>CM035837.1:223110008-225554755 GCA_020510985.1 Pholidichthys leucotaenia
GCATGATGTCTAGCTTTTGAGGGTCTTTTGGTCTATTTCACTTTGTTAGGCAGGTCCTATTTAAGTGATTTTTTGATAGAGAACAGGTGTGGCAGTAATCAGGCCTCAGTGTGGCTAAAGAAATTGAGCTCAGCCTTCCAAAGATGGGATAAACCACAGTTAATATTTGTTTTAATAGGGAAGGTTGGGGGGGGGGTAGAATAATTTTGAACTTAACCTGTTGAACTCTATTCAACTTCCCTAAAACCGCCTAAAAAAAACATGCCCAAAGTAAATCAAAAGCTGTTCTTCAACTCTTTGCAGCATCTTCATGGGGTTAGTCTCATTTAAAAGAAAACACTGAATTTTTTGGCAAAACAGTCATAATCTCTCTAAGTGCTCCTGCCACTGAGTAACAAGAAAGTTCACCTGGGTGTTTTTTTAGACACAAATGCTTGCAAATAACATACAGCTGTCAGATACTGACTGGAAAACACAACAGAATTGTAGTACAAAGTGTTTTCAAGCTCAGGTCAAAATTTTGTAAAAATACCACAAAAAATGAATATATTACACAGCTTTTTTCTCAGGCTGTAACAAGGCTGTGTCTGTACTGGAAGACCGGAAATACAGCTTTTTTTTTTCAGTGCGCACTGATATGCACTAAGATGCAGAGACGTGACCACCCGTGGAATTCACAGAGTTCAAGGGGTTAAATTATTCAAAGTCAAAAATCAGGTGGAAAGTTAGATTTATGTACATTTATTACAAAAATATATAACATGTCACCCCAATGGCCACTTGGGGGAGAGACTACAAAGCATGGCATTCAGAAACACCTAGAATCTCTAAATGATTCATTTCTTTAGGTCTGATATATAGGTAGGAGAAAGGAGAGGGAGGATGAGGTGAAGGGAAGGGACAGAATGGGACAGTCCTGATAATCAAAGCTTATCCGGGGAAACGTCACAGACACTCTGGAGACATGCACATGAGGTCCATAAAACTAACAGAATGTCTACATACCTAATCTATAGAACTGATCTATACAGGCTGAGGAGTTCCTGTGCATTCCTGTGACCTGAAACAGGACATGTCAAAGAGATTATGAGAGTGGCTGAGATCATTCCTTATGCATGTACTGATCCTGTACTGATCTTCAGTATGAACTCTCTGAAATTGCTCACAGAAACATGCCAAGAATGTATGAACTTATTTCACATGGAATGCACATATAAACATTAAACATGGCATACGAAAGGTACAGTACTTCTCAAATATAATAATACATACATGGAATTTTTCTATCAGGGGGCAATCACTTTTTCACACAGAGCCATGTGGGTTTAGATATTTTCTCCTTAATAATAAACACCTTCATTTAACCTCTTGCACTCCGTTGTACCGCGGACGGGCAAGTCTCTGCGTCCCAGAGCACATGAGGGCGCTCTCGTGCGCCCTTGTGCGCTCTAGGACGCATGATGGAGATTGTGATGTAGGACGTATGATGGAGATGGTGATGGCGTCCAAGCGCGCACTGAAAATAAAAGCTGCAGACACAGCCGCAAACAGATTAGTTCACCTGATTGACCTCTCATTCGACTAATAAGAGCCTTGAATTGGGTTTCTGAAACCTTGAAGAACCAATGACTGAAAACCTAGCAAGAAGGACCCGCCTACCAACGCTGTGAATGCAGTGAGCCAAGTGAAGCAGAGAAGTTCGCCAGCTGCTTTTTTTAAGGCTGGGTGAAGACAGACTGCTGCAGCGGATCAAAAAAGGACCCGCAGGAAGAACCGTCACAGACCCAGCAGCACGGAGTCCACCCACAAATGCAACCTGTGTGACAGCATTCGCGCATCGGCATGTTCGGCCACAGGCGGTGCTTATTTTGTTTTTGTTCCAGCAGAGTAGACGTTATGATTTTCTTCCATGGTCATCATGGCTTCCGTAAGACCTCAGCAGTATCACAGGCTGATCGCCTCCATGCTACACCACATTGATGCGGTAGTTCATGAAAGGAGCCCCGACCAAGTATTGGGTGTGTACATTGACATATTTAACCTTTATTACCTCTGCCATGACGAGGTAATGTTTTTGCTGGCATTGGTTTGTTTGTTAGCAACATTACTCAAAAAGTTAGACGGATTTTGATGGAAATTTTCAGGAAAGGTGTGTAATGACAGGGAACAGATGATTAGATTTTGGTGGTCTGAGAGTGCATACCTTCACCAAGGGTTTTGTTCATATTTGTGCAGCAGGATTGCACAAAAACTACTGGATGGATTTGGATGAACTTTTCACCAGAGGTGGTCCTTGGGCTAGGGAGGAACCAGTTACCTTTTTGGTGGCGATCTGAGAATGCATACCTCTGCCAAGGCTCTTATCTTCTCATAAGAGTGTTAGCAACAATACTGCAAAAGTATGCAAAAGTATGGGCTGCACGGTGGCGCAGTGGTTTAGCACTGTGGCAGCACAGTTTTACCCTCGGCCGGGGGACCGCGGGGATCATGAGATCGTGGGTTCGATCCCAGCCCCCGACCAACAGTGAGCTGTGTGGAGTTTGCATGTTCTCCCCGTGTTGCGCGGGTTTACTCCGGGATTTCTCCGGTTTCCTCCCGCACACCAAAAACATGTAGGTTTAGGGCGCTCGCGCACGCAGCGACCAGTAGCCGGTGGCAGTGAGGCGGCATGAAATAATAAGCAGCAGTGCTGTGGTTTTAAGCAGGTTTTATTAATCATGTCGCCTTCACGGGATCCCCTCTCCGGTGCATAGTGGAGCAGCCCGGAGCGGGATCCCTAAGCTCTCAGAGAAGGAGAGGCGGACACAGTGTGTCCACCTGTTGCAGGATCAGAGTGAGAGTGAAAGAGAGAGATTGCGTTACAGAGTTGCACCTTAAATACTTGATCATAACAATACATCAAAAAGACATACCCCACAGTTTAGAATGATCAAAGGGACAACAGAACAGGCAGGAGGTATTTGCATTTGTGAGACCAAGGGCAGATTAGCTAGACCTCGCTCCAGGTGCGGACAAAGAGGCTAACAAGCACATCTACATATTGATCTGAGTCTCTAGGTCACAGTAAGGACAGGACGCATGAGTACAAAGGATGAAAGGCATCGATTAACATCACATAGGTGAGACAGAAGAAACCATCATAGACCGACGGAGGCTGACGACGATGGCTGAGTGACACACACGCCTTCGCCAGTCTTTTTTTAATTACTACTGTTATTTGTTTTGAAAAATCGTTCGCCAAAAACCGCAATCATGGAAGCACAAAACTGCAATAATGGAATTATGTTTTGATCGGGTCGCGAGACCAGAACCACGACCGGACCAACGTCGCGTTCGTCTGACAATGAGGAAGAGAAGTTCGCCAGCTACGCTGCTGCTGTGAAGAGGTAAGGTGTTATAAGCTAAATTATTCTCTATCCCTGCAAATTGTAATCCAAAATGACTTTTGACCGATCGGTAAATTACAACTGTGTGGCGCATGAAGTCTGAAGTTCGTGCGCCGCGGTACATGGTTTGTTCGTCGCGTCCAGACCGTGAACGCTGCCCCCCCCGCTATTCTTCTGTAGCGAGGGGGGGGGAGCTGCGGTGACTGAGCTGCTGTCCCACGTCGCCACATGAGGCTAATCCGTCATGTAGCGATGGCTGATGTCCATCCTCTGTAGCGAAGTGGGGGGACAACCCCCTCCCACACACACACAGACACAGCCCTGAGTGTGACCTTTCATTAGAGCCCAAGATGAAGTTTCTATATTGAATCATTCAAAAGTTACAGACGTTTTTCCAAACTGTGCCATTTGGCACAATTTGGCACAGTTCCAAAACGCCTGGGAACTACCTGAGGAAAAAGCTGTGTAATATATTCAGTTTTTGTGGTATTGTTACAAAATTTGGACCTCAGCTGGATAACACTTGGTTCTACATTTCTGTTGCATTTTCCAGCCCGGATCTGAAGCTGTGTGTTATTTGCAAGCATTTGTATCCAAAAAAACACCCAGGCCAAATTTATTTTCTTCAAGTTCACTATGTTTAGATGACTGTAACTCAGTGGCCGGAGCACTTAGAGAGATTATGACTGTTTTGCCAAAAAATTCAAAGTGTTTTCTTTTAAATGAGACCAACCCCATGAAGATGCTGCAAAGGGTTGAAGAACAGCTTTGGATTTAATTTGGGCACATTATTTTTTGGCGTTTTTAGGGAAATTGACCGGAGTGCAAGGGGTTAAAAACTGCATTTTGTTTTTTTCACACCACTGTAAATCACAAACCACACCTGCTTGTCAACAACGCCATCTGGCGGCTATCTTTGAGTTCACAACAGATTTTCAGCATGTGTTTGGAAAGTCCAACCCTGTTGCCTGTCACGTGGGCTGGTGTGTCCGGTGCACCTCGGGATGGATTTATCTGCCATGGCGGCTGAGCCGCTCAATGACCCGAACATACTGGCCCTTGGGTCCACAGGCACAGCCCTCAAACTCATATAGGTGGTGATGCAGGAGGGCAGTCCTACTGTCCTCTGCAATGTCTCCACTGGCCACCCCTGCCCTGTTTTCCCTGTGACCTGGCACCGCCGAGTTTTTGGCTCAGTTCACTCCCTCTCTCACCCTGGAGTTCCGGTGTCAGTAAAACTGGTCAGAGCCAAGTTTGTCTGGTCCGGCCTCCACAGGGATGTCAAGGGGTGGGCGGCTGCATGCTCGGTGTGTCAACGTGATAAAGTCAACCAGCACACCAAGGCACCCCTAGAACCATTTCGAATTGCAGCTAAACATTTTTGACCATGTGCATGTAGACCCGGTGGGTCCTCTAACCCCTTTGCAGGGTTTTACGCACCTGCTTACCATAGTGGATTGGACCACTTGGTGGCCAGAGGTTGTCACTCTGTCCTCCACTGCAGCTACGGATGTGGCACGTGCATTTCTTTCTTCCTGGGTTTCGCGTTTCGGCACTCCATAAGATATTACCTTCAATAGGGGCCCCCAGTTCGTGATGGAGCTCTGGTCAGCGCTTGCAAGGTCCTTGGGAGTGGAGGTACTGCTATGTATAGTAAAATACCTTGTGTAAAGGATGAGGCAAGATGGCTGGATGAACACAGCTTTATTGAACAATGTAGAACAGCTGTTACACGGTAGGCACCAGGAAGAGGGTACCGGTCTTAGAGGCCGCAATATGGATGCCCTCTGGCATTTATAGGGTGGTGCAGTGACGGAACAGGAAGTGCTCGCCACTACACCGCACTTCACAACAAAGTGCCAAATCACAACATCCCATTTCCTCACACACTTAGAAAAGTCCAAAACCACAAACACAATTAACCCTTTGAGTGTGAGAATGTGTGTGCCCCTAGTGGCAGAGCGCAGCACTGCACCTGCCTTCTCATTCTGACTTTGTCAAAAGTAAGTGAGAAATTTCTGATTTTTTTTTAAATGTACTGATTTCTTGTTCATATACTTTGAAGATAAGATGATGAGGTACCTCTGTACAAAAAATGGTGTCAAAAGACTGAACCATTTTTTTGTGTAAATACGTCCAAAGTCCAGTTTTGACTGAGTTATGGAATTTAAAGAGGTGCCGTGACATTATGCAAATTAGATGTGTAAATTTATTCCTCTCTGAAACTTTGGATCATATTTTACATCTTTCTAATTGACAGTAAGCCATTATCTCTTACCACTTTCAAGTTATAGCCTTGGAAATCTGAACTATTTTATTGACAAAAAATATTTACCACTCTTGACCACTAGGGGTATGTCACAGTTTGGCAACATACACATTCATAGGGAACCAACCTCACCCCCAATTTAGGACCCGAATCATACACTAACATAATGAAAACATGTACTGAAATGGCCTAACACATTCACATAACAAAACCTAAAATAGGGCTGATGGGTGGACTACCGTGCATCCCACATGGCACTGTGGATTATTCTGTCACTGAATAAACTAAAGAAAAAGAGTCCATTATCAAACTAAAATCACTGCCGTGTTCCTAAACTAAACAATAATACACCAAAACAATCCCATTTTACCACATATATCTATACATGAACATCAGAACTATTAATATACAAATTTACAGCACTGTTTCTTGGGTAGGAGGAGTAGAACTGGCATCAGGGGGGCCCAGGGCAGCCCCTCAGCAAGCGCGCCCCTGGAAGCAGCAGGCCCTTGGGACGATGGCTGATCTTCCAGACAAAAGCACCTCTCCTCTTCACCACCGACTTTCACTCTCGTCGAGCTCCGTCACCTTCCCCAACATGCCAAAGCTGATTGATGTGCTTCGCTGAGCCATCGGACAGCTGGAAGTATGCTGGGCCTAGCTTAGCCACTATGCACAGACACTCGTGATGTTTCACTGGCTGTCATCTGGCCCATCTTTGTCATTGACGTTCTTCTCCCCGAACCAGAACCAAATCCATAATCCTCAGTGGGGCTAGGCTCGGCCTGAAATGGTGCTGCTGAGCAAGCGGTTCCCCTGTGCTCGTCGGTCTGGCCCTGACCTTTTCTGAAGCTGTCGTAGCAGTAACCATTTTAGCTGCAGACCCTTCATCCCTCTGCTGCCAAGCTCCAGAGGAATCTGGAACTAGCACATCGGTGTCACTTGCCAGTGCAGGTGCCTTGCCATCACACTCGGTACCCCCCTCTACCATTTCCCAAGCATTTCACTGAGACCCTCTTGCGCTGAACCTGAGTGAGGCTGGTCCTGCTTGACCGCCATGGTGTCTCTTAGCTCTCCATCCCACAAAATGTCCTCATCGACCACCGGACCCGAAGAGTTTCACTGGCCACAACCCAAACATTCTTCCCCAGCATCATCTTTAATGGCGAAACCCAGTCCGTAGAACAAGACACAACCCATGATGTTGTCACCTCGGGCTGTCACGTGGAACATGAAATCAACCATTATCGCATACTTGTACCGAACTGTTAACTCCAAAGTCCCACGCGTGCACAACCTGCCACCTCCATAACCATAAAGCGGCACTGGGTTACCTCTAAATCTGTAGTGGGGGAAAAACTTCCTCACCGTGGCCCAATTCAGCAACAACCCCTCTGCCCCAGTAGCAGCAGCACCTCCACGCTGTCCAGTTCCACTGTGCAGAACATGTACCCGGTGGTACTGGAGGACACCGTATGGATGGTTGTCGGGGGCGGGTGGAGTGATTTCTTCCGTGGGCTCTCCGGCTCAGATACATGGCACACTCTAGCATAATGGTTCAAACGTCCACATCTGCTACAACACTTCCATCTAGCCAGGCAGTCCTTAGCCTTGTGTGTGTCGCAGACCCGCAACCCTCACAAAGGGGTTTTCCCGGGGAATACCTTCAGCTGGCAGCATTGGCTTCCGTAGTGTCGTCATCCAAGCTATCCTCACTATCCGAGTCTGCAACATTTGCCATGGCAGGAGGATCCGGCAGCCGTTGTGATTGGCTCCAGTTTAGCTCCAAAGCTAACTTGTCTGTGGCCTCCAGCTGGAGAGCTAGATCAACAGCTCTGGCTAATGTTAAGTTTTTCGGCACCGTAAGTAGCCTAGCCCGCAATGCGGTGCTATACGTGTGCTCTGCAAGCTGGTCACGTACCATTTCATCTTCCAATGGCCCAAAGGGACACTCACTAGCTAACTGCCTTAAGTCGGCGACAAACTGATGTATAGGCTCACCCAAATGTTTATGTCGCTACCAAAAGCGAATCCTCCGGAGAGTCACGCTATCCGGGGTATGAAAGTGGTTTGCTAGCAGCTCAATGACGTCTTCAACAGAGTCCGAACCTCCGAGTGTGCGCAGGACTTGCTGGCCCTCAATACCCAGGTTGTGAACAAGTAGCGCACGTGCACTTGAGTTGTTGAGTATACCCAGGTCAAGCGCGGTGTTGTATGTCTAGAAAGCCTCAAACCATCTTAGCCAAGGCACCGGGGGCTTGCCCGAGAGCTCAAGGAAGGAGCAAAGTGGTGTAATACACGCCTCCATGAGTTAATCCATGATTGCCAAATGCTATGTATGGTAAAATACCTTGGGTAAAGGATGAGGCAAGATGGCTGGATGAACACAGCTTTATTGAACAATGTAGAACAACAGATACACGGTAGGCACCAGGCAGATGGCACCGGTCGAAAAGGCTGCAATATGGATGCCACCTGGTATTTATAGGGCTTTGCAGTGGCAGAACAGGAAGTGCCCGCCACTACGCCACACTTCACAACAAGGTGCCGAATCACAACATCACAGGTACACTGTACTACAGCGTACCACCCTCAGGCTAATGGCTTGTGTGAACGTTTTCACCAGTCGCTGAAAGCAGTGTTGTGTGCTGCGCTCTCTGATGGTAATTGGGTTGATTGTTTTCCTTGGGTGATGCCTGGGTTGCGTTCAAATCAAATCAAATCAAATCAAATCAAAATTTATTGTCATATTGCTGTACATACAACTGTAGTGCAGGCAAGATGAAATTGCGTTTCTCTCGGCATCCATATAAATAGAAGCAGCATGAGTTAAGACACACTCACACATAGCTTCACCCCCCCACCCCCACCCCCCATCCATTCACACATCCCTGAGACATACTTGGGGGAAAAAAAAAAACTAACTAACTATAATATACAAATAATATACAAAATATCCGTAGGTGCAGTAGTGTGTATGAGAGATTCCGGGTCAACTGTTCAGCATCCTGACAGCTTGTGGAAGGAAGCTGTTGATCAGTCTGGTGGTTCTGCCTCTGATGCTCCAGAATCGTTTACCAGATTGAAGAAGTTCAAAGTGTTTATGCAGAGGGTGAGAATGGTCCTTGACAATTTTCAGTGCCCTGCTCCTACAATGGTTCTGAAAAAGTTCTTGGACAGAGGGGAAGGAGACTCCAATTACGCTCTCAGCCCCCTTGACTATCCTCTGCAGGGCTTTTTTGTCTGACATACTGCAGCTGGAGTACCATGTAGCAATGCAGTACGTCAGAACACTCTCCACCACACCTCTGTAGAAGGTCCTGAGGATGCAGATGGGGAGAGAGGCCTGTTTGAGTTTCCTCAAGTAGTGCAGTCTCTGCTGAGCCCGCTTCCTGATCCCCAAGGAATTCTTGCTCCAGGTCAGGTCCTGCGAGATCTGCACTCTGAGGAACTTGATGTTATCCACTGTCTCCACTAAATGGCCGCCGATGCTGAGGGGGACGTGCTCAGGCTGTGACCGACAGAAGTCAATAATCATCTCCTTCGTTTTGTCCACGTTGAGCACCAGATTGTTCTCCCTGCACCAGCCCTCCAGGTCTCTCACTTCTTCCCTGTACATTGATTCCTCATCCCTCTGAATAAGTCCCACCACCGTGGTGTCGTCTGCAAACTTAATAATCTGGTTCCCCTCGTGTCTGGATACAGAGTCATGTGTTAGAAGTGTAAACAACAGTGGACTGAGTACACAGCCTTGAGGGGATCCGGTGCTCAGCGTGACAGAGTTGGAGATGTTGTTTCCAACCCGGACAGACTGAGGTCTCTCAGTCAGGAAATCCAGGATTCAGAGACATGTGGCGGTGTTCAGACCGAGAAGGAGTAATTTCTCCATCAGTCTCTGGGGAATAATGGTGTTGAATGCTGAACTGAAATCAGTGTACAGGAGTCTGGCGTAGGTGTTCAGCTTCTAAGGGTGTTCGGGGGCAGGGGGAAGGGGGACCTCTCACCCAGTGGGATTTGGGGTTGGGGGGCGTGGTTTCTGTTTCCCGGTTTTGGAGTCCGGGAGTGTTCATAGTTAGTTGTTTGGTGGCAGTTGAGGAGTAAAGATAAAAACCCACCTTCATCTCCTGTGTGTTTCTTCATCCTGCCTCAATAAATACACACACGTATATTCAGTACTGAAGGCTGGAAGAGGTTACAAATGCTGCAAGAAAAAAAATGCTGGAAGAAGCATTGCGACTTTTCATTTATCAATTTATTTACTTTTTAGCACTCTCTTTATTGCAAAGGGACCTTTAAACACCAAGAAACTCAAAAGGTACAGTGTAGATAGATAGATAGATAGATAGATATGTAACAGACCCAGGTTTTGGGCCTGTTGGGCAGATTAAATGTTCCTGTAAAAAACAGGGAAATGATGAGACAGGCGACTGGTGAAGTTTCTCACTGCCTCGCTTCTGCCATATTTATTAATACAGTCACATGTACTTTCAGTTTACAGCATTAACAACTGTTTCTTTCACATGCAAAAATATGTAATAAATTTCCTTCATGTACAGTAACCCTTTAATCATCAATGTCTGTTCAATTACCTTTTTACATGACACAGTTCAAAATATATGAATTACATGTTTTTAATACTTTTTAGCTATTTATTCTATTTATTCTGTTTTTATCCAAACCACCTTTTTAATACTCATAGCTGGACTGCTTTGTAGCATACACTAGTTTTAGTATACCACCGTCTAGCTTAACGGCTCATGAATTGCATGGTAGTAACACATGTATGCTGGCAGGCTTAGCTTTGGCTTTTAACATTTTCAAAATAAATCTCTAGAACCATGAAACTACATTTCTCACTGCTAACAACATATTAACACTTGTACACAATGTCAGGATATAAAACGGAGTGTAGTTAATCCAAAAGGAGCTTGTTAACAAATGTACAATTAACTCAAAATGGCCCCCCAGCGTCGCCTTGACTTAGCTTTTTCACATCTTTTCACACCATCCAAAACTCAACAAAGTACAGTATTTACCAACTGATTTACACATTCACATTTAGCTGTGTTTCTTCTAAGTACTTTATGACCCATTCTGTGTGGCTTTTCTCAGTTCATAACCTGTAAAACACAGGGAAATGAGACAGGCGACTGGTGAAGTTTCTCAATGCCTCGATTCTGCCATATTGGAGAGGATGGCCTGTGACCTCACTATTCTGTCTCACTGAGTAATGTGCTACCTTCTGGCATGAGTGTGTAACTACAACTTAAAACTAGAAAAGCACTCCGAGAGCGCAGACCTCCGCCAAACGCCACAGTTCCCCTGTGGGCATGTTGTCCTGTATTTTTTTTTTTCCCAAATGTTCTGAGGATTTTTTGGCAGAGTTACATGTGAAGCGGCATGAAATAAAGCAGTGTTGGTGTTGGTTTTAAGTAGAGTTTATTAGATCATACCGCCTTCACAGGATCCCCGCTCCGACCCAAGTGTGAGCAGACCGGAGCGGGATCCTCAGGCTCTCAGAGAAGAGGAGACACACAGTGTGTGTGTCCAGCAGCAGTTGAAGAATGAGTGAATGAGAGCATGGATTGCAATGCAGTATATATACCCAACTACAACAATACATCAAAGAGCATTCCCCAGCAGTTGGTATGATCAAAGAGATTGCAGAACAGGCATGGGACATTTGCATTTGAGAGACATACATCACAATAGGCAGATTGCTAGACTCTGCTCCAGCTGTAGAACAAAGAGGTTACAAGGCACATCTACATATTGATCTCAGTCTCTAGGTCACAGTAAGGACAGGACGCGTGGACACAATGCATGAAAGGCAACATTAACATCACAGTAAAGAGCCAGAAAGAGCGGGGCTGCCTGTAGACATTAATACACACATTTCTCTGTTCTGTTAATTGCTCTAGCCGAGTGCTGTGTCTGTCGAGTCTGTTGTGGGGGTTACACCAAACCGCCACACGCTCCCTCCCAGAGGGCTCGGCAGGAGGCCGAGGTCTCGATCATTCAGCTTGGGCAGCGAGCAGGAGAAGCTCTCTGCCAGAGGAGGGGGAGGGAGGAGGGGGGTAGTACGTGCCGACCGGGACAGTGAAATCGTCCGAGCCGCGCAAAAATTGCTTGCTGGTCCGCGACGTTGAGGGGCTGTCCCGTTGAACGTGCGGAGGTCCGCAAGAAGAAAAAATAGTCTCTGGCTCCTCTCGTAGCCATGAAGAAAAAACAGGAGCGGCTGTAAGAAAAAAAAGGAAGCAAAGGGACTTGGCATGTTTGACTTTAAGGTGCAGGCGCAACCCTAAAGCCTCGGGAACCGCAGACAGCTGAATTCCCCTTGTGTGCCGTGGCTAAGACCATAAAATACAGTGAGCAAGCTGCGTGCCTCAGGTGTACAAGCAAGCCTGAAGGGCCAGTGTGCAGCAGAAGGAAGGCGGTCAGTGGAGCCGTTATTGTCCCATGCGTGGTGCGCCGTCCTCGTAACTCCCCGGTGCGTGCGCCGGGGTTCCGTGATGGGTGGGCCAGCTGGAGAGGAGAACCAGGGTCAGGAATCTTGGTGGAGATCGGCGCAGTCGGCACCGACAAACATCTATGATGAGCTGTGGCTGCAGATTAGTCATGGTGCGTTGGAGCGTTGAGGGGAGATAGACGATCTTTGTTCCTCAGGCTCGGGTAGATGAGTAGGATCGCTGAGAGGGAGGAGTAGCGGTGAGAGGGAGAAAACGTTCTGTGTCCCTCGGCCGGTCCAGCGTGGACGTCCCGATCTCAGGCGAGGGTCGCGCCATGACATTTTCTGCAGTTTTCCCGGTCGTGGGTGATGTCCGGAGAGTAGCTCGCCTGTGCTGGCTCCGCGTCGAGGTCTCCCTGAAGCAGAAGGGAGGGCAGCTCGTTTGCGTCAGGCTGCTGTGTTCGCTGGCAGCGTGTTTTTTTTCAGCGTCGGGTCGCCAGCGTGGCCGTCCAGACCAGAAGGTTGCGTTGCACAAAGCGTGTGCATTCTTGGGGTCACCAGTGAAGCGGCATGAAATAAAGCAGCGTTGGTGTTGGTTTTAAGTAGAGTTTATTAGATCATACCGCCTTCACAGGATCCCCGCTCCGACCCAAGTGTGAGCAGACCGGAGCGGGATCCTCAGGCTCTCAGAGAAGAGGAGACACACAGTGTGTGTGTCCAGCAGCAGTTGAAGAATGAGTGAATGAGAGCATGGATTACAATGCAGTATATATACCCAACTACAACAATACATCAAAGAGCATTCCCCAGCAGTTGGTATGATCAAAGAGATTGCAGAACAGGCATGAGACATTTGCATTTGAGAGACATACATCACAATAGGCAGATTGCTAGACTCTGCTCCAGCTGTAGAACAAAGAGGTTACAAGGCACATCTACATATTGATCTCAGTCTCTAGGTCACAGTAAGGATAGGACGCGTGAACACAATGCATGAAAGGCAACATTAACATCACAGTAAAGAGCCATGAATGAATGAATGAATGAATTTATTTTGGATAGTACAGTACAGGTTAAAAGAAACTGAATAATATAACAACAAGGTCAAATTAGACAAAGACTCTTCTTATTATACAATTCTACATAAGTTATCCGAAATGGGTGATGGCTGAAGCCGCAGCTTATATTGCCCACCCATATTCCATCCAAGAATTCAAAAGAGAAAAAAGAGAAAACAAGACAAGAGCGATTACAATACAAAACAAAGCTAAGACAAAATGTGACTGAGAGAAAAAAGAAAACTAAGCTAGGCTAAGTTAAGCGGTTACTATTCAAAAACAAATCTAAGATAAAATGTGACAAAAAGATGTGAGAAAGAGCGGGGCTGCCTGTAGACATTAATACACACATTTCACTGTTCTGTTAATTGCTCTAGCCGAGCGCTGTCTGTAGAGTCTGTTGTGGGGGTTACACCAAACCGCCACACATGCACAAAAAAAATATTGAAAAAATATTGAAAATGGCTCTATCTCGCAATGTTAAATTAAAAAAAAAAAGAATCCTTTAAAAAATTCCTGGATCCAGACGGTGATCTGGATCAGCACCAAAATCTTCTGGCAATGTCTGAAAATTTCATGAAAATCCGTCCACAACTTTTTGAGTTATCTTGTTAACAAACAAACAAACAAACAGACAAACCAACGCAGATGAAAACTTAACTTCCTTGGCGGAGGTAATTATTCCCAAAGTCACTCTTTCTCATTTAAACCAATACAAATATATAATGTGAAAACACATTAGTGTGTCATAGGTAGATAGATAGATACAAGTACAAATGCTTAGATAACTTTATACACTACATAGGCTACTACTAGGTTAAATAGATGATGATCCTTATGAATCTATGGCTAGTACCGACTGTACAAAGAATGACTACAAGGTGCAGGGCGAAATATGAGGTACCAATTAGACCAGGGATGGCAACCGGCACCTCCTAATCCACTACAGCCTGCCAGTCCATGTCCAAAAACCAATTATTTATTTATATCACATTTGCCATATTTGCAACCGCATTCTTAAATGCAATTATAGAGTCCACCAGCAGAGGGAGGGCTAATAGAAACCTAAGTGCCACTCTGTGTGCAAGTGGTCAGGGAGAGAGCAAGAGTGAAGGAGCCAGAGGAAACCCTGCACCTACAGGGAACATGTTTTTAAGGTATGTTGCCTGCTAAGACAGAATTACTAGGCTGTAAACAGCAGTAAATGTACAAAGTAGGCTGCTTTTAAACAAGAATAAATCGTACTGAGGAGCTGTAGCATTTATTCTTGTTTGGCAGTTGAAGCCTTGTGGAGCTCAGAGACTTTACTTCTAATTATGCAGAAAAATATTCAAAGCTTTGAGGTTACTTTCTAAGGAGCGTGACTGAAGCACTGACAGTTTCAATTCCATGTCAGCAGTAAAAGATCAGAGACTGTGGTCGTTGTCATCTGCTAATTTTTTTGTTCATTTATACCAGTGGCTCTTAAACCTTTTTTTTTATTTCCCATTTTGGGGAGCCATTAACAAAACACCCTACCCACAGCTATTTCTCTGCCCATCCACACTCCGAGAGCAAGCTAAGCCTCATCATATTTCCTTTTTTTCTTGGCTTTTTTCTTAATTATCACTGGGAATTTCTCTTTGCTCATCATTTTGATGGAGAGACATTTAAAAAGACATTTAAGACATTTAGACATTTAGAACATTTAAACACATTTAAAACATTTAAAAAAAATCCCCCCTCGTGGATCGTCACCTTATCGTGGTGGGGGGGTTTGCGTGCCCCAGTGATCCCAGGAGCTGTGTTGTCTGGGGCAATTTGCCTCTGATAGGGTCACCCAAGACATACTGGTCCTGGATGAAGGGCCAGACTAAGAACGATCCAACAGACTCTCATGATAAATTCTATATCAAAGATTCAGTGTACCCCGCCCGGTATGGGGTTACTGGGGCCCCAGCCTGGAGCCAGGCCTGGGGGAGGGGATTGATGGCTAGCATCTGGTGGCTGGGTTTCCACCCATGGGACCCGGCCAGGCTCAGCCCGAAGGAGCTACATGGGTCCGCCCTCCAGTGGACTGACCACCTGCAGGAGGGATCATGGGGGTCCGGTGCTATGTGGATTAGGTGGCGGTCAAAGGCGGATACCTTGGAGGACTGATCCCAAGCTTTCCAAACTGGCTTTTGGTACATGGAATGTCACCTCTCTGGTAGGGAAGGATACTGAGCTGGTGTACGAGGTTGAGAGATACCGGCTAGATATAGTCGGCTTCATCTCAACACACAGCTCCGGTTCTGGAACCAGCCTCCTGGAGAGGGGCTGGAGCTTGGCCTTTTCTGGAGTTGCCCCGGGCGAGAGGCGACGAGCAGGGGTGGGTATTCTTGTATCCCCCCACCTTGCTGCCTCTATATTGGAGTCTTCTCCGGTGGACGAAAGGGTTGCTTCCCTGCGCCTTCGGGTTGGGAAACGGGTCCTGACCATCATTTGTACCTATGCACCAAATGATGTTTCAGAGTACCCACCCTTTTTGGAGTCTCTGACTGGGGTGCTGGAGGGTGCTCCTCTTGGAGACTCCATTGTCCTACTGGGGGACTTCAATGCGCACGTGGGCAACGACAGTGAAACCTGGAAGGGGGTGATTGGGAGGAACGGCCTGCCCGATCTGAACCTGAGTGGTGTTCAGTTATTGGACTTCTGTGCTAACCACAGTTTGTCCATAACGAACACCATGTTCAAGCATAAGGGTGTCCATATGTGCACCTGGCACCAGGACACCCTAGGTCGCAGGTCGATGATCAATTTTGTTATCGTGTCATCAG
This sequence comes from Pholidichthys leucotaenia, assembly GCA_020510985.1. Classification (NCBI taxonomy): domain Eukaryota; kingdom Metazoa; phylum Chordata; class Actinopteri; order Cichliformes; family Pholidichthyidae; genus Pholidichthys; species Pholidichthys leucotaenia. Next base: position 223,125,968 of record CM035837.1, read on the forward strand.
CCCTGCAACCGTATGTCTTGGACACCCGGGTAAAGAGAGATGCAGAGCTGTCAACTGATCACCACCTGATGGTGAGTTGGATCCGATGGCAGGGGAGGAAGCCATTCAGACCTGGTAGACCCAAACGTATAGAGAGGGTGTGCTGGGAACGTCTGGCTGAGGCCCCTGTCCGGGAGGTCTTCAACTCCCACCTCCAGAAGAACTTCAACCACATTCCGAGGGAGTCTGGAGACATGGAGTCTGAATGGACCATGTTCTCCACCTCTGTTGTTGAAGCGGTGGCCCAGAGCTGCGGCCACAAAGTGGTCGGTGCATCTCGTGGTGGCAACCCCCGAACCAAGTGGTGGACACCAGTGGTGAGGGGGGCCATTAATCTGAAGAAGGAGTCCTATCAGGCTTGGTTGGCTTGTGGGACTCCCAAAGCAGCTGAGGTGTACCGGCACGCCAAGTGGACTGCAGATCGGGTGGTTGCTGAAGCAAAAACCCGGGTATGGGAGGAGTTCGGTGAGGCCATGGAACAAGACTTTCGGTCGGCCTCCAAGAGATTCTGGCAAACTGTCTGGCGGTTCAGAAGGGGAAAGCAGCTCCCTGTCCACACTGTGTATGGTACGGATGGGGCGCTGTTGACTTCGACTGGGGATATCGTCGGGAGGTGGAAGGAATACTTCGAGGATCTCCTCAATCCCACTGATACGCCTTCCACAGAGGAAGCAGGGTTTGTGGACGAGGGGGGTGACGCGCCTATCACAGGGGCTGAGGTCGCTAAGGTGGTTAAAAATCTCTTTGGTGGCCTGGCCCCGGGGGTGGACGAGATTTGCCCTGAGTACCTCAAGGCCCTGGATGTTGTTGGGCTGTCATGGTTGACACATCTCCGCAACATTGCATGGAGATCGGGGGCAGTGCCTTTGGCATGGCAAACCGGGGTGGTGGTTCCTCTTTTCAAAAAAAGGGGACCGGAGGGTGTGTTCCAACTTTAGAGGGATCACACTCCTCAGCCTCCCTGGGAAGGTCTATGCCAAGGTACTGGAGAGGAGAGTCCAGCCGTTGGTTGAACCTCGGATTCAGGAGGATTAATGTGGTTTTCGTCCTGGCCGTGGCACATCGGACCAGCCCTTTACCCTCTCGAGAATTCTCGAGGGTTCGTGGGAGTGTGCTCAACCAGTTCACATGTGTTTTGCGGACTTGGAGAAGGCATTCGACAGCGTCCCTCGTGGTTTTTTGTGGGGGGTGCTTCAGGAGTATGGGGTATCGGGCTTGTTGTTACGAGCTATTCGGTCTCTGTACGACCGTTGTGAGAGTTTGGTTTGTATTGCCAACACTCGGTCGGAGTCATTCCCAGTGAGAGTTGGACTCCGCCAGGGCTACCCTTTGTCACCGATCCTGTTCATAATTTTTATGGACAGGATTTCTAGGCGCAGCCAGGGAATGGAGGGTGTCATGCTTGGTGACCACAGGATCTCATCTCTGTTGTTTGTAGATGATGATGTCCTGTTGGCTTGATCCAGCAATGACCTACAGCTCTTGCTGGGACGGTTTGCCGCTGAGTGTGAAGCGGCTGGGATGAGAATCAGTACCTCCAAGTCCGAGTCCATGGTCTTCAGCTGGAAAAAGGAGGATTGTCCTCTCTGGGTTGGGGTCAGACTCCTGCCCCAAGTGGAGGAGTTCAAGTATCTTGGGGTCTTATTCACAAGTGAGTGGAAAATGGAGCGAGAGATTGACAGACGGATCGGAGCAGCATCTGCAGTGATGCGGATATTGTACCGGTCTGTTGTGGTGAAGAGGGAGCTGAGTTCTAAGGCAAAGCTGTCGATTTACCAGTCACTCTACGTTCTTACTCTCACCTATGGTCACAAGCTTTGGGTAATGACTGAAAGAACAAGATCGCGGATACAAGCAGCTGAAATGAGCTTTCTCCGTAGGATTGCTGGACTCACCCTCAGAGGTGTGGAGCTCAGTCATCCGGGAGAGGCTCAGAGTAGAACCGCTGCTCCTCCACATTGAAAGGAGTCAGTTGAGGTGGTGTCAAATCAAATCAAATCAAATCAAACTTTATTGTCATATTGCTGTACATACAACTGTAGTGCAGGCAAGATGAAATTGTGTTTCTCTCGGCATCCATATAAATAGAAGCAGCATGATATAAGACACACTCACACATATTTTCACTCCCCACTCCCACCCCCATCCATTCACACATCCCTGAGACATACTTGGGAAAAACTAACTATAATATACAAATAATATACATAATGTCCGTAGGTGCAGTAGTGTGTATGAGAGATTCCGGGTCAACTGTTCAGCATCCTGACAGCTTGTGGAAGGAAGCTGTTGATCAGTCTGGTGGTTCTGCCTCTGATGCTCCGGAATCGTTTACCAGATGGCAGAAGTTCAAAGTGTTTATGCAGAGGGTGAGAACGGTCCTTGACAATGTTCAGTGCCCTGCTCCTACAATGGTTCTGAAAAAGTTCTTGGACAGAGGGGAGGGAGACTCCAATTACCCTCTCAGTTCCCGTGACTATCCTCTGCAGGGCTTTTTTGTCTGACATACTGCAGCTGGAGTACCAGGTAGCAATGCAGTACGTCAGAACACTCTCCACCACACCTCTGTAGAAGGTCCTGAGGATGCAGATGGGGAGAGAGGCCTGTTTGAGTTTCCTCAAGAAGTGCAGTCTCTGCTGAGCCCACTTCCTGATCCCCAAGGAATTCTTGCTCCAGGTCAGGTCCTGCGAGATCTGCACTCCGAGGAACTTGATGCTCTCCACTCTCTCCACTAAATGGCCGCCGATGCTGAGGGGGACGTGTTCAGGCTGTGACCGACGGAAGTTTATAATCATCTCCTTCGTTTTGTCCACATTGAGCACCTGTACATTGATTCCTCATCCCTCTGAATAAGTCCTACCACCGTGGTGTTGTCTGCAAACTTAATAATCTGGTTCCCGTCGTGTCTGGATACACAGTCATGTGTTAGAAGTGTAAACAACAGTGGACTGAGTACGCAGCCTTGAGGGGATCCGGTGCTCAGCGTGACAGAGTTGGAGGTGTTGTTTCCAACCCAGACAGACTGAGGTCTCTCAGTCAGGAAATCCAGGATCCAGAGACATGTGGTAGTGTTCAGACCAAGAAAGAGTAATTTCTCCATCAGTCTCTGGGGAATAATGGTGTTGAATGCTGAACTGAAATCAATGTACAGGAGTCTGGCGTAGGTGTCTTTCTGTTCCAGGTGGGTGATGACAGAGTGTAGGGTGGTGACTATAGCATCCTCCGTGGAGCGGTTTGAACGATATGCAAACTGGAGCGGGTCGTGTGATGCAGGGAGGCAGGCTGTGATGTGTGGTTTGACAAGCCGTTCAAAACACTTCATCACAATTGGTGTCAGTGCAACAGGACGATAGTCATTCAAACAGGACACAACTGGCTTCTTTGCCACCGGTACAATGATAGAGGTCTTGAAACATCTGGGAACAATGGCCTGACTCAGGCAGATGTCATAAATGTCAGTCAGGCCATCCGCCAACTCGCTCGCGCAGTCTCGGAGTACACGTCCTGGGATGTTGTCCGGACCTGCAGCTTTACGTGGGTTGACTCTGGTTAGGGTCCTCCGTGTGTCCGCTGTGTTGATGGTAAAAGCTGGTCCGACCAATGGTGGGGGTGGGCCAGCCCTCCCTCTGGTTGTCGGGTTAGATGCTTCAAAATGTGCAAAGAAGTCATTGAGCCTGTCTGGAAGTGAAGCGTCGTCATCATCGACCCCCTGCCTAGACTTATAGCCCGTCAGTGTCCGAACTCCCTGCCACATCTGCTTGGTGTTCCTAGTGTTACAGAGGTGTCCCTGGATTTTCTCCACATAGGCGCGCTTCGCCGCCTTAATTCCCTTTGAGAGCGCAGACCTGGCTGAGCGGAGAGCGATCCTGTCCTCCGCTCTGAAGGCTGCATCTCTGGCTGTAAGCTGCGAGTGCACCTCTGCAGTCATCCAGGGCTTATGGTTACCCCGCATAGTGATGGTCTTCACTGTAGTGACATCCTCTGTGCACTTCACGATGTAGCTGGTGACCGTTTCAGCATACTCCTCCACATCTGTCTTGTCTTCCTGGGAGGCTGCTATTTTGAAGACCTCCCAGTCTGTGTGCAGAAAACAGTCTTTCAGTGCAGAGGTTGCACTCTCTGGCCAAATCCTGATTTGTTTCACTGCTGGCCTGCTGTGCTTCAATAAAGGTTTGTAGACAGGCACCAGCATCACGGATATGTGGTCAGAAAGGCCGAGATGGGGGCGGGGTATCGCCTTATATGCATCTGTGTTTGTGTACACTAAGTCCAACATATTCTCTCCTCTGGTCTTAAAGTCTACACATTGTTTAAACTTGGGGAGCACAGTCTTTAAGCTGGTGTGGTTAAAATCCCCCGCAACCACCACAAAACTGTCCGGATGTGAAGTTTGGATTTCACTAATCGCATCGTGCAGTTCCCCGAGTGCCTTCTTAGCATTAGCGTTAGCGTTAGCGCTCGGCGCTATGTAAACAGCCGCTACAAACACGTTGCTGAATTCCCTCGGCAAATAATATGGCCGACAATTTACAATAACGAACTCCGCCAACGGAGAGCAGTGTTTAGACACTAATGTGGCATTAACGCACCAGTTCTTGTTAACATAGATGCATAGCCCCCCCCCCCGGCTCTTACCGGAGCTCGCCGTTATTCTGTCAGCACGGAACATCGCCATATCTTCCAGTTGAATGGCCTCGTCAGGGATGTTGTCGTGGAGCCAAGTCTCCGTGAACACAAGCACACAGCAGTCTCTCCACTCTCTCCGGGTTTCTCTCAGCAGACGCAGCTCGTCCAGCTTGTTGTCAAGGGAGTGGGCGTTAGAGAGAAGAAGCGACGGTACTGCTGGTCTGGAGGGGTTAGCCTTTAGCCTAGCATGGATCCCGGCCCTTTTTCCACGCTTTTGCCTGCGTTCACACCGTCTGCGCTTCCTCCTCTCTCGGGTAGATTCCAGTGGGGACTCCGCCAGAATTCCATGCTGGCGGAGAATGTCCAAATCACAACCGAGCGCCATGATTCTTGCAGCGTGCAGTACCTTGATGTTTAATAAGGTCTCACGGTTGTAAGTTTTACAGAATGTACGTCTGGGATGATCAAAACACTCAAAACTCTCACACTCACTGATGCCAAGAGGGGCCGCTGTGTCCATGCGCGCCGCCGCCATTTTCAACTATGGGCATGGGTATGGGCAGCTATGGGTATGGGCATCTGATTAGGATGCCTCCTGGATGCCTCCCACTTGAGGTGTTTCGGGCACGTCCCACTGGGAGGAGACCCCGGGGCAGACCCAGGACTCGGTGGAGAGACTGTGTCTCCCAGCTGGTCTAGGAACACTATGGTATCCTCTCTGAAGAGCTGGAGCAGGTGGCTGGGGAGAGGGAAGTCTGGGCTTCTCTGCTTGAACTGCTGCCTCCGTGACCCAGACCTCCGGAAAAGCGGTAGAAGATGGATGGATGGACATTTAAAAATTAGGTATTGATATAAATTTATCCATCCATCCATCTTCTACTGCTTAATCCTGCTTAAACTGGAGTGGTGGCTGAGTTGATAAAGCATCCACCCCACAACCGGAAGGTTGGGGGTTCAAGTCCCAGTTGGGTCATACCAAAGACCATCTAAAGACTGTTTGTTTCCCTCCCCTCTGTCCAAGAACTTTTTCAGAACCGTTGTAGGAGCAGGGCACTGAACATTGTGAAGGACCATTCTCACCCTCTGCATAAACACTTTGAACTTCTGCCATCTGGCAAACGATTCCGGAGCATCAGAGGCAGAACCACCAGACTGATTAACAGCTTCCTTCCACAAGCTGTCAGGATGCTGAACAGTTGATCCGGAATCTTTCATACATACTACTGCACCTTATGGACATTATGTATATTATTTGTATATTATAGTTCTAGTTAGTTTCAAGTATGTCTCAGGGATGTGTGAAGGGTGTGTGTGAGTGTGTCTTAAATTATGTTCTTTTTACTTATATGGATGCCTAGAGAAACGTAATTTCATCTTGCCTGCACTACAGTACAGCAACATGACAATAAAGGTTGATTTGATTTGATTTGATTTGATAAAAATTGTCCTTCCTGCCTTCCAACTTGGTGATCAGCGTAATAGAATGGGGAAGGAGAAGTTGTTTGTTTGCTCGCCTTCTATGACAGCGACCCCTCTGATTCTACATGTAATTGACATCAGAATCAGAATCAGAATCAGCTTTATTGGCCAAGTATGCACAACACATACAAGGAATTTGACTTTGGCTAAAAACTTGCTCTCGTTGTTCAGGTGGAGGATTTAAATAAGGATTCAATGACAACAGAGTATGTACAGTAAATTACAGTCTGTCCACGTTTCTATAAAAGGATGCAAATATATTCAGGAATATATGCAGTTATTTACTCAGACTAATCACACTTTGCAGAAATATATGAAAAAATATACAGTCACACAGTATTTCAATGTGAACTCAGATTCAGTGATATAATGTGAATGAAGTAAAAAGCAGTGTGAGAGTTATGTGCAATGTAATAATGGATGAAAAGTCATGAGTACAGCAACAGGTAGGACTAGGTGAATGTTAGGAGTTCATCAGAGTGATGGCTTGAGGAAAGAAACTGTTCCTGTGACGGGTGGTTTTGACCTTCAGTGATCTGTAACGACGACCAGAAGATAGAAGTTCAAACAGTTTGTGGCCAGGGTGTGATGGGTCAGCACAGATGTTTCCCGCCCGTTTCCTGGTTATGGACCGATATAAGTTCTCAATGGAGGGTAGGTCGGTACCAGTGATCCTCTCCACAGACTTAACGATCCGCTGCAGTCTGGTCTTGTCCTGTTTAGTGGCAGATCCAAACCAGACAGTGATGGAAAAGCAGAGGACAGATTGGATGATGGCGGTGTAGAAGACAACCAGCAGCTCCTGAGGCAAATCAAACTTCTTGAGCTGACGCAGAAAAAACAACCTCTGCTGGGCCTTTTTCCGGACAGTGTCTATATGGGAGGACCACTTCAGGTTCCGGGAGATTGTGGTACCCAGAAACTTGAAGGAGTCCACAGTGGACACTGTGCTGTTGAGGATGGTGAGTGGGGGGAATGAAAGGGGGTGTCGCCTGAAATCCACAGTCATCTCCACCGTTTTGGCTGGGTTAAGTTCAAGATGGTTCTGGCTGCACCAGAGGATCAGCTGCTCCACCTCCCGCCTGTATGCAGACTCATCATCATCCTGGATCAAACCGATGACTGTGGTGTCGTCCGCAAACTTCAGGAGCTTCACCGAAGGGTCCTCTGAGGTGCAGTCGTTGGAGTAGAGGGAGAAGAGCAGTGGGGAAAGGACACATCCTTGGGGGGCGCCAGTACTAATTTTTCGGGAGCTGGATGTAAATCTCCCTAGCTTCACCTGTTGCCACCTGTCAGTCAGAAAGCTGGAGATCCACTGGCAGGTGGAGGGGGGCACCTTGAGCTGGAGGAGTTTCTGATGAAGAATGCCTGGGATGATGGTGTTGAACGCTGAGCTGAAGTCGACAAACAGGATCCTGGCGTACGTCCCTGGGGAGTCGAGGTGTTGCAGGATGTAGTGTAGTCCCATATTCACTGCATCATCCACTGACCTGTTTGACCGGTAGGCAAACTGCAGTGGGTCCATCAGGGGGCCTGTGATGACCTTCAGGTGGTTCAGCACCAATCTCTCCAAGGATTTCATGACCACAGAGGTCAGGGCAACAGGTCTGTAGTCGTTTAATCCTGTAACAGAAGGTTTCTTGGGAACTGGAATGATGATGGAGCGTTTGAAGCAGGAAGGCACTTCACGCAGCTCCAGTGATCTGTTAAAGATCCGGGTGAAGATGGGGGCCAACTCGTTGGAGCAGACTCTCAGGCAGGATGGAGACACACCATCAGGTCCTGCAGCCTTCTTGATCTTTTGTCTCTGAAAGACCCGGCGCACCTCCTCTTCACAGATCGTTAGTGCTGGTGGGAGGTCAGAATGGAGGAGGGATGGAGTTCCTGGGGCTGCAGATAATCCTTTTGTGTGGGTGGGAGGTGAGAACTGTAGGTTCTTTTCAAACCTGCAGTAAAAGCTGTTTAGGTCGTTAGCCAGCTGGAGGTTTTCCACAGGGTGGGGGGATGGTCTCCTGTAGTTGGTGATATTCTGCAGGCCTCTCCAGACAGAAGCAGAGTTGTTGGCTGAGAAGTTTTTTTGTAACTTCACACTGTAGCTCCTCTTAGCAAGCCTGATCTCCTTTGTCAGCATGTTTCTGGCCCGCTTGTACAGAGTCCACTCACCAGTCCTGTAGGCCTCCTCCTTGGTCTGACGTAGCTGCTTCAGTTTAGGAATGAACCAGGGTTTATTGTTGTTGTATGTGCAGAAGGTCTTGGTCTGCACACACATGTCCTCGCAGAAACAGATGTATGACGTCACAGTGTCAGTGAGTTCATTTAGGTTAATGGCTGCAGCTTCAAAAACACTCCAATCTGTACAGTCAAAGCAGGCTTGTAACTCCAGCTTTGATTCCTCAGTCCATTTCTTCACAGTCCTTACAACAGACTTGGAAGTTTTTAGTTTCTGTCTGTATGTTGGAATAAGATGGAACAGACAGTGGTCAGAAAAACCCAGAGCTGCACGGGGGACGGCATGATAGGCGTTTCTTAAAACTGTGTAACAGTGGTCAAGTGTATTTGTGTCCCTGGTGGGACATTTAATATGCTGTCTGTATTTAGGAAGCTCATTTGTGAGATCAGCTCTATTGAAATCACCCAGAATGATAAGCAGAGAGTCTGGATGTTTTTCCTCCATGTCTGCTATCTGGTCAGCGAGGTGCTGCAGTGCCTCCGTTGTACAAGCAGCAGGCGGGATATAAATTCCGACCAGAATAAACGAGGAGAACTCTTGCGGTGAATAAAAGGGTTTACAGTTTATGAACAGTGACTCTAGGTTAGGGCTACAAAACTTCTTCAACACTATGACATCAGTACACCAACCTTCGTTTATGTAGAAGCAGATTCCACCACCTTTAGTCTTTCCAGAGAATTCTCGGCTGCGATCAGCGCGAAACAGTTGGAATCCATCCAGGCGCACCGCGCTGTCCGGGATGTGTTCACTCAGCCAGGACTCCGTGAAACAAAGGGCGCCAGATCTGCTAAAATCCCGGTTTTTGTGAGTCAGGAGCAGCAGTTCATCCATTTTGTTCACCAAAGAGCGGATATTTGCCAGATGGATCGATGGGAGCGGCGTGCGAAATCCTCGTTTCTTCAGCCTGACTAGCGCACCGGCACGTTTACCACGCCGCCTTCGTTTCCAGCCAGCGCGAATAGCCGCTGCTCCCACAGCTAAGATCGACTGAAAAAACTTCAGATCAGCAGCAGAAACTGGCGGAGAAGTTGCATTGGGAGGTAGTCTGAGTGAAAGTAGTTCCTCCCTTGAATAGGTGACTCGGACAGAAGAGCAGAAGTCCAAAAAAACACACAAAATTATCAAAAACATCAGAGAGCAGAAGCCAGTGGCTGCCATCCACGGCGCCATCTTGGATTTTTTTTAATAAATAAATGACCATGTTACACTGGAGTTCAGCCTGCTTTGTGTGTCCAACACCTGCACCTACCAGAGGTAGCTTTGGCATCTTGGGTGTGTGCACCTGGCACAACTGATTAATAACAAAATAAAATGAGCTAAGAATAATGGTGATTAATCCTCATTAACCTCAGTTAATTCTCATTGCACTGTTAGATGCTTTTAAGAGGGAAGAAAGGGAATAGAATATTTTACATTTTTCCAAGTTTTTGGAGTTGGAAAATCTAGCATGAATTACATCCTCTAAAATTGTCCATGAAGCATTTCTTTTAAACCATTTGAACATTAACTGAGCTTTTTTATATCAGGAGCAAGAATGTGGCAGCAGCAGCAGGGTGAACCAAGGAGGAGAGGAGAGAGGAGGTAAAGGTAACCAGAGAATCAGCACAGGTGTCCAGAGGGAGAGAGAGAGACAGCACTGATGACTAGAGAGAGAGAGAGGAGGCACAGGAAGCACACATGACCAGGTAACAGTCAAAACTTGATTGAAGTGCTGAAATACTTAACACACAATAGGTATTAGCACAATAGCTAATAGATAGAACAGACATAATTGACTTAATAGACTTGGTAAATCAGGGAAAACTATTTTTACAGCTGTTACTAATATGGGAATGCCAAAATAAAGAGGTAAATTAGCCTTGTCCTTTTATCAAAGTTAATGCACTCTTCCTCCACACTAGGATACATACTGTCAAAAAATCCCTATACGGGAAGAGATTTCACCCCCCCCCCCCCACCACGTTTAAAACAAAGCTACACCCTTGTGTTCACCGTTTTTTATTTTTTCAACTTCCCAAGTTTATATTGTATTTAAGTTGTGCTGCTAGGGTATCTTTCAAGTGAGCTGAGACAGTCATGGATCATGTCAACACCGACTTTCTCTGACCCAGCCAGCAGTGATGAGACCAGTCTTTTGGAATGCTTCCACTGGCTTGTTGGAGCTTACTGCAGATACAGAGAACTAATCAGCTAGTCTGCCCCAATGGTGCCCCATTGTTTCAACTATTAAATTAGAAAATATCCTAGATTTAATGAAGAGACACAAGCAGCCTCAGGTATCAGGAGGCGGAAAGCGGTTAAAATAAATCCTAACAAGTTTTTTAGTTGATAATTGATTTAAAATATACGCAGATAAATACAAACTTTTCAGAGGAACATGTATATTTCAAAAACCTTCAGTGAGAACTACCACCAAGCAACACTGTGTTTCAGTGCAAGGAGTCAGATTATGGAATGATTTTGGACCTGAATTAAAATCATGTACAACGCTTGGACAATTTAAACAAAAACTAAAGGAAGAAATACTCCAAACATATATACAAGATGACATGTAAAATCACATAAGGATTGTCATATCCAGTCTGAGTTGTAGCTTAGTTTTTTTTGTCACATTTTGTCTTAGCTTTGTTCTGAATTGTAATAGCTCTTGTTTTGTTTTGTTTTTTTGAATTCTTGGATGGAATATGGGTGGGCAATATAAGCTGCGGCTTCAGCCATCACCCATTTCGGATAACTTATGTTGAACTGTATAATCAGAGGAGTTATTGTCTAATTTGACCTTGTTGGATTTTCTTTTTCTTTTTTCCCCTTTGTTATATTATTCTGTTTCTTTTTAATCTTTACTTTTAATCTATCTGAAATAAAGATTCATTCATTCATTCATTCATTCATTCATTCATTCAAAACTTAACTCGGTCTGGAGGTGGAAAGATTTCTCCCCTCTGAGTCAATAAATAATTAGTCCCTACCACAGTTCCAAAGCAATAAAATAACCTGCCTGATCTCAAATGTTTTGCTGATGTGTCTATGTGAAAAATATCCAGGGTCAGTCTAGCTTTTCTTTCTTTTAGGTGAATCTGTTTAAACAAGGAGGGAATGTTGTTGGGAAAACACCACATCTAAATCTGACCCCCCCCCCCCCCCCCCATTGCTATCCCCAGGTCATCATTCATGATGAAATGATCACTGCAGTGGTGGTGGAAGGCTGGCAACCCTCCATCTGTCTGCACACTTGGCTCGCTGAACTTGCTTGTTATGACAATCTTTGACTGTGCATGCAGTGACGTTATGTCTGCAAATAATGGGAGTCGCAGCCTCTTCATGCAGCAACCAACTCCTGTACTGTATGAACTTGCTTTATATACAGAGTGGGTTGTGCCCACCTGATGTCACCCTGTGGGTGGGCACGGCATCCCAGACACACACACTGTCATACATAACACCCCCCCCCTTTAGAAAAATGCAAAACCACACACACCATTGTAACCTGCCAAATTTAGAAACCCAAATCACGCAGTAAGAACAAGGAGAATAACATGCTGTCATGAACATCCTCACATCCACACAAAACAACTAAACTGGACCTTGTCTCTTGAAAATAGAAAATAATCCCATATTATTCACATCCACTCATGCACACCATCATCAAACATATACAAACTACACACTTTCTCACATATATACACAGGTATTTACACAAGGATTTTTTTTTTCCCCAGGTAACCCCAACGTCTCTGGGCAGCCACCATTCACAAAACTGCCTTGGAGGCCCCGGCACTGCCACGGCATATGTGCCCCTGGCCTTTGTCCACCTACAGGGTCGAAACCCCCCTCCATGGCAAATATGTCCCTTCCCGCCATAAGCTTCAGCTTCACATGAATTTCACTCGCCCGAGTCACGTTCCTGGCCTGGACCTCATCGCCGACCCGAAGAGAAAACTGGGTCGACCTCCAGCGTTCTCCAGGCCATGACTGGACCTCCCTCCTGGGTCAGGCCGCCCCACCAGCCCGGTCTGGACCCTTCCCTCAGCGGTGGCTTTTGGCGTGCCCTAAGACCGCATCTTTAGGTCCTTCTCCACTCTCTTCTCTCTTGGCCCTGAACACTTCGCCCCCTGTTGTCGTGCTCCGGGGACCGCTGAAGCCCGCTCGTCGGTGTTGCTCGCTGCCTCAGGCACTTCGTTGTAGCACCCAGCACCCTCGTACAGGGCGCTCCGCCGTGCTGCCACCGTGTCTGGCTGTTGTCGCTCACCTCCGGGGTTCACAGCGTCATCCTCACCGGCATCATTCTCCGGCCCAGGCACCCCGACGCAGTTCCCGACTCCCTGGTTCCACATGTCTTGCTGCGTAGCCTCCGTATTCGGCTGGTGCTCACCTCCGGGACATGCACCATTACCCTCGCCAGGCCCGCTCACCAATCCGGGCTCCTCACCGCTGCATCCAGTGCTCTCAGTGTTGGTGCTCCGCTGTGCTGTCACCATGTCCTGTGGCTGCTGCTCCTCCCCGGGGCCATCAGCCTGCCTGTTCTCACTCGCTCGCTGCGTAGCCTCCAGCTGCGGGGTTGACTCCGGCTGCACTCCCTCTCCGCCATCATCGCATGCCATGCCATCTGACCCACCAGTGCTATGCTCCTGTGCCATGCTGAGCTCCCTGACCGGCTTGCTGTCTTCAGCGACTGGGGACTTTTCCACACTTGCCCCGGTCCCACCTCGGTGTCCAGCTTGCCACTCGCTGCTCGATTTTGGCACGAAGTTAGCTCCTCAGCTTGCCTGTACATTGGTGCAGAATGGGCTGTTAGCCTCCCAAAGCTAACCAGCTCTGCTGTTCCCGGCACCAACAGCTGCAACCCCCGCAGCCTCGTGGCCCTTGTATGCCTAGCGAAGTGCATGGCCAGCTGCTCGACGGCATCCTCATAACCCTCCGCTGCGCCCAGCGTATTGAGAATTCTCCGGCTCTCCCTGCCGAGACTGTGGGCCAGAAGTGCCCGCAGTCGTCTCCTGCCTAGCCTGTGTAGGCCCAGTGCTCTGATGTACTCCTCAAATGCAGCTCTCCACTCTGGCCAGAGGATCACCGGCTCTCCTGCATGCTCCAGAAACGGTGCCAGTGGTGGAGGCAGCCCGCACGCTCCCATTAGTCTCCTCGTCGCCAAATGTTATGTCTAGAAAAAATGGGAGCTGGAGTCTCTGCATGCAGCAACCAACTCCTTTATTATGTGAACTTGGGTTTATATACAGAGTGGGCCGTGCCCGCCTGACGTCACCCTGTGGGTGAGCACGGCATCCCAGACACATACATTCGCATACATAACAGTGACCATGGTCACAGTCGAAATTTATGCCACTCTAATCCAGAGACTGTGTAAAAAAGTGTCAAAAAAATGCTCCAATCTAGCAGAAATGCATTGGCAGCAATACGTTACTTATATCATCTGGGGTGTAAACAGAACCACGTGACGTTGCAACAAATCCTGAATAGCAGCAAATTAAAACGGCCTGCTTCTAAAGCTGCAGAAGTCTGAACATGACCAACATGAGATAAGATGAAAGGAATCAGTCTATTGGCATGTCTGACCTCATTTCACCAGCCCCTCCCCCGTGGAAGCCTATTTTGGGTGTCTGAAAATTACAGAGTGATAATCAGGTTGGCTTCGAAGTGACACAGTTGCTGGTGAAACTGCTGACAGCCAGGGGGCTGAGCACCAGCCAAAATGCTCAGTGACATCAGCACATATGTAACCGCTGATCGGTGACATCAGCACATATGTAACCGCTGATCGGTGACATCAGCACATATGTAAGAGCTGATCGTGACATCAGGTTCTGACCGTTTTCTGTGGCTCAGGTTATCGGGTTATTTATGTATTGTGTTATCTATTGAGTTCTTGTTGTTTCTATGTCTTTGTTCTTTTTACCGTGCCTGTAGCCACCGCTCTGGCCGGCAGCTGTTAGGCAGCCTCCATGACCTACATTCGTGTGGGCATTGTCTAACACTTGCCGGTCTGACCACGCCCCCTCTCTCTTGACAGCCAGCTGATTCTACTCCGGTAATTGTCTTTCCCTCACCTCGCCAAGGTGCACTCAATTTGTGGTGCCAGCAATGCTTGTACTTAAGCGGCCTTTGCCAGTGAAGCATTGCTGGACTGTTGTTTCATCTTATGGATGAATCGTTGTGTGCGTGTGTTTTTGCCAGGCCATTTGGGACTACCTCGGACTGCTTCAGTTTTTGTGGGTATAGACTGTATGTATTTTCCTGGTGTTCTCACCCAGTGACTGTTGAGCATCCTGGAGGACTCCTTGAGTGCCCTGTGCTATTTTGTTATTTTGTACAGTTAGTTTTTGTTTATCTTTTGTTCAATAAATGTGCTTGTGGTGTGTGCTTAAATCCCATTCTTCCTTCCCCTCCTCGATGCGCTGCGTAAAAGCACACAAGGAGGCTCATGACAATATGTGTCAGTTGATCAGTGACATCAGCACATATGTACCAGCTGATCGATGACATCAGCACAAATTTAACAGCTGATTGGTGACATCAGCACATATGTAAGAGCTGATCAGTGACATTCAATTCAGTTCAATTCAGCTTTATTTATATAGCGCCATATCACAACAGAAGTCATTTCATAGCACTATCAAAAGTAGGGAAACCCCCACAATTACAGAAAGACCCAGCAACCAGACGATACCCTGTGAGCAAGCACTTAGCGATGGTGAAGAGGAAAAAATCCCATTTAACAGGAAGAAATCTCTAGCAGAACCATGCTCAGGGAGGGGCAGTCATCTGCTGCAACTGGCTGGGGGTGAGGGGATAGAGAAGTTGAAAAGAACAGACATAAAGAGGGCAAACATTAACGGTGAGAAGCCAAGTACATTATTGGAGGTCACCCGGCAGTCTGAATCTATTAACAGCAAAACAAAAGGGGGGTTAAGAGACACAAGATCCCTCACTAATCGTAGGCTATATTGAAAAGAAAGGTTTTTACCCTATTCTTAAAAACAGAGATTGAGTCTGACTCCTGGACCCAGAGTGGTAACTGGTTCCACAGGAAAGGAGCTTGATAACTGAAGGCTCTGCCTCCCACTGTACTTTTGGAGATTCTGGGTATTACAAGTAATCCAGGATTTTGGGAGCATAGTGCTCTGTTAGGATAATATTCAATTCAATTCAATTCAATTCAATTCAACTTTATTTATATAGCGCTATTTCACAACAACAGTCATCTCATAGCACTATCAACTGTAGGGGGGAACCCCCACAGTTGCAGAAAGACCCCAGCAATCAGGTGATCTCCTGTGAGCAAGCACTTGGCGACGGTGGAGAGGAAAAACTCCCTTTTAACAGGAAGAAACCTCCAGCAGAACCAGGCTCAAGGAGGGGCAGTCATCTGCTGCGACTGGCTGGGGGGTGAGGGGACAGAGAAGATGAAAAGAACAGACATGTAGAGAGCAAACAGCACGATGGGGACTCAATCTATGGGAGAGAACAAACAAATGTTAATGACCAGCAAAAAAAAATATTTCATAGAGAGTGAGGAAAGGAGTGAGGCCCAGTGCATTACTGGAGGTCCCCCGGCTGACTAAACCTATTAGCAGCATAGCTAAGGGAGGGTTCAGAAACACATGATCCCTCCCTAATTGTAGGCTATATCAAAAAGGTAGGTTTTAACCCTAATCTTAAAAACAGAGATCGAGTCTGACTCCCGAATCCAGATTGGCAGCTGATTCCACAGGAGAGGAGCTTGATAACTGAAGGCTCTGCTTCCCATTGTACTTTTGGAGATTCTAGGTATTACAAGTAGTCCTGCATTTTGGGAACGTAGTGCTCTGTTAGGATAATACGGTAGTATCAGATCTTTTAAATAAAAAGGAGCCTGATTGTTTAGAGCTTTGTAAGTAAGAAGAAGGATTTTAAACTTAATTCTAAACTCTATGGGAAGCCAATGAAGGGAGGCCAGAACCGGAGAGATATGATCTCTCTTTCTAGTACCTGTTAAAACTCTTGCTGCAGCATTTTGGATCAGCTGAAGACTTTTTAAAGATGTTTTAGGACAACCTGATAATAAAGAATTACAATAATCTAATCTCGAGCTAACAAAAGCGTGGATCAGTTTCTCAGCATCACTCTGAGACAAGATGCTCCTAATCTTGGCAATATTACGCAAATGATAGAAGGCAGTCTTAGAAACAAATTTAATATGTGAATTGAAGGACAAATCCTGATCAAAAATAACTCCAAGGTTCCTCACAGAGCTATTAAGAGAAAGAGTAACTTTCTCTTAATAGCTCTGATACTACCCTATTACTCTCTTAAAAAGAGTAATAGGGTAGTATCAGATCTTTTATATATAAGGGGACCTGATTATTAAGAGCTTTGTAAGTGAGAAGAAGGATTTTAAACTTAATTCTAAACTTTATGGGAAGCCAATGAAGGGAGGCCAGAACCGGAGAGATATGATCTCTCTTTCTAGAACCAGTTAAAACTCTTGCAGCAGCATTTTGGATCAACTGAAGACTTTTTTAAAGATATTTTAGGACAACCTGATAATAATGAATTACAATAATCTAATCTAGAACTAAAAAAGCTTGGATCAGTTTCTCAGCATCATTCAGAGACAAGGTGCTCCTAATCTTGGCAATATTGCACAGATGATAGAAGGCAGTCTTAGAAACAAATTTAATATGTGAATTAAAGAACAGATCTTGATCAAAAATAACTCCAAGGTTCCTCACAGAGCTATTAAGAGTGAGAGTAGTGGCATCCAAATTAAGAGTTTGATTTGGAAAGGTATTTCTAAGGTTTTTTGGACCAACAAGAATGACTTCAGTCTTATCTGGGTTTAATAGCAGAAAATTAGAAGTCATCCAAGCTTTGATTTCCTTAAGACAGGCATCTAACTCGGCTAATTGATTACAATCATCGGGCTTCATTGACAGGTATAATTGTGTGTCATCTGCATAACAATGAAAATGTATACAGTGCTTTCTAATGATATTGCCTAACGGAAGCATATAAAAACTAAAAAGAGTAGGGCCTAACACAGATCCCTGTGGAACTCCGTGACTGAGCTTAGAGTTGGAAGAAAACTCATCCTTGATGTGAACAAACTGAAGTCTATCGGACAAATAAGATCTAAACCACTGCAGCGAAGTTCTGTTTAGTCCAACATAGTGTTCTAATCTATCAAGTAGAATGTCATGATCGATAGTATCAAAAGCTGCACTAAGATCTAAAAGGACAAGTACAGAAACAAGTCCATTATCAGATGTATATAAGGAGGTCATTAGTGACCTTCACTAAGGCTGTTTCAGTGCTGTGATGAACTCTGAACCCAGATTGAAACTCTTCAAATTAACCATTTCCCTGCAAATGGTCAAACAGTTGTGCAGCAACAACTCTTTCTAAGATTTTTGAAATGAAAGGCAGATTAGAGATTGGTCGATAGTTAGCCAAAACTCCTGGACGGAGCGTTGGCTTTTTGAGTAAGGGTTTAATTACAGCAATTTTAAAAGCCTGCGGTACATAACCCAAAGTTAAAGAAGAATTAATCATATGAAGAATACGGCTACCAGTAACTGGGAAGACTATTTTAATTAACCTGGTAGGGATAGGGTCTAAAAAACAGGATGAAGGCTTGGATGAGGAGATAATTTTATCTAACTCTAAAAGGTCAATTGGAGTAAACTTATCTAAACAGTTATCAATTGAGGGAGTTGTACTAGTTAATGTACTTGAGTTTACGGTAGAAAGAATCTGACTGATTTTATCTCTAATAGATAAAATTTTATGATTGAAAAAGTTCAAAAAGTCCTGACTAGAAAGCTCAAGGGGGATGCGAGGATTGACCGAGTCCTGACTCTTTGTCAGCCTGGCTATAGTGTTGAAAAGAAACCTGGGGTTATTCTTATTCTCTTCTATTAATGCAGAATAATAACTTGTTCTAGCTTTTCTAAGAGATTCTACCAGCAGACTAAATTCGAAGAGACGACGCCTCACTGCAAAGTCAAAGAAGAATCCTAGTCACAGTCCCAAAGATGAAAGCAAACAGCCCCGAGAGCACCTTGCGGTAGGACCTGCCCTTCGCATACTACAACTAAACGTTGAAGGCCTATCTGCAGCCAAGCGAAGCCTTATTGAGGTCCTCGCCTTCCAACACTCGATTGACTTAATCTGCCTCCAAGAGACTCATATTGGCACAGATGAAGCTGGCCGCTACACCATCAATGGCTTTGACCTCCTGTGCTATGTTCCACATGCCAAACGTGGACGTGCCACCTATGTGCGTTCTGACATAGTTGAAGTAAACCACCTGACAACAACACATTTCTCAGACACCATAACCATTGGTGGCTTCCATATTGTCAATGTGTACAAGCCCCCTAGTGCCAACTGGGATCTGCAGGTCTTACCCACCCCACCCCACCCTGCCATCTATGTGGGGGACTTTAACAGCCATCACCCTGACTGGGGGTACCCAGCAGTGGATAGTGACGGGGAGGTACTTTCAGACTGGGCATCTAGAAATGATCTCGCTCTGATACA
The DNA here is from genome assembly GCA_020510985.1 of Pholidichthys leucotaenia. Classification (NCBI taxonomy): domain Eukaryota; kingdom Metazoa; phylum Chordata; class Actinopteri; order Cichliformes; family Pholidichthyidae; genus Pholidichthys; species Pholidichthys leucotaenia. The sequence continues at coordinate 223,144,875 of CM035837.1, forward strand.
CGACCCCAAACAAAGAGGAACCTTCCACTCTGCTAGGTGGAAGAAGGACTATTCTCCTGACCTGTGCTGGGTCAGCTCTTTGAATGGGACGCCATATCCTACACAGATCCTCATTCTTGATGATTTTCTACACAGCCAACACCGGCCCCTGCTTGTACACGTTGGCCTACAACTTCCAGTCATAAACAGCCCAAGGAAGATGCGCTGGAACTTCTGCAAAGCCAACTGGAAGAAATTCAGTGAAACCCTGGATCGGAGTGCTGTTACCATCCCACTCCACACCATCACTGTAGATGAAGCATACAACCGCTTCTGCAGCGCAATCTTCAAGGCTGCTCACACTGCAATCCCACGAGGCTACCGACCCCTCTATGTCCCATGCCTGGACAGAGAAAGCGCTGCCCTCCTACAATCCTATCAAACATCAGGGGACCCAGAGATAGCAGACCATCTCATTGAATCGATAAGTACAGCCCGGCGAAAGAAATGGGAGGAGACAGTTGCTGACCGGAGCTTTATCCACTCTAGCAGGAAATGTTGGAGCCTCATCCGTCGCCTAGGAGCTGCACAGAAACCTCCTAGCCAAAGCCGAGCATCTGTCACACCCAACCAAGTTGCATCCCACCTACTGACCATTGCCAAAGCACCCCAAGACAAAGACACCAGAAGAGCAGTTACAACTGAGCTAAAAAAAAACACCAAAAAATGCATGTAGAGGAAACGAACCCTGAACCCTTCGAGGCTGCTGAACTGGAGAAAGTCCTACAGGGCCTGAAATGTGGAAAGGCAGCAGGATACGACAACATTTTCCCAGAATTCATGAAAAATCTTGGCCCCCAAGCCCTAACCTGGTTGACACAACTCTACACAAGGATCATACAAACAAACTCGATCCCAAAGAAATGGCAGACAGCAAGGGTCATTGCCATACCAAAACCTGGCAAAGACCACAAACTACCAGCAAGCTATTGCCCAATCTCCCTACTCAGCGTTCCTTATAAAATCATGGAGCGCCTAATACTGCAACGTATTTCCCCAGGAATAGAGGAAATTCTAAGTGTGGATCAAGCAGGTTTCCGCAAGGACCGCAGCACAGGAGAACAAGTACTGGCCCTAACCACCTTCATCGAAAATGGCTTTGAGAGCAGACTGAAGACAGGGGCTGTGTTTCTCGATCTTACAGCTGCCTATGATACGGTCTGGCACAGAGGCCTCCACCTGAAACTTACAAAGGCGATCGCTGCCTGGGCAACAGCAATTATAAAAACCCTGCTGGCCAACCGAAGGTTCAGAGTCCACCTCGGTCAGAACATAAGCGCATGGAGAACGCAAAAAAACGGACTCCCACAAGGCTCAGTTCTAGCTCCAACCCTGTTCAACCTCTACATAAATGACCTGCCCACTACAAAATCCCGCAAATTCATCTATGCAGACAACATCTGTTTGGCACTCCAAGCACCAGACTTTGAGTCACTGGAACGGGTGCTCACGGAAGATCTTGCCAAAGTGGACCAGTTCTGCAAAACCTGGCACCTAAAACCAAGCCCAGCAAAAACCGTCTCCAGTGTATTCCATCTCCACAATGTAAAAGCTGCCAGAGAACTAAACATCCACCTGAGCGGACTCAAGCTTAAGCATGCCTCGAATCCAACCTACCTTGGAGTGGCCCTTGACAGGATCCTATCCTTCAAGGAACATTTAAAGGGGACGGCTGCTAAGGTGAAGGCACGAAACAACCTGCTCTGCAAGATCGCTGGTGCAAAATGGGGGACGGCAGTCTCCACCCTGCGCACCTCAGCACTGGCCCTTTCATACTCTGTAGCAGAATATTGTGCCCCTGTCTGGTCCAGGTCATCCTATACACACCACGTAGACACCCAGCTCAACACAACCATGAGAACCATAACTGGGACAATCCGCTCAACACCACTCCCCTGGCTCCCTGTACTGTCAAACATAGCCCCCCCACACATCCGGCGAGCAGCACTAACTCAAAGGATGCTTCAAAAAGCCAAAGACTCTCCTCACTTACCAATCCATGCAGATATCTACACCCCACCCACTGCCCGACTTCCATCCAGACGGCCGATTTGGAAAAACCTTCCCCCAGCTGATTTCACCATCCAGACAGCTTGGCAAGAGGAATGGGAGACCAAGGGGGTCCCAAACAAACACCTGGTGACAAACCCCAACCAACAGGTCCCGGGCACCAACCTCCCAAGGAGACAGTGGTCTACATTCAGGACTGGACATGGCCCCTGCTTGGCCAGCCTTCACAGATGGGGCAGTAGCCCTAGCCCACTGTGCGCATGTGGAGAGGAGCAAACAATGGAACACATCATAGAGGCTTGCCCGCTCCAAAGACTGGAAGGAGGATTATACACCCTCCATACAGCAAACCAGGAGGCAACTGCTTGGCTTGAGGACTTTGCATTCGCTAAATAAATAAATAAATAAGAGATTTTTTTATAAATTAAGAGATGATTTCTCCACGCTAAATAAAATTCATCAAAATTAGTAGAACGCCATTTTCTTTCTAATTGATGAGTCTTCTGTTTTAAGCTACAAGTTTCTGTGTTAAACCAAGGGGTTAGAAATTTCTGGTTAGACTTTTTCTTTTTTAAAGGGGGCACCAAATCTAGAGTCTGATGCAGAGAAGCTGTAACACTATCTACCATGCTATCAATTACAGAAGGAGCAGGCTCTCCATCTTTTATTTCCTTTGCGTTGACCCATGGTATAGAGGAGACAATCTGCAAAAATTTAGTAACAACGTCATCTGAAAGATATCTGCTGTAGTAATATTTTTCTTTAGAAGTCATCCATCCATCCATCCATCAATCCATCTTCTACCACTTTTCCGGAGGTCCGGGTCGCGGAGGCAGCAGTTCAAGCAGAGAAGCCCGAGAAGCCCAGACTTCCCTCTCCCCCGCCACCTGCTCCAGCTCCTCAGAGAGGATACCAAGGCGTTCCCAGACCAGCTGGGAGACATAGTCTCTCCACCGAGTCCTGGGTCTGCCCCGGGGTCTCCTCCCAGTGGGACATGCCCGAAACACCTCAAGTGGGAGGCGTCCAGGAGGCATCCTAATCAGATGCCCAAACCACCTCAACTGACTCCTTTCAATGTGGAGGAGCAGCGGTTCTACTCTGAGCCTCTCCCAGATGACTGAGCTCCTCACCCTATCTCTGAGGATGAGTCCAGCAATCCTACGGAGAATTTCAGAATTTCAGCCGCTTGTATCCGCGGTCTCGTTCTTTCGGTCATTACCCAAAGCTTGTGACCATAGGTGAGAGTAGGAACGTAGATTGACTGGTAAATTGACAGCTTTGCCTTAGAACTAAGCTCCCTCTTCACCACAACAGACTGGTACAAAGTCCGCATCACTGCAGATGCTGCTCCGATCCGTCTGTCAGTCTCTCGCTCCATTTTCCCCTCACTTGTGAATAAGACCCCAAGATACTTAAACTCCTTCACTTGGGGCAGGAGCCTGTCCCCAACCCAGAGAGGACAATCCACCTTTTTCCGGCTGAGGACCATGGACTCAGACTTGGAGGTGCTGATTCTCATCCCAGCCGCTTCACACTCAGTGGCAAACCGACCCAGAAAGAGCTGTAGGTCATTGCTGGATGAAGCCAACAGGACAACATCATCTGCAAACAACAGAGATGAGATCCTGTGGTCACCAAGCATGACACCCTCTATTCCCTGGCTGCGCCTAGAAATCGTGTCCATAAAAATTATGAACAAGATCAGTGACAAAGGGCAGCCCTGGCAGAGTCCAACTCTCACTGGGAATGAGTCCGACCAAGTGTTGGCAATACGAACCAAACTCTCACAACGGTTGTACAGAGACCAAATAGCTTGTAACAACAAGCCCGATACCCTATACTCCCGAAGCATCCCCCACAAAAAACCACGAGGGGCATGGTCAAATACCTTCTCCAAGTCCACAAAACACATGTAAACTGGTTGGGCAAACTCCCACGAACCCTCGAGAATTCTCGAGAGGGTAAAGAGCTGGTCCGATGTGCCACGGCCAGGACGAAATCCATATTGCTCCTCCTGAATCCGAGGTTTGACCAACGGCCAGACTCTCCTCTCCAGTACCTTGGCATAGACCTTCCCAGGGAGGCTGAGGAGAGTGATCCCTCTAAAGCTGGAGCACACCCTCCGGTCCCCTTTTTTGAAGAGAGGAACCACCACCCCAGTTTGCCATGCCAAAGGCACCGCCCCCGACCTCCACGCAATGTTGCAGAGACGTGTCAACCATGACAGCCCAACAACATCCAGGGCCTTGAGGTACTCAGGGCGAATCTCGTCCACCCCCGGGGCCTGGCCACCAAGGAGATTTTTAACCACCTTAGCGACCTCAGCCCCTGTGATAGGCGAGTCGTCCCCCTCGTCCACAAACCCTGCTTCCTCTGTGGAAGGCATATAAGATAAGCCTTTATTAGTCCCACAACGGGGAAATTCCAGCATATCAGTGGGATTGAGGAGATCCTCGAAGTATTCCTTCCACCACCTGACGATATCCCCAGTCGAAGTCAACAGCGCCCCATCCACACCATACACAGTGTGGACAGGGAGCTGCTTTCCCCTCCTGAGCCGCCGGACAGTTTTCCAGAATCTCTTCGAGGCCGACCGAAAGTCTTGTTCCATGGCCTCACCGAACTCCTCCCATACCCGGGTTTTTGCTTCAGCAACCAAATAATCAGAAATAGTGAAATCAAAGGTTAACAGACAATGGTCTGACAGTACAGGATTATAAGGAGACACTACCAGATTTTCTATATCTATACCATAAGACAGAACAAGGTCCAATGTGTGGTGGAGATAATGGGTAGAATTTTCTACTTTCTGGGAAAACCCCGTTGAGTCTAAAATTGAATTGAATGTGTTATTGAGACAGTCACTATCTACATCAACATGTATATTAAAATCCCCTACTATAATTATTCTATCTGATTTCAGCAATAAATCAGCTAAAAATTCAGCAAATTCGGATAGAAACTGAGTAGGCCGAGGGAGGACAGTAAACTATGGCGAAGAAAATTGGGTTCAAGCCAAGATAGCCAACATGCCCCACACTGAGGACCAGGCCCTCAAAGGAATTAAAACACGATTTTTGCTTTACATTAACTCGTAATTTAGAATGGTAAATTGCCGCTACTCCACCTCCACGACCAGAACTTCTGGGATTATGATAGTTTAGATAACCAGAGGGAGTTGATTCATTCAAACCGACATAATCATCTTGCCCTCGCCAAGTCTCTGTGAGGGATATTAAATCGATCTGATGATCAATTAATAGATCATGAACTAGTAGAGACTTGGGAGTTAGAGACCTAATATTTAACAAGCCACATTTAATTTTTAAATTATGAGGAGGAACAGAGGCCAAATTATTAAATTTAGAAACTTGAGGTTTGATTTGGGTTTTACCAACATTTTGTTTAGTCACTTTGGGATGTTTATGCATTATATTTTTTATTAACTTTAGGGGGAGTAGACAAAGGTTCTCTAAGGGAGAAGACAGGGACAAAGTTGAGGGGTGGTGGATGAGGGGGAGCTGCAGAAAGACGTGTATTTATCAAGTTGTTTTGTATTTGTCTTGGGTTATAATATTTTGGGTAACGGGAGACAGACACAATCTCTATGGGGTTGCAAATTGAAGACTGATCTAAACAGTGAGGATTATGTGGATTAATAGGATTAATATGAGAAGTGGAAACAAAAAAGGGCTGGTTGGCAGACCCAGGAACTTCGGAGTGAGTTAACGCACCAAATTTCAGTCACTGTACTAAAAAACGCTGAATGGAATAGAACAGATTGTCCCTTAAAACACGTGCACCAAGCCTATTTGGATGGATGCCATCTAGCCTCATAAGTGATGGGCGGTTCCAAAACAGGTTGAAATTGTCAACAAAACCAATGTTAAAAGTAGGACATGTAGAACACAACCAAGTATTAAGACTGAGAGTTCTGCTAAAATAATTGCAACCTCGTCTGAAAGGGGCCAAAGGCCCAGAGATAAACACATGTTTGCCACAGTTCATAAGAGTGGACAGAAGGCTCTTGAAATCACTCTTTAAGATCTCCGATGCTTCATCAGGGATGTTGTTGCATCCAACATGAACTATGACAGTTTTAGAGTGGGGGAATTCATTTAATAGGTCAGAGAGCCTCAATATCAGACACTTTAGCCCCAGGAAAAAATTTAGTGACACAGTACCTGCTTCTGAAGTTCCTCATAATCGAGTCACCAATTACCAGCGTCATCCGGGGTGGGGGTGGGGGGGGCTTCGTCAGTGGTTTCTGAAGTGGTGGATAATTTTGTCGATGTTGTTGTTGTGATGGCTGGGTGATGCGCTCTATTCTTTTTGGAGCTGGTGTGTAATTTGTGTAACTGGGGTGCTGGAGGGTGCTCCTCTTGGAGACTCCATTGTCCTTCTGGGGGACTTCAATGCGCACGTGGGCAACGACAGTGAAACCTGGAAGGGGGTGATTGGGAGGAATGGCCTGCCCAATCTGAAGGGCAGGCCGTTCTGTGGCCTTCTGTGCTAACCACAGTTTGTCCATAACAAACACCATGTTCAAGCATAAGGGTGTCCATATGTGCACCTGTCACCAGGACATCCTAGGTGGCAGGTCGATGATCGATTTTGTTATCGTGTCATCAGACCTGCGACCGTATGTCTTGGACACTCGGGTAAAGAGAGGTGCAGAGAGAGCTGTCAACTGATCACCTCCTGGTGGTGAGTTGGATCCGATGGCAGGGGAGGAAGCCATTCAGACCTGGTAGACCCAAACGTATAGTGAGGGTGTGCTGGGAACATCTGGCTGAGGCCCCTGTCCAGGAGGTCTTCAACTCCCACCTCTGGAAGAACTTCAACTACATTCCGAGGGAGTCTGGAGACATGGAGTCTGAATGGGCCATGTTCTCCACCTCTGTTGTTGAAGCGGCGGCCCAGAGCTGCGGCCACAAGGTGGTCGGTGCATCTCGTGGTGGCAACCCCCGAACCAAGTGGTGGACACCAGTGGTGAGGGGGGCCATTAAGCTGAAGAAGGAGTCCTATCAAGCTTGGTTGGCTTGAGGGACTCCCAAAGCAGCTGAGGTGTACTGGCAGGCCAAGCGGAGTGCAGCTCGGGTAGTTGCTGAAGCAAAAACCCGGGTATGGGAGGAGTTCGGTGAGGCCATGGAACAAGACTTTCGGTCAGCCTCGAAGAGATTCTGGCAAACTGTTCGGCGGCTCAGGAGGGGAAAGCAGCTCCCTGTCCACACTGTGTATGGTACGGATGGGGCGCTGTTGACTTCGACTGGGGATATTGTCGGGCGGTGGAAGGAATACTTCGAGGATCTCCTCAATCCCACTGATATGCCTTCCACAGAGGAAGCAGGGTTTGTGGACGAGGGGGTGACTCACCTATCACAGGGGCTGAGGTCACCAAGGTGGTTAAAAATCTCCTTGGTGGCTGGGCCCCAGGGGTGGACGAGCTTTGCCCCGAGTACCTCAAGGCCCTGGATGTTGTTGGGCTGTCATGGTTGACACACCTCTGCATCATTGCGTGGAGGTCTGGGGCAGTGCCTTTGGCATGGCAAACCGGGGTGGTGGTTCCTCTCTTCAAAAAAGGGGACCGGAGGGTGTGCTCCAACTTTAGAGGGATCACACTCCTCAGCCTCCCTGGGAAGGTCTATGCCAAGGTACTGGAGAGGAGAGTCCGGCCGTTGGTCGAACCTCGGATTCAGGAGGAGCAATGTGGTTTTCATCCTGGCCGTGGCACATCGGACCAGCTCTTTACCCTCTCGAGAACTCTCGAGGGTTCGTGGGTTCGTGCCCAACCAGAGAGAGTTCGTGCCCAACCAGTATACATGTGTTTTGTGGACTTGGAGAAGGCATTTGACCGCGTCCCTCCTGGTTTTTTTGTGGGGGGTGCTTCGGGAGTATGGGGTATCAGGCTTGCTGTTACGAGCTATTCGGTCTCTGTACGACCATTGTGAGAGTTTGGTTCGTATTGCCAACACTCAGTCGGATTCATTTCCAGTGAGAGTTGGACTCCGCTAGGGCTGCCCTTTGTCACCGATCCTGTTCATAATTTTCATGGACAGGATTTCTAGGTGCAGCCAGGGAACGGAGGGCGTCATGCTTGGTGACCACAGGATCTCATCTCTGTTGTTTGCAGATGATGTTGTCCTGTTGGCTTCATCCAGCAATGACCTACAGCTCTTGCTGGGACGGTTTGCCGCTGAGTGTGAAGCAGCTGGGATGAGAATCAACACCTCCAAGTCTGAGTCCGTGGTCCTCAGCCGGAAAAAGGTGGATTGTCCTCTCTGGGTTGGGGACAGGCTCCTGCCCCAAGTGGAGGAGTTCAAGTATCTTGGGGTCTTATTCACGAGTGAGGGGAAAATAGAGCGAGAGACTGACAGACGGATCGGAGCAGCATCTGCAGTGATGCGGACGTTGTACCGGTCTGTTGTGGTGAAGAGGGAGCTTAGTTCTAACGCAGAGCTGTCAATTTACCAGTCACTCTACGTTCCTACTCTCACCTATGGTCACGAGCTTTGGGTAATGACCGAAAGAACGAGATCGTGGATACAAGCGGCTGAAATGAGCTTTCTCCGTAGGATTGCTGGACTCACCCTCAGAGATAGGGTGAGGAGCTCAGTCATCCAGGAGAAGGTCAGAGTAGAACCGCTGCTCCTCCACATTGAAAGGAGTCAGTTGAGGTGGTATGGGCATCTGATTAGGATGCCTCTTGGACGCCTCTCACTTGAGGTGTTTCGGGCACGTCCTATTGGGAGGAGACTCGGTGGAGAGACTATGTCTCCCATCTGGTCTGGGAACACCTTGGTATCCTCTCTGAGGAGCTGGAGCAGGTGGCTGGGGAGAGGGAAGTCTGGGCTTCTCTGCTTGAACTGCTGCCTCCGCGACCCGGACCTCCGGAAAAGCGGTAGAAGATGGATGGATGGATGGCGTGTAATTTGGCGCACCTACAGTAGTTTTAATCCAGGGTTTGTGAGTTTGGGCTGCTGCTGAAGGAGGAGGAGAAGGAGGATTAGGGGTGGTCATGGGCGGATGGTCTGTGTCCAGGTGGGGAAAATCTTCCAGAGGAAGGATGTCAAATCTGTTTTCCAAAAGCAAGGGAAGAGAAGAGGCGCGGCCCTGTCTGGTCGATCGTTGATGATGACTAGTTGGCCCAACCACGGTCCAGGGCATGCATTGAGGATGAGAAAAACCACCTGGGGCTTTGGGTTTAGCTCCGAGTTGAAGCCAGTGATTATTGCTGTGGTCGTGGACATCAGAAGAGACTGGAGCAGGGGTGGAAGTGGATGGCGATGCGCTGAATTCACCCAGGTAAGTAGCTGTCTCTGCCAGCTGCAAGTCGGTTGCCGGGGCCATTGTTCGCTCGAGAATTATGGTGTCAAAGTGGTCTTCAGCCTCCCGAATCTTATAGATGTTGGAGAGTCTCACTTCCAACTCAGAAACCTTCCTATGGAGGAACACACAGTTGACACACGTCGGGGATGGAGCCATAACGTTTCAGACAAGAGTTGGATAGCCAGCCAGCCAAAAACAGCTAAAAACAGGTTAGCTAAAAACAGCTAAAAACACGTTCGCCTAGCCCGGTAAACAGCCCAGCCAGGGGTCCGATCCACCCGTGTGTATGATCGCGCTTTCTGCTAGGCCAACACTAAGGTAACACAGCAAGAACTAATATCAGCAATAAGAGATAAAAAATTAAAAACAAAATCAATAAAAACAAACAAAAGTGGACAAGATAATGCTTTGACGCGACAAGACGTTTACAGATGCCGGTGCAGTTGTGAGCAATTTTTTCCTGTTCACAATAACTTTCCTTAGCAATCGAGGTCCTCCCAGTAGAACAGCGAGCAATTGAAAGAAGTAAATCTAAATCAGACAGTTTAAGAGATCAACTTCATCAGCACATTATGTGAAAGGTGATCAGTGTTCTGCTTCTAGAAAACATAAGTTAGTGTCATTATGGTCTGATTGCTGTGATGATGTCGGCTGTTTCTGCCTGGATTTAGGTGAAGTTCTGACCTTTGGTTCTGTGACTACCATGACCCTACAGTGAACAGCTGTTAATGATCAGCTCTTGTTCTAGTTAAACTACAGTCATCAGAGAAGTAGCAAGAAACATGTAGATCTAAGGAGACATAAAATGTGTTGAAAAGGCCTTTCACACTGAAAGTTAAAGCCTTTGACACTGTTGTTCACATGCAGCTTCTGGAACGCCTAAGTTCCATCCGTGTCACAAATCAAACAATAGCCTGGTTTGACAGTTACTTGTCCGGACACACCCAGTGTGTCAAATCTGACAATCTGTCATCACAGTCCTTGCCCATTTCTAAGGGAGTGCTACAAGGGTCCATCTTTGCTCCAGTCTTATTTTCAACTTAAATAAACAACATAGATAAATCACTTGAAAAGTCCTTGGTTCATCTCTATGCCGACGACACAGTCCTGTATGCTGCCCGCCCCCTGCAGATATTGTCTTGGAAACTCTTCAGGAGAGCTTCCAGTCAATACAGAAGGGTTTCTCTACCTTTGGCCTGACTGTAAATACTACCAAAACCAAGGTCATATTGTTTGGCTGCAAATGTGCCTCTCAAACCGGCACAATCCTGGCTGCTGCTGGCCAAAATCTTGATGAGGTTTCCTCCTATAAATATCTAGGAATCTGGATTGACAGCTACCTGTCCTTCACAGAGCACCTGTCCAAATTACAGTCTAAAATGAAAGCCAGACTTGGCTTTCTTTACAGAAACTGGTCTTCATTTACTGCATCTGCTGAGCATTCCCTGGTTATGATGACGGTTTTATCATTATTTGACTATGGAGATGTAATCTATCAATTTGCCTGCAAGGGGGCTAAATGTCATATCATTCTGCCATTTGTTTTTTCCACCAGTGCCCCCTACAGGACACACCACTGTGAGCTCTACTCCCTGATAAACTGACCCCCTCTGGAAACGAGGTGTAACATTCACTGGTTGATGCTTGTGTACAAAACCCTTTTAGGCCTCACCCCATCCCTTACTTTGTTTATTGCTTCCACCGTCTGCCCCTACACATAACACTTGCTCAGCCTCACTTTTCCCAATAAAGGCTCCTAAAGTCTACTCCTCTCTGGGCCGCTCCTCCTTTCAGTTTGCAGCAGCTGATGGCTGGAATCAACTGGATAGCCTCATCTCCGTCAGCTCCTTTAGGGCCACATTAACAAACTCCATAAGACAAACAGTAGCGTGAAAAAGTGTTTGCCCCCTTCCTGATTTCTAATTTTTTGCATTTTTGTAATGCTGTAATGCTTCAGATCGTCAAACAAATTTAAATATTAGACAAAGATAACACAATTAAACACAAAATGTAGTTTTTAAGTGAAGGTGTTTATTATTAAGGGTAAAAAATCTACATGGCCCTGTGTGAAAAAGTGACACCCCCCCTGTTAAAACATAAATTAACTGTGATTTATCACATCTTTGGAAAGCTGAGTTCAATTTCTCCAGCCACACCCAAGCCTGATTACTGCCACACCTGTTCTCAATCAAGAAATCACTTAAATAGGGCCTGCCTGACAAAGTGAAGTAGACCAAAAGATCCTCAAAAGCTAGACATCACCCTGCCACCTAAAGAAATTCAGGAACAAATGAGAAACAAAATAATCGAGATCTATCAGTCTGGAAAAGGTAATAAAGCCATTTCTTAAGCTTTGGGACTCCAGCGAACCACAGTGAGAGCCATTATCCACAAATGGCGAGAACATGCAACAGTGGTGAACCATTCCAGGAGTGGCTGGCTGACCAAAATTACCCCAAGAGCGCAGCAACGACTCATCCAAGAGATCACAAAAGACCCCACAACAACATCCAAAGAACTGCAGGCCTCACTTGCCTCAGTTAAAGTCAGTGATCATGACTCCACCATAAGAAACAGACTGGGCAAAAATGGCCTGCATGGCAGAGTTCTAAGACAAAAACCATTGCTGAGCAAAAAGAACATAAAGGCTCGTCTCAGTTTTGCCAGAAAACATCTTGATGATCCCCAAAACTTTTTGGAAAATACTCTGTGGTCTGACGAGAGAAAAGTTGAACTTTTTGGAAGGTGTGTTTCCTATTACATCCATTGTAAAAGTAACACAGCATTTCAGAAAAGGAACATCATACCAGCAGTAAAATATGGTGGTGGTAGTACGATGGTGTGGGGCTGTTTTGCTGCTTCAGGACCTGGAAGACTTTTTGTCTATCAAAAAATCCTGAAGGAGAATGTCTGGCCATTTGTTCATGACGTCAAGTTGAAGTGCCCTTGGGTTCTGCAGCAGGACAATGATCCAAAAGACACCAGCAAGTCCACCTCTGAATGGCTTAAGAAAAACAAAACGAAGACTTTGGAGTGGCCTAGTATAAGTCTTGACCTGAATCTGATTGAGATGCTGTGGCATGACCTTAAAAAGGTGGTTCATGCTTGAAAACCCTCCAATGTTGCTGAATTACATCAATTCTGCAAAGATGTGTGGGCCAAAATTCCTCCACAGTGCTGTAAAGGACTCATTGCCAGTTATTGCAAACGCTTGATTGCAGTTGTTGCTGCTAAGGGTGACCCCACTGTTGCCAACTCCTCAGTAAGGAAAGTAGGAATTGGCTGTCCTAAAAGTTGCTAGAAGTTGCTAAATGATGTCATTACCTTATTTGCATAATTAGTCATTTGCATGTAATTGTAATGGGAGCTGTAGAACAGAAGAATAATGCGGTGGGAGAGACAAAAAGTGAGTAACAAACACCCTAAATACCTTTAGAACTACAAATTAACTTTCCTCTGTTGATTCTTGGTTTGTTTGTTTTAATTTAACATTTAAATAGGCCATCACTTCTGTATCATCTCCAATAAACGGCTTCAACCTGCCTTTGAAATAAGGGTTTGAGTCAGAATCAGAATCAGAATCAGAATCAGAATGAGATTTATTGCCATTGTTCATGTAGTACACAAACTAGGAATTTGTCTCGGTGCAATGCTGCAACATTAAACATGGAGTAGCACTAAAGATAAAAAAACTATGCATGCAATAAAAGGTAGAATAAGAATAAGTAATACTAATCTATGCAATTTTTAAATATATTAACAAGCAGCAGATATTGTGGAGTTCCACATAGTGCAGTCGGTAGTGCAAAAAGAAAACAGTGATAACTGTCATGAGTCCGGTTGAGCTGCTGTACATAGTGCACAAGAGTCTAATAAGTCACTTAGTGTTCAGCAGTCTGATGGCAGAGGGGAAGGAGCTGTTCATGTAGCGGGAGGTTTTAGTCTGAATGGACCAAAGTCTTCTGCCTGAGGGGAGGGGGGCAAACAGTGTGTGTCCAGGGTGTGAAGGGTCGGCTATGATCCGACCTGCACGCCTCCGGGTCCTGGAGATGTACAGGTCCTGGAGGGATGGGAGCTTGCAGCCGATCACCTTCTCAGCAGCGCGCACAATGCGCTGCAGTCTTAGTCTGCCCCTGGCGGTGGCTCCTGCGTACCACACAGTGATGGAGGTGGTGAGGATGGACTCGATGATGGCCGTGTAGAACTGCACCAACATCTTGGTGGGTAGCTTGAGCTTCCTCAGCTGCCGCAGGAAGAACATCCTCTGCTGGGCCTTTTTGATGAGGGAGCTGATGGTCGGCTCCCACTTGAGGTCCCGGGTGATGGTGGTGCCCAGGAAGCGGAAGGAATCCGCAGTGGTGATGGGAGAGTCTGTGAGGGTAAGGGGGGGCAGAGGGGCTGTGACTTTTCTGAAGTCCACGATCATCTCCACTGTCTTCAGAGCGTTCAGCTGCAGGTTGTTGTGGCTGCACCAGGACGCCAGCCGGGCCACCTCTCTCCTGTAGACGGACTCGTCGCCGTTGGAGATGAGCCCGATGAGGGTGGTGTCGTCCACAAACTTGATCAGCTTGACAGACTGGTGGCTGGAGGTGCAGGAGTTGGTGTACAGGGAGAAGAGCAGGGGGGAAAGTACACAGCCCTGGGGTGATCCGGTGCTGATGCTTACAGAGTCCGAGACAGTCTTTCCCAGCCGCACATGCTGCCTCTGGTCTGTCAGGAAGTCGGTGATCCACCTGCAGAGGGAGTCAGGCACGTTGAACAGGGACAGCTTGTCCTGGAGCAGAGCGGGGCGGATGGTATTGAATGCAGAGCTGAAGTCCACAAACAGGATCCTGACGTAGGTTCCCGGGGAGTCCAGGTGCTGCAGGATGGAGTGGAGGGCCAGGTTGACTGCGTCGTCCACAGACCTGTTGGCTCTGTAGGCGAACTGCAGCAGGTCCAGGAGGGGAGTGGTGATGGTCTTGAGGTGGGGCAGGAACAGGCGCTCAAAGGACTTCATGGCTACAGAGGTGAGCGCTACAGGTCTGTAGTCGTTAAGTCCAGTGATCCGTGGCTTCTTGGGGACAGGGACGATGGTAGAGGTATTGAGGCAGGCCGGCACGTGGCATGACTTCAGGGAGGTGTTAAAAATGTCTGTGAAGACAGGAGTCAGCTCCTCCGCACAGTGTCTCAGGGTGGAGGGAGACACGCTGTCCGGACCGGGGGCCTTGCGCAGGTTCAGTCTGGAGAACTGTCTGTGCACGTCCTGCTCACTGATGGCAAGGGCAGGGGGGGAGGAGGGGGGGGCCGCCTTTGATGAAGTGGGGACCATGGAGGCAGTGGCGCTGGGGGGAGGGGGGAGTTGGACACAGCTAACGAGGTGTCAAAACGGGCATAGTTTTGGGACAGTCTTTGACAAAGGGCTTTGTCATCCTGTCCCTTAGAAGTCTGAGGCCGATAGTTGGTGATTTGCCTCAGTCCTCTCCACACAGAAGCAGAGTCGTTAGCAGTGAACTGCTGCTGGAGTCTCTCAGAATACACAGACTTAGCTCTCCTCAGCTCTCTGCTAAACCGGTATTTGGCCTCCTTGTAGCAGTCCCTGTCTCCACTTTTCAACGCTGCTTCCTTCTCCTTCCTGATCTGTCTGAGCTTAGCTGTGAACCAGGGCTTGTCGTTGGAGTAACTCACCCTGGTGCGCGATGGAAGAATGCTCTCCTCACAAAAGTGGATATATGAGGTCACAGTGTCCGTGTACTCATCCAGATCATGCGTGGCATGATCCCACTCCCCCGGTCCCCAGTCCCACTCCCCCCTTTAGTTTTTATGCCCCTCACATATGGAACAAACTCCCAGAAAGCATCAGAGCTGCTGAAACTCTCAGCTGCTTTAAACCCAGGTTAAAAATTCTCCTATTTGCCATGGCCTTTCAGTAGAGCAATTGTTTATCTCCTACAATGCACTGTAAATCTCATTTCTGTCGTATTTTATTTTAGCTTGTTTTTGTTTCTCTTTAATTTACTATTTAGTTTGCTTTAAATTCTGATATATTCCTTTTACAACTTGCTGTAATGTTTTAATGTTTTTTATCTAAAGCACTTTGAATTGTCTTGTACATGAAATGTGTTTACAAATAATCTTGCCTTGCCTTCTGTATTTTTGAGCGTACAATTTAGACTGCGGCAAGGTGAGCTAGCTGCTAGATGTTTAGCTTATGTCACACACACACAGTGGACGAAGTGAGTATGTGGCTGAGGCTGTTAGTAAAATGCAGTGATTTATCAGTGTGACACTGGCAGTGAAGAAACATTTACATCGATTGGCGGGGGGTTATGCAGGTGAAATTCATTTGCAGTTTGGACGTGAGTGGCATGGGCGTGGGTCTCCTCTCTGACTGCAACTAACTCCTGCACGAGGCTACAATGAGACTGACCGCTTGTGAGTGCTTTGGGATGGGAGAAGCTCACGGTAGCACCCCCTGCTTGCTGAGGATAGTAACTGCAGAGCAATAGTGCTTTCATGTCAGCAGGACTTGACATGAACTTTTCTGCTCACTGCCCACTGTCGATAGTGATTTTCCAAAGTTATGAGCCACTCAGCATTTTCACTAGCCACAATTTTGTAGTTGGAAAATTATGTTTAATATAATCAAATTTGATTATCGCATGTTAAAATGTAGTTGAATCAAATGTATAACCTTTTTAAATGCATTGACTCATACATACATAAAAATAGCAAGAGAAACACTAAGTAGTTATTAACAGCAGTAAATACTGTAAAACAGTTGAGAAAAATATTTGCAATGTGAGAGTGGAAGTACAGGCAGATTTGGGGTCTGTCCCAATTCTCATCTCTACCCCGTCCCCTTGGCCCTTGAAATCGAGGCCCCTTGTTCTCATCAGAAAAAAGAAGAAAAAGAAAATTTATAAGAAAAAAAAAGTCTCATTATATAGCGAAAAATGTCTCAAATTTATACAAACTATTCTAATCAGTAGAAAGTCAGAAATTTACAAGAAATAAAACTATAAATTCACAGAGAAAATTTTGGACAGGGGGATTTTTTCAGGGTCCAGGGGGATTTTTTTGTTTGACACCCCTGGACCCGCCCATTAAAAATACATATTTAGAGGATTTACTTCCATGAAATAGTTGCATATCATAACAACATGTAAATGAATAAGATAGAATTAAATAAATACCTTAGAAGAAGCTTCATTTCATTTACAGCAACAAATCACAGTCACCTTTTCTCTATGCAGTAAGAAAATGTAAATTTAAACAACTACAAACATCAAATGCAACTTCTTTTTCTCTAAAAATACTCATGTTTAACCACAGAGGTAGGAGCTGATGTTGGGGGCTACTCACTGCATTTCTTCCCACCAGGCTGCAGCGTGAACTGGGGCAGGACAGGAGACCAACCCAGAAGCAGCCTGTCTGTGCTTTACAGGGGTCCAGGTGACAGTGGACCAATGAGCACACACTATGTGCAGATAGTGCTTCTGGGAGCTGTAGTTTAGTCTCACCATACAGATAGGTTTTATTTTAGATGTTGTCTAAGGAAACTACAACCTACCAAGCCCTGCACGTCAGTGTCTACAAAACACAAGAAAAGTCTCTGATAACACCAGACAAAATCGCTAGATTTGTTGCTAGTCGCTTTTGAAAAAAAAAAGTCACAAAGCAGCTTAGAAAAGTCATCAGCTTTAGCCAGAAAGTCGCCAAGCTGGAAACGCTGGGTGGTCTAAACAATTATTTGGTTTAGGGGGCAATCACTTTTTCAAACAGGGTCATGTAAGTTTGGATTTTTTCCTCTTAAAATAAACACCATCCATCCATCTTCTACCACTTTTCCGGAGGTCCAGGTCGCGGAGGCAGCAGTTCAAGCAGAGAAGCCTAGACTTCCCTCTCCGCAGCCACCTGTTCCAGCTCTTCAGAGAGGATACCAAGGCGTTCCCAGACCAACTGGGATATGTAGTCTCCCCAGCGTGTCTTGGATTTGCCCCAGGCTGTCCTCCCAGTTGGACGTGCTGAAAAAACCTCAAGTGGGAGGCGTCCAGGAGGCATCCTGATCAGATGCCCATACCACCTCAACTGGCTCCTTTCAATGTAGAGGAGCAGCGGTTCTACTCTGAGCCTCTCCTGGATGACTGAGGTCCTCACCCTATCTCTGAGGGTGAGTCCAGCAATCCTATGAGGAAAGCTCATTTCAGCCGTTTGCATTCCAGTGATGTCTGAATACAATAGAGTGATGTCTGAAGATCGAGTAGGTGGCGGTAATGCACTTGTAAGCTGGTTGCCAACCGCCTATCAAATCTAAAAGAAGAAGAAGAAGACGTGACCATAGGTGAGAGTAGGAACGTAGATTGTCTGGTAAATTGACAGTCTTGCCTTAGAACTCATCTTCCTCTTCACCACAACAGACCGGTACAACATCCGCATCACTGCAGATGCTGCTCCGATCCGTCTGTCAATCTCTTGCTCCATTTTCCCCTCACTCGTGAACAAGACCCCAAGATACTTAAACTCCTCCACTTGGGGCAGGAGCCTGTCCCTAACCCGGAGAGGACAATCTACCTTTTTCCAGCTGAGGACCATGGACTCAGACTTGGAGGAGCTGATTCTCATCCCAGCCGCTTCACATTCAGCAGCAAACCATCCCAGTAAGAGCTGTAGGTCATTGCTGGATGAAGCCAGCAGGACACCTAGAAATCCTGTCCATAAAAAATATGAACAGGATCGGTGACAAAGGGCAGCTCTGGCGGAGTCCAACTCTCACTGGGAATGAGTCCGACCGAGTGTTAGCAATACGAACCAAACTCTCACAACGGTCGTACAGAGACCGAATAGCTCATAACAACAAGCCCAATACCCCATACTCCCGAAGCACCCCCCACAAAAAACCATGAGGGACACGGTCAAACGCCTTCTCCAAGTCTACAAAAAACATGTAAACTGGCTGGGCAAACTCCCACGAACCCTCGAGAATTCTCAAGAGGGTAAAGAGCTGGTCCGATGTGCCACGGTCAGTACGAAAACCACATTGCTCCTCCTGAATCCGAGGTTTGACCAACGGCCGGACTCTCCTCTCCAGTACCTTGGCATAGACCTTCCCAGGGAGGCTGAGGAGTGTGATCCCTCTAAAGTTGGAGCACACCCTCCGGTTCCCTTTTTTGAAGAGGGTAACCACCACCCCGGTTTGCCATGCCAAAGGCACTGCCCCCGACCTCCACGCAATGTTGCAGAGGCCCGTCAACCATGACAGCCCTACAACATCCAGGGCCTTGAGGTACTCAGGGCAAATCTCGTCCACCTCCAGGGCCCGGCCACCAAAGAGATTTTTAACCACCTTGGCGACCTCAGCCCCTATGATAGGCGAGTCATCCCCCTCATCCACAAGCCCTGCTTCCTCTGTGGAAGGCGTATCAGTGGGATTGAGGAGATCCTCGAAGTATTCCTTCCACCACCCAACGATATCCCCAGTCGAAGTCAGCAGTGCCCCATCCGCACCATACACAGTGTGGACAGGGAGCTGCTCCCCCTTCCTGAGCCACCAGACAGTTTGCCAGAATCTCTTCGAGGCCGACCGAAAGTCTTGTTCCATGGCCTCACTGAACTCCTCCCATACCTGGGTTTTTGCTTCAGCAACCACCCGAGCTGCACTCCACTTGGCCTGCCGGTACACCTCAGCTGCTTCGGGAGTCCCACAAGCCAGCCAAGCTTGATAGGACTCCTTCTTCAGCTTAATGGCCCCACTCACCACTGGTGTCCACCACTTGGTTCAGGGGTTGCCACCACAAGATGCCCCGACAACCTTCCGGCCGCAGCTCTGGACAGCTGCTTCAACAACAGAGGTGGAGAACATGGCCCATTCAGACTACATGCCCCCAGACTCCCTCAGAATGTGGTTGAAGTTCTTCCGAAGGGGGGAGTTTAAGACCTCTCGGACAGAGGTCTCAGCCAGACATTCCAAACACACCCTCACTATAAGTTTGGGTCTACCAGGTGTGAATGGCATCCTCTTCTGCCATCGGATCAAACTCACCACCAGGTGGTGATCAGTTAAAATAAACACCTTCATTTAAAAACTGCATTTTGTGTTTACTTGAGTTATCTTTATCTAATATTTAAATTTGTTTGATGATCTGAAACATTTAAGGGTGACAATTATACAAAAAAATGAGAAATCAGGAAGGGGGCAAACATTTTTTCACACCACTGTACCTGTAAGTGTCACTCCTGATGTACACCACATGATAATTATAGTTAGTTTGTCCTCCCTGTTGTATTTATTAATAGTCACATTTTACAGTTTATATTCTTACATTCTTTTGCCGCGTGGTTTTAATATTGTCTGCTTATGTGCTCATTTACTTGTTCATGATTTTTTGTTTGGCATTTTTATGCTTGCTGTTGTACACAACTATGATTTTCCCTGTATGGTTCACTTGGATTGTCTGCTGTTATTTGTATGTTTTGCATGTATGTGTTTTTAAGTTTCTCCCTTTACGCTGTCCCTTAGGAGGTTGTTGCCTCCTCCCAGGCTGTTACCTTTTATAAGAATATGTTCGTTGCTGACTTGCTTGGTTAAATAAACGTTGATGATTATTATATTTTGATAACTCATCTACAGAGGGTACACAAGCCAGTGTAGTCCTAGTGCTGGTCCAAAACCAAGGTAAATGAGGAGGGTTGTGTCAGGAAGGGCATCTGACGTAAAACCTTTGCAAAATCAAACATGTGGACCATGACGAACGAGACTTTCGTACCGGATCAGTCGAGTCCCAGGTTAACAACGACCTCCACCGGTGCTGTTAATCGACAGGGTGGCAATGGAAACTGGGCTACTGTTGGTTGAGGATCGAGGAGAAGGAGAGGGGGAAGGTGTGTTAGGAGGGAGAGAGAGGAATGAAAAAAAAAAAAAAAAAGGAAAGGTAGAAGTGTGGAGGTGAGAGTAGGGATGTTAAATCTAGGGACTATGACTGGTAAAGGCAGAGAATTGGCTGATATGATGAAGACGAAAGGTAGATATACTGTGTGTTCAAGAAACCAGATGGAAGGGAAGCAAGGCTAGGAGCAGTGGAGGTGGATTTAAACTGTTCCACCATAGTGTAGATAGATCACTTTTGAAACACATCTGTCAAGTTAGAAACTATAGAAATGATCCCTGAAAGTATAGTCTAGGAAGAGAAATGGAGAAGGAGTAATCTTGAAGGAAAAGTATGTGAAGAGTGTTGAGGAGGTAAAGAGGGAGAAATCTGGAATAAGTTGGATGAAGTGGTAGAGAGTGTTCCCAGGGGGGAGAGAGTGGTGATTGGAATGGACTTTAATGGACATGTAGGTGAAGGGAACAGAGGTGCTGAGGAGGTCCTGGGTAGGTATGGTCTTAAGGAAAGAAATGTGGATGGACAGATGGT
This sequence comes from Pholidichthys leucotaenia, assembly GCA_020510985.1. Classification (NCBI taxonomy): domain Eukaryota; kingdom Metazoa; phylum Chordata; class Actinopteri; order Cichliformes; family Pholidichthyidae; genus Pholidichthys; species Pholidichthys leucotaenia. Next base: position 223,165,646 of record CM035837.1, read on the forward strand.
TATGGATTTTACTAAAAGGATAGAAATGGCTGTGGTGAACACATACTTCAAGAAGAGAGAGGAACATAGGGTGACTTACAAAAGTGGAGGAAGGTGAACACAGGTGGACTACATCTTATGCAGAAGGAGAAATCTGAAAGAGATAGGAGACTGCAAGGTGGTGGCAGGAGAGAATGTAGCTAGACAGCATCGGATGGTAGTCTGTAGGATGACTTTAGAAAGCAAGAAGAGGAAGAGCGTGAAGGCAGAGCCAAAAAATAAGTGGGGGAAGATACAGAAGGAAGAAGGTCACACAGAGTTCAGGAAGGATTTGATACAGGCTCTGGGTGGTAGGGAAGAATTACCAGATGACTGGGAAAGTACAGCAAAAGTATCGAGGGAAACGGGTAGAAAGGTATGTGGTGTGTCCAGTGGACGGAGGAAGGAAGACAAGGAGTCTTGGTGGTGGAATGAGGAGGTACAGGAAAGCATCTGAAGGAAGAGATTAGCAAAGAAAAAGTGGGATAGTCAGGGAGATGAAGAAAGTTGACAGGAGTATTTGGAATTAAGGCATATGGCAAAGAGAGAGGTGGCAAAGGCAAAGGAAAAGGCATATAGAGAGTTGTATGAGAGGCTGGACACTAAGGAAGGAGAAAAGGACTTGTATCAATTAGCTATACAGAGAGATGGAGCTGGAAAGGATGTGCAGCAGGTTAGGCTGATAAAGGACAGAAATGGTAATGTACTAACAAATGACAAGAGTGTGTTGTATGTTGGTTTAAATGAATCAACTCCCTCTGGTTATTTAAACTGTCAAAATCCCAGAAGTTCTGGTCGTGGAGGAGGAGTAGCAACAATTTACCATTCAGAATCAGAATCAGAATCAGAAAAAGATTTATTGCCAAGTACATTAACAGATCACTGATAACATACGAGAGAATTTGACTTGACACAGTAAATGAACCTGCATTTCCGTGCCGCGGCGCATCTGAAATGCGCCTATCAGCAGGAGGGTACAGGTAGCATAAGGATAATACAATAGGAAGGAGCAAAAAAATCATTGATTCAGAATACTGGTTGCATAATCAATCAATATTGTGATTACAAGGAAAAAAAAAGCTCTTAATGCACATTCGCGGACAAGATTTCACAGGACACAAGAGAGCAGTGTGTGGATCTTTATTTCAGTTCGTGGATCAATATGTGCGCACTGTTGAAGCAAGTGTTGTAATAGAAGAACAACAAGGGCACTTGGCAGGAGATGTTTTGTCTGGCTGCTCGCCATCATCCTTGCGATTATCTGAGCAGGTGCTGTCCAAGGCCTTGTGCTCGATGTTTTGAAAACACAGACTGCAGACAGCCAGGAGGAATTTTCATGGGGAAATTGGGCCAAATAGGACTGATCACAGAGAAGGAGCTTTTTATTTCTTCTGTAGATTCAGTACTTAATCCTTCATTGCGGGGCTTTGAGTCCGTCGTGGATAGACCTAAGCGTAACCATGATGTAATCCACCTTCCGAGACAGTTCTCCATTTGTCGCTATCAGGGTCTTCTCCAATTTTTCAATTTGATAGATGCACCTCGTCTGGCCAGCATTTTGATAGGTTGTATCCATCTTCAGCAATTTGCGGTACACCAGGACAATCCCAGTTCCAATCAGAAAGATCCCGATCACCATTATTACGAAGACATACAAATCTTCAATATCTTCGATAGAGAGATTAGTTAGACACAAGATCCTCCAATTACTTGTGTCCCTTAAATAGCCCGCTGGAGCCGTTCCTGCAGGGCAGACAGCTTCCCCCAGAGCACTTTTCCTTGTTGAAAAAATAGTGTCAATTGTGTTCAAAGCCCAGCTTATTAACTCCATAATTTCTTTCGACGGTCGCAGTTAGACGCAGACAGACAACAGCAAGCTGGGATCCAGTAGTTGGGGGGGAAGGAAAAAAAAGTCAGAGCAAGAGAGAAGGAAAAAGCGTCTGCTCTCTTGGGAGGGCGGAAGTGAAGAAAGGGCATAGAAATAGAAAATCTGGTAGTGCCTCCTCATAACCCTGTACTGTCAGACCATTGTCTGTTAACCTTTGATTTTACTATTTCTGACTATTTGGCTCCTAAAGAAAAATATTACTAAAGTAGATGTATCTCAGATGATGTTGTAACCAAATTTATGCAGATTGTTTCCTCTATGCCATGTGTCAACACAACGGAAATAAGCTATAGACAGCTTGCTCCTTCTGTAATTGATAACATGGTGGATAGTGTTACAGCTTCTCTGCATCAGACTCTAGACTTGGTGGCCCCCTTAAAAAAGAAAAAGTCTAATCAGAGATTTCTAACTCCTTGGTTCAACACAGAAACTCGTAGCTTAAAACAGAAGACTCGTCAATTAGAAAGAAAATGGCACTCCACTAATTCAGATGAAATCTATTTAGCTTGGAGAAATCATCTTTTAATTTATAAAAAAGATCTTAGAAAAGCTAGAACGAGTTATTATTCCGCATTAATAGAAGAGAACAAGAATAATCCCAAGTTTCTTTTCAGCACTGTAGCCAGGCTGACAAAGAGTCAGGACTCTGTCAATCCTAGCATTCCCTTAGAGCTTACTAGTCAGGATTTTATGAACTTTTTCAATAATAAAATTTCATCCATCAGAGATAAAATCAATCAAATTCTTCCCACCGTTAACTTAAATACAGTAACTACTACAACTCTTTTCAATTGACATCTGTTTGGATGAGTTTACTCCAATTGACCTTTTAGAGTTAGACAAAATAATTTCCTCATCCAAGCCTTCAACTTGTCTTTTAGACCCTATTCCTACCAGGTTATTTAAAGAAGTCGTCCCACTTACTGGTAGCTTTATTCTTCATATAATCAATTCTTCATTGACTTTAGGCCATGTACCGCAGGCTTTTAAAATGGCTGTAATTAAACCCTTACTCAAAAAGCCAACAATGGATCCAAGAGTTTGAGCTAACTATAGACCAATCTCTATTCTCCCTTTCATTTCAAAAATCTTAGAAAGAGTTGTTGCTACGCAATTATTTGACCACCTGCAGGGAAATGGTTTACTTGAAGAGTTTCAGTCTGGGTTTAGAATCCATCATAGTACTGAAACAGCCTTAGTGAAGGTCACTAACGACCTCCTCATCGAATCTGATAATGGACTTGTTTCTGTTCTTGTCCTTTTAGACCTTAGTGCAGCTTTTGATACTATCAATCATAATATTCTACTTGATAGATTAGAACACTATGCTGGACTTAATGGAACTTCATTGCAGTGGTTTAGATCTTATTTATCTGATAGGTTCCAGTTTGTTCATGTCAGTAATGAGTTTTCTTTCAACTCAAAGCTGAGTCATGGAGTTCCACAGGGATCTGTGCTAGGCCCTACTCTTTTTAGTTTATATATGCTTCTGTTAGGCAACATTATTAGAAAGCACTGTATACATTTTCACTGTTATGCAGATGACACACAATTACATCTGTCAATGAAGCCCAATGATAGTAATCAATTAGCCAAGTTAGAAGTCTGTCCTAAGGAAATCAAAGCTTGGATGACTTGCAATTTCCTGCTATTAAATTCAGATAAGACTGAAGTCATTCTTGTTGGTCCAGAAAACCTTAGAAATACCTTTCCAAATCAAACTTTTAATTAGGATGCGGTTACTCTTTCTCTTAATAGCTCTGTGAGGAACCTTGGAGTTATTTTTGATCAAGATCTGTTTTTCAATTCACATATTAAATTTGTTTCTAAGACTGCCTTCTATCATTTGCGTAATATTGCCAAGATTAGGAGCATCTTGTCTCAGAGTGATGCTGAGAAACTGATCCACGCTTTTGTTAGCTCTAGATTAGATTATTGTAACTCTTTATTATCAGGTTGTCCTAAAACATCTTTAAAAAGTCTTCAGTTGATCCAAAATGCTGCAGCAAGAGTTTTAACTGGTTCTCGAAAGAGAGCTCATATCTCTCCGGTTCTGGCCTCCCTTCATTGGCTTCCCATAGAGTTTAGAATTAAGTTTAAAATCCTTCTTCTCACTTACAAAGCTCTTAAACAATCAGGCTCCTTTTTATTTAAAAGATCTGATCCTACCGTATTATCATAACAGAGCACTACGCTCCCAAAATGCAGGATTATTTGTAATACCTAGAATCTCCAAAAGTACAATGGGAGGCAGAGCCTTCAGTTTTCAAGCTCCTCTCCTGTGGAACTAGCTGCCAATCTGGATTTGGGAGACAGACTTGATCTCTGTTTTTAAGAACAGGGTTAAAACCTTCCTTTTTGATATAGCCTACAATTAGGGAGGGATCATGTGTCTCCGAACCCTCCCTTAGTTATACTGCTAATAGGTTTAGACAGCCGGGGGACCTCCAATAATGCACTGGGCTTCACTTTCTTTCTCTGAAATTTTTTTCTTTTGCTGGTCATTAACATCTATTTGTTCTCTCCCATAGACTGAGTCCCCATCGTGCTGTTTGCTCTCTACATGTCTGTTCTTTTTGTCTTCTCTATCCCCTCACCCCCCAGCCAGTAGCAGCAGATGACTGCCCCTCCCTGAGCCTGGTTCTGCTGGAGGTTTCTTCCTGTTAAAAGGGAGTTTTTCCTCTCCACTGTTGCCAAGCGCTTGCTCACAGGGGATTGCCTGATTGCTGGGGGTTTTCTGCAACTGTGGGGGTTTCCCCTACAGTTGAAAGTGCTATGAGATGACTGTTGTTGTGAAATGGTACTATATAAATAAAGCTGAATTGAATTGAATTGAGTGGAGAAGAAGTGTTTTGGTACCATTTTGAAAGAACAAAGGTGATGCTCACAGCTGTAGTAACTACAGAGGCATAAAGTTGATCAGCCACACGATGAAGATATGGGAAAGAGTTGTTGAAGCCAGATTAAGAGGAGAGGTGACAATGAGTGAGCAGCAGTACGGTTTCATGCAAAGAAAGAGTCCTACAGATGCAGTGTTTGCCCTAAGAGCAGGTCTGTCCAGTCATGTGCCATGGAGGGCCAAGACCCTGCAGGCTTTACCTTCAACCAGTGTCTTCAACAGCAGATTCCATTGAATTTTTTCCCACTGATTGCTGAGAAAATGACCTTCTGAAGAGACTGGGTAGAAGATAAAACCTGAAGGTTCTTAGCCCTTCATGGCAAATGATTGGACACCCCTACTCTAAGATTGTTGATGGATAAGTATATAGAAGGTCAGAAGGAGTTGCACTGTGTCTTTATGGAGCTAAAGAAAGCAGACGATAGGGTGCCAGGAGAGAAAGTGTGGTACTGTATGAGGAACTCAGAAGTGGCAGACAAGTATGTGAGAGTGGTGCAGGACATGTATGAGGACAGTGAGATGGTGGTGAGGTGTGCTGTAGGAGTGTCAGATGGGTTCAAGGTGGTGGTGGGGTTACATCAGGGATCAGCTCTGAGCCCCTTCTTGTTTGCCATGGTGATGGACAGGCTGACAGATGAGGTCAGGCAGGAGTCTCTGTGGACCACGATGTTTGCAGATGACATTGTGATCTGTAGTTAGAGTAGGGAGCAGGTGGAAGAGAACCTGGAGAGGTGAAGGTATGCTCTGGAGAGAAGAGGATTGAAAGTCAGTAGAAGCAAGACAGAATACATGAGTGTGAATGAGAGGGAGGCAGGTGCAACGGAGAAGATGGAAGGAGAAGAGGTAGTGAGAGTATGTAGATGAGTTTAAATACCTGGGGTCAACCATCCAAAGCAATGGAAAATGTACAAGAGAGATGAAGAAGAGTGCAGGCAGGGTGGCGTGGATGGAGACAAGTGTCAGGGGTGATTTGTGACAGAAGGGTAGCAACAAGAGTGAAAGGGAAGATTTACAAGACGGCAGTGAGACCTGTGATGATGTATGGTTTGGAGATGGTGGCACTGACAAAAAGACAGGAGGTGGAGCTGGAGGTGGCAGAGTTGAAGATGCTAAGATTTTCATTGGGAGTGACAAGGAGGGACAAGATTAGAAATGAGTATATCAGAGGGACAACTCAGGTTGAGCAGTTTGGAAACAAAGTAAGAGAGGCAAGACTGAGATGGTTTGAACATGTGCAGAGGAGGGATAGTGGAGATATTGGGCAAAGGATGTTGAAGATGGAGCTGCCAGGCAGGAGGAAAAGACGAAGACCACAGAGAAGATTGATGGATGCAGTGAAGGAGGACATGGGGAGGGTTGGTGTTACAGAGGAAGATGAAGGGAGAGGGTGAGATGGAGGCAGATGATCCACTGTGGAGACCCCTGAAGGGAGCAGCTGGAAGAAGAAGAAGAAGAAGAAGAAGAAGAAGAAGAAGAAGAAGAAGAAGAAGAAGAAGAAGAAGAAGATTTTTACAAAAACACTTTATTTACATATTTTACAAGGACATGAACAATACTAAAGTGAAAGTGCTCCTAAGTGTGTACAAAATTTTTAAAACATGCTGAACACATAAATCAGCCAACTAAAAAACGCGCAACACACAGTTCATCCTCACATACACTACAACGGAAATCTTTATAACACCACATTTGCCTAAAACCATCCATGTTCTCAGTCATCTTAAAAAAGCTGAACTCCAGTCTCAGTCTGGATCGGATGTTGCAGCGCCACACTGAGGCTGGTTCTTGAACTGGTTTGCCTTCTACTTTATTTTTTTCTGCTGACATGTATTGCCAGCTTGGCTTCACCAGTAATAAAGTTCAGCAGTTGCCACTTTTCCTTACTTATTTTTCTGTATCCTGCACCACAAATAAAATGACCCACAGAAAATATTTCACAAAATAAATTAAAAACTTTTGTTAAAAGAGTGAAGAGCTCTGTAAGCCTCTTACACTCACTAAAAACATGAAACACAGTCTCTGGGAGACTGCAGAAAGGGCCCTGGTTTGAAACAGCAGGATTAAGAACAGAAATAAAAGCGTCTGAGGCAGTTGCTCCATGTGAAATTCTCCACTGGCGATCTGCTATCCTTTTTTTAATTGGAGGTTTGTACAGAACTCTCCACTGTGGACTCACTCCGTTCCTGATCAGCTTCTCAGTCCACACAGTGGGGGGTCCGCTGTGCAGTCCTGTTCTGTTGATGACCTTAACACAATTGCTGTACAGCGTCTTTTTGTCAGCATTGTGTAAGGTCAGCTGTCTGGAGTTGTGTGTTTTTAACAAATGTCCAGTTAGATCACCAAGATCAGGGCTCATGGAGATCTCTGGGAAAGGGTCACCGTGGTTGGGTTCTGTGGCTCCTCTGCTGTGGTCAACCAGAAGCCGTCTTTTCCTCCCATCGAGCCTCTGCTTCCAAAGTTCCAGGACCCTCTCAGCCACTCTGGCAGACTGGATACCCAGTAAGGTAGCTACAGCCAGGGAGTCCGTTAGCGTTGGTCCTGCTGCATTCACCAGATGTTCAAGAGCCACAGTCTTTATCCTCAGGAGTACTGCCATCAGCCCAGGAGCAGTCTTAGTGCAGATATCCAACCTTACTCCATGAATCAACGGCTCCCTCAAGAGCCAAAAAAGAGAGTTTTTACATCTTTTAGCGTTAAAAGGGTTCCAGGACTTAAAAACACTTCAATAAAATGGAGGCAACCCACTTAAATTTAAACATTTTGAATTAATTAAAAACAGAGCATAATCCAGTCCCAGATTACTCACACACCTGAAGATGCAGCTGGCCACTTCTCTCCACATAACATCTGCTGGTGCCGCCAGAAACCTCTGCACAAACTGTAACCTAAAGGTGGCGGTTCTGCTGGCCAAGTGTATGAGGCCCTGTCCCCTCTCCTCTCTGGGTAAAAACAGCACCCCTTGTGGCACCCAGTACAAATTATCCCAGAAGAAGTTCACAATTTTTGTCTGGATCTGGGACAGTAAACCTGATGGGGGATCTAGGCAGGTTAATCGGTGCCAAAGCAGGGAGGCACCAAGGTTATTTAGCACAAGCACCTTCCCTCTGTAGGACATCTGAGGGAGCAGCCATCTCCACTTATTCATTTTGCCTTCAATTTTTTCACCAACATTCTCCCAGGTCCTCCGGACCATGACATCATTACCAAGAAACCCGCCCAGGTATTTTATACCATCTTTTTTTTTCCATGCCATGTCCTGCGGCAGAACCGGGAGGCCACCAAGCCAATCACCAACAGCAAGGGCTTCACTTTATCTCCAATTCACCCTTGCTGCTAAGGGTGAAGGCACTAGTTAAATCAATTAAATTATTAATGTCAATCTGGTGTTTAATAAAAACAATTAAAACCAGGTAAGGCAAGGCCATCAACGCTTGTGTGTATTTTATGGAGGAGGGGTTCTAGGGAGAGTGCATAGAGCATACCAGGCAAAGCACAGCCCTGCCAGATGCCTCTATGCACTCTAATAGGAGCACGCAAACTGCTATTGATTTTCAGTATACTCTCAACACCAGCATATAACACCTGGATCTTGGCTATGAAACCAGCGCTGAACCCACACCTCTCCATCACCTTCCAGAGGAAGTCATGCTCAACGTGGTCAAAAACCTTTTCCTGATCTAGAGAAATCAGACCAGTGTTTATACCCAATGAGCTGGAGACTTCCAAAACATCTCGAATTAGGCAGACATTGTCTTCCATGGACCTGCCCGGTACACAGTACGTCTGGTCCCGATGGATGACCTGCTCCATAGCTGTTAGCCAAAGCCTTGGACAAAATCTTGTAATCCATGCAGAGAAGAGATACGGGCCGCCAGTTTTTAATGTCCTGTAAATCTCCTTTTTTTGGCAGTAGGGTGACCAAAGCCCTGCGGCAGGACATCGGCAGAGAGCCTGAACACAAACTTTCATTAAAAATCTCTAAAGTGTCAGGTGCTAAAATGTCGCAGAAAGCTTTAAAAAACTCCACAGTGAGGCCATCTATTCCCGGAGCCTTCCTCCCCTTCATGCTCTGAAGGGCAGCAGACAATTCGGGTAACTGAAGAGGCCGGTCTAACTGTTAGTTGGTCTCCTCAGAGATCTGAGGTAGTCCACTGCAGAACCCCTCAACCAGGCCATTGTCCTCCCTGTAGTCACTGGTGTACATAGAGGAATAGAACTCAACGGCATGCTTTCTGATTTGTTCAGGCTTGATCAGTTCCTGTCCTGTGTTGGAGACTAGTGAGTGGATTACCTTTTTTGACCATGCTTCTTCTCCAGACTGAAGAAGAACCTAGAGGGAGCATCCATCTCAGTGATGTTTTTTTTTATTTTTTGTTTTATTTTGTATACTTTATTGATCCCCAGAGGGGAAATTGAGGGCATCCGCCTGGATGGATGAAGCAGCCACGGTACGGCGCTATCCCTTAACCATTCACACACACATTCACATCTAGGGCCACTTCAGAGTCTCCAATTAACCTAACCTGCATGTTTTTGGCATGTGGGAGGAAACCGGAGAACTCCCAGAGTAAACCCACCCAGTTACGGGGAGAACATGCAAACTCCACACAGATCAGTGTTGGTCAGGGGCTGGGATCGAACCAGGGATCCCATGGCCAAGGGTGAGTTGCTGTGCTGCCACAGTGCTAACCACTGCATCACCGCACCGCCGCACCGTTTTGAATTTGGGACTGGACTAGGGCGCCTTGTACTTTAGTGTCCAACAGCTGGGCTAAGGTCTTTTTTTTTGGATTTGAGGACTTCAATATATCCTCGATTTCCTGTGGACTCACGAGAGGTCTCTAACTCCACAATATCTATCTCCAGGTTTGTGATAGATCTACAGGTGTGATGTGTGACATTGAATGTATACTGCTGACACAATAGTTTATTTTCAGTCTTACCATGGTCCCACCATTGCTGAAGACACGTAAAATCTTTTTTCCTTTGTCTAAAAGCAGTCCAGAAAAATCTTAAAGCCTCTTTGAAACCTTTATCAAATGTTAAAACTGAGTTAAAATGCCAATATGCAATCTTGGGGGCAAAATTCTTTATAAAAACCTGATACACAACAAGAGCATGATCAGTAAAACCAATTGGTAACAAGACAAAACATTACAGTGGTCCATCCATCCATCCATCCATCCATCTTCTACTGCTATTCTGGAGGTCCGGGTCACGGAGGCAGCAGTTCAAGCAGAGAAGCCCAGACTTCCCTCTCCCCAGCCACCTGCTCCAGCTCTTCAGAGAGGATACCAAGGCATTCCCAGACCAGATGGGAGACATAGTCTCTCCATCAAGTCCTGGGTCTGCCCCGGGGTCTCCTCCCAGTAGGAGGTGCCCGAAACACCTCAAGTGGGAGGCGTCCAGGAGGCATCCTAATCAGATGCCCAAACCACCTCAACTGACTCCTTTCAATGTGGAGGAGCAGCGGTTCTACTCTGAGCCTCTCCCAGATGACTGAGCTCCTCACCCTATCTCTGAGGGAGAGTCCAGCAATCCTACAGAGAAAGCTCATTTCAGCCGCTTGTATCCGCAATCTCGTTCTTTCAGTCATTACCCAAAGTTCGTGACCATAGGTGAGAGTAGAACGTAGATTGACTGGTAAATCGACAGCTTTGCCTTAGAACTAAGCTCCCTCTTCACCACAACGGACTGGTACAACGTCCGCATCACTGCAGATGCTGCTCCAATCCGTCTGTCAATCTCTCGCTCCATTCTCCCCTCACTCGTGAATAAGACCCCAAGATACTTAAACTCCTCCACTTGGGGCAGGAGCCTGTCCCCAACCCAGAGAGGACAATCCACCTTTTTCCGGCTGAGGACCATGGACTCAGACTTGCAGGTGCTGATTCTCATCCCAGCCGCTTCACACTCAGCGGCAAACCATCCCAGCAAGAGCTGTAGGTCATTGCTGGATGAAGCCAACAGGACTACTTAAAGAGGTATCCAGTGATGCAGTTAAAGAGATCATTGGGAAAATGAATAACTCTATGGCAAAGGATGTTGATAACTTAAATGCTGCCTTAATTAAGAAACACCAGAATAGTCTGTTGGAGCCTATTACTCACTTAGTTAACTTGTCAATAAGAACAAATACCTTTCCAGAGAATTGGAAGACAGCAGTAATTACCCCGGTCTATAAGCCGGGAGACAAGGACCTAGCAAGCAACTACAGGCTGATTGCCATATTGCCAGTAGTTTCAAAAATTTTGGAGAAGATTGTTGCTGCTCAATTGATAGAACATTTAGAGTCCAACCAATTACTTTATTCACAGCAATTTGGGTTTAGACCTAAGTATTCCACAGAAACAGTGAACTGTTATTTTATTGAGAAGGTCAAGGCTTTATTGGTTAAGGGGCATGTTGTGGGGACCGTGTTTCTGGATCTAAAAAAGGCCTTTGATATGGTAAACCACACTGTCCTATTGTCGAAGTTAAAAGACCTCAAGATTTCAACTGAGGCAATACAGTGGTTTAGGCCATACCTGGAGGGGAGAGAACAATGTGTCAAGGTTAATGGGGAGAAATCTGGGTTGCTCACCAATAACATGGGAGTACCACAAGGATCTATACTAGGGCCATTGTTGTTCACAATATACACTACCGTTCAGGTCACCCAGACAATTATTTTGTGTTTTCCATGAAAAGTCACACTTACCACCGTGAGTTGTAAAATGAATAGAAAATATAGTCAAGACATTGACAAAGTTAGAAATAATGATTTGTATTTGAAATAATGATTTTTTCCAGATACTCAACCTGCTCAAAGGAAGGTCAGTTTTGTAGCTTCTCTAACCAGCTAAACTGTTTTCAGGTGTGCTAACATGATTGCACAAGGGTTTTCTAATCATGCATTAGCCTTCTGACACAATGAGCAAACACATTGTACCATTAGAACACTGGAGTGATAGTTGCTGGAAATGGGCCTCTATACACCTATGTAGATATTGCACCAAAAACCAGACATTTGGAGCTAGAATAGTCATTTACCACATTAGCAACGTATATTAGATATTAGATTGTATTTCTGATTAGTTTAAAGTTATCTTCATTGAAAAAAACAGTGCTTTTCTTTCAAAAATAAGGAAATTTCTAAGTGACCCCAAACTTTTGAACGGTAGTGTACATCAACGACTTGCCCGATAGTTGCTCAGGTGCCAACTGCCAGATGTATGCTGATGACACCGTAATCTATCTGTCTGCCAAAACGGCTAGCAAGGCAGCTGAGCACCTGACCCAGGTTTTACAGAACATCTCTAAATGCCTTGTGTTGTCGCATTTAACCTTGAATGTCAAAAAAAAGTGTTGCTATGTGTATCTCTATTAGAAACAGGCCCATGAATGATGTTTTTGATGTTAAAATTGGAAATGAGGTGCTTACTGAAGTGAATGAGGTCAAGTATGCAGGGATCATTCTAGACAGGAACCTGCGATTCGACAAGCTGGTGCATTACATTTGTAAGAAGGTCAAACCCAATTTAAATTGCTTCGGTCTCATTAGAAGGGATTTGTCATTCAGAACTGCTCATACATATATGCACGCGATGATTCTTTCACATCTGTCATACTGTATCACATCTTGGTCACAAACATCTCAAATTACACTAAAACCCATAACTGCAATATATAAACAGGCTATAAAAATCTTGGACCGCAAACCAATGCCACCACATTGGCTTGCGGTCCAATTGGTATTTTAGCCAAGCACAATCTTTTTACTTTTGAAAATTTTATTATCTTCTGTAATATCAGACTGGTTTTTAAATGTCTATACAATCTTGTCTCACCTCCTTTTTCTGGTTTGGTGGCTAGACGCTTGAGCTCTAGCAGAGCAAGCACACGAGCTTCCATCAACGGTGACTGCATTGTCACCATGTCTAGAACTTCATTTGGTCAGTCTGCTTTCTCCATAGAAGGTGAAAACTTATGGAACTCTCTGCCAACTCACTTAAAATTGGAGACAAATGCCAACCTCTTCAACAGAGGCATTAAAGATTGGCTAAAATCCCACCAGCAATGTGTGCATGTCTAATCTGAATTGTTGTGTTTGTTGTGATCATGGATCTCTTGCTCTATTTATAATTTGTAATGTACTTGTAATTTTAATTAGCTTATAAATTTTGTATGTATAGGCTAATTTATGACCTATATAAGCCACCTATGGACTGGTGTTGAGAATTAGGACTTGTGCTATATACACCTATGCAAAACATCTGGTCTCTCCTTGTGATTGTACTAATGTAATTTGTTATGTCCATATTAAATAAAGAATAAAGGAAAAAGAAAGGAAAAAAAGGACAACATCATCTGCAAACAACAGAGATGCGATCCTGTGGTCACCAAGCATGACACCCTCCATTCCCTGGCTGCGCCTAGAAATCCTGTCCATAAAAATTATGAACAGGATCGGTGACAAAGGGCAACCCTGGTGGAGTCCAACTCTCACTGGGAATGAGTCCAACAGAGTGTTGGCAATACGAACCAAACTCTCACAACGGTTGTACAGAGACCGAATAGCGCGTAACAACAAGCCCAATACTCCATACTGCCGAAGCACCCCCCACAAAAAACCACAAGGGACGCGATCAAATGCCTTCTCTAAGTCCAAAAAAACACATGTAAACTGGTTGGGCAAACTCCCACAAACCCTTGAGAATTCTCGAGAGGGTAAAGAGCTGGTCCGATGTGCCACGGCCAGGACTAAAACCACATTGCTCCTCCTGAATCCGAGGTTTGACCAACGGCCAGACTCTCCTCTCCAGTACCTTGGCATAGACCTTCCCAGGGAGGCTGAGGAGTGTGATCCCTCTAAAGTTGGAGCACACCCTCCAGTCCCCTTTTTTGAAGAGAGGAACCACCACCCCGGTTTGCCATGCCAAAGGCACTGCCCCTGACCTCCACGCAATGTTGCAGAGGCGTGTCAACCATGACAGCCCTACAACATCCAGGGTCTTGAGGTACTCAGGGCGAATCTTGTCCACGCCCGGGGCCCGGCCACCAAGGAGATTTTTAACCACCTTGGCGACCTCAGCCCCTGTGATAGGTGAGTCGTCCCCCTCGTCCACAAGCCCTGCTTCCTCTGTGGAAGGCGTATCAGTGGGATTGAGGAGATCCTCGAAGTATTCCTTCCACCGCCCGACAATATCTCCAGTCGAAGTCAACAGTGCCCCATCCGTACCATACACAGTGTGGACAGGGAGCTGCTTTCCCCTCCTGAGCCGCCGGACAGTTTGCCAGAATCTCTTCGAGGCTGACCGAAAGTCTTGTTCCATGGCCTCACCAAACTCCTCCCATACCCGGGTTTTTGCTTCAGCAACCACCCGAGCTGCACTCTGCTTGGCCTGCCGGTACACCTCAGCTGCTTCGGGAGTCCCACAAGCCAACCAAGCTTGATAGGACTCCTTCTTCAGCTTAATGGCCCCCCTCACCACTGGTGTCCACCACTTGGTTCGAGGGTTGCCACCACAAGATGCACCGACCACCTTGTGGCCGCAGCTCTGGGCCACCGCTTCAACAACAGAGGTGGAGAACATGGCCCATTTAGACTCCATGTCTCCAGACTCCCTCGGAATGTGGTTGAAGTTCTTCCAGAGGTGGGAGTTGAAGACCTCCCGGACAGGGGCCTCAGCCAGACGTTCCCAGCACACCCTCACTATACGTTTGGGTCTACCAGGTCTGAATGGCTTCCTCTTCTGCCATCGGATCCAACTCATCACCAGGTGGTGATCAGTTGACAGCTCTGCACCTCTCTTTACCCGAGTGTCCAAGACATACGGTTGCAGGTCTGATGACACGATAACAAAATTGATCATCGACCTGTGACCTAGGGTGTCCTGGTGCCAGGTGCACAAATGAACACCCTTATGCTTGAAAATGGTGTTCATTATGGACAAACTGTGGTTAGCACAGAAGTTCAATAACTGAACACCACTCGGGTTCAGATTGGGCAGGCCATTCCTCCCAATCACCCCCCTCCAGGTTTCACTGTCATTGCCCATGTGCGCATTGAAGTCCCCCAGTAGGACAATGGAGTCTCCAAGAGGAGCACCCTCCAGCACCCCAGTCACAGACTCCAAAAAGGGTGGGTACTCTGAAACATCATTTGGTGCATAGGCACAAATGATGGTCAGGACCAGTTTCCCAACCCGAAGGCGCAGGGAAGCAACCCTTTTGTCCACCGGGGAAAACTCCAATATAGAGGCAGCAAGGTGGGGCGATACAAGAATACCCACCCCTGCTCGTCGCCTCTCGCCCGGGGCAACTCCAGAAAAGGCCAAGCTCCAGCCCCTCTCCAGGAGACTGGTTCCGGAACCGGAGCTGTGTGTTGAGGTGAGGCCGACTATATCTAGTCGGTATCTCTCAACCTCGTACAGCAGCTCAGGCTCCTTCCCCACCAGAGATGTGACATTCCACGTACCAAAAGCCAGTTTAGAAAGCTTGGGATCAGTCCACCAAGGTCTCCACCTTTGACCGCCACCTAATCCACATAGCACCCATTACAGTGGTGCTTAAATCGACTGGATCGATTGTGTTGTTTTAAGCACCATTACAGTGGTGCTTAAAACAATACAATCGATCCAGTCGGGCTAAAGACATCCTATCCTCTTTGAGGTGAGACCATGTGTACTGTGGGCAGTCAGTGTGCGTCCTTCTCCACACATCCACCAGGCCATGAGAACAGACCAGCTGTCTCAGAGCCTGTTGGGAACCTGGATGCGGTTCGGTGTGGTTTCGATCTAAAAACTCATTTTCAGTACAATTAAAATCCCCACCCAATAATAAAAAAAATCCTCTGAGCTGCAACTGTTTAATTTATCATTAATCTTTTGTAAAAAAAAAAACCTCTTCGTCTCACTACCATTGGTTGGAGCATAAATGTTGATAAAAAGTAAAGTAAAATGTTCAAAACGGGCTTTGGCTAAAAGACATCTGCCTTTGATAAAATGCTCAACCTCCAGAGAAGTTGGAGCAAACTTTCTGGAGAATAACAAGCCCAGCCCTCCACTGGCTGTGGTGTTGTGACTTAAAATCAGTTCTCCTTCCCACTCTCTACTCCAGTCTGCCTCTATGCTCGGATCACTGTGTGTTTCCTGTAAAAACAAGACATCAATGTGCTTCATTTTTGTTGTTTTAAAAACCAGTGCCCTTTTCTTTGATTCTCTGGCACCATTTAAACTCCCCACCTTAAAAAGATCCATAATTAGAGAAGTATTAAAACCAAAGTAAAAACCAATTAAGAAGAAAAGTAAAAGAGAAAACCTATGTTCTTCATCATCTTTAAAAGCCAATTTGTTTTCTTACTTTATTCATCTGTTTAACAAACTGATTAAGAAAGCTAGCTCTGTCCTGGGGCAACGCCTTGATCCGATGGAGGAGATAGGAGAGAGAAGGACGGTGGCTAAACTGTCATCTCTGCTGGAGTCCGAGTTCCACCCTATGCAGGACATACTGGATGCACTGAGGAGCTCATTTAGCAGCAGACTACATCATCCCAGGTGCACAACCGAGAGGTTTCGTAGGTCCTTCCTACCAACGGCTGTCAGACTGTACAACCTAAGCAGGGCTGCTCGCAGAGATAGCAAAAAGACGTAACAAACTAATAGTTTTTTTTGAATGCAAAAGATGCAATAGACTTACACAATGGTCCCCTCCGGCATACAACTAGGAACATACCGGTCGCTATGGAGGGTGAGAATATGTATGGGCACATAATCATACCATGTAGGATAACTAAATAGACGGTTATGCTGTTTCATCCCACCTAGCAACAATGCTCTGCACTGTGTGTGTTTATATATTTACATATTTATTCCATCTAGCTACAATGCTCTGCACTGGGTGTGTTTATATTTATATATCTATATATTTATTCCATCTAGCTACAATGCTCAGCACTGGGTGTGTTTATATTTATATATCTATATATTTATTCCATCTAGCTACAATGCTCCGCACTGTGTTTTTATATATCTACATATTATTCCATCTAGCTACATTGCTCCGCACTGTGTGTGTTTATATACTTGCATATTTATTCCACCTAGCTGCAATGCTCCGTACTGTGGGTGTTTATATATTTACATATTTATTCCATCTAGCTACAATGCTCTGCACTGTGTGTTCATATATTCATATATTTATTCCATCCAGCTACAATGCTCTGCACTGTGTGTCTGTGTGTGTGTGTATATATATTTTATAGTAATATGTACATATGTATATTAGCTGCTCTCGCTTGCTTGGTTTTTTTTCTTGCCTTCTGATTGTTGCTCTGAGTGTTGCTATCCCTGTGCTGTTGCAATCCTGGAATTTCCCGTTGTGGGACTAATAAAGGCTTATCTTATCTTATCTTATGTTATCTTATCTTATCTTATCTTTCTCAGTCTGTAAATTTCCTGATTTGTGAGGTCTGTTTCAGCTCTGCTTTTATGAGCTGCCTGGCAGAGTTATAAAAAGCTGCTTATCAGGAACATATTGCAGTATATCCAGTCCCTTCATGCCCTTGGTCTGCTGTAAAAACAATTTGAACATTTTTGCAGGATAAATGACATTCTCCTGACTAACAGGAAGCTGTGTACTATTGTGTGAAAACACACTGCTGTCAGACAAACAGGCCTCACTGTTGCTGTTATCAGACAGAGCCCCACTATTCACAGCATTCTGTTGGACCATCAGCTGACCAGCTTTACCACCTGCAGACATAGGTGGATCTTTGCTTCTACGGTGCTTAAGAGAAGCCTGTCCAGATTCACAGACCTCCATATCCTCCACACCAGCTGCAGCACCATCCTCACACAGACCTCCTGATGCTTCACGTGCCCCACTTGTTCCTTCACCAGCCATACACAATTCACCAGCCACCTTAGCTTCTGCACACAGCTCTATTTTACTTCCCTCACCCACATTTCTCATTTCACTATGTACAGCACCACCTTTCCCCCCTTTCCTACCTGCTGTCTTTTTGCTATCCCAAAAAGTAAAACCCAGCGCTACAAAAACAGCTTTGTTCCTGCTGCTGTTAAAGAGTTGAACAAGATGAAGCAATATATTGCACATAATTTAGTTACCTATTTATCATTTTTTTTATTTTATATCTATTTTTGTAGGTTTTTTATTTGGGTTTAAAATTTTTTATTGAGTTTTAGACTTTTATTGAGTTTTTAATCTCTTTGACTTAGTCTTTAACTTTTTTAATATGACCCTTCTCTCTTATCTCTTTGTTTTTTCTCTCATCTCTTTGTCTTATGTCCTGATTGGTGGAGCCTTGAGTATTTTTATCATGTCTATAGTCAGCTTCATGTGTGCCTGTGTTTGTGTTCATGTTGAATGTAATTGTGGTTTGTAAATATGGATGTCACCTGACAAAACAAATGTACCTACGGGTACAAATAAAGTAACCTGAACCTGAACCACCTTTGCCCAGCTCACCCGTGACCCCACCTGCCTCAACTGTTTCATCACTCAGATCACCTTTTTTCTCACCCACAACACTGTCCACCACCTCACCCACTTTATTTTCCACCTCACACGTTTCTCCAATCCCTTCACCTGCTTCATCCACACCCTTTTCCCTCTCATCACTCACCACAGTGCTGTTCTGGTCCGGACTCTGTCTCACCTCCTGCAGCTCTTCAGCTGTAATGCTGGTGTCTTCAGCCTGCACAGAGACAGCGTGCTGCTTGGTGGTGGCCGGCCTTGGCCCCCATGCAGGCCCGTCAGTGGCGGCAGCCGCCTGCTGCTCAGCACTAGCCCCCCCCCCCCCCCCCGCCACCGGCCGTAGTCCCGGCCGTGTCCCTCAGGGCAAGGCCGGCGTGGTTAGGACAGGCCTTCACCAGATGTCCCTCTTCACCACACACAAAACATTTTAATGTGGTGGATGTTGTAAAAAGAACATAATCAAAACCATCCACTCTCACCCGAAACACACAATTAAATTCCTCCACCTTATTGTTGGGGATCATGAAGAGCTGCCTGCAGTGGGACGCGACGTGTCTCAGCGGGGGAGACTTGCAGCCCGACAGAACTTTTCTGATAAGTGATACCACTTTTCCAAACTTTAACAGCTCTGTAACAATAAGCTCATCACTAATAAATGGGGGAACGTTTGAGAGAGTTATTTTTGTAGCCGGCTGTGACAACGGCATGATTGATTCAAACATCCCATTGACTGTGATTCCGCTTTCAGTCAAAGTGTTCACATGGTCCACGGTTTTCACAAACAACACAACAGCCCCATTCATGTGGGCCGTGGATTTAACGGCGTCATGTCCGATAATCTCCCCAACAGCAAGTGCAACCTCCTCTACACTGTGCAGCGACCCGACACCAGTTTTGATGCCGCGCTTCCACATCAGCCTGGACAAGGCCATCGCACCTGAGACACCGGCCAGCGCCACAGAGCCTGGCTGACAAAAAAATCCCCAAACACAAAAAACTAACCAGCCAAACACCACTAGATTAACAAACCCAAACTAATATTAACCACCAGTTTCGACAAAAGAACAGAAAAGACAGAAAATATAGCACAAATGCTCAGTTTTTTTCTCTCTTCCACTCACACTCATCTCACCAAGAAGAAGAAGAAGAAGAAGAAGAAGAAGAAGAAGAAGAAGAAGAAGAAGAAGAAGAAGAAGAACTTTTTGGAAACCTTTACATTTTTCTCTTAAATGTGTTCACATGAGGAAAAAAAATATCTACATGCAGTGTCTCATACAAGTCAAACTATTTATACATAACAAGTAAACAGTAAAAATGAACTGGTTGCTGGATTACAATAGAAGAAATTAGAAAAAAAATAAAACATATATTCTCCATCCATCCATCTTCTACCACTTTTCCGGCGGTCCAGGTCACGGAGGCAGCAGTTCAAGCAGAGAAGCCCAGACTTCCTTCTCTCCAGCCGCCTGCTCCAGCTCTTCAGAGAGGATACCAAGGCGTTCCCAGACCAGCTGGGAGACATAGTCTCTCCACCGAGTCCTGGGTCTGCCCCGGGGTCTCCTCCCAGTGGGACGTGCCCAAAATACTTTAAGTGGGAGGCGTCCAGGAGGCATCCTGATCAGATGCCCATATCACCTCAACTGACTCCTTTCAATGTGGAGGAGCAGCGGTTCTACTCTGAGCCTCTCCTACATGACTGAGCTCCTCACCCTGTCTCTGAGGGTGAGTCCAGCAATCCTACGGAGAAAGCTCATTTCAGTGCTTGTATCTGTGATCTCATTTTTTTGGTCATTACCCAAAAATCACGACCAAAGGTGAGAGTAGGAACTTAGATTGACCGGTAAATCAACAGCTTTGCATGTCCTTTTGGGACGAGGAAAACAGATATTCTTCCTCTGTTAATAGTTCAGCTACAGTTAGTTTAAAAAAAAATAATTTCAGTTGATTTATTTGATACAAGAGAATATTTTATATTTATAAATATGCCAGTTGTTTCCAGAATATTTTTGATTGGTTTGAACATTCAATTCTTGATTTACTGTTAAAATAAACACATATCATTAACATTACTTCCATTCAAATAAGTTGTGTAGATCTGAATTGTTTCCACTTTCTTGTTTACAACTGCATTAAATATAATTAAACCAATCTACATCCTGAGTACCTTTCTTATTGTGTTTCTCACAACAGTTTGTTCAATTAAGTATGGACAATTTCAGCAGAATCATAAAATATTAACAGTGCTAATTTATGGATGTTAAAAATAACAATACCATTATCAGGGCTGACACTGATGATGAGGACATTGGAGAATATAACGAACTATATTTGGTCAATTCCTACCTTGTTCCATGTTTAGATAGATAGATAGATAGATAGATAGATAGATAGATAGATAGATAGATAGATAGATAGCCCTGTGTGAAAAAGTGATTGCCCCCCCCCCCCGTTAAAACATAAATTGACTGTGGTTTATCACATCTTTGGAAAGCTGAGTTCAATTTCTCTAGCCACACCCAGGCCTTATTACTGCCACACCTGTTCTCAATCAAGAAATCACATAAATAGGACCTGCCTGACAAAGTGAAGCAGACCAAAAGATCCTCAAAAGCTAGACATCATGCTGCAATCCAAAGAAATTCAGGAACAAATGAGAAACAAAGTAATCAAGATCTATCAGTCTGGAAAAGGTTATAAAGCCATTTTTAAAGCTTTGGGACTCCAGCGAACTACAGTGAGCGCCATTATCCACAAATGGCGAAAACACGGAACAATGGTGATCCATCCCAGGAGTGGCCGGCTGACCAAAATTACCCCAAGAGTGCAGTGACGACTCATCCAAGAGGTGACAAAAGACCCCACAACAACATCCAAAGAACTACAGGCCTCACTTGCCTCAGTTAAGGTCAGTGTTCATGACTCCACCATAAGAAAGAGACTGGGCAAAAATGGCCTGCATGGCACAGCTCCAAGATGAAGACCACTGCTGAGCAAAAACAACATAAAGGCTCATATCAGTTTTGCCAGAAAACATCTTGATGATCTCCAAGACTTTTGGGAAAATACTCTGTGGACTGATACGTCAAAAGTTGAACTTTTTGGAAGGTGTGTGTCCCATTACATCTGGCGTAAAAATAACACAGCATTTCAGAAAAGGAACATCATACAAACAGTAAAATATGGTGGTGATAGTGTAATGATCTGGGGCTGTTTTGCTGCTCATGTCAATCATCACTGTTTTCTTTTTGCATTACCGACTGCACTATGTGGTACTCCACAATATCTGCTGCTCGCTAATATATTTAAAATTGCTTGACTAGTATTACTCATTCATATTCTACATTTTATTGCATGTATAGTTTTTTATTTCTATCTTCTATTTTTATCATGTTTAATGTTGCAGCATTGCACCGAGACAAATTCCTAGTTTGTGTACTACATGAACAATGGCAATAAATCTGATTCTGATTCTGATTCTGATTCTGATTCAAGACCTGGAAGACTTGTTGTGGTAAATGGAACCATGAATTTTGCTGTCTGCCAAAAAATCCTGAAGGAGAATGTCTGGCCATCTGTTCGTGACTGCAAGCTGAAGTGCATTTGGGTTCTACTGCAGGACAATGATCCAAAACACATCAGCAAGTCCACCTCTGAATGGCTTGAGAAAAACAAAATGAAGACTTTGGACTGGTCTAGTCAAAGTCCTGACCTGAATCCGATTGAGATGCTGTGGCATGACTTTAAAAAGGCGGTTCATGCTGGAAAACCCTCCAATGTGGCTGAATTACAAAAATTCTGCAAAGATGAGTGGGCCAAAATTCCTCGACAGTGCTGTAAAAGACTCATTTTCAGTTATCGCAAATACTTGATTGCAGTTGTTGCTGCTAAGGGTGGCCCAAGCAGTTATTAGGTTTAGGGGGCAATCACTTTTTCTCACCACTGTACATGAATCATACCCGCTGTACAATGCAGGACTATCAGGTGCAGGGTGAAATGTGAGGCACTAATTAGACTGTAAGGTGCAGTATGGCAGCATTTTTATGACCAGAATTCTGTCCTGACTATTTGAAGCAGGAAGAATTAAAACCCACTCGCAGGAGATTGTTGTGTGTATTTTATTGTTCAAATGATATAACAATCCAGTCAAATCCTAAACAAGTAGCACAGGATGAACTGGGAGAATCTCCAGGACACTCAACAGCACACCAGTGAGTACACAGTAGGAGAATGTTTCAACATGCAGGCAGACGGAACTGTGGCAGGGAATGGACAAAAGAGAGCCCGGGAAAGGAACCTCAAGACAGGGTTGGATGGCAGGGGTGAAGCAAATTGTACTCACAGAGCTGGAGCAATCCGAGACAGTCCAAGCGCGATCCACGGTGCAGGAAATACTGACAGCCGGTTTAAACACACAGTTCAAACAACAATCACCCGACAATGCACAACAGCAAACCCAGATCTTAAATACTACAAAACTAATCAGCTGAATGCATGCCGGTGTGGAGCAAGAGAGAGAGAGAGAGAGAGTGTGTACGTATGTAGGAATGGATGTGTGTGTGTGTGTGTGTGTGTGTGTGTGTGTGTGTGTGTGTGTGTGTGTGTGTGTGTGTGTGTGAGTGCAAAAGTGCTGAGTGAAAGCAGGTGTGGACAATTGCATGTGTGTGTGTGTGTGTATGTGTGGAGAGGAAAGCAGCAGGTAATGACAGTCAGCTGGTAGGAGCTGGCATGAGGGGGCGTGGCTATCGGCTGTCAGACGGTGAATGAAGAGCCCAAAATAAACAGGAGACTAGACAGCCACCATGGCGTAGAACTAGGCTGGAAACCACCCCAGTTCATGACAAATTCAACATCAGAGTGAGTTATTGTACAGTGCAACGGCATGTGGCTGGAAAGATTTCTTGTACCTGGCCGTTTGACAGCGAAGCTGTAGTAGTCTGCTGGAGAAAGTGCTTCGCTGTCTGTCCAGTGTGTGGTGGAGGGGGTGGTCAGGATTGTCCATGATGGATCGCACTTTGTTCAGTGTCCTCCTCTCCACCACAGTCTCAAAGGTCTCCAACCTGAGACCATTCACAGAACAGGCCTTCTTGATAATCTTGTCAAGTCTGTTGGTGTCGCTGGCTCTGATGCTGCTACCCCAACAGACAGCAGCAAAGAAGATGGCACTGGCAACATCGGCCTGGGAGAAAAGCTCCAGTATCCTGTTGCACACGTTGAAGGATCTCAGCTTCCTCAGAAAGTAGAGTCTGCTTATCCTCTTCTTGTATGCAGCATCGGTGTTAGATTTCCAGTTCAGTCCTTTTCTGATCATGACACACTTAACCCATCTGTCGTGCCCTTGAGTAAGGCCCTTAACTCCAACTGCTCCAGTGGAGCTGCTCAGTGGCTACAGGTCAATGTGTGGTTGTACTGGGCACCTTCCAGGTGTGAATGTCTAACTGTGTGAATGTGAACAGGGCATCCTTGAAAAAGAGAGGTTGCTTCTCAGTGGAATTACCCTGTATAAATAAAGGTTAAATAACAAATAGCAAATAACAACCAGGTATTTGTAGTCCTCAACTACTTCCACATCCTCCCCCCTTGTCCGCAATGTCTGAGAAGGTGTCCTCTTCTTCCTGAAGTCAGTCACCATCTCTCTGGTCTTGCTGACATTCAGCCTCAGGTGATTCTGCTCCGTCCACTCCACAAATCTGTCTACCAGTGCCCTATACTACCCCTCTTCTCCCCCTCTTATTCACCCAACAACAGCTGAGTCATCAGAGAATTTCTGCAGGTTGCATGACTCGGTGTTGTACTGAAAGTCAGTGGTGTATAAGGTGAAGAGAAAAGGAGAAAGCACAGTCCCCTGTGGAGCTCCCATATCACTAACCAACACATCAGACAAGACACTGCCCAGCCATTCAAACTCTGGCCTTCCTGTCAGGTAGTCAGCAATCTATCACAGATCACAGATCTGTTGATCCCCATCCCCCACAACTTCTCATCCAGCAGCAGTGGCTGGATGGTGTTAAAGGCACTGGAGAAATCAAAGAATGTGATTCTCACAGTGTCTCCTCCACCATCCAGGTGCAGATGTGCTCATTGCAGCAGGTAGATGACAGCATCTTCACCTCCTAAATGGTGCTGATATGCAAACTGCAGAGGGTCCAGCCATGTCTTCACCTACGCCCTCAGGTGGGCTAAGACCAGTCTCTCCAGGACCTTCATAACATGAGATGTGAGGGCAACTGGTCGATAGTCCTTCAGGTCAGATGGAGACGACTTCTTGGGGACAGGAACCAGGCAGGATGTCTTCCACAGCACTGGTACTTTCTCCATAGTCAGGCTCAGGTTGTACAGGTATTTCAGTACCGGAGCTAGCTGGTTGGCACAGGTCCTCAGGATCCTGGCGGAGATGCCATCAGGCCTTGCACCCTCCCGCTGACGGAGTCTCTCCAGTTGCTTCTTGACCTGGTCCATAGTCACAGTGATGTGTGTGTGTGTGTGTGGGGGGGGGCTGGGGCTGGTGCTGTTGTCTCCAGAGGAGGGGTGGGGGGGGGGTGCTGCACAGGAGAGTGGGGGGGAGGGGTGGGTGGGGGCCTGGCTGTTTTGCGGGGGTGACAGACGGCGAGTTGAGACTATTAAAAAACAAATTCAGGTCATCAACTCTCTCAAGGCTCCCTGATGTCTGCCTGTCTCTCCCCTTCCACCCAGTGATGTGTCTCATTCCCATCCAGACATCCTTCTCATTGCTCTGCTGGATTTTATCCTCCAACTTCCTCCTGTAATTGTCTTTACATATCCTCAGCATCTTTCTCAGTTCACGCTGCACTCTCCTCAGTTTCTCCGTGTCTCCACACCTAAAAGCTCTCTTTTCTTGTTAAGAAGTGCTTTCAGGTCATTGCACACAGCACAAGGTCTGAGCTGGCATTGTTGTGTTTTCACAGAATCTGATGTACTCTGTGATGCAGTCGGTCATATTTTCTATGTCTACCCCATGTGGTTCACAGAGTATGCCCCAGTCTGTTATCTCAAAGCAGTCCTGTAGTGCATCAACAGCCTCCTGTGTCCACCCCTTCACCGTCCACGTATAAGCAGGCTGCCTTTGCGAAAGGGGAACATATTTGTCATAAATCCTTGAGCGCCGTATTATGGTGCACGGGGAATAGAAAACTCAATTGCTGGAGTAGAACGTGCCATTTATTAACATAAACTCCCGCTAAGTTACAAGTTCAGTCAACCACAAAAATACAGAGAGTTGGAATGATGAATTTGGGCCACCAGACATACAGGGAAGCTGCCCGGATGTTCAACAGCTGGGGAGGGGGAATGCCTAGTGCCTCTGCCACGATGAGCACAAAGAGGAAGGAAAAATGTACACTTAGGGCTGGAACAATCCGAAGCTGTCCACGTAGTCTGGTAGATGAGGAAGAGAGGCAGGGTCAGCCGCTAACACTCAGGGATTAACCGTCTGTAAATGTCCGGCTGAATAAGCGAAGGTAATGGTACCACATCCATGGAGGAACACGCTGCCACGAATGAGGGTGAATGCTCCGACAATCTCTTTCCACAAATGCAGTGTATTTATAATCATGATGCAAACGAGGAAAGAGATTGCCAGTGTGAGGAAACGTGGGCTGAACATAATTAAACCCAGTGTGTATGAGTGTGTGTATGAGCGTGTGAATGGGAATGAATAGAGTGTGTGTGTATGTGTGTGGAAACACCCCTAATGAAGCACAGCTGATGGCACTTGACAGGAGGAGGGGGCGTGCCCGAGCTGTCAGGGAGCGAAGGCCAAAAGTTCCCTGAAGCGTCTGGTGGAAAATAGGGCAAAATAAGCATAAGTCAGAACTGGGTTTGAAACCATCAAACCCAGGTTCATGACAATATTGGGGGTTAACAGAACCAGGTTGTTGTCTGATCTGCCAACAGGGGGTAGGGCTGTGGCGCTGTATGCATCTCTTTCATTGGCATACAGTAGACAGTTTCCTCCTTGTAGAAAGCAGGTATGCTGGTAAACATGTCAGTCTCTTATGGTTTCATGTTTTCCTCTATAAAAAATAGAACAATTTCATTTTTGTAAGCCGTCTTTTAAATCCATCAACATAGTCCTGCAGTTATGCTGCTAATGCTACGACAATACTATGACCGAAATAAGTCACATCTGCTCTGTCACAGGTTTTCATGTCATGTCCCATCATATAATGCTACTACCCATCTCTAATGCCTCTCAGAAACTCAGCCTTCATCTAATAAATGTACAACAGATTTTTGAAATGAGGGCTGACCCGGCTAGCTAGTTGAGCTAGCACAGGCTAATAACAATTGCAAGTATATGAGCTTTTACCGCACATAAGCAAGAAAAAAAGCTGATGAAATAAAACAAGACCACAGACCACAGAATCTACCTGTTAACTTAAGTGGTAAAATGACCAAAACAACAGACATTGATTAACTTACCCAGGATTAATAAGCAGACACTTTGTGAAAAAGTTCCAGTGTTTGGAACGATTAACCGCTCCATGACCCACGTGACTTCTGCCTTTCACAGTTTCTATAGAAGTCTATCAGAGTGATTCAACTCTCATATTATACGGCTTTGGTTCATACCAGGAAAAGTGACATGGTGCTAATGGAGGTGATGCAGGCCCTCTCAGCCTGTGGTGAAAGTGACATTTAACTGGTCAAAGGTCGATGTACCATCAACAGGATTTTGGAGACATCATTTCAGGGTGAGCTTACAGTGTTGCTTTGCCAAGTACTCATTTAGTTTATATAAGCACAAAAAAGTAGTCAGATTTAAGAGGTAAAACCTGTCAAAGTTTTTAATAAAAAGATCAGATTACAAGATTTGAACAGTTGGCATTTGTGTCACGGTGAGTGAGAACTGAGAGGCCCAGTTGCCGTCATCATATTCCAGAAATTGTCTGATCAGAGCCTTGGCCAGTGAGAAGTGGACTGAAGCTGATGGTGACTTCACTGGAAACTGTTAGTGTGATGAGCTCAACAGCTGCAAAAACACATGATACCTAATGCCAGTGTGTGTGTGTGTGCACATACTTACTTACACTGGGTCAGAGGACACATATGTGTGTGCACAGGGACACTGTGGAGACTGTTATCAGGACAAATGGACCAGCCTATTATCCCAGTGTCTGGTTCAAAGTGAGTCTTGAGTCTCAGAGACACTCCGTGTCCAGTGAAGCCCTGGAAACATGCGTGCTCGTGTGTCTGAATGTGCATGAGCTTCACTCTTCTGTCCCTGGCGAAACGCAAGCGTGTCAGACAAGTTTCCATCTCCGTCATCACCTGCAGTCAGCTAGGCTGGAAAACGTCGTTGCGCTGACTTCCAAATGTTGCCACTTCATGTGAACATGGCTGGAGCCTCCTACTCTGGACTCTGACAGCTCTCATGGCCCAGACAGCCTGTCCAAGTGGGCCCACCACGGGTCACAACTGGGCGTGCTCACGGGTCCATGTGGGTTTGCCCACCTGGACTTTACCTGTTTACCCATTTTCAACAGATTTTCTCATAAATTTGCTATTTTCTTGTCAATTTCTGACTTTTTCATCCTAATTTGATAAAATTTTCTTGAAAATGTGAAACTTTCTCCTAAATTTACAACTTTTTGACTGTAATCTTGTAACTTTTTTCTCATAAATTTGTGATTTTTTTCTTGCAAATTTGCAACTTTTTTCTCATAAATTTGTTATTTTTTCCTTGTAAATTTACCATTTTCTTCTAAATTTGAGACTTTTTCCCATAAATTTGTAACATTTTTTATGTAAATTTTGAACTTTCTCAAAAATTTTCAACTTTTTTTTTTACTGTAAACTTAAAGCTTTTCCTCATAAATTTGGGATTTTTTTTCCCATAAAGTTCCAATTTACTGACTCATATATTTGCTACTTTTTTGTTAATTTTGCACTTTTTTCTAATTTTTTCTTATGACTATAAAGACCTGTGACCTTTTTTTCTTGTAAGTTTGTAATGCTTTTCAAGTAATTTAAAAAAATTTTCTCATAAATTTGTAACTTTTTTCTAGTAAATTTGAGGTTTTTGTCATGAATTTTCACTTTTTTTTCTTATAAATTTATGACTTTCTTGCATAATTTTACCTATGCAACAAGTTACTGAAACCTGCACACCAATTTTAAAGCCATCTAGGGTCCAGATGGGTTTAAAGCAGGTCAACAGATGACTAGGTCACCTGTGCCACAGATAAAGTTCATGTGGACAAACCCACAGACAGACCAGCCTATTATGGGGCTTGTTGAACTATCTGTTTAAAATATTTGTAGTTGTATGGTATCAAACAATATCACATTTTATACAGTATAAAAAGTTAAATACCACTGAACTGTATTATCCATCCATCCATCCATCCATCTTCTACCACTTTTCCAGAGGTCCAGATAGTGGAGGCAGCAGCTCAAGCAGAGAAGCCCGGACTTCCCTCTCCCCAGCCACCTGCTCCAGCTCTTCAGAGAGGATACCAAGGCGCTTCTAGACCGGCTGGAAGAAGTAGTCTCTCCCGCATGTCCTGGGTCTGCCCCAGGGTCTCCTCTCAGTGGGTCGTGCCTGAAACACCTCAATCGGGAGGTGTCCAGGGGCATCCCGAGAAGATGCCCAAACCACCTCAGCAGGCTCCTTTCAACGTGGAGGAGCAGCCGTTCTAATCTCAGCCTCTCATGAATGACTGAGCTCCTCACCCTATCTCTGAGGGTGAGTCTATTATGTCTGAATAACATGAGACCGGAGCCGTGTTGAACCGAACACTGAACTAACTTTATAAAGGAATACAGCACAATATATCCACTGGCCATAGCCCACCTGATGTCATCACCTCCAACCCCACGGCACAAGCTACGACAAGCCCCAAATGCCAAATTCCCACACAACATTTCCCTCCCTCACAAAACATGGAAACCCCCCATAAATAACTCACATATACATAGGATGGACCCCTTAGGACCCATGCAACACAGACAGTTTTTTTTGAACACCAGAACTGATTAACTAAACAGGCACATGGGTAGACGACCAGGATACCCTCCCATGTTGGGGCGGATTAATCTGCTACCCATTCCCAACATGCACTGACTAAAGCTGCTTTCAGGACAAAGTAATCCAGGTATTTGGGCCTCTGAAGAATCCTAGCCGAGCGCCCCACAGAAGGGGAACCTGCTCCAGGCTCCGTTGGCCACGCCTGCAAGTCCCTAACACCCACATCAGATGAGTCCCAACCTACACCAGCCTACTCTGCCGTAGCTCCTGGACTCTGTGCAGGCAACGACTTCCTGAGTCGGCTGGAGTGCCACTGTGACTCGTTCGAGAGCTTGAGCGTATCCCGGCCCCGCCGCCTCATGATCTGTAGGGGCTCCACCCAGAAAGGCTGCAGTTTATGCGTGCGATTGGGATGTTTAAACCAGACCCAGTCAGGCACCTCGAGTCCATGGGCCTTCGCTCTGTGCTTCCTGTCGAACCGTCATTTCAGCTTCTGCTGTTGGGCAATGACCAGGTCTCGTGGAGGATCTGTGTTACCTGGAGGAGGGTGGCCTCAGTCGGTCCAGGGGCAGGTGGAGTTCACGCCCCAACATGAGTTTTGCCAGGGAGCATCCTGTCGTGGCATGGGCCGATGGCCTGTAGCGTAGGAGTGTGTTTTGAAGGGCATCAGAGAACATGAAGCTGTCCACCAAATGGGCCCTCAGACCGTTTTTCAGAGTCTTGTTGAAACGCTCCATGTCCCTATTGACTTGGGGATGATAAAATGCAGTTTTGATGTGTTCTATGCCCCCAGGACCCAAAAACTCCTCAAACCCCTGTAGGAGGAAATATATGGAATATTAATAAATAATAAATATGATCAGGTATGAATTATTTAATTTATATTGATGTATTGGAATCTGAGATCAAATCTCGTTTCATATACATCAGAAAAGTTAATAACACTCGTTGGGGCACCAGCTTCTATCTTTAAGAAGCAATTTAATCTTTAATTTGACTTTATACCTGTTTAATCACTCAATAAATTAATCAATAATCAGTCTCAAAAATTTTCCGTGAATTCGATACCTGTGCTTGAACAGACTCAGAATGAAATAAGTTCTCAACAACTTCTCTCATTTTTACAGATTTATTAAACGAAATGATTAACAAACATTGCAGTAATTTCATTAATCATAGAATCAATCTTGTGAATGATAGATTAACAATGTCAATATTTTCGGAACCAGGGTTAAACTGAGAAATGAATCTCTATCAGTTTGAGTTAACAGATTATGGAAACAACGCAAATTTATGGAGAAAGTTTACTAATTATATGAAAAAGTCCTTGATTCATCTTAAGAAATAAAAACGGAATTTTAATGAAAAGAAGATTTATGTTAAGGGCTTCTTAATTTGCATCTGATTAGATACACAAATTATTACCGAACCTCAGATGTTTAATTCAGCAGATGAATTAAAGTTTTGCAGCTCACGTGATCCTCGGTGATGATGGTTCTGTCGTCGTCCTCAGCCCAAGATTTCGTGGACGTTAATATCTGCCGGCAGATATTTTCAGGGTCCACATTTCGACCTTTAAATTCAAGTGGTCGAAGAGGCTGGATTCTGTGCTGTATGACCCACAGTTGAAACTGGGTTTGGAGCCAGATGGTGACGCTTCTTCAGCGTGTGATGAACAGCTGCGCGTTGATTCCTTGTAGACACGAACCTCCAGAGGGCTTCAAGAATAATTAGATCTAATCAGATCTCAAATTAGGAAAAAAAAAAAACTTTCGGACTTTAGATAAAAATTATAGCTTCTGGTGTGTGGTTGGTCAAGAAAAATATAAAAAAAAATAAAGTCAAGATTAAAGTTTACATTAAAATTAAACAAACGGTGATTTTACAGAAAGTTTAACAAGGAAAAAGTGATGAATAAAAATTGGAGTTTAACTCCAATTAAGAATTGAGCTCAAAGAAATAGGAATTCCTAGGCATTTAAGAGGAAAAGGAAAAACATTAAAATACAAAGTTACATCAACAAATTACGAGTTATCTGCTCTGTGTTCAGAAAAGCGACATGTGGTCGGAGTCTTTGTTCTTCATTGCTCTTCCTTGCTGTGTGTAGACAATAGACTTCAAAGAGAAAAAGATCGGTGGGGAAGGGAGAGCCGAAAGAGAAGAGAGCTGATCCGTGAAGAGAGCCAAAAGGGAAGAGAGGAAAAGATCCGGAAAAGAGAGGCAGAGCGAAGAGTCTTTCGCCTTTTATAAGTTCTGTTCAGCTTCGCGGGCTTCCGGGATCGATCGGAATCTCAGCCAATGAGAGTCCTTCGTGGGAGGCCCGATGAACTTTCCATCCAATGAACAAACAGTCTACAAGGGACCAATGAGATGAAGAATTGTTGTCATGCCGAGATTGGCTGCTGGAGTCACATGTGATATCGGCCCACCCGAATACACACAATTTTAAATACATTGGAATATATCTTTACTCTTATGTATAACTAAACTAACCTTAGTGTATCTTATAAGCAGTGCTTCTAAATTAACATGCAGGGATAAGCATTCATTTAAACATTAACATGCATATATATAAAATCACAGATTAATGCATTTCCCACATATTATTGATTTTCCACATTAAAGACATCAGAGTACATTTGCCTTTCATAGTCCTAAAAAGAAGAAGGTTTAGAATTGAGTTTGTAATAATGTACTTTAAAGTTCACTGGTTAAATCCAGCGTGTCCCAGAGTTTAAGGAAATTTTATTGAGCTGTGGATCCATGTTTGGCCAGGTCTGTTGCATGTTTTATGGGGGCAATAAAAGTGAAGCTGGACATTGGGGAAATTCCTTAGGCTGGTTTTAACAAAAGAAAGGGGATTTCAGCTGTGGCCTGGGGAAGAAGATCCATTTCTTTGTCTTACTCCTGGGTGAAACAAAAATGTCTTTAAGCAGAAGAATAATTATTGCTGAGCCAAAGTGAGATGATGCTACACCCCCCAGAGGTGAACTGTGTGCCATTGTCTGTAGTGATGGCATCCACAACCCCACATCTGGTGAAAAGTGATGAGAGGAAACCCGTAACCACATCCATCATGACTGAATTAGTGGGCAACACCTCCAGCCATTTGGAGAACAGATTGTTGACCAAAAGCAAAAACCGGCTGTTCGGGGGTGCTGCATGAAGTTTGCTGCAGATATTTTTTTATTTTATTTGTTTATTTGTCAGGGACAGTGCAATAAACATAGACAAAAAAGAAAATCTGATGTGTTGCATCTAATTGTTGCATCTAATTGGATGTGCTTCCAAGGCACTCTGGGTACAGTAACGGTCACAGGGGTGGTGGTGGGGGGGTGGCCCGCTGGTCTTTCCACTCTCCAAGCACGGGACACAGTTCTTTACCATGGTTTTAATGTCTTTATCAATACCTGGCCACCAAACTGAATCCCTGCAACGCTGCTTCACCCTGACCACGCCCAGGTGACCCTCATGGAGCATCACCAGAACTCTTGATCTCAGAGACATCAGGATCAATGTGCAGTGCCCCCTCGCCACACACACACCGTTCCAACAGCTCAGTTTGTCCCTAAACCAGTGAAAAGGTGCCAGCTCACCCCGTACTTTCGCGGGCCAACCCTCCCTGATGACCGAGCATAGTTGTAACAACGTGGGGTCCTGTTCCGACTCTGTCCAGAGCTCCTGGAGGGATACCATGTCCCGGAGGCGTCCGTGCAATGTGTTGACCAGATCCACCTCCGTGGGTTCATCACCATCGTCGTCTGGTTGCGTGGTGTTGGCCGTGGCATGGGACAGGAGGCCCATCACTACGTTCTCTTTTCCAGGAATGAACTGTGTAGTAAAGTTGTAGGCCCTCAGCTGCTCCATCCACCTGTGGATCCGTAGGGGCCTGTGTCCCGAGCCTGTCATCTCCAGCAGTGTTGTCAGTGCCCGGTGGTCTGTTCACAGGGTGAAGTGGCGCCCGTAGAGATAGATGTGCTACCGTTCACACGCCCAGAAACAGGCGAGTGCCTCCCTCTCACCCACAGCATATTTCTGTTCAGCCGCTGAAAGAGACCTCAATGCAAATGCCACCGGGAGCTCGGTACCGTCTTGCACCTGAGACATAACCGCCCCCACCGGCAAACTAGACGCATCACAGGTCACAAAAGTCAGCCATTTTGGATCAAAGTCAGCCAACACTGGAGGGGAGGTGAGTTGGGACTTCACCGCCACTGAGCAGGTGGGGTCCACTGCCACAGTGCATCCTGTTTCAAAAGAGCCCGGAGAGGTTCAATTGTCTCTGAATAATGTGGAATAAAACGTCCATAAAAATTCACCATGCCCAAGAACGAGGAAATTTGTATGGGTGTCGTGGGATCTGGGAGACGCAGGACCGCCTCCATGTTTGAGTGCAGGGGCCTCAGAACCTTGGCCGTCAGCCGGAATCCCATAAACTCGATGGAGTCTGCCGCAAAAATGCACTTTTCCTGTTCAATGTAACTCCGTGCTCCTGTAGCACCTCCATCACCCATCTCAAACAACCATTGTGCTCTTCCCGCGATGCGCCGTGGACCATGATGTCATCCAGGTACACCACTACATCCTTGAGGCCAGCCAGAATCATGGACATGATCTTCTGAAAGCAACTAGGCCCTGAGCTCAGACCAAAAGGCATGAGGGTGTACCTGAAAATGCCCAGGTGGGTCATGAATGCTGTAAGGTCCCTGCTGGCCCGGTGAAGAGGCACTTGAAGGTAACCCTGGTGGAGATCCAGCTTTGTGAACACCCTTGAGCCGCTAAATGTTGCAGTAAGTTCTTCCATCGTGGGGAGCAGATATTTGTCAGGAACAATCGTCTTATTCACCATCCTAAAGTCAATACACAACTGGATGCCGCCCGTCTTCTTCCTGGTCACCACGATGTTCAATATCCAGGGTGAAGTGTCCACTCTCTCGATGATTCCAGCATCGAGCAGTCTGTTCAGTTCCGCCATGACATCATCCTGCAGACCGATGGAAAGCCGCCATAACGGTTGGATTTTCGGTGTCATGCTTGGGTTGATGAACGGGCGGTGGTAGAACGCCTTAATGCATCCAAGACCCACAAACAATGCTGGCCAGGGGACATGCCATTCGGGGAACACCGTCAGCACCGCTGAGTCCTCTAGGTCCATGATGGAGAATCCCAGTTCACCCAGCAGATCGATTCCCAGCAAGGTGGCCCCCTGGCGCAAAACCTGGAAGGCGAATGCAGGAACAATCTTTAACCCACATTTCTCCGAGAAGCTGACCGTGCCCGCCATTTCAATTTCAGCGAGACTGTACCCAAACATTTTCACTGCTCCTGCATTGATAGTTTTGTCCGGGAAGAGTCTTTTAAATGTAGCCATACTTAGTATGAACTTAACGGCTCCTGAGTCCACCATAAGTGGCACATCAACTCCATCTAGTTGCAGGACGTACCACTTTAATGGTCCCTTCTTGGCACCTGTTACACCCACCTGTATCATGCTTTCAGGCTCTGCCGCCAATTGTTTAATAGTGCTGGTGCAGGCCCTGGCCCAGTGATTAGAACGGCTACAGTTATAGCCCTTTTTCCCTCTTGTGGGGCAGGTGGATGACCCCGCCCGGTGAGGAGGGGAGCCACAGCTGTCACACAGAACCCTAGCCCCCGCTCCTTCCTCTGCCACAGTCCGCTGCCTTTTGTGGGTCTGCCCCAAAGTGTTAGCTACATTGCTAGCGGCCAGACTTGGAGGGAAAACTTGGGTGGCTAGATTCTTTTTAGCTACCACTGGCAGCCTTAGCTGGGTAGTGGACTCTATCTGCCTAGTCAGTTCAACCACTTTCTCCAGTGAGAGGAAGTCCGTAGCCAGCGTTAGCTTGTCTTTTAGCCACTTGCCACTCGTACCATGTGCTAGCTTGTCCCGGACTAACGCTTCCTCAATTGGCCCAAAGGCACTGTCTTGCTAGGCTACTGAGTTCCATAATGAAGCATTGGCTGAACTCACCAGCTCGTTGTCTGAGGTCGAAGAATTTATATCTTTGTTGTTGTTTATATCTATGTTGGAATGGTCCCTAAAGAAATAGTCCATTAAGTCCAAACATTCCTTCAGTGAGCCTTTGCCACCCAGTGCAAAAAATATCCGTTGGTCCTCCTCACCGAGGAAGTGAACGAGTAGGCTCCTCCGTCTCTTTTCATCGGCACTGCTCAGGCCAGCCGCGGCAAGATACATCTCAAACATCTCCCACCAGTGGCACCACGGTATAGTTGCCATACCTGGAGACTGTAAAAATGGAGGTGGTGGTTTAATGCACGCTCCCATGGTTTGTTCTCATCGTAAAAATATTATGTCTGAATAACACGAGACCGGAGCCATGTTGAACTGAACACCAAACTAACACAGGACAATATATATATATTTTTTTCTACTTCCGGAGCCACACGAGTCGGCTGCCTTTTGCAAAAGCGGCTCAATTCTGAGTCTTTTTTCCCCCCTTCCTCTCTCTTTTTGATCTGGTTTTCACTCCAGTTAATATCACGGACACACAGATCGTCCCACATGTCTCCTGAGCCGGTGGACGGAGCCACTGTTTATAGCAGGAGACGGTACAGCAGGGAAGAGCTGCTAGCACTCAACCGCCACCCGGTGCTAACGGAAAAACTCGACATACCAGGAGAACTGAGGCGAAAACGCCGTGGTTGCCGGGCTGGAGTAAGGCGGAAGACAAAGAATATAAGGTACAGACCCTCTCTGCCATCCATTGTCATGGGGAATGTACGGTCGTTACTGGGAAAGGTAGATGAGCTAGCGGCTATCTCCCGCTACGATAGCATATACCGGGAATGCTCTCTCTTTTTGTTTACTGAGACGTGGCTATCCGACTAGCAGCAGATGCTAACATTGAACTGGAGGGTTTCCACGCGATACAGGCAGACCGAACACCAGACAGTGGCAAAGCAAGGGGCGGTGGAGTGTTAATGTATGTTAACAACAACTGGTGCAGACCAGGACATATCACTGTTAAACAACGACACTGCAGCAAAGACATTGAGTTGCTAGCTGTTAGCATGCGGCCTACATATCTCCCGAGGGAATACTCACACGTGATCTGCATTGTTGTTTATGCAAATCCGACGGCGAACGCTGGGACAGTGCGTGACGTCATCCATTCAGTATCCAGCAGGCTGCAAACAGAACACCCAGATGCTCTTCTCCTCATCTCAGGCGATTTCAACCATGTTTCACTGTCTCCCATTCTACCCACGTTTACCCAGTATGTCACATGCCACACTAGAGACAATAAAACACTGGACTTATTCTACGCAAACACTAAGGAGGCGTACACCTCATTACAACTCCCCCCACTCGGGAGATCGGATCACAACTTGGTTCATCTCCGGCCGGTGTACAAACCCCTAGTGCACAGACAACCTCCAGTCATGCGCACAGTGAAGTTATGGTCTGAGGAGGCAATGGACA
Organism: Pholidichthys leucotaenia; assembly: GCA_020510985.1. Classification (NCBI taxonomy): domain Eukaryota; kingdom Metazoa; phylum Chordata; class Actinopteri; order Cichliformes; family Pholidichthyidae; genus Pholidichthys; species Pholidichthys leucotaenia. The sequence continues at coordinate 223,202,379 of CM035837.1, forward strand.
TTCTAAAGGGCTGTTTTGAAACCACCACCTGGGAGGAGCTCTGCGAGCCACATGGTGAGGACATCGATGGCCTCACTCACACCATCACGGACTACATCAACTTCTGTGTGGACGACACCGTTCCCACCAAGACCATACGGTGTTGCTCAAACAACAAACCCTTGATCAACCCTGAGATAAAAACACTTCTGAGAGAGAAGAAGAGGATCTTCAGGTCGGGGAACAGGGAGATGCTGAACTCCGTACAGAGGGAGCTGAGGAGAAAGATCAGAGAAGGCAAGGACAGCTTCAGGAAGAAGATGGAGGACAAGCTGCAACAGAGCGACATCAGCGGGGTCTGGAGATGGAGAAACCTTAAAACCATCTCTGGGCTGCAGAATAGCTCCCCCCAGGCCACGGGGGGCAGGGAATGGGCAAACAATCTGAATCTGTTTTTCAATAGGTTTGACCAACCGCCCTCCCCCCTGACTGCACAACAACCACTGCTGCCTCTAAAGACATCAAGTCCTGCTGCCCACTACCCACTCCACCAACACCCCCCCCCCCCACTCCTAACACACAGCCCTCCAACCTGACCCTGACTAAGACCCAGGTGAGGACGGAGCTGAGGAAGATCAAGGCGAGGAAGGCGTCGGGACCGGATGGCATCAGCGCAAAGCTCCTCAAGTCCTGTGCAGACCAGCAGTGTGGGATTGTGGAGTACATCTTCAACCTGAGCCTGAAGCTGGGGAGGGTACCACAGCTGTGGAAAACATCTTGTGTGGTACCTGTACCAAAGACTTCGCACCCCAAAGACCTGAACAGCTACAGACCAGTGGCCTTGACGTCCCACATGATGAAGACCCTGGAGAGACTGCTCCTTGCTCACCTCTGCCCCTGGTGGGACCAGCAATGGATCCACTCCAGTTCACCTACCAGCATGGCATTGGGGTAGTAGTAGTAGTAGATTAGTTTATTTGACAGGGACAGTGCAATAAACATAGACAATTAATCAAAGACAATCAATCTGATGTGTTGCACATAGAGTGTATAGCTATTAGCTAATTTGCAACTCTTGTCCCTGGATGGGCTTTAGAAAAAAGAATCAAGATAAAAAATATACACAATAACCACATACATCAATGCAGAAAAATTATAAATACACAATTATAAATATTATAAATATTATAAATACACAAATATAACAGCCTGACTCACATTTAACATAAATATTATAAATATTATAAATACACAAATATAACAGCCTGACTCACATTTAACACATATAACATAACTCACATTTGCCTATTTCAGGCCTTCCTCCCTCCGTCACTCACTATAAACAAACACATTTATTCCTTCCCTTCATTCACTCTCACTTTGCAGACAATTAATTCATACATGAGTACATTCTTGTTTATTTTTCAGCCAGTTTTTAACATTTTTAGTGAATGTTTTAAAGTCCGTTATTATTTTAATTTCATTTGGCATTGTGTTCCAGATGTGACTGCCCTTTATAGAGAAAGCTGTTTGTCCAAATGTGGTTCTGCGGTGGAATATTTTACAGTTATTGTTAACAGAACTCCTGGTGGCTCTGCTGCTGTCCTGTCTTTGGACAAAACCAGCAAGTGGCTCGGGTGCTGATTTATGAAAACATTTGAACGTTAATTTCAGAAGACAGAGGTCAATGAAGCTCTCAAAACTCAATAGGTTGTATTTTTTTAAAACATTACAGTGATGCCACCTAATGGGCTTTTTGTCCAAGATTTTTAGGGTTTGATTATATAATGAACCTATATGTCTTATTGTGGAAGGGGCTGCTTGAGCCCAGACTGTCAAACAGTATGATATATGAGAAAAAACCATAGAATGCATATACAGTGCAGCTGCTTCGTAAGGTATGTAATATCTAATTAATTTAAAGCAGTTCAGATTTTTTTTTACTGTTTTTGAAATTTTCTTTATATGAAGATTAAATTTGAGTTGAGGATCTAGTACAATGCCAAGGTATTTGAATTCTGTAACTAAACTGATGTCATGATCATGTATATTAACTTTAAAATGTTGCAGGTTACATTTTTTGATTGAAAAGCACATTGAGACTGTTTTCTGAAGGTTCAGCAATAGATGGTTCTTGAGGAGCCACTCTTGGACATCAACCATACTTGTAGACAGTACATCTGCAGCCTGTGCTGGAGTCTTGGCAGCTGTGTAAATAACTGCATCATCTGCATAAAGTTGGCATGTTGCAGCTGAGCAGTGTAACGGCAGGTCATTAATAAAAATGCTGAAAAGTAAAGGACCAAGAATGGACCCTTGTGGGATACCCATGCGGTTGTTTAAAAATGAGGATTTATCCTGGTGAACTTTTACACACTGTTCTCTATTCTGGAGATAAGATGCAAACCATTCTAATGTATTTGGGGAGAAGTTAAAAGATACCATTTTGGATAAAAGCAAACTGTGGTTTACAGTATCGAAAGCCTTTTTGAGATCTAGAAAAACAGCTCCTACCACATTACCCCTGTCCAAGGACTGTTTGACGTTTTCAATAAGGCAACAATTTGCTGTTTCTGTTGAGTATCCTGGTCTAAAACCAAATTGATGTGGATGAAGAAGTTGATTGTCTTGTAAGTAGTCTATCAGCTGTGTAGCTACAACTTTTTCAAGAACCTTAGATAGGACTGGTAAGATAGAGATTGGGCGGTAATTGCATATATCGTCTTTACTGCCTGATTTATGAACTGGTATGACGACAGCTTTTTTCCAGCCAGATGGAAATGTACTAGACCTAATGGAGAGATTAATGAGATGAGTCAGTGGTTTGATTAATATTTTGCTGTGCATTTTGAGAAAGGAGGTGCTCATATTGTAGATATCATTAGTTTTTGAGTTTGACAGTGTTTTAACAATACCAGCAATTAACTTCTCATTTACCTCATCGATGTGAAAAGTATCTGTTGGAAGTATGGAATTTGTGTTGTTGAGCACATTTGGCAGCACAAAAATTTTTGTTAAGTCTTCCACAGAGCCCACAAAGTGTGAATTAAATTCATTTGCCAAAGTAGCCTTGTCACTGACGGTCTTGCCATTGATTCTAAGTTCCTTTACCCCCTTCTGATCGTTTTTTTTATTAGTTAAGTTATTTAAATGCCTCCATAGGGAACTGTTGTTACCCTTTGCATGATCTATCAGTTTATTGTAATAAGATATTTTTGATTTTCGCAGCTCATGTACCACTTTATTTCTTAAACTTTTGTACACAAGGTGATCATTTTGTAGTTTGGAGGTTAGTGATGTTTTCAGTGCATAGTCTCGCCTCTTCATAAGTTTTCTTATTTCATTATTTAACCATGGTAGGCTAATCTTCTGTTGTCTACTTTTAATTTGCTTTGAAAATTTTTCTATAGACTTTGTGATTGTTGCAGTTATAAAATTACAACAATCATCTACTTCACATGTTGACATGAGCTGCTCCCAATTTTGATTCTCTAAGTAATGTTCAAACTCCTCATTTTTTGATTTGGGGATAATAAAATTTGATTTGTCAATATCGACTCCCCCAAAATACTGTAGTCGCTTTTTAGTAAGTTTCCTGACAGCAAGAACCATGTTATGATCTGAGAGACCAGTTACAAGATTATAGGTTCTGGTTATTCGTTCTGGTTTATTAGTAAATACCATGTCAATAAGTGTTCTGGATTGTTTGGTTATCCTGGTGGGTCCTTTGATGATTTGCTGGTAATTAAATTTAGTCATGAGGCTTTTCAGTTTTTGTTTGTCTTTTTTATCAGACCAGTTGATATTAAAGTCACCATGAATTATTGTTTCTCTATTTCTCTATTTCTATTGTGGAGGATGCGGTGATCTTCCTCCTTCACCGTTCTCTGTCCCACCTGGAGAAGCCCAGGAATGTGGTTAGGATCATGTTCTTTGACTTCTCCAGTGCTTTCAACACCATCCAACCGATGATCCTGAAGGACAAGCTGCTGTGCGCAGGGGTGGACCAGCACCTGTCATCATGGATCCTGGACTACCTCACTAACCGGCCTCAGTTTGTGAGAACCCGGGACTGTGTGTCCGACACGATCATCGGTAGCACGGGGGGCCCCCAGGGAACGGTTTTGGCTCCCTTCCTGTTCACCCTTTATACTGTGGACTTCTCACACAACACAACACACTGCCATCTACAGAAGTTCTCTGATGACTCTGCGATCGTTGGCCTCATCTCCAATGGAGATGAAGCTGAGTACAGAGGACTTATCCAGGACTTCGTGGACGGGTGCCATCGGAACTGCCTCCAGATCAACGTGAGGAAAACTAAGGAGCTGGTGGTGGACTGCCGCAGGCAAGGACAACCCCTCACAGCACCAGTAAACATCCAGGGAACAGACATCGAGATGGTGACATCCTATAAGTACCTGGGTGTTCATCTGAACAATAAACTAGACTGGTCACACAATACTGACGCACTCTACAAGAAGCGACAGTGCAGGCTGTTCCTACTGAGGAGACTCAGGTGTACAAGGGGTGCTGCTGAAGACATTCTATGACACGGTGGTGGCATCAGCCATCACTTTTGGAGTGGTCTGCTGGGGCAGTGGCATTACGGCAGCCGATAGGAAGAGACTGAACAAACTGATCAAGAAAGCTAGCTCTGTCCTGGGGCAACGCCTTGATCCAGTGGAGGAGATAGGAGAGAGAAGGACGGTGGCTAAACTGTCATCTCTGCTGGAGTCCGAGTTCCACCCTATGCAGGACATACTGAATGCACTGAGGAGCTCATTTAGCAGCAGACTACATCATCCTAGATGCACAACCGAGAGGTTTCGCAGGTCCTTCCTACCAACGGCTGTCAGACTGTACAACCTAAGCAGGGCTGCTCGCAGAGATAGCAAAAAGACGTGACAACCTAATAGTTTTGAATGCAAAAGACACAATAGACTTATACAATGGTCCCCTCCGGCATACAACTAGGAAAATACCGGTCGCTATGGAGGGTGAGAATATGTATGGGTACATAATCATACCATGTAGGATAACTAAGTAGACGTTGTGCTGTTTCATCCCATCTAGCAACAATGCTCTGCACTGCGTGTGTTTATATATCTACATATTTATTCCATCTAGCTACAATGCGCCGCACTGTGTTTTTATATATCTACATATTATTCCATCTAGCTACAATGCTCCGCACTGGGTGTGTTTATATATCTACATATTTATTCCATCTAGCTACAATGCTCCGTACTGTGTGTCTATATATATATATATATATATATATATATATATATATATACAGTATATATACAGTATATATATATATATATATATATATATATACGTACGGTATACATACGGTATACATATATACATATATGTATATATGTATATATGTATACATATATACATATATACATGTATGTATATATGTATACATACGGTATACATATATACATATATACATATATGTATATATGTATACATATATACATATATACATATATACATATATATATATACATATGTATACTTGCTGCTCTTGTTTCTTTTTTTTTCTCTTGCCTTCTGATTGTTGCTCTGAGTGTTGCTATCCCTGTGCTGTTGCAATCCTGGAATTTCCCCATTGTGGGACTAATAAAGGCTTATCTTATCTTATCTTATATCCAGTGGCCATAGTCCGCCTGATGTCATCACCTCCAACCCCCCAGCACAGGGTACTGCAAGCCCCAAATGCTAAATCCCCACACAACAGAGTTCAGCAATTCTACAGAGAAAGATCATTTCAGCTGCTTGTATCAGCAATCTCATTCTTTTGGTCACGCCACCTGCAGAAATTCTCTGATGACTCAGCTGTTGTTGGGTCTATAAGAATGGGGAGAGGAGGGGGAATACAGGGCACTGGTAGATTTGTGGAGTGGAACGAGTACAATCACTTGAGGCTAAACATCAGCAGCACGAGAGAGCTGGTGATTGACTTCAGGATGAAGAGGACACCTTCACAGCCATTCATAAACTTTATAACTATTTTTTGTTTTGCAAAAATCAAAAAACTCAAAATGCACTGTTCCAAATTATTATGCACAACAGAGTTTCAAAACATTGTATTAGTTGTAAAGAACTGAAAAACCTCATTTGTTGAATTTGCACCATTAGGAGGCCATAGTTACTGAACTCAAAAGCTATTTCAATCAAAAACATCTTAACAGGCCAAGTTGCATTTTAACATAGGATCCCTTCTTTGATATAACCTTTACAACTATTGCATCCATTGAACGTGTGAGTTTTTGGAGAGTTCCTGCTTGAATTTCTTTGCAAGATGTCAGAATAGCCTCCCACAGCTGCTGCCTCCAACCCTCATAGATCTTTTACTTGAGGATGCTCCAGAGTTTCTAAGTAGGGTTGAGGACAGGGGAGGATGGGGGCCACACCATTAGTTTCTCTCCTTTTATGCCCATAGCAGCCAATATCACAGAGGTATTCTTTGCAGCATGAGATGGTGCATTGTCATCCATCCATCCATCCATCTTCTTCTGCTTAATCCTTTTCAGGTCTTGGGGGGGCTAATCCCATCATCTTTGGGCGAGATGCAGGGTACACCCTGGACAGATTGTCAATCCATCACAGGGACAACACAGAGAGACAGACAAACATTCACTCTCACAATGATACCTAAGGACAAGTTAGAATCCCCAGATGATGCCAATTAACCTAACTTGCATGTTTTTGGCATGTGGGAGAAAACCAGAGAAATCCTTGAGTAAACCCACGCAGACACAGGGGGAACATGCAAACTCCACACGGATCACTGTTGGTCGAGGGCTGGGATCAAACCCAGGATCTCCCAGCTAAGGGTGAATTGCTGTGCTGCCGCAGTGCTAACCACTCCGCCACTGTGCTGCCCTGGTGCATTGTCATGCATGAAGATAATTTTGCTATGGAAGGCATGGTTCTTCTTTTTGTACCATGGAAGAAAGTGGTCAGTCAGAAACTCTATATACTTTTTATCCAGCTCCCTCCCCATGATTCCAGCCCCAAACATGACTCCACCACCTCCTCACTGGCGTTGCAGCCTTGTTGGGACATGGTGGCATTCAATCAACCATCCATTACTCTATCCATCTGAACTAACCAGGGTTGCACGACACTCAGTAAACAAGACTGTTTGAAAATTATTCTTCATGTATTTCTGGGCCCACTGCAACTGTTTCTGCTTGTGAGCATTGGTTATGGGTGGCCGAATAATAGGTTGATAGAAAAATTCCATATTATCTATATTATTCTTATTATATTCTTATTTTTTATATTATTCCATGACTTTCCTGTTTCATGTCTGATGTTTATATGTGAATTCCATGTAGAATAAGTTCAAATTCTACAATTCTACAATTCTACAATATTCTTCTGTATAATGCTTTTATATATTATATCTGATGTATTTTTATGTCAGCCATTATTTGTCGCTTGTGAATTCCATGTTCCAGACCCTTGAGTGCAGAGTGAATACCTGTGAAAGTTAGGTCAGCTAAGACATAAAGAATGACCTGAGATAATCTCTCTTGTTATATTAACCTACCCTGCTAAGTTTCTGTCTCTGAGATGTCTCCCAGATAGCTCAAGGACTTCTTCCCCCTTGTTTACTTACAGCTATAAAAACACCATGCTTAGAAGTGTATGTTCAGAGGTTAGATGTGTGTGGCTGAGTTCCACGCTCATGTAGTCTCTCCCCCAGTGGCCATGGGGTTAAATAAATATACTTAAATCCAAATATTCCGCATGATTTTTGACTCAGAATAATTACGTTGAAAATTATCCTATCATAGGTTTTTCCACAACATGAAATACGTGGATGACTCCACCTTGGTTGGGCTCATCACCGACGATGATGAGAAGGCATACAGGGTGGAAGTACAGAATCTACTGCTGTGGTGCCAAACAAAAAAATGGAAACTGAATGTCCAAAAACCCAAAGAACTCATTCTGGACTTAAGGAAGAACAGACAGGACCACCTCCCCCTCCTCATAAATGGCGACCGCATGGAAAACGTCCCTGCCTTCAGGTTCCTGGGCACCCACATCTCCTGGTGAAGAAAGCCCAGCAGCGGCTGCACTTCCTCCGTGTCCTGAGGAAGCACAACCTGGACTAGAAGCTGCTGCTGGCCTTATATCACTTGTCAGTGGAGTGCGAGCTCCCCTATTGTCTGGGTGTGTGGTATGCCGCCTCCACGGCCGAGAACAGGAAGGCAATGCAGAGGGTCATCAACACCGCCCAAAGAATTAACGGCAGCCCTCTGCCCTCCCTGGAAGACATCTCCAGATCCTCCTGTCTCAGAAGGATCAATGCCATCTCAGGAGACCCCTCACATCCCGCCCACCACCTGTTTGACCTGCTTCCCTCTGGACAACGGTTCAGATCAATCAGGCCCACACCTCCAGTCTGACAAACAGTTTCTTCCCCTGGGCCATCTGGACTGCAAACAGTCAGAGGCCCCACCCCCTCCCTCTGAATGCTCACATGCACAGAACTGAGGAGCTTTTAATTATCACTAAAACTCACCTGTCATCACACTCCTCACTTTCATGTATATTGACCCATCCGTGAAACCACTTCTGTATATATTCTCCATAATCCTTCGGTCATTTTACTCTATTATGTGTTCTGCACTCTTCACTCTTATGTACATAGTTCCACCCGTGAAGCCACTACCGTACCTGTGTATATACCGATGGACTATTTTTTATTTTTACTTTTATTTTTACTTCAGTCAGATGGTTGTGTGTCCTGTAACTGTTTTATTTTCAAATTCTTCTTGTCATGATGTGGAGCACGGTTGGGGAACCATGCTCACACTCCTGATTTAGTCTGATTATTTTTTCTGTACTTCCCCACTTCTGTTTAGTATTTAATATGTATGTTATTTATTTGCCTGTTATTTCCGTTTATTCATTAGTATATGTTTCTTAGTTCATTACCTGCCCTTCTGTCATGAACCTGCCCTTGCCCTCACCTTTCTCTGTATACTGGTTTCATGTATATTATATTGTTTGATTCTCTGGCTGTATTCAGTCTGTTCGCCATTTCATGATGTGCTTTTGTTGTGACAGCCGCTTCCCCTTTTGGTTCCAGTTCGCGGGCTGTCACAGCTGACAGCTGTCAGTAATCAGGTCATCTCTTCCCTGCTGATGTGACCCACACCTGTTATTGATTCCTGTAATCATCTGTACCTATTTAACTCCCGATGCTACGCTGTCTCATAGCCCTGAAGCACATTTATGACAGAATGCCGCTGCCTTGTGTGGGACACCAGCAGCTGTGAGTTTTGCCTCTCTCTCTCTCTCTCTCTCTCTCTCTCTCTCTCTCTCTCTCTCTCTCTCTCTCTCTCTCTCTCTCTCTCTCTCTCTCTCTCTCATCTATTTTTATGTGAAATCTGTTTTTTTGTGGGAATGTCAGTCCGCACGGACTTTGGTGTTTGTGGGCTGAGTGAGATGGAATATCGGACTGTGGGAGTGTTACATAACATCATATCGGAGGCCCATGCGTCTTGCACTCCTGAAGCAGCCCTGGAATATCCGGTTTGAGCGTTGCAGGTGCTTGAAGCATGCCCCAGCCTGTGAAACCATCCAGAGCTCATGGACCTACTCCTCACCATTATGGACCCGCAACACATGCCACAAGAGCTGAGACCTCCTTTTCAGCTGTACCTACACCGATGAATGAGCTTCCCCGGGTTCAGACATTATCAGCCTCTCTCCGCTACCCAGCTGAATCCCGCCTGAGGAATTCTTCCACCTTCCCAGCAGTTTCCTCCTCACCTCTCTGGAGAAACACAGCAGCAGCCTCCTCCTCATTTCTGAATTTTTTCCCCTTGGCTGTCCCATCAGTCTCATCCTCCTTATCTGCCGCTGCTGTCCCCTTCTCCTCCACAGCGTTACCTCCCACTGCTGAGTGGCAGGCCATCAGCATGCCTGCAGGGCCGTCGCCTTCATTTTCACATTGATGCTCATGCCTGCTGCAGCCATGAAGAGGAATTCACCTGGGTCTTCAGCAGCAGTTACCATCACGCCCTGGGAAATAAGGCAAGTACATGTCCATTCGCAAACACTTTTAGATGAAATGGCGTGTCTTTTTCCCGGTGGGGAGGCTCAGCAACAACAGTCCAATTTAGCTGAGTCCTCACCGCCTGCTGCTGTTACATTTCCCTCACCTGCTGTCCTCCTCTGTGTATCCTCCAGTCCTGGGAGAGAGCCACCAGATGACGGAGGGGCATGCGGCCCTGGAGGATTCCATTCCAGCCCCGCAGCCATGTCTTGGACGGGAGAAGACTGAGCCGACACGAGAGTGTCCCCTGACTTCAGCTGCACTGGTCTCTGCGCCAGTGGTGAGGCAACCTCCAGCATCAGCCGCCATGCCGGGAGTTCCACCAGCATTGGTCGCCACATCCGGAGGTTATTCAGCAGCAGATACCACCGCATCCCGGGAGATAAGGCAAGTGTGTTTTCATTCTCCTACATATAAAAATGAAATGTCTTGCCTTATTCCCATTAGTGAGGCTCAGCATCTGCAGCCCACGTTAGCTGAGTCCTCACTGCTTGCTGCTGCCACCGGTTCCTCACCTGCATCTCCCATGTCTCCCCCTGTGTCCTCTGAGAATCCACCGGTCCTGGACTGGAGCCACTGGACGACAGAGAAGCCCGCGGCCCAGGAAGATTCTTTATCTTTTGTTCTTATAAAAGACAAAAATAAAATAGAAAGGAGATGTCTTTACCTTCTTAACATGTTTCTACTGCGTACAGTGTACAGTACAGTGTACAGTGTACAGTCGAAACATGTTAAGAAAGTAAAGACATCTCCTTTCTATTTTATTTTTGTCTTTTATAAGAACAAAAGATAAATAATTAAAAGAAGACAAAATGAACCTATTTGACCTATTACCAGGAAGATTCTGTTCCAGTCCTGCAGCTGCATCCTGGTTGGGAGGAGAAGGCTACCTAAGCCCTGAAACTTGAGCCAACAGGAGAATGTCCCATGATTTCAGCAGCATGGGAGCTGGCACCATCGGTGAGGCCATCTCCAGCTTTAGCTGCCATGCCGCGAGTTCCACCAACGTCTGTCGCCATGCCTGGAGATCTTTTGGCTGCATCCACCATCATGCCTGCTGCTGGGGTTGTCGCAGCACAGTTGCTGGAGTCCTGGACGGTGGTGGAACTTGAGTCCAGGCAAGTACTCTGTTCTGTTTTAACACCTGCAGATCTGGAGAAATCTTGTCTGGATCATGGTGAGGAGAACCAGCTGCAGATTTCCTCTGTTCCTGAATTCTCCTCACCAAACTCCACCACTGCCGGTAACTATGTATGTATGTAGATGTACTCTGCTCCTGAGCTCTCCTCACCGGCCTCCACTGCTGCCGGTAGTTTTCTGGTGTTTTTCTCTTCTTCCCCAGCTGAGGTGGTTGTGTCGGTGTTGGAACATTGGAGGAGCAGGGTGGTGACGCCCCAGCCTGGATTGCCAGAGTCCAGGATTGGACTCTGGCAGAGTGGTGGGGAGAACCAGTCACAGCTGCTAACTACTTCTGAGCTTTCCTCGCCGGACTCCACTGCTGCCAGTGATTCTGACACAGTATTTGTCTGTCCTTTTGTCCAAGCCATCGCCTGAGGTCACCAAGGATAGTCAACCTTTGCCGGAGGTCACCGGAGGTCCTCAATCTCCGCCTGAGGTCACAGTGAGTCCTCCTTCTCCACCTTCGTCTGGTTCCCCACTGATCGATCATCTACTTTGCCTGCTTTTCTCGGGGGGTCAGCCTTTGGGTTTTCCTGGGTTCCTCGTGGGTCCTCTGTCTCCACCTGAGGTCACCGTGGGTCCTCCATCTCTGCCTGATGTCACCGTAGGTCCTCCATCTCCGCCTGAGGTTGCCAAGGTTCATCTGTCTTTACCTGAGGTCACTGAAGGTCATCCGTCCTTGCTTGAGGCCGCTTTTTGTCAGCAGCCTTCATCTGAGCTCACCAGTGATCATCAGTCCTCATCTTGTCCCCTTACTGGTCAATCATCCCCTTCATTTATCTTTGTCACTGGTCAGTCACCCTCCTCATCGCATTTCCCTCTCTCAGCTCCTGTGGTCTGTGGTAGGCACTGATTCCAGCTACCGCCTCCAGGAGGGGGCGCATCGTGCCCGCTGGCTCAGGGATGCTGGGAGACCACCCGGTGAACTACGCCGTCTGCTTGGGTGGCTCTGGAACTCTGGGAGGCCACCTGATTTGTTCCACCATGCGATTGGGTGGTACTGGGACTGTTACAAACTACCTTAACTGCTTTATTTTGTCACCTAAATGTCCCAGAGTTCTGTGCACCTTATTTGTTCAGTGTTGCGGGTCATGAGCATTTTTTGTCTTTGTTTCAGTCCCTCCAAGCCTGGGTTCCCACTCCTCCCTCCTGGGGTGGGTTATTTTTTTTTTTCTTGTTGGGGGAAGGGGGTTCTTTGTGGGTGGGTCCTTTTCTTTTTTTTTATTTTACCCTGGGTGTCTGGACCACCCCTTTAGGGACGGGCTTTGTCCCACATCTGTTTTTGATTCTTGTAATCATCTGTACCTATTTAACTCCCGGTGCTACGCTGTCTCATTGCAGAGACATTTTGTTTATCCAGACAGGTAACCCCTGTCAGTTTATACTGTTTACTCTGACAGGAGTCCCCTGTCATTCTTTCTCTCAGCGGAAGAGTTCCGTCTGGCTCTCTCTTGTTCTTTTTCCCTCCCGGTGTGTCTGGACACCTCCGCCGGGTCCCGTCATGGCTGTTCTCCTGTGCTCCTTGGAGTGAGCCCCGCACTGTTTCTCCAGTGATCCTGCCTCTATGTGTAAGTGTGGTGTTTTGTGTATTTTGTATTTTTGTCTGTTATTAAATGTGCAAACTCACTGCCTTTATCCTGCCCTGAAGGGCATTTATGACACTTCTCACCTACTTTATTGTGCAGTAGCCTGGTGGAGGACCCACAATTTCATTTTGCTATGACTGTACAATGACAGTAAAGCCTATTGTATTGTATTCTATTGTATTCTATTCTATTCTAAATACAAGCCTCTGGAGGATCCTACACTTTGAGGTTCATGGGACTCCAGAGGCACCAGCAGCTTCAAATATCTATTTGCTGCTTTGTAATGGCATTTAAGAAGCTGCTCTCTTAATCTGATGAATTTGTCTTTCAGAAACATTCCCCATTATGCCTTTATCTGCACAAACCCGTCTATGCTCTGAATCAGCCACAAATTTCTTCACAGTACGATGATAGCGCTTAAGTTTCATGAAATATCTAATGTTTTCATACCTTGCCCAAGGCATTCCACTATTTAATGCTTTTCAAAAGCAGAGAGACTGTCATGCGGTGACCCTCGCGGATCACCATAAGACGCCAAGAGTCCACCGGTGAGTTTTGCAATGATGGTAATTTATTAACAAAACAAGACAAGACACAAGGCTATGAGCCGCTAAGGGCAAAAACACACACTAAGCGATACAAGGGCTTGTAGGGCTAACCTCAGCCACCACGAGCTAAACCAGGGGTGGGCAATCATGTGCCATGGAGGGCCATTCTACTGCAGGTTTTCTGTTCCACCCAGTCTCTTCAGCAGGTGTTTTCAATGATTAGTAATCCTTGAAGCTGGTCAGAGCACACACCTGCTGAAGAGACTGGGTGGAACAAAAAACCTGCAGTGGAATGGCCCTCACTGCCCACCCCTGAGCTAAACTATGACAAAACAAGAAAGAACACGAACCTGACATGAAGGTCTAACGAGGCCTCACGAGGATTGTTTGACAATACTCCTGCCATCTAACTGCCGTCAGTGCCCGCCTTATAAAGGCGAACACTAACGAGCAGTGATGACAGACAGCTGACCGATTTTGACAGCCGGAAACCCCACCGAGCGCCTTCACAATAAGAGCCCGGTGAAGCCAGAATATAACCCACAGCTGTCAAAGCCGGCAGCGAATATACATAGCCCGAACGCGGACAGGACCGGCGCTCGGGTCGTAACAGTACCCTCCCTCTGAGGGTGGGCTTCCAGAACGCCCATAGACCACCCTGCCCCCCCACCCCCTCCAGGGTGGGCGGATGGGGGTAGGTCCGGAGGGAGAAAAAGACCAACACAGAATCAGTACAGGAAAAAGACAAAATCCAGACCAGACAAGGCAAAAAAAAACTAAACACAGTACAACGACAAAAAATACCAAATATTCAAATCAGATAAAATACACACGGAGGAAAATAAGGCAACAGTAGGACATAACACAAATTGCCAAGGATCCCCAAATAACAGTTACAGAAACAGCACAGGACAGCAAGAGAAAATTAAATCTTTGCCCACATGTTACACAAGAAAATGGCTTCCCACCTGTGTGAATTCTCATGTGAATTTTTAAATAACCAAATACAGAAAAACAGAGCAATTACTGGCTCATACCTGACTACACACAAAACAAACTAGGGCAACTGCAAGACATAACAAATACCCACAGACATCCAAATGGCCATAACACAAAGCACACAGGATAGCAAGGGGAAAAAACCCCAGAACAATCACTGGGACAGATCATCACCAGAAAATGACCACCACCACCCCGACAGTTTATGCCGACCGGCGGAGACCAGGCGCCATAGGAACAGTTCAAGTGGTCTCCCCGCGTCCAATGGCCGGCGGGTGGTCATGGGAGGCGGAACATGACCAGGCGGCTCACCACAGTCCAACGCCCAGCACGTCCGCTCCTCTGGCGGCCGAACCAGGTCGCCCAATGAGACACATAACACGTCGGGTGGCCGACTCGGGGCGCCGAACCGGCGAAGCAGTCCCTCAGGCGGCCGACCCGTGTCCCTCAGCCACCAGTACCGGGGAAAAACAGCCCGCGGCGGCCTCCCTGATGAGGACAAAACTCGGGAGAGCCGGGGCGAGCGAACAGGAACCCCCACGGCCCCCGACGATGATGCGTAGGGGCGGTGACTCAGTAGAGGGAAAAGAAGTCAAGGATGAGCCCGTAATCCGTCCGACGGCGAAAGGTCTGCAGCTCCTCCCCCGTCCGCGGACCACACCGGTGCTGTACCTCCACTGGACCCCGATTGGGTCCCAGCTGCACCCACGTCGGGCCCCGATTGGGCCAGAACCGCACCTGCGGTGGACCTTGATTGAGCCTCTGGCGCACCCACGTCGGACCCCGATTGGGCCAGAACTGCACCTGCGGTGGACCCCGATTAGCCCTCCGGCGCACCCACGTCGGACCCCGATTGGGCCAGAACCGCACCTGTGGTGGACCCCGATTGGGCCTCTGGCGCACCCACGTCGGACCCCGATTGGGCCAAAACAGCTCCCGCGATGGACCCCGACTGGGTCACTGCAGCTCCGCTGACGATCTCCACCCCTGAACCTGGGACCTCCAACACAGTGACTCCGACTGGTTCCATGCCGGCGACACTGCAACGAGGCTCACAAACAACAAGAAAACCGGGATCAGTATCACCGGTAGCAACCGAACCCAGCGAGATGAGCTCGGGCGCAGCAGGCGGCTGCTCCTCACTTGCCTCCCTGAGAGGCAGGCAAAAATGCTCCAAAACAGGGGACAGAGACACAAGAGGGAGCACTTGCCTGCACTCGGGTTCTGTTGCCACCCAGGACTTCGACGATCCAGGTTCAGGGCGGCGACTCTTGTCAGTAGGCTCCAACTCAGCTACGTCGGGCTCCGCAGCTGGCAAGATGTCGTCTGCAGCCCGAGGTTCCTCCCGCGGTGCTGTCCACGGCTATGACCCGTATGGCGTGGGGGCAGAGGACACTCGACCCACTGGCTCGGACCACTCCTGCGAGGAGACCCGGGGACGCTTCATCGTCGGCTCAGGCTCCGGGCCGCAGTCCGCTCTACTGCTCCGTCCACGACGTGGCTGCAGGGCCGGATCCAGGCTTTCCAGCACTGCAGGCCCCCTCTTCATCCGACGACGTTGGCCTGGCGTCACGGACCGCTCAACAGGGGGGGACACAGAGGCAGCAGGTTTAGGAATAATAGTTACAGCAGGTGGCGGAAGCTCGGGGGGCTGCAAACCCTGAACTCCGGCCCCAGGAGTCAGACAAGGCAGATCATAAAAATGATGGGAAGAAACAATTTGCACTTGCCTGTCTCCTGGAGAGAAGGTGGTGCCTGCTGCAGCAGGTGGAGTTCTCCTCTCATCCCTCCGGGAGAAAACGGCAGGCTCCACGGGGCCACGAGGAGGAGCCGCTCGAGGTGGTTTGCTGACAGGCCTCGCCGAAGCATGACTCATGGCATTCCCAGCCGCGGGGGGTGACGTCACAGAGGAGGACATGGCAGTCGGGGTGACGCGGGCACGAGGAGCTGACAGCGCAGCTGGAACAGATGACCCGTGGGCGGCGGCTGCGGGGATTCCCTTCTGTCGTGACATATATGATGCGGCCAACAGGGAGGCTGGGTCCCTCCGACGACCCGGAGCTGGATCCAGACAGGATTCTCGTTGGGGCTTGGTAGGAGCACGGCTATGGGGCCTACTGGCCGATGGAGTGGCGAAGGGCCCGGGAACACATGACGCTGGGACTGGGCGGGCGGCAGGCACTGGAGTCCGATCCACAGGTCCCCTGATGGGCTTTGCCTCCAGCCGATGAATCTCCACTCTCGCCAGGGACGCTGTCCTCATGGGAGGTGGATTGGTTCCCAGGAGCGCCTTCTCCCTCAGTATGTGTTGTGCAAAAATCCATGCTAACCTCTTTTCTCCTTCCGGAATATAGGTTAGATGGTAACGGTGCACAGCCCGCTGGGCGAGGTCTAAGTGATAACCAGCCGCTTGGGTGGGCATGAGACGGACGGCTTCCGCCAGATAGCCGTCAATCTCCTCCAGCCACTCCGGGCAATAATCACACTCGCTGACGGGCATCTCCCTACCAAGTCCAACTACAGGAGAAAAAACTCCACACAATAGCAAAACTCACGGCAGAAAGGCGTCTCGGTGTGGTGTCTCCGTTTAGACGTCTGGCAGGAGTATACTGTCATGCGGCGACCCTCGCGGATCACCATAAGATGCCAAGAGTCCACCGGTGAGTTTTGCAATGATGGTAATTTATTAACAAAACATGACAAGACACAAGGCTATGAGCCGCTAAGGGCAAAAACACACACTAAGCAATACAAGGGATTGTAGGGCTAACCCCAGCCACTACGAGCTAAACGATGACAAGACAAGAAAGAACACGAACCTGACATGAAGGTCTAATGAGGCCTCACGAGGATTATTTGACGATACTCCTGCCATCTAACTGTCGTCAGTGCCCGCCTTATAAAGGCGAACACTAACAAGCAGTGATGACAGACAGCTGACCGATTTTGACAGCCGGAAACCCCACCGAGCGCCTTCACAATAAGAGCCCGGTGAAGCCAGAATATAACCCACAGCTGACAAAGCCGGCAGCGAATAAACATAGCCCGAGTGCGGACAGGACTGGCGCTCGGGTCGTAACAGAGATCCTATTTCCTTCTCATATTGCTTGAAACCTGTGGCACGCTTAAGAATGTGAAACATCCTTCTTAAGTAGTTTTCCTGTTATTGGGCTCACCTGGCAAACTAATTATGACAGGTGTCTGAGATCAGTGATGCAAAGAGTCCTGAGACACAATACCATCCATGAGTTTAACTGAAAAACAAACAAAAAAAAATATTGTTTATGACACTAAAATCCTATTTGCATAATAATTTGGAACACGGTGTAGTACTATTCTATTTAGTATATACAGTATCTACTGTATCTATCTATTACCCAAAATTCATAACCATAGGTGAAGGTAGGAGCGTAGATTTACTTGTAAATCTCCCGAGTCTTCCGAGTCGGCGGACGGAGCCACTGTTTACAGCAGGAGACGTTACAGCAGGAAGAGCTAGTGCTAGCTAGCACTCAGCCGTCACCCGGTGCTAACGGATTGAAACTCGACATACCGGGAACTGTAGCGAAAACAATGCGGGTGGCGGGCTGGAGTTTAGGCGGCGTGCAAGAAATATAAGACAGAATAATAAAGAGCGATGGCAAGAACCAAGCAGACCGCCCGTAAAATCTACTGGAGGAAAAAGCCCCCCAGGAAGCAGCTAGCCACCAAGGCTGCTTGGAAAAGTGCTCCGGCCACTGGCGGAGTGAAGAAGCCTCACCGTTACAGGCCCGTGGCTCTGAGAGAGATCCGTCGCTACCAGAAATCCATGGAGCTGCTCATCCGTAAGCTGCCCATCCAGCGCCTGGTGAGGGAGATCGCTCAGGACTTCAAGACCGACCTGCGCTTCCTCAGCTTCGCCATCATGGCTCTGCAGGAGGCCAGCGAGGCCTACCTGGTGGGTCTCTTCTTCGCTAAGAGGGTCACCATCATGCCCAAAGACTTCCAGCTGGCCCGCCGCATCCGCGGAGAGAGAGCTTAGACTTTCTGCTGCACATTCACCAACCATAATGCTCCGCACTGTGTGTCTATATATATATATTTATAGTAATATGTACATATGTTTACTAGCTGTTCTTGTTTTTTCTTGCCTTCTGATTGTTGCTCTGAGTGTTGCTATTCCTGTGCTGTTGCAATCCTGGAATTTCCCCATTGTGGGACTAATAAAGGCTTATCTTATCTTATCTTATCTTATCTTAAATCGACAGCTTTGCTTTAGAGCTCAGCTCCCTCTTCACCACAAGAGACCAGTACAACATCCACATCACTGCAGATGCTGCTCCGATCCATCTGTCAATCTCCCGCTCCATTCTCCCCTCACTCCCGAATGAGACCCCGAGATACTTAAACTCCTCCTCTTCAGGCAAGAGGTCTCCAACTAAGAGAGGACAATCCACCCTTTTCCGGCTGAGGAGCATGAACTCGGACTTATAGGTGCTGATTCTCATCCCAGCCACTTCACACTCAGCGGCAAACTGTCCCAGTAAGACCTGTAGGTTGTTGCTGGATGAAGCCAACAGGACAACATCATCTACAAATAGCAGAGATGAGATCCTGTCATCACCAAACATGACAGCCTCCATTCCTTTGCTGCACCTAGAAGTCCTGTATATAAAAATTATGAACAGGATCGTAACAGAGAGCAGCCTGGCAGAGTCCAACTCTCACTGGGAATAAGTCCAACTGAGTGTTTACAATATGAACCAAACTCTCACAATGGTCGTATAGACCGGATAGCTTGTAGCAACAAGCCAGATTCCCCATACTCCCACAGCACCTCCCACAAGAGACCACGAGGGATGCAGTCGAATGTCTTCTCCAAGTTCACCAAACACATGTGGAATGGTTGAGCAAACTCCCACAAACCCTTGTGGATTCTCAAGAGGATAAAGAGCTGGTCCGAAGTGTCATGGCCAGGACAAAAACCACATTTCCTCCTCCTGAATCTGAGGTTTGACCAATGGCCAGTCTCTCCTCTACAGAACCCTGGCATAGACCTTCCTAGGGAGGCTGAGGAGTGTGATCCCCTAAAGTTGCAGCACACTGTCCGGCCCCCTTTCTTGAAGAGAGCAACGGCCACCAAAGTTTGCCATGCCAAAGGTGTTGTCTCCGACCTCCATGCAATGTTGCAGAGGCGTGTCAACCATGACAGCCCTACAACATCCAGGGCCTTAAGGTACTCACGGCGAATCTCATCCACCCCTGGGGCCTGGCAACCAAAGAGTTTTTTAACCACTTCAGTGACCTCAGGTCCTATGATAGGCGAGTCGTCCCTCTCGTCCTCAAGCTCTGCTTCCTATGTCTAAGGCGTGTCAGTGGGATTGAGGAGATCTGCGAAGCATTCCGTCCACCACCCGACGATGTCCCCTGTTGAAGTCAGCAGCTGAGCTGTATTAATGACTGCATAAATATCTACTCTACACTTGTACTGTACCCAGATTCATAATGGATTGTTAATGAAATTATCAAATCTAATTAAGTTTTTCTCCAAGTCATGCACAGTTCATTAAAGCAAACCAAACCAAAGCACTGCATGTCTAAAGGTTGCCTGATGAAAATGATCACTTTTTAAGATATTTGTGCACTTTGGGTCTGATTCAATGAGATCCCAAACAGAGGGTGCTAAATTCTACATGCAGCTTGAAAAATTACTTAGTGGGTATTTTGTACATGATTTACAAATAAAAAATACATGTGCAGTAATAGGCATTAACAGAGAGCTTAGAGATTGACCTGAACAAAGATGAGAACTTTTTATCTAGAGGAATTAAAGGTGAGCCAAATATCTTGGAGATAAAGCAACAAAATCTCAGTATATATACAGTATATATATATATATACAGTATATATATATATATATATATATATATATATATATATATATATATATATATATATATATATATATATATATACAGTATATATATATATATACTGTATATATATATATATTTTATTTTTTATTTTTTTGTAAATCCCATCACAAAGACAAGGAGGAAAACTAATGGAATTGCATGTCAGTCTGCAAACGTTGAATGGAGATGATATATCCCTGTTTAAATATGGCTTCCACTACCTGCTGATATTTGTCACCATCATCTCTGGGGGAGAATGTGTCTGTTCTTGCATGTGGGCTACATCGACTCTCCTGAACCTTTCCACATTTTCCTGTTCCACTGTTTTCTACTTTGATGCCAACTGTGCACAAACTGAATATGAACACACACACACGCGCACAGTAATATGAGTACAGCCTAGCAGTGTTGGATATCATCTATGGCATACTGATGTCACATGGTAAAAACATTGCTAACCTGTAACATAACCTAACATGGTCTCCTCTATCTGCTGAAACTGATGACATTTAAGAAACTTTTGACTTTACAAATCAGGTTTCAAAGTAATGGAAAACAAAAGTACTGGAAAAAAAATAAATAAAATATATATATATATATATATATACTGTATATATATATATATATATATATATATATATATATATATATATATATATATATATATATATATATATATATATATATATATATATATATATATATTTCCATTTGGTCTCATATGTATTAACTCTTTTTGAGTGTGTTTGTTGCCAAGATGTGACATAACCCCTAGTGGTCAACAGTGGTAAATATTTTTTGTCAATAAAATAGTTCAGATTTCCAAGGCTATAACTTGAAAGTGGTAAGAGATAATGGCTTACTGTCAATTAGAAAGATGTAAAATATGATCCCATCTGCATTGGGCTGCACGGTGGCACAGTGGTTAGCACTGCGGCAGCACAGTTTACCCTTGGCCGGGGGATCGTGGGATCGTGGGTTCGATCCCAGCCCCCGACCAACAGTGATCTGTGTGGAGTTTGCATGTTCTCCCCGTGTATGCGTGGGTTTACCCCGGGATTTCTCCGGTTTCCTCCCACATCCCAAAAACATGCAGGTTAGGTTAATTGGAGACTCTAAAGTGGCCCTTGGTGTGAATGTGTGTGTGAATGGTTAAAAAGGGATGGCGCCGTATTGTGGCTGCTTCATCCATCCAGGTGATGGATGACCCTTAATTTCTGTAAAGCGTCTTTGAGTGTCTATGATAAAGCACTATATAAATCTGATGCATTGATTGATTGATTGATGATCCAAAGTTTCAGATAGGAATGAATTTCTGCATCTAATTTGCATAATGTTGCGGCACTTCTTTAAATTCCATAACTCAGTCAAAACTGGACTTTGGACGTATTTACACAAAGAATGGTTCAGTCTTTTGACACCGTTTTTTGTACAGAGGTACCTCATCATCTTATCTTCAAAGTATATGAACAAGAAATCAGTACAATAAAAAAAACAAAACAAAACAAAACACAAAAAACCCAGAAAATTCTCACTTACTTTTGACAAAGGGGGGCTGGCTGACTGTCTGGTGTGGTCACTGCGTTTTCACCCATCATGGTTGTTATTTTGCATTCTGTCAGTCATTTAAAGTTTCTATCACATCTACAAAGTCTTATGATTATCCCACATAAATTTTGTTTGTATCCCACGGCTATTTTCCGTGTACAAAGCCAATAAAAATGACGGTGACCGATCGCAGACATATTAACTTTCTGGGCTAAAATGCTAAAAACAGGAAAAGTAATGAGGACTTCTTCTTCTTTGATGTATTACATGTCATCCACTGAGTCCTCCAACAGATGTCTGCCACCTTTTGAAACTGGCAAATCAATACAAATAGTACAAATCTGCAATGCAGGCGATCATGTGAGAGTGAGACGACAGGCGCAGTGCCATGTTCTGCCAC
Source organism: Pholidichthys leucotaenia (assembly GCA_020510985.1). Classification (NCBI taxonomy): domain Eukaryota; kingdom Metazoa; phylum Chordata; class Actinopteri; order Cichliformes; family Pholidichthyidae; genus Pholidichthys; species Pholidichthys leucotaenia. The sequence continues at coordinate 223,224,611 of CM035837.1, forward strand.
TAGGGGCACACAAATTCACACACTCAAAGGGTTAAAATACTGTGTATTTGGGGCTATAAATCATATGTGGTGATTGATTATGGGCGGCAGCGGCTCAGGAGGTAGAAGAGGTCATCCAATAACTGGATGGTTGGCGATTCAAATCCTGCTCTCCCTAGATATCCTGCCGTTGTGTCCCTGGGCAAGACACTTTACCCAAATTGCCTCCAGTGTCCATGACACCACGTATGAATGTGTATAAATGTCCAGTGGTGGCCACTGGTGTGGACTGGCAACCCCGTTTCTGTCAGCCTGCCCCAGGGCAGCTGTGGCTACAGTACTAGCTTACCACTACCATTGTCTGTCTGGAGTGAATGAATAATGTATCTATTTGTAAAAGCGTCTTTGAGTGTCTACGATAAAGTGCTATATATATCTGATGCATTATTATTATGAGGGACAGAGATGGAAAAGTATTAATGGGTGAGAAGACTGTGTTGAGAAGATGGAAACAGTACTTTGAAGATCTGAATAAAAAAGAAAAATGAGAGGACAGGTGATGGAAACAGTGAATCAGGAACTGCAGAGGCGGAAGGTGGAAGTGAAGGCCTCTACAGTCATGTGAAAAAATTAGGGCACTGTGTATAAGCCAGTTTTTTTTAAACATATTTGGACATATGGATATTTAATATCTGACATATTGACTGGACAATCAGCCTAAGTGCAAGATGCAACACCAACAGAATCACATATAAGGAAATGTTTGATCCTTTATTTAATTTCAAAAGACGCAAACTTGGAGAAAACCAGTCACTCGCCAGAGAAGAAGCAACCCTGCAAAGGAAGAGACAAGGCTGATTAATACAGGAATGGAGGGGGAGATGGAAATCCAAAATGATACCACTCACGTGGGAGGAAGAGAGAGCCCCACTCAGAACCCAGCGAAGGAGATGAACCAGCAGGTCTGAACTGGCAGGGGACTGGAGAATGGAGTCTGACCGGGTGGAGATGATGACTGTGATGGGGGAAGCAACAGACTGGCGAGCTCATCAACGCCCCTGAAGACGCACCGCTTCATCAGCAACAACCTGAGGAGAAGATGGAGGAGAAAGTGTGTCAGGTACGGAAATTCACAACACAAGTAGCTACTTATTTAGATTATTTTGCTTGAGGCAGTATACCAAAAGGAACCAGCATTGAATCACTGAAGAGCACTTCCTTATAAACGCTGGCTCAGCAGGAACAGCAGGTGTGTTGGATGAGTTGATTAGGAGAGCAGAGTGAAACGGGAAGAAGGGGGTGAGCGCTCACCAGGATATGACAGTATCAATGCTAAAAATACTGGGAGACTCATGTAATACAACTAAACAATTAAAAATGAATTAAAGACTTTTTTTTTCAAATTTTCTGTAAAATGTGATTCTAAACAAATAGTCAGGAATAAATTAGAACACCACCTATCTTTTTTAGGACACCCCCACATTCATTCCCACTTAAAATGGCTAAAATAAATGTTAACAAAAATGCAAATAAAAACAAAATCAAGGTTAGACATAGATATGTGAACATTTATTAATAAAGAACTGAATATTTAATGGGATGTCCTAATTTTGTCACAACTGTATGAAGAGGATGAAAAGTGGAAAAGCAAGTGGTCCATATGAGATGGCAGTGAACTTTTTAACCAGATTGTTAAACTCTGGGTAAGTGAGAGGATTTTTGAAGAATGGAGAAAAAGTGTGCACTACAGATGCAATGTTTGCTCTAAGAGTGCTGGTGGAGAAGTACAGAGAAGCTCAGAAGGAGCTGCACTGTGTCTTTGTGGATCTAGAGAAAGCAGATGATAGGGTGCTGAGAGAGGAAGTGTGGTGCTGTATGAGGAAGTCAGGAGTGACAGAGAAGTATGTGAGGGTGGTGCAGGAGATGTATGAGGATAGCGAGATGGTGGTGAGTGTTTTGTCTGTAAATATCTGCTAGGAATGATGAGACCAGGTGAATGGACAAACTCAGCTTTATTAACACGTTGGCCACACAATACAGCCACGAGACAGTGGTACCGGCAAGAGGCCGTAAAATAGATGCCCCCTGGCATTTATAGGGTGGTGCAGTGGTGGAAGATGAAGTGGCTACTACTACACCGCACTTCACAAAAAAAAAAAAAAAAAAAAAATCACATCCCCCCCCACCCCTCTGTAGAAAGTCCAAAAACACACATACAATTTAGACCCTCCCCAATTTAGGACCCAAATCATGTGCTAAGAAAACTAGAACTGAAATCACTAAATGGCCTATCACACTGACACAATAAAACCTAAAATAGGGAGGACGGGTGGACTACCGTCTTGCCCCACACAGCAAGGTGGATTATTCTTCCACCAGTAAAAAAAAAAACTAAAAGTCCATTAATCAACTTCAAAGTATTGCCGTGGTCCTAAACTAAATAAAACACCCAAGACCTTAACATTTAACTAATATGAACACATGAACTATTTAATAAATGTACATTACTATCCTTCCAGCAGAAAAGTGTAGAACCGGCTTGGGGGAGCCCCGAGCAGCCCCTCAGCAGACACGCCCCTGGACGCAGCAGGCCCTCGGGATCGTGGCTGAATGACAGCACCTCTCCTCATGGCCATCGACCACCTCTCTCATCCAGCCCCACCACCAAAAGCCTCCTCCCGGGCACGCCGCAGCTTGTTGGCATGCCGAACCATCAGACAGCTGGAAGTAAGCTGCACCCAGCTTAGCTACGATGCGCAGATGTTCCGCTGACTGTCGTCTGGCCCATATTCACCTTGGACGTTCCTCTTCTCGAGCCGGGACCAAGTCCATAACTCTAATAGGGGCTCTGCTCAGCCTAAAATGGTGCTGTTTGGCACGTGGTCTCTCTGTGCCTGTGGGTCTGGCCCCGACCTCTTCTAAAGCCATTGCAGTGGTCGCCCTCGTAGCTGCTGATCCTCCAGCCCACTGCAGCCAAACTCTGGAGGAATCTGGGGCTAGCACACTGCCGTCACTCGCCGATGCAGACGCCTCGTCGCCACTCTCGGTACGCCCTCCTACCATTCCCCAAGTGCCGGCACTGAGACCCTCCTGCATAGAACCTGAGTGAGGCTGGTCCTGATTGACCACCGTGGTGTCTGTTAGTTCTTCGTCCCACACAATGTCATCCTTCACCACCTGAACCAGAGGGTTGCACTGGCCACAACCAGACCACTCTTTCCCAGCATCGTCTTTAATGGTGAAACCCAGTCCGTAAAACAAGTCACAGCCCATGATGTTGTCACCTTGGGCCGTCATGTGAAACTTGAAGTCTGCCATTGTCACAGACTTGTATCAAACCATTAACTCCAATGTTTGAACCATGCACAGCCTGCAACCTCTATAACCATAAAGCGGCGCTGGGTTAGCTTTTATCCTGTAGTGGGGAAAAAACATCTTCACTGTGGCCCAATTCAGCATCGATCCCTCCACCCCCATGTCAAGCAGCAGCGGCACCTGCACACTGTCTAGCTCCTGTTGATACTCTGGGACACCGTGTGGATAGTTGTTGGGGACGGGCGAAATGATTTCTTCCGTGGGCTCTCCAGCTCAGATACACAGCACACTCTAGCATAATGGTTCAAGCGTCAACACTTGCCACAATGCTTCATTCTAGCCGGGCATTCCCTAGCCTTGTATTGGTGCTTTGTGGACCCCCAACCCATGCACAGGGGTTTTCCCGGGGCAGACCTTCGGCTGACAGTGTTTATGTCCGTGTTGTTGTGGGTCAAGCTATCATCACTATCAGGGTCTGCTACTAATGCTGTGGTGATAAGCTCCAGCTGCCGTTGTGACTGGTGCCACTTTAGCTCCAAAGCTAGCTTGTCTGCGGTCTCCGCTTGGAGAGCTAGGTCGACAGCCCTGGCTAATGTGAGGTCACTTGGTGCCGTGAGTAGCCTAGCTTGTAAAGTAGCACTGGTTGTGTTCTCCGCCAGCTGGTTACATACCATTTCTTCCTCCAATAGCCCAGAACAACACTCGCTAGCCACCTGCCACAGGTCGGCAACAAACCGGCAGACAGACACGCCCACTCGCTGGTGTCATTTTCAGAACCTAATCCGCCGGATGGTCACGCTGTCCGGGGTGTGAGAATGGCCCACTAGCAACTGGATTACTTCCTCATATGAGTCTGAAGCCTCGAGTGTATGCAGCATTCTCTGGCCCTCAATTCCCAAATAATGTACAAGGAGCACATGTGCTCTTAGTTTATTTAGCTCACCCAGGTCAAGCGCGATGATGTAATTTTTGGAAAGCCAAAAACCATCTTGTCCAGGACACAGTTGGCTTGCCTGGGAGCTCCAGAAAGGGGCGAAGTGGTATAATACATACCACCATACTTTGTTCTCATCACCAAAATGTTATGTCTGTAAATACCTTTTAGGAATGATGAGACCAAGTGAATGGGCAAACTCAGCTTTATTAACACGTTGGCCACACAATACAGCCAATAGGCAGGGGCATTGGCAAAACGCTGTAAAATGGATGGCCCCTGGCACTTATAGGGTGGTGCAGTGGTGGAAGAGGAAGTGGCCGCCACTACACCGCACTTCACAATGAAAAACAATATCACAGTGAGGTGTGCTGTAGGAGTGACAGATGGGTTCAAGGTGGGGGTGGGGTTGCATCAGGGATCAGCTCTGAGCCCCTTCTTGTTTGCCATGGTGACGGACAGGCTGACAGATGAGGTCAGGCAAGAGTCTCCATGGACCATGATGTTTGCAGACGACACTGTGATCTGTCATTAGAGTTGGGAGCAGGTGGCAGAGAGCCTGGAGAGGTGGAGGTATGGTCTGGAGAGAAGAGGAATGAAAGTCAGTAGAATCAAGACAAAATACATGAGTGTGAATGAGAGGGAGGCAGGTGTAACAGTGAAGATGGAAGGAGCAGAGGTAGTGAAAGTAGATGAGTTTAAATACCTGGGGTCAACCCCAGGTGGTGCGGTGGTTAGCACTGCACCAGCACAGCAACTCACCCTTGGCCATGGGATCCCTGGTTTGATCCCAGCCCCCGACCAACAGTGATCTGTGTGGAGTTTGCATGTTCTCCCCGTATCTGCATGGGTTTACTCCGGGATTTCTCCGGTTTCCTCCCACAGGCCAAAAACATGCAGGTTAGGTTAATTGGAGACTTTGAAGTGGCACTAGGTGTGAATGTGTGTGTGAATGGTTAAGAGATAGCGCCGTACTGTGGCTGCTTCATCCATCCAGGTGGATGCCCTCAATTTCCCCTCTGGGGATCAATAAAGTATACAAAAAAAAATCATCCAAAGCAATGGCAAATGCACAAGAATGAATGATTGAATGAATCTTTATTTATTTCGGATAGATTAAAAGTACAGGTTAAAAGAAACTGAATAATATAACAAAGGGGGAAAGAAAATCCAACAAGGTCAAATTAGACAATAACTGCTCTGATTATACAGTTCAACATAAGTTATCCGAAATGGGTGATGGCTGAAGCCGCAGCTTATATTGCCCACCCATATTCCATCCAAGTATTCAAAAGAAAAAACAAAACAAGAGCGATTACAATTCAGAACAAAGCTAAGACAAAATGTGACAAAAAAACTAAGCTACAACACAACGCAGACTGGATATGACAATCCTTATGTGATTTTACATGTCATCTTGTATATATGTTTGGAGTATTCCTTTAGTTTTTGTTTAAATTGTCCAAGCGTTGTACATGATTTTAATTCAGGTCCAAAATCGTTCCATAATCTGACTCCTTGCACTGAAACACAGTGTTGCTTGGTGGTAGTTCTCACTGAAGGTTTTTGAAATATACATGTTCCTCTGAAATGATATTGTTTCTCCCTTATTTGGAACAACTTTTGGATATTTTCGGGCAGTGATAGATTCTTCACGTTAAACATTATTACTGCAGTTTTAAAGTCAACCAGATCTTTCAACTTGAGAGCTTTTAATTTAAGAAAAAGTGGGTTTGTTGGTTCCCTGTAAGCAGCTTTGTTTATTATTCTAATAGCTCTCTTCTGAAGCATAAAGACTGGATATATGTTTGTTTTATATGTATTTCCCCATACTTCAGTACAATATGTCATGTACGGGAGTATTAATAAATGATACAAGGTATATAGTGTGGGTTGATTCAGCAAATATTTCACTCTGTGTAGTATTGCAATTGATTTGGATATTTTACCTTTAATATAATTAATATGTGACTTCCAACACAGTTTATTATCAATTATTACTCCAAGAAATTTAGTTTCGGATACCCTTTCAATCTCTACACCATTTACACTGAGTTTAGATACTGAGTTGTTGTGATGGTTGTTAAATACTATAAATTTTGTCTTACTTAAATTGAGCGTTAATTTGTTTGAATCAAACCACAGTTTAAGCTTTCCTAATTCCTTTCCGAGTGTATCCAAAAGTTGTTCCAAATTGCTTCCACTGCATAATAGATTAGTGTCATCGGCAAACAATATTAAGTCCATTTTTTCTGAAACTTTACATATATCATTTATATACATATTGAATAACAATGGCCCCAAAACTGAACCCTGTGGGACTCCACAAGTAACCTTCAGTAACTGTGAGTTTTTGTTACCAACACATACATACTGATATCTATTCTTTAAGTAACTACATAACCAGGACAGAGCTACCCCTCTAATACCACAATTTTGTAGTTTCTTTAATAATAAATTATGATCCACTGTATCAAATGCTTTTTTAAGATCCAGGAATACCCCAACTGAATACTCTTTATTTTCAATGGCAGATGATATTTTTTCTATAAATTCCATTAGAGCAAATGCAGTTGTCCTCTTGTGTCTGAACCCATATTGCTGCTCACACAATAAATTATTCTTCAGTATGAAGTTGTCAATTCTCTCATAGAATATTTTTTCAAGTATCCTGGAAAATTGCAGCAATAGTGAAATTGGTCTATAGTTTGAGAATTCCCCTCTGTCACCCGTCTTGTATATCGGAATTACTTTAGCTATTTTCATTGCATTGGGAAATATACCTGTTTGGAGAGACAGGTTACAGATATACGTCAGTGGTTTCACTAAGCATTCAATAATAGTTTTGACTAAGAGCATGTCAATACCATCACAGTCCGTAGATGTTTTACTTTTAAACGATTTAACAATTTCAATGACCTCTCTCTCTTTTACTTTTCTTTCAAAGGTCTTTTTATTATTATTAATTGAAGTATCAATACAATACAAAGTATTAGAAATTTTCATTTTTGTTTTAACCAAACAGTGCAAAACTAGAATTTAAAACTCACAAATGTGGATGCTTCAAACCACAAAAACCTTTAAATAAACAATAATAAAAAAATACAAAAAAAAAAAAGAAAAAAGAAAGAAAAATTGTGTGTGTGAGGTGGGGGTGGGGTAAAGGAGATATGAGCTACTCAGAAACTATAATCGTGGGTTTTTCAAAGAAATCAAGAAACGGGCGCCATAATTTATAGAATTTGTTTTCAGAGCCATGAACTGTATATCTGATTTTTTCTAAATCCAAACAGGACATTATATCTTTTATCCACTGTAAATGTGAAGGGGGCGAAGAGTCTTTCCACTTCAGTAATACAGCACGTCTAGCCAATAGTAATGAAAATTTGAATACTTTTAATTTGGAATTTGGCAAGACAAGTTCTGGAGCCACACCAAAAATGGCGCATAATGGATCAGGTTTAATTTGATATTGCAGGACTTCAGACATAGTGATAAAAACAGAATGCCAAAAATTCATCAATGAAGGGCAGGACCAATACATGTGAAGCAAAGTGCCAGGAGCGCTACCACACTTTTCACAAGTTGGGTCTATATCCGAGTAAATATGTGCTAACTTAACCTTGGACAGGTGCACCTGGTGTACAATCTTAAATTGAATAAGAGCGTGACGAGCACACATTGATGCAGTGTGAACCTGGCCAAGAATAGAGTCCCACAGTTCATCAGTTAAAGTAAAATTAAGATCTTGTTCCCAATTCAATTTAATAGCGGCAAGGGAAGAAGATTGTAAATTTGAAATTAAATTATATAAAACTGATATTACCCCCTTAGAAGTTGGTTTAACTAATAAAAAATCATCTAGAGGATTATCGGAAGGTTTTTGAGGGAACTGTTTTGTCATGGTTTGCACATAATGTCTGACCTGGAGGAAGCGGAAAAAATGTATAGAAGTGATGTCGAATTTAGTGGAAAGTTGAGAAAAACTTGCAAATTGACCATCAAAATATAAATTCGCAAAAGATTTTAAACCTTTTCTGTGCCATATATGAAATGCACTATCAATAGTTGATGGGGTAAATAAATGATTTGCGGCAATTGGACTTCTAATGGAGAAAAACTGAAGACCGAAATTTTTCCTGAATTGAGACCAAATTCTAAGAGACTGACGAACTACTTTATTATTACCCAGTGTAGACAAAGCAAGGGGAAATGGTGAACCTAAAATTGCCGGTAGGGAGGTTTGATTGTCCACATGTGACTCCATAAGGATCCAAATGGGTGACGTGGGTTCCAGATAGAAATATTTCCAATATAACATGCACCTGATATTTGCTGCCCAGTAGTAATATTGAAAGTTATGCAGAACCATGCCCCTACTGATTTGGGTCTTTGAAGAAAAACTTTCCTCAATCTCGGATGTTTACCATTCCAAATAAATGAGGTAATCAGAGAGTCCAAGGACTTAAAAAAGGATTTAGGAATAAAAATGGGGAGACATTGAAACAAATATAAAAACTTTGGAAGTAACATCATTTTTACAGAATTGATTCTGCCAATTAAGGGCAAGGATAATGGGGACCATTTGGAAAGTATTAGCTTGCACTGGTCAAATAAGGGGAGAAAATTATTTTAAACAAGTAATTAAGTTGTTTAGTGACACATATCCCAAGATAATTAAAATGATCAATAACAACCTTGAAAGGAAAATTTTCAAGATCCTGAACTTGAATCTTTTCATTAATCGGAAACAATTCACTCTCATTAAGATTAATTTTATAACCAAAAAACCTACTAAAACTATCCAAAATGTTGAGTATAGCGGGTAATGAAGTAAGTGGGTTGGAGAGAAATAGTAAAAGATCGTCGGCATAGAGTGAAACCCTATGCTCGATGCCACCCCTACAAATGCCTAGAAAGTCCCGGCTCCCACGGATTGCAATAGCTAACGGCTCAATTGCCAAGGCAAAGAGCAACGGGCTCAAAGGACAGCCTTGCCTCGTACCACGGTAAAGTCTAAAATAGTCAGAATAGCGACAATTAGTTAACACTGAAGCTAAAGGACTAGCATAGAGAAGTTTAATCCAGGAACAGAAGGAAGGACCAAAACCGAACCTCTCCAAAGTAAAAAACAAATACTCCCACTCAACCCTATCGAATGCCTTTTCAGCATCCAAACTAATAAGACATTCAGGTATGTTGTGGTGAGGAGTATAAATAATATTAAGCAACCGCCGCGAGTTAAAAAAAGAATGGCGATTTTTAATGAAACTGGTTTGGTCCTGTGAAATTATAAAAGGAAGAATCTTTTCCAACCTTGAAGCTAACAACTTTGACAAAATTTTAACATCGGTATTTAACAAGGAAATAGGCCTGTAAGAAGCACAATCAACAGGATCCTTATCTTTTTTAAGCAACACAGTGATACAGGCCTGATAACATGAAGGAGGAAGTGTACCGGAGTCAAGCGACTCTGTAAAAACTTGACAAAGGAAAGGAGTAAGGTCGTCAGAGAATTTTTTGAAAAAATCAGTAGAAAACCCATCAGGTCCTGGAAATTTTCCTGATTGCATGGATGATATTGCCAGCTGAATTTCTTCTTTTGTGATGGGAGCTTCTAGAATTTGCCGAGATTCTGAGGAAATCAAAGGGATATCAATAGAATCAAAAAAAAATTTCAAATCCTTTAAGTTGTTGTATATTCTGAGGTATATAATTTGGAATAAAATGACCTGAAAATATCATTAATCACTTGTTGGTCAGATGTCACCTCTCCTTTATCTGTCCTAACTCCAGTAATAATTTGCTTAGCTCTAATACCACGCAGTTGATTAGCTAGAAGTTTACTGATTTTTTCGCCATGTTCATAAAATTAACTCTTGTTCCTTATTAAACAACCTTCAATTTGTCGAGTAGAAAGTAAATTAAGTTTAGTTTGTAATGTCATACGTTCCTTGTACAGAGCGGGTGATGGAGATTGAGCATATTGTCTGTCAATGTCCAAGATTTGGTCTAAAATAGCCTTCTGTTCCTGTATTATGGATCGTCTTTTAAATGCTGCCAATGAGATAAATTTCCCCCCCCTGAGAAATGCCTTCATGGCCTCCCATATCGTTTTGTTTGGCATACCAGGAGTTTTATTTTTTTTCCAAAAAAAAAAATAATTTTAGAAGAAATATTCACAACCAATTTTTCATCTGTACGTAATAATGGATCCAATCTCCAATGCTTTCTCATGGAGTCACATCCATGGAGGATCATTTTAAGTACAAGAGGGGCATGATCAGAAACCGAGATGCTATCATAACTGCAAGAGCTAAGGTTATTAATTAATAAATTGTCAACAAAAAAATAATCTATTCTGGTATAAGTATGGTGTACGTGAGAGAAAAAAGAATAGTCCCTGCCGTTAGGATGTAAAAAACGCCAAGGATCAGTAAGGCTATATTCCTCAAGAAAAAACTTAACATAAGTTGCAGATTTATTAAGACTAGCAGGTTTTGAGGATGAGCGGTCTAAGATCAGATCCATATACAAATTAAAGTCACCCCCAAGAATTAGAGAATGAGTATTTAAATCTAGAAGCTGTGAAAAAAGGTTGCAAAAAAAGTGTACATCATCAAAATTCGGCGCATACAGATTAGCTAAGGTGACATGTTTATTGCCAAGTTTACCTGATACTATTACAAATCGTCCATTTTTATCTAATACAACATTAGAGGGAATAAATGGGATATTTCGATCAATAAGAATAGCAGCGCCCCTGGCCTTAGCTTTAAAATTTGAATGAAAAAATTGTCCTGACCAACATTTTGACAAGCGCAAGTGGTCGGAATCCTGCAAATGGGTTTCCTGCAAAAACAGTACCCCAGGCTTAAATTGCTTTAGACGTGACATGACTCTCTTTCGTTTAATTGGATGGTTCAACCCCTTCACATTCCAGCTTACCAAAGTAAGATTACTATTCATTCAAAGAGTAAAATTTATATATTATGTTGTGTAGCCCAAAAAAGAATAGAGTGAGGTACGGGTAAAAAAAAAAAAAAAAAAAAAAAAAAAAAAAAGGGGAGGGCTTAGGGGGGTGTAAATAAATCCACAGCAAAAAAAAAATAAAAAAAATCAACAACCAAACCTATAACAACACTCCAGCCGGTTGCAAAAAACAGCAACCGCTCCATCTCCTGCTCTATTCTCATCCTAACAAAATACTCCCATACAACTGGCTTAAATCCTGCATAGTATGAACATTTTACCCTAAAAAAAAAAAAAAATTAAGTAAACAACAATGTATAGGGAGCCAATTTTACCTTGTTTTTGAACATCTAAAAATGCATCAATGTCCAGTCAGTGCAGCTTTAATGAAGTAATAATCAAGTAGTCCAGTGTAGTAGTTGGCCAGCCCAGGAATGTCCAGTTCAGGGCGAAAATCGCTGGTTTCTCTCCATGGTTTGCATGAAGCGGGTGGCCTCCGAGACGGATGCCAGCCACTGATTTTTGCCGTCTGGAAGAGTTATCCAGAGCCTGATGGGGAAGAGAAGAGAAGGACGAAAACCTCTCGTACAATTCAGACATAACCTCCTTATATTCAGCTTGTTGCTTCTGAACGTCGGCGTTATAATCCTCGTAGAACTGGAGTTTATGTCCACGATATTCCAAAGTCCCACGGCGTCTCCGCACTTCTCTCATCACCAAGTCTTTGGTCCGAAACCGGTGGAAACAAATAATGACAGCGTGCGGCTTCCCGTTCGGACCCGGCTTGAGCGTGAGGCTGCGGTGGGCTCTATCCAGCTCTGGGGGAGATGGCAAAGTTTGTGTGCCAAAGACGTCCACCAACAGCCGAGAAAAAAATTCAGATGGCCGTGGACCCACATCAGAGGACTCCGGCAGACCCGCCAGACAAATATTCAGCCTCCTGCTTCTTCCCTCCAGGTCAGAAAGTTTGTTTTTCAAAAGTTTGTTCTCCTCCTGCATTGACTCACATGTAGCTTCAAGCGCCGCTAGGCGCTGGCTGACGTTCTCCGCGTTGCTTTCAAGGTCGCCAATGCGTTGCTCCTGGTTCGCCACATCTGCTTGAATCTTGTCCAGCTTACCATTAATAAGTTCAAATGAAGCTTTAAAGTCAGCAGCTATGGACATTCTGTGTTGCTCAAGCAAGGCAACAAGTGCAGGGTTAAGGCTTATAATAGCATCCTCAGCTAAGCTGGTGTTAGCATTGTTCACTGCTGCCTCCTTTTCAGTCTGCTTTCTTGTTTTGGACATATTTCTCAACTCAAAACAGATTCCGCACGTATTAAACGTCCAAAACGTTGACAGCTTACAGCAAAGTATGGTTTAAAAAGTAAGACTGAAAAAAAATATAGTAGGAGCCAGCACAACACACCTGATGACCTCTCTCTCTTTTACTTTTAAACGATTTAACAATTTCAATGACCTCTCTCTCGTCTGTGTTCTTTATGAAAATGGAGTCTTTTATAGCAGTGTTATTGCTTATTGTATCACCTGTAGGTGCGGTAATGGGTATTTCTCGAGCCAAACTAGGACCAATGTTAACAAAAAAATTATTAAATTCATCTGCAGGTGAAGCTGAATTCACACTCTGAGTCGTTTTATTATTTTTTGAAAAATCGGTTGGGTAGCTTGTATTTCTGCTTTTATTTCCAAGAATACTGTTAAGTATTGTCCATGTATTTTTAATATTGTCTCTGTTTTTCTCCAGTTCTTTACTGTAATAGTCTCTCTTACTACATCTTATTATATATGTTAACTTATTTTTGTATGTTTTATACCGCTGCTCTGCTTCTTTTGTCCTTTTCTTTAGGAAAGCTTTATATAATAAATTTTTCTTTTTACACACCTTTTGTAATCCTTTGGTTAACCATGGCTTATCGGCAAATTTATGTTTAAGCTTTTTTTTTACTAATGGACAATTTTTTCATAGAGTGGTTACAATGTTTATAAATGTGTCATAGGCTTCATTTACATCTGATACATAGACTTCTGTCCAGTCTTGCTTCAGCAAGTCCTTTTTAAAAGAACTGATTGCATTTTGTGATTTGTATCTGAACGATTTTAAATTTTTTTCTGTATTGGCCCCCGTGTGGCCATGGATCAGAATCAGAATCAGAATCAGAATCAACTTTATTGCCAAGTATGCTTACACATACAGGAATTTTACTTATCACTAAGGTGCGCTCGTGTTAAGCGCTCCCTAATGACGCGGCAGCCATACAGGCGCCTCATGCAGTGGGGGGTAAAGAGGGGGAGGGGGAAGGGGGTGACACATTGGGCAGAGAGAAAAAACATAGTTATCAAAATATGGCTCGAGTGAGCAAGATTGTGATCACATAGAAAATAACCCTCTAAGCACACTTAGCAGACAATACAGATCCACACATTAACAAAGCAAGAGAGAGACCAGTGTGTGTATGTCAGTCATGTGATATCAGTGTGAATGCAGTGTGTGAGGTATCAGTTACTGGTGGACAACAAAAATCCTCTCTTAGGCAACGGCTAGATGTTATGTCCTTAGTGTCCTAAAACATAGATAACATGTCCACAGAGTTCATCTCTCTTCAGTTCATGCCAGATGGTAAAATTCCATGTTAGTCACATGGCTGTCCTTGGAGAGTTCAGATTGTTGCACATCAGCAATTGTTTGGGTTAGAGAGAAGCCAAGCCAAAACTCCCTTCTGCCTTATCTTTTCTCCTGGAGGAATGATTCTCAAGGACGCCGAATCAAGGCCTGATAGGCACAGTTCACTTAGAGCATAGAAATTTCACCTCTCATGCGATTCTGTGCATCGCAATTTGCATGTACATTTCAATATACATTTCCAGGCTTTAAAATCATTTCCTGGAGAGCACCCAGCGACTCCGAGATGTTACCCATCTTCCTATTCAGTTCACCATTAGCCGCTATCAGTGCTCTCCCCAGCTGGTCGAATTGTTGAAGGAGCTTCGCCGGGTCCGCATTTTGATTAGCTCTTTCCAACTTCTTTAATTTCCGATACACCAGGAAAACTCCAAGGCCAAGCAGCAGAAATCCTGTGATCATGTAGCCAAACAGGTAGATGTCTTCCACATCTTCAATCGAATCACACAGACACATGAGTTCCAATTGTCCCATGAGTCTCTCCACTTTGGCTCCCCCTGGCTCGATTTTCTGTTTAAAAGTGGTGTCAATTGCGTTTAAAGCCCAGCTCACCGATTCCATAATTTTCCGTTTGGGTCAAGATGCAGCAGAAGAAGAGCGAGACACAGACAGGACACAGCAAGCTGGGATCAGTAAGGGGAGGAGGAGAAGGGAGAGGAGAAGAAATGCGTCTGCTCTCTCTGATAGCCAGAAGAAGAAGGGATAAGTGCAAAGGTTGGCAAGTGGTCACTTATATCATTTATCAATAATCCACTTTCTATTTTCTTATCAATAATATTAACAAACAGGTTGTCAATAAGTGTAGCAGTGTGAACTGTGATTCTACTGGGATGTGTTATTGTGGGATATAGACTCATACTGTACATAGAGTTCATGAACTCTGTAATTGCATTTTGTTGATGTGGATTTAGTAAATCAATATTGAAATCTCCACAAATTACTACCATTTTCTTACTAGTAATATTATCGTACAGCTCGACTAATTTATCTCTGAATGTCTCAATGCAAGTTCCCGGCGTTCTATATATACAACTTATAATTAGATTTTTTGTTTTATCTTGGTCAATCTCAACAGTAACACATTCTAAAATCCCTGGTAGTGCAAAGGACATTCCATTTACAAGCTTACACCTATACAGGTCATCAATATACAGTGCAACACCACCACCCTTTTTTTTTGAGATCTGTTAATATGAAACATCTGATATCCCTCTATTGCCATCAGGGGAGCCTGCTCTTCATTAAGCCAAGTTTCAGAGACTGCGATAGCTGTAAATTTTCTGTCTAGCTGTTTTAAATAGTCCTGAATCTGTGGAAAGTTTTTGTGAAGACTTCTGCTGTTGAAGTGTATTATTGATAGTTTACCATCTAGTTGCACATGACTTTTGAATTGCTTTTCAGTGTAATATTCACAATGGTTATAAATATTATTGAAAAAGTGGTTATCAGGATCAATATCGTTCTCCATCTCTTGTAGTTTATGTTCAGCATAATGGCATATTTTCAGAGTTTGAGTTTCCTTACTCTGTGTCAAATGACTTCCTCCAACTGGGGATAATTGATGTCTACTCAAGTCAGTCATAAGTTTTTTGTTTGTTTTGCTTCTTTTTTTTTAAAAGTACATTGACATGGTATGTCAAAAGAACTATTCTTACCGTGTGTGTGAATATGGATTATCATTGTCTTTTAATTTTCTTAATCAGTGTTCATCTGTATTTATTTAAGTCAGTAACATCTCTGATCATTATGCTCTTTGCTTGCTCAGGTGTTCCATTTAGTTTGATCCAAACTCTACAATTTCTTGGCTATGTTGCCTGTATCTTATTTTGTCTTTTCAGCATCCGTGCTTGCCGTGCTATTTCAGCATTTGTTTTTGTTAGGTGTTCATTTAGGTAAACTTCTGTTCACCGTAGCTTTCTGGCCTGCCTCAGTATGTCATTCTTTACCCTTCTGTTCACAAAGCGCATCACAATTGATTTCTTTGTTTTATTATCTTTTCTGGGTAAAGCATAACAGGCTGAATTTGCATTTGCTTCGACCTTTATATCTCTACTGTCAAGGAACTGAAGCACCTGGTTTTCTAGGGAGACTGATTCACTCAGGGGAGCCTCCTTACCTCTCAGTCCTGTTGTAGCATGAGCGTATGATTGATATTTGATGTCTATCCATCAATCCATCCATCTTCTACCGCTTTTCCGGAGGTCCGGGTCGCGGAGGCAGCAGTTCAAGCAGAGAAGCCCAGACTTCCCTCTCCCCGGCCACCTGCTCCAGCTCTTCAGAAGGGATACCAAGGCGTTCCCTGACCAGCTGGGAGACATAGTCTCTCCACCGAGTCCTGGGTCTGTCCCCGGGGTCTCCTCCCAGTGGGGAGTGATATCTAGTGATGTCTAGTCCACTTATAATTAGGTCATCCATACGAGAACCTTGTTCAAGATCCTCGATCCTCGACGCGTCGCTCCAAGTCCGTAAGTTTTTTGTCTTTTTCCTGAATTGTTTTTTTTTCCACAATATCTTTATTGAACCTTTTTTTTTTAACAAACATGATACAAACAATCAAACACTAACGCTAAAGTACTACAAAAAAAAAAAAATGCACTAAAAACACCAACAACCACCAACAAAATCAAGTCTTCAACAATGCTCCTCTGTTTAGTCTAGACAATCCAATACATAAGTATACATATTATGTTCACCAGTTTGGAATTTACAAGGTCCACACACATCATTCACCTTCTTCTTCAAGAGTTATGTTTAAATTTTTTACATAATCAATAAAAGGTCTCCATATATTCTCAAACACAATTTCCTTTGATTTCAGTATATATGTTATTCTTTCTAATGGAAGGTTTGTTAACATCTGTCTTAACCACTGAGTCACATCTGGTCTATGAGTCTTTTTCCATAATAGTGCAATACATTTTTTGGCATTAAGCAAACTGAGGTCTATGAATGTTCTTTCACTTTTATTAAAATTATGCTTTTCTGGGTACAGACCCAACAAAAACAGTTTAGGATTCAATATGATTTGTTTTGAGATTATTTTTTCAATTGTTACCCTCACCTCTTCCCAAAACATTCTTATTAATCTACATTCCCATAAACAATGAAATAGGGTTCCTTTACTTTCCATGCATTTTGTGCATGTATCTGGTATATTTTTGTTATATCTATTTAACTCCTCCGGTGTAACATACATCCGCATTAACCATTTGAAATGTATCAATTTAAGGCGTGCATTTATTGATTTGGTTTGAGCTTCTGTACAAGCCAATTCCCATTGTTCCTCTGAAATTTCAATTTGCAGATCTTCTTTCCAGTAGTTTAATCTTTTCAGTGAATTTTCACTTGAAGATAGTGTCAATGAGTTATAAAACTCTGAAATAATACCCTTTCTTTTACTATCTTTCATCATCATTTTTTCCAAGGATGAATAAATAGGTCGAGTGAGAGCTTTATTTTGATTTGATCGAATAAAGTTTCTAAGTTGAAGATATTTAAAAAAATGTGTTCTGTTGAGATTAAATTTGATCCTCAGCTCTTCAAAAGACATTATGTTATCTGCACATGGCAAATATAAATCCTGAATCTTTTGTATCCCTTTTAAATTCCATACTTTAAATACAGCGTCCGCTCTCCCTGGTTTAAAATATTGATTACCCCATATTGGACTAAATTGTGACAATAACTGTGGTTCTTTTAAATAGTTTTTAGCTTCACACCATATTTTGATCATATGCTTTACAAATGGATTTTTAACTTGTTTTTGTAATTTTTTTGCCGAATCTGAGTATATGAATATGGGAAGAGGTAAAGGTAAATTGTATGATTCCATTTCAGTCCAGTGAGGGAGATCATTTGATGAAAAATAATATGTCATAGACCTCAGTTGTACCGACCAATAATACAACATAAAATTTGGACATTTCAGACCTCCACGATCAAATGGTAAATATAATAAAGACAAACGTAATCTAGCCCTCCTGTTGTTCCATATAAATTCCACTAACTTTTTTTTTATTCTTGAGAATAGATCTAAAGGTGGTGATAAGGGAATGTATTGAAATAAATAAAGTATTTTAGGTAAAATATTACTTTTAAGTATATTGATTCTCCCGATCATCGACATTGGTAGTGACATCCATCTCTGAGTTAACTCATTGATATCTGACATTAAGGCTTCATAGTTGACACTGGCGACTGATTCTAGCTTAGGCACAATTTGGATTCCTAAATATTTAAACTGATTTACAACATTGAATTGATTTACCTCAGGGGCTGGGTAATTTCTCTGGGTCTCATTTAGCATTAATATTGAAGATTTAGTTTTATTTATTTTATATCCTGATATTTCCCCAAAATTCTTTATTAAATTCAACAAGGTTGGAATTGATTTTTTTAGATTCGACATAAACAAAATTATATCATCGGCGTACAGGGAGATTTTATGTTCTGTTGGTCCAACTTTAATTCCATATATTTGTGAATGTAAACGTATCGCTATCGCTAAAGGTTCAATTGCCATAGTAAACAGTAAAGGTGAAAGTGGACAGCCTTGTCGACATCCTCTATTGATTTTTTATTGGTTTTGAAATATTGTTATTTGTTAGGATTTCTGCTGTAGCATTATTGTATATTATTTGAACCCATTTTATGAAATTATTTCCAAGTCCAAACCTTTGTAGGACTTCAAAAAGAAAGGGCCATTCAACTCTATCAAAGGCCTTTTCGGCGTCCAATGATAGGAGAGCTGTATCCGGTGCTTCTTTATTAAAATAAATAATATTAAATAGTCTTCTTACATTATGGAAGCCTTGTCTACCCTTTATAAAGCCATTCTGATCTCGATTAATAATATTTGGTAAAATTTCTTGTATTCGTCTTGCTAAAATTTTACAGATTATCTTAAGGTCGGCGTTTAATAGGCTTATTGGTCTCATATTTTCACATTTATTAGAGGGCTTACCTGGTTTTGGCAGCAGTATAATTAAGGCATTATTTATGTATGATGGTAAATTATTATTTTGAAATGCTTCTAAAACCATTTCCAAAAAAGGTTTTATTAATTTATTCTTAAATTTTTTATAAAGGTCAACTGGAAGACCATCTGGTCCTGCACTTTTTCCTGATTTCATATTATCAATGGCTAGCCCAACTTCTTCTTGACTAATTTTAGACTCCAATATCTCCCTGTTTTCATTTGGAATACACGGTATAGATAGTTCGTTCAAAAACCCATTTAGTTTTGTTAAATCAGGTTCATTTTTGGTATCATATAATTTTTCATAGTAATCTCTAAAGGCTCTATTAATTTCTAAAGGATCTATAACTACCTGTCCGTTACTTATAATACTGGTAATTGGTGTTTTAATTTCTAATTGTTTAATCTGCCATGCTAATAATTTTCCTGATTTTTCACCTTGTTCATAAAAAGATTGTTTCAATCTTAGAAGACTCGAGGCAGCTCTATTCGCTGATTTTTTGTCGTATTCAGCTCTCAAAATCAGTAATTCATTCTCCAACCTTGGGTCACTTCCTGCATACACTTTTTCCTGAAGACTTTTTATTTTATGTTCCAATTTAGCTCTCTCCTCTCGAGTCTTCTTAGATTTTGATCCTGTATAACTAATAATATGTCCCCTAATAAAAGCTTTGAAAGCCTCCCACTTTACACATGCTGATGTTTGTGTAGTATTGATGTCAAAGAACTCGTCTATCTGTTTTTCTATATACTTGACAAATTCCTCATCCTGAAGCCATTTATGCTGAAATTGCCATCTACCTGATTCCTTTGTCAATTTTTTATCTACATATATTAGACAACAGGGTGCATGATCAGAGATCACGATGTTATCATAAAAGCAGTTTTGAATCTTGGACCTTAATTCTGTGGAAATCAAAAAATAATCAATACGTGAGAATGTCTTGTAGGTACTGGAATAACAAGAATAGGCTTTAACTTGTGGTTTCATTTCTCTCCATATATCTAACAATCTCAATTCTTTCATAAAATGATTAATAGTCATCCTACATCCAATGTGCATACAATCCAGTCCTGTTGATCTATCTATACCTGGATTCAATGTACAATTAAAATCCCCTGCTATTATATGTTGCCCTGTAAGTGATGATAAGATGAGAAATAAATTAGCAAAGAACTTCTGATCATCTATATTGGGACCATATAAGTTCACAAGATTTATATTTTCTAATAGCAAAGAACCTTGAATGATTACATATCTTCCAAATTTGTCTCCAATTACATTTTTCACTTGAAAAGGAACTGATTTATGTATGAGAGTCATAACTCCCCTGGCTCGGGATGAAAATGAAGAGGTGAATACACTTCCTTGCCATCTACTCCTAATTCTTTTAACATCCTCCTCTATTAGATGAGTTTCTTGTAAAAACACAATTTTTGAACCCATGTCTTTTATTTTATTCATAACTTGTTTAAGTTTTTTTAAATTTTGTAGACCTCTGCAATTCCATGAAGTTAAATTAAGATTAACACTTTGGTTTATGATCAATAGAGAGTTTGGGATTACCTTGCAGTGTAAACATGCTCATACAGAGAACTAACTAACTAACTAACTAACCTGCACTTATATAGCGCTTTTCTAGTCACAAAGACCACTCAAAGCGCTTTCATTAATACTAACCCTCTATTCTAAGGGCCTATAGGAAACAGATATCTAGGGACAATTTAGAACAGCCAATTAACCTAACATGCATGCCTTTGGCATGTGGGAGGAAACCGGAGAAATCCCGGAGTAAACCCACGCAACACGGGGAGAACATGCAAACTCCACACAGATCACTGTCCACACAGATCACAGAGAAGCAAAAACATGAGTGGTTGAACATTCATCCTACAAACTACACACAAACAAATTTCCCCTTCCCACACTTGTGGCAAACCCCCCAAAATCAAAAGAAAAATTCTGTCTCCCGATATAGCCATCAACCGTTCCACACCCACGGGGAACAGCCTAAGCCACTCCTTCTTCATCCTCCCAATCACCCTAACTCTACTGCTTTTAATGACGTAACATTAACTCTCCTCTGTAGTTTTCCAACTTAACTCCAAAATTTTTAACAACTTTGTACATCATAGTTTTTTTTTGTTTGTTTTGTTTTTGTTTTATTTTTTTAATATATAATACAATCTATATTTTGTAAACTTACTATTTACTTCAAGTCAGTCAGATGCCTGTGCAAATGCTTAATTATTCTACCTTATATTTTGTTCATGCTTAGCTCCCACCAGTCTCTTCTTCTTCTTTGATCTTCTTGATGAACTCCTGCGCCTCCTCTGGGGTCTTGAAGATGTGGGTTCTGCCCTCATACGTGGTCAGCAGTCTCGCAGGATAGATTACATCATGACGAATCCCAAGGTTGCGCAGCTCCTTATGTACGGGATCAAACTGCTTCCTCAATTGCTGGATTCCTGTGGCCAAATCTGGGTAGAACCGCACCTGCTGGTCCTGGTGTTTAATCTCTCCTTTAGCTCGTGCAGCGTTGAAGATCTTCATCCTGTCTCTGTTGCTAAGAAACTTCATAATTAAGGTCCTCGGCGGTCCCTTATCTCTCCGTGGGCCAATACGATGTGCTTTTTCCAGAACCACTGCTGATTGCAACTCCTCGCTGCCCAGCACCTCCGGAATCCACTTTTCCAGAAAGGAACATACGTCCTGACCTTCTGATTCCTCTGGAAGACCCACCAGCCTCAAGTTATTCTGTCTCGACCGAGATTCCAAATCCAAAATATTATCTTCCAGAGATTTATTTTTTTTTTCCAAAGTGCGCACCTTTAATTGAAGACGGGTGACGTCATCTTCAGCACTAGCGAGACGGAGCTCCATCTGCGCCGTTCGTTCTACACAGTCACCCAATTCCTTTCTTATTCCTTCCAACGCTGTCATAATCCCATCAAATCTAGAGGAAAAGTCCGCTCTCATTGAACTCATGGCAGCCATCAGCGCATCTGCGCCTCCCCCCGCAGACATCGCACCGTTGCCAGCCTCCTCCGCCATATATGGAGTTTTATTTGCTGCGTCACAGACCTGAAAGTCCGTTAATTTGGACTGTTTCGGTGGCTCGCTTTTTCCTTTACCTGGTTTTCCAGCCTTAGGCTTCGCCGACATATCCTCGCCCAAACGCTGGGATACGTTCTGTCCCAAATGAGAGAGTTATTTGCCGATTTTTTTTTCTCCAGGAGCAGAGCAGAGCGAGACACGTCCGTCCTACGTGGCAGCCATAACCGGAAGTCCTTTTTCCTGAATTGTTAATTTTAATTCTCGTACTTCTTCCATTAGGCCTATTATTTTGGCCTGCTGGCTAACCATTTTTGGCCACTTCTTCTGACAAGAAGTTCAGAGATATTTTTGATCTCTTCCATTTCCTCCTTCTTTGGTGGCATTTTTACTGACCTGTGGATAGTAAAAACAATCTCTGCTTGTGTCGCTGGTATCCGATCTGACCAACCTCGAATCCAGCTGGGCCTCAGCTAGCCCCCTCTGCTGCTAGTCCCGCTGCTTACCGCCGCTGTAACCGAGCTCCTGTCCAGCTCCTCCATCGAGTCCCGCCACACACCGCCGCTGTAGCCGAGCTCCGATCCTGCTTCTGTCCTGCTGGGGTCCCGGTAGATCCTCCGCTGAGCTCCGCCACCTGCCGCTGTCTGCCTCAGTAGTTCCTCCGCTGAGCCCCGCCACCTACCGCCGTCTGCCTCAGTAGTTCCTCCGCTGAGCCTCGGCACTGCGCTCCGACTCAGGCTATTGTCTGGCTGGGTCCCGGTGGTCCTCCACTGGTCCCCGTCTCCCACCACCGCTGCCCCCGAACTCCGATCTGGCTCCCGTCCAACTGTTCCTCCGGCGAGCCCTCACCGGGGACTGAGTCGCTTCGTGTCGGTGTTAGGTGCTACGACTAGCGTTAGTGTTAAGCTAACTAGTGTTAGCTTAGCAAATGCTTCGGGTAAAGCGTAGCAGCGAACCACAAAAGAAATGGTAGTCAGTTTACTCACAGTGGCCGGTCAAAGGCGATTAAAGGGGTATTCCAAAGGAGGTGGAAATTCAGCCCGTGCGTGTGCGTCACAAATGCCGATCGCTGTTGGTTAGTTATTTTAATGGCAAAATCAGCAGCTTTGTCTCAGCAGTGAAAAAGTGTGACCATCCCGGTCGCCATGTTGCTCCAGTTGCTCCATGTTGCTTCCAGAGACGTGAAGAAGAGAGTGCAGGCAGGGTGGAGTGGGTGGAGACGAGTGTCAGGGGTGATTTGTGACAGAAGGGTAGCAGCAAGAGTGAAAGGGAAGATTTACAAGACGGTAGTGAGACCTGTTGCAATGTATGGTTTGGAGATGGTGGCGCTGACGAAAAGATAGAAGGTGGAGCTGGAGTTGACATAGTTGAAGATGCTAAGATTCTCACTGGGAGTGACTAGGAGGGACAAAATTAAAAATGAGTATATCAGAGGGACAGCTCAGGTTGAGCAGTTTGGAGACAAAGTAAGAGAGGCAAGGCTGAGATGGTTTGGACATGTGCAGAGGAAGGATAGTGGAGATACTCCATCCATCCATCTTCTACGGCTTTTCCAGAGGTCCGGGTTGCAGAGGCAGCAGTTCAAGCAGAGAAGCCCAGACTTCCCTCTCCCCAGCCACCTGCTCCAGCTCTTCAGAGAGGATACCAAGGTGTCCCCAGACCAGCTGGAAGACATAGTCTCTCCAACGAGTCCTGGGTCTGCCCCAGGGTCTCCTCCAAGAGGGATGTGCCTGAAACACCTCAAGTGGGAGTTGTCCAGGAGGCATCCTAATCAGATGCCCATACCACCTCAACTGGCTCCTTTCAATGTGGAGGAGCAGCGGTTCTACTCTGAGCCTCTCCTGGATGACTGAGCTCCTCACCCTATCTCTGAGGGTGAGTCCAGCGATCCTACACAGAAAGCTCATTTCAACCGCTTGTATCCGTGATCTCGTTCTTTCGGTCATTACCCAAAGCTCGTGACCATAGGTGAGAGTAGGAACGTAGATTGACTGGTAAATCGACAGCTTTGCCTTAGCGCTCAGCTCCCTCTTCACCACAACAGACCAGTAAAACGTCTGCATCACTGCAGATGCTGCTCCGATCCGTCTGTCAATCTCTTGCTCCATTCTCCCCTCACTCGTGAATAAGACCCCAAGATACTTAAACTCCTCCACTTGGGGCAGGAGCCTGTCCCCAACCCGGAGAGGACAATCCACCTTTTTCTGACTGAGGACCATGGACTTGATTCTCATCCCAGCCGCTACACACTCAGTGGCAAACCATCCCAGTAAGACCTGTAGGTCATTGGTGGATGAAGCCAGCAGGACAACATCATCTACAAACAACAGAGGTGAGATGCTGTGGTCACCGAGTATGACACCCTCCATTCCCTGGCTGCGCATAGAAATCCTGTCCATAAAAAATATGAACAGGATTGTGCCAAAGGGCAGCCCTGGCGGAGTCCAACTCTCACTGGGAATGAGTCCGATCGAGTGTTGGCAATACGAGCCAAACTCTCACAACGGTCGTACAGAGACTGAATAGATCGTAACAACAAGCCCGACACCCCACACTCCGGAAGCAACCCCACAAAAAACCATGAAGGATGTGGTTGAATCACCTTGGCGACCTCAGCCCCTGTGATAGGCGAGTTGTCCCCCTCGTCCACAAGCCCTGCTTCCTCTGTGGAAGGCGTATCAGTGGGATTGAGGAGATCCTCAAAGTATTCCTTCCACCGCCCGACGATATCCCCAGTCGAAGTCAGCAGTGTCCCATCAGCACCATACACAGTGTGGACAGGGAGCTACTTCCCCCTCCTGAGCCACCAGGACAGTTTGCCAGAATCTCTTCGAGGCCGACCGAAAGTCTTGTTCCATGGCCTCACTGAACTCCTCCTATACCCGGGTTTTTGCTTCAGCAAACACCCGAGCTGCACTCAGCTTGGCCTGCCAGTACACCTCAGCTGCTTCAGGAGTCCCACAAGCCAACCAAGCTTGATAGAACTCCTTCTTCAGCTTAATGGCCCCCCTCACCACTGGTGTCCACCACTTGGTTCGGGGGTTGCCACTACGAGATGCCCCGACAACCTTGTGGCTGAAGCTCTTGGCCCCTACTTCAACAACGGAGGTGGAGAATATGTATATTCTTTATTGGAATAAATAATATTAAATAGTCTTCTTACATTATGGAAGCCTTGTCTTCCCATTATAAAGCCATTCTGATCTCGGTTAATAATATTTGGTCATGTTTCTTGTAGGCGTTTTGCTAAAATTTTACAGATTATTTTAAGATCAGCATTTAATAGGCTTATTGGTCTCATGTTTTCACATTTATTAGGGGGTTTACCTGGTTTTGGCAACAGTATAATTAAGGCATTATTCATGTATGGTGGTAAATTACCATTTTGAAATGCTTCTAAAACCATTTCCCAAAGTGGTTTTATTAATTTATTCTTAATTTTTTTTATAGAGGTCAACTGGAAGACCATCTGGTCCTGCTCTTTTTCCTGATTTCATATTATCAATGGCTTGCCCAACTTCTTCTTGACTAATTTTAGACTCCAGTATCTCCCTGTTTTCATTTGGAATACTCGGTATAGATAATCCGTCCAAAAACCCATTTTTTTTTGTTAAGTCAGTTTCATTTTTTGTATCATATAGTTTTTCATAATAATCTCTAAAGGCACTATTAATGTCTAAAGGATCTATAACTACCTGTTCGTTACTTATAATACTGGTAATTGGTGTTTTAGATTCTAATTGTTTAATCTGCCATGCCAATAATTTTCCTGATTTTTCACCTTGTTCATAAAAAGTTTGCTTCAATCTTAGAAGACTTGAGGCAGCTCTATTCGCTGATTTTTTTTTGTCATATTCTGCTCTCAGAATCAGTCATTTGTTCTCTAACTGTGGGTTACTTCCTGCATACACTTTTTCTTGAAGAATTTTTATTTTACGTTCCAATTGGACTCTCTCCTCTCGGGTCTTCTTATATTTTGAACCTGTATAACTAATAATATGCCCCCTAATAAAAGCTTTGAAAGCCTCCCACTTTATACATGCAGTTGTTTGTGTAGTATTAATATCAAAGAACTCATCTATCTGTTTTTCTATGTACTTAACAAATTCCTCATCCTGAAGCCATTTATGCTGAAAATGCCACCTACATGGGTCCTTTGTCAATTTCTTATCTATATATATTAGACAGCAGAGTGCATGATCAGAGATCACAATATTATCATAGAAACAGTTTTGAATCTTGGACCTTAATTCTGTAGAGATCAAAAAGTAGTCAATACGTGAGAATGTCTTATAGGCATTAGAATAACAAGAATAGGCTTTGACTTGTGGTTTCATTTCTCTCCATATATCTAGCAATCTCAATTCTTTCATAAAATGATTAATGGTCATCCTACATCCATTGTGCGTACAGTCCAGTCCTGTTGATCTATCCATACTGGGATTCAATGTACAATTAAAATCCCCTGCTATTATATGTTGCCCTGTAAATGATGATAAAGTGAGGAATAAATTAACAAAGAAGTTTTGATCATCAATATTGGGGCTGTATAAGTTCACCAGATTTATATTTTCTAATAACAAAGATCCTTGGATGATTAGATATCTTCCAAATTTGTCTCCAATTACATTTTTCACTTGAAATGGGACTGTTTTATGTATGAGAATCATAACTCCCCTAGCTCGGGATGAAAATGATGAGGTGAACACGTTACCTTTCCATCTTCTCCTAATTCTTTTTACATCCTCTATTAGATGAGTTTCTTGTAAAAATACAATTTTTGAATCTATGTCTTTTATTTTTTTCATAAATTGTTTAAGTTTTTTTAAGATTTTGTAGACCTCTGCAATTCCATGAAGTTAAATTAAGATTAACGCTTTGATCTATGATCAATAAGGAGTTTGAGATTACCTCGCAATATGAACATGCTCATACAGAGAAGCAAAAACATGGATGATAGAACATTCATCCTACAAACTAAATAAAAACAAATTCCCTTTCCCCACATTCGTGGTAATCCCCCCAAAATCAAAAAATTCCGTCTCCCGTTGTAGCTAGTGACTGTTCCACACCTTCAAGGATCAGTCAAACCACTCTCTCTTTCTCCTTTCAATCACCCTGACTCTACTATTCTTATAACATTAACTCTCTTCTGTAGTTTTTTCAGCATAACTTCAAAGTTTTATAGCAACGTTGTACATCATAGCTTTTTTTTTTAAATACAGTCTGTATTTTGTAGACTTGTTATATGTTTCAGATCAATCAGATGCCTGTACATACGCTTAAATGTTCTACCTTTGTCATGTTCATGCTTAGCTCCCACCAGTCTCCTTTTGGATCTGCTTGATGAGCTCCTGCACCTCTTGAGGGGTCTTGAAGGTGTGGATTCTCCCCTTATATGTGACCAGCAGTCTTGCTGGATGAATTACTCTGTGACGAATCCCTAGGTTGCACAGCTCTTTGCGGACGGGGTTGAACTGCTTCCTTTATTGTTGTATTCCTGTGGCGAAGTCTGGGTAGAACCGCACCTGTTGATCCTGGTATTTAAGATAAGATAAGCCTTTATTAGTCCCACAATGGGGAAATTCCAGGATTGCAACAGCACAGGGATAGCAACACTCACAGCAACAATCAGAAGGCAAGAGAAAAACAAGAGCAGCGAGTATACATATGTACATATATATATATATATATATATATATATATACTGTATATATATATATATATATACTGTATATATATATATATATACACACACACACACAGTGCGGAGCATTGTAGCTAGATGGGATAGATATATAAATATATAAACACAGTGTGGAGCATTGTAGCTGGATGGAATAAATATATTAGTATATAAACACAGTGCAGAGTATTGTAGCTAGATGCAGTAAATATGTAAATATATAAACACACAGTGCAGAGCATTGTAGCTAGATGGAATAATATGTAGATATATAAACACACACAGTGCAGAGCATTGTAGCTAGATGGAATAAATATATAATAAATAAACACACAGTGCGGAGCATTGTAGCTAGATGGAATAAATATGAACATGATCCTCACCACATTCCCGGGCTTCTCCAGGTGGGACAGAGAACGGTGAAGGAGGAAGATCACCGCATCCTCCACCCCAATGCCATGCTGGTAGGCGAACTGGAGTGGATCCATCGCTGGTCCCACCAGGGGGCGGAGGTGAACAAGGAGCAGTATCTCCAGGGTCTTCATCATGTGGGACGTCAAGGCCACTGGTCTGTAGCTGTTCAGATCTTTGGGGTGGGAAGTCTTTGGTACAGGTACAACACAAGATGTTTTCCGCAGCTGTGGTACCCTCCCCAGCTTCAGGCTCAGATTGAAGATGTACTCCACAGTCTCACACAGCTGGTCTGCACAGGACTTGAGGAGCTTTGCGCTGATGCCGTCCGGTCCCGACACCTTTCTCGCCTTGACCTTCCTCAGCTCCGTCCTCACCTGGGTCTTAGTGAGGGTCAGGTTGGGGGGCTGTGTGTTGGGAGTGGGGGGGTAGGGAGTGGGCAGCAGGACTTGATGTCTTTAGAGGCAGCAGTGGTTGTTGTGCAGTCGGTGGGGAGGGTGGTTGGTCAAACCTATTGAAAAACAGATTCAGATTGTTCGCCCACTCCCTGCCCCCCGTGGCCTGGGGGGAGGTATTCTGGAGCCCAGAGATGGTTTTAAGGTTTCTCCAGACCCCGCTGATGTCGCTCTGTTGCAGCTTGTCCTCCATCTTCTTCCTGAAGCTGTCCTTGCCTTCTCTGATCTTTCTCCTCAGCTCCCTCTGTACGGATTTCAGCATCTCCCTGTTCCCCGACCTGAAGATCCTCTTCTTCTCTCTCAGAAGTGTTTTTATCTCAGGGTTGATCCAGGGTTTGTTGTTCGAGCAACACCGTATGGTCTTGGTGGGTACGGTGTCGTCCACACAGAAGCTGATGTAGTCCGTGATGGTGTGAGTGAGGCCATCGATGTCCTCACCATGTGGATCGCAGAGCTGCTCCCAGGCGGTGTTTTCCCTTTAGAGCGTCCATTGCCTCCTCAGACCATAACTTCACTGTGCGCATGACCGGAGGTTGTCTGTGCACTAGGGGTTTGTACACCGGCCGGAGATGAACCAAGTTGTGATCCGATCTCCCAAGTGGGGGGAGTTGTGATGAGGTGTACGCCTCCTTAGTGTTTGCGTAGAATAAGTCCAGTGTTTTATTGTCTCTAGTGTGGCATGTGACATACTGGGTGAACGTGGGTAGAATGGGAGACAATGAAACATGGTTGAAATCACCTGAGATGAGGAGAAGAGCATCTGGGTGTTCTGTCTGCAGCCTGCCAGTTACTGAATGGATGACGTCATGTGCTGTCCTAGCGTTCGCAGTCGGATTTGCATAAATAGCAATGCAGATCACGTGTGAGTATTCCCTCGGGAGATATGTAGGCCGCATGCTAACAGCTAGCAACTCAATGTCTTTGCTGCAGTGTTGTTGTTTAACAGTGATATGTTTTGCAGGTCCTTCCTACCTACGGCTGTCAGACTGTACAACCTAAGCAGGGCTGCTCGCAGAGGTAGCAAAAAGACGTGACAACCTAATAGTATTGAATGCAAAAGACGCAATAGACTTACACAATGGTCCCCTCCGGTATACAACTAAGAAAATACCGGTCGCTATGGAGGGTGAGAACATGTATGGGTACATAATCATACCATGTAGGATAACTAAGTCTATCTTAGTCCATCTAGCTACAATGCTCCGCACTGTGTGTTTATATACTCATATATTTATTCATCCAGCTACAATGCTCCGCACTGTGTGTGTTTATATATCTACATATTTATTCCATCTAGCTACAATGCTCCGCACTGTGTGTGTTTATATATCTACATATTTATTCCATCTAGCTACAATGCTCCGCACTGTGTGTGTTTATATATTTATATATTTATTCCATCTAGCTACATTGCTCCACACTGTGTGTTTATATATTTATATATTTATTCCATCTAGCTACAATGCTCCGCACTGTGTGTGTTTATATATTTATGTATTTATTCCATCTAGCAACAATGCTCCACACTGTGTGTGTTTATATATTTACATATTTATTCATCTAGCTACAATGCTCTGCACTGTCTTTATATATATATTTATTCCATCTAGCAACAATGCTCCGCACTGTGTGTGTTTATATATCTACATATTTATTCCATCTAGCTACAATGCTCTGCAATGTGTGTGTTTATATATCTACATATTCATTCCATCTAGCTACAATACTCCGCACTGTGTGTTTATATATATATTTATATATTTATTCCATCTAGCAACAATTCTCTGCACCGTGTGTGTTTATATACCTACATATTTATTCCATCTAGCTACAATGCTCCGCAGTGTGTTTATATATTCACATATTCATTCCATCTAGCTACAATACTCCGCACTGTGTGTTTATATATTCATATATTTATTCCATCCAGCTACAATGCTCCGCACTGTGTTTATATACTCATATATTTATTCCATCTAGCTACAATGCTCCGTACTGTGTTTATATATATATTTATATATTTTATTCCATCTAGCTACATTGCTCCGCACTGTGTGTTTATATATATATTTATATATTTATTCCATCTAGCAACAATGTGCCGCACAGTGTGTGTTTATATATATATATTTATATATTTATTCCATCTAGCAACAATGCTCCACACTGTGTGTTTATATATATATATTTATATATTCATTCCATCTAGCAACAATGCTCCGCACTGTGTATGTTTATACATTTACATATTTATTCAATCTAGCTACATTGCTCCGCACTGTGTATTTATATATATATATTTATATATTTATTCCATCTAGCTACAATGCTCTCCACTGTGTGTGTTTATATATTTACATATATATTTACATTATATTTATATTTATATATTTATTCATTTACATATTTATTCCATCTAGCTACATTGCTCCGCACTGTGTGTGTTTATATATATATTTATATATTTATTCCATCTAGCAACAATGCGCCGCACTGTGTGTTTATATATATATATTTATATATTTATTCCATCTAGCAACAATGCTCCGCACTGTGTGTTTATACATATATTTATATATTTATTCCATCTAGCAACAGTGCTCTGCACTGTGTATGTTTATACATTTCCATATTTATTCCATCTAGCTACATTGCTCCGCACTGTGTGTTTATATACTCATATATTTATTCCATCTAGCTACAATACTCCGTACTGTGTGTTTATTTACTCATATATTTATTCCATCTAGCTACAATGCTCCGCACTGTGTGTTTATACATTTACATATTTATTCCATCTAGCTACATTGCTCCGCACTGTGTGTTTATATATATATATTTATATATTTATTCTATCTAGCAACAATGCGCCGCACTGTGTGTGTTTATATATATATATATATATATTTATATATTTATTCCATCTAGCAACAATGCTCCGCACTGTGTGTTTATATATATATATTTATTCCATCTAGCAACAGTGCTCCGCACTGTGTATGTTTATACATTTACATATTTATTCCATCTAGCTACATTGCTCCGCACTGTGTGTGTTTATATATATATATACAGTATATTTATATATTTATTCCATCTAGCAACAATGCTCCGCACTGTGTGTGTTTATATATTTACATATTTATTCCATCCAGCAACAATGCTCCGCACTGTGTATGTTTATACACTTACATATTTATTCCATCTAGCTACATTGCTCCGCACTGTGTGTTTATATATATATATTTATATATTTATTCCATCTAGCTACAATGCTCCGCACTGTGTGTTTATACATTTACATATTTATTCCTGTCAAGAAGTGATGGCAAGTAGGAGGCTTTCAATCAATTTTCCAATATTTTTATTTTTATTCTCCCAACTATACAATATAAATAACATATAATAAATAACAATCAATGACAACAATGACAATATAAATAATTCAATAAATAATTCAAAACCCTTATTTACAAAGCTAAACCACCCCTCTAACTTACCATAGATGTTTCTTTCCTGCTGGTGTCCTATAAAAGGCCCTCAACTCCTAACGGAGTCTTTGCCTAGACACGCACAGGAAGCATGTTGGCAAAGGTATGTGAAATAACTTATCAATTATTTTACCAAATACTTAACCATACAATTATCTCCCAAGGGCATTCAAATTAAACAAAGACAGATCCCAAATAAATGTGTGTACTTTAACAAATAATCATAATAACATTTACCATTACAAATATAACATGATCACACAAACAATAAGTCATAACAGTGGTGACATCCCATCGTCACAATTCCATCTAGCAACAATGCTCCGCACTGTGTCTGTTTATACATTTACATATTTATTCCATCTAGCTACATTGCTCTGCACTGTGTGTGTTTATATATATATTTATATATTTATTCCTTCTAGCAATAATGCTCCGCACTGTGTTTATATATATATTTATATATTTATTCCATCTAGCAACAGTGCTCAGCACTGTGTGTGTTTATATATCTACATATTATTCCATCTAGCTACAATGCTCAGCACTGTGTGTGTTTATATACTCACATATTCATTCCATCTAGCTACAATACTCCGCACTGTGTGTTTATATACTCATATATTTATTCCATCCAGCTACAATGCTCCGCACTGTGTTTATATATTTATATACCTATCCTATCTAGCTACAATGCTCCGCACTGTGTGTCTATATATATATATATATATATATATACTGTATATATATATACACACATACATATATATCAAAATCAAATCAAATCAAATCAAACTTTATTGTCATATTGCTGTACATACAACTGTAGTGCAGGCAAGATGAAATTGCATTTCTCTCGGCATCCATATAAGAAGCAGCATGATTTAAGACACACTCCCACATAGCTTCCCCCCCCACTCCCCCCCCCCCCATCCATTCACACATCCCTGAGACATACTTGGGGAAAAAGAATAACTAACTATAATATACAAAATGTCCGTAGGTGCAGTAGTGTGTATGAGAGATTCCGGGTCAACTGTTCAGCATCCTGACAGCTTGTGGAAGGAAGCTGTTGATCAGTCTGGTGGTTCTGCCTCTGATGCTCCGGAATCATTTACCAGATGGAAGAAGTTCAAGGTGTTTATGCAGAGGGTGAGAACGGTCCTTGACAATGTTCAGTGCCCTGCTCCTACAACGGTTCTGAAAAAGTTCTTGGACAGAGGGGAGGGAGACTCCAATTACCCTCTCCGCCCCCTTGACTATCCTCTGCAGGGCTTTTTTGTCTGACATACTGCAGCTGGAGTACCATGTAGCAATGCAGTACGTCAGAACACTCTCCACCACACCTCTGTAGAAGGTCCTGAGGATGCAGACGGGGAGAGAGGCCTGTTTGAGTTTCCTCAAGAAGTGCAGTCTCTGCTGGGCCCGCTTCCTGATCTCCAAGGAATTCTTGCTCCAGGTCAGGTCCTGCGAGATCTGCACTCCGAGGAACTTGATGTTCTCTACTCTCTCCACTAAACGGCCGCCGATGCTGAGGGGGATGTGCTCAGGCTGTGACCGCCGGAAGTTGATAATCATCTCCTTCGTTTTGTCCACGTTGAGCACCAGATTGTTCTCCCTGCACCAGCCCTCCAGGTCTCTCACTTCTTCCCTGTACATTGATTCCTCATCCCTCTGAATAAGTCCCACCACTGTGGTGTCACCTGCAAACTTAATAATTTGGTTTCCCTCATGTCTGGATACACAGTCATGTGTTAGAAGTGTAAACAACAGTGGACTGAGTACACAGCCTTGAGGGGATCCAGTACTCAGCGTGACAGAGTTGGAGATGTTGTTTCCAACCCGGACAGACTGAGGTCTCTCAGTCAGGAAATCCAGGATCCAGAGACATGTGGCGGTGTTCAGACCGAGAAGGAGTAATTTCTCCATCAGTCTCTGGGGAATAATGGTGTTGAATGCTGAACTGAAATCAATGTACAGGAGTCTGGCGTAGGTGTCTTTCTGGTCCAGGTGGGTGATGACAGAGTGTAGGGTGGTGACTATAGCATCCTCCGTGGAGCGGTTTGAACGATATGCAAACTGGAGCGGGTCGTGTGATGCAGGGAGGCGGGCTGTAATGAGTGGTTTGACAAGCCGTTCAAAACACTTCATCACAATTGGTGTCAGTGCAACAGGACGATAGTCATTCAAACAGGACACCACTGGTTTCTTTGCCACCGGTACAATGATAGAGGTCTTGAAGCATCTGGGAACGATGGCCTGACTCAGGGAGATGTTATAGATGTCAGTCAGAACATCCGCCAACTTGCTCGCGCAGTCTCGGAGCACACGTCCCGGAATGTTGTCTGGACCTGCAGCTTTGCGTGGATTGACTCTGGATAGGGTCCTCCGTGTGTCCGCTGTGTTGATGGTAAAAGCTGGTCCGACCGATGGTGGGGGTGGGCCAGCCCTCCCTCTGATTGTCGAGTTTGATGCTTCAAAACGTGCAAAGAAGTCGTTAAGCCTGTCTGGAAGCGAAGCGTCGTCATCATCGACCCCCTGCCTAGACTTAAAGCCCGTCAGTGTCCGAACTCCCTGCCACATCTGCTTGGTGTTCCTAGTGTCACAGAGGTGTCCCTGGATTTTCTCCGCATAGGCGTGCTTTGCCGCCTTAATTCCCTTTGAGAGCGCAGACCTGGCTGAGCGGAGGGCGATCCTGGTCTTCGCTCTGAAGGCTGCATCTCTGGCTGTAAGCAGCGAACGCACCTCTGCAGTCATCCAGGGCTTATGATTACCCCGCATAGTGATGGTCTTCACTGTAGTGACATCCTCTGTGCACTTCGCGATGTAGCTGGTGACCGTATCAGCATACTCCTCCACATCTGTCTTGTCTTCCTGGGAGGCTGCTATTTTGAAGACCTTTCAGTCTGTGTGCAGAAAACAGTCTTTCAGTGCAGAGGTAGCACTCTCTGGCCAAATCCTGATTTGTTTCACTGCTGGCCTGCTGCGCTTCAATAAAGGTTTGTAGGCAGGCAGCAGCATCACGGACATGTGATCAGAACGGCCGAGATGGGGGCGGGGTATCGCTTTATATGCATCTGTGTTTGTGTACACTAAGTCTAACATATTCTCTTCTCTGGTCTTAAAGTCTACACCAGGGGTGTCAAACTCATTCCATGGAGGGCCAAGACCCTGCAGGTTTTACTTCCACCCAGTCTCTTCAGCAGGTGTTTTCACTGATCAGCAATCAGTAGGAAGAAATTCAGAGAAATCACCTGTTGAAGACACTGGGTGGAGGTAAAACCTGCAGGGTCTTGGCCCTCCATGGAATGAGTTTGACACCTGTGGTCTACACATTGTTTAAATTTGGGGAGCACAGTCTTTAGGCTGGTGTGGTTAAAATCTCCCGCAACCACCACAAAACTGTCCGGGTGTGAAGTTTGGATTTCACTGATTGTGCAGTTCCCCGAGTGCCTTCTTAGCATTAGCTTTAGCATTAGCGCTCGGCGCTATGTAAACACCAGCTACAAACACGTTGCTGAATTCCCTCGGCAAATAATAAGGCCGACAATTTACAATAAGGAACTCCGCCAACGGAGAGCAGTGTTTAGACACTAACGTGGCATTAACGCACCAGTTCTTGTTAACATAGATGCATAGCCCACCCCCCCGGCTCTTACCGGAGCTCGCCGTTTCCCTGTCGGCACGGAACATCGCCATATCTTCCAGTTGAATGGCCTCGTCAGGAATGTTGCCGTGGAGCCATGTCTCGGTAAAAACAAACACACAGCAGTCCCTCCACTCTCTCCGGGTTTCTCTCAGCAGACGCAATTCGTCCACCTTGTTTTCGAGGGTGCGGACGTTAGAGAGAAGAAGCGACGGTACCGCTGGTCTGGAGGGGTTAGCCTTTAGCCTAGCATGGATCCCGGCCCTTTTTCCTCACTTTTGCTTGCGTTCGCTCCGCTTACGCCTCCTCCTCTCTCGGGTCGCTTCCAGCGGGGACTCCACCAAAATTCCATGCTGGCGTAGAATGTCCAAATCACAACCGATCGCCGCGATTCTTGCAGCGTGCAGTACCTTGATGTTTAATAAGGTCTCACGGTTGTAAGTTTTATAGAATGTACGTCTGGGATGATCAAAACACTCAAAACTCTCACACTCGCTGATACCAAGAGGGGCTGCTGCGTCCGAGCGCGCTGCCGCCATCTTAATATAATATATATATATATATATATATATATATATATATATATATATATATATATATATACACATATGTATATTTGCTGCTCTTGTTTTTCTCTCTTGCCTTCTGATTGTTGCTCTGAGTGTTGCTATCCCTGTGCTGTTGCAATCCTGGAATTTCCCCATTGTGGGACTAATAAAGGCTTATCTTATCTTATCTCATCTTATATGGTCACAGGTCTGATGACACGATAACAAAATCAATCATCGACCTGCGACCTAGCTCATACGGGTGCCAGGTGCATATATGGACACCCTTTTTCTTGAATATGGTGTTCATTATGGACAAACTGTGGTTGACAAAAAAATCCAATAACTGAACACCACTCGGGTTCAGATCGGACAGGCCGTTCCTCCCAGTCACACCCCTCCAGGTTTGACTGTCATTGCCCACGTGTGCATTGAAGTCCCCCAGTAGGACAGTGGAGTCTCCACGACGAGCACTCTCCAGCACCCCAGTCAGAGACACCAAAAAGGGTGGGTACTCTGAACCATCACTTGGTGCATAGGCACAAATGATGGTCAGGACCCATTTCTCGACCCGAAAGCACAGGGAAAACACAATTTTGTCCACTGGGAAGGATTCCAATGTTAAGGCAGCAAGGCAGAGGGATACAAGAATACCCACCCCTGCCCGTTGCCTCTCACAACTCCAGAGTAGGCCAAGATCCAGCTCCTCTCCAGGAAACTGGTTCCAGAACCAGAGCTGTGCATTGAGGTGATCCCAACTACATTATATCTAGCCGATATCTCTCAACCATGTGCACAAGCTCCAGCCCCATCCCCACCAGAGAGATGACATTCCAGATCCTAAAAGCCAGTTTTGAAAGGTGGGGATCAGACCGTGAAGATCTCTGCGTTTGCCTGCCGCCTGATCTGTATAGCACAGGATCCCCATGGTCCCTCCTGCAGGTGGTGAGCCCACTCCTTGGGGCTGAGCCCGGCTGGGTCCCATGGGCAGAAACCCGGCCACCAGGTGCTAGCCATTGAGCCCCTTCCCCAAGCCTGGCTCCAGGGCGGGGCCCCAGTAACCCCATACCGGGTGGGGTACACTAAATCCTTGACTTTTTATTCATCATGGGAGTCTGTTGTATCACTCTTAGTCTGGCCCTGGACCAGAAATGAGAGCACTGCAATAATCAATATGACTGGAAGTAATAGCATACTTTAGATATAGATAATAAAATCCAGTTTTTAAAACATTATTAACATGTGGTGGTTCCTCTTTTCAAAAAGGGGTCTGGAGGGTGTGCTCCAACTTTAGGGTGATCACACTTCTCAGCTTCCCTGTGAAGGTCTATGCCAGAGCACTGGAAAGGAGAGTCTGACGGTTGGTTGATCCTTGGATTCAGGAGGAGCAATGTGGTTTTCATCCTGGCTGTGGCTCATCAGACCAACTCTTTACCCTCTTGAGAATCCTTGAGGGTTTATGGGGCTTTGCCCGACTGGTACACGTGTTTTGTGGACATGGAGAAAGCATTGAACCATGTCCTTCATAGTCTCTTGTGTGGGGTGCTGTGGGAGAATGGTGAATTGGTCTTGTTGTTACAAGCTATCCAGTCTCTATACAATCCTTACAAGAGCTCAAGTAGGTTCATTTTGTCTTCTTTTAATCCTCCTCTTTCTATTTTTGTCTTTAATAAGAACAAAAAATAATAAATATAAATAAAAAACATATAATAAATAATAAAATAACCCTTACAAGAGTTTGGTTCATATTGCCAACACCCAGTCGAATTTGCTTCCAGTGAGCGCTGGACTCTGCCAGGGCTGCCCTTTGACACCAGTCCTGTTTTAAGTATTTCCAGGTTTAAGTATCTCTTGGTTTTATTCACGAGTGAGGGGAGAATGGAGTGAGAGATTGATCTACGGATCAGGGCAGCATCTGCAGTGATGTGCACATTGTACCTGTTTGTTGTAGTGAAGCAGTGGTGAAGCTGTCTATTTACCATTCAATATATGTTCCTACCCTCACCTATGGTAATGATCTTTGGGGAATGACTGAAAAAAAATGAGATCCCAGATAGAAGTGGCTGAAATATGCTTCCTCAGAAGGATTGCTGGACTCACCCTTGGAGACAATGTGAGGAGCTCAGTCATGAAGGAGAGGTTCAGAGTAGAACTACTGCTCCTCCACATCGAAAGGAGCAAGATGAGGTGGTTTGGGCATCTGATCAGGATGCCTCCTGGATGTCCCGGGGCAGACCCAGGACACACTGGAATGACTACATCTCCCAGCTGGTCTGGGAATGTCTTGGTATCCTCTCGGAAGAGCTGGAGCAAATGCTGGCTAGAATGAAATCTGGGCTTCTCTGCTTGTGCTGCTGCCTCTGCAACCTGGACCTCTGGAAAAGTGGTAAAGAAAAAGAGTAATAAACTGGACAACGAAGGTGAGCGCCCGCTCTGCAGTGTTGTGGTTCATCTAAATATCAGACTCAGTCACTCGCCTGCAGAGCCAGAGGGGCGAAATGCTACCGCTGCAGAAAACTAAACCATTTTGCCAGGGTCTGTCACTCAGCCTGCATGGACTCAACGTCCCGCTCACCAAGCTCAGTCACCCTTCACTCAAGTGGCGCCAAATACTTTTCGTCCAGGGGGTGCATTGTGGAACTAGACGGAATTAACATGCTGCTGTTGCTGGACACGGGGGCCCCGAGGTCCCTTTTGAGAATTTCTATGGTCAGAAAGCTGTTTCCTCGGAAAACCATTGCAGCTGAGGTGGAGGACTTATTCGGTTATGGCCAGATTAGAATCGGTACGGTAGGGATGGTCAGTTTTTCTGTGCGGTACGGCCCCAAGGCCTTCCATCATTCACCTTCCAAGTGACGCACCAGGGGGACAACCGAATAGGCATTGACCTGATCAGTGAGTTGGGTTTCTCCATCACTGACCCAATGGGCACCACCGTTCTGCTGGTCACATCGTCCTGGCAACACAGCTGGCCGATGCTTTTCATGGGGCTAGGCTGCCTGACCTCTTTCAACCACCAACCGCTCATTGACACGACGGTACCCCTGAAAGTTCAGCCTCTACACCGGCTACCCATTGCACTCCGGGGCGACATCACGACAGAGTTGCAAAAGCTGTTGCTTTGCTACCTGGTGGTAGCAAAGAAGAAGATGGGCAACCTACGACCATGTATTGACCTCAGAATGGTCAACAAAGCAGTGATCCCCAACAAATATCCCTAAAGAGGAGATGACAGCAGTGTTCCATGGCTCAAAGGTTTTTTTCAAACTAGACCTCCGCCAAGTCTACCTAAGGTTCCCCTTCACCTGAACAGCCACAGTGTGATAGCCTTCATCACCCTCATGGGAGTATCCAAGTACACCCAAGTGCCCTATGGCCTTAGCTCTGCCCCGAGCTGTTTTCAAAAGATCATGGCTACCATGTTCGCCGGTCTCCCAGGGGTGGTGGTGTACTTGGATGACATTGTGGTGCACGGCACAACAGCAGCCTCCCACGACACCCGCCTTGATATAGTCATGAAGGTACTAGCACAACACAGCTTGACAGTCAACAGGGAAAAGTGCATCTTTGGAGCAACGACCGTCGAGTTTGTGGGTTTCCGCCTGTCTGCTGAGGGTCGGAGTCCACTGCACTCGAATGTTGAGGCAATACTGCAGCTGCCTGAACCATCATACCACGTACAGCTTTCGTCCTTCTTAGGCATGGTGAATTTTTATGGATGTTTTATCCCTCAGTACTCAGCGATGATAGACCCATTACGCACCTTCCTGAAGCAGAAAGCAACCTGGGTATGGACCGCGGCATGATCTGCTGCCGTCAGTGAATTAAAGACGCAGCTCACCTCCCCACCAGTACTCACACGCTTTGACCCACAAAACCTCACGTTTATGACATGTGACGCTTCCAACAAAGCAGTGGGAGCTGTTTTAATCACAACTGCAAGAAGGAGCCAAGCACCCACTGGTGTTGCTGATAGGATACTTTCAGGTTTCATTGATTATTCTATATGATTTTAATGCTGTATTATTCTATTTTAAATTCTATTTTTAATGCTGTATTATTCTATTTTATGGTTCCAAGGTTGTCATAGCCAGGAGCGGCACTGGGGTTAAGCTCCCAGTGCTCATAAAATGCTCCTTATGGCGTGCGTCTCGAAAAGCCTCTGACAACTAAGTCCAACTCCTAGCCTGCCCATGTGGTTTAGTCTCTAAGCCCGGCGGAACTGCTTTTACTAATAGGAGAAGGGGCGAGGGCGGATCTCTGGTGCCTTAAAACCAGATGCTTCGGGTAGATGGTGGCTTGTCAACCTGGGAAGGTTGCCCATCTAGGGGAAGGTAAACCCTGATTTCAAACCTCCGCTGCCTTGTGGCACACCCGGTCACGGGAAAGGTTTCGGGAGTCAACCCTGAGGAAAAATCTGGAGTCGGAGCCCCTAAGGCAGTTCTCTGTTGTGCTCAACATCGTTCTGGCAGCTCCTGCGACGGCGCTGGTGCCAAACTGTAGCAGCCCTGCTGTTCCTTTGGATTCATCAGTGACGTGGAGAGGGGGGACATGCTGCATGGACAACATCTTGTCCTCCATATCTTCCTGCCCAGGCTTGAATCCTACCAACACCCAACGCTGGAAGGTAGAACACCAGATCACTGAAGAGGACACTCCAGCTTCGCCTTTGGCGTAGACAAAACACGGGGAATGACAGTTACCGGTTATAAGCCACCGCTCAATTGGCGTAGAGCGTGGCACCAGGGGTTGTTCCCGACGGTGGGAGGGATCATCGGATCTCACTGGACAGCTACCGCCCGCCTCAAGCTGGGCAGCCCCCAGCCAATAAGGTGTTGTCCCGCCACAGCTTGCTTTCCTCATTGGGTGCATGGGGATGAGGAGAAGTCCGAACAGCAGGCTGAGAACCTTCGCACCAGGCAAGACAAAAAAACAAAAGAGACCAACTCTAAAACTGGGAACTTGGAACGTCCGCACTATGATGACAGGACTCGCTGCTAACCTCAAGGATATCAACGACACCAGGAAGACTGCCATCATCAATAATGAACTGAAGAGACTAGGAGTGGATATCGCCACCCTCCAGGAAGCATGGTTGTCTGACGCCGGCACACTGAGAGAGAAGGACTACATGTTCTACTGGCAGGGAAAGGGCAGTGATGAACACAAGGAACACGGAGTGGGCTTCGCAGTGAAGAACACCTTGTTGAAGATGGTGGAACCGGGCAGCAATGGCTCTGCACGACTCCTCACCCTCCGCCTGAACACCACTCAAGGCCCAGTCACCCTCGTCAGTGTGGATGCCCCAACACTGACAGCCACACCAGAGGCAAAAGACGAGTTCTACGAGAATCTCGCAACAACTGTCAGGATCATCTCCAACTCTGAACAACTCATTCTCCTTGGAGACTTCAATGCCAGAGTGGGTGCTGACCACAACTCCTGGCCCTCCTGTCTTGAACCATTTGGCGTGGGCAGAATGAATGACAACGGACAGCGGCTGCTCGAGTTCTGCACATATCATGATCTGTGCATCACAAACTCCTTCTTCAAGACCAAGCCCCAACACAAGGTTTCCTGGCGACATCCACGCTCAAAGCACTGGCACCAGCTGGACTTGATCCTGACCAGGCGCACCTCATTGAAGAACGTGCTAATCACCCGTTTGTTCCAGAGTGCAGATTGCGACACAGACCATTCATTGGTGTGTTGCACGGTCAAGCTGCAGCTGAAGAAATTCCATCATGCTAGACAGCCTGGAAAGGCACAGATTGACACCAGCAAGATGGCCCAACCAGAACTTGTTGAGCAGTTTGCCTCCACCTTTGAGAAGGAACTTGGTGTACCACAAGGAGGAGAATCTGCAAAGCAGAAGTGGGAAGAGCTGCGAAACACCATCTACCGCACAGCCTTGGCTACCTTTGGGAGGAAGACCTCGAAGTCACAGGACTGGTTTGATGCCAAGTTGACCGAGATGACCCCCGTCATTGAAGCCAAGCGCTCAGCACTTGCTGAGTACAAGAAGTACCCGAACGAGAAGAATCTCCAGATTCTTAGGGCTGCGAGAAGCAAAGTTCAGCAGACTGCTCGGTGCTGTGCCAACGAGTACTGGACTCAGCTCAGCCAGGACATTCAAACCGCTGCCA
Organism: Pholidichthys leucotaenia; assembly: GCA_020510985.1. Taxonomy (NCBI): domain Eukaryota; kingdom Metazoa; phylum Chordata; class Actinopteri; order Cichliformes; family Pholidichthyidae; genus Pholidichthys; species Pholidichthys leucotaenia. Next base: position 223,266,907 of record CM035837.1, read on the forward strand.
TAACAGGGAACATCCGTGGTATGTACGATGGCATCAAGAAAGCACTTGGTCTGGCTCAGAGCAAGACGGCCCCCCTTAAATCCTCCACTGGGGAGATGATCACAGAAAAGAACAAGCAGATGGAGAGATGGGTGGAACACTACTCCGACCTCTACTCCAGACAGAACACCGTGACACCATCAGCCCTTGATGCCATCGACTGCCTGCCATCCATGGACGAACTTGATGCCGAGCCAACCATCGATGAACTCAGCAAGGCCATTGATAGCTTGGCCGCTGGCAAGGCACCCGGCAACGACGGCATACCCCACAACCTGATCAAGCACTGCAAGACTGCCCTACTGCTGCCATTGCATGACGTCCTCTGCCAGTGCTGGAAAGATAAGATAAGATAAGATAAGATATGCCTTTATTAGTCCCACAATGGGGAAATTCCAGGATTGCAACAGCAGAGGGATAGCAACACTCAGAGCAACAATCAGAAGGCAAGAAAAAACAAGAACAGCTAGTAAACATATGTACATATTACTATAAATATATATATATATATATATATATATATATGTATATATATATATATATATATATATATATATATATATATATATAGACACAAAGTGCGGAGCATTATGGTTGGTGAATGTGCAGCAGAAAGTCTAAGCTCTCACACTGCGGATGCGGCGGGCCAGCTGGAAGTCTTTGGGCATGATGGTGACCCTCTTAGCGAAGAAGAGACCCACCAGGTAGGCCTTGCTGGCCTCCTGCCGAGCCATGACGGTGAAGCTCAGGAGGCGCAGATTGGTCTTGAAGTCCTGAGCGATCTCCCTCACCAGGCGCTGGAAGGGCAGCTTACGGATGAGCAGCTCTGTGGATTTCTGGTAGCGACGGATCTCTCTCAGAGCCATGGGCCTGTAACGGTGAGGCTTCTTCACTCCGCCGGTGGCCGGAACGCTTTTCCGAGCAGCCTTGGTGGCTAGCTGCTTCCTGGGGGGCTTTTTCCTCCAGTAGATTTTACGGGCGGTCTGCTTGGTTCTTGCCATCGCTCTTTATTATTCTGTCTTATATTTCTTGCACGGTGCCTAAACTCCAGCCCGGCACCCACGTTGTTTTCGCTACAGTTACCGGTATGTCGAGTTTCTCCATTAGCCAGGGTGGCAGTTGAGTGCTAGCTAGCACTAGCTCTTCCTGCTGTAACGTCTCCTGCTGTAAACAGTGGCCCCGTCCGCCGACTCGGGAGACCTTTGGGGCAATCTATGTGTCCGTGATATATATATAGAGTGAAAGGTGTAGAAAGAAGAAGGAAGATAAAAAAAGGCTATTGCAACGGGCAGCCAACTCGTGTGGTGCCGCCGGTCTGGCGGAACCGGAACCGAAAAAAAAAAAAAAAAAAAAAAAAAGAAGGTGCCGTACCACAGGACATGAGGGACGCCAAGATCATCACCCTCTACAAAAACAAAGGGGAGAGAAGCAACTGCAACAACTACAGGGGCATCTCCCTCCTCAGCATTGTTGGCAAAGTCTACGTACGAGTTGTTCTCGTTCGTCTACAGAAGCTTGCTGAACGTGTCTACCCCGAGTCTCAGTGTGGCTTCCGCCCTGAGTGATCGATGATAGACATGATATTCTCCATCCGCCAACTCCAGGAGAAATGCAGAGAACAGAACATGCCCCTGTACGTCGCCTTCATCGACCTCACCAAAGAGTTCGATCTGGTCAGCAGAGAGGGCTTTTCCAAGATCCTGCCAAAGATAGGATGCCCACCAAAGTTGCAAAGCCTCATCGAATCGTTTCACACCAACATGCAGGGGATAGTGCAGCACGATGGCAACGTCTCAGAGCCATTCAACATACGCAGCGGAGTGAAACAGGGCTGTGTACTTGCACCAACCCTCTTTGGGATTTTTTTTGCTATGCTCCTGAGGCATGCCTTCAGCACAGCAACAGAGGGAATCTACCTGCACACAAGATCTGACAGCAGGCTTTTCAACCTCACCCGCCTGAAAGCCAGAACCAGAGTACGCGAGGCTCTAATCAGAGACATGCTGTTTGCAGACAACGCTGCAGTCGCAACCCACACACAGCAGGAACTTCAGACCCTGATGGACCGCTTCTCCCAGGCATGCAAGGACTTCGGGCTTACCATCAGCCTGAAGAAGACTAACATCTTGGTGCAAGGCACGGAAGCACCACCAACCACCACCATCGACGACTACGAGCTGGAGGTCGTGAATCAGTTCACGTACCTGGGGTCCACGATCAGCAGCAACCTCTCCCTTGATACAGAGCTCGACAAGAGGATTGGAAAATCAGCCTTCACGCTCGCTCGCCTCACCACACGAGTGTGGGAGAATCCCAAACTCTCTGTCAAGACGAAGATGGCAGTGTACAGCGCCTGCGTCATCAGCACACTGCTCTATGGGAGTGAGACGTGGACAACATACGCCCGACAGGAAAAGAGACTGAACTCCTTCCACTTGCGCTGCATTTGCCACATCCTGGACATATCCTGGCAGGACAAAGTGCCCAACACAGAAGTTCTGTCCCACGCCGGCCTTCCCTCCATGTTCACTCTACTCAGGCAGCGCAGGCTCCGCTGGCTAGGCCACGTTCACCGTATGGAGGATGGCAGAATCCCCAAAGACGTCCTCTACGGAGAACTGGCGACTGGCAGGAGAGACGTTGGCCGCCCACAGCTGCGCTTTAGAGACGTCTGCAAGAGAGACATGAAGGCCCTGGAGATCAACACAGAGCGCTGGGAGGACCTTGCAACGGACCGCTCCAAATGGAGAGGCACCCTGGCCAGACAGCTCAAGGTGGGTGAAGAGAGACTGACTGCTGCAGCAGATGAAAAAAGGACCCGCAGGAAGAACCGCCACAGACCCAGCAGCACGGAGACCACCCACAAGTGCGACCTGTGTGACAGGGACTGCCATTCGCGCATCGGCCTGTTCAGCCACAGGCGGTGCTGTTCCAGAAGAGTAGACGTTTAGGATTCTCTTCCATGGTCATCATAGACCGACAGAGGCCGACAATTTTTATATCTTTTATATTTGATCCCAGCCTCCACAGTTCTGCACTTAATGAATTGTTTATATAATGTATTCTTCTTTTTACATGCATTTATTAACCCCTTGGTGACCCAAGGAATATTTTTTTTGTTGTTGTCTGTCACTGTATTGTTTTATAGGACAGTTTTTATTGTACAATGATTGAAATATTTGTAAAAAATTATCATATGCTTTATTTATATCATTTTCATCATAAACTATCTTCCAATCTTGTATTAATAATTCCTTTGTCAGTAAATACATTGATTCTTCGGTTCTTATTCTTTTATATTTAATATTTTTGGTATACTTTTTCTTCCTATAATCACATTGATAGACAGCAAAAATCGGCAGGTGGTCACTGATATCAGTCAATAAAAGCCCACTCCTGATATTATTTTCCATAATGTTTGTGAATATGTTATCTATTAGTGTGGCACTGTGTGACGTGATTCTGCTAGGTCCGGTAATTGTTGGATGTAAGCCCATACTGTACATTGTGTTGAAAAATTCTTCTGTCAAACTATGTTGTTTTGAATTCATCAGATCTATATTGAAATCCCCACAGATGAACATAACTTTATGAGTTAGTTTTGCATACATTTTTTCCATCCAGTCCTTAAATAAGTCAATTTTTGATCCAGGTGTTCTATATACACAGCTCACTACTATATTCTTCACATTGTCCAGACAGATTTCTATTGTAATACATTCAAATAAATCATCCACAGTTACTGACAGATTTTCAACAACCTTGTATTTCAAGCTCTTGTCAACATAAATTGCAACTCCTCCTCCTTTTTTCACTTTTCTATTTATATAATTTAATTCATAGCCATCCATGATAAAATCCACTCCTTTCTCTTCACTGAGCCACGTCTCTGTTATTGCCACAATATTGAACGGCTCTTTAAACTGATGTAAATAATCTTTAATGTTATTAAAGTTGGCATAGAGACTTCTGCTGTTGAAGTGGATCATAGAAATATTGAAATCAGATGTGACCATTGTGTTAAACTGTTCATCCGTGTAGTAACTACAGTCATTATTGATGGAGCTAAATAAATTATTATCAGGGTCTATCTTATATTCTACGTCCTGTGGGTTGTGATCTGTATATTCAAAAACTTTCAGTTCCTGTAGTTCCTGTTTGTTGATCTTTGGTTTCATGTAGTTATATGTCCTGTTGCAGATGAGTGTGATCCTTCAGTGATCCTTCAGTGTCTAACAGTTTTCATTTGTTGCTGTCGACTCCAGTTCATAATATTCATTGATATTTGTCCAGTTCCATAGTATTTCGGATGTTAATGACCTTGGTTTCTTCAGGTGATCCATTTAATTTGATGTATATTTTACAGTTTGATGTCCAGGTGTTTTGAATCTTTTTCTGCTTTCTCAGCTATCTTGCTTTTCTGGCTATTTCTGCGTTTTCTTTTGTCAGGTGCTCGTTTATGTAGATGTTCGTTCCCTTAGTTTCCTCCCTTGTTCTAGCAGCACAGTCTTGTGTTTTCTGTTGACAAACCTCATGATTACAGCTGGTTTGTCGCTGTTTTTCCTGGGTAGAGGGTAGCAGGCCTCAATGGTGTCACAGTCCAGCTGGATTCCTTTGGACTGCAGGAAGGCCGCCACTTGTTGCTCAGTGGATTTGGCTTCCAGCTCACTGAGCCTCCTTCCACTGTCCAGGGCCACCGCCCGAGCATATGATCGGGGTTTAATGTGGAGCCCTGTGATGATCACGTCGTTCACCCGGGTGTATTGTTCCAGGTCCGACACTCTGCTCTCCAGAAACGCCAGCCTCTTGACCTTCTTGGCGTTCTGGATCTGCAGCACTTTCACCTCCTCAACCAGGTCCAGAATATTTTTCTGCTGCAGCCTAACAGCAGAAACCTCTTCAGATAAGCAGTCGAGCGACTTTCTAATATCATCCACCACCTCAGCCTGCTGAACTTTCTTAGGACCCATGATCCTGGACAATTTATGTTGACTAGACATCTGACAGCTGTTTAGCTAGCTGATTGGTGGGCCACACTTCCATACCTTCTTTTATCCTCTTTGCCAAATGTTATGTCAGGACAAGGAGCCAAGGATGAGGCCAGGTGTCGAGCTAAATGCACGTTTATTATCAAGCCACACAACACACCACACTTGCAGCCGTCAGGCAGAAGAGATGGCAAAGAGACCGCCCCTCCTGCCTGCTGCCCTTTTATAGGCATGGGAGGTGGGGGAACCAGAAGCCAGAGCCACCACCCCATGCCTCACAAATGAAAGCATGGAACTATAATATTATAAATAACTACACAACATTCCACTCCCCTTCACAAAGTCCTAAACACACACACACAATTCAGACCAACCCAAATTTAGAACCAGAATCACGCACTAAGATGACAGAATCAGAATCAGAATCAGAATCAGAATCAGGTTTATTGCCATTGTTCATGTAGTACACAAACTAGGAATTTGTCTCGGTACAATGCTGCAACATTAAACATGATAAGATAAGAGAAATAAACTATACATGTAATAAAGTGTAGGATAAGATTAAGTGATACTGGTCAACAGTTAAAATATATATTAGCCAGCAGCAGATACTGTGGAGAACTATATAGTGCAGTCGGTAATGCAGGAAGAAAACAGTGATGATTGACATGAGTCTGGTTGAGCTGCTGTACATGGTGCACGAGAGTCACTTAGTGTTCAGCAGTCTAATGGCAGAGGGGAAGAAGCTGTTCATGTGACGGGAGGTTTTAGTCTGGATGGACCGAAGTCTTCTACCAGAGGGGAGGGGGGCAAACAGTACATGACCAGGGTGTGAGGGATCGGCTATGATCCGGCCAGCACGCCTCCGGGTCCTGGAGATGTACAGATCCTGGAGAGATGGGAGCTTGCAGCCGATCACCTTCTCAGCAGTGCGCATGACGCGCTGCAGCCTTAGTCTGTCCCTGGCAGTGGCTCCTGCGTACCACACGGTTATGGAGGTGGTGAGGATGGACTCGATGATGGCTGTGTAGAACTGCACTAACATCTTGGTGGGTAGCTTGAGCTTCCTCAGCTGCCGCAGGAAGAACATCCTCTGCTGGGCTTTTTTGATGAGTGAGCTGATGGTCAGCTCCCATTTGAGGTCCCTGGTGATGGTAGTGCCTAGGAAGCGGAAGGAATCAGCAGTGGTGATGGGAGAGCCTGAGAGGGTGAGGGGGGGCAGAGGAGTAGTGACTTTCCTGAAGTCTACAATCATCTCCACTGTCTTCAGAGCGTTCAGCTGCAGGTTGTTATTGCTGCACCAGGACGCCAGCTGGGCCACCTCTCTCCTGTAGGCGGACTCGTCGCCGTTGGAGATGAGCCCGATGAGGGTGGTGTCGTCCGCAAACTTGATCAACTTGACAGACTGGTGGCTGGAGGTGCAGGAGTTGGTGTAAAGGGAGAAGAGTAGGGGGGAAAGTACACAGCCCTGGGGTGATCCGGTGCTGATGCTAGTATAGTCTGAGACAGTCTTTCCCAGCCGCACATGCTGCCTCCGGTCCGTCAGGAAGTCGATGATCCACCTGCAGAGGGAGTCAGGCACGTTGAGCAGGGACAGCTTGTCCCGGAGCAGAGCGGGGCGGATGGTGTTGAATGCGGAGCTGAAGTCCACAAACAGGATCCTGGCGTAGGTTCCCGGGGAGTCCAGGTGCTGCAGGATGGAGTGGAGGGCCAGGTTGACTGCATCGTCTACAGACCTGTTGGCTCGGTAGGCAAACTGCAGCGGGTCCAGGAGAGGGGTGGTGATGGACTTGAGGTGGGACAGGACCAGGCGCTCAAAGGACTTCATGACTACAGAGGTGAGCGCTACAGGTCTGTAGTCATTAAGTCCAGTGATCCGTGGCTTCTTGGGGACAGGGATGATGGTGGAGGATTTGAGGCAGGACGGCACGTGGCATAACTTAAGGGAGGTGTTAAAAATGTCTGTGAATACAGGAGCCAGCTGTTTCGCACAGAGTCTCAGGGTGGAGGGAGACACGCCGTCTGGGCCGGGGGCCTTGCGCGGGTTCAGTCTGGAGAACTGTTTGAGCACATCCTGCTCACTGATGATAAGGGGAGGGGGGGAGGTGGGGGGGGTGCCTTAAATGAAGTAGGGAATGTGGAGGCTGTGGAGCTGGAGGGAGGGGGGGAGTTGGACACAGATGACGAGGTGTCAAAACGGGCATAGTGTTGGGACAGTCTCTGACAAAGGGCTTTGTCATCCTGACCTTTAGGAGCCTGAGGCCGATAGTTGGTGATCTGCCTCAGTCCTCTCCACACGGAAGCCGAATCATTAGCAGTGAACTGCTGCTGGAGTCTCTCTGAGTACACAGATTTAGCCCTCTTCAGCTCTCTGTTAAACCGGTATTTAACCTCCCTGTAGCAGTCCCTGTCTCCACTTTTCAGCGCTGCTTCCTTCTCCTTCCTGATCTGTCTGAGCTTAGCTGTGAACCAGGGTTTGTCATTAGAGTAACTCACCCTGGTGCGTGATGGAAGAATGTTCTCTTCACAAAAGTGGATATATGAGTTCACAGTGTCCGTGTACTCATCCAGATCATGCGTGGCTCCTTTAAGCATGCCCCAGTCAGATATTTCCATGCACGTTTCCAGCTTCTCCTCAGCATCACTGGTCCGTATCTTCGTAGTGCTCACGACAGGTTTAGTGAGCTTCAATCTCTGTCTGTATGTGGGAATGAGGTGAACCATCACGTGATCAGATAATCCCAGCGCAGCTCGAGGGACAGCGCGATATGCGTCTTTCACTGTGGTGTAACAGTGATCCAGTGTGTTTAATCCTCTGGTGGGGCATTTAATAAACTGTTTGTAGCGGGGGAGATCGTGGCTCAGATTGCACTGATTAAAGTCGCCAGCCACAATAATCAGCGAGTCTGGAAAACTCCGCTCTGTGTGTTGAATGTGATCCGCGAGCACGCGCTGAGCTTCGCGCGTGTCCGCGTCGGGAGGGGCGTACACAGCGATCAGTATAAAAGAAGCAAACTCCCGTGGGGAATAAAAAGGCTTGCAGTTGATAACAAGAAATTCCAAGGCAGGAGAACAGTGTTTGGAAATTACCGTTACATCAGAGCACCAGATGCAGTTGATGTAGAAGCAGACTCCGCCTCCTGTGGTCTTGCCGGAAAGCTCTGTGTCACGATCAGCACGGAAGAGCTGGAAGCCGTCGAGGCGCAGCGCGCTGTCCGGTATATTTTCCCGGAGCCAGGTCTCAGTAAAGCAGAGGACAGCTGAGGAGGCGAGGTCCTTAAAACGCATCAGCAGTCTCAGTTCATCCACCTTGTTAGAGAGAGAGTTGGTATTGGACAGAAATATGCCAGGCAGCGCCGTTCGCGAGCCTCTCCTGCGAAGTCGTACGAGAGCGCCCGCTCGTCTTCCTCTCTTCCGCCGTCTCACTTTCCGAGCCAAACAATAAACCAGATCGGCGGCAGGGGCTAGAAAAACTGGGAGGAGGTCCGTGGGGGTCAAAGTCCTGATATTTAAAAGTTCTTCACGGGTATAAGTGCAAGCAGACACACAATTGACAAACAAAAACAAACAAAGAGCGCAGCGAAGCACCATGTCGACCGCTGTGGGCGCCATCTTGGATCACTGACAAAGCAATATAACACAAGTGGCCTAGCACATTCACACCAAAACAACTAAAGCTAGGGGGAACGGGTGGACTGCCGTCCCACCCTACACGACAAAGCGGATTATTCTGCAACTTTTACTAAATGAGAGTCCATGTAAAACAAAAAATACGGCTGTGTCTCCTAAACTAAAATAAGACAAAATAACCCCCAGAAATATATGCAAACAACAGATGAACAGAACACAAACACTTCAAAGAACCTATGCATAACAGTCAACGTATGACACACACATAAAACATTTCAATCACATGCACAATAGTCACCCTATATACATCCGGCTGGAGAAAACACACCTGTGCCCCCACCCCCACCCCCCGGACCGTCCTATTTATCAGTCTGCCCCTGAAGGCAGTCTGCTGGTTGCCTCAGCCCTGGTGCGCCTCATCTTTGTCACCACCAGATGAGTCACTCGTTCAGGCTCATGTCCCACAGTCTCCTCCCGAGCACGCTGCAGCTCGTTCAGGTGCCTCCATGAGCCATCCAACAGGTGGCGATAAGCATCCTCCCATCTGGCCACCACACGCAGCCGCCCCTGGTGTGCCCCCAACTGCCGTTTGGCCCGTATCCACCATGGTCGTGCCTCCTCCTGAGCCCGGACCAAGTCCACGACTCCCAGAGGGGCCCTGCTCGGCTTGCAGGGTCTCTGCATGGCACATGATCTTACCGTGCCTAACAGTCTAGCCCCGACCTCTTTTGAATCTGCTGCAGACATCACCGTCGTGGCTCCCTGTTCACCGGCCCACGTCAGCTGAGCGCCGGGAACAATTGGAAACAGTCCCTCGGCGTCGCTCATCGTCGCAGGTGCCCCGCCGTGCCACCCAGTACCCTCGTTGAGGGCGACTTGGGCTCTGGCACAGGGACCCTTCTGTGATGACCCTGAGCAATACTGGTCCTACTCACTTTCTGGGGTGCTGGGTAGATCTTCATCCCACACTGCATCGTCTTCCACTCTCAGATCCACTTCATCGTCTCCCACAGTCCACAGCCTGACCACTCCTCCCCAGCACCGCTTTTAATGACGAAGCCCAGATCATAAAAAAGGTCGCAGCCCATTATATTGTCACCACGGGCTGTCACGGTGAACTCTAGGTCACACACCTCCACCAATTTGTACTGGGCCGTCAATCTCAGCGTACCCACCGTGGCAAGCCGTCCTCCTCCATATCCACAAAGCAGTGCTGGGTCACCTCCAATCCTGTAGTGTGGGAAAAACCATCTCACAGTAGCCCAATTCAGTAAGGAACCCTCCTCCCCCGTGTCGATTAGGAACAGCACCTCCACACCATCCAACTCCACCGTGCAGAACATGTATCCATTGGGGCTCTGGGACACAGTGTGAGCAGCCATCGGGGTCATCGGGGTAGGAGGGTCCGATTTACACTTCCTCCCTCGAACATGCAGCATACCCTGGCAAAATGATGCTTGCCGCAGTGCTTTCCTCTTGCCAGACAGTCTCTGGCTTTAAAACGGTGCTTCGTGGACCCACAACCTATACACTTGGGCTTGCCCGGGGCAGACCTCAATTCTACAGCGTTGGCATCATCTGCGTCATCTTCAACGCTCCCATCGTTTTCCAGGTCCACTACTTGTGTGGTCAAAGGGGATCCCAGCTGTCGGTGTGACAAATGTTCACTCAATTCCTGCGTCAGCTTATGCGCAGCTTCCAGCTGGAGCGCTAACTCAATGGCTGTTGATAGCATTAATTCACCCAAAAAAGTGAGCAGCTTCAATCTAATTGAAGAATTCTTTTGCAAAAACAGATCAGTCCAGTTGAGTTCAAAATGAGAAAAAACACTTTTCCATCTGTAGGTTTATAGGTGTTAGTATTTCCAAATCAGCTTCTAGGACATGGTCACTTGAAATGTGAGAATCTCAGACAGGATAAAGCAAAAAATCAAACATCAACTCATTTTTACTTTTTGGCATTTTATTAGAACGTTTTTTTTTGCAAAAACAGACAAGTCCTGAAAGCCATGCTATTTTGTCTGGAACATGCTTAAATGTCTATAAGCATCAATGTAGTATGATTGACACACTGATTTAGGCAGATCCACTCAGTAAAATGGTCTAATATAGCTTTAATAAAGCTAGAATTCAAGATTCAAAGATTTTATTGTCAATACTACTATACGTACATGACATACAGGAGAACTGAAATGGCATTTCTCTCTCTCTTCATTGGTGTGCACAGTATAAAAGAAAAGGAATAAGGCTGGAAAACAGAAACTCCTTCCCCATATGGTGAACTATATAGTGAATGTTCAGCCAACGGAGCAGAGAGAGAAGAGCTTCACAACATAAACTACCTTAAGGTATTTATGTTTAATAATTCATCCATCCATCCATCCATCCATCCATCTTCTTCCGCTTAATCCTTTTCGGGTCGCAGGGGGGCTGGAGCCTATCCCAGCATCTTTGGGCGAGAGGCAGGGTCCACCCTGGACAGATCGCCAGTCCATCACAGGGCCAACACAGAGAGACAGACAACCATTCACTCTCGCAGTCAGACCTAAGGACCATTTAGAATCCCCAGTTTGATGCCAATTAACCTAACCTGCATGTTTTTGGAATGTGGGAGGAAACCGGAGAAATCCTGGAGTAAACCCACGCAGACACGGGGAGAACATGCAGAATCCACACAGAAGGGTCACTGATGGTCTGGGGGTGGGATCGAACCCACGATGGTCAAGGGTGGAATCAATCCCATGATGTTCTTGCTGTGCTGCCACTGTGCTAACCACTGTGCCACCGTGCTGCCCTATTTGAAACTATGTACAAACAGAAATCAATTTAAAAATAGGTATAAACATTATTTGCTGAAAGAATAATCCCACTCCCCACTCCCCACTCCACCAACACCCCCCCACTCCCAACACACAGCCCCCCATCCTGACCCTGACCAGGACCCAGGTGAGGACGGAGCTGAGGAAGATCAAGGCGAGGAAGGCGTTGGGACCGGACGGCATCAGCGCAAAGCTCCTCAAGTCCTGTGCAGACCAGCTGTGTGGGATTGTGACGTATATCTTCAACCTGAGCCTGAAACTGGGGAGGGTACCACAGCTGTGGAAAACATCTTGTGTGGTACATGTACCAAAAACTCCCCACCCCAAAGACCTGAACAGCTACAGACCGGTGGCCTTGACGTCCCACTTGATGAAGACCCTGGAGAGACTGCTCCTTGCTCACCTCCGCCCCCTGGTGGAACCAGCGATGGATCCACTCCAGTTCGCCTACCAGCATGGCATTGGGGTGGAGGATGCGGTGATCTTCCTCCTTCACCATTCTCTGTCCCACCTGGAGAAGCCCGGGAATATGGTGAGGATCATGTTCTTTGACTTCTCCAGTGCTTTTAACACCATCCAACCGATGATCCTGAAGGACAAGCTGCTGCGCGCAGGGGTGGACCAGCACCTGTCATCATGGATCCTGGACTACCTCACGAACCGACCTCACTTTGTGAGAACCCGGGACTGTGTGTCTGACACGATCATCAGTAGCACGGGGCCCCCCAGGGAACGGTGCTGGCTCCCTTCCTGTTCACTCTTTATACTGCGGACTTCTCACACAACACAACACACTGCCATCTACAGAAGTTCTCTGATGACTCTGCGTTGGCCTCATCTCCAATGGAGATGAAGCTGAGTACAGAGGGCTTATCCAGGACTTCGTGGACTGGTGCCATCGGAACTGCCTCCAGATCAACACGAGAAAAACTAAGGAGCTGGTGGTGGACTGCCACAGGCAAGGACAACCCCTCACAGCACCAGTAAATATACAGGGAACAGACATCGAGATGGTGACAGCCTATAAGTACCTGGGTGTTCATCTGAACAATAAACTAGACTGGTCACACAATACTGATGCACTCTACAAGAAGGGACAGCGCAGGCTGTTCCTACTGAGGAGACTCAGGTCTTTTGGTGTACAAGGCGCGCTGCTGAAGACATTCTATGACACGGTGGTGGCATCAGCCATCACTTTTGGAGTGGTCTGCTGGGGCAGTGGCATTACTGCAGCCGATAGGAAGAGACTGAACAAATTGATCAAGAAAGCTAGCTCTGTCCCGGGGCAGCGCCTTGATCCGGTGGAGGAGATAGGAGAGAGAAGGACGGTGGCTAAACTGTCATCTCTGCTGGAGTCCGAGTTCCACCCTATGCAGGACATACTGAATGCACTGAGGAGCTCATTTAGCAGCAGACTACATCATCCCAGGTGCACAACCGAGAGGTTTCGCAGGTCCTTCCTACCAATGGCTGTCAGACTGTACAACCTAAGCAGGGCTGCTTGCAGAGATAGCAAAAAGACGTAACAAACTAATAGTTTTTTGAATGCAAAAGATGCAATAGACTTACACAATGGTCCCCTCCGGCATACAACTAGGAAAATACCGGTCGCTATGGAGAGTGAGAATATGTATGGGCACATAATCATACCATGTAGGATAACTAAGTAGACGGTTGTGCTGTTTCATCTCATCTAGCAACAATGCTCTGCACTGTGTGTGTTCATATATTTACATATTTATTCCATCTAGCTACAATGCTCTGCACTGGGTGTGTTTATGTTTATATATCTATATATTTATTCCATCTAGCTACAATGCTCCGCACTGTGTGTTTATATATCTACATATTATTCCATCTAGCTACATTGCTCCGCACTGTGTGTTTACATATTCATATATTTATTCCATCCAGCTACAAGGCTCTGCACTGTGTGTCTGTGTGTGTGTGTATATATATATTTTATAGTAACATGTAGATATGTATATTAGCTGCTCTTGCTTGCTTGTTTTTTTTTCTTGCCTTCTGATTGTTGCTCTGAGTGTTGCTATCCCTGTGCTGTTGCAATCCTGGAATTTCCCCGTTGTGGGACTAATAAAGGCTTATCTTATCTTATCTTATCTTAATATATGTTCGAAGGGTAGTATTTATATGTACGATTCACTATGCTTACTTTGGGACACTCTGGGACACTATGGAATGGTGGGTGGGACAGTACTGTGTATATCTGTGTTGTTTGGGGCTGGTTTTGATGTATGGACTGTATGTATGTTGGGATGGATGGGTGTTAATGTTGATATGTACAAAATATAGTTAATTGTTTACTTGGGGTCTTAAATGTGGTAAACTGTATATATTTCACATGGGTTGTATTTATGGAAAAGAGGAGTTGGAATTAATAAGTGTTCACTTCTTCCCTCTCCCTTTTGAGCACTGTATACTGTTACTTTTATCACACTTGTCATTTGTTTTGTTTTTGTTCGAAATAAAGTATCTATCTATCTATCTATCTATCTATCTATCTATCTATCTATCTATCTATCTATCTATCTATCTATCTATCTATCTATCTATCTATCTTACTGAGTGAAGTACGTGGCGGTAAGGACTACAGCTCCTGACCAGATAGAGTGATGATATGGAGCGACGTATGTGGCAGTAATGTACCTGTAATCTGGTTGCTGACCGCCAATCAAATCTAAAAGAAGAAGGAACATCATAGGACATTTCACCCATAAGGAGTCGTTATACATAGGAACATCATAGGACATCATGCAGACATCATAGGAACATGACAAGAACACCTACGCAAGAATGCTGTTTGTTGACTTCAGCTCAGCATTCAACACAGTTATCCCCTCCAAGTTGATCACTAAACTTGGGGACCTGGGAATCAGTACCTCCACCTGCAACTGGATCATGGATTTTCTGACCAACAGACCCCAGCATGTTAGGTCAGGCCCCAACCATTCTTCCATCATCACACTCAACACTGGTGTACCACAGGGCTGTGTGCTCAGCCCATTCCTCTACTCCCTCTTCACCCATGACTGCAGGCCTATGTATGGATCCAATTCCATCATAAAGTTTGCAGATGACACCACAGTGATCGGACTCATCAGGGACAACGATGAGTCAGAATACAGGGCAGAGGTTGAGCTCTTGGCTACTTGGTGTGCTGACAATAACCTGCTCCTTAACACCAGCAAAACCAAGGAGCTCATAATGGACTACAGGAAGGAGAGGGGAGAGACACATGACCCCATCCATATCAATGGCATAGCTGTTGAACGTGTCCCAAGCTTCAAATTCCTGGGGACCCACATCTCGGAGGACCTGTCCTGGTCAGTTAACATCACCAGCCTGATCAAGAAGGCCCATCAGCGCCTCTTCTTCTTGAGGACACTGAAGAAGAACCATCTGTCAACTGACATCCTGGGCAACTTCTACCACTGCGTGATAGAGAGCACCCTGACCAACTGTGTCACAGTCTGGTATGGGAGCTGCTCTGTTGCTGACCGTAAGGCACTGCAGCGGGTGGTGAAAACCGCCCAACGCATCACAGGGACTCTACTTCCAGTTATAGAGGACGCCTACAGGAAAAGATGTCTGCGCTGGGCACGCAGCATTCTTAGGGACTCCAACCATCCTGCTCATGGACTGTTCCAGCTTCTCCCCTCCGGAAGGTGTTTCAGAAGCCGTCGGACTAGAACCAGCAGGTTTAGGAACAGTTTCTTTCCAACAGCTGTCATGTTATTGAACTTGGTTCCCCGCTGACTCTCTTACCATCATCTCTTACCATCCTCACCTGTACATAACTGCCCACCTAACTTATTGCACATTATTTGCACATAACAGTACTCTTAACTTTCTGCACTGCTGCATATATTTGCTTAAATTGCACATACTGTCAATTACTGTATATACTGCACTGCTGTCCTTTGCACTTCTGATTGGATGCTAAACTGTGTTTCGTTACCTTGTATATACATGTGTAATGACAATAAAGTTGAATCTAATCTAATCTAATCTAAAACATCATAAGCAGTCCTATGATCCTTGGCCGTGACACACACACTGACAGAGACACAGATATTTCTTGAATTTATAGCGTGTATGCACCTTTCAGTTGTTTGCTGTCCGCCGGTAACTGAGAAAAGAAGAATGCACCTGTAGGCTGGTTGCCAACTGCCAGTCAAATCTAAAAGAAGAAGAAGAAGTGGCCGACATCTTGTTGCAGTTGCCACGGCCAAGATGTGTAAAGTGATGATATAGAGTAAAGTACGAGGAGACAAAGAAGAGTGATGTCTGAAGATAGAGTTGAGGTTTGATTGGACACAGCAATGATGATAGAAGGACTACAGCTCCTGACCAGATAGAGTGATGATATAGAGTGAAGTACGTGGCGGTAATGCACCTGTAAGCTGGTTGCCAACCACCAATCAAATCTAAAAGAAGAAGAAGAACTATTACCAATATCATAAAATGTATCTTTGTTTTTAGTTAAAAACCTTCTAACTGTCCCAGGCACCGTTTGGCACCATAACCCCTAGTGGTCAATAGTGGTATAGATTTTTTGTCAAGAAATATTCAGATCCTCTGGTGAGATTTCCACGGCTGTAACTTGAAAGTTGCAAGAGAAAATGACTTACTGTCAATTAGAAAGATGTAGAATATGATTCAAACTTTCAGATAAGAATAAATTTATGCATCTAATTTGCATAATGCCATGGGAGCTATATTGAATTACATAACTCAGTCAAATGTGGACTTTGGACATATTTACACAAAAAATGGTTCTGTTTTTTTCACCATTTTTTCTACAGGGGTATGTTGTTATCTTCAAAGTATATGAACAAGAAAATCAGTACAGTGTAAAGAAACAAAGAAATTTGTCACGTTACCGTTGGCGAAGGGGGCTGTCTGGCTGGTGTTGTCGCTCTGTTTTCGTCCATCTTGGTCGTTATTTTGCGTTCTGTCAGTCATTTGCGCTCTTTCCCACGTCTACAAAGTCTTATGATTATCCCATGTCAAGCGCAGTGGTGGAGTGGTTAGCATTGTGGCAGCACAGCAACTCACCCTTGGACGGGGGATCCTGGGTTCGATCCCAGCCCCCGACCAACAGTGATCTGTGTGGAGTTTGCATGTTCTCCCAGTGTCTGCGTGGGTTTACTCCGGGATTTTTCCGGTTTCCTCCCACATTCCAAAAACATGCAGGTTAGGTTAATTGGCATCAAACTGGGGATTCTAAATGGTCCTTAGGTCTGACTGCGAGAGTGAATGGTTGTCTGTCTCTCTGTGTTGGCCCTGTGATGGACTGGCGATCTGTCCAGGGTGGACCCTGCCTCTTGCCCAAAGATGCTGGGATAGGCTCCAGCCCCCTACGACCCGAAAAGGATTATTTAAAAATTCAGCAAAAACAATTTGATCTAATACAAATTTACTACAAATTACATGCAGGTATTCATTTTTTTTACCACTGTTAGTCTGTCACATTTTACTGTCTCACGTGATGACGTCATTAACCGTGCTGCGAAAACAAGCCCAGTAGTGTCTGAAAGCTGTTGATTTTATTGTTATACAGTGGTACCTCTACTTACGAACATCTCTACATACGGAATTTTCAGGTTACGAGACGCCTCAACGGGAAAATATTGCCTCTAGTTACGAACGAAATTTCAGGATACGAAAGGCAAAAAAGTACGCGCTCCTCGCAGCTTCCGTAGTTTACCGAACGTAAACATACCTGTAGCTGCTCTGCCATTGGCTATCGCCTAGCATCTTCCTGGTATCCCAATGGCCACAAAGTTTTTTTTTTTTTCCAAAACTTTATGCGTTTGGTTGATCTCGCCAAAGAATATGGCCGTAATACATCAACGATCAGCACGGTATTAAAACAAAACGAAGCACTTACAAGCCGACAAAAGCAAACATCCTTGGATCAGAACATGAACCAAAAGGTGACGACGTCGACGACGATAGCCGTTAAAGGGTAAATGAACATAATTTTTATTATTCTTTCTCTTTTATTATTCTCTTTTATTATTCTTTCTCTCATTTTAAACTCTCATTTTATGTTTATTGTGCAGTAATCTAATTGTAACATGTATTTGTTACATGTTTTGATGCGTTTTTATGATTTATAAAAAATTTATGCCCGAATTTTGGGGGCTTGGAACGGATTACGGCATTTACATGTAAAACGCGCCTCTACTTATGAATTTTTCACGTTACGAGAATTCTTCCGGAACGAATTAAATTCGTACGTAGAGGTACCACTGTATGAAGTTTACTGTATAGTCCACTATATCTAAATTCACTATATAGCGAGTAGAGAGTGAGTGAGTGAACATTCCGAACACAGCCAGGGAAATCAGAGCAAGCAGACTCGGAAGGCAGCCAAGATGAGTCATGTGACCCAAATACCAAGCGTTGATTTGCCCTTTGGAGTTATCTGGTTTTGTAAAAAAAAATGCTCCCCGAGTTTATCGGCTTTTGAAAAACAAAACAAAACATGAATTTGTAGTGTCTACAACATAGGACATATCGGCTTTTGAGACAAAAGGATTTGAACTTCTACAAGTAGGTAATGTTAACAGTTGTTTGATGTAAAGATGGAAATTTTCATGGAAGTGGTGTTTATTGGTTTTTGCAAACAAACTTCAATTGCAGCGCAGTTGGTATGCTCTGCCAACTGCTCGTGAACCATCTCCTCCTCCAATGGTCCACACCCACACTCGCTAGCTAGTAGCCTCAGGTCTGCTATGAATGAATGGACTTGCCCACCTGTTGGTGGCGCTGCCGAAACTTAATCCTCTGACCTATGACGTTGCCTGGGGCGCAAAAATGGCGTGCCATTAGCTTGACCACATCGTCAAAACTGTCACAGTCGCCAAGCATGCTCAGAATCCACTGTCCCTCCATTCCCAGGTTGTGCACCAATAATGTGAGTGCCCTCAATTTGTCCAACTTCCCAAGGTTCAGCGCCACCATGTACGTTTGAAAAGTGGCATACCACCTTGGCCAGGGAACGGGTGGCTTGCCCAGGAGCTCCAAAAACTGCCGAACAGGAATAACACACACTTCCATACCTTCTTTTATCCTCGTTGCCAATGTTATGTCAGGACAAGGAGCCAAGGACGAGGCCAGGTGTCGAGCTAAACACACGTTTATAATCAAGCCACACAACACACCACACTTGCAGCCGTCAGGCAGAAGAGATGGCAAAGCGACCGCGCCTCCTCTCTACTGCCCTTTTATAGGCATGGGTGGTGGCAGAACAGGAAGCCAGAGCCACCACCCCGTGCCTCACAAATAAAAGCATGGTACTATAATATTATAAATAACTACACAACAGATAGCAAGTTAAATAACAATTCCATATAAGCAATGATGAAATTTAGAATTCAACTGATCTCAGTGACAGTGGTCCATCCTTGCTGGAGAAGCTGTTCAGTGACTGGGTGCTGGAGGGTACTGTGGTCAGACTGGACATCTGACACAGGCTGCACTGTGAAGCTGCTGTTGTGATTAAACAGAGCCATGCCAAGTATGCGCCGCTCATGAGTGCCTTGGCAGGTGCAGTGCTGACCTACAACAAGGACGATATAATGCTCCTAGTCCAGGCAGTTAGGAGTGGCAACCAAGAGTTGTAACGTCAAGTATTCAGACGAGGAAATGATCGGCTTCCTTAAGCCTCACAAGATAAGGTCTTACGTCAAGTGCATTGCCCATGGTGTTGAGGTAAGTGTCATATTAATCCATGTATAAATTTCACGAATAAGAAGAATCTAATTGCTTATTTGCCAAAATAGACTTCACTATACTGAACTGAGGTGTCACACTTCAAGAGGAGATCTAAGCTTGGAAATAAATGTAAGATCATAAGGAGTAAGCATACGTTCCATGTGACTGAATGTTGCAGGAGACAGCTTCAGTGATGGAGTCCATCATTGCTGAGTTCAAGGGACCAGCAGCCCTTGACATTGATAGCATCCACCTGTTCAAGTTAATAGAGGCAGTTGATGCTCACTGGGCAACAGCAAGTAAACATCTTAGATGTATGCAGGTGGGTTAATGTCTTTGTAGTAGTCATGTGTCATTGTAAAACCATCTAAACTAATGTGTCAATATTTGAATGGACGCCAGAATAAACAAGGGATTTGCAGTTTGTTGTGTTTTACAGGATCCTCCTGGCATACAGCTGTATGTGTCTGTGAAGGTGGTGGTGCTGAATGGTGTTCCACTGAACAAGTACAGGTGCCGGCGAGGAAGCAATTAATTGGAGGGGTTGCATGCACACCTGTACAACACCATTCCTTCTCAAAGATGTGGAATTATGCCATTCCAAGAAAGTAATAAAACAACACTTCAGCATAGCAGATTTTCTATCAATGATGCATTACACTTCATAGCTTAAGTATGTCATCTCTGCTATACAATAATACATAGAATGTTCCTGTGTTTCAGGTATATCTGATTACGTTTGCTGTGCAGTGGAACAGCAGCATGGAATCCCTCCTGGTTGCTGGAGGTCAGGGTTGGCAGACACCATGTATGGATGCATGGCAGATCCAGCACATGAATCAGCAGGCTGAGGTGCTCTTCAGCAAAGATCACGTCCTGGAGCCCAACTTGGCTGCCCCCATGCCCTACCCTGATGAATACAAGGACCCAGATGAGGAGGAGCTCCTTGGTGTGGAGTATGCAAGGCGTCAGTCAACCAGCTTCACTGCGAGGGATTACTATGACCAGAAAGGTACAGTACTCTATCACACAATACAGCAATACACATATATCTGAAGCAAAGATACCCCTGTACTTTTCATGCAATGATGGTCAATGTGATAAAGATAACTTTTGATGTTAATATGAAACAAAGAAACCTTGCATATTTTTCACATGATATTTGTGTATGAATGAATCTACAAGTGGCTGTTGTAACTGACCAGACTCATTTGTGATTGGTACATCTTTGCAGTGGAGGAAGAGCAGTCTCATGAAGAAGAGGAGTCGACTGAACAAAGGGAAGAGGAGATGGCAGATGAGGGTGTTGACAGGTCTGCAGAGCCAGAGGAGGACCCAATTGACATCATCTGTAGGGAACATGCGCTCCTCACACGAGCAGAAAAGTTGGAGGAGGAGGAAAGTCCTGCTCTGCAGGATGTGCTGATGACCCAGAGCCATGTGCATCTGCCAGGATTAGAGGAAGTGGACGCATTGGCCCTGCTGCTTCTAGAAGTGGCAGACAACAGTGACCACCACCTAGTGCCAGCTGACCTGAGGCAGAAGATTGTTACAGCTTCCAGTTCTCTACAAGAGCACGACAAAACCACTGCCAACTTTGTCCAGAAGTATGAATCCAGGTGGGGGTACAGCTTGTTTGGCCGGTGCCTTGGGGCCGACACAGCTCAGAGCAGAGCAGCCCAGAAGACAAAATTCAGCTGGATGAGGTACCCTCAGGCAGCATGGGTGACTGAGGACGATTGTCTGCTGTACCTCATCATCAAGCTGTTGAAAAATCTGTCACCAGCCAGTCACCTCTTCTCCCCCAGTAAAGTCACAACTGCAATAAAGGGCCAGTACAAAAGGATTGTAGACCAAGTTAGGGACGATCCTATCCTCTGCTGCCACTCCACTCCTCTGCCCAACCTAAATGACAAACCCATCTCAACCTTCATTGCAAGGGAAGAGAAAAAGGCCAACTACAGAGCTACAGTAATGCCCAAAGTGAAGCCCCACCACAGAGTGCTGTCAGATGAACCAGTACCAGAAGCTCCTACTCTGCCAAAATCCCTACCACCCCCACATCAAACTCAGGTGCAGTACGAGGACCTTCACCATGTAGCTGGGAAAAGGTGTGTGTGAGAAGTGAAGGAAAGTTGTCTAAGCACTTGATTTCTCAAGTATGGACACTTTATTACAATAAGTGAAGAAGGGAACAATTGTGATCTAGATAATTTAACAAACTTTAAACATAACAAACAATGTGTATTAATTGTCATATATTTGAAGTGTTATCATGGTACAGTCACACTTCCATCCAACAACCACTCAAGGAACCGAGGAAAAATGGTTGTTGACCGGAGTTGGTTGTCTGATAGAGAAGGTTGGGTAGACAGGTTTGACTGTATCTCTTTTCTCTCTCCACTGTATTTTGTCACCCCCTCTAGTGTCTAAATTAATTTCCAAAATATGATTTCAAAACACTTAAACATATATACTGATTTCTCAGGACATATTCCATAAAGATTCTCTACACCACTTTTCTAGTTTGTGGACAGTTATCCAGCATACTACTTTTGTAGGGTGTGGACAGCAAAGGGTTAATGTATGTAAATCATATTGATACTTATCACGGCATGTATATTTTATATATGCAGGTTAGATGTGGAAGAACCAGAGCGAGTGAACCGGCATATTCCGCCTAAGCCCACCGTGACCACATACATCCCACCAGAGTGTGGGCATCTCCTGTACTCCTGGTAGTTCCTGCACAGCCACAGGCCCCGTCCATGCTGCTTCCCACGACATCATGCAGTGAGGGCAACACATGCTTCATACCTACAGCACCACCCCTGCACCAACATCCGAACCAAGCAAGCCCCATAGATCCTTGAAGCCATGTGATGTGTGCTACGTGCCACAGTGTGGTAGGCAGCAAAAGAGGTGTACACCCCCCAAAGACAAAGCTGCTGGAAGAGCCAGGAAATTTTTACCTATTGTCCAGTAACTAATAGCGCCGATCGAGGAGCTAGCCAAAGTGCTAAAAATAACTTTCACTACTGTGCATGCGTGTGTTTACTTGGCTGAAGTAGGACAAACTTTCTGGGCCACTGCATCGCGTGAATGGAGCAAGGCAGGTGTGCCTGAGGGGAATTAACTTCACAATGGCTATGCAAATGGTGTCAAGTGAGACTGAAGGGACTATGAAGAAGACAGGTGCGACTAGACACTGCTGCTATGGTCTTTGCAACAGTGATAGCAGATACAGCGACCGTGAGCACATGAAAAATGTGGGATGGATACCCAAACCTAAACAAAACTTTGAGAAATGTCAAAAATGGGTCAGAGCTTGCAGCCGTGAGGGGTTTACTGTTGAAAAAGTGAAAAAATGGACTTACATCTGCACAAAGCATTTTGTTGGAGGCAATGGCCCAACTGAAACTCATCCTGACCCTATTCCTGCAAACTACAATGCCAGTCAGGTATGTGGATTTTAATGATTTGTGGATTGTATAAAATTGCAGAGGTCAAAGAAACAGGTTGACTATAGACGCCATTTCAATGCCTTTGAATTTATTTGAAGTATACTGAAATCTTGACAAGGAATTAGTGCGCTTGTTATCTCTAGATGATATTTTTGTTAACATAATATCAGTATGCCAAACATTGTGTCAAGTAGACCCTTGCATTTATTAAGTTATTCATTTACTGTACATATAGTTTATTTATTTATTTATTTTTTTTTTGCATTAACAGGTCATGAAGGCATCTCGAAAAAGGAAGCCACCAATGGCACGCAGTAGCAGTCTGTCCTGCCCATCAAAGAAAAAAAAGTTGGAAACTCCTGATTCATTGTCACCACCTGAGAAAGTACCTGAGACATTGTCTGCAGCTGATGGTTCTTCCGAAATGGATGTACCTCTGATGTGTGAAAATGAAAATGTAACTGAAGTTACCACTGACAATGGAGGTGCAAATGAGAGCAGCATGGATTCCAAGGAGACACAGACAAACTTTGCTTGTGGTGAGCTTATTGCACACAAAGTAGAGGCAATTATAAAGAAACGTTCTGCAGAAAAGCTACCACCCCGCGAAAAAACAAGCAGAGGTTTTGGTTATCTTAGCATGTCAGCAGATGGAAAAATGTTTCAGTTTTACACAGGTCTCTCATTGGAGCATTTTCATCATTTGTTTAACTCACTTGGAGATAAGGTCAACAGGCTGAGTTATTGGAGAGGATCAAAGACCACCAAGAAATCAGCAAAGATACACAAATTTTTATGTAAACTGTCACCCAAAGATCAGCTAGTGGTGCTGCTTATGAAACTTAGACAAGCCTTTCCAAATAAAGACTTGGCTTACAGATTTCAAGTTAGTCCTTCAACAATCTCCAATGTGATCAACACCTGGCTTCAGTTCTTGTACACCAAGACATCATCTCTTCGACAGGAGCTATTTCCATCACGAGAACTGATCAAAGAACATTTGCCAGCTTGCTTCAAGTCCTTCAAGAACGTTTGAGTCATAATTGACTGTTTTGAAGTGTTTGCTCAACAACCTCATAATTTTGAAGAGCAAGGTAACATGTATTCCAGCTACAAAAACCACTGTACTTTCAAAGGTCTTGTTGGAATAGCCCCCACTGGGGCTATAACCTTTGTGTCTGACATGTACGAAGGCTCAATATCAGACAAAGAAATAGTCAGTCAGGTCTGCTGAAATTGTTAAATCCAGGGGATCTTGTGATAGCAGACCGAGGCTTCGATATCAGAGATATTTTGCAAGCCCAACAAGTTCTTCTTAATATACCCCCTTTTTTGAAAAATAGGAAGCGGCTAACTCCCCAGGAAGAAGTTTTGACAAAGAGAATTGCTCGGGTGAGAATTCATGTTGAGAGAGCAATTGAGAGGATGAAAAAAAATAAAATTATTGGACGAACTGTACCTCTAAATATGAAAGGGGTCATAAGTCAAATGGTACATGTTATAGGTTTTTTGGTTAATTATCAGGAACCTCTGGTAAAATGACTGTGGAATTTCTGTTTGCAAAGTGGAAAATATAAATTATGTCGTGGATTAGTTGTGTTCGAGGAATAACTAGAAACTGTTGTTCATATGCGTTTTATTCTGTAAAGAAACATATAGGCCTGTTCAGTTTTTTGATTGATGTTTATAGAACATTTTATTTATTTTTTCTTACAATAAATATTTTATAAAAAAATTAGAGTGTTTGTATGTAGACAATTTTTTGTTTGTTTGCGACAATATATTCTCATTTAGCTGTTGTTTAACCAGCCAACATAACAGTGATGTATAACATAATGTATAAAGTTCTTTCATACTGAGTAACATGGTGTAAATGAAATACCAAATATTGAGAAATACATTTACTCACAGGACACAACATTTTAAACATAAATATATTTTGTACATATAATGTATAAATTGTCAACACCAGATCGAGTTATGGTATTGATATGTGGACAAATGTTGGATTGTTTGCTACAATACACACTAATTTAGCTGTTGTTTAACCAGTCAATAGCACCACAACAGTGATATAGATCATGAATGTATATATATAATACTGATTATGTGGTGTACATGATAATAATACTGATTACATGGTGTACATGAAATACCAAAATATTGAGCAATACGTTTACTCACAGGATAAAACATTTCAAACATCCAATATGTATATGTACATACAATGTATAAGTTGTCAAAACTAGAGTTATAGTATCGATATGTGGACAAATTTTTGATTGATTGCTACAGTACATTCCAATTTAGCTGTTGTTTAACCAGCGATTAAGCACCACAACAGTGATACATATCCACAACATAAATGTACAAAAACATGTCATACTGAGTAACATGGTGTAATGAACTACCCAAATATTGTGCAATAATTACATGTAGACTTCACACACAGGATACTACATTTTAAACATCCAATATATATTACATTATAATGTATAAATTGTCAAAGCCAGGGTTATAGTTTATAGTTACACATTTCCGAGCATACATCTTATAGTGCAAATTGAAGTATGTTCACAAGTGTCACAGTCACAGAATGAATGGCATCAGTTTCCTTGGGATTCGCATTTCGAAATACTCTGGGACGACAACATTCTTGTACACTTCAAGTAATTTCGGAGCTGTAGCAGCCCAAAATTCCGGGTCCCTTTTTATTCGTTCCACTGCAATCCCTTTTGGGCTCCAAATCAAAAAGTCGCACCAGTCAACTTCGCAACAGGCCATTTGCATTTGTACTTGCCAGTAGTATTTATGGCTAGTTTTTAAAGTAACTGCTCCATTTACAACTCTGCTACAGAATGCTGACAATTTTTTTCTTGGGCAGTTTGCTGAGATCATGTGGATCCAAGTCCTGCAGTACCAATGGGCACTTGATCTCCAACAAGCCAACTATTGTGTCCTTGTTGAAAACGACACCGTCAGGACTGCATCCCAGGCCAGGGTACTTTGGATTCAGCCAGAAACCACTTTCTTGAACTGACAAACCAGTGTTCATCAAGGACTCCTTGTACGCGAAGAATGCATTTGCTTCATTTTTCATGCCATACTGCATGGCCGACATTGACACAGTTTGTTCCCACATCGTACTCCTCAGCAAATTGAAGAAAGTGCGTTGGGAAGAAGCAGTGGCAAAATCTTTGCATCGGGACGCTGTGATACGGTACCAGCGTTGGGCATGCCATTCCACAGTTGTAGATTGTCCTACAGTGTTCATGCATTGGTGTACCACTGGGCCGGTGTTTTCTTTGACTGCTTCAATGAAGGTGGTTGTCATTTCTTGAAGAATATGTTTTCTGTCTTCTTGCAGATCATAGTCTTGATATTTAAGTTCCACGACTGTTTGAAACATTGTTTTCTTGGCTAGGCCTGACAAACTAGCGATGAAAGTGTTGGCGAATGTGGATTCTTCTGAGGCACCATTGGTTGGGTTGTAGTTGACAATGCGGTCTACTTTGATTTTCTTTGTGTAGTTGCTATTGAAGACCAACTTTGGATCTTTTCTTCTCTTTCGGCCAACATTCCACTTACAGAGCTGACTTGTGCAGGAGACTGGTTTGTGGCCAAAGCGGAGGACGTAGTCTTCTAGTGTAAAGAGCAAACCTGCCACATGGCTGCATCTTCCCATGGCCGACGCCTTACAGACACAAGAAGCATCAACCACTTTGCTGTCAGCCTTACATAAGGTTACGTGTGTACTGTAGAACTCATTGGAATATGATGCTCTAACTTGTGCCTTTAGAAAGTAGTGATGATCTGAGCAGTTGTCCTGAAGAGCACCGACATGTCCACTGACAAAATACTCCCTGCCTTTCCCCAGAGGCTTGCTTGTCCCGAATTCATGATCATTCTCGGTGTTTTCTTCATCAGCATCAGGATCAGCTTGAGCATCGGCAGAAGGTATTAACTGTGCAGATGTTATCATGTGCTTGTAGATAATACCATACGAGAATAACATTGGGATATCTCGAGCAGGGAATGTCTTCCATCCATTTTTTGGCACACAGGGTGGGGATGCATGCGAGTGTTGCACATTTGCTTGTGATGCCAAATCTTTCAGTATGTTCTGTGCCTTTTGCTCATACCATTTCCCGCCAACAACTGCCACACTGAGGTTATCCTTCTGGCCAGACGAAATGCAGTTTTCACATCTGAATAAAAAATAAGGGAGGGAAATAGTTAATCCTTCAGGTCATCCTCATTCTCGAGTCACTCAAGCAATCCACACAGCATGTATAAATAGTCATAGGAAAAGGGCATTACTACTGGAAAGAGATGTTTTGCACTTTTGGCACTGTGAATTTCACAATTTTGTAATGAAATTCAAAAATAAATAAAATTAATTATACTAAGAGTGCACTGCTATGGCATAAGAACCAGCCATTTACCATGCATCAATTTATTGAGTATAAACATGCTGGATTAAATTATATATGAAAGACAAAACTGAATAAATTATTTTATTTTTTTTTTGGTTCAGAGGGATAATTAAGATAATTAAGATAGCACAACAATTTGTTTTAACCATGTCAATGAACAGAAGCCTAGTGATGCTTACAAAGCTTGTAATACTACTATGTAAAACAGTACATGTAGGCCTACATCCACCCCTGGCCCAGCTGTGCTGAACACTGCTGAAATCGCAATTTCAAAACAGTGAATGGACAGTACTTTTTATTTTGCACCCCCCATCCATTTTCAATATATAGATCTGCATCAGATTTGGTTCCTAGTCTTACATTAAACTCAATAGCACACAATTTCTAGTCTATGTTGTTATGATAAAACATACATGGCAGTACTCACCTTTTCACAAGAATAGGCTTGTTTCCCAACACTGGCAACCCGCGACATTCCAACCATCGCTTCAGTTGGACCACAGAATGTTGAGAAATGTCACTGTAAACAAAGGCAGCCCCTGGGACTTCGCTTTCTAACAATTTTACAAGTGGGAATGCAGTATCACTCGCCATTGCTCCACCGGTAGGACAGGGTTTTGTTTGTCCGACCTTGTGTAGTGCTGTGTACCACATGACTACCAGCGCGAAAACTGATGACGTAGTCCTCGATCGGCACTATTAACTAACTGTACTAAGTAACTGTACTCTAATCAGTAAGTAATTCAACCACTTCCTGTTTGGAAGGTGTTGTGTACACTAGCTTTGAACACTTCAAAAGTGTTGTAGATGAGGAACTAGAAAAGAGGAAAAACAACTAGAGTCCAACATCTGCTAGCAGGCTCACCTACTGTCTGGGTGTGGTACACCGGCTCCACGGCCGAGAACAGGAAGGCTGTGCAGACGGTCATCAACACCACCCAAAAAATTATTGGCAGCCCTCTGCCCTCCCTGGAAGACATCCCCAGGTCCTCCTGTCTCAGAAGGTCCAAGGCCATCACAGGAGAGCCCTCACATCCCGCCCACCGCCTGTTTGACCTGCTTCCCTCTGGACAACGGTTCAGATCAATCAGATTCCACACCTCCAGACTGACAAACAGTTTCTTCCCCTGGGCCATCTGGACTGCAAACAGTCAGAGGCCCCACCCCCTCCCTCTGAACGCGCACATGCACAGAACTGAGGACCTTTAAATTATCACTATAACTCACCTGTCTTTGTACTCCTCACTTTCATGTATATTGATCCATCAGTGAAACCACTACTATACATAATCTCCATAATCCTTGGGCCATTTTATTCAGTTGTGTGTTCTGCACTCTTATGTACATAGTTCCATCCATGAAGCCATCCCCATACCTGTGTATATTTCCATAATCCTGGGTCATTTTCATTTTTATTTCAGTCATGTGTTTAGGCTGCATGTCCTGAGCACCCTCAGCACTGAAACACTCTCGGCGGTGGCCGCTTTTTGTAGCGGCGTAGGGCACTCAGAGTTGAAAAAATTTCAACTGTTCAGACTGCAGCTGAGCTCGTCAATGTCAGACCTTTCTAAGCAGCCAATCAGAATAAGGAAGGGCGGGACATAGGACACCGGTACAGTCTGTACTCAGACTCCTGTTTTCAGTCTCGTCATATTTTGCAGCCAGAGCTGCTACCAATTCTAGTTTACATTTCATGTCCATTGTTATTTAGAGACCGCTCTTAAAAATATGTAGAAAGTCTGACCATAGGAAAAGCAATCTGTTGCTGGGATACAGGGCACAGAGTTTTTTTTTTTATAGAGCGCAGAGCACAAACACTGAAAAAAAGATGTTCAGGGCAGTCAGGCGGAATAAAAACGTGTTTGGTGGACACACAGCCTTAATCGTGTGTTCTGTAACCATGTTTGATCTAATCCTTCTCTCTTTGCTGCGCAGTAGCCTGGTGGAGCACCCACAATTTTGTTGTACTGTACAGCTGTACAATGACAATAAAGCCTATTCTGTGCTATTCTATATTGTACTCTAATCAGATGCAGAATCTTTACTAGCCATCCCTTTTCCATGCAAAAATGTACCATTCCAGCATTACCGCATGTCCAAAAGTGGACTACTGTAAAATTCAGGCTTAAAGATAGTGGCACATTAAAGTAGAACTGAACCCACCTTTTGGCGCAAAAAGTAGAATAGCAGATTATTTCCTTATTACCTATTGTATTTTTCAACACATAAAAGAAAATGTTAGGCCGTGCGATGGCCAAGCTATAAGCCGATAAACTTTTGCCTCTGGCTGGCAGTGCCAAACAAACCGGAAGTAGTGCAGACGACGCTGCGTGACGTCACGAGTGTGATCCCTAAACAAAACAACAATGGCAGATGATAGCAGTTCCAGCAGTCAAGAACACCAGAGTTTTCAGAGTGAAGAGGCATTCAGGATCGGTGACGAGACAGAGGAGGATGCAGGAGTGTGGCAGGTGGCAGGCGTGCACGCGAGCCCGGGAGACAGCGACCTAATGCACCTGTGACAGCAGCTGGCAGACGGCGATGCAGAGGGGAGGTCCGCCGCCGGGGAATACACCTGTGCACAGGGGAGAGACTGGAAAGGCAAAGGTAGGTATGCTTACGCTGTAGATCTTGCTGGAAGATGAGGGGGTTCCTCTGCAGCAAGAGGGTTGAAGGAATCAGACGGCTTCATGCCGAAGCCCAGGGCAGAGTGGCTTATATCCCACGCTGCTGACGAGGTGCAAGTGTGTGCGCAGCTGGCGCCGCTAATGAGCGGCGAGTTGTAACATATCCAGCCTGTGTTGTGTTGTAGTTTAGTTTTCTTTTTTCTCTGTCATATTTTGTCTTAGTTTTGTTTTGAATTGTAATCGCTCTTGCCTGTTTTCTCTTTTGAATTCTTGGATGGAATATGGGTGGGCAATATAAGCTGCGGCTTCAGCCATCACCCATTTCGGATAACTTATGTTGAATTGTATAATCAGATGAGTCATTGTTCAATTTGACCTTGTTGTTATATCATTCAGTTTCTTTCAACCTGTACTGTACTATCCGAAATAAATAAATTCATTCATTCATTCAAAAAATTGGGCTATGTATTACAATACTTCTACAGACTATAGTGGCAATACACATGAACAGAACTGGCCTCTGCATTTGACTGTGCTATTTATAAATACAGTGATCCCTCGCTACTTCGCGTTTCACCTTTCGCGCCCTCAGTGCATCGCGGATTTTTCAAAAATATTCATCAAAAATTCAAAATTGAGAAAAAATGGCACGAAAGTTGCCCGGGCGCTAGCAGAAGGCAGGGAGACTACATTAGAACATCAGGTATCAACACGGAGAGCCCGCACAACTCAAAATCCACCTCTCTGACCACCGCTCAACTCCTCTCCGCCCACCTCTTCACCGCTTGGGAATCTCGCAAGCTGATTGGCCGAGACGTTTTACCTCGCAAGCTGATTGGCCGAGACGTTTTACCCAGCTTCTCTCCCTGCAGAGCGCCCATCCCCAGCGAAGGAAGACCGCATTCATTGTTCTTTATCGTTCGTGTTGCTTAGTGGCACTTTTCGCTGTTCTCTTGTGCCTTTTTGTGCAAAATAGTGCTTGTGACGCCCTTGGGGGGGGGGGGGGGGGTGACGCTACTTCGTGGTCGGTTCTGGTCCCCATTAAACGCGATAAGTGAGGGATCACTGTAATATCTATATCTAGAAACGCATCGCGTCCCGGTCACTTTTCCTCCCCCTTTCTTTTCTTTCGTCGCCATGACAGCTTTCCTTGGCCACTGAACAGATCTTCCCAGGTGTTGGAAGTGTTTTGTAGTCGACTATCACGCCAACATGCACTAAAAACAACCAGTGTCGACGTGCTCGCAATGGTAAACATGGAGGACTGTGTCACACTCGTGACGTCACGCGGAACTCCGGCTGCACTTCCGGTTAATCGGCGGATTTGTCTGATTTTTCAGGGCGGGAAATTCAAAATCGCGATTTTCTCCAAGATTCCGGGATTTGTGGAGGGGGTGCCAATGATAAATTATCTTTATAATTATATGTACCATCACCCAGTGCCGTTCAATGCCGTTCAGTTCAGTTCTACTTTAAGAACAAACAAAAAGTGACCAAAAAACACCTTCAAGAGCCCTCGTCAAAATGGATTTCAAACCAGAAAGGCAACATTTGTTAGCAAATGCAGGATATTTACCTCCCTAGATTGTTTATTATGCAAGAATAGTAACATTTCCTCATTAATTAAGTGAATAGGGTTTGTTTTTGCATAATACGTATCTGAAAATGTTTGTCTCCCCTAAGCTATCTGCATGTCAAAAATCACATGCCCATCATTTAACACAAAGGAACAGTAACATTTCCTTGTTCATTATGCAAATTAGGTAATCACTTGTATAATCAGTGTCTGAAAATGTTCGTCTCCTGTGGATAGGGACTTGTGGGGTCATAATCATCATCCAAGTACTAACCAAGGTAGACCTGCTCAGCTTTCAAGATCAGACCAGACCGGGGGTGTCTGGGGACACCCAGAGCCTGAGATGTGAGCATCAATAAAAAGACAGAACACACAGAGAAACCTGGAGAACATACTTGGATTCAAATAGTGTTTTTGAGTGTACAGCACAACAGCACTGGTTTCACATTCTTCCAGATATTATGTAACAAGCATCCTGACAAATGTTGAAGTTAAAAAAAGCTGTTAAAATCTGCATTTTTATAAAACAGTTTTAACAAAGACTCCCAGTGGTTTGAGAGTCAGCCCCCCCCCCCATCACCAAATGCTAAAAACTATTATGAGGATCAATGTGGACCAAATCCTGCAGACTAAACAGATCAATTGTTGGACTATTTTTGCAACTTTTCAACAACTTTTTATTCTGATTAAATATGGTCTGTGATAGATGGACTAACAGCCCAATTTTCAATGTCTATTTTGGGTTAAATTAAGGCTTGGACTGAGAGACCTGATTTAGCCCAAAATACGTCTAAATTGTGGTTCGTGCTTGTGTGTGTGTGTGTGTGTGGGGGGGGGTTGTTACCATGTAACCGGGGTCAGTGGTTGATGAGAAAAATTCTGTTCCTTGGACAAATGTAGCTGAAGACCCCTGATCTACTGGAACCATTCTGAGGTTTTGTGGGTGAGAATCATTGTGCATTTTGACTGGTTTCTGGCATTTGAATCAGCCAAGTCATCAAGCCAAGTTAAAAACAGCAACACTGACATGCTGATGAG
The DNA here is from genome assembly GCA_020510985.1 of Pholidichthys leucotaenia. Lineage (NCBI taxonomy): Eukaryota > Metazoa > Chordata > Actinopteri > Cichliformes > Pholidichthyidae > Pholidichthys > Pholidichthys leucotaenia. Next base: position 223,299,269 of record CM035837.1, read on the forward strand.
TCCATTTCTTCCTTCCTGTTTGAGGTCAGAAGCTTATAAAGCATGTCGGAGCCATCACCACCATTCCTTTTGTCACTGGCTCTTTGAACAGACTGCTGGTTTAGCTTGGATTTACATCCCCACATCAGAGCTGCTGATGACAAGGCCAGACCTCAGCCATCAGGTGACGTCTGGGGACACAGAGAACCATGTGGACATTTGTCCCCTCTACAGGAAGTGTCCCGGGAACATCTTAACAGCAGGGGCCCAGAGAGATAGCAGGTTGAACTGCTTTAACATTTGACCTGTGAGAAGAGTGAAGACAGAAGAGCAGAGGCGTTACACAACCGTCACTTCCTCCCTCTGTAGCGTGTTGAAATCGTTTGGTTTGTAGAGAAAGTAGAAGGGTTGAGAATGTGGCTCCTGTCTGTTTCAGTCCAAATGTAGACAGTGGCCTGTGTTAGTCTGACATGGTTTGTGTGTAGGACCGATGGAGCAGAGGTGAGTGGAGCATCCAGAACCTTCCTCCAGCCAGCACTACCTCATGGTGTTAGTTATTGCAGTATTAGTAGGAGTAGTCACCAAAAAGGTACTTGAGTAATGAGTAATGACTCTACTCTCACCAGTTTCTAAGGTTTTCTCTTCAGTTTGTGATTCTTCACATAATTGTTTCCTCATAAATTTGTAACTTTTCACATATAAATTTACTTGTAAATCTGTGCAAAGCCGTGCAACTTCTACTAAAAATTCTACTTGATTTCTCATATATTTGAGAATGAGTCTTGTCTTTGTGACTTGTTTATTTGAGGCATTACATTTAAAAGGTTTTTCTCATAAATTTTAAGTACTTTTATAATAAATACAACAAATGTTTTGTGTTTGTATTCTTTGCAATTTTTTCTCAAATTTGCAACTGTTTTCCTTGTTTCATTGCAATTGAGAAGCGCAAGAATTTGAACAATAATTTCAATGAAATAAAATGATAAGATTACAAAAACTGACTAATACAGTCTTTTCTGGGAAGGATAAATTATTACAGTATTTAACAAATTTCTAACCAGTTTTCAAATGATTAAATCAAAGTATCTCTGAGTATTACCAAATGGATTAGAGCAAAAGAACATTTTTTTCTTCATAAATGAATTCAAGTAAGAGTAAAAAGTATCTTGTAATATAACTACTCAGAAAAGTGCAATTTTGTGAAAAAGCTACCAGAGTAAATGTAAGTAGTTAGTACCCACGCTGCAAAGGAGACTGTGTGTTTAGACCAGGGAGGGGCCCGCAGGCCGCACCCCCGCCCTGATTCAACCCAGCCCGCCAGTCCAGTTCAAAAATCAATTATTTATTCATAGAAAAAGAAACCAACTTTATTGTCATTCCATCCAAACAGCCAATCCATCCATCCATCCATCCATCCATCCATCACCACTTTTCCAGAGGTCCAGGTCGTGGAGGCAGCAGTTGAAGCAGACAAGCACAGACTTCCCTCTCCCCAGCCACCTGCTCCAGCTCTTCAGAGAGGATACCAAGGCGTTCCCAGACCAGCTGGGAGACATAGTCTCTCCACCGAGTCCTGGGTCTGCCACTGGGACGTGCCCGAAACACCTCAAGTGGGAGGCATCCCACAATCCTGAACAGTAGAACAAAATTATGTTTCTCCTGTCGACAATGTTAATCACATCTAGAAACAGAGGGGCTGCTGCCATGCAAAGCTCCGACACAAACAACTCTCTTTCCCCACTCTATTATGCTGAGCACCAAGCTAAAAGGCAGGAAGTACCATTTTTATATGGTGTTTGCTATGACTCAGCCGGGGCTTGAACCCATGACCTCCCAGCTGTGGGGTGGATGCTCTACCACTAGACTACCACTCCAGACGTTTGACTATGTAGTGAGCCTAAGCACCGCCCCCTCTACTTACACGCATAGGACCTTTAATCAGAAAAAAATCTCCACTGAATTAATGAATGGCAAGAGTAAAATTATCTTTTGATCCCAAATGAATTTTGCCATGAGTTACACGTATCATGTTTGTCAAGTTAAAAGATAATTTTCCAGGTAAATAATGGTGTAGGTTGTTGTCTATCTGCTAACGTACAAGGTTGTGGAAAATATGTAAATTAATAGATGACAAACACCGAGGCGTGTAGCTGACATCACATGTTCAAAGCCATGCAGGGTAAAGTAACTAACAGTCCTCTGCATCAGCTGTGGCTCTCACAATACAAAACTAACCTTTGTGTTGGTTTTCTCCTCTTTGGATCCTTCTTTTCATCGGTCAGGAAGCAGGAAGTGAGGTCCTAGTAATTGTCTGCTATGATCATGCTTGGAGATGTGGAATGATGGGAAATGTTGTCTGCTAATGGTTTTCACCAAATGTAAATATTAGTCTTGTATTATATGACAACTGACAACTTTAATTATATGGAAAATTATCTTTTATTTTACCTCCTGTCCTGTCAAGTAGCTACAGTGAAAAAAATTAGACACCCCTTTAAATGTTCAGTTCTTTATTAAGAATTGTTCACATATCTATGTCTTGCCTTGCTTTTGTTTTACATGCATTTTTTAGTTATTTTAGCCACTTTAAGTGGAAATGAATGTGGGGGTGTCCTGAAAAAGATGAGGGGTGTCCTAATTTATTCCTCACTATTCGTTTAGAATTGCATTTTACAGAAAATCTGAGAAAAGTCTTTAATTCATTTTAATTGTTTAGTTGAATTACATGAATCTCCTAGTATTTTTAACATTGATATTAAATATCCATATGTCCAAATATGCTAAAAAACACACAGGCTTATACAAGGTGTCCTAATTTTTTCACATGACTGTAGGTGAGCAGAAAAGAAATCTGCTACCCTTATAGTGCCAAACAGATACACTTTGCCGAAAGGAGCTATTGTCATGAATGCCCTTCGGGGCAGGAAGGCAAGACCCACGTGCTGAACTGTGAGTTTGGATAATTTATTGACAAAAACAACAAATGTGAAGTTCAACAAAGTGCTCAAAACACAAAATACAAACAAAGGCAAAAAAAACTTACAGATTGTGCACACCAGAGCAAGGCAGGGCTCTGGTGGAGAAGAGGTGAGTATAATCAAGACAGTGGCCATTAGAAAATTAAAATAACTCTCCATAAATAGGGTTCAAAACTCTTAAATTAATTAAATAATTAGTGACATGGAGTCCCCCTCCTGTCTAAACCTATTAGCAGCATAACTAACGGAGGGTTCAGGGTCATCTGATCCCTCCCTAATTATAGGCTATATCAAAAAGGAAGGTTTTAACCCTATTCTTAAAAACAGAGATTGAGTCTGACTCCAGAATCCAGATTGGCAGCTGGTTCCACAGGGGAGGAGCTTGATAACTGAAGGCTCTGCTTCCCTTTGTACTTTTGGAGATTCTCAGTATTACAAGTAATCTTGTAGTTTGGGAGCGTAGTGCTCTGTAGGGATAATACAGTAGTATCAGATCTTTTAAATAAAAAGGGGCCTGATTATTTAGAGCTTTGTGAGTGAGAAGAAGTATTTTAAACTTAATTCTAAACTCTATGGGAAGCCAATGAAGGGAGGCCAGAACCGGAGAGATACAGCCGTGGACAAAATTGTTGGTACACCTCTGTTAATGAAAGAAAAACCCACAGTGGTCACAGAAATAACTTGAATCTGACAAAAGTGGTAATAAATAAAGATTCTATGAAAATTAACCAATGAAAATCAGACAATGCTTTTGAATTGTGGTTCAACAGAATTATTTTAAAAAACAAACTCATGAAACAGGCCTGGACAAAAATGATGGTACCCCTAGAAAAGATTGAAAATAATGTGACCATAGGGACATGTTCAACCAAGATGTGTCCTCTAATTAACATCACAGGTGTCTACAAACTTGTAATCAGTCAGTCGACCTATTTAAAGGGTGACAAGTAGTCACTGTGTTGTTTGGTGACATGGTGTGTACCACACTAAACATGGACCAGAGGAAACAAAGGAGAGAGTTGTCTCAGGAGAATAGAAAGAAAATTATAGACAAGCATGTTAAAGGTAAAGGCTATAAGACCATCTCCAAGCAGCTTGATGTTCCTGTGACTACAGGTGCACATATTATTCAGACATTTAAGATCCACGGGACTGTAGCCAACCTCCCTGGATGTGGCCGCAGGAGGAGACGGATAATACAAATGGTAACAAAAGAGTCCAGAACAACCTCTAAACACATTCATGGTGAACTCCAAGGTCAAGGTACATCAGTGTCAGATCGCACCATCCGTCGTTGTTTGAGCCAAAGGGGACTTCATGGGAGACGACCAAGGAGGACACCTCTGTTGAAAACAAATCATAAAAAAGCCAGACTGCAATCTGCCAAACTGCATCTTGACAAGCCACAAAGCTCCTGGGAGAACGTCCTATGGACAGACAAGACAAAACTGGAACTTTTTGGCAAGGTACATCAGCTCTATGTTGACAGATGCAAAAATGAAGCATACCAAGGAAAGAACACTGTCCCTACTGTGAAACATGGATGAGGTTCTGTTATGTTCTGGGGCTTCTTTGCTGCATCTGGCACAGGGTGTCTTGAATGTGTGCAGGGTAGAATGAAATCTCAAGACTATCAAGGTATTCTAGAGAGAAATGTGCTGCCCAGTGTCAGACAGCTTGGCCTCAGTCGCAGGTCATGGGTCTTGCAACAGGATAATGACCCAAAACATACAGCTGAAAACACCCAAGAATGGCTAAGAGCGAGACATTGGACTATTCTAAAGTGTCCTTCTATGAGCCCTGATCTAAATCCTATTGAACATCTGTGGAAGGAGCAGAAACATGCCGTCTGGAGAAGGCACCCTTCAAACCTGAGACAACTGGTGCAGTTTGCTCATGAGGAGTGGGCCAAAATACCTGCTGAGAGGTGCAGAACTCTCATTGACAGTTACAGAAATTGTTTGATTGCAGTGATTGCCTCAAAAGGTTGTGCAACAGAATCAGAATCAGAATCAGAATCAGAATCAGAATAGATTTATTGCCAAGTACATTAACAGATCACTGATAACATACGAGAGAATTTGACTTGACACAGAAAATGAACCTGCATTTCCAGTGACACGGCTGCATCGGGGACGCGCCTGCCAACAGGATAGAGGGTACAGATAGCATAAGAATAAGAATAATACAAGGAACAATAGGAAGGAGCAAAAAAATCATTGATTCAGAATACTGGTTGCATAATCAATCAATATTATGATTACAAGGAAAAAAAAAGCTCTCAATGCACATTCGCGGACAAGTTTCACAGGACACAGGACACAAGAGAGCAGTGTGTGTATCTTTATTTCAGTTCGTGGATCAATATGTGTGCACTGTTGATGCAAAGTGTTGTGATAATAGGAGAACAACAAGGGCACTTGGCAGGAGATGTTTTGTCTGGCTGCTCGCCAATCGTCCTTGCGATTATCTGAGCAGGTGCTGTCCAAGGCCTTGTGCTCGTTGTTTTGAAAACACAGACTGCAGACAGCCAGGAGGAATTTTCATGGGGAAATTGGGCCAAATAGGACTGATCACAGAGAAGGAGCTTTTTATTTCTTCTGTAGATTCAGTACTTAATCCTTCATTGCGGGGCTTTGAGTCCGTCGTGGATAGACCTGAGCGTGAACATGATGTAATCCACCTTCTGAGACAGTTCTCCATTTGTCGCTATCAGGGTCTTCTCCAATTTTTCAATTTGACAGATGCACCTCGCCTGGCCAGCATTTTGATAGGTTGTGTCACGCCGCGCCATTCATCAGCGGCGCCACCTGCCCACGCACCTGCTACTCGTCAGCGGCGAAGGATAAAAGCCGCCTCGCCCTGAGCGTCGGCCTGAAGCCGTAGACTTCATTTCCCTTGCATGGACTTCTACCACATTCTCTTCAGCATCCTCTTTACCGGTAAGAAGATCACTTACCTCATCTCTCCAGTTTGCTCCCCTGTGCACAGGTGGATTCCTCGGCGGCGGACAATCCCGTCCCTCGTCTCTCCTCGCTGCTGCACCGAGCCCTGCAGGTGGCTGTCTCCCGGGCTTCCATCCTTGAAGCGCCAGTCATCTGCCCAAACAAGTAAGCTTCTCTCCCTCGCCTATTCTCCTCCTGTGTTGGTGTGTGCTCATCACCCTGTGTCCAATTTCTCCCATAGGGTTGCCGGCTGAACGGTCTCCTGCCTCTGGGTCCGAAGCAGACGCCACCACCAACACATTAACATTCCGCAGACACGCACCCAAACATCCCTGTTGTTAATAAACAGTTTGAACTACTCTGAGCCTGTGTGTGTGCGTCTCCTGAGCCGAACGTTATGTCAGGTTGTATCCATCTTCAGCAATTTGCGGTACACCAGGACAATCCCAGTTCCAATCAGAAAGATCCCAATCACCATTATTACAAAGACATACAAATCTTCAATATCTTCGATAGAGAGATTAGTGAGACACAAGATCCTCCAATTACTTGTGTCACGTAAATAGCCCGCTGGAGCCGTTCCTGCGGGGCAGACAGCTTCCCCCGGAGCACTTTTCCTTGTTGAAAAAATAGTGTCAATTGTGTTCAAAGCCCAGCTTATTAACTCCATAATTTCTTTCGACGGTCGCAGTTAGACGCAGACAGACAACAGCAAGCTGGGATCCAGTAGTTGGGAGGGAAGGAAAAAAAGTCAGAGCAAGAGAGAAGGAAAAAGCGTCTGCTCTCTTGGGAGGGCGGAAGTGAACAAAATATTAAGTTAATGGTACCATCATTTTTGTCCAGGCCTGTTTCATGAGTTTGTTTTTTAAAATAATTCTGTTGAACCGGAATTCAAAAGCATTATCTGATTTTCATTGGTTAATTTTCATAGAATTTTTATTTATGACCACTTTTACTAACTAACTAACCTGCACTTATATAGCGCTTTTCTAGTCACAAAGACCACTCAAAGCGCTTTCACTAATACTAAGCCTCTATTCTAAGGGCCTATAGGAAGCAGATATCTAGGGACAATTTAGAACAACCAATTGACCTAACAAGCATGTCTTTGGATTGTGGGAGGAAACCGGAGCCCCCGGAGTAAACCCACGCAGCACAGGGAGAACATACAAACTCCACACAGAAAGGTTCCAACCCCTGCCAACCTGGGGATTTGAACCAGGAACCTTCTAGCTGTAAGGCAACAATGCTAACCACTGCACCACCGTGCTGCCCACACTTTTGTCAGATTCAAGTTATTTCTGTGACCATTGTGGGTTTTTCTTTCATTAACAGAGGGGTACCAACAATTTTGTCCACGTGTGTATTGATCTCTCTTTCTAGTACCTGTTAAAACTCTTGCTGCAGCATTTTGGATCAACTGAAGACTTTTTAAAGATGTTTTAGGACAACATTATAATAAAAAGTTACAATAATCTAATCTACAGCTAACAAAAGCGTGGATCAGTTTCTCAGCATCACTCTGAGGCAAGATGCTCCTAATCTTGGCAATATTACGCAAATGATAGAATGCAGTCTTAGAAACAAATTTAATGTGTGAATAAAAAAAAAATATCTTGATCAAAAATAACTCCAAGATTCCTCACAGAACTATTAAGAGAAAGAGTAACCGCATCCAAACTAAGAGTTTGATTTGGAAAGGTATTTCTAAGGTTTTTGGACCAACAAGAATGACTTCAATCTTATCTGAATTTAATAGCAGGAAATTACAAGTCATCCAAGCTTTGATTTCCTTAAGACAGGCATCTAACTTGGCTAATTGATAACTATCATCTGGCTTCATTGACAGGTATAATTGTGTGTCATCTGCATAACAATGAAAATGTATACAGTGCTTTCTAATAATGTTGCCTAGCGGAAGCATATATAAACTAAAAAGAATAGGGCCTAGCACAGATCCATGTGGAACTCCATGACTGAGCTTTGAGGTGGAAGAAATCTCATTATTGACATGAACAAACTGGAACCTATCAGATAAATAAGATCTAAACCACTGCAACGAAGTTCCATTAAGTCCAGCATAGTGTTCTAATCTATCAAGTAGAATATTACGATCGATGGTATCAAAAGCTGCACTAAGGTCTAAAAGGACAAGAACAGAAACAAGTCCATTATCAGATGCAATAAGGAGGTCATTAGTGACCTTCACTAAGGCTGTTTCAGTGCTATGATGGATTCTAAACCCAGACTGAAACTCTTCAAATAAACCATTTCCCTTCAGGTGGTCAAATAATTGTGTAGCAACAACTCTTTCTAAGATTTTTGAAATGAAAGGGAGATTAGAAATTGGTCTATAGTTAGCTAAAACTCCTGGATCCAGCGTTGGCTTTTTAAGTAAAGGTTTAATTACTTCAGTTTTAAAACCCTGCGGTACATGGCATAATGTTAATGAAGAATTGATTATTTGAAGAATAGAGCTACCAATAAATGGAAAGGCTTCTTTAGATAACCTGGTAGGAATAGGGTCTAAAAGACAAGTTGAAGGCTTGGATGTAGAGATCATTTTATCGAACTCTGAGAGGTCAATTGGAGTAAACACATCCAAACAGATATCAATTGAAAGAGTTGTCGTAGTTACTGTATTTAAGTTAACAGTGGGAAGAATCTGACTGATTTTATCTCTGATAGATGAAATTTTTTTAATAGAAAAAGTTCAAAAAGTCCTGACTAGTAAGCTCTAAGGGAATGCTAGGATTGACAGAGTCCTGACTCTTTGTCAGCCTGGCTACAGTGCTGAAAAGAAACTTGGGATTTTTCTTGTTCTCTTCTATTAATGCGGAATAATAACTTGTTCTAGCTTTTCTAAGATTTTTTTTATAAATTAAAAGATGATTTCTCCAAGCTAAATAGATTTCATCTAATTTAGTGGAGAGCCATTTTCTTTCTAATTGACAAGTCTTCTGTTTTAAGCTACGAGTTTCTGTGTTGAACCAAGGAGTTAGAAATCTCTGATTAGACTTTTTCTTTTTTAAAGGGGCCACCATGTCTAGAGTCTGATGCAGAAAAGCTGTAACACTATCTATCATGCTACCAGTTACAGAAGGAGCAAGCTGTCTATAGCTTATTTCCGTTGTGTTGACACATGGCATAGAGGAAACAATCTGCATAAATTTGGTTACAATGTCATCTGAGAGGAATCTGCTGTAGTGATATTTTTCTTTAGGAGCCAAATAGTCAGAAATAGTAAAATCAAAGGTTAACAGACAATGGTCTGACAGTACAGGGTTATGAGGAGACACTACCAGATTTTCTTTTTCTATGCTATATGTCAGAACAAGGTCCAACGTATGGTGGAGATAATGGGTAGAATTTCCTACTTTCTGAGAAAACCCAATTGAGTCTAACATTGAATTAAATGCCATATTAAGGCAATCACTATCTTTAAAGTCCTCTACTATAATAATTCTATCTGATTTCAGCTCTAAATCTGCTAAGAATTTGGGAAATTCTGATAAAAACTCTGAGTAGGCTGAAGGACGACAATAAACTATAACAAATTAAACTGGATTTAACCAAAAATTGCTAACATGCCCAATACTGAGGACCAGGCCCTCAAAGGAATTATAACATGTTTTTTGCTTAACATTAACTAATTATTTGGAATGGTAAATTGTTGCTACTCCTCCTCCATGACCAGAACTTCTGGGATTTTTACAGTTTTAATAACCAGAGGGAGTTGATTCATTTAAACCAACATAATCCTCTTGCCCTAACCAAGTCTCTGTAAGGGGTAATTAAATAAATCTGATGATCAATTAACAGATCATGGACTAGCAGAGACTTGGGAGTTAGAGATCTAATATTTAACAAACTGCATTTAATGTTTAAATTATGAGGAGGAACAGAGGCCAAATCATTCAATTTAGAGGTTTCATGTTTAATTTGAGTTTTACCAACTTTTTGTTTAATCACTTTGGGATTCTTATACATTATATTTTTATTTACTTTGGAGGGAGCAGACAATGATTCTCTGATGGGGAAGACAGGGGCTAAGTTGAGGGGTGGCGGATGAAGAGGAGCTGCAGAGAGGCGTGTAAGACTCCAACTCTGCTTCCTGGTCCCAACTCTGAGTTGTCAAGGTTTTGGAAACTTGGATAAAAATGATGCCAGATTGTTAGATAAAAGAGACGCACCATCCAAAGTGGGATGGACATCGTCTCGTCGAAAAAGACCAGGCTTTCCCCAAAATGAGCTCCGATTGTCTATGTAGCCTACATCATTTGCAGAACACCACACGACAGCCAGCGGTTGAAGGAAAAACTGCCTGCTTGATGTATAAAATCCTACATAGTCTGGCTACGCCCCCCGATTGAATACATCAGATCCAGAGTAAGTAGAACTCATGGTCAGTCCACCAGGTCTTCCTCTAGAAGTGATTGTATGGTACTCTTCCATAAAACCTCTTGTGGTCAAAATGTTTTTTCATTTCATGGTAGTAGTTTCTGGAACACCAAACCATTTCCTGTCAGGGAAAGCTCCAGCTCTGCCGCCTTTAAGAGTGAAGTGAAGTCTCATATCATCTCAAACCTGTGGACCTGTCCAACACCAGTAACTCGCGTAGTAATTATGTTTCCATCAGCTTGTTGAAAACAGACCAGATTTATGACCGTCTTATGACCTAGGTATGTTTGTGTATCCATGATTGTTTGTGTGTACGTATGCTTGTATGCTAATTTGCATAACTTCCATAACCCTGTGTACATGGGTTTAAAAATGTATGCAAACCTGGTGAAACATCATTAGCACACACATGTCTGTGTGCACTGAAACGTGAAATAGAGTCGTGTGCAATTCACTCAGCACTTTAAATTCATGCATTATATAATTCTACAAACACGCTTTACTAAACTACACGATGCACCTTCGCACTTTACACACATCCAGAGTAACACCTTGGCCACTGTAATACTTTTTACTGCTCTGAGCTCAACAATATTCATCTTAACCGTTTGTTTGTGCCTCTATTTCTATCAGTGTGCAATCTGATAATGCTATTGTTATTATTGTTGTATTGTGTTATTTGCTTTATAATTGTTGTGCTGTTTATTGTTGTTGTATTGTGTTATCTGTTTTATAAGATAAGATAAGATAAGATAAGATAAGATAAGCCTTTATTAGTCCCACAGTGGGGAAATTCCAGGATTGCAACAGCACAGGGATAGCAGCACTCAGAGCAACAATCAGAAGGCAAGAAAAAACAAGAGCAGCTAGTATACATATGTACATATTACTATATATATATATATACTGTATATATATATATATATATATATATATATATATATATATAGAGAGAGAGAGAGAGAGAGAGAGAGAGAGACACAGTGCGGAGCATTGTGGTTGGTGGATGTGCAGCAGAAAGTCTAAGCTCTCTCTCCGCGGATGCGGCGGGCCAGCTGGATGTCTTTGGCCATGATGGTGACCCTCTTGGCGTGGATGGCGCACAGGTTGGTGTCTACGAAGAGACCCACCAGGTAGGCCTCGCTGGCCTCCTGCGGAGCCATGACGGCGGAGCTCTGGAAGCCCAGGTCGATCTTGAAGTCCTGAGCGATCTCCCTCACCAGGCGCTGGAAGGGCAGCTTAAGGATAAGCAGCTCCGTGGATTTCTGGTAGCGACGGATCTCTCTCAGAGCCACGGTACCGGGCCTGTAACGGTGAGGCTTCTTCACTCTGCCGGTGGCCAGAGAGCTTTTTCCGAGCAGCCTTGGTGGCTAGCTGCTTCCTAGGGGGCTTTTCCTCCAGTAGATTTACGGGCGGTCTGCTTGGTTCTTGCCATCGCTCTTTATTATTCTGTCTTATATTTCTTGCACGCCGCCTAAACTCCAGCCCGGCACCCGTGTTGTTTTCGCTACACTTCCTCGGTATGTCGAGTTTCTCCGTTAGCACCGGGTGGCGGTTGGGTGCTAGCCCAATGTGGTTGGCATTGGCTGGCCAAGGGACATGAGATGGAAATTAGCTTAAGCTATACTCTTGTATGGTGCATATTTACATGTTTTTTAAGTGCCCACTGCTTTGAAGACCAGAACAAATTAAAGAGACTTTAATTCAATTCAATTCAACTTTATTTACAGTATACAGCGCCATTTCACAACAACAGTCGTCTCACAGCACTTTCAACTGTAGGGGAAACCCCCACAGTTGTAGAAAAACCCCAGCAATCAGGTGATCCCCTGTGAGCAAGCACTTGGCGACGGTGGAGAGGAAAAATTCCCTTTTAACAGGAAGAAACCTCCAGTAGAACCAGGCTCAGGGAGAGGCAGTCATCTGCTGTGACTGGCTGGGGGATAAGGGGATAGAGAAGATGAAAAGAACAGACATGTAGAGAGCAAACAGCACAATGGGGACTCAATCTATGGGAGAGAACAGATGTTAATGACCAGCAAAAAATAAATATTTCATTGAGACTGAAGAAAGGAGTGAAGCCCAGTGCATTTTTGGAGGTCCTTCGCTTGTCTAAACCCATTAGCAGCATAACTAAGGGAGGGTTCAGAGACACATGATCCCTCCCTAATTATAGGCTAAATCAAAAAGGAAAGTTTTAACCCTATTCTTAAAAACAGAGATCGAGTCTGACTCCTGAATCCAGATTGGCAGCTGGTTCCACAGGAGAGGAGCTTGATAACTGAAGGCTCTGCCTCCCATTGTACTTTTGGAGATTATAGGTATTACAAGTAAGCCAGCATTTTGGGAGCATAGTGCTCTGTTAGGATAATATGGTAGTATCAGATCTTTTAAATAAAAAGGGGCCTGATTGTTTAGAACTTTGTAAGTAAGAAGAAGGATTTTAAACTTAATTCTAAACTCTATGGGAAGCCAATGAAGGGAGGCCAGAACCGGAGAGATATGACCTCTCTTTCTAATACCTGTTAAAACTCTTGCTGCAGCATTTTGGATCAGCTGAAGACGTTTTAAAGATGTTTTAGGACAACCTGATAATAAAGCATTACAATAATCTAATCTACAGCTAACAAAAGCGTGGATCAGTTTCTCAGCATCACTCCGAGACAAGATGCTCCTAATCTTGGCAATATTACGCAAATGATAGAATGTAGTCTTAGAAACAAATTTAATATGAGAATTGAAGACAGATCTTGATCAAAAATAACTCCAAGGTTCCTCACAGAGCTATTAAGAGAAAGAGTAGCCGCATCCAAACTAAGAGTTTGATTTTGAAAGGTATTTCTAAGGTTTTTTGGACCAACAAGAATGACTTCAGTCTTATCCGAATTTAATAGCAGGAAATTGCAGGTCATCCAAGCTTTGATTTCCTTAAGGCAGGCATCAAACTTGGCTAATTGATTACTATCATCTGGCTTCACTGACAGATATAATTGTGTGTCATCTGCTTAACAATGAACATGTATACAGTACTTCCTAATAATTTTGCCTAGCGGAAGCATATATAAACTAAAAAGAGTAGGGCCTAGCACAGATCCCTGTGGAACTCCATGAATGAGCTTTGAGTTGAAAGAAGACTCATTACTGACATGAACAAACTGGAACCTATCAGAAAAATAAGATCTAAACTGCAACGAAGTTCCATTAAGTCCAGCATAGTGTTCTAATCTATCAAGTAGAATATTATAATCGGTAGTATCAAAAGCTGCACTAAGGTCTAAAAGGACAAGAACAGAAACAAGTCCATTATCAGATGCAATAAGGAGGTCATTAGTGACCTTCACTAAGGCTGTTTCAGTACTATGATGGATTCTAAACCCAGATTGAAACTCTTCAAATAAACCATTTCCCTGCAGGTGGTCAAATAATTGCGTAGCAACAACTCTTTCTAAGATTTTTGAAATGAAAGGGAGATTAGAGATTGGTCTATAGTTAGCTAAAACTCCTGGATCCAGTGTTGGCTTTTTGAGTAAGGGTTTAATTACAGCAGTTTTAAAAGCCTGTGGTACATGGCCTAATGTTAATGAAGAATTAATTATTTGAAGAATAGAGCTACCAATAAATGGGAAGACTTCTTTAAATAACCTGGTAGGAATAGGGTCTAAAAGACAAGTTGAAGGCTTGGATGAGGAAACTATTTGATCTAATTCTAAAAGGTCAATTGGAGTAAACACATCCAAACAGATATCAGTTGAAGGCGTTGTAGTAGTTACTGTATTTAAGTTAACGGTGGGAAGAATCTGACTTCTTTTATCTCTGATAGATGAAATTTTATTATTGAAAAAGTTCAAAAAGTCCTGACTAGTAAGCTCTAAAGGGAATGCTAGGATTGACAGAGTCCTGACTCTTTGTCAGCCTGACTACAGTACTGAAAAGAAACCTGGGATTATTCTTGTTCTCTTCTATTAATGCAGAATAATAACTCGTTCTAGCTTTTCTGAGAGATTTTTTATAAATTAAAAGATGATTTCTCCAAGCTAAATAGATTTCATCTAAATTAGTGGAGAGCCACTTTCTTTCTAATTGACGAGTCTTCTGTTTTAAGCTACAAGTTTCTGTGTTAACAGAAACTAGATAGTGGTAAGAGCAGAGGTGGAGTGCTGGCAGTGTTTGTGAAAAATAGATGGTGTAATCCTGGGCACATCGTTATTAAAGAACAGTAGCAACAACTGTAGCAAGGACATTGAGATTCTAGCTGTTAGCATGCAACCAGCTTACCTACCCAGAGAGTTTTCACATGTTACTGTGATTGCTATCTATGTATCCCCCTCCGCAAGCACTGAGGCAGCATGTGATGTCATCCACTCAGTCAGCAGCAGACTGCAGACCTACCACCCAAAAGGTCTCGAGCTCATCGCTGGTGATTTTGACCATGCTTCCATGTCCTCCTCTCTGCCCACTTTTTAATTTTTTTTTCATTTATTTCAAACATGTCGACAGTACACTACACACACACACACACACACACACACACACACACACACACACACACACACACATATACACTGTATATATGGCGCATGTGCATGCAGCGACCGGCAGCGGGTGAAAAAAGTTTGACGTCTGTGTCTCTGTTTTTATGCACTTTAATGTGTTTTAACGTAATTCTCTGTGCCGTTTTTGTCCTTGAATGTTTGTGGACTATATAACAAAGAGCTCCGTTGTTCCATCATTACGGATTTCCTTCTTGTTTTTGCACTGTCGTTTCTTTCCTACCGGCTCTTTGTCTTGGAGGTAAGCGCGATCGTGATCATGCCGGGAAGAATACAGTATTCCAGAGACATGTTACTGCATTTAAACATGGATAATGCAACATCTGTGTTTGAGTCTGTGCCGCAATTGCTGGACTTTATTTTAAGAGATTTTCATGGACACAGCGATGAAAAGAGAGACAAGAAGAGGAAACGCGGAAAGCGTGGAGGCGTAAGATTAAGCCTGAGGAGGCATCAGCTTAACCGCATTCCTCTTCCTTCCATTATTATGGGGAACGTACAATCCTTGAGAAATAAAGTGGATGAAATTCAAGGAAATGTACGATATCAGAAGGATTTCAAGAACTGCTGTGTCATGGCTTACACGGAGACGTGGCTTACGGCACATGATGGGGATGTGGACCTGAGTATTGACGGCTTTGGAGCCCAACTTCGCTCGGATCGGCAGGAAGAGGTAACGGGGAAACGTCAGGGGGGCAGCGTATGTTTATATATTAATAAACAGTACTGTACATCTGTCACGGTCAGAGAGCGCATCTGTACACCCGATGTGGAGCTTCTGTCCATGTCACTACGCCCCTTTTATCTGCCCCACGAGTTCCCCCAACTTTTCATAACGACTGTGTACATTCACCCGAGGGCAGATCCTGCCTCCGCCTCCAGCACCATCTTTGATGTGGTACAGCGGTTGCAGTCGATTTCCCCAGAGGCTCCAAATTTTATTCTTGGGGATTTTAACCATGTGTCTCTAAAGAAGACACTTAAAAACTTTTATCAGTATGTCTCCTGCCCAACCAGGCGAAAAAAGACATTGGACCTGTGCTATGGATCCATTGAGAGGGCCTTTAAATCACTTCCCCTTCCTCCTTTAGGATCCTCAGATCACAACTGTGTATATTTGCTGCCCACATATAAAACTGCTCTCAGAAGAGGCAAGGCGAAGACCAGAGACATAAACGTGTGGACAGAGGATTCAGTGTACTGCCTCCAGGAATGCTTTAACTGCACGGACTGGGAGGTGTTCACACTGTCCTGCGGGGATGATTTGGACTCTTTAGTGGACGTAATATGCTCATACATGGATTTCTGCAGAGATATGATCATTCCACGTAAACGTGTCAAAATATATCCCAACAACCAGCCATGGGTTACAAAATCAGTTAAATCCTGCTTACAGAGGAAAGCACTTGCCTTTAAACAGGCGTCTGTTTCTGAGCTACAGGTTGCCACAAAAGAGCTGAAGGCCCAAATTTTAAGAGCAAAACAGAATTATAAATCAGAGTTGGAAAGCAAGATGGCAACAAAGAAACTTGGTTCAGCCTGGGCCAGTATGGAAACTATTGCAGGCCTTCAGAGCACAGAGTGCAGTAATCGTGTGTTTTTAGATGGTTTTAATTCAGACACAGAGCTGGCTAATGCTCTTAATTGTTTTTATGGTCGTTTTGACTCCTTTGATTTTAGCACAGAAACCCAAGATTTGAAACAGAAACTCAAAAACAATCAGCACTTTAATATTGAGGTGCAGGATATTAAAAGGGCGTTCTGTGCTGTAAAAGTGAACAAAAGTCAGGGCCCTGATAATATATGTGGGCGCTTGGTAAAGTCCTGTGCCCATGAATTAAGTCCTGTGTTTCACTACATTTTCAATAAGTCCTTACAGACACAACATGTGCCTAAGATCTGGAAAGAAGCCGTGGTTGTCCCCGTTCCAAAATCCAGCTATACTAAAATGGTGAACGACTTTAGACCAGTTGCTTTGGCTTCAATTTTAATGAAAATTTTTGAAAAACTGGTCAGATGTGAGGTCCTAAAGCAGACTGAGCATGCATTGGATCCTCTGCAGTTTGCCTATAGGCCTCACAGAGGAGTGTAGGATGCCACTGTCACTCTGTTTAACATGCTTTTTAAACATCTGGATTTTAATGGGACACACGCCAGACTTTTATTTGTGGACTTTTCTTCCGCCTTTAATACAATCCAACCTCATATCTTAGTTGAAAGGCTCCTGCAACAATTTGATTTGAGTAATAATCTGGTGGGTTGGATTCTGGATTTTTTAACCAACAGGACACAGTGACATATTGTCGGCCCAGGAAACACGCACGCAGGCTCAGGTAGATTTGATAAGCTTTAGTAACAACAGGGTGAGTGTATGGATGCGTGTGTGAGGGATTAGTGAGTGATGTGGGTGGAGGATGCAAGCCAGGACAGAGCAGCACATCGTGCGGCCAGACAACCCTATGGGAGAGAGGAGAAAAGGGATTAGCTAGGCAACCACACGGGAACGTGATCAAGAGCTGTGCTTACTTGCAGAGATGCGGTGGCTGGCGTTGGCAGGTCCCAAGCCTGGGAGACAACGTCCTGCTGTGCGTCCGGGAGAAGCGGCGAGGCAGAGGAGCGGCGGAGCGATGGGAGGTGAGTCCGCCGCCGGGTTATCCACCTGTGCACAGGGGAGGCTAAGAGAAGAAGGTGAGAGGATAATAGTGACAGCTTACGTGTCCGTTAGCGTAGTTCAGCAGGCCTGATGAGAAGGAAGCTGCTGGGAGATTCCGATGTTGGGAGACAGACGGCTCCAGGCTGCAGCTCAGGGCAGGATGGAATAAATAGCTGCGCGCTAACGAGGAGCAGGTGTGCGTGCAGCTGAGGTGGAAGCCCGTGAGCTGCGGGTGATGACAGTACTCCCCCCCCCACCAGAGCCTCCTGGCGCTGGTTTACCTGGGTGTGTCCTGTGAAACTCCGCAATGAGGTCTGGATCCAACACACACGAAGAGCGCACCCAGGATCTCCACTCTGGCCCATAGCCCTCCCAATCCACCAGGTATTGCAGCCCGCGACCCCGACGCCGGGAGTCCAGAATGGCAGTAACACCCCACGCCGGGTCACCGTCGACCATCCTAGGCGCGGGAGGAGACCTAGGAGGAGGGCAGAGTGAATTGGAAACAACAGACTTAATCTTGGAGACGTGGAAAGTGGGACACACACGGAGGGAGGGGGGGAGGGCCAAACGCACAGCCACCGGGTTGATGATTTTGGAGACCACGAAGGGGCCGAGAAATCTCGGGGCCAGTTTCCTCTTTTCTCCTTTCAGGTTGATGTCTTGAGACGACAGCCACACCCGCTGACCCACCTGATAAGCAGGAGCTGGTCTCCTGTGGCGATTGGCGGTGGAACTGTTGCGCGCCGCTGTGCATAAAAGCGCATCCTTAGTTTTGGCCCAAACCCTCCGGCAGTGCCTGATGTGCGCCTGGACGGAGGGGACGGCTAGCTCACTCTCCTGCTCAGGGAACACGGGGGGGTTATACCCCAAGGATGCTTCAAAGGGCGACACTCCAGTTGCCGTGGACTGGGCCGAATTATGGGCGTATTCCACCCAGGTCAGGTAGGAGCTCCAGGACGAAGGATTGGAGGATGTTACGCAGCGCAGAGCTGCTTCCAACTCCTGGTTCGTGCGCTCGCACTGCCTGTTGGATTGGGGGTGGTGACCCGAGGAGAGACTCACCGTGGCCCCTAGGGCGCTGCAAAAACTCCTCCAGACCTGGGAGACGAACTGCAGCCCTCGATCCGAGACCACGTCCAGAGGGATACCATGCAGTCTGACGACATGCTGGACAAGTAGATCGGCCATCTCGCGTGCTGGAGGGAGACCTTGAAGGGGCATAAAATGGGCGGCCTTGGAGAATCTGTCCACAATTGTCAGGACCGTGTCATAGTTGTTAGAGACTGGTAGACCGGTGACGAAATCAAGGGTGATGTGTGACCAGGGCCTGCCGGGGACCGGCAGGGGCTGGAGTAGACCCGCAGGTGGAGAGTTCTGGGCCTTACCGGTAGCGCACTGGGGGCAGGCTCGGACATAGTTGGTAACGTCTTTATGGAGACTCGGCCACCAGAACGAGCGCTGCAACCAACTCACCAGGCGGGTAATGCCGGGGTGACAAGCAAGTCTGGAGGTGTGGGCCCAATGGATCACCTCACCCCAAACTGCAGATGGAACAAAGAGCCTCCCCTCCGGCCCCCCGCCAGGATCCGGTTCCGTCTTCAGAGCGTCCAGGTTCTTGTTCTTAATGGGCCAGGGGATCACTCCTATGACACACGATTTGGGCAGGATGGTATGGCCGGGTTCTTCTGGTCCTTCGGGGGCAAACTGTCTGGAGAGGGCGTCGGGCAGCCCATTCTTCGAGCCTGGATGGTACGTGATGGTGAAGTTAAAACGAGCAAAAAATAGAGACCAGCGCGCCTGGCGGGCATTCAGGCACCTCGCTGATCTCAGGTACTCGAGATTTTTGTGGTCCGTCCAGACCACAAAGGGTTGGGCTGCCCCCTCCAACCAGTGACGCTATTCCTCTAGCGCGAGCTTGACAGTGAGAAGCTCCCTGTCGCCGACGTCATAGTTGCGCTCCACCGCCGTCAGCCGTCGGGAGAAGAAGGCGCAGGGATGCTTGACTCCATCCACCGGCGAGCGCTGAGAAAGCACCGCCCCCACCCCCGTGTCAGACGCATCAACCTCCACTAAGCACTGAAGCGCAGGATCGACCTGGGTCAGGACCCGGGAGGACGAGAATTCCGGCTGGAGGGTCTTGAAGGCGGTGGCCGCTTCCTCGGACCACTGGAAAGGCACCTTCGATGACGTGAGATGGGTCAGGGGGGGAGACGATGGCGCCGAAATTAGGGATAAAGCGCCGGTAGAAATTTGCGAAGCCAATAAACTGCTGCACCTGCTTCCTGGACGTGGGCGTGGGCCACTCGACCACTGCTTTAACCTTTGCGGGGTCGGGAAGGATCTGGTTATGCGAAATGACGAACCCCAGGAAGGAGGTGGTACGGGCGTAGAACTCACATTTCTCGGCCTTAATGAACAGCCGGTTCTCCAGCAGTCGTTGAAGGACCCGCCTCACATGGGCCTGGTGTTCATCCCGTGCCTTGGAGAAGATGAGTATATCATCCAGATATACAAAGACGAACACTCCCAGAAAGTCCCGGAGGACGTCGTTGATAAGACGTTGGAAGACGGCAGGTGCGCTGGTGAGCCCAAACGGCATCACGAGATACTCGAAGTGGCCGCTGGGCGTCCTAAAGGCCGTCTTCCACTCGTCTCCCTCCTGGATCCTAACGAGATGGTAAGCGCTGCGGAGGTCAAGCTTGGTGAACCAGGTCGCCCCCTGGAGGGAGTGGAAGGCAGTGTCCATGAGGGGCAGTGTGTAACGGTCCTTAATGGTGATGTCATTCAGGGCTCGGAAGTCGATACAGGGGCGTAGGGACCCATCCTTCTTTCCAACGAAGAAAAATCCTGCGCCAAGTGGAGACGAAGAGGGGCGGATGATCCCAGCGCTGAGCGACTCCTTAATGTACTTGTCCATTGCTTCTCGCTCCGGTGCAGAGAGGCTGTACAGACGGCCTGACGGCAAGGGGGCCCCCGGCGGATGTTGATCGCGCAGTCATAGGGTCGATGCGGGGGAAGAGACAAGGCTCTGGACTTACTGAACGCCGCCCCCAAGTCGTGGAATTCCTGCGGCACCAAGTTCAGGTCCGGAGGTTCGGAGACGGGCACCGAGGGCGGGGAGGACGGCGCGCAGGGCGCTGACTGGAAGCAGGTACCCAAACAGAAAGTGCTCCAGGACAGGACACTGCCGGTCCTCCAATCCAGGACTGGGTTGTGCAGCCACAGCCAGGGGTAACCCAGGATGACATGGTCCGACAAGGAGGGCAGGACGTAAAGGGACAAATCCTCCCGGTGGTTGCCGGAGACGATGATGGGGACTGGCTTTGTGCGGTGTGTAACAGTTCCCAGGGGAGAACGGGAGAGAGTGACCAAGTTTAGGGGGTTAGGAAGTGGTTGACATGGTATGCCCAAACGGGTTGCCAGGCTTTTAGAAATAAAGCTCTGCTCTGCCCCGGAATCCACCAGTGCGTGAATGGAGTGCCCAGTGGAGTTGTGGCAGAACCGTAAGGGCAGTGTACAAGAGAATTGGGAGTTAGACCGGTTAGAGTCCGCGAGGCCCCCTATAGTGACTCGCGGACCTCCCCGTTTGGCTTAACCGGGCACAGCTCCACGGGATGTTGGTCATCTCCGCAATACATGCAGAGACCCCGTTCCCGCTGGCGTTGTCTCTCCGCTAGAGGGAGCCTAGTGCGCCCGATGGCCATGACCTCTGGTTCGGCGGCGGACTCCGGAGCCAGTAACGCCAGAGGGCGCGACTGAGCCGGATGGAGGGAAGCTCCACGCGAGCGGCTGGCAGGCTTCCACTCTGCAGCCCGCTCACGTAGCCTGTTGTCTAGGCTGATCGTGAGCGAGATTAGCTCAGAGAGTCGCCCCGGGAGGTCCCGGCCAGCTAGCTCATCCCTCAGACCAGAGTTGAGGCTACGGAGGAAAATGCTGCAGAGAGATACCTCTCCCCAGCCCACCTCCTCCGCTGCCACCCGGAAGTCGACCGCGTATTCCACCGCTGACCGACCTCCCTGTTGGAGACTGAGAAGCCGGTCAGCGAGGACGCTGTCGAGACGGGAATGGTCGAAGACCTCTAGAAAGTCCCGCACGAACCGGTCATACGAGAGGTTAGCGTAGCTGGGCCTCGTCATTATGGCATAAGCCCAAGCTAACGCTCGCCCCTCGAGAAGATTGGTCATGTAACCGATTCGGCTGTGGTCTGAGGGGAAATCCCTGGGGATGCGCAGAAACACCAACTCACATTGCAGAATAAACCCTTTCGTTCCACCGAGTTTCCCGTTGAAGCGAGCGGGGGTTGGGATGGGCATGAGACGGGTTGGCGCCCCCGAGCCAGGCTGGCCGGCCGAGGAGACAGCCGGAGCCGCGGCACCAAGAGGACCCGGAGGGAAGGACCGTGGAGGATCCAGGCGGTCTAACCGGTCAGTAATTAATGTTAATTGATTTAATATCACCTGCTGTTGGTGAGCTATCATATCCACCTGAGCCTCGAGGGTGGAAAAACGGAGTGCGAGCCCGCTCTCCTCTGGGCCGCTTTGCTGGAGCCGTACTGACATATTGTCGGCCCAGGAAACACGCACGCAGGCTCAGGTAGATTTGATAAGCTTTATTAACAACAGGGTGAGTGTATGGATGCGTGTGTGAGGGATTAGTGAGTGATGTGGGTGGAGGATGCAAGCCAGGACAGAGCAGCATGTCGTGCGGCCAGACAACCCTATGGGAGAGAGGAGAAAAGGGATTAGCTAGGCAACCACACGGGAACGTGATCAAGAGCTGTGCTTACTTGCAGAGATGCGGTGGCTGGCGTTGGCAGGTCCCAAGCCTGGGAGACAACGTCCTGCTGTGCGTCCGGGAGAAGCGGCGAGGCAGAGGAGCGGCTGAGCGATGGGAGGTGAGTCCGCTGCCGGGTTATCCACCTGTGCACAGGGGAGGCTGAGAGAAGAAGGTGAGAGGATAATAGTGACAGCTTACGTGTCCGTTAGCGTAGTTCAGCAGGCCTGATGAGAAGGAAGCTGCTGGGAGATTCCGATGTTGGGAGACAGACGGCTCCAGGCTGCAGCTCAGGGCAGGATGGAATAAATAGCTGCGCGCTAACGAGGAGCAGGTGTGGCGCAGCTGAGGTGGAAGCCCGTGAGCCGCGGGTGATGACACACAGAGAGTAAGGGTCAATGGTACATTGTCTGACCAAAAGTGTTCTTCTACTAGCTCTCCTCAGGGGTGTGTGTTGTCACCACTACTCTTCATCATGTACACAAACATGTGTCGGAGCAGACATGACAACAGACACATTATAAAGTATGCTGACGACTCAGTTATTGTCAGTCTCCTCCAGGATGGTGAGAGTGGCCACGGCCCAGTAGTTGATGATTTTGTTCACTGGTGTGAGGATTCCTACCTGCAGCTGAATACGGCAAAAACTAAAGACATGATTATTGACTTTAGGAGAAAAACTCCCAGGCACAAAGTCACCGTACTAAAAGGCCAGACCACCGAATGTGTACAATCCTACAAATATCTTGGGACAATTATTGATAGTAATTTAAACTTTGAAGAAAACTGTGAAAGGGTGTGCAAAAAGGGTCAGCAACATTTGCATTGTTTAAGGAAACTTGCACGCTTCCAAACTGACCGAACCACAATGACAATGTTTTATCGGGCTTTTATTGAATCTGTTTTATCTTTTTTTTTTAGTGTCATGGTTTGGTCAGATAAAACTGAAACAGAGGAAATCCTTGGATCAGGTAGTTAGATGGTCCAGTCGTTTGTTTGGTGAGTCACAGCTGAGCCTGACATCCCTGTACACCAGACAAGTACAGAGGATAGCTACCTCCATTTTAAATGATGACTCCCACCCTTTGCACTGCAACTTTCAGCTTCTTCCCTCAAGATGGAGGTTTGCCGTCCCAAAAAGTAAAACCCAGCGCTACAAAAACAGCTTTGTCCCTGCTGCTGTCAAAGAGTTGAACAAGATGTAACAATATATTGCACATAATTTAGTTACCTATTTATTCATTTTATGTTATATTTACTTATTTTTGTAGGTTTTTTATTTGGGTTCTAAATCTTTTATTGTGTTTTAGACTTTTGAGTTTTTAACCTCTTTGACTAGTCTTTAACTTTCTAATATGACCCTTCTCTCTTATCTCCTTGTTTTTTTCTCTTATCTCTTTGTCTTATGTCCTGATTGGTGGAGCCTTGAGTATTTTTATCATGTTTATAGTCAGCTTCATGTGTGCCTGTGTTTGTGTTCATGTTGAATGTAATTGTGGTTTGTAAATATGGATGCCACGTGACTGCAAAACAAATCTACCTATGGGTACAAAAAAGTAACCTGAACAGAACAATATACTGTATATATATATATATATATATATATATATATATATATATATATATATATATATATATATATGTATATATATATATATACATACACACACACACACACACACACACACACACACACACACAGAGTACGGGTCAAAATGACCCGCATCATAATCAATGTAATTTTTTTTCAACATAATACAAGGGATATATACTGTATATATACTGTATATATATATATATATATATATATATATATACTGTATATATATACACACACACACACACACACACACACACACACACACACACATATATAGACTACCATTCAAAAGTTTGGGGTCACTTCGAAATTTCCTTATTTTTGAAAGAAAAGCACTGTTTTTTTCAATGAAGATAACTTTAAACTAATCAGAAATACACTCTAATATCTAATATACATTGCTAATGTGGTAAATGACTATTTTAGCTGTAAATGTCTGGTTTTTGGTGCAATATCTACATAGGTGTATAGAGGCCCATTTCCAGCAACGATCACTCCAGTGTTCTAATGGTACAATGTGTTTGCTCATTGCGTCAGAAGGCTAATGGATGATTAGAAAACCCTTGTGCAATCATGTTAGCACAGCTGAAAACAGTTTAGCTGGTTAGAGAAGCTATAAAACTGACCTTCCTTTGAGCAGGTTGAGTATCTGGAAAAAGTCATTATTTCAAATACAAATCCTTATTTCTAACCTTGTCAATGTCTTGACTATATTTTCTATTCATTTTACAACTCATGGTGGTAAATAAGTGTGACTTTTCATGGAAAACACAAAATAATTGTCTGGGTGACCCCAAACTTTTGAACGGTAGTGTATATACACTACCATGGTACAATACACGGTAGTGGACAAAATTGTTGGTACCCCTCTGTTAATGAAAGAAAAACCCACAGGCCTGGACAAAAATGATGGTACCCTTAACTTAATATTTTGTTGCACAACCTTTTGAGGCAATCACTGCAATCAAACGATTTCTGTAACTGTCAATGAGACTTCTGCACCTCTCAGCAGGTATTTTGGCCCACTCCTCATGAGCAAACTGCTCCAGTTGTCTCAGGTTTGAAGGGTGCCTTCTCCAGACGGCATGTTTCTGCTCCTTCCACAGATGTTCAATAGGATTTAGATCAGGGCTCATAGAAGGACACTTTAGAATCATCCAGTGTTTGGCTCTTAGCCATTCTTGGGTGTTTTTAGCTGTGTGTTTTGGGTCATTATCCTGTTGCAAGACCCATGACCTGCGACTGAGACCAAGCTGTCTGACACTGGGCAGCACATTTCTCTCTAGAATACCTTGAGATTCCATTGTACCCTGTACACAATCAAGACACCCTGTGCCAAATGCAGCAAAGCAGCCCCAGAACATAACAGAACCTCCTCCATGTTTCACAGTAGGGACAGTGTTCTTTCCTTGGTATGCTTCATTTTTGCGTCTGTGAACATAGAGCTCATGTGCCTTGCCAAAAAGTTCCAGTTTTGTCTTGTCTGTCCATAGGACATTCTCCCAGAAGCTTTGTGGCTTGTCAAGATGCAGTTTGGCAGATTCCAGTTTGGCTTTTTTATGATTTGTTTTCAACAGAGGTGTCCTCCTTGGTCGTCTCCCATGAAGTCCCCTTTGGCTCAAACATCGACAGATGGTGCGATCTGACACTGATGTACCTTGACCTTGGAGTTCATCATGAATGTGTTTAGAGGTTGCTCTGGGCTCTTTTGTTATCATTCGTATTATCCGTCTCTTCCTGTGGCCACGTCCAGGGAGGTTGGCTACAGTCTCGTGGATCTTAAATTTCTGAATATGTGCAACTGTAGTCACAGGAACATCAAGCTGCTTGGAGATGGTCTTATAGCCTTTACCTTTAACATGCTTGTCTGTAATTTTCTTTCTAATCTCCTGAGACAACTCTCTCCTTTGCTCTCCTCTGGTCCATGTTTAGTGTGATACACACCATGTCACCAAACAGCACAGTGACTACTTGTCACCCTTTAAATAGGCCGACTGACTGATTACAAGTTTGTAGACACCTGTGATGTTAATTAGAGGACACATCTTGGTTGAACATGTCCCTATGGTCACATTATTTTCAATCTTTTCTAGGGGTACCATCATTTTTGTCCAGGCCTGTTTCATGAGTTTGTTTTTTAAAGTAATTCTGTTGAACCACAATTCAAAAGCATTGTCTGATTTTCATTGGTTAATTTTCATAGAATTTTTATTTATTACCACTTTTGTCAGATTGAAGTTATTTATGTGACCATTGTGGGTTTTTCTTTCATTAACAGAGGGGGACCAACAGTTTTGTCCACGGCTATACACACACACACACACACACACACACACACACACACACACACACTGTATATACAGTATATATATATATATATATATATATATATATATATATATATATATATACTGTATGTATATATATTGTGGAGTGTGTAAATGAAGAGGCAGATTCATGACAGACAATTTATTACACACTCACATCTCACAAGCACAGAATGGACTGAATGGTTACAGCAAGCTCTCCTCTCTATATCCCAAGTCACACTTCACAAGTTTCATGGCCTTTCACCTCACACAGCATGATATTTACACTACACTGCATTCAACCCCCTCTGTCCTTCCTGGGCATTGTTCTCCCATGCTTATTCCCTGTCTCTGTCTGAGGTGCTAAATAACCTGACTTCCCCAAGGTCACAAACCGCCCCCCCCCCCTCCCCAGCATCTAAGACAGACATTAGTCCACACTCGCTTTTGGCTTCAGTCTCCTCCCATATCTGCTGTAACTGGGGTTTACCGCCTCCGTGGCGCTGCTGTGCCGGTGGGGGGCTGCTGGGAGCGTGTCTGACTGTGGGTGAGCTGTGGTGGTGGTGGGGGGGAACTTTGTTCTGCCAGTGTGGCTGCTCTGGTGAATCGTTTCCCTGGGGAGCTCTCCGTGGGGGTCTTCCACGCCGAGGGACCCCAGCCAACAGCACTTGCTCATCCGCCACTACAAAGGCGGGTTTGAGTCTGTCTATGCCAATTTTCTCCCGTCTACCCCCCAAGTCTAGCACAAAATGCTTATCCCCTGTTTCCAACACTCTGAACGGTCCATCATAGGGAGGGCGCAATGGGGGGTGGTGGGCGTCTTGTCTGACGAACACGAACTGCGCGTTCTTCAAAGTTTTAGGCACGAAGGCACGCGGAAAACAGTGGTGGGCAGGGCCCGGCAGCGTGCCTGTGTTTGCGCTACGTTGCAAAAGCTGAGACAGGCAGCTGCCCGGCGTGGGATTATCTGGTAGAAATTCCCTGGGCAGCCGTAGGGGCTGCGCAAAAACGAGCTCTGCCGGGGAAGCTTCCAGATCCTCTTTTGGCGCGGAGCGCAACCCCAATAAAACCCACGGCAGCCTGTCTACCCAATTTGCATCCGTCAGTGAAGCCCTGAGTGCTGCTTTCAGTGATCTATGAAAACGCTCGCATAACCCATTGGCCTGTGGGTTGTACGCGGTTGTGCGATGAATTGTAACACCCAGACTGCGGGCCATCGCGGACCAGAGTTCGGAAACAAATTGAGGGCCCCTGTCGGACGTAATGTCCAACGGGACTCCAAAACGTGCCACCCATGCTGTTAAAAAAGCGCGTGCTACGTCCGCGAACATGGTTGCCGCCAGCGGGACTGCTTCTGGCCAGCGCGTGGTGCGGTCCACCACTGTCAGAAGGTGCGTGCACCCCTGTGATGGCGGGAGGGGGCCCACGAGGTCCACGTGTACATGGTCGAACCTTTTAGCCGGTACTGGAAATGGCTCCAAAGGAGCCTTCTTGTGCCTGTGTACCTTGGCTCGTTGGCACGCCACACAGGCTGCAGCCCACTCTTTTACTTGTTTGCATAGGCTCTGCCACACGAACTTCTCTCCGACCATTTTGACAGACGCGCGCACTCCTGGGTGCGCCAGAGTGTGAACCGACTCAAACACGCGGCGGCGCCACGCGACTGGGACCACCGGACGCGGGTGTCCCGTGAAGACATCACAGATTGGGGGGGGGGCACCATATTGCAGCACCCTGCTCTCCAGTCTTAACCCTGTTGGTCCAGACTGGAGCGCGTGCACGTCTGCATCGCTAATCTGCTCTGTGGCCATGGCTGCGTAATCTATCCCCACGTAGACTGGGGCCACCACGGCGCACGAGAGGCAGTCCGCCACCACATTCAGTTTACCCGACACATGCTGAATATCGGTAGTAAACTCTGAGATCGTGGCCAGCTGTCTCTGATGCCGGCCCGACCACGGTTCTGAAACCTTGGCCATCGCAAACGTTAGTGGCTTGTGGTCCACGAATGCGGTGAAGCTGCGCCCTTCCAGCCAGAACTGGAAGTGGCATATGGCCAGGTGGAGAGCCAGCAACTCTCTGTCAAACGCGCTGTATTTACGTTCGCTGTTGCGCAAAGTTCTGCTGAAAAAGGCGAACGGCTGCCAAGCCCCGGCGACGTGCTGCTCCACGACAGGCCCTATGGCCACTTCTGAAGCGTCAGTGGTGAGCGCTATCCGGGCCGTTGGGTCTGGATGCGCCAGCAGTGCGGCGTTTGCCAGGGCTGCTCTCGCTCCGGGGTCCATTCGACTCCATCCACGGGTTTCTGTTTCTTGAGCGCGGTGTACAATGGTTGCATGAGCCGCGCCGTGCGGGGAAGGAAACGGTTATAAAAGTTCACCATCCCCAAAAATTCCTGCAGCGCCCTGACCGTCTGAGGCTGGGGAAAATCCGCCACGGCGCGCACTTTGTCGGGCAACGGGATTGCTCCTTCTGGAGAGACACGGTGCCCCAAAAAATCAATCTCCGTCACGCCGAACTGGCATTTTGCCGGGTTGATTATCAACCCGTGCTCCTCCAACCTCCGGAAAACCGTCCTGAGGTGGGTTTTGTGTTCGTCTTGGGACGTACTGGCTACCAGGATATCCTCCAGGTAGACGAACACGAACGGGAGATCATGCAGCACTGCATCCATCATGCGCTGGAACGTCTGTGCCGCTCCTTTTAACCCGAATGGCATGCACAGGAACTTGAATAGACCGAATGGAGTTATTACCGCTGTTTTGGGTACGTCCTCCGCGCGCACTGGGACTTGGTGGTAACCGCGGACCACGTCTATTTTGGAAAAAATGCGTGCTCCGGCAAGGTGAACGGAAAAATCCTGTATGTGGGGAATCGGGTAGCGGTCGTGCGCTGTGTCGTTGTTCACTCTGCGGAAATCACCGCACGGTCGCCACGATCCCTCAGCCTTAGGGACCATGTGTAGCGGGGATGCCCATGGGCTGTTTGAACGTATGATGATGCCCAACCTTTCCAGGTTGGCGAACTCCTCGCACGCTATGGCCAGTTTAGCTGCGTCCAAGCGCCGAGGTCTTGCAAAAACGGGCGGCCCGGTGGTGGTGATAAAGTGCTCCACCCCATGTTTAGCGATGGCCGCATGAGTGCTGGGAACTGAGTGAGCAGTGCGTGGAACTTACCGCCTGTAGCTGTGACGTTGGCTTGTGCTGTTGGCTGGGTCACTCGAGCTATACAGGGGAGAGAGTCAAAGGACAGTGCATTAACCAGGCGCCTGTTAGCAACATCAACCAGTAAACCATGTGCACACAGAAAATCAGCCCCCAGGATATGGTAATTCAGTGCTGCTACGACAAAAGTCCACTCATATGTACGGCCGTGTAGAGATAAGATCAGTGTCCTCTCACCAAAGGTCTTAATTTCCGAGCCGTTTGCTGCCAACATCCCGGGGCCGCTATGTCCTGCCAGCCAGTCAGCGTAGGTCGGCAGGATGATGCTCCTCTGGGCTCCGGTGTCCATGAGGAAACGCCTCCCCGAGCGCGCATCCGTCAAGTAGAGCAGCTTGTTCTCGTCACCGAGGGTCGCAGCTGCTGCCGACCGCCGGCCTTGGTGTTTTCCCGAGCGCTTGAATTAGCACGGTGGCGCACATCTGCGTGCGTTCTCTCCGAAGCGGCGGTGGTAGAAACAGAGCGTGTCTCTCTGGCGCTCCTTGGCCCCCGCTGCTGCTACCGTCGGTGGCTACTCACCTTCTCTGGTCGTCTCGCTGGGTTCCGTCCCTCAGCCAAATTTTCTGTCTGTACGGCAAAGTTTATGGTCTCCAGTCTCCATAGACCTTGTACATTTGGCCCCACCCACAAAAATTAGGGTTGGGGGGGCACGTGTGTTTTCCAGTTTATCGAATTTTTCGCCGGGTCTGAGGGGTCTGGCAAAAAAAATCCCATTTTGGTTAACGTTCAGAGGGTAAAAAATTAATTGGTATATGTATATATATACACATATATATGTATATATATATGTGTGTGTGTGTGTATACACACACACACACACACACACACACATATATATATATATACACTCGGTCAGCCTCTGTCGGTCTATGATGACCATGGAAGAGAATCCTAAACGTCTACTCTGCTGGAACAGCACCGCCTGTGGCTGAACACACACACACACACACGTATATATATATGTGTGTGTGTGTGTGTGTGTGTGTGTCAAATCAAATCAACCTTTATTGTCATATTGCTGTACATACAACTGTAGTGCAGGCAAGATGAAATTGTGTTTCTCTCGGCATCCATATAAGTAAAACATGATTTAAGACACACTCACACATATCCTCACCCCCCCCCACCCCACCGCAGCCATTCACACACCCCTGAGACATACTTGAAAAACTAACCAGAACTATAATATACAAATAATATACATAATGTCCATAGGTACAGTAGTGTGTATGAGAGATTCCGGATCAACTGTTCAGCATCCTAACACCTTGTGGAAGGAAACTGTTAATCAGTCTGGTGGTTCTGCCTCTGATGCTCCGGAATCGTTTGCCAGCTGGCAGAAGTTCAAAGTGTTTGTGCAGAGGGTGAGAGAGGTCCTTGACAATGTTCAGTGCCCTGCTCCTTCAACAGTTCTGAAAAAGTTCTTGGACAGAGGGGAGGGAGACTCCAATTACCCTCTCAGCCCCCTTGACTATCCTCTGCAGGGCTTTTGTGTCTGACATACTGCAGCTGGAGTACCATGTAGCAATGCAGTACGTCAGAACACTCTCCACCACACCTCTGTAGAAGGTCCTGAGGATGCAGATGGGGAGAGAGGCCTGTTTGAGTTTCCTCAAGAAGTGCAGTCTCTGCTGGGCCCGCTTCCTGATCCCCAAGGAATTCTTGCTCCAGGTCAGGTCCTGCGAGATCTGCACTCCGAGGAACTTGATGTTCTCCACTCTCTCCACTAAACGGCCGCCGATGCTGAGGGAGACGTGTTAAGATAAGATAAGATAAGATAAGATAAGCCTTTATTAGTCCCACAATGGAGAAATTCCAGGATTGCAACAGCACAGGGATAGCAACACTCACAGCAACAATCAAGAAGACAAGAAAAACAAGAGCAGTGAATATACATATGTCGTCGTCGTCGTCGTCGGCCTCCGTTGGTCTATGATGACCATGGAAGAGAATCCTAAACGTCTACTCTGCTGGAACAGCACCGCCTGTGGCTGAACAGGCCGATGCGCGAATGACAGTCCCTGTCACACAGGTCACACTTGTGGGTGGTCTCCGTGCTGCTGGGTCTGTGGCGGTTCTTCCTGCGGGTCCTTTTTTCATCTGCTGCAGCAGTCAGTCTCTCTTCACCCGCCTTGAGCTGTCTGGTCAGGGTGCCTCTCCATTTGGAGCGGTCCGTTGCAAGGTCCTCCCAGCGCTCTGTGTTGATATCCAGGGCCTTCATGTCTCTCTTGCAGACGTCTCTAAAGCGCAGCTGTGGGCGGGCAACGTCTCTCCTGCCAGTTGCCAGTTCTCCATAGAGGACGTCTTTGGGGATTCTGCCATCCTCCATACGGTGAACGTGGCCTAGCCAGCAGAGCCTGCGCTGCCTAAGTAGAGTGAACATGGAGGGAAGGCCGGCCCGGGACAGAACTTCTGTGTTGGGCACTTTGTCCTGCCAGGATATGTCCAGGATGTGGCGAATGCAGCGCAAGTGGAAGGAGTTCAGTCTCTTTTCCTGCCAGGCGTATGTTGTCCACGTCTCACTCCCATAGAGCAGTGTGCTGATGACGCAGGCATTGTACACTGCCATCTTCGTCTTGACAGAGAGTTTGGGATTCTCCCACACTCGTGTGGTGAGGCGAGCGAGTGTGAAGGCTGATTTTCCAATCCTCTTGCTGATCTCTGTATCAAGGGAGAGGTTGTTGCTGATCGTGGACCCCAGGTACGTGAACTGATTCACAACCTTCAGCTTGTAGTCATCAATGGTGATGGTTGGTGGTGCTTCCGTGCCTTGCGCCAAGACGTTAGTCTTCTTCAGGCTGATGGTAAGCCCGAAGTCCTTGCATGCCTGGGAGAAGCGGTCCATCAGGGTCTGAAGCTCCTGCTGTGTGTGGGTTGCGACTGCAGCGTCGTCTGCGAACAGCATGTCTCTGATTAGAGCCTCGCGTACTTTGGTTCTGGCTTTCAGGCGGGCGAGGTTGAAAAGCCTGCCGTCAGATCTTGCGTGCAGGTAGATTCCCTCTGCTGCTGTGCTGAAGGCATGCCTCAGGAGCATAGCAAAGAAAATCCCAAAGAGGGTTGGCACAAGTACACAGCCCTGTTTCACTCCGCTGCGTATGTTGAATGGCTCTGAGACGTTGCCATCGTGCTGCACTATCCCCTGCATGTTGGTGTGAAACGATTCGATGAGGCTTTGCAACTTTGGTGGGCATCCTATCTTTGGCAGGATCTTGAAAAGGCCCTCTCTGCTGACCAGATCGAACGCTTTGGTGAGGTCGATGAAGGCGACGTACAGAGGCATGTTCTGTTCTCTGCATTTCTCCTGGAGTTGGCGGATGGAGAATATCATGTCTACCGTCGATCGCTCAGCGCGGAAGCCACACTGAGACTCGGGGTAGACACGTTCGGCAAGCTTCTGTAGATGAACGAGAACAACTCGTGCGTAGACTTTGCCAACAACGCTGAGGAGGGAAATGCCCCTGTAGTTGTTGCAGTTGCTTCTCTCCCCTTTGTTTTTGTAGAGGGTGATGATCTTGGCGTCCCTCATGTCCTGTGGTACAGCATCTTCCTTCCAGCACTGGCAGAGGACATCATGCAATGGCAGCAGTAGGGCGGTCTTGCAGTGCTTGATCAGGTCAGGGGGTATGCCGTCGTTGCCGGGTGCCTTGCCAGCGGCCAAGCTATCAATGGCCTTACTGAGTTCGTCGATGGTTGGCTCGGCGTCAAGTTCGTCCATGGATGGCAGGCAGTCGATGGCATCAAGGGCTGACGGTGTCACGGTGTTCTGTCTAGAGTAGAGGTCGGAGTAGTGTTCCACCCATCTCTCCATCTGCTTGTTCTTCTCTGTGATCATCTCCCCAGTGGAAGATTTGAGGGGGGCCGTCTTGCTCTGAGCCAGACCAAATGCTTTCTTGATGCCATCGTACATACCACGGATGTTCCCTGTTATGGAGGCGGTTTGAATGTCTTGGCTGAGCTGAGTCCAGTACTCGTTGGCACAGCGCCGAGCAGTCTGCTGAACTTTGCTTCTCGCAGCCATGATAATCTGGAGATTCTTCTCGTTTGGGTACTTCTTGTACTCAGCAAGTGCTGAGCGCTTGGCTTCAATGACGGGGGTCATCTCGGTCAACTTGGCATCAAACCAGTCCTGTGACTTCGAGGTCTTCCTCCCAAAGGTAGCCAAGGCTGTGCGGTAGATGGTGTTTCGCAGCTCTTCCCACTTCTGCTTTGCAGATTCTCCTCCTTGTGGTACACCAAGTACCTTCTCAAAGGTGGAGGCAAACTGCTCAACAAGTTCTGGTTGGGCCATCTTGCTGGTGTCAATCCGTGCCTTTCAAGGTTGTCTAGCATGATGGAATTTCTTCAGCTGCAGCTTGACCTTGCAACACACCAATGAATGGTCTGTGTCGCAATCTGCACTTTGGAACGAACGGGTGATTAGCACGTTCTTCAGTGAGGTGCGCCTGGTCAGGATCAAGTCTAGCTGGTGCCAGTGCTTTGAGCGCGGATGTTGCCAGGAAACCTTGTGTTGGGGCTTGGTCTTGAAGAACGAGTTTGTGATGCACAGATCGTGATATGTGCAGAACTCGAGCAGCCGCTGTCCGTTGTCGTTCATTCTGCCCACGCCAAAAGGTCCAAGACAGGAGGGCCAGGAGTCGTGGTCAGCACCCACTCTGGCATTGAAGTCTCCAAGGAGAATGAGTTGTTCAGAGTTGGGGATGATCCTGACAGTTGTTGCGAGATTCTCGTAGAACTCGTCTTTTGCCTCTGGTGTGGCTGTCTGTGTTGGGGCATACACACTGACGAGGGTGACTGGGCCTTCAGTGGTGTTCAGGCGGAGGGTGAGGAGTCGTGCAGAGCCAGTGCTGCCCGGTTCCACCATCTTCAGCAAAGTGTTCTTCACTGCGAAGCCCACTCCGTGTTCCCTGTGTTCGTCACTGCCCTTTCCCTGCCAGTAGAACGTGTAGTCCTTCTCTCTCAGTGTGCCTGCATCAGCTAACCGTGTTTCCTGGAGAGCGGCGATATCCACTCCCAGTCTCTTCAGCTCATTATTGATGACGGCAGTCTTCCTGGTGTCGTTGATGTCCTTGAGGTTAGCAGCAAGTCCTGTCATCATAGTGCGGACGTTCCAAGTTCCCAGTTTTAGAGTTGGTCTCTTTTGTTTTATTGTCTTGCCTGGTGCGAAGGTTCTCAGCCTGCTGTTTGGATTTCTCCTTATCCCCATGCACCCAATGAGGAAAGCAAGCTGTGGCGGGACAACACCTTATTGGCTGGGGGCTGCCCAGCTTGAGGCGGGCGGTAGCTGTCCAGTGAGATCTGATGATCCCTCCCACCGTCGGGAACAACCCCTGGCGCCACGCTCTACGCCAATTGAGCAGTGGCTTATAACCGGTAACTGTCACTCCCCGTGTTTTGTCTACGCCAAAGGCGAAGCTGGAGTGTCCTCTCCAGTGATCCGGTGTTCTACCTTCCAGCGTTGGGCGTTGGTAGGATTCAAGCCTGGGCAGGAAGATATGGAGGACAAGATGCTGCCCATGCAGCATGTCCCCCCTCTCCACGTCACTGATGAATCCAAAGGAACAGCAGGGCTGCTACAGTTTGGCACCAGCGCCGTTGCAGGAGCTGCCAGAACGATGTTGAGCACAACATAGAACTGCCTTAGGGGCTCCGACTCCGGATTTTTCTTCAGGGTTGACTCCCAAAGCCTTTCCCGTGACCGGGTATGCCGCAAGGCAGCAGAGGTTTGAAATCAGGGTTTACCTTCCCCTATAATGGGCTACCTTCCCAGGTTGACGAGCCACCATCTACCCGAAGCATCTGGTTTTAAGGCGCCAGAGATCCGCCCTCGCCCCTTCTCCTATTAGTAAAAGCAGTTCCGCCGGGCTTAGAGACTAAACCACACGGGCAGGCTAGGAGTTGGACTTAGTTGTCAGAGACTTTTCGAGACGCACGCCATAAGGAGCATTTTATGAGCACTGGGAGCTTAACCCCAGTGCCGCTCCTGGCTATGACAACCTTGGAACCATATACATATGTACACATAAATATATAAATATATATACACACAGTGCGGAGCATTGCAGCTAGATGGAATAAACAGCATAACCGTCTACTTAGTTACCCTACATAGTATAAATATGTACCCATACATATTGTCACCCTCCGTAGCGACTGATATTGTCCTAGTTGTATACTGGAGGGGACCATTTGTGTAAGTCTTTTGCGTCTTTTGCATTCAGTACTATTAGGTCGTCATGCTTTTTTGCTATCTCTGTGAGCAGCCCTGCTTAGGTTATACAGTCTGACAGCCGTAGGTAGGAAGGACCTGTGAAATCTCTCGGTTGTGCACCTAGGATGATGTAGTCTACTGCTAAATGAGCTCTTCAGTGCGTTCAGTATGTCCTGCATAGGGTGGGACTCGGACTCCAGCAGAGATGACAGTTTAGCCACCATCCTTCTCTCTCCCATCTCCTCCACTGGGTCAAGGCGCTGCCCCAGGACGGAGCTAGCTTTCTTGATCAGTTTGTTCAGTCTCTTCCTATCGGCTGCTGTAATGCCACTGCCCCAGCAGACCACTCCAAAAGTGATGGCTGATGCCACCACCATGTCGTGTTCAGGCTGTGACCGCCGGAAGTCGATAATCATCTCCTTCGTTTTGTCCACGTTGAGCACCAGATTGTTCTCCCTGCACCAGCCCTCCAGGTCTCTCACTTCTTCCCTGTACATTGATTCCTCATCCCTCTGAATAAGTCCCACCACCGTGGTGTCTCTGCAATCTTAATAATCTGGTTCCCCTCGTGTCTGGATACACAGTCATGTGTTAGAAGTGTAAACAACTGTGGACTGAGTACACAGCCTTGAGGGGATCCGGTCCTCAGCGTGACAGAGTTGGAGATGTTGTTTCCAACCTGGAAAGACTGAGGTCTCTCAGTCAGGAAATCCAGGATCCAGAGACATGTGGATCTTCTTCAGACCAAGAAGGAGTAAGACCAAGAAGGAGTAATTTCTCCATCAGTCTCTGGAGAATAATGGTGTTGAATGCTGAACTGAAATCAGTGTACAGGAGTCTGGCGTAGGTGTCTTTCTGATCCAGGTGGGTGATGACAGAGTGTAGGGTGGTGACTATAGCATCCTCCGTGGAGCGGTTTGAACGATATGAAAACTGGAGCTGGTCATGTGATGCAGGGAGGCAGGCTGTAATGTGTGGTTTGACAAGCCGTTCAAAACACTTCATTACAATTGGTGTCAGTGCAACAGGACGATAGTCATTCAGACAACACACAACTGGTTTCTTTGCCACCGGTACTATGATAGAGATCTTGAAGCATCTGGGAACAATGGCCTGACTCAGGGAGATGTTATAAATGTCAGTCAGGACAGGTTACGTGGGTTACCCAGGTTACGTGGGTTGACCCTGGTTAGGGTCTTCCGTGTGTCCGCTGTGTTGATGGTGATAGCTGGTCCGACCGATGGTGGAGATGGGCCAGCTCTCCCTCTGATTGTCGGGTTTGATGCTTCAAAACGTGCAAAGAAGTTGTTGAGCCTGTCTGGAAGCGAAGCGACGTCATCATCGACCCCCTGCCTAGCCTTATAGCCCGTCAGTGTCAGAACTCCCTGCCACATCTGCTTGGTGTTCCTAGTGTCACAGAGGTGTCCCTGGATTTTCTCCACATAGGTGTGCTTCGCCGTCTTAATTCCCTTTGAGAGCGCAGACCTGGCTGAGCGGAGGGCGATCCTGTCCTTCGCTCTGAAGGCTGCATCTCTGGCTGTAAGCAGCGAGCGCACCTCTGCGGTCATCCAGGGCTTATGGTTTCCCTGTACAGTGATGGTCTTCACTATAGTGACATCCTCTGTGCACTTCGCGATGTAGCTGGTGACCGTTTCAGCATACTCCTCCACATCTGTCTTGTCTTCCTGGGAAGCTGCTATTTTGAAGACCTCCCAGTCTGTGTGCAGAAAACAGTCTTTCAGTGCAGAGGTTACACTCTCTGGCTGGTGTGAAGTTTGGATTTCACTAATAGCATCGTGCAGTTCCCCGAGTGCCTCCTTAGCATTAGCTTTAGCGTTAGCCCTTGGCGCTATGTAAACAGCAGCTACAAACACGTTGCTGAATTCCCTCGGCAGATAATATGGCCGACAATTTACAATAAGTAACTCCGCCAACGGAGAGCAGTGTTTAGATACTAACGTGGCGTTAACGCACCAGTTCTTGTTAACATAGATGCATAGCCCCCCCCCCCCCCCACGGCTCTTACCGGAGCTCGCCGTTTCTCTGTCTGCCCGGAACACCGTTGTACCTTCCAGTTGAATGGCCTCGTCAGGGATGTTGTCGTGGAGCCATGTCTCCGTGAACACAAGCACACAGCAGTCCCTCCACTCTCTCCGGGTTTCTCTCAGCAGACGCAGCTCGTCCAGCTTGTTGTCGAGGGAGCGGATGTTAGAGAGAAGGAGCGACAGTACTGCTGGTCTGGAGGGGTTAGCTTTTAGCCTAGCATGAATCCCGGCCCTTTTTCCACACTTTTGCTTGCGTTCGCTCCGCTTACGCTTCCTCCTCTACCGTGTAGCTTCCAGCGGGGACTTCGACAGAATTCCATGCTGGCGTAGAATGTCCAAGTCACAACCGAGCGCCGCGATTCTTGCAGAGTGCAGTACCTTGATGTTTAATAAGGTCTCACAGTTGTAAGTTTTACAGAATGTACGTCTGGGATGATCAAAACACTCAGAACTCTCACACTCGCTGATGAAGAGGGGCCGCTCTGTCTATGTGCGCCGCCGCCATTTTCAATGGGTTTTCAGTGTGTGTGTGTGTGTGTGTGTGTGTGTGTGTGTGTGTGTGTGCGCGCAAAAAGTGTTTGCCCCCTTCCTGATTTCTCATTCTTTTGTATGTTTGTCACACTTAAATGTTTCAGATCATGAAACAAATTTAAATATTAGACAAAGATAACACAAGCAAACAAAAAATGCAGTTTTTAATGAAGGTGTTTATTATTAAGGGGAAAAAAATCCAAACCTACATGGCCCTGTGTGAAAAAGTGATTGCCCCCTAAACCTAATAACTGGTTGGGCCACCCTTAGCAACAACAACTGCAATCAAGCATTTTCGATAACTGGCAATGAGTCTTTTACACCCCCTCATGGATCGTCACCTTATCATGGTGGGGGGTTTGCGTGCCCCAGTGATCTCAGGAGCTATGTTGTCCAGGGCAATTTGCCTCTGATAGGGTCAAACTGGTCCTGGGTGAAGCGCCAGACTAAGAACGATCCAACAGACTCTCATGATAAATTCTATATCAAGGATTTAGTGTACCCCGCCCGGTATGGGGTTACCGGGGCCCCACCCTGGAGCCAGGCCTGGGGGAGGGGCTCGATGGCTAGCGTCTGGTGGCCGGGTTTCCACCCATGGGACCCGGACGGGCTCAGCCCGAAGGAGTTACATGGGTCCATCCTCCAGTGGGCTCACCACCTGCAGGAGGGATCATGTGGGTCCGGTGCTATGTGGATTAGGTGGCGGTCAAAGGCGGAGACCTCCGCAGACTGATCCCAAGCTTTCTAAACTAGCTTTTGGTACGTGGAATGTCACCTCTCTGGTGGGGAAGGAGCCCGAGCTGGTGTACGAGGTTGAGAGATACCGGCTAGATATAGTCAGCCTCACCTCAACACACAGCTCCGGTTCCGGAACCAGCCTCCTGGAGAGGGGCTGGAGCTTGGCCTTTTCTGGAGTTTCCCCGGGCGAGAGACGATGAGCAGGGGTGGGTATTCTTGTATCCCCCCCCCCCACCTTGCTGCTTCTATATTGGAGTTGTCCCTGGTGGATGAAAGGGTTGCTTCTCTGCGCTTTCGGGTTGGGAAACGGGTCCTGACCATCATTTGTGCCTATGCACCAAATGATGTTTCAGACTACCCACCCTTTTTAGAGTCTGTGACTGAGGTGCTGGAGGGTGCTCCTCTTGGAGACTCCATTGTCCTACTGGGGGACTTCAATGCACACGTGGGCAACGACAGTGAAACCTGGAGGGGGGTGATTGGGAAGAATGGCCTGCCCGATTTGAACCCGAGTGGTGCTCAGTTATTGGACTTCTGTGCTAACCACAGTTTGTCCATAACGAACACCATGTTCAAGCATAAGGGTGTCCATATGTGCACCTGGCACCAGGACACCCTAGGTTGCAGGTTGATGATCGATTTTGTTATCGTGTCATCAGACCTGCGACTGTATGTCTTGGACACCTGGGTAAAGAGAGGTGCAGAGCTGTCAACTGATCACCACCTGGTGGTGAGTTGGATCCGATGGCAGGGGAGGAAGCCATTCAGACCTGGTAGACCCAAACGTATAGTGAGGGTGTGCTGGGAATGTCTGGCTGAGGTCCCTGTCCGGGAGATCTTCAACTCCCACCTCCGGAAGAACTTCAACCACATTGTGAGGGAGTCTGGAGACATGGAGTCTGAATGGGCCATGTTCTCCACCTCTGTTGTTGAAGCGGCAGCCCAGAGCTGCGGCCGCAAGGTGGTCGGTGCATCTCATGGGCCATTAAGCAGAAGAAGGAGTCCTATGAAGCTTGGTTGGCTTGTGGGACTCCCGAAGCAGCTGAGGTGTACTGGCAGGCCAAGCGGAGTGCAGCTCGGGTGGTTGCTGAAGAAAAAACCCGGGTATGGGAGGAGTTCGGTGAGGCCATGGAACGAGACTTTCGGTCGGCCTCGAAGAGATTCTGGCAAACTGTCCGGCGGCGCAGGAGGGGAAAGCAGCTTCCTGTCCACGCTGTGTATGGTGCGGATGGGGCACTGTAGACTTTGACTGGGGATATCGTGGGGCGGTGGAAAGAATACTTCCAGGATCTCCTCAATCCCACTGATACGCCTTCCACAGAGGAAGCAGGGTTTGGGGACGAGGGGGGTGACTCTCCTATCACAGGGGCTGAGGTTGCCAAGGTGGTTAAAAATCTCCTTGGTGGCCGGGCCCCGGGGGTGGACGAGATTCGCCCTGAGTACCTCAAGGCCCTGGATGTTGTTGGGCTGTCATGGTTGACACGCCTCTGCAACATTGCGTGGAGGTCAGGGGCAGTGCCTTTGGCATGGCAAACCGGGGTGGTGGTTCCTCTCTTCAAAAAAGGGGACCGGAGGGTGTGCTCCAACTTTAGAGGGATCACACTCCTCAGCCTCCCTGGGAAGGTCTATGCCAAGGTATTGGAGAGGAGAGTCCGGCCTCGGATTCAGGAGGAGCAATGTGGTTTTCGTCTTGGCCGTGGCACATCGGACCAGCTCTTTACCCTCTCGAGAATCCTCGAGGGTTCGTGGGAGTTTGCCCAACCAGTTTACATGTGTTTTGTGGACTTGGAGAAGGCATTTGACCGCGTCCCTCATGGTTTTTTGTGGGGGGTGCTTCGGGAGTATGGGGTATCGGGCTTGTTGTTATGAGCTATTCGGTCTCTGTATGACCGTTGTGAGAGTTTGGTTCGTATTGCCAACACTCGGTCGGAGTCATTCCCAGAGAGAGTTGGACTCCACCAGGGCTGCACTTTGTCACCGATCCTGTTCATAATTTTTATGGACAGGATTTCTAGGTGCAGCCAGGGAACGGTGGGTGTCATGCTTGGTCACCACAGGATCTCATCTCTGTTGTTTGCAGATGATGTTGTCCTCTTGGCTTCATCCAGCAATGACCTACAGTTCTTGCTGGGACGGTTTGCCGCTGAGTATGAAGCGGCTGGGATGAGAATCATCACCTCCAAGTCCGAGTCCATGGTCCTCAGCCGGAAAAAGATGGATTGTCCTCTCCGGGTTGGGGACAGGCTCCTGCCCCAAGTGGAGAAGTTTAAGTATCTTGGTGTCTTGTTCACGAGTGAGGGGAGAATGGAGCAAGAGATTGACAGATGTATTGGAGCAGCATCTGCAGTGATGCGGACGTTGTACTGGTCTGTTGTGGTGAAGAGGGAGCTTAGTTCTAAAGCAAAGCTGTCGATTTACCAGTCAATCTAAGTTCCTACTCTCACCTATGGTCACGAGCTTTGGGTAATGACCGAAAGAACAAGATTGCGGATACAAGCGGTTGAAATGAGCTTTCTCCATAGGATTGCTGAATTCACCCTCAGAGATAGGGTGAGAAGCTCAGTCATCCGGGAGAAGCTCAGAGTAGAACCGCTGCTCCTCCACATTGAAAGGAGTCAGTTGAGGTGGTATGGGCATCTGATTAGGATGCCTCCTGGACGCCTCCCACTTGAGGTGTTTCAGGCACATCCCACTGTGAGGAGACCCTGGGGCAGACCCAGGACTCGGTGGAGAGACTATGTGTTCCAGCTGGTCTGGGAACGCCTTGGTATCCTCTCTGAATAGCTGGAGCAGGTGGCTGGGGAGAGGGAAGTCTGGGCTTCTCTGCTTGAACTGCTGCCTCCGCAACCCGGACCTCTGGAAAAGCGGTAGAAAATAGATGGATGGATGGATGGAGTCTTTTACAGAGCTGTGGAGGAATTTTGGCCCGCTCATCTTTGCAGAATTATTGTAATTCAGCCACATTGGAGGGTTTTCCAGCATGAGCCGCCTTTTTAAGGTTATACCATAGCATTTCAATCAGATTCAGGTCAGGACTTTGACTAGACCACTCCAAAGTCTTCATTTTGTTTTTCTTAAGCCATTCAGAGTGGACTTGCTGGTGTGTTTTGGACCATTATCCTGCTGCAGAACCCAAGTGTGCTTCAGCTTGAGGTCACGAACAGATGGCCGGACATTCTCCTTCAGGATTTTTTAGTAGACCACAGAATTCATGGTTCCAAATACCACAGCAAGTCTTCCAGGTCCTGAAGCAGCAAAACAGCCCCAGACCATCACACTACCACCACCATATTTTACTCTTGGTATGATGTTCCATTTCTGAAATGCTGTGTTACTTTTACACCGCATGTTTTGGGACACACACCTTGCAAAAAGTTCAACTTTTGTCTCGTCAGTCCACAGAGTATTTTTCCAAAAGTTTTGGGGATCATCAAGATGTTTTCTGGCAAAACTGAGACGACCCTTTATGTTCCTTTGCTCAGCAACGGTTTTTGTCTTAGAACTCTGCCATGCAGGCCATTTTTGCCCAGTCTCTTTCTTATGGTGGCGTCGTGAACACTGACCTTAACTGAGGCAAGTGAGGCCTGCAGTTCTTTGGACGTTGTTGTGGGGCCTTTTGTGACCTCTTGGATGAGTCGTTGCTGTGCTCTTGTGGTAATTTTGGTCAGCCGACCACTCCTGGGAAGGTTCATCACTG
Organism: Pholidichthys leucotaenia; assembly: GCA_020510985.1. Lineage (NCBI taxonomy): Eukaryota > Metazoa > Chordata > Actinopteri > Cichliformes > Pholidichthyidae > Pholidichthys > Pholidichthys leucotaenia. The sequence continues at coordinate 223,341,900 of CM035837.1, forward strand.
TTCCATGTTTTCGCTATTTGTTGATAATGGCTCTCACTGTTGTTCGCTGGAGTCCCAAAGCTTTAGAAATGGCTTTATAACCTTTTCCAGACTGATTCATCTCAATTACTTTGTTTCTCATTTGTACCTGAATTTGTTTGGATTGCAGCGTGATGTCTTGCTTTTGAGGATCTTTTGGTCTACTTCATTTTGTAAGGCAGGTCCTATTTAAATGATTTCTTGATTGAGAACAGTTGTGGCAGTAATGAGGAATTGGTTTGATTAGAGAAATTGAACTCAGCTTTCCAAAGACGTGATAAACCACAGTTAATTTATGTTTTAACAGAGGGAGCAATCACTTTTTCACACAAGGCCATGTAGGTTTGGATTTTTTTTCCCTTAATAATAAACACCTTCCTTTAAAAACTACATTTTTTGTTTACTTGTGTTTTCTTTGTATGATATTTAAACTTGTTTGATGATCTGAAACATTTAAGTGTGACAAACATACAAAAAAATGAGAAATCAGGAAGGGGGCAAACACTTTTTCACACCACTGTATAGTTATGTTTAATGTAAGCAAAACCAAATTTTAAAGGGCATTCACTACATAAAATACACATCATGATATGTATTGTGTATCACGATACAGAGAAATTATATTGTAATACACTTTTTGATGTTTGTCACCTAGTACTAACAGCGATAACAACAAGTGTACTGAAACCATCTGAGCTAAAGATTAGAGTTTACAGCAGCTTCTGCATGTCTGCCTGCTGTCCCGATCATCCACTGCTGCTGCTGCGGCGCTGCTGTGATGTAGAACACAGAAGTCAGTGACTGTTCACGTCCTGGACACAACATGACAGTATTTAGAGCACCCGGAGGAGGGGAGGAGTTTACAGGAAGACTCCACATGATTAATTCAGTGATGTGGTTTCATCAGAAGTCTGATGGAAGCTGTTTATCAGAAGTGAATATGTTTGTGGTAAATGTATTAGTTTATGGGAACAAATCAGGATTCATGAACTCTGCTGCAGACACTGGTTTGACCTAAGCAGGGCATTGGACCAGGGCAAGGGTCTTCAACCTGCGGCTCTGTTACCCAGAGCCAGTGGCTCCTGATGGCCTTGACAATAAATTCAACACTTTTAGTAAAAAGAGGGGGCAGGTTTGTAAGAAAAAAAAATGGAAATTTACTTGAAAAATAACAAATTTATGGGAAAAACTGGAAATTTATGCCAAAAATTCTCACAACAACAAATAAGGAAGAAATAGTGACAAAATATGAGTGAAAAAAAACACAAATTTATTTGAAAAGTTGCATGTTTGACAACTTATGAGAAAAGTACAACGGCCCAGAGAGCTCGCCTGTTAGGATCTGTGCATGGGCGGAGGACCATGCTCACGTTTAAAGGCCAAATGTCACGTAACAGGGTACTTTAAATATCTTGAAACTAGATATAAAAGGGAACCGATCCGTTCGGGTCTTGGTACACATGCTTCAGTAACAACGGAATATTCGTTAATTTAAAACTGCCGCGCTTGGCCTGACACGGCCCCTGGAATCGCCTGGGGAAGAAGGCGGAAGTGACGAAATCGATTGTACCCTAGTTTGATGCTTGGGGTATTTCAATTGATTGTTTATATGGAGACTGGAAGGTTGAAGTGAGCAACAAGAAAGAAAAAATTGGATATTTCACCCATACCTTAAAACGGGACTATCAGGGACAGCTGGGTAATAAGGGACACTTCTCTGGGAAATGTTTTCATACCTGTCAAGTGAGACGTTTTCGCCGTACTTCAACACCGTAAAAAGCGGCTATAAGGAATGGCGGAGCAACAAGGCACACCTCTCTGGGAAATGCCCCAAATGCAACTCGTGTTGTTATTGTCAAATATTTTAAGGATTCATGGATATTTGACAATAACAACACAACTCAGCGTCCAGCGCAAAATAAAAAAAAAAGCAGAATTCTGTATTTGTCAGGCGATCTCTGTCTGTTCCGCAACCGCTGCACAGCTGAACGTGTTAAACCATTGTCCTAATGACTTCTCATTGTAGTGAGAATAGCTCAAGCTGAGCGATCAGCCCACCCAGACAATTAAACTAATGATTGACTCCACACTTCGAACAGTAGTGATAATAGCTCAAGCTGAGCGATCAGCCCGCCCAGACAATCAAACTAATGACTGACTCCACACTTCTCGTTGTTGTGATAATAGCTCAGGCTGAGCCAGCACCAGCTGTGGGGGATCACACACACAGGAGTGCTCCTCAAGACACTCAATTTTTTTTCCCGTATGTTTTTGTTTTGGGCGTACAGAAATGGCAATACGCCCGTTTTTGCTAAAATTGCATTTTCCCCGTATTTTCCTTAAAATATTTGACAATAACAACACGAACTACATTTAAAACATTTCCCAGAAAAGTGTCCACCACTGCGCCGTCCCCCACAGCCGCGCTTGGCACCAAAATACGGCGAAAACGTCTGACTTGACAGGTATGAAAACATTTCCCAGAGAAATGTCCATTATTACTCCCCTGTCCCTTATAGCCGCGTTTTACGGTATTAAAATACGGCGAAAACGTCTCACTTGACAGGTATGTGCCTCCATTTTCATATTGATCTGGTCAATTTCTTGACAGCAGCGGCTCTCCTCCACTGTAATAATAATGGCTTCCGAAAAATCAATATTTATGGGGCGCCCTGGACAGACCCCCTTCGGCTTCGCAATTCTGGAGGCGATTAATGTCCAGTTCAATGACATTTTCCACTGGTTCTGCTCTCTGGTCATCGTTGGAACTGTTGTCATCAGACAAAGCATCTGATTCCGTCTCGGACGGCTCGAACCGGTAAGGTTCTATGCCTCTGTCACTGTCTGAACCACTGACAAAAAAAAAAGACAAAAAAAAAAGACAAAACTAAACTAATTTGTTCACAATCGCTGTCACTTTCCGTCATGATTGTCCAATGTTGATAAGTGTGAATGTGGATAGGCAGGGCAGCCAGGGTACAACTGGTGATGTCAAAAACATGGGCGTGGTCTGGACTGGCTGTCACAAGCCAGCAAGCAAGGTGGGGCCTTCACCTGGTGTATTTTGTGCAATTATGCAAATACAGGTGGGTGATATGGTCTCCGGTATGAATATTTGGTTTAAGCTATGTGTATTTTATCTAAATTCGTTGTCATTTAGAAAAAAAATTACGTGACATTTGGCCTTTAAAGTTCATTCTTGTTATTTTTTGTGTTTATCATTATCATTAGCTTCCTGGGTTGTCATTATTACTATTTCTGCCTTGAATATTCATGTCTTTGTTTTATTTCCTCTTGGTCTAGTTTATTTGTATTATTCATCATCATAGTCACGTTACGTTCTTTATTTTGGTGTTGGGTTTGAGTTCATGTGTGCTTATTTCCACCACAGTCTAGCTTGTTTCTGCATTGTTTATTTCTTGATTATGCACGATTATTTTGCGATTCGGTTAATTAGTGTCTGCCTTATTTAAGTGACACAACCCCTCACCTGGGGGCTTTGTCATTAGTCCCTTTGGTGTGATTACATGCTTCTGCCTGCCTTATCCTAGTTCTCCTGCTAGTGAATGTTGTTCTGCTCACCAATCCTTTATTGTTTATTTCCAGCCCTTGAGCTGTATTTAATTTCTGTTGCTAATAAAATGTTACATGCTCGCTACATGACTGAGTCTAGTTATCTGCCCCATGGGGCAAACCATGACAGAATGATGCAGCCAGTCATGGACTCAGGGAGCAAGCCTGGCAGGAGGAGGAGGAAGTGGAGCCCCAACAAGCGAGAGGTGGTGGCCACGGTGGAGGATCTGATGGCTGCCGCATGAGACAGCTCTTCCTTGGAGGATGCTTGGAATTGCTGGGGGGGGTGGGGGGTAGCGAACTTGATGACAATTAGACCGAGTTTGCACTCCCATCACCAGATTCAGAGACTGGAGCTCCCTCCGCTCCCTCCATTACCAGCTGTCTCCTCTTCCCCGGAGTCAGCTTTCCGGCCACCTGTTCTCTCTCCGGTGGAGCTTAGAGAGCTTCCCGGGTGCAAGCTGGCATACGGGGGCCCCGGGTGGAAGGATTCTTTGAGGAAGCACCATTCCTCTCAATGCTCCACCCCTACACCTGCAGCTCCCAACCAGATGATCTTCAGAGCCACGCAGAACGAGTCATCTGGACCATCCACGGCAGTAGAGTGGGAACCCAGGCAAGTACGTTTTCATTTTTTTAACATCTATAAATGATAGGTCTTACCTGGTTCCTGTGGGAGGGCTTGGTTTCAGCCATCTTCGGCTGCTGAACTCTCATCACCTGCCTCAGCCATTTTTTCTGCTGTCACCCTCATCTCTCCACCGTTCTCTGTTGTCTCTGTTTTCATCTACCCACCCTCATCGGAGGGAGAATATCCCTGCCTTCCTAAATGACTTCCTGCTCTCCGAGGAGTACTCCTTCATGCCAGAAGAGGGGGAGCGATTGTGTGCTTCAGAGGCCAGAGAGCCTCCACTGTGTGTTTCAGAGGCAAGTGAGCCTCTATCTGCTGTTCCTGAGGCCAGTGTGCCCACGTCACCTGTTCCTTAGTTTGGCGCACCTCAGTCAACAGCTCCAGAGGTCAATGCGGTCCAACCATCAGTGCCTGAGGATAGTGCACACTAACCATTAGCGTCTGAAGTCTACGCACCCCAAACATCATCTACTCCAGCAGCTGAGGCCACTGCTCCTGTGGCTCATCATGAGGTCGTCACTCCAACAGCAGGAGACCAGAAGCTAAGGCAATTACCTTTTCCATTATTTTCTGCAACCATTTAAGAAAAGACTTGCCTTATTCCTAGTGGGGGGACCCAAGTGCTGAGTCAACCACCTCTTGGGCCCTCCCCACCAGTCTCTGGGTGCCACCTCATTGACCACCTGTTCTCTTCCCTCGTCCGAGGTGGTCGTGTCAAGGATGGAGCCGCAGAAGGACCACATTCTAACTGTCAAGCCTGCGGTCTGTGACCCTCCAACTGTCAAACTAGAGGTCGGTAGACCTCCAATTGTCAAGCCAGAGGTCAGTGGACCTCCAACTGTCATGCCAGAGGTAGGAGGACCTCCAACTGTCGAGTCAGAGGTTGGAGGACCTTCAACTGTTGAGCCAGAGGTCAGTGAACCTCTGACTATCAAGCCAGAGGTCAGGAGACCTCCAACCCTTGCTTCAGAGGTCAGAAGACCTCCAGCCCTTTCTTCAAGGGTCAGGAGACCTCCAGCCATTGCTTCAGAGGTCAGGAGAGCTCCAGTCATTGCTTCAGAGGTCAGAAGACCTCCAGCTGTTGCTTCAGAGGTAAGGATACATCCAGTCCTTTTTTCAGAGGTCAGGAGACCTCCAGTCGTTGCTTTAGGGGTCAGGGGACATCCATCTAATTTTCCAGAAGTCAGGGGACCTCCACCCATTCTTCCACCCCATTCCCCACTTCGGCGGACAAAAGACAGTCGTAGGCCCCCGGACTGGCCCTGCATTCCGGTCTGGGGGGCTATGGGCTTTGATTGGCCACCAGACCCTCAGTGTACTCTGGTCTGGGGCCCCGTGGACTTTGGTAGGCCCCCTGACCTGTCTTATTCTCCAGTCTGGTGGCCTTGGGACTATGGCAGACCACCTGAACTGCCATGCCTTTTGATCTGGTGGCCCTGGGACTTTGGTAGGCCACACGACCTACCTTGCTTTCGGTTTGGGGCATGGGACTTTGATTTTGCCCCGCAAACTGTGCCTTTTTGTTTTGGACCCTATGGGGGAGCGGACTTGTTTTCAGCCGACCTGGCCAGGTACCTTCACGCCCACCCTGGGAGGGTGATTTTTCTCTTTCTGGTGTTGTTTTGGGGTGTCTGGGTTCCACCCCTTAAAAGAGGGGCTATGTTAGGATCTGTGCAGGGGCGGAGGACCATGCGCATGTTTTAAGTTCATTCTTGTTATTTTCTGTGTTTATCATTATTATTAGTTTCCTGGGTTGTTATTATTATTATTTCTGCCTTGTATATTCATGTCTTTGTTGGTTTTCCTTAGTCTAGTTTATTAGTATTATTCATCATTATAGTCATGTTATGTTCTATATTCTGGTCTTGGGTTTGAGTTCACATGTGCTTATTTCCACCACAGTCTAGCTTGTTCCTGCATTGTTTATTTCTTGATTATGCACGACTATTTTGTGTTTCAGCTAATTAGTGTCTGGCTTATTTAAGGGATGCAGCTCCTCACCTGGGGCTTCGTCATTAGTCATTTTGGCGTGGTTACATGCTTCTGCCTGCTTTATCTTAAGCCTGTTTTCCACTAGCCCAGCACACCTCGGTACGGCTCGATTCACTTCAGTACGGCTCGGAATGCTTCTGTCTCCATTAGCACAGTGTTGTGCTTGTGCTGTGATGGTTTGTGTTAGGAGGTTTTAGAAGCGAGGCAGTGGCAGATTCCCAGCGAGGCAGGGCCACACTCCCGTGACGTTACGCACCCGACTGAGTCCTTATTTACACGAGACAAAAAATGGAGGATCCAAGGATTATTGCCTTGCTCGCTCTGTGGTTTTATCTCACAATTAATTTTATCTCATAATTAAGCTGCAACAACACAAGTCACTTTTGTTTTGAATTAACTGCCAAATGACCTAGAAATAATGAGCTGAAACTTGTTTTTATTCGTATTAAATAATGAGACAGTGGCACACTGGCCAACACCAAATTGTATTATTTTACACATCCTAGGGCATTTTGGATGTACTGAATTAAAAAAATTCATGTTTTTCACCTTCAGGTCAACGTTTGGAACAACAGTATTATTATTTTCCGTTTAGATGATGCTACACTCCTTCTAAAGTATTGTAATTCTCTGAATTTGGAATGCTGATAGAACATTCAATTTACATATACTTGTACCTACTTTGACTTGGTGCTAATTTTTTATGATATTTCAATAAAAAGAACAGAAAGCTTACAAAAACATTTGTTTTTTGGTCTAGTTAAAAATTACATTACCTTTACAATGGTTGACCCCTGACAGGATGATCAGCATCATTTTCATCAGACTAGGCAATGGAATTTCTATGTAATTATACTGTTTTATAATTCAGTGTTATAACAGACAAACCACACTTTCCAAAACAATTCAATTTTATTATATACAAAATATTAAAATAAAAAAAAAACTTTGCAACATAACATGAAGGTTAATCGACATTTTATACACGCTGACCACTGAGTGCCTCTACACCAGCTTCCCAAACTGGGTCAGGAAGGCTCGGTTGAATGAAGCCGTCTCTGCCTGCTGTGGGTCAGGAAGGCTCGGTTGAATTAATCCGTGCGGGCTGGCATGGCGGACGTGTGGGATGATTCTACAAGGAAAATGCACACAATAAAATACAGCACGAAAGTGCAAGATATACAGAAAAGACAATAGTTTTTAACAAGAATACATAAGCTTATTTCAGCGTATTGTTCACATGAATAATTAAAATAAAAGCTTTAGTCCGAAGTGTGCTGCAATAAAGCAGCGATCATCATCCACAAATGAACAGCTTTTTTATTGCATAAATAAACTGAGCGTCTTACCGAATATATTTGCGAAAAAACGCACAATAAAAAAAAAATTAAAACTCACCGTTAAAGGACTCCGATGTCGAGACCTCCCGGTATATTTTTTCATTCCGGGCGGCTCCGTCTAACTCGCGCTGGATACGTTCGTCTGACAATGCAGTGAGCAGACACTGCACCTCCTTATTGGTCCATGAAACACCCTTATTACGCGAAGCCTTATTACGTGATAGAGAATAAATGAAAATAGCACAGCAATACACTGAAAATAAACCGCCAACAGTGGTTGCGTGCTGAGTAAAGGCGGTCGTGAAGATCTTTTTTTTTTTTTCAAAAACTTTATTGAGAAGGTCGTGAAGATTCGGTAGAAGAGGAGGAGGAGAGGGGCGGTTACAACCTGACCAATCAGCGCCGGTTACGACCTGACCAATCAGCGGCGACCAGTCTGTTAACGTCACAACACGGCACAGCTCAGCACTGCTAGCAATGAGGCTCCTGTTATCATGCTAATGTTAGCACTGTTGCTAACACTAATGTTAGCATGCTAATTTTAGCACTAACATTAGCACTGATGCTAACAGTGCTTTTGTAATTGTGTTGAGGCTTTTGCATTTTGGTGAGCTCTCTTGGCCGCTCTAAAAAAGTGCCACAAATGTACCTGAAAAGGAAACAAATTTTACAAAGGAGAAAAAAAATTGTTTAGTCAAAAAGCTGAAAATTTATGCTAGAATTATTACAAATTTGGGGGATAAAGTTGCAACCTTATGAGAAAAACACTTGCAAATTCACAATAATAATACAAAAATCAGAGTTTCTGAAATAAATTATTGGAAATATTGGATTTTTATGAGAAAAATTGTTATGTCTGGAAATGAGTCACCGACAGCGGACGTAAACCGAACACACACTTTATTCATACCACAGTTAATTATATACAGACGGGTGGCGCCGGACCCGCAATACGGCCAATTTGCCATGTGATGACGTCACTTATGGCAAGCCACGTCGTCCAAACATCACATTTACCTCCATTTGAAAAAAACTCCAAAGAACTTTATACAGCTACCTGGGCACCCGGGTAGACTACCGGTATGCCCGCATGACCGAGTGGGTTATTCAGCCACTGTTGTCGGTCACGTGCTGGCTACACTTTGAGATTTCAATATTTCTAAAGTTAGCCACAAACCCAGAACCACGAACCCAGGCCGAGTGGCGTTCGGGCTGTGTCACCGCCACTGGCTCAGGTGGACGTTCATCAGGGGTTGTGGATCTTGTGTCACCAAAGTCCCAGTCTGATCTCGTCATGTCCAGGGCTAAAGTCAGCGTCGCTTTCCTGAGGTGGCTGGCGTGCCACTGTGACCCATCAGCTGGACAAAACGTAACTGGTCCCAACTGCGCTGTGATCTGCATCAGCATTGTCCAAAACAGCTTCAGCCTGTGAGTGCTGTTGGGGTGCTGGTTTTAAACTCAATCCAGCACTGTGAGTCTGGGTTGCTTTGCCCGGCATTTCTTGTCAAATCTTTTTTTCATCCTTTGTTGTTGTTCGACCACCCTCCCTCTAGGTGAGGGCATCTCTGTCGAGATAGTGACGGATGGGGGGTGTAGTCGGTACAGAGGAAGGCTCATCTTGCATCCCAGCATCACTAGGGCCAGGAAGCTGCCCATCGTGGCGTGAGGCGTCACTCTGTAATGTAGCAGATGTGCCTCCCCTTCTCCCACAGAGTACTTCTGCTCAGCCAAAATCAATGACATCAAGGCAAATGCCACTGGGTGCTCGGTGCCCCCTGGAAGCTGAGACAGGATGGCTCATACTGTTGTGTTGGAAGCGTCACACATCACAAATGTGGGGCTCTGTAGGTTGAAGTGGGCAAGTACAGGTGGAGAGGTGAGCTGTATCTTCAATTGGCTGATAGTGGCAAAGCATGCCAGGGTCCTCACACAGGGTGCATTCTGCTTCAAGAGGGCACACGATGGCGCTATCATTTCTGAGTAACAGGGAATGAAGTGCCCATAAAAGTTTGCTATGCCCAAAAAGGATGAGAGTTGTGTGGGGTATGATGTTTTTGGTAGCTGCAGTACGGTCTCAGAGTTTGAGTGCAGGGGGTTCAGGCCCTCAGTAGACAGGCGGAACCCCACAAACTCGATGTTCATTGTTCCAAAGATACACTTCTCCCCGTTGAGTGTGAGGCCGTGTTTTGCTAGCACCTCCATTACCCTACGGAGGTGGGCGCCGTAGGAAGCTGATGTTGTGCCGTGCACCATAATATAATTCAAATACACCACCACCTGTGGGAGTCTGGCAAAGATGGTAGCCATGATTTTTTGGAAACAGCTCGGGGCAGAACTAAGAACAAAAGGAATTCAGGTATACCTGAACACTCCCATGTGGGTGACGGGCGACTGTTAGGTTGTGGCTGTCAGGGTGGAGGGAAACCTGCAGGTAGTCTTGGCTGACATCCAGTTTTGAAAAGACTTTTGAACCACTGAAGGCCCTATCAGTTCCTCCATTGTGGGCATGGGATATTTGTCAGGAATTACTGCTTTGTTCACAATTCGGAGGTCAATGCACGGTCGTAGGCCACCCAACTTCTTCTTTGCCACAACCAGGTTTGAGATCCAGGGGGAAGCGTTGACCCATTCAATGGCGCCAGCATCCAAGAGCTTCTGTGATGTCGTCTCACAGTGTGAGGGGAAGTCAGCAGAGGGGCTGGATTTTTGATGACACCGTCGGAACAATTAACGGTTGGTGATTGAAGGAGGAGAGGCATCCCAGTCCTGTGAAGAGCGCCAACCAATGGTACTACCAGGATGAGGAGACTGTCAGAATGGTAGAGCCCATTGGGTTGGTGATGGAGAAAACCAACTCGCTGATCAGGTGTGATGCCCAGTAAGCCAGCCCCATGGCATGTTACTTGGAAGGTGAATGACGGGATGGCTTTAGAGCTGCAACCTACGGAAAAGGTGACCGTTCCCACCATGCTGATATTGATGTGTCCGTAGCCGAATAGGTCCTCCACATTCATTGTGATGGCCTTCCAAGGAAACAGATTCCTGACCATAGCCATGCTCAGAAGGGACCTCGAGGCTGCTGTATCCATCAGCAGTGGCACGTTGACGCTGTCCAGCAGTACTGTGCACCATTTGAATGGCCAGCTTTTGGTGCCGAAGTGTGGATGGCGGTTGGGCCTCATGAGTTTGATGGGCGGGCCGTTGGATTTGAGAACGTTGAGCGACAGGCTTTGGCAAAGTGGTTGAGCTTTTTACAGTGGTAGCATTTCAGCCCTCTTGTGGGGCAGGCGGGTGATTGAGTTTGAATGTCTGGATGAACCACAGTCATTGAAGGGCAGGCACTCATAGGTGTTATCCCGTTTCCTACCTGACTTCTTTTGATTGTAGCGGGGACGTGTGGTGTCGAAGTGACGGGTGGCGGTGGTGACAGTCCGCACTCGTGGGACCAGGTGAGGGGCCTATTGGCTAGGAGCAGCTAGCTTCCTCAATAGCTGGATGGCCATTTCCATTTGGGACACCATTCTCAAAGCCTCGTCTAGTTTTAGGTCATTCCCTGCCAATATCATTGTTGCGCTCTAAGTCACTGGACTTTGTGTGTGTGCATGTGTGTGGGTGCATTTTTCCATTCTCATTTTTTTTTCTCTTTGTTTAGTCAAAGGATTTGGGTAGGATAAGTGATGGTGATTTTTAGGTGGCACTCAAGGGGGCAGTGCTCAGTTGGGCAGGTGTGGTCGCAGCTCAGTGTCCTGGTGGGCAGGTAGAGAGAGTGTTGATTAGGAAGCCAGGTGTGTGGGCCTTTGGTTTGGTCTTTGGTTCAGCATGGCTCCTGAGGGTGTGAGCTTCAGTGTGTGGATGTCCTTGGAGACGCCATTGGTTATTAACCTACTCCATACTCCATACTCACTACTCCCTACTCCTACTCTCTATTGCCTACTTCCAACCTGATTACAGGCACTAAGTTTGATTAATTTCATTAATAAGAAATAAAATAGAAAAGAAAAACAGTGGAGTTGTCCAGCGTCCTCTATTGACACTTAGGCCGAGTCAAGTTTAGGCAGACATTGAAGCCAAGACCAAATAACTTGACAATCATCTTCTCCCGCAGCCGTTTGCTCCTAGTACTCTCCGCTAGCTTGTCACGTATTTGCTCTTCCTCTAAGAGGCCAAAGGCGCATGTGCTCACCAGGAATCGGAGCTTGGTGACAAACTGATGCGTCATCGTGTCCATACGCTGATGGCACCGGATGAAAGTGATTCTTCATGTCACTAGGCTACGTGTGTCGGCGAAATACCTGTTCATTAAAGCCACACGGTCCTTGTATGTGCTCACAGGGCTAAGGGAGTGAAACACACACTGCCCCTGGGCGCTGAGACTGTGGATTAGCATCCCATTTAGCTTCTCATCACTTCAGCCTGGCAGTGCTGATAAAGACTGGGAATTCTTCGTGCCAGTGGGTCCAAGGTTTCGGTGGCTCACCTGATAGGGTGAGAAATGGTTGCATGGGTTGCTGTTTTTACCTTTGCGCCATTGTTATGGCTGGAAATGAGTCGCTGCCAGCAGACGTGAACCGAACACACACTTTATTCATACCACACTTAACTTGATACAGATGGGTGGCGCCAGCCTCGTCCCATGGCCAGTTCACCATGTAATGACTCTACCTATGGCAATCCACCATATTCAAACATCAAAAAAATGTTACAAATTTATATGGAAAGATGCTGCAATTTTACCGGAAAAAGTAATGAAATTTCAAAGAAAAATATGACAAATTTATTAGAAACCACAAAATTTATGCCAAAAAATTGTCACAAATTTTGGAAAAAAAGTTATATTTTTCTGAAAAGCTGTTCATAGTGATGGTTCAGGCCGGTTTGTACTGGTAATGTTGCTGGTTTAGCATGGTTTCTAGGCTCAGATATTATTGTTGCTCCATGCAGATTTTGCTGGTTAAAAATCTCTCAAAACGACTCTTTGTGTAGTTGAGGTTGCTGATCCCTAATGAGGACTGATTGTGGAACAAATGACCCGGACCCACGTTGGAGAGGATGAGGATGCATGATGGAGAATAAACATGAACTCTTGATCTCAAACTTGGGTTTTATATGGGGAGGGCCTGTTGTAGCTAGGGGCCAGAATTTGGTGCTACACCAGTGTCCGCAGGGCCAGTGTCACGGTGTGGGAGTATTTTATTGTGTTTTGGGTTTTATATGGTTTTGGGTTTCTGTTGCATGTTTTATAACTCTGTATGTTTTGTGGTTTTTATGTTTGGTCAGTGTGCTTTTAATTGGAAATGTTGTCAACTTCCACCCTGTGCTTCCCCTAATTACTGATCAGCAGCACCTGTGTTGGTTAGACACACATGGTAAAAAAGGTGCTTTGACAGTCCAGAGGAAAGCCTACTTGAGGAGAGGGCCTCTGTCTGAGGAGAGGGCCCGGCTAGAGGAGGGCCTGCTTGGAGGAGGGCCCTGCCTGGATAGCCAGCCAGATGAGAGGAGGCTGCTGGTGGCAGAGGAAATTGCAGAAGGAGGGCATGACTGGGGAGGAGGAGCAGTAATTGCCAGGACCACCATGATGCCGGCATTTGGGGGAGGACACTTCTGTGTGGAGCAGTTGGGCTGCTGCAGGTAAAGGACAGCAAGAGGCAGAGTGAGGAGCTCTGCCTTCGCTGTAAGTATCCGGTTTCCAGATAGTAGCACCCCATGGTGACAACGTTGTTGATGATGACAATGATAAATGTGGATATACTGTTGGCAAGCCTCTTCCCCTGTACAGGTGTCCTGAGGGCGTCGATGCCGTGGTGGCAGATGGAGCCTGGCCTGGAAGAGTGGATCCTCCTCCTCAACTTTTATGGACTGTTTTATTGCCCACTTTTAGTTTTTTAGCTTAAGGTTTTTTTAGGCAGTATTTTAGCTTTTTAGATAATTTTAATTCTCAGGTTTCGGTTGAGGGTTTTTATTTAAGTGGGCATCTGTACATATTTTATTGTAAATAAATTCTTTGAACATCCTCATTTTAAAGTTTCCCCTTTTAGTGCTATCTGTGACTCTTCACCTGGTTTTAAAGAACCTAGTAAGTTATGTTTTTAACTACCCTCAATCACGTTACACCAGCACATCATCGGGTCAAAATTTAACCTGTCTAATATTAAGAGAGTAGTAAAGCAAAGAGACTGACTATAGGGACAGGGCAAACCACTGGATGTGCTTCTAAAGAGCCAAACTGGTAACGATGTGCTGGGCAGAAGAAACTCAAAGGAGAGAAAATGGTTAACCAGTCAGTATTGCCACCACAGCAGGGTTTTCACGGCCAATTGGATCAGTTAGTCGCGCCCATCTCAGCCTGTCCTGAGGTCAGGCCACCTCAGTACGCAACAGGAAGTAATTCACCGTTGACCAGTGGCACTGTTACTCAGTAAGGTCTCACTGAGAGGATGTCCACCTGTCCAGCTCTACCTCTTCAATCACACCGCAGCTGCCTTCTTCTGCCATATGGTGACCTTCCATAATGTCAGCAACTGTAACTGCTCAGATACCTGTGGGTTTAATTTCCATGACTTTTCTTTCACTAAACATTTGGCTCAAAGTTTTGTCAGATTTTGAAGGATAAATCCTTGTCTTCTAACAGAATGGGCTGTACCTGATCATATTAACCAAAAAACAGACCAATATATTTTTTTTTACTTTGATTCCCCAGAGTGGAAATTCAGGGCATCCACCTGGATGGATGAAGCAGCAACCGTGCGGCGCCATCCCTTCACCATTCACACCTAAGGCTGCTTTAGAGTCTCCAGTTAACCTCACCTGCATGTTTTTGGCCTGTGGGAGGAAACCAGAGTACCCGGGGAAAACCCACACAGACACGGGGAGAACATGCAGACTCCACACAGAAGGGCCACTGATGGTCCGGGGTGGGATCGATCCCGTGGCCTTCTCACTGTGCTGCCACTGCCTAATAATTGGGCAGTTGACAGTATTTGGTCCTCATTTACCCTCAAAATATTTTTTGTCATTTGGTGATGCAGGTGGGGGTCTGGCTCTCAAAAGTCAAATATACTTTTACAACCACTGGGACTCTTTGTTAAAAGTGCTTCATAAAAATGCAGATTTCTTAAAGCTTTTTTGAAGTTCAGCATTTGGCAAACTGCTTGTTACTTAATATTTGGAATAGTCTGAAACCAGCGCTAGTGCTATTGTGCTGTTCACTTAAAAAGCACTATTTGAATACAAGTACGTTCTAGAAATTTCTCTCTGCGTTGTCTTTTCATTGATGTCTATACATCAGGCTCTGGGTGTCCCCAGACGCCCCTGGCCTCATCTGATCTTGAAAGCTAAGCAGAATCTACCTTGGTTTGTGCTTGGCTGGGGGACGGCCTAGCACCAGGCGTTGTGATGGGCTGGTGATCGGTTCAGGATGTGCTCTGGTGCTCCCCACACACAACCCAAAAAAAGATCAGAGGATGAATGACGCTGGTTACGTGTGGTGGCTTTTTTATTAAGAATCTTAAAAAAGCAACTTTTCAACTTTCCTTTTCCAACCAAATTTACACGATGCACAAATGTTTATATGAAGGCGCATGTTCAACAGCCTTAAAAAGACAGCTTGTCATCTTTCACTTTTCAACCAAATCCAGACATTTTTAGACTGTTTTCAAAGGCGTCTTTTCAACATTATTTTCCAACCAATTTGTGCTGGAGCGTAGGCTTTGTAACAAGCAAACAGCAACACACATTCCTATTATGTTTCATACACTTAAAGACTGAAGTAGCAATGATTAAAAGAAGAATTTTTAATTAAATATTTGGATGTCTGACTTCTTTTAATTCTTTATGAAGGGAAAATAGTGCAGTATTGACATTAGTAAAGCTGTTTGATGTTTCAAAAGCTCAGCTGAATTTAGAGATTAAAGAGACCGTTTGGGGTCCTGCTTTTGGACCCGTCTGTGTGAAGATAAACGGGTCAGAATTATAGTGGTGAGAATCAAGAGAACTGAAACATGCCATAAACCAGACGGTGCTGTCTGCTTTGATAGCTAAGAGGAGCTGTAAAGTGAGGTGGGGGTAGGCCTAAGGAAGGGTCCAGAGTGTGTTTGTGTTTGGAGTCCATCTGGAATTCACATCCAGGTCTGTCACCCAGTCTCTGAGTCCTGCATGTCCGCACATGTGCCATGAGAGTGAACTGTCATGGTTGACGCCGATGACAGGTGACTGGGTGGGAGATTTGCTGTTTGCTTGTCTTTCATTTGGAAACAGCAGGATGGGAAACAGAAATGGCTGAGACAGATGAACAGGAATCAGAGCCAAAGACATGCAGATGAATCCTGCAGCTTCACTATAAAAACCAACACTGACAGTAGCAGATTTTAAATGAGCTATTACCAAAATGCTCATTCAAAGAGAGAGTTACGGATGACTTGAACCAACAGGCTTTAAGTTTACAGAGCCAATAAATTTGAGTTTTTGATTTGTTCATCATGAGATCCTGTTGAGTCTTAAAAAACACCATCAGAGAAACAAGTGTGCATCAAATCCAACACATTTGTACTTTTCTGAACCCCAAACAGACTTCAACAGCCTCATAACAGTCTCACTGACTGCTACAACATCCTGGGAGTTGATCTGATGTGCTGTCAGTGGGGTACTGATAACCCTTATAAAGGTGAGAAATAACACCAAGCAGATCGAAACCACTTTTAGAGATTTGACTGAAATCCCATAAAACAATCAAATGGAAAAAAAAAATGAGGGAAACACAGCAGAGAAGCTGAAATAAAAATTAACCTAAGATAAGAAAAGCCTTTGTTAGTCCCACAATGGGGAAATTCCAGGATTGCAGCAACAAAGGGATAGCAGCACTCAGCAATAGTGAACAAGATAAGAACTGGTTAGACAAAGCAGTAAATAAATATACAAATGTACACAGTTATATAGACAGCACAGGATCATTGCAACTAAGATAAGATAAGATAAGCCTTTATTAGTCCCACAACGGGGAAATTCCAGGATTGCAACAGCACAGGGATAGCAACACTCAGAGCAACAATCAGAAGGCAAGAAAAAAAAAGCAAGCAAGCAAGAGCAGTTAATATACATATGTACATATTACTATAAATATATATATATATATACACACAGACACACAGAGCAGAGCATTGTAGCTGGATGGGATAAATATATGAGTATATAAACACACAGTGCAGAGCATTGTAGCTAGATGGAATAATATGTAGATATATAAACACACAGTGCGGAGCATTGTAGCTAGATGGAATGAATATACAGATATATAAATATAAACATAAACATAAACACACCCAGTGCGGAGCATTGTAGCTAGATGGAATAAATATGTAAATGTATAAACACACACAGTGCAGAGCATTGTTGCTAGATGGGATGAAACAGCACAACCGTCTACTTAGTTATCCTACATGGTATGATTATATGCCCATACATATTCTCTCCCTCCATAGCGACCGGTATTTTCCTAGTTGTATACTGGAGGGGACCATTGTGTAAGTCTATTGCATCTTTTGCATTCAAAAAACTATTAGGTTGTTACGTCTTTTTGCTATCTCTGCGAGCAGCCCTGCTTAGGTTGTACAGTCTGACAGCCGTTGGTAGGAAGGACCTGTGAAACCTCTCGGTTGTGCACCTGGGATGATGTAGTCTGCTGCTAAATGAGCTCCTCAGTGCATTCAGTATGTCCTGCATAGGGTGGAACTCGGACTCCAGCAGAGATGACAGTTTAGCCACCGTCCTTCTCTCTCCTATCTCCTCCACCGGATCAAGGCGCTGCCCCAGGACAGAGCTAGCTTTCTTGATCAATTTGTTCAGTCTCTTCCTATCGGCTGCAGTAATGCCACTGCCCCAGCAGACCACTCCAAAAGTGATGGCTGATGCCACCACCGTGTCATAGAATGTCTTCAGCAGCGCCCCTTGTACACCAAAAGACCTGAGTCTCCTCAGTAGGAACAGCCTGCGCTGTCCCTTCTTGTAGAGTGCGTCAGTATTGTGTGACCAGTCTAGTTTATTGTTCAGATGAACACCCAGGTACTTGTAGGATGTCACCATCTCAATGTTTGTTCCCTGTATATTTACTGGTGCTGTGAGGGGTTGCCCTTGCCTGCGGCAGTCCACCACCAGCTCCTTAGTTTTCCTCGCGTTGATCTGGAGGCAGTTCCGATGGCACCAGTCCACGAAGTCCTGGATAAACCCTCTGTACTCAGCTTCATCTCCATTGGAGATGAGGCCAACGATCGCAGAGTCATCAGAGAACTTCTGTAGATGGCAGTGTGTTGTGTTGTGTGAGAAGTCCGCAGTATAAAGAGTGAACAGGAAGGGAGCCAACACCGTTCCCTGGGGGGCCCCCGTGCTACCGATGATCGTGTCGGACACACAGTCCCGGGTTCTCACAAACTGAGGCCGGTTCGTGAGGTAGTCCAGGATCTATGATGACAGGTGCTGGTCCACCCCTGCGCGCAGCAGCTTGTCCTTCAGGATCATTGGTTGGATGGTGTTGAAAGCACTGGAGAAGTCAAAGAAGATGATCCTCACCACATTCCCGGGCTTCTCCAGGTGGGACAGAGAATGGTGAAGGAGGAAGATCACCGCATCCTCCACCCCAATGCCATGCTGGTAGGCGAACTGGAGTGGATCCATCGCTGGTTCCACCAGAGGGCGGAGGTGAGCAAGGAGCAGTCTCTCCAGGGTCTTCATCAAGTGGGACGTCAAGGCCACCGGTCTGTAGCTGTTCAGATCTTTGGGGTGGGAAGTTTTTGGTACAAGTACCACACAAGATGTTTTCCACAGCTGTGGTACCCTCCCCAGCTTCAGGCTCAGGTTGAAGATGTATGTCACAATCCCACACAGCTGGTCTGCACAGGACTTGAGGAGCTTTGCGCTGATGCCGTCCGGTCCCGACGCCTTCCTCGCCTTGATCTTCCTCAGCTCCGTCCTCACCTGGGTCCTGGTCAGGGTCAGGATGGGGGGCTGTGTGTTGGGAGTGGGGGGGTGTTGGTGGAGTGGGGAGTGGGCAGCAGGACTTGATGTCTTTAGAGGCAGCAGTGGTTGTTGTGCAGTCAGGGGGGAGGGCGGTTGGTCAAACCTATTGAAAAACAGATTCAGATTGTTCGCCCACTCCCTGCCCCCCGTGGCCTGGGGGGAGGTATTCTGGAGCCCAGAGATGGTTTTGAGGTTTCTCCAGACCCCGCTGATGTCGCTCTGTTGCAGCTTGTCCTCCATCTTCCTCCTGAAGCTGTCCTTGCCTTCTCTGATCTTTCTCCTCAGCTCCCTCTGTACGGACTTCAGCATCTCCCTGTTCCCCGACCTGAAGATCCTCTTCTTCTCTCTCAGAAGTGTTTTTATCTCAGGGTTGATCCAGGGTTTGTTGTTTGAGCAACACCGTATGGTCTTGGTGGGAACGTATTTGTCCACACAGAAGCTGAGGTAGCCCGTGAAGGTGTGAGTGAGGCCATCGATGTCCTCACCATGTGGATCGCAGAGCTGCTTCCAGGCGGTGGTTTCAAAACAGCCCTTTAGAGTGTCCATTGCCTCCTCAGACCATAACTTCACTGTGCGCATGGCCGGAGGTTGTCTGTGCACTAGGGGTTTGTACACCAGCCGGAGATGAACCAAGTTGTGATCCGATCTCCCGAGTGGGGGGAGTTGTGATGAGGCGTACGCCTCCTTAGTGTTTGCGTAGAATAAGTCCAGTGTTTTATTGTCTCTAGTGTGGCATGTGACATACTGGGTAAACGTGGGTAGAATGGGAGACAGTGAAACATGGTTGAAATCGCCTGAGATGAGGAGAAGAGCATCTGGGTGTTCTGTCTGCAGCCTGCTGGTTACTGAATGGATGACGTCACGCGCTGTCCCAGCGTTCGCCGTCGGATTTGCATAAACAACAATGCAGATCACGTGTGAGTGTTCTCTTGGGAGATATGTAGGCCACATGCTAACAGCTAGCAACTCAATGTCTTTGCTGCAATGACGTTGTTTAACAGTGATATGTCCCGGTCTGCACCAGTTGTTGTTAACGTACATTATCAGTCCACCGCCCCTTGCTTTGCCACTGTCTGGTGTTCGGTCTGCCCGTATCATGTGGAAACCCTCCAGCTCAATGTTAGCATCTGCTGCTAGTTCAGTTAGCCACGTCTCAGAAAACAAAAGGAGAGAGCACTCCCGGTATGTGCTATCGTAACGGCAGATAGCCGCTAGCTCATCTACCTTTCCCAATATAGAGCGTACATTCCCCATAATAACGGATGGGAAGGTGGGTCTGTACCTTATACGCCTTGTCCGCTGTCTAACACCAGCCCGGCAACCACGTCGTTTTCGCCTTATTTCTCTCGGTACGTCGAGTTTTTCCGTCAGCATCGAGTGGCGATTAAGTGCAAGCAGCTGTTTCCTGCTGTACCGTCTCCTGCTGTAAACAGTGGCTCCGTCCGCCAGCTCGGGAGGCATTTTGGGGCGATCTGTGTGTCCGTGATGTATAAAGTGTGTAAAGAAAGAAAGAAAAAAACTCAGAATTGAGCCGCTGTTGCAAAAGGCAGCCGACTCGTGTGGCGCCGGAGAAGAAAAAAAAACAAAAAACTAGATGATATCGGCACCATTACAGTCAAACTGCCTTCTCATGTGCTTTTTCTAGCATCAGATTCTTATACAAATGATTCCAAGCTTTCTATTTTGTAAGAAAATGTATGTAATAAACCTTAAAAATAACAATAAGGTGCCACCAGAGATTTAAACATTTAACAGCTTCTCCAGCACTGGGACAGCCTGGATAGTCCTGTTTGCCAAGTTCACAAACCATCATACTGAAATCAAGAGCAAGTGAGCTTTTTACGTTCTGCTGCGCGGTACGTTTCTGTCCCTCCTGAGCTCACCTGAGGACACCTGCACAGCAAGAAGGTCATGGGTTCAAACCCAAGGGTTGGTCAGCAGGGGACCTCTCTGTGTGCAGTTTGCATGATCTCCCTACATCTGCCTGCTTGTTCTGTTCCATGTACAATCATCTCTGCATGGTCTCAACACACTCCAACAGTATTTTACTTTGCTGTGCTACATCGGGCAAAACTGTCAGAACCCTATCTGAATCCATCTCTTTTCTCCTCCTCTCTTTAATGTGCAGCAGCATCTCTCCAAATAACTTAAACTTAGTGAGTCTGAACAAACAAATCAACCCGGTGTAGCATGTAAATACAGTGGGGTAAAAAAGTATTTAGTCAGCCACCAATTGTGCAAGTTCTCCCACTTAAAAGATGAGATGTCTCCAATTTTCATCATAGGTATACCTCAACTATGAGAGACAAAATGAGGAAAAAAAAATCCAGAAAATCACACTGAAGGATTTTTAATGAATTAATTGCTAAATTCCTCAGTAAAATAAGTATTTGGTCAATAACAAAAGTTCATCTCAATACTTTGTTATATACCCTTTGTTGGCAATGACAGAGGTCAAACGTTTTCTGTAAGTCTTCACAAGGTTTTCACACATTGTTGCTGGTATTTTGGCCCATTCCTCCATGCAGATCTCCTCTAGAGCAGTGATGTTTTGGGGCTGTCGCTGGGCAACACGGACTTTCAACTCCCTCCAAAGATTTTCTTTGAAGTTGAGATCTGGAGACTGGCTAGGCCACTCCAGGACCTTGAAATGCTTCTTACGAAGCCACTCCTTCGTTGCCCGGGCGGTGTGTTTGGGATCATTGTCATGCTGAAAGACCCAGCCACATTTCATCTTCAATGTCCTTGCTGATGGAAGGAGGTTTTCACTCAAAATCTCACGATACATGGCCCCATTCATTCTCTCCTTTACACGGATCAGTGGTCCTGGTCGCTTTGCAGAAAAGCAGCCCCAAAGTATGATGTTTCCACTCCCATGCTTCACAGTAGGTATGGTGTTCTTTCTCCTCCAAACACGACAAGTTGAGTTTTTACCAAAAAGTTCTATTTTGGTTTCATCTGACCATATGACATTCTTTCAATCCTCTTCTGGATCATCCAAAGGCTCTCTAGCAAACTTCAGACGGGCCTGGACATGTACTGGCTTAAGCAGGGGGACACGTCTGGCACTGCAGGATTTGAGTTCCTGGCGGCGTAGTGTGTTACTGATGTAGCCTTTGTTACTTTGGTCCCAGCTCTCTGCAGGTCATTCACTAGGTCTCCCCGTGTGGTTCTGGGATTTTTGCTCACCGTTCTCGTGATAATTTTGATCCCACGGGGTGAGATCTTGCGTGGAGCCCCAGATTGAGGGAGATTATCAGTGGTCTTATATGTCTTCCATTTTCTAATAATTGCTCCCACAGTTGATTTCTTCACACCAAGCTGCTTACCTATTGCAGATTCAGTTTTCCCAGCCTGGTGCAGGTCTACAATTTTGTTTCTGGTGTCCTTTGACAGCTCTTTGGTCTTGGCCATAGTGGAGTTTGGAGTCTGACTGTTTGAGATTGGGGACAGGTGTCTTTTATACTGATAACGAGTTCAAACAGGTGCCATTAATACAGGTAACGAGTGGAGGACAGAGGAGCCTCTTAAAGAAGAAGTTACAGGTCTGTGAGAGCCAGAAATCTTGGTTGTTTGTAGGTGACCAAATACTTATTTTACTGAGGAATTTACCAATTAATTCATTAAAAATCCTTCAATGTGATTTTCTGGGTTTTTTTTTTCTCATTTTGTCTCTCATAGTTGAGGTATACCTATGATGAAAATTGGAGACCTCTCTCATCTTTTAAGTGGGAGAACTTGCACAATTGGTGGCTGACTAAATACTTTTTTGCCCCACTGTATATCCAGGCTTATCTGGATATTTATGGACCATTTCCTCTCTTGCACATTACCTATTTGACACAAGGCTTTGGTGTTTACTGTACATAAGTTCGTAGACGGAAAGGGTTGGTGTTACAGAGAAAAATGAAGGGATAGGGCGAGATGATCTGATAATGATGATAGGCAGATGATCTGCGCTGGAGACCCATAAAGGGAGCAGCTGGAAGAAGAAGAAGAAATTCATACCGTTAGTAGACTACAGTATCAGGCAGATTAAAGGCTAACAGCAGCTAGTGCTTCATCACACAAAGAGAATAAATCCCTTGATAAACTACAGACTTACCTGTTGAATGACATGTCCAGTTGTATGCACAGCGGCCCAGGATAATGGCTGAAGCTGCACTGGTCCTTAAAGGCAAGGCAAGTTTATTTGTATATCACATTTCATGTACAAGACAATTCAAAGTGCTTTACATAAAAACATTAAAGCATTACAGGAAGTTTCAAAACGAAAATGAACACAGAAGAATTTAAAAGCAAACTAAAAACTAAATTAAAGAGAAACCAAAAAAAAAAGTTAAAATACAATAAGACAGAAAAAGTGCAAGAAATAAAAGTTACAGCACATTGTAGGCTACTGAAATGCCGCGTCAAATAGGAAAGTTTTTAACCTGGATTTAAAGTGGATTTAAAGCAGCTGAGAGTTTCAGCAACCCTGATGCTTTCTGGGAGTTTATTCCACATGTGAGGGGCATAAAAACTAAATGCTGCCTCACCATGTTTTATTCTAACTCTGGGCACAGATAGTAGGCCAGACCCTGATGATCTGAGGGCTCTGGGTGGTTCGTAATGGACCAGCAGTTCTGAGATGTATTTTGGCCCTAAACTATTCAGAGCTTTATAAACCAACAGCAGGATTTTGAAATCTATTCTTTGACAGACAGGAAGCCAATGTGAAGATCTGAGAACTGGAGCTATATGATCCACTTTCTTGGTCTTAAGGTGGATTCACACCACAATGTTTGGACCGACTTTTACTGATGCTTTGGCAAATGTCTGGCTCTGCTGGCAAAAGTTAATGCTTGCTGGTGTTTGATGGCAAACGCTGGCGAAAGTTGCGTTCTTTGAAAATTTTCAGCCTGCTGAAAATTTACTGATGTTTGGAAATACACGTTGGTCAACGCTGTGCTCATTTTATAGAAGTTACTGACCACTGAGCTAGGTTATGCAGAGTTTACCTAAGTCAGCCTAAGTTAAAGCTGGATTCACTCTGTAGCGTTTGGACTGGCTTTTACAGACGTTTTGAAAAATCAGAGAAATACTCAGATGATCAGCTGACATCAGCGTCACGTGACGCTCATATAGAGATTAGTGTTTGTGGAGGCTTCCTGCTGTCCTGAACCTGCTTTTGGATTGAACACAACTCCTTTGGGAATACGTTTCTGTATTTATTTTTGTTTTATATTCCTATGTAGTTACTTCTGCATACCCTCTTCCCTTGTTCATTCATTCATCTAAAAAATTACACACACACACACACACACACACACACATGCATATATGCCATACATTAAAAACAACATGTCATACACATTGTGTTAACACCAAACAAATACTCTACATTGTCCTCTTACATATATATTTTCTTTTTTTAAACTCCCCTTCCCTCTATTTCTGTTTCGTTCCTGCATGTCTGAACTGAGTTTTGATCTAAAAACATGTTTTCACCAGCATTCCAGTCAACGTTCGCCAGAGGAGCTGAACTTAGACTGACTTAGGTGAACTCTGCTTAACTTAGCCCAGGACTGAGGAACTTTTACAAACTGGGCACAACTTTCACCAACGTTTATTTCCAAACGTCGGCAAATTTTCAGCATGCAGAAAATTCTCAGCAAATACAACTTTTGCCAGCATTTGCCAACAAACACCGTCATTAATTTTTTCGACTTTTGCCAGCAGAGCCAGACATTTGCCAAAAGTTGGTCCAAAAGTTGTAGTGTGAATCCACCCAAAAAAGCAGGTCCAGGATGGCAGGAAGCCTCCACAAACACTGATCGTTATGAGCGTCACCTGACGCTGATGTCAGCTGACCTGCACTGAGTATTCTTAGCTTCAGTTAACCTAAGTTGGAAACTGCTGCACATATGCTAGCCTAAATTGGCAAAGGTTTGACAACGCTGAATGCAACGCTGGGAAATGGTAGCAAAAGTTTGTAAAAGTTGGTGTGTGCTCGCTAACTTAATTTCACCAATGTTTGGACTGATTTCTCTGATTTTTCAAAACGTCAGTAAAAGTTGGTCCAAACGTTATAGTGTGAACCCAGCTTCACTGAGGACTCAAGCTGCAGCGTTCTGAACCAACTGCAGCTGTCTGATGGACTTATAGGGAGAACTCTGAGGACAGCATTACAGTAGTCCAGTTTACTGAAGATAAATGCATGGACAAGTTTTTCTAGATCCTGCTGAGACATCAGACCTTTAATCCTCGCTATTGTCATGATCTGTGCATGGGGGGATTTCACCGTGTCCCGCTTCTTTGCTTTTTTTTTTCTTATTTGTATAATGTATTATGAGTTCTTTACCTTTTGGTTTTTCCTTATTGGTATAATATTGCATTTTGAGATTCTATGCATATTATGTTTTTTAGTTTGTTTTCACATATTCAATATTGTTTCTTTGTATGATTTATTCTGTTTTCGTTCAGTGTAGTTTTGTTATCTGCTTCCACTTTACTTTCTTCCTTAGGAGTTGCAGTTGTCAGGAGCACTTCCGGGTTTTTCCCTGGTGGTGGGCGGGGCTCCTGTCAAACTGTCAGCTCCATCCCACAGCTGGTGTCCTTTTCTCTCCAGCCTGCTCATGTGATTCCCACCTGTCCTCATTTGCTTCATTTGTGTTTAGCTGTATTTAAATGCTGTTATGTTCTTTCTTCCGTGCTGAAGTGCTACGTTTCTCTACCCTCATCTCCACCAGAACCAGCCCTTCTTCTGGTGAGGTATTGTAAGTTTTCTTTGTTTGTCTGTTGGATTTAGTTTTGAGCAGGGGTTTGATGTTGTGTTTGTTATTTTGTAATAAATTCACAAACTGCAGTCCTGCTCATGGGTCTCTCCTCTTTGCTCCAAGGGGCAATTAATGACAGAAGACTCCAGCCAGTTTGATACCCAGCGGCTGCAGTTTGTGTTAAATTCTTCTTTCACTTCAGCGGCAGTTAAGGTTCATAGATTTCCCCTATTTTTCTCCAGTTTTGTTTTTTCACTTGGGCTTTACCATGTCAGTCACCTCGGATTTGTCAACCCTGGGACTGAGCGAGGAGGAGCAGTGGGCTGTGTGTGTTCTGGAAGACATTCTTTTGCAGGCTCGTGCCTCCCATACTCCTGAGGCAGCCCGAGAGTGTCTGGAGGGCACAGCGCAGGTAATCGAGGCATGCCCCAGCCTATGGGACCACCTGGAGCTCACAGACCTACTCCTCTCCATATTTCTCCCACAGTCTACGAGTCACGGGCCGGGGGAATCTGCTCTGATGTCTGTGCCTGCGTTGACGAAGAGCAAGCGCATTCGGAAGCCTCCAGCCTCTCGCTGCTCTCCAGCAGCAGGTCCGCCTCCTCCTTCCGAGCACTGGTCTGCTCCATCAGCAGAGGGGCTGGAGGAGCACAGGCGGGTCTTATTAGCTGAGACTGAGCTCCTTCTGGAAGTTAAGCCATGGCTCCTCCCGGATATTGCCCAAGAGTTGGAGGAGATTTCACCGGGATGCCCGGAGTTTGAGCCGACGAGGGAGCGTCCCTGACTTCGCAGCCTCTCCTTCCTCTCCTTCCTCTCCTTGAGCCTACGTCTCTGCACCCTGCTCCTCGCCGTCGTGCTAGGAAATCCCGTCGGAAGGACGCTTCCACCTCTCAGTCCGCAGTTTCCCTCATGTCGAGTCAGACAACTTCCAAAGCAGGTTTCTCCTCATGTTTCTCCTCGCCGGCTGTCCCGTCATCCCACTCAGTCACCTTTTCTGCTGCAACTCCCGTCTCCTCGACGTCTCCTTCCGCTGCTGAGAGCTCAGCCATTTTTTCTCCGGCTCTGCCTGTCACCGTGTCTGCAGGTTTGGCTCCTCCACATTCTACTGAGGGGCCCACATCCACTGAAGTCATGGAGAGGGCTGATTTCCACCCAGCTGTGGCAGAAGACATCACAACCAGGGAACTCAGGCAAGTGGTTTTTCTTTCTCATCCTATTAAGTATGAATTATCTTGCCTGACTCCTGATGGTGAGGCTCAGACTAGGAAGTCCTCTGAGTCCTCACCATCTGCTGCAGCCTCAGACTGTTCACCTGCTCTCTCCGGGTCTCCTCTTCTGCCCCCTGAGTTTCCGCCAGCCCCAGGATTGAGCCACTGGGCGTTGGAGGAGCCTGCGGCCCTGGAGGACCTGGTTCCAGGCCCGCAGCCATGCTCTGGATGGAGGGTGAGCGCTGAGACCGAGCCAATGCCTGTGCCGACAAAAGAGCATCCCCGGGCTTCAGCTGAACAGGATCCAGCGCCAGCAGGAAGCCGATCTCCTGTGTCCATGACAGGCGAGCCACCTGCGTGGGTCACTTTGCTGGTGGTTCCCGGGACTACATCGGCCACCATGCCTGCTGCTCGGGCCGCCACAGCAGAGTCCGAGCTGGACCTCCAGAGGGCCGGGCCCGAGACGTCATCATCTGGATCAATGGAGTCCTGGACTCCAGTGGAACTTGAGCTCAGGCAAGTGCTCTCCCTGGTTTCTGTTGTTTCGTTATTGGAGAGATCTTGTCTGGCTCTGGGTGGGGAGAGCCAGGTGCAGTCATCAGCTGCAACAGAGGGCACCTCGCCGGGCTCCACTGCAGCCGGTGACCCTGACCTTGTTTCTCTGCATCTCCCATCTGAGTTTTTCCCCAGGATCACCGAGGATCGTCCAGCTTTTCCAGAAGTCTCCGTGGGTCCAGCCTCGCTGCCCAAGATCATGGTGGGTGCAGCTCCTCCTGTCAAGGTCATTGAAGCTGCTCCATCCCAGCCTGGGACCTCCGAGGGTGCTGCTTCTGAATCAGTTGAGGTCTTTGCGGGTGCTCTGTCCCAGCCTGGGACCTCTGAGGGTGCTGCTTCCAGGTCAGATGAGATCTTCGCGGGTGCTTCGTCCCAGCCTGGAACCTCCGTGGATGCAGCTCTGATCCAGTCCCGGACCACCAAGAGTGCAATTCAGTCCCAGTCCTCCGGTGGAACCGCCGGATCTCAGCCTCATACCCGAGGTCTATCATGACCTTGGGGAGGTCTTTAGCAAGTCAAGAGCGCTTTCTTTGCCTCCTCACCGCTCATATGACTGTGCTATCGATCTCTTCCCGGGTGCGCAGCTGCCGTCCAGCCGGCTCTACAGCCTTTCTGGGCTGGAGAGGGAGGCGATGTAAAGTTAAATCAAGGACTCTTTGAATGCTGGCCTCAATTGACACTCTTTGGCTCCTTTTGGGGCAGGGTTCTTCTTTGTCGGGAAGAAGGATGGATCTCTGTGCCCATGCATTGATTTTTGCCAATTAAACGCCATTACAGTTAAGAAAAAATACCCTCTGCCGCTGATCAGCTCCTTGTTTGAGCTCCTTCAGCGTGTGCGGGTGTTTACCAAACTGGATTTGTGCAACACGTACCATCTGGTCCGTATTCATGAGGGGGACGAGTGGAAGACGGCTTTTAAAACACACCTGGGGCAATTCAAATATCTCGTTATGCCTTTTGGGCTCACCAATGCCCCTGCTGTCTTCCAGCGCATGATTAATGACGTCCTCCATGACATGGTTAACCAATTTGTTTTTGTTTACCTTGACAATATATTGATCTTTTCCCTCACGCCAGAGGAGCACATGGTCCGTGTCAGGGCCGTGTTACAGAAGCTCCTGGAAAACCAGCTCTTTGTGAAGGCCGAAAAGTGTGAGTTTTCCACGTGCTCAACTTCCTTCCTAGGGTTTATTGTTGCTGAGTGGGAACTGAGGGCCGACCCGGCCAAGGTGAAGGCTGTGCTTGATTGGCCTACACCCCAGTCCTGCAAGGAGCTTCAACGCTTCTTGGGTTTTGCAAATTTTTATCGCTGATTCATCAGGAATTACAGTGGGGTGGCACAGCCTCTTACTCAGCTGACCTCGGTCAAGGTGCCTCTTACCTGGTCTGAGGCAGCCTAGCGGGCCTTCTTCAAATTGAAGGACCTGTTTTCCAACACACCCATCTTGGCCCAGGTCGACTCTCAGCTCCAGATCATTGTAGAGGTGGGCACTTCTGATTTGGGGGTGGGCGCTGTCCTCTCGCAGCGCTCAACCTCCGATCAGAAGCTCCACCCATGCACATATTTCTCTCGGTGGCTCATGCCGGCTGAGAGGAACTACAACGTAGGTGACCGAGATCTCCTGGCCATTAAATTGGCTCTTGAAGAGTGGAAGCACTGGCTGGAGGGAGCGGTCCATCCCATTGTAGTGTGGACCAAACATATAAATTTAGAGTATCTTCGGTCGGCCCGCACATTAAATGCCAGGCAGGCCCGCTCGGCCCTATTCTTTCTCAGATTTAATGTCACCATCACCTACAGGCCTTGCTCCCGCAACATCAAACCAGACGCTTTCTCCCGCCAGTTCACCCCTGACCTACAAGCCCCCCCTTCACTCCCCCAACACATTATACCCTCCTTCTGTATTTTTGGTGCTCTTACATGGGAGATCAAGCAAAGGGTCCGGCAGGCCCAGTCTATTGAGCCCAAACCCGAGGGGGGACCCGATGATCATCTGTTTGTCCCAGTTGGCCTCCGCAGTGACATCATCCGGTGGGGTCACACTAGTCACTTTGCCTGCCACCCAGGGGTTTTCCAGACTATCAATCTTATCCAACGAGTATTCTGGTGGCCCACTGCGGACAGACTCCGGGACTATGTCAAGGCATGCCAAGTGTGCATCCGGAACAAATCTGACTCTTCACCTCCTGCTGGCCTCTTACACACATTACCGGTTCCCAGTCGCCCTTGGTCACACATTACTCTGGACTTTGTTACTGGACTTCCCTCCTCGCAGGGTAATACTGCCATCCTCACCATTGTGGACCATTTCTCCAAAGCTATTGATCTGGTGCCCCTCCCCAAGTTGCCTTCTGCCTCCGAGACTGTCAACTTGCTTACCACCCACGTCACTCGTCTGCACGGCATCCCTCTGGACATTGTTTCTGATCGGGGTCCACAGTTCACCTCCAAGTGTTGAAGTCCTTTTGCCGCTCCCTCGGCACCACAGTCAGCCTCACTTCCGGATGCCACCCACAAAGTAACGGGCAGGCTGAGCATGCCAATCAACCAACGCCCTTTGAGGCCTCCTTGGGATTACCCCCCCGCCCATAGCAGAGAGGGGAGTCGCTGTACCATCTGTGGGGGCCCACGCTTGCCGCTGCCATCATCTTTGGAGGACCACCTGAGCTGCGCTTCTCTGCTCTACTTAATGGAATCAGTATGCGGACTGCAGGCAGGTTCCAGTGCCCAAGTATACAGTCGGGCAGAGTATATGGCTGTCGGCAGACCAGGTGCCCCTAAAAACAGAGTCCCGAAAATTGTCACCTTGCTTCCTGGGTCCGTTTACCATCTCCAGGATCATCAACAACATGATGGTCCACCTGGAGCTTCCTCCGACACTCCACATTCACCCCACATTCCACGTTTCGACGATCAAGCCCCTCTCCGCCAGTCCTCTCTGTCTGCCCTCGAAGCCGCCTCCTCCTCCTCGGATCCTCGATGGCCAGACCACCTACACTGCTCAGAGGATTCTGGACGTTTACCGTTGGGGCTGGGGGTTGCAATACCTGGTCCACTGGAAGGGCTACGGGCCTGAAGAAAGGTCATGGATCCCCAGCTCCTACATCCATGACAGGGAGATGGTCTGGGCCTTTCACTGAGCCCATCCAAACAAGCCCCATGGGCCACCAGGAGGCGCACCTTGAGGGGGGTGGGCACTGTCATGATCAGGTGACCACACTCTCCCTCCGTTTCTGTGGGAGGTTCTTCATCTAGACCTCAGCTCCGCAGGTCATCAGCACACTTGCATGAGTGGATGCACTTGCTGCCTCTTCCCTGCCAGTGCTTTAAAGGACCAATTTCTGAATGCTCCAGTGCTGGCTCGTTGGGTATAGCTGCCAACTGAGTGAAGTAAGTTTTTAGACGAATTACTAAGGAACTCAGCCGTTAACTCCTTTTCTCCTTCTCTCTCCCAGGTTGCTGCCATCTCTGCGGTGCGTCTCCAGGGGTTGTTGTGCACTCACCTGCTCCATCATCATCATCATCATCGCTCCAGGCTGCCTTCTCCACCTGGTCGGACACTTCTCCCAGCTCCACTCCTCCTCAACTCCCTCACAGTTCCACCTCGCTGGTTCATCTGTTTCCTTCTGGGTTCCTCTGCAGGGTTCTCTGCTCACAATTCGTAAGATTCATCCCTGTAATTCTTTGTTCCCAGTCTCCTTCCTCATTGCTAACCTGCTCTCGTCTCCGTCTTTACAGGCTGGGTTCTCCTCTGGCGAGTGGTGCTTTTCTCTAACTTTGAGTTTACTTTCTTCAATAAAATTGTGTTTAAACGTTGCTTCTCTGTGTTGTGTGCATTCACTGGTGTAGCATCCTGCACGTGAGCTTTCCCTTTCTCACAAACACGACAACCAATCTATCACAGCACTTGGTATTGCCAAGCAGTCTCCCACTCA
Organism: Pholidichthys leucotaenia; assembly: GCA_020510985.1. NCBI lineage: Eukaryota > Metazoa > Chordata > Actinopteri > Cichliformes > Pholidichthyidae > Pholidichthys > Pholidichthys leucotaenia. The sequence goes on from CM035837.1 coordinate 223,372,915, forward strand.
AGTACTAACCAAGCTAGACCTGCTTCGCTTTCAAGAGTAGACAACACCAGGGGTATCTGGGGATAGCCAGAGCCTGTGGTATGGACATCGATAAAAGGACACAACATAGAGAGAAATTTGTTGAACATACTTGTATTCAAATAGTGTTTTAAGTGTACAGACCAATAGCATTAGCACTGGTTTGAGATTTATTGTTCTAGATATTATATAACAAGTATTTTGACAAATGTCGAACTTAAAAAGTTGTTAAAAATATGCATTTTCAAGAAGCACTTTTAACAAAGACTCCCAGTGGTTGTTAAAGTATATTTGACTTTTGAGATTGAGACCACCACCACTATCACCAAATGCCAAAAACTATTTTAAGGATAAATTTGAGCCAAATCCTGTTGACTACCCTTCAAGAAGATAATCAAGATGGGAAATCAACTGGGACATGAGATTGACAATTATTCATTTGTGGATAACGAAAAACAATCCTCACATCGATCCTGATATTAACTTTTATCAGGATATACAACAAAAATGCTGTTATTATTCAGAAGATGATTTCATAAAATGTAAACATGAATGGGGTGTTTTCAGGAATCCATTTTAACAGCAGGAGTTTCAGCAGGAACTTTTCAAGTGTTCAGGACTGTTTAAATCATTATCACAAAGACTTTGCTATCAGTGCTGTTTCTGAAACATGAAGGACAAGCTACCATGGTTGAGACTGACGGCTATGATTTGCACTCAGTTTGCTAAACTAATAAGAGGGGAGGAGGGATTGCATTATATATAAACTCATCACTACACACTGAACTTGTCAACAAAATGACATTTATTGTGAATAATTTAATGGAATGTGTAACTGTAGAAATTAAGTTGGACAAATCCAAAAACATAATCATAAGCTTTATATACCAATTGCCTGGATCATGCATAGAAGTATTTCAAGATAAAATGACAGATTTATACAACATTTACAATAGAAAGGCTCTTTTTATATGCAGAGACTTTAATATGGATTTATTGAATCGTCACGGAAACATACAAACTGAAGAATTTATTAATGCAATGTAGTGCATGAGCCTGTTTCCCACAATTACACATCGCACTAGAATTACAGTTAGTACTGCTACTTTTATAGATAATATATTCACTAATGTTGATGGGAAATTACTCAGTGGAATAGTCATGAATGATACAGTATAAGTGATCATCTGCCAGTTTTTTAGGTGTCGAAATTAGAAACAAAATTCCAAAACAAGTCAGAACCAGCAAGACAACAAGAAATATAACTGAAGGTGCAGCAGAAATGCTTACAGCTGATTTGATCAAACAGGACTGGAGTGCAGCTTATTCAGAGCATACAAATGAAGCTGATGAAAACTTTTTAGAAATAATAACTTACTTGTATAACATAAACTGCCCCCTAACAGAAAAAAGTGCACATAACTAAAACCACTAAATCTTGGTTAACTAAAGGTTTACAAAATGCTTGTAGAAAGAAAAAAAATATTGTATGAAGAATTTTTAAAGCAGAGAACAACAGAATCAGAAAATAAATATAAAAAGTATAAAAATAAATTAACATGGATATTAAGATCAAGAAAAATCATACTACAGTAATTTACTGAAAAACAGTCGATATAGAATAGAAAAAAATACTTGGAGAATTTGGAATGACATAATTAATGACTAAACACTTTTAAGACTCATTGTAAAAACTGGCTTTTAAACAACCAAAACTGTACCCATAATTAGTGGTTGCCCTGCGGCATACGCATTTACTGTATATATGTGCCCGTGCGTCACACACATATGCCCCGCCTCTTGTTAGTTGATGTCTGCTGTTGCTGTGAGGTGCTTGGGTGCTTGGGTGCATGTGTGCGTGCACGCATCCACGGCACTTCACACCTGGGACATCTGAATATTTTGTTTTGTAGCACCGTAACTCTGCACTTTATACAGTTTCATTGCAGCTCTTCTGCTTGTGTATGATTGTTTGTGAATTTTTGTGACCCGCCAGCTGACTACAGATGTAAATTAGCAGTACTGCTAAATCTGGCATACATACATTTGTATTAATGTTCAGTAGTATTTAATGTCACTTTCAAAAAAAACATTAAACATTTAACTGTTTGCTCAAAGTTCCATACATGATATGTAGTGTGGAAGTATGGTGAAATACATATAAAACATTCACTAATTAAATATTTTTATTACCAAAGAAAGCAATAAGACTTCTGTGCATTATTATTCTGATTCTACAAATCCTCTATACTGTATGTTAAATTAAATATGTTAAACTTCGGTGAATTAAATATTTCAAAACTTTACAGATAATGCATATTGAGGTTGAAAATGTGTTGGTTACCTCCTAGTATCCAGGAGCTGTTCCAGCTGAGGAAAAGCAGTTATAACTTAAGGGGAACATGCATTTTTCAGAAACCAAAGACAAGAACCAATGTAAAAAAAACAAAAACAAACAAAAAACACTTTTTCTCTTACAGGGGTGAAATTATGGAATAATGTTATTGCTGGTTTGAATTAATAAGTTTAAATATTTGACAAAAATTATGTTAATGAAGAGATACAATAGTATTTAATTTAGTTAACTAACTAACTACTAACTAACCTGCACTTATATAGCGCTTTTCTAGTCACAAAGACCACTCAAAGCGCTTTCATTAATACTAAAATAAATATAATTATGTAATTACATTATAGGTTGAATTTTTGTTGCTGTTGTTATGTGGCAGGCTAAACATTTGTTTGGTGTATGAGGGGTAGGTGTTAACAAGCTGCTGCTTCAGCCTATACCCTTTCTGTCTGCAATATGATTTTATGTTTTACGGATAAATTATGGTTTGTGCCGGGGGGGTGAATATATTTTACAAGTCATAGAAAACATGTTGCAGCCATGCTAACTACAATGCACTCACCAGAGATGCAGACCCACACCTTCTGCAGCCCTATGGATTTAAAACCTTGACCTCTGACTGTCAGATAAAACCTCCAGCAGATGAGGAAGGGATTGGACTCACAGTGTGGGCAAAACTCCAATGTAACATTGTTTATTGGCATAAGAAAATAAATGCAGCTTGGTGGCTATCAAACACAAAAAAGTAAAAGATAAAACACTTACAATGAACAAATGATGATGATGAGGAACCAAATTGAATGATCTGCAATGATGCTACGGGGAGAAATGAAAACAGCGGGTATACTGTAAATAGGGACAAAGAAATTAGCTAAGACAGGACAGCTGGGTAACTAATTAGGGACAAAAGAAAACACACGAGTGGCTGGAGGAATGGGAGGATGATGGGAGAGACTAGAAAAACAATAGCTGAAATAAGAAACTAAGGATACACAAACTACTAATGATAACAGAGTTGTGCCAATAGTTCAAAAAATAACAGAAAGCATGGGCAAGATATCCACATTATGACCCCCCCCCTTCCCTTAAGGATAGATTCCAGATGCCAAGAAAAAAAAAAAAAGAGCACCCCAATCAGGTGGGAGGAGCGGGACAAAGGTACAGTGGGGCAAAACAAGGACACCAACACAACAGAAAAATGGCTGCACGGTGGCGCTGGCTGCACAGTGGCACAATGGTTAGCACTGTGGCAGCACAGTTTACCCTCGGCCGGGGGATCGCAGGGATCGTGAGATCATGGGTTCGATCCCAGCCCCCGACCAACAGTGATCTGTGTGGAGTTTGCATGTTCTCCCTGTGTTGCATGGGTTTACTCCGGGATTTCTCCGGTTTCCTCCCACATTCCAAAAACATGCAGGTTAGGGATACGGGGCGCTTGCGTACGCAGCGACCGGCAGCTGGTGGCTTGTCACCAGACTGCAAAACAAATCTACCTACGGGTACAAAATAAGTAATAAAAAAAAAAAATGTTCATCAGGTGGTCAGCCAAAGTCCCAAGACCACCACCATGAGAAAAATGGCACATTTGGTGGCCTACCAAAGTCCATGGACCACCAGACGGGGATTCATGGTACGTAAGTGGCCTACCAAAGTCCAAAGGCCACCAGATGGATGAACACGGCATGTCGTGTGGCCTGCCACAGAACATAAGCCAACTGACGGAAGAACACGGTACCATAGGGGCGTAAAGCTCAGGAGCCTTTTGCACAGAGAACAACAACACAGAGGCTTTAAACTCAGGAGACAATGACATGAAAACTTTACCCTCTTAAACTTTAACCTCTGGAGAAGACAACAAAGAACCCTTAAACTAAGAGGAAGACAACATGGAAATCTTACATTCAGGAGATGATAACGTGAAGGCTTTATACTCAGAGGATTACAACATGGAATCCGTAAACTGACGAGGTGTCAACAAGGAACTTTTAACCTCAGGAGATAACATGGAACCTATAACCTCAGGAGGTGATAACATGAAACTTTTAACCTTGGGTGATAACATGGAACCTGTAACCTCAGGAGGTGATGATATGGACACTTTGAACTCGGGAGATAATGGAAACATGGAAACTCTACACTCCAGAGATAGCAACATAGGAACTATAAGCTCAGAAGGTGATAACATAGGAACTGTAATGTCAAGAGGTGACCAAATGGGCACTTTGCACTCAGGAGGTAATGACCATACAGGAATTTGAATCTCAGGAGAGAATTACAACATGAGATCTTCTTGCGCTAGAGATCACATAGAAGTTTTAAACTCAGGAGATAACATATGTACCTCTTGCTCAAAAGAAAATAATATGGGAGTTTTAAACTCAGGAGATGACATTGAGGCTCTTTGCTCTGGAGACCACAAAAGAGCCTTTTGACCTGGAGACCACAAAGGAACTGTTTGCTCTGAAAATAATCCCGTAGGAACCGTTGGCTCTGAAAATAAGCATGGAGGAGCTTTTTGCTCTGAAAATAACATATAAGCCTTTTGCTTTGAACACAAAAACATATAAGCCCTTTGCTATGAAGATAACAATATGGGAGCCTTTTGCTCTGAAGATAATATGGGAGCCTTTTGCTCTGAAGATAACAACATGGGAGCCCTCTGCTCCGAAGATGAAGATAACAACTCATGAGCATCCTACTTTGAAGATAGTATCTGATGGGCCTTCAGCGCAGGGGCCAACAGCAACTGAGGAGCAGCAACTCCATGCGACGAAGGTGGAATGGACTGTTCAGATGTTAAGGGTGGAGTGGGCTGTTCTGACAGCCAGGGTGGAGCAGACTGCTCCACCCTCGACCAGCTGAGCTGCCCCACACTCAACCGCGTCCAGCCCAAACATGCTTTAGTCCTTGCCCACTAAGTCCCCATTTGGTGGCATCATTCTGTCAGATACAACCTCTGGTAGATGAGGAAGGGATTGGACTCACAGTGCGGGCAGAACTCCAGTGTAACATTGTTTATTGATTACTAATGATAATACAATTGAGCCAATAGTTCAAAAATAACAGAAAGCATCGACAAGATGTCCACATTTTGACAATGACTTTTTGACCCCAAACCAATAATCACAGTTCAGGATCCCAAGATGAATCTATATTCCCAGGGTGGTGACCCTAGCTTTGCTCGTTCTTTACTCGTCCTTCACTTCCGCCCTCCAAAGAGAGCAGACGCTTTTCTTCCCAGCTCCGGCTCCTTATCTCTCTCCTTCCCTAACTGACTGGATCCCAGCTTGCTATTGTCTGTCTGTGTGTCTTTACTGCTGATTATCGAACGAAATTATGGATTTAATAAGCTGGGCGTTGAGCGCAATTGACACTGTTTTTTCAACAAGGAAAAATAGCCCGGGGGAGCCGATCTGTCCCGCAGGCACTGCTGCTGCGGGTTATCTGAAGGACACAAGTAATTGGAAACTCTTGTGCCTGTGTAATCTTTCTATTGAAGATATTGAAGATTTATACCTATTCGGGGCAATGGTCATCGGAATTCTACTGATTGGATTTGGGATTGTTCTGGTGTACCGCAAATTGAAGAAGATGAACGGAGCCTATCAAAAAGCGGACCCGGCGAGGCTCACCCATCAAATTGACCAACTGGGCAGGACTCTGACAGCGGCTAATGGAGAACTGTACAGGAAAATGGATTACATCACGATCACGCTGAGAGCCGTCCATGAATCGATTACAACGCCTGGCCATGAAGGATTTGAGCACTGAATCTGTAAGAGAATAGAAAGTTTTTTCTCTGAAGTCAGTGCTATTCGACCTGTTTTGACGCCCTCAGCACCCAGTCCTCCAGATAATCTTCAGTATATTTGTTTTTTCATAACATGGCGGGCAGCATTTGACTCTCAAGGACAGCCAGCTGTCTGGTAGACTATTCCATCTGCCGTGCCAAGGACACGCGCCTCTGCTCAGACGGTAGCCATAACATCTGCTGTGGGAAGAGACTTTTGTTGTCCTTAACTGATATCACTGTTTGCACTCAACACACTCACACACACTGACTCACTATACTGACTTGAAGATTCATTTACTCACTGCTCTCTTTGTGTCATTGTATGGATTCTATTGTCTGCTAATTGTGCATTGAGAGTTTTTTTCTTGTAATCATAATATTGATCATATATGAACTGTATTCTGATAAACAATGCTTTTTTCTCTCTCCTATTGTGTTTACCCCCCCCTCTCCCCCATTGCTTCCTGTTCCCATTCTGCTGACAGGCGCCTCCATGGCTGCCGCGTCACTGAAAATGTCACCTATGTCGTTCTCAGTGTCAAGTCAAATCCCTTGTATATTTACCAGTTATTTACTTGTGAATGTACTTGGCAATAAATCTTTTCTGATCTTCTGATCTGATCTTCGACAGTAATAGGGCATAGTGAATGCAAATATTAGCCTTTGACCTTTTGACCCCAAAAGCCAGCTCCAGCTGAAGGCTGGTTTAAAGCAGGGGTAACTGGCATGATGATGAAATGATTAATTCCTGAGCCCTGTGAATCCAGGATTGCACCTGAAGTAACCTGTGCCTAAGCCTGCATTGCTCTCTACTTCTTTTGAAGAACATTAAGCGGGTGTGGGCTTCTTGCATAACCCTACACATGCATTATTAGAATAGGTGCTGATGGTGTAAGATGGGAAGAAGCAAAGAGGCGTTGTTTTCTCAGACACAACACTCATACATCTCTGGTGAGGACTTTGTGGAATTATGGAGTGATTCAGTGACACAATGAGCACACTTCAAAATACTGTGAGGACTGAGATGACTCATTGTTTTCTCTGTATGAAGAGTGGCAGGTTTTTTTCCTTTGACTTGGTTTCCTTTTTCTACAGAGATAACATGATGGTGCATGACATGAAAACATGTCACCTGAAAAATATTAGCATTTGTATGAAATTTACAAAGACTTAGAATAAAAAAAAGTATCATCAGTGCGTATACAGATAAAGAAATGATTTCCTCAATGTTAATGCATGTAGTACATGTGGATGAACAACCAGAATACAATGTATGTGCTCTACTATATGTGAAATTATACACTGGTAAAGGTCCCAAACACAGTGTGTTTGTGGGCTCTAGCCTTCTAAAATGCTATCTTGGGCCATATGACGACAGTGAAATTATTAAAATCTTCCATTCCATGTCCCTACATCACAAACAAATGAACTGGTCTTCAGTTACAACCTGCCACCATGCTATTGGCTGAGATATTTCCAGTCCCAGCCAAGAGTTTCAGAGTCCAAGGAGTTAGTTTCAGAGCTAACAATGCTACTAGGGTAAGCTTACAAAAGGTGGTTTTAAATACCAGTCAATCCAATAGGCATCCCTCTTCCCACCTAGTTTACTAATCCACATTCAATATGTCTTATGTCACTCTGGCTTATTTTGTTATATAGTTGCAAGAAAAAGTATGTGAACCACAGCGTTCAGGAAGAAATATGGACCATTCTTCTGTACAGAACTACTTTGTTCTTAGGATTTCTGGTGTGGCCTGTCTTGAGATCATTCCACAGCTTCTCTATTGGATTCAAGTCTGGGCCACTCCAAAAGGTGGCGTTTGAAGAGTTTGTTTGCAAAAACCGATAAACGCCACTTCCATGAAAATTTCCCTCTTTACATCAAACAACTGTTAACATTACCTACTTATAGAAGTTCAAATTGTTTTGTCTCAAAAGCCGATATGTCCTATGTTATAGACAATACAAAGTCATGTTTTTTTTTCAAAAGCCTATAAACTCCAGGAGCGTTTTTTTCGTAAAAGCAGATAGCTCCACAGGGCAATTCAGCGCTTGGTATTTGGGTCACGTGACTCATCTTTGCTGCCTTTCCGGTCTGCTCCCTCTGACTAATTTCCCTGGCGGTGTCCGGAATGTTCACTCACTGCCTCCCTACTCACTATATAGTGAATTTAGATATAGTGGACTATACAGTAAACTCCATATAACAATAAAATCAACAGCTTTCAGACACTACTGGGCTTGTTTTCGCAGCACGGTTAATGATGTCATCACATGAGACAGTAAAATGTAACAGACTAACAGTGGTAAAAAAATGAATACCTGCATGTAATTTGTAGTAAATATGTATTAGATCAAATTGTTTTTGCTGAATTATTAAATATAAATACTTTAAGATAGTTTACGTTGTGGTGTGAAGCTCTTCTCTCTCTGCTCCGTTGGCTGAACATTCACTATATAGAACACTATATGGGGAAGGAGTTTCTGTTTTCCAGCCTTATTCCTTTTCTTTCTATACTGTGCACACCAATGAAGAGAGAGAGAAACACCATTTCAATTCTCCTGTATGTCCTGAACGTATAGTAGTATTGACAATAAAATCTTTGTGTTATAAAAGCCCCTTCCAGGGCAGAAATAAGGCACCAATTGCCTGCCGTGATTTTGCTTATTTATTAAAGAATAAGGAACAAAAGAACTCGCCAAGAGGGGCGGATAACAAAAGGCTGAATACGAGACCCCAAAGGGTGATAACTGAACACATACAAATACAGCAAAAACCATGAAAGGATACTTACAAATAAACCAGAGACTGTAAAGTCCAAAGCTGAGGATAGACTGGAATCAGGGGTAGGGCATTCCAGCCTGAGTAAGGCGAGGTCGCAGCGAGGAATAAACCTCGCTAGCGATCTTAAACAGGGAACCACAAACTCCAACAACAAACCGGTGTGAAGTCAAAGTAATTAGTTAATAATTAATTAAACACAAACAGCTGTAACAGGCCATGAGAAGATTTGACAGGTGGAAGTCCGGCCACGGCGCTGTCAAAGTAAAAGCACGAATAATCCCCATAATAAACAAGACTAAATATACAGACAGAAAAGGGGAAAATACTAAATGACCCGAGCACCGAACAGACCCGTGCTCAGGATCACTACACTTTGAATCTTGAATCTTAGCTTTATTAAAGCTATATTAGACCATTTTCCTGAGTGGCTCTGCCTAAATCAGTGTGTCAATCATACTACATTGATGCTTATAGACATTCAAGCATGTTCCAGACAAAATAGCATGACTTTCAGGACTTGTCTGTTTTTGTAAAAAAACAAAACTAAACAAACAAACAAACGAAAAAAAAAAACGTACTAATAAATTGCCAAAAAGTATCAATTGTCACCATGGGGTGAGATGCCGGCTCGGCGCTCAGCCCATGCTCCTTTTATCCCTGCCTCTCATTGGGCAGTGCCTCAGCTGGTTCCCAGCTGTCAGTGTCACGGGACAGCTGGGGCCAATTAATCCTCATCAGCTGGGGCGCTGTTAATGAGTATAAAGAGGAGCAGCTTCGATCATTCGGGGCTGCGACATAAGCACTGCTAGGCTGAAGCCCCTTCGTCTGGTGTCAGCCTCAACTCCCCTTGCAGCATTCCGGTGTTTGTATCCCGCTGTGAGTATGCACGTCTTGTTACCCCCACGTCCGGTACAAGCTACCTACCCCTGCGCTGTGCAGCCTGAGAATGTACGTCTGTATGAGTGTCTGTGCTCTCCTCATCCCTTATCCCTTACCCAGAATAAAACATCTCGACTCACTGGCTTGTCCCTGGCTCTGATTGCCCGGCTCCCTAGAGCCGGATATGACAGTATGTCGCAGCCAGAAGAGCTACCGGCGGCCGTGAGTCGCTGTGGAAATTTACCTTTCTGTCCGAGTGTCAGCGCTGCTAGCATGCCGTTTCCCAGGAGTCACTTCCGGCGCCAGGGCGACGAGCTGAGGTCCATCTCGGAGGCTGTCGACGGGACGTTCTTCACCCTGCACGACGCCTCCAACGCGAGACGCTGGCATCCGGGCCGTGCTGAGGAACTCCTGGACTGTCACCCTCACTCTCTGTACCATCTGGAGGACAGTGCCAGGATAGACGCTGCAGGTACACAGCGAGAGAAGCTCCACGGGGTGGATGGAAATCCCGGCAGGGAGTCGAAGTGGGCGACGTCTTTCCCCGCTTCGGAGTCCCGTTCCTGCCGCTATTCCAGTCCGGGAGTTCGCGCCAACCAGAGGACTTCCCCCGACCTGCGCCACGTCACTCGGGATTCCCTTCAAGGAGCCGCAGCTGACAGCAGTTATGTCCGGGGTCGAGTGGCTGTCGCGAGCTCCACTGTGTTTCCTGTCACCACCTTCAGGCATGTGGCGGCGGCAGTGAGATTGATGGTGAGGACTTTAGGGCTACGAAGCTTTCCCGTGCTCGACGCCTTCCTCGTCTCGATCTCCGATCTGGAGCGACGAATCCTGGGTTTCCCCCTCGCTTCGTCCCCTGGGAGTGGTCGTCATCACATCGCCGAGTCACCTCTGCACGAACCTCGTCCGGATCCAGTTCTGGGTCATCGTCAGGACCGTTCCTCCCACGCAGCTGTCATCCCTTCGCCTCGTCAGTGTGGAGATTCTACAGCCTCGTCCCCTGAGCCTCGTTCCCCCGCTGTCATTCCTGGACATTCGGGCTGGCTCACCCCGGCTGTTTCCCCCTCCTCCTCGACGCGCTTCCTGACCGCTGTGTGTGCCTGGAATCCCGGCCTGGTGAGCTCTCTGCTGGAGACAACGCGAGTGATCCTCAGACGAATTCCCGGGGGGTCCTCCGTTATCGCCGGGCGGGGAGAGGAAGAAGCAGATTCCACTACAGCAGGCGATACTCAACCTCCAGGGGGCAGGCAAGTCATTGTTTTTTCACACCTGCTTAATGATTTGCTCTGTCACATCCCTGGAGGAGAAGTTCAGGGTTCGCAGCTCCCTGAACTCTCCCCACCTGCTGTAACCTGTATGCCTAATCCCGCATCCTCTGTGTCTCTCTCCGCCGAGCGGTCCCCGGCTCCGGGTCAACGTGGTGGGATATGGAGAGGGCCTGTGGTTCCGCAGCTACATTGCGGACGGAGGAGGGGGACTGACTGCTGCGTGGAGTCTACGCCGACGACTGAGCGTCCCTGGGTCTCCACGGAGGAGCGGTTCGGTCCAGCGGGACGAGATTCTTCTGGCTTCACGCCGAGTGGATCGTCGGCGGGGTCACCGGAGGAATCTCAAGCTGCGCTGACCATCGTGCTGGCTGCGGGGCCCGACGCGGCTAGATGGGAGCCTGACAACGACCTCCTGACGACGGATCCTGGATCTTCGCAGTCCTGGACGGCGTCAGAACCCGAGATCAGGCGAGTGCTCTCCTTTCTTTTCTCTCTTTTTATCTTTGAGCACTTCAGCCTATCTCCAGGGGAGACGAGCAGGGTGCAGCCGCCCGCTGTGTCTGAGCTCGTCTCGCCGGGTTCTGGCGCTGCCGGTGATCCTGATCCCGGTTCTGTTTTCTCTTCTGAGCCTTCTTCCAGGGTCACCGGCGAGGAGTTGCTGTTCCTCGTGGTGCTGGAGGGTCCGGGTTCAACGTTGGAGGTCGGTTCTGGTGCAGTGTCCAACGTGGGTTCGCCCGAGACCCAATCGGGGTCCAACGTGGGTTCGCCTGAGGCCCGATCGGGGTCCGACGTGGGTGCTGCCCCAGTGTTGTCCAGGTCCGGTGAGGAGGTGGCCGTTTCCCTGAGGCCCGCCGCCCTCGTCATCGGCTCTCCCCTGAGCCTCTTCCACCGGGATCCGCTCTGACCCTTCGTCCGTCTCAACGGTCCTGGTGGTTGAGTGATGCGGGTCGACGACCCGACCCGCAAAACTTTCGGTTCGGCGATCTGGTTTCCCCCCACTGGTCTGTGTTTGCCTTTGGGCGGCCTGGTTCGGCAGCCGTTGGACTGGATTCCTGGGATCTGGGCCCAGAGTTCGCCGTCCGAACATTTCTCTTCCCCGGGTTGCCAACTGGACAATGGGCGGGGAGATTACCAGAACAATTCCGGCCGTTTTGGACTCTGCCTGCCGTCTCCTCGGGTGTCCTTTACTTCTTTTATTATTATTGAAGTCACTCGGGTGTAGTTTCTTTGTCCATTAGGGGAATATATGTTTTTGTGCTGTGTGTTGTTTTTTTTTAACCATACTCAGCATTTTTATCGTATTGTTATCCTGTTACCCTGTCACCTTTTTTTTCCTCTTGGTGACTCACCTTATGTATCACGCTGTGTATTGCATTTTCTTATCTTTACTCAGCGTTTTCATTCATCCTTACCTTAGCCTTGGCCTCGTCGGTGCATCATGGAGTATGCGTGTGGTTTCCTGTTCAACCATACTCTGTGATCACCCCATTCTGTCTTATTATCCTCGTGGGGGGCCTTCCCTAGCCCTTAACATTGACTGTTTGTTATTGTTTGAAGTACTGTGTTTCATTCCCACTTAACCGTACTTCATTATTACCCATTTGTCCTTGTCACCTCTGTTTCTTTAGGTGATTTTTTATATATTCAGTGCTGTGTGTTTTGTTTTCTTTAGTATCCATGCACAGCGTTTTTCATCATTTTTTGTCCTGACCTTTGCCTTGTTGGTGCATTATGGAGTAGTGTGTTTTGTTCCCCTTAACTATACTCTGTGATTGCTTTATTCATTCCTGCCACCTTTTTGGTGGGTTTTTGGTTTTCTTTTTTTGCCCCGATCTATACGTTATTTGTATGCTGTCTGTAGTCATGTTTGGTATTTTCCCTACCTGTATCCTAACTCAGTTTTCTCCCTAACTGTGCTCTGGGTTAATCCTTTTCCCTGTGTTGTAGGGTATTGTATTTGGGTTTTTTTTTCTCTGCCCTGCTGCCCTACATTGGTCTATTGTTTTTTTTTTTTGTTTTTTTTTGTCCTTCCCTTTGCATCTTCCCCTCCGGTCCTGCCTCCCTTCCGCCCACCCTAGGTGGGGAGGGGGGGGGGGGGGGGGCTGGGATGTTCCTGGTCGTTCGGGAGCCCGACCGTGAGGGGGAGGCTCTGTCACCATGGGGTGAGACGCCGGCTCGGCGCTCAGCCCATGCTCCTTTTATCCCTGCCTCTCATTGGGCAGTGCCTCAGCTGGTTCCCAGCTGTCAGTGTCACGGGACAGCTGGGGCCAATTAATCCTCATCAGCTGGGGCGCTGTTAATGAGTATAAAGAGGAGCAGCTTCGATCATTCGGGGCTGCGACATAAGCACTGCTAGGCTGAAGCCCCTTCGTCTGGTGTCAGCCTCAACTCCCCTTGCAGCATTCCGGTGTTTGTATCCCGCTGTGAGTATGCACGTCTTGTTACCCCCACGTCCGGTACAAGCTACCTACCCCTGCGCTGTGCAGCCTGAGAATGTACGTCTGTATGAGTGTCTGTGCTCTCCTCATCCCTTATCCCTTACCCAGAATAAAACATCACGACTCACTGGCTTGTCCCTGGCTCTGATTGCCCGGCTCCCTAGAGCCGGATATGACATCAATGAGTTGATGTTTGATTTTTTGCTTTATTATGTCTGAGATTCTCATATTTCATGTGACCATGTCTTAGAAGCTGACTTGGAAATACTAACACCTATAAACCTACAGATGAAAAAAGGGGTTTTTCTCATTTTTAACTCAACTGGACTCTGTTTATGCAAAAGAATTCTTTGTTGTGTCTTGAATTAAAGAGGAGTTGAGGTGATGTTTTATTATAACACGAACTACTAACACAGGAATCCCTACTACGAGTACAGGAGCCACAGTGAAGAGACAATATGTCTCCTGCAGCTCGCTTATATACCTCAGGTGACGCCACCCCCCGAAGGCAGGGTGTCACCCCTCCCTAGCCTAGGGCACCACCATAGTAATATACAATCTTACATCCCCCCCACTTTGAAAAAAAGCAAGCACACAAATTCACCCAACCTTATAATTTACACCCGATTTACTCTCTAATACAAAGGGGTATAGGCCTACACACACACACACACACACACACACACACACACACACACACACACACACACACACACACACACACACACACACACACACACACACCACTGGCCCAGAGGAGCACTCCGCTATATGTAAACAAAACAGTCACTGAAAGGAAAAGGGCCACACACCAAAATAAATTAATCCCGATGAGAACGGACATATACGGTATATATATACAAACAAGTAATTACAGAAATAAACAATGGCGGTACCCGACCTCATAAACTCGCAGGATATACACAAGAAAACACAGAGATTCCTGACAAAATTTCACAATAATTTACACAATATAGGGCAATTATCACACAGACACCCCACACAAACTTTCGCACCCAGCTGTTACTGCACCCTCAACACACAACATTCAGTCTCCAGACATTCACAACATACAACGGTGGTCATGTGTATATAAAACATATAGTGAAACAGTCAATATCACACCAACCACATTACTATATTGACAAAGCTGTGTCTTTTGCTTTTTTTTACATAACTTCTAAACATATCTCAAACCCAATGACATTAACCTTAGCAGACACACTTTTAAATGCACTCAACCAGACACACTGTAAGCCCCCATCGAAAACCTAACCCGGGTCTCCTGAAGGCCCCCCTCTGGAGTGTCCGTCCCACGGCCCACTCCCAGAGCGTTTCCGTTTTCTTGTGATTGGAGACGGGCTGCATTCACGTTCGTTTCTGCCCAAATACCACAACTCGTTTGGATGCCGTCTTGACCCATCAATCAAATTCAGGTACCCGTCGCTGTCAGACCGGACCACCCATGGATTATACTGTCCAACTTTCAGTTCTCTCGAACAGCGCATCCGACCAAGCCAAGGCTCGACCCTATGGCGGACGTCATCATCCTCGCCCAGGGGAGTGATCACTGACTTTCTCTGTCTTCTGCAGCGCGATCTGGCACCTTTATGGCTCCTCAGTGGTCCGCCAAGTTTACCTGAGCCTAGTCCCTTGTTTTCATTTTCGGTACGGCTAGGGTTCGTGCCATCTGATGTTACCCTGGTTACTAGTCGTTGTTGCGCTGGAGCGGCACCGGCATATTCCGGCTCAACAGTGGTACTCAGCCGGCCACTGGAGCCCTGCTGCTCTTGGACCCTCTTTGGACCCTTCCACCTTCGCGGGGGCTAAACCATGCAATTCGGATCCACCGTCCTCGGGACCACAAACACTGGCACGGAGCCCCCATCTCGTTGGTGTACTCTGATGCTAGCAGCATCCCTCTTCACCTGGAATGGGCCACCCAAAGTCCCACACTTCATCGCCACTTCTCACATAAAATGGCCGGTCCCACAGGCCACCACCTGACCACTCCTCCACTTCTCCGCAGGTGATGGAGAACCCAAGCCCATCAAACAAGTCACAGCCCATCAGATTATTTCCATCTCGAGACACCATGAACTAGGCTGCGCACATAGAGGCCTCCTTGTACCTCACCGACAGCCACACCGAGCCCATGATGTCAAGGGGGTTACTGCCATATCCACAGCAGGCTATGCTTGTTCTACCCACAGTATAGTGAGGAAAACACCGTCTCACCATTTTCAAGTTCAGAATGGAGACTGCTGACCCCGTGTCCACCAACAGTGGTATCGGTGTCCCGTCCAGCAGAATGTTGCAGATATTACGACCACCCATGTTGGGCGAGACTCTGTGGACCACAGTAAAATGGTAAATGGCATTCACTTATATTACACTTTAGAATAGGCTCTACTCTACTAATAACTCTACTAATACTTTACAGTAGGCGCTTTCTTCTTCACATTGTCCTTTGCAGGTCTCTGTTCCTCCTTGTCGAAATTGCAGCAAACTCTGGCGAAGTGATGGAGCAAACCACACCGTCCACAACGCTTGCCCCTCGCTGTGCACTCTCTGGCTGTAGTATCTCGGCGTTCCTGGTGCGGACCGTATTTTAACGATGGCTGCGTACTCATCGTCGCTTCCATCGTCCGAATCCAAGGCAAGGGCCTTCCACCATATGTCGTTCCTGGGCAGGGCTTCGTTATCACCGAGGTTTCTTGTTAGCCGTTCCGCTGCCTTGTGCTGTTGTGCTAGCTCCAAGGCCGTCAGCAGTGATAGCTCTCCAGCATGAGTTAGCAGGCAAACTCTTGCCGAGGAGTAGGCCACGTGTTCGGCCAACTGGTTGAGGGCCATCTCCTCCTCCAAAGCCCCAAACCTGCATTCACCTGCCAGCTGTTGAAGGTCAACCACAAACTGCTGGACTGACTCTCCGGGCTGCTAGCGCCGCTGTCTAAACTGAATGTGCCGCATTATGATGTTCTCGGGGGTGCAAAAGTAGCCGGCTATGAGTCCCACAACGTCTTCAAAAGAGTCACCTCCTCCAAGCGTGCTCAGGATTCTCTGGCCTTCCATACCTAGGTTATGGACCAGAATAGCCCTTGCTCTCAATTTATCAAGGTCGCCGAGGTCTAACGCCAACAGATAGTTCTGAAAGGCCGCATACCACCTGGCTCAAGGGACCAGCGGCTCACCCGGAGCCTCCAAAAAAGGATGAAGTGTGGTAGCAGCCCTCTCCATCTCCGTATATCCTCGTCTCCAAATGTTGTGTCCAACTTAAAAAGGAGTCGAGTTGACGTTTTGTAGGTTTTATTATAACACAAACTACTAACACAGGAGTCCCAATCACGAGTACAGGAGCAACAGCGAAGAGACAATACCTCTCCCGCAGCTCGCTTATATACCTAAGGTAACGCTACCCCCCCAGAGGTGGGGTGTCATCCGTCCCTAGCCTGGGGCACCGCCATAATAATGATGATGATGGAGTCTCATGTTGCTGGTGATGCATGAGTATCTTGTGAAGTATAGTTCACCGGTGTGTCTTCTGGTGGGAGATGAGTCCAATCTTGGACAAACAAACTCTGTTGCAGACACTGCAGATGAGAGTTGTGTTACTGCTGGAGAATGGCATAGCTGAAGCCTTCCTTCGAGCTCTCTTCTCGATTAAGTGTGCAGTCCTGGACTGTTCAAAGTGCTTGATGCCCTGCATACACAGATGGTGCCATGCAAGTTGATCTTGGGCATTATGTTGCCAAGAGTTGATATCCATGTCACAGGATTTAAGGGTAGCTTTGAAGATGTCTTTGTAATGGAGACGGGGTCTGCCGACTGACCTCTTTCCTTGCTGCAGTTGGCTGAAGAACATTGCCTTTGGGATCCTAATGTCCTCCATCCTGGACAGCTGTCCAGTCCAACGCAGCTGGACCTTGATGATCAGGCTTTCAATGCTGGGTAACTTGCATTTGTCCAAAACCTCTGTATTGGTCACTCTATCCTGCCACTTGATACAGCATTATGGATCTCAGGCATCGCTGTTGGAACTGTTCAAGAAGCTCGATATGTCGGCGATATGGTGTCCACGTCTCACAACCGTACAGGAGGGAGGCAAGAACGACAGCCTTGAACACTTTAATCTTGGTGTGGAGCTTGATACCACGTTCATCCCACAACCTCCTTCTAAGCATGCCAAAGGAACCACTTGCCTTGGCTTATCACTGGTTGATCTCTTCGTCAAGGGTTGCAGAGTAAGAGAGGGTGCTTCCAAGGTAACAAAACTTCTCTACGGACTTGAGTGGGCTGTTGTTGATAGCACAGGGTGAACATGGCATTTTCCGGGGGCTGGCTGGTACATGACCTCCGTCTTCTTAATACTGATGGTAAAACCATATTTCTCTGATGCCGTGGCAAATTTGTCAGTGATGAGCTGAATATCTTCCAGTGTGTGTGCAACTAAGGCACAGTCATCAGCGAACAGAAGGTCTCTGACTAGCATTGACATGGTCTTCGTCCGAGCTTGTAAACGTCTCAGATCAAATAGGCCACCATCTGTTCTAAACTGAATGTGCACTCCTTTATCCAGGTCGCGAAAAGCCTCCATGAGCATGAAAGAAAAGGCAATGGAGAAGAGTGTTGGGGCCAGATACACAGCCTTGCTTGGTACCATTTGTCACTGGAAATGGGTCAGAGGTATTTCCATTCCCTTGGACTTTTGCTTGCATTCCCTCATGGAAAGACCTTATGATGGAAATGAACTTGTCAGGGCAACCAACTTTGTGAAGTATCTTCCACAGGCCAGGTCTATTTACCGTGTCAAATGCCTTGGTGAGATCAACAAACACCATTTAGAGGTCCATGTTCTGTTCCCTACATTTCTCCTGTATCTGTTGCATTGCGAAGATCATGCCCACTGTACCTCTTCCAGGTCTGAATCCACATTGAGATTCTGGGTAGACCGTAGCAGTGAGACAGTATGTCATCCTGTTGAGGATAATGCGTGCCAGTATTTTCCTGGCAACTGACAGGAGGGAAATACCTCTGTGGTTATCACAGACAGAGTGGTCTCCTGTTACGCTTGTAGAGATGTACAATAGAAGCATCCTTAAACTCTTGTAGGACTGTGCCATGCTGCCAGATAAGTATAAATAACTGTAGGAGTTTGTTCTGCAGATGCACGCCACCGTTTTTGAAAATCTCAGCAGGGATGCCGTTGGCACCTGGAGACTTTCCCGCAGATGTCTGTTTTATGGCACGCTTGACTTCATCCAGTGAAGGAGGGAGGTCCAACTCGGCCAGTATCTGCCTCTGGGGGATGGCGTCCAGGGTTTCCTCACACATTGATGACAGCCTATTGAGCAGGGTGTTGAAGTGTTCAGCCCAGCGTTGCAGTATTTCCGATTTATCAGTATGGAGGTTATTTCCATCAGACGATCGGATGGGTGCGCTACCAGTGGACTTAGGACCATACACCGCCCTCAGCCTTTCATGGAAGAGCTTACTGTTATGCTTATCAGCCGCTTCCTGAAGCTCTGTGGCTTTACTGTCCCACCATGACTCCTTCATCTGGCGGAGTTTTCTCTGCAAGGTGTGCCTTGCGTTCAAGTACATCGATCTTTTGGCTGGTGATGATTTGTCGTCAATGTAGTTCCTGTGAGCTTTGTGCATCGTGTGCAGAAGCTGTGAGATTTCCGGGTCATTTTCATCAAACCAATCCTGGTGTTTGCGTTTCATGAATCCAAGGACATCTGCACTAGCAGAGTAGGTGGCATCCTTGAACTGCTTCCAGGCTGCCTCGACCTCCATCCCCTCAAAATTTTCAGGTATGTTGGTTTCCTGAAGTTTCCTCTGGAGATCCTCTTGGATATGGGAGTCCTTAATGCAGGAGACTTGAAGTTTGGCTGGTGGTTTTACTCTCCTGGTTTGTATCTTGGGCCTGATGTGGAGTGCCATCTTGCTTCTGACCAGCCTGTGGTCAGACCAGCATTCGGCTCCACGCATGGCTCTGGTAAGATTGACATCTCTGGCATCTCTCTGTCTGACGATGATGTAGTCTATGAGATGCCACAACTTTGAACGAGGGTGCATCCAGGTTGTCTTATACTTGTTGGCTTGCTGGTAGAGGGTGTTAGTGATTGTGAGTTGGTGCTCACTGCACTTTTCCAAAAGGAGCTGGCCATTTGAGTTGAGCTTCCCTATACCATGTTTGCCAATAACACCTTTCCAGGTGTCATTGTCGCAGCCTACCCGGGAGTTGAAGTCTCCAAGGATTACGGGCTTATTACTAGAGGGAGTTGACCTGATGGCTTGGTCAAGGTCACTGTAGAAAGCTTCCTTCTCCTCGTCACTGTATGTCATGGTGGGAGCATATACACTGAGAATGGTCAAGTGGAGTCCCTTGTGGAGACCAATATGCATGCACATAATTCTGTCGCTGATGGCAGTAGGTAGTCTGTCGAGCTTCTGAGCAATAGATGTTCGTATTGCAAAGCCCACACCTCCAATTCTGGGTTCTCCCTCTGGCTTGCCTCCCCAGTAGAAGGTGTAGCCTGTACCAACCTCCTCCAGACTAGATTCACCAGCAAGTCTAGTCTCACTGAGGGCTGCAATATCAATGCTGTACTGCCCCAGCATCTTTGCCAGTATTGCAGTACGGCGCGCTGGTCTGTTGACACAGTCTAAAAGGGTTCTGAAATTCCATGAGGCAAAGATCATTTGGTGTTTTCGTGTTGGTCTTCGGCCGCAGTATTGACCAGTCAGGTGCGGCTGCCTGGCAGGTTCTTAGTTGAGTAAGCAACCTACAAGGCAGCAGGTGGTTGGATTGGTAAGTGTTAGGGCATATCCACATGCCGGTGGGCCTGCACACTGTACCTCTTGGGCTCCAACCTGCACCAAGATCCCTCACTGTTCTCTCCTGAAACCGCAAGGATCCAGTTAACGTGGTGTACCGCTGGAAGGCTACGTGAGAGTCTTGATGCATAGAGATGTAAAAACCATCAGAGAGGACTTACGCACTCTGCCTCCTTTTCACTCCAAGGAGCTAGTTGGCGGCTGCAGCTGGAAGTGAGAGACATGCAGAAGCAGGCAGACACAACACTATGCTACAGCACTACATACTAAGCACCCTGTGCTTAGAAGCACCACACCATAATAATATAATGTATATAATATACAATCTTACACTCTTCATTTCTTTTTTGAAGCCATTCTGTTACTTTGTTGTTGAGGGTCTTTGTCATGCTGCATCATCAACTTCTACTGATCTTCAGCCACCCTGATATTGTTCTGTAGCCACCTTGATGAACTTGAGAAGTCATTTTCCCCTCGTTCATGGAAAACAGTCCAGGCCCCAAGGCACCAAAGAAGCCCCAAATCATGATGCTCCCTCCACCGTACCCCATTGTTGGGATGATGTTTTCATGTTCTTATGCAGCTACCTTTTTACATCATAACATCCTAACATTCACCTAGTCCTACCTGTTTGCTGTACTCATGACTTTTCTTCCATTATTACATTGCACATAACTCTCACACTGCTTTTTACTTCATTCACATTATATCACTGAATCTGAGTCCACATTGAAATACTGTGTGATTGTATATTTTTTCATATATTTCTGCAAAGTGTGGTTAGTCTGAGTAAATAACTGCATATATTCCTGTATATATTTGCATCCTTTTATAGAAACGTGGACAGACTGTAATTTACTGTACATACTCTGTTGTCATTGAATCCTTATTTAAATCCTCCACCTGAACAACGAGAGCAAGTTTTTAGCCAAAGTCAAATTCCTTGTATGTGTTGTGCATACTTGGCCAATAAAGCTGATTCTGATTCTGATTCTGATTCTGATACATAGTGCAACGTGTTCTTCCTAAACAATTGAGCCTTAGATTCATTAGTCCACAAAACCTTTCGTAGTAGTGTTGTCCTCCATGGTCCTGCCATGGACACTATGCCTGTTCAATGATTTGCATATGGGAGACTCATGAACAGATATGTTAACTCATCCCAATGAATCCTTTAAGCCTTTAGCTTTTAATCATACTCCAGCCAGCATGTTCATGTGGGCCCCACCATAGATTAAATCTGGGTTGTCTACTGGGTCCATGTGGGTTTGTTCACAGGTTCCATGTTAGCTTCATCTGTGCTTACCTTCCTAGACTTTACCTATGGCACTAGTGTTACTGAAACCTGTTCACCCGTTTAAACCCATGTGGGGGCCAGGTGGGTTTAAATCATGGGAGAAGATTACCTGCTCACCTTCACCACAGGTAAAGTCCATGTGGACAAACACAGATGGAGCAAACGTGGAACCTGTGGACAATCCCACATGGACCCAGAAGACAGCTCAGATTTAATCTATGGTGGGGCCCACATGAACATGTTGACTGGGGGGTTCTCTGTTACCTCATTGAACATTGTGTGTTCTGCCTTTGGACTCAACTTGGCTGGGTACTCTGTAATGTGGCTGGGTCCATGAGGGTAAGGTGTCACAATCTGAGCACGGGGGGATTCCACCGTGCTCTATGTCTTGGCCTTTCTTTCCATATCTGTATAGTGTGGTATTTTTTTGAGTTCTATCCCTGTTATGCTATCCTCAATTAGTTTTCACATATTCTGTTTTGTTTCTTAGCATGACTCATTTTCCTGTTTACGTTCATTGGAGTTTTGTTATTTATATATTTAGGTTTACTTGTCTTTATTTGTTATCAAATCGTTTTCGTTTCTTGCCGGTTTTCTGCTCTTTCTGTCTCTCTCCGGGGTTGCAGCTGTGAGAGGCACTTCCGGGTTTTTCCCTGGTTGTGGGCGGTGCCCCTGTCAAGCTGTCAGCTCCGTCTCCTCTTGTCATGACTCACAGCTGATTATCATCACCCTCTCCTCCAGTGTGCTCATGTGATTCACACCTGTTACCATTTGTGTTTATTTGTTTCTGGCCTTATTTTAGGGCAGTTATTTCATTCCTGTATTGCTGGAGTCTGTCGTATCATCTGAGTCTGAACCCTTTAACTGTTCAGACATTTATTATCTTTGTGAATCCTGTTTTCTCCATTGCTGCCTTTGTTCGTAAGTTTTTGCTTTGTGCTGTTTGTATTTTTGGTTGCGCACAGTTTGGACTTCTGTGTTTTTCTAATAAATTCCACAAACTGCAGTTCAGCGCCTGGGTCTCTCCTCCCTGCCATTAGAGCAATTCATGACATAAGGCAATAATTTAAATACACCTTAGTGTATGGGCTGAAGGACCAGCAATGCCACCTGGACATTTACTCCTCCAGGAAAATATTTAAAAAAAAGAACACAGGGTTGAAATATGCACTCTGACAACAGATGTGAGCTCAAATCAGAAAATATATTTCATTTAAACAATTTATATTTTAAAACCCTTACAGTGCATTCACGATAAAACTGCCATCACACTGATCTGTCTTGATTCACCTAAACTACTGCACAAAATGAGATTAAATGACTAATGGAAATTGATAGAAAAATTCCATATTATTGTTATATTATTCTTAATTATTCCATGTCTTTTATATTTTTTTTCATGTCTGATGCTTATATGTGCATTTCATGTATGGCCTTGTAAGTAGTCCCAGTCTGTGCGTGTGAGTGTGCGTAGTAAACTACGTGATTTAGAATCTCTAACTCATGTTAGAGATTCTAAATCACGTAGTTTAATAAGAATGTCCAGCTTGTGAGTGAATGTGGTGTGAGTGTTCAGATATCTGTTAAGACACAGCTGTTTTCAATTCATCATGTCCATTTTTTGTGGGAATGAGAGATATATTGACTCTATGTTTCTTGGGAACATTTGATAAGGACTGAGCGCTTTGCAGTCTCAAGGACAGGACTGTTCGTCTACTGGATAATCTCTCTCACTCCCCATGGATAAGACAGCTTTAAAAGTTTGACTGGAGTGTGACCTAACTGAGAGGTTCGGTGCGTGTGGACTGAGGGCTACACTCTGTGACTTCTCCCTCATTGGCCAAGAGGAATAAATTTACTTACATTTAAATATTCTGCCTGATTTTTGACTCAGAATAGTTATACTGAAAAGTATCCTAACAGAAATAATATTGATTCAAAAACAATTAAGGGCATTAACAAAATAAAACTCAAACACTTACAGCAAACATACACAAAAAGCAACACTGGACAGTAAATACGTGAATATGCCAAGCACAAAATCAAACATGATCATGCAAGGCAAATGAAGTTGTGCAGCCAGGCAGTCAGAGGAGGCTAGGACAGCCAGGACAACAGCAAGGCAAACATACAGTAGTGTAATGGGGTTTTTATTATGAAGTGCAGTGTGATGACGCCGCCTTCTGGTTATGTCATCACACCGCCCTATAATAAAGGGGCATCTGCCATTTGGGCTCTCTCTTGCCTGGGCGACTCCACACAGAGCTGTATATTATGTATTGTACATAGTTTATTAGTAAAGTTCAGTTCCAGTGCAACCTCCTCGTCCATCTCCTCAATACCAGGTTTTGCGGACATAACATTTGGTGACTGAGTATTAACTCATGGAGGCATGTGAGGCACCTCTATGGCAATATTGTGGCCTCGTTGGTTGGCCGCGTTCAAGATGTACATTGCAGCGTTGGGCCTGGGTAAACTTGACGGAGTTAGGAAGTGAACACTTCTGGATCACAAACTCTGCGTAAATGGTCAGAGAATTTTCCACACGTTAGGGGAGACAGAGTCATATGCAGATGCTGTCGAGTTTCTTGCTAGCTACTTAGCTGAACACACACATAGCATGAAGCTGTTGGTTGAGATGCTATTGGTGCCAAAAGGCAAGAAGCTAGCTAGCTCAAGGGAGTTAACGTCCCAGCTAGTAGCAATAGAGAAATTAGCCACAGAGCTAAATGGGCACCAGACACAGAAGCTAGACACTACAGACTACAAGCTAGCTAACACGGTGGAATCGGACCAACAGTAGAGGGAACCTGTGCCCATCGGGAACGACAAGCCAGCCGAAGAGCACAGCACAGAGAGTGAGCGCTGCAAAGAGGGAGAATTCCGAGCGGAGAGTGATCACAGAACTGTGGGTGAACACGGCGCGGAGAGCAAAGATGGCACAGAGGAAGAGCGGCAATCAGACTTGGCCCTGTTTTCCCCGCAGCCAGAGTTGAAGCCACGGGAGGGGGAGCACGAGCATGCTGAGAGCCCCGAAGCACGGTGGTGGCAGCCAGGCACAGAGACAACCCATGATGTGGCACGGCAGGGCACTTTTGATGACAAAGAGGAAGAGCCGGACTGCTCCGGTTCCCTCGCTCAGCAGGCTACGGAGGTTATGACTGAGCTGACGGGTGGAGAGTTCGATTTAATGACCGACACCGAAGCGCACACTTCATACTCTTGAGAAGAGAGCAGCTCAGTGGAGGAGCCGGATGGCTTTGGTGCCTGCACTCAGCCGGCTGTAGTGGGAGCGACCCAGTTGGCAGGTGGAGGGTCTGTTTCAACGAGCGACACTGGAGAGGTGCCGGACTTCTTCTGTATCTGAGATGAGCCACAACTGATGACGGAGAAAGCATTTGAAGGGTCCGCAGTGAACACGGTGATAACGAAATCACTGCAGCATGGAGGAGGTCCCGAGACGAATGAGCATGCTGCGCCACCGGGAGTGCAACGACAGCGCATGAAAACAAGTAAGATGCCGCTCCATGTTATGGACTGGGTTTGGGTTTGGGCCGGTGGGAAACCGGGCTGCGGCCAGCGAAACAATGGACGCCACTGAGGACCGTGGCGAAGCTGAGGACAGTGTGCTTTTTTGGCAGACAGACGATTCGATTTGGCACGCGAACAGTCTACAGCATGCTCAAATGGCGGCTCCAGACAGCGAGGCTCCGTTCGGGTCGGCTGCTGCAGTATGGGACCCAAGCCCCGGTATCATGAAGATTTACCACAGGGGTCCAACAGCGGCCACCATGAGTACGTTTTAAAGACTACCCCGGGCGGGGGGGGGGGGGGGAGGCCTGCTTCAAAGCTCCAGGGAGGAGGCCATCACGGGTTTGCCTCAAAAGCCCTTAGGCCGAACTGTTTTCCCTGCCTGACCCACCACTGCCATGGGGGACTGTTTGTGAAAAGAACTGAAAATCGTTTAGGTAGGAACATGGCTGGACTATTGAGAAAAAAAAAGAAAAGTTGGCAGAATAAACTACCTTGCTGTGTGAGCCGTGTGGCAGTTTACCCACCGGTCCCAGCTTAGTTTTGCTTTTAGTATTCATTATGGTTTTGTGTTTGTTTAATTTTAGTGTGTTTATGTGGAGTTTGTGTTTCCAAATTTGTGTGGGTTCTAATTAGGTATGTTTGTCTATTTTATAAAGGTGGGGAGGATGTAATGGGGGTTTTATTATGAAGCGCGGTGTGATGACGCCGCCTTCTGGTTACGTCATCACACCACCCTATAATTAAGGGGCATCTGCCATTCGGGCTCTCTCTTGCCCGGGCGACTTCACAAAGAGCCATTTATTATGTATTGTACATAGTTTATTTATAAAGCTCAGTTCGCTGCGACCTCCTTGTCTGTCTCCTCAATACCAGGTTTTGTGGACGTAACAAGCAGGTCAAACAAGTGTTCAACACGTCAGCATTTTTCTCAGGTAATATATTTCTAAAGGTGCTACTGACATGAAATAGAGAGCCTAAGCCCCGCCCCCTCTACTTCCACATATGGGACCTTAAATCAAAATAATGAATGGCAAGAGGGAAATTATCTTTTTCATCCCGATCAAATTTGCCACAAGTTATGCATATGATGTTTGTCAATTTAAAAGCTAATTTATGGCCTTGAGTTCTTTTATTTCTTTGTATGTATGGATTAGATGGGTTGTTACCAACATCTGGTAAAAATTCCATGTCAGTAACACCTTTAGAAATATATTTACTGAGAAAATGGTGACTGTTCAATATTGACTTCACGTCTGTATAGCGCAGACAAAACAGCACTAGATGTTTTAAAATCACTGCGCAGCCAGGCTGATACACGCCTGTTAAAGTGCTCAAAGTTAAAAGTAGGGCCTGAGAAAATTAAGCCTGAAGGCTTCGACATACTGAATTAGAGACTCGCTTGAGGTGAAAAATGGAGGAACAACAAGCCACTCAAGAAAATAACCAGCGAGCCCTCAAACGCCGACACAGTAGCACGTGACACCAGCACACTGCAAGCAGTGAAACACAGGAAACCGCTTTGTGTATTAATTAATAACTGGTCAACACCAAATTTATCGTCTACGTTTTTTTAGCTGATTTAGGACAGTTTTGATGTGCTGAATCCAAAAATCACATTGGTTTTGCTCAATCAGGTCAACTTTTTGAATTATGGCCAAATGTTTTTTACGTTTTTGTTTACATGTACGGGTATTTTCGCTTTATATGATGCAAAATTCTTTTTTATTACCTCCGCCAAGAAGGTTATGTTTTTGCCAGCGTTTGTCTGTCTGTTTGTTTGTTACCAACATAACTCAAAAAGTTATGGATGGATTTTGATGACATTTTCAGGAAAGGTGTGTAATGGCAACAGATGATTAGATTTTGGTGATGATCTGAGAGTGCATACCTCCACCAAGGGCTTTGTTTTCATTTGTGCAGCGGGATTACACAAAAACTACTGGATGGATTTAGATTGGACTCCTCTGGTGTTCCACTCAGTTTTATAAAGACTTTGCAGTTGAAAGTCCATGTTGATTGGATTTTCTTCTGTTTTCACAAGAAATGCGCCTTTTTGGCGATGTCTCCATTTCTCTTGGTCAGGTGCTCATTCAGATAAACTTCCGTCCCCTTCAGCTTCCTTCCCTGTTTCAGCAGATCCATTTTATACTTTCTGTTTGTAAGACGGATGATTATTGCCAATTTTTCACCCTTCCTTCTTTTAGGAAGAGGATGACAAGCCTCTATGTTGTTACTGTCTATCTCTATGCCTTTAGAATGGAGGAAGGTTGTCATCACACTTCCTTGTTGTTATCACATGATCACGATCGGTTCATCTTGGTCACTCTCGGGTCTTTCTCAAGATCTTGCATTATTTTGTATAATTCTCACATGATCTTGTATTTCAAACTCCGTTCTGACCCATGCCACTGCAAAACACAGAGTTGGTAGGGATGAACAGAAAGGTCCATCCATACTGCATCTGAAACGGACTGCATCTGGAGTCGGTGTAAATCCTGGCTTAAGCACAACAGAGATTGGGGCAATTTTTGATCATTTGGGAGAACCTTGTGCGTTTCAGACTGAGTCACAACATGAGGAGACCATGGAGACTGTGAAGATCACTAAGGATTGTTGTTAGACCAAAAATTGGCCACATCTCTCAATGATCTCTCAATGATCTCTCACTGATCTCTCAATGATCTCCACCCTTGTGTAAAGGGGGTATAAGAGTGTTGAAATGTGGAGGAAAAAGACTTAGAGGCACAAACAAATAAGTAGTTCTATAACTAGTTTACTGTGAAGAAGTTGAAGTTTGAAGTTGTTACCTTTGGGTTCATCTCTATATTTATTATATATTCATTCATTCTGCTTAATACTTTCTCTTGCATATTTGTATTTTATTTTAAAGGATGGAAAATAAGCAACAACCCAGCCACAGAGGGCGCACAAGCCAGTGTACTCCTAGTGATGGTCCTAAGCACAAGTAAAGGGGGAGGGTTGTGCCAGGAAGGGCATCCGATGTAAAACCTTTGCCAAATCAAACATGCGGATCATGACGAATGAGACTTTCATACCGGATCGGTTGAGTCCCGGGTTGACAACGACCACCATCGGTGCTGTTAACTGACAGATTGCTGGTGGAAACTGGGCTACTGTTGGTCTAAGATTGAGAAGGAGGAGAGGGGGAAGGTGTGTTAGGACTGAGAGAGAGAGAGAGAGAGAAAAGGAAAGGTAGAAGTGTGGAGGTGAGAGGAGGGATGTTAAATGTTGGGACTCTGGTAAAGGCAGAGAGTTGGCTGATATGATGGAGAGAAGAATATACTGTGTGTTCGAGAAACCAGATGGAAGGGAAGCAAGGCTAGGAGCACTGGAGGTGGATTTAAACTGTTCTACCATGGTGTAGATAGGAAGAGAAATGGAGTAGGAGTAATCTTGAAGGAAGAGTATGTGAAGAGTGTTCAGGAGGTAAAGAGGGAGTCAGACAGAATCATGAGTTTGAAGCTAGAAGTCAAAGGTCTGATGTTGAATGTTGTCAGTGCGTATGCCCCACAAAGCTGGATGTCAGGTAGAAGAGAGAGAGGAATTCAGGAGTCAGTTGGATGAAGTGGTAGAGAGAGTTCCCAGGAGGAAAAAAGTGATGACTGGAGCGGACTGATGCTTATCCAGTGAAACGTTGGAGGGCAGTTATTGTGGAATTTAGTAACTCCTTGAATCCCTATTGTTCAACCAAATTTCTTGCTCAGAACTAACTGCTGAATAAATGTATCTATAACCCTCTAATGTTGTATAGACGGGATGTGCTAACGGGAAATGAAGCTGCTAAATACTGTTTTAAAGTGCATAAACATTCTGTAATAATGTGAATTTTTGTTTCACTCTAAAAGTTGGACTCTTCGCATATTTTGCTTCCTTGTGTGTTTTGTGCTCATGATTTGGTTTAACTGTCTTGTGAAAGTGACAGTTTTGTGTTTTCCTGCCGTCAGCGATCCACCGGGACACAGCAGCTCACATCACCCCCTCACCCCCTCACCCCCCACCCCCACAGCCTAGTGGGAAAGCACGGCGTTAAATTTAGCAGCTCGTGAAACCCAAGACCGTGCCCTTCTAGCTGAGGTGAGCACTGGTGTCATCTGTGATGATCCCCCACCCCCATCCCACCACCTCTCTTTAGGGCACATTCAGGACTCACTTAATGGCAGCACAATTGAAATGGTGCAGCAAAGCCGTCACTCCTGGCACAGCCAGCATGCATATCAGAAGTAATTCAGCAGGTTGTAAAAGCACAGATCAGACTGTATTTACACCACATGTTCAGAATGACAGCAAAGCCCCGTTAAAACTGGCGATGAACAGGTAGGCTGAGGACTTAGAGCTGCAGCAGCTGTCTTAGACATGCAATCCACAAAACCCCATTAAGTTTTAGCTTTTATATCTCATGGCCAGTGACTGCTGGTGATGATGATGGCTGGGGGTAAGAAGTGTGAAATGTCAATCGCTTGTACACTGTTTCTACCCTCTGCACACCAGAGGGTGAACCAAGGTGTTCTGGGTGCTCTGGGTTAATGACGAGATAGTCTGTGACTTTTAACTTGGTTAATTAACAAATAATAAAAACATCACAGACAGCAGGTGATGAGCAGAGGAATCCACATGGATGAGAGAGAGAGAGGCTGTGTTCGAACATTCACCCCCTCCCTCCCTACTCACTATATAGTGAATTTAGATACAGTGGACTATAGGAAATTCAATATAACAATAAAATTAACAGCTATTGGACCTGGCTGGGCTTGTTTTCGTGGCGCGGTTAATGACATCATCATGGTGAGACAGTAAAACATAAAAGACTAACAGTGTAAAAATGAATACCTGCATGGAATCGGTAGTACATATGTATTAAATCAAATGTTTTTTGCTGAATTAATAAATATACGTATTTCACAAAAGTGAGTACACCCCTCACATTTTTGTAAATATTTTATTATATCTTTTCATGGGACAACACTGAAGATATGACACTTTGATCTAATGTAAAGTAGTCAGTGTACAGCTTGTATAACAGTGTAAATTTGCTGTCCCCTCAAAATAACTCAACACACAGCCATTAATGTCTAAACCACTGGCAACAAAAGTGAATACACCCCTTAGTGAAAATGTCCAAATTGTGCCCAAAGTGTCAATATTTTGTGTGGCCACCATTATTTTCCAGCACTTCCTTAACTCTCTTGGGCATGGAGCTCACTAGAGCTTCACAGGTTGCCACTGGAATCCTCTTCCACTCCTCTATGACGACATCACGGAGCTGGTGGATGTTAGAGACCTTGCGCTCCTCCACCTTGTGTTTAATGATGCTCCACAGATGCTCAATAGGGTTTAGGTCTGGAGACATGCTTGGAAAGTCCATCACCTTTACCCTCAGTTCCTTAAGCAAGGCAGTGGTCATCTTGGAGGTGTGTTTGGGGTGGTTATCATGTTGGAATACTGCCCTGTGGCCCAGTTTCCAAAGGGAGGGGATCATGCTCTGCTTCAGTATGTCACAGTACATGTTGGCATTCATGGTTCCCTCAATGAACTGTAGCTCCCCAGTGTCAGCAGCACTCATGCAGCCCCAAACCATGACACTCTCACCACCGTGCTTGACTGTAGGCAAGACACACTTGTGTTTGTACTCCTCACCTGGTTGCTGCCACACACGCTTGACACCATCTGAACCAAATAAGTTTATCTTGGTCTCATCAGACCACAGGACATGGTTCAAGTAATCCATGTCCTTAGTCTGCTTGTCTTCAGCAAACTGTTTGCGGGCTTTCTTCTGCATCATCTTTAGCCATGCAGACCAATTTGATGCAGTGTGTGGTGTATGGTCTGAGCACTGACAGGCTGACCCCCCACCCCTTCAACCTCTGCAGAAATGCTGGCAGCACTCATATGTTTATTTTCAAAAGACAACCTCTTGATATGACGCTGAGCACGTGCACTCAACTTCTTTGGTCGACCATGGCGAGGCCTGTTCTGAGTGGAACCTGTCCTGTTAAACCGCTGTATAGTCTTGGCCACCATGCTGCAGCTGAGGTTCAGGGTGTTAGCAATCTTCTTATAGCCTAGGCCATCTTTATGTAGAGCAACAATTCTTTTTTCAGATCCTCAGAGAGTTCTTTGCCATGAGGTGCCATGTTGAACTTCCAGTGACCACTATGAGTGCGTGTGAGAGTGATAATATCAAATTTAACACACCTGCTCCCCATTCACACCTGAGACCTTGTAACACTCACGGGTCACATGACACCGGGGAGGGAAAATGGCTAATTGGGCACAATTTGGACATTTTCACTTAGGGGTGTACTCACTTTTGTTGCCAGCAGTTTAGACATTAATGGCTGTGTGTTGAGTTATTTTGAGGAGACAGCAAATTTACACTGTTATACAAGCTGTACACTGACTAGATTGTATCAAAGTGTCATATCTTCAGTGTTGTCTAATGAAAAGATATAATAAAATATTTACAAAAATGTGAGGGGTGTACTCTCTTTTGTGAGATACTGTAAATACAGTGGAACCTCAGTTTTAGAACTTAACTGGTTCCTAAATGTTGTTTTTAAATCAAGTTGTTCTTAAACTGAAACAATTTTTCCATGTAAAATGGATTAATCCATTCCTGGCCCCCACAAAGAAGTGTTCTTACCTTTTTAACAGTGGTTAATCCATGAAACACACAAAAACAATGAATATGCATAACATCTTATACAAAATACTGAACAGTATTTTGTATAAGATGTTATGCTTATACATGAGATGTTATTGGGCTGCACGGTGGCGCAGTGGTTTAGCACTGTGGCAGCACAGTTTTACCCTCGGCCGGGGGATCGCGGGGATCATGAGATCGTGGGTTCGATCCCAGCCCCCGACCAACAGTGAGCTGTGTGGAGTTTGCATGTTCTCCCCGTGTTGCGTGGGTTTACTCCGGAATTTCTCCGGTTTCCTCCCGCACACCAAAAACATGTAGGTTTAGGGCGCTCGCGCACGCAGCGACCAGCAGCCGGTGGCTTGTCACCAGACTGCAAACCAAGTCTACCTACGGGTACAAATAAGTAACAAAAAAAAAATACTGAACAGTAAGTATAATAGACAATTTTCATGCTTTGATATGATTTCCTGCTTGAACTCTGTTGTGGTTCTCTTAATGTTCCTATTCGGTTCTTTACCTTTTTCTCCTTTCTTTGATACCATAGTGGCTTCTTAATGGACAAAAATCAAAAAATCAAAACATAAAAACATAAAATCACAAATCGAAAACATAATGTCATGAACGCCCCTACGGGGCATGATGGCAGACTCAGGCGCTGAACTGAGTTTGTGACATTTATTAACAAAAATAACATAAAGTTCAAAAATTGTGCCAACAATAAAAAAATGCAAAACAAGAATAACTTACAGAATGAGCCTCAGAGCAGAGAGCACTCTGGAGAAGTAAAAACACTTCAGAGGCTGGGAGACATGGAATGAAGAGTAGTTGAATCAATATTGCCACACTAACACAGTGAATAGACAGTGCTTAAATACACAGAAGATAATGCACTGCAAGTGTGAGTCACTGAGCGAGCAGGTAATCTAATTAAACCAACTGCCCACAGCTGAGCTGAGAGAGGAGCAGACTGTGAGCAGTTAGAGGGAGAGTCTGGGAAAAGGGGAGGCCAAATGTAAACAATCCCAAAAATATATACAGGGAACTATCAAAATCATACTAATCAGACATACAATACTTATGAATAAAGTGAGGTTCTGAGCTTAGTGAAAACATGAGTTCAGAAACATGACACATAATACATACAGCATTCACGTGCACGTTCACAGAGCGAATGGCTGCCAACACATGTCTCTGCCGAATACCGGAAGTTCTTCTTCTTCTTTGCTGTCTTCTTCCAGCATGCACCAGAAGATGTTTGTGAACCATGATTTTGTTCAAAAACTAGTGCATTTTTCATTCAAAAACTATGATTGTGAACTGATTTGTATGTAAAGATAGCCGTTCTGAAACCGAGGTCCCACTGTACCTTAAAGTAGTTTATGTTGTCATGTGAAGCCCTCCTCTCACTGCTCCATTAGCTGCGCATTGCATTATGGGATACAGTTGTGTGAAAAAGTGTTTGCCCCCTTCCTGATTTCTCATTTTTTTGTCACACTTAAATGTTTCAGATCATCAAACAAATATAAATATTAGACAAAGATAACACAAGTAAACACAGGATGAAGTTTTTAAATGAAGGTGTTTATTATTAAGGGGAAAAAATCCAAACCTACATGACCCTGTGTGAAAAAGTGACCCCCCCCCCCCGTTAAAACATAAATTAACTGCGGTTTATCACATCTTTGGAAAGGTGAGTTTAATTTCTCTAGCCACACCCACGCCTGATTACTGCCACACCTGCTCTCAATCAAAAAATCACTTAAATAGGACCTGCCTGACAAAGTGAAGTAGACCAAAAGATCCTCAAAAGCTAGACATCATGCTGTGATTCAAAGAAATTCAGGAACAAATGAGAAACAAAGAAATTGAGAAATATCAGTCTACAAAAAGTTATAAAGCCATTTCTAAAGCTTTGGGACTCCAGTGAACCACATTATCCACAAATGGCAAAAACAGTGAACAGTGGTGAACCTTCCCAGGAGTGCTGGCCAAACAAAATTACCCCAAGAGTGCAGCGACGACTCATCCATCATCATCATCATAGCTGTCTGTTGAGGGCGACAATGACTGTTTCATTTAGGCCTTAGCAGATTCCTCCACACAGCTCTGTCCTTTGCCCTCTGCTGCCAGGAACTCCTGACATTGTTAACCGGGGTGACGTCCAAGCCAGTATGAGTTGCTTTCTGACTGACCATTTCATGAAACTGCTTGCAAAGTATTTGAGTACCGCTAGCTTTTGCTGGACTAGAGGCACATTCTTGGCAGATAGAGGTATTATCAGTGGCAAGGACAGGCCAAGACAAACTGACTCCAGTATCTGTTGTAGTGACTGACCAGATGATAGGTTTGTTTATCTCTGCTCTTTGTGTAGTGCATGTCACGATGCACCGACTGGCTAAAGTCCACCACAGACCTTGCGACAGATGTGCTTATCTGCCAGGATGACTCATCCAAGAGGTCACAAAAGACCCCACAACAACATCCAAAGAACTGCAGGCCTCACTTGCCTCAGTTAAGGTCAGTGTTCATGACTCCACCATAAGAAAGAGACTGGACAAAAATGGCCTACATGGCAGAGTTCCAAGACGAAAACCACTGTTGAGCAAAAAAGAACATAAAAGCTCACCTCAGTTTTGCCAGAAAACATCTTGATGATCCCCAAGACTTTTGGGAGAATACTCTTGCGACTGACGAGACAAAAGTTGAACTTTTTGGAAGGTGTGTGTCCTATTACATCCGGTGTAAAAGTAACACAGCACTTCAAAAAAGGAACATCATACCAACAGTAAAATATGGTGGTGGTAGTGTGATGGTCTGGGGCTGTTTTGCTGCTTCAGGACCTGAAAGACTTGCTGTTGTAAATGAAACCATGAATTCTGCTGTATACCAAAAAATCCTGAAGGAGAATGTCTGGCCATCTGTTCGTGACCTCAAACTGAAGCGCATTTGGGTTCTACTGCAGAACAATGATCCAAAACACACCAGCAAGTCCACCTCTGAATGGCTGAAGAAAAACAAAATGAAGACTTTGGAGTGGCCTAGTCCAAGTCCTGACCTGAATCCAATTGAGATGCTGTGGCATGACCTTTAAAAGGCGGTTCATGCTGGAAAACCCTCCAATGTGGCTGAATTACAACAATTCTGCAAAGATGAGTGAGCCAAAATTCCTCCACAGCGCTGTAAAAGACTCATTGCCAGTTATCGCAAACACTTGATTACAGTTGTTGCTGCTAAGGGTGGCCCAACCAGTTATTAGGTTTAGGGGGCAATCACTTTTTCACACAGGGCCATGTAGGTTTGGATTTTTGTTTCCCTTAACAATAAACACCTTCAGTTAAAAACTGCATTTTGTGTTTACTTGTGTTATCTTTGTCTAATATTTAAATTTGTTTGATGATCTGAAACATTTAAGTGTGACAAACATACAAAAAAAAATGAGAAATCAGGAAGGGGACAAACACTTTTTCACACCACTGTATATTGGCTGATGTCAAAGTCAAAGTCAAAGTCAAAGTGCCTTTATTGTCATTCCATTGCTAATAAACAATGCAACGAAATTGAGATGCTGCTCCCTAAAAACAAACTATCACACTCACAATTCACTCATGCATTTAACATTCTTATAATTACAACAATAAATAATGCTTGAAACAATATTACCTAAAAGTTGAATACAATATGTACGTAGCAATAATGGAAACATACTGAGTGATAAATATAAAAGACCAGCTTATACACTGCTACAAAATAACCTAAAATAACAAAAAATATCAGCAGTCTGTGCGTGTTACATAAATCTGTCCAAAATACGTACTGCTGCTGGGAAAAAACTATGATTAAACCTGGTAGTCCAGGTTTTATGGGATCTGTACCGCTTTCCCGAGGGGAGCAAGTGAAAGAAATCATGGCCTGGATGAGCACAGTCTTTAATGATGGCAGTAGCTCTGTTGAGGTACCGAGACCTGGAAATCTCTTCCAGAGAAGGGAGAGAGCAGCCAGTGATTTTTTGCGCAGTCTTGATCACTCTCTGGAAGGCTTTGCGGTCTGCGGCTGAACAGCCCTCATACCAAACCGTGATGCCATATCACAAAATGCCCTCAATAGCAGAGCGATAAAATAAAACCAGCAACTGTGCATTCAGGCCATTCCTCTTGAGGAGCCTCAGAAAGTGCAGACGTTGTTGTACCTTTTTTATCGTAGCTATGGTGTTAACTGCCCAGGTAAGGTTGTGAGAAATATGAACAACCAGAAACTTAAAAGCCTCCACCCTCTCCACACGCTCCTTGCCTATATATAGAGGAGGCGGCTCACTGCTATGCTTCCTAAAATCAATAATGAGTTCATTTGTTTTTTTTTGTATTCAATAGCAGATTATTATCTGAGCACCATCTCACCAGTTTCTGGACCTCATCTCTGTATGCGAACTCATCTCCTCCTGATATGAGCCCCACTACTGTTGTGTCATCTGCAAACTTCACTATAATGTTTGTGGGATGAACAGGTATGCAGTCATATGTGTACAATGAATACAAAGTGGGGCTCAACACACAGCCCTGTGGCGAGCCTGTGCTAAGCATGACTGTAGAGGAGGAATGGGGACCGAGTCTAACAGTCTGTGTTCTGTTTGTTAGGAAGTCCTTAATCCAGCAGTAACCATGTAACCATGAATGTAGTAACCATTTGTTGTACACTACTTTTCAAAATGCATTGTGGGATATTTTGACTGAACTATATAGTCAGTGAAATTTTCAGCAGGCCTGTGCCAACCCTAGCACCCCCGACATACACCCCAGGAGCCCCCAGGCTCCCACGTCCAGGGAAGGTGGCAGAATGGCACGGGGAACCCCACTGGGGGCCAGTCCCCCAGTCCAAGGAAGCCCATGTGGTCAGGAGGTAGAAGGAGGTGCCATCCCCTCAGTCCAGCACCCCCCACCAGCACCTACACTCACTCTCATTCACCCTCTCCTTCACACAATCTTACACTCCCACTCAGACTCATTCACGGTCAACCACTCCCACACTTGTTCAGTCTCACTCCCACTCTCACTCACCCTCATAGTCGCTCACACTTACACATACTTCCTTCCACTCACTCATATATACACTCACATTCACATTCTGACTCACTCATATTCTCTCCTGCTCTCTTACACAGTCACAGTTATTCACCCATAACACTTGAAGCGGCCACGGTGCAGATGCAGTGGTCATGAACGTGCACCAATGCTTGGCAGCAGCCGGGGAGGCTGCTGGCCTGGACCATTAGCCACACCCCCACCAACCCATCCCAGGGCAGCTGCGGTCACAGAAGCAGCCCACCACCACCAATGCCCGCCCGGAGTGAACAACCAATGGACCCACCACAAGTGCCCAGAAATGCTACCCAACATGCAAAACACCACACAAATCCAACCCCCCACCACCATCATAACTCATCACTGCCTCACTCTCTCTCTCACTCACTTCCTTGCTCGCACCTATTCACTCGCAGTAGTGCCCTGGGATGACAACAGCATCACGGGCCCCAGGTCACCAGCCAGGCCCCCAGCAAGAGGAGGGCAGCTGGGGGATTGTAGTTTTTACCGATGAGCTGTAAACTACAGGAAGAATATACGTTGTCCTTTATCTTCAAAAGTAGACAGCAAAACGTGTCTGAACAGGGCAGCATTCACTCCCTGTGCTGTCTTGAATAAATGGTGTAGTTCCTGAATGTGTTGAGTTTGCAGAAACAGCTATTTTAAAAGTGCAGCACAAAAGCAATTATTGACAGGAAGTGATCAGCAGGACTGTGACAAAGGCACACTGCCACCTCTACTGGGCCGGCATAGGTATTACAATGATGTTGGGAATTTGACTACCTGTGAGCTTCAATAATTTTGACTGGAAGAATAGAGAGTCAGTATTTTCCATATAACCAACGTTATGAATAATCCTTATTGCTTTTTTTGAAGAATAGTTAGTGGTTTTAACTAGTGTAGTTATTGCCCCAGATTTCTGCACAGTAATTAAAATATGGTAAGACTATGGAGTTACAAACGTGGACAAAATTGCTGGTACCCCTCTGTTAATGAAAGAAAAACCCACAATGGTCACAGAAATAACTCGAATCTGACAAAAGTGGTAATAAATAAAAATTCTATGAAAATTCCATCCATCTTCTACCGCTTTTCCGGAGGTCCGGGTCGTGGAGGCAGCAGTTCAAGCAGAGAAGCCCAGACTTCCCTCTCCCCAGCCACCTGCTCCAGCTCTTCAGAGAGGATACCAAGGCGTTCCCAGACCAGATGGGAGACATAGTCTCTCCACCAAGTCCTGGGTCTGCCCCGGGGTCTCCTCCCAGTGGGACGTGCCGGAAACACCTCAAGTGGGAGGCGTCCAGGAGGCATCCTAATCAGATGCCCATACCACCTCAACTGACTCCTTTCAATGTGGAGGAGCAGCGGTTCTACTCTGAGCCTCTCCTGGATGACTGAGCTCCTCACCCTATCTCTGAGGGTGAGTCCAGCAATCCTACGGAGAAAGCTCATTTCAGCCGCTTGTATCCGCGATCTTGTTCTTTCGGTCATTTTCCAAAGCTTGTGTCCATAGGTGAGAGTAGGAACGTAGATTGACTGGTAAATCGACAGCTTTGCCTTAGAACTAAGCTCCCTCTTCACCACAACAGACCAGTACAATGTCCCCATCACTGCAGATGCTGCTTCAATCCGTATGTCAATCTCTCGCTCCATTTTCCCCTCACTCGTGAACAAGACCCCAAGATGCTTAAACTCCTCCACTTGGGGCAGGAGCCTGTCCCCAACCCGGAGAGGACAATCCACCTTTTTCCAGCTGAGGATCATGGACTCGGACTTGGAGGTGCTGATTCTCATCCCAGCCGCTTCACACTCAGCGGCAAACCATCCCAGCAAGAGCTGTAGGTCATTGCTGGATGAAGCCAACAGGACAACATCATCTGCAAACAACAGAGATGAGATCCTGTGGTCACCAAGCATGACACCTTCCATTCTCTGGCTGCGCCTAGAAATCCTGTCCATAAAAATTATGAACAGAGTCAGTGACAAAGTGCAGCCCTGGCGGAGTCCAACTCTCACCGGGAATGACTCCGACTGAGTGTTGGCAATACGAAGCAAACTCTCACAACGGTCGTACAGAGACCGAATAGCTTGTAACAACAAGCCCGATACCCCATACTCCCGAAGCACCCCCCACAAAAACCCACGAGGGACGCAGTCAAATGCCTTCTCCAAGTCCACAAAACACATGTAAACTGGTTGGGCAAACTCCCACGAACCCTCAAGAATTTTCAAGAGGGTAAAGAGCTGGTCCGATGTGCCACGGCCAGGACGAAAACCACATTGCTCCTCGTGAATCCGAGGTTCGACCAATGGCCGGACTCTCCTCTCCAGTGCCTTGGCATAGACCTTCCCAGGGAGGCTGAGGAGTGTGATCCCTCTAAAGTTGGAGCACACACTCCGGTCCCCTTTTTTGAAGAGAGGAACCACCACCCCAGTTTGCCATGCCAAAGGCACTGCCCCCAGCCTCCACGCAATGTGGCAGAGGTGTGCCAACCATGACAGCCCAACAACATCCAGGGCCTTGAGGTACTCAGGGCGAATCTCGTGCACCCCCGGGGCCCGGCCACCAAGGAGATTTTTAACCACCTTGGCGACCTCAGCCCCTGTGATAGGCGAGTCATCCCCCTCGTCCCCAAACCCTGCTTCCTCTGTGGAAGGTGTATCAGTGGGATTGAGGAGATCCTCGAAGTATTCCTTTCACCGCCCCACGATATCCCCAGTTGAAGTCAACAGTGCCCCATCCGCACCATACACAGTGTGGACAAGGAGCTGCTTTCCCCTCCTGCGCCGCCGGACAGTTTGCCAGAATCTCTTTGAGGCCGACCGAAAGTCTTGTTCCATGGCCTCACCGAACTCCTCCCATACCCGGGTTTTTGCTTCAGCAACCACCCGAGCTGCACTCCACTTGGCCTCTCGGTACACCTCAGCTGCTTCGGGAGTCCCACAAGCCAACCAAGCTTGATAGGACTCCTTCTTCAGCGTAAAGGCCCCCCTCACCACTGGTGTCCACCACTTGGTTCGGGGGTTGCCACCACAAGATGCACCAACCACCTTGCGGCCGCAGCTCTGGGCCGCCGCTTCAACAACAGAGGTGGAGAACATGGCCCATTCAGACTCAATGTCTCCAGACTCCCTCAGAATGTGGTTGAAGTTCTTCCGGAGGTGGAAGTTGAAGACCTCCCGGACAGGGGCCTCAGCCAGACGTTCCCAGCACACCCTCACTATACGTTTGGGTCTACCAGGTCTGAATGGGTTCCTCCTCTGCCATCGGATCCAACTCACCACCCGGTGGTGATCAGTTGACAACTCTGCACCTCTCTTTACCCAGGTGTCCAAGACATATAGTCGCAGGTCTGATGACACAATAACAAAATCTATCATCGACCTGCAACCTAGGGTGTCCTGGTGCCAGGTGCACATATGGACACCCTTATGCTTGAACATGGTGTTCGTTATGGACAAACTGTGGTTAGCACAGAAGTCCAATAACTGAACACCACTCAGGTTCAGATCGGGCAGGCCGTTCCTCCCAATCACCCCCCTCCAGGTTTCACTGTCGTTGCCCACGTGCGCATTGAAGTCCCCCAGTAGGACAATGGAGTCTCCAAGAGGAGCACCCTCCAGCACCCCAGTCAAAGACTCCAAAAAGGGTGGGTACTCTGAAATATCATTTGGTGCATAGGCACAAATGATAGTCAGGACCTGTTTCCCAACCCGAAGGCGCAGGGAAGCAACCCTTTCGTCCACCGGGGAAAACTCCAATATAGAGGGAGCAAGGTGGGGGGATACAAGAATACCCACCCCTGCTCGTCGTCTCTCGCCCGGGGAAACTCTAGAAAAGGCCAAGCTCCAGCCCCTCTCCAGGAGACTGGTTCCGGAACCGGAGCTGTGTGTTGAGGTGAGGCCGACTATATCTAGCCGGTATCTCTCAACCTTGTACACCAGCTCGGGCTCCTTCCCCACCAGAGAGGTGACATTCCACATACCAAAAGCCAGTTTAGAAAGCTTGGGATCAGTCCGCCAAGGTCTCCGCCTTTGACCGCCACCTAATCCACATAGCACTGGACCCCCATGATCCCTCCTGCAGGTGGTGAGCCCACTGGAGGGCGGACCCATGTAACTCCTTCGGGCTGAGCCCGGCCTGGTCCCATGGGTGGAAACCCAGCCACCAGATGCTAGCCTTCCAGCCCCTCCCCCAGGCCTGGCTCCAGGGTGGGGCCCCGGTAACCCCATACCGGGTGGGGTACACTGAATCCTTGATATAGAATTTCTCATGAGAGTCTGTTGGATTGTTCTTAGTCTGGCCCTTCACCCAGGACCAGTTTGTCTTGGGTGACCCTATCAGAGGCAAACTGCCTCTGGACATCATAGCTCCTGGGATCAGTGGGGCACGCAAACCCCCCACCACGATAAAGTGACGATCCATGGGGGGTGGGTGGGGGGGGCTATGAAAATTAACCAATGAAAATCAGACAATGCTTTTGAATTGTGGTTCAACAGAATTACTTTAAAAAACAAACTCATGAAACAGGCCTGGACAAAAATGATGGCACCCCTAGAAAAGATTGAAAATAATGTGACCATAGGGACATGTTCAACCAAGATGTGTCCTCTAATTAACATCACAGGTGTCTACAAACTTGTAATCACTCAGTCGGCCTATTTAAAGGGTGACAAGTAGTCACTGTGCTGTTTGGTGACATGGTGTGTACCACACTAAACATGGACCAGAGGAAGCAAAGGAGAGAGTTGTCTCAGGAGATTAGAAAGAAAATTATAGACAAGCATGTTAAAGGTAAAGGCTATAAGACCATCTCCAAGCAGCTTGATGTTCCTGTGACTACAGGTGCACATATTATTCAGAAATTTAACATCCACGGGACTGTAGCCAACCTCTCTGGACGTGGCCGCAGGAGGAGACGGATAATAAGAATGGTAACAAAAGAGCCCAGAACAACCTCTAAACACATTCAAGGTGAACTCCAAGGTTAAGGTACATTAGTGTTAGAGCGCACCATCAGTCGTTGTTTGAGCCAAAGTGGACTTCATGGGAGACGACCAAGGAGGACACCACTGTTGAAAACAAATCATAAAAAAGCCAGACTGGAATTTGCCAAACTGCATCTTGACAAGCCACAAAGCTTCTGGGAGAATGTCCTATGGACAGACGAGACAAAACTGGGACTTTTTGGCAAGGCACATCAGCTCTATGTTGACAGACGCAAAAATGAAGCATAGCAAGAAAAGAACACTGTCCCTACTGTGAAACATGAAGGAGGTTCTGTCATGTTCTGGGGCTGCTTTGCTGCATCTGGCTCAGGGTGTCTTGAATCTGTGCAGGGTACAATGAAATCTCAAGACTATCAAGGTATCCTAGAGAGAAATGTGCTGCCCAGTGTCAGACAGTTTGGTCTCAGTCGTAGGTCATGGGTCTCGCAACAGGATAATGACCCAAAACACACAGCTAAAAACACCCAAGAATGGCTAAGAGCGAAACATCGGACTATTCTAAAGTGGCCTTCTATGAGCCCTGATCTAAATCCTATTGAACATCTGTGGAAGGAGCTGAAACATGCCGTCTGGAGAAGGCACCCTTCAAACCTGAGACAACTGGAGCAGTTTGCTCATGAGGAGTGGGCCAAAATACCTGCTGAGAGGTGCAGAAGTCTCACTGACAGTTACAGAAATCGTTTGATTGCAGTGATTGCCTCAAAAGGTTGTGCAACAAAATATTAAGTTAATGGTACCATGATTTTTTGTCCAGGCCTGTTTCATGAGTTTGTTTTTTAAAATAATTCTGTTGAACCACAATTCAAAAGCATTGTCTGATTTTCATTGGTTAATTTTCATAGAATTTTTATTTATTACCACTTTTGTCAGATTCAAGTTATTTCTGTGATCATTGTGGGTTTTTCTTTCATTAACAGAGGGGAACCAACAATTTTGTCCACGTCTGTATATAAGATGCAGTGATTTATTATTCAGAACCTGTTTAGCTTTGTTTAAGACTGAAATGCTTCTGGATAACTGGGTTTGTATATGTCTGATGTGTGGTTTCCCACTGATTGTTTCACCTATTATTACCTCAAGGAATTTATTTTCTCAAACCCTTTCTATCTGTGCCCCATCTATTTGCGTTTGTATTGGTATCAATTTATATACTAAGTACGGGTGAGGAACTCGAATGCCTGCAGTTACTAAATAAATTCATACTGTACTCTGTCTCGTGTAATATTGGATAAATATAGTTATACTTATTTATAGTGTTATAGACCCACTGAGGAATAATCTGGTCACTTGAGCTTTTAAAAAAGGACAAAAACAGATGTGTACCTGTTCACCTGTTTGGACGCTTTGTTTATTAAACTCTTACCCCGTGACGACCCTTCCCAATGAACACACACACATTGGGGGGGGGGGGGGGGGCGGGGTCCTCTTCAGATCAGTGGCCTAATGACTGTGTGACATCATGACCTCCTTATTTTCAGCAGCACAGCTGATCTTCTAGTTCTCCTGCACTGCAGTAGCTTCTGGACTGTCCTTCAGTGTTTAGCAGAATTTATTGTCACCATATACCTACATTCAGTGGCGTTTTATATTCTAACGTGCACGCTGCTGGGTGGGGAAACACTGGGAAAATGGTGGTGACCTCGTTACTGGCCACTGAAGTCTCATTCTGCTCAGATGGAAAAACAGTGGTAGGAAGCCATAATTTGTTATCAACAAATTACTATTTTTTGAAGAACATAATTTAATTTTGCACTTTCAAAACATTTTGTTGTTGTATTAGTTAAAAAAAACCTTTAACATCTTATGAGAATACAATCCAGAACCTTTAAACAACATGCAACAAAAAAAGTGTTCTACCACAAATTTACTCTTAATTACAGAGAAATCATTGAACACAATCAGCTCACTGTAAAATGAAATTACTTAATTAATGACCGAACCATAATGACAATGTTTTATCGGGCTTTTATTGAATCTGTTTTATCCTTTTCTTTAGTGTCATGGTTTGGTCAGATAAAACTGAAACAGAGGAAATCCTTGGATCAGGTAGTTAGATGGTCCAGTTGTTTGCTTGGTGAGCCACAGCTGAGCCTGACATCCCTGTACACCAGACAAGTACAGAGGATTGCTACCTCCATTTTAAATGATGACTCCCACCCTTTGCACTGCAACTTTCAGCTTCTTCCCTCCAGACGGAGGTTTGCTGTCC
This sequence comes from Pholidichthys leucotaenia, assembly GCA_020510985.1. NCBI lineage: Eukaryota > Metazoa > Chordata > Actinopteri > Cichliformes > Pholidichthyidae > Pholidichthys > Pholidichthys leucotaenia. The sequence continues at coordinate 223,417,072 of CM035837.1, forward strand.
CAAAAAGTAAAACCCAGCGCTACAAAAACAGTTTTGTTCCTGCTGCTGTCAAGGAGTTGAACAAGTTGTTACAATATATTGCACATAATTTAGTTACCTATTTATTAATTTCATTTTATATTCACTTATTTTTGTAGGTTTTTTATTTGGGTTCTAAATCTTTTATTGGGTTTTAGACTTTTGAGTTCCCTGGAATTTCCCCATTGTGGGACTAATAAAGGCTTATCTTATCTTATCTTATCTTATCTTAAACCTCTTTGACTAGTCTTTAACTTTTTAATAAGACCCTTCTCTCTTATCTCTTTGTTTTTTTTTTCTCTTATCTCTTTGTCTTATACCCTGATTGGTGGAGCCTTGAGTATTTTTATCATGTTTATAGTCAGCTTCATGTGTGCCTGTGTTTGTGTTCATGTTGAATGTAATTGTGGCTTGTAAATATGGATGTCACCTGACTGCAAAACAAATCTACCTACGGGTACAAATAAAGTAACCTGAACTTGAACCTGAATTAGTTCACATTAAAGAGAAGCAGACATCATCATCATCATAGCGGTCTGTCGAGGGCGACAATGACTGTTTCATTTAGGTCTGATCAGATTCCTCCACGCAGCTCTGCCCTTTGCCTCCCGCTGCCAGGAACTCCTGACCTTGTTAACCAGGGCGACGTCCAAGTCGATATGAGTTGCTCTCTTACTGACCATTTCATGAAACTGCTTGCAAAGTATTTGAGTACTGCTAGCTTTTGCTGAACTAGCAGCACATTCTTGGCAGATAGAGGTATTATCAGTAGCAAGAACAGGCCAAGACAAACTGACTCCAGTATCTGTTGTAGTGACTGACCAGATGATAGGTTTGTTTATTTCTGCTCTTTGTGTAGTGCATGTCACGATGCACCGACTGGCAAAAGTCCACCACAGACCTTGCAACAGATGTACTTATCTGCCAGAGTGTCCAGTCTCACCCTGTGTAACTGGGAGTGGTCCACCACAGACCTGTGACAGATATTGTTTATAGTTCTGCCAGGATGCCCAATTTCACCCTCTACACCCTCGTAAGGGTGGGGTTGCTGGTTGAGTCGCCGACAGCCCGACCCACGAAACAGGTAGTACCGGTTTTCATGGTTATCTGGAAGCAAGCAAACCAATGCCTGACCTGACATGAAAAGAGAAGAGAAAGCAGACAACATTTCTCCAAACCTATCTTAGTTTTTCAAGGCAGTCTGTTTATATGTTTTTCCATAGGTGGGTAAATTAGCCGGATTTCTAAATATGTCCCTGTGACTGTAATAAAGGTTTGTACTTTTGAATGCCTTATACAATTAACAAAACAGTGTGTTTGTTTTACATCACTTGGATATGAATGACAAAGGCAATGACATAATTAACTTATCATTTTATTATTTTGTGCATATAACAGCAACAACAACAACAACAACAACAACAACAACAACAATAATAATAATAATAATAATAATAATTTTTTCCGGTTCCGGTTCCGCCGGACCGGCGGTGCCACACGAGTTGGCTGTCTTTTGCAACTGCCTTTTTTTTTTATCTTCCTTCTCCTTTCTACACCTTTCACTCTATATATATATCATGGACACCCAGATCGCCCCAAAGGTCTCCCAAGTCGGGGGACGGAGCCACTGTTTACAGCAGGAGACGATACAGCAGGGAAGAGCTAGCTAGTACTTAACCGCCACCCAGTGCTAACGGAGAAACTCGACATACCGAGGAACTGTAGCAAAAACAACGCGGGTGCCGGGCTGGAGTTTAGGCGGCGTGCAAGAAATATAAGACGGAATAATAAAGAGCGATGGCAAGAACCAAGCAGACCGCCCGTAAATCTACTGGAGGAAAAGCCCCCCAGGAAGCAGCTGGCCACCGAGGCTGCTCAAAAAAGCGCTCCGGCCACCGGCAGAGTGAAGAAGCCTCACCGTTACAGGCCCGGTACCGTGGCTCTGAGAGAGATCCGTCGCTACCAGAAATCCCCGGAGCTGCTCATCCGTAAGCTGCACTTCCAGATGGTGAGGGAGATCGCTCAGAACTTCAAGACCGACCTGCGCTTCCAGAGCTCTGCCGTAATGGCTCTGCAGGAGGCCAGCGAGGCCTACCTGGTGGGTCTCCTTGAGGACACCAACCTGTGCGCCATCCACGCCATGAGGGTCACCATCATGCCCAAAGACATCGAGCTGGCCCGCCGCATCCGCGGAGAGAGAGCTTAGACTTTCTGCTGCACATCCACCAACCACAATGCTCCGCACTGTGTGTCTATATCTATATCTATTTATAGTAATATGTACATATGCATACTAGCTGTTCTTGTTTTTTCTTGCCTTCTGATTGTTGCTCTGAGTGTTGCTATCCCTGTGCTGTTGCAATCCTGGAATTTCCCCATTGTGGGACTAATAAAGGCTTATCTTATCTTATCTTAATAATAATAATAATAATAACAACAACAGTAATCTTCTTCCAACTGCTCTCTTCAGGGGTCTCCACAGTGGATCATCTGCCTCCATCTCACCCTATCCCTTCATCTTCCTCTGGAACACCAACCCTCTCCATGTCCTCCTTCACTACATCCATCAATCTTCTCTGTGGTCTATCTCCACTATCCTTCTTCTGCACTTGTCCAAACCATCTCAGCTTTGCCTCTCTTACTTTGTCTCCAAACTGCTCAACCTGAGCTGTCCCTCTGATATACTCATTTCTAATCTTGTCCCTCCTAGTCACTCTCAATGAAAATCTTAGCATCTTCAACTCTGCCACCTCCAGCTCCACCTCCTGTCTTTTTGTCAGTGCCACCGTCTCCAAACCATACATCATTGCAGGTCTCACTACCATCTTGTAAATCTTCCCTTACACTCTTGCTGCTACCTTTGTGTCACAAATCACCCGTGACACTTGTTTCCACCCACTCCACCCTGCCTGCACTCTCTTCTTCACCTCGCTTGTGCATTTTCCATTGCTTTGGATGGTTGACACCAGATATTTAAACTCATCTACTTTCACTACCTCTACTCCTTCCATCTTCACTGTTGCACCTGCCTCCCTCTCAATCACATTCATGTATTCTGTCTTGCTTCTACTGACTTTCATTCCTCTTCTCTCCAGAGCATACCTCCACCTCTCCAGGTTCTCTTCCACCTGCTCCCTACTCTCACTACAAATCACAACGTCATCTGCCAACATCATGGTCCACGGAGACTCCTGCCTGACCTCGTCTGTCAGCCTGTCCATCACCATGGCAAACTAGAAGGGGTTCAGAGCTGATCCCCGATGTAATCCCACCCCACCTTGAATCCATCTGTCACTCCTACAGCACACCTCACCACCGTCTTGCTGTTCTCATACATGTCCTGCACCACCCTCACATAGTTCTCGGCCACTCCTGACTTCCTCATACAGTACCAGACTTCCTCTCTTGGCACCCTATCATCTGCTTTCTCTAGATCCACAAAGACACAGTGCAACTCCCTCTGACCTTCTCTGTACTTCTCCATCAGCACTCTTAGAGCAAACATTGCATCTGTAGTACTCTTTCTTGGCATGGAACCGTACTGCTGCTCACTGATTGTCACCTCTCCTCTTAACCTGGCTTCAACAACTCTTTCCCATATCTTCATAGTGTGGCTGATCAGCTTCATGCCTCTGTAGTTACTACAGCTCTGATCATCACCTTTGTTCTTGAAAATTGGTACCAAAACACTCCTCAGGCATCCTCTCACTTTCTAAGATTGTGTTAAACAATCTGGTTAAAAAGTCCACTGCCATCTCTCCTAAACATCTCCATACCTCCACAGGTATGTCATCTGGACCAACCACCTTTCCATTCCTCATCCTCTTCAAAGCTGCTTAAAACTTATGCCTTGCTAATCCTCAGGACTTCCTTACTCACTATCTTTCCTTCATCCATCCTCCTGTCTCTCTCATTTTCTTTATTCATCAGCTCTTCAAACTTCTCCTTCCACCTTCTCAACACACTCTCGCCATTTGTTAGTACATTACCATTTCTGTCCTTAATCAGCCTAACCTGCTGTACATCCTTTTCCTTTGCCTTTGCCACCTCTCTCTTTGCCATGTGCCTAGATTCCAAATACTCCTGTCTACTTTCTTCATCTCCCTGACTATCCCACTTTTTCACACTTTCCTGTACCTCCTCATTCCACCACCAAGTCTCCTTGTCTTCCTTCCTCTGTCCACTGGATACAACACATACCTTTCTACCCGTTTCCCTCAATACTTTTGCTGTACTTTCCCAGTCATCTGGTGGTTCTTCCCTACCATCCAGAGCCTGTATCAACTCCTTCCTGAACTCTGTGTGGCCTTCTTCCTTCTGTAACTTCCCCCACTTAATCTTTGGCTCTGCCTTCACACTCTTGCTCTTCTTGCTTTCCAAAGTCATCCTACAGACTACCATTCAATGTTGTCTAGCTACATTCTCCCCTGCCACCACCTTGCAGTCTCCTGTCTCTTTCAGATTTCTCCTTCTGCATAAGATGTAGTCCACTTGTGTGCACCTGCCTCCACGCTTGTAAGTCTCCCTATGTTCTTCTCCTTGGAGTATGTGTTCACCACAGCCATTTCCATCCTTTTAGCAAAATCCACAACCATCTGTCCTTCCACATTTCTCTCCTTAAGACCATACCTACCCAGGACCTCCTCATCACCTCTTTTCCCTTCACCTACATGTCCATTAAAGTCCACTCCAATCACCACTTTCTCCTCCCTGGGAACACTCTCTACCACTTCATCCAACTTACTTCAGAATTCCTCCTTCTCTTCTACCTGACATCCAACTTGTGGGGCATACACACTGACAACATTCAACATCACACCTTTGACTTCTAGCTTCAAACTCATGATTCTGTCTGACTCCCTGTTTACCTCCTCAACACTCTTCACATACTCTTCCTTCAAGATTACTCCTACTCCATTTCTCTTCCTATCTACACCATGGTAGAACAGTTTAAAACCACCTCCAATGCTCCTAGCCTTGCTTCCCTTCCATCTGGTGATGTCTAGCCCAGGCCTATTCAGTTAGCAGCCAGTGGGCCACAGGCGGCTCAGAATCTACCTCTGAGTGGCCCAGAGCAAGGCCACGCAAAGGAAATATAAATTTAAGAAAAAATATGAAGGAATGACGGTCCGCGAGCACGCACACGAAAAATGTGCATGCCCATAATTTGCACAGAGTTCAGAAGCGCCCCGCCCATGTAACCGTTCCAGTTGCCAGGCAGAGTGTCTCGCTCGTGTCACTGTCTGAGAGAAGCGTGGGCTTATTAAAATATTTTAAACGCAGAAAAAAATCAGAAGAGGTATGTATGCAGTGGAGGCATTTATGGTGGTTTTCACCTTCTATAAAACGGGAACAATAATGAAGAGTCACTTAGCTACCAGGTGTGGTTAGGTTTCATATGCAGGGGAAGGCAAGAGTGACTGAATCACTGAGGAGTTACTTTAACCAGCCACTATAATATTAACTAATTTTATGTTCATTATTACGTACCTGGCAAGTTAAGATGACCAAAATTCATGAAGTCAATGATTTTAATCTGTCCACAGCCTTCAGACAAACTAAACCTGCAACATTTGGATTTCAAAATAAGGGAGGTTTTTCCTGCTGTCTGGGTGGTGAGATTCCTAAAAAGGTACAAATATAACAGAAATATTAAAACAAAAATACTGTATCTGCAGCTTTGGAAATTTAAGTTAATCTGTTTCATTAAATACAATTTTATTAATATTTTTTTCCTTTGAAATCAGAGTTAAGTTATTGTTCTGTTCTGGCTCTGAAAAATTTGGTCATAAGTGTAAATTGTATCAAGAAAAAAGTCAAAATTTTACCACAATGTTTCAAATTTATAACAAAAAAAAACAGTGTTTATTTTAAAAAATAGATTAAAAAAAATAGCCATAAAATAATCCACAAATTTATCATAAAGTCTCAAATGTACAAGAAAAGTCAGTTTTACAAGAGGAAATTAGAAATTTGAGGAAAATGTTTCCAAATTTACATAAATTTCCAGTGAAAAATAGAAAATTATAAGAAATTGTTTTAAGCTTTGGAGAAAAACCTCAACCCTTCAAGACTGAACCAGAAACATGGTGGCTGAGCGCACACGCAGACTGGCAGGCTCTGCATGTGCTTCTCTTAAATCTCCATTTAAACCTCCTCAACCTGTATCTTTTAGACCTTCTTTTTTTCACAAAACGGACTCAGCTTCCACCGGGACACTGGATAGATGGTGCTGCTTTAACTTTCTGTTTACTTCTACTATCAGTGTGACGGCACCTCACAATTGAGAACCATAATGCTACGGTCACCCACCAGCAACATCCGCTATACTCGACATTTCTGGACAACGGCCATGCCCTGGTGCTTCCTGTGAAACGGGTACAAGTAAGCCCTGGAAGGATAGCTTTGGGGTCTATCTACCTGGCAGCTATGATATTATTAGTGGGAGATGTGGAGGTGAATCCAGGCCCACAGCTTTTAAACAATGGAAACCTGCTTGGGCTGGAGCAGCCAGCCCTGCAATCAGTGCTAAACTGTTCAACCTCATCATCACAGCAACAACAACAGCAAATAAACTGGAAAACCTGGATGCCGCAATCAGGATGACAATTTCAGCAAATTTGGCCAACCTAGCCTCTGCAGCCAATTCAATTCAATTCAATTCAATTTAACTTTATTTATATAGCGCCATTTCACAACAACAGTCATCTCATAGCACTATCAACTGTAGGGGGAACCCCCACAGTTGCAGAAAAACCCCAGCAATCAGGCGATCCCCTGTGAGCAAGCACTTGGCGACGGTGGAGAGGAAAAACTCCCTTTTAACAGGAAGAAACCTCCAGCAGAACCAGGCTCAGGGAGGGGCAGTCATCTGCTGCGACTGGCTGGGGGGTGACGGGATAGAGAAGAAGAAAAGAACAGACATGTAGAGAGCAAACAGCACGATGGGGACTCAATCTATGGGAGAGAACAAACAAATGTTAATGACCAGCAAAAAAAATATTTCATTGAGAGTGAGAAAAGGAGTGAGGCCCAGTGCATTACTGGAGGTCCCCCGGCTGACTAAACCTATTAGCAGCATAACTAAGGGAGGGTTCCGAAACACATGATCCCTCCCTAATTGTAGGCTATATCAAAAAAGTAGGTTTTAGCCCTATTCTTAAAAACAGAGATCGAGTCTGACTCCCGAATCCAGATTGGCAGCTGATTCCACAGGAGAGGAGCTTGATAAATGAAGGCTCTGCCTCCCATTGTACTTTTGGAGATTCTAGGTATTACAAGTAATCCTGCATTTTGGGAGCGTAGTGCTCTGTTAGGATAATACGGTAGTATCAGATCTTTTAAATAAAAAGGAGCCTGATTGTTTAGAGCTTTGTAAGTAAGAAGAAGGATTTTAAACTTAATTCTAAACTCTATGGGAAGCCAATGAAGGGAGGCCAGAACCGGAGAGATATGATCTCTCTTTCTAGTACCTGTTAAAACTCTTGCTGCAGCATTTTGGATCAGCTGAAGACTTTTTAAAGATGTTTTAGGACAGCCTGATAATAAAGAATTACAATAATCTAATCTTGAGCTAACAAAAGCGTGGATCAGTTTCTCAGCATCACTCTGAGACAAGATGCTCCTAATCTTGGCAATATTACGCAAATGATAGAAGGCAGTCTTAGAAACAAATTTAATATGTGAATTGAAGGACAAATCCTGATCAAAAATAACTCCAAGGTTCCTCACAGAGCTATTTAGAGAAAGAGTAATCGCATCCAAACTGAAAGTTTGATTTGGAAAGGAATTTCTATGGTTTTTTGGACCAACAAGAATGACTTCAGTCTTATCTGAATTTAATAGCAAGAAATTACAAGTCATCCATGCTTTGATTTCCTTAAGACAGGCTTCTAACTTGGCTAATTGATTACTATCATCTGGCTTCATTGACAGGTATAATTGTGTGTCATCAGCATAACAATGAAAATGTATACAGTGCTTTCTAATAATGTTGCCTAACTACTAACTAACTAACTAACTAACTAACCTGCACTTACATAGTGCTTTTCTAGTCACAAAGACCACTCAAAGCGCTTTCATTAATACTAACCCTCTATTCTAAGGGCCTATAGGAAACAGATATCTAGGGACAATTTAGAACAGCCAGTTAACCTAACATGCATGTTTTTGGCATGTGGGAGGAAACCGGAGAAATCCCGGAGTAAACCCACGCAACACGGGGAGAACATGCAAACTCCACACAGATCACTGTTGGTCGGGGGCTGGGATCGAACCCACGATCCCACGATCCCCACAATCCCCCGGCCAAGGGTAAACTGTGCTGCCGCAGTGCTAACCACTGCGCCACCGTGCAGCCCTAACGGAAGCATATATAAACTAAAAAGAGTAGGGCCTAGCACAGATCCCTGTGGAACTCCATGACTAAGCTTTGAGTTGAAAGAAAACTCATTATTTACATGAACAAACTGGAACCTATCAGATGAATAAGATCTAAACCACTGCAACGAAGTTCCATTAAGTCCAACATAGTGTTCTAATCTATCAAGTTGAATATTATTATCGATAGTATCAAAAGCTGCACTAAGGTCTAAAAGGACAAGTACAGAAACTAGTCCATTATCAGATGCAATGAGGAGGTCGTTAGTGACCTTCGCTAAGGCTGTTTCAGTACTATGATGGATTCTAAACCCAGACTGAAACTCTTCAAGTAAACCATTTCCCTGCAGGTGGTCAAATAATTGCGTAGCAACAACTCTTTCTAAGATTTTTGAAATGAAAGGGAGATTAGAGATTGGTCTATAGTTAGCTAAAGCTCCTGGATCTAGCGTTGGCTTTTTGAGTAAGGGTTTAATTACAGCCGTTTTAAAAGCCTGTGGTACATGGCCTAAAGTTAATGAAGAATTGATTATATGAAGAATAAGGCTACCAATAAGTGGGAAGACTTCTTTAAATAACCTCGTAGGAATAGGGTCTAAAAGACAAGTTGAAGGTTTGGATGAGGAAACTATTTTGTCTAACTCACAAAGGTCGATTGGAGTAAACTCATCAAGACAGACATCAATAGAAGGAGTTGAAGTAGTTACAGTATTTAAGTTAACTGTGGGAAGAATCTGATTGATTTTATCTCTGATGGATGAAATTTTATTATTGAAAAAGTTCATAAAGTCCTGACTAGTAAGCTCTAAGGGAATGCTAGGATTGACAGAGTCCTGACTCTTTGTCAACCTGGCTACAGTACTGGAAAGAAACCTGGGATTATTCTTGTTCTCTTCTATTAATGCAGAGTAATAACTCGTTCTAGCTTTTCTAAGAGATTTTTTATAAATTAAAAGATGATTTCTCCAAGCTAAATAGATTTCATCTAAATTAGTGGAGCGCCATTTTCTTTCTAATTGATGAGTCTTCTGTTTTAAGCTATGAGTTTCTGTGTTGAACCAAGGAGTTAGAAATCTCTGATTAGACTTTTTCTTTTTTAAGGGGGCCACCAAGTCTAGAGTCTGATGCAGAGAAGCTGAAACACTATCCACCATGTTATCAATTATAGAAGGAGCAAGCTGTCTATAGCTTATTTCCGCTGTGTTGACACATGGCATAGAGGAAACAATCTGCATAAATTTGGTAACAGCATCATCTGAGAGGCATCTACTGTAATAATATTTTTCTTTAGGAGCCAAATAGTCAGAAATAGTAAAATCAAAGGTTAACAGACAATGGTCTGACAGTACAGGGTTATGAGGAGACACTACAAGATTTTCTATTTCTATGCCATATGTCAGAACAAGGTCCAATGTATGGTGGAGGTAATGAGTAGAATTTCCTACTTTCTGAGAAAACCCAATTGAGTCTAATATTGAATTAAATGCCACATTAAGGAAGTCACTATCTACATCCACATGTATATTAAAGTCCCCTAATATAATTATTCTATCAGATTTCAGCACTAAATCAGCTAAGAAATCAGCAAATTCGGATAAAAATTCTGAGTAGGTTGATGGGGGACGATAAACTATGGCAAATAAAATTGGGTTTAACCTAAAATTGCTAAAGTGCCCAATACTGAGGACCAGGCCCTCAAAGGAATTATAACATGTTTTTTGCTTTACATTAACTAGTAATTTGGAATGGTAAATTGCTGCTACTCCTCCTCCACGACCAGAACTTCTGGGATTTTGACAGTTTAAATAACCAGAGGGAGTTGATTCATTTAAACCAACATAATCCTCTTGCCCTAACCAAGTCTCTGTGAGAGAAATTAAATCAATCTGATGATGAATTAACAGATCATGGACTAACAGAGACTTGGGAGTTAGAGGCCTAATATTTAATAAACCACATTTAATTTTTAAATTATGAGGAGGAACAGAGGCCAATTCATTCAATTTAGAGGCTTTATGTTTAATTTGAGTTTTACCAATATTTTGCTTTATCACTTTGGGATGCTTATGCATTATATTTTTATTTACTTTGGAGGGAGCAGACAACGATTCTCTGATGGGGAAGACAGGGGCTAAGTTGAGGGGTGGCGGATGAAGAGGAGCTGCAGAGAGGCGTGTAAGACTGCGACTCTGCTTCCTGGTCCCAACTCTGAGTAGTCAGAGTTTTGGAAATTTGGATAAAAAAGATGCCAGATTGTTAGATAAATGAGAAGCACCATCCAAAGTGGGATGAATGTTGTCTCGTCTCATAAGACCAGGTTTTCCCCAAAAAGAGCTCCAATTGTCAATGTAGCCCACGTCATTTTTGGGACACCACACAGACAGCCAGCGGTTCAAGGATGACAAGCGGCTAAACATGTCATCACTGGTCAGATTGGGGAGGGGCCCAGAGAATACCACAGTGGCAGACATCGTTTTTGCAAAGTCATACACCGATTCTATATTAAGTTTCGTGACTTCCGACTGCCGGAGACGGATGTCATTAATGCCGGCGTGAATAACAATTGTGGAATATTTACAGTTACTTTTAGACAGCATTTTCAAATTTGACTCGATGTCACCTGCTCTGGCCCCAGGAATGCATTTGACTATGGCCGCTGGAGTCTCTAGGTTCACGTTTCTGACTACAGAGTCGTCAATGATCAGAGTTTTTTCCTCAGCGGGTGTGTCGCTGAGCGGGGAAAAACGATTAGAAACGTGAACAGGTTGGTGGTGTAGCGGGGCTTTGCGACTAGGCTTCCTTCTCACCGTCACCCACCCAGTCTCCTCGCTGCTGAGGAGAGCTGGGGGACCGCTGACAGGGGGGCCTAAGCTAGCTAGCTCCGCTGCAGCTAAGGGGCGTCCGTCGAGATTAACTGGCGCAGACGGTGTTTCAATGCAGCGGAGCCGGGATTCCAAATCAGACAACCTCGCCTCGAGCGCCTCAAAAAGACAACATTTATTACATTTACCGTTATCACTAGAAGAGGCAGAGGTGTAGCTAAACATCTGACAGAGAGAGCACACCAGAGGAGGAGAGGAAAGAGAGCTAGTAGCCATAGCTAGTGGCTAGCTAGTGGCTGGAGAGCAAACCACACAGGCAGACAGCAAAACAGGAAGTGATGATACGTTACCACAAGGAAGTGACGATCCCCACACAGCGGGATCCTTATCTTTAGCCAGCACAGAAGCTATGCACATGGTCCCTCCAAACACCAGGACAGCAACAGCGGCCTTTTCGGCAGACCCATGCCAACAGCACGGCGTCCAGTGATGGGAGGTTGGCACCGACCTGGGCATCAAACTGATCAAGAAAGCTAGCTCTGTCCTGGGGCAGCGCCTTGATCCGGTGGAGGAGATAAGAGAGAGAAGGATGGTGGCTAAACTGTCATCTCTGCTGGAGTCCGAGTTCCACCCTATGCAGGACATACTGAATGCACTGAGGAGCTCATTTAGCAGCAGACTACATCATCCCAGGTGCACAACCGAGAGGTTTCGCAGGTCCTTCCTACCAACGGCTGTCAGACTGTACAACCTAAGCAGGGCTGCTCGCAGAGATAGCAAAAAGACGTAACAAACTAATAGTTTTTTGAATGCAAAAGATGCAATAGACTTACACAATGGTCCCCTCCGGCATACAACTAGGAAAATACTGGTCGCTATGGAGAGTGAGAATATGTATGGGCACATAATCATACCATGTAGGATAACTAAGTAGACGGTTGTGCTGTTTCATCCCATCTAGCAACAATGCTCTGCACTGTGTGTGTTTATATATTTACATATTTATTCCATCTAGCTACAATGCTCCACACTGGGTGTGTTTATGTTTATATATCTATATATTTATTCCATCTAGCTACAATGCTCCGCACTGTGTGTTTATATATCTACATATTATTCCATCTAGCTACATTGCTCCGCACTGTGTGTTTACATATTCATATATTTATTCCATCCAGCTACAATGCTCTGTCTGCACTGTGTGTCTGTGTGTGTGTATATATATATTTTTATAGTAATATGTATGTCATGGCGGCCTCTGGGCCGTCATTAGCATCATTAACTCCAGCTGCGCACAGATCCACAGGGGTTAATCAGCAGCTGTTAAAAGCCAGCGTTGCTGACAGCCCGGCACGGAGTCGTCTGTCCTCCTCGTCTGAGAAAGAACCAGAACTCCGTTCTCTGGCCTCATCAAGGTATTCGCTTGTCTTGTCAGAGTCTGTCTCGTCAAGAATTGTTTTGTCAAAAACTGCCTCGTCAGAAACTGTCTCGTCAGAAGCTGTCTCGTCAGGAATTGTCTTGTCAAGAACTGCCTCGTCAGAGACTGTCTCATCAGAAGCTGTCTCGTCAGAAGCTGTCTCGTCAGAAGCTGTCTTGTCGGAAGCTGTCTTGTCGGAAGCTGTCTTGTCGGAAGCTGTCTCGTCTGAAGCTGTCTCGTCAGGAACTGTCTCGTCAGAATCTTCTCTGGCCTCGTCTAGAACGTCTCTCGCCTCGTCAAGGACATCAGTTCAAAGTCAAGCACGTAAGAGAGCTGTTTGCTACTCTACTCCTAACCTCTACCCCTGTGCACAGGTGGACTCCCTTGGCGGCGGACCTGCGTCCCCAGCTGACGGGGTTACGCCAACTCGCTCACGTAGCGGCTCGCTACCACCACGACTACCGGTACGTCTGGCTCCACAAATTCCTGAATTATTACTGTATCAGTTACAGGAGTACTGGCCACCGTTACCGGTGGAGTTTGTGTCATCGTCATCTGTAGTGTCCTCGTCACCACGCTCTGTGGAATCACTCACCTCGTCGTCGTCTGGATTGTCATGGTCACCACGCTCTGTGGAATCACTCGTCTTGTCATCAGCTGGTTTGTCATCGCCCCGGTCTGTGGTGTCACAGCCGGAGTCACTGGAAGACCTGTCCTCGTCTCAGTCACAGGCGGAAGCCCCAGCTCGTTACCGGACGCCTTCACCTCCACGTTGCACGGCCGCTGGTTCTCAGCAGGACGTAACCTGCACTTCTCCCAAGTAAGCCTCACTACTGATAGCTTGTCATTAGCGTGGGACAAAAGTAATGGTCTGTGCTTATATGTTCCAGGGTTGCCGGGTCTCCGTCCAGAGTGCTCAGTTCCAGTGACCAGGATACTATCCACACGCTCACGCTTGCACTACACACCCTTTCACTCTAATAAAGATTATTGTTCACTAATTTGCCCGTGTCAGTGTCTGTCTCCTGGGTCCCGAAACATGTCAGTACGACTCCGTCACGTTGACCCAGCGGACAGCTCACTGTCTCGCTTAATTAACACTCTTAGCGCCCGGGTAGATTTGCTTGCCCATCAGCAGACAGTAATCTTGAACCAATTAACTCAAATTAATGGTCGGCTGCATCGTGGGACACCAAACGTTTCCCCCGACCGCAAATACCTCAACCCCTGCAGGCTTAGCGTCAGGACTAGCTAACACCTCCTTGTCCTCTCGCCTCACTCCTATTCCAACACCTGCCCGGTTCAGCGGAAAACTCGGTGAAGCTCGAGGATTCATTTTACAGTGTGAATCAGTTTTTCTGCGTGTGCCGGGGGATTTTTCTCTCGACTCTAGCCGGATAGGCTATGTCATAAATTTGCTGGCAGGTAGAGCCTTGGACTGGGCATATTCGATCATGGCTAGACCTAGCTATTGTCAGCTTACCTACCAGGAGTTTGTGTCAGAATTTCTGTCTGTATTTGATCATACAGATAGGGGAGAGGTATTGACAGAACGTTTTTTAAGCCTACAGCAGGGAAAGAGATCAGCTGCAGATTACGCCATCGACTTCCGGGTTTTGGCCGCAGAGATTGGGTGGGGGGAGCCATCTCTTTGTGGCATTTTTCTACGCAGCCTTAGCGACGAGCTAAAGGATGAGTTAGCGGCACGGGATAAACCAGATAACTTGCAAGATTTAATTGCTTTAGCAGTTAGTATCGATAGTAGGTTAAGGGAACGGGCGGCTGGTCGGCGAGTTACTTCCCATCCAGTTAAACCCCGCCCTCGTGTCCCTGTCTCACTTCCTCTCGCTTTACCCGCGTCAGAGAAGGCCCCGGATCAGGAAGCCATGATTGTTGGTCATTCTAAGGTGTCTGCAGCTGAGAAACAGCGCCGTAGGGATCAAGGCCTGTGTTTCTATTGTGGGAAGGAGTCACATGGGGTTTCTGAATGTCCTAGTAAGTTAAAAGGGAAGGCCCGTGGATCGCAGTAGGGGGATTCACGGGCAAGAACAGAGAGGAACCCCTTACTTGTTGTCATTTACCCCTCAGACTCATTCATACTCACACTGAACACTCAACACTAGCGTTAATTGATTCTGGAGCTGAGCAAAATTTCATTTCTAGAGACCTGGCAACCCGGATGGGCCTCAGTTGTCAGTCTTTAGAACCCCCTGTTAGATTGATTACCCTGTCGAAGGCGTCGTTGACTACCATTTACCTTCAGACAGCACCTGTGTCTATAATTGTCTCAGGAAATCACAGGGAGGAGATTCAGTTCCTAGTGCTGCCCGTTTCCTCTTCGCCCGTTATTCTGGGATATCCCTGGCTGCGCCTACATAACCCCACTATTGACTGGCAAGCTGGGAGAATAACGGCATGGAGTACGTTTTGCCTTAGTGCCTGTCTCCAATCAGCGGCGTGCGCCCCATCTGTGAAGATGCCTCTGCCCGATTCATCTCCACCGGATTTATCTAAGGTACCAGAGGTTTATCACGATTTGGGGCAAGTGTTCAGCAAATCTCGGGCGTTGTCCTTACCCCCCCATCGTCCGTATGACTGCACCATTAATCTGAAGGCTGGGGCCCCTCTACCTGCTAGCTGCCTTTACAGCCTATCAGCCCCGGAGCGCGAGGCCATGGACACTTACATTAAGGAATCTTTGGCCTCTGGTATTATTCGCCCGTCATCGTCGGCCGTGGGGGCTGGATTTTTTTTTGTTGGAAAGAAGGACGGTTCATTACGCCCCTGTATTGACTTCCGGGGGCTGAATGAAATAACGGTCAAGGATAAATATACACTGCCCTTGATGAACACTGCGTTTGACTCCCTCCAGGGGGCATCATGGTTTACTAAATTGGACCTCAGGAATGCTTATCATCTTGTGCGCATTAGAGAAGGTGATGAGTGGAAAACGGCTTTCCGGACCCCAGCGGTCATTTTGAGTACCTGGTAATGCCGTTTGGGTTAACTAACGCCCCAGCCGTTTTCCAGCGTTTAATCAACGATGTACTACGGGATTTCTTGAACTCATTTGTTTTCGTTTATCTCAATGATATCCTCATCTTCTCCCGCACACTAGAGGAGCATCGGGTGCATGTCCGCAGAGTATTACAGCGCCTCCTGGAGAACCAGCTGTTCGTCAAGGCCGAGAAATGCGAATTTCATACTGATCAGACTTCTTTCCTTGGATTTATTATTGCTCGGAACCAGGTGCTTCCTGACCCTGCCAAAGTCAAGGCAGTGGTGGAATGGCCTGCACCCACCTCCAGAAAGCAGCTTCAAGGGTTCCTGGGGTTTGCAAATTTTTATAGGAGGTTCGTGCCTAACTTTGGTAATATTGCCCGTCCTTTGACTGCTCTCACCTCCCCTAAGATTTCATTTTGCTGGAGTAAGGAAGCAGCCGATGCATTTGAGAAGCTCAAGAGGGAGTTTGCCTCGGCCCGAGTCCTTACCCAGGTGGACACGAAGCTTCAATGTTTGGTGGAGGTGGATGCGTCTGATGCGGGAGTCAGAGCAGTACTCTCCCAACGATCTCCCATGGATGGTAAGATTCGCCCTTGTGCTTTTTTCTCTCATCGTCTCTCCCCTGCAGAGAGAAACTACAGCATCGGGGACAGGGAGTTACTGGCTGTGAAATTGGCCTTGGAGGAATGGAGACATTGGCTGGAGGGGGCTGCTCAGCCGTTCGTGGTTTGGACTGATCACCGTAACCTGGAGTACCTCAGGACGGCTAAGCGCCTGAATGCACGCCAGGCTCGCTGGTCCCTCTTCTTCGGCCGGTTTAATTTTACTATCACGTACCGGCCGGGAAGCAAGAACGGTAAGCCGGACGCTCTCTCCCGGCAGTTTGACCCCCCATCCTCCGAGGATCAGGAGACCCCTATCCTGCCGCCTTCCTGCGTCGTGGGCGCCCTGTCCTGGGGAATCTGCAAGACGGTTCGCCAGGCCCAGAAGACTGAGCCGGACCCTGTGGGGGGGGGGGGGGGGGCTCCCGGGCCGCTTGTTTGTTCCACGCGCTGTCCGAGGCAAGGTGATTGAGTGGGGTCACGCTTCCAAGTTGGCTTGTCATCCTGGAGTGGGTCGGACTGTGGATCTTCTTCAAAGGACCTTCTGCTGGCCAGGGTTGCGGAAGGACGTTGTTGGCTACATCCGGGCCTGCGCTCAGTGCGCCACCGGGAAGACGTCGTCATCTCCCCCAGCAGGCTTACTACATCCGTTACCTGTTCCTTCACGCCCCTGGTCTCATGTAGCAATGGACTTTGTGACTGGGTTACCCACTTCAGATGACTACACCACAGTATTAACCATTGTGGACCGGTTTTCGAAGGCGGCCCATTTTGTGCCACTTCGGGGTCTGCCTTCGGCCCAGGAGACTGCGGACCTCCTGGTGCAACACGTGGTACATCTTCATGGCATCCCTGCGGATATTGTGTCTGATCGAGGACCCCAGTTTGTATCTCAAGTTTGGAAGGCCTTCTGCACGGCACTAGGAGCCACTGCCAGCCTCTCTTCTGGCTATCACCCCCAAAGTAATGGTCAATGTGAGAGGGCTAATCAGGAGCTGGAAGCCACCCTCCGTTGTGTCATCTCCTCCTGCTCATCTTCCTGGAGCAAGTTCCTGCCCTGGATTTAGTACGCTCACAACGCTACGATCTCCACGGCCATGGGCGTCTCCCCGTTTAAAGCCTCTTGTGGGTTTGATCCTCCGTTGTTTCCTGAGGAGGAGAAGGAGGTAGCGGTTCCTTCTGTCCAGGCACATATTAAACGCTGCCGGCGAGTGTGGCTCCTCGCTCGCAAAGCTTTGTTGAAAACTACTGAACGTAATATCCTGGTGGCCAACCGGCATAGGAGACCCGCCCCGGAGTATAAGGTGGGTCAGAAGGTTTGGTTATCTACCCGGAATATTGGTGTGCCGGCTGAAAAGCGTAAGCTGACTAAACGCTTTATTGGTCCCTACACCATTAATCGTATTGTTAACCCTGTGTCTGTGCGCTTGTCTCTCCCCTCTTCGATGCGTATCTGCCCCACCTTTCATGTCTCCCAGGTCAAGCCGTACGTCTCTGACCCCCTGTGCCCTGCTCCCGCGGCACCCCCACCCCCGAGGATGATCGATGGCCATCCGGCCTGGGGGGTGACTGCCATCTTGGATGTTCGTAGGCGGGGTCATGGCCTTAAGTATCTGGTGGACTGGGAGGGCTTTGGACCGGAGGATCGGTCTTGGATTCGCCCAGCGTTGATCTTGGATAAGCAGCTGATTCGCGACTTTCACCGGGCGAATCCAGGTAGGATTGGGCAGGTGCCTGGAGGCACTGCTAGAGGGGGGAGTACTGTCATGGCGGCCTCTGGGCCGTCATTAGCATCATTAACTCTAGCTGTGCACAGATCCACAGGGGTTAATCAGCAGCTGTTAAAAGCCAGCGTTGCTGACAGCCCGGCACGGAGTCGTCTGTCCTCCTCGTCTGAGAAAGAACCAGAACTCCGTTCTCTGGCCTCGTCAAGGTATTCTCTTGTCTCGTCAGAGTCTGTCTCGTCAAGAATTGTTTTGTCAAAAACTGCCTCGTCAGAAACTGTCTCGTCAGAAGCTGTCTCGTCAGGAATTGTCTTGTCAAGAACTGCCTCGTCAGAGACTGTCTCATCAGAAGCTATCTCGTCAGAAGCTGTCTTGTCGGAAGCTGTCTCGTCTGAAGCTGTCTCGTCAGGAACTGTCTCGTCAGAATCTTCTCTGGCCTCGTCTAGAACGTCTCTCGCCTCGTCAAGGACATCAGTTCAAAGTCAAGCACGTAAGAGAGCTGTTTGCTACTCTACTCCTAACCTCTACCCCTGTGCACAGGTGGACTCCCTTGGCGGCGGACCTGCGTCCCCAGCTGACGGGGTTACGCCAACTCGCTCACGTAGCGGCTCGCTACCACCACGACTACCGGTACGTCTGGCTCCACAAATTCCTGAATTATTACTGTATCAGTTACAGGAGTACTGGCCACCATTACCGGTGGAGTTTGTGTCATCGTCATCTGTTGTGTCCTCGTCACCACGCTCTGTGGAATCACTCACCTCGTCGTCGTCTGTATTGTCATGGTCACCACGCTCTGTGGAATCACCCGCCTTGTCATCGTCTGGATTATCATCGTCACCACGTTCTGTGGAATCACTCGTCTTGTCATCAGCTGGTTTGTCATCGCCCCGGTCTGTGGTGTCACAGCCGGAGTCACTGGAAGACCTGTCCTCGTCTCAGTCACAGGTGGAAGCCCCAGCTCGTTACCGGACGCCTTCACCTCCACGTTGCACGGCCGCTGGTTCTCAGCAGGACGTAACCTGCACTTCTCCCAAGTAAGCCTCACTACTGATAGCTTGTCATTAGCGTGGGACAAAAGTAATGGCCTGTGCTTATATGTTCCAGGGTTGCCGGGTCTCCGTCCAGAGTGCTCAGTTCCAGTGACCAGGATACTATCCACACGCTCACGCTTGCACTACACACCCTTTCACTCTAATAAAGATTATTGTTCACTAATTTGCCCGTGTTAGTGTCTGTCTCCTGGGTCCCGAAACATGTCAATGTACATATGTATATTAGCTGCTCTTGCTTGCTCGTTTTTTTTTTTCTTGCCTTCTGATTGTTGCTCTGAGTGTTGCTATCCCTGTGCTGTTGCAATCCTGGAATTTCCCCATTGTGGGACTAATAAAGGCTTATCTTATCTTATCTTATCCTGGATGTTGGTGCTCCAGTGGCTTACCTGGTGGAATGAGCCTGCCAGGCAGAGTTGGTCCAATGGCGAGGTGACGGCGCTAGCCCGGTGCCCCTTGGTGCCGGTACAGTGGCAGCTTTTACAGCGGGGGATGTTCATCAAATGGAGCTGCGTCGACACCTTGGAGCCCAACAACTGGATGACAGTTTTGGCCCTTCTCCCACGGACGCCGATGCAACGGTGGCTCTTTCAGCGATGGAAGTTTGCAGGCCTGAGCCATATTGACGATTCATGGCCCAGCGGCTGGCTTTTGATGTCTTCCCGGCATCTCTGGACACAGATGCAGCAGCAGAACATTCACAGGAGGCTGATGGCGGTCAGTTCCCCAAACACACCGGTGATATCAATCAGGAATCAGGAAAGGTTTCCTCAGATGCCGGTGTGGCAGCGGTCCATCTGAAGGGGAATGACATTAGTGGAGTCGCCCGGGATGCCGGTGACATCGACGCAGGAAAAATTATTACAAGACAAAAACTACATAAGCCTGGTAAGACTGGTGCGAAACGGGACGGGTATGGGATAAAACCTGTGCCTGAAAAACAACAATCTACTAAAATGTTTCAAAAAAATCATGCCAAAGTATTGTGGGATCTATGAAACCTAAAGGCTTTTTTGGAGGTCATCTCAATATTAG
Source organism: Pholidichthys leucotaenia (assembly GCA_020510985.1). Taxonomy (NCBI): domain Eukaryota; kingdom Metazoa; phylum Chordata; class Actinopteri; order Cichliformes; family Pholidichthyidae; genus Pholidichthys; species Pholidichthys leucotaenia. The sequence goes on from CM035837.1 coordinate 223,437,124, forward strand.
GAGCATTGTCTCTAAAACAGAACAAATACAACAACTATTGACCATTTCACATCTTGACCACCTCTGCCTCTCAGAAACCTGGCTAACCCCAACAACAACTCCAGTTGTTTTCAATGTACAAGGGTACAATACCTATAGACAAGACAGGAAAGATGGCAGGGGAGGAGGGGTCATGATGTATGTAAAGGATGGTTATCGGGGTACACAACTTGACATTGCTGAAAATACGCTGGAATGTGTTGGAGTTAAAGTTGTACCGTCACCAGAGGTGTCTTTTGCTTTGTGATCTATCGACCTCCATCCTCTAACGACACTTTCTTTAATTGTCTATCAAATGTACTGAAACCGGACAGTACTGAAACCATTTGTCAGCTGAGTTAAGTTAAAGGGTGATTTCAACTTAAATTGTCTTTATTTATCTTTTGTTCATATAAAAGACAAAACATAAAATAGAAAGGAGATGTCTTTTATATGAACAAAAGACAAATAATTAAAATAAGACAAAATGAACCTATTTGACTTAAATTATCTTTGTAAAATGCAGACAGAAATTAAAGGACATCACCAATAAGTTTCATATGTATCAGATGATCAGTAACCCAACAAGAATAACCCATTCATCTCAAACTCTCCTTGATTTGATTTTTACCAACAAACCTGACTGCATGACAAAAAAAAAAAAAAATACAAACCAATTACTGGCATGTCTGACCATAATCTCACTTTAGTAGTACGCAAATTTTCAAACTCACGATACAAAAAGCCACCAAAGAAAACACAGAATCATTTGAAAAAGAGTTACAGCACATAAAGTGGAATTAAATAAATTGTGATACAAACTGTGAACAGATGTGTGACAATATGATATTAACAATCAAAGAAATTATTTCAAAACATAAAACAACATTATCTAAACACAAGAGAAAACATGACCTACCTTGGCTAAATGAAAAGTTCTGGAATCTCACGAAAAAAAGGGATTTAACTCTTAAAAAATGGCTAAAAACTGATTCAAGTACAGATAGACTGATTTTTAAAAGCCTCAGAAATGAAGTCACCATGCAGCTCCGTAAAGCACATTCCTTCTTAGACAATCAAAAATGCAAAAGGGAACAACAAAAAAACTCTGGAAATGTACTGATAAACTCACAGGGAAAAAAATGCAAAAAAGTGAAGTCATACAACTCAGTTTAACTTGGAACATTTCTCTCAGATAGCTTAGTTATAGCCAGCAATTTTAATGAGTATTTTTTGATTTGATTTTTGATTTTGTATACTTTATTGATCCCCAGAGGGGAAATTGAGGGCATCCACCTGGATGGATGAAGCAGCCACGGTATGGCGCTATCCCTTAACCATTCACACACACATTCACACCTAGGGCCACTTTAGAGTCTCCAATTAACCTAACCTGCATGTTTTTGGCCTGTGGGAGGAAACCGGAGAAATCCTGGAGTAAACCCACACAGACACAGGGAGAACATGCAAACTCCACACAGATCACTGTTGGTCAGGGGCTGGGATCGAACCAGGGATCCCATGGCCAAGGGTGAGTTGCTGTGCTGCCACAGTGCTAACCACTGGTCCACCGCACCATTTTATCAAAGAACTGGGTCTGAATTTTACCCAAACATACCTGCGCCAAATTAAAATAAACCATGAAATTGATCTAAACCTTAAACCACAAATGAGTTAAAGCTTAACAAAATTTTGTCATCTCTATCAAGTTCCGGGGCTAAGGATATTCATGGACTAGACACTGTATTCCTGAAAAACAAAAACATAAAGATGCTTTAATAATTCCAGGTACAGAAATAATAAATCAATCAATACTTGAAAATATCGTGCCTGACACATTGAAACCTGCCATTGTAACCCCCATACACATAGCCGGAGACAAACAGGAAATTAGTACTTATAGGCTGATAAGTATACACCTCCATCCATCCATCTATCCATCCATCCATCCATCCATCTTCTTCCGCTTAATCCTTTTCAGGTTATGGGTGGCTGGAACCTATCCCAGCATCTTTGGGTGAGAGGCTGAGTACACCCTGGACACATCGCCAGTCCATCGCAGGGCCAACACAGAGAGACAGACAACCATTCACTCACATTCTTGTCTTGTCACAAGCCATTGAAAAGGTGGTAGTAGACCAACTGGTAAAACATCTTGAATCTGCCCAGCTGCTACATCCCATGCAGTTTGATTTCAGGCCGAACAACTCAACGAAGACTGCATGCTGTTACTTTACTTTTGCATCCTTAACTTTACTAGAAAATTTTGGTTTTACTGATATGTGTGTGTAATGGAATGTGTAGTTTAAAAAGAGGTTCCTACTCACATACTGTATGTGGTGATTTAAAACAAAACAAACCACAATAGTGGCTGTGCAATGTTTGTTAATGTTATCAATCTTTTCTTGAGGGAGGAGTTGTGCACTGAAGTGTTTGACAGTTCACTTTTTATTTAGCTAAATGCACTTTGTGAACTGCCAAGGTCAGTTATGACCAGGATGTGTCATGGCTCGAGCGCGGACGGAATCAGCGCTCGAGCCATGCACTATCTTTTGACATAATGCACGGCTCAGGAGACACACACGCAGGCTCAGAGTAGATCTAATAGCTTTATTAACAACAAGTGTGTATGAATGTGTGTCTGCGAGATGTGAATGTATTGGTGGTGGCGTCTGCGTCGGGCACGGAGGCAGGAGACCGTACAGCCGGACAACCCTATGGGAGAAGCAAAGGGAGAAGGGTGACGGGCACCACACCAACACAGGAGATATGAAAATGGTGACTGGCTTACTTGGAATTAGCAGGTGGCTGGCACAGCAAGGATGAGGTCCGGTAGACAGCGACCTGGAGCGCCCGGTGCAGCAGCGAGGGAATGGAGGCGGAGAGGAGTGGTCCGCCGCTGGGGAATCCACCTGTGCACAGGGGAGCAGACTGGGAGAAGAATGAGGTAAGAGCTTCTTACCAGAATGTTTGCTGAGTGGTAGAGATTCCTTACAGCAATCGTAGCGAGTGAAGACTGACGGCTTCTGACTGTAGCTTCTGTCACTAAACCTGCTGCCTCTGTGTCTCCCTCTGCTGAGCAGTCCAAGACGCCAGGCCTACGTCGCCGGACGAGGAGGGGGCCTGCGGTTGTGAAGAGCCTGGTTCCAGCCCCACAGCCACTTCATGGGCAGAGGAGGACAGCGGACTGCAGCGTGGAGCCTGCGCCGGCGAGGAAGTGTCCCCGGGTCTCCACAGATGAGCAGTTCGATCCAGCGGGTCGAGGGTCCCCTGCCACCACGCCGTGCGGGTCATCAGTGTGGACGTTAGCGACGGAGGGTCCTCAGACTGTGGAAACCATCATGCCGGCTGCGGAACCTGCCATAGCCAAGTGGGAGCCTGACGACAACCTTCTTCGTCCTGAGCCTGGATCAACGAAGTCCTGGACGGCGACAGAACCCGAGTGCAGGCAAGTGCTGTACTTCATTTTCCTTCTTTCTATTTTGGAGCATTTTTGCCTGCCTCTCGGGGAGACGAGCCAGGGGCAGCCGTCCGCTGCACCCGAGCTCGTCTCGCTGGGCTCTGTCGCTACCTGTGATTCTGATCCCGGTTCTCTCCTTTCTCCTGAGCTTTCTCCCAGGGTCACCAGTGCGGCGCCAATCCCAGTCGCGGTGCTGGAGGTTCCAGGTTCGGGGTTGGAGGTCGTCACTGGTGCTGCGCCAACCCAATCGGGGTCCAACGCGGGTGCAGCCGAGACCCAATCGGGGTCCAATGCCGGTGCAGCACCAGTATGGGTCAAGGTCGGTGAAGGAGCTGCAGACCCTCTGCCGCCTGACATTGTACTGGCTCATCGTCATCTTCATCCCCCTCATCGTCATCGTCATCACCATCCCAGCGCATCGCCACCGGGGGCCTTTGGGGTTCCCTACGTTCGGCCCGGCTCTCCCACGTCTTTTCCCTCACCAGGGAGACCGTCGCCAATTGTTTCCCCACGGTTCTGGTGGCTGAGGGATGCGGGTCGGCCACCTGAGGAACTTCTTCGCCGGTTCGGCGCCATGGGTCGGCCACCCGACGTACGGTGCTTTCAGCTGGGCGACCTGATTCGGCCGCCGGAGGTTCCGACCTTCCGGGCCTGGGACTGGGGTAGGCCGCCCGAATGCTTCCTTTTTCCCCAGTTCACCAGCTTGACAATGGACACAGGGAGCCCACCGGAACAGTCTTGGCTTTATTGGACTCTGCCTGCCGTCATCCTCGGGTGTCGCTTAATTTCATTTAATATTAAGGTCACTCGGGTGTGTTTTGTCCTCTAGGTTGATCTGTGTATGGAGCGCTGTGTATTGTGTTTTCTGTTAACCATACTCAGCATTTTCCTCATTTGTGCCCTGGTCTAATTATCATTTGTGCATTATGGAGTATTGTGTTTTTCTTTAAACCCTACTCTGTAAATTGCCTCATTTATTCCATGTCTCCGTCATGTGTTTTTTTTTTTCCCTGCCCTGTTCTAATTATCATTGTACGTTATGGAGTATTTGTTCTTTCAACCTTACTCTGTAATTGCCTCATTTGTTCCCTGTCTCCATCGTGGTTGTTTTTTCCTGCCCTGTTCTATGTATCATTTGTGCACTATGGAGCATTGCGTTTTTCTTTTAACCATACTCTGCATTACCTCACTTGTGTCCTGCCATCGTTGTGGGGTTTTTTTTCTCTCTTCTACTGATTCTTGCCCTCCGGGCCTTGCCCCCCATCCGCCCACCCTGGGGGTGGGTGGCAGGGGGGCTTGGGTGTCATGGGGTGCTTGTAGTTCGCCCTTGGAGGGGAGGTACTGTCATGGTTCGCGTGCTGATTCCGTCCGCGCTCGAGCCATGCACTATCTTTGGCTATTTGACGGCTGTGTGTCTCTTTTGGCTCCCCGACCCTTTATTGTGACAGCGCTCGGAGGGGTTTCCGGCTGTCAAACTTGACAGCTGAGCCGCATTTCGTCTCATCAGCGGCTCTCCACTTAAGAGGGCAGCTGGGAACGAAAAGACGCGGCAGTCTCATCAAAAACCTTCCCATTGTCTGACGTATCGAGCATCCCTCGGCTCAGATGTTGTCCACTCATCCTCTGCGTTTGTAAGTTTATTCCATTGTTAACCTGTTTTCATTGTAGTGTGTTTTAGTCCCCCATGGCTTGTTATTTTGTGTCCTTTTCTGTTCCATTAATAAACTGTGCAAACTCACCAGCGATTTGTGGCGTCTTATGATGGCTCGTGAGGGCCATCCATGACAGGATGTAGTCTACTTTATTTCAAAAGGGAAACAAATCGTAATGCTACTAACAGTGGACACTGAATTTTTATGCAGTTTGAGATGTGCTGACAATGTATCTTTAGGGCCTTTTCCACTAGCACGCTTTAGCGCGACACGGGACGGCTCAGTACGCTTTGTACGCTTTTCCACAAGCACCAACACGGTTTAACAGCCGCGATTCTCAGCCCCGCTCCAGGGCAGGGTACAGCAGTGCTGAGCTGTGCCGTGTTGTGACGTTAACAGACTGGTCGCCGCTGATTGGTCAGGTCGTAACCGGCGCTGATTGGTCAGGTTGTAACCGCCCCCTCCTCCTCCTCATCTACCAAATCTTCACGACCTTCTCAATAAAGTTTTTGAAAAAAAAAAAAAAAGAATCTTCACGACCGCCTTTACTCAGCACGCAACCACTGTTGGCGGTTCCTTTTCAGTGTATTGCTGTGCTATTTTCATTTATTCTCTATCAAAAATGGCTTCGAGTAATAAGGGTGTTCCATGGACCAGTAAGGAGGTGCAGTGTCTGTTCACTGCATTGTCAGACGAATGTATTCAGCGTGAGTTAGACGGAGCCGCCCGGAATGAAAAAATATACCGGGAGGTCTCGACATCGGAGTCCTTTAACGGTGAGTTTTAATTTTTTTTTATTGTGCGTTTTTTCGCAAATATATTCGGTAAGACGCTCAGTTTATTTATGCAATAAAAAAGCTGTTCATTTGTGGATGGATCGCTGCTTTATTGCAGCACACTGCAGACTAAAGCTTTTATTTTAATTATTCATGTGAACAATACGCTGAAATAAGCTTATGTATTCTTGTTAAAAACTATTGTCTTTTCTGTATATATTGCACTTTCGTGCTGTATTTTATTGTGTGCATTTTCCTTGTAGAATCATCCCACGCGTCCGCCGCGACAGCCCACATGGATTATTCAACCGAGCCTTCATGACCCACAGCTGGCAGAGACGCCTTCATTCATCCGAGTCGTGACCCAGTTTGGGAAGCTGGTGTAGACACTCAGTGGTCGGCGTGTATAAAATGTCGATTAACCTTCATGTTGTGTTGCAAAGTTTTTTTTTTCTTTTAATATTTTGTATATAATAAAATGGAATTGTTTTGAAAGTGTGGTTTGTCTGTTATAACACTGAATTATAAAACAGTATAATTACATAGAAATTCCATTGCCTAATCTGATCAAAATGATACAAACGTTGACCTGAAGGTGAAAAACATGATTTTTTTAAATTCAGTACATCCAAAATGCCCTAGGATGTAAAAAATAATAATTTGGTGTTGGCCAGTGTGCCACCGTCTCATTATTTAATACGAATAAAAACAAGTTTCAGCTCATTATTTCTAGGTCATTTGGCAGTTAATTCAAAACAAAAGTGACTTGTGTTGTTGCAGCTTAATTATGAGATAAAATTAATTGTGAGATAAATCCACAGAGCGAGCAAGGCAATAATCCTTGGATCCTTTTTTGTCTCGTGTAAATAAGGACTCAGTCGGGTGCGTAACGTCACGGGAGTGTGGCCCCGCCTCGCTGAGAATCTGCTGCTGCCCCGCTTCTAAAACCTTCTAACAAACCATCACAGCACAAGCACAACACCGTGCTAATGGAGACAGAAGCATTCCGAGCCGTACTGAAGTGAATCGAGCCGTACTGAGGTGTGCTGGGCTAGTGGAAAACGGGCTTTACATTACTGCAATATCATATGGGGTAACACATTTCCAATTCGCCTAAAAAAGCTAGAAATTCTCCAAAAGAAAGTCATACGTGCCTTATCATGGTCTGAATATAATTCTCTTACTAGTCATCTTTTCCACTGTTATAACCTTCTAAGACTTGCTGAGCATAATTACTTCCAGAATGCCTGTATAATGTATCAGGTTGTCCACAAACTCAACTATAAATTATATGAACTCATTCCAACCTTCCTTCCCATGCACACCTATACCACTAGAAATAAAAACCAAATTACTGGGAAAAAACAAAGACTAAAATCCACCAGGTTTAGTATTGTGTGCAGAGGACCGCAGATTTGGAATGAGCTTGATGAGAATCTAAAACTGTTACCTTCCATCTCCATCTTCAAGAAAAAATTAAAAATGCAACTGGTGGGACCTTCCTGTGGTAATGTATCGTCACTTCCTGTGTTGCTGACTGTCTGTCTGTGGTTAGCTTTCCTCATTCTTGTCTCAGAGTGATGATGAGAAACTGATCCACGCTTTTGTTAGCTCTAGATTAGATTATTGTAACTCTTTATTATCAGGTTGTCCTAAAACATCTCTAAAAAGTCTTCAGTTGATCCAAAATGCTGCTGCAAGAGTTTTAACAGGTACCGGTACTAGAAAGAGAGATCATATCACTCCGGTTCTGGCCTCCCTTCATTGGCTTCCCATAGAGTTTAGAATTAGTTTAAAATGCTTCTTCTCACTTTTAAAGCTCTAAACAATCAGGCCCCTTTTTATTTAAAAGATCTGATACTACCCTATTATCCTAACAGAGCACTACACTCCCAAAATGCAGGATTACTTGTAACACCTAGAATCTCCAAAAGTACAATGGGAGGCAGAGCCTTCAGTTATCAAGCTCCTCTCTTGTGGAACCAGCTGCCAATCTGGATTCGGGAGTCAGACTGGATCTCTGTTTTTAAGAATAGGGTTAAAACCTTCCTTTTTGATATAGCCTACAATTAGGGAAGGATCATGTGTCTCTGAACCCTCCCTTAGTTATGCTGCTAGTAGGTTTATTCAGCTGGGGGACCTCCAATAATGCACTGGGCTTCACTCCTTTCTTCACTCTCAATGAAATATTTTTTTTTGCTGGTCATTAACATCTGTTTGTTCTCTCCCATAGATTGAGTCCCCATCGTGCTGTTTGCTCTACATGTCTGTTCTTTTCTTCTTTTCTATCCCCTCACCTCCCAGCCAGTCGCAGCAGATGACTGCCCCTCCCTGAGCCTGGTTCTGCTGGAGGTTTCTTCCTGTTTAAAGGGAGTTCTTCCTCTCCACCATTGCCAAGTGCTGCTCACAGGGGATCGCCTGATTGCTGGGATCTTTCTGCAATTGTGGGGGTTCCCCCTACAGCTGAAAGTGCTATGAGATGACTGTTGTTGTGAAATGGCGCTATATAAATGAAGTTGAATTGAACTGAACTGAATTGAATTGAACTTCTACCATTATATAATTAATCTGCTATTTGTTACACAAACTTGCTGACTGATGACTTGTTACTCCATTGTAATTTTGTTTTATATGTTGATTCACTCCAATAGTATTTAATAACTTGACTGTATATCTTGAACTCGCCTACTAATTCAATGTAAACAAATGCTGGGATTATGTGCTATATGTCTGTCATATGTTTGTTTGTTCCTGTACACAAAGACGTCAGACTGATTTCCATCGTGATTTTATAGTAGAATTGGGCTCCCTACTAAAAGCTTTAAATAGCTTATTTGGAATGACCCGTTCACACTCCAAATCAATGTAAAAAAAAGCCTATTATATACTGCTACTCATGCTGTTGATAATTCATATTGTAATTATTGTAATTCATTCATGCTGCTGATAATATGTGATGTGTGTGTGTGAATAAACTAAACTGAAGTGAACTGATTTGCCTGAGTAAGATGTGACCAAAATGGTTATTTACAGAATTTTTATTTTTTTTTTCATTCAATTACAAAATTGTTGTTGAAGAGGAAAAATATTTCTAGCACTTCAAGTTCTGCTCAGACTCAGCACTGTGATTGTGCTTTTATGCAGTTTTGATGTGCCTTTGTCATGTGCCAAGCGTACTTGGACAATGAGTAAAAAGTGCAAATTTTTCCTCATATTGATCTATGTTGGTTTGAAATTTGTCATATTCAACAAATTGAAGAACATCTGCTGCCCAGTTACATGTCTTGATTTCAAATTGTGACCCAACTGATTTTGTAATCGAATAGCCCCTTTATTGTAACTGTAACTCTTTTGAATTCAAGAATATGTTATTTACAACTCCCCAATACACAGTCTTATGCAAACATTTGGCCACCCCTGTACTTACATTTTAACTGAAAAGCTGTAAATGTTGTTCCTGTAGGATACAGAGGACATTCAATATTGCCAGCAAATGTTAACCTAAAGCTTCGTTTTCCTTCATGATCTGAATGGATTCATCATCAATACACACACATCATTATAAAGAGACATGGTCCCAGCAAGCATGTTCATGTGGGCCCCGTTATAGGTGAAACCTGGGCTGTCGTATGGGTCCCATGTGGGTTTGTCTGTGGGTTCCATGTTGGCCCCATCTCTGTTTGCCCACATGGACTTTACCTGTGGAACAGGTGAGCGGGTGATCTGCGTACGTTGAAAGTGGGTCAGCAGGTCTCTGGCGCCACTGGCAAAATTATGAGAAGAAAGTCACAAATTTAAGAGAGAAAAGGGGAAAATTGATGAGAAAAAAGTCATGAATTACAAAACAACAATAGCAAATATATGAGGAAAAACACAAAGTTATGAGAAAAAATTATAAAACTAAAAAATGCTACAAACTTAAAAGAACATTTTTAGAAATTTTCCAAGAAAAAAAAAGTCACAAATTTGTGAGGAGGAAATTAGAAAAACTTGCAAATAACAAAAACTTAGCAAATATATGAGTAAAATGAAATTTTTTGAGAAAAAAGTTACACATTTATGACGAGAAATGTTGCAAATTTATGAGAAAAAGTTGCATGTTTACAGTAAAAAAAAGGTTGAAAATTATTGAAAAGGTTCCAAATGTACACAAAAGTGTAATGTATTAAATATGATTAATATTATATTGTGTGTTATGGGTGACGGCTACACCTTTCCAGTTCCGCCGCAACCCAGAGTATAAAAGGCCGACCCAGAAGAGGACCAGCACCTCTCTCTTGATGGGAGCGCCTTCGGGTTTAGTGAGTCTGTACAATAAAGTTCCGTTCTACTGCATCTTCAGCCTCATTACTGAAGTATCCGTTATGGACATAACAATTAATACAGTTAAAAAATGGAAAACTTATGAGAAAGCTCCACAATTAGATGAAAAAGTTTGCAAATTTGCTAGAAAAAAGTCACAATTTTACATGAAAAACAAATTTCTAAAAAAGCTGAAAATTTAGAAAGTTTCGAATTTTCAAGAAAAATGTATCAAAACTATTTGAAAAAAAGTTACAAATTTACAAGAAAATAGCAAATTTATGAGAAAATAAGTTGAAAATAGGTAAACAGGTAAAGTCCATGTGGGCAAACACAGATGAGGCCCTTAAGAATTTCCAGTTTAACCTTTGATGAGGCCCACATGGACATGCTGGTTGGGGTCCCTACACACATTTTGAGAAAAAAAAAAAATCACCTAAACATGGTACTTGTGACGGGACACCCCCTGGAAGTGTCAGGTGACCCAGTGAGTAGTCAGTTTGTTCATTTCTTCAGAACAGCAGCAGACTGAAATACTCAATCACCCATTACTACTGGCTTTTAGTCACTGAGTTTCACCCATTTTCAACTTGGTGAAACCCCCCCCCCACACACACACACACACACACGCTCACCTCTGACCATTGGTCACTTCCACCACAGCACCGCCCCCACACCAACTCCTTTATAAAGAGAAGCCAAGCTGAGAGAGCTGAACCTGCACAGACCATCCCTTTAAGACACAGTCATCTCTGTTCTATTATGTAGGTCTGCTCATGTTGACAGTTTAGCTCAGCAGGACTTTGGAGAAACCTTTCTGAAGATTCCTCGTGCTCCTCTTTCACAGAGGCCAAATGGATCTGTCCGACTTCTCCTTCCCTCTCTCCTCCAGTGATGACCTCTACGACCCCTGCTTCAGCACCACTGATCTGAACTTCTTTGATGACCTGGATGCCCGTCTCTTGCACGTCGGCCTCCTGAAGTCAGAGGATCATCTTCAGCACCACGTCCCCACTGCAGAGGAGGAGGACCAGCATGTCAGGGCCCCCGGGGGCCTCCACCAGGCAGGGCACTGCCTGCTGTGGGCCTGCAAGGCCTGCAAGAGGAAGACCACACATGCCGACCGCAGGAAGGCAGCAACGATGCGGGAGAGGAGGAGGCTCAGCAAAGTCAACGACGCCTTTGAGACACTGAAACGCTGCACGGCCTCCAATCCCAACCAGCGGCTGCCCAAAGTGGAGATCCTGCGCAACGCCATCAGCTACATTGAGTCACTGCAGGCGCTGCTGAGGTCTGGCCAAGAGGACAGCTTCTACCCTCCACTGGAACACTACGCTGCCGACTCAGACACCTCCAGCCCCCGCTCCAGCTGCTCTGATGGCACGGTGAGTCCATGAACAGCTGAGCGCTTCCATGTGCTGTCTCATGAAATGTGAGGAATGTTCTGGGATGTTTATTTTAGTCCTGATTCACTTTGATGAGCACAGTCTTTAAAATAGACCTTAATGTGCTGTTGGTTGGCCTTTGAAATGATTAAGGTCTGTCACATTTCATAACACGCTACCATGCTTCAGATGATTCATATTTCAGTTCTTCTGGGTTGTATTTTCAGCTCATACTTCAGTTTTTCAAATGTCTCCTGTCCCTGCACTTGGTTTAAAAAAATCAGCAGCTGAGTTGAGCAACGTAGTACTGTCAACTGTCTTTGTCCTCCTAGATCATTTAAGGTGGACTTGTTGGTACTGATGTGCTTGATCTGTCTTTCTAGATGGACTTCATCTCCCCATGTTCAGCCCAAAATCAAAATAGTGAGGCTTCTTCCTGCAGCCAAACAGCTGATGGTGAGTATTGTCCTGCCACCATGTTTCCCTTTTAGAGACAACCCTGAGCTTTTCACTCTTCACTTAGGATAATAATAATAATAATAATAATAATAATAATAATAATAATAATAATAATAATAATAATAATAATAATAATATTGTTTTGTGTATCAGTAGTACTTGCAGTAACTGGGTTAGCTTTAAATAATAACAGAACATTTTCAAGTAATAGGTCTCTAATAGGCTCTAAAAATCAAAGTTACTTAGTTACAAAGCTACTTAGTTACCTGTAGTGAATGAAGCCACTAAGTTAGCTTTAGGTAATAAAAACTACTTGGCAGTTTAGACTTGACTTAGCCAGCTTCAGGCAATAGGACATTTTAAAAAACAGTGAATGCACTTGAAGGGACAGCGGTGATTGATTAGCTTTGAGCCACTAACAGTGTGAGGGTTTTGCTCTATAGCTGCTTCAGGCAGTGAATATACTTGGTTAGCTTTAGCCTATAGAAATACTGGATTCACTTCAGTCAATAAATGCTATCAGTAACTAAAACCTCATTCTTTGGATTAAGATATCGTTTCATACCACATACACCTACAAATTTTAGCTAATAGAAAAACTTACTGGTAGATTCTACATCAGTTTATTCATATAAACTACAGATGTTTTTCATTACTTCCATTCAAGACAAAACTATTTTTCCTCAATCTCTTCTCTAAAGATTACAGCAGCAGGAAAACATCAAACGTTTCCAGTTTGGACTGTTTGTCCAGCATCGTAGAGCGGATCAGCACAGACCCAGCTGTGGTCCCCCCAGGGGACAGCGTGGTGCCCCGGGGCCCAGGATCACCTCATAACAGCCCTGCAGTCTTGAGTCCATCTGAAGCCAACAGCATCTATGAGCCGCTGTAAACTTAATGGAGCCGAAGACTTGTATTCCACAGACAAAGTTAGCTTCTCCATCTGAAGGAGGAGGCTTGGTGAAATTAAAAACGCTGTAATATTCCTGTTTTCTAAAGAAAATGTTTGAAGTGTAGCGTTGTGGATGAGACACTTTTTTATTCTAACCAAAATGTATTTTCTGAGTCTATTTCGGTGTGGATGAGGACATTTCTTAAATTCTATTTTTGGCATCTGGAACAAGTAAAGGCGGTTAAGCCTTCCATGCATCCCAGCAGGATTATGAAGAGAAGACCTTCTCCAAAATTATCTGCTGATGATAACTGAGGACCATTTGGTGTGGCGACCTGACTGTTGAAGCAAAACATTCAACGTGGTTGTGATTGGTGTGTTGTACGTTTCTATATTATTTAAGTATTACAGAAATTTTAATAAAGTTATATTTATATTTTGACTTCTCTCAGTATTGATAATCATGTTCAAATATGTGTTTAGTAAATATTTTAAAATATATAAACTACTAGCAGCAATACAGCATACAGTGTGTAATCCTGATGACACTACAAGAGTGACATGACGCACCTGCTGACCAACCTCTGTTGCACCAAAGCTCAACTGGGCTGTGATGATTATATAGCTGATGTTGACCTGACGTGTCTCTCCAGAAATGTAACTATACATCATGGCAACGTTTTGTGTGGGACGGCCTTCCATATAACTGATTACTTTCCCAGACAGCAGCCTACGTGTGACAATGTCAGCATTACATAACATCCTGTGTGGTATTTATAGAGGCTAGAGGTTGGCAGATGATTCAAATCTGATGATTTCAGATGTTGGTAATGTATTGTTTTTGAGTAGCATTCAAGAAGGGTTATTGCTTCAGTATTCTTACTTTCTCAAGGGTATGTAAAGGATTGAACATCTATTAATGTTTGCATATTAGTTTTTATAGCACAAAAACAAAAACATGTACACTTTAAACACATAATTTACCTCATTTAATGCAGGACTTTATTCTTCAGTCCTGATATAGGGCAATATTACAAGGATGCGGTCGGTCAGTCAGTCAGTTGTCACTGATTCACAACACATTTATGGGCATTTCCAAGTTTATTTCCTTATCACAGCAGCACAGAAACAGTTCAATTCAATTCAATTCAACTTTATTTATATAGTGCCATTTCACAACAGTCATCTTATAGCACTTTCAACTGTAGGGGAAACCCCCACAATTGCAGAAAGACCTCAGCAATCAGCGATCCCCTGTGAGCAGCACTTGGTGACGGTGGGGAGGAAAAACTCCCTTTTAGCAGGAAGAGGCCTCCAGCAGAGCCAGGCTCAGGGAAGGGCAGTCATCTGCTGTGACTGGCTGGGGAGTGAGGGGATAGAGAAGAAGAAGAAAAAGAACAGACATGTAGAGAGCATTGCATTGAACAAATTTTCTGCTGGACACAAAGTCAAACAGGGTTGTCCTAACACTTTCAGGGCCCTATTAGGATGATCATCCACACACTTTTCCACCAGTCTTCCCACTGTACTCCAGTGTTTTTGTTAGTTTCTCTCAGTGCATTGTCAGCTTTTATGTGTTGTGTCACACCATCAAATTACCAGTAGACGTTGCACCTGCTATGCGCTGGGAGGAGGCACCTCATTTCAAAGAGGTATGGCGGTGCACAATCCAATGTGCATCACTTTATAGTGCATTCAATGAGAATCCACTTTTGATCAGGAAAAAGGAGGTGAAAAGTCTTTAAAAGACTTTAGCTGCAGCAGGTGGTGAGAGCTCACAGGACTGCGGGGGCTGAGCCTCACCACCGGGGATCAGGCAAGATGATTTATATGTGGGTAATAGAGAATGAAAGGACACTTGCCTGTGTTCCCGGGGCATGATGTGTTCTGCTGCAGTAGGTGTTGAATCTGCCCTCTCCGTGACCTCAGCGGTTATGGGCCGCTCAGTGGAATGTGAAGGAGCCGCCCCTGCAGACACAGTGATGGGCGGAGCCGGGAAGAAAACAGCTGACCTGTCAGCAGCTGGAGGAATCACTGAGGGGACAGCATTAAATCTACCGTGGAACACAGTGAAGACAATCATCATCAATTGGAGATAATATGACACAGAAGTGACGTTACCAAGAACTGGACATCCCTCCAAAATTGATGAAAAGACAAGAAGAAAACTGGTCAGGGAGGGTGCCAAGAGATGGATGGGAACATTGAAGGAGCTGCAGGAATTTCTGGCAAGTACTGGCTTTTTAGTACATGTGACAACAATCTCCTGTCTAGGGTGGCAAGATGGAGTCCTCACAAAAAGAACACCGTTCCTACAGTGAAGCATGGTGGTGGCACCATCATGCTTTGGGGCTATTTGTCTTCAGCTGGAACTGGGGCCATAGTCAAGGTGGAGGGAATTATGAACAGTTCCAACCGGCTGGTCCCTCAAGCCACAGCCTGACCACTCTTCTCCAACACCACTGGTGATTGAAAAGTTCAGTCCATATAAAAGGTCACAGCCTATAATATTCTTCCCATCGGTGGTCACCACAAACTGCAGGTCAGACACCTCCACTGATTTGTACCTAGCCGTCAGTTCCACCGAACCCACAATGGCTAGCCTTTTTGCCTCCATACCCACACAATGGCGCTGAATGACCTCCCATTTGGTAGTATGGGAAGAGACTTCTCATGGTAGGCCAATTAAACACAGACCTCACTGCTCCCGTGTCAATCAGCAGCGGTACCTCCTCTTCGTTCAGCTTCACCGTACAGTATGTATGGCCATCTGTGTTCGGGGAGACGGCGTGGATAACTGTAGGAGTTGGAGCAGGGTGTCCGCTTTGTATCGCCATTCCCCTCGCTCGAACCTATTACAGGCCCTGGCAAAATGATGCTGAAGTCCGCACTTGCTGCAGCATTTTCCTCTTGCTGTACACTCTCTTGCTATATAGTGGTGCTTAGCGGACCCACAACCCAAACACCTGGGTGATCCCGAGGTGGACCTTATCTTCACAGCTGTAGCACATTCTGCCTTCTCCTGCTTGCTATTATCACTGTCCGGGTCCACAGCCTGCGCCGTTGATTGTGATTCAGAGCGGTACAGCATACCTCTCACCGAGGTCACATGATAGACTGTCCACTGCTTCACACTGCTGAGCTATCTCAATGAACTTGGATAACATCAACTTGCCCGAGTATGTAAGGAGCTTCGACTTTTTAGCCAGGAAAACAGCATGTTCCACCAACTGGTCACGGGCCATCTCTTCCTCCAATGCTCCAAACTGACAGTCTTTGGCCAGTTGGCGTAGGTCTGTTACAAACCGCTACACCGACTCGCCAGTCCACTGGCAGCGCTGTCGAAACTGGATCCTCCGGGCAATGACGTTTTCCAGAGTGCGAAAATGACGCGCCATTAGCTCAACAATGTCCTCAAAGCTATCACTAGCACCCAAGGTAGAAAGGATCCACTGTCCTTCCATACCCAAACTATGAACCAATATTACCCGAGCCCATATCTTCTTCAGTTCACCAAGGTTCAGAGCCACCAAGTAATTGCGGAATGTGGCGAACCATCTCATCCAAGGGACCGGTGGCTCGCTGGGAAGCTCCAGAAACAGCTGAATGATAGTGACTCCCGCGTCCATGTGTTTTACCCTTGTCGCCAAATGCTATGTCTGTAATTGAGGGTGAATGACGAGACTTGAGGTGAAACTGAACAAGACTTTATTATAGACTCACAAGTCATACAGAAGCACTCCGCTAGGCTGAGAGGTGGTCAAAGAGACCGCCCCCCTTCCTCACAGCCCTCTTATACCCTGGGTGGCGGCGGAACCAGAAGGTGTAGCCACCACCCGTGTCACACCACAATAAGTCCTAAAAACAACACTACACAGGGGTATAGTAGTAATAATAATAATAATGATAGTGGTTAAAATAAACCTTCAGTTGTAGAGAGCAGGCACATCTGTCCACTCATGGTAATAAGCAGCGATGTACGGTCAGGCGAGGCCGGTGAAGCTGAAAATCATGAGCAGAGGCTGTGCAGTACTGTTGTCCCAATGAGAGGGGGCGTGCTTGAGCACTGTAAGCACAGGAGGTTTTTGTTTTTTAATAAAGAAAAAAAAGGACATTTTTTTTAACAAAGTAACAGCCAGTTTTGTCCAGGAGGACAGACAAATATACTTAATTTAAAAGTAATAATACATCAGATTTATATAGTGCTTTTCATGGAAAATCAAAGACACTTTACAATGGATACATTATTCATTCACTCCACAGACAACAGCAGTGGTAAGCTACCTCTGTAGCCACAGCTGCCTGGGGCAGACTGATGGAAACGTGGCTGCCAGTCTGTGCCAACGGCCTCTCCAACCAATATTTGTACACCTTAGCTTTGTTTCAGATATCTTTATCATTGTTATTTATTACTTTCCCTGTGTTATATTTATTACCTATTCCTATACTGTTGAATGTTTTTTTCTAGAAACACAAGTTTCTTTTGGATAAATCTTATCAAATCTTAGATGTGCCACGGACACTGGAGGAGAGGTGGGTGAACTGTCTTGCCTACGGACACAACAGCAGGTGGTCTGCGGAGAGCGGGATTCAAACTGCCAACCATCCGGTTATTAGACGACCTGCTCTACCCCATGAGCCACTGCTGCCCACAAGGTAGTAAAGGTAAGACCATATGTGCATAGTTGTTTCATATACTTGAATTTGTAATGAATGAGTGCAAATTGTGGCGATGTAACACAGAGACATGCAGCTCTTCGAACCACTAATTTATGTTCTCTTTGCCCAAAAACAAAGTACAATGAATTCTGTGCCCACAAAAGATGAACATCAAAAGTAAAAAAAGTAAAATAATTGAAAACATTATACTTGTGTAACCGAGGGTCTTCGTTGTCTATACTCAAGGAGAGTTATAAAGGGAAAACATGGACTTCTATTACTGCCTATTCTGGAAATTCCATTAAGATAAGATAAGATAAGATAAGCCTTTATTAGTACCACAATGGGGAAATTCCAGGATTGCAACAGCACAGGGATAGCAACACTCAGAGCAATAATTAAGAAGATACGAAAAATATAAATAAGAGCAGTGGATATACATACGTACACATAAATATATAAATATATATACACACAGTGCGGAGCATTGTAGCAAGATGGAATAAACAGCATAACCGTCTACTTAGTTATCCTACATAGTAAGAATATATACCCATACATATTGTCACCCTCCGTAGCGACTGATATTGTCCTAGTTGTATACCGGAGGGGACCATTTGTGTAAGTCTGTTGCGTCTTTTTCATTCAATACTATTAGGTCGTCACGTTTTTTTGCTATCTCTGCGAGCAGCCCTGCTTAGGTTATACAGTCTGACAGCCGTAGGTAGGAAGGACCTGCGAAACCTCTCGGTTGCACACCTAGGATGATGTAGTCTGCTGCTAAATGAGCTCCTCAGTGCATTCAATATGTCCTGCATAGGGTGGGACTCGGACTCCAGCAGAGATGGCAGTTTAGTCACCATCCTTTTCTCTCATATCTCTTCCAGTGGTCAAGGCGTTGCCCCAGGACAGATCTAGCTTTCTTGATCAGTTTGTTCAGTCTCTTCCTATCGGCTGCTGTAATGCCGTTGCCCCAGCAGACCACTCCAAAAGTGATGGCTGATGCCACCACCGTGTCGTACAATGTCTTCAGCAGTGCCCCTTGTACACTAAAAGACCTGAGTCTCCTCAGTAGGAACAGCCTGCGCTGTCCCTTCTTGTAGAGTGCGTCGGTATTGTGTGACCAGTCTAGTTTATTGTTCAGATTAACACCCAGGTACTTCTACCATCTCAATGTCTGTTCCCTGGATGTTTACTGGTGCTGTGAGGGGTTGTCCTTGCCTGCGGCAGTCCACCACCAGCTCCTTAGTTTTCCTCGCGTTGATCTGGAGGCAGTTCCGATGGCACCAGTCCACAAAGTCCTGGATAAGTCCTCTGTACTCAGCTTCATCTCCGTTGGAGATGAGGCCGACGATCGCAGAGTCGTCAGAGAACTTCTGTAGATGGCAGTGTGTTGTGTTGTGTGAGAAGTCCGCAGTATAAAGGGTCAACAGGAAGGGAGCCAAAACCGTTCCTTGGGGGGTTTTCACAAACTGTGTCCGGTTAGTGAGGTAGTCCAGGATCCATGATGACAGGTGCTGGTCCACCCCTGCGCACAGCAGCTTGTCCTTTAGGATCATCGGTTGGATGGTGTTGAAAGCACTGGAGAAGTCAAAGAACATGATCCTCACCGCATTCCCGGGCTTCTCCAGGTGGGACAGAGAACGGTGAAGGATTTTTATTTATTTTATTTGTTTATTTGACAGGGACAGTGCAATAAACATAGACAATTAATCAAATGACAATCATTTTAATGTGTTGCACAAAGAGTGTATAGCTATTAGCTAATTTGCAACTCTTGTCCCTGGATGGGCTTTAGAAAGAAGAAACAGGTAAAAAGAAAGAAGGATAAGGAAAAGAAAAAATGAAAACAGAATAAACAATAAGATAAGATAAGATAAGCCTTTATTAGTCCCACAATGGGGAAATTCCAGGATTGCAACAGCACAGGGATAGCAACACTCAGAGCAATAACCACATACATCAATGCAAACAAGATTACAAATATACAATATTAAAACCTGGTTCACATTTGCCTATTTCAGGTCTCCCTCCCTTCGTCACTCACTATAAACAAACACATTCATTCCTTCCCTTCATTCACTCTCACCCTGCAGACAATCATTTCATACATGGGTACATTCTTGCTTATTTTTCAGCCAGTTTTTAACCTTTGTAGTAAATGTTTTAAAGTCCGTTATTATTTTAATTTCATTTGGTGGAAGGAGGAAGATCACTGCATCCTCCACCCCAATGCCATGCTGGTAGGCGAACTGGAGTGGATCCATCGCTGGTCCCACCAGGGGGCGGAGGTGAGCAAGGAGCAGTCTCTCCAGGGTCTTCATCATGTGAGACATCAGGGCCACTGGTCTGTAGCTGTTCAGATCTTTGGGGTGGGAAGTCTTTGGTACAGGTACCACACAAGATGTTTTCCACAACTGTGGTACCCTCCCCAGCTTCAGGTTCAGGTTGAAGATGTGCTTCACAATCCCACACAGCTGGTCTGCGCAGGACTTGAGGAGCTTCGCGCTGATGCCGTCCGGTCCCGAGGCCTTCCTCGCCTTGATCTTCCTCAGCTCAGTCCTCACCTGGGTCTTAGTGAGGGTCAGGTTGGGGGGCTGTGTGCTAGGAGTGGGGGGGTGTTGGTGGAGTGGGGTGTGGACAGCAGGTCTCGATGACTTTAGAGGCAGCAGTGGTTGTTGTGCAGTCGGGGGGGGAGGGCGGTTGGTCAAACCTATTAAAAAACAGGTTCAGATTGTTTGCCCACTCCCTGCCCCCCGTGGCCTGGGGGGAGGTATTCTGGAGCCCAGAGATAGTTTTAAGGTTTCTCCAGACCCCGCCGATGTCACTCTGTTGCAGCTTGTCCTCCATCTTCTTCCTGAAGCTGTCCTTGCCTTCTCTGATCTTTCTCTTCAGCTCCCTCTGAACAGACTTCAGCATCTCCCTGTTCCCTGACCTGAAGATCCTCTTCTTCTCTCTCAGAAGTGTTTTTATCTCAGGGTTGATCCAGGGTTTGTTGTTCGAGCAACACTGTATGGTCTTGGTGGGTACGGTGTTGTCCACACAGAAGCTGATGTAGTCCCTGATGGTGTGAGTGAGGCCATCAATGTCCTCACCATGTGGCTTGCAGAGCTGCTCCCAGGCAGTGATTTCAAAACAGTCCTTTAGAGCGTCCATTGCCTCCTCAGACCATAACTTCACTGTGCGCATGGCCGGAGGTTGTCTGTGTACTAGGGGTTTGTACACCGGCAGGAGATGAACCAAGTTGGTAGTGGTGGTTGGGAGTGGTGATGAGGTGTACGCCTCCTTAGTGTTTGCATAGAATAAGTCCAGTGTTTTATTGTTTCTAGTGTGGCATGTGACATACTGGGTGAACGTGGGTAGAATGGGGGACAGTGAAATATGGTTGAAATCACCTGAGATGAGGAGAAGAGCAGCTGGGTGTTCTGTCTGCAGCCTGCCAGTTACTGAGTGGATGACGTCACGCACTGTCCCAGCGTTTGCCGTTGGATTTGCATAAATAACAATGCAGATCATGTGTGAGTATTCCCTCGGGAAATATGTAGGCCGCATGCTAACAGCTAGCTACTCGATGTCTTTGCTACAGTGCTGTTCCTTAACCGTGATATGTCCCGGTCTGCACCAGTAGTTATTGACATACATTATCACTCCTCCGCCCCTTGTCTTCCCACTGTCTGGTGTCCAGTCTGCCCATATTGCGTGGAAACCCTCCAGTTTGATGTTAGCATCAGTTGCTAGTTCTGTTAGCCACGTCTCGGTAAACAACATCAAACTACTCTCTCTGAAGACGCTCTCGTAGCAGGAGATAGCCGCTAGCTCATCAGTCTTATTGAGTAGCGATCGAACATTCCCCATAATGACGGATGGGAGGACAGGTCTGTACCTTATATTCCTCGCCCGCTGTCTTACTCCAGCTCGATATCCACGCCGTTTCTGTCTTATTTCTCCTGGTATGTCGAGTTTTTGTGTTAGCATCGTGGGCCGGTTAAGTGCTAACAGCTGGTCTCTATTGTGCTACCTCCTGCAAGAAACAGTGGCTCCGTCCGCTGGCTCAGGAGACATTTGGGCGATCTACGTGTTTGGATGGAATAAAGGTGACGCTGGATCAGAAAGATTAGCAAGAGAGCCAGATAGTAAATAGAAATACGAAGAAATTGATCCGCTGTTGCAAAAAGGCAGCCTACTCATGTGGCGCCGGAAGTGATACTAAGTGATACTAAGTGATATTAAAGCGTACCTGTGGTGGTCGTCTAAACGCATTCAACTTGAAAACATTAGGCAAAGTATTCGTTATTTGGTTAAATAGTTATTGCCAGCCATATACCACCAGAGAAATATGCAAATACGACCGCAGGCATGGCCAGCCAATGAAAACTCTGCGTGCAGCCATGACACATGCGGATGTGACGTCATATCGTTGCCAATACTCCGCCTGTATGAGAGACTAGGGTGCTGTTGTGAGTGTTTTTATTCTATTATGGCTGAATTGTCGGACTCTGAGGAAGAATTCGTCCAACATGGCTACAGGTTTGAGCCAGAAAGGTCTTCTGAGGGTGAAAGTGACGAAGTGGTCCTCACACACAACGCAATTTCGTCTGAAAGGAAACGTCTGTGCCCTGTTCCGAGATTGCGCAATCACTTTTCCGCTACGATCTTCTGACAAGGTGAGCTGGGCTTGGGTACACAAAAGAAGTGTTTATCTTTGTTTTTTCGCTTATTACTGAGACATCCAAAGGCTTTACATTCCGCCATGTTGCGATATCCATATCGCATTGTATGTTTTTGTTGTTACAAGAGCGCCGAGTGTCTGCTGCTCTGTATATAGTTTTAGCGGTGAGGGAGGAGCCCAGCGCCGAATCATCGGCCGTCTGGCGGCCGTTATGACCTCAGATCAGACGAGACGACCCACTGAATTTAAGCATTTATTTATTTATTTTCTACTCGTTTTAGTTTTGCATTTAATATGAACCCTGAGTTTGAAATAAACGTTTGAATTTGAATTTGAATATCCTGAAAGCCACTGCTCATCCGGGCACTCCAGGCTCAGCCAATATTGATCCAGACAGTATCCACGACACTACGTCACAGGAAGCGTCCTGGCAGGCCATGTAGCTGCCAGTATGGCTGCTCGCATGTTTTGCTGACATCGCTGAACCAGCACATCAGCAATGGATTTATATCAAATTGCTTTGAACTTGAACTTGAACTTAAACTTGAACTAGAACGTGAGACAGGGGCTCAATATAATATCTTTTTTTTCACGACCACCACAGGTACGCTTTAAGTGATATTAAGAGGTGGTTCAGTGAAATACTTTACACTAGTTTTGTTAAATTTATTTATAAAACCCAGTTTGTAAAACTGACCCTGAAAGCATCATAGCCTCACCAGAAATTAAACTCACATCACTGATAACAGGAGTATGAAAAACTTGAAAAATGACCAATTTAAGATCTGTCGTCTTCATAGATGGAGTTGTTCACATTTGGCAAATGGCCTGCCACTTTAATTAGCTGCTTCTGGAGATTAATTGCAATTAAATTTCTGTCAAAGATGAATTCAATGGATATACAGTAAATCCCCTATAAAAACAAATGTACGTTTTCTAAAATGGTATCTCAAGCCCTTTTTTCTACAGACAAAATCTTTCATTGTCTTACAGTTTTGTATCGAAATCTTTTCACTTTTCCTCCTTCAGATTCTGTGAATAGGCCCACCCACATCCCACAAGGCTGGCGGCTAGCATTACATTAAACAGCATAATTCCTGTGATAAAAAAGACTTACCATTTGAAGGACATGCCCAGTGGTATGCACAGTGGCCCAGTAAAATGACTGCAGTTTAATGGTAAAATCCATCTTAGTCTGGGTCAAGTTTTCAAAGCAGCTGTTCAGAAATGCTAACTTCCCCTTGAGGCTAGCTTCAATTAAGCCAGAGAGTCCTGATTGGCTCAACACTACAGAGCAGCTATAGTTACGTCACCTAAAACACTCCATCTAAGCTCACCTTTTTTCAGGGGGCAAAGCAAAACATAAGATGTTTGAGGGATTTCTCTCATGATATGTCTTGTAAGTCATAAAAAAACATGTTCCAAACATGTTAACAAGAAAAACAAAACTGGATTTTTGGAGGAGTGTCACTTTATTCGACTTTCACCACTAATATACTGTATGTTTTCCTTGGAAGACCATTTGCTGAGGATCTTTTAACCTGAATCAATCATTTCCAGGCTAAACTTAATTTCTTCAGTAATCTGTGGTGGTGGGACTGACACAGAAAATAGATGCTCATTTTCAAAAAGTTATACAGTGATGACAGCAGAATGTTAATCCAGTTTCGTCTGCTCATTGGCAAGACCTTGAGTAGACGTTGGCTAGACATCCTGAAAGGTTGGAGGTTGGGCCAACATTGGGCCAATGTATGTGTGCTGTTGGGGAAGTTTGCAAATGATTGTTCAAAGTGAATAAATTTAATCTTTATAAATTATTTCCTGAATTTCAATGTTACTTGACACGGTCACTACAGTCTGATATTTAAATGACCACGTCATTCCTGCAGCTTTTAAAACACAAAATGAATCAAAGAAGACTGCATGTCTCTGCACTTTATTGTTTACATGTCACAAACACGACAGCATTTTTAAAGATTTATAGCTTTATTGAAAATCAAACCATCTCAGTCATGCAGACACAGGCGTCACACACGTCCGACTGTTGCTCAGAGCGGTGTTGTCTCCGGAAGTCAGAATCGCTGCTGTGGCCACATAAACGGGCCTCCTGTTCTGTCTGAGCGGCACTGAGGTTCTGCTCACTTTCTGCGGCGAGAGGCAGCTCCCTTCTTGCTGCTGCAAGGCACAAAGTGCAAAAAACAGTGTGAGTTCTGCACAATGGCACTTTGTAATAAAAATGGCACTATGAAACAAAAGTGACACTTTGTAACAAAAGTGAAACTTTCTAAAAAAATGACACAATGTAACAAAAATGACACTTTGTAACAAAAGTGAAACTAAAAAAATGACACTTTGTAACAAAAATGGCATTATGTATCAAAAGTGGCACTATGTAAGAAAAATGACACTTTTTAACAAAAATGACACTTTGTTACAAAAGTGGAACTTTTCAAGAAAAATTGTCACTTTGCAAAAAAAGTGACACTATGTAACAAAAGCGGCACTATGTAACAAAAATGGCACTTTGTATTAAAAATGGCACTTTGTAACAAAAGTGACACTATGTAACCAAAGTGGCAATATGCAACAAAAATGGAACTTTGTAACAAAAGTGAAACTTTCTAACAAAATGACACTATGTAACAAAAATGACAATTTCTAACAAAAGTGACAATAAAAAAAAATGACACTTTGTAACAAAATTGTCACTATGTAACAAACGTGACACTATGTAACAAAAATGACACTTTGAAAGAAACATGGCACTTTGTAAGAAAAACTGTTATTGTGTAACAAGTGAGACTATGTAGCAAAAGTGGCACTATGTAATAAAGATTGAACTTTGTAACAAAAGTGACACTTTGGAACAAAAATGAGACTATATAAAAAAGGCACATTGTAACAAAAGTGGCAATTCCTAAGAAAAATGTCACTTTATTAAAAAATGGCACTATGCCACAAAAGTGACACACTGTAACAAAACTGGCTCTTTGTAACAAAATGTGACACTTTATAAGAAAGTGGCACTATGTAACAAAATAAGACTGTGTAACAAAAGTAACACTATGTAAAAATGACACTATATAACAAAAGTAACATTTTGTAAAAAAAAAAAAGACACTTTGTGACGCAAATGACACATCCTTTCATGTTGTGAGGAAAGCAGCAGTGTCTGAATGGCGGACAGCTGACTAGCAGCATGGCTAACATCTTTAAGCCTTCAGCTCCCTCTGGTGTGATCTTTCGTCACAGACTGCAGCCACAGGAGGTGCTGTGACTGGATTTAATCAAAGCCTTACATGTTTCCACAGCAGAACCGGTCAGAGCAGAACACCTTCCTCTGCCGTAGGTACAATGTGTGTGTGTGAGATAAATAAAGAAACTTCAACACTTTGATTTTTCATTTGAAATCATATGCATGGATACTAAAGTCACATAAGGACACCAAATGCAGACATGTTACGGTCCCCACATCCATGACAAAGACACGGCCACACATCTTGTTCTGCTGTGTTCTGCTACTCACTGTTTCTGCAGCTCGTCAATGCGGTTCCTGAGAGAGATGACCTGAAAGACACACAGCTGTGATTTTCATCTGACACCTTAAACCTTTCAGTGTTCTCCACCTCACAGTAGCAGCTGTCAGTCAACATCACAGCGTTCATGCTGGAATAAATGGGCAGTGCAGGAGCTTATTTAATTAAACACAGGACATGTCATCTAAAAGCCTTCCATGCTGTAGAAATCCCAGAATCTGATGATTGTTTCTGAGCAAGATGTTGGTGACAGCTAGAAACAGTAGGCATTAGTTTTCAACACGAGGGGTGGGGGTGTTCACTATGTTACAACAATGTAAAAATTTGGTACAGTATCACAAGAATAAAAATGCAAAGATATGATTGTGAGATCGTATATTATATATCAAAGTCAAAGTCAAAGTGCCTTTATTGTGATTACATTGCTAATAAACAATGCAACGAAATTGAGGTGCTGCTCCCTAAAAACAAACTATCACACTTACAGTTCACTCATGCATTTAACATTCTTATAATTACAACAATAAATAATGCTTGAAACAATATTACCTAAAAGTTGAATACAATATGTACGTAGCAATAATGAAAACATACTGAGCGATAAATATATAAGACCAGCTTATACACACAGGGTTATTGCCACAAAATAACCTAAAATAACAAAAAATATCAGCAGTCTGTGCGTGTTACATAAATTCGTTCAAAATACGTACTGCTGCTGGGAAAAAACTATGATTAAACCTGGTAATCCGGGTTTTATGGGATCTGTACCGCTTTTCTGAGGGGAGCAAGTGAAAGAAATCATGGCCTGGATGACCACAGTCTTTAACTAGAAAAGCATTCGGAGAGCGCAGACCTCCGCCAAGCGCCGCAGTTCTGCCCATACAGTCTTGAGATTCCTTGATCATGAAAACATATGACAAGCAGTGGTTCAGTAGTTATTCACGAAAATGGCATTTTCCGTAATGGTGGCCACAGTTCCTCCCATACAGTGTTTGTGTGTATGCTTTCAGATTCCTTGACCATGAAAACATATGACTAACAATTGGATTGACAATGATAGGATTAGTGGTTCAGTAGTTATTCACGAAAATGGCATTTTCCGTAATGGCGGCCACAGTTCCCCCCATACAGTGTTTGTGTGTACGTTTTCAGATTCCTTGACCATGAAAACATCTGACAAGCAATTGGATTCACAATGATAGGATTAGTGGTTGAGTAGTTGTTGAGGAAAATGGCATTTTCCGTAATGGCGGTTTAGCACTCCAGTTCCCCCCATACAGTGTTTGTGTGTACGTTTTGAGCTTCCTTGACCATGAAAACATATGACAAGCAATTGGATTGACAATGATAAGATTAGTGGTTCAGTAGTTATTCACGAAAATGGCATTTTGCGTAATGGCGGTTTAGTGCTACAGTTCCCCCCATACAGTGTTTGTGTGTACGTTTTGAGATTCCTTGACCATGAAAACATATGACTAGCAATTGGATTGACAATGATAGGATTAGTGGTTCAGTAGTTATTCACGAAAATGGCATTTTGCGTAATGGCGGTTTTCTTGTGGACGGTGATCCAGATCACCACCAAAATCTAATCATCTGTAGGATACCCCATTTCTGACAATCTGTGAAAATTTCATGAAAATCCATCCATAACTTCTTGAGTTATCTTGCTAACAGACAAACAGACAAACAAACAAACAAACAAACAAACAGACAAACCAACGCCGATGATCACATAACCTCCCCCTTTGGCGGAGGTAATGATGGCAGTAGCTCTGTTGAGGTACCGAGACCTGGAAATCTCTTCCAGAGAAGGGAGAGAACAGCCAGTGATTTTTTGCGCAGTCTCGATAACTCTCTGGAAGGCTTTGCGCTCTGCGGCTGAACAGCCCCCATACCAAACCATGATGCCATATCACAAAATGCTCTCAATAGCAGAGCGATAAAATAAAACCAGCAACTGTGCATTCAGGCCATTCCTGATATTGACACTGTTGAGATTGACCAAGATAAAACAAAAAATCTAATTATAAGTTGTATATATAGAACGCCGGGAACTTGCATTGAGACATTCAGAGATAAATTAGTCGAGCTGTACAATAATATTACTAGTAAGAAAATGGTAGTAATTTGTGGAGATTTCAATATTGATTTACTAAATCCATTTCAACAAAATGTAATTACAGAGTTCATGAATTCTATGTACAGCATGAGTCTATATCCCACAATAACACATCCCAGTAGAATCACAGTTCACACTGCTACACTTATTGACAACCTGTTTGTTAATATTATTGATAAGAAAATAGAAAGTGGATTATTGATAAATGAGATAAGTGACCACTTGCCAACCTTTGCACTTATCCATGGCCACACGGGGCCCAATACAGAAAAATTTTTAAAATCGTTCAGATACAAATCACAAAATGCAATCAGTTCTTTTAAAGAAGACTTGCTGAAGCAAGACTGGACAAAAGTCTATGTATCAGATGTAAATGAAGCCTATCACACATTTATGAACATTGTAACCACTCTTTATGAAAAAAATTGTCCATTAGTAAAGAAAAAGCTTAAATATAAATTTGTCGATAAGCCATGGTTAACCAAAGGATTACAAAAGGTGTGTAAAAAGAAAAATTTATTATATAAAGCTTTCCTAAAGAAAAGGACAAAAGAAGCAGAGCAGTGGTATAAAACATACAAAAATAAGTTAACATATATAAAAGATGTAGTAAAAGAGACTATTACAGTAAAGAACTGGAGAAAAAACAGAGACAATATTAAAAATACATGGACAATACTTAACAATATTCTTGGAAATAAAAACAGAAATACAAGCTACCCAACCAATTTTTCAAAAAATAATAAAACGACTCAGAGTGTGAATGCAGCTTCACCTGCAGATGAATTTTAATAACTTTTTTTGTTAACATTGGTCCTAATTTGGCTCGAGGAATACCCATTACGGCACCTACAGGTGATACAATAAGCAAAAACACTGCTATAAAAGACTCCATTTTCATAAAGAACACAGACGAGAGAGAGGTCATTGAAATTGTTAAATCGTTTAAAAGTAAAACATCTACGGACTGTGATGGTATTGACATGCTCTTAGTCAAAACTATTATTGAATGCTTAGTGAAACCACTGACGTATATCTGTAACCTGTCTCTCCAAACAGGTATATTTCCCAATGCAAAGAAAATAGCTAAAGTAATTCCGATATACAAGACGGGTGACAGAGGGGAATTCTCAAACTATAGACCAATTTCACTATTGCTGCAATTTTCCAAGATACTTGAAAAAATATTCTATGAGAGAATTGACAACTTCATACTGAAGAATAATTTATTGTGTGAGCAGCAATATGGGTTCAGACACAAGAGGACAACTGCATTTGCTCTAATGGAATTTATAGAAAAAATATCAACTGCCGTTGAAAATAAAGAGTATTCAGTTGGGGTATTCCTGGATCTTAAAAAAGCATTTGATACAGTGGATCACAATTTATTATTAAAGAAACTACAAAATTGTGGTATTAGGGGGGTAGCACTGTCCTGGTTAAGTAGCTACTTAAAGGCCAAATGTCACGTAATTTTTTTTTCTAAATGACAACGAATTTAGATAAAATACACATAGCTTAAACCAAATATTCATACCGGAGACCATATCACCCACCTGTATTTACATAATTGCACAAAATACACCAGGTGAAGGCCCCACCTTGCTTGCTGGCTTGTGACAGCCAGTCCAGACCACGCCCATGTTTTTGACATCACCAGTTGTACCCTGGCTGCCCTGCCTATCCACATTCACACTTATCAACATTGGACAATCATGACGGAAAGTGACAGCAATTGTGAACAAATTAGTTTAGTTTTGTCTTTTTTTTTTGTCTTTTTTTTTTTGTCAGTGGTTCAGACAGTGACAGAGGCACTGAACCTTACCGGTTCGAGCCGTCCGAGACGGAATCAGATGCTTTGTCTGATGACAACAGTTCCAACGATGACCAGAGAGCAGAACCAGTGGAAAATGTCATTGAACTGGACATTAATCGCCTCCAGAATTGCGAAGCCGGAGGGGGTCTGTCGAGGGCGCCCCATAAATATTGATTTTTCGGAAGCCATTATTATTACAGTGGAGGAGAGCCGCTGCTGTCAAGAAATTGACCAGACCAATATGAAAATGGAGGCGCATACCTGTCAAGGGAGACGTTTTCGCCGTATTTTGGTGCCAAGCGCGGCTGTGGGAGACGGCAGAGTGGTTTGGGACACTTTTCTGGGAAATGTTTTAAATGTAGTTCGTGTTGTTATTGTCAAATATTTTAAGGAAAATATGGGGAAAATGCAATTTTAGCAAAAACGGGCGTATTGCCATTTCTGTACGCCCAAAAGAAAAAATATACTGGAAAAAAAACTGAGTGTCTTGAGGACTCCTGTGTGTGATCACTCACAGCTGGGGCGGGCTGATCGCTCAGCGGGAGCTCTTCTCACTACTGTTCGAAGTGTGGAGTCACTCATTAGTTTAATTGTCTGGGCGGGCTGATCGCTTAGCGTCAGCTATTCTCACTACCATGAGAAGTAATTAGGACAATGGTTTAACACGTTAAGCTGTGCAGCGGTTGCGGAACAGACAGAGATCCCAGAGAGGTGTGCCTTGTTGCTCCGCCGTTCCTTATAGCCGCTTTTTACGGTGTTGAAGTACGGCGAAAACGTCTCACTTGACAGGTAAGAAAACATTTCCCAGAGAAGTGTCCCTTATTACCCAGCTGTCCCTGATAGTCCCGTTTTAAGGTATGGGTGAAATATCCAATTTTTTCTTTCTTGTTGCTCACTTCAACCTTCCAGTCTCCATATAAACAATCAATTGAAATACCCCAAGCATCAAACTAGGGTGCAATCGATTTCGTCACTTCCGCCTTCTTCCCCAGGCGATTCCAGGGGCAGTGTCAGGCCAAGCGCGGCAGTTTTAAATTAACGAATATTCCGTTGTTACTGAAGCATATGCACCAAGACCCGAACGGATCGGTTCCCTTTTATATCTAGTTTCAAGATATTTAAAGTACCCTGTTACGTGACATTTGGCCTTTAAAGAATAGATATCAGTATGTATGTGTTGGTAACAAAAACTCACAGTTACTGAAGGTTACTTGTGGAGTCCCACAGGGTTCAGTTTTGGGGCCATTGTTATTCAATATGTATATAAATGATATATGTAAAGTCTCGGAAAAAATGGATTTAATATTGTTTGCCGATGACACTAATCTATTATGCAGTGGAAGCAATTTGGAACAACTTTTGGATACACTCGGAAAGGAATTAGGAAAGCTTAAACTGTAGTTTGAGTCAAACAAATTAACGCTCAATTTAAGTAAGACAAAATTTATAGTTTTTAACAACCATCACAACAACTCAGTATCTAAACTCAGTGTAAATGATGTAGAGATTGAAAGGGTATCCGGAACTAAATTTCTTGGAGTAATAATTGATAATAAACTGTGTTGGAAGTCACATATTAATTATATTAAAGGTAAAATATCTAAATCAATTGCAATACTACACAGAGCGAAATATTTGCTGAATCAAATCACATTATATACTTTGTATCATTCATTAATACTCCCATACATGACATATTGTACTGAAGTATGGGGAAATACATATAAAACAAACATATATCCAGTCTTTATGCTTCAGAAGAGAGCTATTAAAATAACAAACAAAGCTGCTTACAGGGAACCAACAAACCCACTTTTTCTTAAATTAAAAGCTCTCAAGTTGAAAGATGTTGACTTTAAAACTGCAGTAATAATGTTTAAAGTGAAGAATCTATCACTGTCCGCAAATACCCAAAAGTTGTTCCAAATAAGGGAGAAACAATATCATTTCAGAGGAACATGTATATTTCAAAAACCATCAGTGAGAACTACCACCAAGCAACACTGTGTCTCAGTGCAAGGAGTCAGATTATGGAACGATTTTGGACCTGAATTAAAATCATGTACAACGCTTGGACAATTGAAACAAAAACTAAAGGAAGAAATACTCCAAACATATATACAAGATGACATGTAAAAATCACATAAGGATTGTCATATCCAGTCTGTGTTGTGTTGTTGCTTAGTTACCTCCGCCAAAGGGGGAGGTTATGTGATCATCAGCGTTGGTTTGTCTGTTTGTTTGTCTGTTAGCAAGATAACTCAAGAAGTTATGGACGGATTTTCATGAAATTTTCACAGATTGTCAGAAATGGGGTATCCTACAGATGATTAGATTTTGGTGGTGATCTGGATCACCGTCCACAAGAAAACCGCCATTACGCAAAATGCCATTTTCGTGAATAACTACTGAACCACTAATTCTATCATTGTCAATCCAATTGCTAGTCATATGTTTTCATGGTCAAGGAATCTCAAAACGTACACACAAACACTGTATGGGGGGAACTGTGGCCGCCATTACCGAAAAGGCCATTTTCAACAATAACTACTGAACCACTAATCCTATCATTGGCAATCCAATTGCTAGTCATATGTTTTCATGGTCAAGGAATCTGAAAACGTACACACAAACACTGTATGGGGGGAACTGTAGCGCTAAACCGCCATTACGCAAAATGCCATTTTCGTGAATAACTACTGAACCACTAATCTTATCATTGTCAATCCAATTGCTTGTCATATGTTTTCATGGTCAAGGAATCTGAAAACGTGCACACAAACACTGTATGGGGGGAACTGGAGCGCTAAACCGCCATTACGGAAAATGCCATTTTCCTCAACAACTACTCAACCACTAATCCTATCATTGTGAATCCAATTGCTTGTCAGATGTTTTCATGGTCAAGGAATCTGAAAACGTGCACACAAACACTGTATGGGGGGAACTGGAGCGCTAAACCGCCATTACGGAAAATGCCATTTTCCTCAACAACTACTCAACCACTAATCCTATCATTGTGAATCCAATTGCTTGTCAGATGTTTTCATGGTCAAGGAATCTGAAAACGTACACACAAACACTGTATGGGGGGAACTGTGGCCGCCATTACGGAAAATGCCATTTTCGTGAATAACTACTGAACCACTAATCCTATCAT
Source organism: Pholidichthys leucotaenia (assembly GCA_020510985.1). NCBI lineage: Eukaryota > Metazoa > Chordata > Actinopteri > Cichliformes > Pholidichthyidae > Pholidichthys > Pholidichthys leucotaenia. The sequence continues at coordinate 223,470,033 of CM035837.1, forward strand.
TGTCAATCCAATTGCTACTCATATCTTTTCATGGTCAAGGAATCTGAAAACGTACACAGAAACACTGTATGGGAGGAACTGTGGCCGCCATTACGGAAAATGCCATTTTCGTGAATAACTACTGAACCACTGCTTGTCATATGTTTTCATGATCAAGGAATCTCAAGACTGTATGGGCGGAACTGCGGCGTTTGGCGGAGGTCTGCGCTCTCCGAGTGCTTTTCTAGTTTTCTTCTGTCACATTTTGTCTTAGCTTTGTTCCGAATTGTAATCGCTCTTGTTTTGTTTTTCTTTTGAATTCTTGGATGGAAATGGGTGGGCAATATAAGCTGCGGCTTCAGCCATCACCCATTTCGGATAACTTATGTTGAACTGTATAATCAGAGGAGTTATTGTTTAATTTGACCTTGTTGGATTTTTTCCCCTTTGTTATATTATTCTGTTTCTTTTTAATCTTTACTTTTAATCTATCCGAAAAAATAAAGATTCCTTCATTCCTCTTGAGGAGCCTCAGAAAGTGTAGACGTTGTTGAGCCTTTTTTATCATAGCTATGGTGTTAACTGCCCAGGTAAGGTTGTGAGAAATATGAACACCCAGAAACTAAAAAGCCTCCACCCTCTCCACACGCTCCTTGCCTATATACAGAGGAGGCGGCTCACTGCTATGCTTCCTAAAATCAATAATGAGTTCTTTTGGTTTTTTTGTATTCAATAGCAGATTATTATCTGAGCACCATCTCACCAGTTTCTGGACCTCATCTCTGTATGTGGACTCATCTCCTCCTGATATGAGCCCCACTACTGTTGTGTCATCTGCAAACTTCACTATGATGTTTGTGGGATGTACAGGTATGCAGTCATATGTGTACAATGAATACAAAGTGGGGCTCAACACACAGCCCTGTGGCGAGTCTGTGTTAAGCATGACTGTAGAGGAGGAATGGGGTCCGAGTCTAACAGTCTGTGCTCGGTTTGTTAGGAAGTCCTTAATCCAGCTGCAAGTGTGAGTAGGCAGACCAAGCTGAAGCAATTTGGTGATGAGAATGTTGGGAATAATTGTATTAAATGCCGAGCTATAGTCCACAAACAACATTCTTACATAGCTCCCCTTGTCTTCTAAATGACTGAATGCCGAGTGGAGAGCTATAGCAATAGCATCTTCAGTGGATCTGCCCCGCTTATAGGCAAACTGGTACCGATCAAAGTCTGGGGGGAGACTAGGCAAAAGATGTTTCAATACCATTTTCTCAAAGCACTTCATAACAAAGGGTGTTAATGCTACTGGTCGATAGTCATTCAGACTGCTAATAGTATGTTTTTTAGGCACAGGAATAATTACTGCAGATTTTAAACACTGTGGAACAACGGCTGCCTTGAGAGACAAGTTAAAAATGTCAGTCAAAACAGAGCATAGCTGATCTGCACATGCTCAGAGCACCTTTCCTGGCACTCCATCGGGACCAGTAGCCTTTCTCGCGTGAACTGCTCTCAGTGTCTGTCTCACCTCATGATCCTGCAGGGTAAGCACATCAGAGCTGGCATTCAATAACGTCAGTGGGTCTGGGTGAGGTGTATTTGCCCCAAACCATGCGAAAAAGCAGTTCAATTCTTCTGCCAGTGAGGCGCTGATGTCACTGGAAATGATGCTGCTGCCCTTATAGTTTGTGATATGGTGAAAGCTTTGCCATACTCGTCTCGGATCATTATCAGAAAAATGGTCCTCAACTTTCTTCTTATAGGTCTGTTTAGCCTCCTTAATGCCTTTCTTCAGATTAGCCCGGGCGGTGCTATACAGGTCTGTATCCCCTGACCTGAAGGCTGTATCACGGGCTCTGAGGAGTGCCTGGACTTCTTTTGTCATCCAAGGCTTCTGGTTAGGAAAAACCCTGATGCGTTTTTCCACAGTCCCCTGGTTGATACAGTAGGTGATGTAGCATAATACAGTCTGTGTATACATTTCCAGATCCTCATTCTTGAATAAATCCCATAGAGTGTTTGAAAAACAGTCCTGCAGCTGAGAAAGAGCTCCCTCAGGCCATGCTGTGATGTTCTTTATAGTAGGTCTAGCAATTCAAACAAGGAAAGAAGCAGACTTCTTCAATGTGGCAGTAAGACATCGATAAAGGTAGTAAGAGAAATGCTCTTTGCCGACAGCAGTGCTCTAGTTGCACACAGTGTGGAAGATATGCAATCTTTAGTGGAGAAATTTGCAAGAGCAGCTAGCCAATTCAGCCTCCAAATCAACATCAATAAGACAGAGTGCCTTTATCAACCACCAAAGTTCCAATTATCAACATCACTACCAGAAGACATCAGCATTGGTACAGAGCCACTAGTCAAGTGCAAGACTTTCAAGTACCTAGGGAGTATTGTTTCAGAGAATGCTAGGCTGGAGGATGAACTATCTCTCAGAATGGGAAGAGCGAGAGCTGTGTTTGGAAACTTGAGGGAGAGACTGTGGAACAATCGACATGTGTCTATCCGTGTGAAATGCAAAGTGCACAGAGCGACAGTACTGGCTACTCTATTGTACGGTGCTGAAACTTGGACTGTCTACAGAGTGCAGGTGAAGAAACTCCACGCGTACATGATGAGACACCTTTGAGCCATAATGAACATCTCATGGAAAGACAAGATAATCAACATAGAAGTGTTGAAACGAGCTGGTCTACCATCAATTGAGGACATGCTAATACAGATGAACCTGAGATGGCTTGGACATGTTGAGAGGATGGACCACCAGCGTCTGCCTCAGCAGTTACTCTACTCACAGTTATGCGAGGGCAAACGCAATCAGGGTAGACCAAGGCTCAGATTTAAAGACACTGTAAAAAGAAACTTGAAGAAATTGGACACAGACAGGAGTTCCTGGCAGCGGGAAGCTAAGGACAGAGCTGTGTGGAGGAATCTGATCAGACCTAAATGAAACAGTCATTGTCACCCACGACAGACTGCTATGATGATGATGATGATGAGCAGTTCTCCTGAGGGGGTGTATGCTGAGATGAGGAGCAATGATAGATGGTCTGACAGGACAAGATGTGGACACGGCACAGCTCTGTAAGCATGCTTCAGGTTTGAATACACCCGATCAAGACAATTCTTTCCCCTAGTGGCACATTTCACATACTGTGTGAAATTAGGCAGCACAGTTTTCAAGCATGCTTGATTAAAATCACCAGCTATGATGTGAACACCCTCGGGATAGGCCTGCTGCTGTTTATTTATTACACTGTACAAATGACCAAGGGCCGCTTTAGCATTTGCATCAGGAGAAATATAAACCGCTGTTATAATATCCACGGTCAGCTCTCTTGGAAGATTAAAAGGCCGACATAAAACTGACATTGTCTCTAGGTCAGGAGAACAGTAAGTGTCAATAATACGACTGTGGTTAGTCCAAGTGTTGCGAAGAAAATGCAGAGACTGCCCCCTCTCTTTTTACCGGATTCTGCTGTTTGGTCCATACGGTGAAGTGTGTGCCCTGGTAGCTGCACTGCAGCATCGGTGATCAGCGGGTGGAACCAGCTTTCCGTTAACAACAGCACACAGCAGTCTCTCACAGTTTTACTAGTTGCCAGCTGTAGCTCTAGATCATCCATCTTGTAGATGATGCTTCTGGCGTTGGAGAGAAAAATGCTGGGTAGCGGAGGTCTATGCGGCTGTCTCTTTAGTCTCTCTAGCAGGTCCGACCGGCATCCCCGCTTTTTCTTTCTCTCCATGTATGTTTTATATTATTATGTATTATATAATTATATATTATATTATTATGGCAGTGCCCTAGGTTAGGGAGGGGTGACGCCCCACCTCTGGGGGGTGGCGTCACCTGAGGTATATAAGCCAGCTGGGGGAGACATATTGTCTCTTCGCTGTGGCTCCTGTACTTATAGTAGGGACTCCTGTGTTAGTAGTTTGTGTTATAATAAAACCTATAAAACGTCACCTCGGCTCCTCTTTAATTCGAGACACATTTGGCGACGAGGATATACGGAGATTGAGAGGGCTGCGACCACGCTTCGTCCTTTTTGGAGGATCTGGGTGAGCCGCTGGTCCCTTGGGCCAGGTGGTATGCGGCCTTCCAGAACTATCTGTTGGCGTTAGACCTCGGCGACCTTGATAAATTGAGAGCGAGGGCTATTCTGGTCCATAACCTAGGTATGGAGGGCCAGAGAATCCTGAGCACGCTTGGGCGAGGTGACTTTTTTGAAGACGTTGTGGGGCTCATAGCCTGCTACTTTAGCGCCCCTGAGAACATCATAATGCGGCGCATTCAGTTCAGACAGCAGCGCCAGCAGCCCGGACAGTTGGTCCAGCAGTTTGTGGCGGTCCTTCGACAGCTGGCAGGTGAGTGCAGGTTTGGGGCTTTGGAGGAGGAGATGGTCCGTGACCAGTTGGCTGAACACATGGCCTACTCCTCGGCAAGAGTTTGCCTGCTAACTTATGCTGGTGAGCTATCACTGCTAGCAGCCTTGGAGCTAGCACAGCAACATGATGCAGTGGAACGGCTAACAAGAAACCTTGGTGATAATGAAGCCCTGCCCAGGAACGATGCATGGTGGAAGGCCCTGGCCTCGGATTCGGACGATGGAAGTGACGATGAGTACGCGGCCATCGTTAAAATATGGTCTGCCCTGGGGACGCTGAGATGGTACGGCTGCGGATCCAGCAGGCACCGCTATCGAGCAAGGGAGTGCATGGCGAGGGGCAAGCGTTGTGGACGGTGTGGTTTGCTTCATCGCTTCGCCAGAGTTTGCCACAATTTCGACAAGGAGGAACAGAGACCTGCAAAGGACAGTGTTAAGAGTTAAGTGCCTACTGTAAAGTATTAGTAGAGTTAGGAGTAGAGTAGAGCCTACTCTAAAGCGCTGTATAAGTGAATGTCATTTACCATTTTACTGTGGTCCACACTGTCTCGCCCAACACGGACGGTCATATTATCTGCAACATTCTGCTGGACGGGACGCCGATACCGCTGTAGGTGGACACGGGGTCAGCGGTCTCCATTCTGAATTTGAAAACGGTGAGACATGTTTTCCCCACTACACTGTGAGTAGAACAAGCATAGCCTGCTATGGATATGGCAGTAACCCCCTTGACATCGTGGGCTCAGTGTGGCTGTCGGTGAGGTACAAAGAGGCCTCTATGTGCGCAGCCTAGTTCATGGTGTCTCGAGATGGAAATAATCTGATGGGCTGTGACTTGTTTGATGGGCTTGGGTTCTCCATCACCTGCAGAGAAGTGGAGGAGTGGTCAGGTGGTGGCTTGTGGGACAGGCCATTTTATGTGGGAAGTGGTGATGAAGTGTGGGACTTTGGGTGGCCCATTCCAGGTGAAGAGGGATGCTGCCAGCACCAGAGTACTCCGAAAAGACGGAGGCTCCGTGCCAGTGTTTGTGGTCCCGAGGACAGTGGACCCGGATGGCATGGTTTAGCCCCCGTGAAGGTGGAAGGGTCCAGAGAGCAAAAGCAGCAGGGCTCCGGTGGCCGACTGAGTACCACTGTTGAGCCTCATGTTGCTGGTGCTACTCCAACGCAACAACGACTAGCAACCAGGGTAACATCAGATGGCACGAAACCTAGCTATGCCAAAAATGAAAACAAGGGACTAGGCTCAAGTAAACTTGGCGGACCACTGAGGAGCCATAAAGGTGTCAGATCGTGACTCAGAAGATGGAGGAAGCCAGTGATCGCTCCCCTGGGCGAGGGTGATGACGTCCGCCCTTCGGTTGAGACTTGGCTTGGTCGGGTGCGCAGTTCAAGAGAACTGAAAGTTGGACAGGATAATCCACGGGTGGTCCAGTCCGATGTCAACGGGTACCTGAATTTGACTGATGGGTCAAGACGGCATCCCTATGAGCTGCGGCATTTGGGCAGGAAGGAACGTCAATGCAGCCCGTCTTCGATCACAAGAAAGCGGAGACGCTCTGGGAGTGGGCCGTGGGACGGACACTCCAGAGGGGGGCTTTCGGGAGACCCGGGTTAGGTTTTCGATGGGGGCTTACGGTGTGTCTGGTTGAGTGCATTTGAAAGTGTGTCTGCTAAGGTTAATGTCATTGGGTTTGAGATATGTTTAGACGTTATGTAAAAAAAAGCAAAAGACACAGCTTTGTCAGTATAGTAATGTGGTTGGTGTGATATTGACTGTTTCACTATGTTTTATATACACATGACCACCGTTGTATGTTGTGAATGTCTGGAGACTGAATGTTGTGTGTTGAGGTGCAGTAACACCTGGGCACGGAAGTTCGTGTGGGGTGTCTGTGTGATAATTGCCCTATATTGTGTAACTTGTGAAATTTTGTCAGGAATCTCTGTGTTTTCTTGTGTATATCCTGCGAGTTCATGAGGTCGGGTACCGCCATTGTTTATTTCTGTAATTACTTGTTTGTATATATATGTCTATATATACTGTATATATTTGCATCCCCCTGTATATATTTGCATCCTTTTATAGAAACGTGGACAGACTGTAATTTACTGTACATACTCTGTTGTCATTGAATCCTTATTTAAATCTTATTTAAATCCTCCACCTGAACAACGAGAGTAAGTTTTTAGCCAAAGTCAAATTCCTTGTATGTGTTATGCATACTTGGCCAATAAAGCTGATTCTGATTCTGTTCTCATCGGGATTAATTTATTTTGGTGTGTGGCCCTTTTCCTTTCAGTGAGTGTTTTGTTTACATAGCGGAGTGCTCCTCTGGGCCAGTGGTGTGTGTGTGTGTGTGTGTGTGTGTGTGTGTGTGTGTGTGTGTGTGTGTGTAGGCCTATACCCCTTTGTATTAGAGTGTGAATCAGGTATAAATTATAAGGTTGGGTGAATTTGTGTGCTTGCATTTTTCAAAAGGGGGGGGTGTAAGATTGTATATTATATGCATTATATTATTATGGCGGTGCCCTAGGCTAGGGAGGGGTGACACCCTTCCTTCGGAGGGTGGCGTCACCTGAGGTATATAAGCGAGCTGCAGGAGACATATTGTCTCTTCACTGTGGCTCCTGTACTCGTGGTAGGGACTCCTGTGTTAGTAGTTTGTGTTATAATAAAACCTATAAAACGTCACCTCAACTCCTCTTTAATTCACGACACAATTCAATTCAATTCAATTCAACTTTATTTATATAGCGCCATTTCACAACAACAGTCATCTCATAGCACTATCAACTGTAGGGAGGACCCCCACAGTTGCAGAAAGACCCCAGCAATCAGGCGATCCCCTGTGAGCAAGCACTTGGCGACGGTGGAGAGGAAAAACTCCCTTTTAACAGGAAGAAACCTCCAGCAGAACCAGGCTCAGGGAGGGGCAGTCATCTGCTGCGACTGGCTGGGGGGTGAGGGGATAGAGAAGAAGAAAAGAACAGACATGTAGAGAGCAAACAGCACGATGGGGACTCAATCTATGGGAGAGAACAAACAAATGTTAATGACCAGCAAAAAAAAAATATTTCATAGAGAGTGAGGAAAGGAGTGAGGCCCAGTGCATTACTGGAGGTCCCCCGGCTGACTAAACCTATTAGCAGCATAACTAAGGGAGGGTTCAGAAAACACATGATCCCTCCCTAATTGTAGGCTATATCAAAAAGGTAGGTTTTAGCCCTATTCTTAAAAACAGAGATCGAGTCTGACTCCCGAATCCAGATTGGCAGCTGATTCCACAGGAGAGGAGCTTGATAACTGAAGGCTCTGCCTCCCATTGTACTTTTGGAGATTCTAGGTATTACAAGTAAACCTGCATTTTGGGAGCGTAGTGCTCTGTTAGGATGATACGGTAGTATCAGATCTTTTAAATAAAAAGGAGCCTGATTGTTTAGAGCTTTGTAAGTAAGAAGAAGGATTTTAAACTTAATTCTAAACTCTATGGGAAGCCAATGAAGGGAGGCCAGAACCGGAGAGATATGATCTCTCTTTCTAGTACCTGTTAAAACTCTTGCTGCAGCATTTTGGATCAGCTGAAGACTTTTTAAAGATGTTTTAGGACAACCTGATAATAAAGAATTACAATAATCTAATCTCGAGCTAACAAAAGCGTGGATCAGCTTCTCAGCATCACTCTGAGACAAGATGCTCCTAATCTTGGCAATATTACGCAAATGATAGAAGGCAGTCTTAGAAACAAATTTAATATGTGAATTGAAGGACAAATCCTGATCAAAAATAACTCCAAGGTTCCTCACAGAGCTATTAAGAGAAAGAGTAACTGCATCCAAACTGAAAGTTTGATTTGGAAAGGAATTTCTAAGGTTTTTTGGACCAACAAGAATGACTTCAGTCTTATCTGAATTTAATAGCAGGAAATTACAAGTCATCCAAACTTTGATTTCCTTAAGACAGGCTTCTAACTTGGCTAATTGATTAGTATCATCTGGCTTCATTGACAGGTATAATTGTGTGTCATCTGCATAACAGTGAAAATGTATACAGTGCTTTCTAATAATGTTGCCTAACGGAAGCATATATAAACTAAAAAGAGTAGGGCCAAGCACAGATCCCTGTGGAACTCCATGACTAAGCTTTGAGCTGAGAGAAAACTCATCATTTACATGAACAAACTGGAACCTATCAGATAAATAAGATCTAAACCACTGCAACGAAGTTCCATTAAGTCCAACATAGTGTTCTAATCTATCAAGTAGAATATTATGATCAATAGTATCAAAAGCTGCACTAAGATCTAAAAGGACAAGTACAGAAACTAGTCCATTATCAGATGCAATGAGGAGGTCGTTAGTGACCTTCGCCAAGGCTGTTTCAGTGCTATGATGGATTCTAAACCCAGATTGAAACTCCTCAAATAAACCATTTCCCTGCAGGTGGTCAAATAATTGCATAGCAACAACTCTTTCTAAGATTTTTGAAATGAAAGGGAGATTAGAGATTGGTCTATAGTTAGCTAAAGCTCCTGGATCTAGCGTTGGCTTTTTGAGTAAGGGTTTAATTACAGCCGTTTTAAAAGCCTGCGGTACATGGCCTAAAGTTAATGAAGAATTGATTATATGAAGAATAAAGCTACCAATAAGTGGGAAGACTTCTTTAAATAACCTGGTAGGAATAGGGTCTAAAAGACAAGTTGAAGGTTTGGATGAGGAAACTATTTTGTCTAACTCACAAAGGTCGATTGGAGTAAACTCATCAAGACAGACATCAATAGAAGGAGTTGTAGTAGTTACAGTATTTAAGTTAACTGTGGGAAGAATCTGATTGATTTTATCTCTGATGGATGAAATTTTATTATTGAAAAAGTTCATAAAGTCCTGACTAGTAAGCTCTAAGGGGATGCTAGGATTGACAGAGTCCTGACTCTTTGTCAACCTGGCTACAGTACTGAAAAGAAACCTGGGATTATTCTTGTTCTCTTCTATTAATGCAGAGTAATAACTCGTTCTAGCTTTTCTAAGAGATTTTTTATAAATTAAAAGATGATTTCTCCAAGCTAAATAGATTTCATCTAAATTAGTAGAGCGCCATTTTCTTTCTAATTGACGAGTCTTCTGTTTTAAGCTACGAGTTTCTGTGTTGAACCAAGGAGTTAAAAATCTCTGATTAGACTTTTTCTTTTTTAAGGGGGCCACCAAGTCTAGAGCCTGATGTAGAGAAGCTGAAACACTATCCACCATGTTATCAATTACAGAAGGAGCAAGCTGTCTATAGCTTATTTCCGTTGTGTTGACACATGGCATAGAGGAAACAATCTGCATAAATTTGGAAACAGCATCATCTGAGAGGCATCTACTGTGATAATATTTTTCTTTAGGAGCCAAATAGTCAGAAATAGTAAAATCAAAGGTTAACAGACAATGGTCTGACAGTACAGGGTTAAGTACACAACAGTACACAACAATAATGAAAGATGCCAATTTAAAAATAAAAAAGCAGATTACAATTTTATTACACAGAATAAAAATTTAACCAGCATCCAGATGATTGTTGCAAATTTCCAAGAAAAAGTTGAAAGTTTACAGGAAAATTTTTTTTTTTTTTTCAGAAAAACTTGGAAATTTACAAAATATTGAAAATTTACAGCCCCTCATGGATCGTCACCTTATCGTGGTGGGGGGTTTGGGGTTTGCATGCCCCAGTGATCCCAGGAGCTATGTTTTCCGCGGCAATTTGCCTCTGGTAGGGTCACCCAAGACAAACTAGTCCTGGGTGAAGGGCCAGACTAAGAACGATCCAGGTTCAGGTTCAGGTTACTTTATTTGTACCCATATGTAGATTTGTTTTGCAGTCTGGTAACATCCATATTTACAAACCACAATTACATTCAACATAGACACAAACACAGGCACACATGAAGCTGACTATAAACATGATAAAAATACTCAAGGCTCCATCAATCAGGATATAAAAAGACAAAGAGATGGGAGAAAAACCAGAGGTAAGAGAGAAGGGTCATATTAAAAGTTAAAAACTAGTCAAAGAGGTTAAAAACTCAAAGGTCTAAAACTCAATAAAATATTTAGAACCCAAGTGACATCCTACAAAAATAAGTAAATATAAAATGGAGTTAATAAATAGGTACCTAAATTATGTGCAATATATCTTTACAACTTGTTAAACTCTTTGACAGCAGCAGGAACAAAGCTGTTTTTGTAGTGCTGGGTTTTACTTTTTGGGACAGCAAACCTCCGTCTGGAGGGAAGAAGCTGAAAGTTGCAGCACAAAGGGTGGGAGTCATCATTTAAAATGGAGGTAGCCATCCTCTGTACCTGTCTGGTGTACAGGGATGTCAGGCTCAGCTGTGGCTCACCAAGCAAACGACTGGACCATCTAACTACCTGATCCAAGGATTTCCTCTGTTTCAGTTTTATCTGACCAAACCATGACACTAAAGAAAAGATAAAACAGATTCAATAAAAGCCCGATAAAACATTATCATTATGGTTCCGTCAGTTTGGAAGCGTGCAACTTTCCTTAAACAATGCAAATGTTGCTGACCCTTTTTGCACACCTCTTCACAGTTCTCTTCAAAGTTTAAATTACTATCAATAATCGTCCCAAGATATTTGTAGGATTGTACACATTCGGTGGTCTGGCCTTTTAGTACGGTGACTTTGTGCCTGGGATTTTTCCTCCTAAAGTCAATAATCATGTCTTTAGTTTTTGTCGTATTCAGCTGCAGGTAGGAATCCTCACACCAGGGAACAAAATCATCAACTACTGGGCCGTGGCCACTCTCACCATCCTGGAGGAGACTGACAATAACTGAATCATCAGCATACTTTATAATGTGTCTGTTGTCATGTCTGCTCCGACACATGTTTGTGTACAGGATGAAGAGTAGTGGTGACAACACACACCCCTGAGGAGAGCCAGTAGAAGAGCACTTTAGGTCAGACAATGTACCATTGACCCTTACTCTCTGTGTCCTGTTGGTTAAGAAATCCAGAATCCAACCCACCAGATTATTGCTCAAATCAAATTGTTGCAGGAGCCTTTCAACTAAGATATGAGGTTGGATTGTATTAAAGGAGGAGGAAAAGTCCACAAATAAAAGCCTGGCGTGTGTCCCATTAAAATCCAGATGTTTAAAAAGCATGTTAAACAGAGTGACAGTAGCATCCTCCACTCCTCTGTGAGGCCTATAGGCAAACTGCAGAGGATCCAATGCATGCTCAGTCTGCTTTAGGACCTCACATCTGACCAGTTTTTCAAACATTTTCATTAAAATTGAAGTCAAAGCAACTGGTCTAAAGTCGTTTACCATTTTAGGACAGCTGGATTTTGGAACGGGAACAACCACTGCTTCTTTCCAGATCTTAGGCACATGTTGTGTCTGTAAGGACTTATTGAAAATGTAATGAAATATAGGACTCAGTTCATGTGCACAGGACTTCACCAATTGCCCACATATATTATCAGGGCCCTGACTTTTGTTCACTTTTACAGCACAGAACTCCCTTTTAACATCCTGCACCTCAATATTAAAGTGCTGATTGTCTTTGAGTTTCTGTTTCAAATCTTGGGTTTCTATGCTAAAATCAAAGGAGTCAAAACGACCATAAAAACAATTAAGAGCATTAGCCAGCTCTGTGTCTGAATTAAAACCATCTAAAAACACACGATTACTGCGCTCTGTGCTCTGAAGGCCTGCAATAGTTTTCATACTGGCCCAGGCTGAACCAAGTTTCTTTGTTGTCATCTTGCTTTCCAATTCTGATTTATAATTCTGTTTTGCTCTTAAAATTTCGGATTTCAGCTCTTTTGTGGCAACCTGTAGCTCAGAAACAGACCCCTGTTTAAAGGCAAGTGCTTTCCTCTGTAAGCAGGATTTAACTGATTTTGTAACCCATGGCTTGTTGTTGGGATATATTTTGACACGTTTACGTGGAACGATCTTATTTTTACAGAAAGCCATGTATGAGCATGTGACATCTACCAAAGAGTCCAAATCATCCCCGCAGGCCAGTGTGAACATCTCCCAGTCTGTACAGTCAAAGCATTCCTGGAGGCTGTGCACTGAATCTTCTGTCCACACATCAATGTCTCTCATCTCTACCTTGCCTCTTCTGAGAGCAGTTTTATATGTGGGCAGCAAATGTACACAGTTGTGATCTGAGGATCCTACAGGAGGAAGGGGGAGTGATTTATAGGCCCTCTCTATGGATCCATAGCACAAGTCCAATGTCTTTTTTCGCCTGGTTGGGCAGGAGACATACTGATAAAAGTTTTTAAGTGTCTTCTTTAAAGAAACATGGTTAAAATCCCCAAGAATGAAGTTTGGCACCTCTGGAGAAATTGATTGCAGCTGCTGGATCACATCAGAGATTGTGCTGCAGGTGGAGTCAGCGTCTGCCCTCGGGTGTATGTACACAGTTGTGATGAAGAGTTGGGGGAACTCGCGAGGCAAATAAAAGGGGCGTAGTGACACAGACAGCAGCTCCACATCGGGTGTACAGATGCGCTCTCTGACCGTGACAGATGTGCAGTACTGCTTATTAATGTATAAACATACGCCGCCCCCCTGACGCTTCCCCGTTACCTCTTCCTGCCGATCCGAGCGCAGCGGGGCTCCAAAGCCGTCAATCCACAGGTCTGCATCTCGGTCATGCGCAGTAAGCCAAGATTCGGTGAAGGCCATGACGCAGCAGTTCTTAAAGTCCTTCTGGTAGCATACATCCCCTTGAATTTCATCCACCTTGTTTCTCAGAGACTGTACGTTCCCAAAATTCATAGAAGGAAGAGGAATTTGGGCTGCACGGTGGCACAGTGGTTAGCACTGCGGCAGCACAGTTTACCCTTGGCCGGGGGATTGTGGGGATCATGGGATCGTGGGTTCGATCCCATCCCCAGACCAACAGTGATCTATGCGGAGTTTGCATGTTCTCCCCGTGTATGCGTGGGTTTACCCCGGGATTTCTCCGGTTTCCTCCCACATGCCAAAAACATGCAGGTTAGGTTAATTGGAGACTCTAAAGTGGCCCTTGATGTGAATGTGTGTGTGAATGGTTAAGGGATATCGCCGTATTGTGGCTGCTTCATCCATCCGGGTGGTGGATGGCCCTCAGTTTCTGTAAAGCGTCTTTGAGTGTCTATGATAAAGCGCTATATAAATCTGATGTATTGATTGATTGATTGATTGAATGTTACCAAACTGACGTCTTCTCAGGTGCAATTTCACTCCTCCACGTTTTCCGCGTTTTTTTCTTTCGTCTGTCCCGTCTCTCTTTTCACCGCTGTGTCCATGAACGTCTCTCAAAATAAAGTCCGGCAGTTGTGGCTTAGGCTCAATCACAGCTGCTGCATCAACCATGTTTAAATGCAGCAACATGTCCCTGGAATAATGTATCCTGCCCGCCATCATGCCGAACGCGTTTACTTCAGAGACAAAGAGCCAGAGGACAAGTAGCAGCAGTGCAAAAAAGAGGAGGTAGTCCATGTTGATGGAACCAGGGAGCTCTTCACCATACAGTTCACAAACATTCCAGGACAGAAACAACACAGAGAATATCGTAAAAACACATTAAAGTGCATAAAACAAAACACACAGACGACATACTTTTTCACCAGCTGTCGGTCGCTGCGTGCGCATGCGCCCCAAAAAATAGACTCTCCTGAGAATGCTAGAACAAGGATCCAGTGTACCCCGCCCGGTATGGGATTACCGGAGCCCCACCCTGGAGTCAGGCCTGGGGGAGGGGCTCAATTGCTAGCACCTGGTGGCCGGGTTTCCGCCCACAGGACCCTGCCGGGCTCAACCCAAAAGCGTTACATTGGTCCACCCTCCAGTGGGCTCACCACCTGTAGGAGGGACCATGGGGGTCCGGCGCTGTGTGGATCAGGTGGCGGTCGAAGGTGGAGACCTTGGAAGTCTGATCCCAGGTTTCTAAACTGGTTTTTGGGACGTGGAATGTCACCTCTCTGGTGGGGAAGGAGCTTGAGCTGGTGCATAAGGTTGAGAGATACCGGCTAGATATAGTCGGCCTCACCTCAACACACAGCTCCGGTTTCAGAACCAGTCTCCTGAGAGGGGCTGGAGCTTGGCCTACTCTAGAGTTGCCTCAGGCGAAAGGCAATGAGCAAGGGTGGGTATTCTTGTATCCCCCCACCTTGTGGCTTCTATATTGGAGTTTTCCCTGGTGGACGAAAGCATTGTTTCCCTGTGCCTTCAGGTTGGGAAACGGGTCCTGACCATCATTTGTGCCTATACACCAAATGATGGTTCAGAGTACTCACCCTTTTTGGAGTCTGTGACTGGGGTGCTGGAGAGTGCTCCTCTTGGAGACTCCATTGTCCTACTGGGGGACTTCAATGCGCACGTGGGCAACGACAGTGAAACCTGGAGGGGGGTGATTGGGAGGAACGGCCTGCCCGATCTGAACCCGACTGGTGTTCAGTTATTGGACTTCTCTGTTAGCCATAATTTGTCCATAACGAACACCATGTTCAAGCATAACGGTGTCCATATGTGCACCTGGCACCAGGACACCCTAGGTTGCAGGTTGATGATCGATTTTGTTATGCTGTCATCAGACCTGCAGCCGTATGTCTTGGATACTCAGGTAAAGAGAGGTGCAGAGCTGTCAACTGATCACCACCTGGTGATGAGTTGGATCCGATGGCAGGGGAGGATGCCATTCAGACCTGGTAGACCCAAACGTATAGTGAGGGTGTGCTGGGAACATCTGGCTGAGGCCCCTGTCCGGAAGGTTTTCAACTCCCACCTTCAGAAGAACTTTGACCACATTCCAAGGGAGTCTGGAGACATGGAGTCTGAATGGGCCATGTTCTCCACCTCCATTGTTGAAGCGGCTGCCCAGAGCTGTGACCACAAGGTTGCTGTTGCATCTCGTGGTGAAAACCCCTCAACCAAGTGGTGGACACCAGTGGTGAGGGGGGCCATTAAGCTGAAGAAGGAGTCCTATCAAGCTTGGCGTGTGTTACTCTTGAAGCAGCTGAGGTGTATTGGCAGGACAAGCGGAGTGCAGCTCGCATGGTTGCTGAAGCAAAAACTCGGGTATGGGAGGAGTTCAGTGAGGCCATGGAACAAGACTTCTGGTCTGCGTCGAAGAGATTCGAGCAGACTGTCCGGTGGCTCAGGAGGGGGAAGCAGCTCCCTGTCCACACTGTGTATGGTGCGGATAAGGTGCTGTTGACTTCAACTGGGGATATCGTCGGGCAGTGGAAGGAATACTTTGAGGATCTCCTCAATCCCACTGATACGTCTTCCACAGAGGAAGCAGGACTTGTGGACGAGGGGGATGACTCACCTATCATAGGGGCTGAGGTGGCCAAGGTGGCTAAAAATGTCTTTGGAGGCCGGGCCCCGGGGGTGGATGAGATCTGCCCTGAGTACTTCAAGGCCCTGGATGTTGTAAGGCTATCATGGCTGACACGCCTCTGCAACATTGCGTGGAGATTGGTGACAGTGCCTTTGGCATGGCAAACTGGGGTGTTGGTTCCTCTCTCTAAAAAGGGGGACCGGAGGGTCTGCTTCAACTTTAGAGGGATCACACTCTAAAGGTCTATGCCAAGATTGCCTTAATTTGGCATTTAATTCAATATTAGACTCGCTGGGGTTTTCTCAGAAAGCAGGAAATTCTACCCATTATCTCCACCACACGTTTGACCTTGTTCTGACATATGGTATAGAAATAGACAAGCTGGCAATGTCTCCTCATAACCCTGTACTGTCAGACCATTGTCTGTTAACCTTTTATTTTACTATTTCTGACTATTTGGCTCCTAAGGAAAAATATTACTACAGCAGATTCCTCTCAGATGATTCATTCATTCATTCATTCATCTTCTTCCGCTTAATCCTTTTCAGGTCGCGGGGGGGCTGGAGCCTATCCCAGCATCTTTGGGCGAGAGGCAGGGTACACCCTGGACAGATCGCCAGTCCATCGCAGGGCCAACACAGAGAGACAGACAACCATTCACTCTCACAGTCATACCTAAGGACAATTTAGAATCCCCAGTTTTGAAGTCAATTACTCTAACTTGCATGTTTTTGGCATGTGGGAGGAAACCGGAGAAATCCCGGAATAAACCCACGCAGACACGGGGAGAACATGCAAACTCCACACAGATCACTGTTGCTCTCAGATGATGTTGTTACCAAATTTATGCAGATTGTTTCCTCTATGCCATGTGTCAACACAACAGAAATAAGCTATAGACAGCTTGCTCCTTCTGTAATTGATAGCATGGTAGATAGTGTTACAGCTTCTCTGCATCAGACTCTAGACATGGTGGCAATGTGATACCATCTATCACAGAGAAACCAGTCACAAGCCTAGGGAAGGTCTTTGACTCTAGTCTCAGGGACACAGCATCCATTCGAACTACCATCAGGAAACTGGAAACATGGCTGTTGACTGTGGATAAGTCTGGCCTTCCCGGCAGGTTCAAGACTTGGGTGTACCAACATGGCATTTTGCCCTGTATCCTCTGGCCTCTGCTGGCGTACGAGGTACCTCTGTCTACAGTGGAGACCCTGGAAAGGAAGATCAGCTCCTACCTTTGAAGATGGTTGGGTTTACCACATAGCTTCAGTAGTGCGGCGCTTTATGGCAGGAGCAACAAACTCCAGCTTCCTATTGGTAGTTTGGAAGAGGAGTTCAAGGTTTCCCGCACAAGAGAGGCACTAGCCTATCGTGACTCTAGAGACTCGAGAGTGGCAGCACCAGGCATTGTGGTGAGGACAGGTCGGAAGTGGAGAGCTCAAGAGGGGTTGGAGCTTGCAGAATCTCGGTTGAGACACAAAGCTCTGGTGGGCACGGTGGCAATAGGACATGCAGGGCTGGGCTCCATCCCACAGCCGCGCTATGATAAAGTCCAGGGAAAGGACAAACGCAAGTTAATCCAGCAGGAGGTGAGAGCAGGTGTTGAAGAGGTGAGGACTGGTAGGATGGTAGGCATGCGGCAGCAGGGGGCATGGACAAAATGGGAGGGAGTAGTGGACAAGAAGCTGACCTGGAATGACATCTGGCATGCAGAGCCTCAGCGCATCCAATTTATGCTCCGAGCAGTATATGATGTGCTACCCAGTCCAGCAAACCTGCATACCTGGGGTAAGAACGAGCTGCCAACATGTTCTCTCTGCTCAGGAAAGGGCACGCTTGAACACATCCTTAGCAGTTGCCCAACAGCTCTTGGAGAGGGTCAATATCGCTGGCGCCATGACCAAGTGCTAAAGTGTGTAGCGGAGACCATCTCCAGCGCCATGGCAAACAGTAAGCAGGTCGGTAGTCAAAGGAAAATTACATTCGTTAAAGCTGGAGAGACGCTCTGACCACAGCTTAGACCAGGGGTCGGCAACCCGCGGCTCAGGAGCCGCATGCGGCTCTTTCATCCCTCTGCTGCGGCTCCCTGTGGCTTTGGAAAATAAATAATGAGTATTTAATTAAAATGTATTTTATTTTAGTTCATTAGTTTTTAAAATGTAATTCTAAATTTGAAGATTATGGTGATCTTGTAAAATCTAAAAAAAAAAAACGTGTTAAAGTTTAATCACCGTCAGCGAAAATCAACATGATAACATAAGCGCTCGTCACTTCCCCGGAAGTCGTCTCCCGCGATAACCCGGATGTGTTGTGTTCAAGCTACTGCTGTATTGCAGTAGCTTGACAGCCCTGCGATTGGATAGTTGCAAACGATTGGACCAATCAAATGGCTCGTTGTATGCTTTTTCAAAGATTCATGGCGGCGTGTTCTCAGGGATGTGATTTTCTGCTAATTCGCCGAATTCCACTTTATTTTATCTTCCAGGAAGATAAAGTACGTTAAGTACGTTAGCGGCTTGTGGTCCACGAACGCAGTGAAGCTGCGCCCTTTCAGGCAGGACTGGAAGTGGCGTATAGCCACTTTCGGTAATCGGTATGGCCAGGTGGAGAGTCATTAACTCTACAACGGCTGTATGAGCTGGGCTGCGTGAGGGAGGAAACGGTAATAAAAGTTAACCATCCCCTTTTATGATTCCAAACGGTTTGAAATTGACAGTGCACAGTGGACATTGACTCATAACTTTTGAATATTTCTAAGACTTGGCTACATCAGTGATTGTGCAAAATGAACTGCTCAAGACTCAATGGAGATTGAAACTGGTGATCTGAAATGAATGCTGAAATTATAAAAAGTAATGGTATGTTGGAATTTTATTTCTATTATGGAACAGATAAAATTAACTGATTTTGATCTGATCAAGTGTTACAGCATGTGATGGATAATGCTTGTTGGAATATTTTAGGAATGCTATCTTCTTGGAACATGAGTCAATATTATACATTAATAAGTGGCATTCAGCTGTTTGTTTTGTCATTTAAGCACAGTTCTGGTACTTAAAAATCATAAAAACCCAGGAGCTTCGGGGGGGCTTTGCCCCCCTTGCCCCCCACCCCACCGGGGCTCTGCCTCGGACCCCGCTGGGGGACTGTGTCCCCCAGACCCCCTGCTAAATTTTCAGATAATTTTCCCAACCCCAAATCACATTGCTGGTTCGTGTTGGAATTCTGAGCTTTCGGTATTGTTTTCAGCGGAGTTATGAGATTTTTATCGAAGGATCAGGAGTCATCAGTGCTAGAAATAGCACTCTCCTTTCAACCCAATGTCAACCTTCAACCCAATGTCTTTTTTTTTTTCGGAGTTCAAAATGTTTTTGTTGCATGCAGAAATGTAATTTTGTTTTCTCTGCAGAAGTTCCCTGATTTCATAAATGCAACACATTATAGTTTGTTTATACATAGCATAAAGGGAAAAAAAAGTTATATGCAGTGTTATTTCATTTTAAGTGTCAAAAGGGTTTTTGTGGCTCCCAGTGTTTTCTTTTCTGTGGGAAACGGGTCCAAATGGCTCTTTGAGTGGTAAAGGTTGCTGACCCCTGGCTTAGACCATAAGCCAGTCTGCTCTCTTCAGCATCAGACTGGGACCTGCGAATTGACTTGGGAAAGTAGCGGAAGTTCCCCGATTATGTAACATCAACATCTCTTAGGCCAGATGTGGTACTTACATCTTCCTCTTCCAGGCAGGTTCTATTAGTGGAGCTCATAGTTCCCTGGGAGGAGCGCATAGAAGAGGACAATGAACGCAAACGGCTCAAATACCAAGAACTGGTAGAACAGTGCCAGAGGAATGGTTGGAGAGCACACTGTGAGTCCATAGAGGTGGGATGTTGAGGCTTTGCTGCCCGGTCCCTGTGCAAAATTTACACTCTCCTTGGTATTAAAGGAGTTGTTAAAAGGAAGGCCATCAAATCTGCCACTGAGGCTGCAGAAAGAGCTTCTCGGTGGCTATGGATTAAGAGGTCTGAATCGTGGGCCAATGCTGCCGGGACACAAGTCAGGGTCTGATCAACCCTGGCTGGGTCGCCTGATTGAGGGTGTCTGATGTTGTGAGACCCGAAACACCCGATGACGTCAGGAAACATCACTGATGATGTGTCCCGGCGCATCCATGGATGTATCTATTCATCATCTTCTGTAATTGATAGCATGGTAGATAGTGTTACAGCTTCTCTGCATCAGACTCTAGACATGGTGGCCCCTTTAAAAAAGAAAAAGTCTAATCAGAGATTTCTAACCCCTTGGTTCAACACAGAAACTCATAACTTAAAACAGAAGACTCATCAATTAGAAAGAAAATGGCGCTCCACTAATTTAGATGAAATCTATTTAGCTTGGAGAAATCATCTTTTAATTTATAAAAAATCTCTTAGAAAAGCTAGAACAAGTTATTATTCTGCATTAATAGAAGAGAACAAGAATAATCCCAGGTTTCTTTTCAGCACTGTAGCCAGGCTGACAAAGTCAGGACTCTGTCAATCCTAGCCTTCCCTTAGAGCTTACTAGTCAGGACTTTATGAACTTTTTCAATAATAGAATTTTATCTATCAGAGATAAAATCAATCAGATTCTTCCCACCGTTAACTTAAATACTGTAACTACTACAACTCCTTCAACTGATATCTGTTTGGATGAGTTTACTCCAACTGACCTTTTAGAGTTAGACAAAATAATTTCCTCATCCAAACCTTCAACTTGTCTTTTAGACCCTATTCCTACCAGGTTATTTAAAGAAGTCTTCCCACTTACTGGTAGCTTTATTCTTCAAATAATTAATTCTCCATAAACATTAGGCCATGTACCACAGGCTTTTAAAACTGCAGTAATTAAACCCTTACTCAAAAAGCCAACGCTGGATCCAGGAGTTTTATCTAACTATAGACCAATCTCTAATCTCCCTTTCATTTCAAAAATCTTAGAAAGAGTTGTTGCTACGCAATTATTTGACCACCTGCAAGGAAATGGTTTATTTGAAGAGTTTCAATCTGGGTTTAGAATCCATCATAGTACTTGATGGATTAAAACACTATGTTGGACTTAATGGAACTTCGTTGCAGTGGTTTAGATCTTATTTATCTGATAGGTTCCAGTTTGTTCATGTCAATAATGAGTTTTCTTTCAACTCAAAGCTCAGTCATGGAGTTCCACGGGGATCTGCTGCTTGTTAATATATTTAAAAATTGCATAGATTAGTATTACTTATTCATATTCTACATTTTATTGCATGCATAGTTTTTTTTTATTTTTATCTTTAGTGCTACTCCATGTTTAATGTTGCAGCATTGCACCGAGACAAATTCCTAGTTTGTGTACTACATGAACAATGGCAATAAATCTCATTCTGATTCTGATCTGTGCTAGGTCCTACTCTTTTTAGTTTATATATGCTTCCGTTAGGCAACATTATTAGGAAGCACTGTATACATTTTCATTGTTATGCAGATGACACACAATTATACCTGTCAATGAAGCCAGATGATAGTAATCAATTAGCCAAGTTAGAAGACTGTCTTAAGGAAATCAAAGCTTGGATGACTTGTAATTTCCTGCTATTAAATTTAGATAAGACTGAAGTCATTCTTGTTGGTCCAAAAAACCTTAGAAATACCTTTCCAAATCAAACTTTTAGTTTGGATGCAGTTACTCTCTCTTAATAGTTCTGTGAGGAACCTTGGAGTTATATTTGATCAAGATCTGTTTTTCAATTCACATATTAAATTTGCTTCTAAGACTGCCTTCTATCATTTGCGTAATATTGCCAAGACTAGGAGCATCTTGTCTCAGAGTGATACTGAGAAACTGATCCACGCTTTTGTTAGCTCTAGATTAGATTATTGTAACTCTTTATTATCAGGTTGTCCCAGAACATATTTAAAAAGTCTTCAGTTGATCCAAAATGATGCAGCAAGAGTTTTAACAGGTACTAGAAAGAGAGATCATATCTCTCCGGTTCTGGCCTCCCTTCATTGGCTTCCCATAGAGTTTAGAATTAAGTTTAAAATCCTTCTTCTCACTTACAAAGCTCTAAACAATCAGGCCCCTTTTTATTTAAAAGATCTGATACTACCCTATTATCCTAACAGAGCACTACGCTCCCAAAATGCAGGATTACTTGTAATACCTAGAATCTCCAAAAGTACAGTGGGAGGCAGAGCCTTCAGTTATCAAGCTCCTCTCCTGTGGAACAAGCTGCCAATCTGGATTCGGGAGTCAGACTTGATCTCTGTTTTTAAGAATAGGGTTAAAACCTTCCTTTTTGATATAGCCTACAATTAGGGAGGGATCATGTGTCTCTGAACCCTCCCTTAGTTATGCAGCTAATAGGTTTAGTCAGCTGGGGGACCTCCAATAACGCACTGGGCCTCACTCCTTTCTTCACTCTCAATGAAATATTTTTTTTTTTGCTGGTCATTAACATTTGTTTGTTCTCTCCCATAGATTGAGTCCCCATCGTGCTGTTTGCTCTCTAGATGTCTGTTCTTTTCATCTTCTCTATCCCTTCACCCCCCAGCCAGTCACAGCAGATGACTGCCCCTCCCTGAGCCTGGTTCTGCTGGAGGTTTCTTCTTGTTAAAAGGGAGTTTTTCCTCTCCACCATCGCCAAGCGCATGCTCACAGGGGATCGCCTGATTACTGGGGTGTTTCTGCAATTGTGGGGGTTCCCCCTACAGTTGAAAGTGCTATGAGATGACTGTTGTTGTGAAATGGCGCTATATAAATAAAGTTGAATTGAATTGAAGATACTGGAGAGGAGAGTCCTGCCGTTGGTCGAACCTCGGATTCAGGAGGAGCCTGAATCCGTCCTGGCTGTGGCACATCGTACCAACTCTTTACCCTCTCAAGAATCTTTGAGGGTTTGTGAGAGTTTGACAGACAGACAGAGATTTTTATTTGAACATTCTAAAAAAAAAAGGAGAATTCAAAACAAAAAGACAAGCCAAAAATAAAATGTTCAAAAGGAGTGGGAAGAAGCCAACGCTTATATAGTCCCACCCCTTTTCCATACCCAACAAATTACAGTATCACTCTTAATAAGATAAGATAAGATAAGATAAGCCTTTATTAGTCCCACAAAGGAGAAATTCCAGGATTGCAACAGCACAGGGATAGCAACACTCAGAGCAACAATCAGAAGGCAAGAAAAAAAAAATCATCATTATCCCACAACCACATTCACCATAATACACCCATAGTCAAATTATACAACACAAATGACACAACAATGACAGTCCATATTGACAACAATACCAACATCCAACAATAAACATACACTTCTGGCATGTTCAATACAAACACAGACAACACCATCACCTTCACAATCACCATAACACAACAACAACCTTCCCTCACTGAAGACACAATGCAACATCACTGCCCTTCATTCGCATACTGCTCAAAAATCATTTCTTTATATGTTGATTTAAATATGTGGATGTTTGGACATTGCCTGTGTTTCTCCCCCAACCCATTCCACAATTTTACCCCACACACAGACACACAAAAACTCTTCCGAGTAGATCTTACTAAGTGCATTTTAAATTTTGTGTTCCCCCGTAAATTATATTTCCCTTCTCTCTCCCTGAAAAGATTTTGTATATTGTGTGGCAAAAGGTTTTTACTGACTTTAAACATTAATTGTGCTGTGTAATAATGAACCACATCCCATAATTTCAATAACTTTGAATGTAAAAACAATAAATTAGTATGTTCGAGGTACCCGACTTTGTGTATAACACGGACTGCCTTTTTTTGTAGTATTAACCACGAATTAAGTTTACTTTTATAACTGTTACCCCAAACCTCTATACAATAAGTCAAGTATGGAAGTACTAATGAGCAATACAAGATATGAAGTGATTTATAATCTAGGACCTGCTTAATTTTATTTATAATTGCAATATTTTTTGCAACTTTGTTTTGTATGTATTTGACATGTGGTTTCCAACTAATTTTATCATCCAGTATTGCACCCAAAAACTTGATCTCCTTAACTTTTTCAATAACTACATTATCTATATGAATATGTATATCTTCTTTATTTTTACAATTACCAAATATCATTACCTTAGTTTTATCTATATTTAGTGATAATTTATTACAATCCATCCATTTTTTAAGCTTATTTAATTCATTATTTAGAGTATGGATTAGTTGATTATAATTATTTACAGAATAAAATATATTAGTATCATCAGCAAATAATATTATTTTTAATAATTTAGAAACTTGGAATATATCATTTATATACTGTATATGTTAAATAATTTGGGGCCCAATACTGACCCCTGGGGGACCCCACAGGCAATTCCCATACACCCAGACAGATATTCTCCCATCTTCACAAATTGTTCTCTCTCAGATAGATAACTTGTAACCCATTTCAGAGCCATTCCCCTAAATACCATACATTTGCAATTTATTAAGAAGTATTGAATGATTTATTGTATCAAATGCTTTTCTAAAATCTATAAATACACCAATTGCATATTTTCCTTGATCTAATGCATTTATTATTTCCTCTGTTGCTTCCATTATCGCCAACGATGTTGTACTCTTGGCTCTAAACCCATATTGGTTCTGATTCAGCACATCTTGTTTATTTAAAAAGTTTTCTAATCTGTTGTTGAAAAGTTTTTCCAGAATCTTTGAAAATTGTGGGAGAAGCGATACTGGTCTGTAGTTTGTGTCGTAGTGTTTATTTCCTTGCTTGAATAATGGTTTTACTTTTGCTATTTTCATTTTCTGCGGGAATGAGCCAGTTTGAAATGATAAATTACAAATATATGTGAATGGTTTTAATATACCATCAACAGTTCTTTTTACTAGTGCCATATCAATACCATCACAATCAGTAGATCATTTATTTTTACACTTTTCAACAACAGATTTTACCTCTAGTTCATCCACCGCTGAGAGAAAGATTGACCGAGGGTTATTTCCAATCAAAGTCTCACTCACGGTGTCTCTTCCTTGGTTTGGAATTTTTGCTGCCAACTCTGGTCCAACATTTACAAAAAATTTATTCATTTTATTTACTACCATGTTCTTATCATAATTATCACCACAATTATCAGTAAAATACTCTAGATATATCATTTTTGTAGTTCCATTTTTCCTTAATTTATTTAATATATCCCAGACTCCTTTTATATTATTTTTTATTTTCATTTAACATTTTCCTATAGTATAATTTTTTACTAGTTCGTATTATTTCAGTTAATTTATTTTTATATGTTTTATATCTTTTTTCAGATTCTTTAGTTCTTAATTTAATGACATTTTTATAGAGATAATTTTTCTTTTTACAAGCATTTTGTAACCCCTTGGTTAACCACGGGCAATTTTTGTATGTGTTTTTTATTAATTTCTTTAATTGGACAGTTTTTATCATATAATGATTTAAATATATCAATAAATTTATCATATGCCAAGTCCACATTTTTCTCTCTATAGACAACATCCCAATTCTGTAACATTAAGTCTTCTTTTAAATCACTGATTCTGTCTTCTGTTTGTATTCTTTTATAGATAATTTGTTTGCCCTACCAGTTTGCATGTGTTTTGTGGACTTGGAGAAGGCATTCGACCGCGTCCCTCATGGTTTGTTGTGGGGGGTCTTTCGGAAGTATGGGGTATCGGGCTTGTTACTATGAGCTACCTGGTCTCTATACGGCCATTGTGAGAGTTTGGTTTGTATTGCCAACACTTGGTCGGACTCATACCCAATGAGAGTTGGACTCCACCAGGGCTGCCCTTTGTCCCCGATCCTGTTCATAATTTTTATGGACAGGATCGGGGAACCAGGGAACGGAGGGTGTCAAGCTTGGTGACCACAGGATCTCATCTCTGTTGTTTGCAGATGATGTTGTCCTGTTGGCCTCATCCAGCAATGACCTACAGGTCTTACTGGGACGGTTTGCTACTGAGTGTGAAGCAGCTGGGGTGAGAATCAGCACCTCCAAGTTCGAGATGGGGACAAGCTCCTGCCCCAAGTGGAGGAGTTTAAGTATTTCAGGATCTTATTCACAAATGAGAGGAGAATGGAGCGAGAGATTGACAAACGGATTGGAGCAGCATCTGCAGTGATGTGGACATTATACCGGTCTGTTGTGGTGACGAGGGAGCTAATCACTAAGGCAAAGCTGTCAATTTACCAGTCAATCTACGTTCCTACCTTCACCTATGGTCATGAGCTTTGGGTAATGAGCGAAAGAACGAGATTGTGGATACAAGCGGCTGAAATGAGCTTTCTCCATAGGATTGCTGGACTCACCCTCAGAGATAGGGTGAGGAGCTCAGTCATCCAGGAGAGGCTCAGAGTAGAACCGCTGCTCCTCCACATTGAAAGGAGTCAGTTAAGGTGGTATGGGGATCTGATTAGAATGCCTCCTGGACGCCTTCCACTTGAGGTGTTTCAGGTACGTCCCACTGGGAGGAGACCCCGGGGCAGACCCAGGACTCGGTGGAGAGACTATGTCTCCCAGCTGGTCTGGGAACGCCTTGGTATCCTCTCTGAAGAGCTGGAGCAGGTGGCTGGGGAGAGGGAAATCTGGGCTTCTCTGCTTGAACTGCTGCCTCCGTGACCCGGACCTCCAGAAAAGTGGTAAAAGATGGATGGATGGATGAAAATTTACAGGAAAAAAATGCAAATTTATGCAAAAAAAGATTAAAATTTACCAGAAAAATTGCAAATTTTCACCAAAAAAAATACACAAGTTTATGAGAAAAAAAAGTCAATTTTTTTTTAGAAAAAGTTGCAAATTTGGATGGTGGAGGGGAATTCAATTCAGTTCAACTCAACTTTATTTATATAGCGCCATTTCACAACAACAGTCATCAATGAATGTGGATCATGGAATGTGGGCGGCAGTGACTCAGGAGGTAAAGCGCGTCGTCCAATAACCAGATGGTTGGCGGTTTAAATCCCACTCTCCCCAGCTATCCTGCCGTTGTGTCCCTGGACAAGACACTTTATCCACCTGTCCTCCAGTGTCCATATCACTGGGTATGAATGTGTATAAATGTTTGGTAGTGGCTGGCCATTGGTGTGGATTGGCAGCAACACTTCTATCAGTCTGGCCCAGGGCCGCTGTGGCTACAGTAGTAGCTTACCACTATCAATGTCTGTCTTGAGTGAAAGAATAATGGATTCACTGTAAGCACTTTGAGATGTCACTTGTCATGTAAAGCGCCATATGAATCTAACGCATTATTATTAAATTTAAAAGAGACAAAAATGATAATTTACCGGAAAAAAAACCTGTTAATTTATGACCGGGAAGGGGAAGAACAGCCGGGGGCAAAACTCTGGCTGAGGCACACAAATACGCCGGGGAAAAGGGAATACTCAGCCAGAGTCACACCCAAATGGAACCAGGGCACACGGCTGGGGGAAACGTAAAAGGGAAAAATGTTACCTGATCGGAGCACACTCATTCTCCTCAATGACACCGCCAACAAACCCTCAGAGTTTTGGCAGAACACCTGAGGACATCACAGTAGGACACGGCAACCTGCGAAGCGCTGCCGTGTCCTTAAATAGGTACATGCCCAGCTGACAAATGCGCAACAGGTGTAGGTACATGAGTGGAAAAATAATCAAACAAGAAGTGACAGCTGTGCAGCTCGTAAAACAGTTTGACAGGCAAAAGCTGCACAGGCACTGTCAAAATAAAAGTATGGACCGGAAATAAATGAAGACACAAGAATAAGATAACACAACCCAAAAGATATAACTACACCCATAAATTCAAAATAGCACACAATAAAAAGACAAAATAATAAGGCAAAACCAAGAACGCAGAACGATACAAAAATAAACAGATGAACAGATGCACGGTGGCGCAGTGGTTTAGCACTGTGGCAGCACAGTTTTACCCTCGGCCGGGGGATCGCGGGGATCATGAGATTGTGGGTTCGATCCCAGCCCCCGACCAACAGTGAGCTGTGTGGAGTTTGCATGTTCTCCCCGTGTTGCGTGGGTTTACTCCGGGATTTCTCCGGTTTCCTCCCGCATACCAAAAACATGTAGGTTTAGGGCGCTCGCGCACGCAGCGACCAGCAGCCGGTGGCTTGTCACCAGACTGCAAACCAAATCTACCTACGGGTACAAATAAGTAAAAAAAAAAAAAAAAAATACAACAGTCCATGAGAAATAAAGAAAAACAAACAAACAGAAAAAGACTGAACTCAAACTGGAGACTGGGCACAGCCCCCATCCATGCCCAGGATCATGACAGTAACATCCCCCCCCCGAGGGCTGGCCTCCCAGACACCCTGCAAGAAAACAACCCACCTCGGGTGGGGGGAGGGGGGACCTAGGCACGGAGGTAATAAACCCAACCAGAAAGCAAAACACACACACACACACACACACACACACACACAAAAAAAAAACAAAAAACCCAACACTTATGACCCATGACAAAGCGCAACAGGTGGCAGTACGGAACTCAAGGCTCACTAAATGGTAGATGAGGCTGTTCGGGTGGCCTACCAGAGTCCCAAGGCCACCAGCACATGTGCTGGAGCAAATCAGGTGGCCTCCCTGCGTACCAGAACAACCCAAGCAGAAGGTGCAGCCCATCGGGTGGTCTTCCAGCAACCCTGAGCCAACGAGCCGCGGCGCACAACGTGCCACCTCCAGGGGGTGGCAGCTGGGCCCAGTACCTCTCACGGACCACGGGAGCCTTGATGTACAATCCTAATGAACAGGGTGGCCAACAAGCACGGAGACTGCATGTATAAATGGGTGCCCAGCATAGCTGCTTGACGTGAGGGCCAGCTGAGGGGAGCAGCTGACGAGCCACAGAACCAGGCAATGAAGGCGACCAACCAGCAGGGAACTCCGGCGACACCCAGTGGCCAACGGTGAACTCCGACGAAGGCGAGGAACCTATGGTGACCTCAGGCGTCGGCAGAGACGAAGGACCCTCAGCGGCTTTGGGCGATGGTGAAACATCCCTGCCAGCGACCTCGGACTGAGGCGCAGCACCCACGGAGGCCCCGGACTGAGATGCAGCACCCACAGAGGCCTCGGACTGAGATGCAGCACCCACAGAGGCCTCGGACGGAGGTACAGCACCCACAGAGGCCTCGGACGGAGGTGTAGTACCCATGGGGGCCTCAGACAGAGGTGTAGCACCCACAGGACCTCGGATGGAGGTGCAGCACCCACGGGAGCCTCAGACAGAGGTGTAACACCCATGAAGACCTCATATGGAGGCGTAACACCTGCAGAGTCCTCGTACTGAGGCGTAGCACCCGCGACAGCCTTGGACAGAGATGAAGGAAACACAGAGACCTCTGGTAGAGAGGGGGGACCCACGGCGACCTCAGATGAAGGTGGCGGACCTACGGCATCCTCAGGAGAAGGCTCGGACACAGGACAGACAAACACCAGGTCAGAGTCCCTGGCAGCAGTGGAGCCCGGCAAGGAGGACTCAGATGCAGCTGATGGCTGCACTTGGTCCTCCCTACCAAGAGCAAAGCATGATTTCTCTAAGACAGATAAAGTAAAAACAAAAAAGAGAACTTGCCTGAGCTCGAGCGCAACCACCGTCCAGGACTCTGGCAATCCTGGCTAGGACGTCTCGACTCGCTCCGTCTGATGCTCCAAGCCCGGCACAACCACCTCAGACAGGGAAGAACGAACAAACACAGGAGAATCACCGGCAGCAGTGGAGCCTGGTGAGTAGAGCTAAGGAGCAGAGGACATCTGCAGCTGATTCCCCCCACCCTGAGCCAGACAAGAATTCTCTAGATCTATAGATGTTAAAACAGAACTGAGTACTTGCCTGAACTCAAGCTCCACTACCGTCCAGGACTCTGACGACTCTGCTGCAGCAACCCCTGCAGCAGGCATGGTAGTGGATGCAGCCCACAGGCCTCCAGGCGTGGTGACCAACGCAGGTGGCCCTCCTGGTATGGTGGCTGAGACTGGAGGGTGCCCCATCACGGGCACCGAGTCCCAGGCAGCTGAAACCAGGTGGCACTCCTTTGTCGGCTCAGGCTTCAGGAATACGGGCCCACTCCTCTCCTGTCCAGAATGTGTCTGCAGGGATGGCATAGGGTTCTCCAGGGCCGCAGGCACCTCCGTGGTCTGGCAGCTCACACGTGGGACCAGCGGGCACCCAGAAAAGACTGAAGTAGCTGGTGAGGATGAGGTACGTACTGTACATATGCAGCAGCTGGTGGAGAGGGCTCAGCCAAAATGTGGGGCTGCTGCTGTTGAGCCCTCCCCCCAGGAATTAGACAAGGCATATCATCAAAAGTTGTTAAAAAATGAGAATGCACTTGCCAAATTTCCATTATGCGATGTTGGCTGCTGCAGGAGACCCAGACAACGCCCTCCTAATGGCTACAGCAGGCAGGGGCACTAATGAAGACACAGGAGGAGCCGACACTGCAGGCACAATGATGGAGGAGTTCCCAGCTGCGATAGGGGACCCACTCCGACGTGGCATAGTCAGGTAATGGGAAAACGCTGGGCACGTCTGTTCCCGGGGATGTTCTCCCGTCAGCTCAGGAACGGACAGTAGATGAGGAGGAGGAGAGACTGGCGAGATGCTGGGGTATGGAGACTTTTCGTCAGCTCTGCCCTAGGCGCACATGATGGAAGATCTACCAGGCTGCAAGGGTCCGTCTGGAGGATGGAGACGGTTTATAGCAGGCCCGCATACCTGGGATAGCTCCCTAACCCTGGATGCGCCTCCACAATGGTCGCTGCCACCTCCATGTTCCTGCAAACCTCCTTTAGCGAGCGGGAGACGAGCGCTACATCTACAAAGTCCTGGGCAAAGTCCGCAGCCCACAGTTCATCTACAGTGGGACCACTGGCTACCGATTTACCTTGGTTGGCAGGGCCCCGGTGCGCTGGTGGCATAATGAATGCACCGGTAACAACAGAAAAAGGGGAAAAATGATTGCAGGAAAAGAAAATATGCCAAAACCTACAGCAACTGGTGCCCATACACAGGCCATGCCCTTCTGTCATAAATTGCCCTTTTTAAGGGCTGTGAAGGACACCAAATGCAACATTTATTAACGAAAAGACAAATATACAAAAACACAACACTTGCAAAAAGAGGGAACAAACGTGCCAGAGGAGAGCGGGGCTCACAACCAGGAAGGGGAAGATCAGCCGGGGTAAAACTCCGACTGAGGCACACAAATATACCAGGGAAAAAAGATAACTCAGCCGGAGTCATACCCAAAGGGAACTGGGGCTCTCGGCTGGGGGAAATGGAAAAGGGAAAAAAGTTTCCTGATTGGAGCACACCCGTTCTCCTCAATGACATCGTCAACAAACAGAGTTTTGGCAGAACAACCTGAGGATGTCACAGTAGGCCACGCCAACCTGCGAAGTGCTGCCATGTCCTTAAATAGGTACATGCCCAGCTGACAAATGTGTCGCAGGTGTAGGTATATGAGTGGAAAAATAATCAAACAAGAAGTGACAGCTGTGCAGCCCGTAAAACAGTTTGATAGGCAGAAGCTGCATAGGCACTGTCAAAATAAAAGTATGGACCAGAAATAAATGATGACACAAGAATAAGATAACACAACCCAAAAGATATACAGTAACTACACCCAGAAATACAAAATAGCACACAATAAATACACAAGATAATAAGGCAAAGCCAAGAATGCAGAATGCTCCAAAAATAAACAGATGAAATACAACAGTCCGTGAAAAATAAAGAAACAAACAAACAGAAAAAGACTGAACTCAACCTGGAGACTGGGCACAGCCCCCACCATGCCCAGGAGCATGACAATTTTTTTTTTTAATTTACAGGGAATAAATTGCAAGTTTCTGAGAAAACTGTTACAAATTTATGAGAAAAAATGCTAAAAATTTCCAAGAAAAAAGTTGCAAATCTATGAGAAAAAGAAAGGAAAATATAAAAAATTTTACAAGATTTTTTTTGTTGTTGTTGTTTCATTTCTGCTTAGAATTTCAAAGTCATGTTATCCAGTTCTGCAACATGATATAGGGCAGGACACAAACGTGCAGTATCTCCCTCCTCCACCTGGGGAAGGTCTAAATGCAGAGAGGGAGGAGCATTAATGAGGAGTCGCATGGCCAATATGGGGTCCTGAAAGCATGGTCTCTTGTTTTATGATTGGCTATTTAAAACTAACAGAGCTCTGTCCAAGGAGCAATTATTCCCATCACTGGAACCATTACAGCAGAGTGAAAATTACACGGTGTCCTGTAGTGGATAAAAGTGTCAATGACATGCATGACCATGACACCAAGTTGCTTTTTAGATGACAAAAATGACATCACAGTCATGTTATTTGGCTTTAAACTTTTTTCCATCAACAGAATGACTGTGAAATCTGACGGGAAATGACCAGGGATGATCTAGGCTAGTATCTAATCAACAAGACATTCCAAAACTGAAAATGTTTTCCATGTCAGCATTAAGAAAAGAGCATTTCCATGATAGAACCTGCCTGGGATGCTCTCTAAAGGAACAATGGTAAAAGCTACACATGTGGTTTATGCTGCGGACGTGTCTGACCATGACCCAGTCCTGGATTGTTTAACCTTACACTTCAGATGAAAAAAACTGAAATCTGACCTCGTATCTTTGTCGGTTGAGCTGCTCGGTGTTGTCATATTTTATGGCTTCAAGGTTTTGCAGCACCTCCCACAGCTCTTTTGCCTTTTCCCTAAAAATAATAACAAAAAAATGATATTAATAAGAAGTACTATGAAAGATATAGTATCATCACAATATATATTAGTAAAGAATATTGGTGTCAGTGGTGAGATGTTGTTTTCAGGGCCCAAACTCCAGAGCTTAGTCCGCAAGGATTTATTAACTGAAAATAAGGAAAAGCAGCACACTGGCTGAAAAAACAACAAATGCAAAAATCTCAAACTCAATCAACTTAGTAGACACAATGACTTGACAAGAAAGAAGACAGGAGGACACCACACCCAGCTGAAGGATGGTGTCCCTTAAGTAGACAAGGCATGATGAACATAATTAGAAACAGGTGAGCACAATCAGGGGCAAACGGAAACCAATAATCAGTGACAGCTGACAAATGAGGAAGACAGAGGTGACAGGAGGGGCGGGGCTGCACAGACAAACACCAGCAGGGCAGACACAGAGCAAGAACAGGAGACCAGGGACAATATGACCATGACAAATAATGATAACAAACAGAGAATCATACAAACTAAACTCAAGCCCAGGATCAGAATAATACTGATAAACTAGACTAAGGGGAAAACCAACAGACATAAATACACAAGGCAGAATTATCATTTGGAAAACCCAGGAAAGTAATGATAATGATAAACAGAAAATAACAAGAATAAACTTAAAGTGTGAGCATGGTCCTCCACCCATGCACAGATCCTAACATAGCCTCCTCCCATGGGGACGACCCCAGACACCCAAAACAACACCAAAAACAGAAAAATCACCATGCCAGGGTGGGCAGTGTGGGTAAAAGAGCAGGTGGGCCAAAAACAAGTGCCCCCCTCTCCCCCCCCACAGTGTGTCCTAAACAAAATAAATACAGTTTGTGGGGTAAAATCTAAGTCCCAGGCCCCAAGGCGGGTTGGGTAGCCCAACAAAGTCCCAGTGCTACCAGACAAAAGGGAAAGGCAGTTCAGGTGGTCTTCCGGAGTCCCAGGGCCACTGGACCGGAGAATAAGATGGGTCACGGGGCCTACCCAAGTTCACGGGACCCCAAACCAGAGTACATAGAGGGTCTGGCAGCCTACCAAAACACTTCGACCACCAGACTTCAACGCAAGGAAGATCAGGGACGCTGAGCTTGGGTTGCAGCAACAAAGCAGTCACAAACAACTTTTCCTTCCTCCATTTTATTATGATGAGCACCAAACTAGAAGGCAGGAAGTACCATTTTTATATGGTCTTAGGTATGACCCGGCCGGGGCTTGTATCCAAAACCTCCTGGATGTGGGGCAGATGTTCTACCAACTATGCCACCACTAGGCCACCACTCCCAATAATACATGGGCTTTTGGTTTAGAGGAAGGCAACTGTGGCACCCTGAACTTGAAAAAAGCAGTTAAGGGTCCCCCAATCTTGGGAATGGCTGCTAGAGACCCCCCGAGCTCTGGCACATCTTGTGGAAGTCCACCGACCTCTGGAACATCAAGTGGAGGTCCACTGATCTTTGGCTCAGCAGTTGGAGGTCCACTGACCTCTGGCTTGACAGTTGGTGGTCCACCGACCTCTGGCTTGACAGTTGGAGCATGGTCCTCCTGCGGCTTCATCCTCAACATGACCACTTTGGATGAGGGAGTAGAACAGGGGGTCAATAAAGTGACACCACAGTCATTAGCAGCAGAAACTGGTGGGGAGGGCCCAAGAGCTGGTGGATTGTGCCCTTGAGTCACCCCACCAGAAGTAAGGCTAGTCTTTTCTAAAATTGTTGTAGAAAATAAGGGAAAAGGTAGTTGCCTTAGTTTCTGGTTCCTTGCTGTTGGAATGACAGCCTCGTGAAGCTTAATGAAGAGCTGCAGGAGCGGTAGCCTCGGACACTGGAGTTGATAATGTTTGGGGTGCATAGACTTCAGCCGCTAATGGCTGGAATGCACTAACCTCAGGCACTGATGGTTGGAGTGGACTGACCCCTGGAGCGGTTGACTAAGGCACGCTAAATTCAAGAACAGGTGACGTGGGCGCACCAGCCTCAGAAACAGCAGATAGAGGCTCATCGGCCTCTGAAACACACAACGGAGGCTCTCCAGCCTCTGAAACACACAACAGAGGTCTCCAGAAGTCTGAAACAATGGCTGCAGGTCTTCTGACCTTTGAAGCAATGGCTGGAGGTCTCCTGACCTCTGGAACACACAATGGCTCCTACTCCTCTAGCGTGAAGGAGTACTCCTTGGACAGCAGGAAGACATTTAGGAAGGCAGGAATGTCCTCCCTCAGATGGGGCTTCGCAGCTTCCAACTTATTAACCCGCCTCCACAACACATCCCTCCACGCCACATTCTTCCAACCAACCAGGTGCAGGCAGATAGTATAGCAATTTCCAACACCCTGGATGAGGTCCTGCAGTTCCTGGCAGCAGGTTGGTTCCTTCGGTGAAGGGTTAGGGAGGGGGGGAGGGAAGAGGAGAGGCAGAAGAATATGCTGGAGCAGAAGCAAATGTCACAAGAGAGCCAGGTGGTGAGGACTCAGTGTGGGTGGGAGGCTGCTGCTGAGCCCCACCACTGGGAACAAGAGAAGACCTTTCATTCATGGATGTAAAAAAATGAAAAAGTACTTGCCTTGTATCCTGCTCTGCTGCTGCCAAAGATCCCAGCGAGTCTTTCTGGGTTACAGCAGAGCTCGTCTGGCGGTGAGCTGTGGGGGGTGGTGCCAGACCAGGAGTGGAATACTGAGAAGGGTGGTGCCGATGCTCCCTTCGCCTATTTTCCCCAGTTCTAGGCGGAGAGTTGGACCGTGGAGCACAGTAAATGGGTAGCTCCTATACTCACGGAAACACCCCGAGGCGTGGGGTGCACTCCAACACGTTGGCTGCCTCTTTCCAGAACTGGCTTTCCTCCTCCAGATTGGTGCAGCTGTGGGCCGGGGGTCACCAGAGTCCACAGTCTCTCCATGACCCACAGCTGTTTGTCAGTGAGCAGCACATATCCCATCACAGCTCAGAGCAAACTAAACCCACTGGGTCCACACTGGTGGCATCCTAAAGTCAGCAGTGAGGTGTTGTTTTCAGGACCCAAACGCCAGAGCTTAGTTTGCGAGGATTTATTTACTCACAATAAAGAAACACAGCACACTGGCTGGAAAAACACAGCACACTGGCTGGAAAAACACAACGCACGTAAAAAACTCAAACTCCATAAACTTGGTAGACAAGACAAGACAGAAGACAGGACACCACACCCAGCTGAAGGACAGCATCCCTTATGTACACAATGCATGAACTTAATTACAAACAGGTGGGCACAATCAGGAGCAAACAGAAACTAATAATCACTGGCAGCTGACACATGAGGAGGACAGAGGTGACAGGAGGGGCGGGGCTGCACAGACGAACACCAACACCGGAGACCTGGAACATGAACAGGAGATCAGGGACAATACAACCATGACAAATAATGATAACAAACAGAGAATCATACAGACTAAACTCAAGCCCAGGATCTGAATAATACTAATAAACAAGACTAAGGGGAAAAGCAACAAAGACATAAATACAAAAGGCAGAATTATAATATTGACGACCAAGGAAATAATGATAATGATAAACAGAAAATAACAAGAATAAACTTAAACTGTGAGCATGGTCCTCCACCCATGCACAGATCCTAACAATTTGTGTGCAGTTATGTTTGGAGTAACTCTACTGCCTCAGCATTTCCTGTTTGCAGTACAGTTGTGAATATAAATAACAGTGATGAGACTCTTGACACAAAAAAAAAGATAAATAAAATTTAAGAACTCGACATGTTTTGCAGAAGTCTTTATTTTATGATTATTAAGCAGACTTATTGATGTGTATTTGCAATTGACCCTTTACACTTTCAGGGCTGTATGATGACGTTCCATTTCCTTGTCAGTTCTCAAATGTGAATAGTGTGTTTATGGGTGTGGCCCAGTCCGTTTTGTTATTATGAGTGTTGAGGAAAACAGTCTGTGTGCCAGTGAGCAGTGCAAAGAGGCTGGTCTAATAATTCAGGTGTGTTTTGGATAATCCAATGCATAGCGCTCCTGCCCATCCCCTTAATGCACAGAGCCACATTATCTAAAGTGAACTCTGATCAGGTCAGCTTGTTTAAGACAGGTTTTGCACTGTCTAAAGGGCGTACATGTGAGCAGAAATCCACACAATAGTAACATTGCTTTCCATTAAGCAGGCATTAGTCACAGTTGATGCCCAGTTAGTTTTTTTAGAGAAAACAGCTGTGGAAGACATGATGATGATGGGCTGAACAATCGAGTTGAATGGTTTAACATGGTGCAAACCTGATCAGAGGACGCACAAGCCGAGGCAGATGTACACTGCTTGTTCATTCATTCATTCATTCCTAATAAGTATATCATCATATTATAATTAAAATGACGGGAGATTAGATTATAACTGTTACAAC
Organism: Pholidichthys leucotaenia; assembly: GCA_020510985.1. Taxonomy (NCBI): domain Eukaryota; kingdom Metazoa; phylum Chordata; class Actinopteri; order Cichliformes; family Pholidichthyidae; genus Pholidichthys; species Pholidichthys leucotaenia. The sequence goes on from CM035837.1 coordinate 223,506,912, forward strand.
TCTATCCATTAAAATAAGAGAAAATTCCAGCATATGCTGTCTTTCCTCCTGAGCTCCTGTCAGTAGAACCTGCGTGATTTCAAAACACACCACTGAAAAAGCATTAAACAAAGTGCTTCTGACGACAGCCCTCCTTTGTCCTGATCAAAGGTGCATTGTCATGAAATGCACCATCATATACCCGCATGAGATCACATGCTGCCACACGTCTCTGCAATGAGTTTCCTCCTCCCAGCACAAAGCACGCGCACTGTCTACTGGTAATTAGATGGTGTGATGCAAGGCATAAAAATAGACAATGTGCAAACAGAAACTAACAAAACACTGGGGTCCTGCCAGAAGCGCAGCACAAATGTATGATGTTGACAGTCAAAATAGACCATAATATCTACCATGTAAATTTGCATTGAACTCATATTTTGCTCTATACTTTATGCCAGGTCAACAGATATGATTTCTTGTACATATTCAGTTACTTTCAGATACTGTTTTGGGGGCAAGGTTACCTCAGCTTGTCATCGCTGAGACTGTCAATGTCCAGGGGTTTGCGTCTCTCTGCCAGGACCTTTCTCTTCTTTTCTCTCTCTGTCTGCTTCTTCCCTCGCTTCTGGTCAATCTAAAGGAAGTCAGATGGGTTAAAACCTCGTGCTTACTCAACGGTCTCTCTATCTGCCATGCACCAGGGAAGAAGTAAAGAAAAGCATGAAATCAGATAGAGCAAGTAGGAAATACCCTCTGCAGGTGGCTGGTGAAGCCTGAGCCCATGTTGGACAGCGCTATTTTCTTCTTGGCTTCATCATCGGCCTTCCTCTGAATGTCAGCCTCCTCCTTCCTGTGTCGCTCAGCCTGTAAATCAGTTTCAGAAGGAGGCATCACTTGCAATGTCCCTTTGAAGCCAATGGTCATTCAGATTGTGGATGGTAGCTTGAGTCAAAAACACACAGAAATGGCCGTCCCTTTAAAAAAGAAGCTTGCAAACCATTGATGAGTGTTTACAGGGGACGTGATGATGCATTTCTGCCACATGGAAGTCTTCAGAACATGTCTATGCTCTGCTCAAAATACACGAGCCTTTGAGCACCGTTGTCAGGCTCCCTCAGAATGACTCACTTCAGTGCATGTTTCTTTAAATGATCATAAGCCCCATTTCACCCAGCTGTCACTGCCAGCAGGTTTGGTTGAGGTGAGGCAGGCCAATGGTACCTGGTTAGGTGTTAGCTACAAAGAGACTGAGCTAGCTAACATGGCTAACAGCTGAATGTGATGACATAAAAGCCCACATAAAGCTTTGTCAGGGACAGGGGTGTGTGCTGAGGGCAGTTCAGACACTGTCATGGCTGTGACAGCTTTGTGACAAATATGCAAATTAAGCAACAACTTTCACTTGTAATCACAGTGAATTGGCACATTTGTGTTTATATGTTGCATGAATATTATTCTAGTAAGTAAGTTATAAAAGTGTTTACATAGACAGAAAATTAATAACATGAAATGAAATTAAATATTGCATGAATGTCACACAAACTCCCGGTGAATTCGCTGGGACATCACATACATGCCTTGCGTGTGTTGCACAACATTTGGGTAACAAAACTGTGGGTTTTTTTGCACTTACGACTGTCCTGCGACAGCCAGGAAAACCCCGTGCTACGCTTGAATGACAACTGCAAAATGGGGGCCATATCTTCCCATTGCTGCAGTCATTCCATCATCAGACGTCAAAGCAGGTCGATCACAGAGAAGAGGAGCAGAGACTGCTGGATGAGGAGGCTGCCTCAGAGTCCTCCTCCTCTGACACAGCAGGTCCTGGGACCGGCTCCACTTCCTCTGTGAGGACCCGTGGGGCAGGGACAGCAGCCCCCCATCCCTAGCCTTGCCTTGCTTGCCCTTGGGTGGCATGGTGACACTTGGTTGCACTGTGTCAGTGTGTACTAGAAAAGTAGCAGTTTTATGTGAAAATGACCTGGCTGTTTGTCTGGTGCACAGAGTGTCTTGTCTTTATTGTCTCCAATCAGTCACATTTTAGTTTCATGGGTCCCCAACCCCTTACAAAGTTGTCACACTTTAAGACTCACGGAAGCTAAATTTAGAAGGGTTTGAGATGGGTTCTACATGGGTTTAAGACACCGGCGACAACTATGCAACTATTCTGAAAGAACATTTGCGGCCCCACAACTCACCAGAGAAAATCAGGAACCCCTGCAAACGTTTGGAGACGTGTTGGAAACTGCCTCACCAGTGCTGAGCTCCAGCTCAGTGAGACAGTACCTTTGAAAGGATATGACTGGTCCCTGACATACGATCAGCACAGAAACCACCCTGACCGAGTGGCTGGTATCCGCCTTTCTCTGCTGAGATGATCTGCAAGGTAGCAGACAGAGCGACCTCAGCCCTCTAAGCCAAGGTGGTAGCAGTCTGGTTTGCTGGCCTGTTACATCCAAAACTTAATAAAATTAGTCAGAATGATGCAATATTTACTGTAGTATGGACTGTGGATTGTTGAAGCAGGTGGGAACAGGGATGTCTAGTGAGGGAAGCCAGAACACAACAGATTTGCCATCCTATGTCCCCTTTAAGCCCTATATCTGTGAGAGACAGCCAGTCAGAAAAGTCCAAGGCCAGTCCCAGACTAGGATAAATAATGATGCCATAGACACCTGTGGCTAATGACTCACCTGGAGCCTGTTCTCTTTATTCATCACTCTATAAATTCAAGAAATGTCTGTGTGTCTGTCACGATCATAGGACATCAAAGGATGTCCTATGATGATCCTATGATCTCAGGGTACATAGGACTCGCAATGATGTCATATAGGCGATGCCGTCATATAGGCAATAGGACTGGCTACCTGGGATGGAGTGTCCTATGATGCCTGCCACAGGAGGAGCCCCTTCACCAGCATAGGGTACAACAGACAACGGATGCACAGACAGACAGGAAACGTGTGGCAGTGCGCCATGCACGTGCTGAGTCAGTTGAAGCCCAAAATGCCCGCAAAGTGAACAACGCTGCAAGCCACGCAAGGCACAGTCAAACTGAGACCCAGGAGATGTGGAATAGTTGGCTGGCCGCTAACGCTGCACGCCAGGCAAGGCACAGAGAAGCTGAGGCCAAATACAACATGCTACTTTAAACCACACCCATTCGAAGCAGGACATCGGGAAATCTCACTCAGTAAGGCAGAAAGCACGCTATAAATTCAAGAAATCTCTGTCAGTGATGCCTGCGGCATGACTGTGAACAACACAGCCGTCTCACACAGGAGGAGACCCTTCAGCAACGGGCATGCAGAAATACCTGCTTACACTTGGTTTCTACGGGCATGGACGGGCATGCACGGGTATGCACTAGTTTCTTTGAAGAGAGAAACTGGATTGCACAAGTAATTCACGTATTGGTCAGTGGTGCCACTAAAAATGTTGAAATGTTTAGTGCATTTCCTCAGTCTGCAGCTCCCAAACTGGTCTACTGCCTATTTTAATCAGCTGATAGAGTGACAGCACTAAAAGATGAAAATGACGTTAGAAAAGAGAAGGGAGAAGCAGCCTACCTCCCGTCTGGCCTGTCGCTCCTTCTCCTGCTCAGCACGGATCCTCTGCTGCTCGGCTCGCTCGGCTCGACGCTTCTCCTGAAAACAGGCATGGACACATCCCCATTCATTTGTAGACACATGGAAACTCTAACTAATCAGAGTGGCAGTTCACTGAGGAAAATGTGTTTATTTGAACAGATATGTCAAATGTTGCACATCGTAACTGATTAGCAAAGCGCGTCCCTGGTTGGGCATTACAGCAGCATATTCAGATGTAAATGACAAATCTCACAATTCTTTCTTTCAGAGCAATAAGCTCCTCTTCTTCCTTCTTCCGGCACTCAAAGTGAGCATCGATGAGCGCCTGCAGCTCAATCAGGTCTTTGTTTTGGCGTTTCTTTTGGATGTCCTGTGGGAGGGAGACATGAGGTCACGTTCACAAGCACTCAAAATGCACTGGACACCAGTGGATTGTTTTACAGACAAGCTTCCCCAAAAAACACATCAGGCCCTTTTACAGCCATCCTCCGTGCACTTTTCAGACAGACTTTCCACTGTATGCCAGTGTTTTTGTTAGTTTCTGTCAGTGCACTGTCGGTTTTTCACACTTTGAATCACACTATCTAAGTCCCAGTAGACAGTGAGCAGACGGTCCCAGACAGAGCTATGTGCTGGGAGGAAGCGGCTTGTTTCAGAGGTGTGGCGGCGCACAATCTAATGCATGTTACTATTATAGTGCGATCCATGAAAATCTGCTTTTGATCAGGAAAAAAGAGGTCTTTCATCAGAAGCACACTGTTCAATGAGATTTCAGTGGCATGTTTTGACATGCCACCTTTTACCTCTCACCCAAAAATGCTGAGATAGGCTCCACCCCCCCTCAACCCAAAAAGGATTAGAATCAAGAACCAAGAATCAAGAGCTTCCATTTGTAGTCAAACATACAGTTTAGGCACATAGCAATTCTTTGTGCAGAGCCATAGGTCAATAAATAAAATAGACTAGCCCAATAAAGAACAATGCTATCCTGGTTTTAAAACACATTCTATAATTACCCAAGAAATTACTAAAAAAAGAGGCTACTGTAAACTGCAGTGCTTTCCTATTTCAATTGTGCTTTTGACTGTTAAAGTCCTTTTTCCAATATTTGGAATCAGTCTGACTGTGGTGGGGAAAAAACTATTATAAAAACGTGTTTCATGGGTAATAATACTGTCCACTCTACTTTTTCTCAGGGTATATACTGTCTGTTTATGCCTGAGGAGAGTATGGGCTTGATGGTGTTTATCTGTAATGATTTGTGTTTTTTTCCTGCAGTGTTGTGTGTATATAGTGTCCATAGATGGCAGTTCTGTCCTGGTGATCTCTGCTGTCTTCACCACTCTCTGGAGAGCTTTCCTCTCTGCCTGGGTGCTGTTCTCATACCACACAGTGATGCCCATTGTGAGAATGCTCTCCACCAAACCCCTGTAGACCAGTGTGAGGGGATGACGGCTCACCCGGTTAAGCAGTAGAAGATGAATGGATGGATAGATGGATGATTGGATGGGTGGATGGAGAGTTGTAACAGTCATAATATAACCACCCATCATTTTATTTAAAATATGAGCACACAAGTTTTTTTGTTTTGTTTTTATTCCATCTACACTCTCATTTTAATTGCGGACTTAACATTAGAGTCTATAGATTAAGATAAGATAAGATAAGATAAGCCTTTATTAGTCCCACAACGGTGAAATTCCAGGATTGCAACAGCACAGGGAAAGCAACACTCAGAGCAACAATCAGAAGGCAAGAAAAAAAACAAGCAAGCAAGAGCAGCTAATATACATATGTACATATTACTATAAAAATTAAGATTAGGAAAAGATTAGGCATTAATGCAAGATTTGTTTATTTTTTTAGGGGAATGAATAAATGAACAAGGAGCATGTGTGCGCACAAAGGGAGGCTGAAGATTTTGAAGCATTTTATTTTTCACTGAAACTCCCTAGAGAGACAGGAGCCGTGCGCACTGGGTTTCCAGCTGGCACCTGCACCCCATCAAGGGTTGCAGTTATCCACCAGCAAGCCCCCGACTGCCACCCGTCAGTGGCCAGCAGAAGCCACTGAAAGCAACCTCTCTTTGTGGCCAGGGTTGCCGAGGACGGGAAGCCATGCCAGATCTCTTCCTTTCAATGGGGGAAAGGAAAGGAGGAAATGATGGCACAGAGCGACTTCCATGCCACTGTTTATGAAGTTTGCATAGGCATAATCCCCTTATAATAATGTTTCAAACCCATTCATGTCTGTGTGTTGCATCCGTGGGCACAACATTAAACCATTCAGCTGATTTTTCAGCTGATTTTTCAGCCCATTCTTCAGCGTTTGTTTTATTCTATCATAACTAACTGGGCATCAACTGTGAATAATGTCTTCTTTATTACCAAGCAGCATTACTTTCGTGTACATTTTGGTTCAATGACAGAAGCCGCCTTTTGTTGTTGTTGTTCTTCTTCTTGCTGCTCCCTTCAGGGGTCTCCACAGTGGATCATCTGCCTCCATCTCACCCTATCCCTTCATCTTCATCTGTAACACCAATCCTCTCCATGTCCTCCTCCACTACATCCATCAATCTTCTCTGTGGTCTATCTCCACTATCCTTCTTCTGCACTTGTCCAAACAATCTCAGCCTTGACTCTCTTACTTTGTCTCCAAACTGCTCACCCTGAGCTGTCCCTCTGATATACTCATTTCTAATCTTGTCCCTCCTAGTCACTCTCAATGAAAATCTTAGCATCTTCAACTCTGCCACCTCCAACTCCGCCTCCTGTCTTTTTGTCAATGCCACTGTCTCCAAATCATACATCATAGCAGGTCTCACTACCATCTTTTAAATCTTCTGTTTCACTCTTGCTGCTATCTATCTCTCACAAATCACCTGACACTCGTCTCCACCCACCCCAGCCTGCCTATACTCTTCTTCACCTCTCTTGTGCATTTTCCATTGTTTTGGATGGTTGACACCAGATATTTAAACTCATCTACTTTCACTTCCTCTACTCCTTCCATCTTCACCGTTACACCTGCCTCCCTCTCATTCACACTCTTGTATTCTGTCTTGCTTCTACTGGCTTTCATTCCTCTTCTCTCCAGAGCATACCTCCATCTCTCCAGGTTCTCTTCCACCTGCTCCCTACCCTCACTGCATATCACAATGTAGTCTGCAAACATCATGGTCCATGGAAACTCCTGCCTGACCTCGTCTATCAGCCCGTCCATCATCATGGCAAACAAGAAGGGGCTCAGAGCCGATCCCTGATGAAATCCCACCGCCACCTTGAATCCATCTGTCACTCCTACAGCACACCTCACCACCGTCTTGCTGTCCTCATACATGTCCTGCACCACCTTCACATATTCTATATTCTCTGCCACTCCTGACTTCCTCATACAGTATCACACTTCCTCTCTTGGTACCCTATCATCTGCTTTCTCTAGATCCACAAAGACACAGTGTAACTCCTTCTGACCTTCTCTGTACTTCAACATCAACACTCGTGAGGTGCGTTCAGACCAAACGCGAACAGGCGACACAAATCCATTCAACGTGAATGGGAAGACGCGAGTATGCGCAAATTTATGCATTCGCGCGTTGGCGTCCCAGGATAGTTAGCTAGCTAGCTGCTAGCTTTGAGATTCTACTGTCACTGGAGTAAAGGTATCACCATTGCAGAAAAAAACTAGTTTTAAAATTTGACTCACTCACCTGGAGACTCAGGAGGACCGGGAGCCCTTCAGCTGAATCGAGATGTCGTTATTTACCCACGATTTCATGTCACGGACAAGCTAGCAAGCTAGCAATGTAAACACCCCTCATCTTGTGAACTTTTGGACGCTTGAGACAACATTTTAAGGTGAGCGCCCGGTCGGTTAATGTAAACATAAGCATGACGTTATTTGTTGAATTTCCACAGCAGGTTGAACACCGCTGCAGAAGTTTTAAAGGCAACTTCGCTTGTCTGCATCTCACTCACAAGGGGGATTCATGTCTGTTTGCGTGTTTACATTGAGTAATAATGTCATCGTGCCGCGTGAAACATTTGCCTGTTCGCGTTTGGTGTGAACACACCTTTAGAGCAAACATTGCATCTGTAGTACTCTTTCTTGGCATGAAACCATACTGCTGCTCACTGATTGTCACCCCTCCTCTTAACCTGGCTTCAACAACTCTTTCCCATATCTTCATAGTGTGGCTGACCAACTTCATGCCTCTGTAGTTACTACAGCTCTGAGCATCACCTTTGTTCTTGAAAACTGGTACCAAAACACTTCTTCTCCACTCCTCAGGCATCTTCTCACTCTCCAAGATTGTGTTAAACAATCTGGTTAAAAAGTCCACTGCCATCTCTCCTAAACATCTCCATACCTCCACAGGTATGTCATCTGGACCAACCGCCTTTCCATTCTTCATCCTCTTCAAAGCTGCCCTCACTTCTGCCTCGCTAATCCTCGGGACTTCCTTGTTCACCATCTTTCCTTCATCCATCCTCCTGTCTCTCTCATTTTCTTTATTCATCAGCTCTTCAAAGTTCTCCTTCCACCTTCTCAACAAACTCTCATCATTTGTTAGTACATTACCATTTCTGTCCTTAATCAGCCTAACCTGCTGTACATTCTTTCCAGCTCCATCTCTCTATCTAACCAGGTGATACCAGTCCTTTTCTCCTTCCTTAGTGTCCAGCCTCTCATACGACTCATTATATGCCTTTTCCTTTTCCTTTTCCACCTCTCTCTTTGTCATGTGCCTAGATTCCAAATACTCCTGTCTACTTTTTTCATCTCCCTCACATCCCACTTTTTCTTTGCTAACCTCTTGTGGTGATCCGCGCTGTGTGTTTTCCTGCCTACTAATTATCATCCTCAGATGCACTTTCAGTCACACCTGCTCTTCCCAATTAGACGGCCTTTATTAGGAGTGGATTCCTGCACTCCTGCATGGAGACGTCAAAACGCCACCAGGGTGAAGCCACTCACGTCGCAACTCACCCTTCCCTTCAACTGGGAATCTCGCCTCCCTTTCTCTCAACTACTCTACACCTCTCCGAGTGGAAGTTTTGCCTCCCCAATGCTCTTGTAAGCTACCATTCATTGGATGTACCATCTTCTTCTCCTGCCTTTTCTCCTGTCCTCTTTCCTGTGCACAGGTGAACCTACCTCCAGGCGGCCCTACCTCAGCTCCAGGAAGCGGACCGGATTCCAGCCCGTGAGCCGGAGGCCTCTCACTCCCTCCAGCTCTGTAAGTGTCACCACCCTCCGGACTGACGCTCTCCTCTTTCCCCTCAGCGGAGACTTCACCTGCACCCAGCACTGTTATCATCTTCACGGGCACAAGATCACCTGAGTGGGACCCTGGTAACCTGGATTGGGCTGAATTTCTCTTCGATGCTTCTGCTCCTTCCTTGCTCCTTAAGATTATTAATTATTCTGCCCATTCAGCCTACTGTTGCGGAGCTGTTATTAATCCCTTCTCTCCTCTCTCCCTGCAAGGTTGCCAGACCTCCCCCTCTCTGCACTCATATACACACACATTCACTTCACTAATAAAGATCATTGTAATTCTAATCAAGTCTGTGTCTGCATTTGGTTTTTTGTGCAAACATGCTACCTCTCCCTTTGTATACTTTCCTGTACCTCCTCATTCCTCCACCAAGTCTCCTTGTCTTCCTTCCTCTGTCCACTGGATACACCACATACCTTTCTACTCGTTTCCCCTCAATACTTTTCCTGTACTTTCCCAGTCATCTGGTGGTTCTTCCCTACCACCCAGAGCCTGTATCAACTCCTTCTTGAACTCTGTGCAACCTTTTTCCTTCTGTAACTTCTCCCACTTAATCTTTGGCTCTGCCTTCACTCTCTTGCTGTTCTTGCTTTCCAAAGTCATCCTACAGACTACCATCTGATGCTGTCTAGCTACATTCTCCCCTGCCACCACCTTGCAGTCTCCTATCTCTTTCAGATTTCTCCTTCTGCATAAGATGTAGTCCACCTGTGTTCACCTTCCTCCACTCTTGTAAGTCACCCTATGTTCCTCTCTTCTTGAAGTGTGTGTCCACCACAGCCATTTCCATCCTTTTAGCAAAATCCACAACCATCTGTCCTTCCATATTTCTCTTCTTAAGACCATACCTACCCAGGACCTTCTCAACACCTCTGTTCCCTTCACCTACATGTCCATTAAAGTCTGCTCCAATCACCACCCTCTCCCCCCTGGGAACACTCTCTACCACTTCATCCAACTAACTCCAGAATTCCTCTCTCTCTTCTACCTGACATCCAACTTGTGGGGCATACACACTGACAGCATTCAACATCACACCTTTGATTTCTAGCTTCAAGCTCATGATTCTGTCTGACTCCCTGTTTACGTCCTGAACACTCTTCACATACTCTTCTTTCAAAATTACTCCTACTCCATTTCTCTTCCTATCTACACCATGGTAGAACAGTTTAAATCCACCGCCGATGCTCCTCGCCTTGCTTCCCTTCTATCTGGTTTCTTGAACACACAGGATATCTACCTTTCTTCTCTCCATCATATCAGCCAACTCTCTGCCTTTACAAGTCATAATCCCTACATTTAACGTCCCTACTCTCACCTCCACACTTCTACCTTTCCTTTTCTCTCTCTCCCTCCTAACACACCTTCCCCCTATCCTCCTCCTTGATCTTTGACAAACAGTAGCCCAATTTCCACCGGCACCCTGTCAATTAACAGTACCGGTGGAGGTTGTTGTCAACCTGGGCCTCGACCGATCCAATATGAAAGTCTCGTTCGTCATGATCCGCATGTTTGATTTGGAAAAGGTTTTACGTCAGATGCCCTTCCTTACGCTACCCTCTCCATTTACCTGGGCTTGGGACTGGTATTAGGAGTACACTGGCTTGTACACCCCCTGTGGCTGGGTTTTGGTCAGCGCAAAACCCGTCTTAAACCATCATGATCCCAATTCACTTTAGATAATGTGCCTCTTTGTATTAAGGGATAAGGACCTGTACTTAAAGAATATATTGCTATTCTAGTCACAAAGACCTCTCAAAGCGCTTAACAGATAGATAGATAGATAGATAGATGATAGATAGATAGATAGATAGATAGATAGATAGATAGATAGATAGATAGATAACTTTATTGTCTGTCCCAGTCGGTGATAGAAATTCTTCTTTGACACATTCAACACTCTCAAAGACATGTTCAAACTCACAAGATTAAAAGAAACTGTCATGGGCGGCGAGAGCGCCCCCCCCTCCTTCTCGTTTTTCTCTCCACCACTTGTCAGCGCACCTGAGCAGGAGAACACACCTGCGTCCTCTTATCAGCCAGCGTATTTAAGGAGGCTTGCTTCAGTGATTCAACGCTGGCTCGTCTGGGTAACTACCTAACGGACAAGTAAGTCGTCTTGATCACAAACGGTTACGAAGCTATTAATCTTTGTGCTTTACCTCCTTGGTGCAGGTTGCTACCATTGTGTAGGTGTGTCGCTGGGGGCTGTGCGCGCTCTCCTGCCACAACTTTTCCCACGACGAGAACCTCCACCCGGTCTGGCTCCACCCGCAGTTTCCTGCCCTGCCGGTTCGTCTATTCCCCGCTGGGGTTCGACCTGCGCTCCCTCAGAGCCCACTAAGTGGTAATTCGGCTCCCCCATTTCCCTATCTCCATTCCCCCGCTCACAGCTCTCACTCTCTCTCCACAGGCCCATTCCTCTGGCGAGTTGCTGTTCTGTAGCAGAGCGTGTTTTGAGATTTAATAAAACTTTCAACCGTGCTTACCGTTGATTGTCTCTTTGTTGCTGCACCGTGCACGTGGGCTGAATTTCCTTATCAGTCATGACAGAAACATGGCTAAAATGGAAACAGCAAATAAAATGATGTCCAGTATGGCAACTACAGTATTTGATTTTGTTCAGGATGGTTATTGCAGAAGGGATAAATGGTTTCTTGTAAATGTTTTTATGGGCCAAAGGAACTTTCTATAGTCTGCCTGATGGCAGTAACTGGAAAGAGTGACGGAGGTGAGATGGTTCCTCTGTGATCAGGGTGGCATTCCTGATCACAGAGCGCTGATACAGTTCAGACCGTGGTGTCTGTGGTGAGCCAATGATTTTGCTAGCCTGATTAACTATACGGGAAAGCTTTGTTTTGTGCTTGATGAAGAGGGAGCTGTACCAGGATGAAATGTTAAACGTCAGAATGGATTCTATTAGTGAAGTGTAAACCAGAGTTAAAATGTGTCTGCTGACATTAAAAGTCCTCAGTTTCCTCAAAAATTGGAGGCGTTGTTGTGCCTTTTTATAGAGTCAACATGGTGTGCAAAAGTAGGTACTCCAGCCCTGTATTCTAAGGGCCTATAGTGGACAGATACCTAGGGATAATTTAGAGTCACCAGTTAACCTAACATGCATGTCTTTGGATTGTGGGAGGAAACCGGAGCCCCTGGAGGGAACCCACACAGCACAGGGAGAACACGCAAACTCCACACAGAAAGGTTCCCACCCCTGTAAGCCTGGGGTTTTGAACCTGGAACCTTTGAGCTGTGAGGAAATGGTGCTAACCACTGTGCTGCCCCAGGAGCACTTTGGATTGGATTATCCAAAACACACCTGAATGATTAGACTGGCCACTTTGCTTCATGTGCCGGCAGAAAGTTTGTTTTTACACCACTGTGATAAGGAAATATCTTAGAAATGCCCATAAACGCACTCTGCATCAGTGACAACTGACTTAACGACCATGTCAATGTAATATGGCCCATAATGTTAAAGGGAACTTTAGGAAAATGTTCTTGAATCAGTAGGTGCAGTGCGGTGGCACAGTGGTTAGCAACTCACCCTTGGCCATGGAATCCCTGGTTCGATCCCAGCCCCTGACCAACAGTGATCTGTGTGGAGTTTGCATGTTCTCCCAGTATCTGCGTGGGTTTACTCCGGGATTTCTCCGGTTTCCTCCCACAGGCCAAAAACATGCAGGTTAGGTTAATTGGAGACTCTAAAGTGGCCCTAGGTGTGAATGTGTGTGTGAATGGTTAGGGGATAGCGCCGTACCGTGGCTGCTTCATCCAGCCAGGTGGATGCCCTCAATTTCCCCTCTGGGGATCAATAAAGTATACAAAATCAAAAAAAATATTTTCTAAAAAGGAGGATGGGGTATTCAACGTAGCATGAAGAACAACATATAAATGTAAATTAGGTACAAATTTACAAGACTAAAGGTGCAAAGATGTGATAAAAATAACCCAGATGAGCACTGCAAATTTTCAAGAAAAAGTTGAAATTTTAAAGGAGATTTATTAGAAAAAGTTGCAAATTTGTGAAAAAGGTCAAAAATCTTTGAAAAAAAAAGTTGTAGATTCACAAGAAAAAAGTAATACATTTATAGGAAAAAAGCTGCAAATTTACAAGATAAAAGTTGAACATTTTTGAGAAATAATTAATAAATTTATAAGAAAAACATTACTGCGGTGACACAGTAGGAGACGGCACTCCACCCAGAACTTGGGGTTGGTGAGGGACAAGGTGACAGATGATAATGGGGGAAGAAGTGAGAGGAGCCAGAGAAGGGCGCCAGAGCGCTAGGGGGTATGAAGCTAGAATAAGATGTGCCTTGGCCCCCGCTGTGCCAGGTGTTGATGCATTGTGCGAAGAGCAAGATGCTTTTCACACCCGAGGACGCCAGGGCGGGAAAGTATTGCATTAAGCCATGCTCTGTGGTGTGCACATGGATGTGTGTACATGCTCTGTGACTTGTATGTTAATCTTTCTCATCCTGGGTGTCAAAGGCGGGAATAAAGTAGATAAAGGAGGTTGCTTTGGTACCCAGGACAGTCTGTTCTCTTTGTTGGAGGTGAAATAAACTTCTGTGTCGTCAGCTCGTGTCTCGTCTGATTCCATCCTCCACATTGGTGACCTAGAGACGTGAAATCAAATGGACCAAGCACCACCACGGAGACACTGCCACTGGAATCCCCCACTGCTGCATGCGCCGTTGCAGTCAGACTTCCGAACTTTTGGCTTCACGACCCGGCCGCTTGGTTTATTCATGTGGAAGCCCAGTTAGCCCTCCGTGGAGTCGTGGCAGATGACACAAAGTGGCATCATGTGGTGGCATCGGTGGACATGCGCGCCACACAGCACACCATGAGTCTACAACAAAGCTCCCCTCGAGCCCTTTCAGATTCCAGCCAGGTGGTTCGACCACGTACACATGGACTTAGTGGGTCCCCTTTCGCCGTCGCAGGGATTCACACACCTTTTAACAATCATGGACCGCACTATGCGTTGGCCAGAGGTGGTTCCGCTTAATTCCACCACGTCTGCCAAGGCAGCCCACACATTTTTGTCAGCTTGGGTTGCACGGTTCGGATCCCCGTCAGACATCACTTCCAACAGGGGTCTGCAATTTGTTTTTGTAGTCTGGTCCGCGATGGCCAACAGCCTGGGGGTCGAAATTCACCGCACCACCACGTACAAACCCCAGGCTAATGGTTTGTGCAAGCATTTTCACAGGTCACTTAAAGCAGCGCTCAGAGCCTCGCTAACAGATGCAAATTGGGTCGACCACCTGCCTTGGGTCCTACTGGGGTTGCGCTCCGCACCTAAAGAAGATCTGGCACTTCCCCGGCAGAACTCGTTTTTTCTCAGCTGTTGCAGATCCCGGGGGAATTTTTACCACAGAGCCCCGCGCCAGGTACCAATCTTCTCACGGACCTTTTTTCTGGTACAGAGGCTGCCAACGTTCTGGGCCCCGTGCACCATTGTTTTTGCCACACTTTTATTCCAAAGCACCTAGAGAACGCCAAATTCAGAACCACATGTCACAGACCGGGGGGGGGGGGGGCACCCTTCTTTTACCACCCTGCTCTCAAGTTTTAATCTGGTAGCTGCGGACTGTAGCATGCAAATGTCTGCGTCCCCGGTTTGGTCGGCAACCATTGCGGAAAAATCAATGCCCATGTATACCGGAGAGACCAGCGCTCGTGACAAGCAGTCTGCCACAACGTCCAATTTACCAGCTGCATGTTGGATGTCAGTCGTGAACTCTGAAATTGCGGCCAAGTGACGTTGTTCCTGAGCTCAGCACAGTTCCGAGACTTTGGACATCGCGTAGGTCAGTGGTTTATGATTGACAAACACAGTAAACTCGGGGCCCTTGAGCCAGAACTGAAAATGACGCGTAGCAAGGTGGAGAGCCAACAACTCTCTGTCAAAAGCGCTATACTTACGCTCGTTGTAGTGCAAAGTACAGCTGAAAATGGCGAAGGGCTGCCACGAATCAGAGACGTACTGCTCCACTATAGCTCCTACTGTGACATCAGATGTGTCTGTGGTGAGTGCTATTCACTGACAGGGCTGGGAGTGCCAGCAAAGTTGCTTTAGCGAGCATCGTTTTGGCATTTGTGAATGCCTGGATCCGCTCAGGGGTCCAGCCAATGCTCTCTGCAGGCTTCTTTTTCTTGAGCATGCCATAGAGCAGCTGCAGCAGCTGAGCTGCGCGGGGGAGGAAGCGGTTGTAAAAACTGACCTTCCCCAAAAATGCCTGCAGCACCCTCACGGTCTGTGGACGTGGAAAATCCGACACTGTGAGCACCTTATTCGACAGCAAGATCGTGCCATCTGGTGAGATGCAGTGGCCCAAAAAGTCGATTACCGGCAGCCTGAACTGACACTTTGCTGGGTTAACAATCGGCCCGTGCGCTTACAAACGTTGGAAAATGGATGGGCGAGGTGCTCCTCCTCTGACACGCTAGCCACCAAAATGTCATCCAAGTAGACAAAAACGAACGGCAAGTCACGGAACACCACGTCCATCATCCTTTGGAAAGTTTGTCCTTAGCCCTTTAACCCAAACAGCATGCAGAAAAACTTGAAAAGACTGAAGGGAGTTATTACCGCTGCTCTGGGGACATCCTCTGCGTGCACCGGGACCTGGTGGCAACCATGTATCAGATCCACTTTTGAAAAAATGCACATCCCTGCCAGGTGCATGGAAAAATCCTGGATGTGCGGGATGGGGTAACGATCGTCTTCCGTGGTGTTGTTTAATTGTCAGAAATCGCTGCCACGACCCATCGGACCTGGGCACCATGTGCAGTGGGGATGCCCAAGGGCTGTTGGAGTGCCAAACGATGCCAAAGTGTTCTGTTAGCAAACTCCTCACGCGCGATGGCTAGTTTAGCAGCATCCAGGCGGCGAGGGCGCATAAACACGGGTAGACTTTTCATGGTGATAAAATGCTCGACCCTGTGCTTGGTTACCGTAGTGGAAAAAGTGGGCATCGTGAGTGCTGGGAACTCAGAAACCTTCTTGATTTACACCAACGGATGGGGAAGGTGGTGGGGGATTGCAGGTTAACAAGGGGGATGACTTTCATAGTTGCAAAGTCCGATTATTATAAGCAACTTTGGGCTTGTTTTTCTCTAAAGTCACTTGCAAATCTTCTCAGTCACGGGTTGGGGGATTTGGATTTGTTTTTTAACGTGTAATTGCTTATCTGGGCTTGCTTTGCCGACTCCACTTGGCTCTGTACTCACTAATGTGACATGAGCTATCCAGGTTTTTTTTATGCAGATCAGTGCATATAGGACCTTAAATCAAAAAAGAAAAAAATTCTCTGTTAAAAGGAATAGCAAGATCAAAATTATCTTTTGATCCTGATCAAATTTTGCCACGAGTTACACATATGATGTTTGTCAGTTTAAAAGATAATTGTCCCCATAATTAAAGTTGCTGGCTGTCGTATAATAACGGTAATATTTTGTCAGCCTCTGTCGGTCTATGATGACCATGGAAGAGAATCCTAAACGTCTACTCTGCTGGAACAGCACCACCTGTGGCTGAACAGGCCGATGCGCACCGGTGTTCTACCTTCCAGCGTTGGGCGTTGGTAGGATTCAAGCCTGGGCAGGAAGATATGGAGGACAAGATGTTGCCCATGCAGCATGTTCCCCCTCTCCACATCACTGATGGATCCAAAGGAACAGCAGGGCTGCTATAGTTTGGCATCAGCGCCGTCGCAGGAGCTGCCAGAATGATGTTGAGCACAACAGAGAACTGCCTTAGGGGCTCCGACTCCGGATTTTTCCTCAGGGTTGACTCCTGAAGCCTTTCCCGTGACCGGGTGTGCCGCAAGGCAGCGGAGGTTTGAAATCAGGGTTTACCCCCACCTAGATGGGCTACCTTCCCAGGTTGACGAGCCATCATCTACCCGAAGCATCTGGTTTTAAGGCGCCAGAGATCCGCCCTCGCCCCTTCTCCTATTAGTAAAAGCAGTTCCGCCGGGCTTAGAGACCAAACCACACAGGCAGGCTAGGAGTTGGACTTAGTTTTGGACTTAGCCTCTGACAACTAAGTTGTCAGAGGCTTTTCGAGACGCACGCCGTAAGGAACATTTTATGAGCACTGGGAGCTTAACCCCAGTGCCGCTCCTGGCTATGACAACCTTGGAACCAACGGTAATATTTAGTTTTTGTTTAAATGACTAGCAGACAACAACTGCCATCATCCCACATCACTAAACTGGAATCATGTTTAGTGCTGTTACTGATGCAGAATGCTCACGTCTTTTCTTTTGATCAGAGTTTA
This sequence comes from Pholidichthys leucotaenia, assembly GCA_020510985.1. Lineage (NCBI taxonomy): Eukaryota > Metazoa > Chordata > Actinopteri > Cichliformes > Pholidichthyidae > Pholidichthys > Pholidichthys leucotaenia. The sequence continues at coordinate 223,524,061 of CM035837.1, forward strand.
AAAATGTAATTTATTCAAAGTTTTTATGTTTTTTTATGCAGAAAGCATCTGTATTTTTCTTTAATTAGAGTTTATAAAATTCAGTTATTCAGTGTTGACTGTGTTTACAGTAAGTTCACTGAAAAAAACTATATTTACTATCAAGCAGCCTCTCTTTAACACAATGTGGTAGGTTGCCGGTTGGGCTTGTTTCCGTAGAGCTGGTTGCTTGCTTCTCTCATAAAACCACCAACACTGATGACTTTGGGTCATTCTGTTGCCATCACCCTCCTAACACCTACTGATTATAAAGACAGAATATTCTCTAGAAGGAAACAGTGAATGTTCTCATACCTGTGCATTCTGACCTCCTGACCAGTAGGTGTCACATTTATTTTTGCCCCACTGGTTGGTAGACAAGCATCAACACACACAAATTGCGTTCATTTATACAGCGCTTTTTCTCATCTCTCGATAACCAAAGGTCTTTACAGATGCTGCTATCCACACATTCACACACTGATGGCGGCAGAGCTGCCATGTACCGGCGCTAGCCTGACCCAGCAGGAGCAACCAGGGGTTCAGTGTCTTGTTCAAGGACACTTTGACATGCAGACAGAGCGGGAATCGAACCCCTGACCCTCCGATCAGTAGTCGGCCACACTACACCTGCACCACAGCCGCCACAACAACTGAGATTCTTCTACAGTCTCAGTTCTTTGCTGGTCTCGGCCCACATACAGCATGACATGAGAGCACTCTATCGAGGTATGAACTTAAGATGAAGCAACAAAACGTGACATCAGCCTAGTTATGCTATTGGCTGTGACAGCCTCACCGGCCCTGTAGTCTCGTTACACAACTGTTCAGATGCAAATACTATGATCGTTTTGGACTCATGAAAATACATTATTTTCTGAAGAATATAAAAACTTTAATTCTGCTCCTCTACTAAGCTCTTTGTTGATGTATTATTTAAAAAAAAATGTTTTCAGGAAAATACAAGCTGGTACACCTTTAATGTCACGTATTTGTTGAGTTATTACAAGAACCCAAATCCTGCAGTTTACATAGCAGTTCCAAAGAATTCCTACAACAGTGTGTTAATGTCAGTAAAAATGTTGCTGTCTGGGTTGCTGAGAGGTTTGACCCATCTGACAACACAAGGAGTGTTGGACCCTAATGTGGAAGGTTGTGAATTCCTGCTGGATGCCACCCAGCAGTGACTTTCCCACTAGATACTAAAAGTGCATTCAGAAGGTTTAGTTCCAACAAAGTCTTGGACAATAGGGACTGTTGGAGTTGCAATATTTTCTGATAACAGCACACAGGTTATGTATCACTCCACTTCTGCTGTGTTATTCATTCATTACCCATCTCAGACCCAATACTCTGGATGCTGATATTGTGCTGGCGGAGCAGTCAAACTGCTTCTCCACTCGCTTTGAAAAAAAAAAAAAAAAACCTCCAGAAGTGCAGGCAGGACTTTAGGTGCAATAATATTTATTAATACAAAACTTTAAGAGAAAACAAATAGCAGCACGGGGTCTGAAAACCAAACTAAACACAGAGGACTAACATACTTACGAGGGATAATCATAGGAAAACCACAGGGAAGAACCACCTGGAGATACAACAATGACGCCACACTGGAGCACAATCAAAGACTACCATATATAGGGAGACTAATGATAACAGACACAGGACAGCTGGGAGGACAATCAAGGGCTACATGGTAACACATGAGGGAGGGGTTAGAGATATGGAGCACACGAGGGCTGGGAATGATAGGTGAACAACTAGACACATACAGACGCAGGGCCAGACAATGGATGACCCACAGACCAGGGGAACATGAAGGACAATCACAAGGAGCACAGATGAGAAAAAGTGCAATAAATAATGCTGATGGAACACAAAGGGCAACAAATGAAAACTAATAATGACAAGGAGCACAAAGGACAAATAATGATAATAGAAATACAAAGAAAACACAATGACCTCAAAAATGAACTGAAAGTGTGTGCATGGTCCCCAGACCACAATAGCAGTACGTGACGGCATCACTGGTAGGGTGCTGAAAGACTGCAAATCAGCTCACAGGGGTCTTTACTAAAATATTCAACCTGTCCTTAGCACAGGCCATCACCCCACCCTGCCTGAAGTCCTCAACCATCATCCCTGTCCCAAATAAGACCTCCATCAGTAGACTAAATGATTTCTGGCCAACGCCTCTCACTCCAGTCACGATGAAATGTTTTGAGAAACTGGTCAGAAGCCATATCACTCAAGGACTTCCACCCACATTTGACCCCCACCAGTCTGCATACAGGGGTAACAGAGGATGCCACAGCACCCCACACAACCCTGACCCATCTGGAAAACAAGGACATTTGTACCAAGCTTCTTTTCATGGACTTTAGCTCGGCATTTAGCACAATCATCCCTAACAGGCTGGTAGCAAAACTAAACAACCTCAGTGTCCCACACTCCATCTTTCATCAGTGACCACCCACATAGAGTCACATAGAGCCCCACTTTTTTACAGCACTCAGCTTCAACACTGGCTCTTCACAGGGATGTGTGCTGTGTTCCCTAACTCTTCACACACATGACTGCACCCCACCCACACAAGCAATTCCACCATGAAGGTTGTAGAGGACACAGCTGTAGTCGGGCTCATCAGTGGGATGAGGTGGAAAAACTGTCATCATGGTGTAGCTATAATAACCTGGTCCTCAACTACACAAAAACTAAGGAAGTAATAGTAGACTTCAGGAGAAATGGACCTGACCTTCAGCCCAGATTCATCAACAGGGACTGCATGGAGATGGTTTCTGACTTCAAGTTTCTGGGCCTGTACCTGGATGATGACCTTACTTGGAAAACCAACACCACCATGCTGATCAAGAAGGCAAAGCAGTGACTCCAGTTCCTTAGCGTCCTGAAAAACAACACCATACAGGTGTTCTATTGAAGGTGCACTAGCATACGGCATCCCAATGTGGTTTTCCAGCTGCACTGTTCAGGAAAAGACAGTGCTCCAAAGGGTCATCAACAGAGTGCAGAAGATCATCAGCTGTGCTCTCCTCTCTTTAGAGGAGCGGTACAGGTCCTGCTGCCACAGAAAAGTCTGCAGCATCCTGAAGGACACAGCCAGCACATCACCTGTTCCGTTGCCCTCAGCCACAGGACGATAAAGGCCAAAACAAACAGACTGAAAACAGCAAATATCCCAGGGCCCCTCCTTTCACTAACCTGGGCAATATCTCCACAGAGGGCATTAGAGTATCACACCCATAGTTAGTATATTCATGATACCTTAACGAACTTGAGTCTAATATTGCTTTCATTCAACAGTTCCGCAAGCACAATCTGTTAAATGACAGCAATACTGGACAAAATATTATGATTTGTTTGTTTAACCAGTTATTTTGCACAGCTGAGAAAAAACAGACCCTTCTAAATGCAGCCGGTAACTGCTGCTAAACATCTCAATCAGCATGAAGACGTCTGCTGTCGTTTCACACACATGTAAATGAATAAAATATTTTCAAGTGCAAAAGTCATAAGTGTTTATAAAACTTACCGGTAAAGACCCAAGATCAAAACGTGGCCAATGCTGCTAGCTAGCCAGTGGCTAGTAGTTAGCGTGCAGGTGATTTTTCTTTAGCACATTAACTGGCATTTCTTGGCATTTTCAGTTGAGACAAAGAGCCCATCACCACAAAGGGATTGTTGTTTGTTAATCAAGACAATAAATGCAACTGCTTAGTTTTAAACAGACATGAAATAGCTTAACAACATTTATACAAGGGCAGACTTTGTCAACTGAATAAAGCTTTTTTCAAAAGGCTGGGATTTCCGGGTCAGGTAAAAAATCTTTTCAAACAGCGCCTCACTGTGGAAATTAGAGTATCCAACATAGTATTGCAATTCTCACTGAGAGCTGACAGTAACAGTTACGTGAACACCTCTGGAGTGGAGTGATGAACTGTCCAATCAAATTGCTCAATCCTCACTAAGGCTGCTTTCACACCTAAATTCATTTAATTTGGTTCGGATGAGCTGATAAGTTTGTTGCTTTGTATCATTTTCTCTTTGGTTTGGTTCCCTTTCACACAGGCAGAAATTCAGGCGAACCAAATTGCGTCACATTAAATACTGCGAGACTTACGTTAGAACGTTCTCTGTTCTTATTGGTCAGATTATTTTTGCTGCGAGAACAGGAAAGGTAAATACAGGAAGTAGGATGACAATTGTGTATTTATGCATTTCTGGGGAGAAAATAATACAAATCGTAGCGTAGTCTATGGGGGTTCTCATCACCCTGGTGACTGTTTATTACATATGTGCATATACCACCTTCAGCAACTCCAACAGTTTGAAAATGAAGCTCTGCTACAGATGAAAAATAACATGCTAACGTTCTTCCAGAACAGTGGCATGCTCAGCCACAGATATTTTCAATGATCCATCAGGCATGTACGGTGGTATAAAATGTTTACTGTTTACCGCTGGTCCTGTTTTAGTGCGGTCCCTTTCTCACCTCTTTCAGGAGGTCTCAGTTTGGTTCCTTTGGTGCGCACCTGAATGCAATTACTGTGTTCTCACCAGATAAAACAAACTGTACTAACAGAGAAAACAAACTCGAGTTTGTCTGAAACGAAGAAGATCCTATAGGTGTGAAAGCACCCTAACTGTTGTATAAGAGGTTTTTATGAGCATGTGCATCGCTGCTCCAGTGGAATCACTGCAGCGCTGCATTCACTGGTGCTGCTTTTCTCTCATGTATTATTGCCGTAAAAACGTGGTTGGTTTTTGGTTTTATTTGTGGGATGCTACATATTTAAACTTGTTTAATCAAACGCTGTGTGGCTTTAATCTAGTGCGTTCAAACTACCGGTCATTAAAACCAAAATGACTGTTGTCACAGCTCGGGCATCGGGTCAAGTATAGGGAGGGAAAATGTTTTATGTTCTTCCTTCATCCCCCTGTAGGGCGTTGCAAAGGGATCAGTCTGGTTGATAAGACATGAAATGGAGTCATGGAGGCCGTCCTTCTTCCATCACTTCTACTTAGTATCTCAAAACAGGAACCAACAAAATCACACCAACTTACATCAAAGTCCACTTTCTCTCCCTCTGGGATCTTTGGAGCGGTGGGTCTGCAGAAGGAAGCATTGTTAAAATGAACCCACAACCAATGCAGAAGTGCTGTGAAACGTGTGGGCCGAGCCCTACTCACTTGAACTTTGGCTTTTCTTTAGTGTGTTCAGCAGCATATCAGCAAGAGAAAGAAAAGAGAAAGGCATCAGAGAGAGACGTGGCTGTGGAGCTACTGCTGGTTAATGAGGGGAGAAGATCATGGGGTTACATCTGAGGGCTGCAGGTTGGTTCACACCTCCACTAGATCAATGTCATATGAGAAGGAGTTTTAATTTTAGAAATACTTTCCACTAACAGTGGCCTCAGTCCTGTGCACTGCCCTCTGTTATAAGTCCTGCAACTACATGGCAGCACTACAGCGTCACTGCCTGCTGGGATCAGTTTAGTTGTTAAGCTAAACTCAAAGTGTACAAAACAAATCAGACTGGTTTGCCTGAAGGAATTTTAATAAATTGTTGAATAATGCTATTTGCTTCCTTCGATCAGGAGTTAAAATGGTTAATTATTGTTGTTATTGAATCTCATCCCCAGCCTCGTTGTTAGCAAACCGACCCAGAATCATCAGCCATGTTAATCTGTGTCGCCCGTCCCCACTCAGAGCTGGGAATTAGAACCGTTTTTAATAATCTGACAGAACTGAATAAACACTTTAAAGTACCAATTCCAAGCAGAAATGGAAATAAATAAATACAGTTTAAAAAAATTTTCTCATAAATTTGCAAAATTTTTCAAGTAAAATTTGTAACTTTTTATAGATTTACAGTGTAATGCTCCTAATTTTTTCAATTTGTGCAGCTTTTTTATTCATAAATTTAAAAAAATTTTTATCAGAAAATTGCAATTTGTACTGGTAGATTTGTAACTTCTTTCTCATAAATTTCCATTTTTTCCTGCAAATTTTAAACTTTTACCTCATGAATTTGGAGTGTTTTTCTTGTATGCTTATTTTATGTAATTAAATTGTAAATTGTGACTTTTTTAATGTTTAAATTGGCATCTTATCATATTTTTGCTCCTTTTTCCCTGCAAATTTTCTAACTGTATGACAAAGTCAGGAGTGGCAGAGAAGTATGTGAGGGTGGTGAAGGACATGTACAAGGACAGCGAGATGGTGGCGAAGTGTGCTGTAGAAGTGACAGATGGGTACAAGGTGGGGGTGAGGTTACATCAGGAATCAGCTCTGAGCCCCTTCTTGTTTGCCATGGTGATGGACAGGCTGACAGATGAGATCAGGCAGGAGTCTCTGTGGACCATGATGTTTGCAGATGACATTGTCATCTGTAGTGAGTGTAGGGAGCAGGTGGAAGAGAACCTGGAGAGGTGGAGGTACGCTCTGGAGAGAAGAGGAATGAAAGTCAGTAGAAGCAAGACAGAATCCATAAGTGTGAATGAGAGGGAGGCAGGTGTAACGTGAAGATGGAAGGAGTAGAGGTAGTGAAAGTAGATGAGTTTAAATACCTGGGGTCAACCATCCAAAACAATGGAAAATGCACAAGAGAGGTGAAGAAGAGAGTGCAGGCAGAATGGAGTGGGTGGAGATGAGTGTCAGGGGTGATTTGTGACCAGAAGGGTAGCAGCAAGAGTGAAAGGGAAGATTTACAAGACGGTAGTGAGACCTGCTATGATGTATGGTTTGGAGATGGTGGCACTGACAAAAAGACAGGAGGTGAAGACGGAGGTGGCAGAGTTGAAGATGCTAAGATTTTCATTGGGAGTGATTAGGAGGGACAAGATTAGATATGAGTATATCAGAGGGGCAGCTCAGGTTGAGCAGTTTGGAGACAAAGTAAGAGAGGCAAGACTGAGATGGTTTGAACATGTGCAGAGGAGGGATAGTGGAGATATTGGACAAAGGATGTTGAAGATGGAGCTGCCGGCAGGAGGAAAAGAGGAAGACCACAGAGAAGATTGATGGATGTAGTGAAGGAGGACATGGAGAGGGTTGATGTTACAGAGGAAGAGGAAGGGATAGGGGGAGATGGAGGCAGATGATCCACTGTGGAGAACCCTGAAGGGAGCAGCTGGAAGAAGAAGAAGAAGAAGAAGAAGAAGAAGAAGAAGAAGAAGAAGAAGAAGAAGAAGAAGAAGAAGAAGAAGAAGAAGAAGAAGTCATGTCTCCCCTTTTTGATTTTAGTGTTTTAAGTTGTTAAGACAGTTGACTTTTCTTGTCACCCCGTCTGTCAAAATGATTGATTACCAAAATGTGTGACTCAGCTTCTGCTGCAGAGACAGTACCCTAACACGACTGTAGAAGAAGAGTGATGGCTCAGTGATTTATGTTGTCACATGAGTTTACTAGCAGTAGTATCACCTTTGTAACATAGCCTGATTGTTCATATCTCTGTATTGGGGATGTAATGGAACCCCATACACATTTCCAAAGAAATTCTTGCGGAGAACCTCTTCTATCCTGCATATAAAGAGGACTAACTGAAGTCTTCATTTCCCTGTCTAGGCTGGTGCACAGACGTGAGGCCACTCTAATCAAAGAAGTTGTTGTGCATTAGTGTGTAAATCAAACCAGTGTAATCAGAAACATGTGAAAGTGCAGATCAGTACCAGTACTCTGTGCCGTAAATCACTGCAGGAAACAGTTAAACTCTAAACATTCAGTACATCCACACACTGGATAATTGTCACTCTTACGGTTAATTGGTGTTTGTGGTGTACAACAAAGGGACAGGGAAGTGTGTGATTAGGGGAACGTTTGATTTTTTTATGGGGACCCCGACACCAAAATAAAAAGACAACATGGGGAAAGAACAGGCAAAGCAACAGCGACTCAGGAGGAAACAGAAACTACCATCTTGATCTCCCTCCTCCCCTGGCAGGAAACATTCATGCAAAAAAGAGAAGAAGCAGAAATGAGCAGTGGCACCTCAGCAGTTCCTGAATCCTTCACCACCTCCACCTCCTGACCCACACACCCAGCCAATTTAGTAGAAACCACAGAGAATTCATGTGTGGTCAATTCGTGGGTGGAGGTTGTGAAAGGGTTCCTAACTACAGAGAAACAGGAGAACCGAGAATTTCATTCTACATACCTTCCTCTTCATAGGCCTCTGCATGCAGCAAGCGTCCAAAGCAGGAGCAGAACAGAGATCATTAGTGGTCAGACTGGACAGGCTCGTCCTGTCCTCTTCACAATGCACAGCATAGGAAGCACATTTAGCAGATTGGGGTGTTTGGAATTGTAGAATATAGGCAGTGGTGGCCACGGCACAAGTCCCAGGTCCGAACACACGTGGATCCTGCATTACACTGCAGGCATCTTCAGAATTCATTAAAGGATAATTCAGCCAAGACATAGAAGTCACACATTTATCCAGCCTTACAAATTGTCTAATATATCCAGACAGTGGTGAAAACAATGCCACCTAGTGGTGATGAAAAAAGTGCCTGCAGTGAGACGGAAGAGTGGTGCTGTGGGGGAGGAGTTTAAAATATTTGAACCCCACACAGCTCAGGGACAAACAGCAGTGGAAGTCTTAGTAGCTGCTCACTTCCATCACATTCTGGGAAGGTTGTACATTTAAAAAGCTGATTTTTAGCTCTCTGTTATTACTTGAAGAACTTTTCACCAGACAGAGTCGAGGTGGGGGTAAGGCCGCCTCCGTCTGTCCAATTGTCCAGACTGTAACTTGAGAAAGAATGAAGCTACGCTCATCAAACATGGCAGATGTCTGAACCTCAGGCCTAGCATGACTTGTTCTGTTTTTGGTGTCACAAGGTCAAAGGTCAAGGTCAAAGGGTCACAATTTTCGTCAATAGTGACTTTATTATTAGAGCTCAGGGCTTTGACCTTCAAACTTGCCTTATGGTGCCTTGATTATCAGGTTTAGTGGCAGCAGAATTTGAATGTAAGCCATAATGTCGTCCAGCATCCAAATCTGAAATGACCTTGACCCTGCCTTGGAAGATTGGTAGGGTCTGCTTCTAGATCATCTGGACATTGCCATACTTTGATTTTACCACTGACTTCCACCACCAGTGAGGATAAGGCTCCAGGGTTGGGTCTGCATCTCTGCTGAGTGCAGGTCTACGTTGTTATACACCTGAAAGACGGGATGATGGCATGATGACGGCATGATGTCCGTCCGTCCATCTGTCCATACAAGTGTGTCCGGCTAACTTCACCTACAGTTTTTAAGCTTGGACTTTTTCATTTTGCACAGTATTTGTACATGTATTGAAGATATGAATATTACTAGTATTTTGATTTTGCATCTTTTTTGTAAAAATTGCAGGTTGTAGAACTTTGTAATTTTTTAAATAAAATTTCATTAGAGGGTACATGGTTTGGCCGGTTAACTCCTCTTACGGTTTTCAAGCTAGGACCTTTTCATTTACCACAATGTGTTGAAGATGTGTCTATTATAAGGGGTTAAATGATTTTCTATTTTCTGATATTTTCTCTAAATTGGTCCACTGTGGATTGTAGATTGCTTGCTTTGCTTAAACTCCTTGCAATTCCATGCTTCTTAGTTTTATTACAGCTCTTAAATATACTGAATCATGAATTTGTAATTGATTTTTCAATGCTGGTGTGCTAGCTATGCACTAGGACTGGATGATACACTGAATATATTTGTTATACCAATACATTCTACTATGCATGATACATAACATAGCTTTATCCCATGATAAAGCATACTGAGCATAAATTGTTGTGGCAATGTTTGCCCTCAGCTTTTATTTATCAGTTTGGAGTCCTCTCACACAGCTGCATTGCAGCTCAGTGACTCCCACCATGGTCATGTTTTGCGTCACAGTCGTTGCCAGGTCATTTTTTTTCCAGCATTTTTTTGCTTGGAAACTGCTTCTTTTTAGCCTGTTTTTGTGGAGCAGAGATGCTTGTTTTTCATGCACAGTCTGTCAACACTGGCAGAGAACGGGGAGAGCAAAAAAGCACTGACTCTGTTGTCTGGCAGTGGCTCAGAATTCAGACTGAAGACACTGAATAAAAAACTGTTATCTGCAAAAATATGTGGTAAAGCCGTTGTCCTTAAAGGTAGCAGTACCACTAATTTGTTTCACCACTTCAGATGTCAATAAAATCCATTTGTCAAAACCCCGGGGAGCCCCCAGAAAAAAGACAGGAGCCAAGGATTTCAAAGTTCTTCCTTTGAAAATTTATCCCATATGACAAAAGTGAAAATGGAAAAAGATCACCACTGCAGTCAGAAGTTATACTGTCAAAGACATGGCTGCTATTGTAAAAAAACATGACCAAACAGAAAAAAGTGCACTTTCATCTCTATGGTTTTCTCTAGAATTTTCTCAAGAATTCTTGCTTAACGCACGTTTTATTGTTCTGAGTCCTTTATTAAATGTTGTTCTGGTTTTGTTTTATTGTTGTCTTTAAGCATCAGGGAAATAGGAAGGCCTACCATTATTGATTGTCATTTGTTGCCAATATATGATTGGGGCTGCCTTACTGTTTCAATAAAGTTTGCTAAATTTAACTTGATTTATCCTCCCTTTGTGCATGCAGTTTAAAAATGCAGAACAAGGGTCTGTTTCTGTTATGTTGGTGTCATTTTATGAAAAGGTTTTACATGAACATTTATACAGTGGTTCAGAGGCGATCTCACACTATCGTGATATATACCGTGCATCATGATAAAACCCTAAATGTTAAAACCCATATCACCCAGCCCTCACGATAATGGACATGGAGGGGTGTATCATGTACGGTGTGCGTTGCTCTCGTTCTAGGGGCACAAGCAACAAAAGATTTTTGGCTTGTGTCTTATAAGGGTTTTTTCAGCAGGTGGTTAGGGTTTGTCCCCATCTGCACAATCCAGGACTGAAAAAGACAACACACAAGTGACTTCCTCGAATTACCAATCCCCACATGCATGATAAAATGTCCAATTTAAGATATAAAAATGTCCACAGCGTCGTACAAAAATTGTTTGGGGCTAAATATCTCATTTCCCCTTCATAGACAGGTGACAGCTGATGCTCACTGACTGGTAGTTTGAGGCGATGGATGAAAAAAGTTTGGCTTGAATTTTGGTGAATGAAACACTACAATGCGTGTATTATTTAGCACGGTCACACGAATGATCAGGTAAACTTGCACTCCACCAGTACAGTTTCCTGCTAGCTAAACAAGCTAAAATGCTCGGTCAAATGGCAAAGAAAAAATAATGGTCACAGTAAAAACTAAGAACAGCAAAGCACAAAACCAGCGGGTGAAATTGCAGGTGAGGGTTGGACTCATGTTGGACTCAGTCAACAAACAGCGGAACAAAACCTTTCTTATTCTGTTTTTAGCTCAACAAAACCTGGGACTTCTACAGTGACCCCAACTGTCAAGTCAAAAATGACCATAAATGACAAGGATGAAGTTTGGAGGATAGTTTTCATCTCAGCACCCCAATGTAAATGTCATCAAGCAATCTGCCAGTTGCACTCTTGATCTACACACAGAAAAGAAGATCTGAAGGAAGGTGAAGAAATGGCTTTTACATGACTGAAATTACCCAGCATCCTCTAGGTTGTGGTCTTGAAGAGTGACACGTAGGTTTGCCAAAAGGCAAACAATGGAGATGGTTTAAAACAAAATGAGACATTGAGTGGATAGAAGACCAAGGATGAGAAGGGGCAACCGTTTCATGTAAAGGCAGCCGCTTTTCTTCTTCTTCCTTCCAACATATGTACAGTTGAAAACAGACATTTCTATGGCTGGAACAGGACAGAATGGCCTGCCTGCTGACGCTGATGTGACACCATGAGGGATCATGAGGTAAAGCAGCGCCTGAATGTGCGCCGCGCTGCGGTATGCCGCTGCATCGCCGCAAGGAGTCCAAGGGTAGTCCAACAGAACGTGTCAGTGACTGTATAGGTTACAGATAAATAGTCAACATTTATGAGAAGAAAGCTGCAAACATGACAGAAAACGTTTCCATCTATGAATATATAGTTGGACGTTTGTGCGGTAAAAAGGGAGAATGCATTTATCATGAAAAGTGGAAAATTTATATGCAAGAAAGTACTACATTTACCAAAAATGGGCAAATTTGCCAGGAAAAAGTTCTGCTTCCAGAAAGTACTACAAGTTTATAAAAAAATCCAAATTTTTCTCATAGATTTGCTACATTTTTTCTCAAAAATGCCATTTTTTCCTCAAATTTGAAACTATTTTCTTTTAAATTTGCAGCGTTTATTGTATAAATTTGTGAATTTTTCCCACATAAATTTGCAGATTTTTTTCCTTTAAATTTGTTACTTCTTTCTCATAAATGTTAACCTTTTTCTTTTCTTTTTCAAATACCTTTTCCTTTCATTCTCATAAGTTTGTGACTTTTCCCTCACAAATCTGCAACTTTTTTAAACTTTTGGCTTGTAAATTTGTGAAAATTTTCTCGTAATTTTGCAGTTTCTTTCTCTTAAATTTACAAGTTTTTTTTGTCATACATCATTGTTGTAAGTTTGTGACTTTTCCCACATAAATTTCTGACATTTTCCTCATAATTTTCATCTTCTCTTCTCATAAATCAGCTGTTTTTTTCCCTGTTAAACTTTCAACTTCTGATATATTTTCAACTTGTCTTATAAATTTGTCTTTTTAAATTGTAAGCTAGCATCATTTATTATATTTTGCACTTTTTTTATAAATTTGTACTTAATTTATCTTTACACATTTTTACCTTCTGCTACATTTGTGAATACCCCCCCCCCCCACCCGTTAACAATAATAAATGACCTGCTGTTACACTGGTCGAAGTTTCCATCTCACTGGACTGTGACAGCTTGAGACAAGTTGAAGACCACATTCCTGAAGGAGTTTCCAAAAGGTCTCCAAACATTCTTGGCAGTTCTCATTTTCCTCTCCTGAATCACAGGTTCTCGCACTCATCTCACAGGAATTTTGAATATGTTCAAAAAATTTGTGTGACAGCTTTTCTCTCAAAATAGCCTCAGAGCCATCTCTGGTGTCTCAAACCCATCTCGACCTCGTCTCAAACCCTACTCAATTTAGTTTCTGTGAGTCTAAAAGTGCGAGAACAGTTAGCCAACTATGCAGTGGGTTGGGGACCTATGAAAGTGAAGTGCGACTGATTGGAGAGAAGCACCTGCAGCAGTTGTGATTGGTTAGCGAGGTGGAGCGGCCGGCAGCAGGTGTTTATTATTCCACCACATCAAACTGACACACGCATGTCGCCACAATGTCCTGCAACATTTACATGACATGTATGCAAACACACAGAAAATTTTGTCCAAAAATCCACTGGGAGTTTGTGCAACACTATTGCAGCATTCATTAGACATAATTATGAAAATGTGTCCTAAGTTGCCAGTTCAGTGTGATTCCAAGTGAACATTGTTGCAAATTCTCGGATTTGTCTCATGTGTTTTTATCTTCAACTAGTTGTGAGCTGTCTCAGCCCAGTGAGAGGCTACCCTGAGCCTGCAAATGCTGTGTTTGAATTTAACATGAAAAAGCAGAAATTATTGAGATAAACGAGACGATCACTGTAGAAAGTGACTTCTTGACGATATGCTGACTGTGTAAAAGAATGGGTGGAAACAGCAAAGAGACGAGAGACTCCATGACCATGTGCTCAACTTTCAGTTTTTTTAAGCTGAAGATTTATTTTCTTTCTTTAACTTGGCAGGTGTAGGACACCAGATCTGTCCTGACGACTATAAACCTGAATGTGAGCCTGTCTATTAAAGGTACATAGGAACTGATTTCTTCACCCCGTTCTGCTCTGGGGGAACAGTTTCTGTAATGGCGTCAGCCCCTGACTGGCAAATGACAATGTTATTGGGAGAGAAATTTAATAAAATCAAATTATTTTAATGAATTGTTCATTCAAACATCCCGTCCTGTGGGGCATGTTTGTGAACAGTTGTTGGTTTTGACTTTATTGTTGTTATTGTTATGATTTATTCTGTTCAGGCCTTAGTTTGTGTTCTGTCTCTCTGTTGAAATTATTCTAATGATTATTATTTAGTCTGTTCAGTTTGCATTCCTCGTGTCTCCCTGTCTTGTCTTGTCTGTCTCACCCGTCTCTAGTCTGCTTTGGGAACTTATTTGGCCTTGGTTTTATTTTGAAGTGCTTCCTGTATTCTTGTTTAGTTTTGTTGTTGTAGTTTCATCACTTCAGAACAGTGGTTGCTCCTTGTGATGGCGCAGCATTGACGGTGTCATCCTCCCTCTCTCCCGGTTCCTCCTTGTCCTCGTTGATTTTGCTCCAGAGTTTCACTTTAGTTCAGTGTCTTCTTCTAGCCGCTGTGTTGCACTTTCCTTTATTAGTAATAAACCTTTGTGTGCTGGATTCCAGCTGTATTTGGGCCTTTACTCCTCAGGCCTGGCCCGATATATGACAAATACTTTTCAGACTCCGTTAATTAATCTCATACAGCAACGTGAAGACGATGAGGGACAATGATTCCTTTAGGATTCAACTCGATAGTATCTTTATAAATAATAGAAATGTTGTAGCATAGCACAGAGTCACATCCATTTCAAATGCATCATTGACGTTTATTTAGTCTGCAGACGTCTGTTTTGTCATTCTGAAGACCGTCTCCAGTGGAACGGGCTAAATAGCAGCTAAAGCGGAACAACCAAGTCTCTTAAAAAAGACCAAAACAGCAGTAAAGTGTGATCGAACAGTGAGATTCTGAAGTGGTTCATTAACAGGTCCTCATCTAAGCTTCAACTCTGAAACATTGCTTCTCACTCATATTAATTTGCTCTTTTAGTTTATTAAAAACCTGACGGCTGAGGATTCACGATGGATTCTAAAAATATGTTGATGTAAAGTTTATAGTTAAGTCACAGAAAACCATCATCTATCCAGGCCACATTACGGGTCAACAGAACACGGTTACAGAGAAGAGCGAGTGCTCTCCCTCAGCCATGACGTTTTCTCTGCGTTTCCATACCTCAGCATCAGGTTGATCATTGTGTTTATTTTATGATCATGTCCCTAATGAGGTTCAGTAGTTTTGGCCCTGCTCTTCAGGATTATGATTATCTTCAGTCAGGTTTATGGCGGTCCTCTCTGTACCGCTCCTGTATTGTTATCCTGTATGTTCATGGTCATGTCTCCCCTGGTCCGTTGTCATGACTCATGTGCATCCCCTGTCTGTGATTGTCTGTGCGTCCCCGCCCGTCCTGTTCTCCGCACCTCTAACCACCTCCTCATGTGTTGCTGCTTAGCTCCTGATTGTGATCCCAGTTGTCCCATGTTTCCCTGATTACCTGTCCCCTTGTATATGTCCATGTCAATCGTGGTGTTGTGTGGCGTCATTATCACCGTAACGTGTTCACTGTTGTTCCCGGCTGGTAGCGCTTGTATTCTGAGTTTTTCTGACAGTTATTTGCCAGTCGTGTCTGAGTTTGTTTTCAGCCCTAGTGCTGTTATTTTGTTTGTTTAACCATGTTATGCTGGAGTTCTCCCTGCACATCAGAGTCCAGTTATTCAACCGAGCCTAGCAGAGGGTTTTCTGACAGTTTACTTATTGAGTTGAATTTGTAAAAACAGTGTAATATACAATAAATCCTGAATGAATTAATCATCAGACAAAAGATTGAAATGTAAAGATAAAGGGAGTTTGATTTCAGTTTCTTTGTGTGTGTGTCTAGCTTAAACCTGTATAAAAGGTTCTTTCCTCCTGCATAGGTGGACCTTGCAGGCTGGACATGATTTGCATGCTGCTGACTGAGTAGACTGTGGGATGTCCTGCAGGAAAAAGGTGAGCGGAGTGCCCATGACACATACCTTCTTCCTCATGAACCACCTGCTGCACCTCTTCTGCTTCTGCTTCTGCTTCTGGCTCAGGTTCTGGTTCAGGCTCTACCTCTGGTTCTGCTTCTACCTGGGCCTCCGCCTCAGGGGCTACTTCTACTTCTACTACCTCCTCCTGGGCTACGGGTACACAGCATGCACCAAAGCGCCGGGCAGAGGTGGTGTCGGAGAAGGCCGTTAATGAAGATCACAGACATGACAGAGCCATTAGAAACCAAAAGTGAGAGATTACTTTAGTTACAGACAGGATGGATGGGTGAAGGAGGGACAGCACTGCTGGAGAACAGAGAGAGAGAAACAGATGATGGTGAGACAACATCAGCTGACCTTTCACACAGACCCATGTTGATCTATAGCTGTATGAATGTACCTGGAATCGCATTATTTGGCCATTTAAAGGTGATCTTTAAAATGTACGAAACAATGCCTGGAAGGTTTTCATCAAATCTGTTTTTTTTGTTGTTGCATACGTTTGTAGAAGAAGGAGCTGCGAAAATACTGGAAACTAGAAAACTATTTAGGGTTTCTGTATAAAAATGATATAAGATGGAAGTGTCTTCTGGATCTGAAATGTGAAAGTAAGGCAGGAGTTCATTACAGCTGCACCTATCTTTGACCAGCGTGTGGCCAATCCTGCAAAACATTCAAGGTTTGACACATTTTTATGGGCTTTTACGCTCCTTAAAGGTAGAATATGCAGTATTTTCTACTTTCAAATATTTCTTCTTCTTCTTCTTCTTCTTCTTGCTGCTCTCTTCAGGGGTCTCCACAGTGGATCATCTGCCTCCATCTCACCCTATCCCTTCATCTTCCTCTGGAACACCAACCCTCTCCATGTCCTCCTTCACTACATCCATCAATCTTCTCTGTGGTCTATCTCCACTATCCTTCTTCTGCACTTGTCCAAACCATCTCAGCCTTGCCTCTCTTACTTTGTCTCCAAACTGCTCAACCTGAGCTGTCCCTCTGATATACTCATTTCTAATCTTGTCGCTCCTAGTCACTCCCAATGAAAATCTTAGCATCTTCAACTCTGCCACCTCCAGCTTCACCTCCTGTCTTTTTGTCAGTGTCACCATCTCCAAACCATACATCATAGCGGGTCTCACTACCGTCTTGTAAATCCTCCCTTTCACTCTTGCTGCTGCCCTTCTGGTCACAAATCACCCGTGACACTCGTCTTCACGCACTCCACCCTGCCTGCACTCTTCTTCACCTCTCTTGTGCATTTTCCATTGCTTTGGATGGTTGACCCCAGGTAATTAAACTAATCTACTTTCACTACCTCTACTCCGTCCATCTTCACCGTTACACCTGCCTCCTTCTCATTCACACTCATGTATTCTGTTGTGCTTCTACCAACTTTCATTCCTCTTCTCTCCAGAGCATACCGCCACCTCTCCATGTTCTCTTCCACCTGCTCCCTACTCTCACTGCAGATCCCAATGCCATCTGCCAACATCATGGTCCAGAGAGACTCCTGCCTGACCTCATCTGTCAGCCTGTCCATCACCATGGCAAACAAGAAGGGGCTCAAATCCGATCCCTGATGTAACCCCACCTCCACCTTGAACCCATCCGTCACTCTTACAGCTTTCTTTGCCACCGTCTCACTGTCCTCAAAGATGTCCTTCACCACCCTCACATACTTCTCTGCCACTTCTGACTTTCTCATACAGTTCCACAATTCCTCTCTTGGCATCCTATCATCTGCTTTCTCTAGATCCACAAAGACACAGTGCAACTCCTTCTGACCTTCTCAATACTTCTCCATCAACAATCTTAGAGCAAACATTGCATCTGTAGTACTCTTTCTTGGCATGAAACTGTACTGCTGCTCACTGATTGTCTCCTCTCCTCTTAACCTGGCTTCAACAACTCTTTCCCATATCTTCATAGTGTGGCTGATCAACTTCATGCCTCTGTAGTTACTACAGCTCTGAGCATCACCTTTGTTCTTGAAAACTGGTACTGAAACACTTCTACTCCTCTCCCAGGCATCCTCTCACTCTTCAAGATTGTGTTAAACAATCTGGTTAAAAAGTCCACTGCCATCTCTCCTAAACATCACCATACCTCCACAGGTATGTCATCTGGACCAACCGCCTTTCCATTCTTCATCCTCTTCAAAGCTGCCCTCACTTCTGCCTCGCTAATCCTTGGGACTTCTTTGTTCACCATCTTTCCTTCATCCATCCTCCCCTCTCTCTCATTTTCTTTACTCATCAGCTCTTCAAAGTTCTCCTTCCACCTTCTCAACACACTCTCATCATTTGTTAGTACATTACCATTTCTGTCCTTAATCAGCTTAACCTGCTGTACATCCTTTTCCAGCTCGATCTCGGTCTAGCCAATCGATACAAGTCCTTTTCTCGTTCCTTAGTGTCCAGCCTCTCACATAAGTCACTATATGACTTTTCCTTTTCCTTTTCAACCTCTCTCTTTGTCATGTGCCTAGATTCCAAATACTCCTGTCTACTTTTTTCAACTTCCTGACTATCCCACTTTTTCTTTGCTAACCTCTTCCTTTGTATACTTTCCTGTATCTCCTCATTCCACCACCAAGTCTCCTTGTCTTCCTTACTCTGTCCACTGGACACACCACATACCTTTCTACCAGTGTCCCTCAATACTTTTGCTGTACTTTCCCAGTCATCTGGTAATTCTTCCCTGCCACCCAGAGCCTGTATCAACTCCTGCCTGAACTCTGTGTGACCTTTTTCCTTCTGTATCTTCCCCCACTTAATCTTTGGTTCTGCCTTCACTCTCTTGCTCTTCTTGCTTTCCAAAGTCATCCTACAGACTACCATCTGATGCTGTCTAGCTACATTCTCCCCTGCCGCCACCTTGCAGTCTCTCATCTCTTTCAGATTTCTCCTTCTGCGTAAGATGTAGTCCACCCGTGTGCACCTTCCTCCACTCTTGTAAGTCACCCTATGTTCCTCTCTCTTCTTGAAGTATGTGTTCACCACAGCCATTTCTATCCTTTTAGCAAAGTCTCTCCAATATTCCTGAAATACCTAGATATGTAATTAGAATTTAAAGAAAGACCTCTTTTGCTGCCATGCTGAATATAACAATTTATGATATTGCAGAGCTACAAATTAACTTGTGATGTTTGCTGGGCATAAAAATAAACTGGAACTATGAACAAAAAAAAATAACAAAAATAGAGAAACCGACTAAAGTGAAATTAAGGTACTCTTAACTGTCTAATTACAGTGGTGTGAAAAAATGTTTGCCCCTTCCTGATTTTTCATTTTTTTTGTATTTTTGTCACACTTAAAGTTTCAGCTCATCAAACAAATTTAATTATTAGACAAAGATAACACAAGTAAACACAAAATGCAGTTTTAAAATGAAGGTGTTTATTATTAAGGGTAAAAAAAATATCCAAACCTACATGGCGCTGTGTGAAAAGGAGATCCCCCCCCCCCCCGTTAAAACATAAATTAACTGTGGTTTATCACATCTTTGGAAAGCTGAGTTCAAGTTCTGTAGCCACACCCAGGCCTGATTACTGCCACACCTGTTATCAAACAAGCAATCACTTAAATAGGTCCTCCCTGACAAAATGGAGTAAATCAAAAGATCCTCAAAAGCTAGACATCATGCTGTGATCCAAAGAAATTCAGGAACAAATGAGAAACAAAGTAATTGAGATCTGTCAGTCTAGAAAAGGTTATAAAGCCATTTCTAAAGCTTTGGGACTCCAGCAAACCACAGTAAGG
The DNA here is from genome assembly GCA_020510985.1 of Pholidichthys leucotaenia. Classification (NCBI taxonomy): domain Eukaryota; kingdom Metazoa; phylum Chordata; class Actinopteri; order Cichliformes; family Pholidichthyidae; genus Pholidichthys; species Pholidichthys leucotaenia. Next base: position 223,543,711 of record CM035837.1, read on the forward strand.
GCCATTATCCACAAATGGCAGAAACATGGAACAGTGGTGAACCTTGCCAGGTGTCATGAATTGCCCCTCGGGGCAGAGAGGAGAGGCCCACGCGCTGGACTGCTAGTTTGTGAAATTTATTGAGAAAACAAAACAAAGTTCAAACCGTGCTCCAACACAAAGAACAAACTGACATACAATGTTAACTTATGGATATAACTAACCAGAACAAGGGCAGGGTTCCAGTGGAGACGGGGAAAGCGTAAGACTCTGGCAATCAATGAAGAAAATAACAACCCTTAAATATAGAACAAGAAACAAATGAAACAAATGATGGCAGGTGTGGATGCCATGAGTGGGCAGGAGGTGACAATGATTAAAACTCTGATCAGCTGGGAGCAATGAGAGGGAGAGACGGGACTGACAGCTGACAGTAGCACCACCCACAAACAGAGCAAAAAACCCCAAAGTGCCACTGACAGCTGCAACCCCGAGAAGAGAGGAGACACTGCAAAAATATTGTGATAAAAAATAAAGACAAGAAAACCCAAACATATAAATAATAACATTACATTGAGTGCAACAAGGAAAATAAATCATACTAAGAAACAATACAGAATATGTGAAAATAAACCAAAGATAAAATAAAAGGAAAAGAACTCAAAAAAACAATCCAATACAAATACAGCAAAAAGACAGAGACAGAGCACGGCGGATTCCCCCTGTGCTGCATTGTGACACCAGGAGTGGCTGGCCAACCAAAATTACCCCAAGAGCGCAGCGATGACTCATCCAAGAGGTCACAAAAGACCCCACAACAACATCCAAAGAACTGCAGGCCTCACTTGCCTCAGTTAAAGTCAGTGTTCATGACTCCACCATAAGAAAGAGACTGGACAAAAATGGCCTGTATGGCAGAGTTCCAAGACGAAAACCACTGCTGAGCAAAAAGAACATAAAGGCTCGTCTCAGTTTTGCCAGAAAACATCTTGATGATCCCCAAGACTTTTGGGAAACTAGTCTGTGGTCTGACGAGACAAAAGTGTGATGGTCTGGGGCTGTTTTGCTGCTTCAGGACCTGGAAGACTTGCTGTGGTAAATGGAACCATGAATTCTGTGGTCTACTAAAAAATCCTGAAGGAGAATGTCCGGCCATCAAGCTGAAGCACACTTGGGTTCTGCAGCAGGACAATGATCCAAAACACACCATCAAGTCCACCTCTGAATGGCTTAAGAAAAACAAAATGAAGATTTTGGAGTGGCCTAGTCAAAGTCCTGACCTGAATCTGATTAAATGCTGTGGCATGACTTTAAAAAGGTGGTTCATACTCAAAAACCCTCCAGTGTGGATGAATTACAATTCTGCAAAGATGAGTGGGCCAAAATTCCTCCACAGTGCTGTAAAAGATTCATTGCCAGTTATGGCAAACGCTTGATTGCAGTTGTTGCTGCTAAGGGTGGCCCAACCAGTTATTAGGTTTAGGGGGCAATCACTTTTTCACACAGGGCCATGTAGGTTTGGATTTTTTTTTTCCCTTAATAATTAACACCTTCATTTAAAAACTGCATTTTGTGTTTACTTGTGTTATCTTTGTCTAATATTTAAATTTGTTTGATGATCTGAAACATTTTAGTGTGACAAACATACAAAAAAAATGAGAAATCAGGAAGGGGGGAAACACTTTTTCACACCACTGTATATAAGAAAACCAATGAACATGTTTATTGTACATGAAGAATCTTTAAAAAATATTTATCCAGCTACATCATCTTTGGCTAAACTTTAAGCTTAAATGTTTGGCTAGCAACCAAAGCAGCTAATAGCAGATTTTTTTTTTTTATTTTTTCACAGCTACTGAGGATGAATTCTGACGTGGATATCCTTGAATGTTAAATCTATATCTTGGCTATTGAAGCATAATCTTAATAGTGTCAGAATGAAGTATTACTGCTGAGTCATTCTGACCTGAAACACCCTTAAATGTTTCTGCAGCCTGTCTGACTCCTAGTGACTCAGGGACAGCAGGTTCCCGGTGCGGCGCGTGAGTGAGAATGAGCGTTCAGGTTACACTGACCCTGTTTACATGGTCACGAGGAAACTGGTTACAATCAGCTTTCTGGAGTCACCTGATTATTCAAACTGTCATTTAAGCAGAGTAATCCGATTACCTTTATGGGTTTACTCCAGTAATCGGTTTCCTCGTGACCATGGAAACAGGGTCAAAAGCTCATTAACGGTTTATGAGAAAACAGATTAACACACCTAGTTCATCTGCCCAGCAAACCGTTTACTAATAAACAGCTTATGGTGTTTACATGCACTGTAAACACCATAAGCTGTTTATTACCTTTATGGGTTTGCTCCAGTAATCGGTTTACTTGTGACCATGGAAACAGGCTCAGTGAGAGATTGTGAGACTGGAGTTCAGCAGGAACACCCACCATTCCTCCGAATCTTCTGTAGCATCATTGTTTGGGGTCTTCTGATGTCCATGGACAGAGGATCCTGTTGTGTCCAAGCTAGTTGCATTCCATCATATAAATAAATTTATATTTTTTAAGAGTCTCCTGGACAGTTTTTTGTTGAGAAAATCAGAGAAGATCTGAGCAAACCAACCACACTAGCTAGCAGTCACAGCTACAGCCCAAGCATCCACTCTATTCGATACTACAGCTGATAAAGGTTAGAGTCCCTATTACTTTTATTTATATTCTCAATCTATAACTGTTGATATTCATACAGGCAGTCTGACACATTTAAAGTCTGGATTTGTGTGTGAATGAGGTCAACGACAGCTGAACTGACAATAACACATGACCATGTACACATGTCACATGGCAAGAAAGCAAATGTAGATCGCCTGCTGGCAAAATGACATTTTTTTCTTATCCATGAGATTCAAATCATCACTCAGTCATTAAAAAGTCACCCTTCATGAGTGTTTGACAGACAGCTGCATCTGAGTTTCTCTACAGGAACTGACATATAAAATGACTTTTTTGTGCGGAGGACAAAAGTTAACGGTTTAACTGTAACATTTCTCCACTCAAATTTGAAAGAAGTCATTGAGGCGTGTCAGAGTCAAACACTTCAGTTATGGGTGAAATAAAGCAGCTGACAAATTAGTACAGTGGACGACTGATTCACTTGTCTTTACCTTCCTCATCTTGAGTTGTGAAAAAAGTGGGAGAACAGAAAAACGAAAACACATATATAAATATCTTGCGTCACTTTACGTTCATTATACATATATGTACTATGCTGTATATGTGTGATGGCCCCTGCACAAGCGCTGCTGTACGTAAGAACATCAGGCGCTGTTTTTGTCTGGTCTGTGTTGGGGTCACGCTTCAAAGCTCACAATTCCACATGTTCACAGCTGATACCAAGGCTTTACTTTGGTTTCTGCATTGTTAGGATGTTTGGTCGACACAACTCTACATGTCAGAGATGCCTTTTACAACCGGGTGTGCAGTCAGTATTTAACAAAGAGAAGCAGCTGTTTTGGGGGGACTGTGAGTATGTTCATGGGTGTAATGTGCTTACTGGACACCAGATACAGAATCTTAGGCTGTTTTCACACCTAAATTTGTTTAATTTGGTCCAAATCAGTTGATAAGTTTGTTACTTTGTATAATTTTCTCCTTGGTTTGGTCCCCTTTAACACAGGAAAAAAAAAGGGAGCAACTTTTATCGTGGGGGGGGGGGCAGAAATGTTAATATGTGTGAACTGCCCGAGCCACGTAGTTAATGCTTCACACGCAGCTGCTGTGTGAAATGCCCAGTTTGTCTGTGAAAAAAAAGAGAAGGAGTCGAATCCCAACGACGTTTGTGCTGCTGTGTTTAACACATGACTGATGTGTGCTCTGCCCAGGTTATGGGGTGTGTTGGGGGAGGGCTGTCACAGCAGGGTGTGAATGGACAAACGGACTGCTTTGTTTGGTAAATTGAAGTATTTCTTGTTTGTACATATGATTTGGGATTGTTTTTTATTATATTAGGAACATGGCAGCTTTTCTTGTCCTATGGACTGCAACACAATGGAGACAGCAGAATAACCCATCTGGCTGTGTGGGGGTGGGACAGTAGTCCACCTGTCCCCGTCTAGTTTTAGTTATTTCTGTGCATGGATAAGCCCAGTTATTCTAATTACTGTTAGTGTGTGATTCGGGTTGCAAATTTGGGTGGGTCTAAATGGCTTTTTTTTTTTTTTTTGATTTTGTATACTTTATTGATCCCCAGAGGGGAAATTGAGGGCATCCACCTGGCTGGATGAAGCAGCCGCGGTACGGCGCTATCCCTTAACCATTCACACACACATTCACAACTAGGGCCACTTTAGAGTCTCCAATTAACCTACCTTGCATGTTTTGGGCCTGTGGGAGGAAACCGGAGAACTCCTGGAGTAAACCCACGCAGATACGGGGAGAACATGCAAACTCCACACAGATCACTATTGGTCAGGGGCTGGGATCGAACCAGGGATCCCATGGCCAAGGGTGAGTTGCTGGGCTGCCGCAGTGCTAACCACTGCGCCACCGCACTGCCCAGACTGGATGGTGCTGACTTTTTTTCGACTTTTCTACGGGGTGGGTGGGGGGGTGATGTATTAAATATTATTATGTTGTGGGTGACGGCTACACCTTTCCAGTTCTGCCACCACCCTGGCTATAAAAGGCGAATGCGGAAGAGAAACGGTCTCTTTGCAACCAGACCTCTGCCAGACGGGAACGCCTTTGTGTTCAGTGAGCTTGAGAACAAAGTTCCGTCCTACTGCACCTTGGGCCTCATCACTGACGTCTCAGTTATGGACATAACAATTAGATGACTGTTGTCCTGAAATAGCGCTATATAAATAAAGTTGAGTTGAATTAAATTATTGCCAAGCAGCATTACTATCTCTTGCATTTTTGCTTATGTGCACGCCCTTTAGTCAGTGCAAATCCCATCGTAAACAAGCGGTAATGATCAGAGTTCACTTTAGACAATACACCTCTGTGCATCAAAGTGATGGAGAGGAGAACTTTGGGTTGAATTATACCAGACGCATCTCTTTGTGCTTCTCACCGGGTGCACAGACCGTTTTCACGGCGCCATCATCACAAAACGGACTGGGCCACACCTACAAATTCGAGACGCACATTTGACAACTGACAAGTGAAATACAGCGCTTAGCATGATTCTTATTTGGGTGCAAGAAATGTGTGATCCCTGGGCAGGCCCAACTGGAACCAACTAAAAATGACCTGTAAGCCACTATGGGTACAAGGTTTGTTATCAGAGGTGCAAATGTGGACGTGTGACCTTAATGTGAAGAATGAATTCAACCTAGAACAAGAGCTGATGACGCATCAGTAGGACAGAGGCCCATCATCACCCTTGTGTGCCCAGTTAGCTCACTGCATCAACTGGATTGCTAAGACCACCTAAGAAAAAAAGATTTCTTACAGGGGCCATCACAGACACAGGGGCTCACAGAATCTGAAAGCATTTGCTGAAATAACCAACAAAGAAAAGCGTTAAGACCCAGGTGAGAACAGAGATTTGTGGTGGCATTTATTGAATCCATCTGGACATGGTTTGAAGATTCATTTCTGGTCAGACTTTCAATCCTGGTTCCAATGAAGTATACCTCAACAGCACACATACGTTCACCAGCACACACTGGCCTGACGAATCAACTTTACACCGGCATCGGCCAACATCTAGCCAGTGTCTTGCCATTGTGCAAATGACCTCTATAAGATGTATTGCTGATGCAAACTTGCCAGTGTTGGCCTGGTGTATGTGTGCTGTTGGGGTAAGAGCAAAGGACGACATAAAGCACCATCCATCACCTACATGACCGAACATCTGGCAGTGCATGTTCATGGACGTCATGGAGGAGAATTTCAAACTCTTCAATCCACTGGATCAAAGGTTGTCAAGAAAAAAGGAACGTACCTACTGCACACAGAGGGATCTAGTGTGATCAGAGACAAACCAGACGCTATGGTTTTCACTTACTCTCCACGGGTTCCCTGAAAAATGAAAAATAAGACTTTCATGAACCAAGCGTGATGTCCCAATATTTGTTTTATAAGAATGAAGATGAAGGAAGTTACATTCAGAGCTCGGACTGACTTACACTTCAGTGTCAGACATGGTGGCAGCAGATCGTACCTGAAGGGAAGACAAAACACTTGCTGAGTGGATGGAGGCAATAGAGGGTTGGAAGTCTACCTGTAACAATGGTCGGCAACCTGCAGCCCTGGAGCCATGTGTGGCAATTTAGCCGACAGCCAGTGGCCTGCTGAGACCTTGAGAAGAAAAACTCTCAAATTCCCATGAAAAGAAGCAACAAATTTTTAAGAAAAATGGTTGCATATTTATGAGAAAAATATCATAAAAGCAGAAAATGAGAAAGTCTGAAACTCAATACAAAAAATGTCACAAATTTAGTGAAAATATTGCAGTTTTCTGAGGAAAACGTACCTACAATTTACACAGTTTTTCTGAGAAAAAAAAAATCATAAATTAACTGGAAAAAGTTGGAGTTTTATGAAGAAAATAATGCAATAAATTGATTTCAAAATGCTGTTGTTTTACTCATGAAAGTTAATTAATTTACAAAAACTGTAATAAATTGCTGAAAATGTTTTACAAAAATATTCAAATTTATGAAAAAAGCTACAATTTCATGAGGAAACTGTATGTCCATTTGTGTTTTCTGTGTGCTTCCCTGATTTGATTTATTGTGATTATTTGCATTGTTTGCCGTCTCTGTCCCCTGCGGTTCCCGGTCATTGTCTCCTGTGTGTCCCCGGTCTCTTTGGTCCATCCCCTGCCTGGGTTTGGCACTTGTGTGTATATATATTGCTTTACCTATTGTTTCCAGCTCTTCATCTTTTCCATACCTGTTGACACTTTCCCTCATGTGTGCTCTTGTGTAGCCTCTGTTATCACTGCTGTTCCGTTTCCCCTCCTTCACAGTGAGTCTGATTATTGTCTTACTTTCATTATCCTGCCCTTTAGCCTTATGATTACCCTCACAGCCACGCTCACACCGTCCTGTATGTTCACTGTCATGTTTTCATGTCCGTCCCGTCTGGGACTGTCTGTACAGCCCCGCCTGTCCTGTTCTCTGCACCTGTAGCCACTTCCCTGCTGTCTCTGTTTGTCCGTGATTGTTCCTCAGCTGTCTCATGTTTGTCATTTTCTGTCAGCGTACATACAGTATATGTCAGTGTTCAGTGTCAGTCCGATGTGCTGCCTCATCTGTTATTCCCTGATAGATAGATAGATAGATAGATAGATAAATAGATAGATAGATAGATAGATAGATAGATAGATAGACTTTATTGATCCCAACCTGGGAAATTAGTTTTTTTCCCTGTAAGTTATTCTGCCAGTAATATCCTTCGTTGTTTTCAGCCATCGTTCTGTTTTTTTGTTTCTCTTGGTTCTTCTGTTCAGTAAACCATGTTCTGCTCTAGTTTCGCCTGTTCATTGAGTCCACCAATCTCACCTACCGGAGGTAGTCATGACAAAAAGTCACAGAACAGCTGCTGAAAAAAGACAACTTTACCAGAAAAGGCACAAGTTTTGTTAGAACACCTTAGGACATTTATATGAAAAAAGCTGCATTTTTACCAGAAAAAAACAAAACAAAAAAACTTAACAAATTCACTCAAAAAAGCCATTTTTTATGACAACAGCATATGAAAAAAATGTGGAAAAATGATGCAAATTTATATTAAAAAAAGTGTTCAATTTTACTTGCAAAGAAAATGTACCAAATTTACAATAAAAGCAGAACACACCTGCCAAAAGTAGGATTATTTTTTGAAAAACATCACAGCTTAATGAGGAATACACCGATGCTAACTTGTAAGAAAAAAAATCACAGTTTTTTGCAAATCAAAAATTTACGGTAAGATTTTGTAAGAGAAATTTATGAAAAAACTGAATAAATGAAGGCTAGCTCTTGTGCGGTGTCTGTGTATCTACTGCATCATGGTGCATAGACATGTCCTCCTTGAAGAACTTTCATGCCGGGTCCCGGTCCAGGACTGTTTACTCAGCTGGCTGGAAGGTGTCACCTTCTTTGCAGGTTTGTTTTGACATGTTATAATTCATTCCCAAATATAGAACATTATCATCAAGAGTCATGCTTAGCCTAAAGGACATTTAACGCTACTTCCTCACTGATTTATTGTGTTGGTTTGACTTTGGTAAATAATGAAGAAGATCAGTGCTCTTTCATGCCTGTATGGTAGTGATTGGCTCCTTTCTTCTTGTGCGGCTCAAAGGAAGGGAAAATGTCCAAAATCAGTGTTGAGACACAGTAATGAAGCTGCAACACAGAATAAATAAGAACAACAGACGGTAATAAAGTATACCCAGGGTGGTCATAAAAGCTTCTGTGTGGACCTTAATATTTCCAACAATGACAACAACGATGCAGACAACACCAGGGCTCTTCTCTGGCTGTCAATCAAAAACCAGCTAAATTCTGCACAAAAAACTCAGGAATCTATTAGGCTGAACCTAGCATTGCAGTTAGACGGAATCAACAGCATTACAGTTAAATCACCCAACAAAATATAAATATGGACCCAAACAGTATATTTCACATTTGAATCAACAGTGTTGTTGCCACCCTTGATAATAATTACCTCCGCCAAAGGGGGAGGTTATGTGATCATCAGCGTTGGTTTGTTTGTTTGTTTGTTTGTTAGCAAGATAACTCAAAAAGTTATGGACGGATTTTCATGAAATTTTCACAGATTGTCAGACATGGGGTATCCTACAGATGATTACATTTTGGTGGTGATCCGAATCACTGTGGAGAAGAAAACCGCCATTACGGAAAATGCCATTTTCGTCAATAACTACTGAACCACTAATCCTATCATTGTGAATCCAATTGCTTGTCATATGTTTTCATGGTCAAGGAATCTGAAAACGTACACACAAACACTGTATGGGGGGAACTGTGGCGCCAAACCGCCATTACGGACAATGTGATTTTTGTGAATAACTACTGAACCACTAATCCTATCATTGTGAATCCAATTGCTAGTCATATGTTTTCATGGTCAAGGAATCTGAAAACGTACACACAAACACTGTATGGGGGGAACTGTGGCACTTGGCGGAGGTCTGCGCTCTCCGAGTGCTTTTCTAGTTATAATTGTCGTAGTTGTGTTTTGGAGGGGACAATCTCTATTGTGTAAGTTGTGACGTTTAATACAGCCTCACGAGCAGGACTGGTTAGATTATAAAGTCTGACATCAGCAGGTATGACCTACAGAACCTCTCTGTCATGCACTCAGGATGAGACAGCCTACTGCTAAGTGAGCTCCTCAGTACATTCAGCGTGTCCCACATGAGGTGGGACTCGGACTCCAGCAGAGATGACAGCTTAGCCTCCATCCTTCTCTCTCCTATCTCCTCCACTGGGTCGAGGCGTCACCCCAGAACAGAGATAGCTTTTTTGATCAGCCTGTTCAGTCTCTTCCTGTCAGCTGCTGTGATGCCGCTGCCCCAGCAGACCACTCCAAATGTGATGGTTGATGCCACCACCGAATTGTAGAAGGTCTTCAGCAGTGCCCCTTGCACTCCAAAAGACCTGAATCTCCTCAGTAGGAACAACCCGTGCTGCTCCTTCTTGTAGAGCACGTTGGTGTTGGGTGACCAGTCCAGTTTATTGTTCAGGTGAACACCCAGGTACTTGTAGGATGTCACCATTTCAATGTCTGTTCCCTGGATGTTTACTGGTGCTGTGGGGGTTGTCCTCCCCTGCAGCAGTCTACCACCAGTTCCTTATTTTTTTCTTGTATTGATCTGGAAGCAGTTCCACATTCAACAGTCCACAAAGTCCTAGATATGTCCTCTGTACTCCACGTCATCCCTGTCAAAGATGAGGCCAGCAATCTCAGAGTAGTCAGAGAACTTCTGTAGATGGCAGTGTGGTGTGTTAGGTGAAAAGTCAGCAGTGTAGCGGGTGAACAGGAAATGAGTCAGAAATGTTCCCTGGGGGCCCCCATACTGAAGATGATGGTATCAGGCACACAGTCCTGGGTTCTCACAAACTGTTGTTGGTCTGTGAGGTCGTCCAGGATCCATGATGACAGGTGCTGGTTCACCCCTGCAAACAGCAGCTTGTCCCTCAGGATCACTGGTTGGATGGTGTTGAAAGCACTGGAGAAATCAAAGAACATGATCCTCACAGTGCTCCCAGGCTTCTCCAGGTGGGACAGGGAATGGTGTAGGAGGAAGATCACTGCATCCTCCACCCCGATGCCATGCTGGTAGGCAAACTGAAGTGGATCCATTGCTGGTCTCACCAGGGGCCGGAGGTGGGCAAGGAGCAGCCAATCCAGGGTCTTCATCAGGTGTGATGTGAGGGCCACTGGTCTGTAGCTATTCAGGTGTGGACTCTTTGGCACGGGTACCATGCAGGATGTTTTCCACAGCTGTGGTACCCTCCCCAGCTTCAGGCTCAGGCTGAAGATGTGCTCCGTGATCCCACACAGCTGGTCTGCACAGGACTTGAGGAGCCTCGAGCTGATGCAGTCCTGACCTGCAGCCTTCCTCGCCTTTATCTTCTTCCGCTCAGATCTCATCTGGGTTTCAGTGAGGTTCAGACTGGGGCAGGGTGGCTGTGTGCTGGGGGGGGGGTCTGTGAGAGGAAAAACAGCTGGGGATGTGCACTGAAAGCTGGGGGATTTTTGGAGAGGTGGAGGGAGGGGAGGGCAGTGGACAGGGTGCTAGATGAAGGTGGAGGCAGCAGGGGGTGGAGGGCAGGTGGAGAAGAGAGTGGTTGGTCAAACCTGTTAAAGAACAGGTTCAGGTTGTTCACCCACTCCCTACCCCCCACGGCCTGGGAAGAGGTATGTTGGTGTCCAGAGATGGTTTTAAGGTCTCTCCAGACACTCTGCTGCAGCTTCTCTTCCATCTTCTTCCTTTAGTTGTTCTTCCCCTCTCTGATCTTCCTCCTCAGCTCCCTCTGTACAGACTTCAGCTCCTCCTTGTTTCCTGACCTGAAGATTCTTTTCTTCTCCTTCAGCAGTGTCTTTATCTCAGGGTTGATCCAGGGTTTGTTGTTTGAGAAACACCATGTGGTCTTAGTGGGTACCGTGTTCTCCACACAGAAGTTGATGTAGTCTGTGGTGGTGTGTGTGAGGCCGTTGATGTCTCCCCCATGTGGATCACAGAGCTGCTCCAACACTGTGGATTCAAAACAGTCCTTCAGAGCATCCTCCGCCTCCTCAAACCATATCTTCACTGTGTGGGTAACAGGCGGTTGTGTACCAGGGGTTTGTACTCAGGCAGGAGGTGAACCAGGTTGTGATCAGATCTTCCAAGGGGGGATGGGGGGAGAGGTGATGAGGTGTAAGCCTCCTTGGTGTTTGCATAAAATAAGTCCAGTGCTTTATTGTCTCTGGTGTGGCACGTGACATACTGGGTGAAAGTGGGCAGAGTGTAGGACAGGGAAGTATGGTTAAAATCACCAGACATGAGCTGGAGAGCATTTGGTTGCTGGGTCTGAGTGGATGATGTCACATGCTGTCTCAGCACTTGCAGTGGGGAGTACATAAATATCGATCACAATGACATGTGAATACTGTCTGGGTAGATAAGCCAGTCTCATGTTAACAGCTAGCAACGCAGTGTCCTTGCTACAGTGTTGTTCTTTGATTGCAGTGTGCCCAGGATTACACCATGTGTTGTTCACAAACAGTACCAGTGCCCCACCTCTGCTCTTGCCACTATTTAGTGTCTGTTCTGCCCGTATTAAGTGAAAACCCTCCAGTCTGATGTTAGTGCCTGTTGTTAGCTTGGTTAACCACATTTCAGTAAACAGCATGATGCTAACCTCTCTAAGGGCCTCTTTCCACCAAACCGGTTCCAGTGCTTAACTGGAGCCATTGCGTCATTAGCACCAGTTCTTTGGGTTTCCACCGACTTAAGCACCAGTCCCGGGCTCCCAAAAGTGGGGCTATCATGGCCCCAACTCCTAGCTGGGCCAACGGCAGCACCAGTTTACGTTGGCTATGTCCACAGCCGTGGGCGTGGTTAACTGACCAGCTTCAAAACATTACTGACCGCCATGTTGCTTTCCAAACAGCGGAGCATGCAACGGATTCCAAAACCAAACAGATTTAGAGCGAAGAGGAGAAATATTTCTTGGCTCTATAGACATAAGCAGAAGTACAAGATCAGCTGGAGGGGGCCACTCATCTGAACTGTTTTGGAGGACAGGCCAGCCAGCCGGACCATCGTCACTGCCGTGGATTAGTCTGGACAACAAACTGCTTAAAACACGCTGGTAAATGTATTGTCTTTAAAATGCCAGACGTTAACCAATATATGTATACATATATATCCGCTTGTATTGATATGTAACGGCCAAAGTGCGGATATTTTTTTAGTCACTCATGTGGCTATAGTATTTTCGGTTAGCTATGCTAACAAGCTAACAGTACTTTTACTACGACCAAACGTTTCTCCTCGCCATAAAGAAATGAACAGGTCGTCTCTGCTGACAGATGTATACCGCTTGTATTGATATGTAACAGCCAAAGTGCAGATTTTTTTTTTTTTACTCACTCTTGTGGCTATAGTATTTTCAGTTAGCTATCCTAACGAGCTAACTGTTTTTAGCACGAACGTTTCCTCGCCATACAGAAATGCGCGTTTGAGAAACTAGAACAGAAATCTTAGCATCTTACAGAATACTTTTTTCATAAAGACATCCAGCGCAAAATACGTTTTTTGTGGTATCAATACTGTATATGAATGGCTGCCTTGCGTTGTGTTATGGGAGATTTTTCTACCAGACACTAGTAACGTCGTCTTTTTTACTATTTTGGTAATATTTCCATAATCTTAGGCCATTTTTAAAAAAAATTTCACTCGTGTTTAATTGTATGTTGTGTAGCCATATTTTATCTAATCCTTCTCTTACTTTATTGCGCACTAGCCTGGTGGATCACCTACAGTTTCATCTATTCCTATTCTTCTATTCCATAATCAGACATGTAAGCTTTGCTAACATTGATATTGAATAATATTGTCTTCTATGTCTGCACATTTAATGGAAGGCTTAAGTTGTTCACTGCACAAACTAAAACACTTTTTTTTATAGATTTATCACAGCTGGATGATGAGGGAGAAGCAGCCAGACCTGTGGTGTCCAGCTCACCTTCACCAGCTCCAAGCTTGTCCTCCTCCTGCTCTTCTAATCAGACCAGATTAGGTAATTTATGTTCAGATCATTTTGATTTTGTGTACTTTATTGATCCCCATAGGGGAAATTGAGGGCATCCACCTGGATGGATCATGACCCAGTCACACAAAGGAGGGAGTGAGTTAAACCAATTATACACTTGAATTGAATGTTGTGATGCCACTAACAGTAAATGGATGTTGAATAGACACATTCAATCTTGGATTGAGGATTCCTGCATTTTTCAGTGTGTGGTTATTTTATATTGCTTATTTTTGTACTTTAAAACAGGGAAACAGAAGTGTGATACAAACATGGACCTCCTTCTTGACTACGGTCAGATGAGACAGCAGGAGCAGAGCAGGAGGGAGGAGCAGCTGAACTTCGCTTTGCTGCAAAGCATCCAGAAGAAGGAGGACAGGACCAACACCCTTGTTGGACTGATGGGAGGTGTTGTGTCTGTGCTTGAGGGACTGTAAAAAAAGTAACTATCACAGCATTGATATTTTTGGCTGTGTGTACATAATATTTCATATGTAGCAGTCTGAAGTTTTTGCACATTTTGGAAATAAAAGCTTTCTTTCCTTAAGTGTTTTTCTGCTTCTACATTGTTATCCTCACACCAAACATATTCAGGTTCAGGTTTCTTTATTTGTACCCGTAGGTAGATTTGTTTTGCACTCAGGTGACATCCATATTTACAAACTACAGTTACATTCAACATGAACACAAACACAGGCACACATGAAGCTGACTATAGACATGATAAAAGTGCTCAAGGCTCCATCAATCAGGACATAAGACAAAGAGATAAGAGAAAAAACATAAGAGAGAAGGGTCATATTAAAAAGTTAAAGACTTTAAATTTCATATGCATGAAATGTAAAGTTATTTAGGTCAATGCAAATCATTATAACCTTGTAGTGGTGGGAAGTGAAAGTACAAGTACTGAATTACTGCACTTAAGTTCATTTTTCCAGGTATTGGCCAATATATCAGGTATTTGTGGACTTACTCATATTTTTTGACAACTTCTTTCACATTTTTTAAAGAACAAGCAGCAACAAACTTTAAATCTATGTACTTTTTCTGTGGAAAATGTTCCAAGTTGCCAGCTTCAAAAATGATGAGTTTATCTTGTTTTGACAACGTCCCACATGACATTCTGTCAGCTCTGGACAAGATCATTTCTGGGGAAAGAACTTTGAACACTTTACAATCTGTCTCTTGTTATCCCTGTATGAATAAAAACGTGAATCAGTACTTTAACCAGAATAGATGACACAAGTACAGAAGGGTAACCCTTCACAACTCTGTAGTTTGGAGGTGCATAGAATATGTATTTATACAGTATCTTCATGTATATATGCAGTAAATCTATACATTTTTCCATGTAACCTTGTGACTGCATTATTTTAATTGCTTTTAATCCCAGATCAAGTTTGTTTTGGGTTCAAAATGCATCGTAAGTGTTAAATATATCTTGTTATACCTAACTAAGTACTGTTTATCTGTTGAAATATACAGTATATATTTACCGGCTAATATAACCCATAACAATATGGCCCCTGGCGATCATTTTTTGGGACAGCTGATCACTTTTTGGCATGACATAATAGGGGACCTCCGTCTCGTAATGCGCCATAACACCACCTATTACAGAACTGACATAAATATTATGTTTAAAAGTGTCGTCAATGCTCGCGCTACAGACTTTATCTAACAACGGCTGATAACTGAAATATTGATGATTACTGGTGTCCTTAAACGTAGCCGCCGTTCTCTGCCATTAAGAATAAAACTGTTTTTGGATGGTAATACAGGTTTGGAATAAAAGCAGCGCTCCCAAAGAGACAATAAACTCCTACATGTTGACAAGCTAGCGCTGCTACTTCTTCTTCTTCTCTCGGTTACTGGCGGATAGCAAACAAGTGAGAGGTGCATACCGCCACCTTCCGTCTTCTCTGGTGTTCTGCGGGGGTTGGGCGCTTCACACTACGTAATGACGTAGCCCTGACATAATTCCCGACTAGCTCCATGTCGGTGGAAAGACAACTGGTTCTTATGAGCACTCTGGTTAAGCCCTAGCACCAGCACCAGAACCAAACTAGCACTGGAACCGGTTTGGTGGAAAGCTGGCCTAAAGGCACTCTCATATCGGATCAGTGCTGCTAGCTTGTCTGTCTTGTTAAGCAGCAATCTCACATTTTCCATAATAATGGATGGTAGAATGGGCTTGCACCTTGTCTTCCTTGCAGGTCGCTTCACTCCAGCTTGACATCCATGTCACTTGCTTCTGATTTCTTGTGGAATATTGGGTCTCTCAGTTAGCACTGCTGAGCTGTGTAGTGCTAACAATTGGCTCCTATTGTAAATAGTTGCCCCACAGTTCACTGGGTCAGCAGTCACTGGTCATATGAGTAGAAAGACGGCTAATGTCAATGCTGGGATGGCTATATTAGTGTCCATGGTGTCCGTGATGGATATGGGGTAACAAGAGCAGAAAAAATTATAGCAAAGGAAAACGAGAAAGAAAAACTCAGAACTGAGCAGCTGTTGAAAAGGGCTGCCCCCTTGTGTGGTGCCGGAAGATAATATCAAAAATTATCTGTTGATTCTTTAATACTCTGACAATGACAAATAATAGGTTCCATGACAAGCTAAAAATAACTACGACATGGACTGCCCCCCCCCAAAAAAATGCTGCACTAGAGACATAGCATTGACATTATTTATTGATAAGCGCATTAATCCTAGACACAGCAGGTGATCAGTTGGTGTCAGACAAACACAGACGCTCCCTCTGTGTCACCACGCTCATCACTTCTCCCTCTGGTGCTGTTGGTTCATCAGAGTGGTGTGCCTTCACTCAGAGCAAGGGATCAGCAAGGCCTGTCAGCGGTCACGGCTAATGTCAGTGCCAGTGGCCTCACTAAAACAGTTTGTGTTCTGCTGTGAAGCTGATTCCCCAACAACACACATACGATGGCCCAACGTACAAAGTTTACAATGGGAAAACATCTTATAGAGGTGGTTTGCTCATTGGTAAGACATTGGCTAGATGTCATCGTAATGCCAACATCTAGCCATGTCTTACTGTTATGGTACAGTTTTGATTGGTTAAATGGCTTTCAGGTTTCAGTGGGCAGGAGCTTCCTGAACACCGCTGAAAAGAGTAAAGTTTGTCAATCACTCAGAGAGCGCAGGCAGAGAGAGAGCGGGACGCCACCTGGGAACGGACGCTGAGCTGTTTTCCCTTCTCCGCAGCATTTCGGATATTTTCTTTGTTTTTTATGCTTTTACACAATAAAACTGAACAGTCTAATAATGAGGGTTGGAAGTACTGAGGAGACTCCCGGTGAAGGACCGAGAGGGCTGGTCAGCAGAGCGCATGGACTGGGAGCTGCACGATAGGGATCCTCAGGTAAGCTCCTGTCTCTCAGTGAAAGAATCTGACAGCCAGACTTAGATATTAGACTGGGTCTACTAATATGGCGGCATCCTAGGTGCAGTAGGAGGTGACGCCCCACCTTTCTAGTGGTGGCATCAGGGGGAGTATAAAGGGCTACAGCGGAAGAGGCTCACTCTCTTTTGGCTGTGGACCCATTGCACCTGTATTGAGCGACTCCTGTTGGTCTTTGTATATCGTTAATAAAGTGAGTTAAACTGTCACACTCGCCTCCTCCTTTGAACACTGGTTTCCAGACGTAACACAAACACTGTCTCATATATAAGCGTGGACCACCGAGCTTGGAAGCCCCTAGACTGAAGAAATGTCCCCAGGCTGGTGGTGCATGACACTTACCAATGAGCAAACCACCTCTATTCCCCATGCAAACTTGCAGATGTTGGCCCCACGTATGTGTGCTGATGGGGCTCTGAAGAATGTGACTGTCTCCACACAGCTGAACCGTGAGTCACTGTTAGCTTAGCATTGATGTTTCTGTTGAAATGAGGAAAAATGTGAATGCTTTGTTATAAGCAGTTATAACAGTGTGAGTTTCATTTTTATTGCTGGGTTTGAGCTGTCCTGTTTTTCACACAAATGCCAGCAGTGGTGAGACGGTCATTAACGGGCCTCAAAGACAAGTTAAGGTCATCTGTTAGCATTAGCTTAGGTGGCTGTCATTACTTTTGATTGGCCATGACTACAGTCTCTCAAAAAAAGCAAACACCCTATCAAATAAGGAGTGCATAAATGTTCATGAGCAGGCAGAAAAAAGAAGTGGGTGAAAGTGAGAGAAAGGAGCCGTTTTTACTGAGCTGTAAAACAACACAGGAATAGTTTTGGCCTTTCAATCTACATCATTACAGATATGAAAACTTAATCCCTGGGAATCGCAGTAAAGAGGACCTTTAACGGTGGTCTTGTTAAGTGACACTTTTAGACTACATGACTAACCATGGCACAGAGTATGACTGTACACAGCCAACAGCTCTGATCCTCAGAACATGCATTCACACCTGCTGTGGAAAAAAGACACCTGTAGCAATTAACAACTATTATTAACTAAATGAAATTCCAACTAATAATTTTTGTATTGCCAAGTGACCAAGAACAGTTATGCCATTTCAAATTGAACAAATTTTTACTTTTAGCTAGTGTTGTAGTCAAGATCACACCAAGACCAGAATGTACCGTTACAAAGACAATATCAAGATATGAGGGGTTGAGACCAAGTCCAGACCAAGACAACGACAGGAAGAGGCAAAGATGCCTGTGTTTACATCTTGGTCTTGGATTGGGTTCAACTTGATCTCGGTGCCTTAAAGTCCTTCTCTTGTCTTGGTCTTAAAGGGGCCATTGACTGAAAAACAGTGTGTCTGTAGGTTTTTAAAGTCTTAAATGTTTCTATTCAGTCCATCCAGGATTTCACGGGATGTTTTTATAATTGTTGAGGCCCAAAAAGCTTCAATTTGTGGAAGCTTTTTAAAAAGTTGCAATAAAAGTTGAGATGTTTTGAAAGTTGTTTTTTTTTTTTTTTTGCATTAAAAGTTGTGTGAAGAATTGCAAATTTTAAAGCAGATTTTTTTTCCATAGTTTACTGCAGTGATATTCTATATAATAATACAAGAAAAGCACAGGATTGTCAAACTTTTCCTATTAAACAGTGATTTGTAAATTAAGCAGAAACTTCTACTATACAGAAAAGCTCTTGTTCCAGCAAATACAAACTTTAACACAATATCCATTACAACAGCTAAACTGCATTGAATGCTTGTTAAAAACTAGAGATTTGGAAATTATTGGCAGCACCTTCAATGGAAAACTCCCTAACCGCAGCGGACCCCAACCACTCCACACTGAGTGGAGAGAAAAAAAGAAATAATTTATTCTGTTGCTCTGTATTGTCTATTGTAGTCTGTTTTTTTCTGAAAAAATGACTCAATATTCTTTCTCTTTCCATGCCTGACTCCTACCTTTCTGTCTGTCTGCTGTGTCTTGATATACACTTGTCTCATTGGATACTCGTCTTTCCTTTACTGGGAGTCCTGCAGGGGGGTCAGGGGCGAATTGGTCCATGTCCAGTCTAGAGATTCACAGCTGTAAAGCTCAATAACCAGATGTAGTGATGGTTTTACCTCTAAAGATGGATCAAATGTTCCAACACTGGCCGCAGTCTTGGATTTGCTCGTTTGTTTGTGGTTTTACGATGTCTCTCCTCACTCGCGCTCACACAACAGGGTGCTTTGGAGGCAGGTGTACATTTTTCAATGCAAACCCAACACTTAATACACACTGTCAGGACAGAGATGTGGGGAGACGTCCACCGGCAGGCCAAGGGAGACGGAGGAAGGGAAAGTGTGGGAAACCTCGCGGGTGAGTGTTTTTTGCTGATGTGTTCCATTAATATTCACTGTAAACATGAAGTGAGCATGGTGCAGCAACGCATTTGATTCATTAGACTGAGAATTTGAGTGCTACTCAGGAATACATCTGATTGCCAAAATTGGCAGAAGTTGATGAGGATTGACCAAAATTGTTGGAAAGTTGCGGTGATTTGACAAAGTTGCAAGGTTGTGCAATAGTTGAGCTGATTTTACGTTAATTGACACGATCGCAATATCGCAAAATCCTGGAGGGACTGTCTATTGGTCACATGATTATTGAAATAATATTAAAGCAGTCACTTCTGTTGGAAAAACCCACACAGCCTTTTTCCCATTTTCCTCTCCAAGAAACGTTCTTGACTATTCTGTGTTTTTTCCTCTATGTCAAGAAATGGGAAATGTCACAATGAGAAATTTATTTATTAGGATAAACCCAATGAGATGTATCATCTCGTTTTCAAGGGGTCCAAACAAACAACACTTAAAAATTCAAAATTGAATACAGAAAATACAAATATTAAATCTCCTGGCCATTGCTCTGTTATTGGCCCGCCTAGCTGACTGTCATGGAGAGGGAAGGGTTGCTAAAGGTATTAATCTCTGAGCTAACTTAGCCCCTGAGCTAGGGTTGTCACTTTAAATGCAGAAAAATAAAGGACACCCCCCACACACACGCCCCGTGGCGATGTGTGGGGCGCTAGCTGTGGTTTATCATAACTTACTCATTGTTTAAATAAAGCATTAACATAGTATTCATAGGCCAAAGTGCTTCTTTGACAATGTTTATAACTTCTAAGTTCAAAAGTCACAATGTTCCTGTCTACTACCAATGAAGGAACCCCCTCAAAAAATCTGTGTGTGCAAATAATTTATCTAACATTAGAACTCTACAACTTGTTTATCAACATTTTTTCCTGTTTGTGCAGAGTACATCTTTGCAGTTTGCCTTGTACTCGTCGTTACCGCTGTCAGGCCAATCACTGAGTTCTTCCCACTCATGTCGGTACTTTTGCAAACCTTTACATTTGTCTGACGCACGGGGCGGCCTATCAGGACACGGTGCAGCCCTAAACATGTGTGTCTGTGAGATGTTGGCAAGCTGCTGCGGCTGCTGCTGAGCCCACCTGGCTATCTCTTACCCAATTACTCTCCAGCGAGGACTTCATGTGCGGGAACCAATCAACCAACAACTACTGTGGGAGGGCAACATGCAGAATGTGGATGAGATGATGCTGCGTTAAAGGCACCTAGTAAATACAGGACAAACCTTGTCCTCTATTGATTCATTACAGGACTCATTATTTTAGTGTAAAAAACAGGACAATACTGTATTTTACAGGACGGGTGGCAACCCTATCCTGAGCTAACACTGGTACTAGGAGGCTCAGACGAAGCACGGCTTACATTGTTATTTTCTTCAGATCTTAGTCGTCCTAATAGCCATCCCTGTTACCACCTGGTTCCCTAATCCACAGTCGATAACACTGGTCAACACCAAATTTATTGTCTAAGATTTTTTAGCTGATTTAGGACAATTTTGATGTGCTGAATCCAAAAATCTCATTGGTTTTGCTCAATCAGGTCAACTTTTTGAACTATGGCCACATATTTTTTACGTTTTTGTTTACATGTACGGGTATTTTCGCTTCATATGATGCAAAATTATTTTTTATTTCTTGAAATTCTCTGAATTTTGAACAACGATGACGTAACATTCAATTTACATGTACTTACCTTTATCAGTTTCTACTATTCAATTTATAGTACAACTGTACAACTGCTTATAACTTAACATAAAAACCTGACCTGATGGAGAGAAACGGATGTCATTTTTGGATTCAGTGGTGCAAAATTGTCTTAAATCAGTTGAAAAAACACAGACAGCTTACAAAAAATAATTTTTGTTATGCTGTGTAATATATCTCACATCATTCTGTCTTATTTTATAATAATTTCACTGTGATTCTGCAGTGAACTGTTGGCACTGGCGTGCTAGGTGGTCGGCTTGGTCACCGTGACCGACCCAGGCTGGGATCTGCTGACTGGAGCTGATGGCTCATTCACGTGTGCTTGTTGTGCTCCAGAGACAGGTCCTGTCCTGTCCACCACTGGGACCACTGGGACCACACGCCCCTGTTAACCAGTGATGCTTTGTTTTGTCCATTCTTTGAGATGAACGTTCACGTCTCGGGGGTGGCGGGTTGGAGCGGCCACTGGCCCGGATCCTTGGTGCATCAAGCGGAGAACCTCTTACAATACTCCAGACATTTGTTTTTAAGTTTTACAGAATTTCTCCACTTGCGCCATTATTCCTGTGTCCCATGGAGCGCTGTGGAACCCCGTTGCGGCTTGCTGGCAGCTCCCTCCACCAAGCCCCGAGGTTGACTTGACTTGTATTTGGTTGAAGCTGCACCCAAGCAAGTGCCGCTGATCCAAACTAGAAGGAGGCTGAAAGCTAAAGGCTTGAAGCTAGCCTACTAAGTGACATACGGGGGAGGGGGGGGCGGAGTTGAACAGGTGAAGGATGTTTCTTAAAGTAATCGGCTTATAATCAGAGCCTTTCAAAAAAGGCAGGGAAAATACAAAACTAATTTGCTGCAATAATTAAATAATTAGAGAAAATGTGAACAAATTATGTCACAAATTCTTCATTAAAACATGTGTGAGCTGTTAAAATGTGGAAGCACAACCAGTGAGCCTTTTAATACACCCTGGTCTTGGTGTTATCTGGACTACTAGAGTTTGAATTAGTGTTTAAAAGTTACTTCCTTATGTGGACACCATAAACAACACTCCCTTCATCTCCACTTTACTACCAGACCGACAGAAATGCCTCATCTAAAGTTGCAAGAAGTAGCACTGAATAAAAGACTCCAGCTAGAGAGCTGAGCCTTGAAGGTGACAGATGAAAAGTGTGACTTCAAACATATCAGCTGAGGTCATGTTGGTGCAGATGGCCTCACGGAAATTGTTCCCTTTTAAGTAAGAACAGAGATCCAACCCATTAGGTCAGTGTGGAAATGTTCCTCTGAACAGTTCTACATCCGTGTAATTAAGTAAGCAGAGGGACTCGGGGGAAACCCTGGGGAGACTTTCTGCCTCTCTCTGAATTCTATATTCAACTATACCATATTTGATATATGTACAGTGTCTTTGGATGACTCCTTTGCACTTAGAGGTGGGCACAGCTGCAGAGGACTGGAAGGATTAGTTCTGGATCATATTTCCACCCATCAGCTGAGGAACAGTGTCCAAATAGCTGCTTTAATCCCTCGGCCGGGTCCAGCGGGAGGACCGGGCAGCCAATCACCAACCGTCTCCAACAAATAAGCTCTTTGATGGTGTCAGAGCTGACGGCGGCCTCACCTCTGTGTGTCCAGCGTGTGCTGAGTAAATACCCACACTTCAGCGCTCAGTAGATTTAGTGGACGGCCACTTCATTTCTTCAGTATGACAACACCGAATGCTGAGAAGTGTTTCTGAGTCGTTCTGAAACTAAAACTCGGTGCTGAAACTGTAAGACTGATCGAGCAGGTGAGACAGTGGAGGAAAACCGCGGCCTGGGCCAATGAAGAGCAGAATTAGACTGCAATGCTGATGGGAAGGCACTATGTAGAAAAGTTGCAGGGCTGGCTGGATGAAGGAATGCAGTTTATCAGACTAGTTCAGGTCCTCACATCTCTACAATATCAATATTACACGAGAAAGAACAACACTGTACAGCAGCACTCTGACATTTAGCAGCTGCTCATTCGGCATGCTTGTTCCCGTGTACCGCAGGGAGACTTTTTCACCTCAACATAACAGTATAAATGCTGTAAACAATCATGCTTCGTTGTTGACAGGATCTGCTTTTATTTAGGCCGCTGCACCGCAGATAAGCTGCAGGCTTATGTCTGCTGCTCATCATTAAGCCCCTCCAAGCTAGCAGCACGCTATCCTCAGGGGCAACTTTCATATCACACATATCATCAGGTTATAGCCAAAGTGCTCTTCATAGCCAGCCAAGCAGAAATGAGTGTAGGTGTAAACCAGATTAAATGTTTAGAGTTACAAATGACAGCTCACTGATTTCACATCATTCTGTTGCAGCTCCGATTCGCCTTCCTCCACTGAAGTGGGACTCCCTCACTGGTAAGGGTGCAGCATCCTTGTTTGTGAAGTCAGATTTAGATTAGCTTGTGGATCAAACTGAGACTCCATCCCAATTATAGACTACACACGTCTGATGTGCAGAAAAAGTCTGCCTTCATCACAGCATTCCTCCTGTGGTTGGAGCCTGCCAGTGTTAGAAGGCAGACACTGTCTTTGACTAAATAAAAATCTACATCACCAACACCTTTGGCTTTGAAAGACTAAAGCTAGTTGCTCCAGTTCTGCTGGGCAGTGTAAAGGCTGCCATGGCTGTGTGGATCACTTACCTCAGAGATGAAGAGAAGCTCCTGCGGCGCTGGAGAGGAAGCTCTGTTAGAAGCTGCCGGCTCTGCTCACAGAATAGGTCCTTGTGTTATAGTGTGTGACACTTGAGACCAGCAGGCCCTTATTGGCTGTGGGATGACAGCATGAAGCGTGTGTGTGTGTGTGTGTGTGTGTGTGTGTGTGTGTGTGGTACATGTTTTTGTGTGGAAAAGGTGGGGCGGGTGTGTTCGAGCTGCCATGACCCTGGAGGAGGCGATGGGTGAAACGCTACAGATGGAAGAGGACGGCTCAGGTTGAGAAAAAGGAGCAGCTGAGGAGATTCTGTTGCTAAATTTATGGAGATAGAAGGCTGAGAGAGGCACTTACACATCAGCTTGGCATCCAGACAATGGAGAGAAAGTGTGTGTGCGCGTGAGCGCACACCAGCTAATTCATCAAGCAGTCAGTACATCAAACAGAGCAGAGAAACAGACTGAGAGAATAATGATAATAGAACTGCACTCCCAAC
This sequence comes from Pholidichthys leucotaenia, assembly GCA_020510985.1. Lineage (NCBI taxonomy): Eukaryota > Metazoa > Chordata > Actinopteri > Cichliformes > Pholidichthyidae > Pholidichthys > Pholidichthys leucotaenia. The sequence goes on from CM035837.1 coordinate 223,567,666, forward strand.
AACCCATCAACCAGTTTTCAATGAACAATAGAAGAAGACATTATGTACAAACAGCTAGTTCCAACCAAGCAATCTGATTGGACAACTGACATTCTAGAATTACTTTCGTCCCTCATACATTTCACTGGATCTCCATCAGTCTTCTAATAATCATTAATTACAGTAACGGTCAGTGGTTTCCTTCATAGAAGAATTATACCTCCACCAAGGATCCTTCCCTTCCTTTGTCCATCCATCTGTCCGTACCTCCCCGCCTCCATCCCTCTGTACATGGCAAGATAGGGCTTTGTGGAGGTATTCACTCATGGACCACATACAAAATGTCATGGGTTCATGTGTAGCCCACCAGCCACCTCTGGACAAAATTTCATCAAAATCCATCTAGACCTTTTTACGTAATCCTGCTGCACAAATACAAACAAGGGCCTTGGCAGAGGTGTTTACTCTCAGATCTTCAGTTGATCCAAAATGCTGCAGCAAGAGTTTTAACAGGTACTAGAAAGAGAGATCATATCTCTCTGGTTCTGGCCTCCCTTCATTGGCTTCCCATAGAGTTTAGAATTAAGTTTAAAATCCTTCTTCTTACTTACAAAGTTCTAAACAATCAGGCCAATTTTTATTTAAAAGATCTGATACTACCCTATTATTCTAACAGAGCACTACGCTCCCAAAATGCAGGGTTACTTGTAATACCTAGAATCTCCAAAAGTACAATGAGAGGCAGAGCCTTCAGTTATCAAGCTCCTCTCCTGTGGAACCAGCTGCCAATCTGGATTTGGGAGTCAGACTCAATCTCTGTTTTTAAGAATAGGGTTAAAACCTTCCTTTTTGATATAGCCTACAATTAGGGAGGGATCATGTGTCTCTGAACTCTCCTTTAGTTATGCTGCTAATAGGTTTAGTCAGCCGGGGGACCTCCAATAATGCACTGGGCTTCACTCCTTTCTTCACTCTCAATGAAATATTTTTGCTGGTCATTAACATCTGTTTGTTCTCTCCCATAGGTTGAGTCCCCATCGTGCTGTTTGCTCTCTACATGTCTGTTCTTTTCATCTTCTCTGTCCCCTCACCCCCCAGCCAGTCGCAGCAGATGACTGCCCCTCCCTGAGCCTGGTTCTGCTGGAGGTTTCTTCCTGTTAAAAGGGAGTTTTTCCTCTCCACCGTCACCAAGTGCTGCTCACAGGGGATCACCTGATTGCTGGGGTCTTTCTGCAATTGTGGGGGTTTCCCCTACAGTTGAAAGTGCTATAAGATGACTGCTGTTGTGAAATGGCACTATATAAATAAATAAAGTTGAATAGATCAAAAATCTGCAAAATCTAATGAATTCATCTGTAGGCCGACAGCCACCTTTGATGAAAATTTCATCCATATCTGTCCAGAAATGTTTATGTAATCCTGCTAACAGACAAACACCAGTAGAAACACGAGCTCCTGGGCGGACGTAGCAATGCTTTTCAGTGTACCTTCTTCTCCACTGAGGGGAGCTGTTTGACAGTAAGCAGGCTTCACAAACAGGATGTGTCAACATGTTTTCCTTTCCTTTCAGTTCATGCTCAGAGTTAGCTCACCTGGCTCTGTTTTGGCACTTATTTAATGAGTTTCTGATGGCTCAATACAGGAGAAGCTCCACCCATCACGGCATTTCTTCCCACCGGGCTGCGGTGTGAACTGGGCCAGGATTGCAGACCGACCCACGTATCAGACCATCTACAGCTTCTCCTGTACCAAACCCTGAGCGGAGCCAGTGGAGCCAAACTCCATCCACAGCAACAGTGGACAAATGATCACACACTGTGTGCAGATAGTGCTTATGGGAAGTGAAGTTTCATAGTGTCATACTGCGATAAGTTTATTACATCCACTACGGAGGTGATGTTTTTGTGGGCAGCATTAGTTTTGTTAGGTATTGAAATACTAGGGTTAGCTTGCAGGCTATCCTCTGTGGCACGTGCATCTATTTTCTAGCATGTAATAAAGTTTGAGCTCGGCACAACTTTCTCCGCTGCCCTGCTTTCCAGGCATGACAAGTTTATCTTTAAGTCTGTCTGTCTTTTTGTTAACAAAATAACTGAAAAAGTTATGAATAGATGTGGATGAAATTTTCAGCAAAGGTGTGCTTTGGCATGGGGAACAGATGATTAGATTTGGATGATTGATTGATTTGAACATCAAGACAAAAAAATTAAAAACAAGGAATCAAAACCAAAAAAATAAACCTAACAAAAAATGTCCTTGTTCAAAAGGAGTGGAAAGAAGCTAACGCTTATATAGTCCCACCCCTTCTCTATATTCAATAAATTATAATATCAGTATAGTCATTATCCATCCCATAATTACATTCATTATACAATAGCATAGTATGCATAATATAAAAAAATTTTGGGCGCATGCGCACGCAGCGACCGGCAGCTGGTGAAATGGTGCGTCGTATGTGTGTCTGTTTTTATGTACTTTTATATGTTTTTACAAAATCCTCTGTGTCGGTTCTGCCCTGGAGTGTTTGTGGACTATATGGCGAAGAACTCCCTGGTATCTACAACATGGATTTCCTCCCCTTTCTTGCACTGCTGCTATCTGTCCTCTGGCTCTTTGTCTCTGAAGTAAACGTGTTCGGCTCCACGGCGGGCAGAATGGCAGGCAGAATACATTATTCTAGGGACATGTTGCTGCATTTAAACACGGTTGATGCAGCGGCTGTGATTGAGCCTAAGCCGCAACTGCTGGACTTTATTTTGAGAGACGAACATAGTGGTGAAAACAGAGACGGGAGAGGCGGCAGAAGGAAGCGCAGAAGGCGTGGAGGTGTGAAATTGCGCCTTAGGAGACGTCAGTTTGGTAACATTCCTCTTCCTTCAATAATTTTTGGGAACGTACAGTCTGTGACAAACAAGGTGGATGAAATTCAAGGGAATGTACGCTACCAGAAGGACTTTAAGAACTGCTGCATCATGGCCTTCACCGAATCTTGGCTTACTGCGCATGACCGAGATGCAGACCTGTGGATTGACGGCTTTGGAGCCCCGCTGCGCTCGGATCGGCAGGAAGAGGTAACGGGGAAACGTCAGGGGGGGCGGAGTATGTTTATATGTTAATAAGCAGTACTGCACATCTGTCACGGTCAGACAGCGCATCTGTACACCCGATGTGGAGCTGCTGTCTGTGTCACTACGCCCCTTTTATTTGCCTCACGAGTTCCCCCAACTTTTCATCACAACCGTGTACATACACCCGAGGGCAGACGCTGACTCCGCCTGCAGCACCATCTTTGATGTGATCCAGCAGCTGCAATCAATTTCTCCAGAGGCGCCAAACTTCATTCTTGGGGATTTTAACCATGTTTCTTTAAAGAAGACACTTAAAAACTTTTATCAGTATGTCTCCTGCCCAACCAGGTGAAAAAAGACATTGGACCTGTGCTATGGATCCATAGAGAGGGCCTATAAATCACTCCCCCTTCCTCCTTTAGGATCCTCAGATCACAACTGTGTACATTTGCTGCCCACATATAAAACCGCACTCAGAAGAGGCAAGGGGGAGACGAGAGACATAGATGTGTGGACAGAGGATTCAGTGCACAGCCTCCAGGAATGCTTTGACTGTACGGACTGGGAGATGTTCACACTGTCCTGCGGGGATGATTTGGACTCTTTGGTGGACATCACATGCTCATACATGTCTTTCTGTAAAAATAAGATTGTTCCACGTAAACGTGTCAAAATATATCCCAACAACAAACCATGGGTTACAAAATCAGTTAAATCCTGCTTACAGAGGAAAGCACTTCCCTTTAAACAGGGGTCTGTTTCTGAGCTACAGGTTGCCACAAAGGAGCTGAAGGCCGAGATTTTAAGAGCAAAACAGAATTATAAATCAGAATTGGAAAGCAAGATGGCAACAAAGAAACTTGGTTCAGCCTGGGCCAGTATGAAAACTATTGCAAGCCTTCAGAGCACAGAGCGCAGTAATCATGTGTTTTTAGATGGTTTTAATTCAGACACAGAGCTGGCTAATGCTCTTAATTGTTTTTATGGTCGTTTTGATTCCTTTGATTTCAGCACAGAAATCCAAGATTTGAAACAGAAACTCAAAGACAATCAGCACTTTAATATTGAGGTGCAGGATGTTAAAAGGGAGTTCTGCGCTGTAAAAGTGAACAAAAGTCAGGGCCCTGATAATATATGTGGGCGCTTGGTAAAGTCCTGTGCACCTGAACTGAGTCCTATATTTCATTACATTTTCAATAAGTCCTTACAGACACAACATGTGCCTAAGATCTGGAAAGAAGCCGTGGTTGTTCCCGTTCCAAAATCCAGCTGTCCTAAAACGGTAAACAACTTCAGACCAGTCGCTTTGACTTCAATTTTAATGAAAATTTTTGAAAAACTGGTCAGATGTGAGGTCCTAAAGCAGACTGAGCATGCATTGGATCCTCTGCAGTTTGCCTATAGGCCTCACAGAGGAGTGGAGGATGCCACGGTCACTCTGTTTAACATGCTTTTTAAACATCTGGATTTTAATGGGACACATGCCAGGCTTTTATTTGTGGACTTTTCTTCCGCCTTTAATACAATCCAACCTCATATCTTAGTTGAAAGGCTCCTGCAACAATTTGACTTGAGCAATAATCTGGTGGGTTGGATTCTGGATTTCTTAACCAACAGGACGCAGAGAGTAAGGGTCAATGGTACATTGTCTGACCTAAAGTGCTCTTCTACTGGCTCTCCTCAGGGGTGTGTGTTGTCACCACTACTCTTCATCCTGTACACAAACATGTGTCGGAGCAGACATGACAACAGACACATTATAAAGTATGCTGATGACTCCGTTATTGTCAGTCTCCTCCAGGATGGTGAGAGTGGCCACGGCCCAGTAGTTGATGATTTTGTTCACTGGTGTGAGGATTCCTACCTGCAGCTGAATACGGCAAAAACTAAAGATATGATTATTGACTTTAGGAGGAAAAATCCCAGGCACAAAGTCACCGTACTAAAAGGCCAGACCACCGTATGTGTACAATCGTACAAATATCTTGGGACGATTATTGATAGTAATTTAAACTTTGAAGTGAACTGTGAAAGGGTGTGCAAAAAGAGTCAGCAACATTTGCATTGCTTGACAAAACTTGCACGCTTCCAAGTTGACCGAACCATAATGACAACGTTTTATCGGGCTTTTATTGAATCTGTTTTATCCTTTTCTTTAGTGTCATGGTTTGGTCAGATAAAACTGAAACAGAGGAAATCCTTGGATCAGTTATTTAGATGGTCCAGTCGTTTGCTTGGTGAGCCACAGCTGAGCCTGACATCCCTGTACACCAGACAAGTACAGAGGATGGCTACCTCCATTTTAAATGATGACTCCCACCCTTTGCACTGCCACTTTCAGCTTCTTCCCTCAAGACGGAGGTTTGCTGTCCCAAAAAGTAGAACCCAGCGCTACAAAAACAGCTTTGTCCCTGCTGCTGTCAAAGAGTTGAACAAGCTGTAAAAATATATTGTACATAATTTAGGTACCTATTTATTAACTTCATTTTATATTTACTTATTTTTGTAGGATGTCACTTGGGTTCTAAATATTTTATTGGGTTTTAGACCTTTGAGTTTTTAACCTCTTTGACTAGTTTTTAACTTTTAATATGACCCTTCTCTCTTACCTCTGGTTTCTCCCTCATCTCTTTGTCTTTTTATACCCTGATTGGTGGAGCCTTGAGTATTTTTTATCATGTTTATAGTCAGCTTCATGTGTGCCTGTGTTTGTGTCTATGTTGAATGTAATTAGTGGCTTGTATATATGGATGTCACCAGACTGCAAAACAAATCTACCTACGGGTACAAATAAAGTAACCTGAACCTGAACCTGAACCTGAACCTAAAATTAAATTATGCAGTAGAAATAATACAACAATACAACGACAATGATTATTTATAACGACAAAACTAACATCTAACAATAACTGTAATAATAATTAGTAAATACTTCTGGTATGTTTAATATAATTCTAGACAATAAAATCATCATCATAATCACCATAAATACCACCATATACCTCCACATGACTTACAATACCAAGGCACAATAAGTAATAATATTAAGTATGTAGCCATATACTAGTTACAATAATAATAATAATAATAATAATGATAATAATAATAATACCACCTGGCCTATATAATACTTTAAATAATTCCATCCTAAACAACAACTGTAATACTATAATATCCATCCATCTTCTACCGCTTTTCCGGAGGTCCGGGTCGTGAAGGCAGCAGTTCAACCAGAGAAGCCCAGACTTCCCTCTCCCCAGCCACCTGCTCCAGCTCTTCAGAGAGGATACCAAGGTCTTCCCAGACCAGCTGAGAGACGTAGTCTGTCCAGCGAGTCCTGGGTCTGCCCCGGGGTCTCCTCCCAGTGGGACGTGCCCGAAACACCTCAAGTGGGAGGCGTCCAGGAGGCGTCCTGATCAGATGCCCATACCACCTCATCTTGATCCTTTCAATATGGAGGAGCAGCAGTTCTACTCTGAGCCTCGCCCGGATGACTGAGCTCCTCACCCTATCTCTGAGGGTGAGTCCAGCAATCCTACGGAGAAAGCTCATTTCAGCCGCTTGTATCCATGATCTCATTCTTTCAGTCATTACCCAAAGCTCGTGACCATAGGTGAGAGTAGGAACGTAGATTGACTGGTAAATCGACAGCTTTGCCTCAGAACTTAGCTGCCTCTTCACCACAACAGACCGGTACAACGTCTGCATCACTGCAGATGCTGTTCCAAGCCATATGTCAATCTCTCGCTCCATTCTCTCCTCACTCGTGAATAAGACACCAAGATACTTAAACTCCTCCACTTGGGGCAGGAGCCTGTCCCCAACCCAGAGAGGACAATCCACCTTTTTCCGGCTGAGGACCATGGACTCGGACTTGGAGGTGCTGATTCTCATCCCAGCCGCTTCACACTCAGCGGCAAACCATCCCAGCAAGAACTGTAGGTCATTGCTGGATGAAGCCAACAGGACAACATCATCTGCAAACAATTGAGATGAGATCCTGTGGTCACCAAGCATGACACCCTCCATTCCCTGGCTGCGCCTAGAAATTCTGTCCATAAAAATTATGAACAGGATCGTGACAAAGGGCAGCCCTGGTGGAGTCCAACTCTCACTGAGAATGAGTCCGATCAAGTGTTGGCAATATGAACCAAACTGTCACAACGGTCGTATAGAGACCGAATAGCTCGTAACAACAAGCCCGACACCCCATACTCCCGAAGCACCCTCCACAAAAAATCACAAGGGACGTGGTTGAATACCTTTTCCAAGTAACACAAAACACATGTAAACTGGTTGGGCAAGCTCCCACAAACCCTCGAGGATTCTCAAGAGGGTAAAGAGCTGGTCCGATGTGCCACAGCCAGGATGAAAACCACATTGCTCCTCCTGAATCCGAGGTCCGACCAACAGCTGGACTCTCCTCTCCAGTACCTTGACATAGACCTTCCCAGGGAGGCTGAGGAGTGTGATCCCTCTAAAGTTGGAGCACAATCTCCGATCCCCTTTTTTGAAGAGAGGAACCACCACCCCGGTTTGCCATGCAAAGGCACTGCCCCCGACCTCCACACAATGTTGCAGAGGCGTGTCAACCATGACAGCCCTACAACATCCAGAGCCTTGAGGTACTTAGGGTGAATCTCGTCCACCCCCAGGGCCCGGCCACCAAAGAGATTTTTAACCACCTTGGCGACCTCAGCCCCTGTGATTGGCAAGTTGCTCCCCTTGTCCACAAGCCCTGCTTCCTCTGTGGAAGGCGCATCAATGGGATTGAGGAGATCCTCAAAGTATTCTTTCCACTCCCCGATGATATCCCCAGTCGAAGTCAGCAGTGCCCCATCTGCACCATACACAGTGTGGACAGGGAGCTTCTTCCCCCTCCTGAGCCGCTGGACACATTTGCCAGAATCTCTTCGAGGCCGACCGAAAGTCTTGTTCCATGGCCTCACCGAACTCCTCCCATACCCGAGTTTTTGCTTCAGCAACCACCCGAGCTGCACTCTGCTTGGCCTGCCGGTACACCTCAGCTGCTTCGGGAGTCCCACAAGCCAACCAAGCTTGATAGGACTCTTTCTTCAGCTTAATGGCCCCCCTCACCACTGGTGTCCACTACTTGGTTCGGGGGTTGCCACCACGAGATGCACCGATGACCTTGCGGTCGCAGCTCTGGGCAGCCGCTTCAACAATGGAGGTGAAGAACATGGCCCATTCAGACTATTTGCCCCCAGACTCCCTCAGAATGTGGTCACAGTTCTTCTGGAGGTGGGAGTTGAAAACCTCCCGGACAGGGGCCTCAGCCAGATGTTCCCAGCACACCCTCACTATATGTTTGGGTCTACCAGGTCTGAATGGCTTCCTCCCCTGCCATCGGATCCAACTCACCACAAGGAGGTGATCAGTTGACAGCTCTGCACCTCTCTTTACCCGGGTGTCCAAGACATACGGTCGCAGGTCTGATGACATGATAACAAAATCAATCATCGACCTGTGACCTATTAATACTATATTAATTACATTATTGCTATAATAATACTATAGATTAGATTAATACTGTAATACCATTGTAATATTCTAGTAATAATAATGATAATATCAATAACAACAATAGTGCTCAGCATATATATTCAACAATAACATCTTTTCTTCACTGAAGACACATTGTAATGTTACTGTCCTTTATTTTTGTATTGCTCAAAAATCATTGCTTTATGTTGATTTAAATATATGGATGTTTGGACATTGCCTGCCCCCCCCCCCCCAACCCATTCCACAATTTTAGCCCACACACAGATACACAAAAACCCTTCCTAGTAGATCTTACTAAGTGCATTTTAAATTTTGTGTTCCCCAGTAAATTATATTTCCCTTCTCTCTCACTGAAAGATTTTGTATATTGTGTGGCAAAAGGTTTTTACTGACTTTTAACATTAATTGTGCTGTATAATAATGAACCAGATCCCGTAATTTCAATAACTTTGAATGTAAAAACAATAAATTAGTATGTTCAAGATACCCGACTTTGTGTATAACACGGACTGCCTTTTTTTTTTGTAATATTAGCAATGAATTAAGTGCACTTTTATAATTGTTACCCCAGACCTCTATACAATAGGTCAAGTATGGAAGTACTAATGAACAATACAAGATATGAAGTGATTTGCAATCTAGGACCTGCTTAATTTTATTTATAATTGCAATATTTTTTTGCGATTTTGTTTTGTATGTATCTGACGTGTGGTTTCCAACTAATTTTATCATCTAGTATTACACCCAAAAACTTGATCCCTTAACGTTTTCAATAATTACATTATCTATATGAATATGTATATCTTCTTTATTTTTACATTTCCCAGATATCATTACTGTCATGACTGACAGAAAGATCAGCTCACGTGTAGGATGCAACACCAGTGAATGCACACAGCACAGAGAGGCAACGTTTAAACACAATTTTATTGAATAAAATAAACTCAAAGCTAAGGAAAAGCACCACTTGCCAGAGAGATGCACAGCCTGTAAAATAGGGAGATGAGAACAGGTTAGCAACGAGGAGGGAGACCAAAGGCAAAGGATAAGTGTAGATCTTACGATTTGTGAGCAGAGAGCCTGGCAGAGGAACCCAGCGGGAAACAGAGAAACCAGCAAGGCAGAGCTGGCAGGAAGTTGAGGAGGAGTGGAGCTGGAAGAAGTGTCTGACCGGGTGGAGAAGGCAGCCTGGAGTGATGATGATGATGATGATCGGGCAGGTGAGCACACAGCAACCACGGAGACGCACCATGGAGATGGCAGCAACCTGAGGGAGAGGAGGAGAAAAGGAGTTTAAGGCTGAGTTCCTTAATAATTCGTGCAAAAACTTACTTCACTCTATAGGCAGCTATACCCAACGAGCCAGCAGGTGCATCCACTCACACAGGTGTGCTGATCACCTGCAGAGCTGGGGACTGGATGAAGAACCTCTCACAGAAGGGGGGGGGGGCGCGCTCACCTGATCATAACAGTGCCCCCCCCTCCCAAAGGGGCGGCTTCTGGCAGCCCACCAGGCTTGTTGGGATGGGCTCGGTGAAAGGCACAGACCGTCCCCCTGTAATGGAAGTAGGAGCCGGGGATCCATGACCTTTCTTCGGGCCCATAGCCCTTCCAGTGGACCAGGTAGTGCAAATCCCAGCCCCAACAACTAACGTCCAGAATCCTCTGACCGGTGTAGGTGGTCTAGCCGTCGACGATCCAAGGTGGAGGAGGTGGTTTCAGCGGGGGACAGAGAGGACTGGCGGGGAGGGGCTTGAACTTCGACATGTGGAATGTGGGGTGGATGCAGAGTGTCGGCAGAAGCGCCAGGTGGACCGTCATGTCATTGATAATCCTGAAGATGGTAAATGGACCCAGGAAGCGAGGTGACAATTTCCGGGATTTGAGGGGCACCTGGTCCGCCGACAGCCACACGCTCTTACCGACTGCACAATTTGATGCTCGGACCGCCTGCGGTCTGTGTACTGATGGTTCCACTCAGTAGAACGGAGAAGAGCAGCCCGGTGGGCCCTCCAAAGCCAGCAGCAGCGGTGAGCATGGGCCCCCACAGATGGCACAGCAACCTCCCTGTCTGCCATGGGCAGGGAGGGGGGGGATACCCCATGGATGCCTCAATGGGCGTTAACCCAGTGGATGAGGAGGCAGTGGAGCTGTGAGCATACTCCATCCAGGTCAGATGAGTGCTCCAAGTGGACGGGTTGCAGGATGCCACGTATCTGAGGGCGGCCTCCAGGGATTGGTTCGCATGCTCAGCCTGCCCATTACTCTGCAGGTGGTATCCGGATGTGAGGCTGACTGTGGTGCCCAGGGAGCGGCAAAAGGACTTCCACACTTGGGAGGTGAACTGTGGGCCCCAGCCAGACACAATGTCCAAAGGGATGCCGTGCAGACAGATGACGTGGGTGGTAAGCAGGTTGGCGGTCTTGGAGGCAGAAGGCAACTTTGGGAGGGGCACCAGATGGATGACTTGAGAGAAACGGTCCATGATGGCGAGGATAACAGTTTTGCCCTGCGAGGGGGGTTTTCCACTGACAAAGTCCAGAGCAATATGCGACCAAGGGAGACTGGAAGCTGGCAGGGGATGCAGGAGGCCGGCGGGAGGTGAAGAGTCAGACTTGTATGTTTTTGCCGGGGTTTGTCTGTCTGTTTTTTTGTCTGTCTGTTGGTTAGCAAGATAACTCAAAAAGTTTTGGACGGATTTCGATAAAACTTTCAGGCGTTGTTGGAAATGGTACAAGAAAGAACTGATTAAATTTTGGGGATGATCTGGATCACCGTCTGGATCCAGGAATTTTTTAAAGGATTCTTTAACATTGTGAGATACGGCCATTTTCAACACAGAGGATGCGGAGAATCACCGTGCTGCAACGAGAGAAGAAATGCAGGGACTCAGGCAAGGGCTATCCCCAGATGCTATTGAAGCTCGTCGAGCTTAGTTTTATTTTATTGATTTTTACCTCCGCCAGGAGGTTATGAATAACTACTGAACCACTAATCCTATCATTGTCAATCCAATTGCTAGTCATATGTTTTCATGGTCAAGGAATCTGAAAACTTACACACAAACACTGTATGGGGGGAACTGTAGCGCTTGGCGGAGGTCTGCGCTCTCCGAGTGCTTTTCTAGTTTTAATATGTTTTTTTCAGATTCTTCAGTTCTTAATTTAACAAAATTTTATAGAGAATTTTTCTTTTTACAAGCATCTTGTAGCCCCCTGGTTGACCATGGGCAATTTTTGTATTTATATTTTCTAATTTCTTTATTGGACAGGTTTATCATATAACACAACATAACAAAAAATATTTTTTTGTAAGTTTTTTGTGTTTTTTTTTTCCAACTGATTTAAGACAATTTTGCACCACTGAATCGGAAAATGACATCCGTTTCTTTTGATCAGGTCAGGTTTTTATGCTAAGTTGTAAGCAATTGTACAGCAGTTGTACAGTTGTACTGTAAATGGAATAGTAGACATTGATAAAGGTAAGTACATGTAAATTGAATGTTACGTCATCATTGTTCAAAATTCAGAGAGTTTCAAGAAATAAAGAATTTTGCATCATATAAAGCGAAAATACCCATACATGTAAACAAAAACGTAAGAAAACATGTGGCCATAGTTCAAAAAGTTGACCTGACTGAGCAAAACCAATGTGATTTTTGGATTCAGCACTTCAAAACTGTCCTAAATCAGCAAAAAAAACTTAGACAATAAATTTGGTGTTGACCAGTGTAATGATTTAAATACATCAATAAATTTATCGTATTCCATGTCCACTTCTTTCTCTATAGAAAACATCCCAGTTCTTTAACATTAAGTCATCTTTTAAATCATTGAATCAATCATTCAAACTTTATTTCAGACTCCTGGTCCATCAAAATAAAAAACAGACAAAAACAAGACAATTAAAACAGTTAGAAACAATAAAAAACAATTAATAAAGAAGTACAGATACAGTACAGACTTTAAAAAGGCTTAAAGAGACAACTGTACCAGTGCCTTCTAAACTGTGACTGACAACGAATAGAACTGAGCTTAATGCTAGACATAACCTGGATTATTTAATTTCCAGATACATCAAGACAACGGATAAATTTAAACATAAGATTCCTTATTACTGCATGCAGTGTATTAACACGTGATGACACAAATAATTCAGAGGCACTGCACCATCAAGGCTTTTTAAATAAAATTCTTAAAGCATCATTGTAAGCAACCTGAAATCTCTGCATGCTTTGTTTCCTATAATTTATCCATAAATGAGCAGTGTATAAAAGTGTACAGTAGGTTTTAAAAAGAAGCTTCACCTCATCTGAACAAAAGCCAAACCTACGTGCAAGAATATTTGCTTGCATGTAGATTTTGCAGTGTTGTCTGAAAATATCATCATCAGTCATTCTATCATTAATATAATGTCCCAGATATTTAACTTTATCCCTGACAATTATTCCCTGCCTGCCAAATCAAAAACAGGGAATTTCTTTATCAAATCTTCTCTAGTGCGGCAAATCAGCACAAAACTATTATTCGTATTATATTTTCTTATTCGTATTAATTTTATATTATATTTTATATTGTCATTTTCATCTCCATAAGCAGTACACACTCTTAATAACTCCTGAAAACACTTCTGAGAGAGAAGAAGAGGCTCTTCAGGTCGGGGAACAGGGAGATGCTGAACTCCGTACAGAGGGAGCTGAGGAGGAAGATCAGAGAAGGCAAGAACAGCTTCAGGAAGAAGATGGAGGACAAGCTGCAACAGAGCGACATCGGCGGGGTCTGGAGAAACCTCAAAACCATCTCTGGGCTCCAGAATACCTCCCCCCAGGCCACGGGGGGGCAGGGAGTGGGCGAACAATCTGAACCTGTTTTTTAATAGGTTTGACCAACCACCCTCCCATCTGCCTGTACACCAACCACTGCTGCCTCTAAAGTCATCGAGACCTGCTGCCCACTCCCCACTCCACCAACACCCCCCCCCCCACTCCCAGCACACAGCCCCCCAACCTGACCCTCACTAAGACCCAGGTGAGGACGGAGCTGAGGAACATCAAGGCGAGGAAGGCCTCGGGACCGGACGGCATCAGCGCAAAGCTCCTCAAGTCCTGTGCAGACCAGCTGTGTGGGATTGTGGAGCACATCTTCAACCTGAGCCTGAAGCTGGGGAGGGTACCACAGTTGTGGAAAACATCTTGTGTGGTACCTGTACCAAAGACTTCCCACCCCAAAGACCTGAACAGCTACAGACCAGTGGCCCTGACGTCCCACATGATGAAGACCCTAGAGAGACTGCTCCTTGCTCACCTCCACCCCCTGGTGGGACCAGCAATGGATCCACTCCAGTTCGCCTACCAGCATGGCATTGGGGTGGAGGATGCAGTGATCTTCCTCCTTCACCGTTCCCTGTCCCACCTGGAGAAGCCTGGGAATGCGGTGAGGATCATGTTCTTTGACTTCTCCAGTGCTTTCAACACCATCCAACCGATGATCCTGAAGGACAAGCTGCTGTACGCAGGGGTGGACCAGCACCTGTCATCATGGATCCTGGACTACCTCACTAACCGGCCACAGTTTGTGAGAACCCGGGATTGTGTGTCCGACACGATCATTGGTAGCACGGGGGCCCCCCAGGGAACAGTTTTGGCTCCCTTCCTGTTCACCCTTTATACTGCGGACTTCTCACACAACACAACACACTGCCATCTACAGAAGTTCTCTGACGACTCTGCGATCGTTGGCCTCATCTCCAATGGAGATGAAGCTGAGTACAGAGGGCTTATCCAGGACTTCGTGGACTGGTGCCATCGGAACTGCCTCCAGATCAACGCAAGGAAAACTAAGGAGCTGGTGGTGGACTGCCGCAGGCAAGGACAACCCCTCACAGCACCAATAAACATCCAGGGAACAGACATTGAGATGGTGACATCCTACAAGTACCTGGGTGTTCATCTGAACAATAAACTAGACTGGTCACACAATACCGACGCACTCTACAAGAAGGGACAGCGCAGGCTGTTCCTACTGAGGAGACTCAGGTCTTTTGGTGTACAAGGGGTGCTCTTGAAGACATTCTACGACACGGTGGTGGCATCAGCCATCACTTTTGGAGTGGTCTGCTGGGGCAACGGCATTATAGCAGCCAATAGGATGAGACTGAACAAACTGATCAAGAAAGCTAGCTCTGTCCTGGGGCAGCGCCTTGACCCATTGGAGGAGATAGGAGAGAGAAGGATGGTGGCTAAACTGTCATCTCTGCTGGAGTCCGAGTCCCACCCTATGCAGGACATATTGAACGCACTGAGGAGCTCATTTAGCAGTAGACTACATCATCCTAGGTGCGCAACCGAGAGGTTTCGCAGGTGCTTCCTACCTACGGCTGTCAGACTGTATAACCTAAGCAGGGCTGCTCGTAGAGATAGCAAAAAAACGTGACGACCTAATAGTATTGAATGCAAAAGACACAATACACTTACACAATGGTCCCCTCCAGTATACAACTAGGACAATATCGGTCGCTACGGAGGGTGACCAATATGTATGGGTACATATTCATACCATGCAGGGTAACTAAATAGACGGTTATGCTGTTTATTCCATCTAGCTACAATGCTCCGCACTGTGTTTTTTTTTTTTTATTACTTATTTTGTACCCGTAGGTAGATATGTTTTGCAGTCTGGTGACAAGCCACCAGCTGCCGGTCGCTGCGTGCGCAAGTGCCCCTTATCCCTAACCTGCATGTTTTTGGCATGTGGGAGGAAACCGGAGAAATCCCGGAGTAAACCCACGCAACACGGGGAGAACACGCAAACTCCACACAGATCACTGTTGGCCAGGGGCAGGGATCGAACCCACGATCTCACGATCCCCGCGATCCCCCGGCCGAGGGTAAAACTGTGCTGCCACAGTGCTAACCACTGTGCCACCGTGCGCCACTGTGTATATACAGTATATTTATATATTTATGTGTACATATGTATACAGTGATCCCTCACTTATCGCGGTTAATGGGTTCCAGAACCGACCGCGAAAAGTGAAAAACCGCGAAGTAGCGTCACCCCTAATGACGTCATCCATAAATAATACGTACGTTCATTCTCTCACTCTCTCTCATATGATACGTGTGTGTGTGTGTGTGTGTGTACGTGTACATACATACGTAGATGTAAATAAAGTGTACATAAATATGTTTTTAGAACTCTTTTATTCTTATAACAAGATACGTAACTCAAGATGAAAATGATTTACTGCACAGGTTAATGAGAGCTTTACTGCTCCTCAGGTGACGCCTCATCGTCAGGTGCTAGAAGCGCAGGATCGTCGAGGGCAGCTTCCGATAGAACTGGAGAAGCTGCAGGAGGCGGCGTAGTGGCTCGACGGGAAGACTATTTCACACAAAATGGCACAAGAGAACAGCAAAAAGTTCCACGCGGCAAGACTAAAAGTAACACGAGCGATAAAGAGCAATGAATGCGGTCTTCCTTCCTTCATGGGCGCTCGGCAGGGAGAGGAGGTGGGTGAAACGTCTCGGCCAATCAGCTTGCGGGGTGAAACGTCTCGGCCAATCAGCTTGCGAGATTTCCGAGCCGAGCCAACACGAGAACAGCGAACAGAGAGGTGGATTTTTTGAGTTGTGCGGCTCTCCGTGTTGATACCTGATGGTCTAATGTAGTCTCCCTGCCTTCTGCTAGCGCCCGCCCATTATTTCTCAATTTTGAATTTTTGATGAATATTTTTGAAAAATCCGCGATGCACTGAGGGCGCGAAAGGTGAAGCGCGAAGTAGCGAGGGATCACTGTATTCACTGCTCTTGTTTTTCTTATCTTCTTAATTATTGCTCTGAGTGTTGCTATCCCTGTGCTGTTGCAATCCTGGAATTTCCCCATTGTGGGACTAATAAAGGCTTATCTTATCTTATCTTACTTGGACTGAGAACAACTAGCATACATAAAATGATTCACTAACTTATTCCCTATTAAACATCCAGTTTTACAGGCATTCATTTGCTTTGACAAATCATCCATATAAAGATTAAACAGGACAGGGGACAATATACTGCCCTGTCTGACACCACTGCTCACACCAAATGGGGATGAATGACTCTTCCCCCAGTTCACCAGCATCTTCTGATGTGCAGACCAGTAAATCAGGATACCTACTAAGTACTTGGGAACCCCCCCCCCCATCAATCATTTTACTAAACATTTTCTGTGGTTAACGTGAACAAACGCCTTAGAGACATCAATAAAACACAAAAATACTGATGAACCTTGACTTCTATATTTACTTATAGTTTCTTTTAAAGCATATATGCACAGATCTGTTCCATGATGGGGTTTAAATCCAAATTGATGATCAGTAGATTTCATGAATACATTTAATTTTTCAAACACTATTCTTTCCAGCACTTTTTATATTGGCTATAGCTATGGGCCTGTAATTGTCTAGGCTGCACAGCTTGCCAGCTTTATCTTTAATGACTGGTACCAACACAACAGACAATAATGATTCGGGTAACATCCCATGAATCATGAAGCTGGTGAAACAGCAAGAACAGGAGCAATTCCTGAGCTAGCATATTTAAGATGCTCACCAGAAATGCAGTCTAGACCACTCACTTTATTATCTGACAGCTCTCTGATGGCTTTGGTCACCGCAGAAGTGCCAATCAGGAGCGAATCGTCCCTTTCTACTTTCCCTACTTTATAAGTTTCATCATGAACTGAATTAAACAATGAATAAAAATGCTGCCACCATAAATCAACAATATTTTCTATACCTGAAATGCCTTCCAGAGTCCAGGGTAAAGAGGTTTTACAGTTACTAATACGTCTAAGCTCCTTCCAAAAATCTGTGACATTCTTATCGAACAGTTTCTTGGCCAAGGAATTACTTCTCATTAGCTGCTCATTTTTAGAAATATAACGGATGGCATACTTGTACCTTGCATTCGTATGTTTCTTCATCTCAAACTCTGGCCCTTGTCTGGGTCTCCCAGCCACCACCCGAGCTTTATATGCTTCACGGGCTTCAGAATAAGGCACAGCTACGGCCTCAGTCCAGCCAGGTCTGACATTATGTGTCTTATGTCTATTCCTATAATAAGGCTTACTGTCCTTATACAGGGAGTTAATTATAGCATCGTACAAACTACAAAGGTCTTTCTTATGCTCAACATTGTAGCAGTTCACATAGCAGTTAACATTCTCATCACCAAATTGCTTCAGCTTGGTCTGTCTACTAACACTTGCAGCTGGATTAAGGACCTCCTAACAAACAGAACACAGACTGTTAGACTCGGACCCCATTCCTCCACTACAGTCATGCTTAACACAGGCTCGACACAGGGCTGTGTGTTGAGCCCTACTTTGTATTCATTGTACACATATGACTGCATACCTGTTCATCCCACAAACATTATAGTGAAGTTTGCAGATGACACAACAGTAGTGGGGCTCATATCAGGAGGAGATGAGTCCGCATACAGAGATGAGGTCCAGAAACTGCTAAGATGGTGCTCAGATAATAATCTGCTACTGAATACAAAAAAACCCAAAAGAACTCATTATTGATTTTAGGAAGCATAGCAGTGAGCTGCCTCCTTTATATATAGGCAAGGAGCGTGTGGAAAGGGTGGAGGCTTTTAAGTTTCTGGTTGTTCCTATTTCTCACAACCTTACCTGGGCAGTTAACACCATAGCTACGATAAAAAGGCTCAACAACGTCTACACTTTCTGAGGCTCCTCAAGAAGAATGGTCTGAATGCACAGTTGCTGGTTTTATTTTATCGCTCTGCTATTGAGAGCATTTTGTCATATGGCATCACGGTTTGGTATGAGGGCTGTTCAGCCGCAGACCGCAAAGCTTTCCAGAGAGTGATCGAGACTGCGCAAAAAAACCACTGGCTGTTCTCTCCCTTATCTGGAAGAGATTTCCAGGTCTCGGTACCTCAACAGAGCTACTGCCATCATTAAAGACGGCACTCACCCAGGCCATGACTTCTTTCACTTGCACCCCTCGGGAAAGCGGTACAGATCCCATAAAACCCGGACTACCAGGTTTAACCATAGTTTTTTCCCAGCAGCAGTACGCATTTTGAACGGATTTATGTAACATACACAGACTGCTGATATTATTTTATGTTATTTTAGGTTATTTTGTGGCAATAACCCTGTGTGTATAAGCTGGTCTTATATATTTATTGCTCAGTATGTTTTCATTATTGCTACGTACATATTGTCTTCAACTTTTAGGTAATATTGTTTCAAGCATCATTTATTGCTGTAATTATAAGAACGTTAAATGCATGAGTGAACTGTGAGTGTGATAGTTTGTTTTTAGGAAGCAGCATCTCAATTTCGTTGCATTGTTTATTAGCAATGGAATGACAATAAAGGCACTTTGACTTTGACTTTGCACATCACAGCATCTCTAGGAAGACATACTTTACTCAAAGATTTATCTGTACAGACACAATACTCAACAATTTCTTCCTTAGAGTATCCCAGTCTAATTTTTCCACCTCATCCTGACTGACATTCTGTCATAGTGCAGGTTGACAGTCAACATTAATTATCATCTCAAACGGTATATGAGCAGACATTGCTAACCCATAATATATACTGATGCCACCCAAAGAGGCATGTGCATCACCAGTGCTGATGCAATGGTCCAGCCAGGACGTAGTGTGCCAAGCTTCACTTCTATAGGAATAACTATCAGGAGGCATTAACACCTTACTTGACAAAATTAAGTTACTTTCATAACAAAAATGATATGTTTTGCAAATAAGGAGTAAATGTCAGATATGCCTGCAATCAAGTCCCCTACAATAAAAAATACAAGTATTGTTATAATCTTGCATAAAAGAATTAATCAAAGCAAGCTTATTTATTCATCCTCATTCTGTTAACATTCAAAGGGCATATATACGTACATTAATAATAAGAAATTCCTTATCATTACCATTAAACTGAACACCAATACACCAATCTACACCAAGTCGGACCACTTTAACCAGAGAGTCCAGCTTCTTTCTCCAGAGGACAGCCATACCTCCAGGCATCCTACCCCTGATAATCCCCTTGCTGAGGTCAGCTGTAGACTCCCCAGCACCATGGAAATCAGGGTTAAGACGGTTCAAACGTTCCAAGTCTTGTTCAGAAAGAAACGTCTCCTGAAGGCACAAAATATCACAAGTGTTCAATAAATTGTCAATAACTATCCGGCGAGCTTTCTCCCCAGCACTTTGCCCCAAGTTAAGGCTACGACAGTTGTAAGACACGACCTGAATACCCATCATCAGTGGGTGCCTGCACATTCACCACAGCAGCTGCTCCACTAGCCCAGCCCTTCCAGCCGCCTGAGGTTCATAATATCGCCACACCAATGCGCCCTCTGGCCAGAGCTCTGGCTGGTACATGTCCCCGATCTCAGAGAGTTCCCGCCGGTACTTTAAATGAACCAACCCTGCCATTCCCAGAGAGGATTTTCTGACAAATAACTTCTTGTCCAAGTTGCCTTTAAGATATGCACCTAAAGTATCAGCTTCCAAATCAGAATGAAAACGTGTGGCAAACACACCCAACATCTTAGTCCGTACAGTTTTAATATTACCAGAGCCCGTACCAACAACAGTAGCCGCGTTGCTGGCTTTATTCCTACGGCTGATTGAAGCAGAAGATGGTTTGGGTTTAGCCACAGCGTGCTTAATTCATCGTCCCTTTTTCACCTCTTGACTCCATTTTGACTTCACCAGCCTGGTGAAGACGCTACTGCTCCGGACGTTTTCCCGGTTATAGGCTGAACCACCGGGTCCAAATTCACCGCTGAAACCTTCTCTCCAGCTGTCAAATAAGATTCCCATGCAGCTTCAGACACTGTATCAATCATCAGGCAGAGCCCAGCCTCCGCTCCGACATCTGCGGGACCGACAGGCCCTCCCAGAGCAGGTGCCTCGCTATCCACGGCCCGTAAAGCAGATTGCTCCAGGCCA
Source organism: Pholidichthys leucotaenia (assembly GCA_020510985.1). NCBI lineage: Eukaryota > Metazoa > Chordata > Actinopteri > Cichliformes > Pholidichthyidae > Pholidichthys > Pholidichthys leucotaenia. The sequence goes on from CM035837.1 coordinate 223,588,231, forward strand.
CTTACACGTCGGGTAATATCCAAAGTAAGAGTGCATAGATCCTCACTGAAGTTAGTCTGTAACAGCATGGTTTGTTTCATAGCACAAACCTCTGCATATAAGTGCTCCATTCTTCCCAGGAGACTTGAACAGTCCAAGCTGGAAAATGTAACCAGCGGCAAATCATCCAGGTAATGAGAGACAAATCCAGGTAGATTTTCACCGCACTCGTCCATTACCTTAAGGCAGCTCTTCATATTATCGACATCTTTCTGGGACCCCTTGTGTGCAACACTCAATCCACTCAGAGTCAAAATATTAGAAGCCAAAAAGACGATCTCATTCTGAGTCACAGTCTTAATTTTCACTGCAAGGAAGTTTAGCAGCTCATCCTCAACAACTACTTTCCCCTCAGTAGTCTTATATACTTCAGGTTTTAATCGAGACCGCTTTAACTCAGGAAGCTTTAACTCAGGAGCCAACACAGAGCCATTCCAACCACGATGCGTGGGTTCCGCCATCTTGCACTCCCTTGCATTGGTGCCGTTTGTATCTTCTGTTCGTATTCTTTTATAAATAACCTTTTTACATGGTTGATTTTTATTTTTACTGTCATTAACCCTATAATTAACCACTAAACAAACAAATACAGGGAAGTGGTCACTAATGTCATTTATTAGTATACCACTCACCATATTATAAGATAAGATAAGATAATGTTACGACCCGAGCGCTGGGTTCTGTCCGCGCTCGGGCTACGCACAGCTCGCTGCCGGCCTTGACAGCTGTGGGTTGTATTCCGGTCTCACCGGGCTCTTATTGTGAAGGCGCTCGGTGGGGCTTCCGCCTGTCAAGGTTGGTCAGCTGTTTGTCATTACTGCTCGTTAGTGTTCGCCTTTATAAGGCGGGCACTAGCGGCAGTTAAATCGCAGGAGTATTGTCAAAACCTCGTCAGACATCGTCAAGTAAACCTAGTTAGACCTTCATGTCAGGTTCGTGTTCTTTGGTCTTGTCATAGTTTAGCTCGTAGTGGCTGGGTTTAGCCCTACAAGCCCTTGTATTGCTTAATGTGTGTTTGTGCCCTGAGCGGCTCATAGTCTTGTCTTGTCTTGTATTATTAATAAATCACCATCATTGCAAAACTCACCGGTGGACTCTTGGCGTCTTATGATGATCCGCAAGGGTCACTGCATGACAGTATACTCCTGCCAGACGTCTAAACGGAGACACCACACCGAGACGCCTTTTTCACCGTGAGTTTTTGCTTTAATTGGACTATTGTTCTTCCCTGTCTGAGTGTCATTTGCTGGGAGAATGCCATCATCCAGGGGCCGCGGTCGGCGCCTGGGCAAAGAGTTAGCGAGCGTGCTGAAGTATGTTGACGGGACGCTCCTCGCCGCTACCTTTGACGTCAACTCCAGCTATATGCGCTGGCACCTGGACTATGCAGAGGTTCTCCTGGACAGCCTTCCTCTCCACTACTACGATCACCCGGAGGTGATGACGAGGAAAGATGAACTCGCCACGCAGCGTGACATATTCTGCGGGCTGGAGGAGGAGGAAAGCAGGAAGCAGAGGAGGAGGCATCCTCGCTCCCCGTGTTGGGTTCCTGTCCCTGACCCGGTCCAGGAGGTCGCGCCATCTGGAGGTCGTCAACGACGTCGGCGCCATGGCCAAGGAGAACCTCAGCAGAATCCCCGGCTGGACCCGCTGCCGGCGAAGCCCGTCAGCGAACCTCTGAGAGCGGCTCCACCTCGTCCTTCCAGGGGGCCCTCTGTCGCCATCCAGCGGGGAGAGGGAGGAACAACATCCCCTACAGCAGGAACCATCTCTTCTCTGGGAGAAAGGCAAGTGCGTGTTAATTTATTACATCATAATTGCAACCTGCCTTGTCTGACTCCTGGGGGCGGGGTTCGGGGTTCACAGCCCCCCGAGCTCCCTCCACCTGCTGTAGGGATAACGATTAAACCTGCTGCCTCTGTGTCCCCCCCTGTTGAGCGGTCCGCAACGCCAGGCCAACGTCGTCGGATGAAGAGGGGGCCTGCAGTGTTGGAAAGCCTGGATCCGGCCCTGCAGCCACGTTGTGGACGGAGGAGAAGAGCGGACTGCGGCCCGGAGCCTGAGCCAACGATGAAGCGTTCCCGGGTCTCCTCGCCGGAGCGGTCCGAGCTCGTCTCGCTGGATTCTGTTGCTACCGGTGATTCTGATCCCGGTTTCCTTCTTGTTTGTGAGCCTCGTTGCAGTGTCGCCGGCATGGAACCAGTCGGAGTCACTGGGTTGGAGGTCCCAGGTTCGGGGGTGGAGATCGTCAGCGGAGCTGCACCGACCCAGTCGGGGTCCGTCGTGGAGGCTGCTGTGGCCAAATCGGGGTCCGATGTGGGTGCACCAGAGGCCCAATCGGGGTCCACCGCAGGTGTGGTTCTGGCCCAATCGGGGTCCGATGTAGTTGCGCCAGAGGCCCAATCGGGGTCCACCGCTGGGGCGGTTCTGGCCCAATCGGGGTCCAACGTGGGTGCGCCAGAGGTCCAATTGGGGTCCACCGCAGAGGCGGTTCTGGCCCAATCAGGGTCCGACGTGGGTGCGCCAGAGGCCCAATCGAGGTCCACCGCAGGTGTGGTTCTGGCCCAATCGGGGCACGACGTGGGTGCAGCTGGGACCCAATCGGGGTCCAGCGGAGGTGCAGCGCCGGTGTGGTCCACGGACGGGGGAGGAGCTGCAGACCTTTCGCCATCGGACGGATTACGGGCTCATCCTTGCCTTCTTTCCTCTCCACTGAGTCACCGCCCCTGCGCATCATCGCTGGGGGCCGTGGGGGTTCCTGTTCGCTCGCCCCGGCTCTCCCGAGTTTTGTCCTCATCAGGGAGGCCACCGCGGGCTGTTTTTCCCCGAGACTGGTGGCTGAGGGACATGGGTCGGCCGCCTGAGGAACTGCTTCGTCGGTTCGGCGCCCCAGGTCGGCCACCCGACGTGTTGTGTGTTTCATTCGGCGACCTGGTTCGACCACCAGAGGAGCGGACGTGCTGGGCGTTGGACTGTGGTGAGCCGCTTGGTCATGTTCCGCCTCCCATGACCACCCGCCGGCCGTTGGATGCGGGGAGACCACCTGAACTGTTCCTATGGCGCCTGGTCCCCGCCGGTTGGCATAAACTGTTGGGGGGGGGTAGTGGTCATTTTTCCTGGTGATGATCTGTCCCAGTGATTGTTCTGTTTTGTCTTTCCTTGCTATCCTGTGTGCTTTGTGTTATGGTTATGTCTTGCAGTTGCCTTAGTTTGTATTGTGTGTAGTCAGGTATGAGCCAGTAATTGCTCTGTTTTTTTGTATTTGGTTATTTGAAAATTCACATGAGAATTCACACAGGTGGGAAGTCATTTCCTTGTGTAACATGTGGGCCAAGATTTTATTTTCTCGTGCTGTCCTGTGTTTTCTGTAACTGTTATTAGGGGATCCTTGACAATTTGTGTTATGTCCTATTGTTGCCTTATTTTCCTCCATGTGTGTGTTTTTTTTTAATTTAATCTGAGTAGTTGGTATTCTTGTCATCGTCCTGTATTTTGTTGTTCTTGCCGGGTTTTGATTGTTTCTGGGTTTTGGTCTCTCTCCCTCCGCACCTACCCCTAGCCACCCACCCTGAGGGGTGGGGGGGCAGGGTGGTCCGTAGGCGTTCTGAACCCGCCCCTGGAGGGAGGATTCTGTTACGACCTGAGCGCTTGGGCTACGCACAGCTCGCTGCCGGCCTTGACAGCTGTGGGTTGTATTCCGGTCTCACCGGGCTCTTATTGTGAAGGCGCTCGGTGGGGCTTCCGCCTGTCAAGGTTGGTCAGCTGTTTGTCATTACTGCTCGTTAGTGTTCGCCTTTATAAGGCGGGCACTAGCGGCAGTTAAATCCAGGAGTATCATCAAAACCTCGTCAAAACGTCGTCAGACATCGTCAAGTAAACCTCGTTAGACCTTCATGTCAGGTTCGTGTTCTTTGGTCTTGTCATAGTTTAGCTCGTAGTGGCTGGGGTTAGCCCTACGAGCCCTTGCATTGCTTAATGTGTGTTTTTGCCCTGAGCGGCTCATAGTCTTGTCTTGTCTTGTGTTATTAATAAATCACCATCATTGCAAAACTCACCGGTGGACTCTTGGGGTCTTATGGTGATCCGCGAGGGTTACCGCATGACAGATAAGCCTTTATTAGTCCCACAATGGGGAAATTCCAGGATTGCAACAGCACAGGGATAGCAACACTCAGAGCAATAATTTAGAAGATAAGAAGAGCAGTGAATATACATATGTACACATAAATATATAAATATATATACACAGTGTGGAGCATTGTAGCTGGATGGAATAAACAGCATAACCGTCTACTTAGTTATCCTACATAGTATGAATATGTACAGTGGGGCAAAAAAGTATTTAGTCAGCCACCAATTGTGCAAGTTCTCCCACTTAAAAGATGAGAGAGGTCTCCAATTTTCATCATAGGTATACCTCAACTATGAGAGACAAAATGAGAAAAAAAAATCCAGAAAATCACATTGAAGGATTTTTAATGAATTAATTGGTAAATTCCTCAGTAAAATAAGTATTTGGTCACCTACAAACAAGCAAGATTTCTGGCTCTCACAGACCTGTAATTTCTTCTTTAAGAGGCTCATCTGTCCTCCACTCGTTACCTGTATTAATGGCACCTGTTTGAACTCATTATCAGTATAAAAGACACCTGTCCACAACCTCAAACAGTCAGACTCCAAACTCCACTATGGCCAAGACAAAAGAGCTGTCAAAGGACACCAGAAACAAAATTGTAGGCCTGCACCAGGCTGGGAAGACTGAATCTGCAATAGGTAAGCAGCTTGGTGTGAAGAAATCAACTGTGGGAGCAATTATTAGAAAATGGAAGACATACAAGACCACTGATAATCTCCCTCGATCTGGGGCTCCACACAAGATCTCACCCCATGGGATCAAAATTATCACGAGAACGGTGAGCAAAAATCCCAGAACCACATGGGGGGACCTGGTGAATGACCTGCAGAGAGCTGGGACCAAAGTAACAAAGGCTACATCAGAAACACACTACGCCGCCAGGGACTCAAATCCTGCAGTGCCCGACGTGTCCCCCTGCTTAAGCCAGTACATGTCCAGGCCCATCTGAAGTTTGCTAGAGAGCATTTGGATGATCCAGAGGAGGACTGGGAGAATGCCATATGATCAGATGAAACCAAAATAGAACTTTTTGGTAAAAACTCAACTTGTCGTGTTTGGAGGAGAAAGAACACCATACCTACTGTGAAGCATGGGGGTAGAAACATCATACTTTGGGGCTGTTTTTCTGCAAAGGGACCAGGATGACTGATCCGTGTAAATGAAAGAATGAATGGGGCCATGTATCGTGAGATTTTGAGTGAAAACCTCCTTCCACCAGCAAGGGCATTGAAGATGAAACGTGGCTGGGTCTTTCAGCATGACAATGATCAAAAACACACCACCCGGGCAACGAAGGAGTGGCTTCGTAAGAAGCATTTCAAGGTCCTGGAGTGGCCTAGCCAGTCTCCAGATCTCAATCCCACAGAAAATCTTTGGAGGGAGTTGAAAGTCTGTGTTGCCCAGCGACAGCCCCAAAACATCACTGCTCTAGAAGAGATCTGGATGGAGGAATGGGCCAAAATACCAGCAACAGTGCATGAAAACCTTGTGAAAACTTACAGAAAACATTTGACCTCTGTCATTGCCAACAAAGGGTATATAACAAAGTATTGAGATGAACTTTTGTTATTGACCAAATACTTATTTTACAGAGGAATGTACCAATTAATTCATTAAAAATCCTTCAATGTGATTTTCTGGATTTTTCTTTTCTTATTTTGTCTCTCATAGTTGAGGTATACCTATGATGAAAATTGGTGACCTCTCTCATCTTTTAATTGGGAGAACTTGCACAATTGGTGGCTGACTAAATATTTTTTTACCCCACTGTACCCATACATATTGTCACCCTCCATAGCGACTGATATTGTCCTAGTTGTATACTGGAGGGGACCATTTGTGTAAGTCTGTTGCGTCTTTTGCATTCAATACTATTAGGTTGTCTTGTTTTTTTTTGCTATCTCTGCGAGCAGCCCTGCTTAGGTTATATAGTCTGACAGCCGTAGGTAGGAAGGACCTGCAAAACCTCTCGGTTGTGCACCTAGGATGATGTAGTCTACTGCTAAATGAGCTCCTCAGTGCGTTCGGTATGTCCTGCACAGGTTGGGACTCAGACTCCAGCAGAGATGACAGCTTAGCCACCGTCCTTCTCTCTCCTATCTCCTCTACTGGGTCAAGGCGCTGCCCCAGGACAGAGCTAGATTTCTTGATCAGTTTGAGTGTCTTCCCGTCCGCTGCTGTGATGCTGTTGCCCCAGCAGACCACTCCAAAAGTGATGGCTGATGCCACCACCGTGCTGTAGAATGTCTTCAAGAGCACCTCTTGTACACCAAAAGACCTGAGCCTCCTCAGTAGGAACAGCCTGCGCTGTCCCTTCTTGTAGAGTGCGTCGGTATTGTGTGACCAGTCTAGTTTATTGTTCAGATGAACACCCAGGTACTTGTAGGATGTCACCATCTCAATGTCTGTTCCCTGTATGTTTACTGGTGCTGTGAGGGGTTGTCCTCGCCTGCAGCAGTCCACCACCAGCTCCTTGGTTTTTCTCGCGTTGATCTGGAGGCAGTTCCGATGGCACCAGTCCACGACGTCCTGGATAAGTCCTCTGTACTCAGCTTCAACCTTCAACTTTCAGCTTCAACCTTCCTTGTTCGAAGGCTGTCATAGCCAGGAGCGGCACTGGGGTTAAGCTCCCAGTGCTTATAAAATGCTCCTTATGGCGTGCGTCTCAAAAAGCCTCTGACAACTAAGTCCAACTCCTAGCCTGCCCGTGTGGTTTAGTTTCTAAGCCCAGCGGAACTGCTTTTACTAATAGGAGAAGGGGCGAGGGCGGATTTCTGGCGCCTTAAAACCAGATGCTTCAGGTAGATGGTGGCCTGTTAACCTGGGAAGGTAGCCCTTCTAGGGGATGGTAAACCCTGATTTCAAACCTCCGCTGCCTTGCGGCATACCCGGTCACGGGAAAGGCTTCGGGAGTCAAACCTGAGGAAAAATCCGGAGTCGGAGTCCCTAAGGCAGTTCTCTGTTGTGCTCAACATCGTTCTTGCAGCTCCTGCGACGGCGCTGGTGCCAAACTGTAGCAGCCCTGCTGTTCCTTTGGATTCATCAGTGACGTGGAGAGGGGGGACATGCTGTATGGGCAACATCTTGTCTTCCATATCTTCCTGCCCAGGCTTGAATCCTACCAACGCCCAACGCTGGAAGGTAGAACACCGGACCACTGGAGAGGACACTCCAGCTTCGCCTTCGGCATAGACAAAACACGGGGAATGACAGTTACCGGTTATAAGCCACTGCTCAACTGGCATAGAACGTGGGGCCAGGGGTTGTTCCCAACGGTGGGAGGGATCATCTGATCTCACTGGACAGCTACTGCCCGCCTCAAGCTGGGCAGCCCCCAGCCAATAAGGTGTTGTCCCGCCACAGCCTGCTTTCCTCATTGGGTGCATGGGATGAGGTGAAGTCCGAACGGCAGGCTGAGAACCTTCACACCAGGCAAGACAACAAAACAAAAGAGACCAACTCTAAAACTGGGAACTTGGAACGTCTGCACTATGATGACAGGACTCGCTGCTAACCTCAAGGACATCAGCAACACCAGGAAGACTTCCGTCATCAATAATGAGCTGAAGAGACTAGAAGTGGATATTGCCACTCTCCAGGAAACACGGTTGGTTCTGCACACAGTCTTCCGGCAGAAGGCAGTGCAGTTGCCATCTCACCATCTCTCGGCGCCACACCAGTCGGCTGCCTTTTGCAACAGCGGCTCGATTCCGAGTTTTTTTTTTCCCTTCCTCTCTCTTTTGATCACTTTTTTTTTTCACCCCACTTATATCACGGACACACAGATCGTCCCAAATGTCTCCTGAGCCGGTGGACGGAGCCACTGTTTATAGCAGGATTCGATACAAAAGGGAAGAGCTGCTAGCATTTAACCGCCACCCGGTCCCACTGGAAAAACTCGACATACCGAGAGAACTGAGGCGAAAACGCCGCGGCTGCCGGGCTGGAGTAAGGCGGAGGACAAAAAATATAAGGTACAGACCCTCCCTTCCATCTGTTGTCATGGGAAATGTACGGTCGATACTGGGAAAGTTAGATGAGCTAGCGGCTATCTCCCGTTATGATAGCACTTACCGGGAGTGCTCTCTCCTTTTGTTTACTGAGACGTGGCTAACTGAACTAGCAGCAGATGCTAACATTGAGCTGGAGGGTTTTCACATGATACGAGCTGACCGAACACCAGAGAGTGGCAAAACTAGGGGCGGTGGAGTGATAATGTATGTTAACAACAACTGGTGTAGACCGGGACATATCACTGTTAAACAACGACACTGCAGCAAAGACATTGAGTTGCTAGCTGTTAGCATGAGGCCTACATATCTCCCGAGAGAACACTCACACGTGATCTGCATTGTTGTTGATGCAAATCCGACGGCGAACGCTGGGACAGCGCGTGACGTCATCCATTCAGTAACCAGCAGGCTGCAGACAGAACACCCAGATGCTCTTCTCCTCATCTCAGGCGATTTCAACCACGTTTCACTGTCTCCCATTCTGCCCACTTTCACCCAGTATGTCACATGCCACACTAGAGACAATAAAATACTGGATTTGTTCTACGCAAACACTAAGGAGGCGTACACCTCATCACAACTCCCCCCACTTGGGAGATCGGATCACAACTTGGTTCATCTCCGACCGGTGTACAAACCCCTAGTGCACAGACAACCTCCGGCCATGCACACTGTGGAGTTATGGTCTGAGGAGACAATGGACACTCTAAAGGACTGTTTTGAAGCCACTGCCTGGAAGCAGCTCTGCGATCCACATGGTGAGGACATCGATGGCCTCATTCACACCTTCACGGGCTACCTCAGCTTCTGTGTGGACAAATCCGTTCCCACCAAGACCATACGGCGTCACTCAAACAACAAACCCTGGATCAACCCTGAGATAAAAACACTTCTGAGAGAGAAGAAGAGGATCTTCAGGTCGGGGAACAGGGAGATGCTGAAGTCCGTAGAGAGGGAGCTGAGGAGAAAGATCAGAGAAGGCAAGGACAGCTTCAGGAAGAAGATGGAGGACAAGCTGCAACAGAGCGACATCAGCGGGGTCTGGAGAAACCTCAAAACCATCTCGGGGCTCCAGAATACCTCCCCCCAGGCCACGGGGGGCAGGGAGTGGGCGAACAACCTGAATCTGTTTTTCAATAGATTTGACCAACCGCCCTCCCCCCTGTCTGCACAACAACCACTGCTGCCACTAAGAAATCAAGTCCTGCTGCCCACTCCCCACTCCACCGACACCCCCCCCCCACTCCCAACACACAGCCCCCCCATCCTGACCCTGACCAAGACCCAGATGAGGACGGAGCTGAGGAAGATCAAGGCGAGGAAGGCGTCGGGACCGGACGGCATCAGCGCAAAGCTCCTCAAGTCCTGTGCAGACCAGCTGTGTGGGATTGTGACGTATATCTTCAACATGAGCCTGAAACTGGGGAGGGTACCACAGCTGTGGAAAACATCTTGTGTGGTACCTGTACCAAAAACTTCCCACCCCAAAGACCTGAACAGCTTCAGACCGGTGGCCTTGACGTCCCACTTGATGAAGACCCTGGAGAGACTGCTCCTTGCTCATCTCCGCCCCCTGGTGGAACCAGCGATGGAGCCACTCCAGTTCGCCTACCAGCATGGCATTGGGGTGGAGGATGCGGTGATCTTCCTCCTTCACCGTTCTCTGTCTCACCTGGAGAAGCCCGGGAATATGGTGAGGATCATGTTCTTTGACTTCTCCAGTGCTTTCAACACCATCCAACCGATGATCCTGAAGGACAAGCTGCTGCGCGCAGGGGTGGACCAGCACCTGTCATCATGGATCCTGGACTACCTCACGAACCGGCCTCAGTTTGTGAGAACCCGGGACTGTGTTTCCGACACGATCATCAGTAGCACGGGGGCCCCCCAGGGAACGGTGCTGGCTCCCTTCCTGTTCACTCTTTATACTGCGGACTTCTCACACAACACAACACATTGCCATCTACAGAAGTTCTCTGATGACTCTGCGATCGTTGGTCTCATCTCCAGCGGAGATGAAGCTGAGTACAGAGGGCTTATCCAGGACTTTGTGGACTGGTGCCATCGGAACTGCCTCCAGATCAACGCGAGGAAAACTAAGGAGCTGGTGGTGGACTGCCGCAGGCATGGGCAGCCCCTCACAGCACCAGTAAATATACATGGAACAGACATCGAGATGGTGACATCCTACAAGTACCTGGGTATTCATCTGAACAATAAACTAGACTGGTCACACAATACTGACGCACTCTACAAGAAGGGACAGCGCAGGCTGTTCCTGCTGAGGAGACTCAGGTCTTTTGGTGTACAAGGGGCGCTGCTGAAGTCATTCTATGACACGGTGGTGGCATCAGCCATCACTTTTGGAGTGGTCTGCTGGGGCAGTGGCATTACTGCAGCCGATAGGAAGAGACTGAACAAACTGATTAAGAAAGCTAGCTCTGTCCTGGGGCAACGCCTTGATCCGATGGAGGAGATAGGAGAGAGAAGGACGGTGGCTAAACTGTCATCTCTGCTGGAGTCCGAGTTCCACCCTATGCAGGACATACTGGATGCACTGAGGAGCTCATTTAGCAGCAGACTACATCATCCCAGGTGCACAACCGAGAGGTTTCGTAGGTCCTTCCTACCAACGGCTGTCAGACTGTACAACCTAAGCAGGGCTGCTCGCAGAGATAGCAAAAAGACGTAACAAACTAATAGTTTTTTTTTTTTTTTGAATGCAAAAGATGCAATAGACTTACACAATGGTCCTCTCCGGCATACAACTAGGAACATACCGGTCGCTATGGAGGGTGAGAATATGTATGGGCACATAATCATACCATGTAGGATAACTAAATAGACGGTTATGCTGTTTCATCCCACCTAGCAACAATGCTCTGCACTGTGTGTGTTTATATATTTACATATTTATTCCATCTAGCTACAATGCTCTGCACTGGGTGTGTTTATATTTATATATCTATATATTTATTCCATCTAGCTACAATGCTCAGCACTGGGTGTGTTTATATTTATATATCTATATATTTATTCCATCTAGCGACAATGCTCCGCACTGTGTTTTTATATATCTACATATTATTCCATCTAGCTACATTGCTCCGCACTGTGTGTTTATATACTTGCATATTTATTCCACCTAGCTGCAATGCTCCGTACTGTGGGTGTTTATATATTTACATATTTATTCCATCTAGCTACAATGCTCTGCACTGTGTGTCTGTGTGTGTGTGTGTGTATATATATATTTTATAGTAATATGTACATATGTATATTAGCTGCTCTTGCTTGCTTGTTTTTTTTCTTGCCTTCTGATTGTTGCTCTGAGTGTTGCTATCCCTGTGCTGTTGCAATCCTGGAATTTCCCCGTTGTGGGACTAATAAAGGCTTATCTTATCTTATCTTACACATCATGATCTGTGCATCACAAACTCGTTCTTCAAGACCAAGCCCCAACACAAGGTTTTCTGGTGACATCCGCGTTCAAAGAACTAGCACCAGCTGGACTTGATCCTGACCAAGTGCACCTCACTGAAGAACGTGCTAATCACCCGCTCGTTCCAGAGTGCAGATTGCGACACAGACCATTCATTGGTGTGTTGCAAGGTCAAGCTGCAGCTGAAGAAATTCCACCGTGCCAGACAGCCTGGAAAGGCACGGATTGACACCAGCAAGATGGCCCAACCAGAACTTGTTGAGCAGTTTGCCTTCACCTTTGTGAAGGAACTTGGTGAACTACAAGAAGAATAGTCTGTAAAGCAGAAGTGGGAAGAGCTGTGAAACATCATCTGCCGCACAGCCGTGGCTACCTTTGGGAGGAAGACCTCAAAGTCACAGGACTGGTTTGATGCCAAGTCGACCGTGATGACACCTGTCATCGAAGCCAAGCGCTCAGCACTTGCTGAGTACAAGAAGTACCCAAACGAGAAGAATCTCCAGATCCTCAGGGCTGCAAGAAGCAAAGTTCAGCAGACTGCTCGGTGCTGTGCCAACGAGTACTGGACTCAGCTCAGCCAAGACATTCAAACCGCTCCCGTAACAGGGAACATCCGTGGTATGTACGACGGCATCAAGAAAGCACTTGGTCCGGCTCAGAGCAAGACGGCCCCCCTCAAATCCTCCACTGGGGAGATGATCACAGAAAAGAAGAAGCAGATGGAGAGATGGGTGGAACACTACTCCGACCTCTACTCCAGACAGAACACCGTGACACCGTCAGCCCTTGATGCCATCGATTGACTGCCATCCATGGACGAACTTGACGCCGAGCCAACCATCGACGAACTCAGCAAGGCCATTGATAGCTTGGCCGCTGGCAAGGCACCTGGCAATGACAGCATACCCCCCAACCTGAGCAAGCACTGCAAGACCGCCCTACTGCTGCCATTGCATGACGTCTTCTGCCAGTGCTGGAAGGAAGGTGCTGTACCACAGGACATGAAGGACACCAAGATCATCACCCTCTACAAAAACAAAGGGGAGAGAAGTGACTGCAACAACTACAGGGGCATCTTCCTCCTCAGCATTGTTGGCAAAGTCTACGCACGAGTTGTCCTTGTTCGTCTACAGAAGCTCGCCGAACGTGTCTACCCCCAGTCTCAGTGTGGCTTCCGCGCTGGGCGATCGACGATGGACATGATATTCTCCATCCGTCAACTTCAGGAGAAGTGCAGAGAACAGAACATGCCCCTGTACATCGCCTTCATCGACCTCACCAAAGCGTTCGATCTGGTCTGCCGAGAGGGCCTTTTCAAGATCCTGCCAAAGATAAGATGCCCACCAAAGCTGCAAAGCCTCATCGAACTGTTTCACACCAACATGCAGGGAATGGTGCAGTACGACGGCAACATCTCAGAGCCATTCAATATACACAGCTGAGTGAAACAGGGCTGTGTACTTGTGCCAACCCTCTTTGAGATTTTCTTTGCTATGCTCCTGAGGCATGCCTTCAGCACAGCAACAGAGGGAATCTACCTGCATACAAGATCCGACGGCAGGCTTTTCAACCTCGCCCGCCTGAAAGCCAGAACCAAAGTACTTGAGGCTCTAATCAGAGATATGCTGTTTGCAGACGACGCTGCAGTCACGACCCACACATAGCAGGAGCTTCAGACCCTGATGGACCGCTTCTCCCAGGCATGCATGGACTTCAGGCTTACTATCAGCCTGAAGAAGACTAACGTCTTGGCACAAGGCATGGAAGCACCACCAACCATCACCATCGATGACTATGAGCTGGAGGTCATGAATCAGTTCACGTACCTGGGGTCCATGATCAGCAGCACCCTCTCCCTTGATACAGAGATCGACAAGAGGATTGGAAAATCAGCCTCCACACTCGCTCGCCTCACCACACGAGTGTGGGAGAATCCCAAACTCTGTCAAGATGAAGATGGCAATGTACAATGCCTGTGTCATCAGCACACTGCTCTATGGGAGTGAGACGTGGACAACATACGCCCAGCAGGAAAAGAGACTGAATTCCTTCCACTTGCTCTGCATTCGCCGCATCCTGGACATATCCTGGCAGGACAAAGTGCCCAACACAGAAGTCCTGTCCCGCACCGGCCTTCCCTCCATGTTTACTCTACTCAGGCAGTGCAGGCTCCGCTGGCTAGGCCATGCTCACCATATGGAGGATGGCAGAATCCCCAAAGACGTCCTCTACAGAGAACTGGCGACTGGCAGGAGAGACACTGGCCGCCCACAGCTGCGCTTCAGAGACGTCTGCAAGAGAGATATGAAGGCCCTGGAGATCAACACAGAGCGCTGGGAGGACCTTGCAATGGACCGCTCCAAATGGAGAGGCACCCTGACCAGACAGCTCAAGGCGGGTGAAGAGAAACTGACTGCTGCAGCAGATGAAAAAAGGACCCGCAGGAAGAACCACCACAGACCCAGCAGCACGGAGACCATCCATAAGTGCGACCTGTGTGACAGGGACTGTCATTCGCGCATCGGCCTGTTCAGCCACAGGCGGTGCTGTTCCAGCAGAGTAGACATCTAGGATTCTCTTCCATGGTCATCATAGACTGACGGAGGCCAATGATGATGACTCAGCTTCATCTCCGTTGGAGATGAGGCTGACGATCACAGAGTTGTCAGAGAACTTCTGTAGATGGCAGTGTGTTGTGTTGTGTGAGAAGTCCGCAGTATAAAGGGTGAACAGGAAGGGAGCCAAAACCTTTCCCAGACCAGCTGGGAGACATAGTGTCTCCAGCATGTCCTGGGTCTGCCCTGGGGTCTCTTCCCAGAGGGACGTGCCCGAAACGCCTCAAGTGGGAGGCATCCAGAAGGCATCCTGATCAGATAGGCAGATCACCTCAGCTGGCTCCTTTCGATGTGGAGGAACAGCAGTTCTACTCTGAGCCTCTCCTGCTGGATGACTGAGCTCCTCGCCCTATCTCTGATGGTGAGTCCAGTAATCCTATAGAGAAAGCTTATTTCAGCTGCTTGTATCCGCGATCTCCTTCTTTTGGTCATTACCCAAAGCTCATGACCATAGGTGAGGGTATGAACGTAGATTCAATGATAAATCAACAGCTTTGCTTTGGAGCTCAGCTCCCTCGTCACCACAACAGACCAGTACAACATCCGCATCACTGCAGATGCTGCTCCAATCTGTCTGTGAATCTCTCACTTCATTCTCCCCTCACTTGTGAAAAAGACTTCGAGACACTTAAACTCCTCCACTTGGGGCAGGAGCTTATCCCCAACCCTTAGAAGACAATCCACCTTTTTCCGGCTGAGGACAATGGACTCAGACTTGGAGGTGCTGATTCTCATCCCAACCACTTCACACTCAGTAGCAAACCATCCCAGCAAGACCTGTAGGTCATTGTTGGATGAAGCATCATCTGCAAACAGCAGAGGTGAGATCCTGTGGTCACCGAGCATGACACCCTCCAATTCTTGGCTGCACCTACATATCCTGTCCATAAAAATTATGAACAGGATTGGTGACAAAGGGCAGCCGTGGCAGGGTTCAACTCTCACTGGAAAAGAGTTTGACTGGGTGTTGGCAATACGAACTGAACTCTTACAATGGTCGTATAGGGACCAGAAAACTTGTAACAACAAGCCCGATACCACATACTCCTCCAGCATCCCCCACAAGAGACCATGAGGGACGTGGTTGAATGCTTTCTCCAAGTCCGCAAAGCACATGTGTACTGGTAGGGCAAACTCCCATGAACCTTCGAGGATTCTCGAGACTGTAAGAAGTTGGTCTGATGTGCCATGGCCAGGATGAAAACAACATTGCTCCTCTGGATCCGACATTTGACTAGCGGTCAGACTCTCCTCTCCAGTAACCTGGAACAGACCTTCCCAGGAGGCTGAGAAGTCTGATCCCCCTAAAGTTGGAAAACACCCTCCGGTTCCCCTTTTTAAAAAGAGAAACTACCAGCCCGGTTTGCCATGCCAAAGGCACAGTCCCCGACTTCCATGCGACATTGCAGAGGCATGTCAACCATGAAAGCCCTACAACATTCAGGGCCTTGAGTTACTCAGGGCAATTCTCGTCCACCCCTGGGACCCGGCCACAAAAGAGTTTTTTAACCACTTCAGCCACCTCAGACACTGTGATAGGCGAGTCGTCCCCCTCCTCCTCAAGCTGTGCTTCCTCTGTGGAAGGTGTGTCAGTGGGATTCAGGAGATCCTTGAAGTATTCCTTCCACCGCCCGATGATATCCCCAGTCAAATTCAGCAGTGCCCCATCCACACCATACACAGAGTGGACAGGGAGCTGCTTCCCCCACCCGAATTGCCAGAATCTCTTCGAGGCTGACCAAAAGTGTTGTTCCATGGCCTCACCAAACTCTGTCTACACCCGAGGTTTTGCATCAGCAACCACCCAACCATCACTCCGCTTGGCCTGCCAGTACACCTCAGCTGCTTCAGGAGTCCCACAAGCCAACCAAGCTTGATAGGACTCCTTCTTCAGCTTGATGGCCTCTCACCACCAGTGTCCACCACTTGTTTCGGGGGTTGCCACCATGAGATGCACCAACAACCTTGTGGCTGCAGCTCTGGGCAGCTGCTTCAACAATGGAGGTAGAGAACATGGCCCATTCAGACTCCATGTCCCCAGACTTCCACGAAATGTGGTCAAAGTTCTTCCGGACGTTGGAGTTGAAGACCTCCCAGACAGGGGCCTCAGCCAGATGTTCCCAGCACAACCTCACAGTACATTTAGGTCTACAGGGTCTGAGTGGCATATGACCCTGCCATCGGATCCAGCTCACCACCAGGTGGTGATCAATTAACAGCTCTGCACCTCTCTTTAACCAAGTGTCCAAGACATGTGGTCTCAGGTCTGATGACATGATAACAAAATCAATCATCGACCTGCGACATAGGGTGTCCTGGTCCCAGGTACACATATGGACACCCTTATGCTTGAACATGGTGTTCGTTATAGACAGACTGTTGTTAGCACAGAAGTCCAATAACTGAACACTTCTCGCCCCTTTCCACTTCCTAGAGAGGGGCTTGAGCTTCTTTTGAAAATATTGAATTAAATAGCTTCCTCTCAGTTAAAGGCCTTTCTGGACTAGAATGGTGTCCTGGCAGTGTTCCAGTCTGGATTTATAAACTTACATTGCACAGAGTCAGCTTTGATAAGGGTCTTTAATGACATGTCTTTGGCATCTGATTCTGGTGAATTTATGATTCTCATCCTGTTTGACCTAACCACCACCTTTGATACAGTGAACCACAACATTTTAATATATCTTCTACAGCATCTTATGGATATTTGTGGTACTGCTTTGGAATGGTTCAAGTCCTACTTGACATATAGAACCATGTGTGTAAGCCTTGCTGGTTTTGAATCTAACTCTGCTACCCTGTCATGTGAGGTCCCACAGAGCTCAATTTTAGGGCCCCTGCTTTTCTCCCTTAATCTGCTTCCACTGGGTTACATTCTTAGAGAGCATGGTATCTCCTCCCACTGTTATGCTGATGACACTCAGATCTATGTACCATTAAAGCGGAAGGAGGCCTTTTCATTTAAATCACTCCTTGCATGTCTTTATGACATTAAAAATTAGACGGCCTTAGACTTCTTAAGTTTTAATGAAAATAAGACTGAAGTGTCAGGAGTTCTCTTTTTGGGAGAAGGAGGAGAGGACCCAATCACTCGACAAATCTGGTAAATCATACTTTATTATTCACAAAAGTAAATGTTGCACAAGGGCAGAAATAAAATGCAATGATGAACCAAGATGACGGGGAGTGATGACAGCAATTATTCCAATGGGTGTGGTGAAAATAAAGGTGAGGTAACATAACGTCACAGCAAGGAACACAGGCAAAAAGGGCACATTTATAGACAGAGGAGTAATTAAGGTGATAAAACACAGGTGAGGAAAGCAATCATGACTAACGGCTGACAAATAAGGAAAAAAGCTTACCGGATAGGCGACGCTGACAACACAATGGGGATGCACACGAAACATAATCAATAAGAAACATAAAGCATGTACAGGGGCTGCAGACTTGTCCAGAACCACTACATGAAGTGATGGTGTTTGGACCCAGTGGCTCTAGTGAGTCCCCAACTGTTGACTTGGGCCCCTTGGCACGGTTTGTTCAGCCAACCGTTACTAAGTTGGGTTTTAAAGTTGGACAGTGATTTTAAATTAGATCCTCAAATCAGTGCAGTAGTGAAGTCCAGCTTTTTTCATCTATGTAAGGCAGCTGGCAAAGGTTAAACCAATCCTTTCAAAGCAGCACTTTGAAACAGTAATCCATGCCTTCATCACGTCTCGGCTGGATTACTCTAATACACTTTATTTTGGAGTTAGCCAGTTTTCCCTCTTACGTGTCCAGTTGGTTCAAAATGCAGCTGCACATCTTTCACCGGAACATGTAAGAGGGACCACATTACACCCGTTTTAGCTTCCCTCCACTGGCTGCCTGTGCACTTTAGGGTTCATTTTAAAATTATTTTTTTTAAATTTTTAAATCATTAATTGGCCTTGCTCTGCTTTACCTCTCTGAGCTGCTCCACCCTTACACTCCTGCTAGGTCTCTCAGGTCAGCTGATCAGCTGTTCTTGAAGATACCAAAATAAAAGCGGAAGCTCAGAGGGGAAAAAACATTTTCTGTTGCTGCTCCTAAATTGTGGAGCAATCTGCCTTTGTCCATCAGACAGGCCTTTTTACTATCCAGATTTAAATCTCATCTTAAAATCCATTTTTACTCTTTGGCTTTTGACCCATTTTGAGACACTGATTTCATTTGTTCTTATTGTCTTTATTGTATGACTACTATTTTGTTTGTGTGGTTTTGTACTATTTTAGCTGTATTTTATTGTTTTTATTGTTCTTATGTTTTATGTTTTTATATTTTATTTATCACTGATGTACAGCACTTTGTGTCAGCTGTTGTTGTTTTTAAAGTGCTTTATAAATCAAGTTGGATTGGATTGGACTTTGTGGACTGGTGCCTGTGGAACTGCCTCCAGATCAATGTGAGGAAAACAAAAAGAACTTATGGTGGACTGCCGCAGGCAAGGACAACCCCCACAGCACCAGTAAACATCCAGGGAACAGACATTGAGATGATGACATCCTACAAGTTCCTGGATGCTCATCTGAACAATAAACTGGTCTGGTCACACAATACCAACACGCTCTATAAGAAGGAGCAGCGCAGGCTGTTCCTCCTGAGGAGACTCAGGTCTTTTGGAGTGCGAGGGGCACTCCTGAAGACATTCTACGACTCTGTGGTGGCATCAGCAATCACATATGGAGTGGTCTGCTGAGGCAGAAGCATCACGGCAGCTGACAGGAAGAGACTGAACAGACTGATCAAAAAAGCTAGCTCTGTGTTGGGGTGACACCTCGACCCAGTGGAGGAGATAAGAAAGAGGAGGATGGTGGCTAAGCTGTGATCTCTGCTGGAGTCCACCCCATGTAGGACACACTGAACACTTTGAGGAGCTCATTTAGCGTTAGGCTGTGTCATCCTAGGTGCTCGAGGGAGAGGTTCCACAGGTCCTTGCTACCAACGGCTGTCAGACTTTATAATATAACCAGTGCTGCTCATAGAGGTCATATTAAATGTCACAACTTTGCACAACAGAAATCATCCCCTCCAATACACATCCATCCATCCATCCATCCATCAATCTTCTACCGCTTTTCCGGAGGTCCGGGTCGCGGAGGCAGCAGTTCAAGCAGAGCAGCCCAGACTTCCCTCTCCCCAGCCACCTGCTCCAGCTCTTCAGAGAGGATACCAAGGCGTTCCCAGACCAGTTGGGAGACGTAGTCTTTCCACCGAGTCCTGGGTCTGCCCCGGGGTCTCCTCCCAGTGGGACGTGCCCGAAACACCTCAAGTGGGAGGCGTCCAGGAGGCATCCTAATCAGATGCCCATACCACCTCAACTGACTCCTTTCAATGTGGAGGAGCAGCGGCTCTACTCTGAGCCTCTCCCGGATGACTGAGCTCCTCACCCTATCTATGAGGGTGAGTCCAGCAATCCTAGGGAGAAAGCTCATTTCAGCCGCTTGTATCCGTAATCTCGTTCTTTCGGTCATTACCCAAAGCTCGTGACCATAGGTAAGAGTAGGAACGTAGATTGACGGGTAAATCGACAGCTTTGCCTTAGAGCTCAGCTCCCTCTTCACAACAACAGACCGGTACGACGTCCGCATCACTGCAGATGCTGCTCTGATCCATCTGTCAATCTCTCGCTCCATTCTCCCCTCACTTGTGAATAAGACCCCAAGATACTTAAACTCCTCCACTTGGGGCAGGAGCCTGTCCCCAACCCAGAGAGGACAATCCACCTTTTTCCGGCTGAGGACCATGGACTCGGACTTGGAGGTGCTGATTCTCATCCCAGCTGCTTCACACTCAGCGGCAAACCGTCCCAGCAAGAACTGTAGGTCATTGCCGGATGCTTTAAAGTTGCTTGAAGCCAACAGGACAACATCATCTGCAAACAACAGAGATGAGATCCTGTGGTCACCAAGCATGACACCCTCCGTTCCCTGGCTGCGCCTAGAAATCCTGTCCATAAAAATTATGAACAGGATCGGTGACAAAGGGCAGCCCTGGCGGAGTCCAACTCTCACTGGGAATGAGTCTGACCGAGTGTTGGCAATACGAACCAAACTCTCACAACGGTCGTACAGAGACCGAATAGCTCGTAACAACAAGCCCGATACCTCATATTCCCAAAGCACCCCCCACAAAAAACCACGAGGGACGCGGTCAAATACCTTCTCCAAGTCCACAAAACACATGTAAACTGATTGGGCAAACTCCCACGAACCCTCGAGAATTCTCGAGAGGGTAAAGAGCTGTCATTGTGCTGTCATTGGAGTGTCATTGTGTCATCTTGAGTGTTCCCAAGATGGCCGCGCCGCCTGTGTTTCTGGCTGCTGGTCGTCTCCGCTTGTTGCCATGCTTGTTTGTCCTGTTTTTGATTGTGTTATTGTGTCTGGATTATGTGCAATCAGCCATTGTTTATGATCGACAAGTGCTGCTGGATATTCGATCTTCCATGGTGGGGTTTGGCTGTCATAATCAGGAGGAGGCTGTAATAATCTTCCATCGGTCTCTGCGTTTGCAACTTCCCGTTGGTACCTGGGATCCCTGCTGTGGTTATACCGGCAGAAAGCAATCCAAACCTCGGGGAAGACGTGCAGGTGCCGCAGTGAAATCCCGAAGGCTTGCTCGGCTTCGCTGTCTCGCTCGCTCCACCTCATCTTCTCCTAATGCTGCAGCCGGGTTCTTTCCTGGATTCTGGCCCTCGGGTGTGCCCGGAGTGAGGCCATCATTTCTCCGGCCTGTTTTCCCTGTTCTACCGTGCCAACCGGCCTTCTCCCTGCTCCGAGCCAGCAAATCCCCTGCAGGAAGCGGGTGCCTACGTCAACTTTCACCGGCCCCCGTTCCTGGCAAGACTGCTGCTGTGACAGAGCCCAGCTGGCGTTGCTTAACACACGCGTTGCTTAACACACGTTCCATCGCAAATAAATCATTCTTTTTGAATGATTTATTCATTACTGCAGGGCTGGACTTTTTATTTCTTGTTGAGACTTGGCAGAGAAGTGAGGAATTTACCTCCTTAATTGAACTTTGTCCACCGGATTGTACTTTCTCCTGTGCTCCGAGATTGACAGGCCACGGCGGTGGTCTGGCCATCGTGAACCGGCGCCGCTTCGTTACACGGACGGTGAGCCATGGAACTTTTTCATCATTTGAACTGATGATTTTAAAAATTGGCTTCTCAAACCCATTTTATTGTGTTTTAATTTACCGCCCTCCAGGAGTTTGCGCCTCATTTTTGCGCCTCATTTTTATCTGAGTTTAGCGATTTTTTAACTTCTATTATTAAATTTGAGCGGATTTTATTACTTGGAGATTTTAATTTGCATATTAATGATCCCAGTGACAGTTTTGCAGTGAATTTCTTGGGTATTATTGAACCATTTAATTTTGTTTTGTGTCTATCTGGCCCTACGCATATAAAAGGAAATGCACTTGATCTTGTTTTTACACTCGGTCTTAATGTGAATAATGTTCAGACTAAGGAGCTTCTTGTGTCAGACCATTTTTGTGTTCTTTTTAATTTATCAGTTAAATCAGTCTGTTACACTGGCAAGCGGGTAAAATGCTCTTGTGTCATTGACCAGTTTTCAGCTGTGAAAAAAACCACACTGCTGTCAAAGGCAGCAGTGTGGTTTTATCCTCTGATGACGACACTGAGAGCTTGGTCTGCTTTTTTAACTCACACTGTTCAAGCATCTTAGATGTAGTTGCTCCCTTTAAAACCAGGATTGTCCGTGCTGTTAATTCATCCCCCTGGTTAAATGATGATCTCTGTTGTTTTAGACGTAAATGTCGGAGGGTGGAAAGACTGTGGAAGTCCACTAAACTTGAGGTGCATCGATTGTACCTTAAGGAGCTGTTAATTGAATTTAACAATATGATTAAAATGGCAAGAACTTCTTATTTTTCCAATATCATCTCCTCCAATTGTAACAATCCAAAGATCCTCTTCAGTACAATAGACAGTATAGTTAATCCTGTCAGTTCTGCTCCCCCTGTTTATTCAATTAATGACTGTAACAAGTTTCTTTCCTCTTTTGTTGACAAGGTCACTGCTGTTAGGGCTGGTTTTACTCATTCCTTTCCCCTAATCCTTGATTGTCTTAACAGACAGGCCTTTTTAAGTGATTTTACTCCAATTTCTTTTGAGGATTTGTTAGTGTTGGTGAGTTCCATGAAATCCTCCTCCTGCGTTTTAGATATTTTGCCTTCCTCAATGTTAAAAGAGGTAATTGGCTCAGTGGGTACATCTTTGGTTAATATCATTAATAGTTCACTTGAATCTGGTTGTGTACCCTCGTATTTTAAACATGCAGTTGTGCAGCCACTTTTAAAAAAACCTAACCTTGATCCATCTGTTTTTAAAAACTTCAGGCCAATTTCTAAGCTTCCTTTTATTTCTAATCTTTTAGAAAAAGTTGTTGCCAAGCAGCTCACTGACTTTCTGATTGAACACAATATTTTCGACAAATTTCAGTCAGGTTTTCGTCAGAAACACTCGACAGAGACCGCTCTTCTCAGGGTGTCGAATGATATTTTAATGTCATCAGACTTTGGCAAATGCCCTGTTTTAGTGTTATTAGATCTTACTGCAGCATTTGATACTATTGATCATTGTATTTTGTTACAAAGGCTTAGAGATTGGGCAGGTATGTCTGGAAAAGCTCTGGATTGGTTTTTCTCCTACCTTTCTGGTAGGAGTTTTTCCGTGGCTGTTGGCTCTTATTCATCTGACTCTGCTCCTTTAACGTGTGGGGTGCCTCAGGGTTCTATTCTGGGTCCACTTTTATTTGCCCTATATATGCTGCCACTTGGTTCTATCATCAGCAAATTTAAAGGTGTGTCTTATCACTGCTACGCTGACAATTTACAGCTACTTTTCTCTTTTAAGCCTGACCATGTTGACAATTTAAAAATTATTCATGATTGCCTGTCTGCAGTTAAGGACTGGATGCCTAGTAAGTTTTTGCAACTTAATGCTGATAAAACTGAAGTCCTTATTGTAGCACCTGATAATCTAATTCCTAAGTTGGTTAATAGCATTGGTTCATTTAGCTCTAACGTACGGTCTAATCTAAAAAAATCTTGGTGTCATTTTCAATCAATCGATGGGTTTTGATCAGCATGTCAAATCTCTGACTTGGAGTTGTTTTTTCCACCTTAGGAATATATCCAAAATTAGGTCATTGGTTTCCTACAGTCAGTTAGAAATCATTATTCATGCCTTTGTTTCTTCACGTTTGTGACTACTGTAATACTCTTTTCACATGTCTTAGCAAATTCTCTTTACACCGCCTACAGTTAGTCCAGAACGCTGCTGCAAGATTACTAACTAGGTCCAGTAGATTCTGTCATATCACTCCTGTTTTGGCCTCCTTGTATTGGCTTCCTGTAAATTATAGAATTGATTTTAAAGTTCTTGTTCTTACTTACAAAGCCATTCATGAAAAGGTGCCTTTTTATATTAGTGACCTGCTCTTTCTACACCAGCCCAGCAGGTCTCTCAGGTCTTCTCATCAGAATCTATTGGTAGTCCCTAGCACTAGGCTCAGAACCAAAGGTGATAGAGCCTTTGCTGCTGTTGCTCCCAGACTGTGGAACTCCTTACCTTTTGAACTTAGATCTGCACCTTCCATTGGTGTTTTTAAGAAGCAACTAAAGACCCACCTTTTTATCCTGACTTTTTAATTAACTATGTGTTGATTGTATTTTTATGTGCTTTTACTGTCTACTTTGGGTTTTTTTTTTTTTTTACTGTTTTATGTGCCTGTGTTTTTATTTTGTTTTTTACCATGTTAAGCACTTTGTGACTCTGTCTGTGAAAAGTGCTCTATAAATAAACTTATTATTATTATTAAAGAGCTGGTCCAATGTGCCATGGCGAGGACGAAAACCACATTGCTCCTCCTGAATCCGAGGTTCGACCAACGACCGGACTCTTCTCTCCAGTACCTTGGCATAGACCTTCCCAGGGAGGCTGAGGAGTGTGATCCCTCTAAAGTTGGAGCACACCCTCCGGTCCCCTTTTTTGAAGAGAGGAACCACCACCCTGGTTTGCCATGCCAAAGGCACTGCCCCCGGCCTCCACACAATGTTGCAGAGGCGTGTCAACCATGACAGCCCTACAACATCCAGGGCCTTGAGGTACTCAGGGTGAATCTCGTCCACCGCCGGGGCCCAGCCACCAAAGAGATTTTTAACCACCTTGGCGACCTCAGCCCCCCCCCAATACACAACTAAGACAATTACATTATTGTTGAGGAAAGCACAAACACTGTTCATTCAATGTGACATATACTGTCTGAAGACATATTTACAGTATATTCTCTCAGATAATGTAACTGTAATCCTGTTACTACCATCTAGCTGCAATGCTCCTGCATTGTGCACAGTGCTGTGAAAAAAGTATTTGCTCCCTTCCGGATTTCTTATATTTTTGCATATTTGTCACACCTAAATGTTTCAGATCAAACAAATTTTAATATCAGACAAAGACAACCTGAATAAGTACAAAATGCAATTTTCAAATGATGATTTCATTTATTAAAGGGGCAAAAAACTATCCAAATCTACCTGGCCCTTTGTGAAAAAGTAATTGCCCCCATGTTACATAAGATAAGATAAGATAAGATAAGCCTTTATTAGTCCCACAATGGGGAAATTCCAGGATTGCAACAGCACAGGGATAGCAACACTCAGAGCAACAATCAGAAGACAAGAAAAAACAAGAGCAGCGAGTATACATATGTACATATAAATATATAAATATATAAATACACAGTGCAGAGCATTGTAGCTAGATGGAATACATATATAAAGCTAGATGGAATGAAACAGCATAACCGTCTACTTAGTTATCCTACATGGTATGATTATGTACCCATACATATTGTCGCACTCCGTAGCGACCGGTATTTTCCTACTTGTATACCGGAGGGGACCATTGTGTAAGTCTATTGCGTCTTTTGCATTCAATACTATTAGGTTGTCAAGTCTTTTTGCTATCTCTGCGAGCAGCCCTGCTTAGGTTGTACAGTCTGACAGCTGTTGGTAGGAAGGACCTGCGAAACCTCTCGGTTGTGCACCTAGGATGATGTAGTCTGCTGCTAAATGAGCTCCTCAGTGCATTCAGTGTGTCCTGCATAGGGTGGAACTCGGACTCCAGCAGAGATGACAGTTTAGCCACCATCCTTCTCTCTCCCATCTCCTCCGCTGGGTCAAGGCACTGCCCCAGGACAGAGCTAGCTTTCTTGATCAGTTTGTTCTGTCTCTTCCTATCGGCTGCTGTAACGCCACTGCCCCAGAAGACCACTCCAAAAGTGATGGCTGATGCCACCACCGTGTCGTAGAATGTCTTCAGCAGCGGCCCTTGTACGCCAAAAGACCTGAATCTCCTCAGTAGGAACAGCCTGTGCAGTCCCTTCTTGTAGAGTGCGTCAGTATTGTGTGACCAGTCTAGTTTATTGTTCAAATGAACACCCAGGTACTTGTGAGGGGTTGTCCTTGCCTGCGGCAGTCCACCACCAGCTCCTTAGTTTTCCTCGTGTTGATCTGGAGGCAGTTCCGATGGCACCAGTCCACGAAGTCCTGGATAAGTCCTCTGTACTCAGCTTCATCTCCGTTGGCGATGAGGCCAACGATCGCAGAGTCGTCAGAGAACTTCTGTAGATGTCAGTGTGTTGTGTTGTGTGAGAAGTCGGCAATATAAAGGGTGAACAGGAAGGGAGCCAAAATCGTTCCCTGGGGGGCCCCTGTGCTACCGATGATCGTGTCGGACACACAGTCCCAGGTTCTCACAAACTGTGGCCGGTTAGTGAGGTAGTCCAGGATCCATGATGACAGGTGCTGGTCCACCCCTGCGCACAGCAGCTTGTCCTTCAGGATCATCGGTTGGATGGTGTTGAAAGCACTGGAGAAGTCAAAGAACATGATCCTCACCGTATTCCCGGGCTTCTCCAGGTGGGACAGAGAACGGTGAAGGAGGAAGATCACCGCATCCTCCACCCCAATGCCATGCTGGTAGGCGAACTGGAGTGGATCCATCGTTGGTCCCACCAGGGGGCAGAGGTGAGCAAGGAGCAGTCTCTCCAGGGTCTTCATCATGTGGGACGTCAGGGCCACTGGTCTGTAGCTGTTCAGATCTTTGGGGTGGGAAGTCTTTGGTACAGGTACCACACAAGATGTTTTCCACAACTGTGGTACCCTCCCCAGCTTCAGGCTCAGGTTGAAGATGTGCTCCACAATCCAACACAGCTGGTCTGCACAGGACTTGAGGAGCTTTGCACTGATGCTGTCCTGTCCCGACGCCTTCCTCGCCTTGATCTTCCTACATCATGAATTAACTGTGATTAATCACATTTTTTTTTGAAAACTGCGTTAAATTTCAGTAGCTACACCCAAACCTGATTACTGCCAGATCTGATGAATCAAGAAATCACTTAAATAGAAACTGTCTGACAACCTGAAGTAGGATAAAAGATCTCAAAAAGCAAACATTCCACTGTGATCTAAACAAATTCAAGAAAAGATGGGAAACAAAAGCCCAGAACAATGTCTAAAAAGCTGCAGGCCTCACTTGCCTCAGTTTGGACATGTCCATGATGGAACAATAAGAAAGAGACTGGACAAAAATGGCATCCATGGGAGAGTTCCAAGACAAAAACTGCTGCTGAACAAAGAGAACACAAAGATTCTTCTCACATTTGTAACCCATGCTGGCAAAATGAGTCACTTTGAGGAAATTATCAAAACTGAGGCAACGTTCTTTCCATATTCTGTATTGAAAGACCTTCAAAATGATACTTAATTTGTAGGAAGTGTGTAAAAACGGGCACCAGAAAAAGACTATTTGTTTATATTTTGGCTAGGTTTAAAACTTGTGTTCATCAGGCGAGAGTTACGTCTTCCACAAAAACATGGATTTTTAGAAAGCACGTTTTCGAAGCTTTCCAATGATACCAGGCACTCATAGGGTTTTTTTCCCGGGACTTGCCGCTAGTAAACAAAGAAAGAGTCATGATTTATGACTTCTCCTGCCTGCAGCTCGTAAATGACACTTTTCGCATTCCGACTCATTTTGCCAGCATGGGTCACATTTGCCAGAAAACATCTAGATGATCCTCAAGACTTTTGGGAAAATATCCTGGGGACTGACGAGACAAAAGCTGAACTTTTTGGAAGACAGGTGTCCTGTTTTATCTGGCATAAAACTAACAGAATTTCATAATTTCATATTTGAGGTGCCGCAAGACAGCTTCTGTTGTAATGTGGAGCTGTATAAATAAAGCTGAATTGAATTGAATTGAATAATAAGACGTACCAAAAGCCAGTTTAGAAAGCTTGGGATCAGTCCGCCAAGGTCTCCGCCTTTGACCGGGACCGGAGGGTGTGCTCCAACTTTAGAGGGATCACACTCCTCAGCCTCCCTGGGAAAGTCTATGCCAAGGTACTGGAGAGGAGAGTCCGGCCGTTGGTCGAACCTCAGATTCAGGAGGAGCAATGTGGTTTTCGTCCTGGCTGTGGCACATCGGACCAGCTCTTTACCCTCTCGAGAATTCTCGAGGGTTCGTGGGAGTTTGCCCAACCAGTTTACATGTGTTTTGTGGACTTGGAGAAGGCATTTGATCGCGTCCCTCGTGGATTTTTGTGGGGGGTGCTTCGGGAGTATGGGGTATTGGGCTTGTTGTTACGAGCTATTCGGTCTCTGTACGACCGTTGTGAGAGTTTGGTTCGTATTGCCAACACTCGGTCAGAGCCATTCCCAGTGAGAGATGGACTCCGCCAGGGCTGCCCTTTGTCACCGATCCTGTTCATAATTTTTATGGACAGGATTTCTAGGCGCAGCCAGGGAATGGAGGGTGTCATGCTTGGTGACCACAAGATCTCATCTCTGTTGTTTGCAGATGATGTTGTCCTCTTGGCTTCATCCAGCAATGACCTACAGCTCTTGCTGGGACGGTTTGCCGCTGAGTGTGAAGCGGCTGGGATGAGAATCAGCACCTCCAAGTCCGAGTCCATGGTCCTCAGCCGGAAAAAGGTGGATTGTCCTCTCCGGGTTCGGGACAGGCTCCTGCCCCAAGTGGAGGAGTTTAAGTATCTTGGGGTCTTGTTCACGAGTGAGGGGAGAATGGAGCGAGAGATCGACAGACGGATTGGAGCAGCATCTGCAGTGATGCGGACGTTGTACCAGTCTGTTGTGGTGAAGAGGGAGCTGAGTTTTAAGGCAAAGCTGTCGATTTATCAGTCAATCTACGTTCCTACTCTCACCTATGGTCACGAGCTTTGGGTAATGACCGAAAGAACGAGATCGCGGATACAAGCGGCTGAAATGAGCTTTCTCCGTAGGATTGCTGGACTCACCCTCAGAGATAGGGTGAGGAGCTCAGTCATCCGGGAGAGGCTCAGAGTAGAACCGCTGCTCCTCCACATTGAAAGGAGTCAGTTGAGGTGGTATGGGCATCTGATTAGGATGCCTCCTGGACGCCTCCCACTTGAGGTGTTTCAGGCACGTCCCACTGGGAGGAGACCCCGGGGCAGACCCAGGACTCGGTGGAGAGACTATGTCTCCCAGCTGGTCTGGGAACGCCTTGGTATCCTCTCTGAAGAGCTGGAGCAGGTGGCTGGGGAGAGGGAAGTCTGGGCTTCTCTGCTTGAACTGCTGCCTCCGCGACCCGGACCTCTGGAAAAGCGGTAGAAGATGGATGGATGGATGGATGAATAATAAGAACATTGTATCAACAGTCAAACATGGTGGTGGTCGTGTCATGGTCTGGGGCTGCTTTGCTTCTTCGGGACGTGGACAACTTGCCCTAATTGACAGAATCATGAATTCTGCTCTCTACCAGAAAATTCTGAAGGAGAATGTCCAGCCTTCAGTTCCTGAAGTCCTCCAATGTGACTGAATTAGGCCGTGAGCAGCTCCCTCAAAATGTGGCTAGAAAATGATTTTCGTGGCACCCAACTGGGAACTACGGGATCTTTGATGATTTCTATGTAAAAAAAAAACTGCTGAATCCGAAAATCGATGTTCCCACTGTCAAAGGTGTGGATAGCTATGTCAAATTTGCATAAATCCAAGATGGCTGCCACGACTAACCAAGGGAATGAATGGCCTAACATTTCAACCAGTCTACCTAGAAACACGTTTGAGGCCTCTTTTTCGGATAATGTTGAGCTGAGGAATCGATTTCTGAGGTCGACTATGTGATTGAGGGTCAAAGAACCACGCTAATTTGCATAAATCCAAGATGGCTGCCATGGATGGACTAACTTTTTAGCCATTCTACCTAGAATCACGTTGGAGACGTCCTTTTCGGCTAATGTTAACCCGAGGAATCGATTTCCGAGGTCATTAGTGTGACTGAGGGTAAAAGAAAACCGCTAATTTGCATAAATCCAAGATGGCCACCATGGGTGTGGATGGACTATATTTTGAACCACTCTACCTATAATCACATTTGCGACGTGTTTTTCGGATAATATTGACCCGAGGAATCGATTTCTGAGGTCAGATATGTGATTGAGGGTTCCACTAATTTTCATAAATCCAAGATGGCTGCCATGAATGGCCTAACTTTTTTATCAGTACAACTAGAATCACGTTTGAGACATCACTTTCCGATAATGTTATGCCCAGGAATCGATTTCTGAGGTCACTTTTGTGATTGAGGCTCAAAGAACTCCACTCAATTGCATAAATCCAAGATGGCCGCCACAGGCATAGATAGTCCAACTTCTTAACCATTCTACCTAGAATCACGTTTGAGACGTCTTTTCTGCATAATGTTGACCCTGTGGGCCACATATGTATCACTTTAAGCTTCACATCTCAGAGTAGAACAAAGGACTGGGTCTCCTTGGAGATAACAGGAGGATGTGAAAATTTAGTCTTTGGTATGCAAGAGATGGCCTTGGGGGATTTCCTGGTCTGCCAGAGACTATGAGGAGGATGTTATAAGATTTAAGAGAAGATGCATTGTGACTTGTGATTAAATGCAGTTTGACTGTGAGCTTTGAAGGTCCTGGATATATAAAGGACGAATGTCTGTGTTTTTCCTCTTTTCTGCTTTGCTGATGTTGGAAGATGTGAATAAATCCGACTCGTGAGATAAACTCTGCCTCGTCATTTTCACATTTCCACACTGGTGACCCTAAAACGTATCATGGATGAAAGAAATTCCCCCGGGCCAGCCGAGTCAGGAGCGCCCAGCCAAGCGTATGCCGCTACCGTCCAGCTACCGGACTTTTGGCAAGACAACCCGTGCTCCTGGTTCCACTGGGTCGAAGCACAGTTCGCCCTCCGGGGGATAACGATAGATGACACGGAGTTCTACCATGTGATTGCAAAGCTCGACAACCGCACAGCTCGGCATGTGCAGAGCCTATTGGAGCGGCCACCGGCCAACGACAAATACGGCGGGTTGAAGGCTGCGCTTATCCAGCGCTTCACTCTCTCAGTCGAGGAGAGAGCGGGGAGGCTCCTGGCTCTGAACGACTTGGGAGATGGCACGCCCATTGACCTGATGGAGAACATGCTGAGGTTGAGGGGCTCAGACAACGACGACTTCATCTTCACCCACATTTTCCTCAGGACCCTACCGTTGGCCACGAGAGTGACCCTGGCCAGTTTGCCGTTGTTGGCCCAGCGGGACTTCCGCGCGCTGGCCCAGGAGGCGCACCGGATTCTCAACGGCAGCAAACAGCGCGCGGCCACCGCAGCAGCGATGGAGTTCGGCGCGACGGCCGGAGATAGCGGGGGGCCAGAGACGGCGGTAGCAGAACCACCGACGACGACGGCGGCGAGGGCCAAGGATCGCGGAGGAGACATCCTCTGTTTCTACCATCGCCGCTTTGCAGAGAAGGCAGGCAAATGTATACCACCGTGCCAGTTCAAGCGCTCGGGAAACGCCAAGACCGGGGGTCGGTAGCAGCTGCGGCCCTTGGGGAGGAGAACAAGCTGCTCTACTTGAAGGATGCGCGCTCGGGGAGGCATTTCCTCGTGGACACAGGCTCCCAGTTGAGTTTCATCACACCTTCCTCCGCTGACCGGCTGGCGGTTTCCAGAGGTCCCGGGGTGTCAGCAGCGAACGGCTCGGAGATTAAGACCTTTGGTGAGAGGACTCTGCTTCTGTCCCTACACGGCCGTACATTTGAGTGGACTTTTGTCATAGCTGCAGTGAATTTCAATATGTTGGGGGCTGATTTTCTGTGCTCACATGGTTTGTTGGTTGATCTTGCGCCAGGCACTGGTTAATGCACCAGGCACCTGGTTAATGCACTTTCTTTTTATTCTATTCCCTGTACAGCCCGAGTGGCCCCGCCAACAGCACAAGCCAACGTCACAGCTGCAAGCGGTAAGTTCCACACACTGCTCACTCAGTTCCCAGCACTCACGGTTCCCACATTTTCAGCAGCCGTCGCTAAACACGGGGTGGAACATTTTATTACTACCACCGGACCGCCCGTTTTTGCAAAAGCTCGGCGCTTGGATTCAGCTAAACTGACCATAGCGCGCGAGGAGTTCGCCAACCTGGAAAGGTTGGGCATCATCAGGCGTTCAAACAGCCCATGGGCTTCCCCGCTTCACATGGTCCCGAAAGCTGACGGCTTGTGGCGACCTTGCGGAGATTTCCGCAGGTTGAACAATGCCACAGCGCACGACCGCTACCCAATCCCGCATATCCAAGATTTTTCCGTTCATTTGGCGGGGGTGCGCGTTTTTTCTAAGATAGACTTGGTCTGCGGTTACCACCAAGTCCCAGTGCGCGCTGAGGACATACCCAAAACAGCGGTAATAACTCTGTTTGGTCTATTCGAGTTTTTGCGCATGCCATTTGGGCTTAAAGGCACTGCACAGACATTCCAACGCATGATGGACGCGGTGTTGCGTGATCTCCCCTTCGTATTCGTCTACCTGGATGACATCTTAGTAGCCAGCGCGTCCGAAGACGAACACGAAAACCACCTCACGGCAGTTTTCCGGAGGTTGGGAGAGCACGGTTTAATAATCAACCCAGTGAAGTGTCAGTTCGGGGTGACACAGATTGATTTTTTGGGGCATTGCGTCTCTCCAGAAGGAGCGGTTCTGCTGCCTGACAAAGTGCGGGAGGTAGCAAATTTTCCCCAGCCACAAACGGTCAAGGCGTTACAGGAGTTTTTGGGAATGGTGAATTTTTATAACCGTTCCCCCCCACCCCCCACCCCGCACAGTGCAGCTCATGCAACCATTGTATGCCGCACTCAAAAAACAAAAACCCACAAATAAGATTGAATGGTCTCCAGAGCGAGAGCGAGCATTCTCGGAGGTCAAAACAGCCCTGGCAAACGCTGCGTTGTTAGCTCATCCAGACCCAACAGCCCGCATAGCGCTCACTACTGACGCGTCAGATGTGGCCATGGGGGCGGTCGTGGAGCAGCATGTAGCCGGGGCTTGGCAGCCACTCGCCTTTTTTAGCAGGACTTTGCACGATAGTGAACGAAAATACAGCGCATTCGACAGGGAGTTGTTAGCTCTCCACTTGGCCATTTGCCACTTCCAGTTCTGGCTGTAGGGACGCCATTTCACCGCGTTCGTTGACCACAAGCCGCTGACATTCGCGATGGCCAAGGTTTCAGAACCGTGGTCAGGCCGGCAGCAAAGACAGCTGGCTGCCATTTCAGAGTTTACTACCGATATTCAGCATGTGGCGGGTAAACTGAATGTAGTGGCAGACTGTCTCTCGCGCGCCGTGGCGGCCCCAGTCCGCGTAGGGATAGATTATGCAGCCATGGCCGCGGATCAGACTAGCGACGCGGACGAGCGCACGCTCCAGTCTGGACCAACAGGGTTAAGGCTGGAGAACAGGGTGCTGCAAGACGGTATGCCCCCCCTAATCTGCGATGTCTCCACTGGGCAACTGCGTCCTGTGGTACCGGCTGCGTGGCGCCGCCGCGTTTTTGACTCAATTCATTCTCTGGTGCACCCGGGAGTGCGGCATCGGTCAAAATGGTAGGAGAGAAATTTGTATGGCCGAGCCTGGGCAAACAAGTTAAGGAGTGGGCAGCAGCTTGCATGGCTTGTCAATGAGCCAAGGTACACAGACACATGAGAGCTCCCTTGAAGCCGTTTCACATCCCGGCTAAGAGGTTCGATCATGTTCACGTGGACCTCGTAGGCCCCCTCCCGCCGTCACAGGGGTACACACACCTTCTGATAATGGTGGACCGCACCACGAAAAGTGGTCCCACTGGCGTCAACCACAGCCGAGGAGGTGGCGCGCACATTTTTAACAGCATGGGTAGCGCGCTTTGGAGTCCCGTCGGACATTACGTCAGACAGAGGTCCTCAATTTGTTTCTGAACTTTGGCCAGCAATGGCCCGCAGCCTGGGGGTAACGATCCACCGCACAACCGCGTACAATCCGCAGGCTAATGGGTTATGCGAACGTTTTCATAGGTCATTGAAAGCAGCGCTCAGAGCGTCGCTGACGGATGCAAATTGGGTAGACAGGCTACCATGGGTTTTACTGGGATTGCGTTCTGCACCTAAAGAGGACTTAGAAGCCTCCCCAGCTGAGCTAGTTTTTGCGCAGCCACTTCGGCTGCCCGGGGAGTTTCTCCCAGATAATCCTGCGCCAGATAGCTCCCCGTCTCAGCGGTTGCAGCGTGGCACGGAATCCGGCACGCTGCCTGGCCCCGTTCACCACAGTTTTCCGCGCGTTTTTGTGCCTAAGGCTTTGAAAAACGCGGAGTTTGTTTTTGTCAGACACGATGCCCATCGCCTATCGCTGCGACCACCTTATGATGGACCATTTAGACTGCTGGAAACAGGGGACAAGCATTTTTTGCTAGATTTGGGGGGCAGGAAGGAAAAGATTGGCATAAACAGGCTCAAACCCGCCTTTGTGGTGGCGGACGAGGATGTGCTGTTGGCCAGAGCTCCTCGGCGCGGCAGACCCCCTCGGGGACATTCCCCAGAACACCCACAGGGAGTGACGAACAGTTCTCACCCCCAGACAGCAGCCCCCCAGCAGGATGGCGCCGCAGAAGTGGCGAAGCCCGCTTACAGCAGATACGGGAGGAGACTGAGGCCCAAGCAGCATGTGGGTTAATGTGTAATGATTTTATAATGACATGCAGACTGTTATTCTGTTGTTCCATCTTAGATGTTTGGGGGGGGGGTCATGTGGGCCACATATGTATCACTTTAAGCTTCACATCTCAGAGTAGAACAAAGGACTGGGTCTCCTTGGAGATAACAGGAGGATGTGAAAATTTAGTCTTTGGTATGCAAGAGACGGCCTTGGGGGATTTCCTGGTCTGCCAGAGACTATCAGGAGGATGTTTTTATAAGATTTAAGAGAAGATGCATTGTTACTTGTGATTAAATGCAATGTGACTGTGAGCTTTGAAGGTCCTGGATATATAAAGGACGAATGTCTGTGTTTTTCCTCTTTTCTGCTTTGCTGATGTTGGAAGATGTGAATAAACCTGACTCGTGAGATAAACTCTGCCTCGTCATTTTCACATTTCCACAACCTGAGGAATTGATTTCTGAGGTCAAATATGTGATTGAGGGTCAAAGAACTCCGCTTATTTGCATAAATCAAAAATGGCTTGATGTTTCTGTGTCTGTTGTTGACATTGACAGTTGTTCAGCAACATCACCAGTGGCAATATTCTCAACAAATACTATCTCACTTGCTGATTTCTTTGACGGTGAATGGAATTTCAGTTGAGGGAATCTTTGCTTAAGCCGCTCCTTTAATCTGCTGGACCTGTGGAGCAAAGAAAAATTAGCTTTAACAGAGAAATCTTGGCTTCCATTTCATGTAGACACCACCAATATGCAACGTTCTTCAGGTAATTTTGATTTGTCACTAAATATATGATTATTGCCAGTTTTTGTCATTTCAATCTTCTTTATTGGTAAGAATCTCAAGATTTTTTTAAACATCTTCGGTTGAAATTGTATATATGTAAGCCATGGAAATCTGTCCCGTACCTGTAGCTTGATGCATCAAGTCTTTCATGCTTTTTGGCCATTGACACAAAAATGTCCAACAGCCTGTTCAGTCTTAGGATTTCTTGGTTTTGGATGATGCGCTGCTTAACCACCTCCTCACAAAATAGGTCAAAGGTTTTCTGGAAACCAAGTCTCTCACTGCTCCATGATCTGGAAATAAAATAAAAAATAATGCTATCTGGAGTAAAACTACACAATATTATATAAAAATATAAAACTAGTGTTTCAGTGAGTTTGACTTAGCAGAGACCTATGACATTTTCCCTTTTGACATTTTGACAACCATTACTTTACTCATTTGTAAGAATTTGTATAGCCCCAAAGGATCTCTGAATTCATATATTTGAAAATAAAAAGGAATAAATTACAACCTGGAGGATTCAGACCGACTCCGTAGAAATCTTGTATACTGACGATAGCAGCTGCCATGGTATTTGACCTCAATGGCAACACAATCACGGTCTCATATGTGTCTGAGAATGGTTTCATCTGCTTTCTCAGTAGCTGCTTGTCTTAAAAGACCTGTGTGCAAATAAATCAAAAGACATTAAATTAATAGTAAAACTCAGTCAACCTCCCTGTTCTATTCCATCACTAATGGCTCACAAGTATTTCAGTATCAAAGATATGAGAAATAACATACCAGTAATATAATATGTGTTAAGATTAAATAGACATTATTTTTCTTTAAACTTTCACCACTCCAAATTGTAAGATCTACCAATTTTCTTACCAGCATCACGTGTCTCAGCTTGCATCAGTTTTACAGTGACACGATTTGTCCGTGGCCCTTCTCTGAGCGTTTCCTTCTTGCAGATGATGCAGATGTTTGGCAACACATTGCTTGACCTTGCAGATGCTTGGCTGATGGTTGCTGCAGCATGGTGAGATCGCAGTCGCTTTTTAGGAGATGGTGTTGGGGGACTAAGTTCTGGTCCGCTTTGCTCCTGAGGCTCAGGAATGTGGGCTTCGGCCAGTCGTTTTTTACGAGCTTCAGCACGTTCCACTCTTGTTTTGTCCGTAAAATGGCTATAGCACACACGATGGTAGCCAAATGTTGGATCAAGGTTGTTTAGATCTGAAAACATATTATATGGACCATAGGGTATTATAACATTAGGCCTACCTTGTACCCATATAGATATAAAACATATATAGATTGCAGATAATTTCCACATTAACAGTGAATTTATAATAGAGACCTTGTGCAACCTAGTCACTGCTCAATGTAAACTTTCAAAATGGCAAGCACAGACCGTGTGCCCATATTTATTGAGAGCATAAAGTATACAGGCGACTACTGCTGCCATGAGTTTAACCTTTCTTGGGTGACACATCACAAACATATGGGCTTTCCTTAACAGGCCATTTTCCATCCGCCTAAGGCTTGATAGTATGGGTGTGACTATGTGCAAACTATATAAATGTACAGTGGTACCTCTACTTACGAATTTAATTCGTTCCGGAAGAATTCTCGTAACGTGAAAAATTTGTAAGTAGAGGCGCGTTTTACATGTAAATGCCGTAATCCGTTCCAAGCCCCCAAAATTCGGGCATAAATTTTTTATAAATCGTAAAAACGCATCAAAACATGTAACAAATACATGTTACAATTAGATTACTGCACAATAAACATAAAACGAGAGTTTAAAATGAGAGAAAGAATAATAAAAGAGAATAATAAAAGAGAAAGAATAATAAAAATTATGTTCATTTACCCTTTAACTGCTATCGTCGTCGACGTCGTCGACGTCGTCACCTTTTGCCTTCTTTGGTTCATGTTCTGATCCAAGGACGTTTGCTTTTGTCGGCTTGTAAGTGCTTCGTTTTGTTTTAATACCGTGCTGATCGTTGATGTATTACGGCCATATTCTTTGGCGAGATCAACAAAACGCATCCAAACGCAAGATGCATCCCCTTTTCATACCTTTCGATTATCTCCTTTCTTTGTTTGTATGGACAAAAAAACTCTCTTCTTTTCTCCTTTTCCACTTATCTCTGTCACTTTCTTGAGGCCCATAGCGAATAAATGTTAATTCTGTACTGTACACACACATAAAACTTTCACCTTGTTCTTAATAAAGTTTTGGAAAAAAAAAAACTTTGTGGCCAATGGGATACCAGGAAGATGCTAGGCGATAGCCAATGGCAGAGCAGCTACAGGTATGTTTACGTTCGGTAAACTACGGAAGCTGCGAGGAGCACGTACTTTTTTGCCTTTCGTATCCTGACATTTCGTTCGTAACTAGAGGCAATATTTTCCCGTTGAGGCGTCTCGTAACCTGAAAATTCCGTATGTAGAGACGTTCGTAAGTAGAGGTACCACTGTATGCCCAAACTTGTTCCTCCCTCACCTACTAGTACACTGCACCCCTTGGGCTTGGGCTGAGAAGTACATCCAACCCTCAGACTCAGAGTTAAGCTCATTGGGATTGCTACCCTTTTCCCATTTGAGCTACTTTGTGGTAGTGGTATATTTTGACTATAATTCAGGCCCAGGGTGGGTTCTGGGGATAGATGCATCATCAGAGTGAGTCGATCTGCATCATCTAGATCTATACTAGGACTATGTTACCTGCCACCCAGAGTCCCTTGGTTATTAGCCTCCACACCCCCAGATCGGCCTACTCGGAGTCTTAGACCAGGACTAGGTCACCCTGTGAGCGGTTGACAAAGGTTTTAGACATCTAGGGTTCCATTTTAGTTCATATTTAGAGTTACAAATGATTGGAGCCAAACGACTCCAGGACACACGCAGTACAACCATAAACAATGGCTGCTACTCACCTTTCTCGAACAAGTCGCGACGTTGTTCTGCTACTCTCTGTTGGGGTCCGTCAAGTACAAGCCATTTTTGGGCACACTCACGTACTTTTGCCCACGATGCTTCAGTAAAACGAGTGATACTGCCCGAAAACTTATCGGAAATGTGAATAACACAGGAGAGGCTTTCAGCGCACGCTACCCCTGTGGGCGCTGCCATTTTGTTGTCACATGACCAAAGGGACAACGCTGATTGGTTATAACGTCCCGGACTGGGCCATGTTTAAGGTAGCTAGACAATTATTACCGATTGACTTCAATCGCATTTTTCATACAGTTATCCACACCTTTGGAAGTGGGAACATCGATATTTTGTCTTACAATAATGTAATCTTAATTTAGAAACACTAAAATTTTAGTTCCCCATTGGGTGCCACGAAACTGAACGAAAAGTGGCAGCTGCTCACGGCCTAAATTTAAACAATTCTGCACAGAAGAGTGGGTCAAAATTCCTCAACAGCGATGTAAAAGACTCACTGCCAGTTGTTGGCACCAATGGTGGCACAACCAGTTATTATGTAGAGGGGGCATTTACTTTTTCACATAGGGTCAGGTAGGTTTGGATAGCTTTTTTCCCTTAATAAATGAAATCATCATCTAAAACTGCATTTGGTATTTACTCAGGTTATCTTTGTCTAATGTTGTTAGATGTAGCTCATGTATTTTTACCTACATATGTATAAGCACTATGGGATGCTTGAGATTGCATGTGTGGATTGACCTCACGTCTTGGATGGAACAATATGTCTGGACCGCCTATGGATAACAGCAAGAAGACGGAGGTACGGCGATAAGGAGATGAAAAGACTTCCTGACCTCCTGGGGGCCAGGCGGAGGACTGAAGGACGCGGGGGGAGAGTTATTGTCAATAGGGGGTTTTAACGGTGATATATGATTCTTCCTTTGTTCTGAGATGTATAAATAAGAAGGTTTTGACTCAGCTCTCTCTCTTCTGTTCTCGAGAGATAGCTGGGGATGTGATCGCAACAATAAAACCTGAATTAAGAAATAATTCAGCCTTGTTATTTCACGCTCCCCACATTGGTGACCTAGAGACGTGAGAATGCATTGAAGGGATTCTCCTGATGCAGACTCGTCGGAGTCTGCCCAAGCGAGTGCCGTCTCCATTAAACTGCCAGAATTCTGGCAGGACAACCCGGACTCGTGGTTCCTCCAGGCTGAGGCACAGTTCACGCTCGCAGGAATAACGGCGGATGACATTAAGTTTTACCACGTCATCGCAAGGCTCGACAACCGCACAGCTCGATGCGTGCAGAGCCTGGTACAGCAGCCACCCGCTGACAACAAATACGGCGAGTTGAAGGCTGCCCTCACCGAGTGTTTCACACCCTCAGCCGAAGAGAGGGCTAGGAGGCTCCTGGTTATGCACGGCCAGGGAGGGCGCAGGCCAGTCACCCTGATGGAAGACATGCTGCAGCTAAGGGAATCGGACAACGATAATTTCCTATTTATGCACATCTTCCTAAGTAACCTCCCGTCGCACATGAGAGGGACCCTCTCCGGCATGCCTTGTGTGACCCAGCGGGACTTCCGTGCGCTGGCCCGAGAGGCGCAGCGGCTCCTCGACTCCTGCGGCGAGCAGACGGCCACAGCAGCAGCGGCAGACCTAGGTGCGGCGACCCAAGGCAACGAAGAGCCAGAGACAGCGGAGCCAGCCCCACCAACAATGGCAGCGACGCGGCCCCGGCGCAGCGGAGGAGATGGCCTCTGTTATTATCACCGGCGTTTCGCAGAGAAGGCACACAGGTGTGTGCCGCAGTGCAGCTACAAGAGCTCGGGAAACTCCAGGACCGGGACCCGTTAGCAGCTTCGGCTCTTGGTGAAAGAAATAAGCTGCTGTACATCACAGATGCGAGCTTCGGGCGGCACTTCCTCGTAGACACCGGAGCCCAAGTGAGTTTCATCACCCCGACCTATGCTGACCGGTTGGCTGGCCCCCGTGGTGACGGGGCAACGGCGGCGAACGGCTCGAGTATCAACACCTACGGTGAAAGGACTTTGTTTTTGTCCTTGCACAGCCGCACTTATGAATGGACTTTTATCATAGCGGCAGTGAGCTTCAATATGTTAGGTGCCGATTTTCTATGCTCGCATGGTTTGTTAGTTGATCTTGCCAACAGACGCTTAGTTAATGCACTATCTTTCTATTCTATTCCTTGTGCAGCTCGAGTGTCCCCACCACCGGTGCAGACCAACGTCGCCACAGCAGGCGGTAAGTTTAACACACTCCTCACCCAATTTCCAGCGCTCACGGTTCCTACTTTTTCGGCAACAGTTGCGAAACACGGGGTGGAGCATTTTATCACTACAGCGGCCCCCCCCGTCTTCGCAAAAGCTCGGCGTTTGGATGCTGCTAAGCTTTCCATAGCGCGCGAGGAGTTCGCCAGCCTGGAAAGACTGGGCATTATTCGTCGTTCGAAAAGCCCATGGGCTTCGCCACTGCATATGGTCCCTAAAGCTGACGGCTCCTGGAGACCTTGTGGCGATTACCGCAGACTAAACAATGCCACAGCGCATGACCGCTACCCAATCCCACACATTCAGGATTTTTCGGTGCATCTAGCGGGGGCGCGCATATTTTCTAAAATAGACCTGGTTCGCGGCTACCATCAGGTTCCAGTCCGGCCTGAGGACATTCCTAAAACAGCGGTAATAACCCCTTTTGGACTTTTTGAGTTTTTGTGCATGCCGTTTGGTCTTAAAGGCGCCGCACAAACATTCCAACGTATGATGGATGCCGTGTTACGCGATCTCCCTTTTGTGTTCGTCTAAATCGACGACATTTTAGTCGCCAGTACTTCAGAAGAGGAACACGAAAAACACCTAACTGCGGTTTTTCGGAGGTTGGGAGAGCACGGGTTAATAATTAATCCAGCCAAGTGCCAGTTTGGCATGGCGCAGATCGATTTTTTGGGGCACCGCGTCTCCCCAGAAGGGGCAATCCCGCTACCAGATAAGGTGCGCGCAGTGGCAGATTTTCCCCGACCACAAACGGTCAAATCATTGCAGGAATTTTTAGGAATGGTAAATTTTTATAACCGTTTCCTACCACACGCAGCACAACTCATGCAACCATTATACGCCGCGCTCAAAAAACAAAAACCCTCCAATCCTATCGAGTGGTCCCCAGAGCGGGAGCGCGCATTCACGGAGGTAAAAAAAGCCCTGGCTGACGCCACGGTTCTGGCTCACCCAGATCCATCGGCCCGCATAGCGCTCACCACCGACACATCAGATTTAGCCATAGGGGCGGTCGTGGAACAGCACGTTGCCGGGGTTTGGCAGCCGCTGGCATTTTTCAGCAGATCCTTGAACGAAGCCGAGCAGAAATACAGCACGTTTGACAGGGAGCTGTTAGCGCTCCATTTGGCTGTCCGCCATTTCCAGTTTTGGCTGGAAGGTCGGCGTTTCACTGCTTTTGTCGACCATAAGCTGCTCATTTTTGCGATGTCCAAAATTTCAGAACCTTGGTCGGGCCGGCAACAGAGGCAGCTGGCCGCAATTTCGGAGTTTACCACCGATATTCAGCACGTAGCGGGTAAACTCAACGTAGTGGCAGACTGCCTCTCTTGCGCGGTCACAGCACTGGTGCGTGCAGAGGCAGATTATACTACCGCAGCCGCAGGGCAAAATGACAGCGCGGAAACGCACGCGGCCCCAGTTCACGTGGGGATAGATTACGCAGCCATGGCAGCGGAACAGGGTAGAGATGCGGACGTGCGCGCGCTCGAGTCTGGACCAACAGGGTTAAGGCTGGAGAGCAGGTGTTTGCAAACCGGTATGCCCCCCCTAATCTGCGATGTATCGACTGCGCCCGGTAGTCCCGGCCACGTGGCGCCACCGCGTTTTTGACTCGGTTCACTCCCTGGCGCACCCGGGAGTGCGCGCTTCGGTGAAAATGGTAGCGGAGAAGTTTGTTTGGCCGAGCCTGCGCAAGCACGTGAAAGAGTGGGCAAGGACCTGCATGGCTTGCCAGCGGGCCAAAATTCACAAGCACACGAAAGCTCCCTTAGAACCGTTCCACATTCCGGCCAAGAGATTCGATCACGTGCACGTCGACCTCGTGGGCCCCCTACCGTTGTCGCAGGGTTTCACACATCTTTTGACAATGGTGGACCGAACCACACGTTGGCCAGAAGTGGTCCCACTGGCATCGACCACAGCTGCAGAGGTGTCTCACGTTTTTTTGACGGCCTGGGTAGCGCGTTTCGGGGTTCCGTCGGATATTACGTCCAACAGAGGGCCTCAATTTGTCTCTGAGCTCTGGTCAGCGATGGCCAGCAGCTTAGGAGCGAAAATTCACCGCACTACCACTTATCACCCCCAGGCTAATGGTTTATGCAAGCGTTTTCATAGGTCTTTGAAGGCAGCCCTCAGAGCGTCGCTTACGGATGCAGATTGGGTAAACAAACTACCATGGGTTTTATTGGGGTTGCGTTCTGTGCCCAAAGAGGATTTAAATGCCTCCCCAGCCGAGTTAGTTTTTGCACAACCTCTCAGGCTGCCCGGTGAGTTCCTACCAGAGCATCCGGAGCCAGGGCTCCCCCCGGCTCTGGGGCCGCTGATTGGCACGGGAGCAGACATGGTCCCGGGCCCCGTTCATCACACTTTTCCGCGCGTTTTTGTTCCCAAAGCTTTGAAAAATGCCGAGTTCGTTTTTGTCAGGCACGAGGCTCTGAGACCGACCCTCCGCCCGCCATATGGTGGTCCATATAGGGTGCTGGAAACAGGTGATAATCATTTTGTGCTAGATTTGGGAGACAGGAAAGAGACAGTTAGTATTGACAGACTAAAGCCTGCTTTTGAGATGAACGACGAATGTTTACGGGTGGCGAGGGCACCTCGACGTGGCAGACGCTCCAGGGAACACGTCCCTGAGCCCCCGCAGGGATCAAATAACCACTCTCTCCCTCAGTCAGCAGATTCTTTGCAGGACGGCGCCGCAGGAACAGCGAGACCTGCTTACAGCAGATTCGGAAGACGTCTGAAACCCAGACGGCGTACAGACTGATTTTTGAGGGGATCATGTGGTATAGACTATGCTATTGATGTTATCACTGATTTTTGATATGATCATGTTGTATAGACTATGCTATTGAAGTTATCATGTTTTGTGAATTCTGATATATTGTACATTCTTTGACGTTTGGGGGGGGGGGGGTTATGTAGCTCATGTATTTTTACCTACATATGTATAAGCACTATGGGATGCTTGAGATTGCATGTGTGGATTGACCTCACATCTTGGATGGAACAATATGTCTGGACCGCCTGTGGATAACAGCAAGAAGACGGAGGTACGGCGATAAGGAGCTGAAAAGACTTCCTGACCTCCTGGGGGCCAGGCGGAGGACTGAAGGATGCGGGGGGAGAGTTATTGTCAATAGGGGGTTTTGACGGTGATATATGATTCTTCCTTTGTTCTGAGATGTATAAATAAGAAGGTTTTGACTCAGCTCTCTCTCTTCTGCTCTTGAGAGATAGCTGGGGATGTGATCGCAACAATAAAACCTGAATTAAGAAATAATTCAGCCTTGTTATTTCACGCTCCTCACATTAGACAACATTAGACAAACAGACATTGTTCTGGGCTTTTGTTTCTCATCTGTTCTTGAATTTGCTTAGATCACAGTGGGATGTTTGCTTTTTGAGATCTTTTAGCCTACTTCAGGTAGTCAGACAGTTTCTATTAAAATGATTTCTTGATTTCTTTGATTTTGCCACGAGACGGCTTTTGTTGTGATGTGGCGCATTATAAATAAAGCTGAATTGAAATTCATCAGATCTGGCAGTAATCAGGTTTGGGTGTAGCTACTGAAATTTAACTCAGCTTACCAAAAAATGTGATTAATCACAGTTAATTTATGATGTAACATGGGGGGCAATTACTTTTTCCACAAAGGGCCAGGTAGGTTTGGATAGTTTTTTGCCCCTTTAATAAATTGAAAAACCACATTTTGTATTTATTCAGGTTGTCTTTGTCTAATATTAAAATTTGTTTGATCTGAAACATTTACTGTAGGTGTAACAAATATGTAAAAATATAAGAAATCAGGAAGGGGCAAAGACTTTTTCACAGCACTGTATATAACTGTACATATGTATATTTATTTACTGCTTTGGTGAACCAATTCTTATTATTTTATTAACTATTGCTCTGAGATGTGCTATCCCTTTGCTGCTGCATTCCTGGAATTTCCCCATTACGGAAAAACGGAGAAACTCGACATACCGGGGAACTGAAGCCAAAACGATGCGGGTGCCGGGCTGGAGTTTAGGCGGCGTGCAAGAAATATAAGACAGAATAATTAAGAGCGATGGCAAGAACCAAGCAGACCGCCCGTAAATCTACTGGAGGAAAAGCCCCCCAGGAAGCAGCTGGCCACCAAGGCTGCTCGGAAAAAGCGCTCCGGCCACCGGTGGAGTGAAGAAGCCTCACCGTTACAGGCCCGGTACCGTGGCTCTGAGAGAGATCCGTCGCTACCAGAAATCCACGGAGCTGCTCATCCGTAAGCTGCCCTTCCAGCGCCTTGTGAGGGAGATCGCTCAGGACTTCAAGACCGACCTGCGCTTCCAGAGCTCCGCCATCATGGCTCTGAAGGAGGCCAGCAAGGCCTACCTGGTGGGTCTCTTCGAGGACACCAACCGGTGCACCATCCACGCCAAGAGGGTCACCATCATGCCCAAAGACATCAAGCTGGCCCGCCGCATCCGCGGAGAGAGAGCTTAGACTTTCTGCTGCACATCCACCAACCACAATGCTCCGC
Source organism: Pholidichthys leucotaenia (assembly GCA_020510985.1). Taxonomy (NCBI): domain Eukaryota; kingdom Metazoa; phylum Chordata; class Actinopteri; order Cichliformes; family Pholidichthyidae; genus Pholidichthys; species Pholidichthys leucotaenia. The sequence goes on from CM035837.1 coordinate 223,633,102, forward strand.
ACTGTGTGTCTATATACAGTATATATACACTACCGTTCAAAAGTTTGGGGTCACCCAGACAATTATTTTGTGTTTTCCATGAAAATTCACACTTATTTACCACCATAAGTTGTAAAAGGAATAGAAAATATAGTCAAGACATTGACAAGGTTAGAAATAATGATTTGTATTTGAAATAATAATTTTTTCCAGATACTAACCTGCTCAAAGGAAGGTCAGTTTTATAGCTTCTCTAACCAGCTAAACTGTTTTCAGCTGTGCTAACATGATTGCACAAGGGTTTTCTAATCATCCATTAGCCTTCTGACGCAATGAGCAAACACACTGTACCATTACAACACTGGAGTGATAGTTGCTGGAAATGGGCCTCTATACAACTATGTAGATATTGCACCAAAAATCAGACATTTGCAGCTAGAATAGTCATTTACCACATTAGCAATGTATATTAGATATTAGAGTGTATTTCTGATTAGTTTAAAGTTGTCTTCATTGAAAAAAACAGTGCTTTTCTTTCAAAAATAAGGAAATTTCTAAGTGACCCCAAACTTTTGAATGGTAGTATATATATATATATATATATATATATATATATATATATATATATATATATATATATATATATTAATATGTACATATGTATACTCGCTGCTCTTGTTTTTTTCTTGCCTTCTGATTGTTGCTCTGAGTGTTGCTATCCCTGTGCTGTTGCAATCCTGGAATTTCCCCATTGTGGGACTAATAAAGGCTTATCTTATCTTATTACTTACTTACTTACTACTCCTGCGTGGTGAGGGCTGGTGGCCATCACCATGCGTAGAGCCAATCAGGTTAACCAGTGCATGCCAGCATTGCCGGTTTTGGGCCAATTCTTCTGCGTCATCAACAGTGACTCCGATCTGTTGGAGGTCTCGCTCCACCACATCGAACCATCTGGTGCGTGGCTTGCCCCGAAGTCTTTTCCATCCTGAGGCCCTGGGGCCAAACATGAGAATGGCTTTTGTTTGGTGTTCTGGTGGGAGGGGGAGGACATGGCCAAACCAGGGGATATGTCACTGTGTAAAAAGGTGGGATGCTGTAGGCTGATGTGTGCAGGCTCGGAGCGCATCATTAGAAGTGCACTGGGGTCACCTGATGTTCTCGATGGTTCTGCAGGCCCGACTATCAAACCCACCCACTCTCGAGGCCAGAGTCTTATTCAGTGGCCATGTCTCTGACCCACAGAGTAGAATGGTGAGTACTGACACACTGGATATGCGGAGCTTCGTCTTTTGGGAAATTGAACAATGCTGCCATTGAGGTTTCCATAGTGCCTGCAGGGCTGATGCAGCGAGGCCACATCTGCGGTTGATCTCTGGTTTCCTGTCCTCGTTGTTGGTCACTGTGAAGCCCAGGTACACAAAGGAATTGAAAAACTCATTGGCATCATTCCTGAGCTGTAACGGGGGTGGGTCCGGTCCATCGCTGACATGCATTAGCTTAGTCTTCGTCCAGCCCACCTGAAGGCCCAGCTTTGCTGCCTCTTCATGGTAGACAACTAGAACATCTCTCAGCTGACTATAGAATGGGCTGAAGAGGATGGCATCGTCAGCATATTCAAGGTCAACCAGATGGTAGTTTCCAAACTGCATGCCAGAGACCCGGTCGCAGACCTTGGTCATCAGATCGTCTGTGACACAATTGAATTATATATTATATATATATATTATTAATTAAATAAGATGGCGGCAGCGCGCACGGACGCAGCGGCCCCTCTTGGCATCAGCGAGTGTGAGAGTTTTGAGTGTTTTGATCTTCCCAGACGTACATTCTCTAAAACTTACAACCGTGAGACCTTATTAAACATCAAGGTACTGCACGCTGCAAGAATTGCGGCGATCGGTTGTGATTTGGACATTCTACACCAGCATGGAATTCTGGCGGAGTCCCCGCTGGAAGCTACCCGAGAAAGGAGGAGGCGTAAGCGGAGCGAACGCAAGCAAAAGCGTGGAAAAAGGGCCGGGATCCATGCTAGGCTAAAGCCTAACCCCTCCAGACCAGCGGTACCGTCGCTTCTTCTCTCTAACGTCCGCTCCCTCGAAAATAAGCTGGACGAGCTGCGTCTCCTCAGAGAAACCCGGAGAGAGTGGAGAGACTGCTGTGTGTTTGTTTTCACGGAGACATGGCTCCACGGCAACATTCCTGACAAGGCCATTCAACTGGAAGATATGGCGATGTTCCGTGCCGACAGGGAAATGGCGAGCTCCGGTAAGAACCGGGGGTGGGTGGGCTATGCATCTATGTTAACAAGAACTGGTGCATTAATGCCACGTTAGTGTCTAAACACTGCTCCCCGTTGGCGGAGTTCCTTATTGAAATTGTCGGCCACATTATTTGCCGAGGGAATTCAGCAACGTGTATGTAGCTGGTGTTTACATAGCGCCGAGCCCTAATGCTAAAGCTAATGCTAAGAAGGCACTCGGGGTACTGCACAATGCAATTTGTGAAATCCAAACTTCACACCCGGACAGTTTTGTGGTGGTTGCGGGGGATTTTAACCACACCAGCCTAAAGACTGTGCACCCCAAGTTTAAACAATGTGTAGACTTTAAGACCAGAGGAGAGAATATGTTGGACTTAGTGTACACAAACACAGATGCATATAAGGCGATACCCCGCCCCCATCTCGGCCTTTCTGATCACATGTCCGTGATGCTGCTGCCTGCCTACACACCTTTATTGAAGCGCAGCAGGCCAGCAGTGAAACAAATTAGAATTTGGCCAGAGAGTGCCCTCTGCACTGAAAGACTGTTTTCTGCACACAGACTGGGAGGTCTTCAAAATAGCAGCCTCCCAGGAAGACAAGACAGATGTGGAGGACTATGCTGATACAGTCACCAGCCACATCACGAAGTGCACAGAGGATGTCACTACAGTGAAGACCATCACTATGCGGGGTAATCATAAGCCCTGGATGACTGCAGAGGTGCGCTCACTGCTTACAGCCAGAGATGCAGCCTTCAGAGCGAAGGACAGGATCGCCCTCCGCTCAGCCAGGTCTGCGCTCTCAAAGGGAATTAAGGCGGCAAAGCCCACCTATGCGGAGAAAATCCAGGGACACCTCTGTGACACTAGGAACACCAAGCAGATGTGGCAGGGAGTTTGGACACTGACGGGCTTTAAGTCTAGGCAGGGGGTCGATGATGACAACGCTTCGCTTCCAGACAGGCTTAACGACTTCTTTGCACGTTTTGAAGCATCAAACTCGACAATCAGAGGGAGGGCTGGCCCACCCACACCATCAGTCGGACCAGCTTTTACCATCAACACAGCGGACACACGGAGGACCCTAACCAGAGTCAACCCACGCAAAGCTGCAGGTCCGGACAACATTCTGGGACATGTGCTCCGAGACTGCGCGAGCGAGTTGGCGGATGTCCTGACTGACATTTATAACATCTCCCTGAGTCAGGCCATCGTTCCCAGATGCTTCAAGACCTCTATCATTGTACCGGTGGCAAAGAAACCAGTTGTGTCCTGTTTGAATGACTATTGTCCTGTTGCACTGACACCAATTGTGATGAAGTGTTTTGAACGGCTTGTCAAACCACACATTACAGCCTGCCTCCCTGCATCACACGACCCGCTCCAGTTTGCATATCGTTCAAACCGCTCCACGGAGGATGCTATAGTCACCACCCTACACTCTGTCATCACCCACCTGGACCAGAAAGACACCCACGCCAGACTCCTGTACATTGATTTCAGTTCAGCATTCAACACCATTATTCCCCAGAGACTGATGGAGAAATTACTCCTTCTCGGTCTGAACACCGCCACATGTCTCTGGATCCTGGATTTCCTGACTGAGAGACCTCAGTCTGTCCGGGTTGGAAACAACATCTCCAACTCTGTCACACTGAGCACCGGATCCCCTCAAGGCTGTGTACTCAGTCCACTGTTGTTTACACTTCTAACACATGACTGTGTATCCAGACATGAGGGGAACCAGATTATTAAGTTTGCAGACGACACCACGGTGGTGGGACTTATTCAGAGAGATGAGGAATCAATGCACAGGGAAGAAGTGAGAGACCTGGAGGGCTGGTGCAGGGAGAACAATCTGGTACTCAACGTGGACAAAACGAAGGAGATGATTATCGACTTCCAGCGGTCTCAGCCTGAGCACGTCCCCCTCAGCAGCAGTGTCCGTTTAGTGGAGAGAGTGGAGAACATCAAGTTCCTCGGAGTGCAGATCTCGCAGGACCTGACCTGGAGCAAGAATTCCTTGGAGATCAGGAAGCGGGCTCAGCAGAGACTGCACTTCTTGAGGAAACTCAAACAGGCCTCTCTCCCCATCTGCATCCTCAGGACCTTCTATAGAGGTGTGGTGGAGAGTGTTCTGACGTACTGCATTGCTACATGGTACTCCAGCTGCAGTATGTCAGACAAAAAAGCCCTGCAGAGGATAGTCAAGGGGGCTGAGAGGGTAATTGGAGTCTCCCTCCCCTCTGTCCAAGAACTTTTTCAGAACCGTTGTAGTAGCAGGGCACTGAACATTGTCAAGGACTGTTCTCACCCTCTGCATAAACACTTTGAACTTCTTCCATCTGGTAAACGATTCCGGAGCATCAGAGGCAGAACCACCAGACTGATCAACAGCTTCCTTCCACAAGCTGTCAGGATGCTGAACAGTTGACCCGGAATCTCTCATACACACTACTGCACCTACGGACATTTGGTATATTATTTGTATATTATAGTTAGTTAGTTTTTTTTCTCCCAAGTATGTCTCGGGGATGTGTGAATGGATGGGGGTGGGGTGGGGGTGGGGGTGAAGCTATGTGGGAGTGTGTCTTAAATCATGCTGCTTCTATTTATATGGATGCCGAGAGAAACACAATTTCATCTTGCCTGCACTACAGTTGTATGTACAGCAATATGACAATAAAGTTTGATTTGATTTGATTTGATTTGAATAGATCAGGAGTGGCCACACAACCTTGTCAGACCCCGCTGTTGATGGGAAACCGGCCGGACTCCTTTCTGTTCACACGGACACAGCTCTCCAAGCTGCTGTAGAGCCGCTTAAACAGGGCTACGATCTTGGGTGGGGCTCCAAGAGTCTGCAGGATACTCCAAAGAGAAGCATGGTCCACGGTGTCAAAGGCAGCCTTAAGCTGTATAAAGGCTATATAGAGATGGCAGTCCTTGTGGAATTCATAGGCCTTCTCTATTAATAGGCGAACAGCAGAGATGTGGTCTGAGGTCGAGTGGTTGGGCATGAAGCCCGCCTGCTTAGGGCAATGGGCACCTCTGATGGCTGCAAGGGCACGACTGAGCAGGATCCTGGTGAAGAGCTTACCAGGAATAGACAAAAGGGTGATGCCTCTGTGATTGCTGCAGACAAGTTTGTTGCCCTTTCCCTTCCAGAAGGGGAGGATGATGTCCCTGGTCCAGTCACTGGGGAGCTGCTCTGTCACCTAAACATGAGTGATGATGTGGGTGAGCCAGTGGATTGTGTAATTTCCGCCATCTTCAGAATTTCTACGGATATAGTGGAAATTCCGGGCTTTGCTGTTGTTTACCTTGGTCAGGGCAGCCGCGACTTCTTCAGGGGTGACTAGACCAATCCTGCATTGGCAGTGGCTAAGAGACTGGGGTCAACGGAAACAGGAGGATGATGCAGGAGATGATTGAAGTGTTCTTTCCAGCAGTTGAGGCAGTCTGTCTCAGTGTTAATGAGTGTGCTGTTGATGTCCTTCACCTGGGATGTCTTGGTGCATTAGCCACTGCGTGCTTGTTAGAGCACATGGAACACATGGCTCGTGTTGTTGTTTCTGGCTGTTGACTCCAGGCGCTCAGCTTCCTTTGACCAGTACCTCTCTTTGTCCTCTCCGATTGCCATATTGGCCACAATAGGAATTTTGCCATTGTGGGACTGAAAAAGGCTTATCTTATCTTAATATGGAGATGTACACAAATATATAAATTTGTCATATAGGATGCAAACAGCTATGTAACGTATAAATATTTGATTAATATTTATTTAAGACAAAAAAACATTTTGATAAAAGCAATAAAATAAAATAAAAAAAAAACCCTGGAGAAAAAAAATAGCAATTTTACCAAGGGAAGGATGGCATGACCATATTTTGGCCATAGGAACCAATAATGGATCTTTTTTCCCAACTTTTCTTGTCAGGCAGCTAGATGAGCAGAACAGAAATATGCTACCCTTATTGTGCCAAACAGATTTACTTTGCCAAAAGGAGCTTTGTATAGTACATATATATGTACTGTATATTGTCCCGATGGGATCACCACCTTATCGTGGTGGGGTACTTTGAGCATCTCCATGACCCCTAGAGCTATGTCGGCCGGAGTCTCGTACTCCTGGCAGGGTCACCCAAGCCGAACAGGTCGAAGGGTAGAGGCCAGACTAACAGTGATCCTGAAGACGAAGATGAAGACCTCAACAGTAGAGCAGGCAGAAGCTGGTAGTAACGATAAACACCACAATAGCTGTAATAGCGGACGAAGGCTAAGGGAGCACTCCCTGACAAAAAGCAAGCTGGTGGTGGCACGCTTTGAGGCGGTTTCCCAAAAATCTGGATTCCGGCAGCCTCCTGCAGTTGTGAGAAGATGCCGGTCGTCTAGGGTCTCCCTTGCCACTGGAACCATCTTCTCTACAATCAAGGTAGTGGCATTGGGAAAAGCGCACCCCCCATGCCACTCTAAAAACCATCACTGCACAGGTATCTTCTTTACCTGAGTTTCCGACCTCTAAAGTCTGGCGGCAATGGAGCATCCAGTAATGGGGGCAGGTTTGAATGAGCTGGAAGCTCCTAGCTGAAACTCTGCACGTCAGCGGCGCAGGACAATGGTCGTTAGCAGTTGGGATTGAGTGGCAGCTGCTTCCGGCAGACTCCTGTGTGTCTGAGCAGTCCTATTTAGGGACCACACTGCTCACCCCAACTGGGGAAAGGCCTAGAAAAGGTGGCCTAAACATTGCCCACTCAGCACAGCACCCGGATAGGAAACCGCACTTGTTGGGACATTCCACTATGCAGTCGAAAAATATCATTTAGAATTGCAGCATGGAACATAAGGACACTCCTGGATGCCAGTCCGGACAGACCACAGCGCAGAACAGCACTCGTTGCCAGCAAGCTGAAGCGTTACAATGTGGATGTGGCAGCACTCAGTGAGACACGACTCCTTGAAGAAGGCTCACTCAATGAAGTAGGAGAGGGTTATACATTATTTTGAAAAGGATACCACATTGGCGGTCAACTCCTTCATGGAGTTGGTTTTGCAATCAAGAACAGCCTCCTGCACAAGCTCACAGAATCACCAGTGGGTGTCAGTGAAAGGCTCATGACTCTTCGCATCCCCCTTGCAAAATGCAGGTATGTCACTTTGGTAAGTGCCTATGCACCAACTCTGTCATCTAACGCTGAAGAGAAGGACCGCTTCTACCAGGCACTCGATGACATCCTCAGTCACATCCCGAAGGGTGACAAAATCATGCTGCTTGGTGATTTCAATGCAAGAGTCGGAAAGAACTTGCAAAACTGGAATGGTTTGTTCGGTGCCCATGGCATTGGAAAAGTCAACCCCAATGGCATGAGACTTCTTAGTCTCTGTGCGGAACATGATCTTACCATCACTAACACAATCTTCCAGCAAAAGAACAAATATAAGGCATCCTGGATGCATCCCAGGTCCAAACATTGGCACCTGATCGACTATGTGATCGTGAGGAGGGCTGACCTCAAGGACGTGCTCATCACAAGAGCTATGCGAGGGGCAGACTGCTGGACCGACCACTGCATGATTCTGTCAAAGGTCAGAATGCATGTTCGGCCCCTAGCTCGCCACGATGGCCCAAAGAGGAAAACACTCCACTGTGCCAGACTCTCCAGCAGCGACATCTGTGACAACTTCCGTCGCTCCCTAGCTGAGAGGCTGGCAGGTATTGAACAACTGATCATCTCAGAGTCTGGGATGGATGAGAAGTGGACCGCTCTGTCTACCATTCTCTTTGACACTGCAGCCCAAGCCATCGGTTTCAAAACCAAGAAACATCAGGACTGGCTTGACCAGAATGCTGGAGAGATCTCCACCCTCCTGGACAGAATGCACAGGGCACACAGAGCCACCTTGAACAACCTACAATCCCAATTCCATAAGAAGCAATGGCAAGCCCTTCGTTTTGAGGTCCAAACAACTCTCAGGAAACTACAAGATGAGTGGTGGATCTCAAAGGCCAACGAAGTCCAGACTCATGCTGATAGAAACGATATGCACAGTTTCTATGACGCAGTCAAAACCATCTATGGCCCCAGAAACTGCTCCCTTGCACCTGTGAGATCTGTTGATGGTTCTTCTTTAATCAAGGATCAGGCCATGATAGTGGAGCGGTGGGCTGAGCATTTTAACACCGTGCTTAACCAGCCCACCTCAGTGGACCCAACTGTCCTTACAGAGCTCCCTGAACATCCTACTTTGCCAGATCTCGACCTCCCCCCAACCTTCAAAGAAATCCTGCATGCAGTAAAAACCCTGAAAAACAATAAATCCCCTAGACCTGACGGCATCCCAGCTGAACTTCTCAAGGAAGGAGGCTACCTCTGTACTCTGACATTGTATCCCTATATCTCAGAGGTGTGGAGCCGAGAGTGTGTCCCACAACAGCGGAAAGATGGCAACATTGTGACCATCTACAAGAACAAAGGAGACAAAGCCATCTGCTCCAATAGTAGGGGTATCTCTCTGTTGGCTACTGCTGGAAAGGTCCTTGCCAAGGTCATGCTCCGCAGACTCATCTCTGCAATATCAGAGCGGGTCACCCCAGAGTCACAGTGTGGTTTTCGGAAGGACAGGGGGACAGTTGACATGATCTTTGTGACGTGTCAGCTCCAAGAGAAATGTCGGGAGCAGCATAAGGACCTGTTCATTGCCTTTGTTGACCTGTCAAAGGCATTTGACACAGTGAACAGGGAACTACTGTGGCAAGTCCTAAAGAGATTTGGGTGTCCACCCAAGTTTCTCACCATCCTTGTGCACTTCCATTCTGGGATGATGGCCCGAGTGGTAGTGGGAAGGCACAGCTCAGAACCTTTTGGAGTGCAAACCGGAGTAAGGCAAGGCTGTGTGCTGGCCCCAGTTCTCTTCAACATCTTCCTTGTCTGTGTAACAACTCTGCTACGTAGGAGGGTGGAGAAACAAGCTGGAGTTACCATTGACTTCAGGCTTGATGATAACCTGTTCAACATCAGGAGGCTACAGGCAACTTCCAAGCTGACATCAGAGACCATCATTGAGCTACAGTACGCCGATGACTGTGCCCTGGTTCTCATACACCAGACGCTCTACAAAACATCCTATCGGCAGCTGTAACTGCATACACCAGAATGGGACTGACAATCAACACCCAGAAGACAGAGGTACTCTGTCAGTCCAGTACCGACCCCCCACAAAACCCAATAACCCTCACAGCAGCAGGGCAACAGCTGCTCACAGTGCCCACATTCAAATACCTGGGGAGCATAATGTCTGACACCTGCTCAATGGATGACGAGATCCAGAACCGCCTCAAGCAAGCATCAGCATCTTTTGGTCGTCTAAGGAGAAGGGTTCTTCAGAACAGCAATCTCAAACTCCACACCAAAGTGCTGGTCTACAGAGCTGTATGTATCACCACCTTACTATATGGATGTGAGGCATGGACTATTTACAGCCGCCATCTGAGAAGCTTGGAGACCTTCCATGTAAGATGTCTCCAGAAGATCCTTGGCATCACTTGGAAGGACAGAGTGCCGCACACAGAAGTGCTGGAGAGAGCTGGCAGCTGCAGCGTGGAGTCCATCATGGCCCAGCATCAACTCAGGTGGTTGGGGCATGTCATCCGGATGCCCAGCCACAGACTCCCACGCAGAATCCTGTATGGTCAGTTACACCGTGGCCAACGCAGCGCTGGTGGGCAGAAGAAGCACTTCAAAGACCAAATGAAGTCCATCCTGAAGAGATGTCAGATCAACCCCTCTTCACTGGAGGAACTCGCTTCCTGCCGAGACATCTGGCGCTTTCACTCCTCACAGGGAGTGGATTATATGGAGGAACAGCGCACACAACACCGGACAGCAAAGCGTGCAAAGAGGCATGCTCGCCAAGTCCCCCCTGCTCCCCCCAGCACCTCCTTCACATGCCCGGTCTGTAACCCAATCTGCAGATCCAGGATCGGACTATTCAAACACCAGCAGACTCACAAATAAAGAAGATGGTCATCATCGAATCGATGGACTACCAGAGAGGGACTGTATATTGTTGTAAACTCCTCTTGCAATAACTTTTAATACTTTATTTAAATTATTTTACCCATGAAAGACCCAGCAGGATGGGGAATGGGGAGAGGAGGTGTGGGGAGGGGGAAAGAAAAGGGAAAGGAACAGACAAAGAAAACAAAAAAACAACTAAAACAAACACAAACTGTTTCTTCCACCGAAGAGGTCTCAACATGAATCTGGTATCCGCACCTGTTAAACGAGAGACATATGTGTGTGTGCATCCGTGTGCATGTGTATGACAGCACGTGCAAAATAAGTGTCTGCATGTGAGTGGTTTTAAAGGAAACATACGAAGAAAGCAGCAAGTCAAAGCAACTCCCCCCTTCCCCCCGGAAATCCCGAGAAAGCAAGCCAATGCCACCAACCCCTACAAAGCACAAATGTCCGAAGCCAACAAGCCCCAGGAGAGCCAGGCATCCACCCCAGGAGGTATGGCCGAGGGAGGCCGGGTCCCCAGGCGGCTGGCGCGGTGGGCCAACACTCCCGGACCCATCAACCCCCGCCCCCCCCAAGCAGTCAAAGCCAGCCCCCAGGCTCCAGGCGCCGGGTGGCCAGTGCCCCCCCCCCCCATCCCGGACCGCAGACCAGCCCGTGGCCATGGCATGAGCCCCCACAGTGGGACCACCCCCATCCCAGTGCCACTGCCACACACCCCGGGGACCCCCATGCCCAAAGAAGGTGGCCCACCCACATCCAGGGGAGCCCGAGCAGCCAAGAAGCACTACCCCCCTCATTCCAGCACCTCCCAACCAGCACACACACCCATTCCCGCACATTAACACCCTCATGCTCCCATATGCATCCACATGCACTCACTTACTCTCGCTCGCCCTCCCTCACAGGAGTGAGAGAGAGTGGGTGGGGTGGGAGCAAGAGTCAATCTCGCTCCCACTCCCACTTGCCCTCAGAGTTATCTGCACTCACTCATGTTCACCCATACACACACTTTCACTCGTGCTCCAACCTACTCACATCCATTCATGTTCTCCCCCACACACTCACCCACACTAATTCACCCTTATTTCTTAGGGCGACTATGATGCAGATGCAGCAAGCATGAACAAACACCAGCACCTTGCAGCAGCTAGGGAGACCGCCGGCGCAGGCCAGCAGCCACACACCCGCCAATTCATCCCAGGGTGGCCACGGACACAGAAGCAAACCACCACCCCCAAAGCGCACTGAGCGACTGATCAGTGGACCCTCGCAGGCACTCCGAGATGCCACCTGACATGCAACGTGCCACACAAAATTGCCCCTCCATCACCTTCTCCACTCATAACTCTCTCACTCTAGCTTGCTCTCTTATTCAATCACTCTCTCACTCCCTTGCTTGCATCTGTTCATTCAGCAGCACCCACGGATTTGGACAACATGACGGTCCCCAGATCCTCCACCTGGCCCCCAGGCTCCCATCAGAAGGAGGGCAACAGGGGTAGAGGAATACCCCCTCCCCCTCCCCCATACACAAATCATGATGGGTGTGTGTCAGTTGCATGGCGTGATTGTATGCAGGTGTGTGAACTACCATAGTGCAGTTAAAATTGGGGGGATGGTGACTTCCGGGAAGATGGCGGAGAGGCATAACGCTTAAACAGAGAGCTCTCCCTAGTCGGATTAAAAATTTTTGGTAAATGGCCAACTCGACATAAATAGGTCAATAAACCAAGGGATGAAAACACAAAGAAGCCGGGCACACGGACAAAAGCAGGGTAAAACTAAAGAATCCCTCTTCAACAACACTGGAAAAATCGCTGAACACGAGGCCAACAAAAATTAGGAGACTTCAGAGAAAATGGAGGACGCCAACCTCGATGTTATGAACACTGGCTTCGCCAATATAAGTAAAGACATAAAAGACCTCAAGCGACAACTCCAACAGGATTTAATGGCTCTTAAGGAAGAACTGAAAAAAGAGGTGAAGGAGGAAATTATGGGTCTCCGAAAAGAAATGGACCGCAAGCTAGCAGAAAACATGGAGGAGCTGCGCACTCAACGGGCGTGTATGGCAGAAGCACAGGCTCGAATATCAGAGTTGGAAGACTGGAAGACTGAGGCAAGCGAGCTGCTACAGAACCCTGACGGCACAAACACAGAGGATGCAGGAAAAAATAACCGACCTGGAGAGCAGGTCCAGGCGGAGCAATATACGCATCTTCGGGATTCCGGAGGGCACTGAAGGCAACTCGATGACGAAATTCATAGATCAATTCTTAAAAAAAGAGCTTTAGCTGCCCAATGAAACAGACCTGCAGATCCAATGTGCACACAGAGCTTTGGCACAGAAACCGAACTCAAACTCTGCACCCAGGTCAGTTGTGGTAAACTTTTTAAAATACGATGTAAAGGAAAGAATCCTGACACAAGCGTGGAAAAAAAAGATACGAGTTGGCGACAAACAGATATTCTTTGACCATGACTACCCAACAGAAATTGTGCAGCAGCGAAAGAAATATGTCAACATTAAAAAAAATGCTGAAAGAGAAAAAAAATAGATTCCAAACGCCACTAACGAAGATGAGAATTCATTGGGATGATGGCGTGAAAACCTACAACACGGCCAGAGAGGCAGCACGGGACATGAAGGAACGAAGCTTTGTGGTGAGCGTACCGGAGGAAGCAGCTGGAGCAGCGGCGGCACGGAGCGCACCGAGACGACCGGAGTGGAGGCCATTGAGCGGCAGAGGGCGGGAGACGGACGTGGCGCATCGAGCCCAAGAAAAACTGCAAGGCTTTCAACGGAAAGCCTAGATTATAACAAAAATTAAGAAGGGCATAGAAGAAATGAAGGCCAAGAAGACAAGGTAAAAGAGAAACAAACGGCTAGGAGAGGTTAAAGTGATTTTTGTTGGACATTTCTAGACTAATGACTATTACTTGGATAGTAACTACAGGTCTAGGGAGGGCCCCTCACTTGGTGAGGACATTCCCTCCACCCTCCAACAGGGACCAATGGGCAGAAGAAAGGCCCAAAGTACAGAGGTCGAGGTTCTTTAATGTGTTTTTGTACATATATGTGTTAGTTTTGTTGTTAAAGGGGTTAGGAGCACAAGTTAAAAAAATGGAAAAACATGAATATGGTTAAAAATCTTAAGATAATGACATTAAACGTGAATGGTCTGAACTCACCTGTTAAAAGGGAAAGAATAATAAGAAAATTCAAGAAGGAAAAAGCCAAAATTATATTTATGCAAGAGACACATTTGAACAAGACAGAACATGAGAAACTAAAGAGATTTGGCTATAAGAACTCCTACTACAGTTCATTTAAGGGAGGAACTAAAAGGGGGGTTATGATACTAATTTCAAATAAAATACAATTTGAATGTGAACAAGAAATCCAGGATAAAGAAGGCAGATATGTAATAGTGAAGGGAAGAATAGATGGTATGCAGATCACATTAGAGAACATCTATGCCCCACCAGAAGGTGACAAGGGTTTTTTTTTTAACATCTGTTTGATCTCATAGCAACACACAGTGAAGGAGTCCTAATTTGTGGAGGAGACTTAAATGCTGTCATGGATCATGAAGTTGACACAACAAGTGTTAAGAAGACAAAAAAAAACATGTAACAAAGTTCATAAGAACTTCACTGGCAGAAATGGGTATGGTAGACATATGGATGGACCTGCACCCACTCGAAAAAGACTATACACATTATTCAGCAGTCCATAAAGTACACTCTAGAATAGATTACTTCCTTATGAATGAAGGTGACAGACACAGGGTGAGAAATTGTCGGATTGGAGGGGCAGAAATATCAGATCATAATCCTATATACATGGAAATATATTTAAACAATAGAAAACGACAAACAACATGGAAACTTAATGTAGGACTATTAAATGATGAGAAAATGAAAGAAAGAATAAAGGTAAACATAAATGAGTATATCGAGGAGAATGATAATGGAGAAGTGGACCCAACAATACTATGGGACGCGCTAAAAGCCGTGTTAAGAGGTAAATTAATTGTTGAATGAGGAAAAGCAAAAAAGTCTAAACTGGAATCATATGAACAAAGATTCATTCATTCATTCAAGAGACTGAGGGAATTAGAACGTAAACATCAAAACACAAATGACCCAAAAATATATCAAGAAATTAAGGAAGAAAAAATAAAGATAAAAGAAATACAAATAGATGAAATTGAAAGGAAAAATAGATATTTAAAACAAAAATATTATGAAACGGGGCCAAAGGCCACAAAACTGTTGGCAAAACGGTTAAGAAAACAACAAACAGTGAATAATGTATATAAGATTAAGGACCCCATCACAAATAAATCCACAGTTACCCCAGAAAACATCGAAGAAATATTCCATAAATTCTATCAAGAACTATACTCGCAACCTGAAGAGACAAATGTTAAGGATATTAAAAAATTTCTATGCACATTGGACTTGCCATCAATAGGAAACCAACAAAATGAAAAGCTAACAGCAGAAATAACAACACAAGAGATTAAAGATGTGATTAAGTCACTAAAAAATGGAAAATCACCAGGTAGTGACGGATACCCGTCTGAGTTTTATAAACTGTTTATAGAAGAACTCACGCCACAGCTCCTAAAGTCATTTAATTGGACATTAAACAACAACAAAATACCTCCATCATGGAACGAAGCCATTATTTCAGTTATTTTAAAGCCAGGGAAAGATAGGGAACAATGCGGAAACTATAGGCCAATCTCTTTATTAAATGTGGATTATAAAATATATACAACAATTATCTGTAAACGAATAAAGACATTCTTGACGGAATTGATAGAGGATGATCAAACTGGTTTCATAGAGGGACGCCAAACACATGATAATATCAGGAGAACATTACACATAATTAATCAAATACATAAAGTAAAGAAAAGCGCAGTAATAATGAGTTTAGATGCAGAAAAAGCATTTGATAGGGTTAATTGGATGTTCCTATATAATGTGCTGGAACGCTTTGGATTTAACGAAAAGTCAGTGCAATGCATAAAGACACTATCAAAAACCTGTGGCAAGAATCAAGATAAACGGTAGCTTAACAGACAAAGTAAATATACAAAGATCAACTAGGCAGGGATGCTGCCTATCGCCCACCTTGTTTGCTCTGTTCATAGAGCCACTGGCTCAAGCGATGTAACAAAATAAGAAATTAAAAGGTGTAACAATAAAGGGAGCGGAACACAAGATTGGGCTGTTTGCAGACGATATTATAGTTTACCTTGAACAACCAGATGAATCAATAATGGAAATGATGGACTTGATAGAAAATTTTGGAAAATTATCAGGATACAAGATAAACATACCAAAAACACAAATACTGACATTCCACTATAACCCTTTAAACCAGATAACTGATAAGATCAAACTAAACTGGAAACAAAAAGAAATAAAATACCTTGGAGTGAACATACCTAAAGATTTAAGCAAAATCTATAAAGCAAACTATGATAGGTTAGAACAAGAAATAAAAAAAGATATTGATAGATGGTCAATCTTAAACATGGATCTGAATTAAAAAATTAAGACAGTCAAAATCAGCTTAAAACCTAGACTGCTTTACCTCTTCCAGGCTCTATCAACAGAGATTCCTGGTGCCCAGTTCTCAAAGTGGGACAGGATGATATCGAGATTTGTTTGGGGAGGTAAAAAGCCAAGAGTGAAATATAAAACTCTCCAATTACCAAAAGAGAAAGGAGGCATGGGTCTACCGAGTCTAAAGGAATATTACTACTCAGCACAAATAAGATATATCATATGTTGGTGCGACGGAGGATATGAGGCAAAATGGAAAGAAATGGAAAAGGAAATTGAGGGACTCCCAGTACAAAGCATAATAGGAGATAAAGATGCATATAAGCAAATCAAACAAATAGACCCAATCACTAAATTTACTTTGGAACTGTGGTAAAAATACTACAAAAGTATAATATAAAGGAGGACATAAAACTATTGAAATGGGTAACATTTGACAGTCAGTTTGAACCGGCAAAGCAAGATAGGGGATACAAAAATCTGGTGAACAAGGGAATCACAGCATGGGACAATATGGGAAAAAAAGATTTCGGGAGTTTTATAAACATGAGAAGAAAATTTAAACTAGAAAAATCTGAATTCTTCAGATATCTGCAGATGAGAGATTATTATATGAGAAAGATTAGGCATAACCTCCACACAGATGTGAGCGAGATTATACAATTCATTTTAAGCTCGTATGCAGGAAATAAAATAAGAATTATTTCAAAGCTATATCAGAAACTTACGGCAAACAAACATTCAAGTAACTATATAAAGGAGAAATGGGAGAAAGAGCTAAATTTAAACATAACAGAAGAAAACTGGCAAGAAATATGGAAAACACAACACTCATCAACAAGTTCAAGGACATGGAGGGAATTTGGATGGAAAAACCTGATTCGCTATTTCATTACACCACAGATCCAAAGAAAATATACAAATGCCTAATCTATATGCTGGAGGGGCTGTGGGGCTCAAAATGCAGACCACTCACATATGTTTTGGAAATGCTGCAAAATCTCATCATTCTGGAAATCTATACATGTGACAATACAGAGGATATTAGGATATAATATACCAATGAACTGTAACTTGATGTATTTATGTGATCTTAAAAGAGACAATGTAATACAGGCTGAGGACAGATATTTAGTTAAAATCTTGCTGATTGCATGTAAAAAAACAATTACAAGAAAATGGCGATCAGAAGTTCTCCCTGACCAAGAGCAATGGACAGACATTGTTGAGGATATACGTTTAATGGAAAAACTAACATATCGACAAAGAATGCAAGAAGGACAATATGAAAAAAAATGGTGGAAATGGACACACTACAAAGTGCAACAACGAGACAGAAATTGAAAGAATAACCAAAGACACTGGAAAAACCAGAAGAATTAAGAGATGGAAACTAAAAACTTGATGCTCCAACATTTGTCCCCCCCCTTTTTTTCCTCTTTTTTTTTCTTCTTCTAGCTCCTTTTTTAAATATAGAGACTGTGATCTGAATGAAATATGTATGATGAAAAATGAATGAAAAATAAAAGTTACAAAAAAAAAAATTGGGGGGATGGTGGTTGGAGCACCACTAGCCACTGCAATAGGCAGCGGGGTGCAAATCCCCCCAAGCCCTCAGTGTCAAAATTCAATTAAAATTGAGGTGAGGGCAGCCCCACTGTGCAGCAGACAGAGGTATCCCCTTAACTGACACAGTGCGGCACACTCCCACCCCAAGACACTAAGTGTATCCAAGAAAATGTATGTTCCACCCAGAATCAGGGAAGGAAGGGGGAGAGTAAGACTGGGAGTGGGTGGTCCAAAAGGGAGCCCCCCCCCACTCCCCCCCCCCCCAAGAAGCCAGCTCACAAACTGGCTCAGGAGGCCACCCACTGCCCCCAGAACCCAATATGGGACGAGGGCCACCAGGCCGAGCAGCGCAGGATGCGCCGCCATGCCACCCCGGCACTCCCAGCACCACAAGCATGATGGAGCAGCCACACCCACACCCACTCCCACACATCTTGCACTCATGAACATACACAGCAATAATCTCAATCATGAACAATAGGCCAGACCCATATGGCACCCCACACGCCAAGCCACACCGCAGAGTCCCCACTGCAAGCCCACCAACCATTCATCCCAGACACACAACAACAGCAGCAGGTCACCCCACAGCCATAGCCACCCCGGAGCAAACCGATGGCAACACGGCCACCCACCCGCGTCAACCTCCCCTCCTGACCCCATCCGAGCACCCACACACACCCGGCGCCAAGGACATCAGAGACAATGCAACAAAGTGCCCCACCCTGTGACACAATGGCAGGGCAGCAGGGAAAAGCAGTCCCCGAACAACCAACCCCCAGGCCACCAGATGGTCTGCCCAACCCCTGCCACCCAACGAGGTCCCCCACCCACAGACACATCCTCCACCCCCGCACGTCCACCCATAGGTATCCGCAACCACACACACACACACACACACACACACACACACCCATGCCCACCCCTCATGTGCACAAACACGCAGTCACCATCACACATGCCCACCTACACCCACACACAGCCCCACATACCCACACACAACACACACACGCGCATGCACCTACATCCGCACCCGCACACATGCACAAATCCACACACACCCACACTCACTGGCTGGACTCTAGTGTCATGAATTGCCCCTCAGGGCAGAGAGGGGAGACCCAGATGCTGAACTGCAGTTTGTGATATTTGTTAAAGAAACACAAAAAGTCCAAACAGTGCACAACACAAAAGCCAAATAGTGCACAAAGTAAAATGTATTGATAGCAGGAAGAAAACAGTATACACATGGATAATAAATGTCAGAATGGGGACAGGATTCTGATACAAACAAATTTTGAGATTCCAGCAATAAAGAAAAGAAATAACCGTCCTTAAATAGGGCCAGAAACAAATGAACACAAATAGTAACAGGTGTGAATCACATGAGCGGGATAGAGGAGAAGGTGATGACAATCAGCTTTGAGTCATGAGGAGGGGAGACGGGGCTGACAGCTTGACAGGGGCACAGTCCACAACGAGGAAAAAGCACGGAAGTGCCTCTGACAGCTGCAACCCCGGAGGGAGAGAGAAAGAGAAGAAAACTGGCAAAAAGCGAATAAATTGTGATGACAAATAGAGACAAGTAAATCAAAATACATAAATAACAAAACTCCAATGAACGTAAACAGGAATGTAACGCCCACTAACACCTACTTACTTTAGGTGTAGTACCCTTTGTGGTAGTGTTGTGTTATGGCAATGTAGTTACCTTAACTTTTCTACCTGGACAAAAGGGATAATTGGGCCAGCTCTAGTAGACCTTAGGTTCGTAGGAGCCTGGAGGGCGTAACAACAGATGACACTACACCGATATATAGGAACTTGCAACTATGTATATTTCAAAATTATGTACATATAAACAAAACACAACACTGTAACAATAAATAAAAAATAAAAATAAAACACTCCAAATATATTTACAATGTGTACAGTTCTATAGTGTCCGTTCCAGGTGCTCAATGGGATCACCTCTAGCAGGCAGTAGGTTCAGGCACTCGGCTCGCCATCCATATCTGGAGAATCCACACTCGTTATCCAGTCCAAACAAAAAAACCTGACCTACAAAATAGGCCAGATACAACATATAAGCTAGGCTCTAAGCTTATTACATAATATTTTCAAGTTGTACACAAACAACACTTCCAAACACCTTTAAACCATAGATGTAACATTCACCACTAAGTACCAATCAATGGCAAGGGAACTGGGACCTCTGCTAACCGCCACAGCTCTGAAAAATGCCTTTTTCCGATGAAAAAACTAGCCGAAATTAGCATCGGCGGTTAGCATTACAAGCTAGCGATTAGCATTCCCATACACAATGAATGGCACTTACCAAGCTAAGTGACACGTGCGTCATGGGGTTCCCGCGCTCAACGGCGTTAACAGCCTTTGGATCCCAATCTTAAAATTTAACAAACGGGGCATTAGAATTTGCTAATACAGCAATGTCTCATTGCAGGTGTTTGTTTAGGCTTACCAATCTCAAGTTTTATCCAAGGCAAAGACTGCTATCTGCACACTAGCTCATCGTCTCCGTAAAGGAATGTGCTCTCTCAGTCGATGTCTGCTGCGACTAACAGCGTTCTGCGGATTACACACAGACCGAGCGAGGGAGTGCGTGACCCCATTGGCTGGCGTGACCCCATTGGCTGTTGTTGCCAAACAAAAGACGCGGCCATAGGTTGCTCGAAATACCAAATGAAAACATTTGGAACTTTATCAAAACTCCCCAGGAAATGTTCCCTACTGTTTTATGAATATATATTTATTTAAATATTCATCGTTAAATTATTTACTCCCATTTTAAAACGGGTGTTCTTCTTTTTTTAAAAAAAAAACCAAACAGTATCAATATTCATATTTCCATTCGCGTTTTTAACACTGGGTTACACTATACCCCCTTAGAATCATGCAAGTCCCTTTGCATGGGATTAGTTAGATAGTAATGACGGAATGACCAGTGTTCATGGGAATAATCTTATATCTGCTCTGTTAAAGCTCTGGTAAAAGCCAGGTTTGAATAATCTTTGGATCTGTCTCTGTTAAAGCTCTGGTAAAAGCCAGGTTTAGTCCTTGAAACAGGGACTGGGCAGCAGTTATGAGAGGATTTCCCAACTGACTATACTGTAGTCTTTCTGGCTGGGAGGTTGTCCTCTCGGAACGTCTCACAGTCTTTGGGATCTCTTTTTCAGATTCTTTTTCTTCCACAGGTTCATCACAGGTACTTTTATCAGATAAGCTGGTTTCACTTTCAGTTCCATTCTCATTGTTCGATGGTTCCACATTTGTTTCAGTTTCCTCCAGGTTTCCATCATTCGGTAAGTTGTCACATCCAGGTGAAGCGACATTTTCTATTTGGTTGTCATTCTCAGGTAAGTGAGTTTCAGCAGGAATGTCTCCTTTAAAGAATGTCTTTGGATGGGGAATTTCATAAACTCGAGTGAGCTTTATGGGTGTTTGGATTGGTTCTTCTCTGTACCAATAGACATCCTCATTTTCCGGTTCTGAATTCTCACAATCCTCACTTTGTTCAGGTGACTGTCTTGTCTTAGGTTTGCGGACACGTTTTGGTTGGACAGGTTCTTCTTCAACAGGGGCAAGAAAACCACAGGGAAGCAAGAGGTCGCGGTGAACGGTGCGAACAGGACCATCTTTCGTCTCAGGTCTTATAGTGTAAACAGGCAAGTCACCTGCTTGGCTCACCACAATGTGGATTTCAGCTTCCTACCTGTCTGCTAATTTGTGCTTTCCTCTGCGGCGGACTGCACGGACCAAAACTCTGTCGCCTGGTTCTAGTTTTGAGGGTTTCACCCGCATATCAAATCTTGTTTTGTTTCTTTCAGCCATCTTGTTAGCATTTTCTGTTGCTAGTTTGTAGCTTTCTTGTAGAGTTGTCTTCAGTTTTTCAATGTACTGGGAATGTGACTTGAAACTTTTGTTGTAAAATGGGAGCCCAAATGCAAGATTGATTGGCAATCTCGGCTAACGACCGAACATTAACTCATACGGGGCAAAACCAGTAGTGTCATTTTTTGTACAATTGTATGCATGTACAAGTGGTTTTACATAGTTGTGCAACTGAGATTTGTTCTTTTCCTCCAGAGTACCCAGCATGCTCAATAATGTTCTATTGAAACGTTCTACCGGGTTACCTCTGGGATGATAGGGTGTCGTCCGGATTTTGCGAATGCCCATGATTTTGCAAAGCTCTTTTATGATATGGGACTCAAAATCGGGACCCTGATCACTATGTAACCGTTCGGGTATCCCGTAGTGGACTATAAAGTTGTCCCAAAGTGCCTTTGCAATGGTCTGAGCTTTCTGATTGCTGGTAGGGATGGCTATAGCGTATTTCGTGATATGATCAGTTAGCACGAGCACATCCTTAGTGTTACTTTGATCGGGCTCAATGGACAGGAAATCCATACAGACGAGTTCGAGCGGTCGGGTGGACTTGATGTTGACAAGCGGAGCAGCTCGTTCTGGACCGGTTTTACGTCTTACGCAGTGATTACATGTCTTGATCTTCTTTTCAATATCTACTGCCATGCGAGGCCAATAGAACCTTGTTCTTTGATCCAAAGTACGCTCTGTGCCTAAATGGCCCATGTCAGAATGGAGGCTTTGAAAGACTGAATCGCGGAGCTGTTCAGGTAAGACGAGCTGGTAAGTAACATTTCCTCGATCTTGGCTAGTGCGGTAGAGGATATTATTGCACATTTCAAGTCGACTGAGCTCTCAGAGTAACAAGTTGATGTCAGGAAGTTCAGTTCGTACAGTTGGTGGAACTTTTAGCCCAGTTTCAATTTGTGCAATCACTTCTCTTAGGCAGGGGTCAGTTCTTTGTTCGTTTTTAATCTGTTCAGGAGTCATGTGGAGTACAACTAGAAGACCACCACAGCCATCTTCATCGGCATAGCCATCTGGAATGGCGGCGAGATGGCTAACGAGTGAACCAAAGGGAAGGCGTTGTCTGGAGAGCTACAGACAAGGTGTTTTTCACATATAGCAGACACTACCTCGGAACTTAAACTGCTTTCAGGAAGAGACAAGTGAGTTTGAGTGAACTGCTGTATGCGATCAAGCTCCTTTTGGGACACTGCGTCATTAAGTAACTCGCCATGTGGCCGTCTAGAGAGGCCGTCTGCATCTGAGTTAAGCTTGCCTGCTCTGTATTGGAGCTTAAAGTTAAACGTCAACAGAGCAGCTAACCACCTATAACTCAAGGCATCCATCTTAGCAGTAGTCAAAATGTACGTCAGGGGGTTACTGTCTGTCACGACAGTAAAATGATTGCCATATAAATAGTCTGCGAACTTCTCCGTTACTGCCCACTTTAGAGCCAAAAATTCTAATTTATGGGCAGGGGTAACGGGACTCACTTCTAGACAACCCCCGGCTTGCATAAGCTATGACCCTAGTCTGGCCCTCCTGCTCTTGATAGAGGGCGGCACCAAGCCCTGTAGTGCTGGCGTCAGTATGGAGTGTATGAGGGGCTTAACGATACTGAAATAGTTCTTAATGAACCACCTATAGTACCCTGAAAAGCCTAAGAACGAGCGGAGTTGTTTGAGATCACAGGGCACAGGCCAGGTACTTAGGGCTTTCACTTTTTCGGGGTCAGTCTCAACTTCTTTACTGGACACAATGTGACCGAGGTATCTGACAGAAGTTTGAAAAAATCTGCATTTCTCCGGGGAGTGTTAAAGCCCGTACTCTTTTAGGCGATTGAGAACTTTCATTAAGCAAGCCTCATGTTCTTCGGGCGTCTTGGAGAATACAATGATGTCACTGAGGAACACAATCACCTCATACAGATTCATGTCACCCATGCATTTCTCCATGAGGCGCTGGAATGTGCTGGGGGCGTTCGTAATGCCTTGGGGAATTCTATTGAATTCCCAAAAGCCCATGGGACATACAAACGCTGTCTTTGGTTTGTCCAGCTCCTCTACCTCAGTTTGGTAGTACCTCGACTTTAAATCGAGGACGGAGAACCACTGCGAACCGGTCAAGGTGGAAAACGTTTCCTCCAAGTTGGGGAGGGCGTAAGCATCCTTTACAGTCTGCATGTTAAGCTTCTTGTAATCAATACAAAGGCGGACATAGCCATTTTTCTTTCGCACCACTACAATAGGCGAAGAAAATGGGGAAGTGGGCTCTCTTATCACGCCTGCTTGTTGAAGTTCTTTGAGATGCTTTCGGACCGCTTCCAGGTCATTTGGATGTATGTGACGTGCTCTGTGTTTGAATGGCGTTTCATCTGATAATTTGATTGTGTGTTTCACTTGATCCGTTTTGCCAAAGTCAAGATCGTTTTGTGTAAATACTTCGAGCATTTGACTGAGTTTTTCTGTTAGGCACTCTTTCCATTCAGCGCTAATGGGGGAAGAGTCAAAGTTGAACTTCAGAGTGGACTTTGGTTCAGTTTTGGACTTTGTAACTTTCACGGAGTGTTCTTGTGATAGGACTCGTTGATATGCACAAATTTCTCCAATGACACACTTCTGAGGGATTGTCACGTCATGTTCCGATTAATTGGTAAGTACAACTGGAACAAGGTAAGGTGCTCTTTCAGGTAGGGTACAGGTTCAGGTTCAGGTTCAGGTTACTTTATTTGTACCCGTAGGTAGATTTGTTTTGCAGTCTGGTGACATCCATATTTACAAGCCACAATTACATTCAACATAGACACAAACACAGGCACACATGAAGCTGACTATAAACATGATAAAAATACTCAAGGCTCCACCAATCAGGGTATAAAGACAAAGAGATGAGAGAAAAACCAGAGATAAGAGAGAAGGGTCATATTAAAAAGTTAAAAACTAGTTAAAGAGGTTAAAAACTCAAAAGTCTAAAACCCAATAAAATATTTAGAACCCAAATATCATCCTACAAAAGTAAGTAAATATAAAATGGAGTTAAAAAATAGGTACCTAAATTATGTGCAATATATTGTTACAGCTTGTTCAACTCTTTGACAGCAGCAGGAACAAAGCTGTTTTTGTAGCGCTGGGTTTTACCTTTTGGGACAGCAAACCTCCGTCTTGAGGGAAGAAGCTGAAAGTTGCAGTGCAAAGGGTGGGAGTCATCATTTAAAATGGAGGTAGCAATCCTCTGTACCTGTCTGGTGTACAGGGATGTCAGGCTCAGCTGTGACTCACCAAGCAAACGACTGGACCATCTAACTACCTGATCCAAGGATTTCCTCTGTTTCAGTTTTATCTGACCAAACCATGACACTAAAGAAAAGGATAAAACAGATTCAATAAAAGCCCGATAAAACATTGTCATTATGGTTCGGTCAATTTGGAAGCGTGCAAGTTTTCTCAAGCAATGCAAATGTTGCTGACCCTTTTTGCACACCCTTTCACAGTTCTCTTCAAAGTTTAAATTACTATCAATAATCGTCCCAAGATATTTGTACGATTGTACACATTCGGTGGTCTGGCCTTTTAGTACGGTGACTTTGTGCCTGGGAGTTTTCCTCCTAAAGTCAATAATCATGTCTTTAGTTTTTGTCGTATTCAGCTGCAGGTAGGAATCCTCACACCAGTGAACAAAATCATCAGCTACTGGGCCGTGGCCACTCTCACCCTCCTGGAGGAGACTGACAATAACTGAGTCATCAGCATACTTTAAATGTGTCTGTTGTCATGTCTGCTCCGACACATGTTTGTGTACAGGATGAAGAGTAGTGGTGATAACACCCCCCCCCCCCGAGGAGAGCCAGTAGAAGAGCACTTTAGGTTAGACAATGTACCATTGACCCTTACTCTCTGTGTCCTGTTGGTTAAGAAATCCAGAATCCAACCCACCAGATTACTGCTCAAATCAAATTGTTGCAGGAGCCTTTCAACTAAGATATGAGGTTGGATTGTATTAAAGGCGGAGGAAAAGTCCACAAATAAAAGTCTGGCGTGTGTCCCATTAAAATCCAGATGTTTAAAAAGCATGTTAAACAGAGTGACAGTGGCATCCTCCACTCCTCTGTGAGGCCTATAGGCAAACTGCAGAGGATCCAATGCATGCTCAGTCTGCTTTAGGACCTCACATCTGACCAGTTTTTCAAAAATTTTCATTAAAATTGAAGTCAAAGCAACTGGTCTAAAGTCGTTTACCATTTTAGGACAGCTGGATTTTGGAACGGGAACAATCACGGCTTCTTTCCAGATCTTAGGCACATGTTGTGTCTGTAAGGACTTATTGAAAATGTAATGAAATACAGGACTCAGTTCATGTGCACAGGACAACCAAGAGTTGTCCAAGAGGACAACTGCATTTGCCCTAATGGAATTTATAGAAAAACTAGAAAAGCACTCGGAGAGCGCAAACCTCCGCCAAGCACCACAGTTCCCCCCATACAGTGTTTGTGTGTACGTTGTCAGATTCCTTGACCATGAAAACATCTGAGTAGCAATTGGATTCACAATGATAGGATTAGTGGTTCAGTAGTAAAAGCATTACCTCCTTGGCAGAGGTAATAAACTGAAGTGTTGGTGTTGTGTCCATGTCCTGCATCTGCAAACTTCCAGGCTGGGGGCGTTGCAATTGAATGAATGAATGAATTAATCTTTATTTCGAATAGATTAAGAGTACAAGTTAAAAGAAAGTGAATAATATAACAAAGGGGGTAATAAAATCCAACAAGGTGAAATTAGACAATAGCTCCTCTGATTATACAATTAAACATAAGTTATCCGAAATATGTGATGGCTGAATCCGCAGCTTATATTGCCCACCCATGTTCCATCCAAGAATTCAAAAGAAAAAACAAATGAAGTCATGACACAACTGCGTACAACCCACAGGCCAATGGGTTATGCAAGCGTTTTAGATCACTGAAAGCAGCACTGAGGGCTTCACTGACGGATGCCAATTAGGTAGACGGGTTGGCGTGGGTTTTATTCAAAATTCAAACGTTTATTTCAAACTCAGGGTTCATATTAAATGCAGAACTAAAAGGAGTAGAAAATAAATAAATAAATAAATAAATAAAAGTATATACAGATCAGCAGACAGTCGGCGGTCTTGTAACAACAATAACATACAATATTGGACTCAGTATAAAATGGAACGCCACCACTTCCAAATGCTGGAGTGAAGTGTGAGTGACGAGTTGACAATTGCTGATATAAGATGATTGTTACATGGCAGCAACCTTCTCATCAAACTGTAAACATTGTTACGTATCAACTCGCCAAAAGACGGAATGTTCACAGACACAAACATCTTGCTTGCACTCGACCTTCGTGGTACATCTAATCTTTATCTTTACTGGGGTTGCGCTCCGCGGCCAAAGATGATTTGGAAACTTCCCCGGCAGAGAGCTTCTTTTTGCGGAGCTACTATGGCTGACCGGGGAATTTCTGCCAAATAATCCAGCGGCGGACAGCTGGCCGTCTGAGCTTTTGCAGCGTTGCGCAAACACAGGCACACAGCACGCTGCCGAGCAGCTCGTTTTTGCGCAGCGCCTATGGCTGGCCGGGGAATTTCTGCCAAATAATCCGGCGGCGGACAGCTGCCCGTCTCAGCTTTTGCAGCGTCGCGCAAACACAGGCACGGTGGCGGGCCCAGCCCACCAGTGTTTTCCGCGTGCTTTTGTGCCTAAAACGTTGAAGAACGCGGAGTTTATGTTGGTCAGACACGATGACCAGTGCCCTCCATTGCGCCTGCGCACATGTTGAAAATAGCCGTATGTCACAGTGTTAAAGAATGCTTTAAAAAATTCCTGTATCCAGACGGTGATCCGGATCATCCCCAAAATTTAATCAGTTCTTCCTTGTACCATTTCCAACAACGCCTGAAAGTTTCATGGAAATCCGTCCAAGACTTTTTGAGTTATCTTGCTAACCAACAGACAAACAGACAGACAGACAGACAGACAGACAGACAGACAGACAGACAGACAGACAGACAAACACACAGACAAACCCCGGCAAAAACATTACCTCCTCCTGGCCTTTTCGGCCTGGCGGAGGTAAATATCAACTGCCATTGAAAATAAAGAGTATTCAGTTGGGGTATTCCTGGATCTTAAAAAAGCATTTGATACAGTGGATAATAATTTATTATTAAAGAAACTACAAAATTGTGGTATTAGAGGGGTAGCACTGTCCTGGTTAAGTAGTTACTTAAAGAATAGATATCAGTATGTATGTGTTGGTAACAAAAACTCACAGTTACTGAAGGTTACTTGTGGAGTCCCACAGGGTTCAGTTTTGGGGCCATTAATATTCAATATGTATATAAATGATATATGTAAAGTTTCAGAAAAAATGGACTTAATATTGTTTGCCAATGACACTAATCTATTATGCAGTGGAAGCAATTTGGAACAACTTCTGGATACACTTGGAAAGGAATTAGGAAAGCTTCAACTGTGGTTTGATTCAAACAAATTAACGCTCAATTTAAGTAAGACAAAATTTATAGTCTTTAACAACCATCACAACAACTCAGTATCTAAACTTAGTGGAAATGGTGTAGAGATTGAAAGGGTATCTGAAACTAAATTTCTTGGAGTAATAATTGATAATAAACTGTGTTGGAAATCACATATTAATTATATTAAAGGTAAAATATCCAAGTCAATTGCAATATTACACAGAGTGAAATATTTGCTGAATCAACCCACACTATATACCTTGTATCATTCATTAATACTCCCATACATGACATATTGTAATGAAGTATGGGGAAATACAGATAAAACAAACATATATCCACTCTTTATGCTTCAGAAGAGAGCTATTGGAATAATAAACAAAGCAGCTTACAGGGAACCAACAAACCCACTTTTTCTTAAATTAAAAGCTCTCAAGTTGAAAGATCTGGTTGACTTTAAAACTGCAATAATAATGTTTAAAGTGAAGAATCTATCACTGCCCACAAATATCCAAAAGTTGTTCCAAATAAGGGAGAAACAACATCATTTTAGAGGAACATGTATATTTCAAAAACCTTCAGTGAGAACTACCACCAAGCAACACTGTGTTTCAGTGCAAGGAGTCAGATTATGGAACGATTTTGGACCTGAATTAAAATCATGTACAACGCTTGGACAATTTAAACAAAAACTAAAGGAAGAAATACTCCAAACATATATACAAGATGACATGTAAAATCACATAAGGATTGTCATATCCAGCCTGTGTTGTGTTGTAGCTTAGTTTTTTTCTGTCACATTTTGTCTTAGCTTCGTTTTTTATTTGTAATCGCTCTTGTCTTGTTTTTTTTTTTTTTTTGAATTCTTGGATGGAATATGGGTGGGCAATATAAGCTGCGGCTTCAGCCATCACCCATTTCGGATAACTTATGTTGAATTGTATAATCAGAGGAGTTATTGTCTAATTTGACCTTGTTGGATTTGCTTTCCCCCTTTGTTATATTATTCAGTTTCTTTTAACCTGTACTATCCGAAATAAAGATTCATTCATTCATTCATTCATTCATTCATTCAAGCGCCCACATATATTATCAGGGCCCTGACTTTTGTTCACTTTTACAGCGCAGAACTCCCTTTTAACATCCTGCACCTCAATATTAAAGAGCTGACTGTCTTTGAGTTTCTGTTTCAAATCTTGGGTTTCTGTGCTAAAATCAAAGGAGTCAAAATGACCATAAAAACAATTAAGAGCATTAGCCAGCTCTGTGTCTGAATTAAAACCATCTAAAAACACACGATTACTGTGCTCTGTGCTCTGAAGGCCTGCAATAAGTTTTCATACTGGCCCAGGCTGAACCAAGTTTCTTTGTTGCCATCTTACTTTCCAACTCTGATTTATAATTCTGTTTTGCTCTTAAAATTTCGGACTTCAGCTCTTTTGTGGCAACCTGTAGCTCAGAAACAGACCCCTGTTTAAAGGCAAGTGCTTTCCTTTGTAAGCAGGATTTAACTGATTTTGTAACCCATGGCTTGTTGTTGGGATATATTTTGACACGTTTACGTGGAACGATCGTATTTTTACAGAAAGCCATGTATGAGCATGTGACGTCCACCAAAGAGTCCAAATCATCCCCACAGGGCAGTGTGAACATCTCCCAGTCTGTACAGTTAAAGCATTCCTGGAGGTGGTGCACTGAATCCTCTGTCCACACGTGTACAACTGTGTACAGCAAATGTACACAGTTGTGATCTGAGGATCCTAAAGGAGGAAGGGGGAGTGATTTATAGGCCCTCTCTATGGATCCGTAGCACAGGTCCAATGTCTTTTTTCGCCTGGTTGGGCAGGAGACGTACTGATAAAAGTTTTTAAGTGTCTTCTTTAAAGAAACATGTTTAAAATCCCCAAGAATAAAGTTTGGCGCCTCTGGGGATATTGACTGCAGCCGCTGGACCACATCAAAGACGGTGCTGGAGGCGGAGTCAGCGTCTGCCCTCGGGTGAATGTAAACAGTCGTGATAAAAAGCTGGGGGAACTCGAGAGGCAAATAAAAGGGGCGTAGTGACACAGACAGCAGCTCCACATCGGGTGTACAGATGCCGCCCCCCCCGACGTTTCCCCGTTACCTCTTCCTGCCAATCAGAGCGGAGTGGGGCTCCAAAGCCGTCAATCCACAGGTCCGCGTCCCGGTCATGCGCATTAAGCCAAGACTCGGTATAAGCCATGACACAGCAGTTCTTAAAGTCCTTCTGGTAGCGTACATTCCCTTGAATTTCATCCACCTTGTTCCTCAAAGATTGCACGTTCCCAAAAATCATAGAAGGAAGAGGAATGTTTCCAAACTGACGTCTTCTCAGGCGTAATTTCACGCCTCCACGCTTTCCGCGTTTCCTTCTCCCGTCTCTCTTTTCACCGCTGTGTCCATGAACGTCTCTCAAAATAAAGTCCGGCAGTTGCGGCTTAGACTCAATCACAGACGTTGCATCAACCGTGTTTAAAAGATAAGATAAGATAAGATAAGCCTTTATTAGTCCCACAATGGGGAAATTCCAGGATTGCAACAGCACAGGGATAGCAACACTCAGAGCAACAATCAGAAGGCAAGAAAAAAAGCAAGAGCAGCTAATATACATATGTACATATTACTATAAATATATATATATATACACAGACACACAGTGCAGAGCATTGTAGCTGGATGGAATAAATATATGAGTATATAAACACACAGTGCGGAGCATTGTAGCTAGATGGAATAAATATGTAGATATATAAACACCCACAGTACGGAGCATTGCAGCTAGGTGGAATAAATATGTAAATATATAAACACACACAGTGCAGAGCATTGTAGCTAGATGGAATAATATGTAGATATATAAACACACAGTGCGGAGCATTGTAGCTAGATGGAATAAATATATAGATATATAAATATAAACACACCCAGTGCGGAGCATTGTAGCTAGATGGAATAAATATGTAAATATATAAACACACACAGTGCAGAACATTGTTGCTAGATGGGATGAAACAGCACAACCGTCTACTTAGTTATCCTACATGGTATGATTATGTGCCCATACATATTCTCACTCCCCATAGCGACCGGTATGTTCCTAGTTGTATGCCGGAGGGGACCATTGTGTAAGTCTATTGCGTCTTTTGCATTCAAAAACTATTAGGTTGTTACATCTTTTTGCTATCTCTGCGAGCAGCCCTGCTTAGGTTGTACAGTCTGACAGCCGTTGGTAGGAAGGATCTGCGAAACCTCTCGGTTGTGCACCTGGGATGATGTAGTCTGCTGCTAAATGAGCTCCTCAGTGCATTCAGTATGTCCTGCATAGGGTGGAACTTGGACTCCAGCAGAGATGACAGTTTAGCCACCGTCCTTCTCTCTCCTATCTCCTCCACCGGGTCAAGGCGCTGCCCCAGGACAGAGCTAGCTTTCTTGATCAGTTTGTTCAGTCTCTTCCTATCGGCTGCGGTAATGACACTGCCCCAGCAGACCACTCCAAAAGTGATGGCTGATGCCACCGCCGTGTCATAGAATGTCTTCAGCAGCGCCCCTTGTACACCAAAAGACCTGAGTCTCCTCAGCAGGAACAGCCTGCGCTGTCCCTTCTTGTAGAGTACGTCAGTATTGTGTGACCAGTCTAGTTTATTGTTCAGATGAACACCCAGGTACTTGTAGGATGTCACCATCTCAATGTCTGTTCCCTGTATATTTACTGGTGCTGTGAGGGGTTGTCCATGCCTGCGGCAGTCCACCACCAGCTCCTTAGTTTTCCTCGCGTTGATCTGGAGGCAGTTCCGATGGCACCAGTCCACGAAGTCCTGGATAAGCCCTCTGTACTCAGCTTCATCTCCATTGGAGATGAGGCCAACGATCGCAGAGTCTTCAGAGAACTTCTGTGGATGGCAGTGTGTTGTGTTGTGTGAGAAGTCCGCAGTCTAAAGAAGGAACAGGAAGGAAGCCAACACCGTTCCCTGGGGGGCCCCCGTGCGACTACAGTGTGACTACAGTTGGACATGTTATTCAGAAATTTAAGATCCACGGGACTGTAGCCAACCTCCCTGGACGTGGCCGCAGGAGGAGATGGATAATACGAATGGTAACAAAAGAGCCCAGAACAACCTCTAAACACATTCATGGTGAACTCCAAGGTCAAGGTACATCAGTGTCAGATCGCACCATCAGTCGTTGTTTGAGCCAAAGTGGACTTCATGGGAGACGACCAAGGAGGACACCACTGTTGAAAACAAATCATAAAAAATCCAGACTGGAATTTGCCAAACTGCATCTTGACAAGCCACAAAGCTTCTGGGAGAATGTCCTATGGACAGACGAGACAAAACTGTAACTTTTTGGCAAGGTACATCAGCTCTATGTTCACAGACGCAAAAATGAAGCATAGCAAGAAAAGAACACTGTCCCTACTGTGAAACATGGAGGAGGTTCTGTTATGTTCTGGGGCTACTTTGCTGCATCTGGCACAGTGTGTCTTAAATCTGTACAGGGTACAATGAAATCTCAAGACTATCAAGGTATTCTAGAGAGAAATGTGCTGCCCAGTGTCAGACAGCTTGGTCTCAGTCACAGGTCATGGGTCTTGCAACAGGATAATGACCCAAAACACACAGCTAAAAACACCCAAGAATGGCTAAGAGCCAAACATTGGACTATTCTAAAGTGGCCTTCTATGAGCCCTGATCTAAATCCTATTGAACATCTGTGGAAGGAGCTGAAACATGCCGTCTGGAGAAGGCACCCTTCAAACCTGAGACAACTGGAGCAGTTTGCTCATGAGGAGTGGGCCAAAATACCTGCTGAGAGGTGCAGAAGTCTCACTGACAGTTACAGAAATCGTCTGATTGCAGTGATTGCCTCAAAAGGTTGTGCAACAAAATATTAAGTTAAGGGTCCCATCATTTTTGTCCAGGCCTGTTTCATGAGTTTATTTTTTAAAATAATTCTGTTGAAGCACCATTCAAAAGCATTGTCTGATTTTCATTGGTTAATTTTCATAGAATTTTTATTTATTACCACTTTTGTTAGATTCAAGTTATTTCTGTGACCATTGTGGGTTTTTCTTTCATTAACAGAAGGGTACCAACAATTTTGTCCACGACTGTATATGAGGGATTGTGTTTGTTCATTGGAGTATTGGACTTCTGGGCTATTTCCTGCTTTGTGAGTAAACTGCTAGCACTTCTCTGTGCAGTTCTGCTGCTACGCTTGACAGAAGCGTTTCTCTGTGCGGTATAACTGCTACGCTTTGGCTGTTGCCCAGTTTTTCCTCCTCCTTATGCAGTCGAGCCTCTTAGAGGACACCAGTTCTCCCAAGTGTATATGTGTGTATGTATTATTTGTTTGTGGCCATGGTGCACAGTGGTTAGCCCGCTGTATGCTCGGCGCATCAGCCGTTTTGTGCACATAACTACCTTTTTGTCAGTCTTTATTTTTGGAATTGTCAGCTTTGTGTTCAATAAATGTGTTGTGGTGAAATCCTGCGCTTAAATCCATTCTTCCTTCCCCTCCTCCATGTGTTGTGCAAAAGCACACGGGGAGGCTCATGACAGTCTTGTATTGTTTTTAGAAGGGGAATGTGATTTAGCTGCAGTAACTCTGAGACCCTGGGGGAAATATCTAGTCCTAAATATTTAATATTACTTGATTGTATTGGAATAGTGGTTATATTTGAAAAATTACAATTTATAGGTAAGACTGTTGATTTACCCCAGTTAATAGAGTGGTCTGATAATGCTGAAAATTGATCAATGAGCGCCACTGTCTGAAGAAGAGATCTTTTCAACGAAAATCAATACATCATCAGCATAAAGACTTATCATCTGTTCTTTTTCTCCAGTTTGGATACCTCTGATATCAACATTTTGTCGTATGGCTGCTGCTAATGGTTCAATAAAGGTGGTAAAACATGAGGGAGCGTTGAGCGTCGTCCCTCTGTGTGGCTAAAGTGGTCTTGGGCCCCTTTGTGGATTGTTGAGGAAACACCCCTGGAGCCACTGGAATGGGAGTAGCAGGTGGAAAAATAAAACACCTCTCGTCAGTGGGGAGGGAGACCGAGGGGAGTGGCCTCACAGTGGGAGTAGGAGGCAGAACTGCCAACGGAAAAAAAGTGAAGCGAGGATCTGCTGCGGGAATAGCCGGGCTCGGTGTTCGGGAAGAGGCTGTGGGAGAGGCAAGGCTCTTCCTCTTGTGGTCCGGAGCTGGACGACGCTGCTGCCGCAATGCTGTTGACGACACACACCCTGGCGCTGGAGTAAAGTAGTCTGGAGAGGAGATGGACGTCCACTGAGGAAAGCACCACCGTGACGACTTCGGTCCAGCGGAAGATGCCCTAAATGTCAATGTGGGGAAGGAGCGCTGAAGCATGACGACCATGGACAGGAGCTAAGCATATTGGGAATATCTTCAGAGGCCAGGATGTGCCTCTACAATCCCATAGCTCCATTAATGCTCTCTCAGATTTTCTTGGGACCGCGGGCGGCGAGTGCTTCATCCACGAAACTCTGGATAAAGTCTGCTACCCATTCCTCCTCCAATGTGGAAGACCCCGCTGCCAACCTTCCGGTGTGTGTGTTGGATCGGTGAGCAGGGGACATGATGAGCTCCAACGTGCAGGTGAGTAGAAAAAACACAAAAAGTGAAAAAATGCCTCACTGCAGAAGCTGAATTGTTCAACTGGCGACAGCCATCTGTCATGAATTCCAGCCTCTCTGAGGCAGGAGAGACAAAATCCCTGCAGGGCAAAAGACAAACTCAAGTGCTTTAACTGCAGTGAAAATGCTGAAAATTGATCAATGCGCGCCACTGTCTGAAGAAGAGATCTTTTCAAGGAAAATCAATACATCATCAGCATAAAGACTTATCATCTGTTCTTTTTCTCCAGTTTGGATACCTCTGATATCAACATTTTGTCGTATGGCTGCTGCTAATGGTTCAATAAAGGTGGTAAAACGTGAGGGAGAGAGTGGACACCCCTGCCTAGTACCTCTCTGGAAATTAAAGCTTCGGAAAGTCTGATCATTTGTTCAGACAGATGCAGCTGTTTTAATCCAGTTTATGAAAGATGAACCAAAACCGAACTTGTTTAACACCATAAAAAGAAATTTCCAGTTAACACGGTCCAAGGCTTTCTCTGCATCCAGAGATAAAATTGTAGTTTGTGAAATTGTAGTTTGTAGTTTAGTTTTGTTTGCCGTTGTGTCCGGCAGAGGAGGAAGAGGAACCCTGATGGCGTCTTGCAGTGGAGAAGAGGCCTCACTGTCTTCAGACTGACCGGCAGCACCCTCGATGACCCCAGGCTGGAATACTGCAGCATCCTCAGTTACTCTGGGCTGGAGCACTGCAGCACCCTTGGTGGACCCCTACTG
This sequence comes from Pholidichthys leucotaenia, assembly GCA_020510985.1. NCBI lineage: Eukaryota > Metazoa > Chordata > Actinopteri > Cichliformes > Pholidichthyidae > Pholidichthys > Pholidichthys leucotaenia. The sequence continues at coordinate 223,668,317 of CM035837.1, forward strand.
GGTCATAATTGCACCCACGGTGGGCCCTGACTGGGCCAACGCTGCACCCTCGGTGGAACCCTGGCTGGAGTTTATCCCCATGACAGGTCCATGCAGGAGCGCAGCACCCATGTTGGGCTAACACTGGGGTGCAGCATCTATGAGGATCCCCGTCCTGGGCGCAGCACCCACGGAGACTCAACCCGAGGTGGGACCCACATAACAGCCTTGGGCAGGGGCTGGACCCGGGACAACCTCAGCAGGGAAGGCTGCACCCACAGCCTCATCCGCTGGTTGAATCGGACCCATGGAGACCCCTGGTGATGGTGGATCCTCTCTGGCAACCCTAGGAGAAGGCTTAGGAATAACAGAAGAGATGTGGTTAGGGTCGCCGGCAGCAGTGGAGCCCGGCAAAGTGAGTTCAGATGCCACTGAAGGCTGCATCCGACTCGCTTCACCAAGAGCCAGCAAAATCTCTCCAAAACAGACATTCACTTCTTCACCGCCATCCAGGACTCCGTCGATCCTGACAATAACGTCTTGGACCCGGACTCTAGGAGGTCCAGCTCGGGCTCCCACTCTGCTGCGGTGGCTTCTGCAGCAGGCATGATGGAAACAGCAGTCCTAGTGCCCACAGGCGAAGACTTCAACGCTGGTGACTGATCCGGCTAGGAAGCTGAGGTTTGGCTCTGTTCGGGCTCTGGAGCTGGGTTCTCCAGGGACACCGGCTCCTCCACCATCTGACGGCTCTGTTCAGGGACTGACAGACACGCAGGAAAGATGGGGGAGACACAGAGAACATAGGACAAGAGTTAATAGCTGCAGCTGGATGAGAGAGCCCATCGGACTGCTGAAACTGAGCCTCTCTACCAGGAGATGGACAAGGTTTACCATTATAACGCTGAATAGAATGAAAAAAGACTTGCTGGTCATCCCGGTATTTGACGTTAACAACTGTAGATGACTGGTTGTCATCCCTCTCCATGTCATCGGCAATCCTGACTCTCATTGGATTGTGGAGGAGTCGGCTCTGCCAACGCAGAAATGGGCGGCGTCGGGGAACAGGTGGAAGACCTCTCAGCAGCGAAAGAGCGCACCAAAGTGAACCGTGGAGAAGCCGGTACAGGGCGGAGGATAGCTGACGGAACAGCCAGGGAAAAAAGAACCAAAGGCTGTACCGGTATGGGAGGCTTCTGCTTCGGTGCCAGGGGAAGGGCTGCTGAAGAGGTCGAAGAAGCCCTCTGACGGTCTGAAGTGGGATGCTTCTCTCTGCGTGGAACTAGAGCCAGCGGGCACTCAGGAGAAAGAGGAGACACAGAGACGGTAGGTGGACAGTTCATTACAGCAGCAGGTGGGGAGAGCTCAGGAGACTGCTCTCCCTGAGTCTCCCTACCGGGAATCAGGCAAGACATTTCATCATGAATAGAGGTAGAATGAAATAAAACTTGCCTATTTTCCCAGATCTTGATGTTATCTGCTGCTGTGCATTGAGCGTTGTCCCTCTGTGTGGCTAAAGTGGTCTTGGGCCCCTTTGTGGATTGTTGAGGAAACACCCCTGGAGCCACTGGAATGGGAGTAGCAGGTGGAAAAATAAAACACCTCTCGTCAGTGGGGAGGGAGACCGAGGGGAGTGGCCTCACAGTGGGAGTAGGAGGCAGAACTGCCAACGGAAAAAAAGTGAAGCGAGGATCTGCTGCGGGAATAGCCGGGCTCGGTGTTCGGGAAGAGGCTGTGGGAGAGGCAAGGCTCTTCCTCTTGTGGTCCGGAGCTGGACGACGCTGCTGCCGCAATGCTGTTGACGACACACACCCTGGCGCTGGAGTAAAGTAGTCTAGAGAGTAGATGGACGTCCACTGAGGAAAGCACCACCGTGACGACTTCGGTCCAGCGGAAGACGCCCTAAATGTCAATGTGGGGAAGGAGCGCTGAAGCATGACGACCATGGACAGGAGCTAAGCATATTGGGAATATCTTCAGAGGCCAGGATGTGCCTCTACAATCCCATAGCTCCATTAATGCTCTCTCAGATTTTTTTGGGACCGCGGGTGGTGAGTGCTTCATCCACGAAACTCTGGATAAAGTCTGCTACCCATTCCTCCTCCAATGTGGAAGACCCCGCTGCCAACCTTCCGGTGTGTGTGTTGGATCGGTGAGCAGGGGACATGATGAGCTCCAACGTGCAGGTGAGTAGAAAAAACACAAAAAGTGAAAAAATGCCTCACTGCAGAAGCTGAATTGTTCAACTGGCGGCAGCCATCTGTCATGAATTCCAGCCTCTCTGAGGCAGGAGAGACAAAATCCCTGCAGGGCAAAAGACAAACTCAAGTGCTTTAACTGCAGTGAGGAACATTTACTAACAGAAAAACATGAGAGTCCAAAAAATAACTGAGGACACAAACAAAAACAACAAGAATAACTTACTGTACACACAGATGAGCTTCCAGAGTTACAGAAAACTATGGAGGAGGGGAGGGGAAGACTAAACACAGGGAAATTAGTCCAGTCCAAACATCATGGGTGGCTGCTGCACTGGAGGAGAGTTCAGCAGACAAATAAATAGTGGGGCACTAACGAGCGGCAGGTGCAAGTGGCAGGGTGACCTAATTACCAACTGATTGTAGCTGAGGAAACCTGAAGCACAGCAATCAGCTGGTAAGTGTGTCAGAGAGACGAGAGCAGAACTCTGCCAAGAAACAAGAAAGCAAACCAAAACACAAATATAGAACATAACCAAAAACAGACTTTACAGATAAATAATACTGAAACATAAAGTAAGGGCCTGAGCTCACAACATGACACAGACCAAAAACTAAATCATTGTCATACCCGGCTCTAGGGAGCCGGGCAATCAGAGCCAGGGACAAGCCAGTGAGTCGAGATGTTTTATTTTGGGTGAGGGATAAGGGATGAGGAGAGCACAGACACTCATACAGACGTACATTCTCAGGCTGCACAGCGCAGGGGTAGGTAGCTCGTACCGGACATGGGGGTAACAAGACGTGCATACTCACAGCGGGATACAAACACCGGAATGCTGCAAGGGGAGTAGAGGCTGACACCAGACGAAGGGGCTTCAGCCTAGCAGTGCTTATGTCGCAGCCCCGAGTCATCGAGGCTGCTCCTATTTATCCTCATTGGCAGCGCCCCAGCTGATGAAGACTAATTGGCCCCAGCCGTCCATAATGCTGCCAGCTGGGAGCCTGCTGAGACGCTGCTCAATGGGAAGCAGGGATGAGGGAAAACATGGGCTGAGTGCCGAGACGGCATCTCAACCCATGGTGACAGAGCCTCCCCCTCAAGGTCGGGCTCCTGAACGACCAGGAACATCCCAGCTCCCCCCCCCCCACCCCACCTAGGGTGGGAGGAAGGGAGGCAGGACCGGAGGGGAAGAAGCCAAGGGAAGGACAACACCAATGGGGCAATGTAGGGTAGCGGGAAAAAAAACCCAAATACAACACTGACAAAACAGGGAATAATTAACCCAAGTACAGATGGGGAGAAGAACTGGGTCAGCACGCCGGTTACACACTACTCAGAGAGTACCAACAATGCGTGACCCAGAGCAAGGAAAAAACCCCCACCAAAAAGGTACAGGGCAAAAATGCTGAGTATGGTCAAAAAAAGGGGAAACACAATACACAGCACCAATATAAGTACATACACAGTCACCAAGAAAAGTGAAGGTGACTGGAACAAATGGACAATTACAGAGCATGGTGTTACGGAAAACAAGGCACATGACTCTATAATGAACAAACAGGACATAAAAAGAAATACTGAGTGCAGGCAAAGAAAAACCCACACACACGAATATATAAATACCCACAGTCACCTAAAGAAATGAAAGTGACTGGAATAAATGGATAACTGCAGAGCATGGTCTGAAAGGAAACAAAACATAACTCTACAATGAAAAAACGAGGCTAAAAACATGGCACAAAAAGTAAAATGCTGAGCATGAGCGATGGAAAACACAGCACTATAAAAACGAATCCACCAACAGGACAAAACATTACACCCTAGTGACCTTAATAACAAAAGAAAAAGTGACACCCGAGGTGAATGGCAGGCAGAGTCCAAAAATGGCCGAGATGGCTCCGGAGATCTCCCCGCCCATTGTCCAGCTGGCGAATCAGGGGAAGAGAAATGTTCGGACGGCGAACTCCGGACCCAGATCCCAGGAATCCAGTCCAACGGCAGCCGAACCAGGCCGCCCAAAGGCAAACACAGACCAGTGGGGGGAACCAGATCACCGAACCGAAAGTTTTGCGGGTCGGGTCGTCGACCCGCATCACTCAACCACCAGGACAGTTGAGACGGGCGAAGGATCAGAGCGGATCTCGGTGGAAGAGGCTCAGGGGAGAGCCGATGACGAGGGCGGCGGGCGTCAGGCCGCAGGGAAACGGCCACCTCCTCACCGGACCTGGACAATACTGGGGCAGCACCCATGTCGGACCCCGATCGGGCCTCAGGCGAACCCACGTTGGACCCCGATTGGGTCTCGGGCGAACCCACGTTGGACACTGCACCAGAACCGACCTCCAACGTTGAACCCGGACCCTCCAGCACCACGAGGAACAGCAACTCCTCGCCAGTGACCCTGGAAGAAGGCTCAGAAGAGAAAACAGAACCGGGATCAGGATCACCGGCAGCGCCAGAACCCGGCGAGACGAGCTCAGACGCAGCGGGCGGCTGCACCCTGCTCGTCTCCCCTGGAGATAGGCTGAAGTGCTCAAAGATAAAAAGAGAGAAAGGAAAGGAGAGCACTCGCCTGATCTCGGGTTCTGACGCCGTCCAGGACTGCGAAGATCCAGGATCCGTCGTCAGGAGGTCGTTGTCAGGCTCCCATCTAGCCGCGTCGGGCCCCGCAGCCAGCACGATGGTCAGCGCAGCTTGAGATTCCTCCAGCTCCGGTGACCCCGCCGACGATCCACTCGGCATGAAGCCAGAAGAATCTCGTCCCGCTGGACCGAACCGCTCCTCCGTGGAGACCCGGGGATGCTCAATCGTCGGCGTAGACTCCACGCAGCAGTCAGTCCTCCTCCTCCGTCCGCAATGTAGCTGCGGAACCACAGGCCCTCTCCATATCCCACCACGTTGACACGGAGCCGGGGACCGCTCGGCGGAGAGAGACACAGAGGATGCGGGATTAGGAATACAGGTTACAGCAGGTGGGGAGAGTTCAGGGAGCTGCGAACCCTAAACTTCTCCTCCAGGGATGTGACAGAGCAAATCATTAAGCAGGTGTGAAAAAACAGTGACTTGCCTGCCCCCTGGAGGTTGAGTATCGCCTGCTGTAGTGGATTCTGCTTCTTCCTCTCCCCGCCCGGCGATAACGGAGGACCCCCCGGGAATTCGTCTGAGGATCGCTCGCGTTGTCTCCAGCAGAGAGCTCGCCAGGCCGGGATTCCAGGCACACACAGCAGTCAGGGAGCGCGTCGAGGAGGAGGGGAAAACAGCCGGGGTGAGCCAGCCCAAATGTCCAGGAATGACAGCGGGGGAACGAGGCTCAGGGAACGAGGCTGTAGAATCTCCACACTGACGAGGCGAAGGGATGACAGCTGCGTGGGAGGAACGGTCCTGACGATAGCCCAGAACTGGATCCGGACGAGGTTCGTGCAAAGGTGACTCGGCGATGTGATGGCGGCTATTCCCAGGGAACGAAGCGAGGGGGAAACCCAGGATTCGCCGCTCCAGATCAGAGATCGAGGCGAGGAAGGCGCCGAGCACGGGAAAGCTTCGTAGCCCTGAAGTCCTCTCCATCAACCTCACTGCCGCCGCCACATGCCAGAAGGTGGTGGCAGGAAACACAGTAGAGCTCGCGACAGCCACTCGACCCCAGACATAACTGCTGTCAGCTGCGGCTCCTTGAAGGGAATCCCGAGTGACGTGGCGCAGGTCGGGGAAAGCCCTCTGGTTGGCGCAAACTCCCGGACTGGAATAGCGGCAGGAACGGGACTCCGAAGCGGGGAAAGGCATCGCCCACTTCGACTTCCTGCCGGGATTTCCATCCACCCCGTGGAGCTTCTCTCGCTGTGTACCTGCAGCGTCTATCCTGGCGCTGTCCTCCAGATGGAACACAGAATGAGGGTGACAGTCCAGGAATTCCTCAGCACGGCCCGGATGCCAGCGTCTCGCGTTGGAGGCGTCGTGCAGGGTGAAGAACGTCCCGTCGACAGCCTCCGAGATGGACCTCAGCTCGTCGCCCTGGCGCCGGAAGTGACTCCTGGGAAACGGCATGCTAGCAGCGCTGACACCCGGACAGAAAGGTACATTTCCATGGCGACTCACGGCCGCCGGTAGCTCCTCTGGCTGCGACATACTGTCATACCCGGCTCTAGGAAGCCGGGCAATCAGAGCCAGGGACAAGCCAGTGAGTCGAGATGTTTTATTTTGGGTGAGGGATAAGGGATGAGGAGAGCACAGACACTCATACAGACGTACATTCTCAGGCTGCACAGCGCAGGGGTAGGTAGCTCGTACCGGACATGGGGGTAACAAGACGTGCATACTCACAGCGGGATACAAACACCGGAATGCTGCAAGGGGAGTAGAGGCTGACACCAGACGAAGGGGCTTCAGCCTAGCAGTGCTTATGTCGCAGCCCCGAGTCATCGAGGCTGCTCCTATTTATCCTCATTGGCAGCGCCCCAGCTGATGAAGACTAATTGGCCCCAGCCGTCCATAATGCTGCCAGCTGGGAGCCTGCTGAGACGCTGCTCAATGGGAAGCAGGGATGAGGGAAAACATGGGCTGAGTGCCGAGACGGCATCTCAACCCATGGTGACAATCATAATACAAGAATAAAATAACACAACACCAAAAAGATGTAAATAATACTATAAATACAGAATGACTGATAATGAATAGACAGGACAATAAGGACAACCTAAGAATACAACACTCCACAAATAAACAGAGACTAGACACAGTATACCATAAATGCCTGCAACATAAACAAAGAAGCAGACAACCAGAAAAGGACAAAACTCAAACTGAGAACTAAGATACAAATAGGAGAACTGAGGAAGGCTAAAGATACAAACCAATCACCCCTGCCAAGGACAGAAAGTATAAATTCCGGAAAACACAAAAGAGTACAAAATAAAACAGAAATACAACAAAACCCACGCAAAGAAAACATAACAGGAAATAAACACCAGAAATAAGCGGATGACACTCAATACAAAGAAAACCCAGAAGAAGGAATACAGAACAAAATAAGGACAGTCTGACGTGTGCGCCCGGTGCTCCCCCAGGCCCCACTTCATGACACATTGTGCTTTCTTTTATTAGTATAAAACGGTCACTAATTTACTTAATTGTGTCTCTACTATTGATGAGCAATGAGTTTAAAAGATACACTACCGTTCAAAAGTTTGGAGTCACTTAGAAATTTCCTTATTTTTGAAAGAAAAGCACTGTTTTTTTCAATGAAGATAACTTTAAACTAATCAGAAATACACTCTATACATTGCTAATGTGGTAAATGACTATTCTAGCTGCAAATGTCTGGTTTTTGGTGCAATATCTACATAGGTGTATAGAGGCCCATTTCTAGCAACTATCACTCCAGTGTTCTAATGGTACAATGTGTTTGCTCATTGCGTCAGAAGGCTAATGGATGATTAGAAAACCCTTGTGCAATCATGTTAGCACAGCTGAAAACAGTTTAGCTGGTTAGAGAAGCTATAAAACTGACCTTCCTTTGAGCAGGTTGAGTATCTGGAAAAAATTATTATTTTAAATACAAATCATTATTTCTAACCTTGTCAACGTCTTGACTATATTTTCTATTCATTTTACAACTCATGGTGGTAAATAAGTGTGACTCTTCATGGAAAACATAAAATAATTGTCTGGGTGACCCCAAATTTTTGAACGGTAGTGTATATCACGGGCTGCACGGTGGCGCAGTGGTTAGAATCAGAATCAGATTTATTGCCATTGTTCATGTAGTACACAAACTAGGAATTTGTCTCGGTGCAATGCTGCAACATTAAACATGATAAAATAAAATAAATAAAAAAACTATACATCCAATAAAGTGTAGAATAAGAATGAGTAATACTAGTCAAAGCAGTTTTTAAATATATTAGCGAGCAGCAGATATTGTGGAGTACCACATAGTGCAGTCGGTAATGCAAAAGAAAACAGTGATGATTGACATGAGTCTGGTTGAGCTGCTGTACATAGTGCACGAGAGTCAATAAGTCACTTATTGTTCAGCAGTCTGATGGCAGAGGGGAAGAAGCTGTTCATGTGTCGGGAGGTTTTAGTCTGAATGGACTGAAGTCTTCTGCCTGAGGGAAGGGGGGCAAACAGTACGTGACCAGGGTGTGAAGGATCGGCTATGATCCGGCCAGCACGCCTCCGGGTCCTGGAGATGTACAGGTCCTGGAGAGATGGGAGCTTGCAGCCGATCACCTTCTCAGCAGTGCGCATGACGCGCTGCAGCCTTAGTCTGTCCCTGGCAGTGGCTCCTTTGTACCACACGGTTATGGAGATGGTGAGGATGGACTTGATGATGGCTGTGTAGAACTGCACTAACATCTTGGTGGGTAGCTTGAGCTTCCTCAGCTGCCGCAGGAAGAACATCCTCTGCTGGGCCTTTTTGATGAGGGAGCTGATGGTCGGCTCCCACTTGAGGTCCCTGGTGATGGTGGTGCCTAGGAAGCGGAAGGAATCTGCAGTGGTGATGGGAGAGCCTGTGAGGGTGAGGGGGGGCAGAGGGGTTGTGACTTTCCTGAAGTCCACAATCATCTCCACTGTCTTCAGAGCGTTCAGCTGCAGGTTGTTGTGGCTGCACCAGGACGCCAGCTGGGCCACCTCTCTCCTGTAAGCGGACTCGTCGCCATTGGAGATGAGCCCGATGAGGGTGGTGTTGTCCGCAAACTTGATCAGCTTGACAGACTGGTGGCTGGAGGTGCAGGAGTTGGTATAAAGGGAGAAGAGTAGGGGGGAAAGTACACAGCCTTGGGGTGATCCGGTGCTGATGCTAACAGAGTCTGAGACAGTCTTTCCCAGCCGCACATGCACTGCAGCAGCACAGTTTACCCTTGGCCGGGGGATCATGGGATCGTGGGTTTAATCCCAGCCCCCGACCAACAGTGATCTGTGTGGAGTTTGCATGTTCTCCCCGTGTTTGCGTGGGTTTACTCCGGGATTTCTCCGGTTTCCTCCCACATGCCAAAAACATGCAGGTTAGGTTAATTGGAGACTCTAAAGTGGCCCTAGGTGTGAATGTGTGTGTGAATGGTTAAGGGATAGCGCCGTATTGTGGCTGCTTCATCCATCCAGGTGGTGGATGACCCTCAATTTCCCCTCTGGGGATCAATAAAGTATACTAAATCTAAAAATAAATAAATAAATATCAAAAACTAATAAACCAATGACAATTTTCAAAGAAATTGCTAGGAAAAGGTTACAAATTTACACAATAAATACCAGGTTTTTGAGAAAAAAAACCTCACAAAATGGAGCTAAAATCACAATTTTTTTTGGGGGGGGGGGTCAAATCTATCAGAAAATAGCTGGAAAAGTTAAGAGAAAAAAAATTCAAATTTATAAGAAAAAAATATAAATTCACAAATTTATGAGGGAAAAACCTCAAAGAAGTGAGAATAAACTTATTACTAAAGAAATGTTTTTAGTAGAAACTTTCTTACTATTGTTTCTGGTGAGTACTCAAACTTGAGTGCTTATAAATTACTCGAACAGTTTCTGACTACTGTACCCATCTCTGCACATGGCAGTTATCAAACATCTTTGTATCATTTCTCTCTTTCAGAAATCTTATCACACCAGGATACGAGGAACCATCTCTGAAGTCCTTCACTGTCCAACAGTCACACAAGTTAGTAAAGGTTATTTTCTATTGTAAACATTCAACTCAGCAGAGGAGGTAATGTACATTAATCACTGTGAGTTTTTTTAATCCAGCAAACTGTAATTTCCCAGTCTGGGCTCGATAAAGAACATCGATCTATCTATCTAAACTGTAATGGTATGAGGTGAGCAAGCACGCGTGCGCGCGCGCACACACACACGCACACACGCACACACACACACACACACACACACACACACACACACACACACATTAATCATCTCCTATCTGCTTCAGCTGTGCAGCCACTAATGCTCCTAATATTGAGATGACCTCCAAAAAAAACTTTAGGTTTGATAGTCGGATCCCACAAAACCTTGGCATGATTTACAATTTGAAACATTTTAGTAGTTTGTTGTTTTTCAGCCACAGTTTTTATCCCATACCTATTCTGTTATGTAACAGTTTTACCAGGCTTATGCAGTTTGAGTCTTGTTGTAATAATTTTTCCTGCGTCGATGTCACTGGCATCCCGGGAGACTCCACTGATGCCATTCCCCTTCAGATGGGCCACTGCTGTGCCAACGTCCGGGTAGACCTTTCCTGCGTTGATATCACCGGTGTATTTGGAGATCTGACCAACATTAGCCTCCTCTGGATGGGCCGCTGGTGCATTGGTGTCCAACAGGGCCAGGACGACGGCAACACCCAGCCGCTTGGCCGCAAATCGTCAACATGGCTCAGCCCAGCAAACATCCCTCAATGAAAGAGACAGTGCTGTATTGCCATCCAGGGAAAAAGGGCCAAAACTGACATTCAGCCATCGGGCTCCAAGATGTCGACGGAGCTCCGTTTGATGGACATCCCCCACTGGGAAAGCCGCTGCTGTGCCGATGCCATCACAGTGCCGTTACGCCACGATTCATCCTCCCAACTCCGCCTGGCAGACCCACCCCACCAGGTAAGCCACTGGAGCACCAACATCCTGGGTACCCGGGTCGTGCCGACCTTCAATTGCTAGATGCCGTGCTGTCGGGAAGGGTCTGCCAAAACGGCCGCTGTTGTTGTACTGGTGTTTGGAGGGACCATGTGCTGCGGATTCCATTGCAAACAGTTTAGCTGTGGTTGCCGAGTTAGCCACTTTAGCTGCTGTAATTGCTGCAGGGGCCAGGTTGGCCAAATTTGCTGAAATTGTCGTTCTGGTTGCGATATTCAGGTCTTCCCGTTTATTTGCAGTTGTTTGGCTAGCTGTTGACCAGGTTGGCCATTTTAGCAGTGGTTGTTGGGCTGGCTGCACTGGCCCAACTGGGTTTCCATTGTCCAAAGGCTGTGGGCCTGGGTTCGCCCCACATCTCCTGCTAATAATATCATGGCTGCTAGGTAGATTGACCCCAAAGCTGTCCTTCCAGGGCTTACTTGTACCTGTTTTGCAGGAAGCCCCCAGGCACGGCCATTGTCCAGAAATGTAGAGTACAGCAGATATTGTTGGTGAGTGACCGTAGCATCGTGGTTTTCAATTCTGAGGTGCCGCCGCCTTGATAGTAAAAGTAGACAGACAGTTAAAACAGCACCAACTATCCAGTGTTCCGGTGGTTGTTGAGTCTATTTTGTGAAAAAAGTAGGTCTTAAAGATACAGGTTGAGGAGGTTTAAAAGGAGATTTAAGAGAAGTGTATGCAGCACCATCCAGTCTACGTGTGCATTCAGCCACCATGTTGCCACTAGTCCCGCCAGTGAAAAGAAGTCATGTTTGTTGTCATTCAGTCCATCGTGTACAGTAGAAGGAAATTACGTTTCTCCTGTCTACAATGCCAATCACATGTAGAATCAGAGGGGTCACTGCCATGCAAGGCGCCACCACAAACAACTTCTTCCCCCAATCTCTTACACCGAGCACAAAGCTAGAAGGCGGGAAGTACCATTTTTATATGGTCTTTGGTATGACCCGGCAGGGACTTGAACCCCCAACCTCTGTTTGTGGGGCGGATGGCTCTATCAACTAGGCCACCACTCTGGTGGCTAGTAAGTTACATAATCCCCAAAAAACAACAACAAAATATAACAATGGCAATAAATGAAACTGAATGGAAGGAAATCACCTCCTCAAATGACATAAATCACAGCAATACATTTTTTATAATGAAAATCAAAGAGGTTATTGTGGCATTTTCCAACAAAGGAAACAACAGAAGAAGAATCAACTTACCATGGCTCAACTCCAAATGTCTCCAACTAATGAATATCAGAAATCATCTTCTTGAAATAGCTCTAAAATCAGGTTTATCAACAGACAGAAAGACAAAAATTACGTCTGCAAGAAATAAGGGAACACAAACTCTGTGGAAGCTGAAGGCAAACTTTTTTATAATCATTACCGAAAATGCAAAAGGAGATGCCGAAAAAAAAACTGGAATAATATTAACAAACTGACTAATAAACAGAACAAAAAAGACGACGGAGACATGGAACTTAATATTAATAACAAATTGCTACAGAATCCCACGGTCATTGCTTCAGAGTTTAACAACTTTTTCATAAACTCTGTGCTAGAAATATCCAAATCAGTTAATCCACCTGATCATAATTCCAGTCCTATTAACTCCTCACAACCAGTTTTTGATATATTAGAAATAACTGAAAATGAAGTCGCAAATATCATCAGCTCATTGAATAGCTCAAAGGCAACAGATCAACATGGTCTTAACACCATTTTTTTTAAAAAAGAAAATAAAGAATCTCTCATTTGTCCAATTACTCACGTCTTCAATCTGTCAATCAAACATGCTGTTGTCCCAACTGCTTGGAAGGTAGGAGTGGTCAGACCAATTTTCAAAATAGGGAGTAAAACTGATACAAACAACTACAGACCAATCAGCATCTTACCTGTCATCTCCAAAATAACTGAAAACTGGGTGGCCGCGCTATTATGTGAACAAATGAATTATGGAAACACCCCCCCTGCATCACGTACAGTTTGGGTTCCATGCCCACCATTCAACAGAGTCTGCAATAAGCTTGTTTGTAGTGAAAACTAAATCTTTCTTAGAAAAGTGCAGTTGTGTATGTGCTGTGTTCTTAGATCTGAAGAAGGCGTTTGACACCGTTGACCACAACATACTTTTAACCAAACTTACTCAGTTTCATTTTTCAGAACATGCTATCAAATGGATGGAATCCTATTTAACTGACATACAGCAATGTGTAATGGTCAACAGTGTCAAATCACCATATTTGAAATATCAAATAGGTGTCCCACAAAGCTCCATACTTGGACCAATATTATTCTCCCTATACATAAATGATTTACCAAATGCTTGCAGAAACATTCATATGCAAATGTATGCAGATGACACGGTAATATTCACAACTGCAAAAAAACCACACAAGAAGCCACGTGTATTTTTACAACAGCGATGACCCAAATCCATGACTGGTGGAATAACTCATGTCTGTCCTAATTTCTCATGCGCCATTAGACAGCACAAGAAGGAGGAAATGGGAAACCCAAGAGCGAGAGTAGAATATGCACTTTTATTATCCTCCTTGAGTTGGGCAGTGTGATATCAATGATGACATTACTGGCATAATGGAGCACACTTGCCTGAACTTGGGCTCCACTGCCGTCCAGGACTCCAGCAATTTAGGGTGGTGGGCTCTCCCGGTCCGTCGGGTGCTACCCCTCCTTCGACCTCCTCGGGAACACCTGGACCCGCATCGTCGTCCATGGGCAACCCAGGTAGTAGCAGCTCCACTCCGGTGACCCTAGGAAGGAGCTCGAAGGGGATAGGAGATAAGATAAGATAAGATAAGATAAGATAAGCCTTTATTAGTCCCACAACGGGGAAATTCCAGGATTGCAACAGCACAGGGATAGCAACACTCAGAGCAACAATCAGAAGGCAAGAAAAAACAAGCAAGCAAGAGCAGCTAATATACATATGTACATATTACTATAAAATATATATATACACACACACACACACAGACACACAGTGCAGAGCATTGTAGCTGGATGGAATAAATATATGAATATATGAACACACAGTGCAGAGCATTGTAGCTAGATGGAATAAATATGTAAATATATAAACACCCACAGTATGGAGCATTGCAGCTAGGTGGAATAAATATGCAAGTATATAAACACACACAGTGCGGAGCAATGTAGCTAGATGGAATAATATGTAGATATATAAAAACACAGTGCGGAGCATTGTAGCTAGATGGAATAAATATATAGATATATAAATATAAACACACCCAGTGCAGAGCATTGTAGCTAGATGGAATAAATATGTAAATATATAAACACACACAGTGCAGAGCATTGTTGCTAGGTGGGATGAAACAGCATAACCGTCTATTTAGTTATCCTACATGGTATGATTATGTGCCCATACATATTCTCACCCTCCATAGCAACCGGTATGTTCCTAGTTGTATGCCGGAGAGGACCATTGTGTAAGTCTATTGCATCTTTTGCATTCAAAAAAAAAAAAAAAAAAAAAAAGAGGAGGAGGAGAGGAGGAGTGGTTTGGGTTGCCAGCAGCGGCAGATTCCGGCGAGGGAAGTCCGGATGTGGCTGGGGCCCTCACCCGACTCTCCTCCCCAAGAGCCAGACAAGATCTCTCAGTCATAGACAAATGAACTACAGGAGAGATTACTTGCCTGTGCTCAAGCTCTGCCGCCATCCAAGACTCTGACGATGATGCTCCAGGTCCTGTCGGCTGGAGATCTGGTCCAGGGAGTGACTCCGTGGTGGCAGCCCCCGCAGAAGGCATGATGGTGATAGCAGTCGTGGTACTCTTGTGCACCGTCCTCAATGCCTCCGGCTCCTCTGGCATGGCGGCCGGGACCGACCTCTCCGCTGGCCCATGGGCTGGACCCTCCTGGGCCTCCGGCTCCTCTTCCCCCGAGCAACCTGTATCCAGAACCGGTGGGCTCAAAGGGGCATACAAAAAGGAATTGATGAGGTCGAGTACAGGAGCACTATATGCCGCTGGGACGGAGCACTCAGGGGACTGCACACTTGAAGCCTCCTCATCAGGAGGCAGGCAAAATTGTTCATCAGACATGAAAGTTAAATGAGAAATCACTTGCCTGTCCTCCTGGCCTGGAATGTCCTTGGCGGCCTTTGGGACATCCCCCTTCCTCTCCGGGCGTTCCTCCTCTTGCTGCACCTGTGGGACTGGAAGCCTCTTCCGGTAGGAGTTCCTCCTCCTCTTCTCCCCGGACAGCTTGGGAACCAAATAGTCCGGGATACGAAGCGTCATACTGGACCACAAGTCCGCCGTGCCGAGATGCTCCGTCTTCTCTGAAGAGGGAGGCGGAGTGGCCACTGGAAGCTCGAGTGCTGGGGGATCCTCATCCGGCTCGTCCTCCATCCGGCAACTGAGACGGGCCAGTCTCTGCTCCACCTTCACCCAGTGCTCCTCCTTAACCCGGTGGTCTAGCTGAGCAAGCAGGGCCAACCACTCCTCCTCCATCGACGAACCCGTGGATTGGGTAGGCATGGGGGGTGGAACCCTCACTGCCGGAGAAGCACGTCCTCGGGCCTCTCTCTCACGGCGCTCCTCCTAAATCCGATGGTTTACCATGACCAGCAACCCCAGTCTCTCCTCCTCCGTCATCACGTCCGAGGATTGGGTGGGCACCGGTCCGGGAGATGAAAGGGGTCCGAGGGGAGAGGAGGTCTTCCTTCGACGAGAGCGTCTCTTCTGATGGGTGGCTGGCTCCGATGGCAGAGAGGCACTCTCTGGCCCCACGTCTGGAAGGGGAAGGATGGCAGAGAGGATGGCGTCCACCCTAGGAATTACTCGGAGGTTAGGATAGCGCCGCTTGATGTCCTCTGCAACGAGTCGTGCCCACTGCTGGTCCTCAGGAAACTGAGACCACTGAAAGGTGAAGATCGCCTCCTCCAGCAGGTCCTGGGCTCCCTGCTCCTCATCTGTCCAGATCATAATGCCAACAACTCGAGGAGGAAAGGGTAAAGAAGGTAAAAAGGGAAAAGAAAAACCACAATTCTACTCCGCTGTTTTTTTTTTCTGTGGTTGCAGCATTCCGTCATAATTCCTCGTGTGCTATTACGCGGTGCACGAGGGAGGAAATGAGAAACCTAAGAGCGAGAGTAGAATGTGCACTTTTATTAACAAAGCCCATGAAAATAACAAGTCCAGTTTTAACCACAAATACAGAGAATTATTCTGATGAGAAAATGGCTACCAGACATACAGGGCGCCTCCCGGATGCTCTACAGCCCGGCGATGAGAAAGCCTAGGGCTGCAGAGCAGCTGTTGGCACAGGGGATAAAGGCAAGCAACTTATGGAACTGGGGCGATCCGGAGCTTCCCATGTAGTCTGGCGGATGAGGGAGACAAGCTGGGTCAGCCGCGAACACCCAGGGATTGAACGTCTGAAAATGTCAGGCTGAATACGTGGAGGTAATAATACAACACTCATGGAGAACTCGCTGCCATGAATGAGGGTGAATGCTGCAACGAGCTCTTCCTACTAACTCCTCACTTTAATAATAATAAACTTAACGAGGGAAGAGATCGCCGGTGTGGAAATGTGTGGGCTGGACAAATGAACCCCAGGTGTGCATGAGTCAGTGTCAGCGTGTGTGGATGAGAATGAATGGAGTGTGTGTGTATGTGTGTGAAAAACCCAGTAATGACGAGGACAGCTGATGGCACTAGACAGGAGAAGGGGGCATGCCAGAGCTGTCAGGAAGCGAAGGCCAAAAGCTCCCTGACGCGCCTGATTGAAAACAGGGCAAATAAATAGTAAGTCAGAACTGGGTTTGGAACAGCCAAACCCAGATTCATGACAATGTCTCCTACTAAACACTAAAAAAACTGATTCCATTATTCAAGGATTCAAAGATTTCTATTTGCCAGTACTACTATACATACAGGACAATGCATACATATACATTCTACTACATACTACATACATACTACTATACATACAGGACATACAGGAAAATTGAAATGGTGTTTCTCTCTCTCTTCAGTAGTGTGCACAATATATAAAAAAGAAAAAGGAATAAGGATTGAAAAACAACAACAGCAGTCTATGTACAGTATATGCAGTGGGGCAAAAAAGTATTTAGTCAGCCACCAATTGTGCAAGTTCTCCCACTTAAAAGATGAGAGAGGTCTCCAATTTTCATCATAGGTATACCTCAACTATGAGAGACAAAATGAGAAAAAAAAATCCAGAAAATCACATTGAAGGATTTTTAATGAATTAATTGGTAAATTCCTCAGTAAAATAAGTATTTGGTCACCTACAAACAAGCAAGATTTCTGGCTCTCACAGACCTGTAACTTCTTCTTTAAGAGGCTCCTCTGTCCTCCACTCATTACCTGTATTAATTGCACCTGTTTGAACTCGTTATCAGTATAAAAGACACCTGTCCACAACCTCAAACAGTCAGACTCCAAACTCCACTATGGCCAAGACCAAAGAGCTGTCAAAGGACACCAGAAACAAAATTGTAGACCTGCACCAGGCTGGGAAGACTGAATCTGCAATAGGTAAGCAGCTTGGTGTGAAGAAATCAACTGTGGGAGCAATTATTCGAAAATGGAAGACATACAAGACCACTGATAATCTCCCTCAATCTGGGGCTCCATGCAAGATCTCACCCCGTGGGGTCAAAATTATCATGAGAACGGTGAACAAAAATCCCAGAACCACATGGGGGGATCTAGTGAATGACCTGCAGAGAGCTGGGACCAAAGTAACAAAGGCTACATCAGAAACACACTACGCCGCCAGGGACTCAAATCCTGCAGTGCCAGACGTGTCCCCCTGCTTAAGCCAGTACATGTCCAGGCCCATCTGAAGTTTGCTAGAGAGCATTTGGATGATCCAGAAGAGGATTGGGAGAATGTCATATGGTCAGATGAAACCAAAATAGAACTTTTTGGTAAAAAACTCAACTTGTCGTGTTTGGAGGAGAAAGAACACCATACCTACTGTGAAGCATGGGGGTGGAAACATCATACTTTGGGACTGTTTTTCTGCAAAGGGACCAGGACGACTGCTCCGTGTAAAGGAAAGAATGAATGGGGCCATGTATCGTGAGATTTTGAGTGAAAACCTCCTTCCACCAGCAAGGGCATTGAAGATGAAACGTGGCTGGGTCCGGGTCTTTCAGCATGACAATGATCCCAAAAACACCGCCCGGGCAACGAAAGAGTGGCTTTGTAAGAAGCATTTCAAGGTCCTGGAGTGGCCTAGCCAGTCTCCAGATCTCAACCCCATAGAAAATCTTTGGAGGGAGTTGAAAGTCTGTGTTGCCCAGCGACAGCCCCAAAACATCACTGCTCTAGAGGAGATCTGCATGGAGGAATGGGCCAAAATACCAGCAACAGTGTGTGAAAACCTTATGAAAACTTACAGAAAACGTTTGACCTCTGTCATTGCCAACAAAGGGTATATAACAAAGTATTGAGATGAACTTTTGTTATTGACCAAATACTTATTTTACCGAGGAATTTGCCAATTAATTCATTAAAAATCTTTTAATGTGATTTTCTGGATTTTTTCTTCTTATTTTGTCTCATAGCTGAGGTATACCTATGATGAAAATTGGAGACCTCTCTCATCTTTTAAGTGGGAGAACTTGCACAGTTGGTGGCCGACTAAATACTTTTTTACCCCACTGTATACAGAACAGTAGAGCAGTAATACTCGTAGTACAAAGTTCAGTGCAGTAGTGTAGGTGCAGACAGTGACAGATAGTACTGCACATGATCAGTATTACAATGACAGACAGCAGCAGGTATGGCATTTGTGCAAATGATTGCAGTAAAGTGCAGAGACATACAACAGCAGATGTGTTACTGTTGGCGTGCCAACAGTGAGGTAGTTGGTGTGCCAACAGCTGAGGTAGTTATTGTGTGGGTGAGTGCCTTACGGTCGGGGGGGAGGAGGAAGTGGACAGAGTTCACAATCCTAATTGCCTGAAGAGCAGAGCTGTTCAGCAGTCTTGTGGAGTGGGCCTGGAGGCTCCCGCACCTTTTCCCTAAGGGCAGGGAGTTAAAGAGGGAGTGTGAGGGGTGGGAGGTGTCACCTGCAATGTTGATGGCTCTGCAGGTAAGGCGGGTGAGATAGATGTCCGAGAGAGGTGGCAGAGGGACACCGATGATCTTGCTGGCTGCTTTCACTGTGTGTCGTAGTGTCTTCCGGCAGGAGGTGGTAGAGCTTCCATACCATACCATGATGCAGCTGGTGAGGATGCTCTCACTGGTGTCCCGGTAGAATGAGCACATGATGGGGGTGGGACTTGTGCTCTCTTCAGTTTGCAGAGGAAATGGAGGTGAGTTTGAGCCTTTTTGGCCAATGATGTGGTATTGTTTGACCAGCAGAGGTCCTCAGAGATGTGCACACCCTGGAACTTGGTGCTGCTTTCCACAGCTGCTCCATCGATGATCACAGGGGAATGCTGTGTGTGTCCCCTCCTGAAGTCGACAACAATCTCCTTGGTTTTTCCCAATTTCAGGAAGAGATTATTGTTTTTACACCACTGGACCTGTTGGCTCACCTCATTTCTGTAGTTGGCCTCCTCATTGTTGGTGATGAGGCCCACCACCATTGTGTCGTCTGCAAACTTGATGATGTGGCTGGTGTTGTAGGCTGGTACACAGTCATGGGTCAGCAGGGTGAAAGGCAGTGGGATGAGCACGCACACTTATAGGACCCTTGTACTCAGTGTGATGGTCTTGGATGTGCTGCTGCCAACCCGCACGTTCTGTGGCCTCCCTGTGAGAAAGTCCAGCACACAGTTACAGAGAGAGGTTTTGAGTCCCAAGTGTCTGAATTTTTGTATTAGGTGTTGGGGGATGATTGTGTTGAATGCTGAACTGAAGTCAAAGAACAGCATTCACACGTAGGAATTCTTTGAGTCCATGTGGGTGATGGCTGGATGGAGAGCAGCAGCGATTTGGATCTGTTTGATCTGTATGCAAACTGAGATGGGTTGTGGGAGGAAGGGAGGATGGATTTGATGTTCTGCATGACCAGACACTCGAAGCACTTCATTATGATGGGGGTCAGTGCTACTGGCCAGTAATCACTGTGGCTGGATGGAATGGGTTTCTTTGGGACTGGTATTACGGTGGCATTACGGTATTATGGTATGATGTTTACCAAACAACGATCAAATATTACAAACTCAAACATTTTCTTATAAGGGGAGGAGCTGCAACTAGTCAAGGAATTTAAGAACCTCGGCGTGATTTTAGACTCCTCTTTATCCTTTAAAAAAAAGCATCAAAAAAATCTCAAACATAATCAAATTCAATCTTAGAAATTTTAAGTAAATTAGACCATCACTGACAGTTAGTGCAGCCTAAATGTTTCTGTATGCAATGATCTTTTCACACATCGATTACTCTTTTACCAACTGGTCACTCACTGGTGTAACCATAATCAAACCCACTGAATCTTTATGCAAAAAATCCATAAAAATCTTTGATAAGAAAGAGCCCACATATCATTGTTGTCACTTAGTTAACTTAATCCTCTCTTGGCCACTTAACTGACCTTTGCGGCCAATCGTCTGAAGGCAGGGCGATCTTGGGTAGGGCGATGAGGTCAGCCAGTGGTTTTATTATTGCAATCTGGGTTGTCCAGGACAGTCTTGGTTGACCTCAGGGGTGATGCCAGCCCTGGGGGGGGCGGTCGAGTGCTGGTGGAGAGGGCCTGCTTGATCAGTGTCCCGTCTTCCAGCCTGGCCACGTGACTGAGGAGCTGCAGCCTCCGTCTACTGATGACGGTGGAGATGGGGATAGGACAGCCAGCCCTCCTGTAGACCTCATCATTTGTGATGTGGTGGAACCATCGGATGCCAAGGATGTTACGGAGGCAGGTCCAATGGAATGTATCCAGATGGTGGGTGGTTGTGGTGGACAGGGTCCACGTCTTGGACCCGTAAAGGAGGACAGGGATCACACAGGTGTTAAAGATTCATAACTTTGTGGTCGTGTGGATCTTCCCGCTCCACCATACTCTCTAGAAGCAGCCAAAAGCACTGTGAGACAGCTGCAGGCGGAGAATAATCTCTGGGTCTGATGAGCATGTCACATGTCACATTTACAAGAAATACAATTTTCTGTCTTTTGAAAATGATAAAACTCTCATATGTGCCTGTTCAATTTATAAAATATTAAATGGCTATGCACCACCACCCCTGGGAGAATATGTTACACTGAGAACTGTCACCGGAACAACCACCAGAGCAATCACAAGAGGAGACTGAGGTCCCCCACAGACGCACCACATCTGCTCAATCTCTGCTATCAGTGAGGGGCACCAAGATCTGGAATAACACCACCTGCAATCAGAGAATGGACCACACTAAACACTTTAACGAGTCATCGTAAAAACTGGCTTTTAAACAAACAAAACTCTACCCATAACTAATGGCTGCTCTGCGACATATGCATCTATCTATCTATCTATCTATCTATCTATCTATCTATCTATCTATCTATCTATCTATCTATCTACAGTATATATATATATATATATATATATATATATATATATATATATATATATATGTATGTATATATACACAAAAGTGCCCGTGTGTCACACACAAATGCCCCGCCTCGTGTTTGTTGCTGTTTGTTGTTGTTGCTGTGAGGTGCTTGGGTGCATGTGTGATGCATACAGGGAACTTCACTGGTGTGACATTTGAATGTTTAGTTTAGTTTAGTTTAGTTGTTTATTTGTCAGTGACCATGTAGAGAAAAAACCTTAAACACGGGGTAAAGGTGCTCTGTAGCAGATTATAGCGTTCTCACTAATTTCCACCTGTAGTCCCTGAGGCAGGCAGGAAGATATTAAAAGAAAAACAGCACATATAGAAAGCAATCCAGGTCGGGTTTCAGAATCTGTTGTCAGTTATGTCCACAGACCTGGAAATGATGACTGATGAGGATGCTGCTGTTTACTAAACTGTATTACAGATAAAGAGTAGGAATACAGGCACATGTACAATGGAGCCAGCTGCCAACCACCTCTTAAACCAGACCAAATCTAACATAAGACTCACCTGAGATGGCCCGCCGCACAATATATATATATATGACCTGGTGATGTCATCTGCAGGATGTCGCACCAATCCCAAAATACCCAATATTCATACACCACATCCCCCCCTTGCAAAAATGGAAAAATCAGTAATTACTTTTAGCAGACTTGCCCTCCACAATTTAAGAGCCAAATTCCCACTAAGAAAATAATTATTATTACTTAAACACACACATTGCTAAAACAGTTGTATATATCATAAACACATTAAAAATATTAAACGTTACTATTCAGGCATAATCATTTATTATTACTGCTCAGATATTGTATTTCAAATAACTTATTGTTTCTTTGAGTATTAATTGTAAGAATACTTATTCTTATAGATCACACACACCGTTTGTTTTTATTCAAGAACACCCGTTGTTTTGGTTTTTTTTGTTTTTTGTTTTTTTTTTAAGAACATAACCAAAACCTAAAAGCTAGGGTCCTCAGGTAGACCACCGCGGGACCCAACGCAGCTGGGTGGGTCATTCTGCCACCGCATCAGCATCGCTCCTTCCTGAAGAGTCTCTTTCTTTTTATGGACAGTCTTCCATGGGGAAAGCAGTTCTGCCTGAGGAGCTTTGTAGCAGGCCTGTGGCGGCCTCATCCCTGGAGCTGTCGGAACCCCAGGGCCAGGCCCAATCTTCATGATGCTGGGGCCCAGATCCCACACTGCGGTAGCTGACTCCTGCAAAGCCTTGCCATCTGGAGCAGCCACCTGGACATGCTGTAGTTGGTTTGCATGCCGAACTGAACCATCTGTCAGCCAAAAGCATGCTGTTCACAGCTTTGCCACAATCCTCAGTGGCACCCGTTGTTTCGCAAACTGTGGCCCAGTCAGTCTCAGTCCCAGTCTCTCGCCAGTGCGAACCCAGTCCATGACTTGGAGCAGCGCCTTCTTTGGTTTTATGTGTTGTTGTTGTGCTCCCGATGGCTCTGCATGTTGGTTCGGCTTGGGACCTCCATTGTGCCTTGGCGGTTCCATAGTCACCGTGTTCTTTGCGGACCCTTCACCCGTTGTCTCTGTCATCAGTTGAGGTTTGTCGTGGGTACCGAAGGTGTCCAGATCCTCTCCGGTGTCTCTTGTTGAGGCAGACTCTTCACCCGTCAGCTCGGTTGTGACATCCCTAGCATGTTGAACGAGGGTACGGAAGCAGTCCAGTTCCTCCTCTCTTTCATCTGAAGAGCTCTGCTGTGCTGCATCGTGTGTTATGGTTGTGCCCGGTTACTGTTGCTGTGCTTCAGGGCTCTCTGCATGCTTGGGCTCCCTTTCCTGTGGCTATGGTTGTGGCTGAGCGAGGGATGGAGGAGAATCCAAGTGCTCCCCCTCCAGGCAGCTCACCTCCTGAGAGTGCGCGGTCGATGCTTTGGTGTCAGTACCATTCACAATTACCTCGTCCCACATCACATCATCGTCATCAAGGTCTGCTGTGCTCCAGTTGCTGCATCCAGACCATTTGAACCCAGGGCTGTCTCTGATAGTGAAGCCCAGTCTGTAGAAAAGGTCACATCCCATAATGTTGTCACCGTGCGCTGCCACTTCAAGAGTGAAGTTGTACACTATTTTTAGACTTGTAGTAAACCATCAGTTCCACTGTTCCGACATTGTACAGTCTGTGACTACTGTACGCATACAGCGGCATTGGGTTCTTGTTAATTTTGTGGTTGGGGAAAAACTTCTTCACCGACCCAGTTTAACATCGACCACACCGCTGCTGTGTTGAGTAGGAGCGGCACAGCTACCCCATCTAGCTCAACCATGTTGTATGAATAACTGTTGTTGTCAGGGCTTACTGCATGAATTGTTGTTGTTGGCGGGTGGGCTGGCTTACTTGGTGGGCCTCATGGTGCCTACGACCAGCACACTCTGGTGAAATGTTTTAGGCACCCACACTTGATACATCGTTGTCTTCTTGCTGGGCGAAACCATGCTCTGTCCTGGTGCATCAGGGACCCACAGCTCCAGCAGATGGGGCCACTTGGAGGCATCTTAGCATCTTAGCTCATAGCCTAGCATTGCACCTGTGTTCAGCCTACTGGTTCTGCACCATTTCATCTTCGAATAGTCCAAAACGGCACATGCGAACCAAATGTCTCAAGTCAGCAACGAATTGTTGAACTGACTCACCAATTCTCTGTCATCTTTGGCAAAAATGGATTTGTCATGCTATGACGCTGTCTGGAGTAGCAAAGTAGCTAGCAAGTAGCTCGACGGCATCCACATATGACTCAGTCGGTCCTAGCATGTGGAAAATTCGCTGGCCTTCTATGCCACGGTTGTGGACAAGAAGTGATCATTTCTTTACTTTGTTGAGTTTACCCAGGTACAACGCTGAAATGTAGGTTTCAAATGGGTCCAGCCATCATGGCCATGGCACTGTTGACTCATCTGGATACTCGAGAAAGGGCCGTAGCGGTCATAAGCACACCTCCATGGTTTAATCTCTCATCGCCAAGTGTTATATCCACAAACCTGGCAATGACGACTGACGAGGATGCTGCCATTTACTGAACTTTATTACAGATAGAGTAGCAACACAGGCACATGTACAATGGCGCCAGCTGCCAACCACCTCTTATACCAGACCAAATCTAACATAAGACGCACTTGAGATCGCGGTCCGCCTGATATATACTAAATATACACTCACCGGCCACTTTATTAGGTACACCTGTCCAACTGCTCGTTAACACTTAATTTCTAATCAGCCAATCACATGGCGGCAACTCAGTGCATTTAGGCATGTAGACATGGTCAAGACAATCTCCTGCAGTTCAAACCGAGCATCAGTATGGGGAAGAAAGGTGATTTGAGTGACTTTGAACGTGGCATGGTTGTTGGTGCCAGAAGGGCTGGTCTGAGTATTTCAGAAACTGCTGATCTACTGGGATTTTCACGCACAACCATCTCTAGGGTTTACAGAGAATGGTCCGAAAAAGAAAAAATATCCAGTGAGCGGCAGTTCTGTGGGCGGAAATGCCTTGTTGATGCCAGAGGTCAGAGGAGAATGGCCAGACTGGTTCGAGCTGATAGAAAGGCAACAGTGACTCAAATAACCACCCGTTACAACCAAGGTAGGCAGAAGAGCATCTCTGAACGCACAGTACGTCGAACTTTGAGGCAGATGGGCTACAGCAGCAGAAGACCACGCCGGGTGCCACTCCTTTCAGCTAAGAACAGGAAACTGAGGCTACAATTTGCACAAGCTCATCGAAATTGGACAATAGAAGATTGGAAAAACGTTGCCTGGTCTGATGAGTCTCGATTTCTGCTGCGACATTCGGATGGTAGGGTCAGAATTTGGCGTCAACAACATGAAAGCATGGATCCATCCTGCCTTGTATCAATGGTTCAGGCTGGTGATGGTGGTGTAATGGTGTGGGGAATATTTTCTTGGCACTCTTTGGGCCCCTTGGTACCAATTGAGCATCGTTGCAACGCTACAGCCTACCTGAGTATTGTTGCTGACCATGTCCATCCCTTTATGACCACAATGTACCCAACTTCTGATGGCTACTTTCAGCAGGATAATGCGCCATGTCATAAAGCTGGAATCATCTCAGACTGGTTGCTTGAACATGACAATGAGTTCACTGTACTGAAATGGCCTCCACAGTCACCAGATCTCAATCCAATAGAGCATCTTTGGGATGTGGTGGAACGGGAGATTCGCATCATGGATGTGCAGCCGACAAATCTGCGCCAACTGTGTGATGCCATCATGTCAATATGGACCAAACTCTCTGAGGAATGCTTCCAGCACCTTGTTGAATCTATGCCACGAAGAATTGAGGGTCCAACCCGTTACTAGCATGGTGTACCTAACAAAGTGGCCGGTGAGTGTATATATATATATATATATATGTTATGACCCGAGCGCCGGTTGTGATCGCGCTCGGGCTAAGTTATTCTCGCTGCCGGCCGTGACAGCTGTGGGCTGTATTCTGGCCTCGCCGGACTTTGGACTCTGGTGAGCCACCTGGTCTGCCTCCTTTGACCATCGGTCGACATAAACTGTCGGGGGGTGGTAGTGGTCCCTGGGTGTGTCTCTGTATTTGTGCTTTTTTTTTTTTTTTCCTCATCCTGGTTGTTTTGTGTTTTGTGCTCATGCCTTTGTTTTGAAAGCCACAGTCAAGTCAGTCATGTTTTGTCAAAGCAATTTTAGATTGCCTCTTGTGTTTTTGAAAGCCACAGTCTAGCCATAGTAAAGTTATGCTAAGCAATTTTAGATTGCTTCACTTGTGTTTGCAGTAGCCTTGCTGGTTTATGTATAGTCTGGGTAGAGCGTGTGGTGATCTGTTTTTTTTTTTTCTTTCTTGTGTCGCGTATAGCTTGATATGAGCGGTTAATGCTCTGTTTTTTTGTTTTTTTTTTGTTTCATGTATAGTTTGGTTTGAGCGAGTAATGCTCTGTTTTTGTTTCATAGTCTGGTATGAGCGGGTAATGCTCTGTTTTTTTTGTTTCAGGTTAAGTCTGGTATGAGCGGGTAATGTTTTGTTCTTGTATTTAGTTTATCTGAACCTGTAGTTCTGGGTTGTTGTTTTTTTGTTTTCCCTTGTACATTTTTTCTTGTTAGTCTTGTCATTGTCTTGTATGGTTTTTTTTGTCTTGTATGTTTTTTTTTGTCTTGTTCATGGGTTGGTTTCTCTCCCTCCGCACCTGTCCCCCAACCTCCCACCCTGGGGGGGCGGGGGGGGCAGGGTGGTTCCTTGGGGCGTTCGGAGTCCGCCCGTGGAGGGAGGGTACTGTTATGACCCGAGCGCCGGTTCTGATCGCGCTCGGGCTAAGTTATTCTCGCTGCCGGCCGTGACAGCTGCGGGCTGTATTCTGGCCTCGCCGGGCTCTTATTGTGAAAGTGCTTGGTGGGGCTTCCGCCTGTCAACGGCCGGTCAGCTGTTTGTCATTACCGTCGTTAGTGCTTCCCCCCTTTTAAGCCCGGCACTGACGATGGTAAGACGCAGGTGTATTGGTCAACATTCTGTCAACGTCTTGTCTCGTTTTGCTGTTCAAGTCTGGGTCTACGCCTCGCCATGTTTGGGAGTGCCGTGAGACCTTCATGTCAGGTTCGTGTATCATAGTCTTGTCACAGTTAGCTCGTAGCGGCTGGGTTAGCCCTACGAGCCCAAGTCTAGGTCTTGTGTGTGTTTGCCCTAAGGGGTTCATAGTTGTGTTTTGTCACGTCTGTAAATAAATAACATCTCAGCCAAACTCTCTGGTGAACTCTGTGGCGTCTCTTGGTGTTCCGCGAGGATCACCACGTGACAATATACCCAGTATTCAGACACCACATTGTCCTTGAAACAAGCAGGGAGTAAGTTTAAAAAGTCAAATGATAAGAGAACAGCACACATGAAAACAATTTAACAGTACAATTTCAAATCCCATTGAAGGGGGAGAGTCAATGCTGACAGGCTTGATTACTTAAAATCCATTTTTTAGTCTCTGTGGTAAAGTCTCTGTAATTTGTTCTGGTCTTCAAAGCAGTTGGGAGCTTGTTGAATTCCGTTATAGCTTTGTATGAGAATGCTGACTGTGCAAAAGCAGTTTTATGTAGGGGGATGCAACAATGAAACCTTGAGGACGTGGTTGTCATTCTGGTATTTTGCTCAGAAGTCAGGTACACAAAAGTGTTCAGAGGCGGGGGTGCAGAACCATGGATAATTTTAAAGACCAACTATATATTTGCATACATGATCATATTTTCAAAGCTTAACATCTTGTGTCTGGCAAGTATGCCACAATGGTGATACTGTCGTGTTGTAGAGAAAGGAATAATCAGGCGAGGCGGTCCGGAGCAGAGCAGACTTTATTAATCTCTCTAACATTAACAAGAATCAGAAGCCTAAAAACAAGGACGCAGGCACCTCTCTTTTTATACTATACAACTCGCCCTGCGACCTGTGGTGTTTGCATTAACATGAATACATTTACCATGACAATTCCCTTTGTCACTGTTTGCATTAACACACATACATCCCCCATGACAATTCCCTTTGTCACCCAGCCTGTCAGCGCATTAAAATGCAGACCAGAGGAGAATGCATATTCTCATACAAAAACCATAGACTGTCTTACATATCAATTTCTCCTCTCTTTTGCATTTCCTCCTGCTGTGCCATTCAGTCTGAGTGGAGAACATACTGACTGCCCCCCCCCCCACAGAAGCTCAGACTGAGCCTTAACCCTCATGTCCTTTGGTCTTCAGCCTACATCCATAGCAGCTTTAACGGGGGGTCGCTGGCTCCGAGGCGCTGCTGTGCCAGTGGAGCGCTCTTGGAGGTGCGTCCGTCTGTGGGGGGGCATTGGGGGGGACATCTTCAGCATGCCATTGTGACTGATCTGACGAGTCATTACCTGGGGAGTTCTCAGTGGGGGTCGTCCGCGCCAAGGAGCTCGGGCCAACACCCCTGCTCGTCTACTAAAATGAAGGCGGGCTTAAGCCTATCTATACAGATTGTTTCTCTGCGTCCCCCCAAGTCTAACACAAAATGTTTCGCCCCGGGTTCCAGCACTCTGAATGGGCCGTCGTAGGGCGGGTGCAATGGGGTCCAGTGGGCATCGTGCCTGACAAACATGAACAACACGTCCTTCAAGGTCTTTGGCACAAAAGCACATGGAAAACAGTGGTGGGCCGGGCCGGGAACCATCCCTGCCTCTGTGCTATGCAGTGAAAGCGGGGATGGATCGGTGTACGGCGCGGGGTCATCCGGCAAAACTTCTCCGGAGAGTCGCAGCGGCTGGGAAAAAAACAGCTCTGCTGGGGAGGTCGCCAAATCCTCCTTCGGTGCTAAACGCAACCCTAATAGAACCCACGGCTATTGGCTAATTGGCTAATTGGCCACCCAATTTGTATCCGTAAGTGAAGCCCTGAGCGCTGCTTTCAGTGTCCTATGGAAACGCTTGCATAACCCATTGGCCTGGGGGTTGTACATGGTCATGCGATGAATTGTGACGCCCAGGCTTTGGGCCATTGTGCACCACAGGTCGGAAACAAACTGCAGGCCCCAGTCGGACGTGATATCCAAAGGGGCGCCGAAACGTGCCACCCATGTCATCAAAAAAGCGCGTGCAACTTCTGCGGACACGGTGGAAGCTAGCGGGACTGCCTCGGGCCAGTGCGTGGTGCAGCCCACCACTGTCATAATGTGCGTGAACCCCTGCGATGGCGGGAGTTGGCCCACGAGGTCCACATGAACATGGTCGAACCTCTTAGCCGGGACATGGAACAGCTCAAGGGGGGCCTTTGTGTGCCTGTGCAACTTGGCTTGTTGGCATGCTACGCAGGCTGCAGCCCAATCTTTCACCTGTTTGTGCAGGCTCTGCCAGACGAACTTTGCTCCCACCATTTTGACTGACGCGCGCACTCCTGGGTGCACCAGGGAGTGAACCGACTCAAAAACGCAGTGGCGCCAAGAGCGTGGGGCCACTGGGCGTGGGCGGCCTGTGGAGATGTCACAGATTAGGGGGCCTCCCGTTTCGCAGTACTCTGTTCTCCAGCCTGTTGGTCCAGACTGGAGCATGCAAACATCCACATTGCCGATCTGCTCAGCGGCCATGGCTGCGTAGTCTATCCCCACATAGACAGGGGCCACTAATGCACGCGAGAGGCAGTCTGCCACCACGTTGAGTTTACCGGCCACATGCTGAATGTCGGTTGTAAACTCCGAGATCCCGGCCAGCTGTTTCTGCTGCCGGGCTGACCATGGTTCCGAAACCTTGGCCATAGCTTAGGTTAGTGGCTTGTGGTCCATGAACACAGTGAAGGTGCGCCCTTCCAGCCAGAACTGGAAGTGGCGTATGGCCAGGTGGAGAGCCAGTAACTCCCTGTCAAACGCGCTGTATTTACACTCATTGTCGTGCAAAGACCTGCTAAAAAAGGCAAGTGGCTGCCAAGAACCCGTGACGCACTGCTCCACGACGGCCCCTATGTCCACGTCCGATACGTCGCCTCGGAAAACGCCTGCTCTCGCTCAGGAGTCCAGTTGACTCTGTCCGCCGGTTTCTGTTTCTTTAGCGCGGTGTACAAGGGTGGCATGAGGTGAGCTGCGTGGGGGAGGAAACGGTTGTAGAAGTTAACCATCCCCAAAAATTCCTGCCGCGCACTGACAGTCTGAGGCCAGGGAAAATCTTCCACTGCGCGCACTTTGTCCGGTAAGGGTATCGCGCCCTCTGATGAGATGCAGTGGCCAAAAAAATCAATTCCCGTCACCCCAAACTGGCACTTTGCTGGGTTGATTATTAACCTGTACTCCTCCGTCGTCGTCGGCCTCTGTCGGTCTATGATGACCATGGAAGAGAATCCTAAATGTCTACTCTGCTGGAACAGCATTGCCTGTGGCTGAACAGGCCGATGCGTGAATGGCAGTCCCTGTCACACAGGTCGCACTTGTGGATGGTCTCCATGCTACTGGGTCTGTGGCGGTTCTTCCTGCGGGTGCTTTTTCATCTGCTGCAGAAGTCAGTTTCTCTTCACCCGCCTTGAGCTGCCTGGTCAGGGTGCCTCTCCATTTGGAGAGGTCCGTTGTGAGGTCCTCCCAGCACTCTTTGTTGATCTCCAGGGCCTTCATATCTCTCTTGCAGACGTCTCTGAAGCGCAACTGTGGACGGCCAGCGTCTCTCCTGCCAATCGCCAGTTCTCCGTAGAGGACGTCTTTGGGGATTCTGCCATCCTCCATACGGTGAACATGGCCTAGCCAACGGAGCCTGCGCTGCTTGAGTAGAGTGAACATGGAGGGAAGGCCGGCGCAGGACAGGACTTCTATGTTGGGCACTTTGTCCTGCCAGGATATGTCCAGGATGCAGCGAATGCAGCGCAAGTGGAAGGAATTCAGTCTCTTTTCCTGCCGGGCGTATGTTATCCATGTCTCACTCCCATAGAGCAGTGTGCTGATGACGCAGGCGTTGTACACTGCCATCTTCGTCTTGACAGAGAGTTTGGGATTCTCCCACACTTGTGTGGTGAGACGAGCGAGTGTGGAGATTGATTTTCCAATCCTCTTGTCGATCTCTGTATTAAGGGAGAGGTTGCTGCTAATCGTGGACCCCAGGTACGTGAACTGATTCATGACCTCCAGCTCGTAGTCGTTGATGGTGATGGTTGGTGGTGCTTCCGTGCCTTGCGCCAAGACATTAGTCTTCTTCAGGCTGATGGTAAGCCCGAAGTCCATTCATGCCTGGGAGAAATGGTCCATCAGGGTCTGAAGCTCCTGCTGTGTGTGGGTCGCAACTGCAGCGTCGTCTGCGAACAGCATATCTCTGATTAGGACCTCACGTACTTTGGTTCTGGCTTTCAGGCGGGCGAGGTTGAAAAGTCTGCCGTCAGATCTTGTATGCAGATAGATTCCCTCTGTTGCTGTGCTGAAGGCATGCCTCAGGAGCATAGCAAAGAAGATCCCAAAGAGGGTTGGCGCAAGTACACAGCCCTGTTTCACTCCGCTGTGCATATTGAATGGCTCTGAAACGTTGCCGTCGTAATGCACCATCCCCTGTATGTTGGTGTGAAACGATTTGATGAGGCTTTGCAACTTTGGTGGGCATTCTATCTTTGGCAGGATCTTGAAAAGGCCCTCTCTGCTGACCAGATCGAACGCTTTAGTGAGGTCGATGAAGGCAACGTACAGGGGCATGTTCTGTTCTCTGCACTTCTCCTGAAGTTGACGGATGGAGAATATCATGTCCATCGTCGATCGCCCAGCGCGGAAGCCACACTGAGACTCGGGGTAGACACGTTCGGCAAGCTTCTGTAGACGAACGAGGACAACTCGTGCGTAGACTTTGCCAACAATGCTGAGGAGGAAAATGCCCCTGTAGTTGTTGCAGTTGCTTCTTTCCCCTTTGTTTTTGTAGAGGTTGATGATCTTGGCATCCCTCATGTCCTGTGGTATGGCACCTACCTTCCAGCACTGGCAGAGAACGTCATGCAATGGCAGCAGTAGGGCGGTCTTGCAGTGCTTGCTCAGGTCGGGGGGTATGCCGTCGTTGCCGGGAGCCTTGCCAGCAGCCAAGCTATCAATGGCCTTGCTGAGTTCGTTGATGGTTGGCTCGGCGTCAAGTTCATCCATGGATGGCAGGCAATCGATGGCATCAGGGGCTGATGGTGTCACAGTGTTCTGTCTGGAGTAGTGGTCAGAGTAGTGATCCACCCACCAGTGCTCCTCCAACCTCTGGAAAACTGTCCTGGGGTGGGCTACGTGTTCGTCCTCGGACGCACTGGCCACCAGGATGTCGTCCAGGTAGATGAACACAAACGGCAGATCACACAGCACCGCATCCATCATGCGTTGGAATGTCTGCTCCACGCCTTTTAACCCAAAAGGCATGCGTAAGAACTCAAAAAGACCAAACGGGGTTATTACTGTCGTCTTAGGTATGTCCTCCCCAAGCATCGGGACCTGGTGGTAACCGCGGACCAGGTCTATCTTGGAAAAAATGCGTGCCCCGGTGAGGTGAACGGAATATGGGAGATCGGATAGTGATTGTGTGCTGTGGCGTTGTTTAATCTGCGGAAATCTCCGCATGGTCGCCACGATCCCTTGGCTTTAGGAACCATATGTTGTGGGGATGCCCATGGGCTGTTTGAGCATCTGATGATGCCCAATATTTTCAAGTTGGCAAACTCCTCATGCGCAATGTCCAGTTTAGCTGCGTCCAGGTGCCGAGGTAGTGCGTGGTGGTAATGAAGTGCTCCCCCCCGTGTTTAGTGACGGTCACCGAAAACGTCGGAACCGTGAGTGCTGGGAACTGGGTGAGTAGTGTGTGGAACTTACCCCCTGGAGCTGTGATGTTGGCTAGTGTTGTGGACCTGGCTCCTCTAGCTGTACAGGGCAGAGAATTAAAAGTCATAGCGTTAATCAGGCATCTGTTAGTCACATCGACTAATAGTCTGTGTGCACACAGAACATCAGCGCCCAAAATGGGGAAGCTACATGCTGCTATGACGAATGTCCATTGGTATGCACGGCCGTGCAAGGATATAGTCAGTGTCCTCTCACCAAAAGTCTTAATGTCTGAGCCTTTTGCAACCGTCAGTTTGGGGCCGCTAGTTCCCGCCAGCCTTTCTGTGTAGGATGGCAGGATGAGGCTCTTTTGGGAGCTGGAGTCCACTAGGAACCAACGCCCTGAGCATGAGTCTGTCACATAGAGCAGCTTGTTTGTGTCACCGGCGGTTACAGCTGCTACCGACTACCGGCTCTGGCATTTCCCAAGCCCTTGAATTGGCACGGTGGCAAGCATCAGCGTGCGTCTTCTCCAAAAAGGCGGTGGTAGAAGCAGAGCATGTCTCTCTGGTGCTTCTTGGCCTCCATTGCAGCCACCGTCGTTGGCTTCTCGCCTCCGCTGGCCATCTCGCTGGGTTCCGATGCCGCTGCATTCACAGTGAAGGCTCTGGTGATGAGGATAATCTGATTTGCCTGTTGTGCTAGCACCCGGTAGCTGCGCGTGGCCAGCAGCAGCAAATTGGCAAGGACCGCTCTGGCCGCTGTCGGAAGGTTCCGGAGGAAAAGGTGGGCAAAGAGGAAATGCCCGTCATCTGTGCCCATCAGCGCCAACATCTTCTCAATTAATTAGATTGCCGACCCTTCTCCCAACTCGAAGCGTGTCAGGAGCCTTTCCGCTCTCTCGCAGTCCAAGAGCGTGTAGCACCGGGTCAGCGCGGTTTTGAGAGTGTCGTATTTGTCGTGGACTGGAGGCTGTTGGAGCATGCTCGCCACCTGCTGTGTTGTGCTTGCGTCCAGTGTTGCAACCACGTAGTAGGACTTGGTGCCATCTGCCGTTACTCCCCAGAGCACAAACTTGGCCTTGGTGTGGAGGAACCAAGACTTCGGGTCATGTAGCCAAAAGTCTGGGAGTTTGACTGAAATGGCGCACGCATTGCCAGCACCTCCAGTCCGGGTCGTCTTCGGGGTGTTCGCCTCGAGTTCCATTGTGCATCAAGGGTCACAGTGTAGAGAGAGGAATAATCAGGCGAGGCGGTCCGGAGCAGAGCAGGCTTTATTAATCTCTCTCTAACATTAACAAGAATCAGAAGCCTAAAAAACAGGTCGCAGGCACCTCTCTTTTTATACCATGCAATTCGCCCTGTGACCTGTGGTGTTTGCATTAACATGAATACATCCCCCATGACAATTCCCTTTGTCACCCAGCCTGCCGGCTCATTATTATGCAGACCGGAGAAGAATGCATATTCTCATGCGAAAACCATAGACTGCCTTGCATGTCCGTTTCTTCTCTCTTATGCATCTCCTCCTGCCATGCCATTCAGTCTGAGTGGAGAACGTACTGACTGGGTCCCCCACAGTGTCTTCTTGTCCAGAATTTTGATGGATTGTTTATACAGGAATTCCAAGCGTTTCAGAGTCGTACTGTTGGCTTGTGACCAACAAGAGATGCAATAGGAGAAATTTGTCAAAATCATGGCATTCAGAAAGGTTCTTGATCCTTTTAGAGTAAGTGAGTTTCTGATGCATTGAAAGTTTGCAAAGTTATATTTCAGAGTGCGGTTCATCCGTTTTATGTGCTTTTTAAAGCTGATCACGGGATCTAAGGTGACACCCAAATACTTAAACTCTGCTATATTTTCTGATCTTTGCTCTGTTTACAGTTATAGTCGGATAGCGCATATGACTTTTTAATATTATGTTTGTTATGTTATGATTTTGTTTGTTGGTAAAAAAACAAAAACAAATATGATAACTGTTTTCCCTATGTTCAGAGTGAGGCATGATTGATTGAGCCATTTTGACATTTTCTCCATTGCTATCATTAACTTGTCAGCCACTTGTTTGGCACTCTTCCCATGTGTGTAGATGACTGTGTCATCTGCATACATCTGAATTTTTATGTCATTTTCACATACTGATGGCAAATCATTAATATACAAAGTAAACGACAGCGGTCTTAAAACTGAACCTTGTGGTACTTCCATGGTGCATGCCGTTGATTGGGATACAGTATTGTTTATGCCCACACAGTGAGAGTGACCAGATAGATATGATTTTAACAAGCTAAGGGTATTCATGGACAGTCTATATCCTGAAAGTTTAGAAAGAAGGACTGAGTGATTGACTGTACTGAAGGCTTTAAGCAAGTCTAAAAAGATGGCTCTTACCACCCCCTCCCCCTCTAGATTTTCTTTAATCTTTTCAATGACTTTTTTTCCTCAGAAACCTGAAGTGCAACAAGCTTCCTCCAGCTCTCCTTAAGAACTCCTATCGCTGCACAGTAGAGAGTGTCCTGACATACGGATGTACTGTTTGGTACGCCATCTGTACAGAGGCGGAAAAGAAGGAACTGCAACGGGTCATAAAGACCAGTGGATTGTGGGCTCTCCCCTCCCGAGCATGGAGGACTTCTATTCCACACACCTCCTCAGAAGAGCTATAAACATCAAGAATGACCCAACACACCTAGGACATTACCTGTTTCCCACTGTCCCCTCAGGTAGGCTCAGAGTCATCAAAACCCAGACTAGCAGATTGAAAAAGAGCTTCTTTCCTAGAGCACAGACAGACTGTTGCACTCATAATCCTTTTAGAAGGTTTGCACACAGTCATATATATACTTAGGTTGCATTAGTATTTCATCTATTTATTATTATTTATTATTATGATGATTGTATTTTAAGCTGCTGACAAGAGATTGTGCTAAACAGAGTTTGGTTGTACTTTCTGTACAATGATTTAGACTGTATTCTATTCTATAAAGTAACAACATGCAGTCTCCATTGAATAGTTCGGCCTGAAATACTCATATATATACATATGTGCCTGTTTGTCAAACACATATGCCCCGCCTCTTGTTTGTTGCTGTTGTTGGTGTGAGGTTCTTGGGAGCATGTGCGTGTGTATGCATACACAGCACTTCACTCGTGTGACATTGGAATGTTTTGTTTTGTAGCACCTTAGCTCTTGCACTTTAGCATATACACTTTGTACAGTTTCATTGCAGTTGTTCTGCTCGTGTATGATTGTTTGTGTGTTTTTGTGATCCACAGGGGAACTACAGATGCAAATTAGCAGTATTTCTAAATCTGGCATACTTACATTTGTATTAATGTTCATTAGTTTGTAATGTCCCTTTCAAATACTGTAAACTTTAAACATAAACTTAAACATTGCGTAGATGGTTTCATCTGTGGTACTCCATCAGAACACCTTGGAGGCGGGCCTCTCAGCAATGGTCAACGATGTCCAGAGTCCACCGAGAGATCCAAGGTCATTTTGGGGAAGATTGTGATCATCCCAGTGCATTGTGGGAAGAGTGGATGATGTTTTTCTTGAAAATCTCCCAGTTGCCCACTTTGTCCGTGGCCAGGGCACTGAAGCGGTTGTTGATAGAACATCAAAACTCAGTGGTGATGTTGGGATCACAGAGCTGGGAGGAGTCCAGGTGGGACTGGTACTTGGCAGAAGGATCATCCCGTAGCTTCAGCTTAAGCTCCATGACCAGCAGGCGGTAATCAGTGTTACCAAGCTCTGTTCCTTTGGAGTGTTTGGCGCAACACAATTAAATAACAGACATTAAAGTGTGGTCTTTTAATCCAAAAAATGAAATAAACCTCAAATTTCCTCTTCTGCTGCAGCTGCTGTTGTAACTCTACTGTTCACGACAAACTGGAGTAATAATATCAATAATATTAAACTCCATTAAAGGCAAAAATCATCATCATCAACATCATCCATATTTATTTTGACAGGACAGAATTAGTCCCACACTTGGGGTGGGTCCTCTTACAGTTGAAGCTGAGTTTTTATGCCGGATGCCCTTCCTGACACAACCCTGTCCATTTTATTTGGTCTTGGGACTGGCCCAGGGAGGACACTTGACTTGTGCACCCACTGAGGCTTGGAAACCAACACTTCCCTCCCCCATTCCATTACTGCTGAGCACCAAGCTGGACAGCAGGAAGTTCCACTTTTTCGTGGTCTTTGGCATGTCCCTTTTGGGATTTGAGCCCCGGCCTCCCAGTTGTGGGGCGGATCCCCTAGATAGGCCGGACTGACGCGAGATACACCATTGACTGTGGAAAAAGAAAATAACAAACTGGTCCATCTTGAATGAAATGTTGCTGGGTCTAGAAGTTTAAAGGTTTAATAATTAGCCTTTAGATGAAAACTACAAGAACTTTTTCTGGTCAAAAATAACGGTTTACAATTGCTTTAAGTTACAGTGCAGGAATTTGAGCCTTCACTACACATAGTGAAATATTGAAGCTGTTTTAATTTATTTTTGATGATTATTCAAAGATTCTGTTAAGGTTTGTGCCCGAGCTGGGAAGAGAGCAGGACTCAGATGTGTAACAAGCCTCTGACATCATTTTATTAGCACAAAATACAGCTTGGAAGCTGAAACAAAAACTAAATTTTGACTCAGGCTTGGCAGGGCAGACTACACTTAACAGACTTGGGTCAGACAAGGCAGGCAGAAGCGTGGTTAAATGCCAAAATAGTGACGAGGATGCAACACTGGTGAAATGAGCTGTGGACCTTAAATAAGGAAGGACTAATTAACAGAAAACATAAAACAGCTGTGAATAATCAAGAACTCAACAATGCAAAGACCAAGCAAGACTAAAGGGAACATAGACACACAAAACAGAACATGAATATGATTAGTAAAATGATGAACAGGACTAAAGGAACTAAATACAGAGCTAAGGCCAGAAAATGAACTTAAAACGAGGATGTGGGTTGGAGACCACGTCCTGGTGACAAGAAATACGAATTATAACAGAAAGCGAGGACATGGCTCCAACTCACGACCTGACAAATTCAAAGATTGAAAGATTTTCTTTTGTCAACACTACTATATGTACAGGACATAGAGAAGAATTGAAATGGTGTTTCTCTCTCTCTTAGTGGTGTGCGCAATATATAGAAAAGAAGGAATAAGGGTGAAAACAACAACAGTCTATGTACTGTAATGCTACCCGTAGTGCAAATAAAGATAAAAACCAGCAATCCTATATACAGAAAAGTAGAGCAGTAATACTCGTAGTTGCAAGTCCAGTGCAGTAGTGTAGATGCAGACAGTGACAGACTGGACTGCACATGATCAGTATAGTGATAACAGACAGCAGCAGATATGACATTTGTGCAAATGGTTGCAGTAAAGTGCAGAGACATACAACAGCAGATGTATTACTGTTTGCGTGCCAGTCTTTCTGTGCAAACAGCTGAGGTGGTTGGTGTGCTGTGGGTGAGTGTGTTATGTTCGGTGGGGGTGTGGGGGGGTGGCAGTGGTCAGGGTTCTGATGGCCTTGTGAACAAAGGTGTTTAGCAGTCTTGTGGAGTGGTCCCGGAGGCTCTGGTATCTTTTCCCAGAGGGCAGAAGGCTGAAGAAAGAGTGCGAGGGGTGGGAGGTGTCTCTTGCAATGTTAATCTGTGGGTGAGGCGGGTGTGGTAGATTTCTGGGGGGGGGGGGGGGCAGAGGGGCACCGATGAACTTGCTGGCTGCTTTTACTGTGTGTTGTAGCGTCTTCCAGCAGGAGGCGGTGAAGTTTTTGTACCACACCGTGATGCAGCTGGTGAGGATGCTCTCACCAGCTCCTCTGCACAGTCATTTAGAGCATGACCAGGTATGTTGTCTGGTCAAGCTACCTTGTGTGGGTTGATCCTGCCGAGGGTCCTCTTCATGCTAGCCGGATCCAGACTTATAGCCTGCTTGTCTGGGAGAGGAGTGGTCTTCTGTGAAGATGTGCTTTTTTGTGCTTCAAAGCGACTGAAGAAGTCATTTACGTTGTTAAGCAGTTTCATTTCACTTGCACAGGTTTGAGGTGGAGGTTTGTAGTTGTTGAGGGTCTGTATGGTACGCCAGAGAGAATGTGCATTTCTGGTGTTGATGAAGTGTCCAGATATTTTCTTGCTGTGAATGATAAATGGCGTTAACTTATATAGCGCTTTTTTCTCATTTCTAGATGAACAAAGGTCTTTACAGACCCCACTATCCACCCATTCACACATTGTGCTCGTCAGCGCCGTCTAGACTGTTGACTCACTCTGGTGAATTGACTCTAGCCACGGCTGTAGAGATAGCTCAGCAGTGTGAGGCAGTGGACAAGCTATCAAACAACCTCAGTGAGAGATTTGCACACAATCAATGGTGCAGGCTGTGGATCCGAACAGCATAGACAGCGAAGAACAGGAATGCACTGCAGCTGTAAAGATGAGGTCCGCCCCGGGATCACCCTCATTTTCAGGTTGTGGGTCCAATAAGCATCGACATAAGGCTAGAGAGTGTCCTGCGAGAAGCAAATGCTGTGGCAAGTACGGACTCCTGCATCACTTTGCCAGGGCCTGTAACAGGTTTGAGCGAGGGGAATGGCGACGTAAAGTGGACACCCCTGCTTCAGCTCTCACGGTTATCCACAACATTTCCCCAGACACCGGCGGCCGTACGTATTGTGCGGTGGAATTGGACGGAGTGGAGGTACCATTACTGGTTGACATGGGCACAATGAGGTCGGTGTTAAATTGGCCCACCGTGAGGAGTTTCTTCCCATACCATCAGGTAAGAGGTCATTCAAAGCTGTTATGCGGCTATGGAGGAAGGAGGCTGCCCATCGTGGGTTCGGTGGAGCTGAGGGCCTGGTACAAGTTGGCTGGGGTTGCCAACCTGAAATTTATAGTTATTGGCGGTGGCGAGAATGTGATGGGCTGCGACCTCTTTTATAGACTGGGGTTTTCCATCAGTGGTGTCGATGAGGAGTGGCCGGGCTGTGGTTTGTGGGACTGACCGGTGCCGCAAGTGATGGATGATGAAGTATGGGATGAACCTTGGCCTAACAGTATGGAAGGTGGGCAGGACCGACCCCATCCAGCGCCATCGCGGGAGGGTTCCTGTGCCAGAGCCCAAGTTGCCCTAGCTGAGGGAGCTGGGCTGCACCATGGGACACCCGTGATGGTGGATGGAGCCGAGATGACTCATATTGCTTTTGGAGTTCGGCTGGGAGGTACCGAGAAGCAGGCGGTCACAACAACTCTGCCAGCGTGTAAAATGTAAGCGAGCAGGGCAAGACCAGCTGGCACGGTGAAACAACATGCCACTCAGGAACACTGGAAGCTGAGTCACTGATGTGGTCCGGCCCAGAGAGGAAGCCCATTCAAGAGGAATTCGCAGGAAGTGACAATGACAGGAGGACCAGGAGCGGCTGCAGGTTGTGGCTGTTCTGGAGGACGGTTACCTACAGCTGTCTGATGGCACATGGAGGCATCCAAACGAGCTGTGGCGCACCAACAATGAGAGAGAAGTGGCTTGGCGGCAGCAGGGGCCATCTTCAGGCACCAACAGAAGAAGTAGCTCGGGTCAGGAACAGCCTGACAGGTCTCCGGGGGGTGGGTTGTCCATGGTGATTGACTGATAATAGGGGGGCAATAGGTTGTTGGTGTGTAAATTGCCCGAGTTCTAGTTTTCCTGCATGGGGTTGAAATGAAAATTACTCTGATGGTTTATAGAGTGCGGAGTTTGTTTGTATATACACATGTGGACAGAATTGTTGGTACCCCTCTGTTAATGAAAGAAAAACCCACAATGGTCACAGAAATAACTTGAATCTGACAAAAGTGGTAATAAATAAAAATTCTATGAAAATTAACCAATGAAAATCAGACAATGCTTTTGAATTGTGCTTCAACAGAATTATTTTAAAAAACAAACTCATGAAACAGGCCTGGACAAAAATGATGGGACCCTTAACTTAATATTTTGTTGCATAACCTCTTGAGGCAATCAGTGCAATCAAACGATTTCTGTAACTGTCAATGAGACTTCTGCACCTCTCAGCAGGTATTTTGGCCCACTCCTCATGAGCAAACTGCTCCAGTTGTCTCAGGTTTGAAGGGTGCCTTCTCCAGACAGCATGTTTCAGCTCCTTCCACAGATGTTCAATAGGATGTAGATCAGGGCTCATAGAAGGCCACTTTAGAATAGTCCAATGTTTGGCTCTTAGCCATTCTTGGGTGTTTTTAGCTGTGTGTTTTGGGTCATTATCCTGTTGCAAGACCCATGACCTGCGACTGAGACCAAGCTGTCTGACACTGGGCAGCACATTTCTCTCTAGAATGCTATGCTCCGCACTGTGTATTTACATATCTACATATTATTCCATCTCGCTACATTGCTCCGCACTGTGTGTGTTTATATATTTACATATTTATTCCACCTAGCTGCAATGCTCCGTACTGTGGGTGTTTATATATCTACATATTTATTCCATCTAGCTACAATGCTCCGCATTGTGTGTTTATATATTCATATATTTATTCCATCCAGCTACAATGCTCTGCACTGTGTGTCTGTGTGTGTGTATATATATATTTTATAGTAATATGTACATATGTATATTAGCTGCTCTTGCTTGCTTGCTTTTTTTTCTTGCCTTCTGATTGTTGCTCTGAGTGTTGCTATCCCTGTGCTGTTGCAATCCTGGAATTTCCCCGTTGTGGGACTAATAAAGGCTTATCTTATCTTATCTTATCTTAGAATACCTTGATAGTCTTGAGATTTCATTGTACCCTGCACAGATTCAAGACACCCTGTGCCAGATGCAGTAAAGCAGCCTCAGAACATAACAGAACCTCCTCCATGTTTCACAGTAGGGACAGTGTTCTTTTCTTGCTATGCTTCATTTTTGTGTCTGTGAACATAGAGCTGATGTGCCTTGCCAAAAAGTTCCAGTTTTGTCTCGTCTGTCCATAGGAC
The DNA here is from genome assembly GCA_020510985.1 of Pholidichthys leucotaenia. NCBI lineage: Eukaryota > Metazoa > Chordata > Actinopteri > Cichliformes > Pholidichthyidae > Pholidichthys > Pholidichthys leucotaenia. Next base: position 223,709,916 of record CM035837.1, read on the forward strand.
ATTCTCCCAGAAGCTTTGTGGCTTGTCAAGATGCAGTTTGGCAAATTCCAGTCTGGATTTTTTTTGATTTGTTGTTGACCAAGGAGGACAGTGGTGTCCTCCTTGGTCATCTCCCATGAAATCCACTTTGGCTCAAACAACGACTGATGGTGCGATCTGACACTGATGTATCTTGACCTTGGAGTTCACCATGAATGTGTTTAGAGGTTGTTCTGGGCTCTTGTGTTACCATTCGTATTATCCGTCTCCTCCTGCGGCCACGTCCAGGGAAGTTGGCTACAGTCCCGTGGATCTTAAATTTCTGAATAATATGTGCTACTGTAGTGACAGGAACATCAAGCTGCTTGGAGATGGTCTTATAGCCTTTACCTTTAACATGCTTGTATATAATTTTCTTTCTAATCTCCTGAGACAACTCTCTCCTTTGCTTCCTCTGGTCCATGTTTAGTGTGGAACACACCATGTCACCAAACAGCACAGTGACTACTTGTCACCCTTTAAATAGGCCGACTGACTGATTACAAGTTTGTAGACACCTGTGATGTTAATTAGAGGACACGTCTTGGTTGAACATGTCCCTATGGTCACATTATTTTCAATGTTTTCTAGGGGTACAATCATTTTTGTCCAGGCCTGTTTCATGAGTTTGTTTTTTAAAATAATTCTGTTGAAGCACAATTCAAAAGCATTGTCTGATTTTCATTGGTTAATTTTCATAGAATTTTTATTTATTACCACTTTTGTCAGATTCAAGTTATTTCTGTGACCATTGTGGGTTTTTCTTTCATTAACAGAGGGGTACCAACAATTCTGTCCACGGCTGTATGTTCATTATGGTAATAGGATTATTTTACACCTTATATTAGAAACATGGAAGGTTTTATTTTATGGGCTATTTTGGTAACAGAGATGGCAGAATAATCCACCTAGGTGTGTGTGTGTGTGTGGGGGGGGTGTAGCAGTAGTCCACCTGTCCCCCCTATCTTTAGTTATTTTGTGTGGATGAGATAGGCCTTACTGATCCTCTGTTCACTTTAGAGTGTGATTCTGGTTCAAAATTTGGGAAGGTTCCAATTGTGTGTGTGCCCATTTTTTTTTCTAAGGGGGGGGGATGTAATGTTGCTTGTAGGACACATTATAGTGTTACCCGGGTGGTGACGTCTCCCGGAGTATAAGAGGGCTGCGCAGAAGAGGGGCGGTCTCTTGACCACCTCTCAGCCTGATGGAAGTGTCTCTGTACTGACAGTGAGTCCTTAATAAACTCCTGTGTAGTTCACCACTCGCCTCATCATTTTCTTACGTTTTATAGACATAGCCTCATCAAAGTCCTGACCTGAATCTGATTGAGATGTTGTGGCATGACTTTAAAAAGGCGGTTCATGCTTGAAAATCCTCCAATGTGGCTGAATTACAACAATTCTGCAAAGATGAGTGGGCCAAAATTCCTCCACAGTGCTGTAAAAGACTCATGGCCAGTTATCACAAACGTTTGACTGCAGTTGTTGCTGCTAAGGGTGGCCCAACCAGTTATGAGGTTTAGGGGACAATCACTTTTTCACACAGGGCCATGTAGGTTTGGATTTTTTTTCCCTTAATAATAAACACCTTAATTTAAAAACTGCATTTTGTGTTTACTTGTGTTATCTTTGTCTAATATTTAAATTTGTTTGATGATCTGAAACATTTAAGTGTGACAAACATACAAAAAAGTGAGAAATCAGGAAGGGGGAAAACACTTTTTCACACTACTGTATGTATACTACAACAACCTCAGTGTTCTCCTCTAGGTTTGTGTGTCCATTGTGAGTGGCTGCGTGCTTGAAAGTGTCCCAGTCTGTATTGCTGGAGCAGTCTTTCAGAGCATCAGAGGCCCCCCTGGCCACACACGTTCCTGCTTTTTTGTTGGTCTGATGGCTTTAACTCTGGGTCTGTATGCTGGCCTTAACAAGATGTGATGTGATCAGAGAGACCCAGGTGGGGAAGGGGGAGGCTCTGTATGCTTTCTTGTGAGCTGTGTACACCAGAGGCCTCATGTACACAGACTTGCGTGGATTTCCTATTGAAAGATGACATCCGTTTAAATCAAGAAAAAGCCGTTAAAAAAAAAATCCAGCTCTATGAAACCGTCCGTATGCAGGAATCCAAGCACATTTCTTTTGTACATATTGATCTGCTTGAAATTGAATGCACGTGAGGAATTACCCGACTCCTCCCTTGATACGCCTCTATTGAATATGCAATTTAATGCAAATAGATACATACAAGCACTGCACATTTGATTCTTCTTTATCCACAATCAAAAATAATGGATTTAATGGAATTTTATGGACTGTTAGCTGGAGGTGCTCCTGAATGAGGCAGAGGCACATAAAAACATTTTGTTTGGCACGCTGTCCTCCGGCATTAGGGCCGGATACAGGTAATTCAATAGCCTGCTCACAGCCCTATAAATGTTAAAATGGTAAATGGCACTCACTTATATACCATAGCGCTTTTATTCTCATCTCTTGATGACCAAAGCGCTTTACAGATCCTGCTATCCACCCATTCACACACACACATTCACACACTGATAAGATTAGTTTGTTTCCTTTATTGAGACAGGGATGAGAAGCAGATGTTTAGTTAACTTTGACATGTTTCCACTGACATCTGCAGTCGTCCTCAGAAGCGTCAGCTGATCGCTGAGATTTGTACCGTGTATAGCTCAGTCGTTAAGTGCCAGATTTCAAAGCAGAAAGTTCCAGGTACGAGACCAGCTGCAATCTCTTTTTGGGACCACAATGGAAATAAGTGTGTGCACTTTATTGTGTCATCCCATTGTTTTTAAATATATGCTGTATCTTTTAAACAATGTTTTTTTTTTAAAACAATGAATGAATCAATAAATCAATCAATCAATTTGTGACCAGCCGGGTGGATCAGTTGGTTGAATTAAAGGAAAACAGTCATGAAAAATAAGACAATATGAACCTATTTAGTGGGTAGACACGGTCACCTGGCAGTTGAAAGCAGATCATATTAGACTCCACAAGTACATATTTTATGTCCAAAATGCAAATCTCATCCTTGATAGTTATATACATCTTACATGGATTACACACACTACTATTGTAAATGAATGAAGTGCACCGGGGAAAGGGTGAGACTGTTGCATTTCAAACTTTTCACACGTGTTTATTGACATAACTACTGTACACAATGCAAGCTACAATGCTCTGCACTGTGTGTCTGTGTGTGTGTGTATATATATATATTTTATAGTAATACGTACATATGTTTATTAGCTGCTCTTGCTTGCTTGTTTTTTTTTCTTGCCTTCTGATTGTTGCTCTGAGTGTTGCTATCCCTGTGCTGTTGCAATCCTGGAATTTCCCCGTTGTGGGACTAATAAAGGCTTATCTTATCTTATCTTACACACAGAGGCAATTAGGGGCTTGGTAGAATGCTGTGAAACTGTAGTTTAATCAGCAACTAAAGAAAGTCACTTATGGCTCTTTTCCACTATTGTCAGTTTGGCCCGGTACAGTACGGTACAGTACAGTTTGGTTCAGTATGCTTGCGTTTCTATTACACTGATAGTACCACTTGATGTGGGTGGGATTTGTTACAGGGAGGCACTGCAACCCTCCCGTTACGTAAAACAAGTGAAGCAGGCAAAACACAAGATGGCAGGATACGAGGAGACTGCATTCTTTGGCTTGTTTTTGCTAGAGTAAAGCCATAAAAGGCGAACAGAAGGCTATAGGCGGTGAGACGACACACTCTGGAAAAGTACTGGAGCGTTTAGGAAACTATATAGACAAGTATAAAGCTTAAGACATGAGGACACGAACTACATCACATATGAAGGTAAGCTAATGATTGCTAATGCTAATTTGCTTTAAGTCCGCCGTACGATATTGTAATGTTGGCAAGTTATCGCTATTAGGTACTAAAATATGTATTCTGTGTGTGTGTGTTTCAGATGGCTCTCTTATGCCAACACACAACAACACAGGCTCCCAGTGATGAGACCCCAGCTTCATGAACGCAAAGTAGTTACAGAACTGCAGAATGTCTGTAGAAATGTTTAGCTTCCTGTGCAACAAATTGCTCTGATCTGTGTCAAAATCATGGAGACACTGTTGAGACATCATGGGATGTAGCTGCTCCAGCCGGTGGTGTCGTGGCAAAACATGATCAGCTGCCAGACTTGATCGCCAGGTGCCATATTGTAGTATATGAGCCATAAAATATATATTTCAACAGGTAAACAGTACTGAGTTAGGTATAATAAGATATATTTAACAATTATGATACATTTAAAGCCAAAACAAATGGATCTAGGATTAAAAGCAATTAAAATAACGCTGTCACAAGGTTACATGGAGAAATACATGGATTAACTGGAAATATATCATATTGAGTATTGCTGACTACATGTAGATACTGTTTAAATATATATTCTCTGCATCAACAGTGAACTATACATGTATTCATGTAGTATTGCCCTGGGAAGTTTGACAATAAACCTTTGTACTTTTTGCAGATGTGTCTACTTTGTTTTATGTGTAAAGGTTACCTCCAAGTGACAAATTAAATACTAAAAGATTGGAAAAGCTGTCTAAGAACAATCCAGCAGTTTGAGAAATCATTTTAGGTTTGGTGTAACTCTGTCAACAGAATTATGAACCATAAAGCAGTTTGTGTTAAAATGTTAAACCCCATTAAACTTAGGTCTTTTCCTAGTTTTTCCTTTTCTTTTTCTCTTCCTCGGGCAATGGAGATCAACAGAGGTGGGGGCGGATGCATTGTTTACACACGCGAACAGCTGATTGCGCTGAGGAGGCCGGAGCCTTGAGTGCTGCAGCCGGCAGTGAAGCCCCTCATCCTGGACAAGCTGAAGAGGAGACGCCGCGGGCGAAGGGCTGGAGCGAAGGTGAGGAGGAGGAGGAAGCATAAGCCGGCTGTACTGATGGTCATCAACAGGAACATGCGATCACTGGGAAATAAAACAGACGAGTTTACAGCGCTGGTCAGGACGCAAAAGGAGTATCGTGAGTGTAGTATCATGTGTTTTACAGAGACGTGGTTACACTCACAGATCCCGGATGTAAACGTAGCGATACCTGGCTTCAAGACTATACGGGGGGACAGAGACCTGAAAAGCAGCAGGAAAAAGAAAGGAGGAGGAGTGGCACTTCTTGTTAATGAACGGTGGTGTCATCCTGGACACATTTATGCGAAGGAAAAGTGCTGCAGCCCGGACATTGAACTGCTGGCTGTTAGTATGAAACCTTATTATATGCCGCGAGAAATGAAGTGCGCTTTAATTGTTATCATCTACGTCCCTCCGTCAGCTGACGCAGCGGTGGCCTGTGACGTCATCAGCTCCACTGCAGCCACATTACTGGAGAAGCACCCAGATGCATTCATGGCCATCACAGGTAACTTTAACCATGTCTCAGTGGGAAAAACACTACCAAACTTTCACCAGTTTGTTGACTGTCCCACCAGAGAGAACAAAACACTGGATTTACTGTATGCCAATGTCAGTGATGCATATAATGCCACAGTTCTACCCCTCATTGGCAAATCAGATCACTGCATGGTCATGTTAACACCCAAGTATATCCCCCTTGTGCAAAGACAGCCTGCTTATACACAGACTGTGAGGAGGTGGACACAGGAGGCTGCTGATGCACTGCAGGACTGCTTCAAGACGACGGACTGGAGTGTACTCTGTGAACCACATGGGGTAGACATGGACAATATGATTGACTGCATCACAGAATACATTAGATTCTGTGAAGACATGACCATGCCAGCTCAGACTGTACACTGCTTCTCCAACAACAGACCATGGGTCACCAGTTACCTGAAAGCACTTCTGAACAAAAAGAAGAGAGCTTTTAGAGCTGGAGACAAGGAGAAGCTGAGGGGAGTGCAGCATAAGCTGAGAGAGATGCCGAGGAGGTGCAAGGACAATTATAGGCGGAAGTTGGAAGAGAAACTCAGGCAAAACAACACTAAAGATGTGTGGGAGGGAATGAAACAAATAACTGGGTACAAGGGGAGAGTCAGGCAGCCATCTGGGAGCCAGGAGAGAGCTGAGGAACTGAATCTGTTTTTTAATAGGTTCAACTCACAGTCTGTCACCCCAGCAACACAACCAGACCCCCACACACCTCTCCCCACCCACCCTCCTGTGCAGAACCTCTCTCCATCTCCCCCCTCCTCCTCCCCAGGGGGCACCAGGACCCTCCCTCACTTCCCGGTGACTACAGATCAGGTGGAGAAACAGCTGGAGAGACTCCGTCAGCGGAAGGCTTTGGGCCCTGATGGCATCTCCGCAAGGACCCTGAGGACCTGTGTCAACCAGCTAGCTCCAGTACTGAAACACTTGTACAACCTGAGCCTGAGTCTGGAGAGAGTACCGGTGCTGTGGAAGACATCCTGCCTGGTTCCTGTCCCCAAGAAGCCATCTCCATCGATCCTGAATGACTACCGACCAGTTGCCCTCACATCTCATGTGATGAAGGTCCTGGAGAGACTGGTCTTAGCCCACCTGAGGCCACAGGTGAAGACGTGGCTGGACCCTCTGCAGTTTGCATATCAGCCCCATTTAGGAGTTGAAGATGCTGTCATCTACCTGCTGCAACGAGCCCATCTGCACCTGGATGGTGGAGGAGATACTGTGAGAATCACTTTTTTTGATTTCTCCAGTGCCTTTAACACCATCCAGCCACTGCTGCTGGGTGATAAGCTGCGGGTGATGGGGGTTGACAGCTCTGTGTCCGGCTGGGCAGTGTCTTGTCTGGAGTGGTGGCTAGTGATACAGGAGCTCCACAGGGGACTGTGCTCTCTCCTTTTCTCTTTACCTTATACACCACTGACTTTCAGTACAACACTGAGTCATGCCACCTGCAAAAATTCTCTGATGACTCAGCTGTTGTGGGATGTATAAGAGGAGGAGAGGAGGGGGAGTACAGGGCACTGGTAGACAGATTTGTGGAGTGGACAGAGCAGAATCACCTGAGGTTGAATGTCAGCAAGACCAGAGAGATGGTGATTGACTTCAGGAAGAGGAAGGCTCCTTCTCAGCCACTGCAGATTAGGGGGGGGGGGGATGTGGGAGTGGTTGAGGACTGCAAATATCTGGGTGTCAGGATCAGCAGCGGGTTGGACTGGAGATCCAACACCGATGCTGTGCACAAGAAGGGGATGAGCAGACTCTACTTCCTGAGAAAGCCGAGCTCCTTCAACGTGTGCAGCAGGATGCTGGAGCTTTTCTACCAGACTGTTGTCGCCAGCGCCATCTTCTTTGCTGCTGTCTGTTGGGGTAGCAGTATCAGGGCCAGAGATACCAACAAACTTGACAAGATTATCAAGAGGGCTGGCTCTGTAATTAGTCTCAGACCGGAGACCTTTGAGACAGTGATGGAGATGAAAACACTAAATAAACTGCAATCCATCATGGACAATCCTTATCACCCCCTCCACCACACACTAGATAGACAGCGAAGCACTTTCTCCAGTAGACTACTACAGCTTCATTGTCGAACGGCCAGGTACAGGAAATCTTTCCTGCCACATGCAGTTTCACTGTACAGTAACTCACTATGACGTTGTATTCTGGTCATAGCTATGCTGCCACACTGCACCTTACAGACTAACTGGTACCTCACATTTCACTCTGCTTCTGATAGTCCTTCTTTGTGCAATGGGATGATTCATGTGTTTATACGGGTCATAATATATTAAGCTATGATGTATATAGGTTTTATAGTCATGTTAGTTTTTACTTTCCATGGGTAATCCCTTTGTCTGTCATGTGTGGCTGCACCACACGGCTGCACGGTGGCGCAGTGGTTAGCACTGCGGCAGCACAGTTTTACCCTCGGCCGGGGGATCGCGGGGATCATGAGATCGTGGGTTAGATCCCTGCCCCCGGCCAACAGCGATCTGTGTGGAGTTTGCATGTTCTCCCTGTGTTGCGTGGGTTTACTCCGGGATTTCTCCGGTTTCCTCCCACATGCTAAAAACATGCAGGTTAGGGATACGGGGCGCTTGCGCACGCAGCGACCGGCAGCTGGTGGCTTGTCACCAGACTGCAAAACAAATCTACCTACGGGTACAAAATAAGTACAAAAAAAAAAAAATGTGTGTGTTTCTGTTGTTTGGTTGTCTACTGTCATGCTGCTGTTACACTGTAATTTCCCAGTTTGGGATCAATAAAGTTCATCTATCTATCTATCTATCTATCTATCTATCTATCTATCTATCTATCTATCTATCTAAACCCTAACCCGGGGTGTACAATCATGTGCCATGGAGGGCCAAGACCCTGCATGTTCTCTCTTCTACCCAGTCTCTTCAGCAGGTGTTTTCGCTGATCAGCAGTCAGTAGAAGAAATTCGGTGGAATCTGCTGTTGAAGACACTGGTTGGAGGTAAAGCCTGCAGGGTCTTGGCCCTCTATGGACTATGATTGGACACCCCCGCCCAAACCCATTATTAGAAAATCCAGATGCTAATATGGCCCAGAATTCCTCCATATACTGGTACGATCACTAAAGTGCGCAGTGTCTTCTGCACTGGCATATCCAACAATACAGTCTTTAGTAAATAAAATAATTGTTTTTGTTTACTTTTTCTTAAAAATGAGCCATTATTTTCAGCATCACTGATAAATGGTTTGTACTGTTGACTCTTTTCCTACCGGTGTCTTAACAGACAAAATAGAAAATCATGATGCAAACACATAAGTCACTAAATTATTTATTATAATCAACAGCAAATTCCAGATTATTTAGAATGTCCAAAATACAAACTGTAAAAAAAAAAAAAAAGAAAAAAAAAGAAATTAGAATGGGTCACACACTCCGGCCACGCTGCCTCACTGAGAAGCAGTTGGATGTGCCGCTCACAGATCAGCAGATGTTCAGCCTGCATCTCTCTAAATAGTGAGGCAAGGTCCGGTTTGGGGTGGATTGTTTTCTTCTTGCCTGGATGAAAGACAGAAATGGGTGGTGATTAATTAAACCAAGTTTAAAAGGTATTTGAGAAATAAAGTTGTTTTCAACAAAAGTTCAGTCACCACTGTGTCGCCCTGGTTTCAAGTGTGGGTGGTGTTTTGTTCTTGTATTGCTAAAATATAACAGGAAGCAGTACAGTGGGTCTCAAATATTTGTAATGTGTTCTTTTACTGGATGAGTTTAAAGATGAAATCCTATAAACTACACATATAAACTAAATTCTAATGGTGACTGAACAACTCCCATTCCCCAAAGTGCAAGATACACTATTATGACTATAACTCATAAAGGATCACAGAAGTGATCTGATAAAAAAAATAAACGTGATTTATTTTACAGTGGCTACTATTGGATGTGCCATTCATTTTCAATTATTCTATAATTAATATTCACACAATCAAATAAATCTCAGTTCAGTCCCTTTCATATTAAGTGGAAATTGTGCTACTTTAAAATTGGTACTTTACCTATACGGTGGGCAGGACATACAGAGGATATAAAAAGTCTACACACCCCTGTTCAAATCCAGGTTTTTCTGATGTAAAAAATGAGACCAAGATAAATCATTTCAAAACTTTTTCCACCATTAATGTGACCTATAACCTGTACAACCCAATTGAAAAACAAACTGAAATCTTTTGAGGGGAAAAATAAAAAAAAACTTACAATAACCTGGTTGCATAAATATGCACACCCTGTTATAACTGGGGATGTGACTGTGTTCAGAATTAACCAATCACATTCAAACTCATGTTAAATGGGAGTCAGCACACACCTGCCACCATTTAAAGTGTCTCTGATTACCCCAAATAAAGTTTAGCTGTTCTAGTAGGCTTTTCCTGACGTCTTTGTAGTCACATCTTACAGCACAAGCCATGGTCCACAGAGAGCTTACAAAGCATCAGAGGGATCTCATTGTTCGAAGGTATCGGTTAGGAGAAGGGTACAAAAGAATTTCTAAGGCATTAAATCCACCATGGAACACAGTGAAGACAGTCATCATCAAGTGGAGAAAATATGGCACAACAGTGACATTACCAAGAACTGGACGCCCCTCCAAAAGTGATGAAAAGACAAGAAGAAAACTGGTCAGGGAGGCTGCCAAGAGGCCGACAGCAACATTGAAGAAGCTGCAGGAATTTCTGGCAAGTACTGGCTGGTTAGTACATGTGACAACAATGTCCTGTCTTGGGTGGCAAGATGGAAGCCTTATCTTTCAAAGAAAAACATCCAAGGCCAGCTACATTTTGCAAAAACAGATTTGAAATCTCCCAAATGCATGTGGGGAACTGTGTTATGGGCCGTTGAAACCAAGGTTGAACTTTTTGGCCATAATTCCACAAGGTATATTTGGCACAACCACAACACTGCTCATTACCAAAAGAACACCATACTTATAGTGAAGCATGGTGGTGGCAGCATCCTGCTTTGGGGCTGTTTTTCTTCAGCTGGAACTGGGGCATTCGTCAAGGTGGAGGGAATTATGAACAGTTTCAAATACCAGTCAGTGTTGGCACAAAACCTTCAGGCTTCTGCTAGAAAGCTGAAGATGAAGAGGAACTTCATCTTTCAGCACGACAATGACCCAAAGCACACACCCAAATCAACAAAAGAATGGCTTCACCAGAAGAAGATTAAGGTTTTGGAATGGCCCAGCCAGAGTCCAGACCTGAATCTGATCCAACATCTGTGGGGTGATCTGAAGAGGACTGTGCACAGGAGATGCCCTCGCATTCTGACAAATTTGCAGCATTTTTGCAAAGAAGAGTGGGCAAATATTGCCACATCAAGGTGTGCCACACTGATAAGCAGCTATTGTAGGCAGCTATTTGGTTTCTATGTGAGAAGTACGGCGAATAAAACTGTATTGATGATGTCATTATCTGTTTAACTGATGATTTTTATAAGACAGATAATTAATTATCATCTGTACCCAGACTGGGATCCTTTTGGTTTGGGTTCTTTTATTGCAACAGGTACTCAGAAGTGAGGTACTGAAAACAACCCCACTAAAAACATTTTTCACCAGCTGCCACTGCCCCCCCCCTTACTTCAAATGTAATGACCTGTAATGTTTTTATTATCTCAAAACCTGACAAGCACAAGTCCTTCTAGTCCTGCTACATTTGCAGCAGAAGTCGGCCACCCTCACATAGGTGTGGTGTGACGTCCTGTGAAGCTGGTGCCTGCAGCATGCAACACTTGTTTGGTCCCACTCAAATCAAATCAAATCAAATCAAACTTTATTGTCATATTGCTGTACATACAACTGTACTGCAGGCAAGATGAAATTGCGTTTCTCTCGGCATCCATATAAGAAGCAGCATGATTAAGACACACTCCCACATAGCTCCCACCCCCCCATCCATTCACACATCCCTGAGACATACTTGGGGAAAAAGAATAACTAACTATAATATACAAAATGTCCATAGGTGCAGTAGTGTGTATGTGAGATTCCGGGTCAGCTGTTCAGCATCCTGACAGCTTGTGGGAGGAAGCTGTTGATCAGTCTGGTGGTTCTGCCTCTGATGCTCCGGAATCGTTTACCAGATGGAAGAAGTTCAAAGTGTTTATGCAGAGGGTGAGAACGGTCCTTGACAATGTTCAGTGCCCTGCTCCTACAACGGTTCTGAAAAAGTTCTTGGACAGAGGGGAGGGAGACTCCAATTACCCTCTCAGCCCCCTTGACTATCCTCTGCAGGGCTTTTTTGTCTGACATACTGCAGCTGGAGTACCATGTAGCAATGCAGTACGTCAGAACACTCTCCACCACACCTCTGTAGAAGGTCCTGAGGATGCAGATGGGGAGAGAGGCCTGTTTGAGTTTCCTCAAGAAGTGTAGTCTCTGCTGAGCTCGCTTCCTGATCTCCAAGGAATTCTTGCTCCAGGTCAGGTCCTGCGAGATCTGCACTCCGAGGAACTTGATGTTCTCTACTCTCTCCACTAAACGGCCGCCGATGCTGAGGGGGACGGGCTCAGGCTGTGACCGCCGGAAGTCGATAATCATCTCCTTTGTTTTGTCCACGTTGAGCACCAGATTGTTCTCCCTGCACCAGCCCTCCAGGTCTCTCACTTCTTCCCTGTACATTGATTCCTCATCCCTCTGAATAAGTCCCACCACCGTGGTGTCATCTGCAAACTTAATAATCTGGTTCCCCTCGTGTTTGGATACACAGTCATGTGTTAGAAGTGTAAACAACAGTGGACTGAGTACACAGCCTTGAGGGGTTCCGGTACTCAGCGTGACAGAGTTGGAGATGTTGTTTCCAACCCGGACAGACTGAGATCTCTCAGTCAGGAAATCCAGGATCCAGAGACATGTGGCGGTGTTCAGACCGAGAAGGAGTAATTTCTCTATCAGTCTCTGGGGAATAATGGTGTTGAATGCTGAACTGAAATCAATGTACAGGAGTCTGGCGTAGGTGTCTTTCTGGTCCAGGTGGGTGATGACAGAGTGTAGGGTGGTGACTACAGCATCCTCCGTGGAGCGGTTTGAACGATATGCAAACTGGAGCGGGTCGTGTGATGCAGGGAGGCAGGCTGTGATGTGTGGTTTGACAAGCCGTTCAAAACACTTCATCACAATTGGTGTAAGTGCAACAGGACGATAGTCATTCAAACATGACACCACTGGTTTCTTTGCCACCGGTACAATGATAGAGGTCTTGAAGCATCTGGGAACGATGGCCTGACTCAGGGAGATGTTATAAATGTCAGTCAGGACATCCGCCAACTCGCTCGAGCAGTCTCGGAGCACACGTCCCGGAATGTTGTCTGGACCTGCAGCTTTGCGTGGGCTGATTTTGGATAGGGTCCTCCGTGTGTCCGCTGTGTTAATGGTAAAAGGTGGTCCGACCGATGGTGGGAGTGGGCCGGCCCTCCCTCTGATTGTCGAGTTTGATGCTTCAAAACGTGCAAAGAAGTCGTTAAGCCTGTCTGGAAGCGAAGCGTCATCATCATCGACCCCCTGCCTAGACTTAAAGCCCGTCAGTGTCCGAACTCCCTGCCACATCTGCTTGGTGTTCCTAGTGTCACAGAGGTGTCCCTGGATTTTCTCCGCATAGGCGCGCTTTGCCACCTTAATTCCCTTTGAAAGCGCAGACCTGGCTGAGCGGAGGGCAATCCGCTCAATGAGATCCGCTCAATCTCTTTATACATGATATTGTTAAGTGTTCACTACTTACTTGCTATGGTTGCGGACCTGCACTCATCAGCATACCTGTCAAAACAGGCCCGGTACCATTAAATTGAGTCCGAGATGTACAAACCTTTTGACACCACAAGATGGCAGACCGATCTAGCTTTCCGCCTATCACAAAAACTATATATGACCCAATGCAAAGTTTGGGTAATTACGGTTTTGACCGGGAGCTTTTTCATCCACGTGATGGCAAGCACAGAGCCAAGCATGCGTGCACCAGATGGAAAGCTATGCTCTTTTTTTGGGCAAATCCTGGTTCTGAAGAAGACCTTTATCCACTGAGGAAGATTCCGAATCGCGCTACAAGCCTCTGACCATGTCGGAAAGTGAAACTAACTCTCTGATGGCGGAAGACTGACGACGTTGTGACTTGTGTTTGTTTTTTTGTTTTTTTGGCATTCAGTGCAGTGCCAAATGGCACATGAGCCACTCTGAAGATTTTTCAGTTTTGCCTAACCGTGGTCAAGGGGTTCTCTGGACATGGATGAGCAGTTTTGGATGTGAACGAATGATCCAAACCCCACCGCAGTGCCGGCGCATGTGCACATGCCACGTAGCCGGAGAAAACATCGTGACAGAACAACTGGTTTCAATGAGAGAAATGCCACAGTAAGTACCGACAATGATGTCTGGGAACTTTTGAGAGATATTTCCAATTTGCAGTCTGTCTGTATCTGTTATAATTTCCAAGATACAGGCGTTTGAAATTTTGATAGTCACAGTATGCAAATTAGTTCACATTATGCAAAATTCAGCTGAACTTCGCTTTGCTGCAAAGCAGACCATCACCCTTGTTGGACTGATGGGACGTGTTGTGTCTGTGCTTGAGGGACTGTAAAAAAAGTAACTATCACAGCATTGATATTTTTGGCTGTGTGTACATAATATTTCATATGTAGCAGACTGAAGTTTTTGCACATTTTGGAAATAAAAGCTTTCTTTCCTTAAGTGTTTTTCTTCTTCTACATTGTTATCCTCACACCAAACATATTCAGGTTCAGGTTCCTTTAGTTGTACCCGTAGGTAGATTTGTTTTGCACTGAGGTGACATCCACATTTACAAACTACAGTTACATTCAACATGAACACAAACACAGGCACACATGAAGCTGACTATAGACATGATAAAAGTGCTCAAGGCTCCATCAATCAGGACATAAGACAAAGAGATAAGAGAAGGGTCATATTAAAAAGTTAAAGACTTTACATTTCATATATAAAGTTATTTAGGACAATGCAAATCACTATAACATTGTAGTGGTGGGAAGTGAAAGTACAAGTACTGAATTACTGCACTTAAGTTCATTTTTCCAGGTATTGGACAATATATCAGGTATTTGTGGACTTACACATATTTTTGACAACTTCTTTCACATTTTTTAAAGAACAAGCAGCAACAAACTTTAAATCTATGTACTTTTTCTGTGGAAAATGTTCCAAGTTGCCAGCTTCAAAAATGATGAGTTTATCTTGTTTTGACAACGTCCCACATGACATTCTGTCAGCTCTGGATAAGATCATTTCTGGGGAAAGAACTTTGAACTTGAACACTTTACAGTCTGTCTCTTGTTATCCCTACATGAATAAAAACTTGAATCAGTACTTTAACCAGAATAGATGACACAAGCACAGAAGGGTATACCCTTCACATCTCTGTAGTTTGGAGGTGCATAGAATAAGATAAGATAAGATAAGATAAGATAAGATAAGATAAGCCTTTATTAGTCCCACAACGGGGAAATTCCAGGATTGCAACAGCACAGGGATAGCAACACTCAGAGCAACAATCAGAAGGCAAGAAAAAAAACAAGCAAGCAAGAGCAGCTAATATACATATGTACATATTACTATAAAATATATATATACACACACACACAGACACACAGTGCAGAGCATTGTAGCTGGATGGAATAAATATATGAATATATAAACACACAGTGCAGAGCATTGTAGCTAGATGGAATAAATATGTAAATATATAAACACCCACAGTACGGAGCATTGCAGCTAGGTGGAATAAATATGTAAGTATATAAACACACACAGTGCGGAGCAATGTAGCTAGATGGAATAATATGTAGATATATAAAAACACAGTGCGGAGCATTGTAGCTAGATGGAATAAATATATAGATATATAAATATAAACACACCCAGTGCTGAGCATTGTAGCTAGATGGAATAAATATGTAAATGTATAAACACACACAGTGCAGAGCATTGTTGCTAGATGGGATGAAACAGCATAACCATCTACTTAGTTATCCTACATGGTATGATTATGTGCCCATACATATTCTCACCCTCCATAGCAACCGGTATTTTCCTAGTTGTATGCCGGAGGGGACCATTGTGTAAGTCTATTGCATCTTTTGCATTCAAAAAACTATTAGTTTGTTACGTCTTTTTGCTATCTCTGCGAGCAGCCCTGCTTAGGTTGTACAGTCTGACAGCCGTTGGTAGGAAGGACCTAAACCTCTTGGTTGTGCACCTGGGATGATGTAGTCTGCTGCTAAATGAGCTCCTCAGTGCATTCAGTATGTCCTGCATAGGGTGGAACTCGGACTCCAGCAGAGATGACAGTTTAGCCACCGTCCTTCTCTCTCCTATCTCCTCCACCGGATCAAGGCGCTGCCCCAGGACAGAGCTAGCTTTCTTAATCAGTTTGTTCAGTCTCTTCCTATCGGCTGCAGTTATGCCACTGCCCCAGCAGACCACTCCAAAAGTGATGGCTGATGCCACCACCGTGTCATAGAATGTCTTCAGCAGCGCCCCTTGTACACCAAAAGACCTGAGTCTCCTCAGCAGGAACAACCTGCGCTGTCCCTTCTTGTAGAGTGCGTCAGTATTGTGTGACCAGTCTAGTTTATTGTTCAGATGAACACCCGGGTACTTATAGGATGTCACCATCTCGATGTCTGTTCCCTGTATATTTACTGGTGCTGTGAGGGGCTGCCCATGCCTGCGGCAGTCCACCACCAGCTCCTTAGTTTTCCTTGCGTTGATCTGGAGGCAGTTCCGATGGCACCAGTCCACGAAGTCCTGGATAAGCCCTCTGTACTCAGCTTCATCTCCATTGGAGATGAAGCCAACGATCGCAGAGTCATCAGAGAACTTCTGTAGATGGCAGTGTGTTGTGTTGTGTGAGAAGTCCGCAGTATAAAGAGTGAACAGGAAGGGAGCCAGCACCGTTCCCTGGGGGGCCCCCATGCTACTGATGATCGTGTCGGACACACAGTCCCGGGTTCTCACAAACTGAGGCCGGTTCGTGAGGTAGTCCAGGATCCATGATGACAGGTGCTGGTCCACCCCTGCGCGCAGCAGCTTGTCCTTCAGGATCATCGGTTGGATGGTGTTGAAAGCACTGGAGAAGTCAAAGAACATGATCCTCACCACATTCCCGGGCTTCTCCAGGTGGGACAGAGAACGGTGAAGGAGGAAGATCACCGCATCCTCCACCCCAATGCCATGCTGGTAGGCGAACTGGAGTGGATCCATCGCTGGTTCCACCAGGGGGCGGAGGTGAGCAAGGAGCAGTCTCTCCAGGGTCTTCATCAAGTGGGACGTCAAGGCCACCGGTCTGTAGCTGTTCAGGTCTTTGGGGTGGGAAGTTTTTGGTACAGGTACCACACAAGATGTTTTCCACAGCTGTGGTACCCTCCCCAGCTTCAGGCTCAGGTTGATTATGTACGTCACAATCCCACACAGCTGGTCTGCACAGGACTTGAGGAGCATTGCATTGATTATTATTATTATTATTATTATTATTATTATTATTATTATTATTGATTATTATTCTCCTCAGGACTTGAGGAGAATATGCATTTATACAGTATCTTCATGTATACAGTATATGCAGTAAATCTATACATTTTTCCATGTAACCTTGTGACTGCATTATTTTAATTGCTTTTAATCCCAGATCAAGTTTGTTTAGGGTTCAAAATGCATCGTAAGTGTTAAATATATCTTGTTATACCTAACTAAGTACTGTTTATCTGTTGAAACATATATATTTACCGGCTAATATAACCCATAACAATATGGCCCCTGGCGATCATTTTTTGGGACAGCTGATCACTTTTTGGCATGACATAACAGGTGACCTCCATCTCGTAATGCGCCGTAACACCACCTATTACAGAAATGACATAAATATTATGTTTAAAAGTGTAGTCAATGCTCGTGCTACAGACTTGATCTAACAACAGCTGATAACTGAAATATTGATGATTACTGGTGTCCTTAAACATAGCCGCCGTTCTCTGCCATTAAGAATAAAACTGTTTTTGGATGGTAATTCAGGTTTGGAATAATAAAAGCAGCGCTCCCAAAGAGACAATAAACTCCTAGATGTTGACAAGCTAACGCTGCTACTTCTTCTTCTTCTCTCGGTTACTGGCAGATAGCAAACAAGTGAGAGGTGCATACCGCCACCTTCCGTCTTCTCTGGTGTTCTGCGGGGGTTGGGCGCTTCACACTACGTAATGACGTAGCTCTGACATAATTCCCGACTAGCTCCATATCGGTGGAAAGACAACTGGTTCTTATGAGCACTCTGGTTAAACACTAGCACCAGCACCAGAACCAAACTAGCACTGGAACCGGTTTGGCGGAAAGCTGGCCTGTGTTGGCCTTGCGATGGACTGGCGATCTATTCAGGGTGTACCCTGCCTTTTGCCCAAAGACGCTGGGATAGGCTCCAGCCCCCCCCCCACCCCCCCCCACCCCCGCGACCCAAAAAGGATTAAGCAGAAGTAGATGGATGGATAATCATAAGACTTTGTAGATGTGATAGAGAGTGTAAATGACCGACAGAATGCAAAATAACAACCACGATGGACTAAAACTCACAGACCACAGCAGCGAGCAAGTCCCCTTAGCCGCCGGTAAGTGACACATTTCTTTGTGGGTTTTTTTTCCCATTGTACTGATTTCTTGTTCATATACTTTGAAGATAAGATGATAACATACCTGTACAAAAAGCAGTGTCAAAAGACTGAACCATTCTTGTGTAAATATGTCTAAAGTCCGCTTTTGACTGAGTTATGTAATTCAATATAGCTGCTGAGGCATTATGAAAATCATATTTTACATCTTTCTAATTGACGGTAAGCCATTAACTCTTACCACTTTCAAGTTATAGCCTTGGAAATCAGAACTATTTTATTGACAAATTATTTACCACTCTTGACCACTAGGGGTTATGTCACAATTCAGCAACAGTCACATTAAGTCAGTTAGGTTCCTTGGTGTCTTGTTTGATGAAAAATTAGCATGGAACACTTATTTTAATAAATTCCAAGACAAATGTAAAGTTGTTAATTTACGTCGTTGCCTATCAGGACAGGATTGGGGAGCAAGTAGATCATTGTTGCAAAACATTTATATGGCACTTACGAGATCAGTCATCGATTATGGAGATATAACATTTATGTCACCAGCTGAATCAAATTTGAAGAAACTGGATGTCTTACAAGCTCAGGCTCTCAGAATCTGCTGTAGTGCATTTAAAACATCTCCGGTTTCTGCAATACAGGCGGAAATCAGAGAAATGCCACTGAGGATTCGACTGTTAAGGACAATAATGGCTTACAGGGTTTAGCTACAAGGACATCATGACTCACAGACTGCAAAAGGTGTTTTGGCTGAATGTTGGAGCACAATGATCAATTATCAATTATCAAGCTCCTCTCCTGTGGAATCAGCTGCCAATCTGGATTCGGGAGTCAGACCCGATATCTGTTTTTAAGAATAGGGCTAAAACCTACCTTTTTGATATAGCCTACAATTAGGGAGGGATCATGTGTTTCTGAACCCTCCCTTAGTTATGCTGCTAATAGGTTTAGTCAGCCGGGGGACCTCCAGTAATGCACTGGGCCTCACTCCTTTCCTCACTCTCTATGAAATTTTTTTTTTTTTTGCTGGTCATTAACATTTGTTTGTTCTCTCCCATAGATTGAGTCCCCATCGTGCTGTTTGCTCTCTACATGTCTGTTCTTTTCTTCTTCTCTATCCCCTCACCCTCCAGCCAGTCGCAGCAGATGACTGCCCCTCCCTGAGCCTGGTTCTGCTGGAGGTTTCTTCCTGTTAAAAGGGAGTTTTTCCTCTCCACCGTCGCCAAGTGCTTGCTCACAGGGGATCGCCTGATTGCTGGGGTCTTTCTGCAACTGTGGGGGTCCCCCCTACAGTTGATAGTGCTATGAGATGACTGTTGTTGTGAAATGGCGCTATATAAATAAAGTTGAATTGAACTGAATTGAATTGAATTGAATTGAATGTAACGCCATGAGCTTTGGATGGGTTGGTGATGATCAGGCCAAAAGTATAGGACTTAAACAGCTACAGTACAGTTCGACAGTCTCACTCTCTCCTGTTCCTCCTTGGTTGTTTCCTTTACCCCAGGTAGATCTCAGCATTCAGCAAAAACTAAAGAGTAAGGCAAATCCTCAGTGTATAGTTGACCGCGACTGTGAACAAACTTTCCCAACTCAGTTCTTATCGTCACAGATGGCTCAAAGGATCCAGAGACAGGGTGTACAGGTGCAGCAGTATTTGTTCCACAAAGGGAAGTGTGCATCAAAAAGAGGTTGTCAGACCATTTGTCAGTATATAGAGCACTTTTTCCACTTTTTGCTATGTTACAGCCTTTTTCCAAAAGGGATTAAATTTATTTTTTTTTCTCTCAAAATTCTACACACAATACCCCATAATCACAACGGGGATTTTTTTTTTTGTTGAGATTTTTGCAAATTTAATAAAAATAAAAAACTAAGAACTCACATGTACTGTACATAAGT
The DNA here is from genome assembly GCA_020510985.1 of Pholidichthys leucotaenia. Taxonomy (NCBI): domain Eukaryota; kingdom Metazoa; phylum Chordata; class Actinopteri; order Cichliformes; family Pholidichthyidae; genus Pholidichthys; species Pholidichthys leucotaenia. Next base: position 223,729,939 of record CM035837.1, read on the forward strand.
ATTCACAGCCTTTGTCATGAAGCTCAAAATTGAGCTCAGCTGCATCCTGTTTCCGCTGATCATCATTGAGATGTTTCTACAGCTTAACTGGAGTCCACCTGTGGTAAATTCAGTTGATTGGACACAATTTGGAAAGGAACACACCTGTCTATATAAGGTCCCACAGTTGACAGTGCATGTCAGAGGACAACTCAAGCATGACGTCAAAGGAATTGTCTGCAGACCTCTGAGACAGGATTGTCTCGAGGCACAAATCTGGGGAAGGGTACAGAAAAATTTCTGCTGCTTTGAAGGTCCCAATGAGCACAGTGGCTTCCATCATTTGTAAATGGAATTCAGAACCACCAGGACTCTTCCTAGAGCTGGCTGGCCCCCTAAACTGAGCAATCGGAGGAGAAGGGCCTTAGTCAGGGAGGTGACCAAAAACCCGATGGTCACTCTGTCAGAGCTCCAGCGTTCCTCTGTGGAGAGAAGAATACCTTCCAGAAGGACATCCATCTCTGCAGCAATCCACCAATCAGGCCTGTAAAGTAGAGTGGACAGACGGAAGCCACTCCTTATTAAAAGGCACATGGCAGCCCACCTGGAGTTTTCCAAAAGGCACCTGAAGGACTTTCAGACCATGAGAAACAAAATTCTCTTTTCTGATGAGAAAAAGATTGAACTCTTTGGCATGAATGTCATGCGTCATGTTTGGAGGAAACCAGGCACTGCTCATCACCAGGCCAATATCATTCCTATAGTGAAGCATGGTGGTGACAGCACCATGCTGTGGGGATGTTTTTTCAGCTGCAGGAACTGGCAGAATAGTCAGGATAGAGGGAAAGATGAATGCAGCAATGTACAGAGACATCCTGGATGAAAACCTGCTCCAGAGTGTTCTTGACCTCAGACTGGGATGATGGTTCATCTTTAAGCAGTATAACAATGCTAAGCACACAGCCAAGCTACCAAAGGAGTGGCTTTGGGACAACTCTGAATGTCCTTGAGTGGTCCAGCCAGAGCCCAGACTTGAATCCAATTGAACATCTCTGGAGAGATCTGAAAATGGCTGTGCACAGGCGCTTCCTATCCAACCTGATGGAGCTTGAGAGGTGCTGCAAAGAGGAATGGACCAAACTGCCCAAATATAGGTGTGCCAAGCTTGTGGCATCATATTCAAAAAGACTTGAGGCTGTAATTGCTGCCAAAGGTGCATCAACAAAGTATTGAGCAAAGGCTGTGGATACTGATGTACATGAGATTTATTAGTTTTTTTTATTTTTAATACATTTGCAAAAATCTCTAAACTTTTTCATGTTGTCATTATGAGGTATTGTGTGTAGAGTTTTGAGGGAAAAAAATTAATCCCTTTTGGAATAAAACTGTAACATAACAAAATTTGGAAAAAGTGAAGAGCTGTGAATACTTTCCGGATGCACTGTATGCAACAGACTAATGGCAATAGTATTACATTACAATGGACTGAAGAAAACGGAATTCAAAATACATTGATTGCATCTGACAGCCTCTCAGCATTGCTGAGCATTAAATCTGGAAAATCAGAGTTCAGAGATGATATACTTACTGAAATCCTTATCAGTCGGCCTCCGTCGGTCTATGATGACCATGGAAGAGAATCCTAAACGTCTACTCTGCTGGAACAGCACCGCCTGTGGCTGAACAGGCCGATGCGTGAATGGCAGTCCCTGTCACACAGGTCGCACTTGTGGGTGGTCTCCATGCTGCTGGGTCTGTGGCGGTTCTTCCTGTGGGTCCTTTTTTCATCTGCTGCAGCAGCAGTCAGTCTCTCTTCACCCGCCTTGAGCTGTCTGGTCAGGGTGCCTCTCCATTTGGAGAGGTCCGTTGCAAGGTCCTCCCAGCGCTCTGTGTTGATCTCCAGGGCCTTCATGTCTCTCTTGCAGACGTCTCTAAAACGCAGCTGTGGGCGGCCAACGTCTCTCTTGCCAGTTGCCAGTTCTCCATAGAGGACGTCTTTGGGGATTCTGCCATCCTCCATACGGTGAACGTGGCCTAGCCAGCGGAGCCTGCGCTGTCTGAGTAGAGTGAACATGGAGGGAAGGCCGGCACGGGACAGAACTTCTGTGTTGGGCACTTTGTCCTGCCAGAATATGTCCAGGATGTGGCGAATGCAGCGCAAGTGGAATGAGTTCAGTCTCTTTTCCTGCCGGGCGTATGTTGTCCACGTCTCACTCCCATAGAGCAGTGTGCTGATGACGCAGGCATTGTACACTGCCATCTTCGTCTTGACAGAGAGTTTGGGATTCTCCCACACTCGTGTGGTGAGGCGAGCGAGTGTGAAGGCTGATTTTCCAATCCTCTTGTTGATCTCTGTATCAAGGGAGAGGTTGTTGCTGATCGTGGACCCCAGGTACGTGAACTGATTCACGACCTCCAGCTTGTAGTCGTCAATGGTGATGGTTGGTGGTGCTTCCGTGCCTTGCGCCAAGACGTTAGTCTTCTTCAGGCTGATGGTAAGCCCGAAGTCCTTGCATGCCTGGGAGAAGCGGTCCATAAGGGTCTGAAGCTCCTGCTGTGTGTGGGTTGCGACTGCAGCGTCGTCTGCGAACAGCATGTCTCTGATTAGAGCCTCGCGTACTTTGGTTCTGGCTTTCAGGCGGGCGAGGTTGAAAAGCCTGCCGTCAGATCTTGTGTGCAGGTAGATTCCCTCTGTTGCTGTGCTGAAGGCATGCCTCAGGAGCATAGCAAAGAAAATCCAAAAGAGGGTTGGCACAAGTACACAGCCCTGTTTCACTCCGCTGCGTATGTTGAAAGGCTCTGAGACGTTGCCATCGTGCTGCACTATCCCCTGCATGTTGGTGTGAAACGATTCAATGAGGCTTTGCAACTTTGGTGGGCATCCTATCTTTGGCAGGATCTTGAAAAGGCCCTCTCTGCTGACCAGATCGAACGCTTTGGTGAGGTCGATGAAGGCGATGTACAGGGGCATGTTCTGTTCTCTGCATTTCTCCTGGAGTTGGCGGATGGAGAATATCATGTCTACCGTCGATCGCTCAGCGCGGAAGCCACACTGAGACTCGGGGTAGACACGTTCGGCAAGCTTCTGTAGACGAACGAGAACAACTCGTGCGTAGACTTTGCCAACAACGCTAAGGAGGGAGATGCCCCTGTAGTTGTTGCAGTTGCTTCTCTCCCCTTTGTTTTTGTAGAGGGTGATGATCTTGGCGTCCCTCATGTCCTGTGGTACGGCACCTTCCTTTCAACACTGGCAGAGGACGTCATGCAATGGCAGCAGTAGGGCGGTCTTGCAGTGCTTGATCAGGTCGGGGGGTATGCCGTCGTTGCCGGGTGCCTTGCCAGCGGCCAAGCTATCAATGGCCTTGCTGAGTTCGTCGATGGTTGGCTCGGCATCAAGTTCGTCCATGGATGGCAGGCAGTCGATGGCATCAAGGGCTGACGGTGTCACGGTGTTCTGTCTGGAGTAGAGGTCGGAGTAGTGTTCCACCCATCTCTCCATCTGCTTGTTCTTTTCTGTGATCATCTCCCCAGTGGAGGATTTGAGGGGGGCCGTCTTGCTCTGAGCCGGACCAAGTGCTTTCTTGATGCCATCGTACATACCACGGATGTTCCCTGTTATGGCAGCGGTTTGAATGTCTTGGCTGAGCTGAGTCCAGTACTCGTTGGCACAGCGCCGAGCAGTCTGCTGAACTTTGCTTCTCGCAGCCCTGAGAATCTGGAGATTCTTCTCGTTTGGGTACTTCTTGTACTCAGCAAGTGCTGAGCGCTTGGCTTCAATGACGGGGGTCATCTTGGTCAACTTGGCATCAAACCAGTCCTGTGACTTCGAGGTCTTCCTCCCAAAGGTAGCCAAGGCTGTGCGGTGGATGGTGTTTCACAGCTCTTCCCACTTCTGCTTTGCAGATTCTCCTTCTTGTGGTACACCAAGTTCCTTCTCAAAGGTGGAGGCAAACTGCTCAACAAGTTCTGGTTGAGCCATCTTGCTGGTGTCAATCCGTGCCTTTCCAGGCTGTCTAGCACGATGGAATTTCTTCAGCTGCAGCTTGACCTTGCAACACACCAATGAATGGTCTGTGTCGCAATCTGCACTCTGGAACGAATGGGTGATTAGCACGTTCTTCAGTGAGGTGCGCCTGGTCAGGATCAAGTCCAGCTGGTGCCAGTGCTTTGAGCGTGGATGTTGCCAGGAAACCTTGTGTTGGGGCTTGGTCTTTAAGAACGAGTTTGTGATGCACAGATCGTGATATGTGCAGAACTCGAGCAGCCGCTGTCCGTTGTCATTCATTCTGCCCACGCCAAAAGGTCCAAGACAGGAGGGCCAGGAGTCGGGGTCAGCACCCACTCTGGCATTGAAGTCTCCAAGGAGAATGAGTTGTTCAGAGTTGGGGACGATCCTGACAGTTGTTGCGAGATTCTCGTAGAACTCGTCTTTTGCCTCTGGTGTGGCTGTCAGTGTTGGGGCATACACACTGATGAGGGTGACTGGGCCTTGAGTGGTGTTCAGGCGGAGGGTGAGGAGTCAAGCAGAGCCAGTGCTGCTTGGTTCCACCATCTTCAGCAAGGTGTTCTTCACTGCAAAGCCCACTCCATGTTCCCTGTGTTCGTCACTGCCCTTTCCCTGCCAGTAGAACGTGTAGTCCTTCTCTCTCAGTGTGCCTGCGTCAGCCAACCGTGTTTCCTGGAGAGTGGCGATATCCACTCCCAGTCTCTTCAGCTCATTATTGATGATGGCAGTCTTCCTGGTGTCGTTGATGTCCTTGAGGTTAGTAGCGAGTCCTGTCATCATAGTGCGGACGTTCCAAGTTCCCAGTTTTAGAGTTGGTCTCTTTTGTTTTATTGTCTTGCCTGGTGCAAAAGTTCTCAGCCTGCTGTTCGGATTTCTCCTCATCCCCATGCACCCAATGAGGAAAGCAAGCTGTGGCGGGACATCACCTTATTGGCTGGGGGCTGCCCAGCTTGAGGCGGGCGGTAGCTGTCCAGTGAGATCCGATGATCCCTCCCACCGTCGGGAATAACCCCTGGCGCCGAGCTCTACGCCAATTGAGCGGTGGCTTATAACCAGTAACTGTCATTCCCCGTGTTTTGTCTACGCCAAAGGCGAAGCTGGAGTGTCCTCTCCAGTGATCCGGTGTTCTACCTTCCAGCGTTGGGCATTGGTAGGATTCAAGCCTGGGCAGGAAGATATAGAGGATAAGATGTTGCCCATGCAGCATGTCCCCCCTCTCCACGTCACTGATGAATCCAAAGGAACAGCAGGGCTGCTACAGTTTGGCACCAGCGCCGTTGCAGGAGCTGCCAGAACGATGTTGAGCACAACATAGAACTGCCTTAGGGGCTCCGACTCCGGATTTTTCCTCAGGGTTGACTCCCGAAGCCTTTCCCGTGACCGGGTATGCCGCAAGGCAGCGGAGGTTTGAAATCAGGGTTTACCTTCCCCTAGATGGGCTACCTTCCCAGGTTGATGAGCCACCATCTACCCGAAGCATCTGGTTTTAAGGCACCAGAGATCCGCCCTCGCCCCTTCTCCTATTAGTAAAAGCAGTTCCGCCGGGCTTAGAGACTAAACCACACGGGCAGGCTAGGAGTTGGACTTAGTTGTCAGAGACTTTTCGAGACGCACGCCATAAGGAGCATTTTATGAGCACTGGGAGCTTAACCCCAGTGCCGCTCCTGGCTATGACAACCTTGGAACCTCCTTATCAGTATGTATAGAATAAATGGTTCAGTTGCACCTACTCGTTTTCTCTGGGTCCCTGCTCATGTTGAGGTGGAGGGAAATGAACAGGCTAACATCGTTGCAAAACAGTCTGAGAAAACAGGTTATCAATGTACAGGTCCCTTTAAGTAAATCAGAGGCAAAAACAATCATTAAGAAATATATGCAAGGAGTATGGTGAGAGTACTGGGATGACAGTGAAATGTGTAGGCATCTCTATAAGACTGACAGATCTATTGATAAAAGAAGGAAATTGTTTGGTAGCTGCAGAGAGGAAATTGTCATCACCAGGTTAAGAATAGGATATACAGGTCTCAACAGTACATTGCATAAAATAGGGAAGCATTCAACTGGTAAATATATACACTGCAATCAAGACGAGACAGTCACCCATATTCTTCTCCAATCTAAAAAATATAGCGCTGCAAGAATTTGCCTTGTTCACACATTGAGACATATTAAGTCAAGCGACCTGTCATTAGCCGGGTTATTCGGGGCATCAAGCAAAACCTATCGACACATTATCTTTTTTAAAGGAGCCTGGTTTAATAAATAGAATTTACTTTAGTTTTTTTGTTTAGCTCTCCTGTCCACACTCCAGCCCAGTTGGTGGAGGTAACGCATCTCAAAGCTGGCTTGCCAACTGCCATTAAATCCCAAAGAAGAAGAAGAAGAAGAAGAGAAATCCTGCTCACAGTGAGAGAGCTGTTGCCAGGAGGAAGAAGCCCTGTCTGAGGGAAGGCCCAGCTGGATGAGGAACTGCTTGGAGGAGAGACCTGCCAGGACAGGAAGAGGCTGCTGGTCCCAGGAAAGTGGCTGAATGAGGGCATGACTGAGGAGGAGGAACAGTAATGGCCAGGGCCACAATCATGCCAGCATTTGGGGGAAGAGACTTCTGTGTGGAGCAGTTGGTGGTGCTGAAGGTAAAGGATAGCAAGTGGCAGTGTGAGGAGCTCTGCCTGGGCTGTAAGTATGTGATTCCCAGATAGCAGCACCCCATGATGATGATGTTTATGACTATAGAAATCTGGACATACTGTTAGCAAGTGTCTTCCCCTGTACAGGTTTTCTGAGGGTGTCGGTGTCATGGTGGCAGACAGAGCCTGCCAAGGAAGAGTGGATCCTCCTCAGCTTTTATGGACTTTGTTTTTTAGCCCACTTTTAGTTTTTTAGCTTAGGTTTTTTTTTTATAGTTGGTATTTTATCTTCTTTTAGTTTCTTAGATAGCTTTAATTCTTAAGTTTTAGTTTAGGCTTTTTATTTTAGTGGGCATTTGTATCTATTTTATTGTAATAAAATTACTTTAAACATCCTCTTTAAAGTTTCCCCTTTGCCACCTGTGACTCTCCACTTGTTTTTTAAAGAACTTGCAGGTTATGTTAATTGACTGCCCTCGGTCTCATGTTACACATACATGATCATGTTTTCAAAGCTTAACATCTTGTGTTTGGCAAGTATACCACAATGGTGATACTGTCTTGTCTTCTTATCCAGAATTTTGATGGGTTGTTTATACAGGGATTCCAAGGGTTTCAGAGCTGTACTATTGGCTTTTGACCAGCAACAGATGGAATAGGAGAAATGGGTCAAAATTAGGGATGAGCCGTCCGCCGTATCGGTATCTGGTTCGATCCAGGCAAAATGGCCGGATCAGTATTGATAAGGAATAAAACTAATTTACCGATCCGATACATTAATAATAAAACAAATCAAGACATGATCCTGTTCTCAGCCGCGCTGCGCACGGCTTCTGTAAACAGATGCAATGAGTGTCCCATCACTGGAGCCTGTCTGTGGGACTCGCATTAGTATGTTGCTGTGTGGTGCCAACATTTACAATTTTACACCACCAACTTGATAAAACACTTGCAAAAGTATCATAGCAAAGGAGTATGCTGAATTCTGTCAAGAACCGAGCAGAAGCAAGTGTGTTGTGCAGCAGCAACCGCTGTTTTACTGCTGAAATACGCTAAAAGTGAAACTAAAAGAAGGAAACAAAGTAAAAACCAGCATTGCAGGAATGAAGACATAACATGGGCTTCCCTTTAAATGGACAGTTACAACTGATGAGAGGTAGGTGACGGAAACATAAATAGCAAATTATAACCAGTGAACTGGAAGCAGGACTATTCAAGGACTAACAAGGCTACGTGAAATGGAACAGGAATGACTTCAAAATAAGAGCAAACCTAAAAACTATGGACGGAGAATAAACTACTAAATAAGCTGAGCACCAGGAGAATACTTATGATGATGATAATAATAACAATGGATGACAAAAATACATCTTAAAGGGTTAGTTCCTTTATTTTCAGATCTACAGCATATTTTACCTCATGTACAGTGGCACTTTGAATTTCCTCTGAATGCTTACTTCAATACTCAGCTTTAAAGTTTGGCATAAACTTGCACTTAAAACTTCAGAATGCATGTTTGCATAGTGCTGACCAGTGAAATGCTGCTAATGTTGCAAAGTTTAAAATTAAAAAAAGCAGCAGCGTTGCTGAACTGAGTCAAATTTGTAATATATTCTTTGACGTTTAAATTTATGGTTTTATATGTGTGCAAAATGCAACCAGTCATTACCAAAGTATGTTCTGTACTGTTGTTTTAAAAAAGAGAGACAGTATGGGATTTGGATCGGTATCAGCTAATCCTTTTAGAATACGTGAGTTCCTGATGCATCAAAAGATTGCAAGGTTATATTTCAAGGTGCGGCTCATCCATTTTATGTGCTTTCTAAAGCTGAGCGTGGGATCTAATGTGACACCCTAATACTTAAACTTTGCTGCATTTTCAATATTTGCTCCATTTACAGTCATAGTAGGATAGTGTGTATGGTTTTGTTTGTTGGTAAAGTATATGGTAGCTGTTTTCCCTACATTCAGAGTGACTCATGATTGATTAAGCCATTCTGACACTTTCTCCATTGCTATCATTAACTTGTCAGCCACTTGTTTGGCATCCTCCACCATGTGTGTAGATGACTGTCATGTGCATACATCTGAATTTTTTGTCATTTTCACATACATACATACATACTGATGGCAAATCATTATTATACAAAATAAACAGCAGTGGGCCTAAAATTGAACTTTGTGGTACTCCCATGGTGCATGCCTTTGATTGGGATACAGTATTGTTTATGCACACAGTGGGGGTGACCAGATAGATATGATTTTAACAAGCTAAGGGTATTCATGAACAGTTTATATCCTGATAGTTTAGAGGGAAGGACTGAATGATTGTATCAAAGGCTTTACAGAAGTGTCAAAAGATGGCTTCTACCCCCCCCCCCCCCATCCAAATTTAATTTAATTGTTTCAATAAGCAAATTTTTTCCTCAGAACCCTGAAGCACAACAAACTTCTTCAAGTTCTGCTTAAGAACTCCTATTGCTGCACAGTAGAGAGTGTCCTGATGTATGGATGTACTTGGTCCTCCAGCTGTGCAGAGGCAGAAAAGAAGGAACTGCAACGGGTCATAAAGACCAGTGGATTGTGGGCTCTCCCCTCCCGAGCATGGAAAACATCTATTATGCATGCCTCCTCAGAAGAGCTAAAAACATCATGAATGACCTAGCACATCCAGGACATTACCTGTTTCCCACTGTCCCCTCAGGTAGGCTCAGAGTCATCAAACTCGGACTAGCAGATTGAAAAAGAACTTCTTTGCTCGAGCATAGACAGACTTTTGCACTCATAATCCTTTTAGCAGGTATGCACACAGTCATATATACTTAGATTGCATTAGTATTTCATCTATTTATTATTATTTATTATGATGATGATTGTATTTTAAGCTGCTCATAAGAGATTGTGCTAAACAGAGTTTGGTTGTACTTTGTGTATAATGATAATAAAGATTCTATTCTATAAAGTAACAACATGCAGTCTCCGTTGAGTGGTTCGGCCTGAAACCAAACTGCATGGGATGCAGCAGCTGAGCAGATTCAAGATGTTCTACTAGTTTGTCTGCTACCACCTTCTCAATGGCTTTTGACAGAAAAGGATACTTATTGGCCTGTAATTACTAATTTCCTGGTTGTATCTGGCTTTGTGTATGGGGGTTACAATGGCGGTTTTCAATGCATCAGGAAAGATATTTTCATGTACTGAGTGATTTATTAGTTCTGTAATTGGAATTATTAAAGTATCTATGTTTCTTTTCAGGAATACAGTGTCTAGTCCATGAATATCCTTACCTCTGGAACTTGATAGAGATGATAAAATTTTGTGAAGCTTTACCTCATTTGTGGGTTTAAGGTTTAGATCTGTTTCATGATTTATTTTAATTTGGTGCGGGAATGTTTGGGTAAAATTCAGACCCAATTCTTGTACCGATTGGATAAAATACTCCTTAAAATTGCTGGCTATAACTAAGCTATCTGAGTGAAGTTTTCCATTCAAACTGAGTTGTATGACTTCAATTTTTTTGCATTTTTTTTCCTGAGTTTATCAATGCATTTCCAGAGTTTTTAGTTGTTTCGTTTTGCATTTTTGATTATGTCTATGAAGAAATTTCCTTTTGCTTTAAAGAGCTGCATGGTGACTTCATTTCTGAGGTCTGTTTTGTAGCACCTTAACTCTTGCACTTTAGCATATCCACTTTGTACAGTTTCATTACAGTTGTTCTTCTCATGTATGATTGTTTTTGTGACCCATCGGGGGACTACAGATGCAAATTAGCAGTATTGCTACATCTGGCATTCTTTTGTATTAGTGTCCATTAATATGTAATGTCCCTTGCAAATAAACATTAAACTAAACTAAAAGCTATTGTATTGTTTCCGGACTAAACTGTCTCTTTGATCCTGACTGTGGTCCAGGGGAGGTTTCATATCTGTCATTTTGGTTGAGATCATCCTAAAAAGTCTGAAAGTCCTGACTATACAGATGTGGTGTGAAAACACTATGCAGAAACACTTAAGAAGATGCTAGTGAATGAGGCCTAATGTGCACCATAACATACCGTTATCCTGGCCTACCATTTGTATCTTTCTATTAGCTGTCATCTTCACATCACAAGGAGTCCTTTGGTGTTTTTTATGCTCCAGGTGCAGTTAGATCACCATCTGAGAGCTAATAGTCCCATTTTACAGGTCAATTACATTTACAAATAAATAATAATAATAATAATAATAATAATAATAATAATAATAATAATAATAAATTTAGCTGCAGGCGGCAAGGATTTATGAAAGAAAAATTTATCTATCTCATAGACTCTGGTCCTGGAGGAATAAACGAGATGGATTTGCCAAGTTGAAATGCCTTTATTTCTGCAATGCAGGAGAACAGTGCAAAAAGGAATTCAACTCGCTCTGTTCTGCTCTCATAGAGGGAGCAACAGATTTTATAGCCAACACTAAGCATTCAGTACACTGCCTTACATCTGGGATGTTGATACAAGACAGAGGAGTGAAAGGAGGAGAAGCGGGGGAGAGCAGAGACATCTCAGAAAACAGTTCAAATACCTCACAGGTCAGTGTGACACGAGAGCTTATCCTGGAACACAAAGTAAAGCAGGCATGTCAAAGAGATTATTAATGTAGCTTAGATCCTTTACGCTTATACTGACCTTCAGTTTCTAAAACCTATGAAGGCCAATAAACACTATGCAGCTTATGCCCTAATGAATGAATGAATGAATGAATGAATCTTTATTTCGGATAGTACAGGTTAAAAGAAACTGAATAATATAACAAAGGGGGAAAGAAAATCCAACAAGGTCAAATTAGACAATAACTCCTCTGATTATACAGTTCAACATAAGTTATCCGAAATGGGTGATGGCTGAAACCATCACCCAAGCTTATATTGCCCACCCATGTTCCATCCAAGAATTCAAAAGAAAAAAACAAAACAAGAGCGATTACAATTCAGAACGAAGCTAAGACAAAATGTGACAGAAAAAAACTAAGCTACAACACAACACAGGCTGGATATAACAATCCTTATGTGATTTTACATGTCATCTTGTATATATGTTTGGAGTATTTCTTCCTTTAGTTTTTGTTTAAATTGTCCAAGTGTTGTACATGATTTTAATTCAGGTCCAAAATCGTTCCATAATCTGACTCCTTGCACTGAAACACAGTGTTGCTTGGTGGTAGTTCTCACTGAAGGTTTTTGAAATATACATGTTCCTCTGAAATTATATTGTTTCTCCCTTATTTGGAACAACTTTTGGATATTTGTGGGCAGTGATAGATTCTTCACTTTAAACATTGTTATTGCAGTTTTAAAGTCAACCAGATCTTTCAACTTGAGAGCTTTTAATTTAAGAAAAAGTGGGTTTGTTGGTTCCCTGTAAGCTGCTTTGTTTATTATTCTAATAGCTCTCTTCTGAAGCAAAGAGAGTGGATATATGTTTGTTTTATATGTATTTCCCCATACTTTATTACAATATGTCATGTATGGGAGTATTAATGAATGATACAAGGTATATAGTGTGGGTTGATTCAGCAAATATTTCACTTTGTGTAGTATTGCAATTGATTTGGATATTTTACCTTTAATATAATTAATATGTGACTTCCAACACAGTTAATTATCAATTATTACTCCAAGAAATTTAGTTTCAGATACCCTTTCAATCTCTACACCATTTACACTGAGTTTAGATACTGAGTTGTTGTGATGGTTGTTAAAGACTATAAATTTTGTCTTACTTAAATTGAGCGTTAATTTGTTTGAATCAAACCACAGTTTAAGCTTTCCTAATTCCTTTCCGAGTGTATCCAGAAGTTGTTCCAAATTGCTTCCACTGCATAATAGATTAGTGTCATCGGCAAACAATATTAAGTCCATTTTTTCTGAAACTTTACATATATCATTTATATACATATTGAATAACAATGGCCCCAAGACTGAACCCTGTGGGACTCCACAAGTAACCTTCAGTAACTGTGAGTTTTTGTTACCAACACATACATACTGATATCTATTCTTTAAGTAACTACTTAACCAGGACAGTGCTACCCCTCTAATACCACAATTTTGTAGTTTCTTTAATAATAAATTATGATCCACTGTATCAAATGCTTTTTTAAGATCCAGGAATACCCCAAACATCAAGGTACTGCACGCTGCAAGAATCGCAGCGATCGGTTGTGATTTGGACATTCTACGCCAGCATGGAATTCTGGAGGAGTCCCCGCTGGAAGCTACCCGAGAGAGGAGGAAGCGGAAGCGGAGCGAACGCAAGCAAAAGTGCGGAAAAAGGGCCGGGATCCATGCTAGGCTAAAGGCTAACCCTTCCAGACCAGCAGTACCGTCGCTTCTTCTTTCTAACTTCCGCTCCCTCGAAAACAAGGTGGACGAACTGCGTCTGCTGAGAGAAACCCGGAGAGAGTGGAGGGACTGCTGTGTGTTTGTTTTCACCGAGACATGGCTCCACGGCAACATTCCTGACGAGGCCATTCAACTGGAAGATATGGCAATGTTCCGTGCCGACAGGGAAACGGCGAGCTCCGGTAAGAGCCGTGGGGGTGGGCTATGCATCTATGTTAACAAGAACTGGTGTGTTAATGCCACGTTAGTGTCTAAACACTGCTCTCCGTTGGCGGAGTTCCTTATTGTAAATTGTCGGCCCTATTATTTGCCGAGGGAATTCAGCAACGTGTTTGTAGCTGGTGTTTACATAGCGCCGAGCCCTAATGCTAAAGCTAATGCTAAGAAGGCACTCGGGGTACTGCACAATGCGATCAGTGAAATCCAAACTTCACACCCGGACAGTTTTGTGGTGGTTGCGGGGGATTTTAACCACACCAGCCTAAAGACTGTGCTCCCCAAGTTTAAACAATGTGTAGACTTTAAGACCAGAGGAGAGAATATGTTGGACATAGTGTACACAAACACAGATGCATATAAAGCGATACCCCGCCCCCATCTCGGCTGTTCTGATCACATATCCGTGATGCTGCTGCCTGCCTACAAACCTTTATTGAAGCGCAGCAGGCCAGCAGTGAAACAAATCAGGATTTGGCCAGAGAGTGCAACCTCTGCACTGAAAGACTGTTTTCTGCACACAGACTGGGAGGTCTTCAAAATAGCAGCCTACCAGGAAGACAAGACAGATGTGGAGGAGTATGCTGATACAGTCACCAGCTACATCGCGAAGTGCACAGAGGATGTCACTACAGTGAAGACCATCACTATGCGGGGTAATCATAAGCCCTGGATGACTGCAGAGGTGCGCTCACTGCTCACAGCCAGAGATGCAGCCTTCAGAGCGAAAGACAGGATCGCCCTCCGCTCAGCCAGGTCTGTGCTTTCAAAGGGAATTAAGGCGGCAAAGCGCGCCTATGCGGAGAAAATCCAGGGACACCTCTGTGACACTAGGAACACTAAGCAGATGTGGCAGGGAGTTCGGACACTGACGGGCTATAAGTCTAGGCAGGGGGTCGATGATGATGACGCTTTGCTTCCAGACAGGCTTAACGACTTCTTTGCACGTTTTGAAACATCAAACTCGACAATCAGAGGGAGGGCTGGCCCACCCCCACCATCGGTCAGACCAGCTTTTACCATCAACACAGCGGACACACGGAGGACCCTAACCAGAGTCAACCCACGCAAAGCTGCAGGTCCGGACAACATTCTGGGACGTGTGCTCCGAGACTGCGTGAGCGAGTTGGCGGATGTCCTGACTGACATTTATAACATCTCCCTGAGTCAGGCCATCGTTCCCAGATGCTTCAAGACCTCTATCATTGTACTGGTGGCAAAGAAACCAGTTGTGTCCTGTTTGAATGACTATCGTCCTGTTGCACTGACACCAATTGTGATGAAGTGATTTGAACGGCTTGTCAAACCACACATTACAGCCTGCCTCCCTGCATCACACGACCCGCTCCAGTTTGCATATCGTTCAAACCGCTCCACGGAGGATGCTATAGTCACCACCCTACACTCTGTCATCACCCACCTGGACCAGAAAGACACCCACGCCAGACTCCTGTACATTGATTTCAGTTCAGCATTCAACACCATTATTCCCCAGAGACTGATGGAGAAATTACTCCTTCTCGGTCTGAACACCGCCACATGTCTCTGGATCCTGGATTTCCTGACTGAGAGACCTCAGTCTGTCCGGGTTGGAAACAACATCTCCAACTCTGTCACGCTGAGCACCGGATCCCCTCAAGGCTGTGTACTCAGTCCACTGTTGTTTACACTTCTAACACATGACTGTGTACCCAGACATGAGGGGAACCAGATTATTAAGTTTGCAGATGACACCACGGTGGTGGGACTTATTCAGAGGGATGAGGAATCAATGTACAGGGAAGAAGTGATAGACCTCGAGGGCTGGTGCAGGGAGAACAATCTGGTGCTCAATGTGGACAAAACGAAGGAGATGATTATCGACTTCCGGTGGTCACAGCCTGAGCACGTCCCCCTCAGCATCGGCGGCCGTTTAGTGGAGAGAGTAGAGAACATCAAGTTCCTCGGAGTGCAGGTCTCGCAGGACCTGACCTGGAGCAAGAATTCCTTGGACATCAGGAAGCGGGCTCAGCAGAGACTGCACTTCTTGAGGAAACTCAAACAGGCCTCTCTCCCCATCTGCATCCTCAGGACCTTCTACAGAGGTGTGGTGGAGAGTGTTCTGACGTACTGCATTGCTACATGGTACTCCAGCTGCAGTATGTCAGACAAAAAAGCCCTGCAGAGGATAGTCAAGGGGGCTGAGAGGGTAATTGGAGTCTCCCTCCCCTCTGTCCAAGAACTTTTTCAGAACCGTTGTAGGAGCAGGGCACTGAACATTGTCAAGGACCGTTCTCACCCTCTGCATAAACACTTTGAACTTCTTCCATCTGGTAAACGATTCCGGAGCGCCAGAGGCAGAACCACCAGACTGATCAACAGCTTCCTTCCACAAGCTGTCAGGATGCTGAACAGTTGACCCGGAATCTCTCATACACACTACTGCACCTACGGACATTTTGTATATTATAGTTAGTTTTTCTTTTTCCCCAAGTATGTCTCAGGGATGTGTGAATGGATGGGGGTGGGGTGGGGTGGGTGGAGCTATGTGGGAGTGTGTCTTAAATCATGCTGCTTCTTATATGGATGCCGAGAGAAACGCAATTTCATCTTGCCTGCACTACAGCTGTATGTACAGCAGTATGACAATAAAGTTGATTTGATTTGATTTGATTTTGATTTGAATACTCTTTATTTTCAATGGCAGTTGATATTTTTTCTATAAATTCCATTAGAGCAAATGCAGTTGTCCTCTTGTGTCTGAACCCATATTGCTGCTCACACAATAAATTATTCTTCAGTATGAAGTTGCCAATTCTGTCATAGAATATTTTTTCAAGTATCTTGGAAAATTGCGGCAATAGTGAAATTGGTCTATAGTTTGAGAATTCCCCTCTGTCACCTGTCTTATATATCGGAATTACTTTAGCTATTTTCATTGCATTGGGAAATATACCTGTTTGGAGAGACAGGTTACAGATATACGTCAGTGGTTTCACTAAGCATTCAATAATAGTTTTGACTAAGAGCATGTCAATACCATCGCAGTCCGTAGATGTTTTACTTTTAAACGATTTAACAATTTCAAGGACCTCTCTCTCGTCTGTGTTCTTTCTGAAAATGGAGTCTTTTATAGCAGTGTTATTGCATATTGTATCACCTGTAGGCGCCGTAATGGGTATTTCTCTAGCCAAATTAGGACCAGTGTTAACAAAAAAGTTATTAAATTCATCTGCAGGTGAAGCTGCATTCACACTCTGAGTCGTTTTATTATTTTTTTGAAAAATCGGTTGGGTAGCTTGTATTTCTGCTTTTATTTCCAAGAATACTGTTAAGTAATGTCCATGTATTTTTAATATTGTCTCTGTTTTTCTCCAGTTCTTTACTGTAATAGTCTCTCTTACTACATCTTATTATATATGTTTACCTATTTTTGTATGTTTTATACCGCTGCTCTGCTTCTTTTGTCCTTTTCTTTAGGAAAGCTTTATATAATAAATTTTTCTTTTTACACGCCTTTTGTAATCCTTTGGTTAACCATGGCTTATCGGCAAATTTATGTTTAAGCTTTTTTTTTACTAATGGACAATTTTTTTCATAAAGAGTGGTTACAATGTTTATAAATGTGTCATAGGCTTCATTTACATCTGATACATAGACTTCTGTCCAGTCTTGCTTCAGCAAGTCCTCTTTAAAAGAACTGATTGCATTTGGTGATTTGTATCTGAACGATTTAAAAAAAAAATTTCTGTATTGGCCCCCGTGTGGCCATGGATAAGTGCAAAGGTTGGCAAGTGGTCACTTATATCATTTATCAATAATCCACTTTCTATTTTCTTAACAATAATATTAACAAACAGGTTGTCAATAAGTGTAGCAGTGTGAACTGTGATTCTACTGGGTTATGTTATTGTGGGATATAGACTCATGCTGTACATAGAGTTCATGAACTCTGTAATTACATTTTGTTGATGTGGATTTAGTAAATCAATATTGAAATCTCCACAAATTACTACCATTTTCTTACTAGTAATATTATTGTACAGCTCGACTAATTTATCTCTGAATGTCTCAATGCAAGTTCCCGGCGTTCTATATATACAACTTATAATTAGATTTTTTGTTTTATCTTGGTCAATCTCAACAGTAACACATTCCAAAATCCCTGGTAGTGCAAAGGACATTCCATTTACAAGCTTACACCTATACAGGTCATCAATATACAGTGCAACACCACCACCCTTTTTTTGAGATCTGTTAATATGAAACATCTGATATCCCTCTATTGCCATCAGGGGAGCCTGCTCTTCATTAAGCCAGGTTTCAGAGACTGCAATAGCTGTAAATTTTCTGTCTAGCTGTTTTAAATAGTCCTGAATCTGTGGAAAGTTTTTGTTAAGACTTCTGCTGTTGAAGTGTATTATTGATAGTTTACCATCTAGTTGCACTTGACTTTTGAATTGCTTTTCAGTGTAATATTCACAATGGTTATAACTATTATTGAAAAAGTGGTTATCAGGATCAATATCGTTCTCCATCTCTTGTAGTTTATGTTCAGCATAATGGCATATTTTCAGAGTTTGAGTATCCTTACTCTGTGTCAAATGACTTCCTCCAACTGGGGATAATTGATGTCTACTCAAGTCAGTCATAAGTTTTTGTTTGTTTTGCTTATTTTTTTTTAAAGTACATTGACATGGTATATCAAAAGAACTATTCTTACCGTGTGTGTGAATATGGGTTATCATTGTCTCTTAATTTTCTTAATCAGTGTTCATCTGTATTTATCTAAGTCAGTAACATCTCTGATCATTATACTCTTTGCTTGCTCAGGTGTTCCATTTAGTTTGATCCAAACTCGACAATTTCTTGTCCATGTTGCCTGTATCTTATTTTGTCTTTTCAGCATCCGTGCTTGCCGTGCTATTTCAGCATTTGTTTTTGTTAGGTGTTCATTTAGGTAATCTTCTGTTCCCCGCAGCTTTCTGGCCTGCCTCAGTATGTCATTCTTTACCCTTCTGTTCACAAAGCGCATCACAATTGATTTCTTTGTTTTATTATCTTTCCTGGGTAAAGCATAACAGGCTGAAATTGCATTTGCTTCTACCTTTATACCTCTACTGTCAAGGAACTGAAGCACCTGGTTTTCTAGGGAGACTGATTCACTCAGGGGAGCCTCCTCACCTCTCAGTCCTGTTGTGGCATGAGCATATGACTGATATTTGATGTCTAGTCCACTTATAACTACGTCATTCATACGAGAACCTTGTTCAAGAGCCTCGACACGTCGCTCCAAGTCCGTAATTTTTTTGTCTTTTTCCTGAATTGTTAATTTTAAGTCTCGTACTTCTTCCATTAGGCCTATTATTTTGGCCTGCTGGCTAACCATTTTGGCCACTTCTTCTGACAAGAAGTTCAGAGATTTTTTGATCTCTTCCATTTCCTCCTTCTTTGGTGGCATTTTTACTGACCTGTGGATAGTAAAAACAATCTCTGCTTGTGTCGCCGGTATCCGATCCGACCGACCTCGAATCCAGCTGGGACTCAGCTAGCCCCCTCCGCTGCTAGTCCCGCTGCTTACCGCCGCCGTAACCGAGCTCCTGTCCAGCTCCTCCACCGAGTCCAGCCGCACATCGCCGCTGCAGCCGAGCTCCGCTGGGGTCCCGGTAGATCCTCCGCTGAGCACCGCCGCCTACCGCGGTCTGCCTCAGTAGTTCCTCCACTGAGCCCTGCCACCTACCACCGTCTGCCTGGGTAGTTCCTCCGCTGGGCCTTGCAACTGGGCTCCGACTCAGGCTATTGTCTGGCTGGGTCCCGATGGTCCTCCACTGGTCCCCGTCTCCCACCACTGCTGCCCCCGAACTCCGATCCGGCTCCCATCCAACTGCTGCCTCGAATAGTTCCTCCGGCGAGCCCTCACCGGGGATTGAGTCGCTTTGTGTCGGTGTTAGGTGGTACGACTGGCGTTAGCGTTACGCTAGCTAGCGTTAGCTTAGCAAACGCTTCGGGTAAAGCGTAGCAGCGAACCACAAAAGAAACGCTAGTCAGTTTGATTACAATGGGCAGTTTACAGAACAATTCATATATGGAGACACACTTATAAAACATATGATCCCTAGTTACTCAACAGATTAATGCATAGACAGTAAATTTCCACCACAGATTTTTATGGCTTTTTTGTATAAAGATTCAATGGGTTTGATAATGGTTACACCAGTGAGTGACCAGTTGGTAAGACAGTAATCGATTTGTGTGAAGATCATTGCATGCAGAAAGATTTTATCTTTTACATTATTTATCCCAGTGGTGGAAAGCTCACTTTGAACAAACAACACCATTGTCTCCTTTATGCAGACAATGAGCTAGCTAGTTAGCCATCAATGCTAACTCCGTGCTCTGCCTGTATTTTGCTTTTGTGTTGATAACATCTGATGAAATAAGCTAGTGTTTATCCTGGTTAAAAAAGTTTTGGTTTTTTTTACACGTTGCACTTTCTTGCTGTGCATGTACTTAAGTTGTGTGTATTTTCGTTATAGAGTCCAACCAGCATCTACTTTGACACTGGCAACGTTGAGCATGACGTGTGATGACTGGTAAGAAACAAGTTGCACACAGCATTGTTTTTAGCAGTGGTAGAGAAAGTAATCAAATCATTTACTTTTAAAGTTAAAGTACAGATAAAGTGCCAAAACCAAAGTAGCACAATTTCCACTTAAGTAAAAATATTAAAGAACTCACTTTTGAATGCACTTGAATTATAACTAGTGCATGCCTGTAGAAAGCAAGCCTTCCTGTCTGAAACAGGTAGCCCAATAAGGCTTTCCAGGCCCAGATGTAGGTTGTGTTTGAAAGTGGAATACAGAAGTGTAGCCTATATGTAGGCAATCAGACATGTTAGACTTTGACAAATATGAAAGGAACTGAAATGAGATTTATTGTGTGAATATTAATTACAGAATAATGGAAAATGAATGGGATATCCAGTATCAGCGCTGTTTAAGAACTGCAGGTTTATTTATTTATTTATTTTTGTGTGATCCTTTGAGATATATTAATAATAGTGTATCTTCACTTTGGGGAATGGGAGTTGTTCAGTCATAATTATAGCTTAGTTTATATCTGTAGTTTATTGTCTAAAATTACATATTTTAACTAAGCGACTCCATACTCAGGGGGTGCACACTCTCGTAACTTCAGCATTGTCGTCGGCCTCCGTCGGTCTATGATGACCATGGAAGAGAATCCTAAACGTCTACTCTGCTGGAACAGCACCGCCTGTGGCTGAACAGGCCGATGCGCGAATGGCAGTCCCTGTCACACAGGTCGCACTTGTGGGTGGTCTCCGTGCTGCTGGGTCTGTGGCGGTTCTTCCTGTGGGTCCTTTTTTCATCTGCTGCAGCAGTCAGTCTCTCTTCACCCACCTTGAGCTGTCTGGTCAGGGTGCCTCTCCATTTGGAGCGGTCCGTCCCAGTGCTCTATGTTGATCTCTAGTGCCTTCATGTCTCTCTTGCAGACGTCTCTAAAGCACATCTGTGGGCAGCCAACGTCTCTCCTGCCAGTTGCCAGTTCTCCGTAGAGGACGTCTTTGGGGATTCTGCCATCCTCCATACGGTGAACGTGGCCTAGCCAGCGGAGTCTGCACTGCCTGAGTAGAGTGAACATTGAGGGAAGGCCGGTGCGGGACAGAACGTCTGTGTTGGGCACTTTGTCCTGCCAGGATATGTCCAGGATGTGGTGAAAGCAGCGCAAGTGGAAGGAGTTCAGTCTCTTTTCCTGCCGGGCGTATGTTGTCCACGTCTCACTCCCATAGAGCAGTGTGCTGATGACGCAGGCGTTGTACACTGCCATCTTCGTCTTGACAGAGAGTTTGGGATTCTCCCACACTCGTGTGGTGAGGCGAGCGAGTGTGAAGGCTGATTTTCCAATCCTCTTGTTGATCTCTGTATCAAGGGAGAGGTTGTTGCTGATCGTGGACCCCAGGCACGTGAACTGATTCACGACCTCCAGCTCGTAGTCGTCGATGGTGATGGTTGGTGGTGCTTCCGTGCCTTGCGCCAAGACGTTAGTCTTCTTCAGGCTGATGGTAAGCCCGAAGTCCTTGCATGCTTGGGAGAAGTGGTCCATCAGGGTCTGAAGCTCCTGCTGTGTGTGGGTTGCGACTGCAGCGTCGTCTGCGAACAGCATGTCTCTGATTAGAGCCTCGCGTACTTTGGTTCTGGCTTTCAGGCGAGCAAGGTTGAAAAGCCTGCCGTCAGATCTTGTGTGCAGGTAGATTCCCTCTGTTGCTGTGCTGAAGGCATGCCTCAGGAGCATAGCAAAGAAAATCCCAAAGAGGGTTGGCGCAAGTACACAACCCTGTTTCACTCCGCTGCGTATGTTGAATGGCTCTGAGATGTTGCCATCGTGCTGCACTATCCCCTGCATGTTGGTGTGAAACGATTCGATGAGGCTTTGCAACTTTGGTGGGCATCCTATCTTTGACAGGATCTTGAAAAGGCCCTCTCTGCTGACCAGATCGAACGTTTTGGTGAGGTCGATGAAGGCGATGTACAGGGGCATGTTCTGTTCTCTGCATTTCTCCTGGAGTTGGCGGATGGAGAATATCATGTCTACCGTCGATCGCTCAGCGCGGAAGCCACACTGAGACTCGGGGTAGACACGTTCGGCAAGCTTCTGTAGACGAACGAGAACAACTCGTGCGTAGACTTTGCCAACAACACTGAGGAGGGAGATGCCCCTGTAGTTGTTGCAGTCGCTTTTCTCCCCTTTGTTTTTGTAGAGGGTGATGATCTTGGCATCATTCATGTCCTGTGGTACGGCACCTTCCTTCCAACACTGGCAGAGGACGTCATGCAATGGCAGCAGTAGGGCGGTCTTGCAGTGCTTGATCAGGTCAGGGGGTACGCCGTCATTGCCGGGTGCCTTGCCAGCGGCCAAGCTATCAATGGCCTTGCTGAGTTTGTCGATGGTTGGCTCTGCGTCAAGTTTGTCCATGGATGGTAGGCAGTGGAGGGCATCAAGGGCTGACGGTGTCACGGTGTTCTGTCTGGAGTGTAGGTCGGAGTAGTGTTCCACCCATCTCTCCATCTGCTTGTTCTTTTCTGTGATCATCTCCCCAGTGGAGGATTTGAGGGGGGCCGTCTTGCTCTGAGCCGGACCAAGTGCTTTCTTGATGCCATCGTACATACCACGGATGTTCCCTGTTATGGCAGCAGTTTGAATGTCTTGGCTGAGCTGAGTCCAGTACTCGTTGGCACAGCGCCGAGCAGTCTGCTGAACTTTGCTTCTCACAGCCTTGAGAATCTGGAGATTCTTCTCGTTTGGGTACTTCTTGTACTCAGCAAGTGCTGAGCGCTTGGCTTCAATGACGGGGGTCATCTTGGTCAACTTGGCATCAAACCAGTCCTGTGACTTCGAGGTCTTCCTCCCAAAGGTAGCCAAGGCTGTGCGGTGGATGGTGTTTCGCAGCTCTTCCCACTTCTGCTTTGCAGATTCTCCTTCTTGTGGTACACCAAATTCCTTCTCAAAGGTGGAGGCAAACTGCTCAACAAGTTCTGGTTGAGCCATCTTGCTGGTGTCAATCCATGCCTTTCCAGGCTGTCTAGCACGATGGAATTTCTTCAGCTGCAGCTTGTCCTTGCAACACACCAATGAATGGTCTATTTCGCAATCTGCACTCTGGAACGAACGGGTGATTAGCACGTTCTTCAGTGAGGTGCGCCTGGTCAGGATCAAGTCCAGCTGGTGCCAGTGCTTTGAGCGTGGATGTTGCCAGGAACCTTGTGTTGGGGCTTGGTCTTGAAGAACGAGTTTGTGATGCACAGATCGTGATATGTGCAGAACTCGAGTAGCCGCTGTCCGTTGTTGTTCATTCTGCCCACGCCAAAAGGTCCAAGACAGGAGGGCCAGGAGTCGTGGTCAGCACCCACTCTGGCATTGAAGTCTCCAAGGAGAATGAGTTGTTCAGAGTTGGGGATGATCCTGACAGTTGTTGTGAGATTCTCGTAGAACTCGTCTTTTGCCTCTGGTGTGGCTGTCAGTGTTGGGGCATACACACTGACGAGGGTGACTGGGCCTTGAGTGGTGTTCAGGCGGAGGGTGAGGAGTCGTGCAGAGCCAGTGCTGCCCGGTTCCACCATTTTCAGCAAGGTGTTCTTCACTGCGAAGCCCACTCCATGTTCCCTGTGTTCGTCACTGCCCTTTCCCTGCCATTAGAACATGTAGTCCTTCTCTCTCAGTGTGCCTGCGTCAGCCAACCGTGTTTCCTGGAGAGTGGCGATATCCACTCCCAGTCTCTTCAGCTCATTATTGATGATGGCAATCTTCCTGGTTTCGTTGATGTCCTTGATGTTAGCAGCGAGTCCTGTCATCATAGTGCGGACGTTCCAAGTTCCCAGTTTTAGAGTTGGTCTCTTTTGTTTTATTGTCTTGCCTGGTGCGAAGGTTCTCAGCCTGCTGTTCAGACTTCTCCTCATCCCCGTGCACCCAATGAGGAAAGCAAGCTGTGGCGGGACAACACCTTATTGGCTGGGGGCTGCCCAGCTTGAGGCGGGCGGTAGCTGTCCAGTGAGATCCAATGATCCCTCCCACCGTCGGGAACAACCCCTGGCGCTGCGCTCTACGCCAATTGGGCGGTGGCTTATAACCGGTAACTGTCATTCCCCGTGTTTTGTCTACGCCAAAGGCGAAGCTGGAGTGTCCTCTCCAGTGATCCGGTGTTCTACCTTCCAGCGTTGGGCGTTGGTAGGATTCAAGCCTGGGCAGGAAGATATGGAGGATAAGATGTTGCCCATGCAGCATGTCCCCCCTCTCCACGTCACTGATGAATCCAAAGGAACAGCAGGGCTGCTACAGTTTGGCACCAGCGCCATTGCAGGAGCTGCCAGAACGATGTTGAGCACAACACAGAACTACCTTAGGGGCTCCGACTCCGGATTTTCCTCAGGGTTGAATCCCGAAGCCTTTCCCGTGACCGGGTATGCCGCAAGGCAGCGGAAGTTTGAAATCAGGGTTCACCTTCCCCTAGATGGGTTACCTTCCCAGGTTGACGAGCCACCATCTACCCGAAGCATCTGGTTTTAAGGCGCCAGAGATCCGCCCTCGCCCCTTCTCCTATTAGTAAAAGCAGTTCCGCCGGGCTTAGAGACTAAACCACACGGGCAGGCTAGGAGTTGGACTTAGTTGTCAGAGGCTTTTCGAGACGCACGCCATAAGGAACATTTTATGAGCACTGGGAGCTTAACCCCAGTGCCGCTCCTGGCTATGACAACCTTGGAACGCATGTATAAAACCTTAGGTCAGTCTGACTTAATGTATTAACTCATTTTGATTGCTGAGGCCACAGTAAAAAAAATAAATAAATAAATAAATGTAACCCAGCCCTTGTTAAATCTACTTTACTGAAGATTCACGATTCAAAAGCTTTATTATCTTGTGCACAGTTAAGAAATGCTACATTTCCTGAGCAATGAAATTCTTACTTTGCTCTCTGAATGAATGCCAGGGTAATAGATACAGAAACAACAATTCTAATAAGGTCATGACACACTAACACAGTAACTCAATCCTAATGCTAATGGATGCTAATAACACACACACCAACATATCTATCCATCCAGCCATCCATCTTCTTCCGCTTAATCCTTTTTGGGTCACGGGGGGGGTGGGGGGGGGTGGGGGGGCTGGAGCCTATCCCAGCATCTTTGGGCGAGAGGCAGGGTCCACCCTGGACAGATCGCCAGTCCATCGCAGGGCCAACACAGAGAGACAGACAACCATTCACTCTCACAGTCATACCTAAGGACAATTTAGAATCCCCAGTTTGATGCCAGTTAACCTAACTTGCATGTTTTTTGGCATGTGGGAGGAAACCGGAGAAATCCCGGAGTAAACCCACACAGACACGGGGAGAACATGCAAACTCCACACAGATCACTGTTGGTCGGGGGCTGGAATTGAACCCAGGATCCCCCGGCCAAGGGTGAGTTGCTGTGCTGCCGCAGTGTTAACCACTCTGCCACCGCTCTGCCCCACACCAACACACAGTTTGGCAATTAGGACTCCTTAAGCACACCTTGATACTAAATACTAAAACTAATGGGTACTAATAACACACACTCGGCAATTTGGACAGTTAACGCAGTCAGACAAGAGGAATGAAATTGAAAATTCACTGAATTACTAAAGTGATAGTGGTATATTGATATCAGAGATGATGTGAATCTGAGATGGCATGAACCTATGTACAGTGTGCAAATGAGCATTGTGCAACAAGCAGTGTATAATTACAATTTACAAATTAGCACCAGGTGCTAATTTCTCTGTAATGATAATACCAGTAGACTATACAAGATAAATATCAGCAGAGACGATATGGACATCAGACGGGTGATATTATATTTACCGTACAGGTGAGCAATGTGCAAACTTAGCAGCCGGTGTGTGAGTTCCTATATTCAAAGCTGTGTTGCAGAATTTTGGGAGTTGTTATTTGTTCAGGACTCTGATGGCAGTGGGAATGAAATTTTTCAGTCTGGTTGTCCTGCATTTCACACTTCTGTACCTCCAGCCTCAGGGTAGAGGTGTGAACATTCTGTGCTGGGGGTGGGTGGGGTCCCGGAGAATGGCGTCAGCTCTCTTTTGGACTTGGTGGTGGTAGATGCTCTGCAGAGAGAGGAATGGAGTCCTGGTGATCTTCTCTGCTGTCTTCACCACTCTCTGCAGGTGTTTGCGGTCCAGGGCAGTGGTGCTTCCGTACCAAGTAGCGATGCAGTTGGTCAGGATGCACTTGATGATGCAGCTGAAAAAATTGTTGTGGATCCTGGAGGACATGCCAAACTTCTTCAGCCTCCTCAGAAAGTAGCCAGCTCTGTGGTGTTGTGTGTCCACTTAAGGTCCTCGCTTTACTGAAGCACAGCAGCATGAAAATTGTGGTTAAATACAACAACGAAGCACTTTCTGTCCCATTCCACCACTGGGCTTTAGCAACAAGTGTAATTCACAAATGATTTAAACTTGCTTTGATTAACCACCACCCATTTCTGTCTTTCATAAAGGCAAGAGGAAAATGATCCCCACCAAACCAGACCTTACATCACTATTTACAGACATGCAGGCTGAAGATCTGCTGAATAAGGACCAGCTTGAGTGGCCCATCCAGTTGCTTCTCAGTGAGGCAAGGGAGCATGACACTACCTTGTGAATGGAGGAGATGGCTCAGAATGCTGCCTTCAATCAAGCGTTCTTTGGTGTCCTGGGCGACCTTGTGAAGGTGATGAGTGGCTGGCGTGTGACCCATTCTAATTTTTTTTTTTTTTTTTTTTTACAGTTTAGAGTTTGAATTTTGCACATTCTAAATATTCTGGAATTTGCTGCTGATTGTAATAAACAATTTAGTGACTGATAGGATATTTTCAGGTTTCATTGATTATTCTATATGATTTTAATGCTGTATTATTATATTTTATATTATAATTGTATCTGGTGCATATAATGAGCCACTGTCTGATTCACTGTGATTTTTTTTCATTGTCTCAGAGCTTGAAAAGACTGTCTGTTTTTCAGTGTAAGATTAGGTTGAGCAAGATTGTAAATAATGACGAAAGTTTTATTGTTTCATCATACCAAGCTGTACTGTACTGTAAGTTAGAGTGACTTAGGATGACCAGGTCATGTAAAGATCGTAGCAGAATGTTCATTGCTGACCATAGATTAGAAGCAGCCTCTTGGAGAGTTGGATCCAGACAGTATAGCTTAGATAAGAGACTGAGGTATAAAGAAGCAACATCCTTGAAGACATGTTAGGGAGTTGGTGCTGTGAAGCTCTGAGGCAAGTTTTGATGTTACTGATTAACTCCTTTCTGATCAGAAAGAGAATAAATGGCTCAGAACTTGGAAAGCCACCTATTGATTATTGATTCAACCTCAGTCAATTCATTTTTGATCTAACATTATTGGCGCCCAACGTGGGACCCATATAAAGCGGTCCACGGCATTTTCCGATGGACCCGGACTTGGACAGTACACAGTCAAAGAAGAGGAGAGGCCCATACTTCTGGGGAGCGCTAAAAAAAACGCTGAATTTCCCTCTTCAAAAGCCCTGGTGACGTTGAGGAGTGACGTGGAGCTCTGACGGGTCTACCGGAACTCAGAGGCTGATTCCAGGTGTGAGTAATTTATTCCAGTTTTTGTTATTGTTGTTATGGCCAGCAAGTGATTGCCTAGACCGACTGTACACTGGTGAAAGACTGAAAGAATGAGACTTACAGCCTAATTGATGAGTTATTTTACTCATGGTGCGGGTATCGCAATAATCCCTTGGGAGGAACTGTGGAGATATGTGGAAGGACGAGGCTGAGTTTATGTCTCAAGTCCAGTTTTATTCACATTCACATTCTCCAACATCCAAAAACAGAAAGAGAATGAATCCCCCACATCTGTCCCTTTTATACCCCAGGACATCAAAGCACATAGTCACATTGTCTTTTAATCCCAAATCACAATGCATCCCCCTCCAGGTCTTCTCGCCTCCACCTAAAGTCCTGGTGGTCAGGAAATCCCTCAAGGCCATCTCTCTGCATACAAAAGGCCAGATTTCACATCCTCCTGTTGCCCCTAGGAGGTTCAGTCCTTTTGTTTCTCTGAGACGTGAAGCATACAATAAGCACACAGCAATACACATGTGAAGCATATGAAACCCACATATGTGCACCACATGACCCCCCCTCCCCCAAACGTCTAAGATGGAACAACATAACCACAGATTGCATGTCATACTAAACTCACTACATATCAGTCCACGTGCCGCTTGGGCCTCAGCCTTCTCCCGTATTTGCTGTAAGCAGGCTGTACCACCTCCGCGGCGTCTTCCTGCTGTGGGGCTGCTGCCTGGGGATGAGAAGTGTTAGTCAACCTCTCTGGGTGTTCTGGGGAATGCTCTCTAGGGGGTCTGCCACGCCGAGGAGCCTTAGCCAACTGCACAACTTCGTCAGCTATCACAAAAGCGGGTTTGAGCCTGTTTATGCCAATCATTTCTTTTCTGCCCCCCAAATCTAGCAAAATATGCTTATCCCCTGTTTCCAGCACTCTATATGGTCCATCATAAGGTGGGCGTAAAGGTGGACGATGGGCATCATGTCTGACAAAAACAAACTCCTCAGTTTTTAAAGCCTTAGGCACAAAAACACGCGGAAAACTGTGGTGAACGGGGCCAAGTAGCGTGCTCAGGTCCGTGCTATTCTGTAACCGCTGAGCCGGGAAGCACTCTGGCGCTGGATTATCTGGGAGAAATTCCCCGGGCAGCCGAAGTGGCTGTGCGAAAACTAGCTCAGCTGGGGAGGCTTCTAAATCCTCTTTAGGTGCAGAACGCAACCCCAATAAAACCCATGGTAGCTCGTCCACCCAATTTGCATCCGTAAGCAACACTCTGAGAGCCGCCTTCAATGACCTGTGAAAACGTTCGCATAACCCGTTAGCCTGCGGGTTGTACGCGGTCGTGCGGTGGATCGTTGCCCCTAGGCTGCGGGCCATCGCTGACCAAAGTTCGGAAACAAATTGAGGTCCTCTGTCGGACGTAATGTCTGACTGGACTCCATACGCGCTACCCATGCCGTTAAAAATGCACGCGCCACCTCCTCGGCTGTGGTTGACGACAGCGGAACCACTTCCGGCCAGCGCGTGGTGCGGTCAACCATTGTCAGAAGATGTGTGCACCCTTGTGAGGGCGGGAGGGGGCCTACGAGGTCCACGTGGACATGATCAAACCTTTTAGCTGGAATGTGAAACGGCTCCAAGGGAGCTCTCGTGTGTCTATGAACGTTGGCCCGCTGACAAGGCATGCAGGCTGCCGCCCACTCTCTAACTTGTTTGCGCAGGCTCGGCCATACAAATTTCTCTCCTACCATTTTGACCGACGCGCGCACTCCCGGGTGCGCCAGAGAATGGATCGAGTCAAAAATGCGGCGGCGCCACGCGGCTGGTACCACCGGACGTGGCCGCCCAGTGGAGACATCGCAGATTAGGGGGGATATACCGTCTTGCAGCACCCTGTTCTCCAGCCTTAACCCTGTTGGTCCAGACTGGAGCGCGCACACATCCACGTCGCTAACCTGCTCCGCGGCCATGGCTGCATAATCTATCCCCATGCGGACTGGGGCCGCGCACACTTCCGCGTCGCTAACCTGCTCCGCGGCCATGGCTGCAGAATCTACCTCTACACGGGCTGGAGCCGCCACGGCGCGCGAGAGGCAGTCCACCACTACATTAAGTTTACCCGCCACATGCTGGATATCGGTAGTAAACTCCGATATCGCGGCCAGCTGTCTCTGCTGCCGGCCTGACCAAGGTTCTGAAATCTTGGCCATCGCGGAAGTCAGCGGCTTGTGGTCAACGAACGCGGTGAAACGGCATCCTTCCAGCCAGAACTGGAAGTGGCGAATGGCCAAGTGGAGAGCTAACAACTCCCTGTCGAATGCGCTGTATTTTCGTTCGCTGTCGCACAGGGTCTTGCTGTAAAAGGCGAGCCGTTGCCTGGCTCCGGCTACATACTGTTCCACGACCGCCCCTATGGCCAAATCTGACGTGTCAGTAGTGAGCGCCATGCAGGCCGCTGGGACTGGATGTGCCAACAATGCAGCGTTTGCCAGGGCTGTTTTGACTTCAGAGAATGCGCGCTCTCGCTCCGAAGACCATTCGACTTTATTTGTGGGTTTTTGTTTTTTTAGTGCAGCGTACAATGGTTGCATGAGCTGCGCTGCACGGGGGAGGAAACGGTTATAAAAATTCACCATTCCCAAAAACTCCTGTAACGCTTTGACGGTTTGTGGTTGGGGAAAATTTGTTACTGCGCGCACTTTGTCAGGCAGAGGAACCGCTCCTTCTGGGGAGACGCGATGCCCCAAAAAATCAATCTGCGTCACCCCGAATTGACACTTCGCTAGGTTGATTATTAACCCGTGCTCTGCCAACCTCCGGAAAACTGCCGTGAGGTGGTTTTCGTGTTCGTCTTCGGACGCGCTGGCTACCAATATGTCGTCCAAGTAGACGAACACGAAAGGGAGATCACGCAAAACTGCGTCCATCATGCGTTGGAACGTCTGCACCGCGCCTTTAAGCCCAAACGGCATGCGCAAAAACTCGAAAAGCCCGAAAGGAGTTATTACCGCTGTTTTGGGTATGTCCTCAGCGCGCACTGGGACCTGGTGGTAACCACGTACCAAGTCTATTTTAGAAAAAACGCGCGCCCCCGCCAAATGAACTGAAAAATCTTGGATGTGCGGGATCGGGTAGCGGTCATGCGCTGTAGTGTTGTTCAACCTGCGGAAATCACCGCAAGGTCGCCACGAGCCATCAGCTTTCGGGACCATGTGAAGCGGTGAAGCTCATGGGCTCTTTGAACGCCTGATGATGCCCAACCTTTCCAGGTTGGCGAACTCCTCACGCGCTATGGTCAGTTTAGCTGAATCCAAGCGCCGAGCTTTTGCAAAAACGGGCGGTCCGGTAGTAGTAACAAAATGTTCCACCCCGTGTTTAGCCACGGTCGCCGAAAATGTTGGGACCGTGAGTGCTGGGAACTGAGTGAGGAGTGTGTGGAACTTACCACCTGCAGCTGTGACGTTGGCTTGTGCTGTTGGCGGGGCCACTCGAGCTGTACAGGGAATAGAATAAAAAGAGAGTGCATTAACCAGGCATCTGTTAGCAAGATCGACCAACAAACCATGTGAGCACAAAAAATCAGCCCCTAACATGTTGAAATTGACTGCCGCTATGACGAAAGTCCACTCGAATGTACAGCCGTGTAAAGACAGAAGCAGAGTCCTCTCACCGAAGGTCTTAATCGCCGAGCCATTCACTGCTGACACCCCGGGTCCACTGGAAGGCGCCAGCCGGTCAGCGTAGGAAGGTGTGATGAAACTCAGCTGGGAGCCTGTGTCCACGAGGAAATGCCTCCCCGAGCTCGCATCCCTCAAGTAGAGCAGCTTATTCTCCTCTCCGAGGGCCGCACCTGCTACCGACCCCCGGTCTTGTCGTTTCCCGAGCGCTTGAAATGGCACGGTGGAATGCACTTGCGTGCCCTCTCTGCGAAGCGGCGATGGTAGAAGCAAAGGACGTCGTCTGCTCCGTGTTTCCTGGCCCCTGCCTCCGCCATCATCGGTGAGTCTGGTGTTGCAGCCTCTGGCCCCCTGCCATCTCCGGACGTTGCGCCTAGCTCCGCTGCCGCAGCCGTAGCTGCACGCTATTTATTGGCGTTGACGAGTCGTTGCGCCTCCTGGCCCAGCTCGTGGTAGTCTCGTCGGGCCAACAGTGGTGAACTGGCCATGGTCACTCTCTCCGCTGACGGTAGGGTCCTGAGGAAAAGGTGGGTGAAGATGAAGTTATCATCTTCGGAGTCTCTCAAACTCAACATCTTCCCCATCAGGTCTGCAGGTCTGTCGCTCTCAAATTCAGTCAGCGCCAGGAGCGCCTCTGCTCGCTCCTCCACCGAGGGGGTGAAGTAACGGATGAGTGCAGCCTTCAACGTGCTGTACTTGTCGCTGTCCGGCGGGTGGTTGATCAGGCTCTCCACTCGCTAGGCTGTGTGGTTGTCCAGCTTTGCAACCACATGGTAGAACTTTGTGGCGTCTACCGAAATCCTCCGGAGGTTGAACTGCGCCTCGACTGCGTTAAACCAGGAGCGCGGATTGTTCTGCCAGAAGTCCGGTAGCTGAACTGTGGCTGCATTCGTTTGGCTGGCTCCTGACGAGTCTGGCTCGGGAGAATCGTCTCTGCTCATGATACGTCTTAGGGTCACCAGTGTGGAGATATGTGGAAGGACGAGGCTGAGTTTATTTCTCAAGTCCAGTTTTATTCACATTCACATTCTCCAACATCCAAAAACAGAAAGAGAATGAATCCCCCACATCTGTCCCTTTTATACCCCAGGACATCAAAGCACATAGTCACATTGTCTTTTAATCTCAAATCACAATGCATCTCCCTCCAGGTCTTCTCGCCTCCACCTAAAGTCCTGGTGGTCATGAAATCCCTCAAGGCCATCTCTCTGCATACAAAAGGCCAGATTTCACATCCTCCTGTTGCCCCTAGGAGGTTCAGTCCTTTTGTTCCTCTGAGACATGAAGCATACAATAAGCACACAGCAATACACATGTGAAGCATATGAAACCCACATATGTGCACCACAGAACGAGTTTTTCCTTTGCAAACGGTGATTGATGTTTCAAGATCCTGGGTAATTCTTAGAAATTCGCTGTTCTCCGACGCTCGAGTAAGTTCCAGTCGAGGTCTAGAAACCAGGTCTGGGGATAAACGGGAAAGATTCGTGGTCTCATTCCTGTCCGGTTTCGGGGTAAGATTCGTGCCTCTTGGGACCGCTCCTGCTTATGATCCAGTTTTGGACCTTCAACATCAGTTGGGAGGCTACATGAACCCCAAAGGGAAAAGGTTTTTTTCAAGGAAGATTCGTGCCCTTATTGGGTCTGCTTCATTGCCCATTGCCCCCGCTACGGTGAGCTATTGCAAGATGCTGAGGGAGGTTTAACTTTGGGCTTTAGGCACACAGCAGGGGGGTTAACCTGACCATTGAAATATTTTATTTTGTGAGTTTGTTGAAGCGCTAGAAAAAAAAAGTTACTGCGGTCTGAGTTTGTTTTGTCTGTGTTACATGAAATCCACTCCGGTGTGAAACACAGAGCGGCTGAGTTTCCAGGGAGGCGGAGTGAATAGGGTGTGAAATTGATGTCTGTGATTTTTTTTTTTCTCCCTAATATTTGTGGAGCATAAAAGGGTTGGTTAGTTAATTATCTTCTGGGAAGTGTTTAAAATTATAGGTATTTGAAAATAGTAGCCTTGAGCAGAAACAGTTGACTGGTGTTGTGCTTTATGGCAGTGTAAGAAAAAGAGAGAGAGAAAAAAGGAGCTTCACACTGCAAGGGTGTGAGGATTGCCATATTTGATTTTTTTCCACTGAGGTTGCCAGATCTGGAGATTAATTGAAGTAATTCTCATGCTGTTTTGGGTTTTGGCATGAACCTAAAAGCCTTTATTGTATGACCTTGTAGATATAACGCAAAAGAAAATGTGTTGGGCCCTGTCTGTCTGTCTCTGTGTGTAATGTCTGAAAATCTATGTGTAATATTTGTTTGTGATTCTGTGTATGTGTGTCCTTGAGAGAGGGGAAAAAAGAAACAGAGATAACTTGAAAAAAAAAGAAAAAAAAATAGAAAAGCTGTGTAGCCACTGATTTGTGTGTGGAAACTTGGTAAAAAGAGAAGAATTTTTTTTTTTCAAGCATGGGTTGCTGTTATAGCAAAAAGAAAAAATATAAAATAATAAAATAAAACAGCCACAAAGTGTCCAGACAGGAAAAAATAATGCCTCACTTTGCTGTAAGGGTTGCAGAACACACCAAGATGAGAATAAAATTTATGTTTTTGCAGGAGATGGTAAATTTATGAACAAAAAAGACAGAAATGGCACAGGGTTTCTGGCAAAATGGAGAAAGAAATTTAATTTCAGTGGGGACCTTGAGGTTAAAGATTGTGAGATTTTAATTTCCGCCATTAGATAAACAGCAGATGGCAGTAGGCAAAAAGAGTTAAAATATGGACTTTTTGAGGCTGAACAGTGGCTTCAGATTGCCAGGCAACGGCAAGCTGATTTGAATAGGCAAGACCAGAGCCTAAAAGACCCGGATGTTTGTAATAAGAAGGGTTTGACTAATGCACATTTTTTTCTCAAAATTCCGAGGTGGTGAAGGAGATAACGGCTGGAGCAGATGGTGTGGAGACAACCCGACCCCTCCCTCTCTGCATCCAGACCTTAAGACGGTGACCACCCCCATGGCACCAACTGCAGACCTGGCTCACCCCTCCTCCATGGCTGGGCACCCACCTTCCCACCCGCCTCCTCTTTCCTTTCAACGCAGGCCGGACATCAAAGCTAGAATCCAGCGTTCTCATCTGACAAAAAAGTTATGTGATTATGCAGCTTCAAATTATGCCATTTCAACAGCACACACATCCTCACCCTTAGATAAACACATTAAGGAAGAGGAACATGCGATAGAATTAGGACAATTTCCTATAGTTAAATTATACAACCCGGCTTATGTTGGTCCAGCGGCTGAAGGTGCTGAAGTCAATAGCCAAAACATTCTTTTAAAATATTCCCACTGTGCTAGTTAACCACCAACTGATGCTGTATTAGCTCAGCAAGTGAAAGAATTAAATGAACATATTAGGGTTAGGGTTAGGGTTAGGGTCAGGGTTAGGGTCACCCTAACCCTCGTGATGGTGGCAGGGATAAGGACTCTGGATAAACTGTTGGATATAATGGACAATGTCAGCCACCCTCTGCACACCGTCATCAGTGACCAGAGGAGCCTGTTCAGTGAAAGACTGCTCCTTCCCAAGTGTCGGACTAACAGGCTCAAGAACTCTTTTGTCCACCATGCCATCACACTCTATAACTCCTCACTTGGGGGGGGGGGGGCATAGAGTACAGAGGACAGTAGGGTATTCATAGTGCAATAACCTTAACTTAACCATACTTGTACAAGCCATATTTAGCCCTGTATTTATATTGCGTATATTAAGTGTTGTTGTTTTTTTTGCTTTTTTGCTTTTCTGATCTGTATGCTCCTTTTATGTGCTGCTGGAAATTTTAAATTTCCCAGAGGGAGTCATCCCAAAGGGATTAATAAAGTTAAGTCTAAGTCTCTAAGTCTAGGAACAAGTGGAGATTAAAACATGATTTGACAGCTATTCAGAATGCCACTTAACATAAAACAGAAAGTGTTGAAGCCTATAGGTGTAGGTTGCAAGATGTTTTTTGGACAATCATTCAGGTTTGGAAAATCTTACTGCAGATACAGGTTCAGAACCTTATTGACAACATTTGAAAAGTGTATTCCTACAGAACATGCACCCAAATTTAGCACAGCATGTACGCAAACACCTCGTCACATATCGTACATGTTACTTGCTGATGTGTTGATATATGCAAGAAATGCAGAACAACTGAGCTGACCCCCAGGGGGAGGCGTTTGCTTCCCCCACTCCTGTATTTTTCCAGGGTCCCCGGCGTGGAGAAGGGAGGAGAGGCCTTGGTGCTGGGTCTGCAAACCACGTTCAGGAGGCCAGAGGGAGGGGAGGGGACTAAGCCCTGCTCAGCGGCCACAACAACAACAACGACAACAACAACGACAACCGGACTCATCACATCCCAACATGTGACTGACCAAACCAAAGCTAAGTACAGCTACTGACAATGACAGTTGACATATTTCATTTACCTGACTTTGACCTAATCATGACACTAGAGTGTTAACCAGAGGTTACTATAGAAGTTCAGGGAGTTTCTTTGAAATCTCTTCATGATACTGGGGCTTGCAGATCTGTCATTTCAGTCCTAGATGCTGGGGTGTGTGTGTGTGTGTGGGGGGGGGGGGGGGGGGGGGTCACAAAATCAGAACACACAGTGATCATTAAATCAGCAAATGGGAAGCTAAAAAAGGAATGTCTTTCTGAAATTGTTTCAGTAAAAGATCCTGTTACAGGGGACAGTGCAGAAGGTTCATTCATTTTGTCACAAGTGTGTCTAGTTAACTTATTGGGAAGGGATCTGCTCACAACTCTCAATATCTAATTCCGACAGAAGGTGGTATGAGGGCATCACATTTCCCACATGCATCAGAAATTCATATTTTGCAAGATTTTGCAGTACCAACTCATGGTCGCTTTGTTTGGTACTGGCCGGGCCAACCTGAGTGACTGAGAGCTTGGAAGCTAAAATAATGCAATATTTCAAAACACAGGTTCCTACAACTGTGCAGGCATTGCAATATGTATGACAGATATCTGAGTGGCTCAGATGACAAATTTGAGAAAACATGTTTTGCAAACTCATCCTCCAGAACAATTATTGCAAATTTGTACTGGTCACCAAAGGGCTATGCAGAAGCATCTGTGAGGTTATCAGATAAAAATAAAGGTCACTTTAAACACTGGGAGTCACCACACATTGCATTGATCAAGCCTAAACACATGCAATGGAAGGATGTAGACTTAATGAATAATACAGAATTGGTAATAATAAATGTAAAATCTCATTTTAGGCCTTATCAGAAACAATATCTTTTACGTCCAGGAGCCATGAGATGACTGTTGTTGAGCTATAGTGCTATATAAATAAAGTTGAATTGAATTGAATTCAAGAAGGCATTAAACCTGGTATACAGGGATTGATAGATGCAGGGGTTATAGTATTAGGTCCAAAAACACTGTGCAATACACTTTGTTAAATGATTTACAATCACAAATGAAATTTTTCACAGTGATTGACATCAGTAATGTTTTTTTCAGCATTCCCATCCACCCAGATCATCAGTTTTGGTTTGCATTCACATTTGAAGGCAAGAGGTACACATTCACGAGGCTGCCACAGGGCTATTGTGAATCACCAACCATTTTTTCACAGGCAATGTCAGCAAATTTGGCCCAGTTTGTTCCACCTCATGGGAGTCAATTACTCCTGTATGTTGCTGACATTTTGCTGGCATTCCCCGATAAAATCACTTGCAAAAGAGACACTATTGCCTTGTTGAAATTTTTAGCTGAGCAGGGTCACAAGGTTAACAAAGCAAAGCTGCAGTTGTGGAAGCCAGAAGTGAGATACTTAGGCCACATTTTGTCAGCAGAAAGGAGACATGTTAATCCTGTTCGCAAAGAGGCTATTTTGGCAGCGCCTAAACCAATCACAAAAAGAGACATGATGTCATTCTTGGGGACATTAAACTATTGCCGCTTCTGGATTGCAAATTATTCATTTGAAGTGCAACCATTGTCTGACCTCATTTACAAAAAAAAAAAAAAACAATGGCACAGGTGGACAAGATTGAGTGGACACCTGAAGCAGAGTTGATTGATCTAACTGAAGCATGCAAATTGGGACAAAATAAAAAAAATTCACAGTTTACTTTGATAGCCAGTATGCATTTTACACTATTCACCACTTTGCACAAAAAGTGCAAACACCTCATTTTGGAGCTGCTTGAAAGTGTCAAACTGCCATCACAACTGGCCATATGTAAATGTGCTGCTCATACAAATGGCAATGATCCGGTTTCTAAATGTAATCATTTTGCAGATCAAGCTGCAAAGTCGGTTGCACAAGGCTTGCAACCTAGACAAAGCACATTTCCTTCTGCTCTGACACTGACTGAAGAGCTATCAAATGATGTTCTTGTTGAGGCTCAAAAAGCAGCACCACAGGCTGAAATTTACAAATGGATAAAGAAGGGAGCTATTCTTGATGACACCTCAAAGCTCTACAAATGTAAGGCAAACAAGCCTATTCTACCACACAAACTGTTTCACCAAGTCTCTACCTTGCTCCATGGTGTTTCGCATGTAGCAAGAGGGGGGATGGTATCTACATTGAGTAAAACCTTTACTGCTTATGGGTTTAGCCAGTTTGCCACACAGTTTTGTAAAAAATGTCTGATCTGTGCAAAAAACAATGCACAGGGAAATTTCAAACCTGAGAGAGGCACTTTTCCAGCCTCTACTTATCTATTTCAGAACATTTACATGGATTTTATTGAACTGAATAAATGTGAAGGCAAGAAATATTGTTTGGTCATTTGTGATATGTTTTCTAAATGGACAGAAGCTTTTCCTTGCACGCATCCAAATGCAATTACAGTGGCAAAGAAATTGCTTGCCGAAATTGTACCTAGGTTTGGAATACCTGAGAAAATTTACTCAGATAATGGTACACATTTTGTAAATCAAGTTATATCACATTTAGGCACAGCACTGAACATCAGTTTGAAGAATCATTCAGCTTATCACCCACAATTTGCAGGATTAGTAGAATGCACAAACAGAACTATTAAAGAAAGACTCAAAAAACAATGGCAGAAAGAGGGCAAAATTGGATTTATTGCCTTCCAGTAGTTTTTTTTTTTTTTTTTTTTTGTTACTTATTTGTACCCGTAGGTAGACTTGGTTTGCAGTCTGGTGACAAGCCACTGGCTGCTGGTCGCTGCGTGCGCGAGCGCCCTAAACCTACATGTTTTTGGTGTGCGGGAGGAAACCGGAGAAATCCCGGAGTAAACCCGCGCAACACGGGGAGAACATGCAAACTCCACACAGCTCACTGTTGGTCGGGGGCTGGGATCGAACCCACGATCTCATGATCCCCGCGATCCCCCGGCCAAGGGTAAAACTGTGCTGCCACAGTGCTAAGCCACTGCGCCACCGTGCAGCCCACGGTGGCGCAGTGGGCTTTGTTTTACATGAGGATAATCCCAGCCAAAGGGGGGTTGTTTCCATTTGAAATCATGTATGACAAACCATACTTGCTGCCACCTTTAAGACCATTCAATACTAGTGATGAAGAAGTGTGTTTAGCAGATTACATGAGAAGGATGTTGACTAACAGATATATTATCTCTGCTACTCTCCCCAGGAGGGTTCACGAGGAAACTGCACCAATCTTGGCCAAGCCAGGAGATCTCGTCCTCATCAAAGCCATCAAAAAGAAGAATTGGACTGATTCACCCTGGCAAGGACCACATAAAGTTGTTTTGTCAACGCCAACAGCGGTGAAAGTTGAAGGACGGGACTCTTGGGTGCATTTAACACACTGTAAACTTTACCCTACTCTAAACTCACAGCCAGGGACTACTGAATAAATATTTTCAACTTCATTCCATTAAAGACTTTCAGCAAGAGACTTTTTCTTAATTGTTTTCCTATTCAAGTGTTGACTGACGACACTCTACATGGTGTCCAGTACCGGCTTGGGATAGGGAAGCAAGTGGTTGACCATGGAGAGACAAGAAGCGCAAGAAAGACGTTTGATCATTAAAGGGTGTAGTTGTTGTTTCCTTTACATCATCATCCTAGTGGTGACGTTATCACTTTGGTTTCTTTTAGCTGCACCACAAACCATATATCATAGTGTTAGGGACCTTGCACATATTCACCATAATTGGCTAGAGCTACATGAGCATCACGATCATGAATATGCTACCAATACATGGTGGAGGTATGCTAATTATACGGCCAGGGCAGCTAATCATTCCAATTGTTATGTTTGCTCCTTAGTGCCAACGTCAGCTGGACAGACTGCTGTTGTAGCTAAAATGATGGAACCAGCAAAAGTTCTCTGTTTTTTACAGAAGGCTATGAAAAGGGACTATACAAAAAAGATTATTTTGAATCACTCTTGTGAAATCTTTCATCACTCTACCAGTCAGAGAACTTATGGTACCCCTTACTCTGTAAGGGCAAGGTTAGTTTCATCAGGGACTTCTTCTTTTTGTCTGAAGGGAAGTGGTAACAACCATCTGGGCGACCTAACCCGTTCTCGGTGTGAGGCAGTGTACCGTATACACTGCATCTGTGATGCTAGTACCCTGACCAATCGGATGGGCAGGTGGTGTCCACAGGCTAACCGTTGCTATTACGGACCTATCACCATGCTGGAGCTCTGCAGTGCTGCTATCTGCAACTTCCATATGTATGGCGCACATATGGTGACGGGTGGTTGGTGGCTGTGTGGTTGTAAGGCATATTCCCATCTGCCTATGAACTGGGCAGGAACCTGTGCCCCGTCTTTGTGACTGACAACACCCTGATTATGTCAGCGGATCAGACGAGCAGAGGGAAGAGAGACCTATCACAGGATGACATTTTTACACCACATGATTCCATCTGGGGTAGGGACGTGCCAGAGCAGTTCAAGATACTTACTACGGGTCAAAAGGTAGTTCAGTTGCTATTCCCTTGGGTGGGAGTGGCAAAAAATACCTTGTGGACTGAGACTCTTAATTATAGGCTACAGTCTTTTGTGAATTTTTCCTTAGCTGCCTGGAAAGGTGAAAGGGAGGAAATGACTACTATAAGACTTGTAGCAACACAGAATAGAATGGTACTTGATCAGATGACTGCTGCCCGTGGGTGTGTGTGCGCAATTGTAGGTCACTACTGTTGCACCTTTATACCTGCACATGATGCAGATGGAGGTGTCATTGCTTCAGCCATACGTAATCTGACTGCTTTGCAGACTGCTGGGGCTAAGGATAATGTTGATAATTCATCACACTGGATAAACTGGTTGTTTTCCTCATGGAGGAGTCTTGTCATAAACTTGGTGGTGATTATTGTAGTGATACTTCTGATCTTTTCATGTTTCATTCCTTGGACCCGTGATATGATGTTGAAACTTGTTCATGAGAATTTAGTGTTATATCACGAGGCCACCACTGGAGATAATGGGGAAGCAACACCAGCTTAACCTGTTGCACTCCTGTGTACCGCGGGCGGGCACATCTCTGCGTCCTAGAGCGCACGAGAGCGCCCTCGTGCGCTCTAGGACGCACGAGGGTGCTGCGTCCAAGCGTGCACTGAAAAAAAAAGCTGCATTTCCGTTCTTCCACTACAGACACAGCCGTGAACAGATTAGATCATCTGATTGACCTCACATTCGACTAGTAAGAGCCTTGAAATGGGTTTCTGAAACCTTGAAAAACCAATGACTGAAAACCTAGCAAGAAGGACCCGCCTACCAACGCTGTGAATGCAGCGAGCCAATTGAAGCACAGAAGTTCGCAAGCTGTTTTGTGTAAGGTTGGGTGAAGACAGACTGCTGCAGCAGATGAAAAAAAGGACCCGCAGGAAGAACCTGCCACAGACCCAGCAGCATGGAGACCACCCACAAGTGCGACCTGTGTGACAGGGACTGCTATTCGCGCATCGGCCTGTTCAGCCACAGGCGGTGCTTTTTTTTTTTATTCCAGCAGAACAGACGTTTAGGATTCTCTTCCATGGTCATCATAGACCGACGGAGGCTGACGACGAAGGTCGTAAATCATTCGCCAAAACCACAATCATGGAAGCGCAAAACCGCAATAATGGAATTATGTTTTGACCGGGTCGCGAGACCAGAACCACGAGTCCGTAACAAGGGACCAGCGTCGTGTTCGTCTGACAATGAGGAAGAGAAGTTCGCCAGGACACTGCTGCTGTGAAGAGGTAAGTGTTATAAGCTAAATTATTCTTTATCCCTGAAAACTGTAATCAAAAATGACTTTTGACCAATCGGTAAATTACAACTGTGCGGCGCACAAAGTCTGAAGTCCGTGCGCCGCGGTACACGGTTTGTGCGCCGCGTCCGGACCGTGAAGGCCCCCCCCCCGCTACTCTTCTGTAGCAAGGGGGGGGGGGAGCCGCGGTGACTGCGCCGCGGTCGCCACATCGCCACATCGCCACATCGCCACATCACCACATGAGTCTATTCCGTCATGTAGCGATGGCCAGTGTCCGTCCTCTGTAGCGAGGGGGGGGGGGGACAACACACACACACACACACACACACACACACACACACAGAGCCCTGAGTGTCACCTTTCATTAGAGCCCAAGATGAAGCTTCTATATTGAATCATTCAAAAGTTACAGACGTTTTTCCAAACTGTGCCATTTGGCACAATTTAAGATAAGATAAGATAAGATAAGATAAGATAAGCCTTTATTAGTCCCACAATGGGGAAATTCCAGGATTGCAACAGCACAGGGATAGCAACACTCAGAGCAACAATCAGAAGGCAAGAGAAAAAAAAGAAACAAGAACAGCAAGTATACATATGTACATATTACTATAAACATATATATATATACACACAGACACACAGTGCAGAGCATTGTAGCTGGATGGGATAAATATATGAGTATATAAACACACAGTGTGGAGCATTGTAGCTAGATGGAATAAATATGCAGATATATAAACACCCACAGTACGGAGCATTGCAGCTAGGTGGAATAAATATGTAAATATATAAACACACACAGTGCGGAGCAATGTAACTAGATGGAATAATATGTAGATATATAAACACCCAGTGCGGAGCATTGTAGCTAGATGGAATAAATATGTAAATGTATAAACACACACAGTGCAGAGCATTGTTGCAAGATGGGATGAAACAGCACAACCGTCTACTTAGTTATCCTACATGGTATGATTATGTGCCCATACATATTCTCACCCTCCATAGCGACCGGTATTTTCCTAGTTGTATGCCGGAGGGGACCATTGTGTAAGTCTATTGCATCTTTTGCATTCAAAAAACTATTAGGTTGTTACGTCTTTTTGCTATCTCTGCGAGCAGCCATGCTTAGGTTGTACAGTCTGACAGCCGTTGGTAGGAAGGACCTGCAAAACCTCTCGGTTGTGCACCTGGGATGATGTAGTCTGCTGCTAAATGAGCTCCTCAGTGCATTCAGTATGTCCTGCATAGGGTGGAACTCGGACTCCAGCAGAGATGACAGTTTAGCCACCGTCCTTCTCTCTCCTATCTCCTCCACCGGATCAAGGCGCTGCCCCAGGACGGAGCTAGCTTTCTTGATCAGTTTGTTCAGTCTCTTCCTATCGGCTGCAGTAATGCCACTGCCCCAGCAGACCACTCCAAAAGTGATGGCTGATGCCACCACCGTGTCATAGAATGTCTTCAGCAGCGCCCCTTGTACACCAAAAGACCTGAGTCTCCTCAGCAGGAACAGCCTGCGCTGTCCCTTCTTGTAGAGTGTGTCACTATTGTGTGACAAGTCTAGTTTATTGTTCAGATGAACACCCAGGTACTTGTATAATGTCACCATCTCAATGTCTGTTCCCTGTATATTTACTGGTGCCGTGAGAGGTTGTCCTTGCCTGTGGCAGTCCACCACCAGCTCCTTAGTTTTCCTCGTGTTGATCTGGAGGCAGTTCCGATGGCACCAGTCCACGAAGTCCTGGATAAGCCCTCTGTACTCAGCTTCATCTCCATTGGAGATGAGGCCAACGATCGCAGAGTCATCAGAGAACTTCTGTAGATGGCAGTGTGTTGTGTTGTGTGAGAAGTCCGCAGTATAAAGAGTGAACAGGAAGGGAGCCAACACCATTCCCTGGGGGCCCCCCGTGCTACCGATGATCGTGTCGGACACACAGTCCCGGGTTCTCACAAGCTGAGGCCGGTTCGTGAGGTAGTCCAGGATCCATGATGACAGGTGCTGGTCCACCCCTGCGCGCAGCAGCTTGTCCTTCAGGATCATCGGTTGGATGGTGTTGAAAGCACTGGAGAAGTCAAAGAACATGATCCTCACCATATTCCCGGGCTTCTCCAGGTGGGACAGAGAACGGTGAAGGAGGAAGATCACCGCATCCTCCACCCCAATGCCATGCTGGTAGGCGAACTGGAGTGGATCCATCGCTGGTTCCACCAGGGGGCGGAGGTGAGCAAGGAGTAGTCTCTCCAGGGTCTTCATCAAGTGGGACGTCAAGGCCACTGGTCTGTAGCTGTTCAGGTCTTTGGGGTGGGAAGTTTTTGGTACAGGTACCACACAAGATGTTTTCCACAGCTGTGGTACCCTCCCCAGCTTCAGGCTCACGTTGAAGATGTACATCACAATCCCACACAGCTGGTCTGCACAGGACTTGAGGAGCTTTGCGCTGATTCCGTCCGGTCCCGACGCCTTCCTCGCCTTGATCTTCCTCAGCTCCGTCCTCACCTGGGTCCTGGTCAGGGTCAGGATGGGGGGCTGTGTGTTGGGAGTGGGGGGTGTTGGTGGAGTGGGGAGTGGGCAGCAGGACTTGATGTCTTTAGAGGCAGCAGTGGTTGTTGTGCAGTCAGGGGGGAGGGCGGTTGGTCAAACCTATTGAAAGACAGATTCAGATTGTTCGCCCACTCAATGCCCCCCGTGGCCTGGGGGGAGGTATTCTGGAGCCCAGAGATGGCTTTGAGGTTTCTCCAGACCCCGCTGATGTCGCTCTGTTGCAGCTTGTCCTCCATCTTCTTC
Organism: Pholidichthys leucotaenia; assembly: GCA_020510985.1. NCBI lineage: Eukaryota > Metazoa > Chordata > Actinopteri > Cichliformes > Pholidichthyidae > Pholidichthys > Pholidichthys leucotaenia. Next base: position 223,773,963 of record CM035837.1, read on the forward strand.
CTGAAGCTGTCCTTGCCTTCTCTGATCTTTCTCCTCAGCTCCCTCTGTACGGACTTCAACATCTCCCTGTTCCCCGACCTGAAGATCCTCTTCTTCTCTCTCAGAAGTGTTTTTATCTCAGGGTTGATCCAGGGTTTGTTGTTTGAGCAGCACCGTATGGTCTTGGTGGGAACGGATTTGTCCACACAGAAGCTGAGGTAGCCCGTGAAGGTGTGAGTGAGGCCATCGATGTCCTCACCATGTGGATCGCAGAGCTGCTTCCAGGCGGTGGCTTCAAAACAGCCCTTTAGAGTGTCCATTGCCTCCTCAGACCATAACATCACTGTGCGCATGGCCGGAGGTTGTCTGTGCACTAGGGGTTTGTACACCGGCTGGAGATGAACCAAGTTGTGATCCGATCTCCCGAGTGGGAGGAGTTGTGATGAGGTGTACGCCTCCTTAGTGTTTGCGTAGAATAAGTCCAGTGTTTTATTGTCTCTAGTGTGGCATGCGACATACTGGGTAAACGTGGGTAGAATGGGAGATAGTGAAACATGGTTGAAATCGCCTGAGATGAGGAGAAGAGCATCTGGGTGTTCTGTCTGCAGCTTGCTGGTTACTGAATGGATGACGTCACGCGCTGTCCCAGCGTTCGCTGTCGGATTCGCATAAACAACAATGCAGATCACGTGTGAGTGTTCTCTCGGGAGATATGTAGGCCGCATGCAGCTAGCAACTCAATGTCTTTGCTGCAGTGACGTTGTTTAACAGTGATATGTCCCGGTCTGCACCAGTTGTTGTTAACATACATTATCACTCCACCGCCCCTTGCTTTGCCACTGTCTGGTGTTTGGTCTGCCCGCATCATGTGGAAACCCTCCAGCTCAATGTTAGCATCTGTTGCTAGTTCAGTTAGCCACGTCTCAGAAAACAAAAGGAGAGAGCACTCCCGGTATGTGCTATCGTAACGGCAGATAGCCGCTAGCTCATCTACCTTTCCCAATATAGAGCGTACATTCCCCATAATAACGGATGGGAAGGTGGGTCTGTACCTTATACTCCTTGCCCGCCGTCTAACACCAGCCCGACAACCACGTCGTTTTCGCCTTATTTCTCTTGGTACATCGAGTTTTTCCGTCAGCATCGAGTGGCGATTAAGTGCAAGCAGCTGTTCCCTGCTGTACCGTCTCCTGCTGTAAACAGTGGCTCCGTCCGCCGGCTCGGGAGGCATTTTGGGACAATCTGTGTGTCCGTGATGTATAAAGTGTGTAAAGAAAGAAAGAAAAAAACTCAGAATTGAGCCGCTGTTGCAAAAGGCAGCCGACTCGTGTGGCGCCGGAGGAAAAAAAAAAATTAAAAAAAAATTTGGCACAGTTCAAAAACGCCTGGGAACTACCTGAGGAAAAAGCTGTGTAATATACTCATTTTTTGTGGTGTTGTTACAAAATTTTGACCTCAGCTGGATAACACTTGGTTCTACATTTCTGTTGCATTTTCCAGCCCGGATCTGAAGCTGTGTGTTATTTGCAAGCATTTGTATCCCAAAAAACACCCAGGCCAAATTTATTTTCTTCAAGTTCAGTATGTTTAGATGATTGTAACTCAGTGGCCTTTTCTTCCTGCCCTTCAGAGAGAGCAGTCGCTTTCTTCCCTTCTCCATTCTAATCCTCCTCCCCTCTGATTCCAGCTTGCAATGTTGCGTTTGTGTCTGTGTTTAGTCGCTCTTCTTCTGCTGAATCTTAATCTAAACGGAAATTATGGATTTGGAAGCGGCTTAAATGTACTATTGTCACCATTTTTCAACAAGAACCGGGCCAGGGGGGAGCCCAAGCATTGGAACCTGTGTGATTCGACTGAACTCTGTTTTGACTTTACGATAACAGGATTTTCTGCTGATTGGCTCTGGAGTTTTCCTGGTGTATCGAAAATTTAACTGGAAGAGCTAATCAAAAAGCGGACCCGGCGTAGCTGCTTCTTCAACAATTCGACCAGATGGGGTGCGCACTGATAGCGGCTAATGACCAACATGGAATTTACCATCTGCGTGCACTGTAGAGAGATGGACTCTACCGGACATGCTCACCTGTGTTTAGAGGGGAAACATCTGGATTCTGAAATCGCTTCGTGCTCTCCAGAGAATGATTAAAGTTTAAGCCTGTACATGGAAATTATGAAGCACAGAATCACACGGGGAGGAAAATTCTATTCTATTCTCTGAGTGTACTGTGCAGATTTGACCTTGTTTTTGGTGCCCTGTTTACATTCCTCATCGATAAGATAAGCGGAAGGAGCGGCTCTGCTTAACCCAAACATCGACAATCAATTGTTGTTGTTTCAGCAGACTGGATTCTTCAAGGACAGTGTTCCATGTGTTTTCTGCAAGCAAGAGAGAGAGACTCTAGACTGCTACAGATCACATGATCAACATCCATCCACTGCCAGGAGGCGCCCTCTGCTGTTCACTAGCAATTGTCACACCCACACCACACACTGCATACACCATTACATGAACAACATACATTGACATACACACACTCACACTCTCTCTGTACTGCTTTGTCATTGTGTGATCTATTGTCTGCTAATTGTGCATTTGAGAGTTTTTTTCTTGTAATCAAAATTTTGGTCATAAAATGAACTTTATTTTGATCAACAATGCTTTTTTCTCTCTGCCTATTGTGCTTTTCCCCTACCCTACCCCTCCTCTCCCCCTCTTTACCCCCCCCGCCCCCCGTATGACAGGCGCCTCGTCATGGCTGCCGCGTCATTGGGATGCGCCTTTCGTGCGTGCCCAATGTCAAGTCAAATTCCTCGTATGTTTACTTGTTTACTTGTAAATGTGCTTGGCAATAAATCTGATTCTGATTCTGATTCTGGCCGGAGCACTTAGAGAGATTATGACTGTTTTGCCAAAAAACTCAAAGTGTTGTCTTTTATATAAGATAAGATAAGATAAGATAAGCCTTTATTAGTCCCACAATGGGGAAATTCCAGGATTGCAACAGCATAGGGATAGCAACACTCAGAGCAACAATCAGAAGGCAAGAAAAAACAACATCTAGTAAACATATGTCCATATTACTATAAATGTGTATATATATATATAGACACACAGTGCAGAGCATTATGGCTGGTGAATGTGCAGCAGAAAGTCTAAGCTCTCTCTCCGCGGATGCAGCGGGCCAGCTGGAAGTCTTTGGGCATGATGGTGACCCCCTTAGCGAAGAAGAGACCACCAGGTGGGCCTCGCTGGTCTCCTGCAGAGCCATGACGGCGAAGCTCAGGAAACGCAGGACGGTCTTGAAGTCCTGAGCGATCTCCCTCACCAGGCGCTGGACGGGCAGCTTACGGATGAGCAGCTCCGTGGATTTCTGGCAGCGACAGATCTCTCTCAGAGCCACGGGCCTGTGACGACGAAGCCTCTTCACTCTGCCGGTGGCCGGAGCGCCTCTCCGAGCAGCCCTGGTGGCTAGCTGTCTCCTGGGGGGGGGGGGGGGGGCTTCTTCCTCCAGTAGATTTTACGGGCGGTCTGCTTGGTTCTTGCCATCGCTCTTTATTATTCTGTCTTATATTTCTTTCACGCCGCCTAAACTCCAGCCCGGTACCCGCATCATTTTCGCTACAGCTCCCGGTATGTCGAGTTTCCCATTAGCACCGGGCGGCGGCCAAGTGCTAGCTAGCACTAGCTCCTCCCCGCTGTAACGTCTCCCGCTGCAAACCGTGGCTCCGTCCGCCGACCCGGGAGACCCCCGGGGTGATCCGTGCGTCCGTGATATATATACAGAGTGAAAGGTGTAGAAAGAAGAAGGAAGATTAAAAAAAAGGCTGTTGCAACAGGCAGCCGACTCGTGTGGCGCCGCCGGTCCGGCGGAACCGGAACCGGAAAAAAAAAAAAAAAAAAAAAAAAAAAAATATGAGACCAACCCCATGAAGATGCTGCAAAGGGTTGAAGAACAGTTGTCAATTTACTTTGGGCACGTTATTTTTTTGCGTTTTTAGGAAAATTGACCGGAGTGCAAGGGGTTAATGTTTTATGAGTACAGAGTAAAAGTATGATTGACATGCAGAAAACCGAAAGGAGATGTATGTTCATGATGTGAATTTGAAATGTACTGAGCTGCAAGAGTAATCAAAAATGTCTTGAAGTTCAGAGAAGTTGTTATCCTTATTTGACATTTTTCACTTTATTCTGTTTATGTTCTCTTTTAATATATGTTGTATTTGAAACCATTATGTTATTAATCACTATTTAGGGGTGACCGAACACCAGACAGTGGCAAAGCAAGGGGCGGTGGAGTGATAATGTATGTTAACAACAACTGGTGCAGACCGGGACATATCACTGTTAAACAACGACACTGCAGCAAAGACATTGAGTTGCTAGCTGTTAGCATGAGGCCTACATATCTCCCGAGAGAACACTCACACGTGATCTGCATTGTTGTTTATGCAAATCCGACGGCGAACGCTGGGACAGCGCGTGACATCATCCATTCAGTAACCAGCAGGCTGCAGACAGAACACCCAGATGCTCTTCTCCTCATCTCAGGCGATTTCAACCATGTTTCACTATCTCCCATTCTACCCATGTTCACCCAGTATGTCACATGCCACACTAGAGACAATAAAACACTGGACTTATTCTACGCAAACACTAAGGAGGCGTACACCTCATCACAACTCCTCCCACTCGGGAGATCGGATCACAACTTGGTTCATCTCCGGCCGGTGTACAAACTCCTAGTACACAGACAACTTCCGGCCATGCACACTGTGGAGTTATGGTCTGAGGAGACAATGGACACTCTAAAGGGCTGTTTTGAAGCCACAGCCTGGAAGCAGCTCTGCGATCCACATGGTGAGGACATCGATGGCCTCATTCACACCTTCACGGACTACCTCAGCTTCTGTGTGGACAAATCCGTTCCCACCAAGACCATACGGCGTCACTCAAACAACAAACCCTGGATCAACCCTGAGATAAAAACACTTCTGAGAGAGAAGAAGAGGATCTTCAGGTCGGGGAACAGGGAGATGTTGAAGTCCGTACAGAGGGAGCTGAGGAGAAAGATCAGAGAAGGCAAGGACAGCTTCAGGAAGAAGATGGAGGACAAGCTGCAACAGAGCGACATCAGCGGGGTCTGGAGAAACCTCAAAGCCATCTCTGGGCTCCAGAATACCTCCCCCCAGGCCACGGGGGGCAGGGAGTGGGCGAACAACCTGAATCTGTTTTTCAATAGGTTTGACCAACCGCCCTCCCCCCTGTCTGCACAACAACCACTGCTGCCTCTAAAGAAATCAAGTCCTGCTGCCCACTCCCCACTCCACCAACACCCCCCCACTCCCAACACACAGCCCCCCATCCTGACCCTGACCAGGACCCAGGTGAGGACGGAGCTGAGGAAGATCAAGGTGAGGAAGGCGTCGGGACCAGACGGCATCAGCGCAAAGCTCCTCAAGTCCTGTGCAGACCAGCTGTGTGGGATTGTGACGTATATCTTCAACCTGAGCCTGAAACTGGGGAGGGTACCACAGCTGTGGAAAACATTTTGTGTGGTACCTGTACCAAAAACTTCCCACCCCAAAGACCTAAACAGCTACAGACCGGTGGCCTTGACGTCCCACTTGATGAAGACTCTGGAGAGACTGCTCCTTGCTCACCTCCGCCCCCTGGTGGAACCAGCGATGGATCCACTCCAGTTCGCCTACCAGCATGGCATTGGGGTGGAGGATGCGGTGATCTTCCTCCTTCACCGTTCTCTGTCCCACCTGGAGAAGCCCGGGAATATGGTGAGGATCATGTTCTTTGACTTCTCCAGTGCTTTCAACACCATCCAACCGATGATCCTGAAGGACAAGCTGCTGCGTGCAGGGGTGGACCAGCAGCTGTCATCATGGATCCTGGACTACCTCACGAACCGGCCTCAGTTTGTGAGAACCCGGGACTGTGTGTCCGACACAATCATCAGTAGCACGGGGGCCCCCCAGGGAACGGTGCTGGCTCCCTTCCTGTTCACTCTTTATACTGCGGACTTCTCACACAACACAACACACTGCCATCTACAGAAGTTCTCTGATGACTCTGCGATCGTTGGCCTCATCTCCAATGGAGATGAAGCTGAGTACAGAGGGCTTATCCAGGACTTTGTGGACTGGTGCCATCGGAACTGCCTCCAGATCAACGCGAGAAAAACTAAGGAGCTGGTGGTGGACTGCCGCAGGCAAGGACAACCCCTCACAGCACCAGTAAATATACAGGGAACAGACATCGAGATGGTGACAGCCTATAAGTACCTGGGTGTTCATCTGAACAATAAACTAGACTGGTCACCCAATACTGATGCACTCTACAAGAAGGGACAGCACAGGCTGTTCCTGCTGAGGAGACTCAGGTCTTTTGGTGTACAAGGCGCGCTGCTGAAGACATTCTATGACACGGTGGTGGCATCAGCCATCACTTCTGGAGTGGTCTGCTGGGGCAGTGGCATTACTGCAGCCGATAGGAAGAGACTGAACAAACTGATCAAGAAAGCTAGCTCTGTCCTGGGGCAGCACCTTGATCCGGTGGAGGAGATAGGAGAGAGAAGGACGGTGGCTAAACTGTCATCTCTGCTGGAGTCCGAGTTCCACCCTATGCAGGACATACTGAATGCACTGAGGAGCTCATTTAGCAGCAGACTACATCATCCCAGGTGCACAACCGAGAGGTTTCGCAGGTCCTTCCTACCAACGGCTGTCAGACTGTACAACCTAAGCAGGGCTGCTCGCAGAGATAGCAAAAAAACGTAACAAACTAATAGTTTTTTGAATGCAAAAGATGCAATAGACTTACACAATGGTCCCCCTCCGGCATACAACTGGGAAAATACCGGTCGCTATGGAGAGTGAGAATATGTATGGGCACATAATCATACCATGTAGGATAACTAAGTAGATGGTTGTGCTGTTTCATCCCATCTAGCAACAATGCTCTGCACTGTGTGTGTTTATATATTTACATATTTATTCCATCTAGCTACAATGCTCCCCACTGGGTGTGTTTATGTTTATATATCTATATATTTATTCCATCTAGCTACAATGCTCCGCACTGTGTGTTTATATATATATCTACATATTATTCCATCTAGCTACATTGCTCCGCACTGTGTGTTTACATATTCATATATTTATTCCATCCAGCTACAATGCTCTGCACTGTGTGTCTGTGTGTGTGTATATATATATTTTATAGTAATATGTACATATGTATATCAGCTGCTCTTGCTTGCTTGTTTTTTTTTTTTTTCTTGCCTTCTGATTGTTGCTCTGAGTGTTGCTATCCCTGTGCTGTTGCAATCCTGGAATTTCCCCGTTGTGGGACTAATAAAGGCTTATCTTATCTTATCTTATCTTAGCTAGTATACAGTTTTACTGTATTGATTGTTGTTTGATTGTTGATACCTTGTTTGCAGTTTCACATTGAGGTACTAAAACACATAGGTTAGGATGCTAGCACACATAGATCTCTAATACAAACATACACATGTCTTTTACACATAATAGGTTTTTAGTCATTTTTTATTGTTTTTTATTGAAGTTACATTTACATATAAGTATTAACTTTTTATTAAATCACTGCTAATCTACTGACACATAGAACGACAAATATATACACTATTTCATCTCAATTTATGGTTTAACACCATCACTGGTTCAATTTTTCTGTTATATGACTTACTTAGATGATTGATTTCTTTTTTGAAATAAAATGTATTATCCTCACATGCTCCCCAGGAAATGAAACATTCCAGCGGTGCTCGGGAGAGGCAGCGAGGCTGATGGCGGACTTTCCTCATTAAAAAGCGAGTTAGGATCTTTTGCAATACAATGCTTTAGCATGAAATGCACCGGAACTTGGCGAGCTGCCCAATGAGGTTTTAGAAGCCATAGTGTTTCATCTCTAATGCTTTTTAAGCATCAAAGGGGGAAATGATAGGATATTTTCAGGTTTTATTGATTATTCTATATGATTTTAATGCTGTATTATTCTATTTTATATTATAATTGTATCTGGTGCATATAATGAGCCAATGTCTGATTCACTGTGATTTTTTTCATTGTCTCAGAGCTTGAAAAGACTGTTTTTCAGTGTAAGATTAGGTTGAGCTAGATTGTAAATAATGACGAAGGTTTTATTGTTTCATCATACCAAGCTGTACTGTAATGTAAGTTAGAGTGACTTAGGATGACCAGGTCATGTAAAGATCATAGCAGAATGTTCATTGCTGACCATAGATTAGAAGCAGTCTCTTGGAGAGTTGGCTCCAGCCAGTCTAGCTTAGATAAGGGACTGAGGTATAAAGAAGCAACATCCTTGAACACATGTTCGGGAGTTGGTGCTGTGAAGCTCTGAGGCAAGTTTTGCTGTTACTGATTAACTCCTTTCTGATCAGAAAGAGAATAAATGGCTCAGAACTTGGAAAACCACCTATTGATTATTGATTCAGCCCCAGTCAATTCATTTTTGATCTAACAGTGACTTATGTGTTTGCATCATGATTTTCTATTTTGTCTGTTAAGACATCAGTGTGAAGAGAGTCAACAGTACAAACCATTTATCAGTGACGCTGAAAATAATGGCTCATTTTTAAGAAAAACTAACCAAAAACAATTTTATTTACTGAAGACTATATTGTTGGATGTGCCAGTGCAGAAGACACTGCACACTTTAATGATAGTACCAGTATATGGAGGAATTCTGGGCCATATTAGCATCTGGATTTTCTAATAGTGGGTTAGGGCAGGGGTGTCCAATCATGTGCCATGGAGGACCAAGACCCTGCAGGCTTTACCTCCAACCAGTGTCTTCAACAGCAGATTCCACCAAATTTCTTCCACTGACTGCTGATCAGTGAAAACACCTGCTGAAGAGACTGGGTAGAAGAGAGAACCTGCAGGGTCTTGGCCCTCCATTGCATATGATTGGACACCCTGGGTTAGGGTTTAATGGGATTTAACATTTCAACACAAACTGCTTTATGGTTCATAATTCTGTTGACAGACTTACACCAAACCAAAAGAGATTTCTCAAACTGCTGGATTGTTCTTAGACAGCTTTTCCAATCTTTTAGTATTTAATTTGTCACTTGGTGGCAACCTTCACACATAAAACAAAATAGACACATCTGCAAAAAGTACAAAGGTTTATTGTCAAAATTCCTAGTGCAATACTAAATGAATACATGTATCATGCATTGTTGATGCAGAGAATATATATTTATACAGTATCTACGTGTATATATCCAGTAAATCCATGTATTTCTCCATGCAATCTTGTGACTGCATTATTTTAATTGCTTTTAATCCTAGATCAAGTTTGTTTTGGGTTAAAAATGCATCATAATCATTAAATATATTTTATTATACCTAACTCAGTACTGTTCACCTGTTGAAATATATATTTTACGGCTAATATAACCCCATAACTACAACATGGCACCTGGCGATCAAGTTTTGGCAGCTGATCACTTTTTGCCACGACACCACCACAGGCTGGAGTTCTGCTGGAGCAGCTACATCCCATGATGTCTCAACAGTGTCTCCGTGATTTTCACACAGATCAGGGCAATTTGTTGCACACGAAGCTTAATGTTTCTACAGACATTCTGAAGTTCTGCAACCACTGCATGTTTGTGAAGCTGGGGTGACATCCCACCACTGGAAGGCTTGGTTGAATGACCAGACCCACGGTTTGAAGTGATAATTTTGCCACAAGAGAGCCGTCTGAAACACACACACAGCATACATATTTCAGTACCTAAAAGACATAACTGGCCAACATTACGCTGTAATACGGCGGACTTAAAACAAACTAGAATTAGTAATCAATAGCTTACCCTCAAATGTGATCTAGTTTGTATCCTCACATCTTCGGCTTTATACTGCTCCATGGCTTCCTAAACGCTACAGTACTTTTCCAGAGTGCTTTGTCTCGCTGCCTGTAGCCTTCTCTGGCTCTCTTTTTTTGCCTTTACTCTGACAAAAAGCCAGAGACCAAGCAACTGCCTTGTAATCCACCATCTTGTGTTTTGCTTGTGTCACGTGTTTTATGCTACAGGAGTGTTGAGCCGCCTTCCTGTAAAAAAAATCCCACCAACCTCAGGTGGTACTCAGCTGTAATGGAAAACAAAGCCAGCTGAGTTGAGTAAAGGTGAGGCAAGACGGGCTAAGTAGGTACTAGTAGAAAAGGGGCTTAACTGTCATTGATGGTCTAATTTGTTTAAAATTTCTTACACTGAATTTGATTATGTGTGAGATTTTTTTGATGTGTTTTTAAAAGTTAATGAGGACTTTGAAACCTCGCTGAGGTACTTAAATTCCTCGACTAGTTGCAGCTCCTCCCCCTTTAAGAAGATGTTTGAGTTTGTAATATTTGATTGTTGTTTGGTGAACATCATCGTTTTTTTTTTTTTTTTTTTAGTGTTTAGTCGGAGACATGAATTATTCAACCAGTCATGGATTTGGGTAAGAATACAGGTGGCTTCTTGGGTGTTTTTTGCAGGTGTGAATATTACCGTGTCATCTGCATACATTTGTATATAAATGTTTCTGCATGCATTTGGTAAATCATTTTTCTATAGACGGAATAGTATTGGTCCAAGTATGGAGCCTTGTGGGACACCCATTTGACATTTTAAATATGGTGATTTGGCACGGTTGGCCATTACACATTGCTGTCTGTCGGTTAAAAAGGATTTCATCCATTTGATAGCATGTTCTGAAAAAGTAAAACTAAGAAAGTTTGGTTTAAAGGACGTTGTAGTCAACAGTGTCAAATGCCTTCTTCACACCTAAGAACACAGCACCTACACAATTGCACTTTTCTAAGAAAGATTTAGTTTTCTCTAGGAACAAGCGTATTGCAGACTCTGTTGAGTGGTGGGCATGGAACCCAAACTGTGCGTGATGCAGGGGAATGTTTCCATAATTCAGATGTTCACATAATAGTGTGGCCACCCATTTTTCAATTATTTTGGGGATGACAGGTAAGATGTTGATTGGTCTGTAGTGGTTTAAATCAGTTTTATTCCCTGCCCTACCTTCCAGGCAGTTTGGACGATAGCATGTTTGATTGACAGATTGATCAACTGAGTAATTGGACAAATGAGAGATTATTTATGTTCTTTTAAAAATTGGTGTTAAGACCATGTTCATCTGTTGCTCATCTAGGTGACCTCATAATCCCAGCAGCTATGTTGTCAGGGGCAACTTGCTCATGGTAGGGTCTCCCAAGGCAAACTGGTCTTGGGTGAAGGGCCTGACTAAAGTCCCTTTTCCACTTGTACCTACTCAGCCCTACTCGCCTCAACTCTACTCAGTTTGTAGGGTTTTCCATTAGTAGCTGGCATTTGGTACCAGGTACTTTTTTGGGACCTACTTCAGTGAGATCTTATTTATCTGATAGGTTCCAGTTTGTTCATGTAAATGATGAGTTTTCTCTCAGCTCAAAGCTTAGTCATGGAGTTCCACAGGGATCTGTGCTTGGCCCTACTCTTTTTAGTTTATATATGCTTCCGTTAGGCAACATTATTAGAAAGCACTGTATACATTTTCACTGTTATGCAGATGACACACAATTATACCTGTCAATGAAGCCAGATGATACTAATCAATTAGCCAAGTTAGAAGCCTGTCTTAAGGAAATCAAAGTTTGGATGACTTGTAATTTCCTGCTATTAAATTCAGATAAGACTGAAGTCATTCTTGTTGGTCCAAAAAACCTTAGAAATTCCTTTCCAAATCAAACTTTCAGTTTGGATGCAGTTACTCTTTCTCTTAATAGCTCTGTGAGGAACCTTGGAGTTATTTTTGATCAGGATTTGTCCTTCAATTCACATATTAAATTTGTTTCTAAGACTGCCTTCTATCATTTGCGTAATATTGCCAAGATTAGGAGCATCTTGTCTCAGAGTGATGCTGAGAAGCTGATCCACGCTTTTGTTAGCTCGAGATTAGATTATTGTAATTCTTTATTATCAGGCTGTCCTAAAACATCTTTAAAAAGTCTTCAGCTGATCCAAAATGCTGCAGCAAGAGTTTTAACAGGTACTAGAAAGAGAGATCATATCTCTCCGGTTCTGGCCTCCCTTCATTGGCTTCCCATAGAGTTTAGAATTAAGTTTAAAATCCTTCTTCTTACTTACAAAGCTCTAAACAATCAGGCTCCTTTTTATTTAAAAGATCTGATACTACCGTATCATCCTAACAGAGCACTACGCTCCCAAAATGCAGGTTTACTTGTAATACCTAGAATCTCCAAAAGTACAATGGGAGGCAGAGCCTTCAGTTATCAAGCTCCTCTCCTGTGGAATCAGCTGCCAATCTGGATTCGGGAGTCAGACTCGATCTCTGTTTTTAAGAATAGGGCTAAAACCTACCTTTTTGATATAGCCTACAATTAGGGAGGGATCATGTGTTTTCTGAACCCTCCCTTAGTTATGCTGCTAATAGGTTTAGTCAGCCGGGGGACCTCCAGTAATGCACTGGGCCTCACTCCTTTCCTCACTCTCTATGAAATATTTTTTTTTTTGCTGGTCATTAACATTTGTTTGTTCTCTCCCATAGATTGAGTCCCCATCGTGCTGTTTGCTCTCTACATGTCTGTTCTTTTCTTCTTCTCTATCCCCTCACCCCCCAGCCAGTCGCAGCAGATGACTGCCCCTCCCTGAGCCTGGTTCTGCTGGAGGTTTCTTCCTGTTAAAAGGGAGTTTTTCCTCTCCACCGTCGCCAAGTGCTTGCTCACAGGGGATCGCCTGATTGCTGGGGTCTTTCTGCAACTGTGGGGGTCCTCCCTACAGTTGATAGTGCTATGAGATGACTGTTGTTGTGAAATGGCGCTATATAAATAAAGTTGAATTGAATTGAATTGAATTGAGGTTCCAATCGTGCTGAGTCGAGCTGAAAATGTGACGTCAACAGATTTCAGGCCACTGATTGGCCAGGGCAAAACGTCTGTGGATGAGAGTGACATCTTCACAAGATTCAAAACCGCCATTTGTAAATTTGGCCATGAGTTTTTATTACTTATGTAATAATCAATGAAATAAATGGCTACACACAAATCAACACCGTCACAAAACACTCCCCATTGTCCCCATGAGCAGCCATCCGCTCCAAGACCTCCTGGAATGCTCCTCTGGCACCGGGGCTGTAAAGTTCATAAGCTGAAAAGTTCAAGAACTAAATGTGGTTATTTTTCAAGAGTCTCCCTGTCGGTGCACACAGTTCTTCCATCAGTGTTGCAGCGCTTGGATCCCTGCGCTTGAAAAATAAAGTACATTTGGTAAATTTGATAACTATGAACTTTTCAGCCTATGAAGTTTTCAGCCCCGCCAGTCCTGCTGCTGCGGAGCGAGTCGAAATGAAAAAGTATTCCAGGAGGTCTCCGAGTTGATGGCTGCTCAGGTGGAAGCTGGTGAATGTTTTGTGATTTTAAACATCTTTTATGTTATTTATCGGTGAAAATGTCAGTATGTCAACTCAGGCATTGGCTTGCTTGCTACCGGATAATCATGAAAACCGGTACTACCTGTCTCATGGGTTGGGCCGTCGGCGACTCAAACGGCATCCCCGCCCTTCCGAGGGCGTGGAGGGTGAAACAGGGCATCCTGGCAGAACTAAAAACAATATCTGTCACAGGTCTGTGGTGGACCACTCCCAGTTACACGGGGTGAGATTTGACATCCTGGCAGATAACCACATCTGTCACAAGGTTTGTCGTGGACTGTGCCAGTCGGTGCATTGTGACATGCACTACACAAAGAGCAGAGATAAACAAACCTATCATCTGGTCAGTCACTGCAACAGATACTGGAGTCAGTTTGTCTTGGCTTGTCCTTGCCACTGATATTACCTTTATCTGCCAAGAATGTGCTGCTCGTCCAGCAAAAGCTAGCGGTACTCAAATACTTTGCAAGCAGTTTCATGAAATGGTCAATCAGAAAGCAACTCATACCGGCTCGGACGCCGCCCGGGCCTACAAGGTCCACACTGATCTGTTCACACTCCGACAGACAGTGAAAAGTAAGCTAGGAGCAGGAAGACAAAAGAAGAGGAAAACAGCAACCTTGTGTGTAGCAGAATGGAATGTACGCACTTTGTTGGACAGAATAACATCACAGCACCCGGAAAGACAGACCGCGCTTGTGGCCCTGAAAATGAACAGGTAAAATGTAGACATAGCTGCACTAAGTGAAACAAGATTGCCTGGATATGACAGCTTGGAAGACCATGGGTACATCTTCTTTTGGAGTGGGAGATCAACTCAAGAAAGGACAGAAGCAGGAGTGGGCTCTGCAGTTAGAAAGGAGATAGCAGCAATGCTTGATGAGGAACCGGTGCCAATCAACGACAGGATAATGACTATGAGACTCCCACTACAGCGGAAGATGTATGCCACACTCATCAGTGTATATGCCCCAACAATGACCAACACAGAGGAGGTGAAGGAAGAGTTCTACAGTGATTTACGTGAGACTATCAGGCGTGTACCAACCGATGACAGGCTGATACTCATTGGAGATTTTAATGCCAGAGTTGTTTCGGACACCGAGAAATGGAAAGGAGTGCTAGGCAGTCATGGAGTAGGCAAGTGCAATGCTAATGGAGAACTTCTACTTGCACTATGTTCAGAGTACAACCTTGTGATAACCAACACTCTATTTAAGCACAAGGACACACACAAGAAGACATGGATGCACCCAAGATCCAAGCACTGGCACTTATTAGACTACATCATAGTCAGGCAGAGAGACAGAAGGGATGTATTGGACACCAGAGCAATGAGAGGCGTGGACTGTGGCACTGATCATGTTATGCTGAGATCTAGATTAAGGATTTTCAGACAAAAACAGCACTGCAGGACGGGTGCGAAGGCACCACTGAAGCTAAATACTAGTGCACTGAAAGGCCAAAAGAAGCAGGAAGAAATTACACAGGAAATGGATGAAAACTTGAAAGACTGGGACAGCAACAAGTCAGAGAATGACATAGAAGAGAAATGGGCAACACTGAAGGATACGTTGTATCAGCCTGCGAGTGATGTATTAGGCTACCCTGAGAGGAAACATCAAGATTGGTTTGATGAGCATGATGAACACCTAACGAAACTACTAGAAGCGAGGAATACAGCTAGGCAGGAAAACCTACAGTGTAACACAAGGTCGAAGAAGAAGAAATACTCAAAGGCTCAGAGTGAGCTACAGAAGTACACCAGAGAGATGAAGTCCAACTGGTGGGATGAAAAAGCGGAGAAACTTCAAACTGCAGCAGACAGGAAGGACATGAAAACATTCTTCACAGGTTTGAGAGAAATCTACGGCCCTAAACCAAGAGGATTGATCCAACTAAAGGCTATGGATGGTGAAACGGTTTTGCAGGAGAAAGAAAAGGTCCTGGACAGATTTGCAGACCACTTTGACTAACTACTAAACAACCCTGGAGATCTCACTGAAGAGACTAAAGAAGCTCTAGTGCAGCGACCAGCTGTATCAAGTCTGGATGAACCATCAAATTTTGATGAACTAATGGCAGCTATCAGGACAACACAGGATGCTAAAGCTCCAGGAAGGGATGGAATTCCAGCAGAAGTGTGGAAATTTGGTGGTGTTCAGCTGACCAACTGCCTGCACAAGCTCATCCAAGAGATATGGGATGCCCAGAAAGTACCTCAAGAGTGGAAGGATGCAAGTATTGTGCCTTTGTTCAAGAAAGGTGACAGGAAGGATTGTGGAAATTACCGAGGTATATCACTGCTAGCCACTGTTGATAAGATTCTCTCACGTGTACTACTTAACAGACTCAGTGAACACATCTCGCAGAATGTACTACCAGAAACCCAGTGCGGCTTTAGAAGTTGAAGAAGCACAATGGACATGATTTTCTGCTTGAAACAGGTTCAAGAAAAGTGTATCGAACAGAACATGCCGCTTTATGTAGTCTTCATAGACTTCAGTAAAGCCTTCGATACTGTTTCGCAACAAGGACTTTGGCAAGTACTCAAGAAATATGGTTGTACAGAGAAGTTTGTCAGCCTGATTGAGGCACTTCATACAGGTATGCAAGCAAACGTGGCAATGAATGGTTCAGTATCTAAAGAGTTTTCAGTAAGCAACGGGGTGAAACAAGGGTGTGTGCTGGCACCTACACTCTTCTCGCTATATCTGGCAGCCATGCTTGAGGTGGCCTTCAAAGACACTTCAGAAGGAGTATACATTCAAACAAGGAAAGAAGCAGACTTGTTCAATGTGGGACAGTTTAAAGCCAAGAGTAAGACATCGATAAAGATAGTAAGAGAAATGGTCTTTGCTGACGACAGTGCTCTAGTTGCACACAGCGTGGAAGATATGCAATCTTTAGTGGAGAAATTTGCAAGAGCAGCTAACCAATTCAGCCTCCAAATCAACATCAAGAAGACAGAGTGCCTTTATCAACCACCAAAGTTCCAATCATCAACATCACTTCCACAAGAGATCAGCATTGGTACAGAGCCACTAGTCAAGTGCAAGACTTTCAAGTACCTAGGGAGTACTGTTTCAAAGATTGCTAGGCTGGAGGATGAACTATCTCTCAGAATGGGAAGAGCGAGCGCTGTGTTTGGAAACTTGAGGGAGAGACTGTGGAACAATCAACATGTGTCTATCCATGTGAAATGCAAAGTGTACAGAGCGACAGTACTGGCTACTCTATTGTATGGTGCTGAAACTTGGACTGTCTACAGAGTGCAGGTGAAGAAACTCCACGCATACATGATGAGACATCTTTGAGCCATAATGAACATCTCATGGAAAGCACAAGATAACCAGCATAGAAGTATTGAAACGAGCTGGTCTACCATCAACGGAGGACATGTCAATACAGATGAACCTGAGATGGCTCGGACATGTTGAGAGGATGGACCACCAGCGTCTCCCTCGGCAGTTACTCTACTCACAGTTATGCGAGGGCAAATGCAATCAGGATAGACCAAGGCTCAGATTTAAGCCACTGTAAAAAGAAACTTGGAGAAGTTGGACATAGACAGGAGTTCCTGGCAGCGGAAGGCTAAGGACAGAGCTGTGTGGAGGAATCTGATCAGACCTAAATGAAACAGTCATTGTCGCCCACGACAGACTGCTATGATGATGATGATGATGATGATCAGTGAAAATGTCAGCATGTCAACAACATAATGGGATAACGGGCCACCTTCCTGTAATGAACCTACCCACTGGAGGTGGTACTCAGTTGAAATGGAAAACCAACAACACCGTGTCCAGCCATGTAGAGTAGAGTCAAGTAGAGTCGAGGTGAGTCGGGCTGAGTAGGTACTAGTGGAAAAGGGGCTTAAAAGCGGTCCAGTGGATCCCTATTTAAAAAAAAAATAGGGCAGTGTACCCAAAAGAGCAACATGGGTCCACCCCAAGCAGGCCCACCACCTGCAGGAGGGACCATGGTACTATGTGAACTGGTCAGCAGTCTGATCTACTCTACTGGGGCTGGTACCCCCTGATCTGAACCCTTGGATGTGCGGTAGAAAATGGATGATGGATGGGTGGGTGGATTGTACCAACAGCATTTAAAACCTAAGGTGTGCTACACAATAGTCCCCAACCATGTGGCATGGTGGCCCAAGACCCTGTTGGACCGCCACCCAGTCTCTTTAGTGGGTGAAACCCCATGTTGAAGAGAGTGGGGGGAGGTCAAACATGCAGAGTCTTGAGCTACAATGGGACATTAGACGTAGAGTTTTTCATACAAACCGGTACTTGCCAGAAATTCCTGCAGCTTCTATTTTTTTGTTGTTTTTTTTTTTTGTCTTTTCATTCATTTTGAGGTACATCAAGTTCTCAGCATTGTCACTTGTCCCAAATTTTCTGCACTTCTTGTTGTTGGCCTTGACTGTGGTCCAGAACTAATGCTGTGGGGGTTTTTTTGTATTGTTCTCCTGACTCATCCCTTTCAACAGTGAGATCCTTTTGATGTGTTGGAAGGTGTCGGTGACATGTTCTGCTGTAGAATCCAAAGTCAGGGAAGCATTGTAGGACAGTGGAACTTTATTTGGGGTTAATTAGATTCACTTTAATTGATGGCATGTACGTACCCAAAAGACTAAATGCTGTCATTTAATCAGAATGTGCTCTCATTAAGTATTACTTGATAATACTTAATCCCCAGTCTGGAGTAGGCGTGTTCTCACTAAGAAGCTGGACATCACACTCAATGAGACCATGAGGATAATCACAGGCTGCCTTCGTGCCACACTTATGGATTACCTGCCTGTTTTATCTGGCATCGCTCCTCCTTCCCTCCACAGAAAACACCAAACACACATGCTTGTAATGAAGTCCACTGAAGAACACAAGCATCTTTTACATCATTGCATCCAAGCTGCCCAAGATCTAGGTGCTCATTGCCTACGCTCTCGCAAACCTTTCAGGTTTGCTGTCTCCCCTGAAATTTCCAACTTTAATCTTCTGGAAAGCTGGAGACTCACTTGGCAAGAGACAAGAAAACCACCTGAACTCAACATCATTCCAAGAACAAAACCACCACCATGTGCCCAGCTTGGCCGCAGAGATTGGGTTATACTCAAGTATCTGCGAACGGGAGTTGGCCGTTTCAATGCCAGCATGTATCGTTGGGGCCTTCGCTTGTCACCAGCTTGTATTTGTGGCAACCCAGAGCAGACAGCACATCATGTCCTATCAGAGTGCCCTGACCTTGGACCACCTGAGGGTATCCATGTGGATCTCACCAACCCCACCCCAGAGACAGTGACTTGACTTCACAGCTTACAGGACATTGCTTAATGACTTTGGGAGTCATACAAAAGAAGAAGTATTACTTTAAAGGTGTGTAAACTTATACAACCATATTTGTTTGTTTTTAGTTGAATTCTACAGGTTACATTATTTATCATGGTCTCATTTTTTTTATGCCACAAAAAGCTAAGAGTTGTAAAAGGAAAATGTAAACTTTTTTTTATAGATACTGTAAAACAAGTAATTAAATAAGAAAACACAGCTGAAAGCAATTTATAACCAGAGATGTCTTGGCTTCAATGTAGCAGTTGAAGAAGTGCAGAATAAATGAAGATAGCATCAGTGTCTGATTTCTGAGTAAACCTCAGGACTGCCACCAGTGTTCCTTATTTGCCACGTGTTGTTAAATAATACTTGGACACATTGGGGCTACCTGCTTGCACATCACACCACTGATTCTGTGGCATGTAACCAGAAGGCCAAAGGAGGTGCAGCTGCAGTTCTTTCGCTGTGTAAAATATGCTGAAAAGCTATGCCAGCCGATGACAATGAGTCATATCTCCTGCTGCTACAATAATTAAGCAAAAAAGAAAAACAGTGGCCCAGTTTTACTGTCATGACTCATTCTAATCTCCCGACTCTTTAGTAACGTGAGCAAAAGCAAACATAACAAACCATCTTCCATCAGGTGGCCTGTAGGGGCTGCACCTCAGCTGTCTCAGGTAGCCTGGAAACCCCCCATGTGCCCCTGCAACACACACACACACACACACACACACACACACACTGAAGGAGACGGTTTTATTTTTGGAGGGACTATGGGCACGGCGGCGTGCTCCCTGTGGCTCAGCTTCACTTCAGGAAAAGACAGCCCTGTGGCGCTCTGAGCTGGGATTAACAAGCAGACAGCGGTTTGTCCCCACAGCCGCTCGCTGAAGGTAATTCAGTCAAACTCCATGCCTGCTGATTGAGGAGCTGTTGTTTCTGCAACATCTTCACCACTTCATGACCAGGTGCTAACCTGCAAACAGGATGCATAGGATGTGATGGCAGCACGTGCTCAGTGTGAAATTTTAAATGCATGATGCATATCGGGCATTTGGAGGACACAGAGCGTGCATTTTCAGTCTGTTTCTGCACAGTTTTTGCTGTGACTAATCAGTGTTAGTATGAGTCAAAGGTTATAAACACACCTGCACATTTAGCTGCTTCTTTTTAAATGAGTTCAACCCCTTTTCTGAAATGGGACTCTTTAATTTGCAGCCTGCAGAGCAAAAACACAAGCAGCACATGGGCTACGATCACTTCAGGTAAGTTACTCACATCCACCACGTAGCAGCCTGCTAACTGGCTAAATGCTCTTTCTTAATTTTCCTTCAGTAAGTTCTTTAAGATGACTCGATTGAAGTCATGGCCCAGTTTACCTCAAAGCTAATCTTACACTTTCCTCTTTTGAGCTGCGGCCGTGGAAGTCTGGGTGGTCCAACCCCAGAGCCTTAAAAGGGGGACCTTCTCGAGTGTCACTTGGCCTTCTTGTTGCTGTGACTCCAGGGATTCATCATAAACATTTGACCAGAAGTAGCCTCACACACTCCATGCTGTCTGAATAGGAAAAATAGTCTCCAAGTCAAACCAAGCCGCAGTTCTGCAGCATGTCTCCTGGCTATGCTAGCGTGACAAAAGTGGACAAATGATTTTTATGAGAATTACCAAGATGAGTTCACAGTTGGTGGTAATCTGAGAGGATTTGGGACTGGGATTGATGTCCAGCAGGCTGAGGTGGGTTCACTGAGCGTGGGACAGCAGGTGGCCGGTGTCAGGATGTTTGGTCTCATTTCCCCTCGGACTAAAATTAGCCCTCAGACCTTGTTTTACTGCCACCCACAGATGCTTCAGTGTTCAGACCGAAAGGGAACAGTTCAGCTCATGTTGCTGCTCAAGTTAAGACAGCCGAGAGACTGTATGAACCCAACAGAGAGGAGCGTTTATGGCGAGCAGGCTATCCTAGAGCTGCTCTTCAAGCCTGAAATCATCAGGTTAACAAGCGTCTGTGTTGGGTTTAGCAACGTCAACAATAGAAACAGACATTTTGGCAGTTTTGAGGGCAAAAATGTGTACCACACCCCAACATCAGCAAGTTTACATGACGAATACATCTTATAGAGGTGCTTTGCTTAGACGTTGGCTAGATGTCCAGCCAATGTCTGGCTAACTTCTAGCCAATGAGCAAACCACCTCTATAAGATGTATTCACCATGTAAATGTTTAAACGTTGGGTCATAAGTTGGTTTGGACCCAAAAAACTTGCTCTCACATCCTAGATGCTACCCCCCCCCCCCCCCCCATGAACCTGCTAACCATCTTGCATGTGTCACTCATCCTCCATTGGGTTCACTTTTATTTTTCCCAGAGGTCATTTTTAAATCCGACAGTCTCCTTGAGAGACTATTTTCACAAGTAGTTTGTCATCATTTCAAAGTAGCCTTGCTGCAATAAGCAAGGACTTTACATGCCTTTCTATTTCAAATAGTGACGCTCACAACTGTGCAGCATCTTCAGGGCCCGGTTAAGACTTGTGGAACTTGCCCAAGAGAACCCAGAGCTTCCTTAAAGCCTGCTGCAGGCCTTCCCAGAGTTAAATCCATGCAGTCTGTAGGCTCAGAGCTACCAGAACCAGAGGTGGGTGAAGCAGTTACAAGTTGGACTCAAGTAAAAGTAGCCTTAGCTTATTAAATTAATTAGTCAAGAGTAAGAGGAGCACGGAGGAGGAGTAGGGCCACATTAAAAATGCGTTTTGCAATTTGAGAATAAAGTAAAAATTTTGAGAAAGTCATGTGGCAAGTCTTCCAAGCTTGTGTTGTTTTCTTTTCTGAACAGGTGGAATTTTCTCTTCAAGTCCTCATTACTGTAGCGTGTTAATATGGTAAATAAGAAACCATTTCCTTGTTAATAAAACTGATTCTAAAGCAGTTTCACTAACTGATCTATTCATGGCATTTTGTAATGCCATAATTTTGTACTTGATTCTCTTTGGTTTTAATGTGGCCCTCATAGCCGTTCCCTCCATAGGACAGTGGATGTAAATGCTGGGCCTACACTGACTGAGGCCCCCAAGCAAATTTCTAAGTAATTTAAAATGATTTGTTTTAAAATGTTGACCTTTTTCACATTTATTTTCTAAGTTTTGCTAATAAATGTGCAAAGCCATAATAGAACAGTGACTTTAGTTTTGATTTCAAAGAATATCATAAATAAAATTATATTATTTAAGCAGAATTCACTATTACACTATAGAGATGTGCATTTCCAACCAATCAGCAACTCTGAAGTAACTCAGAGTTCCACCAAATTTAGTCACGTAAAAGTATCAACATATTCAAGTAAAAGCAAACTTTCAATAAAACTACTCCAAGTACATTTTGTATAGTTACTGAAGTACATGTATTTGACTAAAAATAATTGTTACTATTCAATTCAATTCAACTTTATTGATGTCATTTCACAACAACAGTCATAGCACTTTCAACCGTCGGGGAAACCCCCACAATTGCAGAAAGACCCCAGCAATCAGGCGACTCCCTGTGAGCAGCACTTGGCAACAGTGGAGAGGAAAAACTCCCTTTTAACAGGAAGAAACCTCCAGCAGAACCAGGCTCAGGGAGGGGCAGTCATCTGCTGCTCTACCAGTAATAATAATAATAATACATCAGTCTTATATAGCGCTTTTCTAAATACTCAAAGACGCTTTACAAAGCAGCATAGGGACAAACATACAGAGAACGGGTAAACAGACAAGGTAGGTACACATAGGTAGAAGAGGCAGTCAGTTTTTATAGGTAGATTTGAAAAGATGGGTTTTGAGTTGACTTTTAAAAGAAGCAAGTGTGTTGGCAGACCGGATGTGAAGGGGCAAGGAATTCCAGAGGGTTGGTGTGGTGATGGCGAATGATCTATCACCCAGGGTGCGGAATTTTGTCTTGGTGATGGGGGTAAGAAGGTGAGCGTCAGCAGAGCGGAGGAGACGAGTGGGAGAATGACGAGACAGAAGGTCCGTTAGGTATGAGGGGGCGAGGTTATGAAGAGCTTTATAGGTGATAAGGAGGATCTTGAAGTTGATGCGCTGTTGAATGGGGAGCCAGTGGAGCTGACGAAGGAGAGGAGTGATGTGGTCTCTGGAGCGGGAGTGAGTAAGTAGGTGGGCGGCTGAGTTTTGGACATACTGTAGTTTTTGGAGGATGGTGGAAGGAAGTCCATACAGAATGCTGTTACAGTAATCAAGTCTGGAGGTGATGAAGGCGTGGATGAGTATTTCAGCAGCAGAGGGTGAGAGGGTTGGACGGAGGCGTGCAATATTACGAAGATGAAAAAATGATGTTTTGGTGATATGGTTGATGTGACATTTGAAGGAGAGGGTGGGGTCCATGATAATGCCGAGGTTTCTGGCCAGGGGGGAGGGGGTGACTGAGTGACCATCGATTTGGAATGAAAAGTTCTGGGAAGAGGGTAAAAGAGATTTTGGTCCAAAAATGATGATTTCTGTTTTATTGCTGTTTAGCTTGAGAAAGTTGTTAGTCATCCAGGTTTTTATGTCTGTAAGGCAGTTGGTGATGGTGGAGAGAATGGCGGGGGTGATGGATTTAGAGGAGATGTACAGCTGGGTGTCGTCGGCGTAGCAGTGAAAGTGAAGACCATGTTGACGGATGATGTGACCAAGCGGAAGCATGTAGAGAGTGAAAAGGGTTGGACCGAGCACAGAGCCTTGAGGGACACCATGTGAGACGGGGGTGGTGCGTGATTTATGATTGTTGATGGAAATGTACTGGAATCTCTCAGACAGGTAGGAGGTGAACCAAGAGAGGGCGGAGTCAGTGATGCCAATAGAAAGCAGACGACGGAGCAGGATGGAATGATTGATGGTATCGAAAGCAGCGCTGAGATCGAGGAGGAGAAGAATGGTGAGGGAGCCAGAATCAGAGGCGAGCAGGAGGTCATTGGTGACCCTGAGGAGGGCGGTTTCAGTGCTATGGTGAGAACGGAATCCAGATTGAAATGTTTCGTAGAGTTTGTTGGAGAAGAGGTGTTTCTTGAGTTGGGTGGCGACAGCTTTTTCCAATATTTTAGCCAGAAATGGGAGGTTGGAGATAGGTCTGAAATTGTTGGGGTCGTCAGAGTCCAGGCCAGGTTTCTTAAGGAGGGGGGTGATGGCAGCAATCTTAAGTGATGGGGGGACAATGCCAGTGGTGAGGGAGGAGTTGATGGAGTCGATGATAAGGGGGGCAAGAGGGGTGAGACAGGCTTTGATAAGGGGGGGGGATGGGGTCCAGGGGGCATGTAGATGATTTCATGCTGGAGAGTATTTCGGAAAGTTCATCAGTGGATATGGGTGAGAAAAGGGAGAGCTGTTTATCTATGGGTGGAGAAAAAGTGGGTTCTGAGTCAGGGGTGATGGCTGGGGAGGAGGCAAGCTGGTTGCGAATATTGTCAATTTTGGAATGGAAAAATGATAGAAAGCTATTGCATTTTTCAGGGGTGAAGGATGATGAAATGATGTCCTGGGGTTTGAGGAGTTTGTTGATGGTGGAGAACAGAGTGCGGGGGTTGGAGGATCCAGAGTGAATGATGCTGGAGTAGTAGGCAGAGCGAGCTTCATTGAGTGAGGATTGATATAGGTGCATCAGTTCTATGTAAGCGAGGGTGTGTACAGTCAGACCAGTTTTGCAGCTCAGGCGTTCAAGCTGTCGCAGTTGTTTTTTGAGTTTGTGAAGTTCTAAGGTGTACCAGGGGGCCGAATGAATGAAAGTGACAGATTTTGTTTTCATGGGGGCCAGTTTGTTGAGGGAGGTAGACAATGTGTTGTTGTAGATGTTTACTAAGTCCGTAGGGGTTGGGTTTACAGGGAAGGTGAGGTTGGAGAGAGTGTTAGATATGCATGTGGAGAGAGAAACTGAGCAGATGGACTTAAGATTCCTGAAGGTTATTGTTCGGTCTTGTTTGGGTTGAGGAGCTGGGATGTCAATGTCCAGTGTGATGGCGAGATGATCCGAGATGGTGAGGTCAGTGCTGGAGATGTTGTGAATGTGGAGACCAGTGGAGCAAACCAGATCCAGGACATGTCCACGTCTGTGGGTAGAGAAAGTTATGTGTTGGGTGAAGTTTAGACACTTTAGTAAGTCCAGAAAATCGTTTGCGTATTTGGTGTCAGGGGAATCAATGTGGAGGTTGAAATCGCCAAGCAGTAGGACAGATGGTGAGGTTGCAGACAGTACTGTAATGAGTTCTGAAAGATCTGATAAGAAAGATGGATTTGGTTTGGGAGGGCGGTAAATAATTGCAATGAGGAGAGGTTTTGGGCCAGGGAGTTTAAAAGTCAGGTGTTCAAAAGAGGAAACAGTGGGTATGGCGAGAGGTCGTGGATTGAGGTCATTAAGATGAATAGCAGCAATGCCGCCTCCACGGCCTTCAGGGTGTGGGTTGTCCAGGTATGAATATCCAGCAGGGGTGGTTTGGTTAAGTGCAATGTAATCCAGGGGTTTTTCAGTGAGACAGAGGACATCCAGTTTATTACCAGTGATGAATTCATTTAGAATGAGGCTTTTATTGTTAAGGGATCGTGTGTTGAAGAGGGCAAGTTTCAGGTGCTTTTGTTTTGAAAATGCGGGTGCGGAAGTCGGGATAGGGCGGAGATTGAAAGGATTCACGTTGGGGTTGTTCTGATGACGCGTCACATTGTTGTGATGACGCAACGCGGAAGTGCGGAAGCCGGTGTCCATGCAGCGATTTGACCAGAGAACGGGGATACAGTTTGTTGTGGTGAAGTGGTAATTAAACTTGCGGCGTGAACTTCGGTGGATATATCGGGGCCGGAGGAGAAGTCTGGAGCTTTTTAGTGAGGCAATCAGTTCCAAGGAGGGATGGCTGGCAGTAGAGATGGCTGGTCTGATATTTAGTGTCAGTGTCTGGGAGCATAAATAAACAAAAAACAACAACAATGCATAAAAGCATAAAATAAACAGCCTTTTAAAACTATAGACATTCTCCGCCGCCGCCGCTCCCTCTGAGCTCTGTTCATGTGTGTAGAGATGTAATGTTAAACTCAAGATAATGAATGATGATGACTTTTTAAGATTAAACAAAGACATGAAAACTGAATAAAAATATCATTGTAAACAAAAAAATTAAGGAATAAATGAAATGGAAGACATAAATAAAAAATATGAATGATGAAATATGAAAAGATGAAAAATGAAAGATGAAAAATAGACACCTGATTCTTCATAAAGTCTTTCTAAAACTTTAGTGACAGAGATATTTCATTAGTCATAATTGTGACAGAAAATGACTAAAATATATGTTTATGTTAGACTGTGATGTGACTGTTTATTAGGACTTCATATCAGACTCGTCAAAATCATACTGTACATAAACTCACATCTTTAATAATTTTTCCGGTGATGTTTTCACAGAATTCCAACTGTCCTTTGCAATTTGACTGATTGTTGAAAAATGATAATAATTGTTAGGTGTTCTTTTATATTAACATCAATACTGCATATATTCTGATGATCTAAATTTTAATCAGTTATATCAATGCTGCTGTTTGGTGGTATTAAAATAAAAAACAATGAACTTCTCTGCTGTTAACAATCTTACATTGATATATAAATGTTAGTGTGGAAGATGTAAGCAGATGAGACAGCGAGCTGGATGGCACACAAACTTTATTCACGTTCCAACATAAAACACAGAAAGCATCTCCCAGGGTCTCTGGGTGCCTCCTTTTATCAATCCAGGGATTTATGGTGGAACAGCACAACAACACTGTTCCAACACCTTTTATGGAAAATCCACAGAATAGGTGTGTGGGTCTATTCTAACGCTTTAGAAAATTATATGAATGACTTTATAAATCGCTGGTTTGAAAGAGCACTTTAACATGTTGAGATTTCGGCTCCTGTGGTCCACTTGACCTGTATCCACAACATAAACACTGAGGGAGGCTAACCCCTGGCATGTGGAAACACATTCTAGCATTAAATTACACACAATTTAATGTGCAGCACCAAAGTGCAATACGTACACAAACCAGGACTTTAACCAGGATTAACATATTTCATCGTTTTGCTCTCACAAGCCAATACTAAGGACAAAACAAGCGCGACTCAGCAGTTGACTACTAGCTAGCTACTAGCTAACACTCGTTAGCCAGCACAGGATGGCGCTGTATCGCTCAAAAAAAGTGAGCTTACCACCAACAGGATAAATAAGCGAACAGATGCACAATATTACATATCACTCACCATCGATGGTTCTCTCACGTTCGTCTTCAGCTTGTCCGTAGTCCGGTTCTATGCTAGGCTGCATCTGTAACAGGGTGGGTCGCTCCTCACTGTGGATCTGCCACCAAGCAGAAGAAACCCCGCACCTCTTCGTTGGACCACGGTGTAGATTTCCGCAAAACCTACAACGCTGTCTGTATTAATATCGTATTTACTCCATGACGGAGTTAGTCCGTGAAATATTGCAAATGGCGGTCATGTGAATTCCACTGAAGACGGATGCTTTCGTGACGTTACACACTGACCAATCAGTGGCTCGCAGTCTGTTGACGTCAAATCTCGGCTCGACTCAGCACGGTTGTACCCTGCCCTTGATCAGGCACGAAAATAGCGCCTGCTAACCGGTGCTGGGGCTAATGGAAAAGGCTACAAACGCGGGCCGAGCCATAACGTGTTGGACCAAGCGGGGCTAATGGAAAAGGGCCTTATTTCTGCCCAGTGAGACCCAGGGAGCTGAAGACAATACACACAGTGCACAAAGCCTGTCTGGCATATTAACATTACAGAACACAAAACCCTGATTATCATCCCGTCTCAAACTCTAGCAAACTCCGGTGTCTCCTGACTCACCAGGGTACAGCTAGTTCCTTCTGTTACATCTAAGACCCCCCCCCCCCCCCGGTGCCACTTCTTCCTTCAGGCCTCTTATCCATCCCCCCCCCCCCCCCGGCTTCTGACGCTGGGTGGAGAAACCCCCTACTCAGTGACACCACACAGCCCCCCCCAACACCCAGAAAGGGGACTAACTCCTTTGGGCTTCAGGCAGCACCCATAGCACCTGTAGTGGGGGGTCACCAGTCTGGTCAAAGCACCCTCCTGGCGAGGTGTGCAAGAGGGAACGTTGGTCTGTGGAGGGGAAAACGGTTGGGAGGGAGGTTTGTGTCACAAGCACAGTTCTCTACTTGGGGAACACCAACTTGCGAAACCACCGTCGTTGGGTGTCTGCGTCGGGGAGTTGGGCCAACACCACCTGTTTGTCTGCCAACACATAAGCAGGCTTCAGCCTGTCAACATACATGGTCTCCTTACACGCCCCCCCATGTCTAACACAAAATGCTTTGCCCCAGTTTCCAGCACTCTGAATGGTCTGTCATATGGTGGGCTCAGCGGGGTTATGTGTGCATCGTGCCTGACAAAAATGAACCTGGCGCTCTGTAAGCTCTTTGGAATGAAGGTGTGGGGAAAACAATGGTGCGCTGGGCCCGACACCTTAGCAGAACCTGTACTGTAAAAAAATTGCTCGGGCAGGTTGATCCTGGGTGTGGGGTTTTCCAGTAAAAATTCCCTGGGGACAGCTGAGAAAAAAATGAGTTCTACCAGGGAGGCTGCCAGATCCTCCTTAGGTGCAGAGCACAACCCTAATAGGACCCAGGGCAGGCCGTTGACCCAATTTGCATTAGTGAGTGAGGCTCTGAGCATTGCTTTAAGTGACCTATGACAACGTTCACACATCCCATTAGCCTGGGGGTTGTGTGCGGTGTAGCGGTGGATTTTGACCCCCAGGCTCTGAGCTATCACGGACCAGAGTTCCGAAACAAATTGCAGACCTCTGTCGGAAGGGATGTCCGACGAGGATCTGAACCGTGCAACCCAAGCTGACAAAAAAGCACGAGCTACTTCCGCGGACATTGTGGAGGCCAGCGGGACCACTTCAGGCCAACGCATGGTGAAGTCCACGATTGGCAAAAGGTGCATGAAACCTTGTGATGGCGGAAGGGGACCCACCAAATCCACGTCGACATGGTCAAACCTCTTGGCAGGAATTTGAAATGGGTCAAGGGGGGTTTCGGTGTGCTTGTGCACTTTGGCCCCCTGGCACGCGACGCACGCTGCAGCCCATTCTTCCTCATCTTTGCGTAAGTGAGGCCAGACAAATTCACTCCCACCAGTTTAACAGAGGCGAGCACGCCAGATGTGAAAGGGAGTGGACTGACTCAAAAATGCGGCGGCACCATGAGTTCAGAACCACCGGGTGTGGGCGACCAGTGGAGACATCACAGAGCAAGGGGAGGGGGCACCCTTCTTGCACCACCCTGCTGTCCAGTTTTAACCCAGCAGGCATGGGCTGGAGCGCATAAATGTCCGCGTCCCCGGTTTGCTCCGCTGCCATGGAGGGGAAATCTATTCCCATGAAGACCGGGGAGACTAACGTGCGTGACAGGCAGTCAGCCACAACATTAAGCTTACTGGCTACGTGTTGAATGTTGGTCGTGGACTCCGACATCATGGCCAAATGTCGTTGCTGCTGGGCCGACCACGGTTCCGAGACTTTGAACATTGCGTACGTTAGTGGCTTATGATCAACAAACGTGGTGAACTCACGCCCTTCTAGCCAAAACTGGAAGTGGCGTGTCGCCGAGCTGGAGAGCCAACAGCTTTCGGTCAAACGTTCTGTATTTGCGTTTGTTGTCGTGCAAAGTACGGCTGAAAAATGCGAGCAGCTGCCACAAACCGGAGAAGTACTGCTCCACCACTGCCACTATGGCAACATAAGATGCGTCTGTGGTGAGTGCTATCTGGGCTGACGGGGTGGGGTGGACTAGCAAAGTGGCATAAGCGAGCACTGTTTTGGTGTTTGAGAAAGCCTGGACCCGCTTCGGGGTCCAGTCAACATTTTCTGCGGGCTTCTTTTTTGTTTTTTTTGAGCATGCAGTAGAGTGGTTGCAGCAACTGGGCTGCTCGGGGGAAGAAACGGTTGTAAAAATTGACCATTCCCAAATATTCCTGTAGCGTCCTCACGGTCTGCGACGCGGAAAATCTGACACGGCGCACACTTTATCAGGCAGCAGAATCGTGCCCTCCGGCTGTGGTGTAATTGAGTTACTTGGAAAAGAACTACACAGTCATGCAGTGATGACGTCAGGTAGGCGACTGGCGGGAGAGACACAGACTAGCAGCGAGGTTGACATGGTTCAATAAAAGTGACGTTAAAAGCTACATTTGGACTCACGCAGTGTTTTAATAACACAACATGGTGTCAGAAGTCCTGTAGTTAAGTAGAGAGGTAAGCCCGGAAACAAAAAAGGATCATTTGTACACTGCGGACGAAGAGAGGGGAGTTTGCGGATATGATGAGTGAAGACGGAGACGCTAACGGAGGGATAGCAACCGCTCCGGGAGCCGCTGTGGCAGCGGGTCAGTGCGCTACGTTTAACATCCAGCCACCGGAGCCCTTCGACTTTTCTAAGCCACAGGAGTGGGCCAAATGGATCCGGAGATTCGACAGATTTCGCCTGGCAAATAATCTGAATGCAAGCTCTGAAGAGAATCAAGTTTTTGCATGGGGGACGAGGTGGATGATGTTTTACGTGGGCTGCCTCTGACGGATGCTCAACGCAGCTCGTATGAAGCGGTGCGTGACGGCTTTCAAGGCTTCTTTGTGGTTAAAAAGAATGTAATTCTGTTGACTTCAACTGGGGATATCGTCGGACGGTGGAAGGAATACTTCGAGGATCTCCTCAATCCCACTGATACGCCTTCCACAGAGGAAGCAGGGTTTGGGGACGAGGGGGATGACTCGCCTATCACAGGGGCTGAGGTCGCCAAGGTGGTTAAAAATCTCCTTGGTGGCCGGGCCCCGGGGGTGGACGAGATTCGCCCTGAGTACCTCAAGGCCCTGGATGTTGTTGGGTTGTCATGGTTGACACGCCTCTGCAACATTGCGTGGAGGTCGGGGGCAGTGCCTTTGGCATGGCAAACCGGGGTGGTGGTTCCTCTCTTCAAAAAAGGGGACCGGAGGGTGTGCTCCAACTTTAGAGGGATCACACTCCTAAGCCTCCCTGGGAAGGTCTATGCCAAGGTACTGGAGAGGAGAGTCCGGCCGTTGGTCGAACCTTGGATTCAGGAGGAGCAATGTGGTTTTCGTCCTGGCCGTGGCACATCGGACCAGCTCTTTACCCTCTCGAGAATTTTTGAGGGTTCGTGGGAGTTTGCCCAACCAGTTTACATGTGTTTTGTGGACTTGGAGAAGGCATTTGACCGCGTCCCTCATGGATTTTTGTGGGGGGTGCTTCGGGAGTATGGGGTATCGGGCTTGTTGTTCGGGAGTATGGGGTATCGGGCTTGCATGGGATCGTGGGTTCGATCCCAGCCCCCGACCAACAGTGATCTGTGTGGAGTTTGCATGTTCTCCCCGTGTTGCGTGGGTTTACTCCGGGATTTCTCCGGTTTCCTCCCACATGCCAAAAACATGCATGTTAGGTTAATTGGCTGTTCTAAATTGTCCCTAGATATCTGTTTCCTATAGGCCCTTAGAATAGAGGGTTAGTATTAATGAAAGCGCTTTGAGTGGTCTTTGTGACTAGAAAAGCGCTATATAAGTGCAGGTTAGTTAGTTAGTTAGTTGTTGTTACGAGCTATTCGGTCTCTGTACGACCGTTGTGAGAGTTTGGTTCGTATTGCCAACACTCAGTCGGAGTCATTCCCAGTGAGAGTTGGACTCCGCCAGGGCTGCCCTTTGTCACCGATCCTGTTCACAATTTTTATGGACAGGATTTCTAGGCGCAGCCAGGGAATGGAGGGTGTCATGCTTGGTGACCACAGGATCTCATCTCTGTTGTTTGCAGATGATGTTGTCCTGTTGGCTTCATCCAGCAATGACCTACAGCTCTTGCTGGGACGGTTTTCCGCTGAGTGTGAAGCGGCTGGGATGAGAATCAGCACCTCCAAGTCCGAGTCCATGGTCCTCAGCCGGAAAAAGGTGGATTGTCCTCTCCGGGTTGGGGACAGGCTCCTGCCCCAAGTGGAGGAGTTTAAGTATCTTGGGGTCTTGTTCACGAGTGAGGGGAAAATGGAGCGAGAGATCGACAGACGGATTGGAGCAGCATCTGCAATGATGCGGACGTTGTACCGGTCTGTTGTGGTGAAGAGGGAGCTTAGTTCTAAGGCAAAGCTGTCAATTTACCAGTCAATCTACGTTCCTACTCTCACCTATGGTCACGAACTTTGGGTAATGACCGAAAGAACGAGATCGCGGATACAAGCGGCTGAAATGAGCTTTCTCCGTAGGGTTGCTGGACTCACCCTGAGAGATAGGGTGAGGAGCTCAGTCATCCGGGAGAGGCTCAGAGTAGAACCGCTGCTCCTCCACATTGAAAGGAGTCAGGTGAGGTGGTATGGGCATCTGATTAGGATGCCTCCTGGACGCCTCCCACTTGAGGTGTTTCAGGCACGTCCCACTGGGAGGAGACCCCGGGGCAGACCCAGGACTCGGTGGAGAGACTATGTCTCCCAGCTGGTCTGGGAACGCCTTGGTATCCCCTCTGAAGAGCTGGAGCAGGTGGCTGGGGAGAGGGAAGTCTGGGCTTCTCTGCTTGAACTGCTGCCTCCGCGACCCGGACCTCCGGAAAAGCGGTAGAAGATGGATGGATGGATGGATGGAAGAATGTAATTTATGAATGTGCCAAATTCAACCTGCGAAAACAGCGAGAAAGTGAGACAGTAGATTCTTTTGTCACTGCACTATATGCGCTGGCTGAACATTGCAGTTACGGTGTGCTGCCTGATGAGCTACTTCGGGACAGACTCGTCGTCGGTCTGTTGGACAAGAGGCTGTCTGAACGCATGCAGCTAGATGCAGAGCTGACTTTGGAGAAAGCAATCAGGATGGCACGGCAGAGTGAGGAGGTGAAAAAGCAGCAAGTTTCTCTGAGAGGAGACACCAGAACTCAGGCAAGTGAGGCAATGTCTGTTGATAGTGTTCAAGGGAAGTAGGAAGCCTGCTAAAAACAAACCTCAGCGTGCTCTCAAACCGCACAGCACTCAGAACAGCAAGGAAAAGGGGACACAGTTAAAATGTCATAAATGTGGCAGCTCTCAATCACATTCAAAACGGGAGTGCCCTGCAAATGAAGTGAACTGTCATGCTTGTGGGAGAAAGGGTCATTATAAACGTGTGTGCAAGACCTTAAAATCTGCACTTGAGGTGGAAGAGGATGAGGTTGCCATCTTCCTCAGCAGTGTTACAAGAGATGGTGATCCTTGGATGGTCAACACTGACATTCATGACAGCAGCGTGACGTTCAAAATTGACCCGGGTGCCGTTGTCACAGTTTTGCCACATGCTGTGTTCCAGAAAATACTCAGAGAAAACCCACCTGCACTCCACAAAGCACCTAAGCTGCTCCTGGGACCGGGGAGGAGGCCACTTGATGTTGTGGGCGTTGCCAGGCTGTTGTTGAGAATTGGTGGGAAAGAGGAGATGGAGGAGGTGTATGTTGTCCGTTATGTGCACACTGCCCTGCTAGGGAGGTCTGTGAGCTGCAGACTAGGGCTTGTTGCACGCCTTTGACATGTTTCGGGACCCAGGAGACAGACACTGACACGGGCAAATTAGTGAACAATAATCTTTATTAGAGTGAAAGGGTGTGTAGTGCAAGTGTAAGAGCGTGGATAGTATCCTGGTCACTGGAGCTGAGCACCCTGGACGGAGACCCGGCAACCCTGGAACATATAAGCACAGACAATTACTTTTGTCCCACGCTAGTGACAAGCTATCAGTAGTGAGGCTTACTTGGGAGAAGCACAGGTTACGTCCTGCTGAGAACCAGCGGCCGTGCAACGTGGAGGTGAAGGCGTCCGTGAATGTGCCAAGGCTTCCACCTGTGACTGTGGCGAGGTCAGATTTTCCAGAGACTCCGGCTGTGACTCCACAGACCGGGACGATGACAAACCAGCTGATGACAAGACCAGTGATTGACGAGGCCAGAGAAGTTCCTGACGAGACAGTTTCTGACGAGACAAGTTCTGACGAGACAGTTTTTGACAAGACAGTTCTTGACGAGACAGTTTCTGATGAGACAAGAGAATACCTTGACGAGGCCAGAGAGCGGAGTTCTGGTTCTTTCTCTGACGAGGAGGACAGACGACTCCGTGCCGGGCTGTCAGCAACGCTGGCTTTTAACAGCTGCTGATTAACACCTGTGGATCTGTGCGCAGCTGGAGTTAATGATGCCAATGACGGCCCAGAGGCCGCCATGACAGTACTCCCCCCTCTAGCAGTGCCTCCAGGCACCTGCCCAATCCTACCTGGATTCGCCCGGTGGAAGTCGCGAATCAGCTGCTTATCCAAGATCAACGCTGGGTGAATCCAAGACCGAACCTCCGGTCCAAAGCCCTCCCAGTCCACCAAATACTGAAGGCCACGACCCTGCCTGCGAACATCCAAGATGGCAGTCACCCCCCAGGCCGGATGGCCATCAATCATCCTTGGGGGTGGGGGTGCCGCGGGAGCAGGGCACAGGGGGAGACGTACGGCTTGACCTGGGAGACATGAAAGGTGGGGCAGATACGCATCGAAGAGGGGAGAGACAAGCGCACAGACACAGGGTTAACAATACGATTAATGGTGTAGGGACCAATAAAGCGTTTAGTCAGCTTACGCTTTTCAGCCGACACACCAATATTCCGGGTAGATAACCAAACCTTCTGACCCACCTTATACTCCGGGGCGGGTCTCCTATGCCGGATGGCCACCTGGATATTACGTTCAGTGGTCTTCAACAAAGCTTTGCGAGCGAGGAGCCACACACGCCGGCAGCGTTTAATATGTGCCTGGACAGAAGGAACCGCTACCTCCTTCTCCTCCTCAGGAAACAACGGAGGATCAAACCCACAAGAGGCTTTAAACGGGGAGACGCCCGTGGCCGTGGAGATCGTAGCGTTGTGAGCGTACTCAATCCAGGGCAGGAACTTGCTCCAGGAGGATGAGCAGGAGGAGATGACACAACGGAGGGCGGCCTCCAGCTTCTGATTAGCCCTCTCGCACTGACCATTACTTTGGGGGTGATAGCCAGAAGAGAGGCTGGCAGTGGCCCCTAGTGCCGTGCAGAAGGCCTTCCAAACTTGAGATACAAACTGGGGTCCTCGATCGGACACAATATCCGCAGGGATGCCATGAAGACGTACCACGTGTTGCACCAGGAGGTCCGCAGTCTCCTGGGCCGAAGGCAGACCCCGAAGAGGCACAAAATGGGCCGCCTTCGAGAACCGGTCTACAATGGTTAATACTGTGGTGTAGTCATCTGAAGTGGGTAACCCAGTAACAAAGTCCATTGCTACATGAGACCAAGGGCGTGAAGGAACAGGTAACGGATGTAGTAAGCCTGCCGGGGGAGATGACGTCGTCTTCCCGGTGGCGCACTGAGCGCAGGCCCGAATGTAGCCAACAACGTCCTTCCGCAACCCTGGCCACCAGAAGGTCCTTTGAAGAAGATCCACAGTCCGACCCACTCCAGGATGACAAGCCAACTTGGAAGCGTGACTCCACTCAATCACCTTGCCTCGGACAGCGCGTGGAACAAACAAGCCCCCCCCCCCCCCCCCCCCCCCAGGGTCCGGCTCAGTCTTCTGGGCCTAGCGAACCGTCTTGCAGATTCCCCAGGACAGGGCGCCCATGACGCAGGAAGGTGGCAGAATAGGGGTCTCCTGGTCCTCGGAGGATGGGGGGTCAAACTGCCGGGAGAGAGCGTCCGGCTTACCGTTCTTACTTCCCGGCCGGTACGTGATGGTAAAATTAAACCGGCCGAAGAAGAGGGACCAGCGAGCCTGGCGTGCATTTAGGCGCTTAGCCGTCCTGAGGTACTCCAGGTTACGGTGATCAGTCCAAACCACGAACGGCTGAGCAGCCCCCTCCAGCCAATGTCTCCATTCCTCCAAGGCCAATTTCGCAGCCAGTAACTCCCTGTCCCCGATGCTGTAGTTCCTCTCTGCAGGGGAGAGACGATGAGAGAAAAAAGCACAAGGGCGAATCTTACCATCCATGGGAGATCGTTGGGAGAGTACTGCTCCAACTCCCGCATCAGACGCGTCCACCTCCACCAAGCATTGAAGCTTCGGGTCCACCTGGGTAAGGACTCGGGCCAAGGCGAACTCCCTCTTGAGCTTCTCAAATGCATCGGCTGCTTCCTTACTCCAGCAAAATGGAATCTTAGGGGAGGTGAGAGCAGTCAAAGGACGGGCAATATTACCAAAGTTAGGCACGAACCTCCTATAAAAGTTAGCAAACCCCAGGAACCCTGGAAGCTGCTTTCTGGAGGTGGGTGCAGGCCATTCCACCACTGCCTTGACCTTGGCAGGGTCAGGAAGCACCTGGTTCCGAGCAATAATAAATCCAAGGAAGGAGGTTTGATCAGTGTGAAATTTGCATTTCTCGGCCTTGACGAACAGCTGGTTCTCCAGGAGGCGCTGTAATACTCTGCGGACATGCACCCGATGTTCCTCTAGTGTGCGGGAGAAGATGAGGATATCATCAAGATAAACGAAAACAAATGAGTTCAAGAAATCCCGTAGTACATCGTTAATCAAACGCTGGAAAATGGCTGGGGCGTTAGTTAACCCAAACGGCATTACCAGGTACTCAAAATGACCGCTGGGGGTCCGGAAAGCCGTTTTCCACTCATCACCTTCTCTAATGCGCACTAGATGGTAGGCATTCCTAAGGTCCAGTTTAGTAAACCATGATGCCCCCTGGAGGGAGTCAAACGCAGTGTTCATCAAGGGCAGAGTATATTTATCCTTGACCGTTATTTCATTCAGCCCCCAGAAGTCAATACAGGGACGTAGTGAACCGTCCTTCTTTCCAACAAAGAAAAATCCGGCCCCCACGGCTGAAGACGACGGACGGATAATACCAGAGGCCAAAGATTCCTTAATGTAAGTGTCCATAGCCTCGCGCTCCGGGGCTGATAGGCTGTAAAGGCGGCTAGCAGGTAGAGGGGCCCCAGCCTTCAGATTAATGGCGCAGTCATACGGACGATGGGGGGGTAAAGACAACGCCCGAGATTTGCTGAACACTTGCCCCAAATTGTGGTAAACCTCAGGTACCTTAGATAAATCCGGTGGAGATGAATCGGGCAGAGGCACTTTCACGGATGGGGCGCACGCCGCTGATTGGAGACAGGCACTAAGGCAGAACGTACTCCATGCCGTTATTCTCCCAGCTTGCCAATCAATAGTGGGGTTATGTAGGCGCAGCCAGGGGTATCCCAGAATAACGGGCGAAGAGGAAACGGGCAGCACTAAGAACTGAATTTCCTCCCTGTGATTCCCTGAGACAATTATAGACACAGGCGCTGTCTGAAGGTTAATGGTAGTCAACGACGCCTTCGACAGGGTAATCAATCTGACAGGGGGTTCTAAAGTCTGACAACTAATGCCCATCCGGGTTGCCAGGTCTCTAGAAATGAAATTTTGCTCAGCTCCAGAATCAACTAACGCTAGTGTGGAGTGTTCTGTGTGAGTATGAATGAGTCTGAGGGGTAAATGACAACAAGTAAGGGGTTCCTCTGTGTTCTTGCCCGTGAATCCCCCTACTGCGATCCACGGGCCTTCCTTTTTTAACTTACTAGGACATTCGGAAACCCCATGTGACTCCTTCCCACAATAGAAACACAGGCCTTGATCCCTACGGCGTTGTTTCTCAGCTGCTGACACCTTAGAGTGACAAACAATCATGGCTTCCTGATCCGGGGCCTTTTCTGACGCGGGTAGAGCGAGCGGAAGAGAGACAGAGGCACGAGGGCGGGGTTTAACCGGACGGGAAGTAACTCGCCGCCCAGCCGCCCGTTCCCTTAACCTACTATCGATACTAACTGCTAAAGCAATTAACTCTTGCAAGTTATCTGGTTTATCCCGTGCCGCCAACTCATCCTTTAGCTCGTCGTTAAGACTGCGTAGAAAAATACCACAAAGAGATGGCTCCCCCCACCCAATCTCTGCGGCCAAGACCCGGAAGTCAATGGCGTAATCTGCAGCTGATCTCTTTCCCTGCTGTAGGCTTAAAAAACATTCTGTTAACACCTCTCCCCTATCCGTGTGATCAAATACCGACAGAAACTCAGACACAAACTCCTGATAGGTAAGTAGAGAGTAGCTAGGTCTAGCCATGATCGAATATGCCCAGTCCAAGGCTCTACCTGCCAGCAAGTTTATGACATAGCCTATCCGGCTAGAGTCGAGAGAAAAATCCCCCGGCACACGCAGAAAAACTGATTCACACTGTAAAATGAATCCTCGAGCTTCCCCGAGTTTCCCGCTGAACCGGGAAGGTGTTGGAATAGGAGTGAGGCGAGAGGACGAGGAGGTGTTAGCTAGTCCTGACGCTAAGCCTGCAGGGGTAGAGGTATTTACGGTCGATGGAAACGTTTGGTGTCCCTCCAAACGATCCAGCCGACCATTAATTTGAGTTAGTTGATTTAAGATTACTGTTTGCTGGTGAGCTAGCAAATCTACCCGGGCGCTAAGAGTGTTAATTAAGCGTGACAGTGAGCTGTCCGCTGGGTCAACATGACGGAGTCGTACTGACATGTTTCGGGACCCAGGAGACAGACACTGACACGGGCAAATTAGTGAACAATAATCTTTATTAGAGTGAAAGGGTGTGTAGTGCAAGTGTAAGAGCGTGGATAGTATCCTGGTCACTGGAGCTGAGCACCCTGGACGGAGACCCGGCAACCCTGGAACATATAAGCACAGACAATTACTTTTGTCCCACGCTAGTGACAAGCTATCAGTAGTGAGGCTTACTTGGGAGAAGCACAGGTTACGTCCTGCTGAGAACCAGCGGCCGTGCAACGTGGAGGTGAAGGCGTCCGTGAATGTTCCGAGGCTTCCACCTGTGACTGTGGCGAGGTCAGATCTTCCAGAGACTCCGGCTGTGACTCCACAGACTGGGACGATGACAAACCAGCTGATGACAAGACCAGTGATTCCACAGAACGTGGTGACGATGATAATCCAGATGATGACAAGGCGAGTGATTCCACAGAGCGTGGTGATGATGATAATCCAGATGATGACAAGGCGAGTGATTCCACAGAGCGTGGTGACCATGACAATCCAGATGATGACAAGGTGAGTGATTCCACAGAACGTGGTGACGATGACATGACAGATGACGAAGACACAAACTCCACCGGTAACGGTGGCCAGTACTCCTGTAACTGATACAGTAATAATTCAGGAATTTGTGGAGCAAGACGTACCGGTAGTCGTGGTGGTAGCGAACCGCTACATGTGCGTGTTGGCGTAACCTCGTCAGCTGGGGACGCAGGTCCGCCGCCAAGGGAGTCCACCTGTGCACAGGGGTAGAGGTTAGGAGTAGAGTAGCAAACGGTTCTCTTACGAGCTTGACTTTGAACAGAAGTCCTAGACGAGGCAAGAGAAGTTCGTGACAAGGCCAGAGAAGTTCCTGACGAAGCAGTTCCTGACGAGACAGTTTCTGACGAGACAAGTTCTGACGAGACAGTTTTTGACAAGACAGTTCTTGACGAGACAGTTCTTGATGAGACAGTTTCTGACGAGACAAGAGAACACCTTGACGAGGCCAGAGAGCGGAGTTCTGGTTCTTTCTCTGACGAGGAGGACAGACGACTCCGTGCCGGGCTGTCAGCAACGCTGGCTTTTAACAGCTGCTGATTAACACCTGTGGATCTGTGCGCAGCTGGAGTTAATGATGCCAATGACGGCCCAGAGGCCGCCATGACAGCCTTGACAGTGTCACTATAGAGACATTAAAGGAGAACTATCCAAAACTATTCAGCGGACTAGGTGAGGTGCGCCAGGCATATGCCATCAAGCTCAAACCAGATGCCAAACCATTTTCACTCAAGACACCAAGGAGGATCCCATTGCCACTAATGGACAAAGTCAAGCAAGAGCTGTCCCGCATGGAAAGCCTCGGGGTGATATGCAGAATTGAGGAGCCTACAGACTGGTGTGCTGGAATCGTGGTAGTGCCCAGAAAGAACAAGATGGATCCTGTGCGAATATGCGTCGACCTCACTAACCTCAATGCGTCCGTGTGTAGAGAGAAGTTCATCCTACCATCAGTAGAGGAAACACTTGGGAAGGTGGCTGGAACCAAAATATTTAGTAAGCTGGATGCAAATATGGGGTTTTGGCAAATCCCACTGACAGAAGATTCAGCGAAACTGACAACGTTCATCATGCCCTTTGGATGCTATTATTTCAAACAGCTACCTTTTGGCATTGCGTCCGCCCCTGAACACTTTCAGAACAGAATGGTGACGGAGGTCACAGAAGGGCTCGAAGGCATAGTTTGTCACATTGACGACGCGCTGGTGTGGGGCCGTACGCAAGAGGAGCATGATGCTCGCCTGCATACCGTGCAAAGAAAGATTCAGAAGGCAGGTAT
The DNA here is from genome assembly GCA_020510985.1 of Pholidichthys leucotaenia. NCBI lineage: Eukaryota > Metazoa > Chordata > Actinopteri > Cichliformes > Pholidichthyidae > Pholidichthys > Pholidichthys leucotaenia. Next base: position 223,814,213 of record CM035837.1, read on the forward strand.
CACACTTAATATTGGCAAGTGTGATCTGTCAAAGTCTGAGGTGACTTTCCTAGGCCAAATGATCTCCGCCGGCGGCATCAGTCCAGACCCGAGCAAGACGGGGGCTGTGAGGGAAATGCCTGAGCCTAAAACAATGAGTGAACTAAGGTCTTTCCTTGGAATGGTAAACCAGCTAGGAAAGTTTATCCCGCAGCTAGCTCAGAGGGACAAAGCCCTCAGAGATCTCCTTTCGAAGAAGAACTGCTGGGTGTGGGGCGCCGAGCAGGCTAAATCCTTCCAGGACTTAAAGGATGCCCTGATGTCGCCGCCGGTGCTAGCCATATATGATCCTAATAGAAAATGCAAAGTTATGGCAGACGCGTTGTCTTATGGACTTGGAGGAGTCCTGCTACAAAACTGGGGTGAGGAGTGGACACCAGTAGCCTTCATGTCGGGGTCTCTCACACACCCACCGAGCAGAGATATGCGCAAGTGGAAAAGGAGGCTTTGAGCCTGGCCTGGGCTTGCGAGAGGCTCAGCAACTTCTTCATTGGAAAACACTTCCAGTTAGAGACAGATCACAAGCCTCTCCTGAGTCTCCTGAGGTCTCAAGCACTGGACGCTCTAGCCCCTCGGATCCAACGCTTTCGAATGCATCTTATGCGCTATTCCTACTCCATCTCTCATGTGCCAGGGAAGCGCCTGTGGACAGCTGATACATTGTCGCGAGCGCCTGTCACAAGAAAAGGGACACCAGCTGACAAAGAGCTGTTCGAGGACACAAATATCTACGTGGATATGGTGATGGAGAACCTACCTGCAAGCGCTGCCTATCTGGAGGAGCTGAGAGAGCAGCTGAAGAGGGACAGTATGTGTGCTCGAGTGATGCAGCTGTATGCAGAAGGCTGGCCAGCTCATGGCGTAAATGAACCTGCACTCAAGCTATACTGGACTGACAGGGCGTTCCTTACTGTCCAGGATGGTCTACTGCTAAAGAGAGATAGGCTTGTCATACCCTCAGCCATGAGAAATGATGTTCTCGCTAAGCTGCACGAAGGACACCAGGGTGTGGTTAAGTGTAGAGAACGAGCACAGAGCACAACAGTCAGTATGGTGGCCGGGGTTGAGTCAGCAGCTGAATGAGTTGGTTCTCAACTGCAGAGCATGCTGTCAGGAGAGACAGAACCACAGGGAGCCACTGATGCCGACACCATACCCAGACAGACCATGGCAGAAATTGGGAGCAGACTTGTTCATGTTAGGGAGCAAGACCTACCTGTTAGTAGTGGACTACATGTCTAGATATGTGAAGATTGCCCTGCTAACTCCCACAAGATCTAATGATGTGATCCACCACCTGAAGTCAATCTTTGCACGTCTTGGAATCTGTGCGACCCTGGGGACAGACAATGGGCCACAATTCTCCAGAGCGGCCTTTGCAGTGTTTGCAAAGTTGTATGGGTTCCAGCATGCAACCAGCAGCCTGAAATATCCCCAGGGCAATGCTGAAGCTGAACGTGGAGTGCAGACAGTGAAGGGGCTTTTGAAGAAGTCAGATGACCCCTATCTTGCTTTACTGGCCTACAGGGCTACCCCTCTCCAAAATGTGTATAGCCCAGCTCAACTGCTCATGGGGAGGAGGCTTCGTACAACTGTGCTTATTCTTCCTGCGTTGTTAAGTCCTGCTTTGCCTGATGGAAATGCTGTTATGCTGAAAGAAGGGAAGAGGAAAATGAAAGATGCACAACGCTACAACCTGAGACACCGTGCAAGGCATCTCAATAGACTCACTCCAGGACAGGACGTGTGGGTCACAGATCAAGGAGCAGCAGGAGCTGTCATCGGAAATCACACCACACCGCGCTCTTATCTGGTGGAGGGACCCCATGGGACCATCAGGCGAAACTGTCGTCATCTCATCCCCTGGAACTCCTCATCGGAGCAGAGCAACAGTGCTGCAGCTGAGCAGTTCCTGGAAGGTGTTCCAGAACAACCTTCGGTAGAACAACCTGCAGCAACATCATCACAGCAGAATGTTCCTGAACCACCATCTACTCCTAGAACCATGTCTGGGATAGTGGTTGTAAAACCAACCCGGTTGGACTTATAAACATTTCTGAATATTGAATGTTTGAAAGTAATAGTGGAAAAAAAGGTTGCAAATGTATTGCACTATTTTTCTGATTTTGCGCTCTTTTCTATGTAAATGTTCAAGTTCAGAGTTTAGAGTGAGGACAGAACAGTACAGGGTTTAGGATGGAAGCATTGTATTTGATTTTGCACATATTGTTCAGTGCTAAGGGAAAACTGCAGTGTGTCTGTTGTGTGTGTGAATGGCGTTAGATAGGACCAGATCTTCCAGCCACAGAGGCAGAATAATCCTCTAAGGTCTGATGAATCAATGGCAGTCTACCCACTGATACTAGAAAGGGGAGATGTGGTGTAATTAAGTTACTTGGAAAGAGCTACACAGTCGCGCAGTGATGACATCAGGTAGGCGACTGGCAGAAGAGAAACAGACTAGCAGAGAGGTTGACATGGTTCAGTACAAGTGACATTAAAAGCTACATTTGGACTCACGCAGTGTTTTAATTACACGACACCGGCGAAATGCAGCAGCCCAAAAAATCAATCACTGGCACCCCGAATGGCACTTTGCTGGGTTAACGATAAGCCCCCGCACTTCTAACCGCTGGAAAACGAGTTTGAGACTGGCGAGGTGCTCCTCCTCCGATACACTAGCCACCAAAATGTCGTATAAGTAAAAAAAAAAAAAAAAAAAATGAAATTCAAGTCACGGAGCACTACGTCCATCATTCTTTGGAAAGTCTGTGCTGCACCCTTTAACCCAAACGGCATGTGTAAAAACTTGAAAAGGCCGAAAGGAGTTATTACCACTGTTTTGGGAACATCTTCCGCACTCACCGGGACCTGGTGGTAACTGTGGACCAGGTTCGTTTTTTAATAAACACTCATCCTGCCAGGTGCACAGAAAAATCCTAGATGTGTGGGATGGGATACCGGTCGTGTTCCATGGCGTTGCTCAAGCGCCGGAAATCGCGGCACGGTCGCCACGACCCATTGGCCTTGAGCACCATGTGTAGCGGAGATGCCCTCGGGCTGTTGGAGCCCCTAATGATATCCAGTTGTTCTAAGTTAGCGATCTCCTCACGCGTGCTAGCCAGCTTACCCGCGTCCAGGCGCCGAGGGTGCGTGAACACCGGTGGACCTTTTGTGTTATGAAATGTTTGACCCCGTGTTTGGTTACCGTAGCCAAAAACATAACTGTGAGTGCTGGGAACTGTGAAAGCAAATGCTGGTACTTAACCCCTGGAGCAATAACATTAGCATGTGTTGCTGTCCCAACTCCCCAAGCTGTGTGGGGCAAGGAGGAAAAAGAAACGGCATCCACTAAATGTCTGTTGGCAACATTGACTAACAATAAGATAAGATAAGATAAGCCTTTATTAGTCCCACAATGGGGAAATTTCAGGATTACAATAGCACAGGGATAGCAACACTCAGAGCAACAATCAGAAGGTAAGAAAAAACAAGAGCAGCAAGTATACATATGTACATATAAATATAAATACATATATATAGACACACAGTGCGGAGCATTGTAGCTAGATGGGATAGATATATAAATATATAAACACAGTGCGGAGTATTGTAGCTGGATGGAATAAATATGAGTATATAAACACAGTGCAGAGCATTGTAGCTAGATGGAATAAATATGTAGATATATAAACACACACAGTGCGGAGCATTGTAGCTAGATGGAATAAATATGTAGATATATAAACACACACAGTGCGGAGCATTGTAGCTAGATGGAATAACTATGTAAATATATAAACACACAGTGCGGAGCATTGTAGCTAGATGGAATGAAACAGCACAACCGTCTACTTAGTTATCCTACATGGTATGATTATGTGCCCATACATATTCTCACCCTCCATAGCGATCGGTATATTCCTAGTTGTATGCCTGAGGGGACCATTGTGTAAGTCTATTGCATCTTTTGCATTCAAAACTATTAGGTTGTCACGTCTTTTTGCTATCTCTGCGAGCAGCCCTGCTTAGGTTGTACAGTCTGACAGCCATAGGTAGGAAGGACCTGCGAAACCTCTCGGTTGTGCACTTAGGATGATGTAGTCTGCTGCTAAATGAGCTCCTCAGTGCATTCAGTATGTCCTGCATAGGGTGGAACTCGGACTCCAGCAGAGATGACAGTTTAGCCACCATCCTTCTCTCTCCCATCTCCTCCACTGGGTCAAGGCGCTGCCCCAGGACAGAGCTAGCTTTCTTGATCAGTTTGTTCAGTCTCTTCCTATCGGCTGCTGTAATGCCACTGCCCCAGCAGACCACTCCAAAAGTGATAGCTGATGCCACCACCGTGTCATAGAATGTCTTCAGCAGCGCTCCTTGTACACCAAAAGACCTGAGTCTCCTCAGTAGGAACAACCTGTGCTGTCCCTTCTTGTAGAGTGCGTCAGTATTGTGTGACCAGTCTAGTTTATTGTTCAGATGAACACCCAGGTACTTGTAGAATGTCACCATCTCAATGTCAGTTCCCTGTATATTTACTGGTGCTGTGAGGGGTTGTCCTTGCCTGCGGCAGTCCACCACCAGCTCCTTAGTTTTCCTCGTGTTGATCTGGAAGCAGTTCCGATGGCACCAGTCCACGAAGTCCTGGATAAGCCCTCTGTACTCAGCTTCATCACCGTTGGAGATGAGGCCAACGATCGCAGAGTCATCAGAGAACTTCTGTAGATGGCAGTGTGTTGTGTTGTGTGAGAAGTCCACAGTATAAAGGGTGAACAGGAAGGGAGCTAAAACCGTTCCCTGGGGGGTCCCCGTGCTACCGATGATCGTGTTGGACACACAGTCCCGGGTTCTCACAAATGTAAGCAGGTTCTCACAATATGTAAGCACATAAAAAATCAACGCCTAAAATGGGGACAGAACATGCAGCTACCACAAAGTCCCACTGGCCGGGTCATGCCAAAGACCATATAAAAGTGGAACTTCCTGCCGTCCAGCTTGGTGCTCAGCAATAACGGAATGGCGGAGGGAAATCTGTGGCGGCGCCTTGCATGGCAGCGGCCCTCTGATTCTGCACTGGGGTGTGTGTGATTGACACTGTAGATAGGTAAAGCACAATCTCGTTCTACTGTACATGATTGGTTGTACGGTTGAATGACAATAAGGGTGATTTAATTTAATTTATTAATTTAATTTAATTAATTGTGTCTGTGTAAACATATTGTCAACGTTTTGTTCACTAAATGTCCTGATGTTGGATCCATTGGCAGCCGTAAGCTCGGGGCCGCATCCTTCTGCTGACCTGTCCACGCTGATCGGCAGAATGAGGCTCTTCTGGGAGCCGGAGTCCACCACGAAACGTCTCCCCAAATGTGTGTCTGTGATGAAAACCAGCTTGTTCCTCTTGCCAGAGGTCGCAGCTGCTACTGACTGCTGGCAATGCCATTTCCCTTGCTTCTTAAATTGGCATGGTGGCAGACAGCGTTGGGTATTCGAGCCAAACCGGCGGTGATAGAAACAGACCGTCCTGTTCCTGCGTCTCTTGGCATCCGTCCCAGATATCCTTAATGGCTCCTCGACCTCGCTGGAGTCCTTCAAGGCTGCTGGTGTTGTTGCATGCACGCTGAGAGCTCTGTTAGCTAGGATGATGCGGTCCGCTGGAAGCTGAGCTTGTACCATACTAGTTTTTTTTTTTTCATGCTTCAGTGATATTCATGTTCGTGTGGTGCCATTTCAAATGAGTTAGCCAGTTTGACTTGCTTCCAAAAGCATGTCTGATCTCCACTAAACAACGCTGGCCCACTATCTTCGTCTTATCCACTGGCCTTTGTCTGTTTACATGTTTCACCAGAAAGCCGAAGTGTTCCCAGTCAGGAAACAATGGAAGAGGGTCTTCAAGCTCTTGCTTCGCCTTAGCATTATTGCTAGCCATGACATTCTTTAGCCAGAGTCTAGGCTGCACTGTAGTTGTTTATAGAGCGTAAGGCACACTTCCTGTCCTTCACACAATATGGTCCATGTGGAACCTGAGTCCACCTCTGTACTGAACCAAAGGTGCTATCCTGAAAAATCTGAATACATGTACAATTATACCCCTTATATATATAAAACACCTTAAAAGTGCAGTTGTAAAAGTGTAGTTTTATAATTTTAACATCTCGAACCTTAAACGCTGCCAGTAATACCATGAAAACCAGCTGTGTATCGGTTTTCTAAATGTACAGGCTGATGCCAATATTTAAAAACATCCGACTGGATCGGGCATTAAAAAGCTGTATCAATACATCCCTAATTACTAGGGGTGGGAATCGTGAGGGACCTCGTGATTCGATTCAGATCGCAATATTTGGATCATGATTCAATCGCAATTCAACAATAATCATGATTCAAGTGCAGTAATCAAGTATCATGATCACATATATTTCAATTTTTTTTTTACCTTATTCAACATCAAATAATGCCACATAGTAAAATTGTTGACATTTCTTTCATATAATAAAGTATTAATTCCAAACAGGCAGCAACTGGACAGTTTCACAGTAAATTATTTTTAAATTAAATGGTAACTGGTGTTCACTTATATAGTGCTTTTTTCCTCCTCTCTGGATGACCAAAGCACTTTACAGATCCTGCCATTCACACATTCACAAAACCAAATGCTCTTAAAATAAATGTTCAACTGGTAATAAAATATAGTCTTCAAATGAATAATAATCAGTGAAGTAACGGCGAGATGGAATCACAGACCTGGGCTCCAGTGTTTTAATCATGTGACAAAACCCTGGTTTTCCTCTACATGGATGCAGGTCTTTGCATATCAAGTAGGCGATTGACTGTGTCGTCTTTGTTATGTCTGAAGTTGGAGTGAAGGGGGAGAGCAACTGTGGAGCTGAACAGACATTTATGATCACACAGGGCGCAGTCCACCTGACCACACGTACAGCCGCTGGCAGAGGTAAAGGCGGAAGAGACCACCCCCCTACCTGCAGCCATTCTTATATGCACGGGGTTGGCGGAACCGGAACATGGAGCCACCACCCTGTGTCACACAAATAAGAGCTCCAAATATAATACAGTATGAAGAATAACTCACTACACTACAGTCTTCTTAGCTGGCTCAGAATTTGCAGGTAGCTTTGCGCTGGTTTAACTTCACTGTCATCCGCTAACACTGCTGCCCCAGGATGGTGTTGAGAAATTCCTCATGTGTGCAGTATTCCCACGGTATTTTACTTTCATCTGACACTCCTTGAAAACCGAATGTGTCAAATCCAGGTCGTCTGTTCCGTCTTTGTCATAAAATTAAAAAAAAAAAAATAGTTGAAACATTTGATTTAAACTTTGACAGTTCATGTCTGTTTTTATCCCGGTGTTGCTGCTGCCGCCGCCGCCATCTTGTCCACCTGGACAGAGGTTAAATCTCGTTAGACACCTTTGCTGCAATGACTTTGCTCCATCTAGTGGACTGGAAACTCCATTGATTCACTGATAACCCAAAAGTCTATGTTTGAGTATGCATTTTTTAAACTAAAAGATCGATCTGTGTGTTTATGGATCGATCCATTGTCACAAGAACAAAGTATCACAATTCCTCTTTTTCCCACACCTAGTAGTTACTACCCACATCTACCCAGAATGCATTAGAACAGAAAGTCATCCACTAGAGAACTAAATTTTAAATGGCTTTCATGAGCTTTTTCTCATGTCTTGATGACCAAAGGTCTTTACAGATGCTGCTATCCACCCATTCACGGTGGCGGAGCCGCCATGCACCGACGCTGGCCTGACCCACCAGGAGCAACTGGGGGTTCAGTGTCTTGCTCAGGGACACTTCCACATGCAGACTGCAGACAGAGTGGGAATCGAACCCCTGATCCTCCTGTCAGTAGTCAGCCACACTACACCTGCACCACAGCCTAACTAGATCAAAAAGACTGCCACGGAAAAGTTACAGACAAATAAAATCAATTTGATACTAATAATCTTTCCAGACTGTGCTCGAACACCCTGCAGGTTACTGATTAAACACAGAAACGGTACCTTTGACCGGAATTATTTTGCATAAATGGGCCTCTCTTTGATTTTTGATTACATGATTATTTTTTTTGGGTCCAAAATGAGAGTCTGGGGCCAGTTCCACCAGGGGACCTTTATTTTTCCACATGTACACATTAGAGCATGACAACTGCAGAAGAATGAGAAGAAAAAGTGTTTCTGAAGAAGATAACATACTGTGGAAACTTTAATGGACCACATCATTCACAGGATGAAATGAAAGCATGTCCAGTACAAACAGAAAACGTTTCTGCTTTAGTTCTTTTTTGCAGTATAATGACAAAGTATTGCAGGAAATGACAGGATTTGAACTACTTTTCCAGACTGATGTTTTCATCACAAAAGAGATGAAGGGGTGGTTTGTCTTCAGAGTCCAGTCCAGTTCTATAAATCTTCAAAGACCTGTGCAGCTGTAAAGGAAAAACAAATAATCAGCATTTATATCCGTAAAATTAATGACTATAATTAAATACTAATTACATCCAATTAGTCAAAGCAAACTGTGGTTATTTGGTTGGTTGCTGGAACTAAAATCCAAACGTATGCCTCAACATTTCCACTCAGTCTGAAAATACAACTTCACACGATGCAATCATGATCTTATTAAGATCATGTGTTGACATCTGAATAGTCAAGTTCAGGGGTCCGCAACCTGCGGCTCTGGAGCCACATGTGGCTCTTTTGCCAATAGCCAGGGTCTTTAAGGCCATGATAGAAAAATAAAAACTTTCACTGAAAAGAGGCCACTGATTTATGAGGGAGAAAACAAAAATTTAATAGAAAAAAAATAGCATATTTGAGCGTAAAATTTATGCCAAAAATTCTCAAGAAGCAGTCAAAACATTTCTGGAAAAATACAACTTAGATTTACTGGAAAAATTGCATTTAAAAAATACAATGTAAGTAGTTTATGTGAAAAATGCTACAAATTTACCTTAAGAATTAAGAAATTTACAAGGGAGAATAGAACAGATTTATTAAAAAAGCAGAAAATTTATGATAAAAATATGACAATTTAAAGGAAAAAAGTTGAAATCTCATGAGAAATATACTATTACAAGAAAAAAAATACTGGAAACATTGAATTTTACAATGATTTTTTTTTAATCTTTATTTCGGATAGATTAAAAGTAAAGATTAAAAGAAACAGAATAATATAACAAAGGGGAAAAAAGAAAAAAATCCAACAAGGTCAAATTAAACAATAACTCCTCTGATTATACAGTTCAACATGAGTTTTCCGAAATGGGTGATGGCTGAAGCCGCAGCTTATATTGCCCACCCAATAAAAATTTTTTTCACAAAATTGTGTGGATAAAGGCTGTAATTTTACCTGGAAAAGTAACAAATTTTCAAAGAAAAATGTAAAAAAAAATATATGCGTCAAATTTTTTTAAAAAAATTGTAAGTTTCCCTGGAAAACCTCTTAATATTGATTGCGTGAGGCCTGTTTTGCCTTAGTTTCCAGACTCAGATCCATTTATGGCTTCATGTGGGTCTTGCTGGTCAAAAATTGGTCAAAACGGCTCTTTGTGTAGTAGAGGTCGCCAACCCCAGTCTAGTTCCTAAGCCAAAAAAGCCAAGTGTCACTCCAGGTTTACCATGACAACCCTTAAAAAGGTGCTGTTTGGAAAAGTTTGACACCAGAAATATACTATGAACTGTTGTTCGATTAGAAAAGTCAATGAACTCACTTAAATCAACATTGGCCACATTTTTGGCTGGAGATAAAAAGAATAATGTCCATCATTTTTCTTGCAGGAGTGTGAGATGCTGATGGACACGAGTTATAGCAATGGGCTGGAGCCTGACTTTTCCCAGCAATATCCTCCACCCTTGCTGCCAAAACCAGGAAAAGACAACACAAGGCTGCAGAAACTCAAGAAGAAGCGAGCCAAGAAAAAAGGCAGCCTCTCTCAGACGCCCATCCCCTTCCGCTCGTGTTTGTCACCTGTCAATGAAGCGAGCACTGACCTCGAGCACAGCGACCACTCCAGCCCGCCAAGGACACCAGATTCAACTTATATTGCAGACTCATCAGTGTCTGGATTTTCCTTGGGTCCCTTTTACAATCACTCTGCACCTGCATTCCCTCATGCTCAGAGTGGCCCCTATACCCAAACTGGCAGCTTCCCTCCTCAGCCCTACATGGGTCAGATCAGGATTCCCGAAGAACAGGTGGCTCCTCTCTATGAATGCTCTTCTTTTTTATTTGATGATGCCACTACCTTTGTGATGCCACCTTCAATTGTGCCACCTCAGCAGGTTCCAACATCACCTTTCCCCTCTGCTATGAGCTTAAACCTGACATCCAGTTCTCATGGGTCAATCCCTCCAGTCAGTATGCCACAGCTAAACCCCAAAATATCAACTCACAGCTTGACCCTAGCCCCGGCAAGTCCAAACTGTGGTCCAGGCCCTGAACATTCTCAAGTTGCAGAGCTACCTCCTGTTCCAGAGCTGTTATCTGTTTCAGGCACTCAAACACAGTCTTTTATTCCCAGACAGGGGGAGACAATCATCAGTTCCAGGGGCCAGATCACTTCTTGGACTGCCAGGCCCACCAGTAAAGGCACCTTTGCTTCAAGTCAGATGTTTCCTGAAATAACTGCCTCAAAAATATCACTTGTTGAAGCTGTGAAAAACTCAAAGCCTGAAGCCACACAAACTAGGATTTATACATCAAAGGCAACATTATATGAGATCTCCAAACCTCCTTCAATGCAGGACCTCACAGCAATACATTCAACTTACCAGGGTGCCATGGTGTCTGCAGCCTACAGAGAGAAACCAGGTATACCCCTGGTGAAAACTGAAGAGAAACAGTTCTCATCCAGGACCCAGAATGGAATACCTAAGACTCCTTCTTGTATGACAACTCGAGTATCCACACCCATTTTTGAGATATCAAAACCTAACCCACTTCTATTTGCTGCAAGTCCTGCTTTCAACTCCTCCCAAGATATCCAAGCATCTGCTGTCACCAAGGAAGCTACAAGACCCAATTTAGTGAGCCAAACTAGTACTATGTCTAAACCTCCAGCTGTCATGGGACAATGTCGACAAACTGATATCAATAGTATTATTTCTGTCAAACAAGCCAGCAATTATAGAGAGATAGAGATTCAAAATACAGGAGGGAGTACTGTAAATCTAAGCTGTGCCCATACAGCACCTGATGTCCCTGATTTCAAGCCAACCGTACCAGAGCTCACCTCAAATCTGAAAGCTGGTCAAGATTCAGTAAATAAAGTTCCCTCTTTGCCTAAGCTTCCTCCATTTCTCTCTGTGTCAAAGAATCTCAACTCCACCCCAGTGATTTTAGCACAAGGACCATCAAGTCCCAGCCCTGCACTCTTCACCCACCATCCTCCTGTGCTTGAGGCACGCAGATCTTTGACATCACTGTTGGAGACTCAGATGTCATTAGCAACCTCAAAGCCAAAATCACGGTCTATATATTATGGGCTCACTCCAGTTGAGTATGTTGCCTATGGTGGAATAAGGACTGCTGCTTCACATCACAGCCCTTTAACCACTAGGGATCATGAAAACTCTTCAGACAAGACACAGTCAAATGTAGCTGTGCAAGGATCACTGGTCTTATCGACAGAAAAACAGCTAAAAGGACTTGAGGTTTTACCACCTTCAGATTACAGTTTGCAATCCATGTCATCTCTAAAGGATTCAGAGCTCTCAGCTGAGTGGATTGTCACACATAACAAAGACTGCTTTGAGGAAAGTCCAACTGAAGCTAACACTATCGGAATGCAATCACCTAAAACATGTAATGTGGACACAATAAAACCTGAGCTTCCCCTTGACTTGGCACAACAAACAATACAACAGTCAACAAGTGATGTATCCACAACAAAAGCCTCATACTCAGAGGCTCCAATGACAATACCTAAAGCAGGTGAGGTACACACACAAAGTGCAGCACAGTGCTCTATAGAGATGGCCCTTAAATCAACCCCATGCCTAGCTGATAGCAAAGCTTCATTAAATTCTTTTTTAACTTCAGTGAAAACAGATATGTATACAAAAACACATCAAAAAGCCAAAGTTATGGATTCCACAGCAAGAGGGTGTGAACCTCAGATTTCACAGTCTAATAAACACTGTTCACAAGAAGAAAAAGTTGTAAAAGAAAAAGGAAAAACAGAAATCCCTCCAGTCCAAACTCATCAAACCGTTGCTAGAGTAAGTCAGGCAAAAGACCATGCTTTTGACAGTCACCTCCCTCCTAAGCCAGTGACACAACTAGCTGACTATGACAACCTGGTTATAAAGCCTTTTACTATACAGTTAGAGCCCAAGATATCTGAAAGTGCCATCCAAAATGGACCACTCACCTTAGAAACACATATCTCCCACAAACTGGTTTTGGAAACAACACTATTGGATAAAGGTTATACTGAACCCACATTACACAAACAAATGGAAGAGGTTAACCAGCAAATTACAGCAAGGAGCAAAGTTATTGTCCCTAATAAGGAGAACATGGGGAACATGCTGCCTAGCATGGGGGCTATTGCAGCTAATTTCCCTGATAAAAAAACAGCTAGCAATTCCACAAAACCATTGCTTGCACATGAGCCTGTCACTGCAGCAGTATGTTCAGCACATGTACACACAGTATCTTCACCAGAGCAAAAAAACAAGTTTGTACAGCCACCGACAGCAGAAATAGAACTTCAGAGACATAAGCAATCAGTACAAAACACAAGCCCTTTGCCCCTAGCAAATATTCTAAACATAGCTGCTGTCAATGCTGTCAGTACATCTATTTCAGAAACTAAATTTCCCGACATGCATGCCACTGTATGCAAATTACCTAATAATTCAGAGAACATCTTTCCTTTGATGACAAACTCATTCAATTTGCCCACAAAAGAGCCCCAAAAGCCAATCCATATCAGTGAGAATATACTTATGCAGAATAACACACAAACTAGTACTGGATCCCATGGCCAGGCTCGAGCTGTTCAAGGAACAAGTTTTTACATGCAGTCACAACCACTCACACCTGCAGAAGCTAAACAAGCAACAGTGAACACGAGTGACAATAAAGATATGATCAGATCAAGCCAGTCAAATAAGGAATCCAAACTCCCAAGTGGCATTAATATTGGCCTGGACACATCCAACAGCTCAATAGTAGACATAATGCATACAGCAATTAACAATGTCAGTAAGCCAATTATAACAGGAAGAATTCAAACAATGCATTTATCTGACAGAGCAGCAGCTTATAGTCCTCCACAAGTAAATACCACACTGAACATCCTTTGTGGTGAAGACAAACTATCCAACAACCAATCTGCAAACCAGCTAAGGTCCACAGAGATGATTTCACCTGGACAACCATGGCATGTAGAAGCCTTTAAACAAGAATTTATGCAATTTAACAAATTTCATTTTGGCAGCAACAGTTACAGTTCGCCCAATACTGAAACAACTGTTCCTTATAAGATCCATGCTGAGACTGGTTTGGAAACAGTGACAGATCCCACACTGAACACTAAAACAACACTGAATACTATGCAGTCCAGTAAACCTTCAGTGCCTTCCAGTCCTATCTTAAGGCAAATCATACCAAAAAGTCCTCAAATAAATGTAGACAGATTTGATTGCTGGGCTGTAAAAATGCCAACCATGAATACCGGATCTGCTTCTGCTCCTGTTGAAGGCAAGCAGACTGCTAAATGTCTAGCTGAGGCACCTGGCTGTGAAGGTAGCACAAAATCAACTATACAAGGGCAAATCACCGAGCAAACTGTTGATGCAACTTTTTCAAAAAAACAATCAGGAACACCAAAGAAAGAGACAACAGCTTCTATTTCTACACCTTGTAGTGTATTTAACTCATCTGGTATCAATATAGAGCAACAAACTACACCGGTGGCAAGGCTGAGTAAAGTACCTGTGTCTGGGCAAAATGTCCACATGTTGGGGCTGAATTTGGTGAAATCTCAGACAGAGGTCATTGAAACAAATGAATGTACAGGACCCAACAATCAAACTGTAAATTCTTCAATAATCCCTCATGGTACTTCAGTTAAACACCTAACTACAAAGCCGCTTGATGAAACAGCTAAAGAGTCCAAACCCCCACACAGCCCTTCCACAACAGTTAAGTCTTGGGCTGTCACAAGAGCTTCCCCTCTTCCAGAGCTAAGGGTGTGCAATACACCTGAGCAAACTTATATACAGACATTGCCTCCACACCCACAGATTTCTGCCAGTTTGACCCAGTGGACAGAAACAAATCCACAGCAGATAAAACCTTTACATAACGATACACATACAGTTCATCCATTTGCTAAATCACAACCTGAGCATATCACAAAACCAGAAATAAAACTGCCTAAAGCTAGAGAATTCCAAGGCCTTGAGGTTAAAGAACATTCCCCAATACAGCAGAGAAAAACACATTTAGCATTCAACTCCAAAAAAGATGGAACAAGCTCTTTACTAAACAAAGAACCAGATGCTCCAAGCTGTGACACTAATATAGTTTCTACCAATCAACCCAAACAAAAAGAAAAATCTTTGATTAAGCTGGTAGAACCAAGTCTTTCCAACTTCAGTTCAGAAACAAAACCCTCAGTTGAACAAAGTGAATCCTCAAAGTCTCCCCAAGACTCAGTTCAGGTTAGTTTGCAAACCAGTCATGTTCATTCTTCGACAGAACAACCAGTACAGAACATTTGCCCTGCAAAGCCAGCCACAGATTCTGTCATGAAACCATCCATAGTTAAAGCTGCTGTGACTGACCCTGCCACCCCTGCCTCTCTGCCTCAGGCCTCAGTCTCAGTAAAAACTCCACCTCCACACAGAGGAATGTCACCATCATCTCAGCAAAAAATTGGAGTCAAAAGCAAGGAGGTGTTGGAGGCCCAAACTATAGCTGCAATGACGGAAACCTCGGCAGTCGAACCCTCCACGAAGTCAGCGATATCACCTGTATCTTCAACTGCTGATGAGAAGACTGTCAACGCCAAAAACTCTCCATCTAATGAGCCAAAGGAATCCCAGAAGTCAAAGGGGCTTAAGGGTAAGCTCAGTGGATGGACAAGGCTGAAGAAACACATGGTCGTTGAGCCAGAAGAACCAAAGTTTCCAGAACAAGAGGCCAAACCCAAGGTGGATTCCAGTGACAGTGATGAGAAAAAAGATCAAGTTGATAATATTTCAACAGAAGGCCAACATGCCAATCAAGATGTGGTTAAGAACAAAGATTGCCCCAAAGCTTTGAAGATGTGGGACGCACTCCTCTTTCAAATGTTCTCCACCAAAGAGAGAATCATGTACCAGATCGATGCCAACAAGAAAGATTCAGACAAGAAAAAGACCTCTAAAAACAGTCAGCCAGATGTTCCATCTTTTGTTAATCGTCTTCCAATTTTACTTTACAGTCCCCGATTTGATGCGAGGAAGCTGAAAGAAGCAGCGGAGAAACCTCTCACCAAAATAGCAGCAGTGTTTGAAAGGGGGCTCTTAAAACGCAAATCTCAGGAGGATGAACGTAAGGACTTTAACAGAACGGCAAAAGGATTTGCTTCAACAAAATCTACAGATGACTAACTGATGGGGCTGGTACATGCATTACAACTCATTTTACAGTTGTGCAAGTAAAACATTTTAAGATGCATTGATCTGAGGGAGAAAGGCAAAATGAGAAATATTACAAAAAGATGTAATTATACTTTTAGTTAGAAAAATAGCTGCAATTATATATAAAACATATGATTGTGATGTGAAGAATGATTTTGTCTGCTGCTTATTCATAATATATCCAGTGTTGGTGTTGATAAAATTCTGTCATCTTTAAACTTAATCAAAGAAAACAAATAAGTTACAAATAGTAGCATGGCA
The DNA here is from genome assembly GCA_020510985.1 of Pholidichthys leucotaenia. Taxonomy (NCBI): domain Eukaryota; kingdom Metazoa; phylum Chordata; class Actinopteri; order Cichliformes; family Pholidichthyidae; genus Pholidichthys; species Pholidichthys leucotaenia. Next base: position 223,830,182 of record CM035837.1, read on the forward strand.
AAAAATAACCTGTATTCATTTGCCAAGTGCTTTTCCATTTGTTAGTGAGCTAAACTCAAGAATTATAGTTCAATAATAAGAGGCCAAATGTCAGAATTGATTGTACAACCCTAACAAAGGCAGGTTAAAAGATTAAATTAAGACAGAACTTGCAAAAAGAAAGGTGTGATATATACTGTAACTGGATAAATTGTTTAACGTGTGTTTATGAATTAGATATAGCACTAATACTTTAGACTGTAGATGTGTTAGTTTTTTATATGCATTTTTCCATTTTTCTAAACACAAATGCCTTTAGAATAAACCACTAACAGGCAGTTTAAATCTCTGTAATAAATAGGGCTTTTACATTCCTGGAAAATATGACCTATTAATGTTGAAAACAAGTAAACAAAAACTGAAGAAAAGATGTATAGCCACAGTTAATTTAGGTTTAAAAAAAAGTCATGTATGGACACAAATGTGGTGATATGCAGCTGAGGTGGGAAAAAATAACCATTGGTTGGTACATTTTGAGACTGAAGGAAAAAATGGAGAAAAACATCAATACCCCAACAACACACACACATCCAGTCAACGCTGTCCGGTTTACATCTGGGATACATCTTATAGAGGTCCTTGAACAGTGGGAAGTAACGACCTCTACAAGATGAATTCCGGATGTAAACTTGGTACACTGGGTCAGTTCTGGCACGATGCATGTGTGCTGATGGGGAGTAAACAGAATGAGGGGGAAAAAAATAGCTTAGCTTGTTTTTTCCTTTCCCAATGCTAGTAACGATATTGGGAACGGTGATTAATGGCCCGCCCCTTTAGTCATCACATGATCCTTTTATTTCTCTCCTTGTTTTGCAGCAATTTCTGGTTTTGTGTAAAATGTTTTGACAGCTGTCCTACAGCTAGATTGTTAAATTTAAAAGATAAATTTAAAAACTGGTTTTCTTACAGCTGTTTATGTATTTAGTATTTAAGTAAATATAGCTATAAGACATATAAAAAAGTCAGGATTTCCGGCATTTAATGTTTATTTGAAAGGGACAATGCATATTGATGAGCATTAGTACAAAATACTAGTGTAAACATGCCGAAGTTAGCAAACTGCTTATTTGTGTCCGTAGTCCCTTGGCAGGTTGTTAAACACAGGACAGAACCATGAAAGACGAAGCTTAATGAAAGACAGAAAAATAGAATAAAGAACTGAAAATAGTTCTAAGATGAGAAGACAAGACATATTAACTTATATCAATAAGAAGTACTAATGTAAATGTCCTGAAGTTATCAGATAGGCAGTAAGAAAAACATATATAGAAAAAATACATATTCGAACAACATATTTCTTGTTATCAGAATATCAAAAAACAAAGATACTTATGCTTGTTAGTAAAGTGCTCGAGTTCATAAATGTAATTTCAAATAAGTAGAGTAATGAAATAAATATTTGGCAAATATATTCTCATTCTAAAATGAACAAATCTCTAAATCTATTATTTAATTAATAATAATATTGCTAGCATAGTGTAACACACTAGCATATCAGCCCAAGATCAACTAACATGGCTGCAAAGTCACGATATATACTAAATGACATTACTCTGGAAGAAAAAGAAAAAACCCACAATTATTAGCACAGGTGTTTTGTTGATGGAATTTTTTTCCCTGCTTTGTCACTGATGAAGGATTGAACTCAGCGGAGTGCAGACTGTGAGTAGGATGTGGAAATATGAAAGTGAATGATGCTGAAGGTAAGAAAGTAAGAAGTGGATTGCTAGAGAATAATGCAGACAACTGATGTTTGTATAGGGTGGAAAGGTTATAATATTGTGTTAACTGGCATTAGCATGCTATTGTGGTTGTTCAGTTTGACATTTTTCTCTAATAATATGCTGAGAATGTGGATGTTTTTTTGTGCAGACTTGGGCCCCCATCAGCTAAAAACAGCCCTATTTATTATACTGATACCTAGCCTGTCTTTGTATGAATTTATAAAAATGCATAAAATGTCATGAACCCTCCAACTTTTCTGTTCTTCATCTCTCACAGTTCATTTAAAGAAATGACACAACCTTTCAGGTGTGATGTATTGTAATTACATCAGGTCTAATGATGGAAAAACTTGGTTGTTCTTTTTTCTTTCGTGTGAAGTTTATTTTAAATAAACCTGGTGGTAACACAGTAAGCCATTCTAATAGTTTATTGTAAAATTACAATTTGCAATTTAATAGTGATACAAACAAAGCCAAAATAACCATTAAAATGGTCCTCAGAAGAAGTTGTGTACACCCACTGACCCTCAGCACTCCGAACCATATTACGATGATCTAGTAAACTGTCTAGTAAACACATTGAAAGGAGTCAGTTGAGGTGGTATGGGCATCTGATTAGGATGCCTCCTGGACGCCTTCCACTTGAGGTGTTTCGGACACGTCCCACTGGGAGGAGACCCCGGGGCAGACCCAGGACTCGGTGGAAAGACTATGTCTTCCAGCTGGTCTTGGAACGCCTTGGTATCCTCTCTGAAGAGCTGGAGCAGGTGGCTGGGGAGAGGGAAGTCTGGGCTTCTCTGCTTGAACTGCTGCCTCTGCGACCCGGACCTCCGGAAAAGCGGTAGAAGATGGATGGATGGATGGATGGACATAGACTTTTACTAGGACTAGAAAAGGTGGCAGCAGCGCGCACGGACGCAGCGGCCCCTCTTGGCATCAGCGAGTGTGAGAGTTCTGAGTGTTTTGATTTTCCCAGACGTACATTCTGTAAAACTTACAACTGTGAGACCTTATTAAACATCAAGGTACTGCACGCTGCAAGAATCGTGGCGATCGGTTGTGACTTGGACATTCTACGCCAGCATGGAATTCTGGCGGAGTCCCCACTGGAAGCTACCAGGGAGAGGAGGAGGCGTAAGCGGAGCGAACGCAAGCAAAAGCGTGGAAAAAGGGCCGGGATCCATGCTAGGCTAAAGGCTAACCCCTCCAGACCAGCGGTACCGTCGCTCATTCTCTCTAACGTCCGCTCCCTCGAAAACAAGCTGGACGAGCTGCATCTGCTGAGAGAAACCCGGAGAGAGTGGAGAGACTGCTGTGTGCTTGCGTTCATGGAGACATGGCTCCACGGCAACATTCCTGACGAGGCCATCCAACTGGAAGATATGGCGATGTTCCGTGCCGACAGGGAAACTTCGAGCTCCGGTAAGAGCTGGGGGGGTGGGCTATGCATCTATGTTAACAAGAACTGGTGCGTCAATGCCACGTTAGTGTCTAAACACTGCTCTCCGTTGGCGGAGTTCCTTATTGTAAATTGTCGGCCATATTATTTGCCGAGGGAATTCAGCAGCGTGTTTGTAGCTGGTGTTTACATAGCGCCAAGCGCTAACGCTAATGCTAAGAAGGCACTTGGGGAACTGCACAATGCGATTAGTGAAATCCAAACTTCACACCCGGACAGTTTTGTGGTGGTTGCGGGGGATTTTAACCACACCAGCTTAAAGACTGTGCTCCCCAAGTTTAAACAATGTGTAGACTTTAAGACCAGAGGAGACAATATGTTGGACTTAGTGTACGCAAACACAGATGCATATAAGGTGATACCCCGCCCCCATCTTGGCCTTTCTGATCACATAGCCGTGATGCTGCTGCCTGCCTACAAACCTTTATTGAAGCGCAGCAGGCCAGCAGTGAAACAAATCAGGATTTGGCCAGAGAGTGCAACCTCTGCACTGAAAGACTGTTTTCTGCACACAAACTGGGAGGTCTTCAAAATAGCAGCCACCCAGGAAGACAAGACGGATGTGGAGGAGTATGCTGAAATGGTCTCCAGCTACATCGCGAAGTGCACAGAGGATGTCACTACAGTGAAGACCATCACTATGTGGGGTAACCATAAGCCCTGGATGACTGCAGTGGTGCGCTCGCTGCTTACAGCCAGGGATGCAGCCTTCAGAGCGAAGGACAGGATCGCCCTCCGCTCAGCCAGGTCTGCGCTCTCAAAGGGGATTAAGGCGGCAAAGCGCGCCTATGCGGAGAAAATCAAGGGACACCTCTGTGACACTAGGAACACCAAGCAGATGTGGCAGGGAGTTCGGACACTGACGGGCTATAAGTCTAGGCAGGGGGTCGATGATGACGACGCTTCGCTTCCAGACAGGCTTAACGACTTCTTTGCACGTTTTGAAGCATCAAACTCGACAATCAGAGGGAGAGCCGGCCCACCCCCACCATCGGTCGGACCAGCTTTTACCATCAACACAGCGGACACACGGAGGACCCTAACCAGAGTCAACCCACGCAAAGCTGCAGGTCCGGACAACATCCCGGGACGTGTGCTCCGAGACTGCGCGAGGGAGTTGGCGGATGTCCTGACTGACATTGCACTGACAGCAATTGTGATGAAGTGTTTTGAACGGCTTGTCAAACCACACATTACAGCCTGCCTCCCTGCATCACACGACCCGCTCCAGTTTGCATATCGTTCAAACCACTCCACGGAGGATGCTATAGTCACCACCCTACACTCTGTCATCACCCACCTGGACCAGAAAGACACCTACGCCAGACTCCTGTACATTGATTCCAGTTCCGCATTCAACACCATTATTCCCCAGAGACTGATGGAGAAATTACTCCTTCTCGGTCTGAACACCACCACATGTCTCTGGATCCTGGATTTCCTGACTGAGAGACCTCAGTCTGTCCGGGTTGGAAACAACATCTCCAACTCTGTCACACTGAGCACCGGATCCCCTCAAGGCTGTGTACTCAGTCCACTGTTGTTTACACTTCTAACACATGACTGTGTATCCAGACATGAGGGGAATCAGATTATTAAGTCTGCAGATGACACCACGGTGGTGGGACTTATTCAGAGGGATGAGGAATCAGTGTACAGGGAAGAAGTGAGAGACCTGGAGGGCTGGTGCAGGGATAACAATCTGGTGCTCAATGTGGACAAAACGAAGGAGATGATTATCGACTTCCGGCGGTCACAGCCTGAGCACGTCCCCCTCAGCATCGGCAGCCGTTTAGTGGAGAGAGTGGAGAACATCAAGTTCCTTGGAGTGCAGATCTCGCAGGACCTGACCTGGAGCAAGAATTCCTTGGGGATCAGGAAGCGGGCTCAGCAGAGACTGCACTTCTTGAGGAAACTCAAACAGGCCTCTCTCCCCATCTGCTTCCTTGGGACCTTCTACAGAGGTGTGATGGAGAGTGTTCTGACGTACTGCATTGCTACATGGTACTCCAGCTGCAGTATGTCAGACAAAAAAGCCCTGCAGAGGATAGTCAAGGGGGCTGAGAGGGTAATTGGAGTCTCCCTCCCCTCTGTCTAAGAACTTTTTCAGAACCATTGTAGGAGCAGGGCACTGAACATTGTCAAGGACCGTTCTCACCCTCTGCATAAACACTTTGAACTTCTTCCATCTGGTAAACGATTCCGGAGCATCAGAGGCAGAACCACCAGACTGATCAACAGCTTCCTTCCACAAGCTGTCAGGATGCTGAACAGTTGACCCGGAATCTCTCATACACACTACTGCACCTACGGACATTTTGTATATTATAGTTAGTTAGTTTTTTCCCAAGTATGTCTCAGAGATGTGTGGATGGATGGGGGGGTGGGGGTGGGGGGTGAAGCTATGTGTGAGTGTGTCTTAAATCATGCTGCTTCTATTTATATGGATGCCGAGAGAAACGCAATTTCATCTTGCTTGCACTACAGTTGTATGTACAGCAATATGACAATAAGGTTTGATTTGATTTGATTTTGTCCAGTCTTGCGTCAGTAAGTCTTCTTTAAAAGAACTGATTGCATTTTGTGATTTGTATCTGAACAATTTTAATTTTTTTTTTTTTCTGTATTGGCCCCCGTGTGGCCATGGATAAGTGCAAAGACTGGCAAATGGTCACTTATGTCATTTATCAATAATCCACTTTCTATTTTCTTATCAATAATATTAACAAACAGGTTTTCAATAAGTGTAGCAGTGTGAACTGTGATTCTACTGGGATGTGTTATTGTGGGATATAGACTCATGCTGTACATAGTACAGAACTCTGTACTATGTACAGCGTTACATTTTGTTGATATGGATTTAGTAAATCAATATTGAAATCTCCAAAAATTACAACCATTTTCTTACTAGTAATATTATTGTACAGCTCGACTAATTTATCTCTGAATGTCTCAATGCAAGTTCCCGGCATTCTATATATGAGATGAGATGATGAGATGAGATTCAACTTTATTGTCATTACACATAAGGTAACGAAACGTGACTTGGCATTTGGGCACGCTCTGCAGAGCGCATTCAAGGCCGGGGCAGCCACTAGGCGCCAGTCATATACATATACAACTTATGATTAGACGCCAGTCAATGATTAGGCGCCTAATCAATGATTAGGCGCCAGTCATATACATATACAACTTATGATTAGATTTTTTGTTTTATCTTGGTCAATCTCAACAGTAACACATTCCAAAATCCCTGATAGTGCAAAGGACATTCCATTTACAAGCTTACACCTATACAGGTCATCAATATACAGTGCAACACCACCACCCTTTTTTTGAGATCTGTTAATATGAAACATCTGATATCCCTCTATTGCCATCAGGGGAGCCTGCTCTTCATTAAGCCAAGTTTCAGAGACTGCGATGGCTGTAAATTTTCTGTCTAGCTGTTTTAAATAGTCCTGAATCTGTGGAAAGTTTTTGTTAAGACTTCTGCTGTTGAAGTGTATTATTGATAGTTTACCATCTAGTTGCACTTGACTTTTGAATTGCTTTTCAGTGTAATATTCACAATGATTATGAATATTATTGAAAAAGTGGTTATCAGAATCAATATCATTCTCCATCTCTTGTAGTTTATGTTCTGCATAATGGCATATTTTCAGAGTTTGAATTTTCTCACTCTATGTCAAATGAGTTCCTCCAACTGGGGATAATTAATGTCTACTCAAGTCAGTCATAAGATTTTTTCTTTGTTTTGTTTAGTTAACTCATGTTAAAGTCAGCAAGTAAAATTAAGGTAAATTAAAACCACAAAATAGATAAATTAATTTTTATTATTTTAAATATGTATATCTGTTCTAAAATACAGTATATTTGTAATAATATGAGCAGTGCAAAACATGAAAGTTTATTATTATCATTTATGACCATTATGTCACTCCGTAAATAATTAGATGTTTTGCCTTCTATCATTTATTGTTCTAAATCAGACCGCAGTCCTGTGCTGCAGGATGATGACCCTCAGTGATTTTCAGTAGCAGCAGAACAGATCTTCAGCTTCATCTCAGTTGGACCATCTCAGTAAATTAGAAAATCAGGATTTGTCATTTAATTTTAAAAACTATCTACCTTATTCCAGGGGCCGCTGGTGTAGAAACGATTATGGGCAGAGCTTCCTGGTCTCCTGGTTTGGCTGCACGGTGGCGCAGTGGTTAGCACTGCGGCAGCACAGTTTACCCTTGGCCGGGGGATTGTGAGGATCGTGGGATCGTGGGTTCGATCCCAGCCCCCGACCAACAGTGATCTGTGTGGAGTTTGCATGTTCTCCCCGTGTTGCGTGGGTTTACTCCGGGATTTCTCCGGTTTCCTCCCACATGCCAAAAACATGCATGTTAGGTTAATTGGCTGTTCTAAATTGTCCCTAGATATCTGTTTCCTATAGGCCCTTAGAATAGAGGGTTAGTATTAATGAAAGCGCTTTGAGTGGTCTTTGTGACTAGAAAAGCGCTATATAAGTGCAGGTTAGTTAGTAGTTAGTTAGTTTCGGCTGAAGTCGTGTTAAATCAGTCACCAAGAGTGGAGTAGTGGGGTATTTAAAATAGCGTTTTTAAAAGTGTTTCAAATTAATTTTAATGTATAGTCCCCATAAGTGTTTTGCACTCAAGTGGCAGCTAATTTCAGCACTTGTAGTTTTTGTGTTTTTTGAATGTTTTGGTGTAGTTCTGTTACTTGTTGCTGGTGTTTGAGGTTGTGCCATAGACTGTATAAATGGAGGCTTCTCACTGGCGATGCGTAGATCATGCACTGAAAACTAACAAAGACTATTGCTGTGATCGGTGGTACAGACACAACAGCAGCAGGTATGTTTTCACTTGTTTGAATGTCACAGATCTGACGTTTATACAGGTATATGTCACCAGATGCAAGGCTGCACGAAGTAAAACAAATAAAAAATAGTAACAGTTTTCCTCCCGAAGGCCTAACGATTTAAGAAAGATATCAAATAGTTTTTTTGTGGGGGTGGGGTGGGGAATGGGGGTGCATTTGTTGCACTGCATTGGACCAATATGGACTTGATATTAGCAGCATGCATTATTTTTTAAATTATCACAAAATATAAATCAATAAAATTCTGAACAACTGTCAGAAAATGTCAGTATATGTTAAGTTAAATAACAAGCATTCATGGTGTGACAGCAGCATGAGCATTCTAATGTTGGGGAAAAACGAACAGCTGCAGCTGTCTGTTTTAATCCGAATTTAAAACAGCCCAGCGCGGTGTTGTGGGTCTTTGTGGCTCTGACTAGATTCTACGTCTGCTCTGAGTTAAATCTGATGATGTCCAACATGATTTAACAAAACACAGCCAGCTTTAGGTGGTGGAGACACTGATATATCTCAGAGCTTTGATTTGTTTACACGCGCTAGCATCCTAGCAGCGGCGCTAACTAACGGAGCTACTGTCTGCCAGGCCACTTTTTAAGCTCATCTTCTCATCCCTCCGTAGTCGTGGGAAGTGCTATGATTATATTACTGTTTTTGAGGTGCAAAAGGCCGTGTTCCAGCATTCTTGATGAAGAGGTCATTGTTTTTTAACCTCTTGCACTTCGGTGTACCACAGGCGGACATGTCTCTGCGTCCTAGGGCGCACGAGGGCGTCCTAGGATGCACACTGTTCGTCCTAGGAGGCACTGAAAAAAAAAAAAAGCTGCATTTCCATTCTTCCACTACAGACACAGCCACGAACAGAAAGCCAAAGGAGTGCTTTGATTGGTTTAGATGTGATTGGCCTCTCATTTGACTAATAAGAGCCTTGAATTGGGTTTCTGAAACCTTGAAGAACCGATGACTGAAAACTTAGCAAGAAGGACCCGCCTACCAACGGCTGCGAATACAGCCAGCCAATTGAAGCACAGTAGCTCGAAAGCGTGCCTCCCTTGCAAAATCTGTTTTGTTTTAGCCGCTGGGTGACATACACGCGTTCGCCAGTCTTTTTTTCTTACTACTGTTCTTATTTGTTTTGAAAAATCGTTCGCCAAAACCGCAATCATGGAAGCGCAAAACCGCAATAATGGAATTATGGTTTGACCGGGTCGCGTGACCAGAACCACGAGTCAGTAACAAGCGGACCAGCGTCATGTTCGTCTGACAATGAGGAAGAGAAGTTCGCCAGCAACACTGCTGTTGTGGACAGGTGTTATAAGCTAAATTATTCTTTATCCCTGAAAATTGTAATCAAAAATGACTTTTGACCGATCAGTAAATTACAACTGTGTGTAGTAGACCACGGCGCACCGGGCGATGTCCGTCCTCTGTAGCGGGGTGGGGGAGAGTTGTTATCTTCTACATTACAGATATTTTAGTACAATTTTTAGTGCACTGTAGGTTATTTTTTCTTGTAAAAAAAGCCACACATTTTTTACTTGGCATGCTTCTTTGTGTGTGGGGGCTTGTTTGTTCATTCATTCATTCATGAATGAATAAACAACCCCCCCCCCACACACACACACAGCCCTGAGTGTCACCTTTCATTAGAGCCCAAGATGAAGCTTCTATATTGAATCATTCAAAAGTTACAGACGTTTTTCCAAACTGTGCCATTTGGCACAATTCGGCACAGTTCAAAAACGCCTGGGAACTACCTGAGGAAAAAGCTGTTTAATATATTCATTTTTTGTGGTATTGTTACAAAATTTGGACCTCAGCTGGATAACTCTTGGTTCTACATTTCTGTTGCATTTTCCAGCCCGGATCTGACAGCTGTGTGTTATTTGCAAGCATTTGTATCCACAAAAACACCCAGACCAAATTTATTTTCTTCAAGTTCAGTATGTTTAGATGACTGTTACTCAGTGGCAGGAGCACTTAGAGAGATTATGACTGTTTTGCCAAAAAATTCAAAGTGTTTTCTTTTAAATGAGACCAACCCCATGAAGATGCTGCAAAGGGTTGAAGAACAGCTTTTGATTTACTTTGGGTATGTTATTTTTTGGCGTTTTTAGGGAAATTGACCAGAGTGCAAGGGGTTAACAAGGAAAAGTGTCCTGTTTCAGTGGCAACCATATGTTCTAGAGTAGTACCGGAAGTTGCGCCCATAATTCACACAAGGCATCATGGGGGCTAGGAATAACGTAATCATTAACGTCAATATTAAATCAGGTTTCAAATGTTCCACTCGGTGTGTAATAAAGAGATAAAAGTCTCTTTTAGAATCATCCTGCAAAAAATCATCTTCTTCAAAAAACTACTTCACTGAAATGCAGTTTATCTATTAACAGTAAACAGACAATATTTTTATTTAGCTCGTTTCAGTTTGCAAAGTAAACTGCTAAAAAATCACAATCAATAAAACAGTTCATCAGATCTCTTTTATTGTGGTTATTTCAGTGAAATCTCAGTTTTAAAATTCTGGAGTCCAGCCTGTTCTCTCCACAGCTGAGCCTCAGTTCCTGCAGGTTCTCCACCGCGGACCTCAGACAGGAACCAGAAAAACCACCAGAGAAATCTGATTATTACTTCAGATGTGACAGACATTTTTAAGATCAGCATAATCAAATTTTGACAGATGTCCTGTCTGTGGTGATCCCAGGTCATTTATTATTTTCCTTTTTTCTATCAGTTTAGTCTTGCTTGTTAGGGACTGACTTTGGGCTTTTATTTTGACAGCGCCGCAGCAGCATTTCCTCCTGTCAGGCTGTTCGCGGACTGTCACAGCTGCAGCTCTTAATCCCTTATTATTCGTCTCACCTGTTTGTGGTTATTGTTAGCACTATTTAAGATGGCAGTGGAGCTTCATTCTTCGCTGCGATCTCACACCAGTTCAGGCTCCAGTCTCCACGTCCGGCTCCAGTCTCAGCGGCAGGTTATGCCTCGCTGTATTAAGTGTCGATTCTTTGTCTTAGTTTATTTATTCTGACCCTTCGGCGTGTTTAGTTTGTGTTTTTCCCCTCGAGGCTCATTATTTTGTACTCTATAATAAAATAACAAAACTCACTGTTGGCATTTGGTGTCTCATCTTTGCCCTGTAAAAGGGCAAATCATGACACTGTCCCTCCTCAGCTTCATAAAGTGCTCCATTTTCTCTAAAAATAGGGCAAAGTGTTGTTTTTTTTGTTGTTGTTGTGTTACAGTAAATAGCATCAACTTCCCAATGCCTCTATGGGACTTTAAAAGTTCAACCACGCCTTACTGTATTTTTATATTACTACTGTAACGTTGGGGCTGTGTTAAGGGGGGCATGCTTTACCAGCAGAGGACGTTATTTGTGTGTGTGTGAAACTGTTATTATTGTGTCATTACACTGCTGGGTCATTATAACTGCGTTATAAAGATCCAGCAGTGTTATAGGTAGAATTAGAACAGGAATGATAATGTGTCGGTGTAACCCTGATTGAAATGGAGGTTGGTGAGAATGACCTCCCCTCCTGTCTGTGTTGAGTGGAGTGTTTCAATAAAGCTGTTTCGTCGCAGCCATCTGCTCCTCTTCTTGTGTGAACCTCTACTACGTCACACTGGTGTCAGGAGTGCGATCATGGAACAGATGGAAGCCAGTATCAGAACGGAGATCCAGCAGCTGGAGCAACTCATCGCTCAGCTGGCAACGGATGACGGAGCTGAGACACCGACCCCCGGAGCCGCTCACCGGGACGAACGAAGCAGCGTACCTGATGGGACAAGCGTACCCCGCCTTCTGCCTTTTTCAAGGCAGGGCGGGCTGAGCAGAGCAAACCAGCCCCATTCCCCGCCCTTTGCAGGGCAGGACGGGCCGGCGATTCCACTGCGACCAGGGGCGGCGATCAACCGGGAGGCGACCATTCCATCCATCCGGCAGTGGGCCAAGATTCCCCGCTTCAACGGCGAGACCCTGCTGGACGACTACCTGCTCCAGGTCGAGCTGTCTGCCGCGCTGAACGGCTGGCCGCCTGAAGAAACCGCCGTGCAGGTCGCGCTGGCCTTAGAAGGGAGAGCCCTCTGCACGCTGTCTGACCTCTGGCCTGAGGAGCGCCACAGCTAGCCAGCGCTACAAGGAGCGCTCCGGAGACAGTTTGGGAGAACGGATGCTGAGCACGCCCTGGAACAGCTGGCCAACCGCCGTCAAGACAGCCGGGAGAGCCAAGGAGCCTACGTGGTGGACATACGGCTGCTGACACGGCGCAGCTACCCGGACTTTGAACCGGAGGTAGTGGAGAAGCTCGCCCTCCGGAACTTCATCCAAGGTCTCCGCCCAGCCCAGCTCCAGAACCATGTCTGGATTAACACCACGAGCAACAAAAGACTGCGGTGGCCAAAGCAGAGCGGGTGGAGCCGCTGATGAATCGTACAGCCGGGACATTAGCACCAAGACAAAGAACCTTCCAGGCCACGGCTGAGAGCGAGGGGGAGGAGGAGGAGCTACAGCAGACCACGGCAGCGCGTCCATGGAGAAGACAGCCGCGGTGAAGTGAGGAAAGGTGCTTCCGCTGCTGGGAGCCAGGACACATCGCGTGGTACTGCCCCGCACCCACCCCACGACGAACCGGCCCCTCGCCGACGTTAAACTAGAGCGAGGTGGCATGGACAGGGACAGGCCGCCTCCCGCAGATTTTTCCCCCGATGAGCCGTTGCCGTGCGTGGGCCGAATTGGACACTCGCCAGGGATATATTTACAGTACAGCCTGGAGAAGACGTCGATCCGGGCCCTGATTGACACCGGTTCTACCATCTCCTTGGTCTGACCCAGTGTGCTGCCGGGCACGTACGAGATGGCACCGCAGGGGTGGGAACCCACCGGGCACTACGTCACCACAGCTACCGGTGAGCGCACCAGATTGGGGGGGCGGAGAGTTCTCATGGTGGGGGTGACCAGCCAGAACACAAACCACCCATTCTGGCTGGCTGACATCCAAGACCCCTGCATTATTGGACTCGATCTGCTCGTAGCGTGGAACGCGAAGATCAACGCCGCCAGACCGTCCCTCCAGCTGGGAACCCGGACCATCACGCTCTGCAGCGGGACCCAGGAAAGGAAACCAGAGGCCTGCGCAATCGAGGGACTGCCAGGACGGACCAGACCAGGCGGGCCACCGTGAGGACTGGGCACAACGGCACCACCAGCACAAGCAGAGGGAGCACGAGCACACGCAGGGACAGCAAGGGGTGGGGTCAATGTGTCAGCAGAGACGCAGCAGGCGGTCAAGGAATTATTCCAGCAGAGCTGCAGAGGGCTGGAGCTGGGACAGAGACGCCAGCTGCGGGAGCTGTTGGACTGTTATATGGGTGTCTTCACTGCGAAGGATGAGGAATGCACCCGAACCAGCTTGGTGCAGCACGAGATCGACACCGGTGAGACCAGGCCAATTTGGCTCCACCCACGCTGTCTGCCCTTTTCAAGGCAGGCGGCAGCAGAACAAAAAGTGCGAGAAATGCTGGAGGCAGATGTTATTGAGCCCTCCAGCAGCCCCTGGGCGGCGCTGGTGGTGCTAGTCAGGAAGAAGGATGGGTCATGGTGGTTCTGTGTGGATTACCGCCACCTGAATGATGTCACCCGTAAGGACTCCTACCCCCTGCCCCGCATCGATGACGCGCTGGACCACATCGCTGGCTCCAGCTGGTTCAGCTCACTGGATCTACGCAGCGGCTATTGGCAGGTAGAGCTGTCACCTGAGGCCCGCCAGAAAACAGCCTTCTAAATTGGGCAGGGACTGTATCAGTTTAAAGTGATGCCGTTTGGACTCTGCAACGCCCCGGCCACTTTCAAGTGCTTGATGGAGCAAGTGCTGACTCACGTGCCCCGGATCCGCTGCATTGTTTACCTGGATGACCTACTGGTGCATGCAGCTGATTTTGACAGCGCCCTGTCAAATCTCCAGGAAGTGTTGGACGCCATCCGACAGGCTGGGCTGCGGTTACACCCGAGGAAATGCCACCTATTCCGGCAGGAGACCACCTTCCTGGGCCACGTCGTCAGTGCAGCGGGAGTCGCCACCGACTCAGAAAAGGTGGTGGCGGTGAGAGACTGGCCAGTGCCGCGGAACGTGGGAGAACTGAGGAGTTTTCTCGGACTGGCCTCCTATTATAGGAGGTTTGTGAAAAACTTCGGCACCATCGCCAGCCCGCTGCATTAGCTGACGCATAAAGGACGCACATTTCAGTGGAGTGAGAATTGTGCTGCTGCTTTTTCCCAACTTCATTCAGTGCTCATCAGAGCCCTGATCCTGCAATATCCAGACCTGAACCACCCTTTCATCGTGGACGCGGACGCCAGCAACCAGGGCATTGGGGCGGTGTTACCCCTAGAGGGAGAACATGGAGAACAGGCAGTCCCTTTTTTCAGCCGCACTCTCAGCAGAGCCGAGAGGAATTACTGTGTTACTCGCAGAGAGCTGTTGGCTGTCATCCAGGGGCTGCGCCATTTCTGTCCGTATGTGTACAGGGGGAGGTTCCAGCTCAGGACGGATCATGCTTCCCTGACCTGGCTGCTGAACCATGTGGAGAGTGTAAATAACGGAGGCAGATTTATGCAGCAGACGACTTTATTCACTCTCACATCAGTCATACACAGAAAAAGTATGTCCCAGTACACCAGGGCCTCTCCTTTTATATCAACCGTCCATCTCACATCTGCATGACATCTCGCATCACAATACATTCATCCCTTCTCCCCCAACTCCTTCTTCCTGCTACCTCACCATAATCTCTCTCATCTCCATACCTATTGTTCTCCTCTGTTTACCCTGTGCATCCAGTCTGAGATGATTAACCCAGCCTCTACACCCCCCCACCCCAGAATCTCAGACCGAGTTTCAGTCCTCACGTCCTTTTGGCTTCAGTCTCCTCCCGTATCTGCTGTAACGGGGGTTTACCGCTCCTGGGGGGGTGTCTGTCTGCGGGTGGGCCATGGCGAGGGGGGGGAACCTTCGACTTGCTCGTGTGGCTGCTCTGATGAATCATTTACCTGGGGAGTTCTCAGAGGGGGTCTTCCACTCCGAGGGGCCCGAGCCAACAGCACTTGCTCGTCCGCCACCACAAAGGCGGGCTTAAGTCTGTCTATGCATATTTTCTCCCGACGACCCCCCAAGTCTAACAAAAAATGTTTGTCCCCTGTTTCCAGCACTCTGAATGGGTCATCATAGGGTGGGCGCAATGGAGGGCGGTGGGCATCGTGCCTGACAAACACGAACGTCGTATTTTTGGCCAAGTTTTTGGCACAAAAGCACGTGGAAAACAGTGGTGGGCCGGGCAGCATGCCTGTGTCTGCGCTATGCCGCAAATGCTGAGACGGGCAGCTGTCCGGCACGGGATTATCTGGCAAAAATTCCCCGGGCAGCCGCAGTGGCTGAGAAAAAACAAGCTCCGCCGGGGAAGCCTCCAAATCCTCTTTTGTTGCGGAACACAACCCCAATAAAACCCACGGCAACTGGTCTACCCAATTTGCATCCATCAGCAAAGCCCTGAGCGCTGCTTTCAGTGGCCTATGAAAACGCTCACATAACCCATTGGCCTGTGGATTGTACGCAGTTGTGCAGTGAATTGCTACACCCAGGCTGTGGCCCATCATGGACCAGAGGTCGGAAACAAACTGAGGGCCCCTATCGGACGTGATGTCCGACGGGATTCCAAAACGTGCCACCCATGTCGTCAAAAAAGTGCACGCCATGTCCGCGGACGTGGTTGCCACCAGCGGGACTGCTTCTGGCCAGCGTGTGGTGTGGTCCACCACTGTCAGAAGGTGCGTGCACCCCTGCGATGGCGGGAGGGGGCCCACGAGGTCCACGTGAACATGGTCGAACCTCTTAGCCGGTATACGAAACGGCTCCAAAGGAGCCTTCGCGTATCTGTGTACTTTGGCTCGTTGGCACGCCACGCAGGCTGCAGCCCACTCTTTCACTTGTTTGCGCAGGCCTGGCCACACAAACTTAGCTCCCACCATTTTAACTGACAAACGTATTCCTGGGTGCGCCAGAGCGTGAACTGACTCAAACACGCGGCGGCGCCACACGACCGGGACCACCGGGTGCGGGCGTCCCGTGGAGACGTCGCAAATTGGGGGGGGGGGGGGGCTGCCGTCTTGCAGTACTCTGCTCTCCAGCCTTAACCCTCTTGGTCCAGACTGGAGTGCGCACACGTCCACATCGCCAATCTGCTCTGCGGCCATGGCTGTATAATCTATCCCCACGCAGACCGGGGCCACTACTGCGCGCGAGAGGCAGTCCGCCACCACATTCAGTTTACCCGACACATGCTGAATATCGGTCGTAAACTCTGAGATCGCGGCCAGCTGTCTCTGCTGCCGGCCCGACCATGGTTCCGAAACCTTGGCCATCGCAAACGTTAGCGGCTTGTGGTCCACAAACGCAGTGAAGCTGCGCCCTTCCAGCCAGAACTGGAAGTGGCGTATGGCCAGGTGGAGAGCCAGCAACTCTCTGTCGAACGCGCTGTATTTACGCTCACTGTCGCGCAAAGCCCTGCTGAAAAAAAACGAACGGCTGCCAAGAACCAGCGACATGTTGCTCCACGACGGCCCCTATGGCCATGTCCGAGGCGTCGGTAGTTAGCGCTATCAGGGCCGCCGGGTCCGGGTTCGCCAACAGTGCGGCGTTTGCCAGAGCTGCTTTAACCTCAGAGAACGCCTGCTCCCGCTCCGGAGTCCATTCGACTCTGTCTGCGGGTTTCCATTTCTTGAGCGCAGCGTACAATGACTGCATGAGCTGAGCTGCGCGAGGCAGGAACCGGTTATAAAAGTTAACCATCCCCAAAAACTCTTTCAGCGCCCTGACCATCTGAGGCCAGGGAAAGTTTGCCACAGCGCACACCTTGTCAGGGCAAGCACCTTGTTGGGCAAGGGTATCGCTCCCTCCGGTGAGACGCGGTGTTCCAAAAAAATCAATCCCCGTCATGCCGAACTGGCACTTCGCCGGGTTGATTATTAACCCGTGCTCCTCCAACCTCCGGAAAACCGTCCTGAGGTGGGTTCCGTGTTTGTCCTCGGACGCACTGGCCACCAGGATGTCATCCAGGTAGACGAACACAAATGGCAGATCGCGCAACACCGCATCCATTCCGTTGGAATGTCTGTGCCGCTCCTTTTAATCCGAAGGGCATGCGTAAAAACTCAAACCAAACAGAGTTATTACCGCTGTTTTGGGTATATCCTCTCCACGCACTGGGACCTGGTGGTAACCGCGGACCAGGTCTATTTTAGAAAAAATGCGTGCCCCGGTAGAGGTGAACGGAAAAGTCCTGAATATGGGGAATCTGAATATGGGGCCTCGTGTTCCATAATTTGTCAAGGGGTCACCAGTGTGGAGAGTGTAAATAATGGAGGCAGACTCATGCAGCAGACGACTTTATTCACTCTCACATCAGTCATACAAAGAAAAAGCATGTCTCAATACACCAGGGTCTCTCCTTTTATATCAACCGCCCATCTCACATCTGCATGACATCTCACATCACAATACATTGATTCCTTCTCCCCCAACTCCTTCTTCCTGCCACCAGTGTGTGAATGGGTGGATAGCAGGATCTGTAAAGCGCTTTGGTAATCAAGAGATGAGAATAAAAGCGCTATATAAGTGAATACCATTTACCATTTACCTCACCATAATCTCTCCCATCTCAATACCTACTGTCCTTCTCTGTTTACCCTCTGCATCTAGTCTGAGATGATTAACCCAGCTTCTACAACCAGATGGACAGTTGGCGAGATGGCTGGAGGCACTGCAGGATTATGACTTTCAGATTGTGCATTGGGCAGGCCGCCTCCATGCTAACGCTGACGAACTGTCGTGGTGTCCCTGTGTGGCAGAGGAGTGTTGTCACTGCCAGCGGGCTGAGGATCGAGACCAAACCGCCCCACAGACTGCTGCTCTCTGGACCGCTGCGAGCAGGAACAACGCAGCGATGCACAGCTCCTTCTTGGATGACCAGGCAGCCTCCCCCAGCGATGACGTCACAGAGGTCCTTGGCATGCAGCAGCTGCAGAGCGAGCAGGACAGAGATCCGGTCATTTCTCGGGTTTGGCAGTGGCTGGACGCAGGCCAGCGGCCCGCCTGGGAGGTTGTGTCGGTGCTGGACCCAGAGACTAAGGCCCTACACTCCCAGTGGGCCAACCTCCGCTTCCACGAGGGCGTGGTGTATCGGCAGTGGCAGACTCCAGCTGGGCAGCGGCACGTCTGGCAGCTGCTGGTTCCTCGTCGACTCCGGCCCAACATACTCCAGCTGGTTCATGGGGCAGTAGGAGCGGGCCACTTCGGGGTGACGAAGACTCTGCAGCATCTTCAAGCCCGGTTCTACTGGCCCGGATGTTGCCAGGATGTAGAGCTCCATGTCCACCACTGCGACACCTGCATGGCTCAGAAAGGGCCGACTCAGCAATCCCACGCTCCCTTGCAGCAGTTCCGGGTGGGAGCACCGATGGAGCGGGTAAGAGTGGACATTCTGGGCCCTTTCCCGACCACGGACCGGGGGAACCTCTACTTGCTGGTCGCAATGGATTATTTTACCAAGGGGCCAGAGGCGTACGCAGTCCATGATCAGAGCGCCGCTACGACGGCATCAAAGCTGGTGGACGAAATGTTCTGTCGGTTTGGCGCACCAGAGGAGCCACACAGCGATCAGGGCTGGAACTTCGAGGCAGAGGTCTTCGGGGAGGTCTGCAAGCGGCTGGGCATCCGGAAGACCCAGACCAGCCCGAAGCACCCATAGAGCGACGACCTGGTTGAACAGTTCAACCGGACCCTCACCACCCAGCTCGCTGTCCCAGTGGACCAGCGACAGTGAGACTGGGACCTGCATCTGCCCTTTGTTCTGTGGGAGTACCGGACGGCAGCACAGGAATCCACCCGGTGCACCCGGTGGCGCTGATGTCTGGATGCGAGCTGCGCACACCGGTGGATTTGGTCACACACACACCCCTCCCCGAGCCGGAGGTGGAGGGCAAACCAGGATTGGATTATTTGTTTTGTTTGAAGGAAAGCCTCCACATGGTGCATGGAAGCAGGCATATGACTCCCGCTGCCAGGGGAGGGACTTCGCACCAGGAGATCGAGTCTGGGTTTTCTGCCCTGAGAGGAAAAGAGGACGGTCACCGAAATTGGCCATTGGTCGGGACCGTGCGTGGTTCTGCAGAGACTGTCGGATGTGGTGTACAGGGTGAGACTTAAGAAAAGGGACCGGGTCGTGGTACTCCACCGTGACCGTCTCGCCCCGTACCAGCCATCCGCCCCGCTGGTGGTCAAACCGAAGCCTTCACCCTGACCAGATGCTCCGACCGAGACACAGATGGACACTGGTGGGCCTGTACATGTTGGTCGTCGGCAACGGAGGCCGCCCCGACACCTGGACAGGTTCGTGTTGGACTTTTGAGTTGGACTTTCATTTTTCTGGGGACAGAAACCAGTCTGGGGGGGGGGGCAGTGTAACGTCAGGGCTGTGTTAAGGGGGGCGGTGATTTTCCCAGCATGCTTTACCAGCAGAGGACGTTATTTTTATGTGTGTGAAACTGTTATTACTGTGTCATTACACTGTTGTGTCACTATAACTGTGTTATAATGACCCAGCAGTGTTATAGGTAGAATTAGAATAAGAATGATAATGTGTCGGTGTAACCCTTATTGAAACGGAGGTCGGTGAGAATGTCCTCCCCTCCTGTCTGTGTTGAGTGGAGTGTTTCAATAAAGCTGTTTTGTAGCAGCCATCTGCTCCTCTTCTTGTGTGAACCTCTACTACGTCACACTACATTAGTTAATGGAAAAAAAAAAGTTAGACTTAGCCCTCGTGCGCTCTGGGACGCAGAGACTTGCCCATCCGCGGTACACCGGAGTGCAAGAGGTTAATGCATTAAGTGAAGCAGAGCGCACATCAGAAAAAGTAATGTCACATAACATGACCTTAAATAATCAGATATTAGTGTTTTCTGGATTATTGGTGTTTTCACGTTGTCATAGCCAGGGGCAGCACTGGGGTTAAGCTCCCAGTGCTCATAAAATGCTCCTTATGGTGTGCGTCTCAAAAAGCCTCTGACAACTAAGTCCAACTCCTAGCCTGCCCGCGTGGTTTAGTCTCTAAGCCTGGCGGAACTGCTTTTACTAATAGGAGAAGGGGTGAGGGTGGATCTCTGGCGCCTTAAAACCAGATGCTTCGGGTAGATAGTGGCTCGTCAACCTGGGAAGGTAGCCCATCTAGGGAAAGGTAAACCCTGATTTCAAACCTCCGCTGCCTTGCGGCACACCCGGTCACGGGAAAGGCTTCGGGAGTCAACCCTGAGGAAAAATCCGGAGTCGGAGCCCCTAAGGCAGTTCTCTGTTGTGCTCAACATCTTTCTGGCAGCTTCTGCGACGGCACTGGTGCCAAACTGTAGCAGCCCTGCTGTTCCTTTGGATTCATCAGTGACGTGGAGAGGGGGGACATGCTGCATGGGCAACATCTTGTCCTCCATATCTTCCTGCCCAGGCTTGAATCCTACCAACGCCCAACGCTGGAAGGTAGAACACCGGATCACTGGAGAGGACACTTCAGCTTCGCCTTTGGCGTAGACAAAACACGGGGAATGACAGTTACCGGTTATAAGCCACCGCTCAATTGGCGTAGAGTGCGGCGCCAGGGGTTGTTCCCGACGGTGGGAGGGATCATTGGATCTCACTGGACAGCTACCGCCCGCCTCAAACTGGGCAGCCCCCAGCCAATAAGGTGTTGTCCCGCCACAGCTTTCTTTCCTCATTGGGTGCATGGGGATGAGGACAAGTCCGAACAGCAGGCTGAGAACCTTCTCACCAGGCAAGACAAAAAAACAAAAGAGACCAACTCTAAAACTGGGAATTTGGAACGTCCGCACTATGATGACAGGACTCGCTGCTAACCTCAAGGACATCAACGACACCAGGAAGACTGCCATCATCAATAATGAGCTGAAGAGACTGGGAGTGGATATCGCCACTCTCCAGGAAACATGGTTGGCTGATGCAGGCACACTGAGAGAGAAGGACTACACGTTCTACTGGCAGGGAAAGGGCAGTGACGAACACAGGGAACACGGAGTGGACTTCGCAGTGAAGAACACCTTGCTGAAGATGGTGGAACCAGGCAGCAATGGCTCTGCACGACTCCTCACCCTCCGCCTCAACACCACTCAAGGCCCAGTCACCCTCGTCAGTGTGTATGCCCCAACACTGACAGCCACACCAGAGGCAAAAGACGAGTTCTACGAGAATCTCACAACAACTGTCAGGATCATCCCCAACTCTGAACAACTCATTCTCCTTGGAGACTTCAATGCCAGAGTGGGTGCTGACCACGACTCCTGGCCCTCCTGTCTTGGACCATTTGGCCTGGGCAGAATGAACGACATCGGACAGCGGCTGCTCGAGTTCTGCACATATCACGATCTGTGCATCACAAACTCATTCTTCAAGACCAAGCCCCAACACAAGGTTTCCTGGCGACATCCACGCTCAAAGCACTGGCACCAGCTGGACTTGATCCTGACCAGGCGCACCTCACTGAAGAATGTGCTAATCACCCGTTCGTTCCAGAGTGCAGATTGCGACACAGACCATTCATTGGTGTGTTGCAAGGTCAAGCTGCAGCTAAAGAAATTCCATCGTGCTAGACAGCCTGGAAAGACACAGATTGACACCAGCAAGATGGCCCAACCAGAACTTGTTGAGCAGTTTGCCTCCACCTTTGAGAAGGAACTTTGTGTACCACAAGAAGGAGAATCTGCAAAGCAGAAGTGGGAAGAGCTGCGAAACACCATCCACCGCACAGCCTTGGCTACCGTTGGGAGGAAGACCTCGAAGTCACAGGACTGGTTTGATGCCAAGTTGACCAAGATGACCCCCATCACTGAAGCCAAGAGCTCAGCACTTGCTGAGTACAAGAAGTACCCAAACAAGAAGAATCTCCAGATTCTCAGGGCTGCGAGAAGCAAAGTTCAGCAGACTGCTCGGCGCTGTGCCAACGAGTACTGGACTCAGCTCAGCCAAGACATTCAAACCGCTGCCATAACAGGGAACATCTGTGGTATGTACAATGGCATCAAGAAAGCATTTGGTCCGGCTCAGAGCAAGATGGCCCCCCTCAAATCCTCCACTGGGGAGATGATCACAGAAAAGAACAAGCAGATAGAAAGATGGGTGGAACACTACTCCGACCTCTACTCCAGACAGAACACCGTGACACCGTCAACCCTTGATGCCATCGACTGCCTGCCATCCATGGACGAACTTGATGCCGAGTCAACCATCGACGAACTCAGCAAGGCCATTGATAGCTTGGCCGCTGGCAAGGCACCCGGCAACGACGGCATTCCCCCCGACCTGATCAAGCACTGCAAGACCGCCCTACTGCTGCCATTGCATGACGTCCTCTGCCAGTGTTGGAAGGAAGGTGCCGTACCACAGGACATGAGGGACGCCAAGATCATCACCCTCTACAAAAACAAAGGGGAGAGAAGCGACTGCAACAACTACAGGGGCATCTCCCTCCTCAGCGTTGTTGGCAAAGTCTACGCACGAGTTGTTCTCGTTCGTCTACAGAAGCTTGTCGAACGTGTCTACCCCGAGTCTCAGTGTGGCTTCTGCGCTGAGCGATTGACAGTAGACATGATATTCTCCATCCGCCAACTCCAGGAGAAATGCAGAGAACAGAACATGCCCCTGTACATCGCCTTCATCGACCTCACCAAAGCATTCAATCTGGTTAGCAGAGAGGGCCTTTTCAAGATCCTGCCAAAGATAGGATGCCCACCAAAGTTGCAAAGCCTCATCGAATCGTTTCACACCAACATGCAGGGGATAGTGCAGCACGACGGCAACATCTCAGAGCCATTCAACATACGCAGCGGAGTGAAACAGGGTTGTGTACTTGCGCCAACCCTCTTTGGGATTTTCTTTGCTATGCTCCTGAGGCATGCCTCCAGCACAGCAACAGAGGGAATCTACCTGCACACAAGATCTGACGGCAGGCTTTTCAACTTCGCCCGCCTGAAAGCCAGAACCAAAGTACGCGAGGCTCTAATCAGAGACATGCTGTTCGCAGACGACGCTGCAGTCGCAACCCACACACAGCAGGAGCTTCAGACCCTGATGGACCACTTCTCCCAGGCATGCAAGGACTTCGGGCTAACCATCAGCCTGAAGAAGACTAACGTCTTGGCGCAAGGCACGGAAGCACCACCAACCATCACCATCGACGACTACGAGCTGGAGGTTGTGAATCAGTTCACGTACCTGGGGTCCACGATCAGCAACAACCTCTCCCTTGATACAGAGATTGACAAGAGGATTGGAAAATCAGCCTTCACACTCGCTCGCCTCACCACACGAGTGTGGGAGAATCCCAAACTCTCTGTCAAGATTAAGATGGTAGTGTACAACGCCTGCGTCATCACCATACTGCTCTAAGGGAGTGAGACGTGGACAACATATGCCCGGCAGGAAAAGAGACTGAACTCCTTCCACTTGCGCTGCATTCGCCACATCCTGGACATATCCTGGTAGGTCAAAGTGCCCAACACAGAAGTTCTGTCCCGCGCCGGCCTTCCCTCCATGTTCACTCTACTCAGGCAGCGCAGGCTCCGCTGGCTAGGCCACGTTCACCGTATGGAGGATGGCAGAATCCCCAAAGACGTCCTCTACGGAGAACTGGCGACTGGCAGGAGAGACGTTGGCCGCCCACAGCTGCGCTTTAGAGACATCTACAAGAGAGACATGAAGGCCCTGAAGATCAACACAGAGCACTGGGAGGACCTTGCAACGGACCGCTCCAAATGGAGAGGCACCCTGACCAGACAGCTCATGGCGGGTGAAGAGAGACTGACTGCTGCAGCAGATGAAAAAAGGACCCGCAGGAAGAGCCGCCACAGACCCAGCAGCATGGAGACCACCCACAAGTGCGACCTGTGTGATAGGGACTGCCATTCGCGCATCGGCCTGTTCAGCCACAGGCGGTGCTGTTCCAGCAGAGTAGACGTTTAGGATTCTCCTCCATGGTCATCATAGACCGACGGAGGCCGACGAGGGGTGTTTTCACGTTGAAACCACTGCAGAATTAAAGCAAAAAACTTACTTTGAACTGTTTCTGACTTCGTTTTGCTTCTGCCTGAGCCAAGAAAAAAGAAGCCAGGCTGAGCCACACGCTGAATGCTGGGCTATGTTAAGGCCACCAAGATTCTTGGATCCTTGGTTTTCGGGGTTTGGAAAGCTGCGTTTGTCTGCTGCATGTGAAGGAGTCCATGGAATGGGACAGCCTGGGACACAGCAGTGACATATCTGACCTAGACATGTGCACTTGGAGGACACAGAACCCGACACAGCCACAGACTTCTCAATTTGAATCTGCCCGCCATTTGTAGACTGAAACGTATCATGGGGAATGATTTGTGACCATGCCCCACCCACTGTGGTGTTCTCTTATTTAGAGTTATTATGCCTTGGTGAAAGGGAGGGGCATATGGTAATCAGATAATGCGTCTGTGTGTGTGTGGTTCTGTCTTTGTTACCAGCTCTTCAGCACACCCAGTCAAAATGAAGTGTAACTAAGGGCTTGTATCGTTGTATGCCCATATTTTCTTGACTTTTAATTTGCCAGAATTTTGAAATAACACTTTGTTTTTGAAATAAACACAAATTTAACTCACCATTTCTGTCAATGCCGCAACGAAAATAAAGGTATTGTAATAACTATCTCGGGCCAGTAGAGGTTGGCGTGCCACTTTTTTATAGCCGCTCATGCTACCATGCCACAGGCACCGAGGCACAGCACCTTGGTACTTTTATTCTTATCCTCATCATGATTTACTCTTGTTTAGTCCAAGTTTATGCTGACACTATTCATTATATTGTTGGTAATTTAGTTTCCCTGGTCTTGGTTTAGATTCAAAGTACTTCCTGTTTCAGTTTGAAAGGTGTTTTCCTGTTGGTCGGTGTTTATGATTCACCGTTGACTTTTTAGGCTATTATGTAATCTCCCCATCAGTGTGATCCCGGTGGAGGTCACAGATGTACCCAGGTTCTAAAATCTCCTCAGGTCCTGCACCTTTTCATATTGGCACACAATAGGAGTGGCAATTATTGATTCAGAGTGATATCAGCATTTTTATTGGGATTAATATGCTGAATTGATCATCGATTCGTTAATATTTTCAACAGTTTCTTAAGGAAAATAGATGAAATTTGCAACCTCTGTGCAATCAATATTGAACATATGAAAGTTTATCTTTTTGAAATATGTTGAAAAAATTAACTTTTTCCCCAATATTCTAGTGTACTGAGATTCATGAGTTAACAAAGCTAAAACAGCAGGCTCATCGTTTCCATGGAAACACCCGATGACAGCTAGTTATCCAGTGTGTAAACCTCTCTGCCAGTCAGTGAAAGTCTTCAGCTTGAAACGAGTTTTTCAAAAAGTCATTTGTAGAGCTCAAAAATGGTTTTTAAGGGTGAAGAAAATGTGAAAACCAAGAATAAAAAGCTGAATTAAAAAAAAAAAATGTGTATATGAGGATAAGCCCATAGACAGATAATCATCTTTTATTAATAAAAGATGAAAAAAAGAAGAAAACAACACAAGTTCTGATCATTATAGAGACAAAGTGTTTATAACGAAAGAACTGTTTTTTGGTTTATTTTAGAAAAGTACGCAGACACTTGGGCGGACGGACAGCCAATCAGAATGCGCTACGTCATCAAAACCACGGTACAGCTGATATGGGAACCCGAGCACATCTACGACGGCACCTGTTTGCTCAGCTGTGATTCACTGTTTGCTATTGAGATCTGAATTGGTGACCAGAGGATCACCGGTTCAATCCCTAGAACGGCAGGATCAGATCTGGGTGGGAGAGATGACATCACAGTGTTTGCCCCACCCTCTTAAACCCTACTGTGGTGCCCCTGAGCAAGGCCCTTAACCCCAGCTGCTCCAGTGGAGCTGCTCAGTGGCCACAGGTCAGACTGTGGTTGGACTGGGCAGCTTCCTGGTGTGTCCTTGAATAAAGACAGGTTGCCTCTCAATAGACGTCCCCTTAATAAATAAAGGCTAAGTAAAATAATATGTAGCTCTGGAGAAAATAAGAGACCACTGCAAAATCTTTCCTAAATGATCATCTGTACATGTGGGGCAGCCAATTAATCCGAGTTCATCCATCCATCCATCTTCTACCACTTTTCCGGAGGTCCGGGTCGCGGAGGCAGCAGTTCAAGCAGAGAAGCCCAGACTTCCCTCTCCCCAGCCACCTGCTCCAGCTCTTCAGAGAGGATACCAAGGCGTTCCCAGACCAGCTGGGAGACATAGTCTCTCCACCGAGTCCTGGGTCTGCCCCGGGGTCTCCTCCCAGTGGGACGTGCCTGAAACACCTCAAGAGGGAGGCGTCCAGGAGGCATCCTAATCAGATACCCATACCACCTCAACTGACTCCTTTCAATGTGGAGGAGCAGCGGTTCTACTCTGAACCTCTCCCGGATGACTGAGCTCCTCACCCTATCTCTGAGGGTGAGTACAGCAATCCTACGGAGAAAGCTCATTTCAGCCGCTTGTATCCGCAATCTCGTTCTTTCAGTCATTACCCAAAGCTCGTGATCATAGGTGAGAGTAGGAACGTAGATTGAGTGGTAAATCGACAGCTTTGCCTTAGAACTAAGCTCCCTCTTCACCACAACAGACCGGTACAACATCTGCATCACTGCAGATGCTGCTCCAATCCGTCTGTCAATCTCTCGCTCCATTTTCCCCTCACTCGTGAACGAGACCCCAAGATACTTAAACTCCTCCACTTGGGGCAGGAGCCTGTCCCCAACCTGGAGAGGACAATCCACCTTTTTCCGGCTGAGGACCATGGACTCGGACTTGGAGGTGCTGATTCTCATCCCAGCCGCTTCACACTCAGCGGCAAACCGTCCCAGCAAGAGCTGTAGGTCATTGCTGGATGAAGCCAACAGGACAACATCATGTGCAAACAACAGAGATGAGATCCTGTGGTCACCAAGCATGACACCCTCCATTCCCTGGCTGCGCCTAGAAATCTTGTCCATAAAAATTATGAACAGGATCGGTGACAAAGGGCAGCCCTGGCGGAGTCCAACTCTCACTGGGAATGAGTCAGACCGAGTGTTGGCAATATGAACCAAACTCTCACAATGGTCGTACAGAGACTGAATAGCTCGTAACAACAAGCCCGATACCCCATACTCCCGAAGCACCTCCCACAAAAATCCACGAGGGACACGGTCAAATGCCTTCTCCAAGTCCACAAAACACATGTAAACTGGTTGGGCAAACTCCCACGAACCCTCAAGAATTCTCGAGAGGGTAAAGAGCTGGTCCGATGTGCCACGGCCAGGACGAAAACCACATTGCTCCTCATGAAGCCGAGGTTCGACCAACGGCCGGACTCTCCTCTCCAGTACCTTGGCATAGACCTTCCCAGGGAGGCTGAGGAGTGTGATCCCTCTAAAGTTGGAGCACACCCTCCGGTCCCCTTTTTTGAAGAGAGGAACCACCACCCCGGTTTGCCATGCCAAAGGCACTGCCCCGGACGTTCACGCAATGTTGCAGAGGCGTGTCAACCATGACAACCCAACAACATCCAGGGCCTTGAGGTACTCAAGGCGAATCTCATCCACCCCCGGGGCCCGGCCACCAAGGAGATTTTTAACCACCTTGGCGACCTCAGCCCCTGTGATAGGCGAGTCATCCCCCTCGTCCCCAAACCCTGCTTCCTCTGTGGAAGGCGTATCAGTGGGATTGAGGAGATCCTCGAAGTATTCCTTCCACCGCCCGACGATATCCCCAGTCGAAGTGAACAGTGTCCCATCCGCACCATACACAGTGTGGACGGGGAACTGCTTTCCCCTCCTGAGCCGCCGGACAGTTTGCCAGAATCTCTTTGAGGCTGACCGCAAGTCTTGTTCCATGGCCTCACCGAACTCCTCCCATACCCGGGTTTTTGCTTCAGCAACCACCCGAGCTGCACTCCGCTTGGCCTGCCGGTACACCTCAGCTGCTTCAGGAGTCCAACAAGCCAACCAAGCTTGATAGGACTCCTTCTTCAGCTTAATGGCCCCCCTCACCACTGGTGTCCACCACTTGGTTCGGGGATTGCCACCACGAGATGCACCGACCACCTTGCGGCTGCAGCTCTGGGCCGCCGCTTCAACAACAGAGATGGAGAACATGGCCCATTCAGACTCCATGTCTCCAGACTCCCTCGGAATGTGGTTGAAGTTCTTCCGGAGGTGGGAGTTGAAGACCTCCCGGACAGGGGCCTCAGCCAGACGCTCCCAGCACACCCTCACTATACGTTTGGGTCTACCAGGTCTGAATGGCTTCCTCCCCTGCCATCGGATCCAACTCACCACCAGGTGGTGATCAGTTGACAGCTCTGCACCTCTCTTTACTCGGGTGTCCAAGACATACGGTCGCAGGTCTGATGATACGATAACAAAATTGATCATCGACCTGCGACCTAGGGTGTCCTGGTGCCAGGTGCACATATGGACACCCTTATGCTTGAACATGGTGTTCGTTATGGACAGACTGTGGTTAGCACAGAAGTCCAATAACTGAACACCACTCAGGTTCAGATCGGGCAGGCCGTTCCTCCCAATCACCCCCCTCCAGGTTTCACTGTCGTTGCCCACGTGCGCATTGAAGTCCCCCAGTAGGACAATGGAGTCTCCAAGAGGAGCACCCTCCAGCACCCCAGTCACAGACTCCAAAAAGGGTGGGTACTCTGAAACATCATTTGGTGCATAGGCACAAATGATGGTCAGGACCCGTTTCCCAATCCGAAGGTGCAGGGAAGCAATCCTTTCGTCCACCGGGGAAAACTCCAATATAGAGGCAGCAAGGTGGGGCGATACAAGAATACCCACCCCTGCTCGTCGCCTCTCGCCCGAGTATCTATTGAATTTCAACACAAGGGCACCTCAGTCTAGTTGAGGAGGAAGTGATTAGGACAGGGATGTCCAGTCATGTGCCATGGAGGGCCATGACCCTGCATGTTTCACCTCCAGCCAGTGGCTTCTGCAGGTGTTTTCACTGATCAGCAATCAGTGGGAAGAAATTCAGAGAATTTGCCTGTTGAAGACCCTGGATGGAGTTAAACCTGCAGGGTCTTGGCCTTCCATGGAATCAGTTGGACACCCCTGCTCTAAATGATGGTACACTGAGTTGGAATGTGGGTGAGTTGTTTTCAGTAGATTAGTGAATAAAACTAAGTTGTTCATTTTACTCAAACACATTCGTATAAAACCAGATAAAGTGATAATTTTGCAGTGGTCTTGTTGCTCTCTTAATTTTTTTCCAGAGCTCCAAGTTCAGTTCAGAGTCTTTGTCGTGATGGTGAAACTTCTGCCTGTCTGTGTGATTGAGTGTGTATGCATGTATCGCTGTGTTGTATTTAGTAAATGTAATGTGATTTTGTTTCATGTTACTAAACCTAAACCTAATTCTAACTTGTGTAATGCTCTCCCTGACTTTATGAATTACCTCCCGCAGGTTTGTTTTAGTTTGTGTTAAGTTTCCTTACTTGCTGTTCTACTTGTGTTTTAGTGTGTTTCAGCCCTCCTGCTGCACACCATTTTCCTAGTTATTCCAGTTCATTTCAGTTATACATTCCTCCACTCTGTTGCTGGGTTTTTTGTTAGTGTATCTAATAAATCATCCTTCTCTGGAGTACTGACTGCATCCTTGGGTCGACTTCTCTCTGTTTGCTTCCTGTTCAAACCATAACAAAAACAGAGGTGAAAGTACACATCCATGAAGTGAACCATTAAAAGTGAACTGTTCGAGAAAACGCCTCTGACTTTCATCCACTGCTGATCTGTCAACTGAAAAGTCTAAAATCCAACCAACTATATTAATGTCAAATATAATCTGAGAAAAATCTCTTTACAAACAAGTAAGGTTGAACTGTGTTAAATTCAGAAGAAAAATCTATGAAGAAAACTGTGGCATAAGTCTGGAGAGCTTTAAGTAGGTGGAATGTAGATGACTTAGATGAAGATCAGATCACATTTTATGGCAAATTAATGCAGAAAACCATGTTATTCCAAAAGGTTCATATACTTTTTCTCGCCACTGTGTTTGCTGCCATGAAGTTCCAGGTGGCTCTGGGTTATTGCTTCTGAACCGACCTTATATTCAGCCACTGGTAAATCTTACAGCCTCAGCATGTTCTATATAAATTTGTTTGAATTGGTTAATACAGTCTTTCACATGTCCTTCTTATTTAATACTTTCAGTCTTGACTCTTGGTCCTGTGCGCTGCAGATCATCTTATCCTGCACTGCTGCTTGAAAACCTAATGTCATCATGTTTATGATTCTAACAGGTGGTTGAAGGACGTCTGTACCTGACTGGTAGGTTACATCCTCGCTGCAGCCACTGTCCGCAGAAACCTTCTCATACTTGCCATGACCAGTCACTGTGAATTTATACTTTTTACCCAAGGAGTTCTCCTGAAATTCAGCCAACAAAACATTCATCAGAGATTGGGTTGCCTTTTGCGTGGAGTGACCTAAGCCTAAGTGCTTTATTCACTAGTTTTAAATATTACACAAAATAATGCATCTTTAACCACCATTCATTCCAGACAACTATTATTTTTCTAAAAGGTTTTAACATTTTAAAGAAATCTTGGCACTAAGCGAGCCCTCAGTGTGACCTTTGCCCCTGACTCTTTATCATCAGCTGACCTATCTAATGAAACACGGTTGTTGATAGAGTCACTGCTGCATACCTTTCCTTCTCTCCCAGAGGGCAACGCGTCACCGAGGCTCTCCCATAAATTCTTCTTGTTTAAAACACCACCTGGTTTTATTTCCTGAACAAAGAAAGACTTCATTAAATACACTTCGACGTTTCTTCTGACATTAACTCATGTGAATGTTGCTGGTGCTGCCACAAGAGGGCAGACTCATGGTTTAGAGTGGGGGCATCACCCTCAGAGAGGAGGCCAAAGCAGAGCACAAAACCAGGGCCAGCACACTGATACTGAGCAGCTGTTAGACATCCTAACCATGACAAGTGTCCTAACATATCTTACAGAATGTTGAAAAAGTCAGGCCAATTAAAAAAAACCAAAAAAACCCCAGAACAAATGAGAGATTTTTATTTATTTTTTTTTTTAAAAAGCTACACCAGCATAATTGTTATGTCTTCCCCCTGTTGGCAGTTCCAGATAATCATGTCCAGGGAAAAGGTTTTCAGACTTTAAAAAAAGCCTGAATACATTTTTTTAAGGAACATAAAAAATTATGGTTGTCATTAACAGTGCCAGTGAGATGATCAATATGGAGGGATAAATGAAAAAAGAGAAGTCTTCATATTTACTCTTGATGTAAAAAAACAAAACAAAACTAATACTCTACAACCCTAAATCCAGTGAAGTTGGGACATTGTATAAAACATTTTAAAAAATCCTTTTCAATTTACAGTTAGGCCCAAAAATATTTGGACAGTGACACGAGTTTTGTTATTTTAGTTGTTTACAAAAACATATTCAGGATACAATGGCAGCTGCTAACAAGAAATGATCACATAGTCTCGTTTTTTTTGTTTTTTTTTAATATGGGCTTAAAGTGCAGACTCTCGGCTGTAATTCGAGAGTATTCACATCCAAATTGGAGCAAGGGTTTAGGAATTACAGCTCTTTAATACGAAGCCGCCTCTTTTTCAAGGGACCAAAAGTAATTGGACAATTGACTCAGAAGGCTGCAAAAAAAAAAAAAAAAAAATAACAAGGCTGCATGGGCTCTTCCCTCATTAACCTGTCATCAATTAAGCAGTTAAAAGGTCTGGAGTTGATTCCAGGTGTGGCGTTTGCATTTGGAAGCTGTTGCTGTGAACACACAACATGCGGTCAAAGGAGCTCTCAATGGAGGTGAAACAGACCATCTTGAGGCTGAAAAAAAAGAAGAAATCCATCAGAGAGATAGCAGAAATGTTAGAAGTGGCCAAATCAACAGTTTGGTACATTCTGAGAAAAAAAGAGTGCACTGATGAGCTTGGGAACTCAAAAAAGCCTGGACGTCCAAGGAAGACAATCCTTTCCATGGTGAAGAACAACCCCTTCACAACATCCACTCAAGTGAAGAACACTCTCCAGGAAGTAGGTGTATCAGTATCTCTAAGTCTGCCATAAAGAGAAGACTTCATGAGAGTAAATACAAAGGATTCACCACAAGGTGCAAACCATTAATCAGCCTCAAAAATAGACAGGACAGAATTGACTTTGCCAAAAAACACCTGAAGAAGCCAGCCCAGTTCTGGAACAGCATTCTTTGGACAGATGAGACTAAGATCAACCTGTACCAGAATGATGGGAAGAAGAAAGTTTGGAGAAGAATTGGAACAGCTCATGATCCAAAGCACACCACATCTTCTGTAAAACACGGTGGAGGCAGTGTGATGGCATGGGCATGCATGGCTTTCAATGGCACTGGGTAACTTGTGTTTGTTGATGATGTGACAAAAGACAGAAGCAGCCGGATGAATTCTGAAGTGTATAGGGATATACAGTACTTTCTGCTCAGATTCAGCCAAATGCAGCAAAGTTGATTGGACGGCGCTTCACAGTACAGATGGACAATGATCCAAAACATACTGCACAAGCAACCCAGGAGTTTTTTAAAGCAAAGAAGTGGAATATCCTGCAATGGCCGAGTCAATCACCAGATCTCAACCCAATCAAGCATGCATTTCACTTGCTCAAGACAAAACTTAAGGCAGAAAGACCCACAAGCAAGCAACAACTGAAGACAGCTGCAGTAAAGGCCTGGCAAAGCATCACAAAGGAGGAAACCAAGCGTTTGGTGATGTCCATGGGTTCCAGACTTCAGGCAGTCATTGCCTGCAAAGGATTCTCAACAAAATATTGAAAAGTAACATTTTACTTAGGGTTATGTTTATTTGTCCAATTACTTTTGAGCCCCTGAAATGAGGAGTGTTTGTATAAAAATAGCTACAATTCCTACATGTTTAATCATATATTTTTGTTCAACCCCTTGAATTAAACCTTAAAGTCTGCACTTCACTTCCGTTGTAGTTGTTTCATTTCAAATCCAATGTGGTGGCATGCAGAGCCCAAATCATGAAGATTGCGTCACTGTCCAGATATTTCTGGGCCTAACTGTATATTCAATTGAATCCACTACAAAGACAAAATATTTAATGTTCAAACTGATAAACTTTGTTTTGTTGTAAATATTCACTTGATTCCTGAAATACATTACAAAAAATCTTGAACAGGGGCAAGGATGCTCCAAAAACTTCCTTTCTGGAACATTCCACAGGTGAACAGGTTAATTGGAAACGGCTGAGTGTCATGACTGGATATAAAAGGAGCATCCCTGAAAGGCTCAATCCTTCACAAGTAAGGATGGGGTGAGGTTCACCATTTTGTGAACAACTGCGGGTAAATAGTCCAACAGTTTAAGAACGTTTCCCAACGTACAATTGAAAGAATGTAGGAAATCCATCATCTACAGTACATAATATCATCAAAACATTTAGAGAATCTGGAGATATTTCTATATAAAAGCAACAGGCCAAAAACCAACAATGAATCACCATGACCTTCAATCCCTCAGGCGGCACTGCATTAAAATCCAGCATCATTCTGTAAAGGACATTACCAGGTGAGCTCAGAACACTTTGGAAAACCATGGTCAGTTAACACAGTTCATCGCTACTTCTACAAGTTAAAACTCTACCGTCAAAGTTGGATCTCAATAATACCAGAAACTCCACCGATTGCTGTGGGCCTGAGCTCATCTGACATGGACTCATGCAAAGTAGAAAAGTGTGCTGTGGTCTGACGAGTCCACATTTCAGATTCTTTTTGGAAATCATGGACATTGTGTCCTCCAGGCTAAAGAGGAAAAGGACCATCCAGATTGTTATCAGTTCAAAATCCAGCATCTGTGATGGTATGGGGGTGTGTTAGTGCCCATGGCATGGCTAACTTACACAACTGTGAAGATACCATTAATGCTGAATGGTACATTCAGGTTTTGGAGCAACATCTGCTGCCATCCAAACAACGTCTTTTTCAGGGACGTCCCTGCTTATTTCAGCAAGACAATGCCAAGACACATTCTACATGTGTTACAACAGCGTGCAAGAATGAGAAAGAATTCCACCTCCAAAGCTTCAATAATTAGTGCCCTCAGTTCCTAAACACTTACGAAGCATTTTTAAAAGGAAAGGTGACGTAACACAGTGGTAAACACGACCCTGGCCCAGCTTTCTGGAACGTGATGCAGGTTATACAGGGAAGGTCCATTGAGAAGAAACCTCCTCTTTTTCAAGAATGCCCTGTTCGCATTCACATCAGGAAGTTGCCCAGTCCAACCACAGACTGACCTGTGACCACTGAGCAGCTCCACTGGACCAGGTGGGGTTAAAGGCCTTGCTCAAGAGCACTACAGTGGGGTTAATGAGGATGGGGCAAACACTGCAATGTCATCTGTCCCACCCAGATCTGATTCTGCCAGTCCAGGGATTGAACCAGTGATGCTCCGCTCACCAGTCCACATCACTGACCATTAGACCACCCATGTCCTGTCTTTCAAGCCTGTCTTCTGAGTCCAATTGTCTTTTTTGTGGTCAGTTTTTCAACAGTTATCTTATAGTTATAGGCCTATTTCACTATTCCCACAATTTTCAAAGATACTCGAAAAAATATTCTGTGAGAGAACTGACAACTTCATAATGAAGAATAATTTATTGTGTGAGCAGCAATATGGGTTCAGACACAAGAGGACAACTGCATTTGCTCTAATGGAATTTATAGAAAAAATATCAACTGCCGTTGAAAATAAAGAGTATTCAGTTGGGGTATTCCTGGATCTTAAAAAAGCATTTGATACAGTGGATCATAATTTATTGTTAAAGAAACAACAAAATTATGCTATTGTGGGGTAGCACTGTCCTGGTTATGTAGTTACTTAAAGGATAGATATCAGTATGTATGTGTTGGTAACAAAAACTCACAGTTACTGAAGGTTACTTGTGGAGTCCCACAGGGTTCAGTTTTGAGGCCATTGTTATTCAATATGTATATAAATGATATATGTAAAGTTTTGGAAAAAATGGATTTAATATTGTTTGCAGATGACACTAATTTATTTTGCAGTGGAAGCAATTTGGAACAACTTTTGGATACACTCGGAAAGGAATTAGGAAAGCTTAAACTGTGGTTTGATTCAAACAAATTGACGCTCAATTTAAGTAAGACAAAATTTATCATTTTTAACAACCATCACAATAAGTAAATGGTGTAGAGATTGAAAGGGTATCCAAAACTAATTTTCTTGGAGTAATAATTGATAATAAACTGTGTTGGAAGTCACATATTAATTATATTAAAGGTAAAATATCTAAATCAATTGCAATACTACACAGAGTGAAATATTTGCTGAATCAACCCACATTATATACTTTGTATCATTCATTAATACTCCCATACATGACATATTGTACTGAAGTATGGGGAAATACATATAAAACAAACATATATCCAGTCTTTATGCTTCAGAAGAGAGCTATTAGAATAATAAACAAAGCTGCTTACAGGGAACCAACAAACCCACTTTTTCTTAAATTAAAAGCTGTCAAGTTGAAAGATCTGGTTGACTTTAAAACTGCAGTAATAATGTTTAAAGTGAAGAATCTATCACTGCCCGCAAATATCCAAAAGCTGTTCCAAATAAGGGAGAAGCAATATCATTTCAGAGGAACATGTAGATTTCAAAAACCTTCAGTGAGAACTACCACCAAGCAACACTGTGTTTCAGTGCAAGGAGTCAGATTATGGAACGATTTTGGACCTGAATTAAAATCATGTACAACGCTTGGACAGTTTAAAGAAAAACTAAAGGAAGAAATACTCCAAACATATATACAAGATGACATGTAAAATCACATAAGGATTGTCATATCCAGTCTGTGTTGTGTTGTTGCTTAGTTTTTTGTCACGTTTTGTCTTAGCTTTGTTCTGATTTGTAATCAGTTTTTTTTTTTTTTTTAATTCTTGGATGGAATATAGGTGGGCAATATAAGCTGCGGCTTCAGCCATCATCCATTTCAGATAACTTATGTTGAACCGTATGATCAGAGGAGTTATTGTTTAATTTGACCTTGTAAGATGTTTTTTCCCCTTTGTTATGTTATTCTGTTCCTTTCTTTTAATCTAATCTGTCCGAAATAAAGATTCATTCATTCATTCATTCAGTCAGTCAGTCAGTCAGTCATAGTTAAATAACAGTATTTACTGTAGATAATGTCATTTTGATAGAGTGGAGAGGAAGCTAGGTTAGCTGGACTTGACTGCTGTTCACCACTTACAGTCGGCAGCAGATAATATCATGTGGGCCCAACATAACTGTGTAAGGGGCCAGATGTGGCCCATGAGCCTAGAGTTTGACATGCATGGTTTACAGAAATGTGGAACAAAAGGAAATGTTGTGATGACAGTAATGAAAGCTGTGATGAAACTGATGAGTAACTTCAGTGATGTTTGATTTCCTCCTGTCAAAATGGCTTCTATAAAATCAGTCTGTTTTACAGTAGTGGCTCAATGAATTCAATTATGCAGAAAAAAGAGGGACAAGTCCTCTTTAAATGTTATGAAATTTTAAGTGTTACAAAATTCAGTTTATTTGAAAAAAAACCCTTGGTTTTCTTCAAAAATATACATTAATGAGTAAATAAAAGAGAAATAGAGAGATGTGAAAAAAAATCTACGTCAACTTACTGCTGGTTTGGAAGGTGAGCTGCACCTGCTTCCATCTTCACTTCCTTTCACCCACTGGTTGATGAGGTCAGCCACACCAACCTTTAAAACATCTGCATCCTGGGAGAGAAACAAACGGTAACTCAGCAATCCCAGCAAATATAATGAATCTATAGAAGCTTCACTTTCTGAGTTGAATTACTGAATCACTTTTTGATGATATTCCAATTTACTGAGCTGCACCTGTAGGTTTTTAGGACCTCTATGGGTTGACAGACTAAGACAAAACAAAAAGAAGCCATTGTTTGAAAGGAACAAGCTGTTCAGTCTCATGTGGCAATAACAGCTTTGTTTTAAACAACAGAAAACATTAAATACGAGAGTGAAACATATTTTAAATATGTAAAGAAAAGTTGCTGTCCCTATTGACCTTAGAAGGCGTGACTGAGATGTTGCTCTGGTTCCATGCTTCTCCAGCCTCAAACAGGTTCTTCTTTGATGCGACTGGTTCAGACGGGCTCGTCAGGTCGGTCAGCACCGGACATCCTGCTCTGCTCTCCTTTGTAGACACCTGAAAAATAAGAATGTTTCAGCCATAGTTTTTCAGGAGCACTTTTCTACTATGTATTGTGAAGCTGAGAAACCTAGACTAGAGCGATAAATGGTCCAGACTATCCATGATGCGTATTTGTACGTCCTAACTGACTGTGTGTGCCTTTACCTGGAGTGCATATGTGTACTGCTTCAGCCTCTTGTCAATCTTGGAAACTGGAACAGGTGGCTGGGTCTTCTTTACGCTGTTGGTACTTTAAAGGAATGGAGTTGATCAGTCATGAGAAAAGTGTGTTTCTGCTTTAATTAGAACACCAAATCAAATCCATCAGAAGAGGAAGAATTTTACATTCTAGTAGGGCTGGACAGCTCACCGAATAGAACCGAAAACCCAAGTTCTGGGGGCAAACTAACATAATGTTGTTAATTTCGGTTTTCTTGGATTTTTTTCCCCTCTCCTTGCTGTGTGCATGTGTATAGAGAGCTTTTTTTGTGCTTCCTCATTTAGACTCTGTAGGCACAAACCTCTCCACCTTGAAAGCAGTGCACTTCAGCTGCTTCAGAAGCAGCAGAAAAAAGTGGTCTCCATCCACATAGTATGTGATGACTGACTCTAGTTCATCTGGGAGCCTGGAGATAGCTGATGAGTCGAATCTGTTTTTTAATAGGTTCAACTCGCCGTCTGTCACCCCTCAACACAGCCAGACCACCACACCTGTGCAGCAACTCTTTCCCCTCCACTGAAGACATCAGCACCAGCCCCTACATCACTGTGAATACAGGCCAGGTGAGGAAACAGCTGGAGAGACTCCACCAGCGCAAGGCTGTGGACCCTGATGGCATCTCCGCCAGGATCCTGAGGACCTGTGCCAACCAGTTAGTTTCGGTACTGAAACACCTGCACAGCCTGAGTCTAGAGAGAGTACCGGTGCTGTGGAAGACATTCTGCCTGGGTCCTGCCCCCAAGAAGTTGTCTCCATCTGACTTGAATGACTATCAACCAGTTGCCCTCACATCTCATGTGATGAAAGTCCTGGAGAGACTGGTCTTAGCCCACCTGAGGCTGCAGGTGAAGATGTGGCTGGACCCTCTGCAGTTTGCATATCAGCCCCATTTAGGAGTTGAAGATGCTGTCATCTACCTGCTGCAACGAGCCCATCTGCACCTGGATGGTGGAGGAGATACTGTGAGAATCACTTTTTTTGATTTCTCCAGTGCCTTTAACACCATCCAGCCATTGCTGCTGGGTGAGAAGCTGCGGGTGATGGGAGTCGACAGCTCTGTGATCTCCTGGGTTACTGACTACCTGACAGGCAGACCACAGTTTGTCCAGCTGGGCAGTGTCTTGTCTGATATGGTGGTTAGTGATACGGGAGCTCCACAGGGGACTGTACTCTCTCTCCTTTTCTCATCACCTTATACACCACTGACTTTCAGTACAACACTGAGTCATGCCACCTGCAGGAATTCTCTGACACAGCTGTTGATGGGTGTATAAGAAGGGGAGAGAAGGGGGAGTTCAGGGCACTGGTAGACAGATTTGTGGAGGGGACGGAACAGAATCACCTGAGACTGAACGTCAGCAAGACCAGAGAAATGGTGATTGACTTCAGGAAGAAGATGCCTTCACAGCCATTGCAGATTAGGGGAGAGGATGTGGAGGTGGTAGAGGACTATAAATACCTGGGTGTCATGATCAGCAACAGACTGGACTGGAAATCTAACACTGATGCTGTGTACATGAAGGGGATGAGCAGTCTGCTCATCTTCCTGAGGAAGCTGAGATCCTTCAATGTGTGCAACGGGATGCTGGACCTTTTCTACCAGACCATGGTTGGCAGCCTCATCTTCTCTGCTGCTGTCTGTTGGGGTAGCAGTATCAGAGCCAGCGACACCAACAGACTTGACAAGATTATCAAGAAGGCTGGCTCTGTAATTACTCTCAGGCCAGAGACCTTTGAGACTGTGGTGGAGGACACTGAACAGTTATCCATCATGGAAAACCGTAATCACCCTCTCCACCACACACTGGACAGACAGTGGAGCACTTTCTCCAGCAGACTGCTACAGCTTCACTACTGAATGGTCAGGTACAGGAAATCTTTCCAGCCACATGCCATTTCACAGCAAAATAGCTCACTCTGATGTTGAATTCTGGTCATAACTATGCTGCCATACTGCACCTTACGGTATAATTCAGGGGTGTCTAATCATGTGCCATGGAGGGCCAAGACCCTGCAGGTTACCTCCAACCAGTGTCTCCAACAGCAGATTCCACTGAATTTCTTTCCACTGATTGCTGATCAGTGAAAACACCTGCTGAAGAGACTGGGTAGAAGAGAAAACCTGCAGGGTCTTGGCCCTCCATGGCACATGATTGGACACCCTGGTCTAATTGGTACCTCACATTTCACCATGCGCCTTATAAGATCACAGCTGTAATAGCCAATGTCACACAATGGCTTCAGAACTCCTGTCTTCACTTAAGAAAACAGCCTGTAAGTTCTTTTCCAACAGGTTAACAGATATTGACACAGCTGATGTTTATGTTGCAGGGGAAAAGCTAAAGGTGGTATGGGACTATGAATATCTTGGTATAATTCTTGATTCCAATTTTACCTTCAAAAAGCAAATTAAAACTGAAAAAAAATCATGAAGTTTAATTTGTCAAATTTTCACCATATTAGAAACACTTTAACCATCAAGGCAGCAATACTACATTTCAATGCCAAGATAATGTCACATCTGTCACACTGCCTAACAAGTGGAGCACAAGCTTGCTGTACATCACTCAAAGCTATACAGTCAGCTTAGCATCAAGCTGTGAGGACACTTGACAGGAAACCAAACTCTCATCATCACTCTCACTGCCTTGCAAACCATAATTTATTGAGTTGGGACAATCTCTCTGCCTTATTGATCAGATTTTACATGGCTTGGCTCCTCTCCCTTGGTGCTTTTATACAACAGGAAACATCCTTTGGTAGCCACACTAGGTCTGTAGAAAGAGGGGGCAGTGTAATACCCATGAGCAGGTCTGCTTTTAGCCAGTCAGCTTTTTCAGTGAGAGCAGTTCACACCTGGAACAATCTGCCAACAGCTGACTGGGATACCTACCAGTCTTTTAAAAATAACATGAAATCATGGTTAAAACACAATCAAATATGTGACCATTCTATGAAATGTTGTTTGTGTTCTGAAGTGTGTTTTTGTTGTTTTTTTATGTAGATGTTGTCCTTGTTGTGTTTTTTTTTTTTTTGTGTGTGTCCTTTTACTTGTGCAGTGTTGGTGTCCCTTGAATTTATGCGTTTTACCTGCCCAGGGACTGCAGTTGAAAATCTGCCAATTGGCACATCTACAGAAATGTTTATTAATGTGCATTGTCCCTGGAAAATTAAACCATTAAAATAAAATAATCCTTCCCTGTACAGTCAGTACTATCTATACATTCATATGGACCATCATCTATTTAACTTAGTAGTAGTCTGTGTAGTATATAAAGTTATCTAAGCATTTCTTTTTTTACTTGCCTGGGTAACTCCTTTTCTATTTCCTACCCTATTATGCTGTGCATTTCTCTTGGTTTAGTCGTCTCACTGTGTCATGCTGTTGTTACACTGTAATTTCCAAGTTTGGGATAAATAAAATCTATCTATAAAAAATATAATGCATTTATATGTAGAATAATCCACTGCCCACACCAGTGACTAGCGGTGTCCTAACACACCATCCCCACAATTTTAACTGCACTTTGGTAGATCACACGTCTGCACACAATCACACCACACAACTAACACTCACCGATCACGATTTGCGCATGGATGGTGGGGGAAGACCCCCACCCCCGCTGCCCTCCTTCTGCCTGGGGCCTGGCTGGTGACCTTGGGCCTGTCATGTTATCGTCATCCCCGGCCGCTGCTGAATGAATAGGTGTGAGTGAGCGAGTAAGTGAGAGTGATGAGTGGAGATGGTGATGGTGGGTCGGATTTGTGTGGTGCGTTGCATTTCGGGTGGCATCTCGAAGCACTTGCGATGGTCCGTTGATCAGTCATTCCGGGTGGGCGTTGGTGGTGGTCTGCTTCTGTGGCCGCGGCCGCCCCGGGGTGGATTGGCTGGGATGTGGCTGCTGGTCCGCATCGGTGGTCTCCCCAGATGCTGCCGGGTGTTGGTGCGCGTTCATACCCACTACATCTCCACCATGGCCACCTCACGTGTTAAGGATGAATGAGTG
Source organism: Pholidichthys leucotaenia (assembly GCA_020510985.1). NCBI lineage: Eukaryota > Metazoa > Chordata > Actinopteri > Cichliformes > Pholidichthyidae > Pholidichthys > Pholidichthys leucotaenia. Next base: position 223,871,905 of record CM035837.1, read on the forward strand.
TGGGTGAGTGTGTAGTGAAGAGCGCAAATGGATGTGAGTGAGTCGAAGCGTGAGTGAGCGTGTGTATGGGTGAGCATGGGTGGGTGCGGGTGACTGCGAGGGGGAATGGGATCGAGATTGAGTGGGTACGGGAGTAGGTGGGTGTGGGAGTGCGAGTGTAGGATTGTGTGGGGGAGAGGGCGAGTGAAAGCGAGTGAGTCCATGTGAATGTGTGTGGGTGTAAGCGGGTGCGTGTGAGAGCATGAGGGTGTGAGTGCGTGGGAATGGGTGTGTATGCTGGTTCAGGGGTGCTGGCCGCATGCGCTCCCTTGGACTGGGGGGGCTGGCCCCTCGTGGGGCCCCTGTACCTTGCTGCCACCTTCTGGGGGCATGGGGGTTCCCAGGGTGTGCGTCGGTGGTGCTGAAGAGGGCACAGGCCCACTGTGGGGGTGTCTGGGGAGATTTGTGCCGGGAGCGCGCCCCCGGTCTCCTCTGCAGGGGCTGGGTGATGGGGGGGCAATGGCCTTCCAGCACCTGTGGCCCTGGGGCCGGCGTTGGCCCCGCTGGGGGGTGGGGGCTTGCTGGTCTTGGGGCGGGGGGCACCATGCCGGCCACTTGGCAGCCTGGCCTCCCTCAGCTGTCCCTCCTGGGGCAGATGCCTGGTTGTCCTGTGGCTTGTTGGCCTCGGGACATTTGGGCTCTGTTGGGGTTGGTGGCGCTGTCTTGCTTGCTTAGGGTTTCTGGTGTGTGTGTGTGGGCGGGGGGGTTTGTGGCTGTAACCTGCTACCCTCTTTGATTGTTTCCAGGCAAACCACTCACATGCACACACTTACTTTGTGCGCGCTCTCATACACATGCACACAGATGCACGCACACACACACACACATACAGTATGTCTCCCCTTTAACAGGTGTGGACTCCTGATGATTCGTTTTCAGTAGAAGGAGCAGTTTGTCTTCTGTTTGTTTCAGTTGTGTTCGTCTGTTTTCTCTGTTTGTCCATCTCTCTTTTTCCCCCTCCCAACTCCTCCTTTCCCCATTCCCCCTCATCGGGTCTGTTATGTCTGGAAAACGTGGAGGAAACCAACAGAGAGCGTCTTGCTGGGAAAACAAACTTTATTACAGAAGCCAATTATGGTGGTAAAGAATATTGGTGGTTTGGAGGCTGAGCGCTAAAGAAGAGAGCCAAAAGAGGCTGTAAAATGGCTGTCCATCATGTTTATATGTTCGGCATGATGACGCCGCCGCTTGGTGACATCATCACACCGACTCTTACCAAACTTGTGGTTTCAGAACACCACATTCACCGCCCCTTGGAAAAGCAGAACAACACATTTAGCCGAATTGACCCTCCCCAATTTGGAACAGCGAAACTCCAAAACTAGCTAGGGCCAGCGGGTAGACTACTGCATGGACCAGCGTGGATGATTGGTTTATTGTGCCACCATTCACTGGCATCCATGCCCCTAGCTAAGCAGCCCTTCTTTTTATTGAGGAAGGCAGTTCAGTTGCAGGGGCCTTGTGGCAAGCCCGTGGACTGGGATCATCTTCTTCAAAACCCCAGTCTGGGTCCCACACCATTCGAGTCGACTCCTATGTAGCCGTGTCATCTGGGGCGGCTGCTCAAACTCCGCAAAGACGGTTGGCGTGCCACACTGAACCATCTGCCAGCTGGAATGTTGCTGGCTCCAGCTGTGCGGTGATCTTGATGGGTGCCGGTAGTGGTGGAGATGGTGTTGAGGCTGACTGCAGGTCTAGTCATTCTGTTCTGCGGACCCGGACCCAGTCCATCACTGTGAGTGGTGCTTTGTTCGGCTGCATTCGGCATTGTGGTTGTGATGGCTTGACTCCCATGTCCGCCATGGGGCATCCACCAGGTTGTGGTGATTCTGCTGCGTCCCATTGGGTCATGGACTCTTCATTCTGCTGCTCAGAGGTCACTCCTGGAGACTGGTGCTGTGCACGGATTTGAAAGTGGTCCGGTGGCTGTACTCTGTTTCACTGAATCGCGGACCCTTCATCCTGCAGCTCAGCGGCGGCTCCTGGAGGTTGATGCCGGGCAAGGATTCGGAAGGCGTCCGGTGGTTCTGCTGAGTTTTGTTGGGTCACAGACTCTTTATCCTGCAGCTCAACAGTGGCTCCTGGAGGCTGGTGCCCCTCCTCCCAGCGGTGCTCCTCCTATGACGACGGGATGGCTGGACCCTCTTCATCGTCGTCGTCTGGGTGTGTTGCATCCCACTGTCCACCACAGACCTGTGACAGATATTGTTTTTAGTTCTGCCAGGATGCCCAGTTTCACCCTCCACGCCCTTGGAAGGGCGGGGTTGCTGGTTGAGTAGCCAATGGGCTGACCCATGAGACAGATAGTACCGGTTTTCATGGTTTTCCGGTAGCAAGTAAACCAATGCCTGACCTGACATGTAAAAACATGTCATGTTGTTTTATTTCATTTTATTGTTAAAAAGAAGTCAATACAGATTTATCCATCCATCCATCCATCTTCTACCGCTTAATCCTTTCGGGTCGCGGAGGGGCTGGAGCCTATCCCAGCATCTTTGGGCGAGAGGCAGGGTCCACCCTGGACAGATCGCCAGTCCATCGCAGGGCCAACACAGAGAGACAGACAACCATTCACTCTCGCATCCATACCTAAGGACAATTTAGAATCCCCAGTTTTGATGCCAATTAACCTAACTTGCATGTTTTTGGCATGTGGGAGGAAACCGGAGTGCCCGGAGTAAACCCACGCAGACATGGGGAGAACATGCAAACTCCACACAGAAGGGTCACCTATGGTCTGGGGGTGGGATCGAACCCATAAATACATAAATACATAAATACAGATTTAATGATATGATAATTACGTTTAAAGGAAAAACATTTCGATATTTGACTCACTGATGCTTTTCTGACCCTGTCTGTCGACAGGTCAGGGTTTTTTTTAGTTTAACCCTTGGTTCCATGTTGATTGTCCAGTGGATCCATCCCGTGATTTTGATGGCGAACCTTCACATTAGGATTTAGAGTCACCGAGATGCCTCAAGGACACTGGATCAAATCTGCTGCACTCCTTGGTGTGGTAGGCCCAGTGTCAGCAGACGCCTTCACACTCAGCCCACTACACAATTTCTCCCCCCTGCCCCCAATCATCACACTCACATTACCACCTTTTTTCCTTTGGACTCTGGACACTTAGACGTTTTGTTTTGATATCCCGGGAACTGTGGACTTATTCTTATTGTTTTGACTCTTCTAATATTTTGGACTTCAGTCAACCCATTAAATTTCATTCCTAAAATTGTATTTTGATGCTGAAGTGCTAGAAACTTTCCCTAATTGAATGGTGTTCTACTGGAATTGATACTGATTTTTTACCTGCGGACTGAGAGTCTAGAGATGGAGTATATACTTTTAAAATTGATAAGGTTGCACTCCAAATCCAGGTAAAAAGGGTGCACCTGAAATTAAAATTAAAACTTAAGTTAAATTTGAAACTGAGAAAGGTACCATTTGTTGATCTGGATGTTATATGATTGCCAGCTGTAAAGGTCTTTGTTTTATTTTGCATTCACATTTTTTTTTTAATTTTTTTTTTTACTAAAGGTGGCAAATAGTCAACCTACAATCCTGTTTCTGAGTTTCATTTAAATGCTCCACTATGCTCCAGCAGCCAAACCTACCGGTCCAATTGAGTTGCTCGTACTGAGCAATCATTCATTCTTTTTGACGTATCGCAAGGTATAAATACGAGTTACACAGCAAAAGGTATGTTACTTGCTACTCTATCTATCTATCTATCTCATCTGAAGGTGCTAAAAAGCAAGTGAAGAGCACGGAAACTAACAGGTAGATTCCTGAAGCTAAGCTGCTGTTAGCCTCTGATGGCTATCCGTGTCATCTTAACAGCTTTCTTTCTGCTGGGATGGATGACCATAGTTGATAAGCTAAGGTTGCTGTCACGAGTCAGTGCACTGGACAATGTTTAATTTGTGTGTGAAATGACAATAGCCCTGTTGTGTAATTTTGCTTAATTATGAGCCTTGTCAGTGAACTATACAGGTGAAGAAAGGAGGGGAAAAAACTCAGAAAAAACAGAGCTGAATGGGTCAATAAAGTGTGATGCTGATTTAAGGTCAAAGTGCCCGATCCTACATTCTAAACATGAACATTACAGATAAACTACAGAAGAACAACAGGTTTCATTTTGAGGTGAAGTATGTGTGTGTAACAGTCTCACCTTCTCCTCAGAGACTCTGTTCTTTCTGTGATCTGGGGGAAAAGAACAGTCATGAATAAAACCTGACACTGATGAAACTTTTGCTCCAATAGGGGTTCAACACTATCTTTTCATACAGAACAGAAAAAAATATAATTTCTTCTTTTTTCTATCAAATTATGGACATAATCTCAATGTAAAAAAAAAACAGAATTTATCATAAACCCTAAAGAACTTCACAAAACTGGAAACTATTGCTGTATTCAAACTTTAGATTGTCCAGCTATTCATTCAAGTCCGAGTCCATGGTCCTCAGCCGGAAAAAGGTGGATTGCCCTCTCTGGGTTGGGGACAGGCTCCTGCCCCAAGTGGAGGAGTTTAAGTATCTCAGGGTCTTATTCACGAGTGAGGGGAGAATGGAGCGAGAGACTGACAGACGGATCGGAGCAGCATCTACAGTGATGCGGACGTTGTACTGGTCTGTTGTGGTGAAGAGGGAGCTGAGTTCTAAGGCAAAGCTGTCGATTTACCAGTCAATCTATGTTCCTACCCTCACCTATGGTCACGAGCTTTGGGTAATGACCGAAGGAACGAGATTGCTGATACAAGCGGCTGAAATGAGCTTTCTCCGTAGGATTGCTGGACTCACCCTCAGAGATAGGGTGAGGAGCTCAGTCATCCGGGAGAGGCTCAGAGTAGAACCGCTGCTCCTCTACATTGAAAGGAGTCAGTTGAGGTGGTATGGGCATCTGATCAGGATGCCTCCTGGATGCCTCCCTCTTGAGGTGTTTCGGGCACATCTCACTGGGAGGAGACCCCGGGGCAGACCCAGGACTCGTTGGAGAGACGACGTCTCCCAGCTGGCTTGGGAACACCTTGGTATCCTCTCTGAAGAGCTGGAGCAGGTGGCTGGGGAGAGGGAAGTCTGGGCTTCTCTGCTTGAGCTGCTGCCTCTGTGATCAGGACCTCCGGAAAAGCAGTAGAAGATGGATGGGTGGATGGATGGATGGACGTATTCATTCATGACACTGGTATTTGGCCTTCACATATGGTATATTTACTTTAGATACTGCTTGATTTTAATGAAGGTAAATCCACAACAGCACACATACGTCAGGCCAACGTTGGCAAGTTTACATGGCGAGTAGATCTTACAGAGGTCATTTGGACATTGGCTAGACACTGTCTAGAAGTTGGCAGCAGGCCAGCAAAATTACGTGACAAAAATTGCAAATATGAAAGAGAAGCCACATTTCTCTTAACACACTGGCACTCAACACAATATTCAGATGTTGGTTTTGGACTGCTGCCAAAGATTCAGAGTCCCAAAAAGTGGTTTTTGGGATACCCTGAATACCAGAAACTCACAAGCAACAACATGTTTTACTGTGTTTGTAATACAGCTGCAGTTGCCTTGAGTGGGATCCATAATTCCCAGCGTGGAGGTCAGTGTTCATTTGAATTCAACTTTATTTATATAGCACCGTTTCACAACAACAGTCATCTCATAGCACTGTAAAAGTGTCAGAAGAACTGCTTTAGAAGGCAGTTGTGCTTTCTTAGTTGGACCCAAGAGTGCAGGCAGGACTCGGTGCAATAATGATTTATTAACAAAACAAAAATGAACAAACAAAAAGCATCTCAGGGGCTTTCAAATAGAAGTAACACTGAAGACTCACAAACAGATGATGAAGAGTGTTAAATAACAAATGATGCCACAATAACACAAACTCAGACTGACATATATATACAGTATATGTATATATATATAGGGAACTGATAATGAACTAACATAGGACAGCTGGGACTAATTAGGAGATAATAGGGGCACAGCTACAAAAAGGATGGGTGGGGCTGTGCAGACAATGGACCCTGGGAGAACCACAGAGGACACACAATGGAAGTAATAATCATATTGAGCCAAATCAGGGAGAAAACATATCTGAACAAAGAATTGAGGATAACCCAACAAACTAAAGATAACAGAATTGCCCAAGCATTTCAATCAATCAATCAATCAATCTTTATTTCGGATAGATTAATAGTACAGATTAAAAGAAACAGAATAATATAACAAAGGAGGAAAGAAAATCCAACAAGGTCATATTAGACAATAACTCCTCTGATTATACAGTTCAACATAAGTTATCCGAAATGGGTGATGGCTGAAGTCGCAGCTTATATTGCCCACCCATATTCCATCCAAGAATTCAAAAGAAAAACAAACAAGAGCGATTACAATTCAGAACAAAGCTAAGACAAAATGTGACAAAAAAAAAAACTAAGCTACAACACAGCGCAGACTGGATATGAAAATCCTTATGTGATTTTACATGTCATCTTGTATATATGTTTGGAGTATTTCTTCCTTCAGTTTTTCTTTAAATTGTCCAAGTGTTGTACATGATTTTAATTCAGGTCCAAAATCGTTCCATAATCTGACTCCTTGCACTGAAACACAGTGTTGCTTGGTGGTAGTTCTCACTGAAGGTTTTTGAAATCTACATGTTCCTCTGAAATGATATTGCTTCTCCCTTATTTGGAACAGCTTTTGGATATTTGCGGGCAGTGATAGATTCTTCACTTTTAACATTATTACTGCAGTTTTAAAGTCAACCAGATCTTTCAACTTGACAGCTTTTAATTTAAGAAAAAGTGGGTTTGTTGGTTCCCTGTAAGCAGCTTTGTTTATTATTCTAATAGCTCTCTTCTGAAGCATAAAGACTGGATATATGTTTGTTTTATATGTATTTCCCCATACTTCAGTGCAATATGTCATGTATGGGAGTATTAATGAATGATACAAGGTATATAGTGTGGGTTGATTCAGCAAATATTTCACTCTGTGTAGTATTGCAATTGATTTGGATATTTTACCTTTAATATAATTAATATGTGACTTCCAACACAGTTTATTATCAATTATTACACCAAGAAATTTAGTTCCGGATACCCTTTCAATCGCTACACCATTTACACTGAGTTTAGATACTAAGTTGTTGTGATGGTTGTTAAAATCTATAAATTTTGTCTTACTTAAATTGAGCGTTAATTTGTTTGAATCAAACCACAGTTTAAGCTTTCCTAATTCCTTTCTGAGTGTATCCAAAAGTTGTTCGAAATTGCTTCCACTGCATAATAAATTAGTGTCATCGGCAAACAATACTAAATCCATTTTTTCTGAAACTTTACATATATCATTTATATACATATTGAATAACAATGGCCCCAAAACTGAACCCTGTGGGACTCCACAAGCAACCTTCAGTAACTGTGAGTTTTTGTTACCAACACATACATACTGATATCTATTCTTTAAGTAACTACATAACCAGGACAGTGCTACCCCCTAATACCACAATTTTGTAGTTTCTTTAATAATAAATTATGATCCACTGTATGAAATGCTTTTTTTAAGATCCAGGAATACCCCAACTGAATACTCTTTATTTTCAACGGCAGTTGATATTTTTTCTATAAATTCCATTAGAGTAAATGCAGTTGTCCTCTTGTGTTTGAACCCATATTGCTGCTCACACAAAAAATTCTTCAGTATGAAGTTGTCAGTTCTCTCACAGAATATTTTTTCCAAGTACCTTGGAAAATTGCGGCAATAGTGAAAGAGGTCTATAGTTTGAAAGTTCCCCTCTGTCATGCGTCTTGTGTATCAGAATTACTTTAGCTATTTTCATTGCATTGGGAAATATACCTGTTTGGAGAGACAGGTTACAGATATACGTCAGTGGTTTCACTAAGCATTCAATAATAGTTTTGACTAAGAGCATGTCAATACCATCACAATCCGTAGATGTCTTACTTTTAAACGATTAACAATTTCAATGACCTCTCTCTCGTCTGTGTTCTTTATGAAAATGGAGTCTTTTATTGCAGTGTTTTTGCTTATTGTATCACCTGTGGGTGCCGTAATGGGTATTTCTCGAGCCAAATTAGGACCAATGTTAACAAAAAAGTTATTAAATTCATCTGCAGGTGAAGCTGCATTCACACTCTGAGTCGTTTTATTATTTTTTGAAAAATTGGTTGGGTAGCTTGTATTTCTGTTTTTATTTCCAAGAATATTGTTAAGTATTGTCCATGTATTTTTAATATTGTCTCTGTTTTTCTCCAGTTCTTTACTGTAATAGTCTCTTTTACTACATCTCATTATATATGTTAACTTATTTTTGTATGTTTTATACCGCTGCTCTGCTTCTTTTGTCCTTTTCTTAGGAAAGCTTTATATAATAAATTTTTCTTTTTACATGCCTTTTGTAATCTTTTGGTTAACCATGGCTTATCGACAGATTTATGTTTAAGCTTTTTCTTTACTAATGGACAATTTTTTTCATAAAGAGTAGTTACAATGTTCATAAATGTGTCATAGGCTTCATTTACATCTGATACATAGACTTTTGTCCAGTCCTGCTTCAGCAAGTCTTCTTTAAAAGAACTGATTGCATTTTGTGATTTGTATCTGAACGATTTTAAAATTTTTTCTGTATTGGCCCCCGTGTGGCCATGGATAAGTGCAGAGGTTGGCAAATGGTCACTTACATCATTTATCAATAATCCACTTTCTATTTTCTTATCAATAATATTAACAAACAGGTTGTCAATAAGTGTAGCAGTGTGAACTGTGATTCTACTGGGATGTGTTATTGTGGGATATAGACTCATGCTGTACATAGAATTCATGAACTCTGTAATTACATTTTGTTGATATGGATTTAGTAAATCAATATTGAAATCTCCACAAATTACTACCATTTTCTTACTAGTAATATTATTGTACAGCTCGACTAATTTATCTCTGAATGTCTCAATGCAAGTTCCCGGCATTCTATATATACAATTTATAATTAGATTTTTTGTTTTATCTTGGTCAATCTCAACAGTAACACATTCCAAAATCCCTGGTAGTGCAAAGGACATTCCATTTACAAGCTTACACCTATACAGGTCATCAATATACAGTGCAACACCACCACCCTTTTTTTGAGATCTGTTAATATGAAACATCTGATATCCCTCTATTGCCATCAGGGGAGCCTGCTCTTCATTAAGCCAAGTTTCAGAGACTGCGATGGCTGTAAATTTTCTGTCTAGCTGTTTTAAATAGTCCTGAATCTGTGGAAAGTTTTCGTTAAGACTTCTGCTGTTGAAGTGTATTATTGATAGTTTACCATCTAGTTGCACTTGACTTTTGAATTGCTTTTCAGTGTAATATTCACAGTGATTATGAATATTATTGAAAAAGTGGTTATCAGGATCAATATCATTCTCCATCTCTTGTAGTTTATGTTCAGCATAATAGCATATTTTCAGGGTTTGAATTTCCTCACTCTGTGTCAAATGACTTCCTCCAACTGGGGATAATTGATGTCTACTCAAGTCAGTCATAAGTTTTTTTGTTTGTTTTGTTTATTTTTTTTTTAAAAGTACATTGACATGGTATGTCAAAAGAACTATTCTTGCCGTGTATGTGGATATGGATTTTTATAGTCTCTTAATTTTCTTAATCAGTGTTCATCTGTATTTATTTAAGTCAGTAATCTCTGTGATTAGTATACCCTTTGCTTCCTCAGGTGTTCCATTTAGTTTGATCCAAACTCTACAATTTCTTGTGCATGTTGCCTGTATCTTATTTTGTTTTTTCAGCATCTGTACTTGCCGTGCTATTTCAGCATTAGTTTTTGTTAGATGTTCATTTAGGTAAACTTCTGTTCCCCGTAGCTTTCTGGCCTGCTTCAGTATGTCATTCTTTACCCTTCTGTTCACAAAACGCATCACAATTGATTTCTTTGTTTTATTATCCTTTCTGGGTAAAGCATGACAGGCTGAACATTGGACAGCCAGACATTTCAGCCAACATTGGACAGCCAGACATTTCAAAAGTAATAGAAAGGAAGGACAGAATGTCCAGACCATAACAGTGCCCCCAAGGGCAGATTCCAGATGCTCCAAAACAAAACAAAAAAATACCCCAAGTCCAACAGCCACCAGATGGATGAACATGGTAAATTGGCTGGCCTGCCACAATCCATAAGCCACCAGCCTATTGCACAGAGAACAACACAGAGGCTTTAAATTCAGGCGATATTGGCATGAAAACTTTACTCTCTGAAAGTTTAATCTCTGGAGAAGCAAACATGGAAATCTTGTATTCAGGAGAAGACGCGGAACCCCTACACTCAGAGGATGACAATATGGAATTTTTAACCTTGGGGGATATCATTGGAACCTATAACCTCAGGAGCTGATAACATGAAACTTTTAACCCGGTGGGGGGGGGGGGGGCATGGACCCGGTAACTTCAGGAAGTAATGGTATGGACACTTTGAACTTGGAAGATAATGGAAACATGGAAACTTTACACTCCAAAGATAGCAACATAGGCACTGTAAACTTATGAGGTGACCGAATGGGCACTTTAAACTCAGGAGGTAATGACAATACAGAAACTTGAATCACAGGAGAGAATGAAAACATGAGATTTCCTTGTGCTAGAGATAACATACAGTAGATGTTATAAACATATGTACCTCTAGCTCAAAAGAAAATAACATGGGAGTTTTAAACTCGGGAGATGACATTGGGACTCTTTCCTCTTGAGACCACAAAGGAGCCTTTTGACCTGGTGGCCACAAAGGAACTGTTTGCTCTGAATACAACAACATAGGAGCCTTTTGCTCTAAAGGTAACAATATGGGAGCCTTTTGCTCTGAAAATGACAACATAGGAGCTTTTTGTTCTGAACATAACAATATGGGAGCTCTTTACTCTAAAGATAAAAACACGGGAGGTTTCTGCCTTGAAGATAATAACATGGGAGCCTTCTGCTCCTAAGATAACAAAGGAGTTTTTGGCTCTGAAAATAACAGTATAGGAACTTTTAACTCCAGATACCCCAACATAGGAATTTTTAGCTCTGGAGGCACCAATATAGGAGCTTTCCACTCAGGGGTCAACAATACAGGAGTTTTTATTTCAGAGGATAGAACCTGAGTAGCCTGTGGTGCAGGGGCCAACAGCAGCTGAGGAGCAGCAACCCCAGGTGGCAAAGGTGGGGTGGGATGCTCTGACGGCCCAAGTGGAGCAGACTGCTCTGCCGGCCCAGGTGGAGCAAACTGCTCAATGCCTTGGGCAACAGGTAGAGGTCTCCTAACCTCTTGGACAACCTGTGGAAGTCTCCTGATCTCTTGAACAAAGGGTGGAGCAGATGGCTCACCCTCCTGGATGACAGGGGTAGTAGACTGCTCTGATGACGGTGATGATGGAGCGGCATGCTCCAACAATGGAGATGATGGAGTGGCATGCTCCAATGACGGCAACGATGGAGCATGGTGTAGTGTTGTTCTTGGGACTCATTATGGTGTAACACAGGTGGTGCCATCACCCGGAGTATAAGAGGGCTGTGCAGGAGAGGGCCGGTCTCTTTGACCACCTCTCAGCGTAGTGGGAGCATCTCTGTATGAACAGTGAGTCTGTAATAAAGTCCTGTGTAGTTCACCACTCGCATCATCATTGTTCCACGTTTTATAGACATAACATTTGTCATCAAGGATAAAGTTATGGATGCTGGCGTGTCTTCAATTTGGCCATTTTTGGAGTCTCCGGGACAGCCTCCGGTTCCTTAGGCGAGATGGTTCACCGCATTTCAGAATTACTTGGTGGCACTAAACGTTGGTGAACTGAAGAAGGTACGGACACGGGCAATTTTGGTCCACAGTTTAGGTATGGAAGGACAGTGTTTCCTTGCTACCTTGGGTAGCAAGGAAACACCTTACTCAAAAAGCCCTTACTCAAAAAGCCAACACTAGATCCAGGAGCTTTAGCTAACTATAGACCAATCTCTAATCTCCCTTTCATTTCAAAAATCTTAGAAAGAGTTGTTGCTGCACAATTATTTGACCACCTGCAGGGAAATGGTTTACTTGAAGAGTTTCAATCTGGGTTTAGAATCCATCATAGTACTGAAACAGCCTTAGCGAAGGTCACTAACGACCTCCTCATTGCATCTGATAATGGACTAGTTTCTGTACTTGTCCTTTTAGACCTTAGTGCAGCTTTTGATACTATCGATCATAATATTCTACTTGATAGATTAGAACACTATGTTGGACTTAATGGAACTTCGTTGCAATGGTTTAGATCTTATTTATCTGATAGGTTCCAGTTTGTTCATGTAAATAATGAGTTTTCTTTCAACTCAAAGCTTAGTCATGGAGTTCCACAGGGATCTGTGCTAGGCCCTACTCTTTTTAGTTTATATATGCTTCCGTTAGGCAACATTATTAGAAAGCACTGTATACATTTTCATTGTTATGCAGATGACACACAATTATACCTGTCAATGAAGCCAGATGATAGTAATCAATTAGCCAAGTTAGAAGCCTGTCTTAAGGAAATCAAAGCTTGGATGACTTGTAATTTCCTGCTATTAAATTCAGATAAGACTGAAGTCATTCTTGTTGGTCCAAAAAACCTTAGAAATTCCTTTCCAAATCAAACTTTCAGTTTGGATGCGGTTACTCTTTCTCTTAATAGCTCTGTGAGGAACCTTGGAGTTATTTTTGATCAGGATTTGCCCTTCAATTCACATATTAAATTTGTTTCTAAGACTGCCTTCTATCATTTGCGTAATATTGCCAAGATTAGGAGCATCTTGTCTCAGAGTGATGCTGAGAAACTGATCCACGCTTTTGTTAGCTCGAGATTAGATTATTGTAATTCTTTATTATCAGGCTGTCCTAAAACATCTTTAAAAAGTCTTCAGCTGATCCAAAATGCTGCAGCAAGAGTTTTAACAGGTACTAGAAAGAGAGATCATATCTCTCCGGTTCTGGCCTCCCTTCATTGGCTTCCCATAGAGTTTAGAATTAAGTTTAAAATCCTTCTTCTTACTTACAAAGCTCTAAACAATCTGGCTCCTTTTTATTTAAAAGATTTGATACTACCGTATTATCCTAACAGAGCACTACGCTCCCAAAATGCAGGATTACTTGTAATACCTAGAATCTCCAAAAGTACAATGGGAGGCAGAGCCTTCAGCTATCAAGCTCCTCTCCTGTGGAATCAGCTGCCAATCTGGATTCGGGAGTCAGACTCGATCTCTGTTTTTAAGAATAGGGCTAAAACCTACCTTTTTGATATAGCCTACAATTAGGGAGGGATCATGTGTTTCTGAACCCTCCCTTAGTTATGCTGCTAATAGGTTTAGTCAGCCAGGGGACCTCCAGTAATGCACTGGGCCTCACTCCTTTCCTCACTCTCTATGAAATATTTTTTTTTTTTTTGCTGGTCATTAACATCTGTTTGTTCTCTCCCATAGATTGAGTCCCCATCGTGCTGTTTGCTCTCTACATGTCTGTTCTTTTCTTCTTCTCTATCCCCTCACCCCCCAGCCAGTTGCAGCAGATGACTGCCCCTCCCTGAGCCTGGTTCTGCTGGAGGTTTCTTCCTGTTAAAAGGGAGTTTTTCCTCTCCACCGTCGCCAAGTGCTTGCTCACAGGGGATCGCCTGATTGCTGGGGTCTTTCTGCAACTGTGGGGGTTCCCCCCTACAGTTGATAGTGCTATGAGATGACTGTTGTTGTGAAATGGCGCTATATAAATAAAGTTGAATTGAATTGAATTGAATTGGGTGCTAGCGATAGCTTTGACAACGTGGTTGAACTAATGGCGCGACATTTTCGCACGCCTTCAAACGTCATTGTCCGGAGGATCCAGTTTCGGCAGCTCCACCAGTGAATCGGCGAGTCAGTACACCATTATGTTGTGGACCTGCGGCAACTGGCTGGAGACTGCCATTTTGGTGAATTGGAGGGTGAGATGGTCCGCGGCCAGTTGGTGGAGCACATGCTTTGCTCGTCAGCACTGTCGAGACTCCTCACGTACTCCAGCGAACTGACATTAGCCATGGCTGTGGAGATAACTCAACAATGTGAAGCAGCAGACAAATTATCACGCAACCTCGGTAAGACAGCTGTGCTACACCGCTCTGACTTACAATCAGCGGTGCAGGCTGTGGACCCGGACAGCGAAGATACTGAACAGGAGGAATGTGCTACAGCTGTGAAGATGAGGTCCGCTCCGGGATTGCCCAGATGTTTGGGTTTTGGGTCCACTAAGCACCGGTATCAGGCTAGAGAGAGTCCGGAAAGAGGTAAACGCTATGGCAAGTGTGGACTCCTGCATCACTTTGCCAGGGCCTGTAGTAGATTCGAGGGTGGGGAATGGCAACACAAAGCGGATACCCCAGCTCCAACTTCCATGGTTATTCACACCGTCTCTCCAGACACCGACAGCAGTACATACTGTATGGTGAAATTGGACGGAGTGGAAGTACCGCTGCTGACTGACATGGGTGCAGTGAGGTCTGTGTTGAGTTGGCCCACCATGAGGAGTTTCTTCCCATACTATTGAGTGAGAGGTCATTCGGCACTATTGAGTGGTTATGGAGAAAACAGGCTGTCCATTGTGGGTTCAGTGGAGCTTACAGCACGATACAAGTCAGTGGTGGTCACCAACCTGAAGATTATAGTGACTGCCAGTGGCGAGAATGTAATGGGCTGTGACCTCTTTTGTGGACTGGGTTTCACCATCACCAGCAGCATTGGAGAGGAGTGGTCGGGCCGTGGCTTGTGGAACCGACCTGTGACACAAGTGGTGGATGGTGCTGTATGGGACTAATCTTGGCCTAGTATTCTGGGAGGTGAGCAGGACCAACCCCACCCAGGGCCATCGCGGGAGGGTTCCTGCGCCAGAGCCCAAGTTGCCCTAGCTGAGGGAACTGGGCGGCACGGTGGGATGCCTGTGACGGCAGGTGGAGCTGAGTGGCTGGCCCATCCTGTTTCCGGAGTTCGGCTGGGAGGTACCGAGAAACAGGGGGTCACAACGACTTCGCCAGCATCGCAAATGAAAGAGAGCGGGGCGGGACCGGCTGGCACGGTGAAACAACGTGCCACTCAGGAACACTGGAAGCCGAGTCGGGCTCCTCTGGGGGTCGCTGATGTGGTCTGGCCCAGAGAGGAGGCCCGATCCAGAGGGGTTCACAGGAAGCGGAAACAACAGGATGACCAGTGGTGGCTGCATGTGGTGGCTGTTACGGAGGATGACTACCTTCAGCTGTCTGATGGTACATTGAGGCAATCCAACGAGCTGCGGTGCATCTATGATGAGGGGGAGGTGTCTCAACACCACTGTGGGTCATTTCTGAGCACCTGACGGGTCTCCAGGGGGTGGGCTCTCTACTGTGACTGACTGATAATGGGGGGGGGGGCAATGTGTTTAATGTATGTTGTTGGTTTATATTGCCCAGGCTGAAACAATTATGCATGGTGTTGGAATGAATATTATTCATGTTGTTTATTGAGTTGATAAATAGATGTATAACCTGTTTGTATATATGTTTATTAGAATAATGGGATTGCTTTATGTTTTATATTAGGAACACCGTGACCTTTTTATTTTACGGAAAATATATTAGCAAAGACGCCAGAATAGTCTGTCTAGCCGTGTGGGGGTGGAACAGTAGTCCACCTGTTCTCCTCTAGCCTTGGTCATTTTGTGTGAATGTTATAGGCTCTGATATATTTTGTTTACTGTTAGTGCATAATTCAGGTTCCAAATTGGGGAGGGCCTTTATTGTATGTGTGTTTATGGACCTTTTGAGGGGGTGCAGTGTGGTTCTTAGGACTCATTATGGTGTAACACAAGTGGTGACGTCACCTGGAGTATAAGAGGGCTGTGGGGAAGAGGGGTGGTCTCTTCGACCACCTCTCAGCCTAGCAGGAGTGTCTCTGTATGAACAGTGAGTCTGCAATAAAGTCCTGTGTAGTTCACCAGTCGCCTCATCATTGTTCCACATTTTATAGACATAACACGTGGTCCTCCTGTGGCTCAATCCTAGACACGGCCGCCTCGGACGACGGAGAAAAACAGGTCAGTGAGGCGACACCACAGTCATAAACAGCAGAGACTACTGGACTGTGCGCTTTGGTCCCCTCACCAGGAGCAAGGCAAGTCTTTTCAAAAATAATGGTAAAACATAAATGAAAAGGTACTTGCCTTAACTCCTGGTCTCGTGCTGCGAGTGTGAAAACCTCAGGATGTTCTGCAGGAGAGAGGGATGGTGGAGTTGGTACTGGAGCTGAGGAGCGATGAGGAGGTGGCACTGGAGCCGCGAGGCACCGTGGAGCTGGTACTAGTGCTGGTAGGTGCCGTGGGGCTCGTAATGGAGCTGAGGAATGACGAGGAACTCTGATGGCCCAGGTTGAGCAGACTGCTCAATGCATTGGGCAATGGGTGTAGGTCTCCTGACCTCCTGAACAACCCGTGGAGGTCTCCTGACCTCTTGGACAAAGGGTTGAGGTCTTCTGACCTCTTGGATGAAGGGTGAAGCAGATGGATCGCCGCAGGATGATGGGGGAATGGACTGCTCTGATGATGGTCATGATGGAGCGGCATGGTCTGACGATGGAGATGATGGAGCGTCATGCTTCGATGACAGCGATGATGGAGCGTGGGCCTCCTGCAGCTCCATCCTCAACATGGCCACCTCGGACAATGGAGGAAAACAGGAGGTCAGTGAGGCGACACCACAGTCATAAGCAGCAGAGACTGGAGGGGAGTGTGCTTGGGTCACCCTACACAAGTCTTTTCAGAAATAGTAGTAAAAAGAGAGAGAGAACAGCAGCAACAGAAGGGGAGGAAGAGAGGGCTGATGGAACAGCCGATGAAGAGAAATACTGAAGTGAAGAGGAGTTTGCTGCTGGGGCTTTCCAGAGCGGCGAAGGAAGAGCCACTGGGGGAATGAAGCTGAATTCCCCCTCTACTGCCACTGATGTTGCCACTGCCGCTGGGACTGCCACAGGTAAACCAGATGAAATGCTCTGTGTGGCAGAGGAATTCATCTGGTGGTGTGCAGCTGGATAGTGGCAGGGAGCTGGCGTTGGAGCTGTGGGCATTGGAGGCTCAGCTGGTGGAGCAGTGGTGGAACACCAGGAGGAGCGGCGTCTCACAGAGCCTCCTTTCCAACCCGGACTGCCGCGCACCCTGCAGGTCCCGCCTTACTCCAGAGGGACGGAGGCAATGGCAGCAGACAGCGGGTTGTGGAGAACAGGCTGTAAGGCTGGTAACGGAGGGAGAGGAGGGAGTGCCAGTCTCTTGATCCGGGGGTCAGAGTGCAAACTCAGTCTACCTGTCATCAAGTTCACTACTCCAACCCAACAATCCGAAGCGTCCTCCGAGGAAGAGCTGCTTCGAGCGGCAGTCACCAGATCCCAGTGTTGCGGCCACTACCTCTGGCCTGTTGCGGCTTCACTTCCACCTCCTTTTGCCGGGCTCGCTTGCTGAGTTTGTGCCTGTTGGGTCCCTTGTAGGTGGCATCATTCTGTCAGAAAAAACTGCTTTGGAATGAAGTTTTTTTCTCTTAGTGGGACCCAAGAGCACAGGCAGGACTCGGTGCAATAATGATTTATTAACAAAACAAAAATGAACAAACAAAAAGCAGCTATGGGGTTGTCAAACACAAATAATACTAAAGACTTACAAACAATGGAGAGAGTAAACCAGCAAATGACGCCACAATAACACAAACTTAGACTGACAAATATATAGGGAACAAATAATGAACTAACATAGGACAAGTCGGACTTATTAGGCAATAATGGGTGCAGCAACAAACAGGACGGGCAAGGCTGTGCAGACAGTAGACACTGGGAGAAGCACAGAGGACATACAATGCAAGTAATCATCATAATAAACCAAATCAGGCAGAAAAAAAATAACTGTTCAAAGAACTGAGGATAACCCAACAAATTAATGATAACAGAAATGTGCGAACATTTCAAAAATGACAGGAAGTAAATACATAGTGTCCAGATCATAACACAAACTGGAGGTGAAACCCCCACAATTGCAGAGAGACCCCAGCAATCAGGTGACCCCCTGTGAGCAGAACTTGGAGACAGTGGAGATAAAAAAAAACTAGCAGAAAGAAACCTCCAGCAGAACCAGGCTCAGGGAGGGGCAGTCATCTGCTGTGACTGGCTGGGGGTGAGGGTATAGAGAAGAAGAAGAAAAGAACAGACATGTAGAAAGCAAACAGCATGATGGGAACTCAATCTATGGGACAGAATAAACAGATGTTAATGACCAGTAAAAATATTTCATTGAGAGTGAAGAAAGGAGTGAAACTCAGTTTATTGATGAAGGTCCCCCGGCTGTCTAAACCTATGAGCACCATAACTAAGGGAGGGTTCAGGGGCACATGATCCCTCCCTAACTAAAGGCTATATCAAAAAAGAAGGTTTTAACCCTATTCTTAAAAACAGAGTTTGAGTCTAACTCCCAAATCCAGATTGGCAGCTGGTTCCAAAGGAGAGGAGCTTGATAACTGAATGTTCTGCCTCCCATTGTACTTTTGGAGTTTCTAGGTATTACAAGTAATCCTGCATTTTAGGAGTGTAATGCTCTCTTACGATGATAAGGTAGTGTCAGCTCTTTTAAGTAACAAGGGGCCTGATTGTTTAGAGCTTTGTAAGTGAGAAGAAGGATTTTAAACTTAATTCTAAACTCTATGGGAAGCCAAAGAAGGGAGGCCAGAACCAGAGAGATGTGATCTCTCTTTCTAGTACCTGTTAAAACGCTTGCTGCAGCATTTTGGATCAGCTGAAGACTTTTTAAAGATGTTTTCGGACAGCCTGATAATCAAGAGTTACAATCATCTAATCTAGAGATAACAAAAGTCTGGATAAGTTTCTTAGCATCACTCTGGACCAACTAGAATGATTTCAGTCTTATCTGAATTTAACAGCAAGAAATTACAAGTCATCCAAGCTCTGATTTCCTTAAGACAAGTCTCTAATTTGGCTAACTGATTACTGTCATCTGGCTTCATCTGGCGTCATTGACAAATATAATTGTGTCATTTGGATAACAATGAAAATGTATGCAGTTCTTTCTAATAATAGTGCCTAACAGAAGTACATATAAACTAAAAAGTAGGGCCTAGCACAGACCCCTGTGGAACTCTGTGGTTGAGCTTTGAATTTGAAGAAAACTCATTATTGACATGAACAAACTGGAACCTATCAGATAAAAAAGATTTACACTACAGCAAAATAATTCCATCAAGGGTAATTGAGACAATTAAGGAAGCTTAAAAAAATTCTACATGGGCATGGAACTGCAAAATTTGGGTAAAAGAAAAAGAAGGATCAAATGCTATACAAATAAGAAACACAAAAGAATTGGATAAATACAAATGATTTACTATGTAAGGGCTATGATTAACTATTGCTTTTCTTATTTTGTAATGACAAACATGGCATAGTATATCAGTTCATTTATTGTGTTTGTTTATGATTCATTTTTTAGTTATTTTTTTTTCTTTTCTCTGATGGATAATTTGATCAACACATTTGGAGATAATTTACCACAAAGGATTGTTGATTCTGTTAACCTAGAACTGAAAACATTTGAATACACTGAACATAACTCAAAGGACATGGAATGTGATATTGATCCGGAAAACAACTTTTTCTCCAGTTTGAATGATAACTGCTGCTATTATTCAGATCAACAGTTTAACAAGGACATCAAGATAAAACATAGACTATCTGTTATTCACTTTAAAAGTGGAAGTCTGTATGCAAATTTTAATAAAAATCAAGGAATATTTAAGACAGTTTTCTCATCCATTTAAAATAGTCGCCATAACGACAACCTGGATCAATCCTGAGAACAGTGTGAACTTTGAATTGAATGGATATGAACTGTACTATAAGAAGAGAGAGAACAAATGTGGAGGAGGTGGCCTTGTACATTGATAAAAATCTTCAGTTCAAAGTGGTAGAGATCATGACAACTTCGACTGGAGGTTTACAAGAATGTTTGACTATTGAAATTTGTAGAGAAAAAAGAATGTGTTGTTTGCTGCATATATAGAACACCTGGGTCACAAATTTAATTTTTTAAGGGATGGATGGAAGAATCATTCGCTGTGTCACGTCAAAAGATCACGTTTATTTGTAGTGTTTTCTATATAGATCTGTTAAACCAAAATAACCATAAACCCACTGAAGAATTTATTAATACAATGTATAGTCTAGGTCTTTATCCTAAGATCACCAAACCCAGCAGAATTACATCTCTTTGTGCTACACTCATTGATAACATCTTTTCAAATAATATGGATAATAACACAAAAAGTGGATTATTAATCAACAATATCAGTGACCAACTGCCAATATTCACATTTTTTGAAAATGAATACAGGAAAGAAAAACAAAAAACAGCATTTACGTACAGACAAGTGAGGAGTGAAGAATCATTGAATACTCTAAAAAATGACTGAGCAAAACAGAACTTGGAAGAACTATATAATGAAGAAGACACAGAAAAAAACATATGAAATATTTTTAAGAATATTTAAATTACTAGATGCTAAAAAATTTCCAATAAAAAAAGTCTATAAGAAGCAAAAATATACAGACAGTCCATGGATCACCAAAGGGATTAAAATTTGCCTGCAAAAAGAAAAATATGTTGTTTAGAGAATTCATAAGACATAGAACTAAGGAGGTAGAAAAAGAGATGTAAAAAATATAAAAATAAGTTAACTAATATTATGAGAATAAGTAAGAAGGAATACTACAGTAAATTAATAGATAACAAAAGCGATCTTAAAGGTATATGGAATATATTAAAGTAATTCAAAATGGAGACAGGCAAGATAGTTATCCTCAATATTTTATAGATAATGATATAAATGTTAATAATATAAATGATGCAGTAAGTAGATTCAATGAATTCTTTGTGAATACTGAACAAAAATTAGCAGAAAAAAATCCCTGATCCATTCATATCTGAAAAGGGGAATAGTAAATTAATCAAAAGAAATCCAAATTCAATGTTTTAAACAGCAGTGGAAGAGAGGGAAATCATTGCGATTTTACATAAATTCAAAAATAAAGTTTCAACTGACTGTGATGACACTGACACGGTAGCTGTTAAAGAGGTTATTGAGAAAATTGCTAAACCACTGAAACACATTTGTAACTTATACTTGGAATTATACCAAGTAAAATGAAAATAGCTAAAGCCATACTTCTATACAAAACTAGAAACAAACACCACTGCACAAACTACAGGCCTGTTTCTCTTCTGTCCCAGTTCTCAAAAACACTGGAAAAACTCTTTAATGACAGGTTAGACAGGTTCGTAGCTAAATACAAATTACTTACAGACAGCCAGTATGGATTTAGAACCAACCACTCTACATCAGCGGCTTTAATGGATGTTACAGAAGAAATGACTAATTCTATGGACAGAAAGAAATGTGCGGTGGGAATATATATTGATTTTAAAAAAGCATTAAATCATGAAGTATTACTTAATAAATTGGAACGATGGGGACTTGGGGGAGTGGTATTGAATTGGGTCAGAAACTATTTAAAAAGTAGACAACAATTTGTGATGATGGGACAACATAAATCTGAGAGTTTGGACAGTGTTTGTGCTGCTCCCCTGGGTAGCGGCCCAGGAGGAGGCAACGTGCATGTGGAAGTTAACTCTCCAACCTGTGATAGGAGAATAGGCAGAACACGTTCCGTGCCGTTATTTTCACACAAAGGAGTTTATTCTTCGTCCTCCAGTGCGTGAGTCTACTCTCTATCACTGTGCGACATGCGCCATCTATTGGTCGGCGTACGGAACTGCACTCAACTCACATGAGTTATAATGGAACCAGGTGGATTACAAATGCATTGTAGAAAAATAAAACAATTAAAGAATAAAATAAAATTGTAGGGGTGCCTGTGTTTTTTTTTTAAATTTTCTTATCCAAATGTCTTTTTAGCACCTCTTACATAACTATTAACTATTTCCAAGCCTCTACACTCTCCCCCACTTCAAATAAATGTCTCCTGACATTTCATGTTCTAGGGTGACTTAATGCATGAGAGTGTACCAATTATAACCATGGGACTGAGGTTGGGTGAGGTAGTGGAATGGCATGTAGTTTTGAGTTAGCGGCACAGGGGTAGGGAGTAAGACAGGTCTTACGTCTGCAGTCCAAGGCTGGTATGATGGCTGTCCCAGAACGTCGTAGGTCAGTCTCTCTACTGGCCTTGCTCTCCGCTGTGACCTTCTCAGTTCCTCCTGTTCTCCGTCCGTCACCTCCACTTGTCCTTGACGTTCTTCCTGCAGCAAAGCTGGTCCATCCATTTGCTCCTCAGCATCCCGCTGAACGGGGACCGGTTCCTGTCTTACTGGTGGGCAGAACTCTCTAGCTGTCGCACGAAGCCTTTGCTGATTTTGAAGATTTTGCTCTGGCATGACAGGTACTGGTTGCTGACTGTTTTGGTCTGGGAGATTTGAAGCATTTTGCTGAGGATTTACGAGTCTGTAACATGGGATTTGGCTACGGAGGTTGTAGCGGTAAGTATTTTCCTCTTCTTCCTCCGAGCTGTCATTGTCTGTGTTGTCACTGTTAGGATTTGTCTCTGTCCTCTTCTTCCATTTCTGTTTTGTCTTTTCTTTTGCAGGCAGTTCTTCTTCTAAAGGCAAGTCATTTACAGGCAACAGCAGGTTTCTGTGTAACACTCGCATCACTTTGCTGCCTCTCTCTGCTTGTACTTTATAGACTGGTCCATCTCCCACTCTCTCAACTATGCAATGTACTGCTGACTCCCAGTAAGCGCGCAGTTTCCCTGGGCCTTCTCTTTCAGAGAGGTTTCTGACCAACACCCTGTCGCCTGGTTGGAGTGTGACACCTTTTAAGCGTTTGTCGTACTGCTTTTTGCCTTTATCTGAAGACTTTTGACTGTTGTCTGCAGCGATTTTGTAAGCAACACGCATCCTATCAGCCCATTTTTTAGCGTAGGTTTGATGGTTGTGTGTGTCAGTGTCTTTTGTCTGGTTCAATAGTAGATCTACAGGCAACCTTGGGACTCTGCCATATAAAAGGAAAAATGGAGAATAACCTGTTGACTCGTGTCTTGTACAATTGTAAGCATGTACAATTTGGGGTAGGTGATCCTTCCATTCACTTTTTTTTCTCCTCCTGTAGGGTACGAAGCATTTGGAGTAGTGTACGATTCAGGCGCTCCACGGGGTTGCACTGCAGATGGTATGCAGTGGTTCGTGAGTGAAAAATTCCAGACAGTTGTTGTAATCTGTGGAAGAGACTGTTTTCAAACTCACGTCCCTGATCGTGATGCAACTTCTCAGGGTACCCGAAACAAGGAATAAAATCCTGAAATATCTTTTCTGCGGCTGTTTTGCCTGATTTATTCCTTGTAGGGTATGCCTGTGCGAAACGAGTGAAATGGTCCACTAGTACGAGGATGTACTCATACCCTCCTTTACTTGGCTCAAGGTGTAAGTAGTCGATGGAGATTAACTCAAAGGGAGCACTGGTTGTGATAGATCCCATTGGAGCTCTCTGGGGAACATTTGGGCGTTTTTGTTTGATGCACGGACATTTTTTTGTTACATAATCTTCAACATCTTGTTGCATATATGGCCAATAGAAATGCTCACGGGCCAGATGTATCACCTTATCACACCCTATGTGACCATGTCATTGTGTAGACTCTTTAACACCATCGACCTTAGCTGTTCAGGTAGGACAAGTTGTTTGCTTTGCTCTGTTTTTCTGTACAATAACCCATTGTCAACTTCCAACTTGTTCCACTCATACAGTAGTCTCTGTGCCTGTTTACTCATTGTCCATTTATCTTTATCGTTTGGTGTCCATCCCTTGAGTTTGAGTGAGATTACTTCTCTAATTGACTCATCGTCTTGTTGAGCAGCATTGATGTCTTTAGGTGTCATGCTCAAAACACTGTCAGTTGGCACATTGTTGTCATTAGAACTCAGTTGTAACGCAGCTATCCATGGAACATCACTGTTTTGTGCTGCCTTGCTCCCTTGCCACAATGCGGACACTACTTCCGGTAAAACTGTCTCTGTGAACTCATTAATTTGCTCTTGCAGATCTAATGGGTGTCTGGACAACATATCTGCATCTGCATTCCTTTTCCCTGGCCTATACTTGATATCAAAATGGAAGTCAGCCAACTCCCCAACCCGCCTATGACCCACTGCATTCAACCTGGCTGAATTGAGGACATAGGTAAAAGGATTGTTATCTGTATAGATTAGATTAGATTAGATTAGATTAGATTCAACTTGTCATTACACATGTATGAATACAAGGTAACGAAACACAGTTTAGCATCCAATCAGAAGTGCAAAGGACAGCAGTGCAGTATATACAGTAATTAACAGTATGTGCAATTTAAGCAAATATATGCAAATATATGCAGCAGTGTAGAAAGTTAAGAGTACTGTTATGTGCAAATAATGTACAATAAGTTAGATGGGCAGTTATGTACAGGTGAGGATGGTAAGAGATGATGGTAAGAGAGTCAGCGGGGAACTAAGTTCAATAACGTGACAGCTGTTGGAAAGAAACTGTTCCTAAACCTGCTGGTTCTAGTCCGAAGGCTTCTGAAACGCCTTCTGGAGGGGAGAAGCTGGAACAGTCCATGAGCAGGATGGTTGGAGTCCATAAGAATGCTGTGTGCCCGGTGCAGACATCTTTTCCTGTAGACGTCCTCTATAACTGGAAGTGGAGTCCCTGTGATGCGTTGGGCGGTTTTCACCACCCGCTGCAGCGCCTTACGGTCAGTGACAGAGCAGCTCCTATACCAGACTGTGACACAGTTGGTCAGGGTACTCTCCATCACGCAGCGGTAGAAGTTGCCCAGGATGTCAGTTGACAGATGGTTCTTCTTCAGTGTCCTCAAGAAGAAGAGGCGCTGATGGGCCTTCTTGATCAGGCTGGTGGTGTTAACTGACCAGGACAGGTCATCCGAGATGTGGGTCCCCAGGAATTTGAAGCTGGGGACACTTTCAACAGCTATGCCATTGATATGGATGGGGTCATGTGTCTCTCCCCTCTCCTTCCTGTAGTCCACTATGAGCTCCTTGGTTTTGCTGGTGTTAAGGAGCAGGTTATTGTCAGCCCACCAAGTAACCAAGTGCTCAACCTCTGCCCTGTAATCTGACTCATCATTGTCCCTGATGAGTCCAATCACCGTGGTGTCATCTGCGAACTTTATGATGGAATTGAATCCATACATAGGCCTGCAGTCATGGGTGAAGAGGGAGTAGAGGAATGGGCTGAGCACACAGCCCTGTGGTACACCAGTGTTGAGTGTGATGACGGAAGAACGGTTGGGGCCTGACCTAACATGCTGGGGTCTGTTGGTCAGAAAATCCATGATCCAGTTGCAGGTGGAGGTACTGATTCCCAGGTCCCCAAGTTTAGTGATCAACTTGGAGGGGATAACTGTGTTGAATGCTGAGCTGAAGTCAACAAACAACATTCTTGCGTAGGTGTTCTTGTCATCCAGGTGTGAGAGTACATAGTGCAGCGCTGTAGAAACCGCATCCTCTGTACTCCTGTTGCTCCGGTAGGCAAACTGGTGAGGGTCCAGTGTAGGGGGAAGGCATTTTTTGAGCTGTGCCAAGACCAGTCGCTCAAAGCACTTCATGACTATGGGCGTCAGTGCCACAGGGCGATAGTCATTTAGGCACGATGGTGTTGAATGTTTTGGCACTGGTACTGGTACTACCAGACAGTAAAAGTCGGTGCATAAAACAGATAGTCAAGGAATTTATCGCAGATGGCCCACTTGAGAGCTAGAAACTCTAGTTTAACGGAATGTAAGTGATAATTCTTCTCAGCCGGTGTGAGAGTTCTGGATCCATAGCCAATCACCTTAAGTTTGTTTTCTTGTTTTTGATACAAGACGGCTCCCAGGCCTTTGTTTGACGCATCTGTATGCAATACAAATGGAAGGTCCAAATTGGGATAGGCTAGAATGGGAGGATTAGTCAGAATATCCACAAATCTTGACACAACTTCCTGATGTTCACTGGTCCATATTATTGGTGTGCGAGAAGGAAGCTGGTTTTTGTCTCCTTTCTTTGTTTGTCGTTTACTCCTTTTTGGTGCTGGTTTATTGTCATTGCTTGTTTCATTAGTGCTCTGGAGGAGTTCGAACAAGGGTCTCACCAGACGTGAAAAATCTTGAATAAATGATCGGTAATAACTGAGAAAACCCAGTAACATTCTGAGTTCTCCGACTGTGCGAGGTTTCTTGTCTTTCAGAGCAAACACAGCATCCAAGTCTTTTGGGTCAATCTGGACTCCTTCTCCCGACACTAGCCTACCCAGGTAGCGTACTTGGTTTTTGAACAGTTCACATTTGGCTGGCCGAAGTTTTATGCCGTGTTGTCGCATTTTGCACAAAACCTGTTTAAGGTGTTCTACGTGCTCATCAAAGGTTTTGGAGTAACACAGTACATCGTCCAAATAAGGCACGCAACACTCGTCTCTGATCCCTTCTAACACCCCCTCCACACACCTTTGGAATGTGGCCGGTGCGTTTGACAACCCGAATGGAACCCACACCCACTCGTATAGTCCCCAGGGTGTGCTAAAAGCAGTTAAATGTCTTGACTCCTCACTTACAAAACCCTGATGGTAGGCACTTCCCTGATCCAATATGGAAAACCAGGAGTTACCCCCAAGACTGTCCAGTAGATCTTGTATCCGTGGTAACGGATGCCTGTCAGGTATGGTTTTTCGGTTCAGCTCATGAAAATCAACACACAAGCGCAAAGTATTGTCCTTTTTACGCACACACACTACTGGCGATGAGTTGTTTGACATTGATTTCCTGATCCAGCCCCTGCTTAAAAGGTTTTGAACATACTCCTTCACCTCTTTATACAGTGGTCTTGGAATGGAGTTGTAACTTTTCTGCACGGGTGTGTTGTCAGTGGTGTTGATTTTTAGCTGTAGTCCAGGAATACATCCAATGTTTCTTTCATCATGAGCAAACACATCAGACTGTTCATAGAGCATCTGCCGAACCACCTTCCGATCACCCTCTGAGACATGGTCTAAATTGACATTAGGGTGCCATCTCAGGTGTGAGGGAGCAGTGCTTAATGTTTCTTCACCCTCACCTTGACTGTCACATGTCACTTGAGCAGAGTGACAAAATGGCTTGTCTGTAATTTTGGTTGCATTTTCAGCACTGGAACAAACATTTACAGGTTTGTATTCAGTGATCTCTGAAATAAGTCCTAAAACAGTCATTGGATTTAGAAAAATGTTGTGCTTTGTTGAGTTTTGGATTGGGATTTTGACAGTTTTTGAAGCACCAGCGGGTACATCAATAAGAGCTGGGCATAACTCCAATCCATCCGGTAAGTTACATTCCACAGCTGGCTCACACAACATTTCTCCTCCTCCAGGAAATGCTCTGATGTGACATTTTACCATACAGATTTGGTTACTGTGAACAGTGAGTCCTTTTTTTCCAACTCTCACCACTGGACTTTCTGGTTCATTTTTTATTGACTTGGCATGGACAACTGAGATGAGTGATTCAATATTACCTTTCTGGACCTTTAAGGTCTCTGACAGTAAGCCCACTAAGCTAATATCGTCACTTTGTTCACTGTTTGCCATTATTATCTCTTGGATCACATTAAAGCCCAGCAGCGGAGTGCTTAAACGCTGCTGACTGACAAGCATTGGAACATACAAGGATACAGAACCATACTGTGAACTTGTGATCTCGAGCAAGACATCTATCCACCCCTCGAACGGAACATCCGTTCCATTGGCTGCCGTGATTTCGAGTGGATGGTCTGGGAGTAGGCTCTCGAGTGGCTGTATTTTCACATTTGGTAAGGCTGCTTGTACCCATGACTTTTCAACAATGCTTACTTGTGCCCCACTGTCCAGTAACATCTGTAGGTTTACTCCATTTAACTGGCAACTGATCATACACCTACCGCCAATGAGCTGTGCCACACGCTTTGTGTTGGGTAACTTTTGGGACTTGGCAGTAGTCTGTTTGGAGTTCCGTCTTTTAGTGTTGTGGGACTCTGCTGGTGGTTCAGTCACTGGTGGTCCCTCCCCAGCGACCTCCTCCAGTTTCCCGACACATTGCTTTTCTAAATGGCGCTATATAAATAAAGTTGAATTGAATTGAATTGAAGGCAACCTATAGCTCTGTGCCCCTCCTCTCCACATCGAAAACAGTGTGCGCAGCGCTCAGTCTCTTGGGCGGTACACTTTTGGCACTTTCCTTTCACTGC
Source organism: Pholidichthys leucotaenia (assembly GCA_020510985.1). Taxonomy (NCBI): domain Eukaryota; kingdom Metazoa; phylum Chordata; class Actinopteri; order Cichliformes; family Pholidichthyidae; genus Pholidichthys; species Pholidichthys leucotaenia. The sequence continues at coordinate 223,900,294 of CM035837.1, forward strand.
AGGTTTCAGTGCTGGCTGTTTAGGGACAGGTGCTGTGGGACTGGTGTTTACTGTATTTACCATTGGGGTTAGGGCCTTTTCTAAACTCTTGGTTAGGGAGGAGACCTGTGCTGTCAGCTCCTGGATAGCTACACGATTAGCTTGGACTTCAGTGTGCATTTTAATAGAGCTTTGATCTGTCTCTACCTGTGCCGCATTAACTCTGGTGACTTCCTGTTTGTGCCTTTGTCCCAACCTACTTAATCTCTCTGTCTCTTCACTAACAGAATTTGCTATGAGCTCCAGGATGGAGTCATCTGTGACACTGGTGTTTGAGATGTGAGGTTTAAGGTCTCTCCTGACATAAGAGTATTTTTCATTCAAACCCTGATACAGTGAATGGATAAACACACCTTGTACCAACTCGTTGTCATAATGAAACCCACTACTGTTTTTAGACACAATCGACACACGCTGTTTTAGCCCATTAGTCTATACATAAACTGTTGTGGTGTTTCTTTATCATTTTGCTTAGCATTACTCAGCTCCTGAAATAATTCAGTGCTGCTTTTCTCGCGTAGATGTGTCCTTAAGAAACATTTTAACTCAGCTACAGTAAGGCTATCTTTGGTTACAAGCATATCTTTAAAGGTACCAGGCTTAATTATCTTAAACACCGTTCTGATAATCTCAGCCTCTGTGAACCCTTCATTTAGCCCTTCATCAAGCTGTTTGCACAAGTTATTGTAACTCAAATCAGAATCAAAATCAGAGATTTGACCACCATAAATCTTGTACTCTCTATGTGGCAACAGTGACGTAAGTTCAGTCAGTCTGACTAACCCTGGGTCAGGAACTACAGGTGGTGATGTTGGATGGTTCTTCTCTGATGGTGCTGCAGCTCCAGTGGTCACAGGAACTACTATGACCGGATCATTGTCGGGTGACACCTCTGCATCCACTTCTTCAGCTGCTGTGGGCCATTGCAGTTCAATGATGAGGTCACGGAAAGCAAGCAGGTGAGACATCCCCTGGTCCTCAAGGCTCTTCAGTCGTGGACTTCTCAGCGAGTCAACAATGAAGTCGAAGAGTTCCACTTCGGTCGATTCTGCACCTGGCAAATCTTCTCCCACCTCATCCTTGAACGACTCAGCCAGCTTGTAAAGAACGTTTCTGCAGCGGGCAATGGTCAGGTGGCGAAGCTCTTGCTGGATTTCCCATCTTAGGTCATGTAGAGCAGACATGGCTGTGGTTTCCTGTAGTCAGTCTCTTAGGTCGATGGCTCAGGAACAGGTGGTCAGCATCCCTTGGTTCTTCAATGATTAGTGCCAGACTGGTAGGTGGCGCTAATCCCGGATGAGCCCCCAAAATTGTTGCTCCCCTGGGTGGCGGCCCAGGAGGAGGCAACGTGCATGTGGAAGTTAACTCTCCAACCTGTGATAGGAGAATAGGCAGAACACGTTTCGTGCCGTTATTTTCACACAAAGGAGTTTATTCTTCGTTCTCCAGTGCGTGAGTCTACTCTCTATCACTGTGCGACATGCGCCATCTATTGGTCGGCGTACGGAACTGCACTCAACTCACATGAGTTATAATGGAACCAGGTGGATTACAAATGCATTGTAGAAAAATAAAACAATTAAAGAATAAAATAAAATTGTAGGGGTGCCTGTGTTTTTTTTTTAATTTTCTTATCCAAATGTCTTTTTAGCACCTCTTACATAACTATTAACTATTTCCAAGCCTCTACATTTGTGGTGTCCCCCAGGGATCAGTGTTGGGACTTAAACTTTTCATTTTTTTTACTGTATATCAATGCTCTTTGTAATATTTCTGAACCATTGAAGACTGTGACGTTTGCAGATGACACTGCTGTTCTGGGTACTGGTGAGGATCTACAGCAACTTTTGAATATAATCACTGCCGAATTCAGTAAAATAAAAGAATGGTTTTATAAAAATAAATTATCATTAAATTTGACAAAACAAAGTTCATGTTATTTGGAATGGCAAACATTCAAGCAAAGATACAGAGCGATAACATCAGTATTGAAAGAGTTCAAGACAAATTTCTAGGTGTGATTATAGATGAAATAATTTGTTGGAAATCTCACATTAAATACATACAAGCTAAACTGTCTAGAAGTATTCTGGTCATGAGCAGAACAATGCACACACTGGATCAGAAATTGCTCCATACTTTGTTCGCTTGTTTTACCATATTTAAATTACTGTTCAGAAATTTGGGGAAATACATAGAAAAGTTCATTACAGCCAATCGTTGTTTTACAAAAAAGAGCAATAAGAACCATTCATGGTGCTGGTTTCCATGATCACACAAATAATTTATTTTTACAGTCTAAAAGTTTGAAATTCTTTGATCTGGTGGAATGTAAAACTGCCATGATAATGTACAAAGTAAGGAACAATTTACAGCCAGTTAACATCCAAAACATGTTTGTTGAAAGACAAAAGGAATATCATTTAAGGGAGGAGTTATAATACTTCTAAAGACAGTGGGTATACAAACAACTAGAAGATTTTTTTGTTTCGATCTGTGGGGTTAAATTATTGAATGGATTAAATATGGAGTTAAAACAATGTCCAAACATTCTGAGTTTTTTTTTTTTTAAGTACAAAAATGAGAAATTAGATAAATACAGGGAGGAAGATTTTTTTATTTTATTTTTTTTTTTTAGCATAGGTGGCACATGAACACGCAGCGGCCGCTCTTCTCTCTTTGTGTTTTGTGCCACTTAGTGTTGTTTAAATTATGCCTACATGTACAAAGGAGTCAGTTGAGGTGGTTTGGACATCTGATCAGGATGCCTCCTGGACGCCTCCCACTTGAGGTGTTTCGAGCATGCCCCACTGGGAGGAGACCCCAGGGCAGACCCAGGACTCCGTGGAGAGACTATGTCTCCCAGCTAGTCTGGGAACGCCTTGGTATTCTCTCTGAAGAGCTGGAGCAGGTGGCTGGGGAGAGGGAAGTCGTGGCTTCTATGCTTGAACTGCTGCCTCCGCGACCCGGACCGCCGGAAAAGCGGTAGAAGATGGATGGATGGATGGATGGATACATCGGATTGGACGGACTGGATCGTCACTTCCTTGTGGTAACGTATCGTCACTTCCTGTTTTGCTGTCTGCCTGTGTGGTTTGCTTTGTGGTTTGCTCTCTAGCTATGGCTACTAGCTCTCTTTCCTCTCCTCCTCTGGTGTGCTCTCTCTGTCAGATGTTTAGCTACACCTCTGCCTCTTTTAGCGATAACGGTAAATGTAATAAATGTTGTCTTTTTGAGGCGCTCGAGGCGAGGTTGTCTGATTTGGAATCCCGGCTCCGCTGCATTGAAACACCGTCTGCGCCAGTTAATCTTGACGGACGCCCATTAGCTGCAGCGGAGCTAGCTAGCTTAGGTCCCACTGTCAGCGGTCCCTCGGCTCTCCTCAGCAGCGAGGAGACTGGGTGGGTGATGGTGAGAAGGAAGCCTAGTCGCAAAGCCCCGGTACACCACCAACCTGTTCACGTTTCTAATCGTTTTCCCCGCTCAGCGACACACCCGCTGAGGAAAAAACTCTGATCATTGGCGACTCTGTAGTCAGAAACGTGAACCTAGAGACTCCAGCGGCCATAGTCAAATGCATTCCTGGGGCCAGAGCAGGCGACATCGAGTCAAATTTGAAAATGCTGGCTAAAAGTAACTGTAAATATTCCACAATTGTTATTCACGCCGGCATTAATGACATCCGTCTCCGGCAGTCGGAAGTCACGAAACTTAATATAGAATCGGTGTGTGGCTTTGCAAAAACGATGTCTGCCACTGTAGTATTCTCTGGGCCCCTCCCCAATCTGACCAGTGATGACATGTTTAGCCGCTCGTCATCCTTGAACCACTGGCTGTCTGTGTGGTGTCCTAAAAATGACGTGGGCTACATTGACAATTGGAGCTCTTTTTGGGGAAAACCTGGTCTTATGAGACGAGACAGCATTCATCCCACTTTGGATGGTGCTTCTCATTTATCTAACAATCTGGCATCTTTTTTATCCAAATTTCCAAAACCATGACTACTCAGAGTTGGGACCAGGAAGCAGAGTCGCAGTCTTACACGCCTCTCTGCAGCTCCTCTTCATCCGCCACCCCTCAGCTTAGCCCCTGTTTTCCCCATCAGAGAATCGTTGTCTGCTCCCTCCAAAGTGAATAAAAATATAATGTATAAGCATCCCAAAGTGATAAAGCAAAATATTGGTAAAACTCAAATTAAACATAAAGCCTCTAAATTGAATGATTTGGCCTCTGTTCCTCCTCATAATTTAAAAATTAAATGTGGTTTATTAAATATTAGGTCTCTAACTCCCAAGTCTCTGTTAGTCCATGATTTGTTATTGATCATCAGATTGATTTAATTTCCCTTACAGAGACTTGGTTAGGACAAGAGGATTATGTTGGTTTAAATGAATCAACTCCCTCTGGTTATTTAAACTGTCAAAATCCCAGAAGTTCTGGTCGTGGAGGAGGAGTAGCAACAATTTACCATTCCAAATTACTAGTTAATGTAAAGCAAAAAACATGTTATAATTCCTTTGAGGGCCTGGTCCTCAGTATTGGGCACTTTAGCAATTTTAGGTTAAACCCAATTTTATTTGCCATAGTTTATCGTCCCTCATCAACCTACTCAGAATTTTTATCCGAATTTGCTGATTTCTTAGCTGATTTAGTGCTGAAATCTGATAGAATAATTATAGTAGGGGACTTTAATATACATGTGGATGTAGATAGTGACTGCCTTAATGTGGCATTCAATTCAGTATTAGATTCGATTGGGTTTTCTCAGAAAGTAGGAAATTCTACTCATTACCTCCACCATGCATTGGACCTTGTTTTGACATATGGCATAGAAATAGAAAATCTTGTAGTGTCTCCTCATAACCCTGTACTGTCAGACCATTGTCTGTTAACCTTTGATTTTACTATTTCTGACTATTTGGCTCCTAAAGAAAAATATTATTACAGTAGATGCCTCTCAGATGATGCTGTTTCCAAATTTATGCAGATTGTTTCCTCTATGCCATGTGTCAACACAACGGAAATAAGCTATAGACAGCTTGCTCCTTCTGTAATTGATAACATGGTGGATAGTGTTTCAGCTTCTCTGCATCAGACTCTAGACTTGGTGGCCCCCTTAAAAAAGAAAAAGTCTAATCAGAGATTTCTAACTCCTTGATTCAACACAGAAACTCGTACCTTAAAACAGAAGACTCGTCAATTAGAAAGAAAATGGCGCTCTACTAATTTAGATGAAATCTATTTAGCTTGGAGAAATCATCTTTTAATTTATAAAAAATCTCTTAGAAAAGCTAGAACGAGTTATTACTCTGCATTAATAGAAGAGAACAAGAATAATCCCAGGTTTCTTTTCAGTACTGTAGCCAGGTTGACAAAGAGTCAGGACTCTGTCAATCCTAGCATTCCCTTAGAGCTTACTAGTCAGGACTTTATGAACTTTTTCAATAATAAAATTTCATCCATCAGAGATAAAATCAATCAGATTCTTCCCACAGTTAACTTAAATACTGTAACTACTACAACTCCCTCTATTGATGTCTGTCTTGATGAGTTTACTCCAATCGACCTTTGTGAGTTAGACAAAATAGTTTCCTCATCCAAACCTTCAACTTGTCTTTTAGACCCTATTCCTACCAGGTTATTTAAAGAAGTCTTCCCACTTATTGGTAGCTTTATTCTTCATATAATCAATTCTTCATTAACTTTAGGCCATGTACCGCAGGCTTTTAAAACGGCTGTAATTAAACCCTTACTCAAAAAGCCAACGCTAGATCCAGGAGCTTTAGCTAACTATAGACCAATCTCTAATCTCCCTATCATTTCAAAAATCTTAGAAAGAGTTGTTGCTACGCAATTATTTGACCACCAGCAGGGAAATGGTTTACTTGAAGAGTTTCAATCTGGGTTTAGAATCCATCATAGTACTGAAACAGCCTTAGCGAAGGTCACTAACGACCTCCTCATTGCATCTGATAATAGACTAGTTTCTGTACTTGTCCTTTTAGACCTTAGTGCAGCTTTTGATACTATTGATCATAATATTCTACTTGATAGATTAGAACACTATGTTGGACTTAATGGAACTTCGTTGCAATGGTTTAGATCTTATTTATCTGATAGGTTCCAGTTTGTTCATGTAAATAATGAGTTTTCTTTCAACTCAAAGCTTAGTCATGGAGTTCCACAGGGATCTGTGCTAGGCCCTACTCTTTTTAGTTTATATATGCTTCCGTTAGGCAACATTATTAGAAAGCACTGTATACATTTTCATTGTTATGCAGATGACACACAATTATACCTGTCAATGAAGCCAGATGATAGTAATCAATTAGCCAAGTTAGAAGCCTGTCTTAAGGAAATCAAAGCTTGGATGACTTGTAATTTCCTGCTATTAAATTCAGATAAGACTGAAGTCATTCTTGTTGGTCCAAAAAACCTTAGAAATTCCTTTCCAAATCAAACTTTCAGTTTGGATGCGGTTACTCTTTCTCTTAATAGCTCTGTGAGGAACCTTGGAGTTATTTTTGATCAGGATTTGTCCTTCAATTCACATATTAAATTTGTTTCTAAGACTGCCTTCTATCATTTGCGTAATATTGCCAAGATTAGGAGCATCTTGTCTCAGAGTGATGCTGAGAAACTGATCCACGCTTTTGTTAGCTTGAGATTAGATTATTGTAATTCTTTATTATCAGGCTGTCCTAAAACATCTTTAAAAAGTCTTCAGCTGATCCAAAATGCTGCAGCAAGAGTTTTAACAGGTACTAGAAAGAGAGATCATATCTCTCCGGTTCTGGCCTCCCTTCATTGGCTTCCCATAGAGTTTAGAATTAAGTTTAAAATCCTTCTTCTTACTTACAAAGCTCTAAACAATCAGCCTCCTTTTTATTTAAAAGATCTGATACTACCGTATTATCCTAACAGAGCACTATGCTCCCAAAATGCAGGATTACTTGTAATACCTAGAATCTCCAAAAGTACAATGGGAGGCAGAGCCTTCAGTTATCAAGCTCCTCTCCTGTGGAATCAGCTGCCAATCTGGATTCGGGAGTCAGACTCGATCTCTGTTTTTAAGAATAGGGCTAAAACCTACCTTTTTGATATAGCCTACAATTAGGGAGGGATCATGTGTTTCTGAACCCTCCCTTAGTTATGCTGCTAATAGGTTTAGTCAGCCGGGGGACCTCCAGTAATGCACTGGGCCTCACTCCTTTCCTCACTCTCTATGAAATATTTTTTTTTGCTTGTCATTAACATCTGTTTGTTCTCTCCCATAGATTGAGTCCCCATCTTGCTGTTTGCTCTCTACATGTCTGTTCTTTTCTTCTTCTCTATCCCCTCACCCCCCATCCAGTCGCAGCAGATGACTGCCCTTCCCTGAGCCTGGTTCTGCTGGAGGTTTCTTCCTGTTAAAAGGGAGTTTTTCCTCTCCACCATCGCCAAGTGCTTGCTCACAGGGGATCGCCTGATTGCTGGGGTCTTTCTGCAACTGTGGGGGTTCCCCCCTACAGTTGATAGTGCTATGAGATGACTGTTGTTGTGAAATGGCGCTATATAAATAAAGTTGAATTGAATTGAATTGAATTGAATACATGTATATTCATGTGTTTAACGTCTGTATATGATGCTGTGCACAAGCTACAGTCGCCACAGCCTCCTGGGCATAAGGAATATGACCAAACATTACATCCTGGACCAGAGCGCTACAGATGAACTCCCTGGCCTAGGTCTCCTCTAAATTAAAAATTAAATTAAATTAAATAAATTAAACCACCCTTTATTGTCATTCAACTGTACAACCAATCATGTACAGTAGAACGAGATTGTGTTTTACCTATCTACTGTGTTAATCACACACACCCCAAGTGTAGAATCAGAGGGCCGCTGCCATGCAAGGCGCCGCCACAAATTTCCCTCCTCCATTCCATTATTGCTGAGCACCAAGCTGGATGGCAGGAAGTTCCACTTTTATATGGTCTTTGGCATGACCCGGCCGGGATTTGAACCCCTGCCTCCTGGGTGTGGGGCGGATGCTTTACCAACTGAGCCACCACTCCGGTACCACTCTACCAGACCTCCACACCCCTGGACTCGACTGCTGTGTCACATCCCAAATGGAGACGCCATAGATGGTGTGAGTGGCAACAAAAGAAAGATAAATGTGGCTATATCTGAACAAAGCTAACCACTAGCCCACACAGACTGCCGATTCCTTCCCTCATTTAGGCCAATGCATGCGCACTAGACAAAAAAATAGACCACATACAGCTCCTGAGAACTATGCAACGTGATGGGCGGCGAACTCTACCACAGTGGCAGAGTGTTCACGGAAGGAGGGAAGACCAACAGGGGAGGGGTGTGTGTTTACATCAGTGATGCTTGGTGTTGTGATGCAACTGTTGTACACAAACATTGTTCTCCATTGGTGGAGTTTATGATCATCAAGTGCTGACCCGTTTACATTCCAAGAGAATTTTCTTCTGTCCTACTAGCAGCCATGTATGCCCCTCCCACCGCCATCGGTGAGAAGACTAAAGCACTAAAAGAACTCTATCAGGCCATCAGTGAGACACAAACAGCACATCCAGATGGATTCCTCATCAAAGCAGGAGACTTCCACCATGCAGACTTAAAAGGCTTCCTACCAAATCTACACCACCATGTGGACTTTCCAACAAGAGAAGACAACCTGCTTGACCTGGTGTACACAACTCACAAGAGGGCATACAGAGCCTCCCCCCTACCCCACCTTGGTCTCTCTGATCACATCACCATCCTGTTAAGGCCAACATACAAACCCAGAGTGAAAACAATCAGATCAACAAAAAAGCAGGTACGTGTGTGTCCAGAGGGGGCCTCTGATGCTCTGAAAGACTGCTTCAGCACTACAGACTGGGACACTTTCAAGCATACAGCCACTCACAATGGACACACAAACCAAGAGGAGTACACTGAGGTTGTTGTAACATACATAACTAAATGAATTGATGATGTCACTCATTGTAAAACCATCACTGTTCGTGATAACCAAAAGTCATGGATGACAGCAGAGGTCCACAGGCTCCTGAGGGCTTGGGACACAGCCTTCAGGGCCGGCAACACTGCAGGATGAACAACAGCTAGGGCCAACCTGTCCCATGACATCAAGGAGGAAAAACAACAGTACACAATGAAAATATCCAGCCACTTCTGCAACACCCAAGATGCACAATCCCTCTGGCGTGGCATACAGACCCTCACCAACTACAAACCTCCACCTCAGACCTGTGCGAGTGACACCACACTGCTCAACAATCTAAAGGACTTCTTCGGCCACTTAGAAGCACAAAACAGCACAGAAGCACAAAAGACTACTCCTCCTCCAGATGAGCAGGCAATAAGTCTGGATACGGCTAGCATGAAAAGGAACCTCTGCAGGATCAACCCATGCAAGACAGTTGGACCAGACAACATACCGGGTGGCGTCCTGAAGGACTGTGCATAGGAGCTCAAGAATGTCCTGGCCAACATCTTCAACATCTTCCTCACTCAAGCTGTTGTGGCCACATGTTTAAAAACTGTCACCATAATACCAGTCCAAAAGTAGTCTGTTCCATCCAGCTACAGTGATTACCGGCTGGAAGCACTGACCCCCATCATACTGAAGTGATTGGAGTGGCTGGCCATGCAGAACATCAAGACCATCCTGCCTTCCTCCCACGGCCCATCTCAGTTTGCATAAAGGTCAAACAGTTCCACAGAAGAGGCAATCGCTGCTCCAACCAGCCCTCACCCACCTGGACTCAAAGAACTGCTGCGTGCGAATGCTGTTCTTGGACTTCAGTTCAGCATTCAACACAATCATCCCCCAGCACCTAATACAAAAACTCAGACACTTGGGATTCACAACCTCTTTCTATAACTGGGTGCTGGGCTTTCTCACAGGGAGGCCACAGAATGTGCGGGTTGGCAGCAACACCTCCCAGACCATGACACTGAGCACAGTGGCCCCACAAGGGTGCATGCTAAGCCTGCTGGTATTCACCCTGCTGACCCATGACTGTGTACCAGCCTACAACACCAACCACGTCATCAAGTTTGTGGATAACACAATGGTGGTGGGCCTCATCACCAACAACGAGGAGACCAACTACAGAAATGAGGTGAGCTAACTGGTCCGGTGGTGTAAAGACAATAACCTCTTCCTGAATGTGGGAAAAAACCAAGGAGCTTGTGGTTGACTTCAAGAGGAGACACACACAGCATCCCCCTCTGATCATCGATGGAGAAACTGTGGAGAGGGTGAGCAGCACCAAGTTTCTGGGGGTGCACATCTCTGAGGACCTCTCCTGGTCCAACAACACCACATTGCTGGCCAAGACAGCTCAAATTCACCTCCATTTCCTCCGAAAACTGAGGAGAGCACAAGTCCCACCCCGCATCAGGTGCTCATTCCACCGGGGCACCATTGAGAGCATCCTCACCAGCTGTATCACGGTGTGGTATGGAAGCTGCACCACCTCCTGCCAGAAGACACTACAACACACAGTGAAAGCAGCCATCAAGATCATTGGTGCCTCTCTGCTCCCCCTCTCGGACATCTACCTCACCCGCCTCACTCACAGAGCCTTCAACATTACAGGCGACACCTTCCACCCTTCACACTTCTTCTTCAGCTCCCTGTAGTTGGGGAAAAGGTACCAAAGCCTCCGGGCCCACTCCACGAGACTGCTAAAAAGCTTTGTTCATCAGGCCATAAGGACCCTGAACTCTGTCCGCTTCCTCCCCCCAATCCCCCCCCCCCCCCGCCGACCATAAGGCACTCACGTGCACAATAACCATCTCAGCTCTTGGCACAGAAAGACTGGCACACCAAAAGTAATACATTTGCGGCTGTATGTCTCTGCACTTTACTGCAACCATTTGCACAAATGCCATACCTGCTGCTGTCTGTCATTGCTGTACTGATCATGTGCAGTCCTACCTGTCACTGTCTTTACCTACACTACCACATTGAACTTGCAACCACAGGTATTACATCTCCACTTTTCTGTATATAGGATAGCTGGGTTTCATCATCATTTATCCATCCATCCATCCATCTTCTACCGCTTAATCCTTTCGGGTCGCGGGGGGGCTGGAGCCTATCCCAGCATGGGCGAGAGGCAGGGTACACCCTGGACAGATTGCCAGTCCATCGCAGGGCCAACACAGAGAGACAGACAACCATTCACTCTCGCATCCATACCTAAGGACAATTTAGAATCCCCAGTTTTGATGCCAATTAACCTAACTTGCATGTTTTTGGCATGTGGGAGGAAACCGGAGTGCCCGGAGTAAACCCACGCAGACACGGGGAGAACATGCAAACTCCACACAGAAGGGTCAAAGATGGTCTGGGGGTGGGATCGAACCCACGATGGTCAAGGGTGGAATCGATCCCATGACCTTCTTGCTGTGCTGCCACTGTGCTAACCACTGCACCACCGTGCTGCCCATCATCATTTATCGTTTATCTTTATTTGAACTATGGGAGGTCTGGGTGTATCTTTTGTCGCCATTTGCACTTGTTGTTCGTCCGTAATTCTTGATGATGACCAAGGACATCACAGGGAAGAGGACTGGATGTGGTGTGTCTGGCTGTGGCTGATCAGTCTGATGCGGGCACGGAAGGTTCTGCCACAGGTCGGACACAGGTGGTCTGCGCAGGCAGAAGATACAGGGGTGACTCTGGACTTCCGAAGCTCACGTTTTCTCTGGGCCTTTGCAATCCTGTTCAACTCAAAGGATGCAGTACCTTTGCTGGTATGGCTACGCCAGTCTGGTCGGTCTAGCGCTAGGGTCTCCCAGGTGTCAGGACTGATGTCAAAGCTCTTCAGGGAGGCCTTAAGAATGTCTTTGTAGCGCTTCTTCTGACCACCTTGTTAGCACTTGCCCTCTGCTAGTTCACTGTAGAACAGTCTCTTTGGTAGGCATGAGTCAGGCATATGAACAAGGTGGCCAGCCAACCTAATCTGGGCTCTCTTGAGCAGGGTGTGGATGCTAGGCAACTCAGCTCGGGAGAGAACCTCAGTGTCAAGGATTTTGTCCTGCCAGGTGACCTTAAGGAGCTTTCTGAGGCAGTTCAGGTGGAAGCGGTTTAGCTTTCTGGCATGGTGCTCGTTGACTGTCCAGGTTTTGCAGGCGTACAGTAAGGAAGGCAGGACAACTGCTTTGTACACCATCAGTTTTGTGGTCAGCCTGATGCTTCTCCTTTCCCACACTGTTGCATGTAGCCATCCAAATGCTGAGCTTGCCTTGGCAATGTGCTAATCGACCTCGTCGTCGATGTTGACAGACCTGGAGAGTGTGCTGCCAAGTTACATGAACTTGTTGACAGCCTTGAGGGTCCCCCCATTGACAGTGATGGCTGGTTCCACAAAAGTCTTCTGCGGTGCAGGTTGGTGCAGAACCTCGGTTTTCTTCATACTGATTGTGAGCCCAAAGTTGCCGCAAGCAATGGAGAAGCAGTTCATGCTCTGCTGCATCTGGGCCTCAGTAGCGGCGTTGAGTACGCAGTCGTCTATGAACAGGAAGTCACGCACTGAGTCCCCTTCCACCTTGGTTTTGGCTTGGAGCCTCCACAGGTTGAAGAGCCTGCCGTCCATCCTGTACCTGATCCTGATGGCGCTTTCTTCATCGTCGCAGAAGGCATCAGACAGCATGGCTGTGGTGTGGCCATGAGTACATAGCCCTGTTTGACCCCGTTGGTGACTGGGAAAGCTTCGGAGGAGTCTCCATCGTCCAGTACTGGAGCAAGAATGCCATTGTGGAACTGGTGCACCATGCTGATGAACTTGTGCGAACAGCCGAACTTTGCCATGATCTTCCACAGCCCCTCACAACTGACAGTATCAAAAGCCTTGGTCAGATCTACAAATGTTGTGTAGAGGTCCCTTTTCTCCTCTTGACACTTCTCCTGAAGTTGGCGTGCAACAAAAATCATGTCCCTCATCACGACCCTCTCTGAAGCCACTCTAGCTCTTCAGCAGGTGACGCCTTCCATGTGCTGAATGAGGCAGTTGAGAAGGACCCTCGCAAGGATCGCAAGGAAGGAGAAGGAAGCAGCGTTGAAAAGTGGAGACAGGGACTGCTACAGGGAGGTCAAATACCGGTTTAGCAGAGAGCTGAGGAGAGCTAAATCTGTGTATTCTGAGAGACTCCAGCAACAATTCACTGCTAACGACTCTGCTTCTGTGTGGAGAGGACTGAGGCAAATCACCAACTATCGGCCTCAGGCTTCTAAGGGTCAGGATGACAAAGCCCTTTGTCAAAGACTGTCCCAACACTATGCCCGTTTTGACACCTCGTCAGCTGTGTCCAACTCCCCCCCTCCCCCCAGCGCCACTGCCTCCATGGTCCCCACTTCATCAAAGGCGGCCCCCCCTTCCCCCCCCCTGCCCTTGCCATCAGTGAGCAGGACGTGCACAGACAGTTCTCCAGACTGAACCCGCGCAAGGCCCCCGGTCCGGACGGCGTGTCTCCCTGCACCCTGAGACACTGTGCGGAAGAGCTGACTCCTGTCTTCACAGACATTTTTAACACCTCCCTGAAGTCATGCCACGTGCCGACCTGCCTCAAAACCTCTACCATCATCCCTGTCCCCAAGAAGCCATGGATCACTGGACTTAACGACTACAGACCTGTAGCGCTCACCTCTGTAGTCATGAAGTCCTTTGAGTGCCTGGTCCTGCCCCACCTCAAGACCATCACCACTCCCCTCCTGGACCCGCTGCAGTTTGCCTACAGAGCCAACAGGTATGTAGACGACACAGTCAATCTGGCCCTCCACTCCATCCTGCAGCACCTGGACTCCCCGGGAACCTACGCCAGGATCCTGTTTGTGGACTTCAGCTCTGCATTCAATACCATCTGCCCCGCTCTGCTCCAGGACAAGCTGTCCCTGCTCAACGTGCCTGACTCCCTCTGCAGGTGGATCACCGACTTCCTGACGGACCGGAGGCAGCATGTGCGGCTGGGAAAGACTGTCTCAGACTCTGTTAGCATCAGCACCGGATCACCCCAGGGCTGTGTACTTTCCCCCCTGCTCTTCTCCCTGTACACCAACTCCTGCACCTCCAGCCACCAGTCTGTCAAGCTGATCAAGTTTGTGGACGACACCACCCTCATCGGGCTCATCTCCAACGGCGACAAGTCCGTCTACAGGAGAGAGGTGGCCCAGCTGGCGTCCTGGTGCAGCCACAACAACCTGCAGCTGAACGCTCTGAAGACAGTGGAGATGATCGTGGACTTCAGAAAAGTCACAGCCCCTCTGCCCCCCCTTACCCTCACAGACTCTCCCATCACCACTGCGGATGGTGCTTCCTTCCATCAGCTCCCTCATCAAAAAGGCCCAGCAGAGGATGTTCTTCCTGCGGCAGCTGAGGAAGCTCAAGCTACCCACCAAGATGTTGGTGCAGTTCTACATGGCCATCATCGAGTCCATCCTCACCACCTCCATCACCGTGTGGTACGCAGGAGCCACTGCCAAGGACAGACTAAGACTGCAGCACGTTGTGCGCGCTGCTGAGAAGGTGATCGGCTGCAAGCTCCCATCCCTCCAGGACCTGTACATCTCCAGGACCCGGAGGCATGCAGGTCGGATCATAGCCGACCCTTCACACCCTGGACAAGCACTGTTTGCCCCCCTCCCCTCAGGTAGAAGACTTCGGTCCATTCAGACTAAAACCTCCCGCTACATGAACAGCTTCTTCCCCTCTGCCATCAGACTGCTGAACACTAAGTGACTTATTAGACTCTCGTGCACTACGTACAGCAGCTCAACCGGACTCATGATAATTATCACTGTTTTCTTTTGCACTACCACTGCACTATGTGGAACTCCACAATATCTGCTGCTTGTTAATATATTTAAAAATTGCATAGATTAGTATTACTCATTCATATTCTACATTTTATTGCATGCATAGTTTTTTATTTTTATCTTTAGTGCTACTCCACGTTTAATGTTGCAGCATTGCACCGAGACAAATTCCTAGTTTGTGTACTACATGAACAATGGCGATAAATCTCATTCTGATTCTGATTCTGATCTTGCCAGCGATGCCAAGGAAAGTGATCCCACGGTGGTTGTCGCAGGACTGCCTGTTTCCTTTTCTCTTGTAGAAATGGACAATGGAGGTGTCGTTGAGCTCCTGGGGGATAACTTCCTGCTGCCACATGGTCTGAAAGAGCTCGGTGAGTTTCTGTATTAGAACTGGTCCTCCTCAGAATCAGAATCAGAATCAGAATCAGAATCAGATTTATTGCCATTGTTCATGTGATACACAAACTAGGAATTTGTCTCGGTGCCATGCTGCAACATTAAAAACATAATGAGAAAAAGGGATAAAATAAAAAACTAAAGGACTAGAAACGTGCAATAAGTGTAGAAAAATAAGTAATAATAAGTAATAATAATAATAATACTAGTAATAATGAGTAGTACTAGTCAAGGCAGTTTAAAAAATTAGCATGTAGCAGATAATGTGAAGTACCACATAGTGCAGTCAATAATGCAACAGAAAAACAGTGGTGATTGATGAGTCTGGTTGAGCTGCTGTACATAGTGCACGAGAGTCAAAAGTCACTTAGTGTTCAGCAGTCTGATGGCAGAGGGGAAGAAGCTGTTCATGTGCCGGGAGGTTTTAGTCCGAATGGACCGAAGCCTTCTACCTGAGGGGAGGGGGGCAAACAGCACGTGACCAGGATGTGAAGGATCGGCTATGATCCGGCCAGCACGCCTCCGAGTCCTGGAGATGTACAGGTCCTGGAGAGATGGGAGTTTGCAGCCTATCACCTTCTCAGCAGTGCGCACGACGCGCTGCAGCCTTAGTCTGTCCCTGGCAGTGGCTCCTGCGTACCACACAGTTATGGAGGAGGTGAGGATGGACTCGATGATGGCCGTGTAGAACTGCACTAACATCTTGGTGGGTAGCTTGAGCTTCCTCAGCTGCCGCAGAAAGAACATCCTCTGCTGGGCCTTTTTGATGAGGGAGCTGATGGTTGGCTCCCATTTGAGGTCACGGGTGATGGTGGTGCCCAAGAAGCGGAAGGAATCTGCAAAGGTGATGGGAGAGCCTGTGATGGTGAGGGGGGGCAGGGGGGATGTGACTTTCCTGAAGTCCACAATCATCTCTGCTGTCTTCAGAGCATTCAGCTGCAGGTTGTTGTGGCTGCACCAGGACACCAGCTGGGCCACCTCTTCCCTGTAGGCGGACTCGTCGCCGTTGGAGATGAGCCCGATGAGGGTGGTGTCGTCCGCAAACTTAATCAGCTTAACAGACTGGTGGGAGGAGGTGCAGGAGTTGGTATAAAGGGAGAAGAGTAGGGGGGAAAGTACACAGCCCTGGGGTGATCCAATGCTGATGCTAACAGAGTCTGAGACAGACTTCCCCAGGCGCACATGCTGTCTCCGGTCCGTCAGGAAGTCGGTGATCCACCTGCAGAGGGAGTCAGGCACGTTGAGCAGGGACAGCTTGTCCTGGAGCAGATCGGGCGGATGGTGTTGAATGCGGAGCTGAAGTCCACAAACAGAATCCTGGCGTAGGTTCCCGGGGAGTCCAGGTGCTGCAGGATGGAGTGGAGGGCCAGGTTGACTGCGTCATCCACAGACCTGTTAGCACGGTAGGCAAACTGCAGCGGGTCTAGGAGGGGTGTGGTGATGGACTTGAGGTGAGACAGGACCAGGCGCTCAAAGGACTTCATGACTACAGAGGTGAGCGCTACAGGTCTGTAGTCGTTAAGTCCAGTAATCCGTGGCTTCTTGGGGACAGGGATGATGGTGGAGGATTTGAGGCAGGTCGGCACGTCACATTGCTTAAGGGAGGTGTTAAGGGAGCCTCCTGCCTTGTAGATTTCAACTGGGATGGAGTCAGAGCCTGGTGCTTTGCCATTCGAAAGGAGTTTGATCACTTTTTGGACTTCTGATTCCGTTGGAGGTTCTACCAGAGATGTGTTCACCTCTACTTGGGGAATGCGAGTGATGGCTTCTGCACTGATGGTCGAAGGTCTGTTCAGAACGCTGCTGAAATGTTCTGCCCATCTTTCCAGGACTGCATTCTTGTCGGTGAGGAGAGTGGACCCGTCAGCACTGAGCAGTGGCAATGTTCTAGAAGACTGAGGTCCATAAATGGTCTTAAGGGCATTGTAGAAGCATTTGGAGTTGTTGCTGTCAGCGTACTGCTGTGTATCATCTACCTTTTTGCTGAGCCAGAAGTCCTGCATCTCTCTGAGCTTTGCCTGCACCTTTCCTTTGATGGAGTTGAAGGTTGCCTTCTTAAAAGCAGATCTGCTGTCTTGCTGGTACGCTCTGTGGGCGTCACGCTTCTCGTCAAGCAGCTTTTGGATGTCCTCATCGTTTTCATTGTATCAGTCTTGGTGTTTGTGCATGTTCTGGCCCAGATGAGTGAGTGAGGTGTCGTACACCATGTCTCTGAAAGCTGTCCAGTCTTCTTCTGCTCCATGCGCCCCAAGGTCGAGTTGGCTAAGCTTGCTGTCCAGGTCTTCACCGAAGTTCTGTTGCACAGAGTGCTGTTCCAGCTTGCTGACATTGAGTCGCTTGTTTGCCTTTTTCCCCTGTGGACACCGTTTGGGCTGAATGTGCATGTTGAGCTTTGAGAGAATGAGTCTGTGATCCGTCCAGCAGTCTGCCCCATACATCGCCTTCGTCACTCTAACGTCCTGCCTGTCTCTCATTCTCACAATGAAGTAATCAATCAGATGCCACTGCTTGCTGTGTGGATGCATCAAGGAGGTCTTGGTGAGATTAGGCAAGCGGTAGACTGTATTAGTGATCAGAAGGTCATGAGAGGTGCACGTCTTCAACAGGAGAAGACTGTTGTTGTTGCACTTCCCAACTCCATGTCTCCCAAGGCCTCCCTCCCATGTCTGGTAGTCTGTACCAACTCTGGCGTTAAAGTCTCCAAAAAAAAATGAGTTTGTCCTCCTTCGGTATGCCTTCAATGACAGTCTCTAAGTCTTCTTAAAACTTGTCTTTGATCTCATCTGGGTTCGTCATGGTGGGGGCATATGGACTGATGAATGTGGCATGGTGTTTTCCTCAGAAAGGGAGCGTCAGGGTCATGAGGCGGTTGTTGGTTTCTTTGGGGAGGGCGGTAAGCTTGCTGATCAGATTGGATCTGATAGCAAAACCCACTCCTGCTTCACGGCCTTCTTCGCTACCTTGGTCACTCCAGAAAAAGGTGTAGCCAGCTTTGACTTCTGTCAGCTGACCTTCATCTTCAAACCTAGTCTCGCTCAGAGCTGCAATGTGGATGCTGTACCTGCTGAGTTCTGTTGTGACAAGTTCTGTCCCTCTCTCAGGTCTGTCTGCCTTGTTGCTGTCCATGAAAGTTTGCACATTCCAAGTGCCAAGGGTGAGTGATGTCACCTTAATTGATTTCTTCTGAGAATTTTGACCGCTAGGTTGGGATCCCCGCCAGCCGTGGCTTGCTGGCCAGGGTGTAGTGAAGCAGGCTATGTTTAGGGCACCTTTTCTAGACAGTTCCTCAGGCCATGGAGGTGAGCAGAGCGAATCCTAAAATGAGCTGCTGAGACACCCAGGGGTCTGCCGAACTCCACTGCTGCTTCAGTCCAGTAGAGAGCGACCCTATGCCCTGGGCCGCCTGTGTGTGGGATTGTGGCTACAGCGAAAAAAGTGAAGGAAATTGGGGGCGGGGGAGGTGTCTTGACTTTTATGTGAATTTGATTTAAGTGAGGGAGAGTTGTGCAGGGTTGTCAGCCTCACTCTGTCATCCCAGCCTATCTGGATCCAGTGGCAAGACATCAGCAAAATGGCTTTAGATAGGTTAGGATGCAGTGGATGGCCAGCAGTGTCCTACGTGTCTCAATGTACCCTAGTTGCATTCCACAACGCTTTGCTGGATCTGCCTTGAAGCAAGCAAGTAAGTAAAGTTTATTTGTATAGCACTATTCACAGATATATATCACAAAGTGCTTCACAGCAAATTAAAATTTACAAATACACAGAAATTAAAATGAATGAATGAATGAATGAATGAATGAATGAATGAATGAATGAATGAATTTATTTATTTCGGATAGTACATTACAGGTTAAAAGAAACTGTATAATATAACAACAAGGTCAAATTAGACAAAGACTCCTTCTACTATACAATTCCACGTGAGTTATCCGAAATGGGTGATGGCTGAAGCCGCAGCTTATATTGCCCACCCATATTCCATCCAAGAATTCAAAGGAGAAAAAAGAGAAAACAAGACAAGAGCGATTACAATTTAAAACAAGGCTAAGACAAAATATGACTGAGAGAAAAAGAAAACTGAGCTAGTCTAAGTTAAGCGGTTACTATTCAAAAACAAATCTAAGACATAGTGTCACAGAGAAAAAAGAAAAACTAAGCTATAACACAACACAGGCTGGAAATGTCAATCCTTATGTGAGTTTACATGTCGTCTTGTAAATATGTTTGGAGTATTTCTTCCTTTAGTTTTTGTTTAAATTGTCCAAGCTTTGTACATGATTTTAATTCAGGTCCAAAATCGTTCCATAATCTGACACCTTGCACTGAAATACAGTGTTGCTTGGTAGTTGCTCTCACTGTAGGCTTTTGAAATATACATGTTCCTCTGAAGTGATATCGTTTCTCCCTTGTTTGGAACAACTTTTGGATATTTGCGGGCAGTGATAGATTCTTCACTTTGAACATTATTATTGCGGTTTTAAAGTCGATCAGATCTTTCAACTTGAGAGTTTTTTGTTAAAGAAAAAGTGGGTTTGTTGGTTCCCTGTAAGCTGCTTTGTTGATTATTCTAATAGCTCTCTTTTGAAGCATAAAGAGTGGATATATGTTTGTTTTATATGTATTTCCCCATACTTCATTACAATATGTCATGTATGGGAGTATTAATGAATGATACAAGGTGTATAGTGTGGGTTGATTCAGCAAATTTTTCACTCTGTGTAATATTGCAATTGATTTGGATACTTTACCTTTTATATAATTAATATGTGGCTTCCAACACAGTTTGTTATCAATTATTACTCCAAGGAATTTAGTTTCGGATACCCTTTCAATCTCTACACCATTTACACTGAGTTTGGGTACTGGGTAGTTGTGATGGTTGTTAAAGACTATAAATTTTGTCTTGCTTAAATTGAGCGTTAATTTGTTTGAATCAAACCACAGTTTCAGCTTTCCTAATTCCTTTCCGAGTGTATCCAGAAGTTGTTCCAAGTTGTTTCCACTGCATAGCAGGTTAGTGTCATCAGCAAACAATATTAAGTCCATTTTTTCTGAAACTTTACATATATCATTTATATACATATTGAATAATAATGGTCCCAAAACTGAACCCTGTGGGACTCCACAGGTGACCTTCAGTAGCTCTGAGTTTTTGTTGTTAACACATACAAACTGATATCTATTCTTTAAGTAACTTCTTAACCAGGACAGTGCTACCCCTCTGATACCACAATTTTGTAGTTTCTTTAATAATAGATTGTGATCTACTGTATCAAATGCTTTTTTAAGATCCAGGAATACTCCAACTGAATACTCTTTATTTTCAATGGCTGTTGATATTTTTTCTGTAAATTCCATTAAGGCATATGCTGTTGTCCTTTTGTGTCTGAACCCATATTGCTGCTCACACAATAAATCATTCTTCAGTATGAAGTTGTCAATTCTCTCATAGAATATTTTTTCAAGTCAATTGAAATAAGATAAAATATTAAAAGTAATAGGGATAAAAAGAGAAAACTGTGAAGGAATAAAAGCCATTCAATGACAGATAAAAGCCTGTCTAAACAAATGATTTTTTTAACTCCTTAAATGAGTCAGCAGTCTCAAGGCAGCGCAAGGACAGGGGAAGTTGCGTTCCGAAGCCGTGGTGCAGCGGCCTGGAAAGATCGATCTCCACAGGTTTGGAATTTGGTCCGAGGGACCACTAGGAGTCTCTGTTCTGAGGATCTTAGTGATCACGTCGTGTCATAAGGAGCCAAGAGGGCTGAGATGTATAAAGGAGCTTGGCCATTAAGAGCTCTAAAAGTCAAAATTAAAATCTTAAAATTAAATCTCAAAGCAACTGGCAGCCAGTGAAGGGATGATAAAACTGGGGAAATATGTTCCCTTTTCTTCATCTGGGTTAAAAGCCAAGTTAAATTTTATGTGTTAAATTTTGCACAGTCTGAAGGCGGGCAACAGCAGGTTTATTAAAAGACATTAAAAGAGCATTACAATAATCTAAGCGAGATGAGATAAAAGCATGAATGATCATTTCCAGTTCAGGTGTTGAGACCATAGGTCTAAGTTTTGCTATATTCCTCGGATGAAAAAAGCAATTTCTGACTAGTTGCCGACCATGGCAGTCCAGTGACATAGCATTGTCAAAAACAACACTCAGGTTACGCAGGTTGGGCTGGACAGAAGAACCTAGGTGACCTAAGCGTTGCTTTATCAGAGGAATTTTACTGTCTGGAGCAATGATCAGTGTTTCTGTCTTGTTAAGATTTAATTGTAAGAAGTTATTGTTTAACCATTTGTTAATGGCAAACAGGCAAGAGATTAAGTTTGATCAAATGTTCAGCTCATTTACCTTAAAAGAGCAGTAAAGCTGAATGTCGTCTGCAAAAAAATGGTAAGAGACACCCTTAAACTTACTGATAATCTAGCCAAGTGGGGTTAAATACAATAAAAACAGAGTAGGGCACAGAATTGAGCCTTGAGGAACCCCACTGTAAAGTCCTTTAACCTCTGACATGTTCTCATTGAACAAAACCTCTGTCAGTCAAATAAGATGAGAACCATTTCCGAACTAATCATGAAATACCAAACGTGTCCTTTATCCTGTTTTATCAATATACTGTGGTCCACCGTGTCAAAAGCAGCAGTGCGATCCAACAACACCAGGACCGAGTACTGACCAGAATCTGCTGCCATCATGATGTCACTGGAGACTTTAATTAGCGCTGTCTCAGTGGAGTGCATTTCATGGAAACCAGACTGGAAGGTGTCTTGGATTTTATTTCTCTCTATGAATGTAGTTAATTGCTCGGCTACGACTTTCTCAAGCATTTTGGATAAGAAGGGAAGCTTTGAAATGGGCCTGTAATTGTTCAATTCAGTAGGGTCTAAGTTTTGTTTCTTTAATTTGGGTTCAACCACTGCTTGTTTAAAAGAACTGGGAACAGTGCCTGATTAAAGTGACCAATTTATGATTTCGACAATTAAAGGCCCGATAGAGTCAATTATTCTGAAAAGCAGTGATGTTGGGAGGATATCTAAGGGGCTTGAAGAGGGCTTCATAGACCATTTACATCCAGTAGCATGACTGTCCTGATTCAGGCCAAGGTCCTCAGCAGATGGTGTAGTGCTTGCTCTAATATCATTCACCTTATTCACCATAAGGTTCCAAGGTTGTCATAGCCAGGAGCGGCACTGGGGTTAAGCTTCCAGTGCTCATAAAATGCTCCTTATGGCGTGCGTCTCAAAAAGCCTCTGACAACTAAGTCCAACTCCTAGCCTGCCCATGTGGTTTAGTCTCTAAGCCCGGCGGAACTGCTTTTACTAATCGGAGAAGGGGCGAAGGCGGATCTCTGGCGCCTTAAAACCAGATGCTTCGGGTAGACGGTGGCTTGTCAACCTGGGAAGGTAGCCCATCTAGGGGAAGGTAAACCCTGATTTCAAACCTCCGCTGCCTTGCGGCATACCTGGTCACGGGAAAGGCTTCGGGAGTCAACCCTGAGGAAAAATCCGGAGTCGGAGCCCCTAAGGCAGTTCTATGTTGTGCTCAACATCGTTCTGGCAGCTCCTGCAATGGCGCTGGTGCCAAACTGTAGCAGCCCTGCTGTTCCTTTGGATTCATCAGTGACGTGGAGAGGGGGGACATGCTGCATGGGCAACATCTTGTCCTCCATATCTTCCTGCCCAGGCTTGAATCCTACCAATGCCCAATGCTGGAAGGTAGAACACCGGATCACTGGAGAGGACACTCCAGCTTTGCCTTTGGCGTAGACAAAACACGGGGAATGACAGTTACCGGTTATAAGCCACCGCTCAATTGGCGTAGAGCGCGGCGCCAGGGGTTGTTCCCGACGGTGGGAGGGATCATCGGATCTCACTGGACAGCTACCGCCCGCCTCAAGCTGGGCAGCCCCCAGCCAATAAGGTGTTGTCCCGCCACAGCTTGCTTTCCTCATTGGGTGCATGGGGATGAGGAGAAGTCCGAACAGCAGGTTGAGAACCTTCGCACCAGGCAAGACAATAAAACAAAAGAGACCAACTCTAATGGTATATGTCCATTCAGGACGCTCAGACGCTGTTGGATCGTCACTTCCTTGTGGTAACGTATCGTCACTTCCTGTTTTGCTGTCTGCCTGTGTGGTTTGCCTGTGTGGTTGCTCTCCAGCCACTAGCTATGGCTACTAGCTCTCTTTCCTCTCCTCCTCTGGTGTGCTCTCTATGTCAGATGTTTAGCTACACCTCTGCCTCTTTTAGTGATAACGGTAAATGTAATAAATGTTGTCTTTTTGAGGCGCTCGAGGCGAGGTTGTCTGATTTGGAATCCCGGCTCCGCTGCATTGAAACACCATCTGCGCCAGTTAATCTTGACGGACGCCCATTAGCTGCAGCGGAGCTAGCTAGCTTAGGACCCCTGTCAGCGGTCCCTCGGCTCTCCTCAGCAGCGAGGAGACTGGGTGGGTGACGGTGAGAAGGAAGCCTAGTCGCAAAGCCCCGGTTCACCACCAACCTGTTCACGTCTCTAATCGTTTTTCCCCGCTCAGCGACACACCCGCTGAGGAAAAAACTCTGATCATTGGCGACTCTGTAGTCAGAAACGTGAACCTAGAGACTCCAGCGGCCATAGTCAAATGCATTCCTGGGGCCAGAGCAGGCAACATCGAGTCAAATTTGAAAATGCTGGCTAAAAGTAACTGTAAATATTCCACAATTGTTATTCACGCCGGCATTAATGACATCCGTCTCCGGCAGTCGGAAATCACGAAACTTGATGTAGAATCGGTGTGTGACTTTGCAAAAACGATGTCTGCCACTGTAGTATTCTCTGGGCCCCTCCCCAATCTGACCAGTGATGACATGTTTAGCCGCTCGTCATCCTTGAACCGCTGGCTGTCTGTGTGGTGTCCTAAAAATGACGTGGGCTACATTGACAATTGGAGCTCTTTTTGGGAAAAACCTGGTCTTATGAGACGAGACAGCATTCATCCCACTTTGGATGGTGCTTCTCATTTATCTAACAATCTGGCATCTTTTTTATCCAAATTTCCAAAACCCTGACTACTCAGAGTTGGGACCAGGAAGCAGAGTCGCAGTCTTACACGCCTCTCTGCAGCTCCTCTTCATCCGCCACCCCTCAGCTTAGCCCCTGACTTCCCCATCAGAGAATCGTTGTCTGCTCCCTCCAAAGTGAATAAAAATATAATGTATAAGCATCCCAAAGTGATAAAGCAAAATAATGGTAAAACTCAAATTAAACATAAAGCCTCTAAATTGAATGATTTGGCCTCTGTTCCTCCTCATAATTTAAAAATTAAATGTGATTTATTAAATATTAGGTCTCTAACTCCCAAGACTCTGTTAGTCCATGATCTGTTAATTAATCATCAGATTGATTTAATTTCCCTTACAGAGACTTGGTTAGGGCAAGAGGATTATGTTGGTTTAAATGAATCAACTCCCTCTGGTTATTTAAACTGTCAAAATCCCAGAAATTCTGGTCGTGGAGGAGGAGTAGCAACAATTTACCATTCCAAATTACTAGTTAATGTAAAGCATAAAACATGTTATAATTCCTTTGAGGGCCTGGTCTCAGCATTGGGCACTTTAGCAATTTTAGGTTAAACCCAATTTTATTTGCCATAGTTTATCGTCCCCCATCAACCTACTCAGAATTTTTATCCGAATTTGCTGATTTCTTAGCTGATTTAGTGCTGAAATCTAATAGAATAATTATAGTAGGGGACTTTAATATACATGTGGATGTAGATAGTGACTGCCTTAATGTGGCTTTTAATTCAATATTAGACTCGATTGGGTTTTCTCAGAAAGTAGGAAATTCTACTCATTACCTCCACCATACATTGGACCTTGTTCTGACATATGGCATAGAAATAGAAAATCTTGTAGTGTCTCCTCATAACCCTGTACTGTCAGACCATTGTCTGTTAACCTTTGATTTTACTATTTCTGACTATTTGGCTCCTAAAGAAAAATATTATTACAGTAATGCCTCTCAGATGATGCTGTTTCCAAATTTATGCAGATTGTTTCCTCTATGCCATGTGTCAACACAACGGAAATAAGCTATAGACAGCTTGCTCCTTCTGTAATTGATAACATGGTGGATAGTGTTTCAGCTTCTCTGCATCAGGCTCTAGACTTGGTGGCCCCCTTAAAAAAGAAAAAGTCTGATCAGAGATTTCTAACTCCTTGGTTCAACACAGAAACTCGTAGCTTAAAACAGAAGACTCGTCAATTAGAAAGAAAATGGCGCTCTACTAATTTAGATGAAATCTATTTAGCTTGGAGAAATCATCTTTTAATTTATAAAAAATCTCTTAGAAAAGCTAGAACAAGTTATTACTCTGCATTAATAGAAGAGAACAAGAATAATCCCAGGTTTCTTTTCAGTACTGTAGCCAGGTTGACCAGGTTGGTAGTCAGGACTCTGTCAATCCTAGCATTCCCTTAGAGCTTACTAGTCATGACTTTATGAACTTTTTCAATAATAAAATTTCATCCATCAGAGATAAAATCAATCAGATTCTTCCCACAGTTAACTTAAATACTGTAACTACTACAACTCCTTCTATTGATGTCTGTCTTGATGAGTTTACTCCAATCGACCTTTGTGAGTTAGACAAAATAGTTTCCTCATCCAAACCTTCAACTTGTCTTTTAGACCCTATTCCTACCAGGTTATTTAAAGAAGTCTTCCCACTTATTGGTAGCTTTATTCTTCATATAATCAATTCTTCATTAACTTTAGGCCATGTACCGCAGGCTTTTAAAACGGCTGTAATTAAACCCTTACTCAAAAAGCCAACGCTAGATCCAGGAGCTTTAGCTAACTATAGACCAATCTCTAATCTCCCTTTCATTTCAAAAATCTTAGAAAGAGTTGTTGCTACGCAATTATTTGACCACCTGCCGGGAAATGGTTTACTTGAAGAGTTTCAATCTGGGTTTAGAATCCATCATAGTACTGAAACAGCTTTAGCGAAGGTCACTAACGACCTCCTCATTGCATCTGATAATGGACTAGTTTCTGTACTTGTCCTTTTAGACCTTAGTGCAGCTTTTGATACTATCGATCATAATATTCTACTTGATAGATTAGAACACTATGTTGGATTTAATGGAACTTCGTTGCAGTGGTTTAAATCTTATTTATCTGATAGGTTCCAGTTTGTTCATGTAAATAATGAGTTTTCTTTCAACTCAAAGCTTAGTCATGGAGTTCCACAGGGATCTGTGCTAGGCCCTACTCTTTTTAGTTTATATATGCTTCCGTTAGGCAACATTATTAGAAAGCACTGTATACATTTTCATTGTTATGCAGATGACACACAATTATACCTGTAAATGAAGCCAGATGATAGTCATCAATTAGCCAAGTTAGAAGCCTGTCTTAAGGAAATCAAAGCTTGGATGACTTGTAATTTCCTGCTATTAAATTCAGATAAGACTGAAGTCATTCTTGTTGGTCCAAAAAACCTTAGAAATTCCTTTCAAAATCAAACTTTCAGTTTGGATGCAGTTACTCTTTCTCTTAATAGCTCTGTGAGGAACCTTGGAGTTATTTTTGATCAGGATTTGTCCTTCAATTCACATATTAAATTTGTTTCTAAGACTGCCTTCTATCATTTGCGTAATATTGCCAAGATCAGGAGCATCTTGTCTCAGCGTGATGCTGAGAAGCTGATCCACGCTTTTGTTAGCTCGAGATTAGATTATTGTAATTCTTTATTATCAGGCTGTCCTAAAACATCTTTAAAAAGTCTTCAGCTGATCCAAAATGCTGCAGCAAGAGTTTTAACAGGTACTAGAAAGAGAGATCATATCTCTCCGGTTCTGGCCTCCCTTCATTGGCTTCCCATAGAGTTTAGAATTAAGTTTAAAATCCTTCTTCTTACTTACAAAGCTCTAAACAATCAGGCTCCTTTTTATTTAAAAGATCTGATACTACCGTATTATCCTAACAGAGCACTACGCTCCCAAAATGCAGGATTACTTGTAATACCTAGAATCTCCAAAAGTACAATGGGAGGCAGAGCCTTCAGCTATCAAGCTCCTCTCCTGTGGAATCAGCTGCCAATCTGGACTGGGGAGTCAGACTCAATCTCTGTTTTTAAGAATAGGGCTAAAACCTACCTTTTTGATATAGCCTACAATTAGGGAGGGATCATGTGTTTCTGAACCCTCCCTTAGTTATGCTGCTAATAGGTTTAGTCAGCCGGGGGACCTCCAGTAATGCACTGGGCCTCACTCCTTTCCTCACTCTCTATGAAATATTTTTTTTTTTTTTGCTGGTCATTAACATTTGTTTGTTCTCTCCCATAGATTGAGTCCCCATCGTGCTGTTTGCTCTCTACATGTCTGTTCTTTTCTTCTTCTCTATCCCCTCACCCCCCAGCCAGTCGCAGCAGATGACTGCCCCTCCCTGAGCCTGGTTCTGCTGGAGGTTTCTTCCTGTTAAAAGGGAGTTTTTCCTCTCCACCGTCGCCAAGTGCTTGCTCACAGGGGATTGCCTGATTGCTGAGGTCTTTCTGCAACTGTGGGGGTTCCCCCCTACAGTTGATAGTGCTATGAGATGACTGTTGTTGTGAAATGGCGCTATATAAATAAAGTTGAATTGAATTGAATTAAAACTGGGAACTTGGAATGTCCACACTATGATGACAGGACTCGCTGCTAACCTCAAGGACATCAACGACACTAGGAAGACTGCCGTCATCAATAATGAGCTGAAGAGACTGGGAGTGGATATCGCCACTCTCCAGGAAACATGGTTGGCTGATGCAGGCACACTGAGAGAGAAGGACTACACGTTCTACTGGCAGGGAAAGGGCAGTGACGAACATAGGGAACACGGAGTGGGCTTCGCAGTGAAGAACACCTTGCTGAAGATAGTGGAACCGAGCAGCACTGGCTCTGCATGACTGCTCACCCTCCGCCTCAACACCACTCAAGGCCCAGTCACCCTCATCAGTGTGTATGCCCCAACACAGACAGCCACACCAGAGGCAAAAGACGAGTTCTACGAGAATCTCGCAACAACTGTCAGGATCATCCCCAACTCTGATCAACTCATTCTCCTTGGAGACTTCAATGCCAGAGTGGGTGCTGACCACAACTCCTGGCCCTCCTGTTTTGGACCTTTTGGCGTGGGCAGAATGAATGACAACGGACAGCGGCTGCTCGAGTTCTGCACATATCACAATCTGTGCATCACAAACTCGTTCTTCAAGACCAAGCCCCAACACAAGGTTTCCTGGCAACATCTGCGCTCAAAGCACTGGCACCAGCTGGACTTGATCCTGACCAGGCGCACCTCACTGAAGAACGTGCTAATCACCCGTTTGTTCCAGAGTGCAGATTGCGACACGGACCATTCATTGGTCAAGCTGCAGCTGAAGAAATTCCATCGTACTAGACAGCCTGGAAAGGCACGGATTGACACCAGCAAGATGGCTCAACCAGAACTTGTTGAGCAGTTTGCCTCCACCTTTGAGAAGGAACTTGGTGTACCACAAGAAGGAGAATCTGCAAAGCAGAAGTGGGAAGAGCTGCGAAACACCATCCACCGCACAGCCTTGGCTACCTTTGGGAGGAAGACCTCGAAGTCACAGGACTGGTTTGATGCCAAGTTGACCAAGATGACCCCCGTCATTGAAGCCAAGAGCTCAGCACTTGCTGAGTACAAGAAGTACCCAAACGAGAAGAATCTCCAGATTCTCAGGGCTGCGAGAAGCAAAGTTCAGCAGACTGCTCAGCGCTGTGCCGAGTACTGGACTCAGCTCAGCCAAGACATTCAAACCGCTGCCATAACAGGGAACATCCGTGGTATGTACGATGGCATCAAGAAAGCACTTGGTCCGGCTCAGAGCAAGACGCCCCCCCTCAAATCCTCCACTGGGGAGATGATCACAGAAAAGAACAAGCAGATGGAGAGATGGGTGGAACACTACTCCGACCTATACTCCAGACAGAACACCGTGACACCGTCAACCCTTGATGCCATCGACTGCCTGCCATCCATGGACGAACTTGACGCCGAGCCAACCATCGACGAACTCAGCAAGGCCATTGATAGCTTGGCCACTGGCAAGGCACCCGGCAACAACGGCATACCCCCTGACCTGATCAAGCACTGCAAGACCGCCCTACTGCTGCCATTGCATGACGTCATCTGCCAGTGTTGGAAGGAAGGTGCCGTACCACAGGACATGAGGGACGCCAAGATCATCACCCTCTACAAAAACAAAGGGGAGAGAAGCGACTGCAACAACTACAGGGGCATCTCCCTCCTCAGCGTTGTTGGCAAAGTCTACGCACGAGTTGTTCTCGTTCGTCTACAGAAGCTTGCCAAACGTGCCTACCCCGAGTCTCAGTGTGGCTTCTGCGCTGAGCGATCGACGGTAGACATGATATTCTCCATCCGCCAACTCCAGGAGAAATGCAGAGAACAGAACATGCCCCTGTACATCGCCTTCATCGACCTCACCAAAGCGTTCAATCTGGTCAGCAGAGAGGGCCTTTTCAAGATCCTGCCAAAGATAGGATGCCCATCAAAGTTGCAAAGCCTCATCGAATCGTTTCACACCAACATGCAGGGGATAGTGCAGCACGATGGCAACGTCTCAGAGCCATTCAACATACGCAGCGGAGTGAAACAGGGCTGTGTCCTTGCGCCAACCCTCTTTGTGATTTTCTTTGCTATGCTCCTGAGGCATGCCTTCTGCATGCAGACCTATGGATTGACGGCTTTGGAGCTCCGCTGCGCTCGGATCGACAGGAAGAGGTAACTGGGAAGCGTCAGGGGGGCGGAGTATGTTTATACATTAATAAGCAGTACTGCACATCTGTCACGGTCAGAGAACGCATCTGTACACCCCATGTGGAGCTGCTGTCTGTGTCACTACGCCCCTTTTATTTGCCTCGAGAGTTTCCCCAACTTTTCATCACAACTGTGTACATTCATCCGAGGGCAGACGCTGACTCCGCCTCCAGCACCATCTCTGATGTGGTGCAGCGGCTGCAGTCAATTTCTCCAGAGGCGCCAAACTTCATTCTTGGGGATTTTAACCATGTTTCTTTAAAGAAGACACTTAAAAACTTTCATCAGTATGTCTCCTGCCCAACCAGGCGAAAAAAGACATTGGACCTGTGCTCTGGATCCATAGAGAGGGCCTATAAATCACTCCCCCTTCCTCCTTTAGGATCATCAGATCACAACTGTGTTCATTTGCTGCCCACATATAAAACTGCTCTCAGAAGAGGCAAAGTGGAGACCAGAGACATTGATGTGTGGACAGAAGATTCAGAGCACAGCCTCCAGGAATGCTTTGACTGTACAGACTGGAAGATGTTCATAATGGCCTGCGGGGATGATTTGGACTCTCTGGCTGAGCTCACATGCTCATACATGGCTCACTGTCAAAATAAGTTTGTTCCACGTAAACGTGTCAAAATATATCCCAACAACAAACCATGGGTTACTAAATCAGTTAAATCCTGCTTACAGAGGAAAGCTCTTGCCTTTAAACAAGGGTCTGTTTCTGCGCTACAGGTTGCCACCAAGGAGCTGAAGGCCGAAATTTTAAGAGCAAAACAGAATTATAAATCAGAGTTGGAAAGCAAGATGGCAGCAAATAAACTTGGTTCGGCCTGGGCCAGTATGAAAACTATTGCAGGCCTTCAGAGCACAGAGCGCAGTAATCGTGTGTTTTTAGATGGTTTTAGTTCAGACACAGAGCTGGCTAATGCTCTTAATTGTTTTTATGGTCGTTTTGACTCCTTTGATTTTAGCACAGAAATCCAAGATTTGAAACAGAAACTCAAAGACAATCAGCACTTTAATATTGAGATGCAGGATGTTAAAAGGGAGTTCCGCGCTGTAAAAGTGAACAAAAGTCAGGGCCCTGATAATATATGTGGACGCCTGGTAAAGTCCTGTGCACATGAACTGAGTCCTATATTTCATTATATTTTCAATAAGTCCTTACAGACACAACATGTGCCTAAGATCTGGAAAGATGCCGTGGTTGTTCCCGTTCCAAAATCCAGCTGTCCTATAACGGTAAACGACTTTAGACCAGTTGCTTTGACTTCAATTTTAATGAAAATTTTTGAAAAACTGGTCAGATGTGAGGTCCTAAGGCAGACTGAACATGCATTGGATCCTCTGCAGTTTGCCTATAGGCCTCACAGAGGAGTGGAGGATGCCACTGTCACTCTGTTTGACATGCTTTTTAAACATCTGGATTTTAATGGGACACACGCCAGGCTTTTATTTGTGGACTTTTCTTCTGCCTTTAATACAATCCAACCTCATATTTTAGTTGAAAGGCTCCTGCAACAATTTGATTAAAGCAATAATCTGGTGGGTTGGATTCTGGATTTCTTAACCAACAGGACGCAGAGAGTAAGGGTCAATGGCACATTGTCTGACCTAAAGTGCTCTTCTACTGGCTCTCCTCAGGGGTGTGTGTTGTCACCCCTACTCTTCATCCTGTACACAAACATGTGTCAGACCAGACATGACAACAGACACATTATAAAGTATGCTGATGACTCAGTCATTGTCAGTCTCCTCCAGGATGGTGAGAGTGGCCACGGCCCAGTAGTTGATGACTTTGTTCACTGGTGTGAGGA
The DNA here is from genome assembly GCA_020510985.1 of Pholidichthys leucotaenia. Classification (NCBI taxonomy): domain Eukaryota; kingdom Metazoa; phylum Chordata; class Actinopteri; order Cichliformes; family Pholidichthyidae; genus Pholidichthys; species Pholidichthys leucotaenia. The sequence continues at coordinate 223,932,230 of CM035837.1, forward strand.
TTCCTACCTGCAGCTGAATACAACAAAAACGAAAGATATGATTATTGACTTTAGGAGGAAAACTCCCAGGCACAAAGTCACCATACTAAAAGGCCAGACCACCGAATGTGTACAATCGTACAAATATCTTGGGACAATTATTGATAGTGGATTGAACTTTGAGGTGAACTGTGAAAGGGTGTGCAAAAAGGGTCAGCAAAATTTGCATTGTTTGAGGAAACTTGCACGCTTCCAAATTGACCGAACCATAATGACTATGTTCTATCGGGCTTTTATTGAATCTGTTTTATCCTTTTCTTTAATGTCATGGTTTGGTCAGATAAAACTGAAACAGAGGAAATCCTTGGATCAGGTAGTCAGATGGTCCAGTCGTTTGCTTGGTGAGTCACAGCTGAGCCTGACATCCCTGTACACCAGACAAGTACAGAGGATGGCCGACTCGATTTTAAATGATGACTCCCACCCTTTGCACTGCAACTTTCAGCTTCTTCCCTCCAGACGGAGGTTTGCTGTCCCAAAAAGTAGAACCCAGCGCTACAAACACAGCTTTGTCCCTGCTGCTGTCAAAGAGTTGAACAAGCTATAAAAATTATATTGTACATATTTTATATTTACCTATTTTGTAAGATGTGTGCCTGTGTTTGTGTCTATGTTGAATGTAATTAGTGGCTTGTAAATATGGATGTCACCAACTGCAAAACAAATCTACCTACGGGTACAAATAAAGTAACCTGAACCTGAACCTGAACCTGAACCTTCAGCACAGCAACAGAGGGAACCTGCACACAAGATCTGACGGCAGGCTTTTCAACCTCGCCCACCTGAAAGCCAGAACCAAAGTACGCGAGGCTCTAATCAGAGACATGCTGTTCATAGACGACGCTGCAGTCACAACCCACACACAGCAGAAGCTTCAGACCCTGATGGACCGCTTCTCCCAGGCATGCAAGGACTTTGGGCTTACCATCAGCCTGAAGAAGACTAATGTCTTGGCGCAAGGCACGGAAGCACCACCAACCATCACCATCGACGACTACGAGCTGGAGGTCGTGAATCAGTTCACGTACCTGGGGTCCACGATCAGCAACAACCTCTTCCTTGATACAGAGATCAACAAATGGATTGGAAAATCAGCCTTCACACTCGCTCGCCTCACCACACGAGTGTGGGAGAATCCCAAACTCTCTGTCAAGACGAAGATGGCAGTGTACAACGCCTGCGTCATCAGCACACTGCTCTATGGGAGTGAGACGTGGACAATATACGCCCGGCAGGAAAAGAGACTGAACTCCTTCCACTTGCGCTGCATTCGCCATATCCTGGCAGGACAAAGTGCCCAACACAGAAGTTCTGTCCCGCGCCGGCCTTCCCTCCATGTTCACTCTACTCAGGCAGAGCAGGCTCCGCTGGCTAGGCCACGTTCACTGTATGGAGGATGGCAGAATCCCCAAAGACGTCCTCTACGGAGACCAGGCAACTGGCAGGAGAGACGTTGGCCGCCCACAGCTGCGCTTTAGAGACGTCTGCAAGAGAAACATGAAGGCCCTGGAGATCAACACAGAGCGCTGGGAGGACCTTGCAATGGATCGCTCCAAATGGAGAGGCACCCTGACCAGACAGCTCAAGGCGGGTGAAGAGAGACTGACTGCTGCAGCAGATGAAAAAAGGACCCGCAGGAAGAACCGCCACAGACCCATCAGCACGGAGACCACCCACAAGTGCGACCTATGTGACAGGGACTGTCATTCGCGCATCGGCCTGTTCAGCCACAGGCGGTGCTGTTCCAGCAGAGTAGACGTTTAGGATTCTCTTCCATGTTCATCATAGACCGACGGAGGCCGACGGATTCACCATAAAATTTGCAAAGTCATTACATTCTGCATTAGAATAAGCAGGAACCATGGCTAAATCAGGTGAGACAATGGAGTTATTGGTGTCAAACAAAAACTTGCGATTTCCCTTGTTTAAGGATATAAGCTGAATGTCACGTTGCCGAGCGGTCAAGGCATACCAGAGAAGGAGGACACTTCCAAACGTTTGCCACAAGCAATTTTCCATTTATTCCAAAATATTTCACAGGCAACAACTTACGTAAAATTCCAACACCCAACCTCAAACCAAATGAAAAACACCTGTTAATATACTTAGTGAGATAATCAATCTAATTGGAACATACCACAATCCCAGGTACAGTAAGACAATAGATATTTCATATTCCCACATACACTACCGTTCAAAAGTTTGGGGTCACCCAGACAATTATTTTGTGTTTTCCATGAAAAGTCACACTTATTTACCACCATGAGTTGTAAAATGAATAGAAAATATAGTCAAGACACTGACAAGGTTAGAAATAATGATTTGTATTTGAAATAATAATTTTTTCCTTCAAACTTTGCTTTTGTCAAAGAGTCCTCCATTTGCAGCAATTACAGCATTGCAGACCTAACATGATTGCACAAGGGTTTTCTAATCATCCATTAGCCTTCTGACGCAATGAGAAAACACATTGTACCATTAGAACACTGGAGTGATAGTTGCTGGAAGTGGGCCTCTATATACCTATGTAGATATTGCACCAAAAACCAGACATTTGCAGCTAGAATAGTCATTTACCACATTAGCAATGTATAGAGTGTATTTCTGATTAGTTTAAAGTTATCTTCATTGAAAAAAAAGTGCTTTTCTTTCAAAAATAAGGAAATTTCTAAGTGACCCCAAACTTTTGAACGGTAGTGTATACCCAATAACATCTAAAAGATACATAAATACATAAATACTTTCCCACAATATTTACAGAATAAATAAACACCATAAATAACACCATAAATAATACCATAAATAGTTTAAACCCCTATTTACATATTAAATTCCCCTTTACTCAACCATAACATACTTCCTCCTGCTGGCATCCTTTAAAGGGCCCTCAAACCTCTGAGGAGTCTTTTGCCTGGACACCACCAGGAAGCATGCTGGCAAAAGTACGTGGTTTTAAGATTGTTCAATTGCCTCACCCAATTAACATAATTAACATTAACAATTATCTCACAAATGGAATTCAATTCAGTCAAATCAAATCTGCAATTATATGTGCATTTTAACCATTACAATACATGTTGACATTTGCAAACATAAATCCTTTTACACACATAATTTAATATTCAGTTACAAAGACCATAACAATGGCAACACTCCGTCGTCACATTCTCCCCCCCCCCTCCTGAGAGTACAGTACTCTATGAGTCATGTACTCTGAAGACGCTGTCTGCCACAAGGTTGGTTTTCCCTGCCATATACCGAACAGTGAAGTTATACGGCTGAAGGGCCAAATACCACCCTGTAAGACGATTATTAGTGTCCTTCACCCTATTTAGCCACCGTAGGGCCCGATGATCCGTCTCTAACATGAAATGACGCTCAAGTAAATAGTATTAAAGAGACCCTACTGCTCATTTCATGTCAAGATATTCTTTCTCCACCGTAGAGTATCTCATCTCCTGGTCCAACAACTTACAGCTCAAAAACAGTACTGGGTGTCTCTCTCCCTTGACCTCCTGGAGAAGTACTGCCCTGATACCAACTCCTGAAGCATCTGTCTGTAGAATACATGGACGGGTGAAATCCGGACTGTAGAGAACCTTCTCACCAAAAATAGCACCCTTCAAATCTTCAAAAGCTCTACCACACTCCTCTGTTCATTTTACCCTATTTGGTGCTGAAGCCTTAGTGAGGTCAGTTAGGACTGCTGCTCTTTCAGCAAAATGGGGGATGAATTTACTATACCAACCTACCAGACCCAAAAATGACCGTACCTTCTTCTTGGTAGTAGGGAAAGGATAGGCCTGAATAGCATCCACTTTACCCACTCGTGGTCTAATGACCCCCTGACCAACCACATGTCCCAGGTACTCCACCTGCTGCCGTCCAAATGCACACTTGCATGGGTTAATAGTCAGACTTGCCGAAGGTGTAACAAATGACCCTTCCTGGTCTGACTATAGATGACTACGCCATTCAGACAGGCAGCTGCAAAGCCTGATATCCCTCTTAATACCTGGTCCATGAGCTGTTGGAAAGTTGCAAGCGCCCCCTGGAGGCCAAATGGCATGACCTTGAACTGAAAAGTGCCATCAGGTGTTTTAAAGGCTGTCAGTTCTTTCGTTTCAGGCGCCAAGGCCACCTGCCAATACCCCTTGCTTAGGTCTAGCGTGGAAATAAACCTAGTCCTGCCCACTTTCTCTAATAACTCATCAGTGCGGGGCATGGGGTATGGCTCAAACTTAGAGACTGCATTCAGGTACCTAAAGTCGATGCAGAACCTCAAAGAGACACCAATCACTGACTGACTCCTCGATCACTCCCAGCTGCAACATCAGGTCAAGCTCCTGCTTCAGTTTAGGGACCAACCGTTCAGGGATCCTATAAGCCTTTCTACGGGGAACAGCCTCTTTCTTTAAATGAACCTTATGGTGAACAAATGTGGTGAAACCAGGTCTCTCCTGAAACAATTCTGGATCTAATAGTGCCTCTAATTGTCTCTGCTGATTATCCTGCAAATAAGACACCCAAAATGAACAAAGCTCTGTCACGTTTGTGGAAAAGGACTATTCTCTCTCCTCATCCACTTCCGTTGCTCAGATAAGGAGCTGATGACGCGTCTGCTGATGAACAGGCTGCTGCTGCTGATGCACAGGCTGCTGAAACTCCTTTAACAAGTTAATATGAAAGCACTGATGTTTTGTCTTTCTGTCAGGCATATGTAGTTCATATGTCACTGAACTTAGTTTCTTAGAAATTTCATAAGGCCCCTGCCATCGAGCCAACAGCTTACTGTCACAAGAAGGCAAAAGTAGCAACACCTGCTGACCTGGGTGAAAAACCCTCTTTCTGGCCTTCTTGTCATACCAAGTCTTTTGTTTAGCCTGTGCCGTCCTCATGTGCTCCTGAGCCAAAGTAGTCATTTGATCCAGTTTCTGTCTCACTTTAATAACATATGAGACCACATTGTCTTGATCACTCGGTGGACTCTCCCAGTGCTCCTTTAATAGGTCCAGTGGACCCCTCACCTGACGACCATATAGTAGTTCAAAAGGTGAGAATCCTTTTGAAGCCTGGGGAACCTCCCGATAAGCAAACAGCAAGTACGGTACCCACTGGTCCCAATCCGAGTACGTATTAGAAACAAATTTCTGCAGCATGTTCTTCAGAGTCTGGTTAAATCGTTCTACCAGTCCATCTGTCTGAGGGTGATATGGGGTGGTCTTAATTCCCTTAATACCCAACAGCTTATAAACCTGCTGCAACAGTTTTGATAGAAAATTTGTCCCACAGTCTGTCAGGACCTCTCTGGGTATGTGATAGAAAAATTCCATATTATCTATACTATTGATATTAATAATGTATTATTATATTTGAAAAGTATCATACCTTTCATATGCCATGTTTAATGTTTATATGTGCATTCCATATAGGATAAGTTTATATATTCTTGGCCTGTTTCTGTGAGCAATTTCAGCTATTTCAGACTGAGGATCAGTACATGTGTAAGGAATGATCTAAGCCATGGGCTGCACGGTGGCGCAGTGGTTTAGCACTGTGGCAGCACAGTTTTACCCTCGGCCAGGGGATAGCGGGGATCATGAGATCGTGGGTTCGATCCCAGCCCCCGACCAACAGTGAACTGTGTGGAGTTTGCATGTTCTCCCCGTGTTGCGTGGGTTTACTCCGGGATTTCTCCGGTTTCCTCCCACATACCAAAAACATGTAGGTTTAGGGCGCTCGCGCACGCAGCGACCAGCAGCCTGTGGCTTGTCACCAGATTGCAAACCAAGTCTACCTACGGGTACAAATAAGTAACAAAAAAAAAAAAAAAGCCATTGGATTAGTGGTTCATGGACATTCTGTTAGTTTTATGGATCTCATGTCTTCATGACCCATGTCTCCAGAGTGTCTGACGTCTGCCTGGATAAGCTCAGTTATCAGGACTGTCCCGTTCTGTCCCTTCCCTTATCCTCATCCTCCCCCTCCTTTCTCCTACCTACAGACATGGACAAAATTGTTGGTACCCCTCTGTTAATGAAAGAAAAACCCACAATGGTCACAGAAATAACTTGAATCTGACAAAAGTGGTAATAAATAAAAATTCTATAAAAATTAACCAATGAAAATTAGACAATGCTTTTGAATTGTGGTTCAACAGAATTATTTTAAAAAACAAACTCATGAAACAGGTCTGGACAAAAATGATGGTACCCCTAGAAAACATTGAAAATAATGTGACCATAGGGACATGTTCAACCAAGATGTGTCCTCTAATTAACATCACAGGTGTCTACAAACTTGTAATCAGTCAGTCAGCCTATTTAAAGGGTGACAAGTAGTCACTGTGCTGTTTGGTGACATGGTGTGTACCACACTAAACATGGACCAGAGGAAGCAAAGGAGAGAGTTGTCTCAGGAGATTAGAAAGAAAATTAGAGACAAGCATGTTAAAGGTAAAGGCTATAAGACCATCTCCAAGCAGCTTGATGTTCCTGTGACTACAGTTGCACATATTATTCAGAAATTTAAGATCCACGGGACTGTAGCCAACCTCCCTGGATGTGGCCGCAGGATGAGACGGATAATACGAATGGTAACAAAAGAGCCCAGAACAACCTCTAAACACATTCAAGGTGAACTCCAAGGTCAAGGTACATCAGTGTCAGATCGCACCATCCGTCGTTGTTTGAGCCAAAGTGGACTTCATGGGAGATGACCAAGGAGAATCAGAATCAGAATCAGAATCAGAATCAGAATCAGGTTTATTGCCATTGTTCATGTGATACACAAACTAGGAATTTGTCTCGGTGCCATGCTGCAACATTAAAAACATAATGAGAAAAAGGGATAAACTAAAAAACTAAAGGACTAGAAACGTGCAATAAGTGTAGAAAAATAAGTAATAATAAGTAATAATAATAATAATACTAGTAATAATGAGTAGTACTAGTCAAGGCAGTTTAAAAAATTAGCATGTAGCAGATAATGTGAAGTACCACATAGTGCAGTCAATAACGCAACAGAAAAACAGTGATGAATGACATGAGTCTGGTTGAGCTGCTGTACATAGTGCACGACAGTCAAAAGTCACTTAGTGTTCAGCAGTCTGATGGCAGAGGGGAAAAAGCTATTCATGTGCCGAGAGGTTTTAGTCCGAATGGACCGAAGCCTTCTACCTGAGGGGAGGGGGGCAAACAGCACGTGACCAGGATGTGAAGGATCACGGAGGAGGACACCACTGTTGAAAACAAATCATTAAAAAGCCAGACTGGAATTTACCAAACTGCATGTTGACAAGCCACAAAGCTTCTGGGAGAATGTCCTATGGACAGACAAGACAAAACTGGAACTTTTTGGCAAGGCACATCAGCTCAATGTTCACAGGCGCAAAAATGAAGCATACCAAGAAAAGAACACTGTCCCTACTGTGAAATATGGAGGAGGTTCTGTTATGTTCTGGGGCTGCTTTGCTGCATCTGGCTCAGGGTGTCTTGAATCTGTGCAGGGTACAATGAAATCTCAAGACTATCAAGGTATTCTAGAGAGAAATGTGCTGCCCAGTGTCAGACAGCTTGGTCTCAGTCACAGGTCATGGGTCTTGCAACTGGAGAATGACCCAAAACACACAGCTAAAAACACCCAAGAATGGCTAAGAGCCAAACATTGGACTATTCTAAAGTGGCCTTCTACGAGCCCTGATCTAAATCCTATTGAACATCTGTGGAAGGAGCTGAAACATGCCGTCTGGAGAAGGCACCCTTCAAACCTGAGACAACTGGAGCAGTTTGCTCATGAGGAGTGGGCCAAAATACCTGCCGAGAGGTGCAGAAGTCTCATTGACAGTTACAGAAATCGTTTGATTGCAGTGATTGCCTCAAAAGGTTGTGCAACAAAATATTAAGTTAAGTGTACCATCATTTTTGTCCAGGCCTGTTTCATGAGTTTGTTTTTTTTTTAAATAATTCTGTTGAACCACAATCCAAAAGCATTGTCTGATTTTCATTGGTTAATTTTCATAGAATTTTTATTTATTACCATTTTTGTCAGATTCAAGTTATTTCTGTGACCATTATGGGTTTTTCTTTCATTAACAGATAGGTACCAATAATTTTGTCCACGTCTGTATATATATACAGTATATATACAGTATATATATATATATATATATATATATATATATATATATATACTTAGAAGAATGGATTCTTTAGAGATTCTACGTGTGTCTGAATGTCATGCCTTGTAACCTCTCCTCCATGGTGGCCAATGGGGTTATTTTGTAGTAAATGTACATAAATTCAACTTTCCACCTGATTATTTGACTTGGAATAATTTAAGTTCAAAATTATTCTAACATTTTGGCGTCCGAACAGCGGATCCACATATCTCTGTCTTTCCGGCACCTCTGCTTGATTTCAGCAAGTGCACAGCTGATAAAAGACCTTCCTAGGCTGACTGAAAAAAAAAAAAGGCTCAGTGTTACTGCAGTGAAGGCATTTCAGACTGGGGCGCTGGAACTGACTGGGTGATGGATCTGAGAATCCTATAGGCAGCTTGTAATAATCGTAATAATCCCTTGGGAGGAACAAGGTTTTCCTTTGCAAACGGTGACCGATATTGCAAGACCCGGGGTGATTCTTAGAAATCCGCCGCTTTCTACGGTCTAAGTAAGTGTGTGGAGGTCTGGAAGTTGCATGCAAAGAAAAAGGGAAAGATTCGTGGTCTTTTAACCACAGATGTTTGACGTCCTGTGGAGAAAATCCTGTGATCCCAGAGAAGTAAATTTTTGGGGACAGATTTGTGCCTCTTGTGACCACTACTGCTTATGGTCCAGGGTTTGGATCTTCAGCATTCGTGGGGAGGCTACGTAAACCCCGAAGGGAAAAGGTTTTTTCACGGAAGATTCGTGCCCTTACTGGGTCTGCATTATCACCCATGGGACTTCCTACGCTACGGTGAGCTATTGCAAGATGCCGGGGGAGGAGGTCTTACTTTGGGCTTTAAGCACACAGCGGAGGGGTTAACGTGACCGTTGAAATATTTCATTTTGAGAGTTATAGATAAAAGTTACTGTAGTCTGGTTTGTTTTATCTCTGTGTAATCTGCTCCGGTGTGGGGAAGAAAAAAAAAGTCTGTGTCTGTGTGTGTGTTTATCTATATGTGTGTCCTTGGGTGAAAGAAACAGACAGAGAGAGAACTTGGAAAAAAAAATAGAAAAGGCTGTGTAGCTACTGATTTGTGTGTAAAAACTTGGTAAAAGGGAAGAGAAAAAATTATCTATATATGGGTATTTTTTTCCAAAGTTTGGGGATTTTACTTTTTCTTTCAGTCTAACTTTGTGGGTTTTCACTCTAATGTTGTGTACATGATGAACTATTTACATATTTTTAAAGCCAATATTTTCATTCCCTCCATTTTTTTTTCTTTGGAAAATGAAAAACATTGAGCTATTTTTATTCATTTTTTTTGACGTATCATTGACTTTTCTTTTTTTTTTCTTTGACTGATGTTCTCCTTTCTCCTGCCAAAACAAAACCAGCCTCTGAGACCCAGCCTCCTCACTGTAACCTCTCCCCCCATCGACATCAAAGAGGCGGCTGAACATCTAAGTACAAATGCTTGCATCTTAATCAATGCTACAAGCATGACAATGACGAAATTGACTGAACATCACAATTTCATGCTGTCACTTAATAATGCCTAATCACTGAAGGCTTTATGTATACCCTATATTACGTGATTCAAAGCATAGAGGTTCAAAAGAGATTGATAATTAATGTGCTTATGCATATGATTTGCCAGAGACTACTGATTATCAAACAGGGGTCTTGGTAATTGTATGTCATGTTGCTTTATTTAAATAATACTATACTCACTTTTTAATAAATGACATATGCAATCTTATTTACATTCTGACCCTAGGCCTGTCCATGTAAAAAAAAGGGGGGGGGTGGAGAACGCAAGAGCAGGATCTGAGAGTTCATGCTGTGACTTTTTCCCTCCTAAAAGAACACCGCAAGATGAGAATGAAATTCCTGAAAACAGAGATTAGGCCTGCATTTCCAGTTACTAATTCTAACTGCTGTATTGTTTAAGGCTTCTAACATATGATACTGTCCTAAACTAGTGATTACCCATGTCAATTGGTAAAACATTTACTGATTCACAGAGTATTTAGCAAATACTTGCTGTGAATAGCAAAAGAACATTCACATTGTGGAAGCTTTAGGTGTAATTTAAAGGTTTTTCTGCTATTCTTCATTCTTCGTTTTTCAACAGGAAAGGGAAAGCATTCACATTTTTTTTCTTTTTCACTAGGAATTAGATTTGCCAAATTAACAAGGAATCATATCACCATTACCTTTCAATTTAATAAATCCTTGGTGACATATGCAATATGTAATTAAAAAAACAATAATTCACTTGTGTTTCTTAACATTACACGTTATAATAAACAACTGGGATAAGCATTTAAGGGACACAAAAAATAATGATGATCACTGGGACATGAGTAAAATCAATTTATGAGGTGATAAAATTTGCACTCCTGTTGATGTAAATACTGAAGGTGCAGACGGGGAAGCCGTCAGGCTTTTCCCAAATTTTTCTTTGCAGGATGGCACCGACATTTGATCTTTATGGGAGATGGGAGGAGGCCGGACGGGCTCATTGGCTGGAGGGACTACGGGGGGAAGGACCTCTCAGTTGACAAGCATTTTTTGAAGCTAAGTAGAACAAATGACATTGCAAATGACATAAAGCATAACAATTTAAATGACTCTGCTTTAAAAGTGTAGTGTTCATATGACTTCACACTGCAGGATACATCTGATGCCACTTCATCACATAATGGTGTGAAAATATCACATTTCAGAAATGCGACAGTAATAAGGAATGCGTTTTCCCGGGGCTCAGCCATGGCCGAGCTGGGCCTCGGGACTACAGTCCGCCCCATAATTTACCAAGGAATGTATAAAATGAGGCATTCCTTGTACAAAATTAAGCCAAATTCTAATTAGGCAAAATGTCCACCTTTCCATTGACTGAAGGAGTGTGACACAACCTTTCACAAGGATTCACTTACACAAATTCAACCTGTCTGTGTTTAACTGGACAAACTGATCTTAGTTATCAATGCTAAATCATATCAAATCTGCACAGACAGCTATATTGCATTTTCCTAAATGGAATTTGTAAATTAGTTCAAGAGACGTCACAAAGGAAACCATGATTATTGAAACCTCATTTTAAAGGAGCTGTACTACTCACAAATTTTCATCTAAAATAACTGTGTGTAACACATAAAAGTGGTAACATGCTTCCTTTTAGTAAACAGACACTACCCATCAAGCAAATACCCTGTAACTTTGCTGCATGTGTGTCTCCATGCATCAAAAGGGAGGTACCAAAGAAATTAATTAGCAAAAAATAAATAAAAGATAAAAAATTTCAATATATGATTAACAATGAAGAGAAAAATATAAATCAAACCGCTTGGTAATGAAATCACAACATTCAATAGGAGAAGTTAAAAGTTACATCAATAAATTTCCAAATATTTGAAGAAATATCTGTAGATTATTGTAAAGGAAATATCATGTTTATGAGAAACAAGGTAAACTGATAAGGAAGAAAACCATGCAAATATATGAGAAAAGTTCCAAATGTCTAAGGAAAGTCCAACTTGTGCTGAATTTATGTTTACTGTGGGACTTGATTTAGAATCTACTACAAAGACAATACAGATTCTTACTCATTTACGGGAACAATGCTTTAGGGAGCTCAAAGCAAAATAATTTGATCTTCCCCGCATAGACTTAGTCCTTTCAAAACCCTTCCATGAATCTCATTGAACTAAATAAGAGTGAAGGTAAAAATGTTAAGAAATTATTTACACACTTATTGAATATACAAAGGTTTTACCCTACACTAATTTAAATATTGCTACTTATTTATATTGTTTATATTGTTTTAACTAAAACAATATCATGATTTAAAATAGCTGAAATGATTTACTTAGATAATGGAAATGGAATACACTTTGTAAATCAAATCATGTCACATTTAAGTGCAGTTCCTAAATTATTAGTACCAGACATTTACCTAGGAAGCCACTTAGCTTACCATCAATCTACAAGATTAGTATAATATTCAAATAAGAAAATAGGGAGATTGTGAATGACAAACCTATTATTGAAGCCATTTAACTTAGGTGATGAGGAAGGGTTTCTGGGTGATTATATGCAAAGAATGACAACTGACAGAGATGTCATCCATACTGCCCTTCTCAGGAGGGACCATGTGACGAAGGAACCGTGGGAGGTGCACCCAGCTCTTGAGCAAACCAGGGGATCCGGTCATCAAAGGAAACTGGACCGCAACTCCCTGGCAAGGACAGCACAAAGGTTATCCTACTGACCTAAACAGCCGCGGAAAGCGAAGGACGTGGCACTTGGGTGCATCTAATGTTTCACCCCACCTGAAACCATCAGCAAGGGACAGCTTAATATATATATTTATATATATACAGTGGGGCAAAAAAGTATTTAGTCAGCCACCAATTGTGCAAGTTCTCCCACTTAAAAGATGAGAGAGGTCTCCAATTTTCATCATAGGTATACTTCAACTATGAGAGACAAAATGAGAAAAAAAAAATCCAGAAAATCACATTGAAAGATTTTTAATGAATTAATTGGTAAATTCCTTGGTAAAATAAGTATTTGGTCAATAACAAAAGTTCATCTCAACACTTTGTTACATGTCAAATAGGTTCATTTTGTCTTCTTTTAATTATTTATCTTTTGTTCATATAAAAAGACGAAGGCTGCAGTGCAGTTGAAACATGTAAAGAAGGTAAAGACATCTTTCTATTTTATTTTTTGTTTTTTATATGAACAAAAGATAAAAAATCAACACTTTGTTATATACCCTTTGTTGGCAATGACAGAGGTCAAACATTTTCTGTAAGTCTTCACAAGGTTTTCACACACTGTTGCTGGTATTTTGGCCCATTCATCCATGCAGATCTCCTCTAGAGCAGTGATGTTTTGGGGCTGTCGCTGGGCAACACGGACTTTCAACTCCCTCCAAAGATTTTCTATGGGGTTGAGATCTGGAGACTGGCTAGACCACTCCAGGACCTTGAAATGCTTCTTACGAAGCCACTCCTTCGTTGCCCGGGTGGTGTGTCTGGGATCATTGTCATAATGAAAGACCCAGCCACGTTTCATCTCCAATGCCCTTGCTGATGGAAGGAGGTTTTCACTCAAAATCTCACGATACATGGCCCCATTCATTCTTTCCTTTACATGGATCAGTCGTCCTGGTCCCTTTGCAGAAAAACAGCCCCAAAGCATGATGTTTCCACCCCCATGCTTCACAGTAGGTATGGTGTTCTTTCTCCTCCAAACACGACAAGTGGAGTTTTTACAATAAAGTTCTATTTTGGTTTCATCTGACCATATGACATTCTCCCAATCCTCTTCTGGATAATCCAAATGCTCTCTAGCAAACTTCAGATGGGCCTGGACATGTACTGGCTTAAGCAGGGGGACACGTCTGGCACTGCAGGATTTGAGTCCATGGCGGCGTAGTGTGCTACTGATGGTAGCCTTTGTTACTTTGGTCCCAGCTCTCTGCAGGTCATTCACTAGGTCCCCCCATGTGGTTCTGGGATTTTTGCTCACCATTCTCGTGATCATTTTGACCGCACAGGGTGAGATCTTGCGTGGAGCCCCAGATCGAGGGAGATTATCAGTGGTCTTGTATGTCTTCCATTTTCTAATAATTGCTCCCACAGTTGATTTCTTCACACCAAGCTGCTTACCTATTTCAGATTCAGTCTTCCCAGCCTGGTGCAGGTCTACACTTTTGTTTCTGGTGTCCTTTGACAGCTCTTTGGTCTTGGCCACAGTGGAGTTTGGAGTCTGAATGTTTGAGGTTGTGGACAGGTGTCTTTTATACTGATAACGAGTTCAAACAGGTGCCATTAATACAGGTAACGAGTGGAGGACAGAGGAGCCTCTTAAAGAAGAAGTTACAGGTCTGTGAGAGCCACAAATCTTGCTTGTTTGTAGGTGACCAAATACTTATTTTACCAAGGAATTTACCAATTAATTCATTAAAAATCCTTCAATGTGACTTTCTGGATTTTTTTTCTCATTTTGTCTCTCATAGTTGAAGTATACCTGTGGTGAAAATTGGAGACCTCTCTCATCTTTGAAGTGGGACAACTTGCACAATTGGTGGCTGACTAAATACTTTTTTGCCCCACTGTGTGTGTGTATATATATATATATATATATATATATATATATATATATATATATATATATATATATATATATATATATACTGTATATATATACACTTATTTGGGAAAAAAATGACAAAAAAAAACAACAACAAATGACTGTCTGTTTCTTTATGCAAGTGTCAGCTGATGGCTTGGCATCCAGTAACGACCTCTGCTGATAGAGAAGCAGGCTGTTTGTTTATCATGACAAGGGAAAAAAATAATCTGAAGGAAAGGTGTGGTCAGTGTTGTTATCTTATCATCCTCATCATCCTCTAGTAATACTTAATATTAATTATTAAGTTGTTCCATTGCTTTTACATTGTAGAGAATGTTTGCTCCTTAATAAAACTAACAGAATGTCCATGAAACACTAATCTATATGATGAGGAGTTCCTGTGCATTCCTGTGACTCGAAACAGGACATGTCAAAGAGATGATAATAAATGGCTTAGATCATTCCTTACGCATGTACTGATCCTCAGTCTGAACTAGCTGAAATTGCTCACAGAAACAGGCCAAGAATATATAAACTTATCCTATATGGAATGCACACATAAACATTAAACATGGCATATGAAAGGTATGATACTTCTCAAATATAATAGTACATTATTAATATCAATAGTATAGATAATATGGAATTTTTCTATCAGTCTGCCTACCCTCGAAAATAACTGAATAAGGCAGTTGGCAACCTGCCTAACCTTGATAGATTTCAATGGGAAGGCTTCTGGGTACTGAGTAGCATAGTCACAAAGTACTAGAATGTATCTATTACCCGAGGAGCTTCTCTCTAGGGGGCCAACTATATTCATTCCTATTCTGTCAAATGGTGTTCCAATGACTGGTAATGGATGCAGCTGAGCACGGGCTACTCCCCTGGGTGATGTAATCTGACAAGTTTCACATGTTGCAAAAAAACTCCTTAAACTGGGTATACATTCCCGGCCAAACAAACCTTCTAGCAATTCTTTGTAACGTTTTCTGGAATGCTAGATGACCTGCCCAAGGGATAACATGTCCCAGTTCCATAACTTTCTGTGTGAGGCCTTGTGGCAAAGCAATGGCCCTAACTTCACCTTGCTGTTGGTACAGAATGCCATCTCTAATGACATACTCAACCTCAGCCAAACAGTCCACTCTGCCCTGTTTCACACCTTCAATCTCAGAGACTTTATCAAACCAAGGCTTTAGCACTGGGTCAGCTTTCTGCACCGCAGCTATGTCAGAAGGAATGTTAAAATCTACTGACTGGCTTAGCTGTGGTGTTTCTTCCCCCAAGTTCTTAACTGTAGCCAAAACCTTGTCTCTTCTTCTCTGAACTTTGGATTTTGGCTGCTTAATTGGGCCTGCCTCTATCCCAGAATCATAAAAAGGCAACTCCTGGAGAACAATGGCAGCCCTCTGAGCTCTAGTTGTGACCATATTACACTACATTCTGTTTCCACAGGTACACAACCTCTGCTCGATAGTGCCACCTGCCTGTCCCTCTTCAGTTTGATGTTTGTCCCTAACCTGTTGTATGATGTCCAACAAAGTTGGAACATCATTGCCAAGAATAACTGGATATGGCAAATCAGGCACAAGAGCTACAGGAAGGAGATAAGTTTGCCCCCCCACACACACACTGTTAAATAGACCTCAGCGGTTGGGTACAGCTTCTTATCCCCATGAACACAACTGATATTTACTGTAGACTCACTCCACGAATCCCTAGGAACCAAACTGGGCAGAACAACAGTTTGAAAACAAGTAGAGTCTAACAGGGCCTCTTCACACTGACCATTAAGCAACACAGTTGTTTTATACATTTCTCTGTGAACTGGGGCTGAAAGAGTGGGTCTAGGAACTGAGCATAACAATGACAACTTACTATTCTTCGTGGCAGGACATGAATACTGCATGTGACTGAATTTATTACACTGATAACAGCGTATATTTTGATTAGAGACAAAGTATGACTTTTTACTACCATTATATTTGCTATTAGTGACCTGACTGGAACTGGAATACAGTCTATCTTGAGCCTGACCACCCCTTTCACCCCCATCAAACTTACTCCGCGTGGTGAAAGAGCTGTCACAGCTGAGAGTAGGTCTCCTGCTCCTAGATCTGGCTGACAGAAAGACCTTTGCCAGATGAGCAGCACCCTCTGCAGTCTTTGGGTCCCACTCTCGTATCCAGATTCCCAGTTCCAGGTCCACCATCCACAGAAACTGCTCCAAGATCATTAGTTCCGAGATGTCTTTTACCGTTGAGGTCTCTGATTTAATCCATTTACAAAACAGGTCCTTTAATCCTACATAAAGTTCACGGGGGGGGGGGGGGGGTCGTCCTGATGAATGTCCAGGGCACAAAACCTTCTCCTATAGGTATCGGGTGTTATTTAGTTAAAACTGCTTCTTTCACTTTATCATAGTCTTCTGTGTCTGCAATGTCCATAAGCACATACGCACTACGTGCTTTACCTGTGAACAGAGGAACCAACTGAATAGCCCACTCTTCTTTACGCCAGCGGCAGACTGTAGCAATCCTCTCAAATGTTGCCAGATAATGCTCGATATCGTCGTCTGGAGACAGCGGATTCAGCCTGGGCTCGCTGCGCATCTGCGTTGTTCTCGGCTGCACCTGCAGCAGTAGCTCCTCCTGCAGGCCGACCCAACTGGCCGTCACCCTGGGGTCTTTCCCCGAAGCGTCGACGTCACCGCTGAGTTCAGCCCATCTCCCATACTCCTGTCTCAACTCCGTCACCTGTGACTGCGTCTGGCAAAACTGATGCTGCATAGTCTGCCACCTTTGTTCTTGAAGAGAGGCTTCTTCCTCCAACTGACGGTCTCTGACTGTCAGTGAACGCACCACAGACTTCACCAAGCTCGCCAATTGCTCCAGCTTGTCCAGTCCACTGACCGCCTGCTCCTCAGTTGCCATACCTGCTTCAAAGTCCTCTAATTGCTCTTGTTGTTTCTTCATATTCCTTTTAGCCATCACTCCTTCTAACCCGTGTTATCACTTATCACTTTGACAACACCTTCTTGACCAAGCATCACATAGTCCGCTTTAATTTGACACCACTGTCATACCTTCTGCTTTTTTTTTCTCCATAGCCATGGTGGGAGTGGAAAATTTCTGACACCACTCGTCAGGCTGTGCTTTCTTCTTCACCACAGCCATGAAAACGGATCACTTCTGTCACCATTTGTCAGGGAACGAACCACTTCTGACACCAATTGTCACGTTGCCGAGCGGTCAAGGCACACCAGAGAAGAAGGAGACTTCCAAACTTTTGCCACAAGCAATTTTCCATTTATTCCAAAATATTTCACAGGCAACAACTTACGTGAACATCTGACACCCAACCCTAAACCAAATGAAAAACACCTGTTAATATACTTAGTGAGATAATCAATCTAATTGGAACATACCACAATCCCAGGTAAGACAATAAATATTTCATATTCCCACATATACCAAATGACATCTAAAAGAGACATAAATACATAAATACTTTCCCACAATATTTACAGAATAAATAAACACCTTAAATAACATCACAAATAATACCATGAATAGTTTAAACCCTTATTTACATATTAAATTCACCTTTGCTCAACCATCACATACTTCTTCCTGCTGGCATCCTTTAAAGGGCCCACAAACCCCTGAGGAGTCTTTTGCCCGGACACCTCTAGGAAGCTTGGTAGAAGCAGGGTAAAATTATCAAGCGTTTCCTCAGATAAAAGCAGAGGTTCCACAGAACTAAAAACAGTATCTTGTAATAAAAGATTGGATCTAATATCTATTTTACTTCCAAAGTGGTCTGCAAAGTCCTCACATGATGTCTGTTGGCATCATGCTGGACTTCTTAAAATCAGGGTTGATCAGGTGATCGATAGTTGTGACTGTATTTAAGTTATTGGTGGGAAAGATCTGACTGATTTTATCTCTGACAGACAAAATTTTATTATTGAAGAAGTTCATAAAGTCCTGACTAGTGAGCTATAAGGGAATGCTAGATTTGACACAGTCCTGACTCTTTTTCAGCCTGGCTACAATGATGAAAAGAAACCTGGGATTATTCTTGTTCTGTTCTATTAATGCAGAATAAGTTGATTTAGCTTTCCTAAGAGATTTTTTTTAATATAAATTAGAAGTTTATTTCTCCAAGTTACATAGATTTCATCTAATTACCTCTTACACAAGAGAAATCAGATTTGGGCAGTTGCAAGGAAGTCTGGTTCTGAATATGACTGGCTATATTCTGTAATTTCCCAGTTTGGGATTAATAAAGTACATCTATCTATCTATCTATATTTCCACCAGTTGCGTAATCGCTGCACTGCTTCTATCAAAAAAAAGCAAAATGTGATTACTATTTATCTCACGCCACAAACTGTTTAAATGATCCTTGGAGATTTTGGGAAACCATAAAATCTCTTTCTGTCAACTGTCCCTTGTCAGAGCTACCCCCTCAGTTAATTGTTGATTCCATTCCTGTGTCAAACAAATCTGAGATCCTCAGTTGTTTTAACAAACATTTTGTTGCCTCCAGCTGTTGTTTGACACAGTATCCAAAGGAAAATCACCATCTTCCTTTGCAAGTAATGCTTCTGGAAGTCACACGTTTTCATTCTCCCCTTTCTCTGGAAGTTTGTAAGGTTTTAAAAGGCCTAGACCGAAGAAAGGCCGCAGGTCCTGCCCCTCCTCCCCCGCCGCCCCCTTTTCTTACAACTGGCTGCAAATATTATAGCTGAAGCAATGTCACATATTTTTAATATTTCCATCCAAAAAATGTCATTCCTGATGTTTGGAAAACTGCATTTGTAGTCCCCTTATTAAAAAGGTGGTGATCCCACCATGCTGAATAACTATAGACCAATTTCCAAGCTCTGCATTTCAGCGAAGGTTTTTGAAAGGCTGTTTAATGATCAAATCAAGGACTATTTGTGTTTAAATAACATTTTATGTTCTTACCAGTCTGGTTTTAGAAAGCAACATAGTACAGTAACTACCTCCCTGAAAGTCCTAAATGATGTTGTTTAAGCCTTGAATGCCAAAGAATACTGTGCTGCACTTTTCATAGATTTGTCCAAGTCATTTGACACTGTTGTCCATGAGAATTTATGTCAGAAGCTCTCAGATATAGGCTTGTCAGACCAAGGTGTTGGTTGGTTCTCAAACTATCTCTTCAATCATAGGCAATGGGTACAGCTTCGTCATCTAACCTCTATCTTTCTTTACACCACTAAAGGTGTGCCACAGGGTTCAGTTATAGGACCCACTCTCTTCACTATCTACATCAACAGTGTGGCTAAAAATACAAATGCAGCTGTACATCTCTGTGCTGATGACACAATTGTCTATTGTTGTGCAAGCACCGTTGCACTTGTATTTGAACATCTGCAGTAAGCATCTGACACCATTCAGTCTTAATTGTTCAATCTTGGACTAGTGCTAAATGCTGAAAAAAACAAGACAAGGTGGTTTTCTGGAATAAAGAAGGTACCAGCAGTTCTTCCTTATATTACATCTGCCCAAAGTATCTCCATTGAGCTTGTGGCCTCTTTGAAATACTTGGGTATTCAACCCAATCCACTCCACCTTTATTTATAAAGCACTTTAAAAACAACCACACCTGACCCAAAGTGATGTACATAAAAACATAATGTATAAAAACAATGAAATACAAGTAAAAAATATAATGCATTGTGGAAATGTGAGAATGACGAGGCAGAGTTCTCTCTCAAGTCAGCTTTATTCACATCTCCAACATCTCGAAGCAGAAAAGCGAGCCACACAGGGAACTCTCGTCCTTAAATACCAGGACTCTTACAGTTCACAAGTCACATGTATCACAGACCATGTTGCATTATAATGACAGTAACAATGCATCCTCTCTCCATGATATCACCCCCACTGTCTACAATGCATCCCCTCTTTAATCCTTTAATTATACCCCCACAGTCTCAAGCCTTGCATACCAAAGCTAACACTCTTGCAGCTTCCTGTAATCACCAAGGAAGCTCTGCCTTTGTTCTGATCTAAAATGTGAGTCACAAAGTATGTGTGTCCAGCACACAAAGCCCCCCCAACATTTTAGAACAAACAAGAGAATAACAACATGCATGCCGTGATAGTATCAATACACATCAGTCCACATGCTGCCTAGGCTTCAGTCTCCTGCCGTATCTGCTGTAGCTGGGATTCAACGTCTCTGCGGCGCTGTCACGCTGGGGGTTTGCCATCTGGGGGTGGAAACCTTTTGTCAGCACCTGTGAGTGTTGTGGGGAAATATTACTCTGTGGGGCCCCCCGCGGGTGTCTACCTCGCCGCGGGGCCCTCGCCAACAGCACTTGCTCATCTGCCACCACAAAAGCGGGTTTGAGTCTGTTTATGCCAACTTTCTCTTTCCTACCCCCCAAATCTAGCAAAAACTGCTTGTCCCCTGTTTCTAACACTCTGAAGGGTCCGTCATAAGGCGGTCGCAGCGGGGTTCGATGTGCATCGTGTCTGACAAAAACAAACTCTGCGTTCTTCAAAGTTTTAGGCACAAAAACGTGCGGAAAACTGTGGTGCGCGGGGCCAGGCAGCGTGCTTGATTCTATGTTACTCCGCAACAGCTGAGACAGGGAGGCGTCTGGCGCAGGGTTATCTGGGAGAAACTCCCCAGGTAGCCGGAGTGGCTGCGCAAACACGAGCTCCACTGGGGAGGCTTCTAAGTCCTCTTTAGGCGCAGAACGCAACCCCAATAACACCCACGGTAACTTGTCTACCCAATTTGCATCCGTCAGTGACGCTCTGAGAGCTGCTTTCAATGACCTATGAAAACGTTCGAATAACCCGTTAGCCTGCAGATTGTACGCGGTTGTGCGGTGAATTGTGACACCTAGGCTGCGGGCCATTGTCGACCAAAGCTCGGACACAAATTGAGGGCCTCTGTCGGACGTAATGTCCGACGGAACGCCGAAGCGCGCCACCCAAGCTGTTAAAAACGCGCGCGCCACCTCTTCAGCCGTGGTTGATGCCAGCGGTACCACTTCAGGCCAGCGCGTGGTGCGGTCCACCATTGTGAGAAGGTGTGTGCACCCTTGTGACGGCGGGAGGGGGCCCACGAGGTCCACATGAATGTGGTCGAACCTCTTGGCCGGAATGTGAAACGGCTCCAAAGGAGCCCTCGTGTGCCTGTGTAATTTGGCTCGTTGACACGCCGTGCAGGCTGCTGCCCACTCTTTAACTTGTTTGCGGAGGCTCGGCCACATAAATTTCTCTCCTACCATTTTGACCGACGCGCGCACTCCTGGGTGCGCCAAAGAATGAATCGAGTCAAAAACGCGGCGGCGCCACGCGGCTGGTACTACTGGGCGCGGCCATCCCGTGGAGACATCGCAGATTAGGGGGGGGCATACCGTCTTGCAGCACCCTGCTCTCCAGCCTTAACCCTGTTGGTCCAGACTGAAGCGCGCGCACCTCCGCGTCACCAACTTGCTCCGCGGCCATGGCTGCGTAATCTACTCCTACGCTGACTGGGGCCGCCACGGCGCGCGAGAGGCAATCTGCCACTACATTGAGTTTGCCCGCCACATGCTGGATATCAGTGGTAAACTCTGATATCGCGGCCAGCTGTCTCTGCTGCCGGCCTGACCACGGTTCGGAAACCTTGGCCATCGCGAATGTTAGCGGTTTGTAGTCAATGAACGCGGTGAAAGAGCGTCCTTCTAGCCAGAACTGAAAATGGCGGATGGCCAAATGGAGAGCCAGCAGCTCCCTGTCGAACGCGCTGTATTTACGTTCGCTATCGCGCAAGGTCCTGCTGAAAAAGGCTAGTGGCTACCAAACCCCGGCTACATGTTGCTCCACGACCGCCCCTATGGCCACATCTGATGCATCAGTGGTGAGCGCTATGCGGGCCGTTGGGTCTGGGTGTGCCAACAACGCAGCCTTTGCCAAGGCTGCTTTCACCTCCGAGAATGCTTGGTCCCGCTCCGGGGACCACTCGACCTTATCCGCGGGTTTCTTTTTTTTGAGCACGGCATACAGCGGCTGCATGAGTTGCGCTGCGCGGGGGAGAAAACGGTTATAAAAATTCAGCATTCCCAAAAACTCCTGCAACGCCCTGACCGTCTGCGGCCGGGGAAAATCTGCCACCGCACGCACTTTGTCAGGAAGCGGAACTGCTCCTTGGGGGAGACGCGGTGTCCTAAAAAATCGATCTGCACCACCCCGAACTGACACTTCGCTGGGTTGATTATTAATCCGTGATCTCCCAACCTTCGGAATACTGTGGCCAGGTGTTTTTCGTGTTCGTCTTCGGACACGCTGGCTACTAAAATATCGTCCAAGTAGACGAACACGAAAGGGAGATCGCGAAGCACCGCGTCCATCATGCGTTGGAATGTCTGAGCAGCCCCTTTAAGTCCGAATGGCATGCGTAAAAACTCAAATAGGCCAAATGGAGTTATTACCGCTGTTTTGGGTATGTCCTCAGTGCGCACTGGGACTTGGTGGTAACCGCAGACCAAGTCTATTTTAGAAAAAATGTGCGCCCCTGCTTAATGAATGGAAAAATCTTGGATATGCGGGATTGGGTAGCGGTCGTGTGCTGTAGCATTGTTTAACCTGCGGAAATCCCCGCAAGGTTGCCATGATCCGTCAGCTTTCGGGACAATGTGTAGTGGGGAAGCCCACGGACTGTTTGAACGCCTGATAATGCCCAACCTCTCCAGGTTGGCGAACTCCTCGCGCGCCATGGCCAATTTAACTGCGTCCAAGCGCCGAGCTTTTGCAAAAACAGGCGGTCCGGTAGTGGGAATAAAATGCTCCACCCTGTGTTTAGCGACTGTTGCCGAAAATGTGGGGACCGTGAGTGCTGGGAACTGAGTGAGCAGTGTGTGGAACTTACCACTTGCAGCTGTGACGTTAGCTTGTGCTGTTGGGGGGCCACTCGCGCTGTACAGGGGATAGAATCAAAAGAAAGTGCATTAACCAGGCGCCTGTTAGCGAGATCAACCAACAAACCATGTGAGCACAAAAAATCAGCCCCCAACATATTGAAATTTACTGCTGCTACGACAAAGTCCACTCAAATGTACGGCCGTGTAGAGACAGAAGCAGAGTCTTCTCACCAAAGGTCTTAATCCCCGAGCCGTTCGCTGCTGTCACCCGGGGACCTCCGGAACCAGCTAGTCTGTCCGCGTAGGAAGGTGTGATGAAACTCAACTGGGAGCCTGTGTCGACGAGGAACTGCCTCCCCGAGCGTGCGTCCGACAAGTAGAGCAGCTTGTTCTCCTCCCCGAGGGCAGCGGCTGCTACCGACCCCCGGTCTTGGCGTTTCCCGAACGCCCGAACTGGCACGGTGGTACACATTTGCGTGCCCTCTCTGCGAAGCGGCGATGGTAGAAACAAAGGACGTCCGATCTGCGTTCCCTGACCCCTGCCGCCGCCGTCGTCGGTGAGTCTGGTACCGCTGCCTCTGGCCTCCTGTCGTCTCCGGTCGTCGCGCCGAGTTCCGCTGCAGAGGCCGTGGCTGCGCGCTGCTTGGTGGGGTTGACAATCCGCTGTGCCTCTTGGCCCAGCGCATGGTAGTCCCGTTGGGCCAACAGTGGCGAACTGGCCAGGGTCGCTGTCGCTGCTGACGGTAGAGTCCTGAGGAAGAGGTGGGTGAAAATGAAGTGATCGTCGTCAGAGTCTTTCAACCTCAACACCTTCTCCATCAGGTTCGCGGGCATGTCATTTTCCAACTCCGTCAGTGCAAGGAGCCTCTCTGCTCGCTCCTCCGCCGAGGGGGTGAATTGCTGGATGAGTGCAGCCTTCAACGTGCCGTATTTGTCGCTGTCTGGCGGCTGGTCGATCAGGCTCTCCACATGCTGGGCCGTGTTGTTGTCCAGCTTTGCGACTATGTGGTAGAATTTTGTGGCGTCTACCGATATCCCCCGGAGGTTGAACTGCACCTCAACCGCGTTGAACCAGGACCGCGGATTGTTCTGCCAGAAATCCGGTAGCTGGACTATAGCGGCATTGGCTTGGCTGGGGGCTCCTGATGAGGCTGGCCCGGGGGAATTCTCCTCTTGCATGATACGTCTTGGGTCACCAGTGTGGAAATGTGAGAATGACGAGGCAGAGTTCTCTCTCAAGTCAGCTTTATTCACATCTCCAACATCTCGAAGCAGAAAAGCGAGCCACACAGGGAACTCTCGTCCTTAAATACCGGGACTCTTACAGTTCACAAGTCACATGTATCACAGACCACGTTGCATTATAATGACAGTAACAATGCATCCTCTCTCCATGATATCACCCCCACTGTCTACAATGCATCCCCTCTTTAATCCTTTAATTACACCCCCACAGTCTCAAGCCTTGCATACCAAAGCTAACACTCTTGCAGCTTCCTGTCATCACCAAGGAAGCTCTGCCTTTGTTCTGATCTAAAATGTGAGTCACAAAGTATGTGTGTCCACCACAGCATCACAAATAAATAGTAATCATAGAATAAAAGGAACAAAAACAAGTAAAATCAATGTCTCAATGTGGGTCAAAAGCCAAGAAATAACAACAGATTTTAAGATGAGTTTTAAATCGGGACAGTGAAGTGGCCTGTCTGATGGACAAAGACAGATTGCTCCACACTTTAGGAGCAGCAACAGAAAAAGCTTTGTCCCCTCTGGGCTTCCTCTTTGATCTCAGTATCTCCAGGATCAGCTGATCAGCTTACCTGAGAGACCGAGCAGGAATGTAAGGATGAAGGAGCCCAGAGAAGTAAGGCAGGGCACGGCCATTTAATGATTTAAAAACAAATAAAAGAATTTTAAAATGAACCCTAAAATGCACAGGCAGCCAGTGAAGGGAAGCTAAAATGGGTGTAATGTGGTCCCTCTAACGTGGTCAAGTTAAAAGACATGCAGCGGCATTTTGAACCAACTGGAGAGGGAAGACTGGCTAACTCCAAAATAAAGTGTATTACAGTAATCCAGCCGAGATTTGATGAAGGCATGGATTACTGTTTCAAACTGCTGCCTTAAAAGAATGGGTTTAACCTTTGCCAGCTGCATCAAATGGAAAATGCTGAACGTGATTACTGCACCAATTTGACAGTTTAATCTAAAATCACTGTCCATCTTAAAACCCAAATTAGTAACAGTTGTCTAAACAAACTGTGCCAAAGGACCCAAGTCAAGAGGGGGGACTCACAGGAGTCACTGGGTCCAAAAACCATCACTTCAGTCTTCTTTTCATTAAAACTTAAAAAGTTTAAAGCCATCCAATCATTAATGTCATCAAAACATGCAAGAACTGGTTTAATTGAGAAGGCTTCCTTCTGCTTTAATGGTACATCAATCTGATTGTCATCAGTGTAATGGTGGAAGGAGATACCATCCTTCCTAAGGATTGAACCCAGTGGAAGTAATTACAGGGAGAAAAGCAACGGCCCTAAAATTGAGCCCTGTGTGACTCCACATGACAAGGAAGTAGAGGAAGATTCAAAACCAGCCAGACATGGTTCTATCTGCCAAATAGGACCTGAACCATTCCAATACAGTAACAGTAATCCCCACTAGATGAAGTAGACGGGATATTAAAATGTCATGGTCCGCTATATCAAAGGCCGCAGTTAGGTTAAGCAGGACAAGAATCATAAAATCACCAGAATCCAATGCCAGGAGGATATCATTAAAGACCCTTAACAAAACCAATTCTCTGCTACGGAGGGTTTTAAATCCAGACTGAAAG
The DNA here is from genome assembly GCA_020510985.1 of Pholidichthys leucotaenia. NCBI lineage: Eukaryota > Metazoa > Chordata > Actinopteri > Cichliformes > Pholidichthyidae > Pholidichthys > Pholidichthys leucotaenia. Next base: position 223,958,292 of record CM035837.1, read on the forward strand.
ACCTCCAGGACACAATTTTCATCGAAAAAAGCCTTTAACTGAAGATAAACAATTTTCTCCAATATTTTTGAGACAAAAGGTAACTTTGAAATAGGCCTAAAATTAGCCAACACAGTTTGATCAAGACTAGGTTTCTTTAGCAAAGGGTTCACTACTGCATGTTTAAAATGTGCAGGAACCACACCAGAAGAGAAACTGTAGTTTAACCTCTTGCACTCCGGGATACCGCGGGCGGTCACATCTCTGCATCCTAGTGCGTCTCAGTGCGCACTGAAAAAAAACCCCAAAAACCCTGCATTTCCGTTCTTCCAGTACAGACACAGCCGCGAACAGAAAGCCAAAGGAGTGTTTTGATTGGTTTAGATTTGATTGACCTCTCATTCGACTAATAAGAGCCTTGAATTGGGTTTCTGAAACCTTGAAGAACCAATGACTGAAAACCTAGCAAGAAGGACCTGCCTACCAACGACCGCAAATACAACGAGCCAATTGAAGCAGAGAAGTTTGACAATTGAAACGCGTGTGTCCTGTGCGTAAAATCTGTTTAGTCTAAGCCGCTGGATGACACACATTGAGAGCTGTGTGTAACGGTAGTGTTTGCCAGTCTTTTTTTATTACTACTGTTTTTATTTGTTTTGAAAAATCGTTCGCAAAAACCGCCATCAAGGAAGCGGAGATGGTTTTACCGGGTCACGTGACCAGAACCACGAGTCCGTAACAAGCGGACCAGCTTCATGTTCATCTGACAGTGAGGAACAGATGTTCGCCAACGACACTGCTGTTGTGGACAGGTAAGTGTTATAAGCTAAATTATTCTTTAGCACTGAAAATAGTAATAAAAATGACTTTTGACCGATCAGTAATTACAACGGTGCATCATGGCCACTTGACGGACCGTTGACGGACCGTTTTTTGTGCGCCGAGCTCCTCTGTAGCGGGGGGGGGGGGTGTTATCCTCTACATTGCAGATATTTTAGTATAATTTTTAGTGCACTGTAGGTTATTTTTTCTTGTAAAAAAAAAAGCCACACATTTTTTACGTGGCATGCTTCTTTGTGTGTGGGGGGCTTGTTCGTTCATTCATTCATTCATGAATGAATAAACAACCCCCCCCACACACACATACAGCCCTGAGTGTCACCTTTCATTAGAGCCCAAGATGAAGCTTCTATGTTGAATCATTCAAATGTTATAGACGTTTTTCCAAACTGTGCCATTTGGCACAATTTGGCACAGTTCAAAAACGCCTGGGAACAACCTAAGAAAAAAGCTGTGTAATATATTCATTTTTTGTGGTATTGTTACAAAATTTTGACCTCAGCTGGATAACACTTGGTTCTACATTTCTGTTGCATTTTCCAGCCAGTATCTGACAGCTGTGTGTTATTTGCAAACATTTGTATCTAAAAAAACACCCAGGCGAATTTTATTTTCTTGTTGTTTAGATGACCGTTACTCAGTGGCAGGAGCACTTAGAGAGATTATGACTGTTTTGCCAAAAAATTCAAAGTGTTTTCTTTTAAATGAGACCAACCCCATGAAGATGCTGCAAAGGGTTGAAGAACAGCTTTTGATTTACTTTGGGTATGTTATTTTTAGGCGTTTTTAGGGAAATTGACCAGAGTGCAAGGGGTTAAAATGGTTAAAACTGACTGACCTATGCTAGGTAAAACCTCTTTACAAAAGCAAGGAGGGAGAGCATCACAAGGGAAACCTGAGGGCTTAATATGACCAACCACATCCTGTAATTGCAACAGGGTCTCATGTTTTAACTGATTAAAGACAGCAGAGTAAGGGACAGAGACAGAGGGATCAAAGGTAGCAGCTGGGATGAGAGCCCTGATGGTGCTGACCTTATCAATAAAAAAAATGTAAAAACTCATTGCACAATTTAGTAGATGTTTCTATACCAACAGTCCATAAGGCATTAAAAACAGAGTCAGTGGTCTTGAATAACACATGTGGGTTATGACGATTAGACACAACAATGGACAAATGTTTCCTTTTCATCTTCTTTAACAGCACTCTGATAATGATGCCAGCAGTCCTTTAAAATTTGAAGAGATACCTGCAGCTTATCCTTCTTCCACCTGAGCTATGCTTTGCAGCATTCCCTTCTGATTGCTTGAGTTCTCTCGAGATTGGCTCTGGGCTGCTTAATTTTTGATGGAGCCACAGAGTCCAGGATGGTTTGGCAGGAGGAATAAAACCAGGAATTAAGCTCCTCTGTATCAGAGAGAATGTCTGGGGCAGCACAGAGCTGGGTAAAAGCGGACAAAAACTGACCAGCAGTGGAGGGGTTAAAAATATGACAGCGGCGTGTAGAAGCACAGGTTTGAACTTTGGTACAGGAAAAGACAGTGTAGCGTGACCTTGAGTTCCAATTTATTAAAATCATTCTTTGCTGAAGAAAATTGTTTCAACTCAAAAGTATGGATTTTGAGACTGTTTCTCTCACCCAGGGACTAGAGCTGTAACCCTATCCATCAGCCATAAAGTGGAAGTTAATCCCTTTCTCCAAGACTCTTTGGCAAAGGAATGTTCTAACTGACAGTTTTATGATTGACATAGTCAAGACTTTGGAAGCCAAGACTCTCCAGTAAACAACCAGTTTCACTGTGCCATCTGGTGGACAAATCAGGAATATTTAACTTTTTCCTTTGCAGTGGAATATACTGTATTCCTCATGGACAAATGAACTAATCCATATTCTTTCTTTTAAGACAGCAGCTGCTACAGAAGATATGATTGAACTCTGGGATGGACAATGTGGTTTCAAATATTTGATTTGATTTGATTTTGATATGTTCTGCTATTTTCAAGAAGAAATTAATTCTTGCATGCTTAATATCACAAGTTAATTAGAGTAGATGTAGATGCATTTTATGCTCCTTTATTGAGTAGAATATCTTAGTCACTAAAGTTTAAGGAATTTATGCTTTATTCAGCAACATGTGTCTTAAAGGGAGGTCTCACTTCTCAGATCAAATGTCTCTTCCCCTCCTCATTCTTCAGGAGACCATAGCTGCACTTTAACTGACCAATAGAGTTCAAAGCTTCATTGCATTTCCCTTTTTAGGTCGAGTTTATGATCCTTGTTGGAAGAAGCTCAAATATAATTGGGCCACCTCAGGTCTCATGAAGTTTGGGACCACCGTGCAACATTAGAGAAAACTTTAGTTTTATTGCTCTTTGAAACTCAAAACAAACGTTCCAAACAAAGAAAACGCAAGAAGAAAATGTCTTTTCCAAATGAGGAAGAACCAAAGGACTCAACGCAGTCTAATGCTGTTATGGCAGCCCAACCACAGGTCACAGACCACTCCTCTAACAACATTCTGAAACTCTGTGTCGAGCCACCGGTTCCACAGTTTCTTTGTGATTTAAACGAGAGGGGGGTGGCATGGAAATTCTACCTTCCACTGACCCTTGAAGACGTGATGTGTCAGAACACTGTTTTAGACACCACCGCTGACATCACTCTCATGTCACACACCCTTTTTAACAAACTAAGTGTAGCCGCTAATCGCGCTCACAAACATTTAAAACTGGAACCCTGTTCATTAGCCGTGTGACCATATGTGCTCACTAAAACAACCCTGCTGGGCGTATCACTACTAAACATGTTCATTGGACCCATGACCTTGACACATCCGGTCTATGTGTCCAAGCTTGACGCCATTCCATTGCTTGTCGGCAAAGACTTACTGAACCATTTTGAGCCACTGATTGATTTCAAGAACCTCACACTGTGGGCTCAAACTCAACACCCTCACCCATTTGACCCAACAAGGACAACTGAATCACAGTGCTTTGTTCTGAACATATTGGACACCCCAAGTCTCACACAACTAGTAGCACTGTTGGAACAACTGCAACCGATTGAAAGCGACCGCAAAGACCAATGTGAGTACTGTCCACAAGAAGTCAAAAGTCACCTTCAAATACAAGGTCAAGCCAAAGAAGCAAATGACCTTGGAAACTCAATGGCCGAGCAGAAAACTCCAAACGGCCCCCTTGAAACCCTTGATACTCATGATTCAATGGTGGTGTCACATTTTGAAACCCACCCACCCGCCGATGAGGCCTGCATGGTCACAAGAGCCACGCCAACCGGCTCTCTAGACCCTCCAAAATCTCAAGTTTTTGCAACAATGACCCCAACTTTTCCAAACGCTAAGCGCACATTCACTCAAACTTGTGACCAAATGATCCATAAAACCATCAAACACCGTCGGATAAAATGGTGCATGCGCTTCCCGTGTCTAAAACCTTTGACATACCAAAATTGACACCACTTCACGCGACACAACTTCCTCTGCAGCTATGCAATGGCACTCCTGTTCCTGCTTCCGACGAACCATCATCGCCACCGCTCAATGTTCCTCGAAACCAGAGGAGGGTGATGACTGCCAATGCCCATAACATTCCAGCTGCAGAACACAAAAGCGTCAAAATGACATACAAAGCTTCCAAGACTGTATTTCAAAAACATTTGGACCGAGTCGCCAAATGACACAAAGTGTACAACAACCAAAGACTCTCGCATGACAAACTGGAAAGGGGGGACAAGATTTCCCACCCCACATTTGTACTGCAAACACCAGAAATCAATTTACAGGAAAGGAAAATCACTCCTAAATTACTGCCCGAGTGGATGAATTCACACACTGTCAACAACAAACTTTGGTCACTCAAGTGCCAAACCCAGGACCCCATTTTCAAATGGGCTCACCAAAATCGGAGTAACCTTTACCAAAACCCCATGGGACTTGTCGGGTACAACACTGTCAAAGTAAGTCCATAAATAAGATTAAAATCAAACCTACGTCTGAGAAATAACTGTAGCTAACTACTAGCCTCAGGTACACTCAGTCTAATTTCTCCAAATAATCAGTTAACTGCACCAAAACTTCCAAAAAGGAAAGGATAAATTAAAACCATATTATCCCTCAAACTAATCTTCAAAGGCCTCTGTAAAGTCTAATAAATTTCAACCAACTTACTATTATCAAATAGTACACACAAAACATTCAACACCATTAGCTTGAGCTAATACATCAAAATTTCCACTAAAGGTGAAAAACAATCTAAGGTTTAGAGTTCAATCTCCATAAGAAATTGTTCCAACTCTGAGAATAATTTTCATTTGCCAATCAGGTATTCAAAGAAAAAAATCAGCAAGAAGATTAAGATCCAAAATCACTCACTTTATCTGTTTGCCAGGATGATGGCCCTCCAGTTTATCAGTTTAGCCATCTGCCTAGCAATCACACCCACTGTTACCCAGTCAGAACTGGGCCAAGTCAAGACAAAAAGCCAACAACCCCCAGGTGGATTCTCAAGACCAACCTCATCGTTAGAGCATCTTGTTAGCCTTAGCACGCCCACTGTTAACTCTGTCAACACCGCTAAACCAAAACGCCAGGATGTCGAACCACAAACCGTTACCAAAATTTTGCAAGACACTGTGTTGGTTTTGAATGCTTGCTCCAAAGCTTCAGTCAAACTCAACAAGGTCTTGAACTCTTTGCTCTTTGTGTTAAAGGTTGACTATGCTCACACACAGCCAATGTCTATGTTACTCTCAGAAGTAGCTAGAAACATTAACTTTTCAGTTAACACTTTAGCAGTGAACATGCTATCACATCATCTTATCCTTTTCACAGTAAATCCAAATTTACTCATGATTGCCATTCAAAGCATGATGATGACATCCCATGTCCACTCAGTTTTTCTGAACAAAAGCCTCAAACACCCTATGATTTGGACATCTGTGGAACCATGGTTAAGTCTAGCTAAACCAGTTCAATTTGAACCTCCTTGAGTCACCTCAGTATTGATTTGTCTAAACCTCTACCTCAAATACTGTATGAGCAAGAATTTTTTTATTTTAATTTTGCTTTTGACCTAGACCCCTAAGATTTTTGAATACATGCATGCGCATACACTACCGTTCAAAAGTTTGGGGACACCCAGACAATTATTTTGTGTTTTCCATGAAAAGTCACACTTATTTACCATCATGAGTTGTAAAATGAATAGAAAATATAGTCAAGACATTGACAAGGTTAGAAATAATGTTTTGTATTTGAAATAATGTTTTTTTCCAGATACTCAACCTGCTCAAAGGAAGGTCAGTTTTATAGCTTCTCTAACTAGCTAAACTGTTTTCAGCTGTGCTAACATGATTGCACAAGGGTTTTCTAATCATCCATTAGCCTTCTGACGCAATGAGCAAACACACTGTACCATTAGAACACTGGAGTGATAGTTGCTGGAAATGGGCTTCTATACACCTATGTAGATATTGCACCAAAAACCAGACATTTGCAGCTAGAATAGTCATTTACCACATTAGCAATGTATATTAGATATTAGAGTGTATTTCTGATTAGTTTAAAGTTATCTTCATTGAAAAAAACAGTGCTTTTCTTTCAAAAATAAGGAAATTTCTAAGTGACCCCAAACTTTTGAACGGTAATGTATACAAATATATATCCTTTACACTCTATTTAGATTTTATGCACATTTAAACTACTTTTGAAATTTGAATAGATATTTTTCAGCAAACCCAAAGCATTTATCTTAAGTATGTCAAAACCCATATACTTCTAGTTCACACTTTTGTACCCAGAATTTTTTAAGTCTTTATAGGCATATACCGAATTTTAGTGTATCTTAGACAATTATACAATGTTTATATTTGGTCATACCCAAATTATTTTTGAAAATTTCTAGAAGTTTTCCAGAAAACCAAATTTAAGGATCTACACTTGGTATAGATACTGTTTACAAGCTTAAAACTTAAGGACATCAGAACCTTTAGTTCAGCATTTGGATCAAGAATCGCCAAATTGGAATTTGATGCCTAGGATTGGTATCAACGCTGGATCAAAGTCACCGTTAATACCAAGGGGAGGGGGGATGTAGCATCATCTCACTTTGGTTCATCAATAAGGATTATTCTTCAGCTTAAAGACATTGTTTCACCCAGGAAAAAGATGGCAAGGAAACTGCTCTTTTAACCCAGGCCACAACTGAACTCACATTCCTTTGTTAAAATCAGTCTAAGGAATTCACCCTAATGCATTTCCTGTTTTGACTTTATGGCCCCATTAACGTGGAGACATGGAACAGAACCCTGGAGACGCCAGGAAAAGTACATGGACCCTTATGTTTTAATGCGAAAATCAATCAATGGGTGTGAAATATATTAATCCGTGATTTTATATATATGTGCATGCTAAAAATGTTTAAATGAATATTTAATCCTGCATGTTAATTTAACAGCACTGGGTATAAGTTACATTAATCACTAAGGTTAGCTTAATTTATATACATAAATGTATAGATGAATATTAGGTGTTAAAGATTGGCCAAAATACCTCTCAAATCATGTGACCGATCTCAGCCAATCTCTGCTTGATAACAGCTCTCTCAAAGTTCCAGACAAAAGACTGTTTGTTTATTGGACTAAAGTTCTTAAAGCCCGCCCACGAAGGAAGGCTATTGGTCTGAGGTCCCGTCAATCACCAAGGCCCGCGAAAGTTTCCCCCAGATAAAAAGGAAACAACGCCCTTTTTCAGCCTCTTTTCGCCATCTCTCTTTCGGCTTTTCACTTCTATTGTCTTTACGTCTGTCACAGCAGAGAACCACTGGAGAACAAAGGACTCATCCCACGTGTTTCTTTTCCACGATCACAGAGCCTGAAGTATGAATGAATGAATGAATGAATGAATGAATGAATGAATGAATTTATTTATTTCGGATAGTACATTACAGGTTAAAAGAAACTGTATAATATAACAACAAGGTCAAATTAGACAAAGACTCCTTCTACTATACAATTCCACGCGAGTTATCCGAAATGGGTGATGGCTGAAGCCGCAGCTTATATTGCCCACCCATATTCCATCCAAGAATTCAAAGGAGAAAAAAGAGAAAAGTATCATGTTTTGTTTATAACCTCTTTGTAATTTTAATGTTTTTTTTTATTTTCTCTTAAACGTCTGGGAATTAATTCTTTTCTTTTGAGCTCAATCCTAATTAATAGTTTAAAACTCTAATCCCTGACGTTTATTTCTATCACTTTTTCCTGTTAAACTTTCTGTAAAATCACCGTTTTTAATTTTAATTTAAGTTTTAATCTTGACTTTTTTTTAAATTTATTTTATATTGACCAACTTACACACTAGAAACTATTTTCATCTCCACAAAGTCCGAAGATCTGTTAATTTTGCTATTTAGATCAGATTTTTGCAATTATTCTCGAATTCCCTGGAAAGCCATTTGTCAATGAAGAAGGAGGCGACACAGTGCCATTACGCAGCTGAAGAACTCAACAAGCCACGAGAAAGACACCATCATGCTGGACTTCATAGTACGACAACAGACTGGGAAAGTTGTATCACCGAGTATTTGCGGGCCAAATATTTATTTATTTATTTTTTTTAATACTTATTTTGTACCCGTAGGTAGATTGGTTTTGCAGTCTGGTGACAAGCCACCAGCTGCCGGTCGCTGCGTGTGCAAGCGCCCCTTATCCCTAACCTGCATGTTTTTGACATGTGGGAGGAAACTGGAGAAATCCCGGAGTAAACCCACACAAACACGGGGAGAACATGCAAACTCCACACAGATCACTGTTGGCCGGGGGCAGGGATCAAACCCACGATCTCACGATCCCCTGGCCGAGGGTAAAGCTGTGCTGCCACAGTGCTAACCACTGCGCCACCGTGCAGCCGTACGGTGCACGGTAGCGTTAATACTTATTTACATCGAAAGCTTCATGAGGACGACGAAAGAACGCAACTTCAAATCTTCAGCAAGGAAGCACGTGAGCTGCACTTTCTTTATTCATCTGCTGAATCAAATGTCTGAGATTTGAGGATAATTCAATATTTGATCAAATGCAAAATTAAGGACACATCAACATAACTCCTCTTTTCATTAAAATTCCATTTTTATTTTCTTAAGAGTAATCCAGAACTTTTCATATAATTAATAAAACTTTCCCCATAAATTTGCGTTGTCTTCCACAATCTGTTAACTCTAACTGATCTAAATTTATTTTACAGTTAACCCCGGTTCTGCAAATGTTCAGTGTTAATCTATCATTTACGAGTTTAATTTTATGGTTAATGAAATCACTGCAATGTCTTTTAATCATCATTCCATTTAATAAATATGTGAAAACGAGAGAAGTTGTTGAGAATTTATTTCATTCTGAGTCTGGTTTAAGTCCCCAGTATCAAATTCACTAAAATTTTGAGACTGATTATTGATTAATTTATTGAGTTTGTAAACAGGTATAAAGTGAAATAAAGATCAAAATTGCTTCTTTAGACGGAAGCTGGTGCCCCTACACAAGTGTTATCAATTTTTCCTGTGTGTGTGAACCGAGAATTCATCTCAGGTTCCAAGACATTAATATAAATTAAATAATTTTTATACCTTACCATAATTATTAATTCATATACTGTAACAACCATAAACTAATTCCTTCTTCAATGCATCAGAGAGGACCTCGCCCAGCCTGCTGGAGACCAGCCATTGTGATCCTGGGAGTTAGGCCATAAGTGGTAAGGAGCCTGTTTGCCAGCCTCCCCACAGACCCATGCTGGTCCAGTGAAACAGAATCCAGTGGACCCGCCTGCTACCCACAGGGACACAAAGTTTCTGCAGCTGATGGTCTGTTTTGTAATTTACACTTGTCTTCAGAATATTCCTGGTATAAGTTCTTTGAACCTAATTTTATGCAAACACCCATCAGAATCTCAAAATGCATGTTGTCTTTCATTAATTTATGTTCTTTTTTTCAGAGTAAAACAAATTTTCTAAATTTTTATAAAGTTAACATTTTCTTCATAAAATCGCATCCACTTTTCCAAACCAATGCTATTTCATGGTTTTCCAATTTCCAGTATACTGACAAATTAAACTGTTTCATTTCGTTCCACAAATGCTTGATACATAAGTAACTCAGTAACAGTCTGATAGAAAAATTCCATATTATCCACATTATTATTATTATTATTATTATTATTATTATTTTGTACCCTGCCTTTTCTATTTCATGTCTGATGTTTATATGTGCATTCAATATAGAATAATGCGGCGGCATGCAAAAATAAGCAGCGATGCTGTGGTTTTAAGGAAGTTTTATTAATCATACCGCCGTCACGGGATCCCCGCTCCGGTGCATAGTGTGAGCAGCCCGGAGCGGGATCCTCAGGCTCTCGGAGAAGCGGACACAAAGTCTGTGTCCTGTAGCAGGGTTGAAGAGTGAGAGAGAGATTGCGTTACAGAGTTGCAGCTTAAATACTTGACCATAACAATACATCAAAGGAACATACCCCAACAGTTAGTATGATCAAAGGGATAACAGAACAGGCAGGAGATATTTGCATTTGTGAGACATACATCACAATGGGCAGATTAGCTAGACCTCGCTCCAGGTGCAGGACAAAGAGGCTAACAGGCACATCTACATATTGATCTGAGTCTCTAGGTCACAGTAAGGACAGGGCGCATGAACACAATGCATCAAAGGTGACATTATCACAGCAGTGTAGAGGAAAAAACCAGGAGTAGCGAGTTGTCTGTCCTTAGTCTGTTGTGGGGTTAAAACGAACCGCCACACGCTCCCCCCCAGAGGACGCGTCAGGGGGCCGCGACCTCGATAATCCATCTGTGTGAGCGAGCTGTGGGAGAAGCTCGCTGCAGGCGGAGGGGGAGGGAGGGGAGTAAAAGCCGGCCGGAGACAATGAAAACGTCTGGGCCGCGCAAATATTGCTTGTGGGTCCGCAATGTCGAAGGGCTGGTCCCGTTGAACGTGCAGCGGTCCACAAGAAGAAGAATTAGTCTCTGACTCCTCTCGTGGCCATGAAGAAAAGCAGGAGCGGCTGTAAGAAAAAAAAAGTGAACAAAGCAGAGGGACTGGCGTGTTGGCTTTAGGTGCCGAAGCAACCCCAAAGCCCCCGGGAACAGCTGACGGCTGAAATCCCTTTGTGCCGTGGCTAAGACCATTAAAAAATCCAGTGGCGAGCTGCGTGCTTGCTTCAGGTGAACGGGCAGCCCTGAAGTTTCTGTGAGCAGCGGCGGAGGATGATGGCGGTCTCTGGAGCCGTTACTTGTCCCGTGCGTGATGCGCCGTCCTCGTAACTCCCCGATGCGTGTGCGGGGGTTCAGTGCGTGGGTGGGCCGCTGGAGTGGCGAGTCAGGGTGCAGAAACTTGGTGGAGATCGGCGCAGACGGCGCCAATAAACTCCAGGTTGAGCTGTTGCGTCGTTCGGTCGTGGTGCGTTGGAGCGGTGCGAGAAAGTAGGCGATCTCTGTCCCTCGGGCTCGTGGAGACGTGTTGGAGCGGTGCGAGGCAATAGACGATCTTTGTGCCTCGGGCTCGTGCAGCTGCGTTGGAGCGGTGAGAGGGAGGAGACGATCGTTGTCGCTCATGCGGCCATGGTGCGTTCGGTTCCACACGCTGCGCTCTCCGTCGGCCCTGGAGGTTGCCGTCGTGGAGAGAGGACGAGGTGCGTGCGCTCTCTGTGAGAGCGGCCGGTCCAGCGTGGATGTGCAGATCTCAGGCGTGCAGATCTCACCGTGAAGCGTGAAGTGGTCACCAGTGTCGTGGTCCAGACCAGAAGTTGCTTTGCACAAAGCGTGTGCTTTCAAGCGGGGTCACCAGTGCGGCGGCATGCAAAAATAAGCAGCAATGCTGTGGTTTTAAGGAAGTTTTATTAATCATACCGCCGTCACGGGATCCCCGCTCCGGTGCGTAGTGTGAGCAGCCCGGAGCGGGATCCTCAGGCTCTCGGAGAAGCGGACACAAAGTCTGTGTCCTGTAGCAGGGTTGAAGAGTGAGAGAGAGATTGCGTTACAGAGTTGCAGCTTAAATACTTGACCATAACAATACATCAGAGGAACATACCCCAACAGTTAGTATGATCAAAGGGATAACAGAACAGGCAGGAGATATTTGCATTTGTGAGACATACATCACAATGGGCAGATTAGCTAGACCTCGCTCCAGGTGCAGGACAAAGAGGCTAACAGGCACATCTACATATTGATCTGAGTCTCTAGGTCACAGTAAGGACAGGGCGCATGAACACAATGCATCAAAGGTGACATTATCACAGCAGTGAAGCGGAAAAAAACAGGAGTAGCGAGTTGTCTGTCCTTAGTCTGTTGTGGGGTTAAAACGAACCGCCACAATAAGTTCATATATTCCTTTATATTATTCTTTCATGTCTGTGAGCAATTATTGTCTAACTGTGGCCTTCAGGGGATGCGAGTGTGAGTGCTGAGGCTGTAGGTCAGTACAAGCATAAAAGATGACCTAAGCTGCATTGATAATCTCTTTGACATGCCCTGCTAAGTTTCTGTGTCTGAGGAATGTGCAAAACTTTATTTTGTATAGATTAGAGCAGTGATTTTCAACCTATGTGCCGCGGCACACTAGTGTGCCGTGAGAGATCATTAGGTGTGCCGTGGGAAATTATCCAATTTAACTTAATTACTCGAGTGAGTGGCTATGCTTACATGGACACAAGTAACTGGATTAAAAGCCTGATCGGAATAAAAATGCTTCATGTAAACATGGCAATCTGAATATTCTAACCCGATCACGCTCATTCGGATCAAAATTTCATTCTGATTGAGAGGGGTGGGTTATGCCGATTGTTAATCCGAATGGTGGGCATGAAAACACTTATTCCAAACACAGGGCAGAAAATATGTTTACTGCGCATGTCTGTACACCGGCCTAGCTAGCTGCTTAGCAGCAGCTAGCGGAAGACATAGCGGGAGCAAAACAAAACTGGTCTGTATCATCCTGCTGTTTCCCTCTTTTCGTTATATGCAGAAGTATGTACTTGTAGCTTCATTACGGAGACTAGCAGAAGCAAAAGTACAGTCTGAATAACACGATACAGGTCAATTTCGACACGAAGCGGGGCTCGCTAACACCGGAAGTTGCTTCTTCTTCTACTATTTTTTGAATGTCGAAATGTCGAGCTGCGCATGTCAAAATGATTTATTCCGTTCAAACCTGTGACACATTAAAACGCACGTCCTAATCAGATCAGCTTTTTCAGGATCCATGTAAACAGTAAAATTTATAAATAAACAACAACATGTGCAGCGTGGCAACCTTGAGATGTTCCCACTCACCGAGAAACGGCATGATGTTAACACTGCTGCACTGTGCCAGGTGATCGGCACACATTTGAAAACTCTTGAGGAGAAGTTGTTATTTTATATCTCTTCAGACTTCACACAATGCCTTGTCTGGGTTAGGAACCCATACAGCTCAGCATCAGTTGTTGGAAACGACATGACTTTACAGGAGCAAGAGGAACTCATTGAACTGAAACAAGATCATGGTTTAAAGCTAAACTTTGCTGATCTTCCTTTGGACAGTTTTTGGTTGACTGCTGCCAAGGAGTTCCCCATTCTGGCCAACAAAGCTATTTCAACATTGCTCCCATTTTCCACGACATATCTGTGTGAGCTGAGCTTTTCAAGCTTGACTGTGATAAAAACTAAAAACAGAGAGAGACTGAGAGCTGTTGAGGAAGAGCTCCATGTGTGTCTTTCTTCCATTCCTGCCAGGATATCAGCTTTGTGTTCATCTAAACAGGCCCAGGGTTCACAATGAGTGAGTATAAATACATTTAGAAACTGTATTGCTAACTATATTTTATTATTTTTACTGTGTTAGGCTATAGAGTGTCATTTTGTGTCATTCTGGTTGGTGGTGTGCCCCAGGATTTTGTCAATGTAAAAAATGTGCCGTGGCTTAAAAAAGGTTGAAAAACACTGGATTAGAGACACTCTGTCTCCGAGATTTCTCTGGTATCTCCCCCTCTGTTTATCTATCCTGAAGAGCAGCTATAAATACCAGGTTTAGAAAATGTATGTTCAGAGATTTGGTGCGTGTGTGCTGAAGGCCACGCTCTGTAATCTCTCCCCCAAATGGCCATGGGGTGACTTCTTTTCTTTTATAATAAATATACTTAAATCCAATACTCCACCTGATCTTTGACTTAGAATAATTATGCTCAAAATTATTCTATCATTTGGTGCACCGAACAGCGGTTCCACATATCTCCATCTTTCCGGCGCCTCTGCCCGATTTCAGCGAGTGCACAGCTGACGAAAGACCTTCTCAGGCTGGGTACAAGATTCAGTGTTACTGCAGTGAAGGCATTTCGAACAGGGGCGCTGGAACTAACTGGGTGATGGATCTAAGAACCCTAAAAAAGGTGGCTTGGATGTAAGTACATTTATATCTTGTCAAGCTTATGGACATTGGGTTTGAGTCTCAGTGAGTTAAATACGCGTATGTTGTGGTATTTCTAAGCGATTGACACCGCAAAGCCTGGTTAAATTTCTGCTTGCACTAAATCTCTGGTTTGACCCAGGATTTTTTGGTTTTGCGAAATTTCATGTCAGCGAAGTGGATGCTTAGATGTGTTGCATGCAGGAATCAATGCAAGATACTGTTTAATATTGCACAGTGAACTCTTAGATATTAATAAGGGTAAGATTCTGGCCAGCAATATTGCAGTGAGCATTAATTAAGTCAGGGAAAATTCTGTTGTTCCACTACAGTGAGCGTTGAATTTGGAGCAAGAGACTGATTAATATTGCGCAGTGAGCCCTGAGGGGTAAGATTCCGTCCAGCAATATTGCAGTGAAAAAAAGAAAAAAATCAATGCAAGATTCTGTGGGGAATTACAGTGACTGCTGACTTGGGTGTACCGGTAATTTTTAATTCCTATAACAGCGCTATATACAGTATATTAACGTGCTATAGTTGTGTTTGTCTGTCTGGTTGTTCTGTGTTATATGGTTTGTCCTGGTGAGACCACAGAGGTGGAAGTACATGTTTCGCGACGATTGAAGCTGTGTTTGTCCATTGTTTTCCTGGTTCTTGTGGAGTGTAAAGGGATGGTTATGTGATTATTGGCTCACAGAGTAACACTTTTATTTGTAGGAGCTTGCAAATAATACTTTTGGGTAAGAAACTCAATTGTGTTCTCTTAGCGGTAGACAAAAAGTTGACATGAGAACATTGGGTTGCCAGGTTTGTTTTTACAAGTACTTTGGGTTGCCATTTCAAGCTTGTTTTAAGGCTATTTTCCTGTTTCTCTGTGTGAGCAGCTGCCCAAAAGTAACCTTGGAGAGATAACAGGACTGCACTGCATGTGTGTATGTGTGGGCCCTTGTGTCTGACAGTGAGTGATTGAGAAGAAGGGGAAGAGAAGAAAAAAAATATATATGGGTATTTTTGCAAAGCTTAGGGGTTTTATAGTTTCTTTTGTGGGTTTTTCAATCTAATTTTGTGGGGTTTGAATCTAACGTTGCATAACTGGTAAATATTCACACATTTTTAAAGCCAGCATTTTCATTTACTAGATTTTTTCCTTGGAAAATGAACTACATTGGGCTTTTTTTACACAGTTTTTTGATGTATCAGTTTGATTTTTATTAAATCAGTTGCACTGTCTCTCTGACCGAGGAATAACAGTGAACTTTACAGGGAAAAAGGACAATGGACTAAGGATCTGACATGACAACACCAGGGTTCCTCCTTCCCCCTGCTCCCCGATCTCACCCAGAACCCTGCCTCTGGAGTCCAGCAAAACAACGTCGCCTCACCCCTGCACACCACATTCCTCCCGTCAACAACAAAGCCATGACAGATAAGCCATTAAGTTAAGTAGAATTGCATGCATGTTAATTACTGCTACCAGCATGACAATGACAAATTAAACTGAAGATTATGGAATAATGCTGTCACTTAAAAATGCCCAGTCACTGAAGGCTTTAAATACAGCTTATATTACATGATTCAAAGCACAGAACAAGGTGATAATGACTATGTTTGTGCATATGATTTACCTGAGGCTGCTGAATATCAGACAGAGGTTTAAATGCTTGAGTCATATTATTGTTTTTTTTTCCCAAATACTAAAATCAGTTTTAATGAATGACTATGTGCTTGTGGACGCCTCCCACTTGAGGTGTTTCAGGCACGTCCCACTGGAAGGAGACCCTGGGGCAGACCCAGGACTCGGTGGAGAGACTATGTCTCCCAGCTGGACTGGGAACTTGGGTCTCAGACCTTGGGTCTCAGAAGTTCTGGGTGACTGGCTTACAATGTATTCATACAGCTGCATGTTTGGGCTCAGGCTGTAATTTTCTTTTTCCTGTGTGATAAAATCCTGAACACAGACTGCTGCCCAGCTGACTTATCACTATGACCTCTTTCACAGATAACTAGAAACAGTTCACAAGCTTTGCCATAAGGACAGAACAGATCTCCCACTCCAGCAAAAAGATTAGGCCTACACTTTGTAGTTAATCACGTGTGTAACCACACATTTTAATCTTTTAAGTTACAAGCAACAATTGCTAACTTTTGAAGTGATATGTGTGTCTTTTATTTCTTTTAAATGCTGCATTGACTTAAGGCTTCTAATATATGACACTGTTTTATTAAACAGTGATCTTAAAGTAATGCTGACCCGTGCAAATTGGTAAAACATTTAGTGATTCAATGAATATTTAGCAAAAAGTTGTTGTAATTACAAAAACACATTATTCAAAAAAAATGCTGCGATTTAGGTGTAATTTTAACTCCTTTGTTATTCTGGGTTTATGTTCATGTTTTTCTTTTCAACAGGAAAAGGAAAACATTCACAAAATCTTTATCTCTCACCAGGATTTTGAATTGCAAAATCAAAAAGGTGAAAAATAGGAATCACAAGTTCACCATTAGCTTTAATTCTAACAAATCCTTCATGACCAAATAAAAAAATGAAACAAAATAATAAAAACAATAATTCACTTGTGTTTCTGAGCATTAAACATTATAATAAACAGTGGAATAACCACTATAAAAACTCTGAAGGACAAAACTTGAATGATTATAACGGTAACACTTGCAAGAACAATTTATGGGGAGACAAAATTTGCACTCCTGTTGTTCTGAATTCTGAAGCATGGACGGGGGTAACCTTGGGCGTCCCCCAATTTCTTTTTACTTTGACCGCCGTCCTCCCATCTCTCACAGTGTGGGGCAGTCTGGGTGTGGCATGGGGAACAACATGTTCGTCATCAACCTGGTCATCAGGATCACTGGCTGGGGGCACAGCATGGGGGCAAGGGGACCTCACTGAGGACAAGCATTGCCAAAGCTAAGCAGAACAAATGACACTGACAATGACATAACGCATATCAAGTTAATTAACTGACTTTGACTTTGAAAACGTAGTGTTTACATGACGACATTGCAGGACACATCTGACACATTGCAAAGACACATCTCACCAGATAATGGTATAACAGTATCACATTTCAGAGATGTGACAGTAATAAGAAATAATTGTGTTCTATGACAATGACGTGCTAAAGAGCTGGGCTGTGCTCCCGGTGCTTGGCCTCGGCTGAACCAGGCCTCGGGACTACAGACCTCACCATAATTTAGGAAGGAATATATAAAATAAGGCATTCCTTGTGTACAATGAAGCCATATTCTGGTTAAGCAATATGTCCATCATTCCATTAAAAGAAGGAGTGGGACATTACCCTTTCACATAGATGCACTTACACAAATTCAAACTGTCTGTGTTCAACAGGACAGACAGATGTGGCCTTAATGACTAACTCAGAATGGTTACAATAAATGCTAAATCACATTAAGTCTATACAGGCAGCTGTATTACTTGTCCTAACTGAAATTTGTAAACTAGGTCAAGGGAGGACACTCACAAAAGAAGCCATGAGAACTGAAAAACTCGTTTTGGGGGTGTCAGATTACTCACAAACTTTCATTTAAATTAACCATGTGTAACACATATAAATAGCACAAAACATTTCCTTCTTCTAGTAAAAAGGACACTATCCATCATGCAAGTACACTGTAACTTTGATGCGTGTGTGCCTCCGTGCATGGGGGGGGAGACCACAACAATTAATTAGCAAAAATCCTCAGAAAAATAGATAATACATAAAAATTATCAATAAATGTGTCATGGCGGCCGCTGGGCCGTCATCAGCTCCAGCTGCGCATACACCTGCCGCCAGTAACCAGCAGGCTTTAAAAGCCGGTGTCTCTGACTGCTCTGCACGGAATCGTCTGTCGTCTTCGCCACGCATCGCGTCAAGGACACGACCTCAAGTCAGAGCTATTACCAAGCCTCCTCGTCAAGCCACGTCACGTAAGCAACAGCAAATCTCACCCTGTCAAAGTATTCTCCCCTGTGCACAGGTGGACCTCCCTGGCAGCGGACTCGTCTCCCCAGATAACGGGACGTCACCTCCCCCTCCTCGGATCTCCTCCTCACCTTCACAGCACCAAGCGCCACTCTCACCAAGTCACGGAGCAGACAGAAGTCTTGCAGCGGCACCTGCAAGTAAGCAGCACAAATCTCAGTTCCCCGTTCATACGAACTGCATTAATCTCTTGTGCTTGTGTGTTCCAGGGTTGCCAGGTCGCAGCAAGACCCACTCAGCTCCAGCTGTCTGACAGCATCGCACTCACCCACACATTCACACACTCACCACACATCACTGAGTTAATAAATAATTGTCAAATCACTCTACTCGTGTCAGCGTCTGTCTCCTGGGTTAAGCAACCATGTCAGTACGACTCCGTCAAGACGACCCAGCAGACAGCGCGCTGGCGCGCCGTATTAACACCCTTAGCGCACGAGTAGATTTAATTGCCCATCAACAGACAGTTATACTCAATTAACTCAGATTAACAGCCGGCTGGATCACTTGGAAGGACGCCGGGCGTTCCTCCTGCTCACTGGGGCTTCATCAGCCCCTGTAATCCCACCTGCTAGTCTAACACACCAGCCTCCTTCACCTCGTCTCACTCCCGTGCCTACCCCCGCCCGCTTTAATGGAAAACTCGGAGAGGCACGGGATTTTCTGCTACAATGTGAGACAGTTTTTCACCGCGTCCCGGGAGATTTTCCGACGGACCATAGCAAGATTGGGTACATCTCAAACCTGCTCGAAGGGAGGGCATTAGCTTGGGCGTACACAGTTATGGCTAAACCCAGCTACTCCCACTTAACTTACCAGCAATTCGTGGCAGAGTTCCTTGAGATTTTTGACCATACTGACTGGGGCGCGGTGTTAACTGACCGGTTGCTTAGCCTTCAGCAGGGCAGCAAATCGGCCGCCGATTTCGCCGTAGACTTCCGGGTGCTAGCTGCAGAGGTTGGGTGGGGGGAGTCAGCTCTTTGCAGTATTTTCCTCCGCAGCCTTAGCTCAGAGCTAAGAGATGAACTAGCAACATGGGATAAACCAGACAAATTAGGTGAACTAATTTCTCTCATGATTAGTTTGGACAGTAGGCTGAAGAAGCGGGCGGCCGAACGTAGAGCTGCCAGCCATTTGGTTAAACCACGCCCCCGCTCCTCCCAGCCGCCTCTCCCGGCTTTGCCCCCGCCGGAGGAACTTCCGGGGCAGGAGGAAATGACTCTTGGGCAATCGGGTGTTTCGGCGGCTGAAAGACAGTGCCGGAGGGATCTGGGCCTGTGTTTTTACTGTGGCAATGAGTCTCACGGGGTAGCTGAATGTCCCAACCGGTTAAAAGGGGAGGTCCGTGGATTACAGTAGGGGGATTCATGGATGTTAAGCAGAAGAAACCCCTCACCAGTTGCCGTATCCCCATCAGACTAATTTATAAACACAGGGAACACACAACACATGCCCTTATTGATTCTGGAGCTGAGCAAAGCTTCATTTCCGGCGACCTGGCAACCCATCTGGGCCTCAGCTGTCAACCCCTTCGCCCATCTGTCAAACTCGTCATGCTGTCAAAGGCTTCACTGACCACTGTCTCCCACCAGACGGCCCCCGTGTCGGTGATTGTTTCCGGAAATCATAGGGAGGAGATCCGGTTCTTGGTGTTGCCCATCTCCTCCTCACCTGTGATCCTGGGTTACCCATGGCTACGTCTCCACAACCCCACGTTCGACTGGCAAGCAGGAAATATCACTGCGTGGAGCACCTTTTGTCTCAGTGCCTGCCTCCAGTCTGCAGCGTGTGCCCCCTCAGTATCGATGACCCCGCCCTCGACGCCGCCCCCGGACCTGTCCAAGGTACCAGAGGTCTACCACGATCTAGGAGCGGTCTTCAGCAAGTCACAGGCGCTGTCCCTTCCCCCCCACCGCCCCTATGACTGTGTGATCATCCTCAGGGTAGGGGCCCCTCTCCCGGCAAGTCGTTTGTATAGCCTGTCTGCCCCGGAGCGTGAGGCCATTGACACATATATAAAGGAGTCCCTCAGCTCTGGAATTATTCGACCGTCTTCCTCGGCGGTGGGGGCAGGTTTCTTCTTCGTGGGGAAGAAGGATGGCTCGCTTCGTCCCTGTATCGACTTCCGGGGGCTCAACGAAATTACCATCAAGGACAAGTACACGCTGCCACTAATGAACTCGGCCTTTGACTCTCTCCAGGGGGCATTATGGTTTACGAAGCTGGACCTCCGTAACGCTTACCACCTGGTGTGCATTAAGGAGGGCGATAAGTGGAAGACGGCGTTCTGGACCCCAAGCGGCCACTTTGAGTACTTGGTGATGCCGTTTGGGTTAACCAACGCTCCGGCCGTCTTCCAGCACTTAACGACGTCCTCTGGGACTTCCTGAACTCCTTCATGTTTGTGTATTTGGATGACATCCTGATCTTTTCACGCACGTTGGAGGAACACCAGGTGCACGTGAGACGGGTTCTGCAGCGCCTTCTGGAGAACCAGCTGTTCGTCAAGGCCGAGAAGTGTGAGTTTCATACCAGCTCGACGTCCTTTTTGGGGTTCATTATCGCACGCAATCAGGTGCTCCCCGACCTGGCCAAGGTCAAGGCGGTGGTGGATTGGCCCACGCCCACGTCCACAAAACAGTTGCAGGGTTTCTTGGGATTCGCCAACTTCTATCGCTGTTTTGTGCCGAATTTTGGGATCATTGTCCGGCCCCTGACCGACCTCACGTCCCCCAAGACCTTCCGTTGGAACGAGGAAGCGGCTGCAGCATTCGGGAGGTTGAAGGAGGAGTTTGCCTCGGCCCGCATCCTGACCCAGCTGGACCTGGCCCTGCAGTGCTTGGTGGAAGTGGACGCATCGGATTCTGGAGTTGGGGCGGTCCTCTCCCAACGCTCCCGGGTAGATGGAAGGATCCAGCCGTGCGCCTTCTTTTCCCACCGCCTAACACCTGCTGAGAAGAACTACTGCGTCGGTGACAGGGAGCTGCTGGCTGTGAAGCTCGCCTTGGAGGAATGGAGGCACTGGCTGGAGGGGGCTGCCCAGCCATTCGTCGTCTGGACGGATCATAAAAACCTAGAGTATCTCCGGACGGCTAAATGGCTGAATGCTCGCCAGGCCCGCTGGTCTCTCTTTTTTGGGCGGTTTAATTTCACGATCACCTACCAGCCAGGGAGCAAGAACGCTAAGTCAGACGCCCTCTCCAGGCAGTTTGAGGCAAAGACCATCGAGGATCAGGAGGAGACCATCCTGCCGTCATCCTGTGTGGTGGGTGCCCTCGCATGGGAGATCCAGGACAGAGTCAGGAGAGCGCAGGAGACTAAGCCCGATCCGGGTGGGGGTCCCCTGGGCCGTTTGTTCGTTCCCCCTTCGGTCAGGAGCGAGGTCATCCAGTGGGGTCATGCCTCTAAGTTGGCGTGCCATCCAGGAATCACCCGCACGGTCGACCTGCTTCAGAGAGCCTTCTGGTGGCCAGGGTTGAGGAAGGACGTCACCAGCTATGTTCGGGCCTGCGCCCAGTGCGCCACCGGGAAATCGTCATCTCCCCCCCCGGCAGGTCTTCTCCATCCTCTGCCAGTTCCTTCCCGCCCCTGGTCCCATGTGGCTTTGGATTTTGTAACCGGCCTGCCCCCTTCTGACCACTTCACCTCAGTCCTGACGATAGTGGACCGCTTCTCCAAGGCAGCCCATTTTGTGCCTCCCCAGGGGTTGCCTTCAGCGCGGGAGACGGCGGATCTTCTGATGCAGCATGTGTTCCACCTTCATGGCATCCCGGTGGATATCATCTCGGCTCGAGACCCGCAGTTTGTGTCCCAGGTTTGGAAGGCATTTTGCATGGTGTTGGGGGCCACGGCAAGTCTCTCGTCTGGGTATCATCCGCAGAGTAACGGCCAGTGTGAGCGGGCCAATGAGGAGTTGGAGGCTGCGCTACGCTGTGTCATATCCTCTTGTTCCTCTTCCTGGAGTACGTTCCTGCCCTGGATCGAGTACGCGCACAACGCCACGGTGTCTTCAGCGACTGGGATGTCCCCGTTCAAAGCGTCTCTGGGGTTTGAGCCACCACTGTTCCCGGAGGAGGAGAAGGAGGTGGCTGTCCCTTCGGTACAGGCTCATGCCAGGCGTTGCCGTAGGATCTGGACCATCACCCGCAGAGCCCTCCTCAGGACCACAGAACGCAATATCCAGGTGGCCAACTGTCACAGGAGGCCCGCCCCAGACTAAAAGGTGGGTCAACAGGTTTGGTTGTCTACCAAAAATATCAATGTGCCGGCCGAGAAGCATAAGTTGACAAAGCGCTTCATCGGCCCATATGTGATTTCACGTGTCATTAACCCGCTGTCTGTGCGCCTAGCTCTTCCCCCTTCCATGCGCATCTGCCCTATTTTTCATGTCTCCCAGGTCAAGCCCGATATCTCCGACCCTCTGTGCCCACCCCCCGCGGCTCCTTCCCCCCCGAGGATGATCGACGACCACCCAGCTTGGGGGGTGACTGCCATCTTGGATGTCCGCCGGCGGGGCCGGGGTCTTCAGTATTTGGTGGACTGGGAGGGATTTGGCCCTGAGCACCGCTCCTGGATTCGACCAGCATTGATCCTTGACAAGCAGCTCATCCGCGATTTCCATCAGGCGCATCCAGGTAGGATAGGGCGGGTGCCTGGAGGCACCTCTAGAGGGGGGAGTACCGTCATGGCGGCTGCTGGGCCGTCATCAGCTCCAGCTGCACATACACCTGCCACCAGTAATCATCAGGCTTTAAAAGCCGGTGTCTCTGACTGCTCTGCACGGAGTCGTCTGTCGTCTTTGCCACGCATCGCGTCAAGGACACGACCTCAAGTCAGAGCCATTACCAAGCCAAATCACGTAAGCAACAGCAAATCTTACCCTGTCAAAGTATTCTCCCCTGTGCACAGGTGGACCTCCCTGGCGGCGGACTCGTCTCCCCAGATAACGGGACGCCACCTCCTCCTCTTCGGATCTCCTCCTCACCTTCACAGCGCCAAGCGCCACGCTCACCAAGCCAGGCCAAGTCACGGAGCAGACTGAAGTCTCGCAGCGGCACCTGCAAGTAAGCAGTACAAGTCTCAGTTCAAGTCTCAGTTGGCTGCACTGTGGCGCAGTGGTTTAGCACTGTGGCAGCACAGTTTTACCCTCGGCCGGGGGATCGCGGGGATCATGAGATCGTGGGTTCGATCCCAGCCCCCGACCAACAGTGAGCTGTGTGGAGTTTGCATGTTCTCCCCGTGTTGTGCGGGTTTACTCCGGGATTTCTCCGGTTTCCTCCCGCACACCAAAAAAAAAACATGTAGGTTTAGGGCGCTCGCGCACGCAGCGACCGGCAGCCGGTGGCTTGTCACCAGACTGCAAACCAAGTCTACCTACGGGTACAAATAAGTAACAAAAAAAAAAAAAAAAAAAAGTCTCAGTTCCCCGTTCATACCAACTGCATTAATCTCTTGTGCTTGTGTGTTCCAGGGTTGCCAGGTCGCAGCAAGACCCGCTCAGCTCCAGCTGTCTGACAGCATCGCACTCACCCACACATTCACACACTCACCACACATCACTGAGTTAATAAATAATTGTCAAATCACTCTACGATGGCAAGAACCAAGCAGACCGCCCGTAAATCTACTGGAGGAAAAAAAAAAAACCAGGAAGCAGCTAGCCAAAAAGGCTGCTCGAAAAAGCGCTCTGGCCACCAGCGGAGTGAAGAAGCCTCACCGTTACAGGCCCGGTACCGTGGCTCTGAGAGAGATCCGTCGCTACCAGAAATCCACAGAGCTGCTCATCCGTAGGCTGCCCTTCCAGCGCCTGGTGAGGGAGATCGCTCAGGACTTCAAGACCGACCTGCGCTTCCAGAGCTCCGCCGTCATGGCTCTGCAGGAGGCCAGCGAGGCCTACCTGGTGGGTCTCTTCGTGGACACCAATCTGTGCGCCATCCACGCCAAGAGGGTCACCACCATCATGCCCAAAGATATCCAGCTGGCCCACCGCACCCGCGGAGGGAGAGAGAGCTTAGACTTTCTGCTGCACATTCACCAACCACAATGCTCCGCACTATGTGTATATACATATATATATATATATATATATATATACACTACCGTTCAAAAGTTTGGGGTCACTTAGAAATTTCCTTATTTTTGAAAGAAAAGCACTGTTTTTTTCAATGAAGATAACTTTAAACTAATCAGAAATACACTCTAATATCTAATATACATTGCTAATGTGGTAAATGACTATTCTCACTGCAAATGTCTGGTTTTTGGTGCAATATCTACATAGGTGTATAAAGGCCCATTCCCAGCAACTATCACTCCAGTGTTCTAATGGTACAATGTGTCTGCTCATTGCGTCAGAAGGCTAATGGATGATTAGAAAACCCTTGTGCAATCATGTTAGCACAGCTGAAAACAGTTTAGCTGGTTAGAGAAGCTACAAAACTGACCTTCCTTTGAGCAGGTTGGGTATCTGGAAAAAAATATTATTTCAAATACAAATCATTATTTCTAACCTTTTCAATGTCTTGACTATATTTTCTATTCATTTTACAACTCATGGTGGTAAATAAGTGTGACTTTTCATGGAAAACACAAAATAATTGTCTGGGTGACCCCAAACTTTTGAATGGTAGTGTATATATATATATATATATATATATATATATATATATATATATAGTAATATGTATACTAGCTGTTCTTGTTTTTTTCTTGCCTTCTGATTGTTGCTCTGAGCGTTGCTATCCCTGTGCTGTTGCAATCCTGGAATTTCCCCATTGTGGGACTGATAAAGGCTTATCTTATCTTATCTTATCTTACTCGTGTCAGTGTCTGTCTCCTGGGTTAAGCAATCATGTCAAAATGATCAATAATGTAGAGAAAAATATAGGTGAAACCGTTTGGTAATGAAATCACAATATTCAATAGGAGAAGTTAAATTCACATCAGTAGATTTGCAGGTATGTAAGAAAATTATGTGCTGAAAAATATTTTCAGATTATTGTAAAAAGAAATATCATGTTTATAAGAACAAGATAAACTGATAAGGAAGCAGAAAACCATGCAGATTTATGAGAAAAGTTCCAAATGTCTAAGGAAGGTCCAATTTATGCTGAATTTATGCTTGCTGTGGGACTCAATTTAGAATCTACTACAAAGACAACACAGATTCTTACTCAATTATGTAAGAAGAGAACAATGCTTTGGGGAGCTCAAAGCAAAACAATTTGACCTTCCCTGCATAAACTTAGTCTTTTCAAAACCTGTGCATGGATCTCATTAAGCTCAATAAGAGTGAAGGTAAAAATGTTGTTTAGAAATTATTGACATACTTACCAAACAGACAAAGGCTTTCTCCTGCACTGATCCAAATACTGCTATGGATTGCAATGATCTAAATACTGCTATGGTAACACTGAAACCCTTAACCAAAACAATATCAAGGTTTAAAATACCTGAAATGATTCACTTAGATAATGGAATATATTTAGTGGAATACACTTTGTAAATCAAATCATATCACATTTAGGTACAGCACCCAAATTATTAGTACCAAACATTTACCTAGGAAACCATTTAGCTTACCATCAACAATCTACAGGATCAGCATAATGCCTAAATAGGATTATGAAAGATGGATTAAGAAAATAAGAAAAATAGGGAAATTGTGAATGGCAAACCCTACTATTGAAGCCATTTAACTTAGGTGATGAGGAAGGGTTTCTGGTTGATTACGTGCAAAGAATGACAACTGACAGCGATGTTATCCATATTGCCCTTCCCAGGAAGGACCATGTGATGAAGGAACCGTGGGAGGTGCACCCATCTTTTGGCTGAACCAGGGGATCTGGTCATCAAAGGAAACTGGACCAAAATTCCCTGGCAAGGCCAGCACAAAGGTTATCCTGGCGATGCCAACAGCCGTGGAAAAAGAAGGACGTGGCACTTGGGTGCATCTAACATTTTACCCCACTTGAAACCCTCAGCAACAGACTGTTTAATACACATTGCATACTCATTTAAAAAAAAAAAACAAACCAAACAAACAAACAAACAAGTGACCGTTTAACTGTTTCTCTATGCAAGTGTCAGCTGATGGCGCTCCCTGGTGTCAAACAACGGCTTTTGCAACAGAGAAGCAGGCTGTTTGTTTATCATGATGAGGCAAACATACAAGGGAAAGAAAAGGGCAGTTAGTGTTGTTGCCTTATCATCCTCATCATCCTCATAGTAACATGTAGTGTTGGTTGTTATTAAGTTGTTCCACTGCCTATACACTGTAGAGAATTGTTATGTTTGTTCCTTAATAACAGGAACAGTTGGACAAATTATCTGCTACTGCTAAAATAATGCAGCTACTACAGGCTGTTTGGAAACGACGCGGGTGCCGGGCTGGAGTTTAGGCGGCGTGCAAGAAATATAAGACAGAATAATAAAAAGCGATGGCAAGAACCAAGCAGACCGCCCGTAAAATCTACTGGAGGAAGAAGCCCCCCAGGAGACAGCTAGCCACCAGGGCTGCTCGGAGAGGCGCTCCGGCCACCGGCAGAGTGAAGAAGCCTCGCCGTCCCAGGCCCGTGGCTCTGAGAGAGATCCGTCGCTGCCAGAAATCCACGAAGCTGCTCATCCGTAAGCTGCCCGTCCAGTGCCTGGTGAGGGAGATCGCTCAGGACTTCAAGACCGTCCTGCGTTTCCTGAGCTTCGCTGTCATGGCTCTGCAGGAGACCAGCGAGGCCCACCTGGTGGTCTCTTCTTCCCTAAGGGGCTCACCATCATGCCCAAAGACTTCCAGCTGGCCCGCCGCATCCGCGGAGAGAGAGCTTAGACTTTCTGCTGCACATTCACCAACCAACCATAATGCTCTGCACTGTGTGTCTATATATATGCATTTATAGTAATATGGACATATGTTTACTAGATGTTGTTTTTTCTTGCCTTCTGATTGTTGCTCTGAGTGTTGCTATCCCTGTGCTGTTGCAATCCTGGAATTTCCCCATTGTGGGACTAATAAAGGCTTATCTTATCTTATCTTAAATAACACAGCAAACATCCCTTTGAATCACATCTGTCACAACACTTATCACTCCACTGATCGGAAACATAATGACACTTCTTACTCTGCGAAGGCAAGGTTAATTTCATCAGGGAACTCCTCTTTTCTGAAGCCATGATGTCCCTTTCAGCAGCTTAACACTCTCTAAGTGTGCAACGGCTTACAGTACGTCTCTC
This sequence comes from Pholidichthys leucotaenia, assembly GCA_020510985.1. Lineage (NCBI taxonomy): Eukaryota > Metazoa > Chordata > Actinopteri > Cichliformes > Pholidichthyidae > Pholidichthys > Pholidichthys leucotaenia. The sequence continues at coordinate 223,985,805 of CM035837.1, forward strand.
CCCTGTACTGCTACCCTGCTTGACCATCAAAGCGAACAAGTGTTATACTAAAGGTCTACATTGTCAAAGGGGGTGATCATTGGGTCATTGGACGTACTCACACCTGGCCAGGAAACTGGGCAGGGTTGTGTACCCCATTTTGGCAACTGACCATACCCTCATCATATCGGCAGGGCAGGTGGGCAGGGTGAAGAGAGATGCTTTTCTACCACATGATGCCATTTTGGGGCATGAATGCGATTTCAGATGGAAAGCACAGGAGTGAGGGTCTTTCGATCACTGTTTCCTTGAGTGAGAGTGGGTAAGAACACCTTAGGGATTAAAACACTTAATTATAGGCTACAATTATAACATAGAATAGAATGGTTCTTGGTCAACTAATTGCCACCTGTAGGGGTGTGTGCCCTGTTATAGGAGGTTATTGTACTTCTATCCATGAAAGTAATGCCAATGGTCAAAATAATACTTCGGATACACACAGCCTCATTGGTTTTCAGGCCATGATAACAAAACTGATTAAGTTAGTGATTCTCTTCTTGGAGAAGTCTCATTATGAACTTGGTAATGATTTTTATTGGGATAACCTCAGACTTTTCCTGTGCAAGTCCTTAATATGATGATGAAGCTGGTTATTGTAAACTTAGTGATATGTCTTCATACAACTGCTGCAGATGATGAGGATGGTGAAAGGAGCGATACTAGCCTAAAAAAAAAAAGCAAGATGGCGACCGGGATGGTCACACTTTTTCAGTGCTGAGACAAAGTTGCTGATTTTGCCATTAAAAATAACTAACCAACAGCGATCGGCGCTTGTGATGCACACGCACGGGCTGAATTTCCACCTCCGTTGGAATACCCCTTTAATCGCCTTTCACCGGCCACTGCGAGTAAACTGACTAGCGTTTCTTTGTGGTTTGCTGCTGCGCTTTACCCGAAGCGTTTGCTAAGCTAACGCTAGTTAGCTTAACGCTGGTGCCAGTCGTGCCGCCTAACACCGACACGAAGCGACTCAGTCCCCGGTGAGGGCTCGCCGGAGGAACTAACCGAGGCGGCAGTTGGACGTGAGCCGGATCGGAGTTCGGGGGCGGCGATGGTGGGAGACGGGGACCGGTGGAGGACCACCGGGACCCAGCCAGACAATAGCCTGAGTCGGAGCCCAGTTGAGAGGGCCAGCAGAGGAACTACCCAGGCAGACGGGGGTTGGTGGCGGGGCTCAGCGGAGGAACTCCCCAGGCAGAAGGCTGTAGGCGGCGGTGCTCAGCGGAGGATCTACCGGGGCCCCAGCGGAGCTCGGCTGCAGCGGCGGTGTGTGGCGGGACTCGGTGGAGGAGCTGGACAGGAGCTCGGTTACGGCGGCGGTAAGCAGCGGGACTAGCAGCGGAGGGGGCTAGGTGGCTAGCTGAGGCCCAGCTGGATTCGAGGTCGGTCGGATCAGATACCGGCGACACAAGCAGAGATTGTTTTTACTATCCACAGGTCAGTAAAAATGCCACCAGAGAAGAAGGAGATGGAAGAGATCAAAAAATCTCTGAACTTCTTGTCAGAAGAAGTGGCCAAAATGGTTAGCCAGCAGGCCAAAATAATAGGCCTAATGGAAGATGTATGAGACTTAAAATTAACAATTCAGGAAAAAGACAAAAAAATTACGGACTTGGAGTGACGCGTCGAGGATCTTGAACAAGGTTCTCGTATGGATGACCCAAAGTGCCCAACACAGAAGTTCTGTCCCGCGCCAGCCTTCCCTCCATGTTCACTCTACTCAGGCAGCGCAGGCTCCGCTGGCTAGGCCACGTTCACCGTATGGAGGATGGCAGAATCCCCAAAGACGTCCTCTACGGAGACCTGGCAACTGGCAGGAGAGACGTTGGCCGCCCACAGCTGCGCTTTAGAGACGTCTGCAAGAGAGACATGAAGGCCCTGGAGATCAACACAGAGCGCTGGGAGGACCTTGCAACGGACCGCTCCAGATGGAGAGGTACCCTGACCAGACAGCTCACGGCGGGTGAAGAGAGACTGACTGCTGCAGCAGATGAAAAAAGGACCCGCAGGAAGAACCGCCACAGACCCATCAGCACGGAGACCACCCACAAGTGCGACCTGTGTGACAGGGACTGTCATTCGCGCATCGGCCTGTTCAGCCACAGGCGGTGCTGTTCCAGCAGGGTAGACGTTTAGGATTTTCTTCCATGGTCATCATAGACCGACGGAGGCCGACGAGACATCAAATATCAGTCATACGCTCATGCAACAACAGGACTGAGAGGTGAGGAGGCTCCCCTGAGTGAATCAGTCTCCCTAGAAAACCAGGTGCTTCAGTTCCTTGGCAGTAAAGAGATAAAGGTAGAAGCAAATGCAATTTCAGCCTGTTATGCTTTACCCAGGAAAGAAAATAAAACAAAGAAATCAATTGTGATGCGCTTTGTGAACAGAAGGGTAAAGAATGACATACTGAGGCAGGCCAGAAAGCTACGGGGAACAGAAGTTTACCTAAATGAACACCTAACTAAAACAAATGCTGAAATCGCACGGCAAGCACGGATGCTGAAAAGACAAAATAAGACACAGGCAACATAGACAAGAAATTGTAGAGTTTGGATCAAACTAAATGGAACACCTGAGCAAGAAAAGAGTATAATGATCAGAGATGTTACTGACTTAGATAAATACAGATGAACACTGATTAAGAAAATTAAGAGACAATGATAATCCATATTCACACACACGGTAAGAATAGTTCTTTTGATATACCATGTCAAAGTACTTTAAAAAAAAATAATAAGCAAAACAAACAAAAACTTATGACTGACTTGAGTAGACATCAATTATCCCCAGTTGGAGGAAGTCATTTGACACAGAGTAAGGATACTCAAACTCTGAAAATATGCCATTATGCTGAACATAAACTACAAGAGATGGAGAATGATATTGATCCTGATAACCACTTTTTCAATAATAGTTATAACCATTGTGAATATTACACTGAAAAGCAATTCAAAAGTCAAGTGCAACTAGATGGTAAACTATCAATAATACACTTCAACAGCAGAAGTCTTAACGGAAACTTTCCACAGATTCAGGACTATTTAAAACAGCTAGACAGAAAATTTACAGCCATCGCAGTCTCTGAAACTTGGCTTAATGAAGAGCAGGCTCCCCTGATGGCAATAGAGGGATATCAGATGTTTCATATTAACAGATCTCAAAAAAAGGGTGGTGGTGTTGCACTGTATATTGATGACCTGTATAGGTGTAAGCTTGTAAATGGAATGTCCTTTGCACTACCAGGGATTTTGGAATGTGTTACTGTTGAGATTCACCAAGATAAAACAAAAAATCTAATTATAAGTTGTATATATAGAACGCCGGGAACTTGCATTGAGACATTCAGAGATAAATTAGTCGAGCTGTACAATAATATTACTAGTAAGAAAATGGTAGTAATTTGTGGAGATTTCAATATTGATTGACTAAATCCACATCAACAAAATGTAATTACAGAGTTCATGAACTCTATGTACAGTATGAGTCTATATCCCACAATAACACATCCCAGTAGAATCACAGTTCACACTGCTACACTTATTGACAACCTGTTTGTTAATATTATTGATAAGAAAATAGAAAGTGGATTATTGATAAATGATATAAGTGACCACTTGCCAACCTTTGCACTTATCCATGGCCACACGGGGGCCAATACAGAAAAAATTTTAAAATCGTTCAGATATAAATCACCAAATGCAATCAGTTCTTTTAAAGAGGACTTGCTGAAGCAAGACTGGACAGAGGTCTATGTATCAGATGTAAATGAAGCCTATGACACATTTATAAACATTGTAACCACTCTTTATGAAAAAAACTGTCCATTAGTAAAAAAAAAAGCTTACACATAAATTTGCCGATAAGCCATGGTTAACCAAAGGATTACAAAAGGCGTGTAAAAAGAAAAATTTATTATATAAAGCTTTCCTAAAGAAAAGGACAAAAGAAGCAGAGCAGCGGTATAAAACATACAAAAATAAGTTAACATATATAATAAGATGTAGTAAGAGAGACTATTACAGTAAAGAACTGGAGAAAAACAGAGACAATATTAAAAATACATGGACAATACATAGTATTCTTGGAAATAAAAGCAGAAACACAAGCTACCCAACCAATTTTTCAAAAAAATAATAAAACGACTCAGAGTGTGAATGCAGCTTCACCTGCAGATGAATTTAATAACTTTTTTGTTAACATTGGTCCTAATTTGGCTCGAGAAATACCCATTACGGCGCCTACAGGTGATACAATAAGCAATAACACTGCTATAAAAGACTCCATTTTCATAAAGAACACAGACGAGAGAGAGGTCATTGAAATTGTTAAATCGTTTAAAAGTAAAACATCTACGGACTGTGGTGGTATTGACATGCTCTTAGTCAAAACTATTATTTAATGCTTAGTGAAACCACTGATGTATATCTGTAACCTGTCTCTCCAAATAGGTATATTTCCCAATGCAATGAAAATAGCTAAAGTAATTCCGATATACAAGACGGGTGACAGAGGGGAATTCTCAAACTATAGACCAATTTCACTATTGCCACAATTTTCCAAGATACTTGAAAAATATTCTATGAGAGAATTGACATCTTCATACTGAAGAATAATTTATTGTGTGAGCAGCAATATGGGTTCAGACACAAGAGGACAACTGCATTTGCTCTAATGGAATTTATAGAAAAAATATCAACTGCCATTGAAAATAAAGAGTATTCAGTTGGGGTATTCCTGGATCTTAAAAAAGCATTTGATACAGTGGATCATAATTTATTATTAAAGAAACTACAAAATTGTGGTATTAGAGGGGTAGCACTGTCCTGGTTAAGTAGTTACTTAAAGAATAGATATCAGTATGTATGTATTGGTAACAAAAACTCACAGTTACTGAAGGTTACTTGTGGAGTCCCACAGGGTTCAGTTTTGGGGCCATTATTATTCAATATGTATATAAATGATATTTGTAAAGTTTCAGAAAAAATGGACTTAATATTGTTTGCCGATGACACTAATCTATTATGCAGTGGAAGCAATTTGGAACAACTTCTGGGTACACTCGGAAAGGAATTAGGAAAGCTTAAACTGTGGTTTGATTCAAACAAATTAACGCTCAATTTAAGGAAGACAAAATATATAGTCTTTAACAACCATCACAACAACTCAGTATCTAAACTCAGTGTAAATGGTGTAGCGATTGAAAGGGTATCTGAAACTAAATTTCTTGGAGTAATAATTGATAATAAACTGTGTTGGAAATCACATATTAATTATATTACAGGTAAAATATCCAAATCAATTGCAATATTACACAGAGTGAAATATTTGCTGAATCAACCCACACTATATACCTTGTATAATTCATTAATACTCCCATACATGACATATTGTAATGAATAATGGGGAAATACATATAAAACAAACATATATCCACTCTTTATGCTTCAGAAGCGAGCTATTAGAATAATAAACAAAGCAGCTTACAGGGAACCAACAAACCCACTTTTTCTTAAATTAAAAGCTCTCAAGTTGAAAGATCTGGTTGACTTTAAAACTGCAATAAAAATGTTTAAAGTGAAGAATCTATCACTGCCCACAAATATCCAAAAGTTGTTCCAAATAACGGAGAAACAATATCATTTTAGAGGAACATGTATATTTCAAAAACCTTCAGTGAGAACTACCACCAAGAAACACTGTGTTTCAGTGCAAGGAGTCAGATTATGGAACGATTTTGGACCTGGATTAAAATCATGTACAACGCTTGGACAATTTAAACAAAAACTAAAGGAAGAAATACTCCAAACATATATACAAGATGACGTAAAATCACATTAGGATTGTCATATCCAGCCTGTGTTGTAGCTTAGGTTTTTTCTGTCACATTTTGTCTTAGCTTCGTTTTTGATTTGTAATTGCTCTTGTCTTGTTTTTTTTTTTTTTTTTTTTTCCTTTTGAATTCTTGGATGGAATATGGGTGGGCAATATAAGCTGCGGCTTCAGCCATCACCCATTTCGGATAACTTATGTTGAATTGTATAATCAGAGGAGTTATTGTCTAATTTGACCTTGTTGGATTTTCTTTCCCCCTTTGTTATATTATTCAGTTTCTTTTAACCTGTATTATCCAAAATAAATAAAGATTCATTCATTCATTCAAGGAGTATGAAGGTTGCAATATAATCTGTCTATTTTGAGTATCTCCATATCATTTTCCAGGTTTTTATTTGACACAGTCTAAGTTTAATTTTGATTATATTACACATATTCACTCTTAATGACATATTCCCCACACGTTTTAAACCACCTCATACGATTGCTGCTTGTCTGCAAAGACACATAACAACACGTAAATTCTTACACATATATCTTTATATTATTTAATTCACTTTATTTTACTACCACTTTGATTATTTTTCTTTTAATCATGATGCTTTATTAAGCATCAAAGGGGGAATCGTCGTTGGCCTCCGTCAGTCTATGATGACCATGGAAAAGAATCCTAAACGTCTACACTGCTGGAACAGCACCGCCTGTGGCTGAACAGGCCGATGCACGAATGGCAGTACCTGTCACACAGGTCGCACTTGTGGGTGGTCTCCGTGTTGCTGGGTCTATGGCAGTTCTTCCTGTGGGTCCTTTTTTCATCTGCTGCAGCAATCAGTCTCTCTTCACCCGCCTTGAGCTGTCTGGTCAGGGTGCCTCTCCATTTGGAGCAGTCGGTTGCAAGGTCCTCCCAGCGCTCTGTGTTGATCTCCAGGGCCTTCATGTCTCTCTTGCAGACGTCTCTAAAGCGCAGCTGTGGGCGGCCAACGTCTCTCCTGCCAGTCGCCAGTTCTCCGTAGAGGACATCTTTGGGGATTTGCTGGGTCTATGGCAGTCTATGGCAGTTCTTCCTGTGGGTCCTTTTTTCATCTGCTGCAGCAATCAGTCTCTCTTCACCCGCCTTGAGCTGTCTGGTCAGGGTGCCTCTCCATTTGGAGCAGTCAGTTGCAAGGTCCTCCCAGCGCTCTGTGTTGATCTCCAGGGCCTTCATGTCTCTCTTGCAGACGTCTCTAAAGCGCAGCTGTGGGCGGCCAACGTCTCTCCTGCCAGTCGCCAGTTCTCCGTAGAGGACATCTTTGGGGATTTTGCCATCCTCCATACGGTGAACGTGGCCTAGCCAGCGGAGCCTGCGCTGCCTGAGTAGAGTGAACATGGAGGGAAGACCGGCGCGGGAAAGAACTTCTGTGTTGGGCACTTTGTTCTGCCAGGATATGTCCAGGATGTGGCGAATGCAGCGCAAGTGGAAGGAGTTCAGTCTCTTTTCCTGCCGGGCGTATGTTGTCCACGCCTCACTCCCATAGAGCAGTGTGCTGATGACGCAGGCGTTGTACACTGCCATCTTCGTCTTGACAGAGAGTTTGGGATTCTCCCACACTCGTGTGGTGAGGCGAGCGAGTGTGAAGGCTGATTTTCCAATCCTCTTGTCGATCTCTGTATCAAGGAAGAGGTTGTTGCTGATTGTGGACCCCAGGTACGTGAACTGATTCACGACCTCCAGCTCGTAGTCGTCGATGGTGATGGTTGGTGGTGCTTCTGTGCCTTGCGCCAAGACGTTAGTCTTCTTCAGGCTGATGGTAAGCCCGAAGGCTTTGCATGCCTGGGAGAAGCAGTCCATCAGGGTCTGAAGCTCCTGCTGTGTGTGGGTTGCGACTGCAGCGTCGTCTGCGAACAGCATGTCTCTGATTAGAGCCTTGCGTACTTTGGTTCTGGCTTTCAGGCGGGCAAAGTTGAAAAGCCTGCCATCAGATCTTGTGTGCAGGTAGATTCCCTCTGTTGCTGTGCTGAAGGCATGCCTCAGGAGCATAGCAAAGAAAATCCCAAAGAGGGTTGGCGCAAGTACACAGCCCTGTTTCACTCCGCTGCGTATGTTGAATGGCTCTGAGACGTTGCCGTCGTGCTGCACTATCCCCTGCATGTTGGTGTGAAATGATTCGATGAGGCTTTGCAACTTTGGTGGGCATCCTATCTTTGGCAGGATCTTGAAAAAGCCCTCTCTGCTGACCAGATCGAACGCTTTGGTGAGGTCGATGAAGGCGACATACGGGGGCATGTTCTGTTCTCTGCATTTCTCCTGGAGTTGGCGGATGGAAAATATCATGTCTACCGTCGATCGCTCAGCACGGAAGCCACACTGAGACTCGGGGTAGACACGTTCGGCAAGCTTCTGTAGACGAACGAGAACAACTCGTGCCTAGACTTTGCCAACAACGCTGAGGAGGGAGATGCCCCTGTAGTTGTTGCAGTTGCTTCTCTCCCCTTTGTTTTTGTAGAGGGTGATGATCTTGGCGTTCCACATGTCCTGTGGTACGGCACCTTCCTTCCAGCACTGAAAGAGGACGTCATGCAATGGCAGCAGTAGGGCGGACTTGCAGTGCTTGATCAGGTCGGGGGGTATGCCGTCGTTGTCGGGTGCCTTGCCAGCAGCCAAGCTATCAATGGCCTTGCTGAGTTTGTCGATGGTTGGCTCGGCGTCAAGTTCATCCATGGATGGCAGGCAGTCGATGGCATCAAGGGCTGACGGTGTCATGGTGTTCTGTCTGGAGTAGAGGTTGGAGTAGTGTTCCACCCATCTCTCCATCTGCTTGTTCTTTTCTGTGATCATCTCCCCAGTGGAGGATTTGAGGGGGGCCGTCTTGCTCTGAGCCGGACCAAGTGCTTTCTTGATGCCATCGTACATACCACGGATGTTCCCTGTTATGGCAGCGGTTTGAATGTCTTGGCTGAGCTGAGTCCAGTACTTGTTGGCCCAGCGCCGAGCAGTCTGCTGAACTTTGCTTCTCGCAGCCCTGAGAATCTGGAGATTCTTTTTGTTTGGGTACTTCTTGTACTCAGCAAGTGCTGAGCTCTTGGCTTCAATGACGGGGGTCATCTCGGTCAACTTGGCATCAAACCAGTCCTGTGACTTCGAGGTCTTCCTCCCAAAAGTAGCTAAGGCTGTGCGTTGGATGGTGTTTCACAGCTCTTCCCACTTCTGTTTTGCAGATTCTCCTTCTTGTGGTACACCAAGTTCCTTCTCAAAGGTGGAGGCAACCTGCTCAACAAGTTCTGGTTGGGCCATCTTGCTGGTGTCAATCCGTGCCTTTCCAGGCTGTCTAGCATGATGGAATTTCTTCAGCTGCAGCTTGACTTTGCAACACACCAATGAATGGTCTGTGTCGCAATCTGCACTCTGGAACGAACGGGTGATTAGCACGTTCTTCAGTGAGGTGCGCCTGGCCAGGATCAAGTCCAGCTGGTGCCAGTGCTTTAAGCGCGGATGTCGCCAGGAAACCTTGTGTTGGGGCTTGGTCTTGAAGAACAAGTTTGTGATACACAGAGCGTGATATGTGCAGAACTCGAGCAACCGCTGTCCGTTGTCGTTCATTCTGCCCACGCCAAATGGTCCAAGACAGGAGGGCCAGGAGTCGTGGTCAGCACCCACTCTGGCATTGAAGTCTCCAAGGAGAATGAGTTGTTCAGAGTTGGGGATGATCCTGACAGTTGTTGTGAAATTCTCGTAGAACTCGTCTTTTGCCTCTGGTGTGGCTGTCAGTGTTGGGGCATACACACTGACGAGGGTGACTGGGCCTTGAGTGGTGTTGAGGCGGAGGGTGAGGAGTCGTGCAGAGCCATTGCTGCCCGGTTCCACCATCTTCAGCAAGGTGTTCTTCACTGCGAAGCCCACTCCTTGTTCCCTGTGTTCGTCACTGCCCTTTCCCTGCCAGTAGAACGTGTAGTCCTTCTCTCTCAGTGTGCCTGCATCAGCCAACCGTGTTTCCTTGAGAGTGGCGATATCCACTCCCAGTCTCTTCAGCTCATTATTGATGATGGCAGTCTTCCTGGTGTCGTTGATGTCCTTGAGGTTAGCAGCGAGTCCTGTCATCATAGTGCGGACGTTCCAAGTTCCCAGTTTTAGAGTTGGTCTCTTTTGTTTTTTTGTCTTGCTTGGTGCGAAGGTTCTCAGCCTGCTGTTCGGACTTCTCCTCATCCCCATGCACCCAATGAGGAAAGCAAGCTGTGGTGGGACAACACCTTATTGGCTGGGGGCTGCCCAGCTTGAGGCGGGCGGTAACTGTCCAGTGAGATCCGATGATCCCTCCCACCGTCGGGAACAATCCCTGGCGCCACGCTCTACGCCAATTTAGCGGTGGCTTATAACCGGTAACTGTCATTCCCCGTGTTTTGTCTATGCCAAAGGCAAAGCTGGAGTGTCCTCTCCAGTGATCCGGTGTTCTACCTTCCAGCGTTGGGCGTTGGTAGGATTCAAGCCTGGGCAGGAAGATATGGAGGACAAGATGATGCCCACGCAGCATGTCCCCCCTCTCCACGTCACTGATGAATCCAAAGGAACAGCAGGGCTGCTACAGTTTGGCACCAGCGCCGTCGCAGGAGCTGCCAGAACGATGTTGAGCACAACAGAGAACTGCCTTAGGGACTCCGACTCCGGATTTTTCCTCAGGGTTGACTCCCGAAGCCTTTACCGAGACCGGGTGTGCCGCAAGGCAGCAGAGGTTTGAAATCAGGGTTTACCTTCCCTTAGATGGGCTACCTTCCCAGGTTGACGAGCCACTATCTACCCGAAGCATCTGGTTTTAAGGCGCCAGAGATCCGCCCTCGCCCCTTCTCCTATTAGTAAAAGCAGTTCCGCCGGGCTTAGAGACTAAACCACACGGGCAGGCTAGGAGTTGGACTTAGTTGTCAGAGGCTTTTCGAGACGCACGCCATAAGGAGCATTTTATGAGCACTGGGAGCTTAACCCCAGTGCCACTCCTGGCTATGACAACCTTGGAACCCAAGAGGGGAATATGTTAGAAAAATTCCATATTATCCACATTATTATTATTAATATTATTATTTATATATGTGCATTCCATGTAGAATAAGGTCATATATTCTTTTATATTATTCTTTCATGTCTGTGAGCAATTATTGTCTAACTGTGGCCTTCAGGGGATGTGCGTGCAAGTGCTGAGGCTGTATGTCAGTACAAGCGTAAAAGATGACCTAAGCTGCATTGATAATCTCTTTGACATGCCCTGCTAAATTTCTGTGTCCGAGGAATGTGGAAAACTTTTAGTTTGTATAGATTAGAGACACTCTGTCTGTCTCCAAGATGTCTCTAGCATCTCCCCCTCTGTTTATCTATCCTGAAGAGCAGCTATAAATACCAGGCTTAGAAAATGTATGTTCAGAGATTCGGTGTGTGTGTGCTGAAGGCCACCCTCTGTAATCTCTCCCCCAAATGGCCATGGGGTGACTTCTTTTCTTTTATAATGAATATACTTAAATCCAATACTCCGCCTGATCTTTGACTTAGAATAATTATGCTCAAAATTATTCTTTCACAGTCTATGATGCCCATGATATATGTGAATTCTCTGTTTTAAAGTTATCCACATATGTTAACCTATTCTGACATTTCTTATTAAATCATTGAAAGACATATGGGAGTTATTGTTTGATTTCAGGTCCATCTTCTTGATCATCAGAAACAAGAACTCACACAAGGGTTTATTATGAGACTGATCAAATATTTTCAATAGAATTAACTGAGGCTTAACTTACCAACTGCTAAATTCTTAAGCTTAAGTCTTTGTTCATAAGAGTTTCTGCCTCTGTAAAATGTGGATGGTGCCCTAACGAGGAATTGAGTGTGATGAAAGTAAATCTTCATTCCGATTCACATTCATATTTACACTAATATGTGTACCAACATTAAATTACATATAAAACCCTTTAATTTCACTACAGCAGCATCAAATAAAATCAGCATATGATCAGAGAACACATTGTCACATATCTCCAGGTTAAACACAGATAAACCATGTGAGAGAACAAGGTCTAGCGTGTATCACAATTGATGAAAACCTTTCTTTTAAACACCACATTGAATTTTTTTTTAAAGAAATTGAAACTGGGCTTCTTCTTTAGAAATAAATCCTGTTTCTCTTTTAACCCTTTAACTGGCCAGATTAAATGGATGGATCACGTGCTCCCAGTGGCACAGCACAGCAACTGCATGTGTCAACTTATTGATGTCCCCCAGCTATACTGAGAATTTGTACTAATCTCTATTGATTTGACAGTTTAGAAGGTGGCAGACACGCGCCGAAGGAATCATGGCTGACATGGAATATAGCAAAGAAGGAGAAATCCTCATTATTCTTCTTCCTTTTTCCGCTTTGAGCTCACACACCAATGTGGATGCTGCCGTATTTGGTCATCGCAACAGCGATGATGATGGAAACTGCATGAAACAGGAAAAATAGCCGTGTAATACAAACGAAATTCACATGGGATAATCATAAGAGTTTGTAGATGTGGTACACGGGTGTAAATTACTAAGTAAACGTGTTACATCAAGGTCGATATAACAAAAAACTGAGCTCCCATTCCCAAGATGGCGGCGCCCATGGGCTGCACGGATTCCCACAGGAAATATGCACCAAACAGAAAAAATAACCACGTCATGCAAACGAAATTCACGTGGGGTAATCATAAGAATTTGTAGATGTGGTACATGGCGTAAATGGCTGAGCAAACACACATCGGCTACGATGGACGAAAACGGACCAGTCACGTGGGCGGGTAAGCCCTCCTCTCGGTAACAGGTAAGAGAGAAGTATGGGTATTTTTTTTGACATTTTATTGATTTTCTGGTTCATATACTTTGAAGATTAGATAAAAAAAAAATACCCCTGTAGACAAAACGGTGTTAAAAAAAAAAACCCCGGACCATTCTTTATGTAAATGTGTCCAATGTCCACTTTTGACTGAATTATATAATTTATATAGCTGCCACGACATTATGCAAATTAGATGCGCAAATTTATTCCTATCTGAAACTTTGGAACACATTCTACATCTATCTAATTGACAGTAAGCCATTATCTCTTGTAACTTTCAAGTTGTAGCCTTGGAAATATGAACTATTTTACTGACAAAAATTTTTACCACTCTTGACCACGGGGGGGGGGGGGGGGGGGGCTTGAGTTGCCTTGCGTTTCGCCAGGCGCCATATGGCAAATTTGGCAGTTAAAGGGTTAATGCTAAGAAAAGGCTTGTTGCTGCCACCTTCTAGCGTATTCTTGACATTGAGGATATTATTTATATGAATGCCTCTGCTCAGTCTCTTCACTTGTTGAATATGGTTTATCTTGGAGCACTAAGTTTCATTACAGGATGTAAACCCCTCACACATCACTGCACTTTGTACTCCCTGGTCAGCTGGTCATCATTGTCCATCCACAGACTCTTGCACTGGTATAATTTCATCTACAAATTCATCCTAGGCCTGCTGTCCACATATTTATCATCTTACACTTTACGCACTCAGTGCAGTCGTAGTTTGCGCTCCCAGGACTTCATTATTTTTACTGTTCCCTCTGTCTATACAGAGCTTGGCAAACACGCATTTTCGTACTCTGCTCTCTCAACTTGGAACTCGATACAGCAGAGTTTGAAGCTGTCTAGCTTGATTTCCTTAGGGGATTTTAAACTTCTTATTGGGTCACTGGAGAAGGCGTCATTAGGAAGCTGTTCTCGTTGTTAGTACTCTAATTTGTTAACAATCGGCAATTTCTGCACATTTTCTTTGTTGTTTTGTACTAAGATCGCTTAATGTTGTATGTAACTGTGTTGTACTGTGTGTTGTTTTGACAGGTTTCTCTTGAAAATGAGACCTTGTGTCTCAATAGGACTACCTGTATGAATAAAGGTTAATAATAAATAATAATAATTTAGTAGAGCGCCATTTTCTTTCTAATTGAAGAATCTTCTGTTTTAAGCTGTGAGTTTCTGTGTTGAACCGAGGGGTCAGAAATCTGTGTTTAGAGTTTTTCTTCAATAAAGGTGCCACCATATCTAAAGTCCGATGCAGAGAAGCTGTAACACTATCTACCATGCTATCAGTTACAGGAGTAATATCGCCATAACTTATCTCTGTTGTGTTGACACATGGCATTGAGGAAACGATCTACTTAAATTTGGCAACAAAATCATCTGAGAGGCATCTACTGTAGTAATATTTTTCTAAAGGAGTCAAATAGTCAGACATAGTAAAATCAAAGGCTGACAGATAATGGTCAGGGTTATGAGGAGACACGACCAGTGTCATGAGCTCTGCCCTTACGGGACTGATGGACGACGCCACACGCAGGAACTATGAGTTGTGTACTTAATAATAACTCATGAAACACCGTGCACAAGAAAAAAAGTACTGTTGTGAATTAAACAACTCCAGGCACCAAGTGCACAAAATAACAAAAGTACAACACTTAAAAAAACAGATAACATAGAGTCCAAAATCCACAAAACACAAAAACACAGAATAACAGGGATGGCCAGATAAGAGTCACTTTGCCCAGAATAGCCTAAAGGCTAAGGCATATAAAAAACATCGGAAGATGAGGGAAGCTCGTCAGGACTACTGAGCAACCCCACTAACCGTCGTTAGACAGGGGATACCTGTCAGAGCGAAAAAAGTACTTATGCGGCGGATGATAAAATAAAGGCAGAGTTGTGAAGTTTTAAGCAGAGTTTATTATATCATACCGCCACCGGGAGCGGGCCCAGCGGCTCTCAGCAGAGAGGACACAAAGTGCGTGTCCAGCAGCAGCAGTTGCAGAAGTGAGGTTGAGAGAGGGTTTGAGTTACAGAGTTGCAGCATATATACCCAACCACAACAATACATCAAAGAGCATTCCCTAGCAGTTGGTATGATCAAAGAGATAACAGAACAGGCATGAGACATTTGCATTTGAGACATATTGATCTCGGTCCCTAGGTCACAGTAAGAACAGGACGCATGAACACAATGCATGAAAGGCAACATTAACATCACAGAAGTGAGCCAGAAGAAGCGGGGCTGCCTGTAGACATTAATACACATTTCACTGTTCTGTTAATTGCTCTAGCCGAGCGCTGTGTCTGTCCAGTCTGTTTGTGGGGGTTACACAAAACCGCCACACTTACAAGTAATGATGCAGATGAGGAGAGCACATCTGATCACCGAGAAGACCGCAGCTGTGATCATTTGGTGCTGCGGGCTTAAATAGAGCAGGAGGTGACAGTGATCACACAATAAAGATCAGCTGTGAGTCATGAGAAGAGAGGAAATGGGACTGGCAGCTGGACAGGAGCACCGCCCACACCACAGCAAAACCCGGAAGTGCCACTGACAGTTGAAGCCCCGGACAGAGAAAGAGAGAACACAGGATCAAAAAGGTACTGGCAAAAATACAATATAAGGCAAGAACCAAAATGGAGACAAATAAAGACTTAAGGATAAATACAAGCAAATACCAAATAAATAAATGACAAGACTGCGATGAACGTAAACAGGATAATGAGTAGAACTAAGAAATAATACAAGATATATGAAAACCAAACAAGGATAAAATGACAGGAAACTAAGAACCCAAAAATACAACAAGTATACAAATATGGAAAAAGACAAAGAGAATGAGCACAGTGGAACCCCCCCACGCTCAGATGATGACAGAGCTCCCCGTCTCAATGGGTGGATTCCAGACACCCAGGGTAACATCTAGAGAAAAGGAAAAGGACCCCCCCAAATAGAAGACCCACCCTACAAAAAACAAGGAAACAAAACCCACCCTGGAACGAAGGAGGGGGACCCAGGCACAGAGGGACCGAAACAAACCAGAAAAAATAAGAAACACGCTCATGACTCACACCCAGAATAAGAGGCACAGAATACAAATGATGTTGGAAAGACTAAATGTCCAGTTCGCGTGGTCTTCCTGAGTCCCTTAGCCACCCAAGCAACCCACAGAGTTTGTCGGGTGGTCTCCCTGAGTCCCTTAGGCACCCAAGCAAACGAAGGAGTTCGTCGGGTGGTCTCCCAGGCCTCCAGAGCTACCTAAATGGCAGGAAGGGTTCACCAGGTGGCCTCCCAGCATCCCCGAGCGAACGGGCCATAGCGCACAACATCCTCCCTCCTGGAGGCTGCAGTTAGAACCAGTGCATACTGGGGACCAGAGGAGCTAAGAGATGGGAGCCCGGCGAGGAAGATGGTTGACCAGCGGGGGAACTGGACGGGGAACCCTCCACGACCTCGGGCAGAGGAGAGGGAACCACGACGACCTCGGGCAGAGGAGAGGGAACCACAATGATGTCAGGCAGAAGAGATGGAACCACGGTGACGTCAGGCAGAAGAGAGGGAACCATGATGACATTAGGCAGAGGAGAGGGAACCATGACACTTTCGGACTGGCCTGTAGCACCCTCGGTGACCCCAGGCTGGGACACGGCAGCACCCGTGGCAACCACGGGCTGGAGCAAAGCAGAACCCGCGGTGGACCCAGGCTGGGGTGATGCTGCAATCGCGGTGGCCCTGGGCTGTGGAGAATCTGCACCCATGGCAGCCCCGGGTTGGGACATGGCTGCACCCATGGTAGCCTCGGGTGGAGGGTGAGGACCACTGGCAACCTCGGATGGAGAAAGAGGACCCGCAGCGATTTCGGACAGAGGAAGAGGACCCACACCGACCTCGGATGAAGGATGAAGACCCACGGTCACCTAAGACAAAGGATGAGGACCCACAGTGACCTTGGGTGAAGAGGGAGGACCCACGGTGACCTCAGGCGAAGGAGGAGGGCGATCATCTGAGGACCCAGACAAGGACTTGAGCAAGGGAGAGAATACATACACCGGGTTACTATCACCGGTAGCAGTGGAGCCTGGTAAGGAGAGCTCAGAGGCAGTTGGCAGCTGCAACTGGCTCTCCCTACCACGAGCAGGACAAGAAATCTCTAGATCTGATAATGTGAAAACAGAACAGAGCACGTGCCTTGTCTCGGACTCCACCGCTGTCCAGGACTCTGGTGATCCTGGCAGGGGCCTCTCGAATCTCCCCATTGGGGTGCCCTCTCTCAACATGTTCGCCTTGGAAGAAGGACAGAAAGAAAGAAAAAATGAAGAAGAACCACCAGCAGTGGCGGAGCCTGGCAAGGAAAACTCTGGAGAAGAGTTCACCTGCAGCTGATCCTCCCCACCATGAGCCAGACAAGATTTCTCTGAATCTGCGAAACGAGAAAAAGAACAGAGCACATGCCTGGACTCAAGTTCCACCGCCATCCAGGACACCAGTGATCCGGGCAGGGATGTCTCAAGTTCCTCCATCTGGGCGTGCTCTCTCAGCATGGTCACCTTAGCAGAGAAACACAAAGAAAATGCCGGAGAGGAATCACCAGCAGCAGTGGAGCCCAGCGAGGAAGACTCAGGAGCAGAGGACTTCTGCAACTGATCCCCCCCACATGAGCCAGACAAGAATTCTCTGAATCTGTGGAAGAAGAAACAGAACAGAGCACTTGCCTTGACTCGAGCTCCACTGCCGTCCAGGACTCTGGCAAACCTGCTGCGGTGACAGGCACGATGGTAAGTGCAGCCCCAGGACCTCCGGGCGAAACAGCCAGCGCAGATGGCTCATCCGATGCGGCAGCTGGAGGTGGCTTCACCTGCTGGCACTGACTCCCGCGCGGCTGAAGCCAGGGGACACACTGCTGTCGGCTCAGGCTTCAGGTCATGGGTAGCGCTCTTCCACCATCCAGATTGTGGCTGCGGGGCTGGAATCAGGTCCTCCAGGGCCACAGGCTCCTCCATTGTCTGGCAACTCCATCCCGGAACCGGCGAACACCCAGGAGAAATTGGAGGAGACACGGGGGTAGCAGCTGAGGTAGTGATAACAGCAGCTTATGGTGAGGACTCAGTGGGCTGCTGTGGCTTAGCCTCACCACCGAGAACTAGGCAAGATAGTTCATTTTTTTTGTGATGGAGAATGAAAAACCACTTGCCTGTGTTCCTAAGGCTTGATGGTACCTACTGCTGCTGATCTGGATGATCTCCTGCCAGGCACGGTGGAAGTCCTCTGACAAGGAGATGGACACATCGGCTCATGGCGCGGTGGAACCTCCTCCAGTTCCTGGGCAACATCCGGGAGGAGCCATGGCTTATATTCAAGAAGCAACTCTGTTTCCGCGAATTTGACCTGTCTGCACTCCTCCAGCTCCTCAGCTGATGGTCTGGGCCACTGCTTTGGAGGAGGAGGCAGGGCTGCTGAGTTGGGGCCAGCCGGTGTCTATTCGGGACCTCCAGGGCCCATCTGGTGGATGAGCGATGACACAGGCTCCTGATAGGATGAACGAGCCTTTCGCCCCCATGTGCGCTTCTTCTTGAGGAGCTCCGGTGACACCAAAGGGGAGTCCCTCGTCCGCCCACTGAGTTTGCGTTGGGCATCAACTACAGAGGCAAGGAGAACTGTGAGGCCTGGGTAGCTTCAGAGACTGGGATATGTCTTGATCACTCAGGCCGCACCGTCCAAAAACCACCAAGCCTCCTCAGGAGAGCGGGAGGCTCCAGCCCCCAAGGCAAAACTGGTGATGAGCATCGCCGCTGCATACTCCTCCTCGCTCAGTCCAAGAGTTGAAAAATCCAGGGTGGCAGACATAGCAAAAACCCCGGAAAAAAAACAAAAATGCGGGACGGAATTAAGAGGAAAAGAAAAGGAAAAGCACATGCACCCACTGGCGTCTTTACTGGCTGCGGTCTTCTGTCATGAGCTCTGCCCTTACGAGGCTGATGGACGACGCCACATGCAGGAACTGTGAGTTGTGTATTTAATAATAACTCAAGGCACACCATGCACAAGAAACAAAAGTACTGTTGTGAATTAAACAACTCTAGCCACCAAGTGCACAAAATAACAAAAGTACAACACTTGCAAAAAACAGATACCATAGAGTCCAAAATACAAAAAATACAAAAACACAGAATTACAGGGATGGACGGATAAGAGTCACTTCACCCAGAATAGCCTAAAGGCTGAGGTATACGAAAAACGATGGAAGACGAGGGAAGCTCGTCAGGACTACTGAGCAACCTCATTAACTGTCGCTAGATAGGGGATACCTCGTTGGCCTCCGTCGGTCTATGATGACCATGGAAGAGAATCCTAAACGTCTACTCTGCTGGAACAGCACCGCCTGTGGCTGAACAGGCCGATGCGCACCGGTGTTCTACCTTCCAGCGTTGGGCGTTGGTAGGATTCAAGCCTGGGCAGGAAGATATGGAGGACAAGATGTTACCCATGCAGCATGTCCCCCCTCTCCACGTCACTGATGAATCCAAACGAACAGCAGGGCTGCTATAGTTTGGCACCAGCGCCGTCGCAGGAGCTGCCAGAATGATGTTGAGCACAACAAAGAACTGCCTTAGGGGCTCCGACTCCAGATTTTTCCTCAGGGTTGACTCCCGAAGCCTTTCCCGTGACCGGGTGTGCTGCAAGGCAGCGGAGGTTTGAAATCAGGGTTTACCTTTGTTATGTCCGTGGGTTTCTACTTTAGATTACCACTTGGAGGAACAAACACAAAGACACACATGGCTGCAGGTCATTAGCTTGCTCGTTTACTCAGGCATACGCACACGTACACACATGCACATTCACAAACACATACACATGCGAGTTCAGTTCAATGAGCACACTCTTATACTATTGGCGATGCCACAGGGTACAGCGCCCACCAATGGGGTGGCATATGCAAATGCAACTCATACAACTCATACAACTCCCATACATCACATCTCCTCCCCACTAAATGTTGTACCCACCCCCAAGATACACAAAGCAAACAACGTTTATTATTTTAAAAACACACACTAGCCTTGAGGCTGGGAGTAGACGATCCCAAACCCCTGGGTCAGTCAAGGGTTTATTCCGCCCTTTTGGTGAGACGTGACTCTCTCATCTAACACATAAAAAAGGTCTCTTATTCAAAAATGTCCAATATATGTCTCTTAAAAGTATCTTAAACAAAGTTTATGGAACATAACGCTCTGGTGGTTTAGTAATATGAGAAGGATATCTCTTACCAGTCTCTGGAGGTGATGTGGTGTTTCCCTTTGAAGTTACCTGGGGTAGTGGTGAGGGGTCACTCACAGGGACCGGAGTAGCTGGTTCTGGAACAGTCTTTTCCGGCACAGGCAGGTCTGCTGAAATGCACGACGATGCAGCTCCGCCGTCGTCTGTAGAGGTATCCCATTCAACAACCCTGGCCAGCATCTGGTCCGCGTGTCGCCTCCAGTGCTGCGATGCGCCGATGTCGACGGTGTAGGATACAGGGCCAGTCTCAGCTGAAACAACCCCTGGTATCCACTTCTTCTCTCCTCTCCCATAATCCCGAATAAGAACTGGGTCTCCCACCTTAAACGTTCTGGCTTTTGCATGCATCCCTCGATACGCACACTGTGCCTCTTGTGCTTTCTCTACCTCTGATGTCACGCTAGGCTTCAACAGGTCCAATCGAGATCGCAGTTTGCGATGCATGAAAAGCATAGACGGGGACTCCTTTGTTGTAGAGTGTGGAGTGTTACGGTACGTGAGTAGAAAGGCGTCCAGTCGGTGTTGTATGGAAATGGTTCCAGTGGAACGCTTCAGTGACTGCTTAAATGTCTGTACAAAACGTTCTGCAAGACCATTTGTTGATGGATGGAATGGTGCAGAGCGAATGTGCTTTACTCTATTGCCTTTCATAAAAGTGTCAAACTCGTGTGAGGTAAACTGAGGACCATTATCGCTCACTAACACCTCAGGGAGCCCATAGCGACTAAATAACCCTCGGAGCACCTGGATGGTATTAGCCGTTGTAGTGGAACTCATAAGGTGTACCTCAGGCCATTTTGAATGGGCGTCTACAACCACCATAAACATTTGGCCCTGGAACGGCCCAGCAAAGTCAACATGAATTCTCTGCCATGGGGATCCAGGCCAGGTTCATGGGTGGAGTGGTGCTGGTCCTGGTGCCTTCTGTGTAAATTGACAGGACTGGCATGTTTTTGAGACCTGTTCAATTTGAGCGTCAATTCCGGGCCACCACATGTAACTGCGGGCGACAGCTTTCATTTTGACAACACCTGGGTGTCCAGTATGCAGTTCCGACAGCAGTCGTGATCTCAATTTTGAGGGAATGACGACGCACACACCTCACATAAGACAACCTTGCTGGAGTGTCAACTCATTCCTCCGGCTGATGAATGGCGCCAATGTGCTGGCCACATCCTGGACCCTCGGAAAGCGACCTGTGGAGACCATCTCCAGGACTTGAGCAAGGACAGGATCACCCCTGCTCTCTCGGCAGATTTCTCGACAGTTCACAGGTAAGGCTTCTAGGTGTTTAACATGAAAACTGTCCACAGTACTGATTCTCTCTCTTAATGATGTTGGTAATGGAAGGCGTGAAAGCCCATCCGCATTTCAATGACGAGCTGCCTCTCGGTACTGTATGGTGTAATTATGGGCAGCTAACAGGAGAGCCCACCGCTGCATTCTAGCAGCAGCCATAGATGGTGTGGCTTTGCACGGACTCAGAATAGTGGTCAATGGGCGATGATCTGTAAGGAGTGTAAACTGCCTACCATACAGATAATGATGGAATTTACGAACTCCAAATATAATGCCAAGAGCGTCGCGCTCAATATGGGCATTATTGCGTTCTGCCTTATTCAGAGTCCTTGATGCAAAAGCTATGGGCCTCTCTTGTCCATTCGGGAGAATGTGTGAGATGACACTACCTACACCATAAGGTGATGCGTCACACGCCAACCGAATGGGAAGTTGTGGATCATAATGGGTTAACACGCTTTGAGAGAGTAACTGCTCTTTTGCCTCCTTGAAAGATGCAGCACATTCAGATGTCCATTGCCATTGTTTTCCTTTACACAACAGAGTATTCAGTGGGCTTAGGATAGATGACAAGTTGGGGATAAATCTGCTGTTGTAGAAGCATGCTCAAATAACGAGGCTGAGTTTCAGTCATAAAACCAGCTTTATTTGACAGAACGCAGCTTCTAGCATTCTCAAAGCAGGAAAGAGAAAGAATCATACTTCAACCCCCTTTTATACATTTCCAGCATCAGAATTCAAGTCACATGGTGTCTTCAGTCAACATACAGTTACAAAGCATCCCCTTGAAGCTTCACCATTGTCTCTCATTTCCTGATGAACCGGAAAACCCTCCGGGGCGTCTTCTGTGGGACAAAGAGACAAATCTCACACTTCCTTGTTACCTCCTGTAGATTCGAGTCCTTAGTCCTTGCAGACGTGACACCCCACAATACACATTCAGTCCTGTCTCTGTGGCAGCGTGAGCCCACAATGTATGTCGGCCACACTGTAATAATTAATTAGCCCCAAGAAAGAACGTAACTGACTCACGTCTGTAGGTGCAGGAGCCTCCACAATTGCCCTGACTTTCTCTGGTGCCTTGTGTAGACCCTGGGCATCAATGACGTGACCCAGATATTCCAATGAATCCTTGAAAAATTCACATTTTTCCTTCCGTACTCGCAAACCGAATTCTTCCAAGCGCCCTAGGACTGCATCCAGATTTTTCAGATGCCGCACACGATCCTGTTCACTGACCAATATATCGTCCAGGTAACAGTGAACGTTCGGCAGACCCTGGATGACTTGGTCCATGGCACGCTGGAATATCGCTGGTGCTGAGGTAATTCCAAATACCAGCCTGTTATAACAAAACAGACCCTTGGATGTGGTTATTGTGAGATATTTCCTGGAATTTCCCTCTATCACCATTTGCAAATAGGCATGAGATAAGTCCAGTTTACTGAAATGCTGCCCCCCCGACAGTGATGCGTATAGATCTTCAATGCATGGAATTGGGTATTTCTCCACACACAGGGCAGGATTAACTGTGACTTTAAAATCCCCACATATCCTAACATCTCCGTTCTTTTTCACAACAGGCACAATGGGTGTTGCCCGTTCACTGAATTTGACAGGGGATATAATGCCCTGCTCACACAATCGGTCAATTTCAGCCTCCACTTTTGGCCTAAGGGCATAGGGAACGACTCTCGCTTGACAAAACCGTGGCACATGATCCGGCTTCAGCGCTATGGCTACTTCCATGCCTTTCAGAGTGCCTAATTCTTTTTTAAAGACCTCTGCATGTCTTTGTAGCACGCCCTCTAGCGTCTCCTCCTGGACCGTCTTTATTTCTCGCCAGTCAATTTGAATCCTCCGCAGCCACTCCCGACCAAAAAGTGGGGGTGAACTTCCCTGAACCACATACAGTGGTAGTCTAGCCCACTGCTTGTTCATCCTCACTGAAACGGTGATGACACCCTCTGCTGGAATCACCTCGCCCGTATATGTTTTCAACATTATATGGGTTTGGCGCAAAGGCAAGTCCTTAAAGTGTGCATCATACAGTTTTCTTGAAATCAGAGAAATGGCAGCACCGGTATCTAATTCCATGATAATCCTTCTACCTTCAATTTTTGGTTTAACACAAATGTATGACAAATTACTCTGCTGAGACACCATATGCAGGCTCACTTCAGTGTCTGTAGTGCTACCATCACTAGATATTTCTTTTACATCCAATTGGTGCACCCTTTTTTTCTTTTTAGCTTTATACTCCACTGGTTTCTCCTTGTTTACAGTCTCTTTGTTCCTGCACATTTTCGAGATATGTCCTCTCTTACCACATTTATGGCATTTTTGCTCCTTATCAAAACAATCGCTCTCTTTGTGGTTCATTTTTCCACAGCGCGAACATTTCGTGTGTTGTCATGTGGTGACAGTACATGCACTTTCAGCGCGTTGCTCAGCTGATGTATCTCGCGAGCTACTGTCTCCATTGACACGGCTAGTTCCATTGCTTTGGAAAAAGTAAGCTTCTCCTCCGTCAGCAATTTTTTCTGGATAGCTTCTATATTCAGTCCACAAACGAGCCTATCCCTCAATGCATCCTGCAGGTGCATACCAAACTCGCAGTGTTCAGAAAGCTTTTTAATGACTGCTATATATTGCGTCACAGTTTCTCCCTCTTGTTGGTTCCGTTTATGAAAGCGGAATCTTTCAGCAATCACAATTGGCTTTGGAGAAAAGTGGTCTTTCAAAACTTCCGTGAGTTGAGCATACGTCTTAGCCCCTGGCTTATCTGGAGCTACGAGGCTACGTAAAAGTCCATATGTTGATGCACCAATTACACTTAAGAAAACAGCAAGCTTTTTCTCCTCTACAATACCATTTGCTGTTACAAAATGCTCAAACCTCTCAACGTAGGTTGTCCACTGTTCCACCGACTCGTCGAATGGGTTAATGTGTCCAATAAATCCAGCCATGGCGTGCAGTTAGCTAGCGTTTAGCAATCTTGTCACCTGGCGTCCTGTCACCCGGCGTCCTGTCACCTGGCGCACTGTCACCTGGCGTGCCGCGCCCAGCCAAACTCCCACCAGGACCAATGTTCCTCTTCCTCCGTCACTCGCAGTCAATACCGCGGCGAGACTTGGAAACCTAAAGTTATCCTCGTCGCCAATGATGTTATGTCCGTGGGTTTCTACTTTAGATTACCACTCGGAGGAACAAACACAAAGACACACACGGCTGCAGGTCATTAGCTTGCTCGTTTACTCAGGCATACGCACACATACACACATGCACATTCACAAACACGTACACATGCGAGTTCAGTTCAATGAGCACACTCTTATACTACTGGCGATGCCACAGGGTACAGCGCCCACCAATGGGGTGGCATATGCAAATGCAACTCATACAACTCATACAACTCCCATACATCACAACCTTCCCCTAGATGGGCTACCTTCCCAGGTTGACGGGCCACCATCTACCCGAAGCATCTGGTTTTAAGGCACCAGAGATCCGCCCTCGCCCTTCTCCTATTAGTAAAAGCAGTTCCGCCGGGCTTAGAGACTAAACCACATGGGCAGGCTAGGAGTACTTAGTTGTCAGAGGCTTTTCGAGACGCACGCCGTAAGGAGCATTTTATGAGCACTGGGAGCTTAACCCCAGTGCCGCTCCTGGCTATGACAACCTTGGAACCAGGGGATACCTGTCAGAGTGATAAAGTACTTGCAAGTAATGATGCTGACCAGGAGAGCATGTCTGATCACCGAGAAGACCGCAGTGCTGATTATTCGGCGCTGCGTGCTTAAATATAAGGCGAGAGCTAAAATGAAGACAAATAAAGACTGAAGGGTAAATACAAGCAAATACCATATATATATAAATAATAAGACTGCGATGAACGTAAACAGGAGAATGAGTGGAACTGAGAAATCCATCCATCCATCCATCCATCCATCCATCCATCCATCTTCTTCCGCTTAATCCTTTTCGGGTCGCGGGGGGGCTGGAGCCTAACCCAGCATCTTAGGGCGAGAGGCAGGGTCCGCCCTGGACAGATCGCCAGTCCATCGCAGGGCCAACACAGAGAGACAGACAACCATTCACTCTCACAGTCATACCTAAGGACAATTTAGAATCCCCAGTTTTGATGCCAGTTAACCTAACCTGCATGTTTTTGGCATGTGGGAGGAAACCAGAGCAATCCCGGAGTAAACCCATGCAGACACAGGGAGAACATGCAAACTCCACACAGATCACTGTTGGTTGGGGGCTGGGATGGAACCCAGGATCCCCCGGCCAAGGGTGAGTTGCTGTACTGCCGCAGTGCTAACCACTCCGCCCGATTGGCAGTGCGGAACTGAGAAATAATAAAAAAAAATATATGAAAACTAATTAAGGATAAAATGAAAGGGAACTAAGGACACAAAAATACAACAAATATACAAATATATAAAAAGACAAAGAGACTGAGCACTGCGGAACCCCCCGGGCTCAGATCACAACAACCAGATTTTCTATTTCTATGCCATATGTCAGAACAAGGTCCAGCATGTGGTGGAGATAATGGGTAGAATTTCCTGCTTTCTGAGAAAACCCCATCGAGTCTAATATTGAATTAAATGCCATATTAAGGCAATTACTATCTACATCTACATGTATATTAAAGTCCCCTGCTATGATTATTCTATCTGATTAAAGCACTAAATCAGCTTAGAACTCAGCAAATTCAGATAAAAACTCTGAGTTGGCTGAGGAAGGATGATAAACTTTGGCAAATAAAATTGGGTTTAGCCTAAAATTGCTAACATGCCCAATACTGATGACCAGGCCTTCAATGGAATTAAAACATGTTTCTGCTTTACATTAACTAGTAATTTGGGATGGTAAATTGTTGCTACTACTCCTCCACGGCCAGAACTTCTGGGATTTTGACAGTTTAAATAACCAGAGGAAATTGACTCATTTTAACCTACATAATCCTCTTGTCCTAACCAAGTCTCTGTAAGGGACATTAAATCAATCTGATGATCAATTAACAGATCGTGGACTAACAGAGACTTGGGAGTTAGAGACCTAATATTTAACAAACCCCATTTAATTTTTAAATTATGAGGAGGAAAAGAGGCCAATCATTAGATTTAGAGGCTACATTTTTATTTTAAGTTTTATCAGCTTTTTGTCTAATGACTTTGGGATTCTAATACATCCATCCATCCATCCATCCATCTTCTACCACTTTTCCGGAGGTCTGGGTTGAGGAGGCAGCAGTTCAAGCAGAGAAGCCCAGACTTCCCTCTCCCCAGCCACCTGCTCCAGGTCTTCAGAGAGGATACTGAGGAGTTCCCAGACCAGCTGGGAGACATAGTCTCTCCAGCGAGTCCTGGGTCTTCCCCAGGGTTTCCTCCCAGAGGGACCTCAAGTGGGAGGCGTCCAGGAGGCATCCTGATCAGATGCCCAATCCACCCCAACTGGCTCCTTTCAATATGGAGGAGCAGCGTTTCTACTCTGAGCCTCTCCCGGATGACTGAGCTCCTCACCTTCTCTCTGAGGGTGAGTCCAACAATGCTACAAAGAAAGCTCATTTCAGCCACTTGTATCAGCGATCTTGTTCTTTCGGTCATTACTCAAAGCTCATGACCATCAGTGAGAGTAGGAACGTTGATTGACTAGTACATCAACAGCTTTGCCTTAGAGCTCAGCTCCCTCTTCACCACAACAGACCAGTACAACGTCCACACCACTGCAGATGCTGCTCTGATCTGTCTGTCAATCTCTCGCTCCATTCTCCCCTCACTCGTGAAAAAGACCCCAAGATACTTAAACTCCTCCACTTGGGGCAGAAGCCTGTCCCCAACACGAAGAGAACAATCCCCCTTTTTTCCGGCTGAGGACCATGGACTCGGGCTTGCAGGTACTGATTCTCATCCCAGCCGCTTCACACTCAGTAGCAAACTGTCCCAGTAAGACCTGTAGGTCATTGCTGGATGAAGCCAGCAGGACAACATCATCTGCAAACAACAGAGATGAGATCCTGTGCTCACCAAGCATGACACCCTATGTTCTCTGGCTGTGCATAGAAATCATGTCCACAAAAATTATGAACAGGATCGGTGACAAAGGGCAGCCCTGGCGAAGTCCAACTCTCACTGGGAATGAGTTTGACCGAGTGTTGGCAATACGAACCAAACTCTCACATGTATGGTAATACATTATATTTTTATTTACTTTAGAGGGAGCAGACAGTGATTCTCTGATGGGGAAGACAGGGACTGAGTTGAAGGGTGGCGGATGGAGAGAAGCTGCAGAGAGGTGTGTAAGACTGCGACTCTGCTTCCTGGTCCAAACTTCAAGTATTCAAGGCTTTGGAACTTTGGATAAAAATGATGTCACATTGTTAGATAAATAAGACGCACCATCCGAAGTGGGATGGATGCTGTCTCACCTAACAAGACCAGGTTTTCCCCAAAATGAGCTCCAATTGTCTATGTAGCCTATATCATTTGCAGGACACCACACAGACAGCCAGCGGTTGTAGGATGACAAGCGGCTAAACATGTCATCACTGGTCAGGTTGGGGAGGGGCCCAGAGAATACTACAGAGGCAGACATTGTTTTGGCAAAGTCACACACCGATTCCACACTAAATTTTGTGACTTTTGACTGCTGGAGTTGGATGTCGTTCATGCCAGTGTGGATAAGGCTGCGTGTCCACCAAATGCATTTTTTGTTGCACGACCGCCCTGAGTTTTTTTTCAGTGTTTGTGCGCAAAGTTCTGGGGAAAAAAAAAAGTCTGTGCCCTGGATCCCAGCAACAGCTTGTCACTCTCAGCTCAGCACTTCCACTTTTCCTACAGAGCATCTGGAAAGTCTTTACAGCGCTTCACTTTTTCCACATTTTGTTATGTTACAGCCTTATTCCAAAAGAGATTAAATTCATTCAAAAAGTGAAGCTTGTGAAGACTTTCTTTACGCACTGTATTGTCAGACTTTCTACTGATTTTTTTTAATATCAGTCTCTAAATAACAATGTACAGGAAACGTGTTTTAGCAGCTCTGGATGTAAAATATGATCACACGGAAAACAGGAGTCCGAGTACAGACTAGTACTGGCGTCCTATGTCCTGCCCAGTTCTGATTGGCTGCTTAGAAAGGTCTGACTTTGACAAGCTCAGCTGCAGTCTCTGAAAAGTTGAACTTTTTTCAACTCTGAGCGCTGCTACAAAAAACGGCCACCGCCGAGAGCGTTTCAGCGCCGAGGGCGCTCAGTGCTGTACACACTGGACTACATACAGAATGAATGGAAAATAGCCACCCAGAGCAGAAAAAGCACATTTGGTGGACATGCAGCCTAACAGTTGTGGAGTATTTAGTTACTTTTAGCCAGCATTTTCAAATTTGACTTGATGTCAACCTCGCTTCGAGCCCGTTAAAAAAGACATTTGTTACATTTACCATTATCACTAAAAGAAGCAGAGGTGTAGCTAAATATCTGACACAGAGAGCACATCATAGAAGGTGAAGGAGAGCTAGTAGCCA
The DNA here is from genome assembly GCA_020510985.1 of Pholidichthys leucotaenia. Classification (NCBI taxonomy): domain Eukaryota; kingdom Metazoa; phylum Chordata; class Actinopteri; order Cichliformes; family Pholidichthyidae; genus Pholidichthys; species Pholidichthys leucotaenia. The sequence continues at coordinate 224,014,603 of CM035837.1, forward strand.
TAGCTATTGGCTCACCCGAAACTAGCACAAAAACCGATGAAAGGTGAACAGAAGGCTAAAGAGAGTGATTAGTAGTAGTAGATTAGTTTATTTGACAGGGACAGTGCAATAAACATAGACAATTAATCAAAGACAATCAATCTGATGTGTTGCACATAGAGTGTATAGCTATTAGCTAATTTGCAACTCTTGTCCCTTTAGGGACAAGAGTTGCACACAGGCACAAGAGTTGCACACAGAGTTGCACACAGCCTCTTGCACACAGGTGCAAGAGGCTTGTTAAACGGCAGTAAGAGGTGACAGTGATAAAAGTGATGAAAATGCAATTAAAGACAATAATCCACAGGAGAAGGAGGAGAGCTAAACGTAGCAAAGCACACCGACAGCCAGGAAGTGACGATATGTTACCACCGGAAGACAGGAATTGTTCCTGGCCTTCTGCATCATGCTTGAATTTCTGACTCTTGCTTCTCATTCCAGCAAATTTTACATCTTCATTGTTTTAGTTTTCCCAGGGTCTGCTTGTCTTCCCCACAAGGAAATAAGTTTAGGAGCCATGGATGAACATGATATAAAAGTAGGTTAAGCTGGGTTCAAACTATAGCGTTTGGACTGACTTTTACAGATGTTTTGAAAAATCAGAGAAATTAGTCCAAACCTCGGTGAAATTATATTTGTGATCAGGGTTTTTTAATCCAGTGCACACCAACTTTTATGAACTTTGACAAACTTTTGCTAGCATTTGCCAGCAATGGCAAACTTTTGCCAACTTAGGCTAGCATATGTGTAGCTGTTGCCAACTTAGATTAATTTCAGCAAACAAATAGCGCAGGTCAACTGACATTAGTATCAGGTGACGCTCATATAAAGATCATTATTTGTGGAGGCTTCCTGCCATTCTGGACCTGCATTTGGAGTGAACACATCTCCCTTGGAAAGACATTTCAGTATTTATTTTTGTTTTATATTCCTATGTAGTTACTTCTGTAAATAATAATACAATAATGCCTATCTATAGACACCAACAGTAAGTCCACAATTAAAATGTGAATGTGATGGAATAAAAAAAAACTATTTAGTGTATCATCATAAATAAATTGACGGCTGATTATATTATGACTGTTACATCTCTCTCCATTGAAATAACATAAAATCCTGTCAAATGTTATCTACTTTTTGTCACCACATCAGCCTGTTTGATTCCCTACAATGGAAGCCGAACCAGTAAATTCTGGAGAATGATTACGCATGGAGCAGAAAATTAACAGTAAATTTCTCTGAGATTTTTATTTTTTTTTTTTCTTTTGGGCTGTCACATTTTTGGGAGATTATCTATATTTTTTTTCTTTTTTTAAATTCCCCCTTCTCACCATTTCTCTTTCGTCCATGCATGTCTGAAGTGAATTTCGGTCTAAAAACATCTGCTTCCACCAGCATTTCAGTCAACGTTTGCCACTGAAGCTTAACTTAAGCTGACTTAGGTGAACTCTGCATAACTTAGCCCAGTGCTCAGGAACTTTTACAAACTGAGCACAACTTTAATCAAACTTTTTTCCAAATGTCAACAAAATTTCAGCATGCTGAAAATTTTCAAAAAACACAATTTTCACCAGCATTTGCCAACAAACAACAACTATCCTTAACTTTTATCAACTTTTGCCAGCAGAGCAAGACGCTTGCCAAAACGTCAGTAAAAGTTGGTCCAAACGTTGTATGTGAATCCATCATTAGCACGATGTTAGCATTAGACAGTACGGCATTACTCACTGTGCATTTGCCATCGGGTGAGACTTGATAGTTCACTTCATCCTAAAAAGAGACAAAATAGTAAATGGTGTTCACTTATATAGTGCTTTTTGTTTTTTTTACTAATCTCTAGATGACCAAAGGCCTTTTCAGATCCTGCTAGTCACCCAGCCACCCACACACACACACACATTCACACACTGATGGCAGCAGAGCAGCCATGCACAGGAGCTGGCCTTACCCACCAGGAGCAACTGGGGTTCAATGTCTTGCTCAAGGACACTTCAACATGCAGACTGCAGACAGAGTGGGAATCGAACCACTGATCCTCCTATCAGTAGTTTGCCACACTAAACCTGCGCCACAGCCACAGGTACAGAGATTACTGCAGAATTTCAATAAATGGTACAGTGAAAAAACGTTCACTTTTTGTTCAACAGATCTGGAGGATCAGTGGGGATTATCAAAGTCTGTGTTACCTTAATTGCTGTACAGAAGCTACTGGGCATTGTTGTGAAATGAAATCTAAAATCAAAATGATGCTGTATATCCAGATTTCAAGATTAAAGCAATGACATACCAGAACAACTTTAGTAGATGATCAAAACAAGCACAAGCAAGGTACTTACTGGGTAAAACTGTATGAGCAGCTTCTGAAGGAACACAAAGAAACAAAATGTTTGGGTGCGGGCAACATACAGTGCATCTGGAAAGACTTCACAGCACTTCACTTTTTCCACATTTTGTTATGTTACAGCCTTATTCCAAAAGTGGTTAAATGCATTTTTTCCTTAGAATTCTACACACACAATACCTCATATAATGACAATGTGAAAAAAAAATTGACATTTTTGCAAATTTATTTAAAAATAAAAAACAAAGAAATCACATGTACATCAGTATTCACAGTCTTTGCTCAATACTTTGTTGATGCACCTTTGGCAGCAATTACAGCCTCAAGTCTTTTTTGAATTTGATGCCACCAGCTTGGCAATCATATTCAATTGGATTCAAGTCTGGGCTCTGGCTGGTCCACTCAAGGACATTCACAGAGTTGTCCTGAAGATTCAAGATTCAAAGACTTTATTTATTATCATGTGCACAGTTAAGAAATGCTACATTTCCTTAGCAATGAAATTCTTACTTTGCTTTCCGAACGAATGCCAAGGTAATAGGTACACAACGATACTAATAAGGTAATAACACAATAACTCAATCCTAATACTAATGGATGCTAATAACACACATGCCAACACACACTTAGGCAATTGGGACTCCTAAGCACACCTTTATACTAAATACTAATAATGAGTACTAATAACACATATTAGGCAATTTGGACAGCTAAAGCAGTTGATGCAGTCAGACAAGAGGAATGAAACTGAAAATTCACTGGATGACTATAATGGTAGCGGTATATTGATATCAGTGATGATGTGAACCTGAGATGGTATAAGCCTATTTACAGTGTGCAAATGAGCACTGTGTACATAAACCTAGGTACAGTGTGCAAATGAGCATTGTGCAGTGAGCAGTATATAATTATAAATTACAAATTAGCACCCGGTGCAAATTTCTCTGTAACGGTAGCACCATGAGACTGTAAAAGATAAATAGCAGCAGAGATGATAATTAGCAGCAGAGCTGATATAGACATCAGACAGGTGATACTATATCTACTGTACAGGTGAGCAATATGCAAATTTAGCAGCCGGTGTGTGAGTTCCTATATGCAAAGCTGTGTTGTAGAGTTTTGGGAGTTGTTATTTGTTCAGAAGTCTGATGGCAGTGGGAAAGAAGGAGTTTTTCAGTCTGGTTGTCCTGCATTTCACACTTCTGTACCTCCGGCCTGAGGGTAGGGTAGAAGTGTGAACAGTCTGTGTTGGGGGTGGGTGGGGTCCCGGAGGATGGTGTCAGCTCTCCTTTGGACACTGCAGTGGTAGATGCTTTGCAGAGAGGGGAGTGGAGTCCTGTTGATCTTCTCCGCTCTCTTCACCACTCTGTGCAGGCGTTTGCGGTCCAGGGCAGTAGTGCTGCCATACCATGCAGTGACGCAGTTGGTCAGGATACTCTTGATGATGCAGCTGTAGAAATTGTTGAAGATCCTGGAGGACATGCCGAACTTCTTCAGCCTCCTCAGAAAGTATAGTCGCTGTTGAGTTCTCTTAACCAGCTCTGTGGTGTTGTGTGTCCACTTAAGGTCCTCGCTGATGCGGATGCCCAGGTATTAAAAGCTGCTCACTCTCTCCACCTCAAGCTTCTGGAGGAACAGTGGCTGATGGGGTCTCCCCCTCCCCTTCCTCATGTCCACTATCATCTCCTTTGTCTTGTCCGTGTTGAGGGTGAGGTTGTTGTCCTCACACCATGACACCAGGTTGGCCACCTCCCTCCTTTAGGATGCTTTGTCATCAACAGTGATGTGTCCTATCACTGCTGTGTCTTCAGTGAACTTTTGGATGATAATGTCCTTGAGGGAGGCAACACAGTCATGTATGAAGTGGCTGTGGAGGATGGGGCTGAGAACACAACCTGTGGAACATCTGTGTTTGTGGTGATGCTGGCTGAGATCCTGTTACCCATCCTGACAGACTAGAGCCTGCCAGTCAAAAAGTCCAGTAGCCAGTCACAGAGGGTGGGGTGCAGGCCAAGTGAAGACAGTTTGTTGGTGAGTTTGTGGGGGATGACCGTATTTAAGGGGGCACTGGAGTCGACAAAGAGCATCCTAATGTAGGAGTCTTTATCTTCCAAGTGGGAGAGACAATAATGGTCACTCCTTTGATATCGTGGCTGTGTGCTTAGGGTCGTTGTCCTACTGAAAGATGAACCGTTGCCCCAGACTGAGGTCAAGAGCACTCTGGAGTAGGTTTTCATTCAGGATGTCTCTGCACATTGCTGCATTCATCTTTCCCTCTGTTTTTCCCTGACTAGTCTGCCAGTTCCTGCCACTGAAAAAACATCCCCACAGCATGATGCTGCCACCACCATTGGCGTGGTTATGAGTGGTGCCTGGTTTCTTCCAAACATGATGCCTGGCATTCATGCCAGAGAGGTCAATCTTTGTCTCATCAGACCAGAAAATTTTGTTTCTCATTGAGAGTCCTTCAGGTGCCTTTTGGCAAACTCCAGGTGGGCTGCCATGTGCCTTTTACTAAGGAGTGGCTTCCGTCTGGCCACTCTACCATACAGGCCTGATTGGTGGATTGCTGAAGAGATGGTTGTCCTTCTGGAAGGTTCTCCTCTCTCCACAGAGGACCACTGGAGTTCTGACAGAGTGACCATTGGGTTCTTGGTCACCTCCCTAACTAAGGCTCTTCTCCTCCAATCGCTCAGTTTAGACAGCTGGCCAGCTCTAGGAAGAGTCCTGGTGGTTCTGAACTTCTTCCATTTACGGATGATGGAGGCCACTGTGCTCATTGGGACCTTCAAAGAAGCAGAAATTTCTGTACCCTTCCCCAGATTTGTGCCTGGAGACAATCCTGTCTCAGAGGTCTACAGACAATTCCTTTGACTTCATGCTTGGTTTGTGCTCTGACATGCACTGTCAACTGTGGGACCTTATATAGACAGGTGTGTGCCTTTCCAAATCATATCCAATCAACTGAATTTACCACAGGTGGACTCCAGTTAAGCTGTAGAAACATCTCAAGGATGATCAGTGGAAACAGGATGAACCTGAGCTCAGAAATCACATGTACATAAGTATTCACAGCTGTTGCCATGAAGCTCAAAACTCAGTTTTTTTATTTTTAATGCATTTGCAAAAATCTAAAAAAAACAAACTTTTTTCACATTGTCATTATGGGGTATTGTGTGTAGAATTTTGAGGAAAAAATGAATTTAATCTATTTTGAAATAAGGCTGTAACATAAAATGTGAAGCGCTGTGAAGACTTTCTGGATGGTCTGTAATAGAAATTAATGAGCACTTCATTATGCAGTCCACACATTACAGGGTAAGTACAGAAAAAAGAGGAAAGGGGATAAAGAAAATAGGTTTAAAATAACAGTAAAAACAAAATAAAAAAACAAAACATTTTTTTTTACATTAATTTGTCTTAGATTTTTGTCCCTGCTTTTCTCCATCCATCCATCCATCCATCTTCTTCCGCTTAATCCTTTTCGGGTCGCGGGGGGGCTGGAGCTTTCATTTTTAACATAATTACATGTCAGATCAAAGTTGAAGCAAAAAACAGCTTGCACCCCAGTACCTATCCCATATCATGTTTTTACCCTGTTGTTTTTTGTTTTTGTTTTTTTTTTGGGGGGGGGGTTGTCCAGTACTCGCCATGTACTTTACAGACTGTGATAAAATACTTCAATAAACACACACACCCAAATCACAGGACAACCAGAGCAACTTACTTGCAATGGTGTTTTTGAAGCTTTCAACCTCTTGAAATGCATCCATTGGTCATGTGATTATTGAAAAAAAAAAATCACACACACACACATCATTTTGTCTTTCCAAGAAGCCGTTCTAACTCTTTCAGGTCTGCTAGGGAATGTCACTACCCTTGATACCTGCTTGCTGCTCTATTATTGGCCACCCTAGCTGTCTGTCATGTATAGTGGAGGAGAGCCAAAGCCATTACAGTTGCCGTCAAAATGATTCATCCTCCACTGCAAATTAGGTTTCTTGGCAAAATGTACAAAGTAGCAGCTGTTAGCAATAATCAAACTAGAACACTTTAAATAGCTCAACAAAATTAATACCACAAGTGGTTTCTCAAAATTCAACACAAAATTCCCCTTTTAATGACTACTGCAGTCTCAAAATTATTCAACTCCTTCATGACAAGCATCTTTAGTGCGTAGTAGATCATCCTTTTCCTGTTATGACCTGTTGCAGACATGACTCCAGCTTCTGGCAGCATTCTGAGGAATCCTAGTTCATTCCTCACGGCCAAAGACTTCCAGTTCACTAACATTCTTGGGTTTGTGTGGAACAATCTCCTTTTTCAAATCCCACCAGAGCTTTTCAGTGAGGTTTAAGTCAGGTGACTGTGATGACCACTCTAGTATCTTCTAGGACTTCTCCTGAAACCAAGTCTTGATGGAATACCTGGTGCCAACCATCCAAAGCAATGGAAAATGCACAAGAGAGATGAAGAAGAGAACAGGCAGGGTGGAGTGGGTGGAGACGAGTGTCAGGGGTGATTTGTGACAGAAAGGTAACAGCAAGAGTGAAAGGAAAGATTTACAAGATGTTAGTGAGACCTACAATGATGTATGGATTGGAGATAGTGGCGCTGACAAAAAGACAGGAGGCGGAGCTGGATGTGGCAGAGTTGAAGATGCTAAGATTTTCATTGGAAATGACTAGGAGGGGCAAGATTAGAAATGAGTATATCAGAGGAACAGCTCAGGTTGAGGTTTGGAGACAAAGTAAGAGAGGCAAGGCAGAGATGGTTTGGACATGTGCAGAGGAGGGAGACCAGAGAGAAGACTGATGGATGTAGTGAAAGAGGACATGGAGATGGTTAGTGAAGAAGAAGAAGAAGAAGAAGAAGAAGAAGAAGAAGAAGAAGAAGAAGAAGAAGAAGAAGAAGAAGAAGAAGAAGAAGAAGAAGAAGAAGAAGAAGAAGAAGAAGAAGAAGAAGAAGAAGAAGAAGAAGAAGAAGAAGAAGAAGACGACTGTGGAAACTGACACATCAGTGTTTGCTGCCACTAAGTCCTGCTGCAAGTCTTTTGCAGTCAGTTGAGGGTTTCTGACCACCTGCCTCCTCAGGACTCTGGTGGCAGCCACTGATAGCTTCATCTTTCTGCCACATCCAGGTAGTGTAGCCACTGTTCCTTCAACTTTAAATTTGTGAACTTTGCTTCCAGCTGTATCTGTAGGAACATTCAGTGCCTTTAATATCTTTCTGTGTCCTTTTCCTTGTTTGTTCAAGGCAATTATCTTTTCTCTGAACTTCCTGGACAATTCTCTTGACTTACCCATATTTCCAACATCCAATCAAACATCACCGTCAATACTCCAGGTATTTGAGATGTTCCATCTCAAGCACATCAGATGCAATTAATGAAACTCTTGATTTGTTGGATCAGGTGTGTTTGAGACCACACCAGATCTGCAAATCTGTGCTCTGAGGAGTTCTATTCAGGAGGTTGAACAATTTTGAGACTGCAGTAGTCAGTGAAAGTAGGATTTAGTGTTGAATCTGGATAAAATCTTTGTAATATTAGTTTGATTTAACTATTTTAATTGTCCTTGTGTAATTTGTTTATTGCAAACACCTGAAAATTTTTACATTTTGCCTATGAATCTAAAATGCCGTGGGGATTGACTAGTTCTGAATTCAACTATAGCTTAAGAGCTAACAGTGGTACTAGGAAGCTGGCACAAAGCATGGGTTATCCTATTAGTTTCTTTAGATTTCAGCCACCCTAACAGACATCCCTGTTTGCACCTGCTTCACTAGTCCACACTCAGTAATAGATCTCGGGTCATTCTGGCTCATTTTGTTATATTTAAGCTGTCATGCTACATTGAGCCACAAGCATGAGCCTGCTAGGTGGCCAGAGTCGATCACTGTAACCGCCTCAGTGGGGAAGAGTGATGGACAGAATGCCTGCCATTAGCTTAGCTAGCAGTTTAGCCACTAAGTCACATATGCTTCTGTGTTTATCATACTTCAGGGACTGGACATATCCTACCAACCGATGAAACCACACACCCCTGTCCACCAGTGATGCATTACTTAATTTATTCTTTAAGACAAATTCACATTAATTGTTTCACGCCCACTACCCAGGCTAATCTTAGGAAGCTAAGATCAGCAATAGTGATGTAGGAGGGAGGGCGGAGTCAACTGTGGTTCTGTACTGAAACCAGCCGTTCTCAGAAAAGTGTCAAAAGATGATTCACAATGATGCTGAAATAATTAAATAATGAAAGAACATTTGATCAACACATGTCACAAAGATTTCATGAAGACCTGTGAGAGCAGTTATAGTGTGGACAAAGTACAGTCAATGACTCTGTTAGTGTAATCAACACATATACAGTGGTGTGAAAAAGTGTTTGCCCCCTTCCTGATTTCTCAATTTTTGTATGTTTGTCACACTTAAATGTTTCAAAGCATCAAACAAATTTAAATATTAGACAAAGAGAACATAAGTAAACACAAAATGCAGTTTTTAAATGAAGGTGTTTATTATTAAGGGGAAAAAAAAAACCCTACATGGCCCTGTGTGAAAAAGTGATTGCCCCCTAAACCTAATAACTGGTTGGGCCACCCTTAGCAGCAACAACTGCAGTCAAGCATTTGTGATAACTGGCTCAAGTAGGTTCATTTTGTCTTCTTTTAATTATTTGCCTTTTGTTCTTATTAAAGACAAACATAGAAAGGAGATGTTTTTACCTTCTTTTCTTTACATGTTTCGACTGTTCACTGCAGTCTTCATCAGAAGTGTCAGCTGATTGCTGCCAGGTGTCATTTATCAGCTGACTTTCGTAGGCGGGGCCAGCCCAGCAGACCTGTCAGATCCACCAAGCCGGCCCGCTTTCTGCGATCTGATGGTCTCTAGAGAATGTGGTCCCAGGTGTGGGAAAGCATAAATGCCCCCTCATCCTGATTCATGCTGTCTTTTCCCCGCTTCCTGATTTCTATGGCCTCCTTGATCCAGCGTTTGTGTCTGATGCTCTCCGATCCAATAATTTTTGTGTTGTCCCAGTCCATGATGTGACTATTTCTTTTGCAGTGATCTGATATTGCTGATTTTAATGTTGCTTGTTCTGCCTTTTTTTTTGGTGATCTTGTGCGTTGTCCTGTTTCCTTCAGACATTCCTTCTGGTGTGTCACAAATTGCCTTTCAAGGTAGAGAATTGAGACCCACGCACTGGACTGTGAACTTGTGAAATTTATTACAGAAACAACAAACACAAAGTTAAACAAGGTGCTCATTACACGAAGTACATACGAGGGAGAAAAACTTTAGGAATACACACCAGAGCGAGGCAGGGCTCTGGTGGAGACGAGAAGAAGATAACCAACAAGACGGCGGCAAATAAGAAAAGGAAATGCAGTTCTTAATAGGGACGGAATAGATAACACAAGTGATGGCAGGTGTGGGTTCACATGAGCGGGCAAAAAGGGAACAATGAATGGCGATTGGGATCAACTGAAAGAGATGAGAGAGGAGCGGCTGGACTTGACAGCTAAAAGGGTGACGCCCACGCAGAGCACAAAACCGGAAATGCCGCCTGACAGCTGTGAGCCCAGAGAAGGACACCACAGTATAAATATAAGAAATAAACATAATCAAACGCACACTAATAAATAATTACAACTTGAAATGAAGCATGAATATAGCAAAACTGAAGCCTAAACAGAAAAATAGAAAGCAGTACTAAAACTCAAAGGCACAAAATACAACAAATAAATATAAATACAAAAAAAAAAGCCACGAGACTGAGTCTGGCAGAACTTCCAGAGCTCAGCTCCTGACATGGTATTCTTTGTTCCTTGTGGTGAATCATGTTCTGGTTTCTCCAATGTAGGTTTTGTTGCATGAACTGCATGATATTTCATATATTACGTTGCATTTTTTTGCCTTGCTCTATTTTGTCTTTGGATTGTACTAATAACTGTCTTAATTTTTTGTGTGGTTTTACTGCTGTGTTTATTTTGTGTTTTTTCATGATCATTTGAATTGGTTCTGTTATTATCATGGTCTGAGCGCCGATGTCGTCAGGCCATACATCATCTCCGCCAGGTCTTTGTTATGACAGTGTCTCAGCGGTGCTTCCGGTTGTCAGAAGCCAAGCTCCACAGGACGGCTGGAGGCCAATTACCAATTAGATGATGAGCTGTCAACCCCTATATAAGGGAGCGGCCCTGTTTGCTCAGGGCTGCGGCCTCACACTATCCACACGTACCTCTCGTTGTGGATTAGGCTGGAGTCCCTACGTCCGGCTCCAGCCCTCCTCTCTTCCCTCATCATTATTCATAAGTGTACCTCTTGTGTTATTTGTGTTTTGCCCCACGTGGCTCTTTTCCTTTGTTGCTCCTTTATTAATAAACTACGCAAACTCACTGGTTGGCCCTTGGCTCTTATTAATGGCTCGCAAGAGCCATTCGTGACAGTAGGTCGCAGCCCGTGAGTTGCCGGCCACCGTGAGTTTTGCATTTGGACTGTGCTCCTTCCTGTCTGGGTACTGTGTGCTGACAGCATGCCGTTGTGGAGGGTCCACGCTCAGAGTCAGAGCAACGAGCTGGCGGACGAGTACATTGATGAAACCCTCATCGCCGCCTCCCTCCTCGACTTCCACAGCGACGTGCACCGGTACCTGGACCGTGCTGAGGACGTGTTAAATCATCTTCCCCGCTACGCCGACCACCCTGAAGTCAGCATGCGGAGAGATGACATTGCCGCACAGCGCGAGATATTCCGTGGGCTGGAGGGAAATCCCGGCAGGAAGCCGAAGAGGAGGAATCGTCGCCCCTCGCTTCGGGATCCCGCTCCTGCCTCCGTTCCGGCCCGGGAGTTCGCACCATCCAGGGGTCTTCCCCCATTGAGCATGACGTCAGTCGGGATTCCCCCAGAGAAGTTGCAGCTGACAGCAATTAACATCTGGGACCGAGTGGCTGCTGCTCGCTCCGCTGTCCATCCTACTGAAATAATTACGCGTGTGACGGCGGCAGTCAGACTGGTGGAGAGGAATCCCGGGTTAAGTGACTTTCCTGAGTTTGCCGACCTCCTCGCCTCTGTCTTCGCACAGGAGCGGCGATTTCCGGACCTCACCTTCGCCTCGCCCTCTGCCAGAAACCGTCGTCACCTCCTCAGTCAACCTCAGCGTGAATCCCGTCCAGATCGAGCTACGGGTCGCCGCAGGGGATCAATCTCCCACACAGCTGCCACTCCTGCACCTCATCAGAGGGGAATCCCTGCAGCCTCTCCTTCCGGTCCATCTTCTCCTGCTGTCCCGTCAGCGCTCCATGCCTGGCTCGTTTCGGCTGTTGCCCCCTCCTCCTCGTCGCCTATCCCGGCTGCTGTGTGTACCTGGAGTCCTGTTTCGGCGAGCCCCGTCCCGGAACCTTCTCGAGCGGCTCCCCCTCGTCCTCCCAGCGGGCCCTCTGCCATCGTTCGGCGGGGAAAGGGAGGAGCAACGTCCGCTGCAGCAGGCACCATCCTGCCTCCAGGAGACAGGCAAGTCCCAGTTCATTCATACTCTCATTATTGTGATTTGCCTTGTCAGACTCCTGGGGGTGGAGTTCGGGGTTCGCAGTCCCCCGAGCTCCCACCACCTGCTGTGGCTTTAATTGTTAATCCCGCATCCTCTGTGTCTCCCTCCACTGAGCAGTTCTCGACGCCAGGCCAACGTCGCCGGATGAGGAGGGGGCCTGCGGTTCTGGAGAGCCTGGTTCCGGTGCCGCAGCCATGTCGTGGGTGGAGGAGGAGAGCGGACTGCAGCGTGGAACCTGCGCCGATGAGGAAGCGTCCCCGGGTCTCCACGGACGAGCGGTCTGGTCTAGCGGATTGAGGGAACCCTGCCACCACGCCGTGTGGGCCGTCGGCATGGGCATCGGTGCCGGAGGATCCTGAGGCCACGGACATCATCATGCCAGCTGCGGAGGCCGACGTAGCTGAGCGGGAGGCTGATGACGACCTCCTGCCGTCTGAGCCCAGATCATCAGAGTCCTGGACGGCATCGGAACCTGAGATCAGGCAAGTGCTCTGCGTTGTCTTTCTCCTTTCCATTCTAGAACATTTTTGCCTCTCTCTTGGGGAGGCGAGCCGGGTGCAGCCGGGTGCAGCCGCCTGCTGCGTCCGACCTTGTTTCGCCGGGTTCTGGCGCTGCCGGTGATCCTGATCCCGGTTCTTTTCTCTCTCCCGAGCCTTTTCCCAGGGTCGCCGGCGCAGATCTGATTTCCCCTGCTGTGCCAGAGGTTCCGGGATCGGGGTTGGAGGTCGGTACTGGTGCAGCGCCGACCAAGTCGGGGTCCGACGCGGGTGCAGCCGTGACCCAATCGGGGTCCGACGAGGGTGCAGCACCAGCAGGATCCAAGTTCGGTGAGGGAGCTGCAGATCCCCTGCCACCGGACACTGGACCGGCTCATCTTCTTCCCCATTTTGATCACCATCCTCATCAGCTTCACCCTCATTTTCCCCCCCAAGACTTCTCCACCAGGTGCCATTTGGACCCCTCACGTTCGGCCCGGCTCGCCCTCGCTATTCCCCTCTACAGGGAAGCCGTTGCCTTTCTCTCCTCTGCAGTCCTGGTGGCTAAGCGATGCGGGTCGGCTGCCAGAAGGACTGCCATGCCCATTTGGCTCTCTGGGCCGGCCACCCAACCCACTGGACTCTCTATTCGGCGGCCTGGTCCGGCCACCTGAAGCACGGTTTTTCCTGGCCTGGGATTCAGGTAAGCCGCCTGAACTCTTCCTGTTACCCCTGTTGGCGGTTTGGATGCTGGGTGCGGGGAGGCCCCCGGAACTGTGTTATCTTGCCTGTCATTCCTGTCTTTTGTTCCTTGGTAATTTTGTGGATGTACGGGTATGATATTATGATTTCATGTAATCTCATCGCTGTTAGCGTGTTTTTGTGTTTCATGCACCTCATCGCTGTTAGCATGCCCTTGTTTTCTTTCTAGGCCTCCTCCTGTTGTTGCATCCTTTTTTTTATGGTCTGGTCTATGTATTGTCTGCATTTTATGGAGTATTGTGGGGGTTTTTTTCCCTCTTCCATACTCTGTAATTGCTTTGTTTGTTCCCTGTCATTGTCATGGTTTTTTTTTTTTTCCTTCTCTTTTTCTGACTCACTCCCTCCTGGCCTGTGCCCCATTCGCCCACCCTAGGGGGGGTGGGGGATGTGTGTGTGTGTGTGGGGGGGGGGGGGGGCTTGGGTGTTACTGGCCGTTCTGAGCCTGGCCTCGAGGGGGAGGTAATGTCATGGTCTGAATGCCGATGTTGTCCGCGGTCAGGCCACACATCATCTCCGCCAGGTCTTTGTTATGACAGCGTCTCAGCGGTGCTTCCGGCTGTCAGAAGCCAAGCTCCACGGGACGGCTGGAGGCCAATTACCAATCAGCTGATGAGCTGTCAACCCCTATATAAGGGAGCGGCCCTGTTTGCTCAGGGCTGCGACCTCACACTATCCACATGTATCTCTCGTTGTGGATTAGGCTGGAGTCCCTACGTCTGGCTCCAGCCCTCCTCTCTTCCCTCATCGTGATCCGTAAGTGTACCTCTTGTGTTATTTGTGTTTTGCCCCATGTGGCTCTTTTCCTTTGTTGCTCCTTTATTAATAAACTACGCAAACTCACTGGTTGGCCCTTGGCTCTTATTAATGGCTTGCAAGAGCCATTCGTGACAGTTATTCCTCGGAGGTATGGTATGGTTATGATGTCCTTGTTTTTGATTTCGGCTTTTGCTCTGTGTCTTGTTTCCTGTTTGTTTTCTTTGTTTTTGACTTCCTGTTTCCCTTTGTTTATGGCCCATGCTGGATATTGGCAGCGTGTGAGTGGATGTTTTATGTGGTTTTCTTCCTCCTGTCTGTCTTCTTGGTCTGTGATGATGGTGGCCCATTCGTATAACATCCTGACAACTGATAGTTTGTGTGCTGTGGGGTGTTCTGATGTCCATAGTAGGTATTGATCCATGTGGGTTGGTTTCCTGTAGACTGTGATTTTTATACTGCCGTCACCGTTGTGGTGGATTTTCATGTCCAAAAAGGTTATGGTAGCATTTTCTTCCTCTTCGTGTGTGAATTTTATGTTCCCAGTGCTGTCTGTGCTGTTCAGATGGTCAGTGAGTTCTTGTGTGTGTCCTCTCTTTATTTTTTCCAATATGTTGTCCATGTATCATTGGATCAAGGAGGCCATAGAAATCAGAAAGCAGGGAAAAGATAGCATGAATCGGGATGAAGGGGCATTTATGCTTTCCCACACCTGGGACTACATTTTCCAGAGACCATCGGACAACAGAAAGCGGAGCCGGCTTGGTGGATCTGACAGTTCTGCTGGGCTGGCCCCGCCTACAAAAGTCAGCTGAAAAATGACACCTCACAGCAATCAGCTGACACTTCTGATGAAGACTGCAGTGAACAGTTGAAACATGTAAAGAAAAGAACGTAAAAACATCTCCTTTCTATCTTTTTCTTTAATAAGAACAAAAGGCAAATAATTTGCGATAACTGGCAATGAGTCTTTTACAGCACTGTGAATGAATTTTGGCCCACTCTTCGTTGCAAAATTGTTGTAATTCAGCCACATTGGAGGGTTTTCGAGCATGGACCATCTTTTTAAGGCCATGCCACAGCATCTCAATCGTATTCGGGTCAGGATTTTTACAAGGTCACTCCAAAGTCTTCATTTTGTTTTTTCTTAAGCCATTCAGAGGTGGACTTGCTGGTGTGTTTTGGATCATTGTCCTGCTGCAGAACCCAAGTGTCCTTCAGCTTGAGGTCACAAACAGATGGCCGGACATTCTCCTTCAGGATTTTTTGGTAGACAGCAGAATTCATGGTTCCATTGACCACAGTGAGTCTTCCAGGTCCTGAAGAAGAAAAACAGCCACAGACCATTACACTACCACCACCATATTTTACTGTTGGTATGATGTTCCTTTTCTGAAATGCTGTGCTGCTTTAACGCCAGATGTAATGGGACACACACCTTCCAAAAAGTTCAACTTTTGCCTCATCAGTCCACAGAGTATTTTCCCAAAAGTCTTGGGGATGATGAGGACGTTTTCTGGCAAAACTGAGATGAGCCTTTATGTTCTTTTAGCTCAGCAGTGGTTTTCATCTTGGAACTCTGCCATGCAGGCCATTTTTGCCCAGTCTCTTTCTTATGGTGGAGTCATGAACACTGATCTTAACTGAGGCAAGTAAGGCCTGCAGTTCTTTGTATGTTGTTGTGAGGTCTTTTGTGACCTCTTGGATGAACTGTCGCTGCACTCTTGTGGTAATTTTGGTCGGCCGGCCACTCCTGAGAAGGTTCACCACTGTTCCATGTTTTCACCATTTGTGGATAATTGCACTTACTGTGGTTCGCTGGAGTCCCAAAGCTTAAGAAATGGCTTATAACCTTTTCCAGACAGATAGATCTCAATTACTTTGTTTCTCATTTGTTCCTGAATTTCTTTGGATCACAGCATGGTGTCTAGCTTTTGGGGATCTTTTGGTCCATTTCATTTTGTCAGGCAGGTTATATTTAAGTGATTTCTTGATTGAGAACAGGTGTGGCAGTAATCAGGCCTGGATGTTGCTAGAGAAATTGAACTCAGCTTTCCAAAGATGTGATGGGGGGGGGGGGGGGCTCACTTTTAAACACAGGGCCATGTAGATTTGGATTTTTTTCCCCCTTAATAATAAACACCTTTATTTAAAAACTGCATTTTGTGTTTACTTGTGTTATCTTTCTCTAATTTTTAAACTTGATTGATGATCTGAAATATTTAAGTGTGACAAACATACAAAAAAATGAGAAATCAGGAAGGGGACAAACACTTTTTCACACCACTGTATATGTAGGGTCACCACATCAGATCATGGGTCCACATGTTGATTTGGCTAGGATTTTACACCAGATACCCTTCCTGATGTAACCCTCCCCATTTTATCTGGGCTTTGATTAGATTAGATTAGATTCAACTTTATTGTCATTACACATGTATGAATACAAGGTAACGAAACACAGTTTAGCATCCAATCAGAAGTGCAAAGGACAGCAGTGCAGTATATACGGTAGTTAACAGTATGTGCAATTTAAGCAAATATATGCAAATATATGCAGCAGTGCAGAAAGTCAAGATTACCGGTACAATGAGCACACTGGTTTTGTGCCTGGGTAAGCAACACCGAACAGCTGTAAATACCTTTGGAAACTCTGCAGCCCACCCACGGTTTCACGACTTACCTTGAATGTTGGGCTCATGGGGCCGTAGCAGTTTAATGACTCTTTGCCTTCGCTGCTGACAGGAACTGTTTGTGTTCGCTGTGTGTCACCGCTCCTCCTGTCTCTCTCTGTAGATGTCTAAGACACAATGGAAACATGTTTTGGGATCATTCTTCCATCCTGTCTTTCCTCTCTTCAGTTACTTTAAACTTTGTGAAACCATAAACCCTCTCTTGCTGCATGGTCATGCTGTGTTATTTGGTTGGAAAGGATTAATGAATAGTTGGCAAATAGCGGGTACTAAAGACTGGAATTTGTTACAGCATCTGACATCATTGCTGCTTTCATCAGGCTACATTTCATTTCTACACCCTTCCAGCCAAGACAGCATTCTTTTACTTTAATTACTTACATATTGGGACTGTATGACGTAGGATATGTTTTCTTGTCCTTCTTCTCCCCACAGCTGCTCCCTTCAGGGGTCTCCACAGTGGATCATCTGCCTCCATCTCACCCTATCCCTTAATCTTCCTCTGGAACACCAACCCTCTCCATGTTCTCCTTCACTACATCAATGAATCTTCTCTGGTCTTCCTCTTTTTCTGTGGTCTGGCAGCTCCATCTTCAACATCCCTTGTCCAATATCTCCACTATCCCTCCTCTGCACATGTTTAACTCATCTCAGCCTTACCTCTCTTACTACACATGAAGTAGGATATGTGTAAAAAAAAAAAAAAACGGAATTGTGTTTGATTATCTATGAATATAGGGAAGAACATGAGAGACTATTTCTTAGTTGGCTTTAATGGAACTAAAAATCTCAATCTCTGCTTTTTACTACTCCCCAAAAGCACTGGTGGAATTGACAAAAAGTTGATTCAGAAATTCAGTAATGGGATAAACTTTAAACTTCTGCGATGGACTGGCGATCTGTCCAGGGTGTACCCTGCCTCTCGGCCAAAGATGCTGGGATAGGCTCCAGCACCCCCCCGCGACCCGAAAGGATTAAGCGGTAGAAGATGGATGGATGGGATAAACTTTATTCAGTTAAATACCCACAGATTACTGAAGACATTCAGGCTAAAGGGTTTTCCTCTGTCATTTCTGACTTCCTGTAAAGCCTCTGGTCCACATCCGACAACATGTCCAACTGGACCAAACCTTCAAAGACAGAAGTACTGATGCTGTGAATGGTGATCAAGGTGAACTGAATTGCACAGACAGACAGGCAGACAGACAGACAGACAGACAGAGTGTACACACCCCAGTTCAAATCCAGGTTTTTGTGATGTAAAAAATGAGACCAAGATAAATCATTTCAAATGATTTATGATGTTATGGAGATAAAGAACATCACAACATGGCCTGAGGGAGCTCTTTCTCAGCTGCAGGACTGTTTTTCAAACACTTTATGGGATTTATTCAAGAATGAGGATCTGGAAATGTACACACAGACTGTATTACACTACATTACCTTCTGCATCAATCAGGTGACTGTGGAAAAACGCATCAGGGTTTTTCCTAACCAGAAGCCTTGGATGACAAATGAAGTCCAGGCACTCCTCAGAGCTTGTGACACAGCCTTCAGGTCAGGGGATATAGATCTGTATAGCACTGCCCGGGCTAATCTGAAGAAAGGCATTAAGGAGGCTAAACAGACCTATAAGAAGAAAGTCGAGGACCATTTTTCTGATAATGATTCGAGACGAGTATGGCAAGGCTTTAACCATATCCCAAACT
This sequence comes from Pholidichthys leucotaenia, assembly GCA_020510985.1. Taxonomy (NCBI): domain Eukaryota; kingdom Metazoa; phylum Chordata; class Actinopteri; order Cichliformes; family Pholidichthyidae; genus Pholidichthys; species Pholidichthys leucotaenia. The sequence continues at coordinate 224,032,930 of CM035837.1, forward strand.
ATAAGGGCAGAAGCATCATTTCCAGTGACATCAGCGCCTCACTGGCAGAGGAACTGAACTGCTTTTTCGCACGATTTGAGGCAAATACACCTCGCCCGCACCCACAGATGTTATGGAATGCCAGCTCTGATACGCTTATCCTGCAGGATCATGAGGTGAGACAGACACTGAGAGCAGTTCACCCGAGAAAGGCAACTGGTCCCGATGGAGTGCCAGGAAAGGTGCTCAGAGCATGTGCAGATCATCTATGCTCTGTTTTGACTGACATTTTTAATTTGTCTCTCAAGGCAGCCGTTGTTCCACAGTGTTTAAAATCTGCAGTCATTATTCCTCTACCAAAAAAAACATACTATTAGCAGTCTGAATGACTATCAACCAGTAGCATTAACACCCATTGTTATGAAGTGCTTTGAGAAAACGGTATTGAAACATCTTTTGCCTAGTCTCCCCCCAGACTTTGATCGGTACCAGTTTGCCTACAGGCGGGGCAGATCCACTGAAGATGCTATTGCTATAGCTCTCCACTTGGCATTCAGCCATTTAGAAGACAAAGGGAGCTATGTAAGAATGTTGTTTGTGGACTATAGCTCAGCATTTGATACAATTATTCCCAACATTCTCATCACCAAATTGCTTCAGCTTGGTCTGCCTACTCACACTTGCAGCTGGATTAAGGACTTCCTAACAAACAGAACACAAACTGTTAGACTCGGACCCCATTCCTCCTCTACAGTCATGCTTAACACACTTGCCACAGGGCTGAGTGTTGAGCCCCACTTTGTATTCATTGTACACATATGACTGCATACCTGTTCATCCCACAAACATTATAGTGAAGTTTGCAGATGACACAACAGTAGTGGGGCTCATATCAGGAGGAGATGAGCCCGCATACAGAGATGAGGTCCAGAAACTGGTGAGATGGTGCTCAGATAATAATCTGCTATTGAATACAAAAAATCCCCAAAAGAACTCATTATTGATTTTAGGAAGCATAGCAGTGAACCGCCTCCTCTCTATATAGGCAAGGAGTGTGTGGAGAGGGTGGAGGCTTTTAAGTTTTTGGGTGTTCATATTTCTCACAACCTTACCTGGGCAGTTAACACCATAGCTACGATAAAAAAAGGCTCAACAACGTCTACACTTTCTGAGGCTCCTCAAGAAGAATGGCCTGAATGCACAGTTGCTGGTTTTATTTTATTGCTCTGCTATTGAGAGCATTTTGTCATATGGCATCACGGTTTGGTATGAGGGCTGTTCAGCCACAGACCACAAAGCCTTCCAGAGAGTGATCGAGACTGCGCAAAAAAATCACTGGCTGTTCTCTCCCTTCTCTGGAAGAGATTTCCAGGTCTTGGTACCTCAACAGACCTACTGCCATCATTAAAGACTGCACTCATCCAGGCCATGATTTCTTTCACTTGCTCCCCTCGGGAAAGCGGTACAGATCCCATAAAACACGGACTACCAGGTTTAATCATAGTTTTTTCCCAGCAGCAGTACGTATTTTGAACGGATTTATGTAACACGCACAGACTGCTGCTATTTTTTTGTGTTATTTTAGGTTATTTTGTAGCAACAACCCTGTGTGTATAAGCTGGTCTTTTATATTTATCGATCAGTATGTTTTCATTATTGCTACGTACATATTGTATTCAACTTTTCGGTAATTTTGTTTCAAGCATTATTTATTGTTGTAATTATAAGAATGTTAAATGCATGAGTGAACTGTGAGTGTGATAGTTTGTTTTTAGGGAGCAGCATCTCAATTTCGTTGCATTGTTCATTAACAATGGAATGACAATAAAGGCACTTTGACTTTGACCTATAACCTGAACAATCCAATTGAAAAACAAACTGAAATCTTTTAAGGGGAAAAACAAAACAAAACAAAACAAAACAATAACCTGGTTGCATAAATATGCACACCCTGTTATAACTGGATGTGGCTGTGTTTAGAATTAACCAATCACATTCAAACTCATGTTAATGGGAGTCAGCACACACCTGCCACCATTTAAAGTGCCTCTGATTAACCCCGAATAAAGTTCAGCTGTTCTAGTAGGCCTTTCCTGACATTTTTGTAGTCACATCTTACAGCACAAGCTATGGTCCACAGAGAGCTTCCAAAGCATCAGAGGGATCTCATTGTTCAAAGGTATCAGTCAGGAGAAGGGTACAAAAGAATTTCCAAGGCATTAAATCTACCATGGAACACAGTGAAGACAGTCATCATCAAGTGGAGAAAATATGGCACAACAGTGACACTACCAAGAACTGGACGTCCCTCCAAAATTGATGAAAAGACAAGAAGAAAACTGCTCAGGGAGGCTGCCAAGAGGCTGAAAGCAACATTGAAGAAGCTGCAGGAATTACTGGCAAGTACTGGCTGTTTAGTACATGTGAAAACAATCTCCCATCTAGGGTGAAAAGACAGAAGCGTTATCTTATGAAGAAAAACATCCAAGCCCGGCTACATTTTGCAAAAATACATTTGAAATCAGTTTAGGACCTAGGACTCGGTGGAGAGACTATGTCTCCCAGCTGGTCTGGGAATGCCTTGGTATCCTCTCTGAAGAGCTAGAGCAGGTGGGTGGGGAGAGGGAAGTCTGGGCTTCTCTGCTTGAGCTGCTGCCTCCGTGACCCAGACCTCCAGAGAAGTGATAGTAGATGGATGGCATTAGAAATCTCCCAATTGCATGTGGGAAAATGTGTTATGGTCCGATGAAACCAAGGTTGAACTTTTTGGCCATAATTTTAAAAGGTATATTTGGTGCAAACACAACACTGCTCTTTACCAAAAGAACACCATACCTACTGTGAAGCATGGTGGTGGCAGCATCATGCTTTGGGGCTGTCTTTCTTCAGCTGGAACTGGGGCCTTAGTCAAGGTGGAGGGAATTGTGAACAGTTCCAAATACCAGTCAGTGTGGCACAAAACCTTCAGGCTTCTGCTAGAAAGTTGAAGATGAAGAGGAACTTCATCTTTCAGCACGACAATGACCCAAAGCACACGTCCAAATCAACAAAAGAATGGCTTCACCAGAAGAAGATTAAGGTTTTGGAATGGCCCAGCCAGAGTCCAGACCTGAATCCGATCAAACATCTGTGGGGTGATCTGAAGAGGGCTGTGCACAGGAGATGCCCTCACAATCTGACAGACTTGGAGCATTTTTGCAAAGAAGAGTGGGCAAATGTTGCCACATCAAGATGTGCCATGCTGATAGACTCCTACCCAAAAAGACGGAGAGCTATAATTGTCATGAATGCCTCTACGAGGCATAGAGACAAACCCACGTGCTGGATGGTGCTATGACATTTATTCAACAGAAAAAAAAAATAATCCAAAAATAGTGCTGACAAGTACAAAAAATGCAAAGTAAGAATAACTTACAAATCAAGCCTCTAAGCAAGGAGTGCTCAGGAGAAGTAAACTTCAGAGGCTGGTGAAGTAGAGTATACAGAAGTTGGATAATAAGAGAATAACCAGTCTTGACATCCAATGTAGCAGCACTGAACAGTGGAAAGGCAGTGCATCAATACACACAGGTAAATCAGCTGCAGGTGTGAATCACTGAGCAAGCAGAGCCTAATTAACCCAACTGCCCACAGCTGAGCTGAGAAGGCAGGCTGTGAGCAGTGGAAGGGAGTGTCTGGGAAAGGGGAGGCACAGGTGAAAACAACTCCAAAGTAAACACAGAAAACTAACAAAATCAAACTAATCAGACATACAATATTAAACATAAAGTGAGGGTCTGAGCTCAGAGAAAACCTGAGCTCAGACACATGACAGTAATAAAAGCCAAAGGTGCTGCAACAAAGTATTAGATTAAGGGTGTGGATATTTATGCAAACAGGTTATCATAAGTTTTTTTTCCCCTTAAAAGATTTCAGTTTGTATTTCAATTGGGTTGTACAGGTTATAGGTCACATTAATGGTGGAAAAAGTTTTGAAATGATTTGTCTTGGTCTCATTTTTTACATCATAAAAACCTGGAATTTGAACAGGGGTGTGTAGACTCTTTATAGTCACTGTATATAGATGGATGGATGATAGATAGATAGATAGATAGATAGATAGATAGATAGATAGATAGATAGATAGATAGATAGATAGATGTGAAAAAGTATTTACCCCTTCCCGATTTCTTATATTTTTGCATATTTTTCACACTTACATATTTCAGATCATAAACAAATATTAATATTAGACATACAAGCCAATGAAAAATGTAGTTTTTAAATGAAGATTTCATTTATAAAGGAAAAAAAAAATCTATCCAAACCTACCTGGCTCTATGTGAAAAAAAGTAATTGCCCCCTCTTATGGCTCTGGCCGTTATTTTGTGGTTTTTGTTTTGTTTTTTTCTGTGTTCTGTTTGTTTGTTTTCTGCTGCAGTGAGTCATTATCTTCAGAGAGGATCGTCGCCAGTGCAGCACGCCACAGCTGAGTGAAAGTCACTGGGGATTGGCTGAAACTGGTGCCAACGCCAGTTTAAAACCTCCAGCTTGACCGGATGACAGTTGGCAGCCTGACAGCAGCCTGTGTATATAAACTGTAAGACCACACCCTTGTACATATTCACAGAGCAGAAGGGGTGAGCTGCCTTTTTCTTTGTATCTGTTTTTCTCCTGTTTTTTGTTAGTGTAGGAAGTCAGGTGTAGGATTATCTTTTTGTTCTTTTTGGTTTCACATAGGATAGGTAGCACTAATTTGGATAAAGATAGGTTTAGTTTTGTTAATTATTTTGGCCTTGGTTCACACCGGAGTCACGCTTACTGGCCTGTAAAAACTCACATGTAAATAAAGCACACTGAACTCGTTATTAATTTCCGACTTTGTTTTTTTGGGGGGGACTGGGACCGGGCTTTCCCCATTCTGTTTATGGTGTGCTCCTTTTCCCCTAGACAGGGGCGTAACACCGACTAAACCTAATAACTGGTTGCTCCACTGTTGGCAGCAACAACTTCAGTCAAACGTTTGTGATAACTGGTGATGAGTCTTCCCCACCACTGTTTAGGAATTTTGGTCCACTCAGTTGTTTTAATTTAGCCACACTGGAGGACTTGAATTCATGAACTGATGGGCAGACATTCTCCTTCACGATTTTCTAGTAGAGAGAGACGAATTCCTGATTCCACCAATTACAGCTAGTCATCCAGGTCCTGAAATAACAAAGTAACCCCAGACCATCACACTACCACCACCATGTTTGACTGTTGCTATGATGATGCTATGATGTTATGATGTTATGATAGGAAATGCTGTGTTAATTTTACACCAGATGTAATGGGACACATGTCTTCCAAAAAGATTTGTCCTTTGGGCATGGATTGAGTGGAGCTGCTCAGTGGAAGGATCCCGTTGTTGAGTAACTTCCTGTGGTAACGTATGGTCACTTCCTGTGTTGCTGGATGTCATGTAGTTGCTCTCCGATTGGCCCGCCTTAATCTCCTGAGGATTATTGCCTTTAATTTATTTTAATCCCTTTTTTTCCATCTACTGTCACCTCTCTCTTCTGTTTATCAAGCCTCTTGCACCTGTGTGCGCACTCATCGTCATCTAATCACCCTCTTTAGCCTTCTGCTCACCTTTCATCGGTGTTCTTCTTCTTTTAGATTTGATTGGCGGTTGGCAACCAGCTTACAGGTGCATTACCACCATGTACTTCACTCTATGTCATCACTCTATATGGTCAGAAGCTGTAGTCCTTCTATCATCATTGCTGTGTCCAATCAAACCTCAACTCTATCTTCAGACATCACTCTTCTTCGTCTCCTCGTACTTTCTTTCATTTGTGTTTGTGTTAGCTTCGGGTTAGCCACTAGCTATGGCTACTAGCTCTCCTTCCCCTTCTCCTTTGGTGTGCTCTCTCTGTCAGATGTTTAGCTACACCTCTGCCTCTTTTAGTTATAAAAGTAAATGTAATAAATGTTGTCTTTTTGAGGTGCCCGAGGCGAGGTTGTCTGATTTGGAATCGCGACTCCGCTGCATTGAAACACCATCAGTGCCAGTTAATAATGACGGATTCCCCTTAGCTGCAGCGGAGCTCCCTAGCATAGGGCCTGCTAGCCGTCCCCTGGCTTCCACCTCTCCTGAGCAGCCAGAAGAGAATGGGTGGGTGACGGTGAGAAGGAAGCATAGTCGCAAGACCCTGGTTCACCACCAACCTGTTCATGTTTCTAATTGCTTTTCCCCACTCAGTGACACACCCGCCGAGGAAAAAACTCTGATCATTGGCGACTCTGTAGTCAGAAACATGAACCTAGAGACTCCAGCATCCATCCATCCATCCATCCATCCATCCATCAATCCATCTTCTACCACTTTTCCGGAGGTCTGGGTCGCGGAGGCAGCAGTTCAAGCAGAGAAGCCCAGACTTCCCTCTCCCCAGCCACCTACTCCAGCTCTTCAGAGAGGATACCAAGGCGTTCCCAGACCAGCTGGGAGACATATGTCTCTCCACCGAGTCCTGGATCTGCCCGTGGGTCTCCTCCCAGAGGGATGTGCCCAAAACACCTCAAGTGGGAGGCGTTCAGGAGGCATCCTGATCAGATGCCCATACTACCTCCAAATGCATTCCTGGGGCCAGAGCAGGCGACATTGAGTCAAATTTGAAAATGCTGGCTAAAAGTAAATGTAAATACTCAACAATTGTTATCCACGCCGGCATTAATGACATCCGACTCCGGCAGTCGGAAGTCACAAAACTTAATGTAGAATCGGTGTGTGACTTTGCCAAAACGATGTCTGCCTCTGTAGTATTCTCTGGGCCTCTCCCCAATCTGACCAGTGATGACATGTTTAGCCGCTTGTCATCCTTCAACCGCTGTCTGTCTGTGTGGTGTCCTGCAAATGACGTGGGCTACACAGACAATTGGAACTCATTTTGGGAAAAACCTTGTCTTATTAGACGAGACAGTGTCCATCCCACTTTGGATGGTGCGTCTCTTTTATCTAACAATCTGGCATAATTTTTATCCAAATTTCCAAAACCTTGACAACTCAGAGTTGGGACCAGGAAGCAGAGTCGCAGTCATACACACCTCTCTGCAGCTCCTCTTCATCCGCCACACCTCAACTTAGCCCCTGTCTTCCCCATCAGAGAATCATTGTCTGCTCCCTCCAAAGTAAATAAAAATATAATGTATAAGTATCCCAAAGTGATTAAACAAAAAGTTGGTAAAACTTAAACATGAAGCCTATAAATTTAATAACTTGGCCTCTGTTCCTCCTCATAATTTAAAAATTAAATGTGGTTTGTTAAATATTAGGTCTCTAACTCCCAAGTCTCTGCTAGTCCATGATCTGTTAATTGATCATCAAATTGATTTAATATCCCTTATAGAGACTTGGTTAGGGCAAGTGGATTATGTTGGTTTGAATGAATCAACTCCCTCTGGTTATTTAAACTCAAAATCCCATAAGTTTTGGTCATGGAGGAGGAGTAGAGACAATTTACCGTTCTAAATTACTAGTTAATGTAAAGCAAAAAACATGTTTTAATTCCTTTGAGGGCCTGGTCCTCAGTATTGGGCATTTTAGCAATTGTAGGCTAAACCCAATTTTATTTGCCATAGTTTATCATCCTCCCTCAGCCTACTCAGAGTTTTTATCTGAATTTGCCGAATTCTTAGCTGATTTAGTGCTGAAATCAGATAGAAAATTTATAGTAGGGGACTTTACATGTAGCTGTAGATCATGATTGCCTTAATTTGGCATTTAATTCAATATTAGACTCGATGGGGTTTCTCAGAAAGTAGGAAATTGTACCCATTATCTCCACCACACACTGGACCTTTTTCTGACAAATGGCATAGAAAAAGAAAATTTGGTAGTGTCTCCTCATAACCCTGTACTGTCAGACCATTGTCTGTTAACCTTTGATTTTACTATTTCTGACTATTTGGCTCTTCAAGAAAAATATTACGATAGTAGATGCCTCTCAGATGATGCTGTTACCGAATTTATGCAGATTGCTTCCTCTATGCCGTGTGTTAACACAACGGAGATAAGCTATTGAGAGCTTGCTCCTTCTGTAATTGATAGCATGGTAGATAGTGTTACAGCTTCTCTGCACCAGAGTCTAGACATGGTGGCCCCCTTAAAAAAGAAAAAGTCTAATCAGAGATTTCTAACTCCTTGGTTCAACACAGAAACTCGTAGCTTAAAACAGAAGACTTGTCAATTAGAAAGAAAATGGCGCTCCACTAAATTAGATGAAATCTATTTAGCTTGGAGAAATCATTTCTTAATTTATAAAAAAATCTCTTAGAAAAGCTAGAACAAGTTATTATTCTGCATTAATAGAAGAGAACAAGAATAATCCCAGGTTTCTTTTCAGCACTGTAGCCAAGCTGACAAAGAGTCAGGACTCTGTCAATCCTAGGATTCCCTTAGAGCTTACTAGTCAGGACTTTATGAACTTTTTCAATAATAAAATTTCATCTATCAGAAATAAAATAAGTAAGATTCTTCCCACCGTTAACTTAAATACAGTAACTACTACAACTCCTTCAATTGATATCTGTTTGGATGAGTTTACTCCAATTGACCTTTTAGAATTAGATCAAATAATTTCCTCATCCAAGCCTTCAACTTGTCTTTTAGACCCTATTCCTACCAGGTTATTTAAAGAAGTCTTCCCATTTATTGGTAGCCCTATTCTTCAAATAATCAATTCTTCATTAACTTTAGGCCATGTACCTCAGGCTTTTAAAACTGCTGTAATTAAACCCTTACTCAAAAAGCCAACGCTGGATCCAGGTGTTTTAGCTAACTATAGACCAAGTTATAATCTGGCTTTCATTTCAAAAATCTTAGAAAGAGTTGCTGCTATGCAATTATTTGACCACTTGCAGGGAAATGGTTTATTTGAAGAGTTTCAATCTGGGTTTAGAATCCATCAAAGTACTGAAACAGCCTTAGTGAAGATCACTAATGACCTCTTTATCGCATCTGATAATAGACTTGTTTCTGTACTTGTCCTTTCAGACCTTAGTGTAGCTTTTGATACTATTGATCATAATATTCTACTTGATAGATTAGAACACTATGTTGGACTTAATGGAACTTTGTTGCAGTGGTTTAGATCTTATTTATCTGATAGGTTCCAGTTTGTTCATGTCAATAATGAGTTTTCTTCAAACTCAAAGCTCAGTCATGGAGTTCCACAGGGATCTGTGTTAGGCCCTACTCTTTTTAGTTTATATATGCTTCCGTTAGGCAACATTATTAGAAAGCACTGTATACATTTTCATTGTTATGCAGATGACACACAATTATACCTGTCAATGAAGCCAGATGATAGTAAACAATTAGCCAAGTTAGAGGCCGATCTTAAGGAAATCAAAGCTTGGATGACTTGTAATTTCCTGCTATTAAATTCAGATAAGACTGAAGTCATTCGAGTTGGTCCAAAAAAACCGTAGAAATACCTTTCCAAATCAAACTCTTAGCTTGGATGCGGTTACTCTTTCTCTGAATAGTTCTGTGAGGAGCCTTGGAGTTACTTCTGATCAAGATCCGTTTTTCAATTCACATATTAAATTTGTTTCTAAGACTGCCCTCTATCATTTGCGTAATATTGCCAAGATTAGGAGCATCTTGTCTCAGAGTGATGCTGAGAAACTAATCTACACTTTTGTTAGCTCTAGATTAGACTATTGTAATTCTTTATTATCAGGTTGTCCTAAAAAATCTTTTAAAAGTCTTCAGCTGATCCAAAATGCTGCAGCAAGAGTTTTAACAGGGACTAGAACGAGAGCTCATATCCCTCCGGTTCTGGCCTCCCTTCATTGGCTTCCCATAGAGTTTAGAATTAAGTTTAAAATCCTTCTTCTCATTTTCAAAGCTCTAAATAATCAGGCCCCTTTTCTTTTTAAAAGACTTGATACTACCCTATTATCCTAACAGAACACTACGCTCCAAAAATGCAGGATTACTTGTAATACCTAGAATCTCCAAAAGCACAATGGGAGGCAGAGCCTTCAGTTATCAAGCTCCTCTCCTGTGGAACCAGCTGCCAATCTGGATTCGGGAGTCAGACCCGATATCTGTTTTTAAGAATAGGGTTAAAACCTTCCTTTTTGATATAGCCTATAGTTAGGGAGGGATCATGTGTCTCTGAACCCTCCATTAGTTATGCTGCTATTAGGTTTAGACAGCCAGGGGACCTGCAATAATGCACTGGGCTTCATTCCTTTCTTCACTCTCAATGAAATATTTTTGCTGGTCATTAACACCTGTTTGTTCTCTCCCATAGATTAAGTCCCCGTCGTGCTGTTTGCTCTCGACATGTCTGTTCTTTTCATCTTCTCTATCCCCTCACCCCCCAGCCAGTCGCAGCAGATGACTGCCCCTCCCTGAGCCTGGTTCTGCTGGGGGTTTTTTCCTGTTAAAAGGGAGTTTTTCCTCTCCACCGTCGCCAAGTGCTGCTCACAGGGGATCACCTGATTGCTGGGGTCTTTCTGCAATTGTGGGGGTTTCCCCTACAGTTGAAAGTGCTATGAGATGACTGTTGTTGTGAAATGGCGCTATATAAATAAAGCTGAATTGAATTGAATTTGTCTCATCCGCCTGTAGAATATTTTCCCAAAAGTCTGTTTTGGCAAATGTGAGATGATTCTTTGTGTTCTTTTTGGTCAGCAGTGGTTTTGGCAATTGGAACTCTTCCATGGATGTATGTCATTTGTGCCCAGTCTCATTCTTATTGCTGAATCATGGACCAGTGTCCAAACGGAGGAAGGTGAGGCTTGCAGTTCTTTAGATGTTCTTCAGGGTTTTTGGTTCCCATCTGTTCTAGAATTTCTTTAGATCGTGGCATGATGTGCTGCTTTTTTGAGATCTCCTAGCCTGCTTCAATTTGTCAGACAGGTTCTATTTAAGTGATTTCTTCATTCATCAGGTCTGGCAGTAATCAAGCCTGGAAGTGGCTAGAGAAACTGAACTCAGCTTTCTCAAAAATGTGGTTAATCACAATAAATTCACAATGGAAAAAGGGGGCAAAAGGGGGCAATCACTTTTTGAAATAGGTCCAGGTAGGTTTGGATAGTTTGATAACTTAATAAATTGTTATGACCCACTTTCTGGACCAAGGCTAGAACTGCCTTTCTCCAAGCCTGGGAACACCAAGTCCACCCCACCCTCATGTCAAGGTGGACCAATTCACTGTTACCCTTACCCACTGGCAAGGGAGACTAACACTTACATGGTCTCTTTCACACTTAGCAGGCAGACCTACACCTACATCCCAGGCTGGATTTGAACCCAGGAAACCATAATCTAAATCCTCCCACTCCTTCCACTGATCCAAAGAGGAATTTCTCCCTAGCACCTTGGCCAGGAGTGGAGGTCTACCCTGACAAAGTCATGAACTGCACCACTGACTAATTCCCCATGGAGGGGTGCGTAACAAAATTAAATCATTATTTAATAACAAGAGCACTCTGAGGTGAGTACAGTATCCACCACCCTTTCACTGAAGGAGTGCAGTTTTCAACGTTTTTTTTCCAAGTGTGACGAATATTTAAAAATATAAGAAATCAGGAAGGGGGCACATAATTTTTCACAGCACTGTAGATGGGTAGGTAGGGTGAAAGACAGACAGATATGACTGTAAAGTTAACACTGATTAAATGCAACTGAACCATGTGATTTGTATTACCATTTACATGTTAACATGTCAGAAAAAAATCAAAACATTTAAGAATTTGTCAAAACATCGTTGGTGTCTTGAACATATAGCTCACAAAGTCACAAGCAAATTAAAGCTATGAGGCTTACACTTCTACTAAATTATGCAAATAATTTGATTCCTTGTAGTGTGTTCTTCCACGGCTTTTTGTGTTATATATGAATCCATATTTAGTGTAGAGGCCTCATACTGAACACAGAGATGATGTCCCTGCACATCAGGGACTGTCTTCCCCACTCCTTCAACCCCCATCAGTTCACCTACAGGGAAAACCTGTCTATAGAAGATGCCATCACTACCACTCTCCACAGAGCACTGAGCCACCTGGAGAACCAAAGGAGCTACGTGAGGATGCTCGTTATATACTACAGCTGAGCTTTCAACACCATCATCCCGGACATCCTGATCAACAAACTGCACCTCCTCCAGATTCCCCCCCCCCCACCTGCTCCTGGGTAAAGAACATTCTCACCAAACGCCCACAAACAGTAAGACTTGACCCCCACCACTCCTCCACACTGTCTTTCAGTACTGGCTCCCCCCAAGGCTGCATGCTAAGCCCCCTACTGTACTCCCTGTACACCTTTGACTGTACTCCAATCCATTCAACCACCATCATCGTGAAATACGTGGGCAACACCACCTTGGTTGGGCTCATCACTGACAACGATGAATAGGCATAGAGGGTGGAGGTAGAGAATCCATCAGGTGGTCTTCCTGGGTACCAAAGCCACCCAAGCAACTGAGAAGGCTCAGGTGGTCTCCCCACATCTCTGGGCCAGCGGGTTGCAGAATGTCACACACTTCCTCCTAGGAATTGCAGCCGGAACCAGTGCTCACCACTGACCCCCGGACACAGATGAAGGACACCTGAAGAGGAAGATGGTGGACGAGGAACCCTGATGGAACCGGATGAAAGCAAAGGACCCACAGCAACCTTGAGCATCCACGTAGCACCCTCGATGGCCCCGGACTGAGGCATCGTGGCACCCTCAGAGGACTCAGTCTGAGGCATAGCTGCACCCTCGGTGGCCACAGACTGAGGCGTAGCTGGGACTTAGGTGTAGCAGCACCCTTGCGGCCCGGGACTGAGGCATAGCAGCACCCACGATGGCCTCCGGGATGGAGCATAAGACCCACAGCGGGCACACACTGGAGCACCGCACCCATGTGGGATTCAAGCTGGGGTACCGCACCTACAGAGACCCAGACTGAGGAGGTATTGCACCCTCGGAGATCCCGGGCTGGGACGGCTTCTCCTTGACGACCTCGGCCGGAGGAGCTTGACCCACAAAGACCTCAGACGGCAGACCGGAACCCACAGAGACCTCTGGTGTAGCTAGATGATTCTCGGTGACCCTGAGAGAAGACTCAAATGAAAGAGGGAGAGAAGCAGGGTCAGGGTCACCGGCGGCAGTGGAACCTCGTGAGGCGAGCTCAGATGCTGCCAACGACAGCACCCAGCTCTCCCCACCAAGAGCCAGACAAGATTTCTCCAATACTGAAACAATGAAAACAAAGGAGAGAACTTGCCTGAGCTCAAGTTCCACCACCATCCAGGACTCCATCAATCTGGATGGCGATGTCTCTGGCCCGGCCCCCTGGAGGTCCAACTCGGACTCTGCTGTGGGGCCCCCAATAGCAGGAGTGATGGTCTCTGCAGTCTCGGAACCCCCTGGCGATGTGACCCATGCAGGTGGCTCGCCCGGCGTGGTGACAGGAGATCCGCTTCCTGCTGGAGCTGAATTCTGCACGGGTGAAGCCCAGGGATGATTTTTTGTCGGCTCAGGCTCCGGACTGCAGACAGCCCTTCTCCTCTGTCCGTACCGTGGCTGCGGGGCTAGAACCAGGTTCTCCAGCACCGCAGGCTCCTCCTCCTTAAGGCGGCTTGATCCTGGAACCGGCGGACACTCGGGGGGGTTATTGGATGAGACACAGAGAAAGCAGGTAACATTTTTGTTGCTGCAGCAGGTGGTGAGGACTCAGTGGACTGCACTAACTGAGCCTCATCCCTGGGAATCAGGCAAGGTAATTCATAAGATTGTGATATAGAGTGAAAAAGCATTTGCCTGTTTTCCTGGAGCATGGTGGTTCCTGCTGCAGCAAACCCAGTCTCTTTCCTTTCCGTGGAGGTTGTGGGCCCCTCTGGAGGACAAGGAGGAGCCGCCCCTGCAGACACAATGACAGGTGGAGCCGAGGGAGAAACAGCTGAGCTCTCAGTAGCAAGCGAAGGCACCATGGAGGAGGGGGAAACAGCTGCGACAACCCTGGGATAGGGCGCTGGTGAAGCAGCCGGTGAGGTGGCCCAAAAGGCTGAAGCTGCTGTTATTCCTCTCTGACTTGGCAAAAAGAGTTCTGCTGGCTGAGAGATGGAGGAGCTCTTCCGACAGTCCGTGGCTGGGTAATGGCAGGGAAGTTGCGGCGACTGGACCTGGTAACTCTCCTCCATCCTCTTCGGTATAGCCGTGACTCGGGGAGGAGTAGAGTTCTGCACCAAGAGACGGCATCTTCAGGCCGGTGACGATCCAGTCGCCATCCACGGAAATCGTTGTTGGAGAGCAGAGACGGTGGCCAGCAGCTCGGTGAACTCATGATAATTTCCTAAACCGGGATGCGCTTCCACAATCCTAATTGCTGCTACCACTCTCTCCAGAGCCTTCTTCAGGCCGCGGAAGGTGAGAGCTTCAGCAACATGGCCCCGGATAAATTCAGCTGCCCACTGCTCATCCATAATGGGACCCCCAGCTGCCTTCCTCCTTCGGCACGCTGGGAACATGCTGATGGCCACTCAGTCCAGCCACGAAAAAGGTGAGTGAAAAAAAAGGGAAAAGCAGGAAAAAGAAAACAAAAGGTAAACCCACTGCCGATGGCACCTACGGGCTGCGACCTACTGTCATAATTGGCCCTTTTGAGCCAGAAATAAGGCACTACTGCCCTGCAGTGAGTTTGCTCATTTATTAAATAATGAAGAACATAAAACCTTGCCACAAGGGTGGAATTACAAAAAACTGAATACGAGACCATGAGGGGTGATAACAGAAATATACAAATACTGAAAAAACCATGAAAGGTAACTTACATGAAACGGACGAGGAAAAACCTTAAGCAGAGGAGAGATTGAGATCAGGGATGAGGATCTCAGTCAGCACATGGCGAGGTCGCAGCGAGGAATAACCCTCGCCAGCGACCTTAAATAATACTAGAGCAGAAACAAAAGTGACAAACAGGTGTGGAGGCACGAGTGAAAACGTAATGAGTGACATAAAACAGCTGTGACAGGAGGAAGTCCTGTCACGGTGCTGTCAAAATAAAAGCACAAACAATGATGACAGAAAATCAGGACTAACTACATAAACAGAAAAAGGATAATAACCATAAGACCCGAGCACGGTACAGACCCACGCTCGGCCTCATGACACCTATGGGTTATTTATTCATTCGTTCATCTTCTTCCGCTTAATCCTTTTCGGGTCGCGGGGGGGCTGGAGCCTATCTCAGCATCTTTGGTTGAGAGGCAGGGTCCACCCTGGACAGATCACCAGTCCATCGCAGGGCCAACACAGAGAGACAGACAACCATTCACTCTCACAGTCACACCTAAGGACAATTTAGAATCCCCACTTTGATGCCAATTAACCTAACTTGCATGTTTTTGGCCTGTGGGAGGAAACCGGAGAAATCCCGGAGTAAACCCACGCAGACACGGGGAGATTATTTTTCTTTTACCTTTACCTCAGTCGTATGGTTAATCATGTGTTCTGTAACTGTTTTTTTTTTTCAATTTCTCTCCTCTTATTTCAATTCCTCTCTTACTTTACTGTGCAGTAGCCTGGTGGAGCACCCACAATTTTGTTGTGCTGTACTACTGTACAATGACAGTAAAGCCTATTCTATTCTATTCTATTCTATTCTATTCTATTCTGTGTTCCAGTGATGGACTATAAATGTTTGTCCACGCTGCAACAATCAAACAGCAAAGCTGGAGTGTCAGCTAGAGCTTATATGAGGTGAAAAATCTTTTCTGCTGTACTGCTCTCAGTTCCTGTTAGTCTGAATCTGTGTGTGTGTGTGTGTGTGTGTGTGTGTGTGTGTGTGTGTGTGCGTGCGCACGTGCTGTAATCGTGTTTCGTGACGTGGAATGATCGGAGCTGTTGGCCACAAGTCATTTAAACAAACACTAAATATTACTCTGTTATTATACGACAGCCGACAACTTCATGTGGAAAATTATCTTTTCAACTGAAAAACATCATATGTGTAACTCGTGGCAAAATTTGGTGCAAAGTACAAGATAATTTCTCTCTTGCCATTCATTTCAATGGAGATTTTTTTTTTTTTTTATTTAAAGTCCCATATGTGGAAGAAGAGGGGTCATGATTTAGGCTCTCTATACAGTAAGAACATGAGATGAGCCCATCTGCAGATATGGATACACATGGTGTCTTCAGATAAACAGACTGGATTTAAAGAACATAAATAACAGTTTAACCACTTGTGAGTGTGAAAATGCTCAGCAGACTTCTATCAGCTCATGTGCACAAACTGCATCTTTGGTTAACTGAAGGGCCCTGTGTGTGTGTGTGTGTGTGTGTGTGTGTGTGTGTGTGTGTGTGTGTGTGTGTGTGTGTGTGTGTGTGTGTGTACAGCAGGGAAAATAAATATTGAACATATCAACATTTACATTTTTCTTATTAAACACATTTCTGATGGAGCCATCAACCTGGATTTCCCCCAGATATCAGTAACAACCCAAGTAATCCATACATACAAAGAAATCAAGGCAACTGTGTTCACACAACAAGTTATATTTAACAAAGTGGAATGACATAGGGAATAAGTCCTGAACACATGAAGAAAAAGAGGTGTAAAAACACATAGAAAGCCAAGAAACCAGCTGACATCCATCAGAATTTAGGAGGCCATCCCATTCCCCATCAATGCAAATTAATTTCAGCTGGTTCAGTCCTGACTGATGGCCTTTAAAAACATCTGTGAATATCAGATTGTCACACCACAAAGAACTCATGATGGGTAGAAGCAAAGAGCTCTCTCTAGACCTTCACAACCTTATTGTTGCAAAACATAATGATAGCATTGGTTACAGGTGCATTTCTAAACTACTGAATGTTCCAGTGAGCACTGTTGGAGCCATCACTCTGAAGTGGAAAGAACATCATTTTACCATAAACCGCCCGCAACAAGGAGCTCCTTGCAAGATTTCTGACAAAGGAGAATTATCAGAAGAGTTATCCAAGAGCCAAAGACCACTGGTGGACAGCTCCAGAAAGACCTGGATTTAGCAGGTACTGCTGTTTCAAAGAAAACAATGAGTAATGCAATAACCCGACATGGGCTCTATGCCCTCTCACCTCACAAGACTTCATTGCTGAAGAAAAAGCATGCTGAAGCTTGTTTAAAGTTTGCTGAAAAACATTTGGGCAAGCCAGTAAAATACTGGGAGAATATAGTCTGGTCAGATGATGCCATAACACACAGCATGTTTGGAGGGATGGTACTGCACATTCTATCATGGTGTGGGGGTGTTTTTCACCACATGGTACAGGAAGACTTCAAATAATATAAGTTAAGCTGAAGGGACAAATGTACAGAGACATCCAAGATAAGAACCTGTTGCCATCTGCCAAGATGCTGAAGATGAAACGAGGGTGAAAGTTTCATCAAGACAATGATCCCAAACACACAGCCAAGGAAACTCTCAACTGGCTCCAGAGAAGGAAAATAAAGCAGCTAGAATGGCCCAGTCACCGGACCTGAATCCAATTGAAAATCTATGGAAGGAACTGAAGATCAGAGTTCATAGAAGACACCCACAGAACCTTCAAGATTTGAAGACAGTTTGTGTCATTATCACCCAGGCAGAGGTGGAATGAAGACCTAGTTGCTGGAGCTGTGAGTCTGCAAAGTTTAATTTAAACACAAAAGTCCAAATAAGGCAACAACAGAAATTACAGGCAGGCAGGAATAACCGGAGGAAAAGGTGTGTGGAAACGCCAGCACAGACGTGGGACTCACGTCTGGTGATAAGGAGAATAGCGTAGGACACACGTCAACATACAAATTGACAATGTTGAAGGACGCCGAGCCGAACTGTGGGGCGGCGTCCCTTAAATAGGACAAAGGAAAAACAGACAAATGATAACAGGTTTGGAAAACGGGAGTGAGGACAATAATTAGAAAATTAAACACCTTTGACAAACCGCAAAACTAGCAAGCAGCATATGGAAGTAAACAAAGGGTGCTGTCAAAGTAAAAGCATGGACCAAAGTAATTAATAGAACCTAATCCAGAATACCAAAGTGGAAAATAACCCACCAAGGCAAGGACAAGTTAAGTACAAAACTCAAGAGGTGCAAATAATACAATAAACATACAAAAGAGGACTCAAGGCAAAGGTGAGGGTAGGCTCATGTCTAGACAGGAAGATAATATTTATAATACAAAACTGGATGGTCATGGACACATAATATTAACAAAAAAGACTAAACTAAGAAACAGGAACTCTCAAACCCGACAGAAACTAATGGCAAACTCAATTAACATAATACATCCAACATCAAGATACAATACTAAACTGAAATGGGGAAAATACAGAAAATTGTCAAATAAACTGAGAGCGTGAGCACGGTCCCTCCGCCGTGCTTTGCATCATGACAGAGCCCCCTATCCAAGGGGTGGAATCCAGACACCTCAACGTAACATCAAAGAGAAAAAGAGCCCCCCCCCGGCCAGCAAGAACAGAGAAATCACCCAACTAGGGAGTTGCGGTGGGGGAAAATAGGCCAGGTGGGTCAACAAATTTCTCGTTAAACAGGGACTCAAAACACGACAGATCAAGTGGCCTACTGAAGTCTCAGGACCACCGGGTGTGAAGATAAGGCAGTTCAGGTGGTCTGCCGGAGTCCCAAGGCCACTAGGTCACGAGCTGAAATATGTTGGGTGGCCTTCCAGAGTCCCTGAGCCACCCAAGCAAATGGCATAATCCTTCAGGTGGTCTCCCAGAATTCCACCACCAACAGATCAGAGAACATGATCTGTCGGTGACCTCCCAGCGTCCCTGAGCCAGCGCACCATAGAGCGCAATGCGCCCCTTTTAGGAGGTAGCAGCTCGAAAACGTGTTCTACGCGGGCTGCAGGGGCTGAGGTGTGGAAACCGGATGACGAAGATGGCTGACTAGCGAGGAAACTAGATGACAATGATAGTTGACCAGCAAGGAAACTAGGCGACAAAGATGGCTGACCAGCAATGGAACCAGACAACGAAGATGGCTGACCAGTGGCGGAACCAAACAAAGAAGATGGCTGATCAGCAAGGAACCCATATGAGGAGGACTGCTGACCTTCGGCGAAGCCGAACGAGGAGTAATGATGGCCATTGGCCAACCCAGACGAAGTGGATTGATGACCATCAGTGGAACCAGGCGACAAAGAAGACTGAAGCCCATTGGCAAAACTAGATGAAGTGGACCAATGACCATTGGCAAACTCAGGCAAAGGCTACTGACCAGCGGCAACCTCAGGAGAAGGCTGTTGACCAGCAACGACCTCAGGCGAAGACCACTGACCAACAGCAACCTAAGGCGACAACTGATTACCAGCAGCGACCTCAGGCAAAGACTGATGACCATTTGTGAACCCAGACGCAGTGGACTGATGACCACTGGCGAACTCAGGCAAAGGATGCTGACCAGCAGCGACTTTAGGTGAAGGCTGTTGACTGGCGATGACCTCAGGCGAAGACCACTGACCAATGGTGACCTCAGGCAATGACTGATGACCAGCGGCAACCTCAGGTGAAGATTGATGACCATCGGCGAACCCAGATACAGTTGCCTGATGACCATCGGTGGAACCAGACGACGGCTGCTGACCAGCGGTGACCTCAGGCGAAGGCTGTTGGCAAGCGGCGATCTCAGAGGCAGTGGACCGATGACCCCCAGCAAACTTAGGCAGCTCAGGCTGGGGTGTCTTGAGTCCAGCTGCCTGGGAACCCATCCCCAACACGGACACCTCAGGCGGGGAGGAAGACACAAACACCGGGTCACTGACAGTGGCAACGGTGGAGCCTGACGAGGAAAGCTCAGAAGCAGATGGCAGCTGCAATTGGTTCTCCCCATCAAGAGCAAAGCAAGATCTCTCTCATATTGACCAAACTAAGAAACAGGAACTCTAATAACCTGACAGAAACAAATGGCTAACTCAAATAACATAATACATCCAACACCAACCAGATACAATACTAAACTGAAATGGGGAAAATACAGAAAATGATCAAATAAACTGAGCACGTGAGCACGGTCCCCCAACCATATTCCGGATCATGACAGTTTGTGGGGAAGAATGAGCTAAAATCACTCCTGAGCAATCCCTGCACCTAGTTTCTCCAAACAGGAGGTGTTATTACCAACAAAGGCGTGTCTACTAAATATTAAATGAATTTCACCAAGCATGTTCAATATTTATTCCCTGTGTCATTCAACTTTATTAAATATAATTTGTTTTGCCAACACAATTGCCTTGATTTCTTTATATGTATGGATTACTTGGGTTGTTACTGATATCAGGTGAAAATGTCAGGTCAATGGCTCCATCAGAAATATGTTTAATGAGAAAAATGTTGACATGTTCAAGACTTATCCCCCCCATATATTATATAAATCTATCTATCTATCTATCTATCTATCTATCTATCTATCTATCTATCTATCTATCTATCTATCTATCTATCTATCTATCTATCCTGTATATATACACTGCTCAAAAAAATAAAAGGAACACTTTTTAATCTGAGTAAGTTTTGGAGTGTTTTGAATTCAGCCGTCTGTAGGTTTGTCATCGGCCTCCGTCGGTCTATGATGACCATGGAAGAGAATCCTAAACGTCTACTCTGCTGGAACAGCACCGCCTGTGGCTGAACAGGCCGATGCGCACCGGTGTTCTACCTTCCAGCGTTGGGCGTTGGTAGGATTCAAGCCTGGGCAGGAAGATATGGAGGACAAGATGTTACCCATGCAGCATGTCCCCCCTCTCCACGTCACTCATGAATCCAAAGGAACAGCAGGGCTGCTATAGTTTGGCACCAGTGCCGTCGCAGGAGCTGCCAGAATGATGTTGAGCACAACAGAGAACTGCCTTAGGGGCTCCGACTCCGGACTTTTCCTCAGGGTTGACTCCCGAAGCCTTTCCCGTGACCGGGTGTGCCGCAAGGCAGCGGAGGTTTGAAATCAGGGTTTACCTTCCCCTAGATGGGCTACATTCCCAAGTTGATGAGCCACCATCTACCCGAAACATCTGGTTTTAAGGCGCCAGAGATCCGCCCTCGCCCCTTCTCCTATTAGTAAAAGCAGTTCCGCCGGGCTTAGAGACTAAACCACACGGGCAGGCTAGGAGTTGGACTTAGTTGTCAGAGGCTTTTCGAGACGCACGCCATAAGGAGCATTTTATGAGCACTGGGAGCTTAAGCCCAGTGCCGCTCCTGGCTATGACAACCTTGGAACCTCTGTAGGTTGCAGGTTGATAATTTTCATTTCCATCAAAAGACGTGGCATCTTTTCATCCTTAACACATTATCCAGTCCATATCAGTGTAGATATCTAGCTTATTTTTCCCATTAAAATCTGATGTGTTTTCAAACTGTTCCTTTTATTTTTTTGAGCAGTATATATATATATATATATATACACGTGTGTGTGTGTGATCTACAGAACAGAAGTGATGTTTGATCATTTTTCAGAATAATGTAAACTGCTGCTAGGACAGTTGCCTTGCTTTTAAAACTGATAGATTACACAACATAATTTTTTTTTTTTTTTTGTAAGCTGTCTGTGTTTTTTCAACTGATTTAAGACAATTTTGCACCGCTGAATCCGAAAATGACATCCGTTTCTTTCCATCAGGTCAGGTTTTTATGCTAAGTTGTAAGTAGTTGTACAGTTGTACTGTAAATTGAATAGTAGACATTGATAAAGGTAAGTACATGTAAATTGAAAGTTACGTCATCATTGTTCAAAATTCAGAGAATTTCAAGAAATAAAAAAGAATTTTGCATCATATAAAGCGAAAATACCCCTACATGTAAACAAAAACGTAAAAAACATGTGGCCATAGTTCAAAAAGTTGACCTGATTGAGCAAAACCAATGAGATTTTTGGATTCAGCACATCAAACCTGTCCTAAATCAGCTAAAAAAAAAATTAAACAATAAATTTGGTGTTGACCAGTGTGATGAGTCCATATGTAGCAGAGATGGACAAACCAACCTTTATTTGTGTCTCCTGAACTTCATCATTCCAAAGCTCCTCTTCCTCGTCTCTGTGGATCTGCTCCCTCATCAGGTGGATGTCCTCCTTCTCTCCACAGGTGAAGCTTAGATCTTCATCCTCATCTTCTGCCTCATGTCTGGGGGGTTCTGGTGGACTCTGTTCCCTCTGCACAATTGACAGCTCTTCCTCCATCTCCACCACTTCACCATCCATCCTGCATGTTCCTCCTCTGTGGAAGAAATAGCTGAACTGGTGGCTTGGCAAAGTAACAAGTGTTGGGGTTATTAGATTACCTCTGTAGACTTCTACAGACTTACTCCAGTTAACTGAAATCTGCATCTTTGTTGTTGATTCTGGCCTTATCTCAAAAACTGGTGAGTGCAGTTATCCAGAATAATCTGGTCTCTTTAGTGCCTGTTAACTGGAGGTTGACAAACATGCCAACCAACTTGTAAAATAGTGTGAAGCACATGCAGATAATAAGAACATATTTCCTAAGGCAAACCTTTCTAGATTAGCTTTTACCGTCTTACAAACATGCTAAAGCACGGTTCCATAACTGTCACGTGTTTTGTTTCCTAAACACTACATACTACACAATGTACTGACAAAACGTCATAAAATGAATTAACCCTTTCTGCAGCACCGCACCAGCACTGTCAAAATCATTTGGTGCCAGTTATAAAGCGCCACATGCTGAATTTAACAGCAACATTTTTGCCACATATACAGTGGATATAAAAAGTCTACACACCCCTGTTCAAATTCCAGGTTTTTGTGATATAAAAAAAATGAGACCAAGATAAATCATTTCAAAACTTTTTCCACCATTAATGTGACCTATAACCTGTACAACCCAACTGAAAAACAAACTGAAATCTTTTAAGGGGAAAAATAAAAAAAAGCTTACAATAATCTGTTTGCATAAATATACACACCCTTAAACTAATACTTTGTTGCTGTCATGAGCTGAGCTGGTGGTTCCCAAGCTCAGGCTTCATGACGGTTTCCTGCTCCATATTATGTGTTTTATGCTACCCTTGGCTTTCCATATATTCTTCTGTGCCTCCTGCCTCTGGTAGCCACCACCCCCCTCCTGTCATTTTCTGACAGGTGATTCCAATCTGTCATTGTCTGTTCCTCTCCCTGCTCAGGTTCACCCATTCATGTCTACACACAATCATTCACACCTGCTCTCACACACACTCCCCCAGGCACATCGGCAATCACTTCAGTCATTATGTTTGGTATTGTTTAAGCTGTGCTTGCACTCCTGTGATTGTCAGTGCATTGTATTGTCATCTGCCTGCACGCAGTAAGTCGTTCTGTCAGCCTACCCCTTGTTTGTGGACTTTTTCCTCTGGGCCGTGTTTGCTGTTGTTTCCTCAGAGCTTTGCTCCAGCACATCCATGTAAGTCCTCCTCCCTGATTTACATTTCTTGTTTTTCCCCAGCAGCCAGTGTTACCCTGGGGCTGATGTGAACTGTTATTCGCTAGTCCAAAACTTGACTGTACTGAACTTTATTCACCTGCTGTGCAGCCTACCTCATGGAATCCTATGTTGGACATTCGTTGTATGATTGACTCCATATTGATTAAAACACTCTCTTCACCTGCAAGTGGGCTTGTCGTCTCCATTTGTGCGTGTGTAAAGCGCACGCTCATGACAATTGCAGCACCTTTGTCTTTTATTACAGCACTCAGTCTTTTTGGGTAGGAGTCTTATCAGCGTGGCACATCTTGATGTGGCAATATCTGCCCACTCTTCTTTGCAAAAATGCTCCAAATCTGTCAGATTGTGAGGGCATCTCCTGTGCACAGCCCTCTTCAGATCACCCCACATATGTTCGATCGGATTCATGTCTGGAATCTGGCTGGGCCATTCCAAAACCTTAATCTTCTGGTGAAGCCATTCTTTTGTTGATTTGGATGTGTGCTTTGGGTCATTGTCGTGCTGAAAGATGAAGTTCCTCTTCATCTTCAGCGTTCTAGCAGAAGCCTGAAGGTTTTGTGGCAACACTGACTGGTATTTGGAACTGTTCATAATTCCCTCCACCTCGACTAAGGCCCCAGTTCCCGCTGAAGAAAGACAGCCCCAAAGCATGATGCTGCCACCACCATGCTTCACTGTAGGTATGATGTTTTTTTGCTGATGAGCAGTGTTGTGTTTGCACCAAATATACCTTTTGGAATTATGGCCAAAAAGTTCAACCTTGGTTTCATCGGACCATAACACATTTTCCCACATGCGATTGGGAGATTTCAAATGTGTTTTTGCAAAATGTAGCTGGCCTTGGATGCTTGTCTTCATAAGACAAGGCTTCCGTCTTGCCACCCTAGATGGGAGATTGTTGTCACATGTACTAAACAGCCAGTACTTTCCAGAAATTCCTGCAGCTCCTTCAATGTTGCTGTCGGCCTCTTGGCAGCCTCCCTGACCAGTTTTCTTCTCATCTTTTCATCAATTTTGGAGGGATGTCCAGTTCTTGGTCATGTCACTGTTGTGCCATATTTTCTCCACTTGATGATGACTGTCTTCACTGTGTTCCATGGGATATTTAATGCCCTGGAAATTCTTTTGTACCCTTCTCCTGACTGATACATTTGAACAATGAGATCCCTCTGATGCTTTGGAAGCTCTCTGCGGACCATGGCTTGTGCTGGAAGATATGACTATAAAAATGTCAGGAAAAGCCTACTAGAACAGCTGAACTTTATTTGGGGTTAATCAGAGGCACTTTAACATTTCCCATTAACATGAGTTCGAATGTGAAAATGTGTTAATTCTGAACACAGCCACATCCCCAGTTATAACAAGGTTTGCATATTTATGCAACCAGGTTATTGTAAGTTTTTTTTATTTTTCCCCTTAAAAGATTTCAATTTGTTTTTCAATTGGGTTGTACAGGTTATAGGTCACGTTAATGCTGGGAAAAAGTTTTGAAATTATTTATCTTGGTCTCATTTTTTAACATCACAAAAACCTGGCATTTGAACAGGGGTGTGTAGACCTTTTATATCCACAGTAGCGCTGATGAGAAGTTTACAGTCAATTTTTTTTTAGCAGATTTACAGCAATGCTTGAGGGTTTTTTTTTTTTTTTCCATGTTTAGGTTTTGGACTTGAGTTCTAGTTTTATATGTTGAGTTCTCCCTTAGTTAACTTGACTTTATTTTTAAAATACTTCTTGTTAGTCCTTGGCTATGATTTTCAGCAGGGATGCACAATAATATTGACACGTTATCAGTCTATCGGTACACCCAGCAGCCAGCCCTGGAGACAGAGGCGAGAACATAAACCAAAGCAAGGGAGCTGGTTTGGCTACTTGGCTCCACTACAGACGGCTCCAAACAGACCAACTCTGTCCAGCCTTTTTGTAGCAAATGACCAGTTCCTTGGAAACAAGATTGATGAGCTAAAACTAGATATATCAACCTGGCCAACCACACAACACAGTTGGTATGCTTTTCACAGCGAGACATTCAAGCAAGCATAGTCAGGAATTGAGGATGGGCTGACACCGAAGGAGATCTGAGATGAGCTGCTCAGTGGAGGCTAACGCACTGTTTAGTAGCACAGAGGTTATCATACGCTTGTTTAGTCTTTTTGACGATAATATTCAGCAGTCTGTTCTGAAAGAGGTACAGTGTATCCGGACAGTATTCAGTGATTCACTTTTTCCAAATTTTGTTATGTTACAGCCTTATTCCAAAATGGATTAAATTCTTATTAGAATTCAATATAAATAAATATAATAAATATATTTACAATATAAATTCTTGTTAGATCAAAATTCTACACACAATAAAAATTTTTGAAAATTTTTTAAAAATAAAAAAAAAAACTAAGAAATCACATGTACATAAGTATTCACAGCCTTTGCCATGAAGAGCGTGGATGATAAGCTCAGGTTCATTCTGTTTCCACTGATCATCTTGAGATGTTTCTACAGCTTCATTGGAGTCCACCTGTTGTGAATTCAGTTGATTGGACATGATTTGGAAAGGCACACACCTGTCTATATAAGGTCCCACAGTTGACAGTGCATGTCAGAGCACAAACCAAGCATGAAGTCTACCTTCTGTAGACCTCCGAGACAGGATTGTCTAGAGGCACAAATCTGGGGAAGGGTATAGAAAAATGTCTGCTGCTTTTAAGGTCCCAGTGAGCACAGAGGCCTCCATCATCCATAAATGGAAGAAGTTCAGAACCACCAGGAATCTTCCTAGAGCTGGCTGGCCATCTAAACTGAGTGATCGGGGGAGAAGGGCCTCCGTTAGGGAGGTGACCAAGAACCCAATGGTCATTCTCTCAGATCTCCAGTGTTCCTCTGTGGAGAGAGGACAATCTTCCAAAAGGACAACTATCTCTGCAGCAATCCACCAATCAAGGCTGTATGGTAGAGTGGCCAGATGGAAGCCACTTCTTAGTAAAAGGCACATGGCAGCCAACCTGGAGTTTGCCAAAAGGTACCTGAAGGACTCTCAGACCGTGACAAACAAAATGCTCTGGTCTGATGAGACAAAGATTGAACTCTTTAGTGTGAATGCCAGGCGTCATGTTTGGAGGAAACCAGGCACTGCTCATGACCAGGACAACACCATCCCTACAGTGAACCATGGTAGTGGCAGCATCATGCTGTGGGGATGTTTTTCAGCAGCAGGAACGGGGAAACTAGTCAGGATAAAGGGAAAGATGAATGCAGCAATGCACAGACATCTTGGATGAAAACCTGCTCCAGAACACTCTTGACCTCAAACTGGGGCGATGGTTCATCTTTCAGCAGAACAACGACCTTAAGCACACAGCCAAGACATCAAAGGAGTGGCTTCAGGACAACTCTGTGAATGTCCTTGAGTGGCCCAGCCAGAGCCCAGACTTGAATCCAATTGAACATCTCTGGAGAGATCTGAAAATGGCTGTGCTCTGACACTTCCCATCCAACCTGATGGAGCTTGAGAGGAGCTGCAAAGAGGAATGGGCCAAACTGCCCAAAGATAGGTGTGCCAAGCTTGTGGCATCATATTCAAAAAGACTTGAGGCTGTAATTGCTGCCAAAGGTGCATCAACAAAGTATTGAGCAAAGGATGTGAATACTTACGTATATGTGATTTCTGAGTTTTCTATTTTTAATAAATTTGCAAAAATATTAAAAAAAAAACTTTTTTTATGTTTTCATTATGGGGTATTATGTGTAGAATTTTGAGGAAAAGATGAATTTTATCCATTTTGGAATAAGGCTGGAACATCCCAAAATGTGGAAAAAGTGAATCTGTCATGAGCGGGGTTGAATTCTCAGCTCCGTTCCATGACTCGTGGTTGTAGTTCCCTGATTGTCGTTAATTATTTCCAGATGGCAGGTGATTAGAGCCTCTGAGCTGGGCTCCCTGTCAGTCTACAGCCATGCCCCCTCCTCTCTCTCTGCCAGGCACTCACCGGTAGTTTGCCTTCACCTCTTGTGTTTCCACACATACACTTGCATGCACACACACTTATATACAGTACATTCTCATTTACTTAAGCACACACATACATGCACTTACATGCATGCTCGCACACATAAACACACACACATTCTCACTTATCCACTCACATACCGGCTGTTGCTGCACACCTGTTTCCACTTGCCGCGCATTAGTCTATGGGGGTATATATGTGTGGCAGTGGTGGCACTTGGCTCCAAGGTTGTCATAGCCAGGAGTGGCACTAGGGGTTAAGCTCCCAGTGCTCATAAAATGCTCCTTATGGCGTGCGTCTCAAAAAGCCTCTGACAACTGAGTCCAACTCCTAGCCTGCCCGTGTGGTTTAGTCTCTAAGCCCGGCGGAACTGCTTTTACTAATAGGAGAAGGGGCGAGGGCGGATCTCTGGCGCCTTAAAACCAGATGCTTCGGCTAGATGGTGGCTCATCAACCTGGGAAGGTAGCCCATCTAGGGGAAGGTAAACCCTGATTTCAAACCTCCGCTGCCTTGCGGCACACCCGGTCATAGGAAAGGCTTCGGGAGTCAACCCTGAGGAAAAATCCAGAGTCGGAGCCCCTAAGGCAGTTCTCTGTTGTGCTCAACATCGTTCTGGCAGCTCCTGCGACAGCGCTGGTGCCAAACTATAGCAGCCCTGCTGTTCCTTTGGATTCATCAGTGACGTGGAGAGGGGGGGCATGCTGCATGGGTAACATCTTGTCCTCCATATCTTCCTGCCCAGGCTTGAATCCTACCAACGCCCAACGCTGGAAGGTAGAACACCGGTGCGCATTGGCCTGTTCAGCCACAGGCGGTGCTGTTCCAGCAGAGTAGACGTTTAGGATTCTCTTCCATGGTCATCATAGACCGGCGGAGGCCGACTATGGTGGCACTTGGTGTGTCGGCATCAGTCTACATTCAATGTCCTGGCTCACTTATTGTTGGTTTTCCTTCCTTTGGACTGTGATGGTGTCGTTGTTTCCAGAGCCTGTTCTGCTCCGACATTCATGTAGGTCGTCCTCATTGTTAATTACTGCCCTTCCTCTCTGCTCCAGTCCCGCCTGGGAGCACGTGAAGCATCCCTTCTCCAACCAACAGAGTTGTAGCCAGTCATCTCACCATTATTACTCATTTTTGGACTGTTATGTGGACATTTTTGTTGTGTTTCCTTTGTTAAGAAACATGTTTACTTCACTTGCGCTTTGGGGTCGTATCAATTCACTTGTGCGCTGCGCAATTAAGATAAGATAAGATAAGATAAGATAAGATAAGCCTTTATTAGTCCCACAACGGGGAAATTCCAGGATTGCAACAGCACAGGGATAGCAACACTCAGAGCAACAATCAGAAGGCAAGAAAAAAAAACAAGCAAGCAAGAGCAGCTAATAAACATATGTACGTATTACTATAAATATATATATATACACACACACACAGACACACAGTGCAGAGCATTGTAGCTGGATGGAATAAATATATGAATATATGAACACACAGTGCAGAGCATTGTAGCTAGATGGAATAAATATGTAAATATATAAACACCCACAGTACGGAGCATTGCAGCTAGGTGGAATAAATATGCAAGTATATAAACACACACAGTGCGGAGCAATGTAGCTAGATGGAATAATATGTAGATATATAAATATATAAACACACCCAGTGCTGAGCATTGTAGCTAGATGGAATAAATATGCAAATATATAAACACACACAGTGCAGAGCATTGTTGCTAGATGGAATGAAACAGCATAACCGTCTACTTAGTTATCCTACATGGTATGATTATGTGCCCATACATATTCTCACCCTCCATAGCGACCGGTATGTTCCTAGTTGTATG
Organism: Pholidichthys leucotaenia; assembly: GCA_020510985.1. Lineage (NCBI taxonomy): Eukaryota > Metazoa > Chordata > Actinopteri > Cichliformes > Pholidichthyidae > Pholidichthys > Pholidichthys leucotaenia. Next base: position 224,062,210 of record CM035837.1, read on the forward strand.
CCGGAGGGGACCATTGTGTAAGTCTATTGCATCTTTTGCATTCAAAAAACTATTAGTTTGTTACGTCTTTTTGCTATCTCTGCGAGCAGCCCTGCTTAGGTTGTACAGTCTGACAGCCGTTGGTAGGAAGGACCTACGAAACCTCTCGGTTGTGCACCTGGGATGATGTAGTCTGCTGCTAAATGAGCTCCTCAGTGCATTCAGTATGTCCTGCATAGGGTGGAACTCGGACTCCAGCAGAGATGACAGTTTAGCCACCGTCCTTCTCTCTCCTATCTCCTCCATCGGATCAAGGCGCTGCCCCAGGACAGAGCTAGCTTTCTTAATCAGTTTGTTCAGTCTCTTCCTATCGGCTGCAGTAATGCCACTGCCCCAGCAGACCACTCCAAAAGTGATGGCTGATGCCACCACCGTGTCATAGAATGACTTCAGCAGCGCCCCTTGTACACCAAAAGACCTGAGTCTCCTCAGCAGGAACAGCCTGCGCTGTCCCTTCTTGTAGAGTGCATCAGTATTGTGTGACCAGTCTAGTTTATTGTTCAGATGAATACCCAGGTACTTATAGGATGTCACCATCTCGATGTCTGTTCCCTGTATATTTACTGGTACTGTGAGGGGCTGCCCATGCCTGCGGCAGTCCACCACCAGCTCCTTAGTTTTCCTCGCGTTGATCTGGAGGCAGTTCCGATGGCACCAGTCCACGAAGTCCTGGATAAGCCCTCTGTACTCAGCTTCATCTCCATTGGAGATGAGGCCAACGATCGCAGAGTCATCAGAGAACTTCTGTAGATGGCAGTGTGTTGTGTTGTGTGAGAAGTCCGCAGTATAAAGAGTGAACAGGAAGGGAGCCAGCACCGTTCCCTGGGGGGCCCCCGTGCTACTGATGATCGTGTCGGACACACAGTCCCGGGTTCTCACAAACTGAGGCCGGTTCGTGAGGTAGTCCAGGATCCATGATGACAGGTGCTGGTCCACCCCTGCGCGCAGCAGCTTGTCCTTCAGGATCATCGGTTGGATGGTGTTGAAAGCACTGGAGAAGTCAAAGAACATGATCCTCACCATATTCCCGGGCTTCTCCAGGTGGGACAGAGAACGGTGAAGGAGGAAGATCACCGCATCCTCCACCCCAATGCCATGCTGGTAGGCGAACTGGAGTGGATCCATCGCTGGTTCCACCAGGGGGCGGAGGTGAGCAAGGAGCAGTCTCTCCAGGGTCTTCATCAAGTGGGACGTCAAGGCCACCGGTCTGTAGCTGTTCAGGTCTTTGGGGTGGGAAGTTTTTGGTACAGGTACCACACAAGATGTTTTCCACAGCTGTGGTACCCTCCCCAGTTTCAGGCTCATGTTGAAGATATACGTCACAATCCCACACAGCTGGTCTGCACAGGACTTGAGGAGCTTTGCGCTGATGCCGTCCGGTCCCGGCGCCTTCCTCGCCTTGATCTTCCTCAGCTCCATCCTCACCTGGGTCCTGGTCAGGGTCAGGATGGGGGGCTGTGTGTTGGGAGTGGGGGGGTGTTGGTGGAGTGGGGAGTGGGCAGCAGGACTTGATTTCTTTAGAGGCAGCAGTGGTTGTTGTGCAGTCAGGGGGGAGGGCGGTTGGTCAAATCTATTGAAAAACAGATTCAGGTTGTTCGCCCACTCCCTGCCCCCTGTGGCCTGGGGGGAGGTATTCTGGAGCCCCGAGATGGTTTTGAGGTTTCTCCAGACCCCGCTGATGTCGCTCTGTTGCAGCTTGTCCTCCATCTTCTTCCTGAAGCTGTCCTTGCCTTCTCTGATCTTTCTCCTCAGCTCCCTCTGTACGTACTTCAGCATCTCCCTGTTCCCTGACCTGAAGATCCTCTTCTTCTCTCTCAGAAGTGTTTTTATCTCAGGGTTGATCCAGGGTTTGTTGTTTGAGTGACGCCGTATGGTCTTGGTGGGAACGGATTTGTCCACACAGAAGCTGAGGTAGCCCGTGAAGGTGTGAATGAGGCCATCGATGTCCTCACCATGTGGATCGCAGAGCTGCTTCCAGGCGGTGGCTTCAAAACAGCCCTTTAGGGTGTCCATTGTCTCCTCAGACCATAACTCCACAGTGTGCATGGCCGGAGGTTGTCTGTGCACTAGGGGTTTGTACACCGGCCGGAGATGAACCAAGTTGTGATCCGATCTCCCGAGTGGGGGGAGTTGTGATGAGGTGTACGCCTCCTTAGTGTTTGCGTAGAATAAATCCAGTGTTTTATTGTCTCTAGTGTGGCATGTGACATACTGGGTGAACGTGGGTAGAATGGGAGACAGTGAAACATGGTTGAAATCGCCTGAGATGAGGAGAAGAGCATCTGGGTGTTCTGTCTGCAGCCTGCTGGTTACTGAATGGATGACGTCACGTGCTGTCCCAGCGTTCGCCGTCGGATTTGCATAAACAACAATGCAGATCACGTGTGAGTGTTCTCTCGGGAGATATGTAGGCCTCATGCTAACAGCTAGCAACTCAATGTCTTTGCTGCAGTGTCGTTGTTTAACAGTGATATGTCCCGGTCTGCACCAGTTGTTGTTAACATACATTATCACTCCACCGCCCCTAGCCTTGCCACTGTCTGGTGTTCGGTCAGCTCGTATCATGTGAAAACCCTCCAGCTCAATGTTAGCATCTGCTGCTAGTTCAGTTAGCCACGTCTCAGTAAACAAAAGGAGAGAGCACTCCCGGTATGTGCTATCATAACGGGAGATAGCCGCTAGCTCATCTAACTTTCCCAGTATCGACCGTACATTTCCCATGACAACAGATGGAAGGGAGGGTCTGTACCTTATATTTTTTGTCCTCCGCCTTACTCCAGCCCGGCAGCCGCGGCGTTTTCGCCTCAGTTCTCTCGGTATGTCGAGTTTTTCCAATGGGACCGGGTGGCGGTTGAATGCTAGCAGCTGTTCTCTGCTGTATCGTATCCTGCTATAGACAGTGGCTCCGTCCACCGGCTCAGGAGACATTTAGGACGATCTGTGTGTCCGTGATATAAGTGGGGTGAAAAAAAAAAAGACGGATCAAAAGAGAGAGGAAGGGAAAAAGACTCGGAATCGAGCCGCTGTTGCAAAAGGCAGCCGACTCGTGTGGCGCCGAGAGAAAAAAAAAAAAAAAAAAAAAAAAAAAATTATGCAGCGTACATGACAGAAGCGCTGTGAAGACTTTCCGGATGCACTGTAAATAGGTGTGAAAAATATATGTGCATTTATCAGTATTAGAAAAAAGTATTTTCAAAACACTGGCATTTGGGATATGAGCAAAAACCCCTAATATTGTGCATCAGTAGTTTTCAGTTTACAGTTGGTTTTAATTTAGGTCTGGTCGTGCTTCTCGTTGGGTTCTTCTCAAGTTTTAGTTGATTTTATGTTTTTAATTAAGTTCTGTTCCCTTGTGTCTGTTCCGCTTGTGGTTTGCCTTCCTCCCTGCTGCTACAGAGACAGCTAGAATTTTACACAAATGTCAATACAGGACTTCCTCTAAAGTATCAACTTCCAGAAGAATTCAAACTGAAACAGGCTTGAAAAAAAGCTGATCCTGAAATTCAAAATAAAAGAGATTATAGGGAAATGTTGTTGATGTGGGAGAAGAACTCACCGTGGACTCATGGTCCCTGCTGCCAGATATGATGCCCTATCCAATGGCTGGCCTGTGGCCTCCTGTGACCTGCTGTCCTGTGCCAAGAAGACTGAAGAGCTGTAAGATGCTCTGACTCTGTTTCTTACGCTGGACGTCTACAACAGAGGAAAAGCAGAGATGAAAACAGGTCATCTCCAGTCTGTTCTGGGAAGGGAATCGATGTATAAGAAGTGCGCAGATATAATAATGTACTGTGGGTATAGAAAAGAATAACCCCCTTCAAAATAATCACATGTTGTTTTATAGGCTGAAATGAGGAAAAACAACACGATTTTGGTTTCATCCAGCTGGATTTACTCAGAGCAACTTAACCACCTGAATGATGGAAGAGCGGCAGATTCACGAATTCGATTATAGATCACTTCCTTCATCTTTTTGTTTTAATTTGGACTAGTGCATGCCCGTAGAAAGTAAGTATTCCTCGCTGAAACAGGTAGGCAAATCAGGCTTTCCAGGCCCAAATGTAGTCTTTGTTGAAAAGTGGAATACAGATGTGTAGCATATATGTAGGCAATCCCATGTTAGACTTTGACAAATACAAAAGGGACTGAACGGCACTAAGATTTATTTGATTGTCAATATTAATTACAGAATTAATATTAATTACAGTTCTGTGAGGAACCTTGGAGTTATTTTTGATCAAGATCTGTTTTTTAATTCACGTACACACGTGGACAAAATTGTTGGTACCCCTCTGTTAATGAAAGAAAAACCCACAATGGTCACAGAAATAACTTGAATCTGACAAAAGTGGTAATAAATACAAATTCTATGAAAATTAACCAATGAAAATCAGACAATGCTTTTGAATTGTGGTTCAACAGAATTACTGTAAAAAACAAACTCATGAAACAGGCCTGGACAAAAATGATGGTACCCCTAGAAAAGATTGAAAATAATGTGACCATAGGGACATGTTCAACCAAGATGTGTCCTCTAATTAACATCACAGGTGTCTACAAACTTGTAATCAGTCAGTCGGCCTATTTAAAGGGTGACAAGTAGTCACTGTGCTGTTTGGTGACATGGTGTGTACCACACTAAACATGGGCCAGAGGAAGCAAAGGAGAGAGTTGTCTCAGGAGATTAGAAAGAACATTATAGACAAGCATGTTAAAGGTAAAGGCTATAAGACCATCTCCAAGCAGCTTGATGTTCCTGTGACTACAGTTGCACGTATTATTCAGAAATTTAAAATCCACGGGACTGTAGCCAACCTCCCTGGATGTAGCTGCAGGAGGAAACTTGATGAAAAATGGAGGAGACGGATAACACGAATGGTAAAAAAAGAGCCCAGAACAACCTCTAAACACATTCATGGTGAACTCCAAGGTCAAGGTACATCAGTGTCAGATCGCACCATCAGTCATTGTTTGAGCCAAAGTGGACTTCATGGGAGACAACCAAGGAGGACACCACTGTTGAAAACAAATTATAAAAAAGCCAGACTGGAATTTACCAAACTGCATGTTGACAAGCCACAGAGCTTTTGGGAGAATGTCCTATGGACAGACAAGACAAAGCTGGAACTTTTTGGCAAGGCACATCAGCTCTGTGTTCACAGACGCAAAAATGAAGCATAGCAAGAAAAGAATACTGTCCCTACTGTGAAACATGGAGGAGGTTCTGTTATGTTCTGGGGCTGCTTTGCTGCATCTGGCAAAGGGTGTCTTGAATCTGTGCAGGGTACAATGAAATCTCAAGACTATCAAGGTATTCTAGAGAGAAATGTGCTGCCCAGTGTCAGACAGCTTGGTCTCAGTCGCAGGTCATGGGTCTTGCAACAGGATAATGACCCAAAACACACAGCTAAAAACACCCAAGAATGGCTAAGAGCGAAACATTGGACTATTCTAAAGTGGCCTTCTATGAGCCCTGATCTAAATCCTATTGAACATCTGTGGAAGGAGCTGAAAAATGCTGTCTGGAGAAGGCACCCTTCAAACCTGAGACAACTGGAGCAGTTTGCTCATGAGGAGTGGGCCAATATACCTGCTGAGAGGTGCAGAAGTCTTATTGACAGTTACAGAAATCGTCTGATTGAAGTGATTGCCTCAAAAGCTGCCATCAGAGCGATGCGTCTTCAGGGGTTGCAGTGTGCTCACCTGCCTCATCACCCTCATCCCGTCGCTGACATAACGCACGGCTCAGGAGACGCACACACACAGGCTCAGAGAAGTTCAAATAGTTTATTAGCAACAGGGGTGAATGGATGTGTGTCTGCGGGATGTAAATGTATTGGTGGCGGCGTCTGCTTCGGGCACAGAGGCAGGAGACCGTACAGCCGGCAACCCTATGGGAAAGAGCACAAGGACACAGGGTGACGGGCACACACCAACACAGAAGGAGAATGAGCGAGAGAGGAGCTTACTTGCAAGGGACAGATGACTGGCACCACAAGGAAGGGACCCGGAAGACAGCCACCTGCAGGGCTCGGTGCAGCAGCGAGGAATGGCGAGGGAGAGGTGTTGTCCGCCGCCGAGGAATCCACCTGCGCACAGGGGAGCAGACTGGAAAGAAAGGAGGTAAGGGCTTCTTACCAAAAGCGTCGTGCTGAAGGAAAGGTTTGACTCACGATGATGAGTAGCAAAGTCTGACGGCTTCAGGCCGAAGCTCAGGGCGAGGCGGCTTATATTCCTCGCCGCTGATGATGTGCAGGTGTGTGTGCAGGTGGCGCCGCTGATGAGCGGCGCGGCATGACAGTCGCAGCTTCCTTCTCCACAGGGTCAGACACAGCCCAATCATCTCCCTTCCTCATCCTCACCAGTTTCATCTTGCTGGTTCGTCTCTTCGTGCTGGGTTTTGTGCTGGGTTCTCTGCTCAGCCCACCTAAGTAGCTAATTTGTGTTTTCATCTCCCTTCTCCAATTAATTACTCTCATCTCTCCTCCACAGGCTGTGTTCTCCTCTGGCGAGTGACGATTTCTCTAGTGGTGCTCCACTTTGAAATTTAGTAAAAGGTTAAATGATTTTCTGCGTTGGAGTGTTTTTTCTGGTGTTGCACCCTGCACATGAGCTGTTCATTCAGTCGACATGACAGAATGAGCCAGCCAAGACTTAAACTCAGTGGGTGCTGCAGCAGCAGAACACTTCGCAGTCCATCGCCTTGATGTTGCAGAGAGGCAGGTGGTCTTACTCACACAGCAGATGCAAACCATTACACGGCAGCTGACCACAGTCTCTGATCATTTCGCTCATATGTCTGATCCGTGTTCTTCCGCTCCTCCAATGGTCCCAGTTTCTTCAATCGTACGCCAAACTACCTCTATTCCCCCACCTGCCCCTTACGCAGGGGAGGTGGGGAAATGCAGGGATTTCTTTTGTCAGGTTCAGCTTTATCTGGGCCAGGTGGGGAGGGAGTACCCAGATGAGATCTCCAGAATTCATTTTCTTACCCTCCTGCTGCAGGGGTGGGCTCTTAGTTGGGCCCGGTACGTTCTCGGCAGCTCGGAGTGAACCCACTACACTTTTGATAAATTTGTGTCGGAATTCACCCGAACCCTTGAATGAACAGAGAGTGAAGGGAACATTATGACCCACATCCTGTCTCTTCGCCAGGGTAGCCGGTTGGTGGCCAACTATTCAGTGGAGTTTCGGGTCGAAGCGGCGGACTCTGGATGGAATGACGTTGCTTTATGCAGCGCCTTCCTCCAAGGTACATAAACTCTCACCTCCGCGATGACCTGGTGGTTTATACTGTTCCCGCCTCTCTGGATGGTCTCATTGATCAGGCAGTCAGTGTGGATAACTGGTACCGCGAGCATGCGAAGGAGAGCAACCAGGTGGTACCGATCCCTCTTCTGAGCCTATGGTGCTCGGCTGGTCTTGGCTGACTCCGGAAGAGGACCAGCGGCGGAAAAGGATTGGGGCATGCGTGTATTGTGGGTCCTTAAAACACGATCTGGATGCTTGCCACCTAAAGCCAAAAGACGCGGCCTGTCAGTTGCTGTGGGGGGTCTGACAGGCGGGACTCTTTCTCATCCACCTGGTAATCTCTCTATTTTGGCCCTAATCCAAATACCGGGGATCGAGAGGAAGGTTACGGCATTGATTGATCCAGGGGCAGAACAAAATTTCCCTTGATCAATTCCACATTTGAGCTCCCTCAGCTCGCGCAAGTATTCTCCAAACTCGATTTATGCAACAGTTATCACCTCATCCGTATTTGTGAGGGGGACGAGTGGAAGATGGCCTTTAAAACACACCTGGTGGAGTTTGAATACCTGGTTATGCCCTTTGGACTAGCCAACGCCCCTGCTGTCTTCCAGCATCTTATTAACGATGTCCTCTACAATATGGTGAATCAATTTGTATTCGTGTATTTGGACGACACTTTGATTTTTTTTTTTTTTTTCGCTCGCCAGACTAGCACCAGGTCCACGTTAGAGCTTTGTTACAGCGGCTCTTAGAGAATCAACTCTATGGCTGAAACCATAATACTAATAAACAGGACTGCAATGACAAAACTAAGACTAAGATAACAAGCCAGAACTCAGAAGATAAACATAGCAAACAGCAATAAATGGCAAACTCCATCCATCCATCCATCCATCTTCTACCGCTTCTCCGGAGGTCCGGGTTGCGGAGGCAGCAGTTCAAGCAGAGAAGCCCAGACTTTCCTCTCCCCAGCCACCTGCTCCAGCTCTTCAGAGAGGATACCAAGGCGAAGAAAGCTCATTTCAGCCGTTTGTATCCATGATCTCTTTCTTTCTGTCACGCCGTGCCGCTCATCAGCGGCGCCAGCTGCACGCACACTTGCACATCATCAGTGGCGAGGGATTTAAGCTGCCTCGCCCTGGGCTTCGGCCTGAAGCCGTCAGACTTCATTACAGATTGCTGTGAGTTCCGTCTCATCCTCAGCAAACATAGCGGTAAGACGATCTTACCTTTTTCTCTTCCAAGTCTGCTCCCCTGTGCACAGGTGGATTTCCCGGCGGCGGACTATTCCTCTCCATCGCCTATTCCTCGCTGCTGCACCGGGCTCTCCAGGTGGCTGTCTACCGGACCTCGTTCCTTGCTGTGCCAGTCATCTGCCCTTTCCAAGTAAGCTCCTCTCCAACTTGTTTATCTCCTGTGTTGGTGTGTGCCCGTCACCCTTCTCCCTGTGCTTTTCCCATAGGGTTGTCCGGCTGTACGGTCTCCTGCTTCTGTGTCCGAAGCAGACGCCGCCACCAACACATTCACATCTCGCAGACACACATTCATACACCCTTGTTGTCAATAAAGCTATTTGAGCTACTCTGAGCCTGTGTGTGTGCGTCTCCTGAGCCGTGCGTTATGTCACTTTCGGTCATTACCCAAAGCTCATTACCATAGGTAAGAGTAGGAACGTAGATTGACTGGTAAATCAACAGCTCTGCCTTAGAACTGAGCTCCCTCTTCACCACAACAAACCGGTACAACGTCCACATCACTGCAGATGCTGCTCCGATCCATCAGTCAATCTCTAACACCATTCTCCCCTCACTCGTGAATAAGACCCCAAGATACTTAAACTCCTCCACCTAGCGCAGGATCTTGTCCCCAACCCGGAGAGGGCAATTCACCTTTTTCTGGTTGAGGACCATGGACTCGGACTTGGAGGCAGTGATTCTCATCCCAGCCATTTCACACTCAGCGGCAAACCGTCCCAGCAAGACCTGTAAGTCATTGCTGGATGAAGCCAGCAGGACAACATCATCTGCAAACAACAGAGATGAGATCCTGTGGTCACCGAGCATGACACCCTCCGTTACCTGGCTGCGCCTAGAAATTCAGGTTCAGGTTCAGGTTACCAGAGACCAAATAGCTCGTAATGACAAGCGCGATACCCCATACTCCCGAAGCACCCCCCCACAAAAAACCACAAAGGACGTGGTCAAATGCCTTCTCCAAGTCCCCAAAACACATGTAAACTGGTTGGGCAAACTCCCACAAACCCTCGAGGACTCTCAAGACGGTAAAGAATTGGTCTGATGTGCCATGGCCAGGACGAAAACCACATTGCTCCTCCTGAATCCGGGGTTTGACCAACAGCCGGACTCTCCTCTCCAGTACCATGGCATAGACCTTCCCAGGGAGGGTGAGGAGTGTGATCCCTCTAAAGTTGGAGCACACCCTCCGGTCTCCTTTTTTTGAAGAGAGGAACCACCACCCCAGTTTGCCATGCCAAAGGCACTGCCCCCGACCTCCAAGCAATGCTGCAGAGGCGTGTCAACCATGACAGCCCTACAACATCCAGGGCCTTGAGGTACTCAGGGTGAATCTTGTCCACTCCCGGGGCCCGGCCACCAGAGAGATTTTTAACCACTATGTTGACCTCAGCCCCTGTGATAGGGCCCCCTGTGATTATTATTATTCACTATCATAGTTGTGTTATTCTTTTTCTGGTGTGGGGTCTGACTTTAGTTTGGTATGATTCTCTGTTGTTATTATCATGTTTCACGGCCATGTCTTTCCTGGTCCTACATTCATGTTCTATGTGTCGTGAACAAAACTCACATAGTTCTGTTTTAAACTGGTTGGGCAAACTCGAGGATTCTCGAGAGGGTAAAGAGCTGGTCCAATGTGCCAAGGCCAGGACGAAAACCACATTGCTCCTCCTGAATCCGGGGTTCGACCAACGGCTGGACTCTCCTCTCCACTACCTTGGCATAGACCTTCCCAGGGAGGCTGAGGAGTGTGAGCCCTCTAAAGTTGGAGCACACCCTCCGGTCCCCTTTTTTGAAGAGAGGAACCACCACCCCAGTTTGCCATGCCAAAGGCACTGCCCCCGACCTCCATGCAATGTTGCAGAGGCGTGTCAACCATGACAGCCCTACAGCATCCAGGGCCTTGAGGTAGTCAGGGCGAATCTCGTCCACCCCCGGGGGTCTGGCCACAAAAGAGATTTTTAACCACCTTGGCAACCTCAACCCCTGTGATAGGCGAGTCATCCCCCTCATCCACAAGTCCTGCTTCCTCTGTGGAAGGCGTATCAGTGGAATTGAGGAGATCCTCAAAGTATTCCTTCCAGCGCCCAAAGATATCACCAGTCAAAGTCAACGGCACCCCATCCGCACCATACACAGTGTGGACAGGGAGCTGCCCCCTCCTGAGCCGCCGGACAGTTTACCAGAATCTCTTTGAGGCCGACCGAAAGTCTTGTTCCATGGCCTCACCGAACTCCTCCCATACCTGAGTATTTGCTTCAGCAATTGGACTCCTTCTTCAGGTTAATGGCCCCCCCTCACCACCGGCGTCCACCACTTGGTTCGGGGATTGCCACCACAAAATGCCACACTTGGTCGCTGCTTCAGCAATAGAGGTGGAGAACATGGCCCATTAAGACTCCATGTTTCCAGACTCCCTCGGAATGTGGTTTAAGTTCTTCCGGAGGTGGGAGTTGAAGACCTCCCGGACAGGGGCCTCAGCCAGATGTTCCCAGCACACCCTCACTATACGTTTGGGTCTACCAGGTCAGAATGGCTTGCTCCCCTGCCATCGGCTCCAACTCACCACCAGGTGTTGATCAGTTGACAGCTCTGTACCTCTCTTTACCCGAGTGTCCAAGACATGCAGTCGCAGGTCTGATGACACGATAACAAATGGCAGACTCAACGAGAACATAATTAAAGACAAAACCATGAACATCAATACAGTAACTAAACTAAGCTGAGGTGGGGAAAATACAGAAAAGAACTAAAATAAACTTGAAGCATGAGCATGGTTCCCAGACCATACTCAGAATACTGAGAGCTTTAATTTGAGTTACAGATCACCTCCTTTATTAATTTATTTTAATTTAGATGACTGATCAATCAATCAGTCAAAGCTTTTTTTATGTAGCATTTTTCATACAAAAAGATGCAACACAAAGTGCTTCACACATTGAAATAAAACACAATTTACCCCCAACACACACACACACACACACACACACACACACACACACACACACACACACACACACACAGAAACTTTAATCAATGTAAAACTTATGACTTAAGGCTTATGGTTGAGCACCGATCACCTTTATTTCTTTGATTTGATTTGGATTACAGATCATTATTGGCAGCCCTCCCTGGAAGACATCTCCAGATCCTCCTGTCTCAGAAGGACCAAGGCCATCAAAGGTGGCTCCTCACATCCCACCACCACCTGTTTGACCTGCTTCCTTCTGGACAACAGTTCAGATTGATCAGGTCCTACACCTGCAGACTGACAAACAGTTTCTTCCGCTGGCCCATCCAAACTGCAAACAGTCAGAGGCCCCACCCCCCCTCCCTCTGAACACTCACATGCTCAGAACTGAGGATCTTTTAATTATCACAATAACTCACCTGTCTTTGTACTCCTCACTTTCATGTACACTGACTCATCCATGAAACCACTACTGTATATCTTCTCCATAATCATTGGTCCATTTTACTCAATTGTGTGTTCTGTAACTGTATTTAATTCAGACCCTTCTCTCTTACTTTCCTGCGCAGTTGTCTGGTGGAGCACCCACAATTTTGTTGTACTGTACAACTGTACCTTGACAATAAAGCCTATTATATTCTATTTTGTTCTGTTCTATTCTATTCAATTCTATTCTTTATCTCTTTGTTTTAATTTGGATTCCAGATCACCTCCTTCATCTTTCTGTTTTAATTAATCTTCAGTCTGTTGGGATACAGCTCTGCTCGTCTTCTTTGAAGCTCTGCTCAGTTTCACATAAATGGTGACTGTTAGTGGACTGCAGTCTCCAAGTCATTCCACAGACTTTCATTGTGGTTTTCTAACAAGGCAATGCAAGAACATTCAGTGTTGTCCCTTCAGCCACTGTGAGGTCCATTTGGCTTTGTGCTTTGGCTCATCATCATGTTGGAAGGTGAATCTTCTCCCCATTAACAACTTTGTGACAGGGCCAAAGATTTTTTTCCTCTAAAATTTGATTGTATTTTGAACCACCCATTATTCCTCCTGTCCTGACAGAGAAACACACCCACAACTGATAGCACCACCTCCATGCTTTATTATAGTAATGCTGTCATTTGATAGTGAGCTGTACTGGCTTTCTACCAGGCATTGTTTGGTGGTGAAGCCAAATAGTTCAATTTTACATTTTTCCACTCAGAATCTTTAAGATGTGTTTTCCGTGACCTTTCTTGAGGAGAGTTTTTTATTTTTATTTTTTTTATCCATATTATTCAGGGCATTTGTGGAGAATTTGTGATATTGTTGTGACAATGACAACTCCTTGTCATGAATGACTGAAGGCCTCTTGGTAGCCTCTCTCACCAGTTTCTTCCTTGCTCTTTCATCCAATTTAGAGGGTCATCCTGATCCAGAGATCTTTTGACAGTGCCTTGATTGTTGGATTCAGTTGTACTACCAAGGACCAAAATACTCCAGGAATATGCTGAGCTAATCAAACTGACCACAGCTGATCAGAGGTGGTGTGAGCATTAATAGCACATAACTGAGGTCACAAATCATTTGAGGAGGGGGCGATGCTTGAGGAGGGGGCGATGCTTGATCCAGTTCCTGAATTCCATCCATCCATCCATCTTCTACCGCTTTTCCGGAGGTTCGGGTCACGGAGGCAGCAGTTCAAGCAGAGAAGCCCAGACTTACTCCCAAAGCACCTCCCACAAAAAACCACGAGGGAGGCGGTCAAATGCCTTCTCCAAGTCCACAAAACACATGTAAACTGGTTGGGCAAACTCCCACAAACCCTCGAGGACTCTCAAGACGGTAAAGAATTGGTCCGATGTGCCACGGCCAGGACGAAAACCACATTGCTCCTCCTGAATCCGGGGTTCAACCAACAGCCGGACTCTCCTCTCTAGTACCTTGGCATAGACCTTCCCAGGGAGGCTGAGGAGTGTGATCCCTCTAAAGTTGGAGCACACCCTCCGGTCCCCTTTTTTGAAAAGAGGAACCACCACCCCAGTTTGCCATGCCAAAGGCACTGCCCCCGACCTCCATGCAATGTTGCAAAGGCATGTCAACCATGACAGCCCTACAACATCCAGGGCCTTGAGGTACTCGGGGCGAATCTCGTCCACCCCCGGGGCCCGGCCACCAAGGAGATTTTTAACCACCTTGGCAACCTCAGCCCCTGTGATAGGCGAGTCATTCCCCTCGTCCACAAACCCTGCTTCCTCTGTGGAAGGTGTATCAGTGGGATTGAGGAGATCCTCGAAGTATTCCTTCCACCGCCCGACAATATCCCCAGTCGAAGTCAACAGTAGGGATGTAACGATATCAAAATCTCACGGTATGATACAATTTCGATATTGATCTCACGGTACGATATTTGTTGTGATATTGTGGAGAGGCTCACGGTATTGTAAAATAGCTCATAATATTGTGTTTGTGATGATAATAACCAAAAACTGCCATTAAATCTGTTTTTGCCAGTCACCAGGCCATTTATTTTTATATTTATGGATCATGACAACATAAAATGCTGATCACTTAGTGCTTTTAAAGTGCAAGTTCAAGTCAGGAACATCAATATACCATTTGGTAATATCTGGTCACATAACTGATTCTTCTTATGTGCAAGGATCATACTAAGCAGCAACTAGAACAACTGTAAACAACAATAGGGAATTCCCTTTAAGAGCAAACGAAGATCAAGTTAAGCCAGGTTCAATGTGTAAAGTAAAATTAATCATAAATGTGCTAGGCAAATAAAAACAGCCTGTTGAAACAATTAAGTCAGGCAAAAAGCCTACTGGAAAACATTGACCTATCCTTTAGCTTATGTTCAAGTTTTTCTTCAGAAAGATCAAAAGATCTACATTGCAAGGGAGAAGAGACCTCTGGGCATTTACAATATCCCCTGCTGTAGAAAATACTCTCTCACTGGGCACTGAGGTTTGCTAATGAGCACATTAACTTTGCTAATGAGGCCATTGTCTGTCCGCCACCCTCTCTCCTTTAGTGTTTTTAGAAACGGCAAAACCAAAATGCCTCCACACATCTGATTTAAAAGTTGCTGGGGGTTGCACAATCTCAACTTCGGGGGTGTTTTCTTCAGTATTTACGTGAGCCTGTCCGCCGCCATGTTTGTTGTGTGGACAACATGCAGCATGCACTCCTATTGGCTCAACAACAGTTCTTGTGACGACGCAGCGCAAAGGATCATGGTCTGTGTAGTTTACAATGCTTTGTTGCGCGGAAGCCTGCTTATTTCTTGTTGTTTTTTTGACAGATACCCACCCTCTTAATACCGTAACACGACCACGACAGTATCGAGACACTTTTACTACCGCGATATCGCGATAACGTCAATATCGTTACATCCCTAGTCAACAGCGCCCCATCCGCACCATACACAGTGTGGACAGGGAGCTGCTTTCCCCTCCTGAGCCGCCGGACAGTTTACCAGAATCTCTTCGAGGCTGACTGAAAGTCTTGTTCCATGGCCTCACCGAACTCCTCCCATACCCGGGTTTTTGCTTCAGCAACAACCCAAGCTGCACTACACTTGGTCTGCCAGTACACCTCAGCTGCTTCGGGACTCCCTCAAGCCAACCAAGCTTGATAGGACTCCTTCTTCAGCTTAATGGCCCCCCTCACCGCTGGTTTCCACCACTTGGTTCGGGGGTTGCCACTACGAGATGCACTGACGACCTTGCGGCCGCAGCTCTGGGCCGCCGCTTCAACAACAGAGGTGGAGAACATGGCCCATTCAGACTCCATGTTTCCAGACTCCCTCGGAATGTGGTTGAAGTTCTTTCGGAGGTGGGAGTTGAAGACCTCCCGGACAGGGGCCTCAGCCAGATGTTCCCAGCACACCCTCACTATACGTTTGGGTTTACCAGGTCTGAATGGTTTCTTCCCCTGCCATCGGATCCAACTTACCACCAGGTGGTGATCAGTTGACAGCTCTGCACCTCTCTTTACCCAAGTGTCCAAGACATACGGTCGCAGGTCTGATGACACAATAACAAAATTGATCATCGACCTGCAACCTAGGTCAATGATCTAGTGCACCTGGCACAAGGGCAATTCCTGAATTCATTTAATAATTTCCTTTGATGTGTTATCAGCAACCATTTACAACATCACACAGACTTATTTTTATATTTGGTATTTGTTACCACAGCGACATGCTTTATTCCCTTGGTTATATGCAGTAAATTTCACATTTTGTCAGTATGATCTCTCTAGGTCACTACATGTCAGTGTTAGAAAGTACTGCAGTACCATCACATTTAGCTTCCAGACTACTAATGTCAGGGTTCAGATCAGGGTCTGGGGACTATACTCACACTTTGAGATTATTTTTTAACTTTATCTGCTTTCCGTGCTTCAGCCCAGTTTGTACAGTGCATCCAGTAAGTCTTCACAGTGCTTCACTTTTTCCACATTTTGGTATGTTACAGCCTTATACCAAAACGGATTAAATTAATTTTTTCTTCAAAATTCTACAAACAATACCCCATAATTGTTCAACCATCCATGTTTTTGCTTCTCTGTATGAGCATGTTCATATTGCAAGGTAATCTCAAACTCCTTATTGATCATAGATCAAAGCGTTAATCTTAATTTAACTTCATGGAATTGCAGAGGTCTACAAAATCTAAAAAAACTTGCACAAGTTATGAATAAAATAAAAGATATAGATTCAAAAATTGTATTTTTACAAGAAACTCATCTAATAGAGGAGGATGTAAAAAGAATTAGGAGAAGATGGCAAGGTAACGTGTTCACCTCATCATTTTCATCCCGAGCTAGGGGAGTTATGACTCTCATACACAAAACAGTCCCATTTCAAGTGAAAAATGTAATTGGAGACAAATTTGGAAGATATCTAATCATCCAAGGATCTTTGTTATTAGAAAATATAAATCTGGTGAACTTATATGGCCCCAATATTGATGATCAAAACTTCTTTGTCAATTTATTTCTTACTTTATCATCACTTACAGGGCAACATATAATAGCAGGGTATTTTAATTGTACATTGAATCCCAGTATAGACAGATCAACAGGACTGGACTGGACGCACAATGGATGCAGGATGACCATTAATCATTTTATGAAAGAATTGAGATTGCTAGATATAAGGAGAGATATGAAACCACAAGTCAAAGCCTATTCTTGTTATTCTAATACCTATAAGACATTCTCACGTATTGACTACTTTTTGATCTCTACAGAATTAAGGTCCAAGATTCAAAACTGTTTGTATGATAACACTGTGATCTCTGATCATGCACCCTGCTGTCTAATATATGTAGATAAGAAATTGACAAAGGATCCAGGTAGGTGGCATTTTCAGCATAAATGGCTTCAGGATGAGGAATTTGTTAAGTACATAGAAAAACAGATAGATGAGTTTTTTTGATATTAATACTACACAAACAACGGCATGTATAAAGTGGGAGGCTTTCAAAGCTTTTATTAGGGGGCATAATATTAGTTATACAGGTTCAAAATCTAAGAAGACTCGAGAGGAGAGAATCCAATTGGAACGTAAAATAAAAATTCTTCAAGAAAAGGTGGATGCAGGAAGTAACCCACAGTTAGAGAACGAATTACTGATTCTGAGAGCTGAATATGACAAAAAATCAGTGACTAGAGTTACCTCGAGTCTTCTAAGATTGAAGCAAACTTTTTATGAACAAGGTGAACAATCAGGAAAATTATTGGCATGGCAGATAAAACAATTAGAATCTACAACACCAATTACCAGTATTATAAGTAACGGACAGGTTGTTATAGATCCTTTAGAAATTAATAGTGCGTTTAGAGATTACTATGAAAAACTATATGATACAAAAAATGAAACTGACTTAACAAAACTAAATGGGTTTTTGGGTGGATTATCTATACCGTGTATTCCAAATGAAAACAGGGAGATACTGGAGTCTAAAATTAGTCAAGAAGAAGTTGGGCAAGCCATTGATAATATGAAATCAGGAAAAAGAGCAGGACCAGATGGTCTTCCAGTTGACCTCTATAAAAAATTTAAGAATAAATTAATAGAACCACTTTTGGAAATGGTTTTAGAAGCATTTCAAAATGGTAATTTACCACCATACATGAATAATGCCTTAATTATACTGTTGCCAAAACCAGGTAAACCCCCTAATAAATGTGGAAACACGAGACCAATAAGCCTATTAAATGCTGATCTTAAGATAATCTGTAAAATTTTAGCAAAACGACTACAAGAAATATTACCAAATATTATTAACCGAGATCAGAATGGCTTTATAATGGGAAGACAAGGCTTCAATAATGTAAGAAGACTATTTAATATTATTTATTCCAATAAAGAAGCACCGGATACAGCTCTCCTATCATTGGATGCTGAAAAAGCCTTTGATAGGGTCGAATGGCCCTATCTTTTTGAAGTCCTACAAAGGTTTGGACTTGGAAATAATTTCATAAAATGGGTCCAGATAATATACAATAATGCTACAGCAGAAATCCTAACAAACAGCAATATCTCAAAATCAATAAAAATCAATAGAGGATGTCGACAAGGCTGTCCACTTTCACCTTGACTGTTTACTATGGCAATTGAACCTTTAGCGATGGCAGTACGTTTACATCCACAAATATATGGAATTAAAGTAGGACCAACAGAACATAAAATCTCCCTGTATGCCGATGACATAATTTTGTTTATGTCGAATTTTAAAAAATCAATTCCAACCTTGTTAAATTTAGTAAAGAACTTTGGGGAAATATCAGGATATAAAATAAATAAAACAAAATCTTCAATATTAATGCTAAATGAGACCCAGAGAAATCACCCAGCTCCTGAGGTAAATCAATTCAATGTTGTAAATCAGTTTAAATATTTAGGAATTGAAATTTTGCCTAAGCTAGAATCAGTCGCCAGTGCCAACTATGAAGCCTTAATGACAGATATTAATGAGTTACTTCAGAGATGGATGTCACTACCAATGTCGATGATCGGGAGAATTAATATACTTAAAAGTAATATCTTACCAAAAATACTTTATTTATTTCAAAACATTCCTTTACCACCACCTTCAGATCTATTCTCAAGAATGAAAAAAAAGTTAGTGGAATTTATATGGAACAATAGGAAGGCTAGATTACGTCTGTCCTTACTATATTTACCATTTGATCGTGGAGGTCTGAAATGTCCAAACTTTATGTTGTATTACTGGTCAGCAAAACTGAGGTCTATGACATATTATTTTTCATCAAATGATCCTCCTCACTGGACTGAAATGGAATCATACAATTTACCTTTACCTCTTCCCTTATTCATATACTCAGACTCGGCTAAAAAATTACAGAAACAAGTTAAAAATCCAATTGTAAAGCACATGATCAAAATATGGTGTGAAACCAAAAAATATTTAAAAGAACCACACTTATTGTCACAATTTAGCCCAATATGGGGTAATCAATATTTTACACCAGGGAGAGCGGATGCTGTATTTAAAGTATGGAATTTAAAAGGGATTCAAAAGATTCCAGATTTACATTTGTCACGTTCAGATAACATAATGTCCTTTGAAGAATTGAGGATTAAATTCAATCTTAATAGAACACATTGTTTTAAATATCTTAAATATCTTCAGCTTAGAAATTTTACTTACTAATTTTACTTTTAATTTAATTTTACTACCTACTTATTCATCCTTGGAAAAAATTTTGACTAAAGATAGTAAGAGAAAGGGTATTATTTCAGAGTTTTATAACTCATTGACACTATTCTCAAGTGAAAACTCACAGAAAAGACTGAATTATTGGAAAGAAGACCAGCAAATTGAAATTTCAGAGGAACAATGGTAAATGGCTTGTGCAGAAGCTCAAACCAAATCAATAAATGTACGTCTTAAACTGATACATTTTAACTGGTTAATGCGGATGTATGTTACACCGGTGGAGTTAAATAGATATAACAAAAACATACCAGATACATGCACAAAATGTATGGAAAGTAAAGGAAACCTATTTCACTGTTTATGGCAATGTAGAAAAATCAGAATGTTTTGGGAAGAGGTGAGGGTAACAATTGAAAAAATAATTTCAAAATAATTCACATTGAACCCTAAACTGTTTTTGTTGGGTCTGTATTCAGAAAAACATAACTTTAATAAGAGTGAAAGAGCATTCATAGACCTCGGTTTGCTTAATGCCAAAAAATGTACAGTATTGCACATACTGTGGAAAAAGACTCATAGACCAGATGTGCCTCAATGGTTAAGACAGATGTTAACAAACCTTCCACTAGAAAAAATAACATACATACTGAAATCAAAGGAAAATGTGTTTGAGAATATATGGAGACCTTTCATTGATTATGTAAAGAAATTAAACGTAACTTCTGAAGAAGAAGGTGAATGATATGTGTGGACCTTGCAAATTCCAAACTGGTGAATGTATATTATGTATACTTATGTAATAGATTACCTAGACTAAACAGAGGAGCATTGTTGTTGACTTGCTTTTGTTAATGGTTGTTGTTTTTAGTAATTTTTTGTTGTTGTTGTTGTTGTTAGTGTTTTTTTGTTTTGTTTTTTTTAATTTTTAAATTACCTTAGTGTTAGTGTTTGACTGTCTGTGCCATGTGTGTAAAAAGAAAAAAAAAAAAAAAGGTTCAATAAAAAATATTGTGGAGAAAAAAAAAACAATACCCCATAATGATAACATGAAAAAAGTTTGTTTTGGGGATTTTTGCAAATTTATTAAAAAACAAACAAAGAAATCACATGTACATCAATATTCACAGCCTTTTCTCAATACTTTGTTGATGCACCTTTGGCAGCAATTACAGCCTCAAGTCTTTTTGAATCTGATGCCACAAGCTTGGCACACCTATCTCTGGGCAGTTTGGTCCATTCCTCTTTGCAGCACCTCTCAAGCTCCATCAGGTTGGATGGGAAGCGTCGCTGCACAGCCATTTTTAGATCTCTCCAGAGATGTTCAATTGGATTAAAGTCTGGGCTCTGGCTGGGCCACTCAAGGACATTCACAGAGTTGTCCTGAAGCCACTCCTTTGATATCTTGGCTGTGTGATGAGGGTCGTTGTCCTGCTGAAAGATGAACCGTCGCCTCAGTCTGAGGTCAAGAGAGTTCTGGAGCAGGTTTTCATCCAGGATGTCTCTGTACATTGCTACATTCATCTTTCCCTCTATCCTGATTAGTCTCCCAGTTACTGCCACTGAAAAACATCCCCATAGCATGACGCTGTCACCACCATGCTTCACTGTAGAGATGGTTTTGGCCTGGTGATGCAGGGTACCTGCTTTCTTTCAAGCATGACATCTGGCATTCATGCCAAAGAGTTCAATCTTTTTCTCATCAGAGCAGAGAATTTTGTTTCTCATGGTCTGAGAGTCCTTCAGGTGCCTTTTGGATAACTCCAGGTTGGCTGCCATGTGCCTTTTAATAAGGAGTGGCTTCTGTCTGGCCACTCTACCATACAAGCCAGATTGGGTGGATTGCTGCAGAGATGGTTGTCCTTCTGGAAGGTTCTCCTCTCTCCACAGAGGAACACTGGAGCTTTGAGAGAGTGACCATCGGGTTCTTGGTCACCTCCCTGACTAAGGCTCTTCTCCCCCGATCGTTCAGTTTAGATGGCCGGCCAGCTCTAGGAAGAGTCCTGGTGGTTCTGAACTTCTTCCATTTACGAATGATGGAGGCCACTGTGCTCATTGGGACCTTCAAAGAAGCAGAAATTTTTCTGTACCCTTCCCAAAATTTGTGCCTCGAGACAATCCTGTCTCGGAGGACTACAGACAATTCCTTTGACTTCATGCTTGGTTTGTGCTCTGACATGCACCGTCAACTGTGGGACCTTATATAGACAGGTGTGTGCCTTTCCAAATCATGTCCAATCAACTGAATTCACCACAGGTGGACTCCAGTTAAGCTGTAGAAACATCTCAAGGATGGTCAGCGGAAACAGGATGAACCTGAGCTCAATTTTGAGCTTCATGGCAAAGGCTATGAATACTTATGTACATGTGATTTCTTAGTTTTTTGGTTTTAATAAATTTGCAAAAATCTCACAAAAACTTTTTCACATTGTCATTATGGGGTATTGTGTGTAGAATTTTGAGGAAAAAATGAATTTAATCCCTTTTGGAATAAGGCTGTAACATAACAAACTGTGGAAAAAACAAACTGTGAAAAAACTGAAGTACTCTGAAGACTTTCTGGATGTACTGTATTTTGGAATTCTATGTTTATTCCATCCATCCATCTTCTACCACTTTTCCGGAGGTTCGGGTCGCGGAGGCAGCAACTCAAGCAGACAAGCCAAGACTTCCTTCTCCCCAGCCACCAGCTCCAGCTCTTCAAAGAGGATACCAAGGTGTTCCCAGACCAGCTGGGAGACACAGTCTCTCCAGTGAGTCCTGGGTCTGCCCCGGGGTCTACTCCCAGAGGGACGTGCCCGAAACACCTCAAGTGGGAGGTGTCCAGGAGGCATCCTGATCAGATACCCATACCACCACAACTGACTCCTTTCAATGTGGAGGAGCAGCCGTTCTACTCTGAGCCTCTCCCGGAAGACTGAGCTCCTCACCGTATCTCTAAGGGTAAATCCAACAATCCCACGAAGAAGGCTCATTTCATTTGCTTGCATCAGCGATCTCGTTCTTTCGGTCATTATGCAAAGCTCATGACCACAGGTGAGGGTGGGAACGTAGATTAAATTAAATAGACAGCTTTGCCTTAGAGGTGCTCTTCTTGGAGACTCCATTGTCCCACTGGGGGAGTTCAATGCGCACGTGGGCAACGAGAGTGAAACCTCGAAGGGAGTGATTGGGAGAAATGGCCTGCCCGGTCTGAACCCAAGTGGTGTTCTGTTATTGGTCTTCTGTGCTAACCACAGTTTGTCCATAACGAACACCATGTTCAAGCATAAGGGTGTCCATATGCGCACCTGGCACCAGGACACCCTAGGTCGCAGGTCGATGATCAATTTTGTTATCAAGTCATCAGGCCTGTGACCGTATGTCTTGGACACTCAGGTAAAGAGAGGTGTAGAGCTGTCAACTGATCACCACCTGGTGGTGAGTTGGATCCGATGGCAGGGGAGGATGCCATTCAGACCTGGTAGACCCAAACGTATAGTGAGGGTGTGCTGGGAATGTCTGGCTGAGGCCTCTGTCCGGGAGGTTTTAAACTCCCACCTCCGGAAGAACTTCAACCACATTCCGAGGGAGTCTGGAGACATGGAGTCTGAATGGGCCATGTTCTCTACCTCTATTGCTGAAGCAGCGACCAAGAGCTGTGGCTGCAAGGTCATCGGGGCATCTTGTGGTGGCAACCCCCAAACCAAGTGGTGGACACCAGTGGTGAGGGGGGCCATTATGTTGAAGGAGTCCTATCAAGCTTGGTTGGCTTGTGGGACTCCCGAAGCAGCTGAGGTGTACCGGCAGGCAAAGCGGACTGCAGCTCGAGTGGTTGCTGAAGCAAAAACTCGGGTACGGGAGGAGTTTGGTGAGGCCATGGAACAAAACTTTTGGTCGGCCTCAAAGAGATTCTGGCAAACTGTCCGGTGGCTCAGGAGGAGAAAGCAGCTCCCTGTCCACACTGTGTATGGTGCGGATGGGGCACTGTTGACTTCGACTGGGCATATCGTCGGGTGGTGGAAGGAATACTTTGAGGATCTCCTCAATTCCACTGATACGCCTTCCACAGAGGAAGCAGGGCTTGTGGATGAGGGGGACGACTCGCCTATCACATGGGTTGAGGTCGCCAAGGTGGTTAAAAATCTCTTATGTGGCCGGGCCCCGGGGGTGGACGAGATTCGCCCTGAGTACCTCAAGGCCCTGGATGTTGTAGGGCTGTCATGGTTGACATGCCTCTGCAATATTGTGTGGAGGTCGGGGACAGCGCCTTTGGCATGACAAACTGGGGTGGTGGTTCCTCTCTTCAAAAAAGGGACCGGAGGGTGTGCTCCAACTTTAGAGTGACCACACTCCTCAGCCTCCCTGGGAAGGTCTATGCCAAGGTACTGGAGAGGAGACTCCAGCTGCTGGTCGAACCTCAGATTTAGGAGGAGCATTGTGGTTTTCGTCCTGGCCGTGGCACATCGGACCAGCTCTTTACCCTCTCGAGAATCCTTGAGGGTTCGTGGGAGTTTGCCCAACCAGTTTACATGTGGTTTGTGGACTTGGAGAAGGCATTTGACCGCGTTCCCCGTGTTTTGTTTTTTTTTGTGGGGGGTGCTTCGGAAGTATGGAGTATCGGGCTTGTTGCTACGAGCAATAAGGTACGTTGTACCGGTCTGTTGTGGTGAAGAAGGAGCTGAGTTCTAAGACAAAGCTGTTGATTTACCAGTCAATCTACGTTCCTACCCTCATACATACAAGTGGCTGTTATGGTCATATAGCGTCCGTTGCATATATTAGCGTTCGTTATGGACAAACTGTGGTTAGCACAGAAGTCCAATAACAGAACACCACTCGGGTTCAGATTGGGCAGGCCATTCCTCCCAATCACTCCCTTCAAGGTTTCACTGTCGTTGCCCACGTGTGCATTGAACTCCCCCAGTAGGACAATGGAGTTTCCAAGAGGAGCACCTCTAAGGCAAAGCTGTCTATTTACCAGTCAATCTACATTCCCACCCTCACCTGTGGTCATGAGCTTTGCATAATAACCAAAAGAATGAGATCCCAGATACAAGCAAATGAAATGAGCCTTCTTCGTGGGATTGCTGGACTTACCCTTAAAGATACGGTGAGGAGCTCAGTCTACCGGCAGAGGCTCAGAGTAGAACTGCTGCTCCTCCACATTGAAAGGAGCCAGTTGAGGTGGTTTGGGTATCTGATCAGGATGCCTCCTAGACGCCTCCCACTTGAGGTGTTTCGGGCACGTCCCACTGGGAGGAGATCCAGGACTTGCTGGAGAGACTATGTCTCCCAGCTGGTCTGGGAACACCTTGGTACCCTGTCTGAAGAGCTGGAGCAGGTGGCTGGGGAGAGGGAAGTCTTGGCTTCTCTGCTTGAACTGCTGCCTCCATGACCCAGACCTCCGGAAAAGCAGTAGAAGATGGATGGATGGATTGCCTTAGAGCTTAGCTCAATCTTCACTACAACAGACCGGTACAATGTCTGCATCACTGCAGATGCTGCGCCAATCCATCTGTCAATCTCTCGCTCCATTCAATCCTCACTCGTGAATAAGACCCAAAGATACTTAAACTCCTCCACTTGGGGCAGGAGCCTGTACCCAACACGGAGAGGACAATCCACCTTTTTCTGGCCGAGGACCATGGACTCGGACTTGGAGGCAGTGATTCTCATCCCAGCTGCTTCACACTCAGCGGCAAACTGTCCCAGTAAGACCTGTAGGTCATTGCTGGATGAAGCCAACAGGACAACATCATCTGCAAACAACAGAGATGAGATCCTGTGGTCACCAAGCATGACACCCTCTGTTCCCTGGCTGCGCCTAGAAATCCTGTCCATAAAAAGTATGAACAGGATCGGTGACAAAGGGCAGCCCTGGCGGAGTCCAACTCTCACTGGGAATGAGTCCGACCGAGTGTTTGCAATACGGCCCAAACTCTCATAATTGTCGTACAGAGACCGGATCGCTCGTAACAACAAGCCCAATACCCCATACTCCCGAAGCACCCCCCACATAAACCACAAGGGATGCGGTTGAATGCCTTCTCCAAGTCCCCAAAACACATGTAAACTGGTTGGGCAAACTCCCACAAACCCTCGAGGACTCTCAAGACGGTAAAGAATTGGTCCGATGTGCCATGGCCAGGACGAAAACCACATTGCTCCTCCTGAATCCGGGGATCAACCAACAGCCGGACTCTCCTCTCCAGTACCTTGGCATAGACCTTCCCAGGGAGGCTGAGGAGTGTGATCCCTCTAAAGTTGGAGCACACCCTCCGGTCCCCTTTTTTGAAGAGAGGAACCACCACCCCAGTTTGCCATGCCAAAGGCACTGCCCCCGACCTCCAAGCAATGTTGCAGAGGCGTGTCAACCATGACAGCCCTACAACATCCAGGGACTTGAGGTACTCAGGGCGAATCTTGTCCACTCCCGGGGCCCGGCCACCAGAGAGATTTTTAACCGCTATGTTGACCTCAGCCCCTGTGATAGGGCCCCCTATGATTATTATTATTCACTATCATAGTTGTGATATTCTTTTTCTGGTGTGGGGTCTGACTTTAGTTTGGTATGATTCTCTGTTGTTATTATCATGTTTCATGGCCATGTCTTTCCTGGTCCTGCATTCATGTTCTATGTGTCGTGAACAAAACTCACATAGTTCTGTTTTCTTCACGTGATCTCCATCAAATTCATCCTGAGTAGAGCAGCGACCACATTCTACAACAATCCATGCAGGTTGTGAAAGACTTTCACTACTTACATCAGTATTAGCAGGGCTTGACATTTACTTTTTTGCTCACCAGCCACTGTGGCTAGTGATTTTCTTATGTTACTAGACACTCAGCCCTTTCACTCACCAAAACTTGTGGTTGGAAAATTATGTTTAATATGACCAAATTGGACTATCAGATGCTAAAATTTACTGAAACAAAATTTACAGCCTTTTAAAATGTAAACAGCCCTTCTTTATACAGAATCGCACAAAAGTGAGTACACCACTCACATTTTTGTAAATATTAAGCTTGTTTGCAAAAACGATAAATGCCACTTCAATGAAAATCTTTACATCAAACAACTGTCAACATTACCTACTTATAGAAGTTTAAATCGTTTTGTCTCAAAAGCTGGTATGTCCTATGTTATAGACGCTACAAATTCATGCTTTGTTTTTTCAAAAACCGATAAACCCCGGGAGCTTTTTTTTTTTTTTTTTTTTTTTTTTTAAAAAAGCAGATAACTCCAAAGGGCAAATCAGCGCTTGGTATTTGGGTCAGGTCACTCATCTTGGCTGCCTTCTCGGTCGGCTCTCCAGAGCCAATTTCTGCTCTGGCGCGCTGTTCCTGTAAGTTATCTCCCTCGTTGTTATTTTGTATTTTTAGCACCTTGTTGAACTTTACGTTTATTGTTTGTTTTTTCAATAAATTGCCAAAACTCATAGATGGTGCATGGGTCTCTCTCTGTGCCCTGAAGGGCATTTATGACAATATAACAATAAAATGAACAGCTTTTAGACACAACTGGGCTTGTTTTCGCAGCACGGTTAATGATGTCATCACATGAGACAGTAAAATGTAACAGATTAACGGTGGTAAAAAAAATGAATACCTGTATGTAATTTGTAGTAAATATGTATTAGATCAAATTGTTTTTGCTGAATTATTAAACATAAATACCTTAAGGTAGTTTATGTTGTGAAGCTCTTCTCTCTCTGCTCCGCTGGCTGAACATTCACTATATAGTTCACTATATGGCGCAGTGGTTAGCACTGTGGCAGCACAGCAACTCACCCTTGGCCATGGGATCCCTGGATCATTCCCAGCCCCTGACCAACAGTGATCTGTGTGGAGTTTGCATGTTCTCCCCGTGTCTGCGTGGGTTTACTCTGGGAGTTCTCCGGTTTCCTCCCACAGGCCAAAAACATGCAGGTTAGGTTAACTGGAGACTCTAAAGTGGCCCTAGATGTGAATGTGTGTGTGAATGGTTAAGGGATAGCGCCGTACCGTGGCTGCTTCATCCATTCAGGTGGATGCCCTCAATTTCCCCTCTGGGGATCAATAAAGTATACAAAATCAAAAAAAAAAAATATGGGGAAGGAGTTTCTTTTTTCCAGCCTTATTCCTTTTCTTTTATACTGTGCACACCAATGAAGAGAGAGAGAAACGCCATTTCAGTTCTCCTGTATGTCCTGTACGTACACACGTGGACAAAATTGTTGGTACCCTTCTGTTAATGAAAGAAAAACCCACAATGGTCACAGAAATAACTTGAATCTGACAAAAGTGGTAATAAATAAAAATTCTATGAAAATTAACCAATGAAAATCAGACAATGCTTTTGAATTGTGGTTCAACAGAATTATTTTAAAAAACAAACTCATGAAACAGGCCTGGACAAAAATGATGGGACCCTTAACTTAATATTTTGTTGCACAACCTTTTGAGGCAATCACTGCAATCAAACGATTTCTGTAACTGTCAATGAGACTTCTGCACCTCTCAGCAGGTATTTTGGCCCACTCCTCATGAGCAAACTGCTCCAGTTGTCTCAGGTTTGAAGGGTGCCTTCTCCAGACGCCATGTTTCAGCTCCTTCCACAGATGTTCAATAGGATTTAGATCAGGGCTCATACTGTAGAAGGCCACTTTAGAATAGTCCAATGTTTGGCTCTTAGCCATTCTTGGGTGTTTTTAGCTGTGTGTTTTGGGTCATTATCCTGTTGCAAGACCCATGACCTGCGACTGAGACAAAGCTGTCTGACACTGGGCAGCACATTTCTCTCTAGAATACCTTGATAGTCTTGAGATTTCATTGTACCCTGCACAGATTCAAGACACCCTGTGCCAGATGCAGCAAAGCAGCCCCAGAACATAACAGAACCTACTCCATGTTTCACAGTAGGGACAGTGTTCTTTTCTTGGTATGTTTCATTTTTGCATCTGTGAACATAGAGCTGATGTGCCTTGCCAAAAAGTTCCAGTTTTGTCTCGTCTGTCCATAGGACATTCTCCCAGAAGCTTTGTGGCTTGTCAACATGCAGTTTGGCAAATTCCAGTCTGGCTTTTTTATGATTTGTTTTCAACAGTGCTGTCCTCCTTGGTCGTCTCCCATGAAGTCCACTTTGGCTCAAACAACGACGGATGGTGCGATCTGACACTGATGCACCTTGACCTTGGAGTTCACCATGAATGTGTTTAGAGGTTGTTCTGGGCTCTTTTGTTACCATTTGTATTATCCGTCTCTTCCATTTTTCATCATTTCTTCCTGTGGCCATGTCCAGGGAGGTTGGCTACAGTCCCGTGGATCTTAAATTTCTGAATAATACATGCAACTGTAGTCACAGGAACATCAAGCTGTTTGGAGATGGTCTTATAGCCTTTACCTTTAACATGCTTGTCTATAATTTTCTTTCTAATCTCCTGAGACAACTCTTTCCTTTGCTTCCTCTGGTCCATGTTTAGTGTGGTACACACCATGTCACCAAACAGCACAGTGACTACTTGTCACCCTTTAAATAGGCCGACTGACTGATTACAAGTTTGTAGACACCTGTGATGTTAATTAGAGGACACATCTTGGTTGAACATGTCCCTATGGTCACATTATTTTCAATCTTTTCTAGGGGTACCATCATTTGTTTTTTAAAATAATTCTGTTGAACCACAATTCAAAAGCACTGTCTGATTTTCATTGGTTAATTTTCATAGAATATTTATTTATTACCAGTTTTGTCAGATTCAAGTTATTTCTGTGACCACTGTGGGCTTTTCTTTCATTAACAGAGGGGTACCAACAATTTTGTCCACGTCTGTATAGTAGTATTGACAATAAAATCTTTGAATCTTGAATCTTAGCTTTATTAAAGCTATATTAGATCATTTTACTGAGTGGATCTGCCTAAATCAGTGTGTCAATCATACTACATTGATGCTTATAGACATTCAAGCATGTTCCAGACAAAATAGCATGACTTTCAGGACTTGTCTGTTTTTGCAAAAAAAAAAAAAAAAGTACTAATAAATTGCCAAAAAGTAACAATGAGTTGTTTGATTTTTTCCTTTATTACCTCTGCCAGGCCGCAGGCCAGGAGGTTATGTTTTTGCTGGGGTTTGTCTGTCTGTCTGTTGGTTAGCAAGATAACTCAAAAAGTTTTGGACGGATTTCCATGAAACTTTCAGGCATTGTTGGAAATGGTACAAGGAAGAACTGATTAAATTTTGGGGATGATCCGGATCACCGTCTGGATCCAGGAATTTTTTAAAGGATTCTTTAACATTGTGAGATACGGCCATTTTCAACATGTGTGCAGGCGCAATGGAGGGCGCTGGTCGTCGTGTCTGACGAACACGAACTCCACGTTATTCAAAGTTTTAGGCACAAAAGCACACGGAAAACAGTGGTGGGCTGGCCCCGGCAGCGTGCCTGTGTTTGCGCTACGCTGCAAAAGCTGAGATGGGCAGCTGTCCGGTGCGGGATTATTTGGCAGAAATTCCCCGGGCAGCCATAGGGGCTGTGCAAAAACAAGCTCTCTGCCGGGGAAGCTTCCAAATCCTCTTTTGCCGCAGAGCGCAACCCCAATAAAACCCAGAGCAACCTGTCTACCCAATTTGCATCCGTCAGTGAAGCCCCGAGTGCTGCTTTCAGTTATCTATGAAAATGCACGCATAACCCATTGGCCTGTGGGTTGTACGCGGTTGTGCGATGAATTGCAACGCCAGCAGCCTGGGAGTTTGGAGATGGAAGAGATGGACACAACAGCAACACTTCAGTTTATTACCCCCGCCAAGGAGGTAATGCTTTTACTGCCATTTGTCTGTTTTTCTGTCTGTCTGTCTGTTGCCAACATAACTCAAAAAGTTATGAACGGATTTTGACGAAATTTTCAGGAAAGGTGTGTAATGGCACAGGGAACAGATGATTAGATTTTGGTGATGATCTGAGAGTGCATACCTCCACCAAGGGCTTTGTTTGTATTTGTGCAGCAGGATTACACAAAAACTACTGGATGGATTTGGATGAAATTTTCACCAGAGGTGGTTCTTGGCCTAGAGAGGAACCCATTACATTTTGGGGATGATTTGGGGATGATCTGGGAATGCATACCTCAGCCAAGGCTCTTCTCACAGTGTGTCAGTCACAAAACTCCAAAACTAATGGACAGACTTGGATGCAATTTTGACCACAAGTGGCGATAGGCCTACACACAAGCCCATTACATTTTGGAGGTGATTCATGAGAAACGGAAGGAGCCTTGGTGGAGGTATGCGCTCTATGAGTGCTTTTCTAGTTCTGTCTGAGATTCTCACATTTCAAGTGACCATGTCCTAAAAGCTGATTTGGAAATACTAACACCTATAAACCTACAGATGAAAAAGTGTTTTGTTTTTTTTTTCATTTTGAACTCAACTGGACTGATCTGTTTTTGCAAAAGAACTCTTCACATCCTCTAATGGTAACAGGGTCACAGACTCAAACTGACAAGCAATGACAATAAAGCCTATTCTATTCTATTACCGGCCACTGCTGAAGTCCACCAGCCATTGGCCAGTTGGCGGCTGTTAATGTCAAGCCCTGATTATTATGCTGAAAGACAACATTGCCAGTGGATGAAGGATACGTGTGTGAACCACAGGTTAATTAGTATTGCTCCGTATGGAAGTGACTTCCACTTTGGCTGTCCCTCCCAAGCCACCAGGAAAGGGTTAAAAACTGCAGTTCTTCTAGTATCTTGTCAGTTTCTGAACTGAGCCTCAAAATATTGTTTTGGTGCATTTTGGAGTACTTTAAATAATGATAAATGATGAATATAGCTCCAGGTTGTGACAATTCCAAAAATACTGAGCTGTGGTGTGTTAAATTTTATTGGCACTAATTACAAAGCATTTTGTGGATTGATGCAGTCTAGGGTCTGGGGGGAAAGAGCTTTACTGTTGCCAGTGACACTGAAATTCCTATGTGGACAAAAATAAGTTGGGATTTCTTCAGGGGGATCACCGACTTGGATGTATTTAATTCCTGTCTTCGTCCTTGTCTTCACCATCACCATCTGTCTGTCCTGAAGAGTTTCCTACCTGTGTGGCGTGATCTTCCTCTATTAGAGCTGCCTGCCTTTTGGAAAGGTCAAACACTCATGACATTGGCATGACATACATACACACAGATTCCAGTTTTGACAGGAAAGGCATATCCAGTAGGACATTTGCTTATTCACAAAGCGGACGGGGATAGGCACCAATTTAACATAAGATACAAGTGTATAAATGTAAATTAAGTACAAAAATTCAGGTGTAAAGCTATGGTAAAAGATCCTATTTAAAAATTCAAAAGTCATAAATTACAATTATTACACAGGATAAAACTGTAACCAGCAACCAGACGACAGTTGCAAATTTCTGGAAAAAAAAGCTGAGAATTTACAGGGGAAAAATACAAATTTCTGAATCAAAAGTTGCAGATTTTTGAGAAATAAATAGAAAACTTACTGGAAAAAATGCTAATTTAAAAAAAATTAAAATGTTTGAGAAAAAGCTGCAATTTTATGAGAAAAAAACTGGATGCAGCCCTTTGCTTAATATTTCTTAGTTAGCCTGGCATTCTACAAAAAGAGCGATCCTGCAGTAAAATATGTCTTCATACTGATTTAATTTCAGCTCCTCACGTATTTCACTGAAGAACGTGCCCTGCCTTAGTAAGCAATGACCTTTCAGACCTTCTCTCGAGGACCTGCTGTAGCTTCCTTCAGTGGTGCGCTTTGTTCTTGCTCTCTCCTCCCCTCCTGCTCCCGGTTTTCCTCCAGCTGTTTCTCCTCCTCTGGTGCAGGCGGTGCCGAAGGTCTCAGCTCCCTGACCCCACTGTCATCTGGAATCTCCTGCTCATTACGGTTCTCCAGCCTGTGGCTCCAGTCACTGAAACCCTCGTCCTCATCCTGAGCCAAGCAGCAGCTGGGCTTCGACTCCTCATCTGACCTGAAATCACAGTGGACATCACGTTTCACACTGGCCTGACTGACTGGAGGTGTACCGGAGGACTTTTTTCCTCTGGTTTTTGTTCTCAATAAAGAGTCTGTAGTTTATTTGGTAATCCATAGTTAAAAGCAGGTGGGGAACATCAACATGTGTCAGCTGACCGTTGCATGGAGGCTTCAGCAGCACCTGCTGCATAACTGGCCACTCATGCAGAAAGAAAGTGTCCAGCATCACTCCAGCCTTAAAGGATGAGGCGCTGAATGATGGGCAGCAGGTGGCCGATGTCACCTGCAGTTTCAAGCCACATGGTAAAAGGTCCGGTAACCAGGAGACACCAAACAGTGCAGCTCCACCTATTGTTTCAGGTTATCACCAGGCTGAGGCTTTACAAGCAAGCAGAGAGACCAGCATATAGAAATGAAGTTCTGAATTAGGTCAGTGCTACAAGTTACCTTCTCATAAACTCTATACTGTTTGGCTGGAGTGTAGCAGAAACCCTAACGGGAGTTACCACACATATTTGTCTTCAAACTTTCACCCAGCTGAAGCAATACAAGGTGAGATTATCAAAGTCAATGGCCAATATGTGTTAAATGTAGGGGTGGAAGAAAAGATCGATTCAGTAATGGATGGATGGAGAATGCATGATCCCAAAACGCGTGTATCAATCTTTTATTAATTATCATGTAAACGTTGCTTACTCTCTTGGTTAGTCAACCAATTGCGTTTTTAGTCCACTAGATGGGGCAAAGCAAGCACCCAGTCAAGAGAAGTCATATCTTGTCTCGCGAGATTTGCAGCCAGCTTTAAAAGTTAGGAAGCAGTTAGCTCAAGGCTAGCTGAAATGTTGGGCCTTTTTTGGGTTTTATAACAAAGATGGAAGGAACGACCTTGACATGACACACAACCCGCAAGAAGTGCTGCACGGAAAACCCCCACACACTTGGAACACGGCAAGCACACATCTCTGAGCAGCGTTAGCAACGGCCAAGCTAAAGAGACACCGGCATGGAGCTTTTTCTCCGATCGCCAAGTAAAGTTTATTTATGAAGCACTTTTCACAGACATGTAGTCACAAAGTGCTGCACAATAAAATGGAATAAAAGGAAGTTGATAGAAAAAAATAATTTTATAAATACAAAAACAAGTTAAAACACAAGATTAAAATAATTTAAAAATATCAGACTCACCATTAAAAATCAGTTGAATTGAGACTGAATGGGAATCCTTGTTAACAAAAAGTTTTCAGCTGCATTTTAAGAATGCACAGAGTCAGACAGACGTATCTGGCATGGAGATCTGCTCCAAACACTGTCCACCGTCCTCCCTGTGTGCAGAGACGTGTCTCCATGGAAAATGAAGCTCTGAGAATACTTCATGATATGAAAGAGATGTCAGCAGTTTTACTTGGAGACATGATTTGAGCTTGAGTGAGTTGAAAAACCCACAGAGCTCCCACAGGACTGACCCCCCCACTGTAGCTTTCACTACTCACAGAAGCTGTGTGGCCTAGGGTCAGAGAAACGGAGACAGGCGCCGCCCCATACACCACATGGTGTCACACATGCTGTGTGTGTGGGGGGGCAGGGGGGGTAACTTAAGGTGAAAAAAATGTAAATATATGGGATGGTGATACTTTATTTTGCCATATCATGATTATCGCAGTCATGACAGGATCGCATCATGACCCAAGTATTGTGATACAAACTGAATGGCGAGGTACCTCATGATTCCCACCCCTAGTTAAATGAGGATTATATTTAAATGGTAAATGGTGTGCTATTATATAGCACTTTTTCTCATGTCTAGATGACCAAAGGTCTTTACTATCCTACTATCCACCCGTTCACACACTGATGGAGGCGGAGCTGCCATGCACAGGCACTGGCCTGACCCACCCAGAGCAACTGGGGGTTCAGTGTCTTGCTCAAGGACACTTCTACATGCAGACTGCAGACAGAGGGGGAATCAAACCCCTCACCCTCCGATTAGTAGCCACACTACACCTGCGCCACAGCTGCCAAGTAACTACAACAAATTTTCTCAGCACAACAAACTTGGACATGACCAAACTGCTGAGTCACAGTTACAAGTTCTGGTTCTACATCACTGTTCTGATGCACCTACGCTTTAGACTGGGCTGGACACATGTGGCTGTATGAATGCTTCATTTTTTATGTCAGCAAGGTCAAGCCTTTGATGCATGCACACAACTATCATCTGCAGTTTTATTCCAATACGACAGGCAGCACAGATGTGCTGACATGACACTTGATTCACGGACTATTTTTCTTTGTTGTCCTGTCCAGCAGCTTGGTCAGCAGAACTCATAACTGCTTCCTTATTCTGCCAAACACATTTACTTTGACAAAAGCAGCTCTTCTCATATGTGATATATGCTGCATACAAATTTTATTTATAGATGCCTCTTGCTGTATAATACTGTAACGTCGGGCTGTGTTAAGGGGGCGGATTCTTCCGACATGCTTGGGCCGCAGAGGATTCAAAGGGTGTTATCATTCATGTGTTCTAAAGTGTTATTGCTGTGTCATTATAACTGTGTTATCATGACACAGCAGTGTTATAAGAAGAGTCAGAGCAGTGACTGATCATGCGTTTGTGTCACCCTCAGTGAAACGGGGCTCTGTGTGAATGACCTCCCCTCCTGTCTGTGTTGAGGAGGTGTGTTTAAATAAAGCCTGTTTCGTCACAGTCATCTTTCCTTTCTTGTGTGAACCCTCACAACGTCACACTGGTGTCAGGAGTGGGATATGGAACAGATGGAAGCCAAGATCAGAGCAGAGATTCAGCAGCTGTAGCGGTTCATCGCTCAGCTGGGAATGGACGACAGAGCTGGTACACCGACCCCCAGAGTTGCTTGCCGGGATGAACGGAGCAGCGGACCCGACAGGACCAGCGTACCCCGCCTTCTGCCTTTCTCAAGGCAGGATGGGCTAAGCAGAGCAGACCAGCCCCACTCCCTGCCCTTTTCAGGGCAGGACGGGCCAGCGATTCCACTGCGACCGGGGGCAGCGATCGACCAAGAGGCGACCGTCCCACCCATCCCCCAGCAGGCCAAACTTCCCCACTTTAACAGTGAAACCCTGCTGCTACCCGAAGAGACCACCGTGCAGGTTGCACTGGCCCTGGAGGGAAGGACTCTCCACATGCTGTCCTATCTCCAGCCCAAGGAATGTCGCAGCTGGCCAGCGCTACAAGGAGCACTCTGGAGACGGTTTGGGAGAGCGGCCAACGCTGAGCACGCCCAGGAAGAGCTGGCCAACCGCCAGTGAGGCATCCGAGAGAGCCTGGGAGCCTATGCAGTGGACATAAGCCTGCTGACACAGTGTAGCTACCCAGATTTCGAGCTGGGGCAGTAGAGAAGCTCGCCGTCCAGAACTTCATCCGAGGGCACCACCCGGCCCAGCTCCAGAGCCACATCCAGATTCATGCCGTGAGCAGTTGGAAGACGGCTGTGGCAGAAGCGGAGTGGGTGGAACCGCTAATGGATTGTGCAGCTGATGCGTCGGCACCGAGAAAGAGAGCCTTCCAGGCCACGGCTGAGAGCGAGGAGGAGGAGGAGCTGCACCGGAACACAGCGGCGCGGCCAGGGAGAAGATGGCCATGGCGGCACAAGGAAGGGTGCTTCTGCTGCGGGGAGCCAGGACACATTGTGTGGTACTGCCCGGCACCCACCCCGTGACAAATTGGCCCCTCGGCGACATTAAACTAGAGCAAGGTGACATGGACGGGGACCTGCCGCCATCCACAGACATTTTCCCTGATGAACTGTCATCGCGTGTGGGCCAAATTGGACACTTGCCAGGAATGTACCTACAGTGCAGCCTGGACAACACGCTGATCCGGGCCCTGATAGACACCAGTTCTACCATCTCCCTGGTCCGACCCGGAGTGCTGCCAGGTATGGGCGAGATAGAACCGTGGGGGTGGGAACCCACTGGGTGATGCATCACCACAGCCGCCGTTGAGCACGCCAGACTGGGAGGGTGGAGAGTTCTTGTGATGTTTGTGGCCGGCCAGAACACAAACCACCCGTTCTGGCTGGCTGACATTCAAGACTCCTGCATTATTGGACTCAGTCTGCTCGCAGCATGGGGTGCAAAAATTGACACCTCCAGATCGTCCCTTCTGCTGGGGGCTCGGACCATCACGCTCTGCAGCAGGACCCAGAGGGGGAACCCGGGGGCCTGCGTGATCGAGGGGCCACCAGGACGGACCGAACCGGGCGGGTCACTGTAAGAACTGAACACAATGGGGCCACCAGCACGAGCAGAGGGAGCACGATCACCGATGGAGACAGCAAGGGGGGGGGGCACAGCGGAGCGGGTCAATGTGTCAGCAGAAACTCAGCAGGCGGTCGAGGAATTGTTCCAGCAGAGCTGCAGCGGACTGGAATCGGGACAGAGATGCCAGCTGTGGGAGCTGTTGGACTGCTACATGGACGTCTTCACTGCCAAGGATGAGGAGTGCACCTGAACCAGCTTGGTGCAGCACTGGATTGACACCGGTGAGACCAGGTTGATCTGGCTCTACCCCCGCCGTCTGCCTTTTTCAAGGTGGGCGGCAGCAGAACAAAAAATATGGGAAATGCTGGAGGCAGATGTTATTGAGCCCTGCAGCAGCCCCTGGGCGGCGCTGGTGGTTCTGGTTAGGAAGAAGGACGGTTCGTGGCGGATTACCGGCGCCTAAATGATGTCACCCACGAGAATTCCTACCATCTGCCCCACATCAATGACGCGCTGGATCACATCACCGGTTCTAGCTGGTTCAACTCACTGGACCTCCGCAGCAGCTATTGGCAGGTAGAGCTGTCACCTGAGGCCCGCCAGAAAACAGCCTTCTCCATCGGGCAGGGACTGTATCAGCTCAAGGTGATGCCGTTTGGACTTTGCAACGCCCAGGCCTCCTTTGAACATCTGATGGAGCGAGTGTTGGCTCACGTGCCCCGGAGCCGTTGCAGTGTTTACCTGGATGACCTGCTGGTTCACGCAACTGATTTTGACAGCGTCCTGTCCAACCTCCAGGAAGTATTGGACGCAATTCAACAGGCTGGGCTGCGGCTACACCCACGGAAATGCCACCTATTTCAGCGGCAGACCACCTTCCTGGGCCACGTCGTCAGCGCCGCGGGAGTCGCCACTGATCCAGAGAAAGTGGCAGTGGTGAAAAACTGGCCAGTGCCGCGGGATGTGGGAGAGCTACGAAGTTTTCTCGGACTGGCCTCCTATTATAGGAGATTTGTGAAAGACGTCGCCACCATCGCCACTTCGCTGCATCAGCTGACACAGAAGGGCCGTGTGTTTCAGCTTCATCAGAGCCCCCATCCTGCAGTATCCCGACCCGAACCACCCTTTCATCATGGACACGGACGCCAGCAACCAGGGCATCGGGGCGGTGTTATCCTAGGAGGGAGAACACGGAGAGCAGGCAGTTGCTTTTTCCAGCCGCACTCTCAACAGAGCTGAAAGGAATTATTGCGTTACTCACAGAGAGCTGTTGGCTGTCATCCAGGGGCTTCGCCATTTTTGCCTGTATGTGTACAGGGGGAGGTTCCAGCTCAGGACAGATCATGCTTCCTTGACCTGGCTGCTGAACTTTAAAGAGCCGGATGGACAGTTGGTGAGATGGCTGGAGGCACTGCAGGATTATGATTTTCAGTTGTGCATCGGGCAGGCCGCCTCCATGCCAATGCTGACGCACTGTCTCGGTGTCTCTGTGCTGCGAAGGACTGTCATCACTGCCAGCGGGCAGAGGATCGAGACCAAGCCATCCCACGGGCTGCTGCTCTCCGGACCACTGTGAGCAGGAATAACACAGCGGCACACAGCTCCTCCTCGGATAATCAGGCAGCTCTCCCCAGCGATGATGTCACAGAGGGCCTCAGCGCGCAGCAGCTGCAGAGCAAGCAGGACAGAGATCCGGTCATTTCCCGGGTTCAGCAGTGGTTGACGCAGGCCAGCGGCCCACCTGGGAGGCTGTGTCTGCGCTGCACCCAGAGACCAAGGCCCTACACTCCCAGTGGGCCAATCTCCGCTGTCATGAGGGTGTCGTGTATCGGCAGTGGCAGACTCCAGCTGGGCAGCATCCCGTCTGGCAGCTGCTGGTTCCCCGGCGGCTCCAGCCCAACATACTCCAGCTGGTTCACGGGGCGGTGGGGGTGGGCCACTTCGGGGTGACGAAGACTCTGCAGCATCTTCGAGCCCAGTTCTACTGGCCCGGATGTCACTAGGATGTAGAGCTCCACGTCCATCGCTGCGACACCTGCACGGCTCAGAAAGGGCCAACTCAGCAATCCCACACCCCCTTGCAGCAGTACCGGGTGGGAGCAACGATGGAGCAGGTAGGAGTGGACATTCTGGGCCCTTTACCGACCACAGACCGGGGGAACTGCTACGTGCTGATCACAACGGATTACTTCACCAAATGGCCAGAGGCGTACGCGGTCCCTGATCAGAGTGCCGCCATCACAGCATCAAAACTGGTGGACGAGATGTTCTGTCGGTTTGGTGCACCGGAGCAGCTGCACAGTGATCAGGGTCGGAACTTTGACGCAGAGGTTGTCGGGGAGGTCTGCAAGTGGCTGGGCATCCGGAAGACCCGGACCACCCCGCTGCATCCACAGCACGACGGCCTGGTCGAACGGTTCAACCGGACCCTAACCACCCAGCTCGCTGTCCTAGTGGACCAGCGACAGCGAGACTGGGACCTGCATCTGCCCTTTGTTCTGTGGGCGTACCGGACGGCAGCTCAGGAATCCACCCGGTGCACCCCGGCGGTGCTGATGTTTGGACGTGAGCTGCGTACACCAGTGGATTTGGTTTTCTTCCCTACCCTGGAGCCGGAGGTGGAGGGCAAACTGGGGTTGGATTATTTGTTTTGCTTGAAGGAACATCTCCATACGGTGCACGGACTGGCTCAGGAGGCCCTGGCAGCAGCGGGGAGCCGGCAGAAGCGGGCAGATGACTCCCACTGCCAGGGGAGGGACTTTGCACCAGGAGATTGAGTCTGGGTTTTCTGCCCAGAGCAAAAAAGGGGACTGTCACCAAAACTGGCGAGCCACTGGTCGGGACTGTGCGACGTCCTACAGCGTCTGTTGGATGTAGTGTACAGGGTGAGGCTGCAGAAAAGGGACCAGGTCGTTGTACTCCACCGTGACCGTCTCGCCCCGTACCAGCCATCTGCCCTGTGGGTGGTCGAGCCAGAGCCTTCATCCCGACCAGATACCCCGGCCGAGGCACAGATGGACACTAGCGGGCCTGTGTGTGCTGGTCGCTGGCAATGGCGGCCACCACGGCACCTGGATGGATTCATGTTGGACTTCTGAGCTGCACTTTATTATTCTGGGGACAGAAACCAGTCCAGGGGGGACAGTGTAACGTCAGGGCTGTGTTAAGGGGGTGGGGATTCTCCCGGCATGCTTTGGCAGCAGAGGATTCAAAGAGTGTTATTATTCGTGTGTTCTAAGTGTTATTGCTGTGTCATTATAACTGTGTTATAATGACACAGCAGTGTTATCAGACCAGTGAGAGCAGTGACTGATCATGTGTTTGTGTCATCGTAAGTGAGACGGGGGTCTGTGTGAATGACCTCCCCTCCTGTCTGTGTTGAGTGGGTGTGTATTAAATAAAGCCTGTTTCGTCACAGCCATCTCTCCTTTCTTGTGTGAACCCTCACAACGTCACAATAACTTTAACCCTTTAACTGCTCTAGGTGCCATGTGGTGCCTGGGGCAATGCAAGGCAACTCAAGGTCCCCCTAGTGGTCAAGAATGGTAAAAAAAAATCAATTAAATAGTTCAGATTTCCAAGGCTATAACTTGAAAGTTACAAGAGATAATGGCTTACTGCCAATTAGAAAGATGTAGAATATGATCCAAAGTTTCAGACAGGAA
Source organism: Pholidichthys leucotaenia (assembly GCA_020510985.1). Taxonomy (NCBI): domain Eukaryota; kingdom Metazoa; phylum Chordata; class Actinopteri; order Cichliformes; family Pholidichthyidae; genus Pholidichthys; species Pholidichthys leucotaenia. The sequence goes on from CM035837.1 coordinate 224,102,259, forward strand.
TAAATTTACACATCTAATTTGCATAATGTCACTGCAGCTATATAAATTACATAACTCAGTCAATAAGTTGACATGTGCAGTTGCTGTACTGTGCCACTGGGGGCGCGCGCGACCAGTCCATTTAATCTGGGCAGTTAAAGGGTTAATACTGTGGGGGCACGATGTTGGACTTCTCCACCCAGGGAACAATGGACCAAAAGAGGCGCTGTCACTGGGGAATATCAGACGGGACAGTAAGGGCTATGTGGCCCCTGGGGAGAGGAGTAAATGCCAGAGCCGCTGGGAGAAGAAGGGTGTGAGAGCAGTGCTGGCGTTATGTCATGTTAATGTGCCACACAGGCTTTGTTCTAAACACAATGTTTGATGGTCGGAAGTTCCGGGTCTTGATCCATGGTATTAAAGATATGAAAGAGGAATGCACAGAGACTGGGGATCTTTTTTTTGCTGTAAGTTATGTTGGAGAAAGAATAAAGTTTCTGTGTCATCAAGCTCGTTGCCTTGCCTGTCTCCTTTCTCCACATTGGTGACCCTAAGATGTGCCATGGAAAGCGAGCCGAGCACCACCCCAGAGACTGCTTGGAGGGAGAGCACCAGTGCCACATGCGTGGTCTCAGTTGAGCTCCCAGATTGCTGGCTTCACAACCCGACTGCATGGTCCTTGCACATAGAAGCCCAATTCGCACTCCGCAGGATAACAACGGACGATACCAGATATTACTACATGGTCGCTGCGCTTGATAATATGCGCCTAAGGAAAATATGAAGCGCTCAAGAGGACGCTTCTCCAGCGCTATACCCTTTCTAACAATGAAAGAGCAGAGAAACTCCTAATGCTTTCGGAGTTAGGGGACAGATCAGCAGTGGAGCTCATGGAAAGCATGCTGGCACTGAGGGGGAAGGACGATCAATATTTCCTGTTTGCGAACTTGTTCCTCAGTAACCTACCGGCTACAGCAAGGGTGATCCTTGCCAACTCGCCACGACTTGTTGCAAAGGACTGCCATGCCCTGGAGCAAGAAGCGGACTGCATCATTTTGGCAAACAGAACTTTCATCGTGTAAACAGTGGCAACTGCATCCATGAGGGACTCCAGCAAGGTTGAGGAGCCATTCATGGTAGCCAGGACGGACACCAGAAGATGAAGGCATTGGACAATCTGTTTTTATCATCGCCATTTCAGCTCGAATTGACACGTTCTTCCCGTTCGCTTTTACGCAGCACACGGAGGAGTAGAAGGAAGGCAGATTTACGAGCAGACTACACCACAAAGACCTTTATTAAAGAAAGAAGAATGAGTTCACAAAATACAGACATACAAAAACGGTGACGGGGTACACTAAACGGCTACATGCTGGGGCGTGAAGCAGGCAGACTACAATGTACAGTGGCAGATCAAAACAGTTTAAAAACAAGGCTGACATACAAAAAGGCGAAAGGGTACACTTACTGGCTTCAAGACAGGACGAGAAATGGGCAGACCACAGTGTACAGTGGCACAAATGTTATGACAATACAATAGTCCAGCAATGCTTGACTGGCAAAGAGCTGCTTAAGTACAAGCATTGCTGGTAACAGAGATTGGGTTCACCTGGGCGAAGCGCGGGAAAGGCAATTGCCGGAGTGGAACCAGCTGGCTGTCATAAGAGAGGGGGCGTGGTCGGACCGGCAAGCGTCAGACAGCGCCCACACGAATGTAGGCCAAAGGAGGCTGCCTTACAGCTGCCGGCCAGAACGCGGTTTCATGAACCGAGCCGGTTTATGAAACGAATGCCCAATGCTGCCTGTCACCATGCCAATTCAAGAAGTCAGGAAAACGACACATTCGGAATTCAGTAGCAGCTGCAACCGATGGTGACAGGAACAGACTGCTTCATGTCACGGACACGCATTCCGGGAGACGGTTTTTGGTGGACTCAGACTTCCAGAAGAGCCTCATCCTGCCAGTCAAGGCAGACAGGGTGGCAGGACACAGCGGTCCCGAGCTCACGGCCACCAACGGATCCAACATCAGGACATTTGGCGAGCGGACACTGACAATATCCTTACACAGGTGCAACTTTCAGTTGGATTTTGTGATAGCTGCATGTTCCGGCCCCATTTTAGGAGCAGATTTTCTATGCGCTTATGGATTGTTAGTCGATGTTGCTAATGGGAGATTAGGGGACACTGTCTCTTTTACCTCACTGCCCTGCACAGCTCAGGGAGCTGGGTTGACAACACTGGCTAACTTTATAGCTCCAGGGGGTAAGTACCAACATTTGCTCGCACAGTTCCCAGTACTCACGGTCCCGACTTTTTCGGCTACGGTAACGAAACACGGGGTCAAGTACTTTATAACGACAAAAGGTCCGCCGGTGTTCGCTCGGCCTCGGCGTTTGGACGCAGCTAAACTGGCCAGCCCATAAGGTGTTTGTCAACTTAGAGCAGATGGGCATCGTCAGGCGCTCCAACAGCCCATGGGCATCCCCGTTACACATGGTGCCTAAAGCCGACAGGTCGTGGTGACCGTGCAGTGATTTCTGGCACTTGAATAATGCCACGGAACACAATTGTTACCCCATTGTGTACATCCTGGATTATTCCGTGCACCTGGCCAGGGTGCGTGTTTTTTCGAAATTGGATCTGGTCCACGGATGCCATCAGGTCCCGGTATTTTTTTTTTTTTTTTTTTTTTTTTTTTGTTACTTATTTGTACCCGTAGGTAGACTTGGTTTGCAGTCTGGTGACAAGCCACCGGCTGCTGGTCGCTGCGTGCGCGAGCGCCCTAAACCTACATGTTTTTGGTAAGCGGGAGGAAACCGGAGAAATCCCGGAGTAAACCCGCGCAACACGGGGAGAACATGCAAACTCCACACAGCTCACTGTTGGTCGGGGGCTGGGATCGAACCCACGATCCCCGCGATCCCCCGGCCGAGGGTAAAACTGTGCTGCCACAGTGCTAAACCACTGCGCCACCGTGCAGCCCATGCACGGTGGCGCACGTATGCACGGAAGACGTTCCAAAAAATACATTTATAATAACTCCTTTCGACCATTTCGAGTTTTTACGCAGGCCATTTGGATTAAAAGGCACAGCGCAGACTTTCCAGAGGATGAGGGACACAGTGCTTTGTGATTTGTCCTTAATTTTTGTCTCCTTAGATGACATTCTGTTAGCTAGCACGTCCAAGGAGGAGCACATCACCCATCTCAAGACGGTTTTCCAGAGCTTGGAGGCGCACGGGCTGAGAGTTAACCCTGCAAAATGCCAGTTTGGCGTGCCAGAGATTGATTTTTTTGGGCCACCGCATTTCGCCAGAGGGTATGATTCCATTACCCGATAAGATGCGCGCTGTGTCAGACTTTCCGCGCTCGCAGACCATGAGAGCACTACAGGAGTTTTTAGGAATGGTTCATTTTTTTAACCATTTCCTTCCCCGAGCAGCCCAGCTGATGCAGTCGTTGTATGCCGCGCATAAAAAAAGAAGCCCGTGGAAGCCATCGACTGGACTCCAGAGCGAGTCCAGGCTTTTACTGAGGCCAAAACAGCGCTTGCGGATGCTGTGTTTTTAGCCTACCCGTATCCGTCTGCATGGACAGCGCTCACTACGGACATGTCTGATGTTGCCATAGGGGCAGTGAGGGAGCAGTATGTCTCAAGTTCGTGGCAGCCGCTCGCATTTTTCAGCCGAACTTTACACGACAACGAACGCAAATACAGCACGTACGATAGGAAATTGCTGTCTCTCCACCTGGCAACGCGCCATTTCCCGTTTTGGTTAAAGGGGCACGAGTTCACCGTGTTAGTGGGCCATAAGCTGCTGACGTACACGATGGCCAAGGTCTCGGAACCGTGGTCGGTCCAGCAGCAATGGCATTTGGCCGCGATTTCGGAGTTTACTACCGATATTCAACACATTGCTGTCGTGGTGGTGCAAGAAGGGTGCACTCCCTTGCTCGACGACGTCTTCACCGGCCACACCCGGTGGTTCCGAGGTCTTGGCGCTGTCGCATTTTTGAGTTGGTCCACTCCCTTTCGCATCCGGGAGTGCACGCTTCGTTGAAGCTAGTGGGGGCAAAATTCATCTGGCCATGCTTGCACAAGGACGTGAAAGAGTGGGCTGCACCTTGCGCTGAATGCCAGCAGGCCAAAGTGCACAAGCACACCAGAGCCTGCCTCGAGTTGGTCCAAATCCCGGCTAGGAGGTTCGACCATGTCCATACGGATTTGGTGGGACCCTTCCCGCCGTCGCAAGGTTTTACACACCTCTTAACAATCATGGACCACACCACGCGTTGGCCTAAAGTGGTCCCGCTGGCTTCTACCACGTCCGCAGAAGTGGCTCGTGCTTTTTTGTCGGCTTGGGTCGCATGTTCTGATCCCCGTCAGACATCACTTCTGACAGGGGTCTATAATTCTTTTCGGAATTCTGGTCCGCGATGGCCCAGAGGGGTCAGAATTCACCGAACTACCGCGTACAACCCCCAGGCTAATGGGTTATGCAAGCGTTTTCATAGGTCGCTTAAAGCAGGGCTCAGAGCTTCGTTCACGGATGCAAATTGGGTTGACCGCCTGTCTGGGTTCGCTTAGGGTTGCGCTGTGCACCTATGGAGGATTTGGCAGCCTCCCCGGCAGAACTAGTTTTTTCTCAGCCACTGCAGATCCCAGAAGAGTTTTTACCAGAAAACCCGCACCCGAGGCTGATCTGCCCGCCTAATTTTTGCACAGTACGGGGCTTTTAACGTACTGGGCCTGGCCCACCATTGTTTTCCCCGCACATTCATCCCAAAAAGCTTGCAGAACACCAGTTTTGTTTTTGTCAGGCATGATGCGCACCAGACCCCGCTGCACACACCGTACGACGGACCATTCAGGATGTTGGAACCTGGGGAGAAGCATTTTGTGGTAGACTTGGGGGGACGTAGAGAGACCTTCTGCACTGACAGGCTGAAGCCTGCTTTTGTGTTGGCAGACGAGCAGGTGGTGTTGGCCCAAGCTCCTTGGCGTGGACGCCCACTGTTGGTGGTTCCGCAAGTTGGTGATCCCTTGGCAGGGACCTGCACTCATGAAGCTGATGTGTTTTCTCCCCCTCCCTTTTTCCCTCCACAGACTGACGTGCCCTCCTGTACACCCCACCAGCAGGGCGGTTCAACTGGATCGGCGACCCCAGCTACAGTCGCTATGGGTGCCACTTCAAGCTCAAAGGACGGGGGGCTTATTGCCCTTTCTTGGTGTTGCGGGGCGGGGGGGGGGGGCTTTGTTGGGGCATGGTGTTGGCTTCCTCACCCAGGGAACAATGGACCGACAGAGGAGGTGTCACCGGGGAATATCAGATGGGACAGTAAGGACTATGAGCCCCCCCAAGGAGAGGAGTAAATGCCAGAGCCACTGGGAGAAGAAGGATGTGAGAGCGGCACCAGTGTTATGCTATGTTAATGTGCCACACAGGCTTTGTTCTAAACATAATGTGTGATGGTCGAAAGTTCCAGGTCTCTATGCATGGTATTAAAGTTATAAAAGAGCAATGCACAGAGACTCGAGATCCTTTTTGCTGTAAGTTATATTGGAGAAAGAATAAAGTTTCTGTGTTGTCCAGCTCGTTGCCTCGCCTGCACTCCTTTCTCTACAATACTTTATTTAAATTGTCTTACTTATGCTGGACCTGACGGTGGAAATGGGGAAGTGACTTGAAAGGACAAGAAGTGGTCAGAAGGGGTGGGGGGAGGAGAGAGAAAGAAGGAAAAACTAAGGTAGAAAAAACACAGGAAAAACAGGATACCAGACAGCAGGGGGCGTAGTCGTCCTCTGCTATCAGGTAAACCTGGACAAACAGCTCATAAAAACCAACTGATTGTTACAACAACATCACGTGACCCTTCTGAGGAAAGCTGCAAGAAGTGGCCAAAACATGTTAAGGTAAGAACAGCCTTATTCACTTTCTGATAGAAAAGAAAATATTTATAAAATTGATTTAGAAGACAGTATGAACCCTTTTGGATTATTACAAGAAAAGTTTGGATGAAGCAGTGTTAACTCCTTAAGGATTAAATTTGATTACATGATCTACCTCTCCTGCGGCTGGTGTTGCAGATCCACACTTGTCACATGGTAGGTCAAAAAGTATGTAAAAAAAAACCCAAATAAATCCAGCTGTACCCCATCACGTCACTAGATGGCAGACACATATAGCTGATCTTCACTGGAGGACTCAGTTCAGCCATCCAGAACTTGTTCGAATCTGATACCACTTCGGGGCGCAGAAGAAAAGATGTATTAACAATTGCGCAACATATACAGTATTTCAACAGGGAGGAAGCATTTGCTCCAAATTTTGCCTACTATGATTCTAAAAGGGATTATTTAGCTTCTGAAGTGAAATATTTACCTTCTGTGACAGCAGAAGATGGACCAGAGCATGTACACTTTTCGTCCGCCAATGACAAAGCTGCATGTCATGGAGAGGACAATTCTGCTGGTTCCACGGCATTATCTAACCGAATACGAGGTGGAATAAATCACAAGATAAATGTGAGAGTGTCTGGATGTGGGAGAGAAAGCGAAAATGACCGACAGAAGACAAAATAAAGACTGGGGATGAGCATAAGGACGTATGGTGACACATGACGAGGGGTAGGTCTGATGTTTTTATCAGTTTGTTTACATTCTACTGATTTTCTGGTTCATATATTTTGAAGATAACAAAAAACAAAAAAAATCCTTTGTGTAAATATTTCCAAAGTAGTCTTTGACCAAAAGTTATGTAATCCGATATGGCTGCTGTCACATTATGCAAATTTGATGCATAAATTAACTCCTATTATAAATTTTGGATCATATTCTACATCTTTCTCTTTGACAGTAAGCCTTTATCTCTTACCACTTTCAAGTTACAGCCTTTGGAATCTGTGATATCTAAAATGAATATTTTCTTGAAAAAAATCTTCACCACCAGAGGGTGCATGCAGATGGTGCAGATCTGCGACAGAAGACCTCAGTTGGTTAAAGCGTCCCGCTGTTTGGAAGGACTGTACCAAAAGAGAGCTCCTTTTCGAAACCATCTAAGGTTCACCTTACACTGTCAGGATGAAAACATAACACCACCAAAACTAAATATAAAGAACCCTATCTCCACAAAAAATGCTGAATGTATAATAAAAAGAACACTGAAAGACTTGATAAAAGAATGGATATGGCACATTATACACAAATTAGATAACATTAACATGGTAGGGGTGTACCAGTACATGTATTCGTATCTGGATTTTTCAGTACGGAACCTTCAGTTCACTGCAGAGGCATACGAGTGTTCCACACCGACAATGTTGAGTGACAGACATGAAGTGTAACTGCCTTGCGCTGTACATGTAAACAAACAGTGCAGCTTGTTGTGTTTCCTACTAGCGAACATCATGGCTGGCTGTACAGAGAAGCCAGAGCTTGAAGACCGTTTTCACATGTCTCCTGTCTGGGAACACTTCCGCTTCCCGGTAGAATATGTGAACAAATAAAGGCAAGTGAATAAGACGAAAAGCGCATCGGATATGCTTTTGGCAGTATGTTGAACTTGTTAACTCATGTGAAACGGCACTACGCAAATGTAAATATTCATTGCAGCACAAAAAAAAAGAAAAAGACTAGTGCGGTACAAGTGCAGCTTCCAGCGGCATTTATACAGCTTGGGGCTTTTCAGATCAAGCCAAAGTAGTAACAAATGCCTTTTGTCACGAGCTGAGCACTGGAGGTTCTGCCAGCCTCAGTCTTGTGGCTTTTTCTCTGTATTTATATATTTGTTGTATTTAGATAGATAGATAGATAGATAGATAGATAGATAGATAGACAGATAGATAGATGTACTTTATTGATCCCAAACTGGGAAATTATTTTTGTATTATTATTATTTGTATTATTATTTTAAAGTATTTTTGTGCCTTTTGGTTTTTGTAATCCCTGCAAGTTTTTTATTTTCCTGTTTATGTCCTAGTTTTACTGTGTTCTGATTATGCATCAATTCACCCTTGGCCGGGGGATCCTGGGTTCGATCCCAGCCTCCGACCAACAGTGATCTGTGTGGAGTTTGCATGTTCTCCCCGTGTCTGCGTGGGTTTACACCGGGATTTCTCCGGTTTCCTCCCACATGCCAAAAACATGCAAGTTAGGTTAATTGGCATCAAAACTGGGGATTTTAAATTGTCCTTAGGTCTGACTGTGAGAGTGAATGGTTGTCTGTCTCTCTGTGTTGGCCCTGTGATGAACTGGCGATCTGTCTAGGGTGTACCCTGCCTCTCGCCCAAAGATGCTGGGATAGGCTCCAGCCCCCCCCCCCCCCCGGCGACCAAAAAGGATTAAGCGGAAGAAGATGGATGGATGGATGGATGGTATCTATTTCTCTGTACTTGTTTATATTTTATTTTTCCATTCCTTATTATTGCGGTTGACAGCTGTCAGGGCTTTTCCTTGTTGGTGCTCCATGTGGGTGTAGCCCTGTCAGCTGCCAGCCGAGAGCTCTCCTCTCATTACTTCGCAGCTGATCCCAATCATTAATCATTGTTACCTTTTTGCCCGCTCATGTGACCCCACACCTGTCATCACTTGTTTTATTTGTTCTTACCCTATTTAAAGCGTACTTGTGGTGGTCGTCTAAACGCATTCAACTTGAAAACATTAGGCAAAGTATTTGTTATTTGGTTAAATAATTATTGCCAGCCATATACCACCAGAGAAATATGCAAATACGACCGCAGGCATGGCCAGCCAATGAAAACTCTGCGCGCAGCCATGACACATGCGGATGTGACGTCATTACGTTGCCACTGAAAAGTCAATACTCCCGTCTGTATGAGAGACTAGGGTGCTGTTGTGAGTGTTTTTATTCTATTATGGCTGAATTGTCGGACTCTGAGGAAGAATTCGTCCAACATGGCTACAGGTTTGAGCCAGAAAGGTCTTCTGAGGGTGAAAGTGACAAAGTGGTCCTCACACACAACGCAATTTCGTCTGAAAGGATTCATCTGTGCCCTGTTCCGAGATTGCACAATCACTTTTCCGCTACGATCTTCTGACAAGGTGAGCTGGGTTTGGGTACACAAAAGAAGTGTTTATCTTTGTTTTTCGCTTATTATAGAGACATCCAAAGGCTTTACATTCCACCATGTTGCGATATCCATATCGCATTGTATGTTTTTGTTGTTACAAGAGTGCCGAGTGTCTGCTGCTCTGTAGAATCATCGGCAGTCTGGCGGCCGTTACGACCTCAGATCAGACGAGACGACCAGCTGAATTTAAGCATTTATTTATTTATTTTCTACTCGTTTTAGTTCTGCATTTAATATGAACCCTGAGTTTGAAATAAACGTTTGAATTTGAATTTGAATATCCCGAAAGCCACTGCTCATCCGGGCACTCCAGGCTCAGCCAATATTGATCCAGATTGTGGTGCCAACGATATTATGTCACACGAAGTGTCCTGGCAGGCCATGTAGCCGCTAGTATGGCTGCACCCATGTTTTGCTGACATAGCTGAACCAGCACATCAGCAATGGATTTATATCACATTGCTTTGAACTTGAACTTGAACTTAAACTTGAACTAGAACGTGAGACAGGGGCTCAATATAATATCTTTTTTTTTCACAACCACCACAGGTACGCTTTAAGGACTGCATTTTCATTTCATTCTTGTGGCACTCTTAATAATTCCTTCTCCTCGCCACCAGAGCCCTAACCCTGCTCTGGTGAGTTTTTTTCTGCTACCTGATCTGTAAGTTTACCCTGTTACCTGTTTGGAATTTTGCGTTCATGCACCTTGGAACTTTATGTTTTGTTAATAAATGCCACAAACTGCAGTAAGTGTCTGGGTCTTTCTTTCTCTGCCCTGAGGGGCAAATCATGACAGAAGAGTGCCGCCAGTAAAGACTCAGCCGCTGCAGCTTGTGGATGTTTGCCTTTTTTTTTTTGTTTCACTCACCTGTTTCCCTGGAGTATATGATGTCGGACTCTGCAGGTGGGCGCAGTTACCTGATGAGCCTGGGGTGGGAGTGCTGCAATTCCCTCATGGAGATCGATGGCCTAATCTCCACAGCGCGCGTTTTGCCCCGAAGGACGCATTATGGTACATGGGCCTCACAAAGGCAGCTGCTCGCTGGTGCCCCCAGCTTCTGGAACATGTTGAATGGGTGGAGAGGATTCCTCTGGTGGCAGTGTTGCAACGAGAGAACAGAGAGATGGTGAGGAACTCCACGAGGAGATCTGGGGCCACGCCGAAGGGGAGGCATTCTCGGGCCTATGAAGGATCGGTGTCTCACCAGTCTCTGGCACCCGTTCACACTCCCGCTCCCACTTCACCTGCTCCAGAACGCCGCCATCCAGAGAAATCTCACCGGAGGAACTAGGGGTGGGTTCAAAAGACTGATACAATGATATCTAGACTTGACTCTAGACTCTTGACTCTTGACTCTAGACTTGCCCGCCCGCGGTACAACGGAGTGCAAGAGGTTAACAGGAAATTTTTGGCAATCCTGTGCTTTTCTTGTGGTGTTACATAGAATAGCATCACTGTAAACTATGGAAAAAGCAGCTGCTTTAAAATCTGTACTTCCTCACACAACTTTGAGTGCAAAAAAACTCTAAAAGTGTCACGCCGCGCCGTTCATCAGCGGCGCCACCTGCTCACACACCTGATCCTCATCAGCGGCGAGGGATAAAAGCCGCCTCGCCCGGGGGCTCGGCCTGAAGCCGTCAGACTTCGTTTCCTCACCGCCGTGAGCATACCTTTCTTCAGCATTGCTATTTTGGGTAAGAACCCTTACCTCCTTCTCCAGTCTGCTCCCCTGTGCACAGGTGGATTCCCCGGCGGCGGACATCTCCGTTCCATCGCCCATCCTTCGCCGCTGCACGGAGCTCTCCAGGTGGCTGTCTCCCGGGCTACGTTCCCCTTGTTGTGCCAGCTATCCTGACAAATCAAGTAAGATCTTCTCTTGCCATAATTCATCCTGTGTTGGTGTATGCCCGTCACCCTCTCCCTGTGCTCTCTCCATAGGGTTGCTCGGCCGAACGGTCATCTGCCTCTGTGCCTGAAGCAGACGCCACCACCAACACATCTGCATCCCGCAGACACACACTCATTCACTCCTGCTGTTAATAAACTCTTTGAACTACTCTAAGCCTGTGTGTGTGCGTCTCCTGAGCCGTGCGTTATGTCAGTACGGCTTCAGCAGAGCGGCTCGGCGGACGGCGGGCTCGCACACCGGTTTACCACTCTCAAGGCTAGAGTGGATCAGATTGCTTATCAACAGCAGGTTATCCTGAATCAATTATTAAACTTAACTAACCGGTTGGGCCGCTTAGATCCTCAACAGCCGTTCCCCCCGGCTCGTCAGGGTGGCGCGGCTCCTGCTGTTCCAGCGGCCGTCCAGCCGGCTCCAGTGGCACCGGTTCGGCTCACACCGATTCCGACCCCCGCCCGCTTTAGCGGTAAGCTCGGCGGAGCGTGGGGGTTCATTATGCAGTGTGAGTCCGTGTTCCACCGTGTGCCCGGAGATTTTCCCTCGGATCACAGTCGGATTGGTTACATAGGGAATCTTCTGGAGGGGCGTGCGTTAACTTGGACCTACGCCGTAATGGCGAGGCCCAGTTATGCCACCCTCACCTATGACCAGTTCGTGAGGCGCTTTCTGGAGGTCTTTGACCATTCTCAAACCGAGACGGTCCAGGTCGATCGGCTTCTCGCTCTCCAGCAGGGAGGCCGGTCGGCAGCGGACTACTCGGTCGACTTCCGGGTAGCGGCGGAGGAATTGGGCTGGGAGGAACGCTCCCTCTGTGGCCTGTTCCTCCACAGCCTCAATAGTGATCTGAGGGATGAACTGGCTGGACGGGATATCCCTGGGACGCTAGCAGAGCTGACATCCTTAGCGATAAGTTTGGATAACAGGTTGCGCGAGCGCTCCTCGGGGCGGAAGTCTTCTTCTTCTCGCCCTCGTGGAGTCTCGCCGCACCTGTTCCAAGCTCGCCCCCTGGCGGCGCCGCCAGCATTGTGCCCCGAGGAGTCGGAGCCGATGGTGACAGGCTGGACCAAGCTTTCCCCTGCGGAGAAACAACGCCGCCGTGAGTTGGGCCTCTGCATGTATTGCGGAGGTGACCAACACACTGTGGAGCGTTGCCCGCGGAAAGCCAGTCGGCGGGGTCCGCGAATCGCTGTAGGGAGCCTCGCGGATCCCAACCGGTTAGACTATCTCACTCAATTAAAGCTGCCCATCCGTTTTTGCCACAATCCCACTGGGCACCTCACCCACGCACTGGTGGATTCGGGCGCAGAGGGCAGCTTCATTTCACAAGGCCTGGCAACCCGATTGGGCATCCGCTGTCAGGCATTAAAACACCCCATCTCCCTGGTCCATCTCTCCCGTGCCTCCCTTGGGAGAGTTTCTCACCAAACCATGCCTGTCCCAGTCATCATCTCAGGGAACCACCGGGAGGAGATGGTATTTTACGTCCTGCCCAACTCTGTGTCGCCCGTCATCCTGGGGTATCCCTGGCTACGCCTCCACAACCCTGTCCTGGACTGGAGGTCCGCTGGGGTATCGGCATGGAGTACCTTCTGTATGGGCACCTGCCTTCAGTCCGCTGCCTGCTCCCCATCCGCGGCTCCCCCTGTGGCGGATACAGCACCTCCGGACCTGTCACTGGTGCCTCCAGAATTTCACGACCTGGGTATGGTATTTAGCAAATCGAAAGCTATGTCTCTTCCCCCGCATCGACCATATGACTGTGCCATCAACCTCCGCCAGGGGGCTCCCCTGCCATCTGGTCGGCTCTACAGCCTGTCGGCGCCGGAGAAGGAGACCATGAATACATACCTGAAGGAATCACTGAGCGCTGGGATTATTCGCCCATCGTCGTCACCCGTGGGGGCAGGGTTTTTCTTTGTCGGGAAAAAGGACGGATCCCTCCGCCCCTGCATAGACTACCGAGCTCTAAATGACATCACTGAGAGGGACCGTTACACCCTGCCCCTCATGGACACTGCCTTTCACTCCCTCCAGGGGGCGACCTGGTTTACCAAGCTGGATTTACGCAGCGCTTACCACCTCGTCCGGATCCGGGAGGGAGATGAATGGAAGACAGCCTTCCGTACCCCGAACGGCCACTTTGAGTATCTCGTCATGCCGTTCGGGCTGACCAACGCTCCTGCCGTCTTTCAGCGCCTCATCAATGACGTCCTCCGGGATTTCATCGGCCTCTTCGTGTTCGTCTACCTGGACGACATTCTGATCTTCTCTCAGTCCAGAGACGAGCACCGGGTCCATGTGAGGCGGGTCCTTCAAAGACTGCTGGAGAATCGTTTGTACGTGAAGGCTGAGAAGTGCGAGTTTTACGCTAGGACCACATCCTTCCTGGGATTCATCATCGCCCAAGACCAGGTGCTCCCGGACCCAGAGAAGGTGAAGGCGGTGGTGGAGTGGCCTACTCCCGCATCTCGGAAGCAGGTGCAACAGTTTGTTGGCTTCGCCAATTTTTACCGCCGTTTTGTCCCGAATTTCAGCTGGATCGTCGGACCACTGACCCGCCTCACGTCCCCGAAGGTCCCGTTCCGGTGGACCGAAGAGGTCGATACTGCCTTTAAGGCGCTGAAGGCGGAGTTCTCCTCCCCCCGGGTCCTTCGCCAGGTCGACCCCGCGCTGCAGTGCATTGTGGAGGTGGACGCATTGGACACTGGAGTGGGAGCAGTGTTATCCCAGCAATCACCGGACGATGGCGCCAAGCGATCGTGCGCCTTCTTCTCCCGGCGCCTGTCCCCGGCGGAGAGGAACTATGATGTGGGGGACAGAGAGCTCCTGGCCATTAAACTCGCCCTACAGGAGTGGCGCCACTGGCTAGAGGGGGCGGACCTGCCGTTTGTGGTCTTGACGGACCATAAGAATTTAGAGTACCTACGATCTGCCAAGCGCCTGAATGCCCGCCAGGCGCGCTGGTCTCTGTTCTTCGCCAGGTTCCGGTTCTCTATCACCTTCAGGCCAGGCTCCAAGAACGGCCTGCCTGACGCCCTCTCTAGACAGTTCACCCCCGTGGGGGCTGAGGAGACGCCCCACACTATCCTGCCCAGGTCGTGCGTCGTGGGAGCTATTTCTTGGGACATTGTGGACAAGATCCGGAAGGCACAGGAGGTGGAACCTGATCCTTGCGGCGGACCGGAGGGAAGACTGTTCGTTCCGTCTACGGTCCGAGGAGAGGTCATCCACTGGCTCCACACCTCCCGGCTCACCTGTCATCCCGGCACCTCTCGGATGATCAGCCTCCTCCAACGGTCCTTTTGGTGGCCGGGCCTGCGGAGGGATGCAGCCCGCTACGCCCGGGCTTGTCCAATTTGTGCCACCAGCAAGTCGGGAAACGCCCCTCCAGCGGGTCTGCTCCAGCCTCTGCCCGTCCCTGGCAGGCCATGGTCGCACATCGCACTGGATTTCGTCACCGGGCTCCCAGCTTCCAACTCATTCGACACCATCCTGACCGTCGTGGACCGTTTCTCCAAGGCGGCACACTTCATCCCCCTGCGAGGTCTCCCTACCGCCCTGGAGACGGCGGGCTTCCTCGTCCAACACGTGGTCAGGCTGCATGGGATCCCGGTGGACGTGGTCTTGGACCGGGGCCCCCAGTTTTCATCCGAGGTTTGGAAATCCTTTTGTAACGCCATCGGAGCCAAGGTGAGCCTCTCCTCCGGCCATCACCCCCAGTCTAACGGGCAGTGTGAGAGGACCAATCAGGAGCTGGAGGCTGCGCTCCGCTGTGTTGCAAGATCCAAGCCAACATCATGGAGCAACCATCTCGCCTGGGTGGAGTACGCCCACAACACCGCCGGCTCTTCTGCAACGGGGATGTCCCCCTTCAAGGCGTCCCTGGGTTACGACCCCCCGCTGCTTCCAGCGCAGGAGAGCGAGGTAACTGTTCCGTCAGTTAGGGCGCACGTGAGGCAGTTCCGCTCCACCTGGGCCGCCGCGCGTCATGCGCTTTTACGCACAGCGGAGCGCAACAAGACCGTGGCGGACCGGCGTAGAAGACCTGCCCCGGCGTACAGAGTTGGGCAACTTGTCTACGTTTCCACCCAGGACGTCACCCTAAAAGGCGAGAGGAGGAAGCTGGCACAGCGCTTCATGGGTCCCTTTCCCATCACCCGGATCATCAACCCGGTGGCTGTGCGTGTGGCTATTCCCCCCTCCCTCCGCATCCATTCCACCTTCCACGTATCAAAGGTGAAGCTGGCAGTCACCGACCCCCTTTGCCCTCCTCCTGCAGCGCAACCCGCGCCCCGGATGATTGGTGGCCACCCGGCCTGGTCCGTCTCCTCCATCCTGGACTCCCGGCGCCGGGGTCGTGGGTTGCAATACTTGGTGGACTGGGAGGGCTATGGGCCCGAGCATCGACAATGGGTGCCCCCGTCGTTTGTGTTGGACCCATCGCTCATCGCGGACTTCCACCGAGCGCACCCGGATAAGCCATCGCCAGGAGGCGCTGCTAGAGGGGGGAGTACTGTCACGCCGCGCCGTTCATCAGCGGCGCCACCTGCTCACACACCTGATCCTCATCAGCGGCGAGGGATAAAAGCCGCCTCGCCCGGAGGCTCGGCCTGAAGCCGTCAGACTTCGTTTCCTCACCGCCGTGAGCATACCTTTCTTCAGCATCGCTATTTTGGGTAAGAACCCTTACCTCCTTCTCCAGTCTGCTCCCCTGTGCACAGGTGGATTCCCCGGCGGCGGACATCTCCGTTCCATCGCCCATCCTTCGCCGCTGCACGGAGCTCTCCAGGTGGCTGTCTCCCGGGCTACGTTCCCCTTGTTGTGCCAGCTATCCTGACAAATCAAGTAAGATCTTCTCTTGCCATAATTCATCCTGTGTTGGTGTATGCCCGTCACCCTCTCCCTGTGCTCTCTCCATAGGGTTGCTCGGCCGAACGGTCATCTGCCTCTGTGCCTGAAGCAGACGCCACCACCAACACATCTGCATCCCGCAGACACACACTCATTCACTCCTGCTGTTAATAAACTCTTTGAACTACTCTAAGCCTGTGTGTGTGCGTCTCCTGAGCCGTGCGTTATGTCAAAAAGTGTCATAACTTTTTGGAAAAGCTCCCACAAATTCAGGCTTTTTGGGCCACAACAATCACAAAAACAGCTGACAAAATCCTGGAGGGACTGAAATACAGTGAGATTATGTATGCATGGTTCATGCATTGAATTTGTTTACTGACTCTGGGTGGTGGACTTGACACGACACACCCTTTGCATTAAAGAAAGCACCTGTGAGCACTTTATGAAATGATAAGTTAAATAATAAAAAGTGCATTATTGTAACTGATTTTGGGTCAGTTCTATATGTGATAATTTATGTATTAACAAAGTTAGAAGATTCTTGGTACAATTTGCAGCATTAGGTCTCGAAGATTTTTGTTTCATGGGAAGTAAAATGGCTATTAAAATGGTAATTCAACAGATTGAATCGGAATTGAATCGAATCAAATCGGAATTGAATCGATTCAGAATCTCAAGAATTGGAATCGAATCGATTCTGGAAATTAGGGTTCGTTCCCAGCCCTAGGAGGAACCCCTCCACCTCTCAGGCAGCAGTTTCTCATTCGCCGAGGCAGAAGACTCCCGCAGCAGTGCGCCCTCTGTGTCTTTTTTCTCTGGCTGAATCGTCCGCTTCCTCCCTCTGTGCAGCTGCTGATCCTTGCTTCCCCTCTGCAATTCCTCCTACTGCTGAGAGGCCCGCTGCGTCCTTCCCGGCTCCGCTCGTCTCCGTGTTGACAGGGGCGGCTCTTCCATTATACACTGAGGGGCCCATGCTCACCATAGCCACGGAGAGGGGTGACTTCAGACCGTCTTCAGCAGGAAACTCCGTACTCTGGGAAAACAGGAAAGTGTCTTTTCATTCTTCAACATATTATGAAGCCTTGCCTGATTCCCAGTAGTGAGGCTCAGGGTTTGCAGTCCCCTGAGCCCTCACCACCTGCTGCAGCTATTAATTTCTCACCTGCCTTCTCCATGTCTCCTCCTATCCTCCTTCTCCTATCCTCCGATGTAACACTAGGGGCGCCACACGAGTCGGCTGCCTTTTGCAACAGCGGCTCGATTCCGAGTCTTTTTCCCTTCCTCTCTCTTTTGATCCGTCTTTTTTTTTCACCCCACTTATATCACGGACACACAGATCGTCCTAAATGTCTCCTGAGCCGGTGGACGGAGCCACTGTCTATAGCAGGATACGATACAGCAGAGAACAGCTGCTAGCATTCAACCGCCACCCGGTCCCATTGGAAATACTCGACATACCGAGAGAACTGAGGCGAAAACGCCGCGGCTGCCGGGCTGGAGTAAGGCGGAGGACAAAAAATATAAGGTACAGACCCTCCCTTCCATCTGTTGTCATGGGAAATGTACGGTCGATACTGGGAAAGTTAGATGAGCTAGCGGCTATCTCCCGTTATGATAGCACATACCGGGAGTGCTCTCTCCTTTTGTTTACTGAGACGTGGCTAACTGAACTAGCAGCAGATGCTAACATTGAGCTGGAGGGTTTTCACATGATACGAGCTGACCGAACACCAGACAGTGGCAAGGCTAGGGGCGGTGGAGTGATCATGTATGTTAACAACAACTGGTGCAGACCGGGACATATCACTGTTAAACAACGACACTGCAGCAAAGACATTGAGTTGCTAGCTGTTAGCATGAGGCCTACATATCTCCCGAGAGAACACTCACACGTGATCTGCATTGTTGTTTATGCAAATCCGACGGCGAACGCTGGGACAGCACGTGACGTCATCCATTCAGTAACCAGCAGGCTGCAGACAGAACACCCAGATGCTCTTCTCCTCATCTCAGGCGATTTCAACCATGTTTCACTGTCTCCCATTCTACCCACGTTCACCCAGTATGTCACATGCCACACTAGAGACAATAAAACACTGGATTTATTCTACGCAAACACTAAGGAGGCGTACACCTCATCACAACTACCCCCACTCGGGAGATCGGATCACAACTTGGTTCATCTCCGGCCGGTGTACAAACCCCTAGTGCACAGACAACCTCCGGCCATGCACACTGTGGAGTTATGGTCTGAGGAGACAATGGACACCCTAAAGGGCTGTTTTGAAGCCACCGCCTGGAAGCAGCTCTGCGATCCACATGGTGAGGACATCGATGGCCTCATTCACACCTTCACGGGCTACCTCAGCTTCTGTGTGGACAAATCCGTTCCCACCAAGACCATACGGCGTCACTCAAACAACAAACCCTGGATCAACCCTGAGATTAAAACACTTCTGAGAGAGAAGAAGAGGATCTTCAGGTCAGGGAACAGGGAGATGCTGAAGTCCGTACAGAGGGAGCTGAGGAGAAAGATCAGAGAAGGCAAGGACAGCTTCAGGAAGAAGATGGAGGACAAGCTGCAACAGAGCGACATCAGCGGGGTCTGGAGAAACCTCAAAACCATCTCGGGGCTCCAGAATACCTCCCCCCAGGCCACAGGGGGCAGGGAGTGGGCGAACAACCTGAATCTGTTTTTCAATAGATTTGACCAACCGCCCTCCCCCCTGACTGCACAACAACCACTGCTGCCTCTAAAGAAATCAAGTCCTGCTGCCCACTCCCCACTCTACCAACACCCCCCCACTCCCAACACACAGCCCCCCATCCTGACCCTGACCAGGACCCAGGTGAGGACGGAGCTGAGGAAGATCAAGGCGAGGAAGGCGCCGGGACCGGACGGCATCAGCGCAAAGCTCCTCAAGTCCTGTGCAGACCAGCTGTGTGGGATTGTGACGTATATCTTCAACATGAGCCTGAAACTGGGGAGGGTACCACAGCTGTGGAAAACATCTTGTGTGGTACCTGTACCAAAAACTTCCCACCCCAAAGACCTGAACAGCTACAGACCGGTGGCCTTGACGTCCCACTTGATGAAGACCCTGGAGAGACTGCTCCTTGCTCACCTCCGCCCCCTGGTGGAACCAGCGATGGATCCACTCCAGTTCGCCTACCAGCATGGCATTGGGGTGGAGGATGCGGTGATCTTCCTCCTTCACCGTTCTCTGTCCCACCTGGAGAAGCCCGGGAATATGGTGAGGATCATGTTCTTTGACTTCTCCAGTGCTTTCAACACCATCCAACCGATGATCCTGAAGGACAAGCTGCTGCGCGCAGGGGTGGACCAGCACCTGTCATCATGGATCCTGGACTACCTCACGAACCGGCCTCAGTTTGTGAGAACCCGGGACTGTGTGTCCGACACGATCATCAGTAGCACGGGGGCCCCCCAGGGAACGGTGCTGGCTCCCTTCCTGTTCACTCTTTATACTGCGGACTTCTCACACAACACAACACACTGCCATCTACAGAAGTTCTCTGATGACTCTGCGATCGTTGGCCTCATCTCCAATGGAGATGAAGCTGAGTACAGAGGGCTTATCCAGGACTTCGTGGACTGGTGCCATCGGAACTGCCTCCAGATCAACGCGAGGAAAACTAAGGAGCTGGTGGTGGACTGCCGCAGGCATGGGCAGCCCCTCACAGTACCAGTAAATATACAGGGAACAGACATCGAGATGGTGACATCCTATAAGTACCTGGGTATTCATCTGAACAATAAACTAGACTGGTCACACAATACTGATGCACTCTACAAGAAGGGACAGCGCAGGCTGTTCCTGCTGAGGAGACTCAGGTCTTTTGGTGTACAAGGGGCGCTGCTGAAGTCATTCTATGACACGGTGGTGGCATCAGCCATCACTTTTGGAGTGGTCTGCTGGGGCAGTGGCATTACTGCAGCCGATAGGAAGAGACTGAACAAACTGATTAAGAAAGCTAGCTCTGTCCTGGGGCAGCGCCTTGATCCGATGGAGGAGATAGGAGAGAGAAGGACGGTGGCTAAACTGTCATCTCTGCTGGAGTCCGAGTTCCACCCTATGCAGGACATACTGAATGCACTGAGGAGCTCATTTAGCAGCAGACTACATCATCCCAGGTGCACAACCGAGAGGTTTCGTAGGTCCTTCCTACCAACGGCTGTCAGACTGTACAACCTAAGCAGGGCTGCTCGCAGAGATAGCAAAAAAGACGTAACAAACTAATAGTTTTTTGAATGCAGAAGATGCAATAGACTTATACAGTGGTCCTCTCCGGCATACAACTAGGAGCATGCCGGTCGCTATGGAGGGTGAGAGTGTGTATGGGCACATAATCATACCATGCAGGATAGCTGGGTAGACGGTTATGCTGTTTCATTCCATCTAGCGGCAATGCTCTGCACTGTGTGTGTTTATATATTTGCATATTTGTTCCGTCTAGCTGCAATGCTCCGTACTGTGGGTGTTTATATATTTATATATCTACATGTTATTCCATCTAGCTACATTGCTCCGCACTGTGTGTGTTTATATACTTGCATATTTATTCCATCTAGCTGCAATGCTCCGTACTGTGGGTGTTTATATATTTACATATTTATTCCATCTAGCTACAATGCTCTGCACTGTGTGTTCATATATTCATATATTATTCCATCCAGCTACAATGCTCTGCACTGTGTGTCTGTGTGTGTGTGTATATATATATATTTTATAGTAATACGTACATATGTTTATTAGCTGCTCTTGCTTGCTTGTTTTTTTTTCTTGCCTTCTGATTGTTGCTCTGAGTGTTGCTATCCCTGTGCTGTTGCAATCCTGGAATTTCCCCGTTGTGGGACTAATAAAGGCTTATCTTATCTTATCTTATCTTATCTTATCATCCATGAGTGTCTGCCAGCCCCGGGATTGAGCCGCCGGATGATGGAGGAACCTGCGGCCCTGGAGGACCTGGTCCCAGCCCCACAGACACAGTCTGGACTGAGGGAGAGCACTTCCAGCGAACCGAAGCCTGCGCCGACGGCAGAGCATCCCCTGGCTTCAGCTATGCGCGATCCAGCGCCAGCGGTGAGCCGACCCCCAGCTGCCACGCTGGACGAGTCACCTGCGTGGGTCATTTCGCCTGGGGGTCCCGAGACTGGATCGACCATCATGCCTGCTGCTGGGGCGGCTACAGCAGAGTTCGAGCTGGACCACCAGAGGACTGGACCCGAAACATCATCACCTGGATCTACGGAGTCCTGGATGGCGGTGGAGCTTGAGATCAGGCAAGTACTCTCCTTTGTCTTTGTTGTTTCTATTTTGGAGAGATCTTACCTTGTTCTTGGTGGGGGGACCCAGGTTCAGCCACCAGCTGCCCCTGAGCTCACCATGCCGGGCTCCACTGCCGCCGGTGACCCTGAACCTGTGTCTCTGTTCCCTTTGTCTGAGCCTTCCCCCAGTGTCACCAAGGTTTGTCCAGCTTTGCAAGAGGTCTCCATGGGTCCGGCCTCACCACCTGAGATCATCATGGGTCAAGCTCCTCCTGCTGGGGTCGTCGAGGGTGCTCCATCCCAGCCCGGGACCACCGTGGGTGCTGCTCCCTCTCCGGATGAGGTCATCGCGGGTGGTCCATCCCAGCCCAGGACCTCTGTGGGTGCAGCTCGTCCTTTGTCCGGGTCTCCGTCGGTGCTGTGTCCCAGTTGGGGACCGTCATGGGGGCTGTGCCCAAGCCTGAGACCAACTTTGGTGTTGTGTTCCAGTGTGGGCCCGCCGTGGACGCTACGCTTCAGCCCAGGGGCCACTATGGGTGCAGATGTGGCTCAGTCCAGGTCCTCTGTGGGTTCTGCTTCCCATCTAGTGGAGGTCATCGTGGGTGCTCCATTCCATGGGGCCTCCGAGAGTGCAGCATTGGCCCAGTCCGGGTCCACCCAGGGTGCAGCCATTGCCCAGTCTGGGCCCACTGAAGGTGCTGTTTCCTTTCCAGTGGAGGTCATCACGGGTACTCCGTTCCACCCCGGGGCCTCCGAGGGTGCAGCATTGGCCCAGTCTGGCCCACCGTGGGTGCAGCACTGGCCCCGTCTGGGCACACCGCGGGTGCTGCTTTGCTCCAGCCCGGAGCCACCTGCCGGTGCAACCTCACTCCAGTTGGGAGCCACCGTGGGTACTACTATGTCCCAGTCTGGGACCACCGAAGTTGCTGCTGGCCAGTCCAAGGGCGTCGTGGTTCCCGCTCCATCGCCAGATGCCGTTGTGGTCCCCTCTCTTCTGCCAGACACCACAGTAGTCCCCCCTCCTGTGCCAGAAATTGTTGTGGTTCTCCCTCCTGTGCCAGACGTCATCATGGTTTCCCCTCCTTTATTGTCCTTCCCTTCATTGGGCCTCCCGGTGGGGGAGCCACCTCCTGGGCCACCCCTTCTGTTTAGGTGGCTGAAAAACTCTGGTCGACCTCCTGACGGACTGAGCCGTTGGGTTGGGTGGCCCATATTCTCCAGCAGGCAACCCGACACGTACCACCTCGCCATCTGTCAGGCCTTGGACTTTAGCCAGCCGCCTGAACTTTTTAGTTATTTGGCCTAGGGGGCCTGGTTTTGCCTGGTGTGGGTCCTGAGTGGGGTGGTTTCGTTCCCTCCTAGCCTATTCCCCCCACCACCCACCCTGGGTGGGTTATTGTTGTGCTCCTGTTAGGGGGGTGGGCTCTTTCTTTTTCTTTTGGTGTTACCCCGGGGTGTCTGGGTTCCACCCCTTGAGGGGGGAGCTCTGTCACGAGCTGCACACTGGAGGTTCCGCCAGGCTCAGTCTTATGGCTTTTTCTCTGTGATGATGATGGTATATTTGTTGTATTTTTGTGCCTTTTGGTTTGTGTTATCCCTGTATACATCTTTGGTGTTTTTATAAGATAAGATAAGATAAGATAAGCCTTTATTAGTCCCACAATGGGGAAATTTCAGGATTGCAACAGCACAGAGATAGCAACACTCAGAGCAATAATTTAGAAGATAAGAAAATAAGAGCAGTGAATATAGAGTGGGGTAAAAAAGTATTTAGTCAGCCATCAATTGTGCAAGTTCTCCCACTTAAAAGATGAGAGAGGTCTCCAATTTTCATCATAGGTATACCTCAACTATGAGAGACAAAATAAGAAAAAAAAAATCCAGAAAATCACATTGTCTGATTTTTAAAGAATTTATTTGCAAATGATGGTGGAAAAAAGTATTTGGTCAATAACAAAAGTTCAGCTCAGTACTTTATTATATCCCTTTGTTGGCAATGACAGAGGTCAAACGTTTTATGTAAGTTTTCACAAGGTTTTCACACACTGTTGCTGGTATTTTGGCCCATTCCTCCATGCAGATCTCCTCTAGAGCAGTGATGTTTTGGGGCTGTCGCTGGGCAACACAGACTTTCAACTCCCTCCAAAGATTTTCTATGTGGTTGAGATCTGGAGACTGGCTAGGCCACTCCAGGACCTTGAAATGCTTCTTACGAAGCCACTCCTTCGTTGCCCAGGCGGTGTGTTTGGGATCATTGTCATGCTGAATGACCCAGCCACGTTTCATGTTCAATGCCCTTGCTGGTGGAAGGAGGTTTTCACTCAAAATCTCACGATACATGGCCCCATTCATTCTTTCCTTTACACAGATCAGTCGTCCTGGTCCCTTTGCAGAAAAACAGCCCCAAAGTATGATGTTTCCAACCCCATGCTTCACAGTAGGTATGGTGTTCTTTCTCCTCCAAACACGACAAGTTGAGTTTTTACCAAAAAGTTCTATTTTGGTTTCATCTGACCATATGGCATTCTCCCAATCCTCTTCCGGATCATCCAAATGCTCTTTAGCAAACTTCAGACAGGCCTGGACATGTACTGGCTTAAGCAGGGGGACACGTCTGGCACTGCAGGATTTGAGTCCCTGGCGGCGTAGTGTGTTTCTGATGTAGCCTTTGTTACTTTGGTCCCAGCTCTCTGCAGGTCATTCACTCGGTCCCCCAATGTGGTTCTGGGATTTTTGCTCACCATTCTCGTGATAATTTTGACCCCACAGGGTAAGATCTTGCGTGGAGCTCCAGATCGAGGGAGATTATCAGTGGTCTTGTATGTCTTCTATTTTCTAATAATTGCTCCCACAGTTGATTTCTTCACACCAAGCTGCTTACCTATTGCAGATTCAGTCTTCCCAGCCTGGTGCAGGTCTACAATTTTGTTTCTGGTGTCTTTTGACAGCTCTTTGGTCTTGGCCATAGTGGAGTTTGGAGTCTGACTGTTTGAGGTTGTGGACAGGTGTCTTTTATACTGATAACAAGTTCAAACAGGTGCCATTAATACAGGTAATGAGTGGAGGACAGAGAAGCCTCTTAAAGAAGAAGTTACAGGTCTGTGAGAGCCAGAAATCCTGCTTGTTTGTAGGTGACCAAATACTTATTTTACTGAGGAATTTACTGAGGAATTAATTAATTTTTAATTAATTCATTAAAAATCCTTCAATGTGATTTTCTAGATTTTTTTTTCTCATTTTGTCTCTCATAGTTGAGGTATACCTATGATGAAAATTGGAGACCTCTCTCATCTTTTAAGTGGGAGAACTTGCACAATTGGTGGCTGACTAAATACTTTTTTGCCCCACTGTACATATGTACACATAAATATATAAATATATATACAAAGTGCGGAGCATTGTAGCTCGATGGAATAAACAGCATAACAGTCTATTTAGTTACCCCACATAGAATGAATATGTACCCATACATATTGTCACCCTCCGTAGCGATTGATATTGTCCTAGTTGTATACTGGAGGGGACCATTTTGTGTAAGTCTGTTGCATCTTTTGCATTCAATACTATTAGGTCATCACATTTTTTTTGCTATCTCTGTGAGCAGCCCTGCTTAGGTTATAAAGTCTGACAGCTGTAGGTAGGAAGGACCTGTGAAACCTCTCTGTTGCACACCTAGGATGATGTAGCCTACTGCTAAATGAGCTCCTCAGTGCGTTCAGTATGTCCTGCATAGGGTGGGACTCAGACTCCAGCAGAGATGACAGTTTAGCCACCATCCTTCTGTCTCCTATCTCTTCCACTGGTCAAGGTGCTGCCCCAGGACAGAGCTAGCTTTCTTGATCAGTTTGTTCAGTCTCTTCCTATCGGCTGCTGTAATGCCGTTACCCCAGCAGACCACTCCAAAAGTGATGGCTGATGCCACCACCGAATCGTAGAAGGTCTTCAAGAGCACCCCTTGTACACCAAAAGACCTGAGCCTCCTCAGTAGGAATCTGTCCCTTCTTGTAGAGTGTGTCGGTATTGTGTGACCAGTCTAGTTTATTGTTCAGATGAACACCCAGGTACTTGTAGGATGTCACCATCTCAATGTCTGTTCCCCGGATGTTTACTGGTGCTGTGAGGGGTTGTCCTTGCCTGGGGCAGTCCACCACCAGCTCCTAAGTTTTCCTCGCGTTGATCTGGAGGCTGTTCCGATGGCACCAGTCCACGAAGTCCTGGATAAGTCCTCTGTACTCAGCTTCATCTCTATTGGAGATGAGGCCGACGATCACAGAGTCGTCGGAGAACTTCTGTAGATGGCAGTGTGTTGTGTTGTGTTGTGTGAGAAGTCTGCAGTATAAAGGGTGAACAGGAAGTAAGCCAAAACCATTCCCTGGGGGCCCCCGTGCTGCCGATGATTGTGTCGGACACACAATCCTGGGTTCTCACAAACTGTGGCCAGTTTGTGAGGTAGTCCAGGATCCACAATGACAGGTGCTGGTCCACCCCAGCGCACAGCAGCTTGTCCCTCAGGATCACCAGTTGGATGGTGTTGAAAGCACTGGAGAAGTCAAAGAACAAGATCCTCACAGTGCTCACAGGCTTCTCCAGGTGGAACAGGGAACGGTGAAGGAGGAAGATCACTGCATCCTCCACCCCGATGCCATGCTGGTAGGCGAACTGGAATGGATCCATCGCTGGTCCCACCAGGGGATGGAGGTGAGCAAGGAGCAGTCTCTCCAGGGTCTTCATTAGGTGAGACGTCAGGGCCACTGGTCTGTAGCTGTTCAGGTCTCTGGGGTGGGAAGTCTTTGGTACAGGTACCACACAAGATGTCTTCCACAACTGTGGTACCCTCCACAGCTTCAGGCTCAGAGTGAAGATGTGCTCCACAATCCCACACAGCTGGTCTGCGCAGGACTTGAGGAGCTTCGCGCTGATGCCGTCCGGTCCCAACTCCTTCCTCGCCTTGATCTTCCTCAGCTCCGTCCTCACCTGGGTCTTAGTGAGGGTCAGGTTGAGGCTGGGGGGCTATGTGCTGAGAGTGGGGGGGGGGTGTTGGTGGAGTGGGGTGTGGACAGCAGGTCTTGATGACGGTAGAGGCAGCAGGTGGAGGGGAGGGCGGTTGGTCAAACCTATTAAAAACAGGTTCAGATTGTTCGCCCACTTCCTGCCCCCAGTGGCCTGGGGGGAGGTATTCTGGAGCCCAGAGATGGTTTTAAGGTTTCTCCAGACCCCGCCGATGTCGCTCTGTTGCAGCTTGTCCTCCATCTTCTTCCTGAAGCTGTCCTTGCCTTCTCTGATCTTCCTCCTCAGTTCCCTCTGTACGGACTTTGGCATCTCCCTGTTCCCCGACCTGAAGATCCTCTTCTTCTCTCTCAGAAGTGTTTTTATCTCAGGGTTGATCCAGGGTTTGTTGTTCGAGCAACACTGTATGGTCTTGGTGGGTATGGTGTTGTCCACACAGAAGTTGATGTAGTTCGTGATGGTGTGAGTGAGGCCATCGATGTCCTCACCATGTTGATCGCAGAGCTGCTCCCAGGCAGTGATTTCAAAACAGTCCTTTAGAGCCTCCATTGCCTCCTCAGACCATATCTTCACCGTGTGCGTAACCGGAGGTTGTCTGTGTACTAGGGGTTTGTACACCGGCAGGAGATGAACCAAGTTGTGATCCGATCTCCCGAGTGGAGGGAGTGGTGATGAGGTGTACACCTCCTTAGCATCCACATAGAATAAATCCAGTGTTTTATTGTCTCTGGTGTGGCATGTGGCATACTGGGTGAACGTGGGCAGAATGGGGGACAGCAGCGGATCTAAGCCATGTTCAGTTGTTGAGAACACCAGATTTCAACTTATGTTAGAGGTAACTGAGCCCCGATATGAAGTTTCTTGTTGTGCCCTCTTCAGCCAGAAAATAATTCCATCCTTTTAAGAACATGCTAAATCTGTTAATGCTGCACTTCAGGGCAATGTTTTCAAGGGTGCCCTGGTATGTTCCTTCTTAATTGTCCAAAAAATTGCAAATAATTTGCTGTTTTTGTGCATTGGTGCCTTCAGAATCTATACACAACAATGACAAATTTGCAGGTTTTTTTTTTGACCAACTAACAAGTGAAATTAGATAATTAATTTCTCAAAGAAACCTGAACATACCGGAGTACCCTGTTTAAAATCACTGCTTCAGGAAATAAGGAATAAAAGAAGAATTTAGACTATTCAAACTTCTATTGTTGCACTTGTCTATATCGTTCATTTGCTAAAAAGACAATTTATTTATTTTATTGTATACATGTTATTTATTGGAGAATTGACTGCTGGCAGTTTGCAGTTTTGTTTTTTTTTTGTTTGTTTGGTTTTTTTTGTCAACGCTGTTCCTGCTTATACAAAAGAAAAGCAGTTTTATGTTTTGCATATTGTTTCCTTACTGTACCAAAAATGAACTGAACCACGACCTTAAAACCAAGGTACGTACTGAACCATGATTTTAGCATACCGTTACACCCCAATGACATGGAGATAACCAAATTAACGGAGCAGTTTCAGCACGATTTTCTGTTGGATGAAAATAACAAGAAGAAGCAAACAACAACATCTGATGGAACAACACAAAAAAGAATTTAGAAAAGCAAAACAATGTCAAACCCAGAAACGGGAAGCACTCATAGCCAAAGGAAAAGAAGGGAATTCGGACAAGAACAAGATAACGCACAGGAAATTGGTATGCAATTTGTCAAACCATAAATTTACACACACAAATGGAGACAAACGTCCTAGCACATGGCCTGAACTATGCCATCACCCCAAACTAAATACGTATGAAGACTTTATATTAGCAACAGAGTTAGCATGTAAACCTTAGCATGGAAATCTTGACCTTATTATATGCCACGGGAAATGAAGTGCGCTTTAATTATTATCATCTACGTCCCTCCATCAGGTGACGCAGCAGTGGCCTCTGATGTCATCAGCTCCACTGCGGCCACATTACTGGAGAAGCACCCGGATGCATTCATGGCCATCACAGGTAACTTTAACCATGTCTCAGTGGGAAAAACACTACCAAACTTTCACCAGTTTGTTGACTGTCCCACCAGAGAGAACAAAACACTGGATTTACTGTATGCCAGTGTCAGTGATGCATATAGTGCCACAGCTCTACGCCTCATTGGTAAATCAGATCACTGCATGGTCATGTTAACACCCAAGTATGTCCCCCTTGTGCAAAGGCAGCCTGCTTATACACGGACTGTGAGGAGGTGGACACAGGAGGCTGCTGATGCACTGCAGGACTGCTTTGAGACGACAGACTGGGGCGTACTCTGTGAACCACATGGAGTGGACATAGACAATATGACCGACTGCATCACGGAATACATTAGATTCTGTGAAGACATGACCATGCCAGCTCAGACTGTACACTGCTTCTCCAACAACAGACCATGGGTCACCAGTGACCTGAAAGCACTTCTGAACAAAAAGAAGAGAGTTTATAGGGCTGGAGACAAGGAGAAGCTGAGGGGAGTGCAGCATGAGCTGAGAGAGATGCTGAGGAGGTGCAAGGACAATTATAGGAGGAAGTTGGAAGAGAAACTCAGGCAAAACAACACTAAAGATGTGTGGGAGGGAATGAAGAAAATAACTGGGTACAAGGGGAGAGTCAGGCAACCATCTGGGAGCCAGGAGAGAGCTGAGGAACTGAATCTGTTTTTTAATAGGTTCAACTCACAGTCTGTCACCCGAGCAACACAACCAGACCCCCACGCACCCCTCCCCACCCACCCTCCTGTGCAGAACCTCTCTCCATCTCCCCCCTCCTCCTCCTCAGGGGGCACCAGGACCCTCCCTCACTTCATGGTGACTACAGATCAGGTGGAGAAACAGCTGGAGAGACTCCGTCAGCGGAAGGCTTCGGGCCCTGATGGCATCTCCGCAAGGACCCTGAGGACCTGTGCCAACCAGCTAGCTCCGGTACTGAAACACCTGTACAACCTGAGCCTGAGTCTGGAGAGAGTACCGGTGCTGTGGAAGACATCCTGCCTGGTTCCTGTCCCCAAGAAGTCATCTCCATCGGATCTGAATGACTACCGACCAGTTGCCCTCACATCTCATGTGATGAAGGACCTGGAGAGACTGGTCTTAGCCCACCTGAGGCTGCAGGTGAAGACGTGGCTGGACCCTCTGCAGTTTGCATATCAGCCCCATTTAGGAGTTGAAGATGCTGTCATCTACCTGCTGCAACGAGCCAATCTGCATCTGGATGGTGGAGGACATACTGTGAGAATCACTTTTTTTGATTTCTCCTGTGCCTTTAACACCATCCAGCCACTGCTGCTGGGTGAGAAGCTGCGGGTGATGGGGGTTGACCGCTCTGTGATCTCCTGGATTACTGACTGCCTGACAGGCAGACCACAGTTTGTCCGGCTGGGCAACGTCTTGTCTGGAGTGGCGGCTAGTGATACGGGAGCTCCACAGGGGACTGTGCTCTCTCCTTTTCTTTTTATCTTATACACCACTGACATTCAGTACAACACTGAGTCATGCCACCTGCAGAAATTCTCTGATGACTCAGCTGTTGTGGGGTGTATAAGAGGAGGAGAGGAGGGGGAGTACAGGGCACTGGTAGACAGATTTGTGGAGTGGACAGAGCAGAATCACCTGAGGTTGAATGTCAGCAAGACCAGAGAGATGGTGATTGACTTCAGGAAGAGGAAGGCTCCTTCTCAGCCACTGCAGATTAGGGGGGAGGATGTGGGAGTGGTTGAGGACTACAAATATCTGGGTGTCAGGATCAGCAGCAGGTTGGACTGGAGATCCAACACCGATGCTGTGGACAAGAAGGGGATGAGCAGACTCTACTTCCTGAGAAAGCTGAGATCCTTCAACATGTGCAGCAGGATGCTGGAGTTTTTCTACCAGACTGTTGTCGCCAGCGCCATCTTCTTTGCTGCTGTCTGTTGGGGTAGTAGTATCAGGGCCAGAGAGACCAACAGTCTTGACAAGATTATCCAGAGGGCTGGCTCTGTAACTGGTCTCAGACCGGAGACCTTTGAGACTGTGGTGGAGAGGAGAACACTAAATAAACTGCGATCCATCATGGACAATCCTGATCACCCCCTCCACCACACACTAGACAGACAGCGAAGCACTTTCTCCAGTAGACTACTACAGCTTCGCTGTCAAACGACCAGGTACAGGAAATCTTTCCAGCCACATGCAGTTTCACTGTACAATAACTCACTATGATGTTGTATTGTGGTTATAGCTATGCTGCCACACTGCACCTTACAGACTAACTGGTACCTCACATTTTCACTCTGCTTCTGATAGTCCTTCATTGTCCAATGGGATGATTCATGTGTTTATATGGGTCACCATATATTGAGCTATGATGTATATAGGTTTTATAGTCGTGTTAGTTTTTACTTTCCATGGGTAATCCCTTTGTCTGTCATGTGTGTGTTTCTGTTGTTTGATTGTCTACTGTCATGCTGCTGTTACACTGTAATTTCCCAGTTTGGGATCAATAAAGTACATCCATCCATCCATCCATCCATCCATCCATCTATCTATCTATCTATCTATCTATCTAAACACAGAAGAGCAGGGACAGAAATCCCAACTCCGTATTGAGGCTGCAGGCACAATCAAGGCAGCCAAAATATCACAAACCAACACCACAAAAGAAGAAAGAAAGGCCATACAATGATAGCAAAGGATAAGAATATCACAATTCCCCAAGTCTCCTGACAAAGGCAGAACCACTGTCATCATGGATACAAATAAATACAATAAACAGATGGAGAAATGACACCAATACATACGAAATACTTAAAAGAATTCAACAGAAGAAAAAAGAGGACTCTATAGAACTTACCTGTTAGGGTTCCGGGGCTGCACACTGTTGTTGTTGTTTCACTGCTTTCTCTCCACTAATTTTCTTCATTTCCTGCAGTTGCACTTCTCACCTGTTGGCAATCAGCAGTGCCCTTAAATAGCTCTCACTCCTTCTGCTCTGCCTGAGCTCATTTGACCTCCAGAGCCTGACCATGTTTCACCAAGTGTGCAGCCACAGGATATTCCTCTCCCTTCATCTCAGCCTCATCCACATAAGGATTAAAAACCTCTTTCCCTCACCAATATATGTTTCAGGATATTTCTCTACACTGGTGGCACAGATCACTCCCTGGCGGATTATCACTGCTTTCCCCTTCACCCCCGGGCACGTAAGTCAACTTACCAACGTTCACTGTTCCCTTGTGTGTCCTCACACCTCTTTCCCCGTTCAGGCCTGGCCAGCCTGGCTAGCTTCCCCAGGAATTCACCCCTTCACCATCTCAAATCCATATGGAGGAGCTCCCATCAGGACTTCACCATCTTGCTCTCCAACCCAACCTGTAAGAAAATAAGAAACGGTTTGATTACTGTCAGTCTACAGTTCCTACATATACTTACCAGTCTCCTCTCTCCAGCAGGGTTGCCAGATCCTCCGTGCATTATTATTAACAATTTCTAATACATCATTGTTGACAGGTCATTTTTGATCTCCTCTGTGTCTGCTTTTGGGTCAAAACTATACAATCTCTCTCAGTTCGCACACAGCAGCATGACCCAGTGGACACAGCACGGGGGGCCAATGATGACGAGTCTCAGTGTTGTTGAGCAAAGGTTGAATGAAGCAGATAAACAGATACAATCCTTCCTTGTTCAATTATCCAAAATAACTGACCGTGATGACCAGCTTTCCATTGCCGTGCAGGGTCTTGTTGCCACTTCAACCTTCTCCTTTTCCTGCTCCAGTCAAACGGATTCAACCAAGTCAGGGTGCTCCGTCCTGGTCTCCACACCTCCTCACTATTGTGGGAAGCTGGGGAAAGCTCGAGGGTTTTTGTTACAATGTAAACTCATGTTCAAATGCATTCCCAATTACTTTCCTACCGAACACAGCCGGGTAAGTTAAGTCATCAGTCCCTTTGAGGGCTGCGCCCTCTCCTGGGCTCAGGGAGTGGTCGAGGGCCTGGATTGCAACTCCTACACTTTTGAACACTTTATTGAAGAGGTCTCCTGTGTGTTCGACCACAGCGATTGGGAGGGGAATGTGACGGGACAGCTTCTTCATCTTTGTCAGGGTAGTAAGTCGGCTGCAGAGCACGCTGTGGATTTCCAGGTTCTTGCTTCTGAAGTGGGCTGGGGAAAAATTGCATGATGCTCCATCTTCATCCACAGTTTATATTCCAGTCTCCACGACAAACTAGCCTGGTTCCACGATGAGCCCAAGTCTCCTGAAGCCCTGATTTCCTTAATAGTCATGCTTGACAATTGTGTTTATAAATGCACTTACAAATGCCAACTTGGTACTCACAATTTGCAGCCGTCCTCTTCTCCCTGGCCACGTTACCCTGCATTTCCATCCAATGCCTCCACCTCCAACGCACCCGAGCCCATGGCGGTAGGAGGGTCTAAGCTCGATCCTGCTGAGTGGCAACAGTGCCAGGAGGAGGGGCTATGTATGTACTGTGGTTGTGCAGATCATGTATTAACTCACTGTCCGTCGAAGCCAAAAAGATGTGGTCTGTCAATTGCAGTAGGGGAGTTGACGGACAGCTCATCACATGCCCTACAGAACCAGTTGATGTTATCTGTACGTCTGTTGCTCAACACTACCGCGTATCTCAGCTCTGCACTGGTTGATTCTGGAGTTGAGCAAAATTTTATTTGTCAAGATCTGGTAACCCAATTAAAGATCCCCTGTAACAGGCTTCCACTATTCCTTGATTTCATTACCCTGTCTTTCCAACCCCTTGGCCGAGTTACCAAGCAGACAGTCCCCTTAGCCATAATAGCCTCTGGTAACCATTGGGAACAAATTACCTTCTTTGTTTTTCCTGGGTGCACAGCTGGCAACGTATTGGGTTTCCCTTGGTTACGTCAACATAATCCAACTATAGACTGAGCTACAGGAGCAACTGTCTCTTGGAGCGCCGAATTTTTGTCCACCTGTCTTTAGTCAGCTGCTTGCGCTCCTGCCTTGCCTATATCACCCGCAGAGCCAGAACCCCCTGACTTAACCCAGGTTCCCTTGGAGTACCATAATTTATCCCCAGTGTTCAGTAAAACTAAGGCCATGTCTCTTCCCCCTCATTGCCCTTATGACTGCACCATTGAGCTCCAGCTGGGGGCGTGACTGCCCACTAGCCGCTTTTACAACCTGTCCATCCCAGAGAGAGAGAGGCAATGGAGAGGTACGTATATTAAAGAGTCTTTGAATGCTGGCATCATTCATCATTCGTCATTGCCGGTGAGGGCAGGTTTTTTCTTTGTGTGTAAAAAGGATGGCTCATTGCGCCCATGTATTGACTTCCGAGGGCTCAATAGCATCACTGTGAAGCATAAGTGTGCTCTTCCGCTCATCAACTCAACCTTCAATCAACGTGAAGGCTCTACAATTTATACCAAACTCGACCTTCAGAATGCGTACCACCTTATCAGGATTCGTGAAGGCGATGAATGGAAGACAGGATTCCGTACACACATTGAACACTCTGACTATCTAGTTATGCCATTCGGCCTCATCAACACCCCAGCAGTTTTACAATGGCTTATGAATGATGTGTTGTGTGATTTCATGGGTTCATTTGTTTTTGTGTATCGTGATGATATCCCCATCTTTTCCAGTTCTCTGGCCCAGCACAAGATCCATGTTTGAATGGTACTTCGACACCTCTTGGAAAACCAACTGTATGTAAAAGCTGAGAAATGTGAGATTCACACCATTACATTTCTAGGATTTATCATTTTGCATGGCCACATCAAACCTAACCCCCAGAAAATTGAGGTAGTGACCAATTTGCCCACCGCATCAACCCGCAAAAAGCTTCAACAGTTTTTGGGCTTCCCAAATTTCTAGTGTTGATTCATCCGTAATTACAGCTCCATTGCCAACTCCTTAATCAGGTTAACCTCTGTTAAGATACCATTTGTTTGGTCCAGTAATGCCAAAGAACCATTCACTCAACTTAAACCCCACTTTACTGAAGCTCCTATTCTAACACAACCCAACCCTGAATGACAGTTCATCATTGAGGTTGATGCTTCGGATCTCGGAGTGGGAGCAGTGCTCTTGCAGCGTTCGGTTACTGACCTCAAGGTTTATCCTTGTACGTATTTCTCTTGGCGCCTGTCCCCTGCCGAGAGAAACTACTTCATCAGTAACTGAAAGCTACTAGCTGCTTAAATGGCCTTGGAGGAATGGTTGGAGGGTGGATGGTTGGAGGGTGCTCCCCAACCCTTCCTGGTTTGGACAGATCACAAAAACCTTCAATTCACCAGGTCGGCCAGAAGACTCAATTCTCGCCAGGCTAGATGGGCACTGCTTTTTGATCGCTTCCATTTCTCTCTGAAGACTGGAGTCTAAGAATACCAAGCCAAATGCTCTCTCCAGGCAATTCACCTCTGAACCATCCTCTTCGGGGAAGGAGACCATTATCCCCTCTTCTGCCATAGTAGGCACCTTTACCTGGGAAATTGACTGGAAAGCGAGAAGGGCTCAGACCAATGACCCTGATCCTGGTGAGGGCCCTCCTGGTCAGTTATTTATTTCTTCAGCTGTCAATGGCAATGTCATCCATGGGCTACATGCGGCCAAGTTCTGCTGCCACACAGTGGTGGCCAAGACCTTCTCCTCCCTGTGTTACATGTTCTTGTGGCCTACAATGGACAAGGATGTTAGGGAATACATCAAGGCCTTCCCTCGGTGCTCTGCAAAGAAGGCCCTCACCACCCCTCCTGCAGGCCTGTTGCAGCCCCTCCCCATCCCTAGCCGCCCCTGGAGAAACATTGCCCTCGACTTAATCACAGGACTGCCCCCTTCCAACTGGTACACCATGATCCTAACCATAGTGGACAGATTCTCCAAGGATGCACATTTTGTTCCCTTGCAAAATTAGCATCTGTCCTGTAGACTGCTGAACTTCTCACCAACCACATGATAAGGCTTCACGGCATTCAAGCTAACATTGTCGCTGACTGTGGTCCCCAGTTTACATTTCAGGTCTGGCGCAGCTTTTGCAAGGCTAGTGGGGCCACAGTCAGTCTTACATCCAGCTACCACCCACAAAGCAATGGGCAATTTATTTATTTAGCGAATGCAAAGTCCTTAAGCCAAGCAGTTGCCTCCTGGTTTGCTGTATGGAGGGTGTGTAATCCTCCTTCCAGTCTTTGGAGCGGGCAAACCTCTATGATGTGTTCCATTGTTTGCTCCTCTCCACATGCGCACAGTGGGCTAGGGCTACTGCCCCATCTGTGAAGGCTGGCCAAGCAGGGGCCATGTCCAGTCCTGAAGCGATTGAGTGTAGACCACTGTCTCCTTGGGAGGTTGGTGCCCGGGACCTGTTGGTTGGGGTTTATCACCAGCTGTTTGTTTGGGACCTCCTTGGTCTCCCATTCCTCTTGCCAAGCTGTCTGGATGCTAAAGTCAGCTGGGGGAGGGTTTTTCCAAATCGGCCGTCTGGATGAAAGTCGGGCAGTGGGTGGGGTGTAGATATCTGCATGGATTGGCAAGTGAGGAAAATCTTTAACTTTTTGGAGCATCCTTTGAGTTAATGCTGCTCGCCGGATGTGTGGAGGGGCTATGTTTGACAGTACAGAGAGCCAGGGGAGTGGTGTTGAGCGGATTGTTCCAGTTATAGTTCTCATGGTTGAGTTGAGCTGGGTGTCTACATGGTGTGTGTAAGATGACCTGGACCAGACAGGGGCACAATATTCTGCTACAGAGTATGAAAGGGCCAGTGCTGAGGTGCGCAGGGTGGAGACTGCCACCCCCCATTTTGCACCAGCGAGCTTGCAGAGCAGGTTGTTTCGTACCTTCACCTTAGCAGCCGTCCCCTTTAGATGTTCCTTGAAGGATAAGGTCCTATCAAGGGTCACTCCAAGATAAGTTGGATTTGGGGCATGCTTAAGCTTGAGTCCGCTCAGGTGGATGTTTAGTTCTCTGGCAGCTTTTGCATTGTGGAGATGGAATACACTGGAGACGGTTTTTGCTGGGCTTGGTTTTAAGCGCCAGATTTTGCAGAACTGGTCCAGTTTGGCAAGATCTTCCGTGAGCACCCGTTCCAGTGGTTCAAAGTCTGGTGCTTGGAATGCCAAACAGATGTCGTCTGCATAGATGAATTTGCGGGATTTTGTAGTAGGCAGGTCGTTTATGTAGAGGTTGAACAGAGTTGGAGCTAGAACTGAGCCTTGTGGGAGTCCGTTTTTCTGCATTCTCCATGCACTTGTGTTCTGACTGAGGTGGACTCTGAACCTTCGGTTGGTCAGCAGGGTTTTTATAATTGCTGTTGCCCAAGCAGGGATCGCCTTTATAAGTTTCAGGAGGGCTATGCAAGCGGGCTAACCAGGAGCTGGAGGCCATCCCGTGATGCATCATTGCCTCTGACCCCACAGCATGGAGCACATACCTTCCATGGGTGGAATATGCCCATAACACGGCCACTTCTACTGCCACCGGGGTCTCTTCCTTGGATGCATTGATCGGTTAAAACCCTCTCCTGCTCTCCATCTCGGAGGTTATTCATCGGTTCCATCGGTGGCTGATCACGTCTCAAGGTGCTGACGTATCTGGAAAACCACCAAAGATGCACTCCTTTGCACAGCAGCTGAGAACTCCAGATGGGCCAATTGATGGTGCAGCTTGGCTCCCAGTTCACCGTGGAACAGATGGTATGGTTATCCACCAAGAATTTTCCATTAAAGACTGAGTCCAGGAAGTTGGCACCTCGGTTTGTGGGTCCATTTCCTGTTGTTGAAATTGTTAACCCCTCTTCTGTCCATCACAGTCTTCCCCCATCTCTGAGTCCATTCCACCTGTCATGTTTCTCAGATCAAGCCGGTGTTCTCCAGTTCCCTCTGCCCCCCCCTTCAAGCCCCCTCCGCCGCCCAAGATGATCGATGGAGGATTGGCCTATGTGATGAACTGCATCTTGGATGCTCGCCGCTGGGGTCACGGCATCCAGTTCCTGGTAGGCTGGAAGGGGTACAGACCAGAGGAAAGGTCCTGGATTTCCAGGTCCTTTATTATGGATAACGCACTCATCATGTCATTTTACCAATGACACCCTGACAAGCCTCGTATTACACCAGAAGACATTCCTTGAGGGGAGGTTACTGTTAGGGCTCCAGGGCGGCAAACTGTGGTTGTTGTTTCACTGCTTTTTCTCCACTGATTTGCTTCATTTCCTGCAGCTGTGCTCCTCACTTGATGGCAATCAGCAGTGGCCTTAAATAGCTCTCACTCCTATTGTGCCTGAGTGCGTATGACCTCCAGAGCCTGACCATATTTCCCCGAGTGTGCAGCCAGAAGATACTCATCTCCCTTCATCTCAGCCTCATCCATATAAGGATTAAAAATGTCTTTCCCTCACCAATATATCTTTCAGAATATTTCTCTATATTGGCGGATCGGATCACTCCCTGGCAGATAATCACTGCTTTCCCCTTCACCCCCGGGCATGTAAGTCGTCTTGCCAATGTTCACTGTCCCCTTGTGTGTCCTCACTCCTCTTTCCCTATTCAGGCCTGGCCAGCCTGCATAGCTTCCCCAGGAATTCACCCCTTCACCATCTCAACTCCATACAGAAGAGCTCCCATCAGGACTTCACCACCTTACTCTCCAACCCAACCTGTAAGAAAATAAGAAACAGTGTGAATATTGTCAGTCTACAGTGGTGGTGGTTCCAAGGTTGTCATGGCCAGGAGCGACACTGGGGTTAAGCTCCCAGTGCTCATAAAATGCTCCTTACGGCGTGCGTCTCGAAAAGCCCCTGACAACTAAGTCCAACTCCTAGTCTGCCCGTGTGGTTTAGTCTCTAAGCCTGGCTGAACTGCTTTTACTAATAGGAGAAGGGGCGAGGGCGGATCTCTGGCGCCTTAAAACCAGATGCTTCGGGTAGATGGTGGCTCGTCAACCTGGGAAGGTAGTCCATCTAGGGGAAGGTAAACCCTGATTTCAAACCTCCGCTGCCTTGTGGCACACCCGGTCACGGGAAAGGCTTCAGGAGTCAACCCTGAGGAAAAATCCGGAGTCGGAGCCCCTAAGGCAGTTCTCTGTTGTGCTCAACATCGTTCTGGCAGCTCCTGTGACAGCGCTGGTGCCAAACTATAGCAGCCCTGCTGTTCCTTTGGATTCATCAGTGACGTGGAGAGGGGGGACATGCTGCATGGGTAACATCTTGTCCTCCATATCTTCCTGCCCAGGCTTGAATCCTACCAACGCCCAACGCTGGAAGGTAGAACACCGGTGCGCATCGGCCTGTTCAGCCACAGGCGGTGCTGTTCCAGCAGAGTAGACGTTTAGGATTCTCTTCC
Source organism: Pholidichthys leucotaenia (assembly GCA_020510985.1). Classification (NCBI taxonomy): domain Eukaryota; kingdom Metazoa; phylum Chordata; class Actinopteri; order Cichliformes; family Pholidichthyidae; genus Pholidichthys; species Pholidichthys leucotaenia. The sequence continues at coordinate 224,140,719 of CM035837.1, forward strand.
ATGGTCATCATAGACCGACGGAGGCCGACGACAGTTCCTACATATACTTACCAGTCTCCTCTCCTCTCTCCCGCAGGGTTGCCAGATCCTCCATGCACTATTATTAACAATTTCTAATAAATCATTGTTGACAGGTCATTTTTGATCTCCTCTGTGTCTGCTTTTGGGTCAAAACGATGCAGTCTCTGTCATTACTCAAACCCCTCTTGGATGCAAACAAGATCAACAAGGATTCCTATAATAATCTATTTCCAACAGCAACCATCATGCCCTGTATATAAGGTACATTGAAGATCCACAAACCTGGCATCCCATTACAACCAATTGTGGACAGCATAGGATCAGTAACCTACAATCTATCAAAGGCGCTAGTTAAAATAATTAAACCTCTTCTTGGACTCACAGCTCAATACTGCAAGAATGCCAAACAATTGGCGCAAGACTTAAAGGACAAAAAGATTCAAGCAGATGAAATATTAGTATCACATAATAATAATGCATCAGATTTATATAGCCCTTTTCATAGACACTCAAAGACTCTTTACAATGGATGCAATATTTATTCACTCCACAGACAGTGGTAGTGGTAAGCTACTACTGTAGCCACAACTTCCTTGGGACAGACTGATGGAAACATGGCTGCCAATCCATGCCAACGGCCTCTCCAACCACTATTGAACATTTATACACATTTATGCCCAGTGTCATGGACACTGGAGGCAAGGTGGGTAAAGTGTCTTGCCCAGGGACAGAACGGCAGGATGTCTGGGGACAGCGGGATTCGAACCACCAACCCACTCTACCTCCTGAGCCACTGCTGCCACATGTGATGTCATATCCCTATTTACCAGTCATAGTCACTCTAAGCATTGTAGAAAACCTTTTCAAACATGACAAAATTCTACACAAAAGCACAGAAATTGTAGTAGAAGATATCATGAAGCTGCTTCATTTTGTTCCCACCTCCACCTACTTTCAATTCAGAGGAACCATTTATAAACAAAAAGAGGGCTTCGCCATGGAAGATCCACTATCAGAAATCATGAGCAGATTTTTCATAGAGGACCTAGAGACCAGAGCCATACAAACAGCACCAGCATCATGCGAAATAAACTTATGGAAAAGGTATGTGGATGACATCCTGGAACTAATCAACAAAGGACAAACAACTGTACTCACTGAACATCTAACCAGATGGAAAATATTAAACTCCCCCATGAAGAAGAAACCAACAAATCCTTATCTTTTCTGGACATGAAAACCACCCACACAGACGACGGCGGCATCAACATCAAAATATACAGGAAACCGACACACAGTGATCAGTATTTGTTATGGACTTCAAAACATCCCACAGCCTACAAACTCTCCATTATCAGAACATTATATGACCGGACCAACATTATTACTAATCCACAGGATAAAGACGAGGAAGAGGTAGACATGATGAAGGCTCTGAAAAACTGTCACTACCTCAAATGGGCCATAGCAAGGGGAAGGAAGCAAGTGGAGACGAAAAACATAAAACAGAGAGAAGGAAAGACCACACAAAAAAGTAAACAACACAGGAACCATCACACTACCACATCTGAGAGACATGACTGACAGAATACAGAGGGCAATGAAAAACTACCACATCAACACCTCAGTAGAACAACACACCACTTTGAAGATACTCTTGGTTCATCCCAAAGACATAATACCCACAGAAAGCAAAAGTAGTGTCATTTAGAAAATACCTTGCCCATCATGCAACAAAACCTACAGAGGAAAAACAGGAAGAACTTTTGGAACCTGAAAAAAGGAACACAGGAAAGAATGTGAACAACAGACAATAGCAAGGTACACACAAGCACAAAAAAGAACAGCTGAACAACAGAAACTGAAATCTGCAGTACCAGGCCATTGCAAAAGAGAAAATCATATCATGGACTGGGAAGAGGCAAACCTCATCTGCACAGAAAGCAACAAATACCACCGTTGGATAAGGGAAACCACTGAGATCAGAAAACGGACCCCAAGAACCACCGACAGGGATGAGGGATCCTACGCATATCCTGTCCCACACTTGGGATGCGGTCCTCCACAGGATACCAGACAGCAGGGGGTGTAGTCATCCACTGCTGTCTGGAAAATCTGGACAAACAGCAGATAAAAACAGCTGATTGCCACAACGACATCATGTGACCCTTCTGAGGAAAGCTGCAAGAAGTAGCCAAAACATGTTAAGGTAAAAACAACCTCATTCACACTGTCTGATAGAAAATAAATTATTTCTATAACACAGGAAAAGGTTGCTACTTCTGAGAAAATCTCAGGACGAGCCTGATATCTGCACCTGAAAGAGAGCAGAGGTGTGTGTTTGTGTGTGTGTGTGTGTGTGTGTGTGTGTGTGTGTGTGTGTGTGTGTGTGTGTTCGCGCACATTTACGTGTGGTTTCTTAGGAAACATAAAAAAGAGGATAGGAAGCTGCATTAATGCCCACCCTGGGACCGGGAGCAAGCAAGAAAACCCCCATCTCCTGGGCAGCTCCAAGACAGCACAAATGCCTCAAGGCCACCAAGCCCCAGGACAACCAGGCATTTACCCCAGGAGGAAGAACAGGGAGGCAGGACCGCTGGGAAACTAGCTATATGAAAGAGAAGAAAACCAAAAGCCACACACATTTTAGCAACAACAGTGGTGACTGGATGTACGTAGGTGGGAAAAGGAACTGCTGTGTTTACGACTTTTACTGCTGTCTTTACTTTTTGTTTCTCTAGTCTTGCATTGTTTCTTTTTAATTTTTTGTCTTCATTTTCTTTTTATTTACATGCTGTAGCACCACCTTTGGAATAGGAGGTTGGACCTTGTGCATGTGTAGCCAAACTGCACATGCAACACAGTCACAGAATTTGGGCTGTATGCGTCTTCTTCTTCTTCTTCTTCTTCTTCTTCTAGATTTGATTGGCAGTTGGCAACCAGCTTACAGGTGGATTACCGCCACTGACTTGATTATCATCACTCTATACTGCTAGTCCAGCAAAAGCTAGCGGTACTCAAATACTTTGCAAGCAGTTTCATGAAATGGTCAGTCAGAAAGCAACTTATACCGGCTCGGATGTCGCCTGGGTTAACAAGGCCAGGAGTTCCTGGCAGCAGACGGCGAAGGACAGAGCTGCGTGGAGGAATCTGATGATGGTACCTTTGTACAGCATAAGAAGTTACAACTCCTTATGTGTGAATGCGCTCAGCCACAGAGGAGCCTTGTGGACTGGAGATGGTGATGAAATTTATGTCACACAAGCCTCATGGTCCCGCAGAGAAGCAGAGCAGGGGTGGAACATGAACCCACCTTTAGAGATCAGTCAACTGGTTAAGGTACGATATCAGCTCATAGTTTTTTTTTTTTTTTTTTACATACTAGTCCAGAGAGATGAAGTCCAACTGGTGGGATGAAAAAGTTGAGGAACTTCAAACTGCAGCAGACAGGAAGGACATAAAAACATTCTTCACAGGTTTGAGAGAAATCTAAACCAAGAGGAATGATCCAACTAAATTTAGGCTATGGATCGTGAAACAGTTTTACAGGAGAAAGACAAGATCCTGGATAGATTTGCAGACCACTTTGACCAACTACTAAACAACCCTGGAGATCTCACTGAAGAGGCTAAAGAAGCTCTAGTGCAGCGACCAGCTGTATCAAGTCTAGATGAACCACCAAATCTTGATGAACTAATGACAGCTATCAGGACAACACAGGATGGTAAAGCTCCAGGAAGGGATGGAATTCCAGCGGAAGTGTGGAAATTTGGTGGTGTTCAGCTGACCAACTGCCTGCACAAGCTCATCCAAGAGATATGGGATGCACAGAAAGTACCTCAAGACTGGAAGGATGCAAGTATTGTGCCTTTGTTCAAGAAAGGTGACAGGAAAGATTGTGGAAATTACTGAGGTATATCACTGCTAGCCACTGTTGGTAAGATTCTCTCACGTGTACTACTGAACAGACTCAATGAACACATCTCGCAGAATGGAAACCCAGTGCTGCTTTAGAAGTGGAAGAAGCACAATGGACATGATTTTCTGCTTGAAACAGGTTCAAGAAAAGTGTATCGAACAGAACATGCCGCTTTATGTACTCTTCATAGACTTCAGTAAAGCCTTTGATACTGTTTCACGACAAGGACTTTGGCAGGTACTCAAGAGATATGGCTGTACAGAGAAGTTTGTCAGCCTGATCGAGGTACTCCATACAGGTATGCAAGCAAACGTGGCAATGAATGGTTCAGTATCTAAAGACTTTTCAGTAAGCAACGGGGTGAAACAAGGGTGTGTGCTGCCACCTACACTCTTCTTGCTATGTCTGGCAGCCATGCTTAAGGTGGCCTTCAAAGACACTTCAGAAGGAGTATTCATTAAACCGAGGAAAGAAGCAGACTTGTTCAATGTGGCACATTTTAAAGCCAAGAGTAAGACATGGATAAAATTAGTAAGAGAAATCCTCTTTGCCGACGACAGTGCTCTAGTTGCACACAGTGTGGAAGATACGCAATCTTTAGTGGAGAAATTTGCAAGCGCAGCTAGCCAATTCAGCCTCATAATCAACATCAAGAAGACAGAGTGCCTTTATCAACCACCAAAGTTCCAGTTATCAACATCACTACCAGAAGAGATCAGCATTGGTACAGAGCCACTAGTCAAGTGCAAGACTTTCAAGTATCTAGGGAGTACAGTTTCAGAGATTGCTAGGCTGGAGGATGAACTATCTCTCAGAATGAGAAGAGCAAACGCTGTGTTTGGAAACTTGAGGGAAAGACTGTGGAACAATCGACGTGTGTCTATCCGTGTGAAATGCAAAGCATACAGAGCGACAGTACTGGCTACTCTATTGTATGGTGCTGAAACTTGGACTGTCTACAGAGTGCAGATAAAGAAACACATGATGAGACACCTTTGAGCCATAATGAACATCTCATGAAAAGACAAGATAACCAACATAGAAGTGTTGAAACGAGCTGGCCTACCATCAATGGAGGAAATGCTAATACAGATGAACCTGAGATGGCTCGGACATGTTGAGAGGATGGACCACCAGCGTCTCCCTCTGCAGTTACTCTACTCACAGTTATTGCGAGGACAAATGCAATCAGGGTAGACCAAGACTCAGATTTAAAGACACTGTAAAAAGAAACTTGAAGAAGACAGGAGTTCCTGGCAACGGAAGGCTAAGGACAGAGCTGCGTGGAGGAATCTGATCAGACCGAAATGAAACAAGTCATTGTTGCCCACGACAGACTGCTATGATGATGATGATGACATACCCAAGCCAACCCGTCCATGCCCGTAGAAACCAAGTGTAAGCAAGTATTTCTGCATGCCCGTTGCTGAAGGGTCTCCTCCTGTGTGAGACAGCTGTGTTGTTCACAGAGATTTCTTGAATTTATAGAGTGCCTTCTGCCTTACTGAGATTTTCCAATGTCCTGCTTCAAATAGGTGTGGTTTAAAGTAGTGTGCCATATTTGGTCTCAGCTTCTTTGTGCCTTGCCTGGCATGCAGCGTTGGCTGCCAGCCAACTATTCTGCATCTCCTGGGTCTCAGCTTGTCTGTGCCGGATCTCCTCCTGTTTGAGATGGCTGTGTTGTTCACAGACATGCCACAGGCATCACTGACAAAGATTTCTTGAATTTATAGAGTGCCTTCTGCCTTAATGAGTGAGATTTTCCAATGTCCTGCTTCAAATGGGTGTGGTTTAAAGTAGTGTGTTGTATTTGGTCTCAGCTTCTCTGTGCCTTGCCTGGCGTGCAGCATTGGTGGCCAGCTGACTATTCTGCATCTCCTGGGTCTCAGCTTGTCTATGCCGGGTCTCCTCCTGTGTGAGACGGCTGTGTTGTTCACAATCATGCTGCAGGCATCACTGACTAGATTTCTTGATTTTGTAGAGTGCCTTCTGTCATACTGAGTGAGAATTCCTGATTTCCTGGTTTGAATGGCTGTGGTTTAAAGTAGTGTGTTGTACTCGGTCTTAGCTTGTCTGTACCTTGCTTGGCGTGCAGCATTGTCTCAGCTTGTCTGTGCCTTGTGTGGCGTGCAGTGTTGCTCGCTTTGTGGGCATTTCGGACTTCAAGTGACTCAGCACGTGCATGGCGCATTGCCACATGTTTCCTGTCTGTCTTCTTCTTTTAGATGTGATTGGCAGTTGGCAACCAGCTTACAGGTGCGTTACCGCCACGTACTTCACTCTATATCATCACTCTACACATCTTGCCACGACCAAGATGTCAGCCACCCAGGTCAGTAAGGAGTTTTCGGCAGTCAATATGTTTCTTCTTCTTCTCTTAGATTTGATTGGCGGTTGGCAACCAGCTCAAAGGTGCATTACTGCCACAGGCTTGATTATTTTTTCCTCATAGTTTTGTGACCTTTTTCTCATAGCTCTGCGACGTTCTCCTCATGGCTTTGTGACATTCTGTCTGTCTCTGCATCCCTTGTCTGTTGTACCCTAGGCTGGTGAAGGGTCTCCTCCTGTGGCAGGTATCATAGGACACTCCATCATAGGTAGGAAGGCATCGTGAGTGATGGTCTATATGACATCATAAAGACACCCAGGCTGGCATCATAGGACACTACATCACAGGTAGCCTGATGGGCTATATGACATCATAAAGACATCAAGGCTGGCGTCATAGGACACTACATCACAGGTAGCCAGTCCTATTGCCTATATGACGGCATCGCCTATATGACATCATTGTGCGTCCTACATACCCTGAGATCATAGGATCATCATAGGCCATCCTTTGATGTCCTATGATCGTGACTGACACACAGACATTTCTTGAATTTAAAGTGATAGAGTGAAGAGAGGTGGAACTAACCAATGTAAACACATAAGCTAGCATTAGCCAACTAGCCAGATACAGAGGGTCTTTTTTCTGATATTGGTCAAATCATCATCGACAGTCCATCAGTTTTGATGTTGACTGAATGGTGTAATCAGTGTGCATGCACATTCATGTGCAAGTAGACCAGCTTTAGAGCAGCAAGGCCTCCCACACCGTCTGCACTGAAAGACAGACTGGGTGAAGGTGGTGTGTCTTCTATCATTGTGTAGCAGCCTCCTCCTCCTCCTCCTCCTCCTCCTCCTCCTCCTCCTCCTCCTCCTCCTCGTTACTGGCGGATAGCAAACAACTGAAAGGTGTATACCGCCACCTACTGTACAAAAGAGTGTGTAACATTATGTCAATTGAGCCCGACCCCTAAAGTCTATGACTTAACCCTATGAGTGTGTATGTTGCCAAACTGCTACATAACCCCTAGTGGTCAAGAGTGGTAAATATTTTTTGTCAATAAAATAGTTCAGATTTCCGAGGCTATAACTTGAAAGTGGTAAGAGATAATGGCTTACTGTCAATTAGAAAGATGTAAAATATGATCCAAAGTTTCAGATAGGAATAAATTTACACATCTAATTTGCATAATGTTGCGGCATCTCTTTAAATTCCATAACTCAGTCAAAACTGGACTTTGGACGTATTTACACAAAAAATAAGTCTTTTGACACCATTTTTTTGTACAGAGGTACCTCATCATCTTATCTTCAAAGTATATGAACAAGAAATCAGTACATTTAAAAAAAAACAGAAATTTCTCACTTACTTTTGACAAATGGGGGCAGGCTGGCTGGGTGGCAAGGCCACTGTGTTTTCACCCATCATGGTCCATATTTTGCATCCTGCCGGTAATTTAAAATTTCTACCACATCTACAAAGTCTTATGATTATCCCACATAAATTTCGCTTGTGTCCCGTGGCTATTTTCTGCGTACAAAGCTGAAAAAGTGACGGTGACGATCATGGCCATATTAGCTTTCTGGGCTAACTACTACAAACAGGAAAAGGAAATGAGGAGTTCTTCATCTTTGGTGTATTACGTGTCATCCAGTGAGTCCTCCAAAGGATGTCTGCCACCTTTTGAAACTGGCAAATCAATACAATTTCCCAATGCAGGCAATCATGTCAGTGTGAGAAGGCTGGCACAGTGCTGCGCTCTGCCATTAGGGGCATGCTAATTCTCACACTCAAAGGGTTAATCCAGTGTTTGTCATGGTGGCCTCTGGGCCGTCATTGGCTTCATCAGTTCCAGCTGCGCACAGACCAACAGGTGCCAATCAGCGGCTGTTAAAAGCCAGCGTTGCTGACAGCCCGTCACGGAGTCGTCTGTCCTCCTCGTTGGAGTATGAACCAGAGCTTCGCTCTCGAGCCTCGTCTAGAACCTCTTGTCAAGTTCAACCACGTAAGAGAACTATTTGTTACTCTACCCCTTGTCTTTACCCCTGTGCACAGGTGGACCTCCCAGGCGGCGGACCAGCTACCCAAGCTGACGGGGCAATGCCACCTCACCCACGTAGCTCCTCGCTACCACTTTGACTACCGGTACCCGTCTTGCTCCTCAGCTGCAGGAACTGTTATTATCTCAGTTGCAGGAACAGTCGTCACCAGGATCAGTGGAATCCTTGTCATCGCAATCATCAGTATTGTCATCACCACGGTCAGAGGAATCACTATCCTCACCGTCCTCAGAACAGTCATCGTCACGGTCAGTGGAATCACTGCAGTCATCATCATTGGAACTCCCCTCATCACAGCCATGGGTGGATTCACTAGCACGACCACGGACACCTTCACCTCCACGCTGCACGGCCGCTGGAATTCAGCAGGACGCCACCTGCGCCTTACCCGAGTAAGCCCCTTCACCTACAATTACCCACGAGTTCTGAACAGCGATAATTGTATCTGCTTGTGTGTTACAGGGTTGCCGGGTCTCCGTCCAGGTTGCTCAGTTCCAGTGACCAGAACCCAATACTTGCACTCACTCACGCACTACACACTCTCACAATTCAATAAAGGGATTATTGTCACAATCTGCCCGTGTCAGTGTCTGTCTCCTGGGTCCTAAACATGTCAGTACGACTCCGTCACGTTGACCCAGCGGACAGTTCACTGTCACGCCAACTCAACACTCTTAGCACCCGGGTAGATTTGTTAGCACATCAACAGACAGTAATCTTGAATCAATTGACTTTAATTAATAGTCGGCTGGATCGCCTGGAAGGACACCAGACGTTCCCCCCGACCGCAAATATCTCAACCCCTGCAGGCTTAGCGTCAGGACAGGCTATCACCTCTTTGTCCTCTCGCCTCACCCCTATTCCCACACCTGCCCGGTTCAGCGGAAAACTCGGGGAAGCCCGTGGATTCATATTACAATGCGAATCAGTTTTTTTCCACGTCCCGGGAGATTTCACCCTTGATTCCAACCGGATTGGTTATGTCATTAATTTGTTGGCAGGTAGAGCTTTAGATTGGGCGTACTCTATCATGGCTAAACCAAGCTATTCCATGCTTACTTACCAGGAGTTTGTGACAGAATTTATGTCCGTGTTTGACCATACTGATAGGGGTGAGGTGTTGACAGAACGGCTGTTGAGCCTACAGCAGGGAAAAAAGATCAACTGCTGACTACGCTATTGACTTCCGGGTCCTGGCCGCAGAGATTGGGTGGGGGGAGCCATCACTGTGTGGTATTTTCCTACGCAGTCTTAATGATGAATTAAAGGATGAGTTAGCGGCACGGGATAAACCAAGCAATCTGCGCGATTTGATCGCCCTAACAGTTAGCCTGGATAGCAGATTAAGGGAGTGGGCGGCAGAACGGTGAGCTACTTCCCGTTCGGTTAGACCCCGCCCTCGCGTTCCTAACTCTCCTCTTCTCGCTTTACCCGCGTCAGAGGAGTCCCCAGATCAAGAGGCTATGGTTATAGGTCGGTCTAAAGTGTCAGCAGCTGAGAAACAGCGCCGCAGGGATCAGGGCCTTTGTTTCTACTGTGGGAAAGAGTCACGTGGGGTTTTCGAGTGTCCCAGTAAGTTAAAAGGGAAGGCCCGTGGATCGCAGTAGGGGGATTCACGGGCAAGAACTCAGAGGAACCCCTTACTAGTTGCCGATTACCCATCAGACTGATCCATGCACATACAGAACACTCCACCTTAGCGTTAGTTGACTCCGGTGCAGAGCAGAACTTTGTTTCTAGAGACCTGGCAACCCGGATGGGCCTTAGCTGTCAGACTCTAGATCCCCCTGTCAAACTTATCACACTGTCCAAGGCATCTCTGACCACCGTCGCCCATCAGACGGCCCCAGTATCTATTATTGTGTCAGGAAACCACAGGGAGGAAATTAAGTTCCTAGTTCTGCCTGTCTCTTCTTCGCCCGTTATCCTGGGGTACCCCTGGCTTCGCTTGCATAACCCCACTACTGACTGGCAAGCTGGGAGAGTTACAGCATGGAGTACGTTCTGCCTAAGTGCCTGTCTCCAATCTGCGGCGTGCGCCCCGTTTGTCAAGGTGCCTCAACCTCATTCGTCACCACCGGACCTATCCAAGGTGCCAGAGGTCTACCATGACCTGGGGCTGGTTTTTAGCAAGTCTCAGGCGCTGTCTTTACCGCCCCCCCCCACCATCGCCCATATGATTGCGCAATTAATCTGAAGGCTGGGGCCCCTCTTCCTGCAAGCCGCCTATACAGCCTATCAGCCCTGGAGCGCGAGGCTATGGATACATACATCAAGGAGTCCCTGGCCTCTGGTATCATCCGCCCGTCGTCTTCGGCTGTGGGAGCCGGGTTTTTCTTCGTCGGGAAGAAGGACGGCTCATTACGCCCCTGCATCGACTTCCGGGGTCTGAATGAAATAACGGTAAAGGACAAATACACTCTGCCTCTGATGAACACTGCTTTTGACTCCCTCCAGGGGGCATCTTGGTTTACCAAATTAGACCTTAGGAATGCCTATCACCTAGTGCGCATAAGGGAAGGAGACGAGTGGAAGACGGCTTTCCGGACCCCTAGCGGGCATTTTGAGTATTTAGTAATGCCGTTTGGGTTAACCAACGCTCCGGCCATCTTCCAGCGTTTAATAAACGATGTTATATGGGACTTCCTAAACTCGTTTGTGTTCGTATATCTTGACGACAGTCTAATCTTCTCCTGCACACTAGAAGAACATCAGGTGCATGTCCGCAAGGTACTACAGCGCCTTCTGGAGAATCAGCTGTTCGTCAAGGACGAGAAATGTGAGTTCCACACTGACCAAACCTCTTTCCTCGGGTTTATAATAGCTCGGAACCAGGTGGTCCCGGACCCGGCCAAGGTCAAGGCAGTAGTGGATTGGCCTGCACCCACCTCCAGAAAGCAGCTTCAAGGGTTCTTGGGTTTTGCTAATTTTTATAGGAGGTTTGTGCCAAATTTTGGTAATATCGCCCGCCCTCTGACTGCCCTCACCTCCCCTAAGACCCCGTTTTGCTGGAGTGAGGAGGCAGCTGGAGCATTTGAGAAGCTGAAGAGGGAGTTTGCTTCGGCCCGAGTCCTTACACAGGTGGACCCGAAGCTGCAGTGCTTGGTGGAGGTGGACGCCTCTGATTCGGGAGTAGGAGCGGTACTCTCCCAACGCTCTCCCGAGGACGGTAAGATTCGCCCATGTGCTTACTTCTCTCATCGTCTTTCCCCTGCAGAGAGAAATTACAGCATAGGAGACAGGGAGCTGCTGGCAGTGAAGCTCGCTTTGGAGGAGTGGAGACACTGGCTGGAGGGGGCTGCTCAGCCGTTCGTGGTATGGACTGATCATCGTAACCTGGAGTACCTCAGGACGGCAAAATGCCTGAATGCACGCCAGGCTCGCTGGTCCCTCTTCTTCGGCCGGTTCAACTTTTCCATCACTTACCGGCCGGGAAGCAAGAACGGTAAGCCGGATGCCCTCTCGCGGCAGTTTGATGCACCATCCTCTGAAGACCAGGAAACCCCTATCCTGCCGCCCTCCTGCGTCGTGGGCGCTCTGTCCTGGGGTATCTGCAAGATGGTTCGCCGAGCTCAGAAGACTGAGCCGGACCCCGGGGGGGGGGGGGGGCTGGGCCGCCTGTTTGTTCCACGTGCCATTCGGGGCAAAGTGATTGAGTGGGGTAACGCCTCCAAGTTGGCTTGTCATCCAGGGGTGGGCCGGACTGTGGATCTTCTCCAGAGGACCTTCTGGTTGCCAGGGCTATGGAAGGACGTTGTAGGCTACATCCGGGCCTGCGCTCAGTGCGCCACCGGGAAGACGACATCATCCCCCCCGGCGGGCCTGCTACACCCGTTGCCGGTCCCTTCCCGTCCCTGGTCCCACGTTGCTATGGACTTTGTGACTGGTTTGCCCACCTCGGATAACTTCACCACAGTTTTAACCATCGTGGACCGTTTCTCGAAGGCAGCCCATTTTGTGCCCCTTCGGGGTTTGCCTTCGGCCCAGGAAACAGCGGACCTCCTCGTGCAACATGTGGTCCGTCTCCACGGCATCCCCGCTGACATAGTGTCGGACCGGGGACCACAGTTTGTCTCACAGGTTTGGAAGGCCTTCTGCGCGGCACTGGGAGCCACAGCCAGCCTCTCCTCTGGTTATCATCCCCAGAGCAATGGCCAGTGTAAGCGGGCTAATCAGGAGCTTGAGGCTGCATTACGCTGTGTCATCTCCTCCTGCTCATCCTCCTGGAGCAAGTATCTTCCTTGGATTGAGTACGCCCATAATGCCACAGTCTCTACGGCTACGGGCGTCTCCCCCTTCAAGGCGTCATTGGGGTTTGATCCACCGCTGTTCCCGGAGGAGGAGAGGGAGGTAGCGGTTCCCTCGGTCCAAGCCCACATCAAGCGCTGTCGGCGAGTTTGGCTCATCGCCCGCCAAGCCCTGCTAAAGACCGCCCAACGCAACATCCAGGTTGCCAACCGGCATAGGAGGCCCGCCCCGGACTACAAGGTGGGTCAGAAAGTTTGGTTGTCAACCCGGAATATTGGTGTACCGGCCGAAAAGCGTAAGCTTACCAAGCGCTTCATTGGCCCCTACACCATCAGCCGAATTATTAACCCTGTGTCTGTGCGCTTGTCTCTCCCCTCTTCGATGCGCATCTGCCCCACCTTTCATGTCTCCCAGATCAAACCGTACATCTCTGATCCCCTGTACCCGCCTCCCGCGGCCCCCGCCCCCCCGAGGATGATCGATGGCCATCCGGCCTGGGGGGTGACTGCCATCCTGGACGTTCGCAGGCGAGGTCGTGGTCTTCAGTATTTGGTGGACTGGGAGGGCTTTGGACCGGAGGATCGTTCTTGGATTCGCCCAGCGTTGATCTTGGATAAACAGCTGATCCGCGATTTCCATCGGGCGAATCCAGGTAGAATTGGGCAGGTGCCTGGAGGCACTGCTAGAGGGGGGAGTACTGTCATGGCGGCCTCTGGGCCATCATTGGCTTCATCAGTTCCAGCTGCGCACAGACCAACAGGTGCCAATCAGCGGCTGTTAAAAGCCAGCGTTGCTGACAGCCCGTCACGGAGTCGTCTGTCCTCCTCGTCGGAGTATGAACCAGAGCTTCGCTCTCGAGCCTCGTCTAGAACCTCTTGTCAAGTTCAACCACGTAAGAGAACTATTTGTTACTCTACCCCTTGTCTTTACCCCTGTGCACAGGTGGACCTCCCAGGCGGCGGACCAGCTACCCCAGCTGACGGGGCAACGCCACCTCACCCACGTAGCTCCTCGCTACCACCTCGACTACCGGTACGTCTTGCTCCTCAGCTGCAGGAACTGTTATTATCTCAGTTGCAGGAACAGTCGTCACCAGGATCAGTGGAATCCTTGTCATCGCAATCATCAGTATTGTCATCACCACGGTCAGAGGAATCACTATCCTCACCGTCCTCAGAACAGTCATCGTCACGGTCAGTGGAATCACTGCAGTCATCATCATTGGAACTCCCCTCATCACAGCCACGGGTGGATTCACTAGCACGACCACGGACACCTTCACCTCCACGCTGCACGGCCACTGGAATTCAGCAGGACGCCACCTGCGCCTTACCCGAGTAAGCCCCTTCACCTACAATTACCCACGAGTTCTGAACAGCGATAATTGTATCTGCTTGTGTGTTACAGGGTTGCCGGGTCTCCGTCCGGGTTGCTCAGTTCCAGTGACCAAAACCCAATACTTGCACTCACTCACGCACTACACACTCTCACAATTCAATAAAGGGATTATTGTCACAATCTGCCCGTGTCAGTGTCTGTCTCCTGGGTCCTAAACATGTCAGTGTTATTTTAAAAAAGAGAAAAGAGCCCTTCTTGTGATTCTTAGTGCCTCTCCATCTCCATCTGTTCCCAGAATCCCAGTCAAATCCCATTCCTTACCGGCCTTTCAAACTTCATTTTTAATTCTCTCTCTTTCATTTCCATACCTGTGACAGTGAAGTAAGATGTGCTCGATGGTCTTGCATGCACTTGTTCTCTATCACAGTGATGGTCTTCTTGACTATGCTATGCAAGGCAAGTCTTGACTCTGCTTATTCTTCTCTAGTTTTGGTATCAATATTGTTGTTTTTTCATATGACGTATCAGCACGTCTTTGTATCACAGGTTCTGACCACCTTTTCTACACCTACCAGAGGACAGCTCTCCATAGAAGATTGCATTGGGCAATCTTTCCTGGGGCATTCATCTGATGTGGCCTACCCATCTGAACTGGGCAGATGGGATCAATGCTTCAACACTCACTGCCTTTGTTCGCTTTAGCACCTCCCAATCAGGAATCTTATCAGGCCATCTGATATGCATGATTGTTCTTAAATTTTGCAGCTGGGTTCTTGTCAGCTTTTTAATATGTTGTCTGTATAGAATCATTGTAGCTGTGAAGTACAGCAAGGATGGCAGCACAGCTGTGTTGCAGACTTTTATCTTGGTTTGAAGTTTGAAGCCATGATGAGTCCACAGTCATTTATGTAAAGCTGTAAAAGCTTTTGTAGCTGACTCTATCCATCATTCAATTTCAGTATCAGATGAGTTACTTTTCAGGACATCGCCATTGACAGATATTTCTGCTTCTTCTGTGTGGGCACTGTTTGGAGATGGCTGGAACATGAGTTCAGTCTTTGTAGTGTTTGCAATGCATCCGGAAAGTATCACAATGCTTCGGTTTTTCCACATTTTATGTTACAGCCTCATTCCAAAAGGGATTAAATTGATTTTTTCCTCAAAATTCTACACACAATACCCCATAGTGACAATGTGAAAAACGTTTTTTTTTTTTAGATTTTTGCAAATTTATTAAAAATAAAAAACTAAGAAATCACATGTACATAAGTATTCACAGCCTTTGCCATGGAGCTTAAAATTGAGTTCAGGTGAATCCTGTTTCCACTGATCATCCTTGAGATGCTTCTACAGCTTCATTGGAGTCCAACTGTGGTTAATTCAGTTGATTGGGCATAATTTGGAAAGGCACACACCTGTCTATATAAGGTCTCACAGTTGACAGTGATTGTCAGAGCACAAACCAAGCATGAAGTCAAAGGAATTGTCTGTAGACCTCTGAGACAGGGTTCTCTCAAGGCACAAATCTGGGGAAGGGTACAAAAAAAATTTCTGCTGCTTTGAAGGTCCCAATGAGCACAATGTCTATCATCTGTAAATGGAAGAAGTTTGGAACCACTGGCACTCTTCCTGGAGCTTGCCAGCAAACTAAACTGAGCGATCAGAGGAGAAGAGCCTTAGTCAGGGAGGTGACCAAGAACCCGATGGTCACTCTGTCAGAGGTCCACCATTCCTCTGTGGAGAGAGACACCTGGCGTGAATGCCAGGCCATCAGGTTTGGAGGAAACCAGGCACCATTCTTAACCATGCCAATGCTGGGAGCGGCATCATGCTGTGGGGGTGTTTGTCAGCAGAAACTGGGAGACTAGTCAGGATAGAGGGAAAAATGAATGCAGCATCCATTCATCCATCCATCTTCTTCCACTTAATCCTTTTTGGGTCACGGGGGGGCTGGAGCCTATCCCAGCAGAGCCCTCTTGACCTTATACTGGGGTGATGGTTCATCTTTCAGCAGGACAACGACCCTAAGCACACAGCCAAGATATCAAAGGAGTGGTTTCAGGGCAACTCTATGAATGTCCCTGAGTGGCCCAGCCAGAGCAGAGACTTAAATCCAACTGAACATCTCTGGAGAGATCTGAAAATGACTGTGCACCGACGCGTCCTATCCAACCTGATGGAGCTTGAGAGCTTCTGCAAAGAGGAATGGGCCAAACTGCCCAATGATTGGTGTGCCAAGCTCATGACATCATATTCAAAAAGACTTCAGGCTGTAATTGCTGCCAAAGGTGCATCAACAAAGTATTGAGCAAAGGCTGTGAATACTTATGTGTCATGAAATGAGTTTGGATTTTCTCCCAAACTCAGTTCCATGGCTTTTTCTCTGTATTCATATTTATCTGTTGCATTATGTCCTTTCTGAGTTTATACTGCCTTCTATTTTCCTTGTTTATGTTCAGTCTGTTTTTGCCATGTTTTGTTTCATTTGCAATTTATTTCCAGTTGGTTTCTGGGCAGCATGGTGGTGCAGTGGTTAGCACTGTTGCTTAACAGCTAGAAGGTTCCTGGTTCAAATCCCCAGGCTGGCAGGGGTTACATGTTCTCCCCGTGCTGCGTGGATTTACTCTGGGGGTTCTGGTTTCCTCCCACAATCCAAAGACATGCATGTTAGGAAAATTGGTTGTTCTAAATTGTCCCTAGATATCTGTCTCCTATAGGCCCTTAGAATAGAGGGTTAGTACTCGTGAAGCGCTTTGAGTGGTCTTTGAGACTAGAAAAGCGCTATATAAGTACAGGTCCTTATCCCTTTCTGAGTGTTCATTTCTTATATTGGTTCTCTGGGCTGGCAGTCGACAGGCAGCAGCTTGGGTCTGCACTTTGCGTAGGCGCTGCCTGTAATACTGCCAGTCCAACTACTCCCCTGTCATCATCATCAGCTGATTCCAATTGTCATTTTGATTCTCCGCTTCCCCTGCTCAGGTGCACCTACACCAGTGTTCATTCACATCATTACCCACTTGTATTTAGTCTGCTTCTGTTCTGTCTCTCATTGCTGGATTATTGATCATCATTTGTACTCTCAAATGTGAACCTCATCCTCTTCTCCCGCATTTGCTGGGCGATGCCGGCCCAGGAACGCCAACTGTAAGTTTTTTGTTATTTGCATTTTTGTATGTCTGCACAGATTTTTGGACTTTAGTTCTTTCTGTTAATAAATGTCATGAGTGTAATTCTGCACATGAGTCTGTCTTCCTGCCCTGTAGGGGCATAAACATTACACTTATGTACATGTGATTTCTTAGTGGGGTTTTTTTTAATTTTTTTTAAATTTCCACAAAAAAAAAAACAAAAAAAAAAAACTTTGATTAGATTTTTCTATGTATAGGCTGAACTACAGTAAAGTTAGCATTTTGATGGCTTTTGTTGCAGCTGTTTTGCTTTCCTGATTGAATTATGTTGTGTCTGTTTGTGGGTGTGACCATATATTGAGCCACCACAGCTGAGGCACACCTGACAGACAAGCGGATGCCGACATTGGAGGCAAAAGGCACAAAGAAGTCATGGCTGACACGTTCTTGCACTCACTCTGTGTTGTGTGTAAGGTGGCTGTGGTTGGGGGGCTCTGACCAGGATGGACCCTCTTCTCCTCTTTGCTTCTCTCTGGCTCTTCTTCTTCGTTCCCGCTCCACCTCTTCAGCGTCCTCCAGGCTGCGCTGCTCCGTCACCCTGGGATCAGCAAGATCACTCTTAGCACCGCCTCCTCAGTCATCAACCAAAGGTTGTCTTAAATGAAAATTATCCTTCACTGACAGATCAATCTGAAAGCTGTCTGGCATTTTGACAGATTACACTGAGGTTTATCTAATTAAAATCAACAGACTATGACATAATTTTTACAATCCCGTCTGTCAAAATGATAGACACCAAAAAAGCAGCATATATTCTCAGAAACAAGAGGTCTCATGTAATGCCATCATGAAATGTGATGTATGATCAATTTATGTGAACTTGTCTTGACTCTTGAAATTTAGTACAGATACTAGCAACATCTACAAGCGGTCCAGACCAGCTGTAATAGTTTTGTTTCAATAGTTTACTCTTATTCCTCCCTTAATTTTCACTAAATAGTCTATATTTTATTTGTTGGAATCAGTTATACCAGTGTAAACCCTGCAGACTTATTTTTTCTGTTTTATTTATTTATTTAAAAGGGACAGTGCACATTGTTGAACATCAGTAAAAAAACAGACGTATATGTGCCGAAGTTAGCAAAAGCTAATTTTCATTCAGAGTCCCTTTTGCAGGTGAAAAAACACAACACACCACACATAAGCAAAGTGATTTAAACAAGACAGAGAATACATACTCTGACAGACATTACAGACAGCACACATTAAACTATTTACCTTTTGTTCATATTAAAGACAAAAATAGAAAGGAGATGTCTTTACCTTCTTAACATGTTTTGACTGTGCACTTCTGACGAAGGCTGCAGTGCACAGTCGAAACACAGTGCTCAGTCGAAACATGTTAAGAAGGTAAAGACATCTCCTTTCTATTTTTGTCTTTAATAAGAACAAAAGGTAAATAATTAAAAGAAGACATAATGAACCTACTTGAGCTACACATTAAACTATAACAGCAAGTGGGTTTATTAAAGACATAGTTTGCAAAGTGCATATTTGCTTAAGTAAAAGTACATAATTGGGATAGGATGTAAAAGTCATTATATGGTATGTTTATCATTAAGTATGTGTATATAAGCAGATAAATAATTTTTTCTAGAAGGGTGTCTACGTCTGCCACCTGGAGAAGACCAAATCTTTGTGGACCGACTAATGGATAAAAGAGAAAACAGACCATCTGTCATGAACTGAGTTTGGATTTTCCCCCCAGACTCAGTTTCATCAATTTCCTTAGTATTCATATTTATCTGCCGACTTGTTATGTCTTCTGAGTTCCATACTGCCTTCAGTTTTCCCTGTTCTTGTTCAGTTTATTTCTGCCATGTCTTTTATTTGTGATTTATTTCTAGTCGGATTCTGAGTTTGTTTTGTCACTGGTTCTTTGGGCTGGCAGCTGATAGGCAGCATTTTCAATTCAATTCGATTCAATTCAATTTATTTATATAGCGCCAAATCACAACACAGGTCGTCTCAAGACACTTTACAGAAAAGAGCGGGTTTAGGCCACACTCTTAGTTTATAGAACCCTGCAGAGATCCCTAAGAGCAAGCACTGCGGTGACACAGGCAAGGAAAAACTTCCCTTTAAAGGTCAGAAACCTCAGGCGGAACCATAGCTCATAGAGGACAGCCATCCGCCTCGACCGGCTGGGTTGAGTAGCTACATTCAAAAACAAACATACAAATACAACATTCAAAGCCAAACAGTCCAGTACCAAACCTGGCCAGGCTGCACATGCAAGCAAAGGCCTGGCAGAGGCACCATTTCTAACTAAAGGCCTTATCAAAGAGAAAAGATTTCAACTTGCTCTTGAATAAAGAGAGAGTGTCTGCCTCCCGAACTGAACTGGGAAGACGGTTCCACAGGAAGGGAGCTTGATAGCTGAAAGCTCTACCTCCCAATCTACTTCTAGATACCTTGGGGACCACTAGTAGTTTGGATTTTTGGAAGCGCAGAGCTCTGGTTGGATGATAAGGAACTAAGAGTTCTTGCAGGTAAGAAGGAGCCATACCATTAAGAGCTTTATAGGTTACGAGCAATATCTTGAATTCAATTCTATATTTTATTGGGAGCCATTGTAAAGAAGCTAAAACTGGAGTAATGTGATCTCTTCTCCCTGTTCTCCTAAGGATACGTGCAGCTGCATTCTGAATGAGTTGGAGAAACTTTATGGACTTATTTGGGCAACCTAACTAACTAACTAACTAACCTGCACTTATATAGCGCTTTTCTAGTCACAAAGACCACTCAAAGCGCTTTCATTAATACTAACCCTCTATTCTAAGGGCCTATAGGAAACAGATATCTAGGGACAATTTAGAACAGCCAATTAACCTAACATGCATGTTTTTGGCATGTGGGAGGAAACCGGAGAAATCCCGGAGTAAACCCACGCAACACGGGGAGAACATGCAAACTCCACACAGATCACTGTTGGTCGGGGGCTGGGATCGAACCCACGATCCCACGATCCCCACAATCCCCCGGCCAAGGGTAAACTGTGCTGCCGCAGTGCTAACCACTGCGCCACCGTGCAGCCCTGATAAAAGTGAATTACAATAGTCTAGCCTAGAGGTGATAAAGGTGTGTACAAGTTTCTCTGCATCTTTATGAGACAGGATGGACCTAATTTTAGAAATATTGCGCAGATGGAAGAAGGCAGTCTTAATGGTTTGCTGTATATAAGAGTTGAAAGACACATCTTGGTCAAAGACAACTCCAGGATTCACTAACAGAAGATGTATAAGCCACTGCAATGCCAACTAGTTTTGTTGTCTTGCTAAAAAGAGTACTTCTAGCATGTTTGGGGCCAAGACAATGACTTCAGTTTTATCTGTATTCACCAATAGAAAGTTGTAATTCATCCAGGTTTTGATATCCTTAAGACACTCCTGGAGTAAACCCAACTGGCTGGGATCATCTGGATTGATGGATAAATACAACTGAGTGTCGCCAGTGTAACAATGAAAATGAATAGAATGCTTCCTCATGATGTCTCCCAAAGACAGCATGTATAATGTAAACAATACTGATCCAAGTACTGACCCCTGCGGAACTCCATACCTAACTGTGGTCTGAGTAGAGGACTTGTTTTGGACATGAACAAACTGGGAACAATCTGATAGATAAGACTGGAACCATCTTAATGTTGTTCCACTCAAGCCAATTTGCTGTTCAAGTCTCTCTAGCAGAATATGGTGGTCAATGGTATCAAAGGCAGCGCTGAGATCCAATAAAACAAGGACGGAGACAAGTCCTTTGTCAACTGCCATAAGGATGTCATCAGTAACTTTCACTAAGGCTGTCTCTGGGCTGTGATGTTTCCTAAAACCTGACTGAAATTTTTCAAATATAGAATTTTTTTTCTAAAAAGGTGCATAGTTGATTGGCATCTACTTTTTCAAAGATCTTGGAAAAGTAGGGGAGGTTAGATATTGATCTATAATTGGCCAAAATCCCATTTTCCGGTCTGCACTTGGCAGGGGCATTGCCTGTCATACTGCCAGTCCAACTACCCCCACCCCCCGACACTCACTATCATCAGGTGATTCCAATCATTAATTGCTGTTCCCGTCTCCTGATCGGGCTGACTCATACCTGTGACCACTTGTCATGTTATCACCTCGTGTACTATTAAAACCCTGTCATTTCTCTTCATCATTGCCACTACATTGTGTGTGAGAGTAATGTGATCCACTGGGTGCTCCTCAGGACATTAATCTCTTATCCTCTTTCCTTGTCTCCTCCTGAGCAGGCTGCTCAGGAGTACATCGTATTGTTCTGCAAGTTTTCCTGTCTGCATTTTGGATTTGTGTATTTTTGGACTTACGTTGTTTTCTTTATTAAATGCTACAAATTATCATCCAGCGCTTGGGTTGTCTTTATCTCTGGCGCACATGACACCATCAAGAGAAAAGGTACATTCAATACAGCATATGAGGACCAAGCACAACAATATTGCAGCATAGAGTAAATAAAATCAAAATAAAGATAAAGATGTGGTGTATGTCCACATACGTACATGCAGGCAGGCACCACACATAAACCTTGCAAACTCAAAAAGCATGACACATACGTAAATGTATCATACTCCGTGAGACGGAATGTGGTTAGTTTCAATGATCACAATGTTGATTTAGGCCAGTGTTTGAGATGTGTTTTGAAAGTGCTACATGTAAGCTGATCTCTTACTGTAGAAGGTATATCGTTCCATATGTTGGTTCCCCTGTCACCATTGGTGCCATGTGTGAATCAGGAAGTAAAGCAAAACAGCACACGTGGGCTAAATGTCTCCATGAACCAAAATGGATACAGACCAGAAGATTTTGAGTGGCAGGTTAAGCTTCAAAGAATTGCCAGCTGGTTCTCTGGACAAGAGCAAAGCAATCTGTATTCAATATTGGTCTGAATTCAGTTACCAGTTAAGATTCAAGATTCAAAGCCTTTAATATACTGTGCACAGTCAAGAAATGCTATATCTCCTGAGCAATGAAATTCTTACTTTGCTCTCCTAATGAATGCCAAGTTAAACAGTACAGAAACAACAATTCTAATAGGTCATGACACACTAACACAGTAACTCAATCCTAATATTAATGGATGCAAAAACACACACACCAACACACAGTTAGGCAGTAGAGGAATGAAACTGAAAATTCACTGGATGACTAAAGTGATAGTGGCATATTGATATCAGAGATGATGTGAACCCGAGATGGCATGAACCTATGTACAGTGTGCAAATGAGCATTGTGCAACAAGCAGTGTATAATTACAAATTATTTGGTAAGTAGCAGCAGAGACGATATGGACATCAGACAGGGATACTATATCTACCGTATGGATGAGCAGTGTGCAAATTTAGCAGCCGGTGTGTGAGTTCCTATACTGTATGTGAAGCTGTGTTACAGAGTTTTGGGAGGAGTTGTCTGTTCATGAGTCCGATGGCAGTGGGAAAGAAGGAGTTCTTCAGTCTGGTTGTCCTGCATTTCACACTACTGTACCTCAAGCCTGAGGGTAGAAGTGTGAACAGTTTGTGTTGGGGGTGGGTGGGGTCCCGGAGGATGGCGTCAGCTCTCTTTTGGACTCTGCAGTGGTAGATGCTCTGCAGAGAGGGGAGTGGAGTTCTGATAATCTTCTCTGCTGTCTTCACCACTCTCTGCAAGCGTTTGCAGTCCAGGGCAGTGGTGCTGCCGGACCACGCAGTGATGCAGTTGGTCAAGATGCTCTCGATGATGCAGCTGCTGAAATTGTTGAGGATCCTGGAAGACATGCCAAACTTTTTCAGCCTCCTCAGAAAGTACAGTGGCTGTTGAGCTCTCTTAACCAGCTCTGCGGTGTTGTGTGTCCACTTAAGGTCCTCGCTGATGTGGATGCCCAGGTATTTAAAGCTGCTCACTCTCCACCTCAAGCTTCCGGATAAACAGTGGTCGATGGGGTCTCCTCCTCCTTTTCCTCTGTCTCTGATAGCGAAGCCCAGTCTGTAGAAAAGGTCACGTCCCATAATGCTACCATGTGCTGTCACCTGGAACATGAAGTCAAACACAATTTTTGGCTTGCAGCAAACAGTCATTTCCACTGCTCCGACATTACACAGTCTGTGACCACTGTATCCGTATGGTGGTGTTGGGTTCTTCTTGATTTTGTGGTTGGGGAAAAACTTCTTCACCATGGCCCAGTTTAACATCGACTGCACCGCCGCCATGTTGAACAGGAGTGGTACAGCTATTACATCTAATTCAACCATGCTGTTCGAATAACCACTGATGTCGGGGCTTACCAAATGAATGGTCATTGTTGGCAGGCGGGCTGGCTTACTTGGCGGGCTCCATGGTGTTGGCGACCGGCACACTCTGGCAAAATGGTTCAGGTGCCCACACTTGTTGCATCACTGTCCTCTTGCTGGGCAAAATCGCGCTCTATCCTGGTGCGTCGGGGACCCACAGCCCCCGCAGACGGGGCCTCTTGGAGCGGACCTTTGGCTCACTGCATTCGTCTCGCACTCTTCTGCTGTGTTTTCTTCTTCCTCTGTGCCCACCAAGCTAGCTATTATCATCTGTTCGGGTAGCTTCTGTGTCTGGCACCCATTTAGCTCCAAGGCTAACTTCTCCGCTGCATCTAGCTGGAGCACAAGCTCAACTGTGTTAGCTAGAATTTTGTTGTTTGGTACCATTAGTATCTTAACTTGTAGCTTAGCGTTGCATGTGTGTTCGACTAACTAGTCCCGCACTCTTTCATCTTCCAACTGTCCAAAATGGCATATGCTAGCCAAATGTCTCAGGTCAGCGACGAATTGTTGGACTGACTCACCGACTCTCTGTCTTCTCTGGCAAAAACAAATTTGTTATACTATCACGCTGTCCGGTGTAGCAAAATGGTTAGCCAGTAGCTTCACAACATCCTCAAACAAGTCTGTTGGACCAAGCGTGTGAAGAATCCTCTGATACTCTAAACCCAGGTTATGGACAAGCAGTGCACGCATCCTTACTTTATCCAATTTTGCCAGGTCCAACGCTGCAACGTAGGTCTCAAACACGCCCAGCCATCGTGGCCATGGGACCGTTGGGTCCCCTGGAATCTCAAGGAAAGGTGGTAGTGGTGTCACGCACTCCTCCATGGTTTAGTCTGTCATCGCCAAATGTTATGTCCACAAACTGGGTAAAGAAGACGGACGAGGATGTTGTGCTTGAACTCAAACTTTATTACATCACTGTTAATATTACATTACACACGACTACCCAGTTATCCCTCTCTGTATGCCTAGTACCAACTCCCCATGCGATGGCGTGCTTTCCCCTATATATGGTGGTGCGATGACGTCACCCGTAGGCTGTGTCATTACGCTGCATCCTGCACCAAATCCCAACACCACAATATCAACAAAGAAATTAAGAAAGGAATTACTATCAGCCTTAGAAAACACTGGAATTTGTGGGGCAGCCGGACAAACAATAGAACTGATGGTGTCAAACAGGACTTTAGGGTTTTTCCTGTTTGAAGATATGAGCTGTGAAAAGTATTCAGCTCTAACATTCCTCAAGACATCATTTTGGGAAGTTCTCAGTTCCTTTAAATCAGTGATTCATAACCATAGGGCTGCGGCCCAACTGTGGGCCGTGAGCACCACCTAGAGGGACACAAAAAACTTTCAGTTTAACACGTGTGGGCCACGAGGGCCACAGGACATCAATTGAAGACACCAGATATTACTGTTTATACTGACGTCCCTGGTGCAATACAACTTCCCACCAATTGGTGGTGGTAATGCGTAAGTCAGTTGTTTACAATCTCCAATGTAAACAGAAGAAGACACTCAGCCAGCTGCTAAACCCAAGAGAAAGTTATGGAAAAAAGTTTTTAAAGAAGAAATAAATGATGGCGGAGATGATGGTAAACCTGCCCAAAAGGGTAACATTTTGCACAAGTACAATCCTGACTTCATTAGGTACGGCTTTGTGAATGGAGGAAATGAGGCAGAGCCAAGAGCCTGGTGTGTGGAGTGTGGCTATCAAAGAACGCTATTAAATTAATGCTATCAAAGAAGCCCTGAAGCCTTAAAAATTAAAGTGCCACTTAGAAACGAAGCATCCAACGCTTGTGGGAAAGCTAGTGGAATCTTTCAAGAGAAAAGAACATGGGCTACAGATGCAGAAACCATAATGACAATGTTTTATCTGGCTTTTATTGAATCTGTTTTATCCTTTATTTTAGTGTCATGGTTTGGTCAGATAAAACTGAAATAGAGGAAATCCTTGGATCAGGTAGTTAGATGGTCCAGTCGTTTGCTTGGTGAGTCACAGCTGAGCCTGACATCCCTGTACACCAGAAAAGTACAGAGGATTGCTACCTCCATTTTAAATGATGACTCCCACCCTTTGCACTGCCACTTTCAGCTTCTTCCCTCCAGACGGAGGTTTGCTGTCCCAAAAAGTAAAACCCAGCGCTACAAAAACAGCTTTGTTCCTGCTGCTGTCAAAGAGTTGAACAAGAGGTAGCAATATATTGCACATAATTTAGTTACCTATTTATTAATTTCATTTTATATTTACTTATTTTTGTAGGGTTTTTATTTGGGTTCTAAATGTTTTATTGGGTTTTAGACCTTTGAGTTTTTAACCTCTTTGACTAGTCTTTAACTTTTTAATATGACCCTTCTCTCTTCTCTATGGTTTTTCTCACATCTCTTTGTCTTATATCCTGATTGATGGAGCCTTCAGTACTTTTATCATGTTTATAGTCAGCTTCATGTGTGCCTGTGTTTATGTTTATGTTGAATGTAATTGTGGCTTGTAAATATGGATGTTACCAGACCGCAAGACAATTCTACCTACGGGTACAAATAAAGTAACCTGAACCTGAACCTGAGAAATGGTCTGTCATGTCAGTGACTGGTAACTCTAAATGTGCTTTGAAAGCCAGCTACCTGGTAGCCAGACGTGTGGCACAGAGTAGGCATTCACCATTGCAGAGCGGCTGCCTGCCGCTGTGGAAATGTGCCGTGAGATGATCGGAGAGGCTGCTGACCATCCCACTCTGAAACGATACAGAGTCATCATGGACATGGCCTCAGACATATAGCATGTCATGCAAAAATAAATGAATGAAAAAAATAATCAAATGCATTCACAGGTTATAAACCTATATTTTCATTTGCACTTTATTTAAAATTTATTTAATTTGAAACTTCTATTATTAATCTATTTTTGTTTAATAAGCCTTACTTGAGCCTTTAAATTTGTTCTTGTAGCAGCTTGATATCTTTCATGAATTGTTATGGTCTGTTTGGAAGAGATGAATATACAAGGAAGTTGTAGCTTGGACTGTTATGAATATTATTGTTCTGCCAGGCAAAAATGAATGAATGAAAAATGAATCAAATTCATTCACAGATTAAAAGGCTATATTTTTTCATTTGCACTTTATTTACACTTTAATTTATATTTTTGTAGCAGCTTGATTTGTTCCATGAATTGACAACTGTGGCATCTTGTTGTATGTGAAGGTTTACATACGGATAATAAATAAATGGGATGATCACATTGTATCATGCCTTTTATGACAAGGTTTTAACTTATTAATCTTTAAGTGGATTTGATTTAGTCATAGAATACAAATCAAACCAGGTGTGAGATCAGTTTATTAAACCAATACATTGTTAATATTTGAATGGGCCGCGGGTCACTTTTTCTGGAAAATTTGGGCCCCGAGGTCAAAAAGGTTAAGAACCCCTGCTTTAAATGAAGCCTATCTACCTCCAGTTTTGTTGGTTTCCAAAGACGTTCCACCTTACGACAGTCTCTTCTTAAAGTCTTGATATGATTGTTTATCCATGGAAGAGACTTTTTTGAGAGGTGATATTTTTAATAGGTGCAACTTTATCCAGGATTTTTAAACAGTGGTTATTAAATGACTGAGCAAAAGCATCAGCGTCACCACTCCTCATTACTGCACATGGGTCAAATAAGGCAGGAAACCTATCAATAGCATCTTTACTGACTATTCGTCTTTGTGTCCTAATTTTCAAGGGGGGGGGTTCTGAGGAGACGCTTAGGATGAGCAATATACAGTGGTGATCACTCACAAGTATATCCTCAATGTGTGCGTTACAAACATTTAAAGCAGACGGACAGACGAAAATTCAATATCGCTAATTCATATCTCAAATTGTTGTCTGAGATGAGCTAAGTCGAACCGCACATGTTTTGGTGTCAACGAATGTCGCATAAGGTGACAATGCGCTCTTGAAGTATGCTGTCGTGGAGAGTTGTCTGGCCCAGCCAAGCGATCAGCGGCTAAGATGGCCACTGACTGTGTGACGTCACCACCGGCAAACACACGCACACGGTCGGCGGCCAGTGCTGTGTTTTGCTTCATGCAACACTTGATGTTTACGTCTTAAAATCGGCGATTACGGATATTTCTCGGAATACTTGTGGATTACAAATAGATTCTTTGTGAAGATTAGGATTTCAGGAATCGAATTAATATGGTTTGGCGTTGTGTTGTCTACGGGTGCGATGGGATACCTGCTGTGTTTTGCTTCATGCAACACTTGATGTTTACGTTTTAAAATCGGCGATTACGGATATTTCTCGGAATTACCAAATATTTTCATGATCATAAGAACGGTTAGGGGGAAAAAACATGCTGAAGAAAGACAGTTTAACTCACCGGTTACTTATATTGGAAGTCCATCCTCCTGTGTTTTTTAGAAGCAAAGTTCTCAATTACAGAGACATACAGTGTTCCCTATTGCTTCAGCTTCTGTATTAAAGCAGACTGCAGTGAAATAGTGCCCAGGTTTGTCAGTCTTTCTTGTCCACATATATTTTGCAGGTGGCACGGCTCGCCGCTCTCAGGCATCTGCCTCAGCTGCGCGCACACCTGCACCTCGTTAGCACCCTACATGTGCAGTAGACATTTCGTTGACAGCGATTTCGAGAATAAGATGCAATTTGAAATGAAATTTGCAAAAAGATTGGTGATAAAGAAAACGGCTATTCCAACTATATATATCGCTCGATTCCCAAGTCTGACTCTGAGACAAGTGTCAGTGACAGTGGCGTGAAAAGCAAGGGTGATCTGCCGATGCGATCAGCTGTCAGAAAACGAGAAGTAAACAGGGTAAGTTTTGTATTTTTAATATTCACAGCAAATGTTTACTAAACATTTTAAATGAATTCCAAGCAATGGATGATTTTCAAAATCAAACATGTAAAAGTAGAAGAAATTACCAATTACCAATGACAGTTCAGCTTTCAATTTTTAGGGAAGCAACATATTTGCTAAGAAAAACAAATATAAGCCTAAGATTGTAAGAGAAATGTGCTTTTAAAAATGGAACCCCAATTTTCTACCATAAAATGGTACCCATTATAACTGTGAAATGTTATTTATTGGAATATAATAATTGCTATATCTGGAAACTAGTTATTTTCTTAATCTGTAGTGATACTCCATTGATTTTTGTATTTCTTTGTATATTTCTGCTGTGTTTTCAAACATTCATACAAAGGTGGTATAGTATGTAATATTTCTTTTCAAATTGAGAAGAATTTAGTGTGTTCAAATTATTCAAATGTATATGACATGCGACTTTGATGAATGCTGAACTATGAGATTTATAACATTGACATGAACATTAATAAACTCAATATATGATTTTACAAAACTTTATTTAAATATCATTGTTCACAAATCTAATCTTGGTAGGCAAAATCCCTTGTAGTGATCAGATGGGAATGTTTCTCTGATGAGGCTCACCGCACAGGCAGGCAACATAACCCTCACTTCTTTCCCACAAATAAGGCTGAATACCCCCCTCAGCACCACCCGAAACTTCTTCATCATCTGATTCCTCATTTTCAGTGTCATCATTTATATTGTGGTCGTCAAACTCGAGAAAATAATCGCTGTCCGAATCACTTTGTTCTCGTTCTGCCATTTTCTTTGTATTGCTGTGGTGACGTCACTAATGCCCGCACCTATCGAGAGATGGCGGTACTGCAGCCTCACTAAGTGAAGGCCGGGCTATGAGCAAATAAGGTCATTTATGGAAGCTGGTGACACATATTAAATCGCGGGAATAGACAGAATAGAATATTTTCATACAATCAGTTGATTGGTTCAATAAAAATATGTCACTGTCCGTCTGCTTTAAGCCTAGCGAAAATACCAAGTCCAAAGTATGGCCCTTACTGTATGTAGGCCAAAAATATGCTGTGTGAGGCCAAAAGCATCTGTAACAGATAGAAAATCCACAGCCATATGACACAAGGTATCATCCACATGAATGTTAAAATCCCCAATAATTAAAAACTTCTCCAGTTTAATAGAGGACAAAAAAATCAGGAAAATCAGTGACAAAATCACCTTTAGGACCAGGAGGAGGATAAATTAACACAGTAAAATAAATCATTAGAGCCACCTTAATCATCCGAGACTCAAATGAGGGAAAACTTGCAGTCATCCTTTTACAGTGGTGTGAAAAAGTGTTTGCCCCTTCCTGACTTCTCATTTTTTTGTATGTTTGTCACATTTAAATGTTTCAGATCATCAAACAAATTTAAATATTAGAAAGAGATTGCACAAGTAAACACAAAATGCAGTTTTAAATGAAGGTGTTTATTGTTAAGGGTAAAAAAAATGTAAACCTACATGGCCCTGTGTGAAAAAGTGATCCCCCCCCCCCATTAAAACATAAATTAACTGTGGTTTATCACATCTTTGGAAAGCTGAGTTCAATTTCTCTAGCCACACCAAGGCCTGATTACTGCCTCACCTGTTCTCAATCAAGAAATCACTTAAATAGGACCTGAATACAAAGTGAAGTAGACCAAAAGATCCACAAAAGCTAGACATCATGCTGCGATCCAAAGAAATTCAGGAACAAAAGAGAAACAAAGTAATTGAGATATATCAGTCTGGAAAAGGATGTAAAGGCATTTCTAAAGCTTTGGGACTCTAGCAAACCACAGTGAGAGCCATTATCCACAAATGGCAAAAACATGGGACAGTGGTGAACCTTCCCAGGAGTGGCCGGTTGACCAAAATTACCCCAAGAGTGCAGCAACGACTCATCCAAGAGGTCACAAAAGACCCCACAACAACATCCAAAGAACTGCAGGGCCTCACTTGCCTGTGTTAAGGTTAGTGTTCATGACTCCACCATAAGAAAGAGACTTGGCAAAAATGGCCTGCATGGCAGAGTTCCAAGACGAAAATCACTGCTGAGCAAAAAGAACATAAAGGCTCATCTTTGTTTTTGCAGAAAACATCTTGATGATCCCCAAGACTTTTGGGAAAAAAACTCTGTGGACCAACGATACAGTAAAACACTGTCCAACCAGCAGTAAAATATGGTGGTGGTAGTGTGATTGTCTTGGGCTGTTTTGCTGCTTCAGGACCTGGAAGATTTGCTGTGGTAAATGGAACCATGAATTCTGCTGTCTACTAAAAAATCCTGAAGGAGAATATTCGGTCATCTGTTCGTGACCTCAAGCTGAAGCGCACTTGGGTTCTGCAGCAGGACAATGATCCAAAACACACCAGCAAGTCCACCTCTGAATGGCTTAAGAAAAACAAAATGAAGACTTTGGAGTGGCCTAGTCAAAGTCCTGATCTGAATCCGATTGAAATGCTGTGGCATGACCTTAAAAAGGCGGTTCATGCTTGAAAACCCTCCAATGTGGCTGAATTACAACAATTCTGCAAAAATGAGTGGGCCAAAATTCCTCCACAGTGCTGTAAAAGACTCATTGCCAGTTTTTGTAAATGCTTGATTGCAGTTGTTGCTGCTAAAGGTGGCCCAACCAGTTATTAGGTTTAGGGGGCAATCACTTTTTCACAGATTGCTATGTAGGTTTGGATTTTTTTTTACCCTTAATAATAACCACCTTCATTTAAAAACTGCATTTTGTGTTTACTTGTGTTATCTTTGTCTAATATTTAAATTTGTCTGATGCTCTGAAACATTTAAATGTGATAAACATGCAAAAAAATGAAAAATCAGGAAGGGGCAAAAAGTTTTTCACATCACTGTACATGTGAATGTGTTCCAATACACAGCAGCGACTCCTCCCCCTCAGCGGCCCAGCCAAGGCACCTTGATGGAGCAACCACAGGGATAAAGTTGGTTCAGATGAACAAACTCGTTTTCCCTCTGCCACATTTCTTTCAAGAACATAAAATCCATTTCCCAACTGGTTAAAAAACTCATTTAAAAACAGTGACTTTTTTGAGATAGAACAAGCATTAAGAAGGGAAATCCAAATCGGCGGTGGCAGAGCACAGGCAGCCTCATTTTACCATATGGTTTTACGATATATTTACTATATGGTTAACCTTTAACTGTTTGAGTGCCCCACCCCCCGCTACTGTTTTTGTGTTTGTCTTTTTGTGTTTTTTTTTTTTGGGGGGGGGGTGATGTGACTTGTGATGATCTGCTGGATCTGGTAAAGGGAGGGGTGGTCTTAATATCAGTGGCTTGTGCATAGACTGGATATGGTCTGGTTTATCTGCTTGTTTGGGACAGGGTGTTGTTTGGGTCCCATGCCTTCATCTTAATGTATAGTTTGTATTTTCTTTAAAGCATGGATTCCTATCCACGTCTTCACCTTGGGTAACTTCTTTGAATTTTTTGCGTTTATTATCATTTATTAGATTCATGATTCTTTTCTTAGTTGTGTGAGTATTATTATGATGATGATAATTATCATCAGAGTTCAGTTTAGTCATTATTTGCATTATGATTGTCATGGTCTTGTCTCCCCTGATCCTCTGCTTATGTTCTGTCTTCCTCTGTTTGTGATTGTATGTGTGTAGCCCTGCCCATCCTGTCATCTCTGTCTTCCTCGTGTATCAGCTATCAGTCATTATCGGTCTCTACTCCTGTGCTGGTTTGTCTTAATTGTCCCCTTGATTACTCAAATTCTGTTCCATTTCTGTTCTGCTTGGGTTCTTATTGTCAGTCAAATGATGTGAACAACACGCTTCTGCCTTGTAGTTTCTGTTCTGTTTTTGCCACAGTTTTTGTTGCTGCTTCTGAGCAGCAGTCATTAATTTTGAGCTGCGTCTGGGTGACCAGCTCCAAATAAAATTGTTAAAATTTACATCCAATGATTGGGTCCAGTCTCTACACCAACCATGACAGTTTATGTATTAAATTAGAAAAGTTTAATACAAATTAATGTGGAAAAAAAGAAACGAGTATATCAGAAGGACAGCTCAGGTTGAGCGGTTTGGAGACAAAGTAAGAGAGTCGAGGCTGAGATGGTTTGGACATATGCAGAGGAGGGATAGTGGAGATATTGGACAAAGGATGTTGAAGATGGAGCTGCCAGGCAGGAGGAAAAGAGGAAGACCACAGAGAAGATTCATGGATGTAGTGAAGGAGGACATGGAGAGGGTTGGTGTTACAGAGGAAGATGAAGGGAGAGGGTGAGATGGAGGCAGATGATCTGCTGTGGAGACCCCTGAAAGGAGCAGCCAGAAGAAGAAGAAGGGACAGACGGATAGATGGATGGACTCTATGAGAAAAAAAGTTGTAGCTTTAAAAGCAAGAAAATGTACATTTTCCAAATGAAAAAAATCACTATAAAAAACTGGAAATTCACAGGTATTGTGATGAACTATCATAAATTGCCCCTCTGGGGCAGAGAGGAAGACCCACGCACTGAACTGCTAGTTTGTGATTTTTAATGAAAGCACAGAAGTCCAGTTTGACCGCGTCCCTCGTGGATTTTTGTGGGGGGTGCTTCGGGAGTATGGGGTATCGGGCTTGTTGTTATGAGCTATTCAGTCTCTGTACGACCGTTGTGAGAGTTTGGTTCGTATTGCCAACACTCGGTCGGAGTCATTCCCAGTGAGAGTTGGACTCCGCCAGGGCTGCCCTTTGTCACCGATCCTATTCATAATTTTTATGGACAGGATTTTTAGGCGCAGCCAGAGAATGGAGAGTGTCATGCTTGGTGACAAAAGGATCTCATCTCTGTTGTTTGCAGATGATGTTGTCCTGTTGGCTTCATCCAGCAATGACCTACAGCTCTTGCTGGGACAGTTTTCCACTGAGTGTGAAGCGGCTGGGATGAGAATCAGCACCTCCAAGTCCGAGTCCATGGTCCTCAGCCGGAAAAAGGTGGATTGTCCTCTCTGGGTTGGGGACAGGCTCCTGCCCCAAGTGGAGGAGTTTAAGTATCTTGGGTCTTGTTCACGAGTGAGGGGAAAATGGAGCGAGAGATCGACAGATGGTTAGGAGCAGCATCTGCAGTGATGCGGACATTGTACCGGTCTGTTGTGGTGAAGAGGGAGCTGAGTTCTAAGGCAAAGCTGTCAATTTACCAGTCAATCTACGTTCCTACTTTCACCTATGGTCACGAGCTTTGGGTAATGACCGAAAGAACGAGATTGCGGATACAAGCGGCTGAAATGAGCTTTCTTCGTAGGATTGCTGGACTCACCCTCAGAGATAGGGTGAGGAGCTCAGTCATCTGGGAGAGGCTCAGAGTAGAACTGCTGCTCCTCCACATTGAAAAGAGTCAGTTGAGGTGGCATGGGCATCTGATTAGGATGCCTCCTGGACACCTCCCACTTGAGGTGTTTCAGGCACGTCCCACTGGGAGGAGACCCCGGGGCAAGCCCAGGACACGGTGGAGAGACTATGTCTCCCAGCTGGTCTGGGAACGCCTTGGTATCCTCTCTGAAGAGCTGGAGCAGGTGGCGGGGGAGAGGGAAGTCTGGGCTTGCTGCCTTCGTAACCCGGACCTCCGGAAAAGCGGTAGAAGATGGATGGATGGACACAGAAGTCCAATACAGTGCATAACACAAAGTTCAAACTGAAGGCAAAGCAAACTTACAAAGAACACCAGCAAAGGAGAAGAATTCTGCTGAGGGAGAGAATCTTAAAAGAAAGCAAAATAACAGTCTTTAAATAGCTGAAAACAAAATGACACAATTGATGGCAGGTGCGGATCACATAAGCAGGCAGGTGACCTAAATACAGAACAGCTCACAGCTGAGACAACTAGGAAACAGAAACAACATATGGCCCTTTTCCACTAGTATCACTTTGGCCTTATTCATTTCTACTCGACTCGCTTTCTAGCTTTTTCTACTGTACCCAGCACGGTTTAACAGGCGCTATTTTCGTGCCTGTTCAAGGGCAGGGTACAACCGTGCCGAGTCGAGCCGAGATGTGACGTTAACAGACTGCGAGCCGCTGATTGGTCAGTGTATAACGTCACGAAAGCGTCCGTCTTCAGTGGAATTTACACGACCGCCATTTGCAATATTTCACGGACTAACTTGGTCACGGAGTAAATACGATATTAATACAGACAGCATTGTAGGTTTTGTGGAAGTCTACACCGTGGTCCAACGAAGAGGTGCGGAGTTTTCTCTGCTTGGTGGCAGATCCACAGTGAGAGAAGCGACCCGCACTGATACAGATGCAGCCTAGCATAGAACCAGACTACGGACAAGCTGAAGACGAATGTGAGAGAACTATCGATGGTGAGTGATTTGTAATATTGTGCATCTGTTCGCTTATTTATCCTGTTGGTGGTAAGCTCACTTTTTTTGAGCCATACAGCGCTGTTCTGTGCTGGCTAATGAGTATTAGCTAGTAGCTAGCTAGTAGTCAACTGCTGATTCGCGCTTGTTTTGTCCTAAGTATTCGCTTGTGAGAGCAAAACAATGAAATATGTTAATCCTGGTTAAAGTCCTGGTTTGTGTATGTGCTGCACTTTGGTGCTCTGCATTAAATTGTGTGTAATTTCTTCCTAGAATCTGTGTCCACATGCCAGGGTTTAGCCTCCCTCAGTATTTATATTGTGGATGCAGGTCAAGTGAACCACAGGAGCCGAAATCTCGACATATACAGGTGCTTTTCAAACCAGTGATTTATAAAGTCATTCATATAATTTTCTAAAGCGTCAGAGTAGACCCACACACCGATTCTGTGGATTTTCCATAAAAGGTGTTGGAACAGTGTTGTTGTGCTGTTCCACCATAAATCCCTGGATTGATAATGTACCTGTACAGAATGGATCCTGCTGTGCTTGTCAGGGAAACGAAGCATTTTTGTCACATCCCAACACTGACTTTAAGTGTATTTCCCTAACACAGGTACATCTCCAAAAATTAGAATGTCATGGAAAAAATTCAATATTTTTGTCACTCATTTAGAAAGTGAAATCTGTATATTATATCGATTCATTACACAGACAGTGATATATTTCAAGCGTTTATTTATTTTAATAGAATTTAAGTTTTTAAATAGAATTGTTGGCCGCTGAGGTGTTGGTTAATATGGGCTGTAGCCATAATCATCAAAATTAAAATAAACACTTGCAATATATCACTGGCCGTGTAATGAATCTACATATGGGTTTCACTTTCTGAAATGAGTCACAAAAATATTGAACTTTTTCATGATATTCTAATTTTTGAGATGTGCCTGTATAAGTGTTGAACTTGCTTGAACCTAACCACCATCCATTTCTGTCGCTCGTCTAGGCAGGAGAAAAGGAAAAGCAGCTGCCCCACAACAGACCTCGCCACTGTTGAAAGTACTGAAATCCTTTGCTTTTATAGGTGAAGTGTCCAAACCAAAGCAGCACAATTTCCACTTAATATAAAAGGGACTGAACTGAGATTTATTTGATTGCGTGAATATTAATTACAGAATAATTGAAAATGACTGGCACATCAACTGTAAAATAAACCGCTTGTTAATGTATTTATTTTTTTGTCAGATCACTTGTGTGATCCTTTGTGAGTTATGTTCATTACTGTATCTTTTGGGGAATGGCAGTTGTTCAGTCATCAATATAACTTAGTTTATATGTGTAGTTAATAGTCTATCATCAATAAACTCATGCAGTAACAGGACACATTACAAATATTTGAGACCCATTGTAGTGCTTCCTTTTACATTTTAGCAATACAAGTACAAAACACCGCCCACACTTGAAGCCAGGGCAAGAAAAGACACTTTTACAGACAAGACAAACTTTTATTGATAAAAACTCCATATTTTGACTGAGCGACTCCATACTCGGTGATGCACACCCTCAGTTAAAGTACTAGATTCCATCCAATTGAATGTATTAATTCATTCTGATTGCTGAGGCCACAGTAAAAACAGATGATTTTAAATGTAACGCAACCCTTATAAAATCTACTCGACTGAAGCCCAGCTACATGAAAATTGTGGTTAAATACAACAACGAAGTACTTTATATTCACATTGGAATTGGAATCGCTCTTGTTTTGTTTTTCTTTTGAATTCTTGGATGGAATATGGTGGGCAATATAAGCTGCAGCTTCAGCCATCACTCATTTCGGATAACCTATGTTGAACTGTATAATCAGAGGAGTTATTGTTTAATTCAACCTTGTTAGATTTTTTTCCCCTTTGTTATATTATTCTATTTTCTTTTAATCTTTACTTTTAATCAATCCAAAATAAAGATTCATTCATTCATTCACATTCCACCACTGGCTTTTAGCAACAAGTGCATTTCCCAAATATGTTTTAAACTTCCTTAATTTAACCACCACCCATTTCTGTCTTTTGTCTAGGCAAGAGGGAAACGATCCACCCCAAACTGGACCTTGCATCACTATTTACAGAGATGCAGGCCTAAGATCTGCTGAACTGGGACCAGTGTGAGCTGCACATCCCAGCTGCTGAGTGACCCAGTCTTACAGTTTGAATTTTGCACATTCTGAATCTGGAATTTGCTGCTGATTGTAATAAACAATTTAGTGACTTATGTGTTTGCATCATGATTTCTATTTTTGTCTGTTAACACACTGGTGGGAAAAGAGTCAATAGTACAAACCATTAATGGATGATCTTGAAAATAATGGCTCATTTTTAAGAAAAGTAATGAAAACAATTATTTTATTAACTGAAGACTGTATTTTTGGATGTGCCACCGCAGAAGACCCTGCATACTTTAGTGATAGTACCAGTATATGGAGGAATTCTGGGTCATATAAGCATCTGCTCTTCATCATAATGGGTTTGGGCAGGGGTGTCCAATCATGTGCCATGGAGGGCCAAGACCCTGCAGGCTTTACCTCCAACCAGTGTCTTCAACAGCAGATTCCAGTGAACTTCTTCCACTGACTGCAGA
The DNA here is from genome assembly GCA_020510985.1 of Pholidichthys leucotaenia. NCBI lineage: Eukaryota > Metazoa > Chordata > Actinopteri > Cichliformes > Pholidichthyidae > Pholidichthys > Pholidichthys leucotaenia. The sequence continues at coordinate 224,177,960 of CM035837.1, forward strand.
TCAGTGAAAACACCTGCTGAAGAGACTGGGTAGAAGAGAGAACCTGCAGGGTCTTGGCCCTCCATGACACATGATTGGACACCTGTGGGTTAAAGTTTAATGGGATTTAACATTTTAACACAAACTGCGATCTGTGAAGAGGAGGTGCGCTGGGTCTTTCAGAGACAAAAGATCAAGAAGGCTGCAGGACCTGATGGTGTGTCTCTGTCCTGCCTGAGAGTCTACTCCAACGAGTTGGCCCCCATATTCACCCGGATCTTTAATAGATCACTGGAGCTGTGTGAAGTGCCTTCCTGCTTCAAACACTCCATCATCATTCCAGTTCCCAAGAAACCCTCTGTTACAGGATTAAACAACTACAGACCTGTTGCCTTGACCTCTGTGGTCATGAAATCCTTGGAGAGATTGGTGCTGAACCACCTGGAGGTCGTCACAGCCCCCCTGATGGACCCACTGCAGTTTGCCTACCGGTCAAACAGGTCAGTGGATGATGCAGTGAATATGGGACTACACTACATCCTGCAACACCTCTACTCCCCAGGGACGTACGCCAGGATCCTGTTTGTCGACTTCAGCTCAGCGTTCAACACCATCAGCCCAGGCATTCTTCATCAGAAACTCCTCCAGCTCAAGGTGCCCCCCTCCACCTGCCAGTGGATCTCCAGCTTTCTGACTGACAGGTGGCAACAGGTGAAGCTAGGGAGATTTACATCCAGCTCCCGAAAAATTAGTACTGGCGCCCCCCAAGGATGTGTCCTTTCCCCACTGCTCTTCTCCCTCTACTCCAATGACTGCACCTCAGAGGACCCTTCGGTGAAGCTCCTGAAGTTTGCGGACGACACCACAGTCATCGGTTTGATCCGGGATGGTGATGAGTCTGCATACAGGTGGGAGGTGGAGCAGCTGATCCTCTGGTGCGGCCAGAACCATCTTGAACTTAACCCAGCCAAAACGTTGGAGATGACTGTGGATTTCAGGCGACACCCTCCTTCATTCCCCCCACTCACCATCCTCAACAGCACAGTGTCCACTGTGGACTCCTTCAAGTTTCTGGGTACCACAATCTCCCGGAACCTGAAGTGGTCCTCCCATATAGACACTGTCCGGAAAAAGGCCCAGCAGAGGTTGTTTTTTCTGCATCAGCTCAAGAAGTTTGATTTGCCTCAGGAGCTGCTGGTTGTCTTCTACACTGCCATCATCCAATCTGTCCTCTGCTTTTCCATCACTGTCTGGTTTGGATCTGCCACTAAACAGGACAAGACCAGACTGCAGCGGATCATTAAGTCTGCGGAGAGGATCATTGGTACTGACCTACCCTCCATTGAGAACTTATATCGGTCCATAACCAGGAAACGGGCGGGAAACATCTCTGCTGACCCGTCACACCCCGGCCACAAACTGTTTGAACTTCTATCTTCTGGTCGTTGTTACAGATCACTGAAGGTCAAAACCACCCGTCACAGGAACAGTTTCTTTCCTCAAGCCATCACTCTGATGAACTCCTAACATTCACCTAGTCCTACCTGTTGCTGTACTCATGACTTTTCATCCATTCTTACATTGCACATAACTCTCACACTGCTTTTTACTTCATTCACATTATATCACTGAATCTCAGTTCACATTGAAATACTGTACGACTGTCTATTTTTTCATATATTTCTGCCAAGTGTGGATAGTCTGAGTAAATAACTGCATATATTCTGTATATATTTGCATACTTTTATAGAAACGTGGACAGACTGTAATTTACTGTACATACTCTGTTGTCATTGAATCCTTATTTAAATCTTATTTAAATCCTCCACCTGAACAACGAGAGCAAGTTTTTAGCCAAAGTCAAATTCTTTGTATGTGTTGTGCATACTTGGCCAATAAAGCTGATTCTGATTCTGATTCTGATTTATGGTTCATAATCCTGTTGACAGACTTACACCAAACCAAAAGTGATTTCTCAAACTGCTGGACTGTTCTTAAGAGACAGCTTTTCCAATCTGTCAGTATTAAATTTATGTCACATGGTGGAAACCTTCACATATAAAAAAAGACATCTGCAAAAACTTCACAGGTTTATTGTCAGTACAATACTACATGAATGCATGTATAGTACATTGTTGATGCAGAGAATATATATTTCTACAGTACATATACGTATCTAGTAAATCAAGCATTTTCCATGTAGCCTTGTGACTGCATTATTTTAATTTGCTTTAATTGCAAGCCCCAGGAAAGCCAAGCATCCACCCCCGGAGAGACGATCAAGGGAGGGCAGGCTGCCCGGCGGCCAGCGCGGTGAGCCCACACCCCCGGACCCGCCCGACCCCCACCCCCCCAGCGGGGCCAACATCCGCCCCCGGGCCCCAGGCACCAGGAGGCCAGCGACCCCACCCCCCAGGACAGAGGCCAGCCAGCGCCCTCCGGCGCGAGCCCCCCCAGGTACCCCCACAGCGGTCCCGCCCCAGCGCCTCGGCCACACACCCCGGGGACCCCCACATCCAAAGAAGTCCCCTCGCCCAGGTGAGCCCACATTGCTGAGAGGCACTACCCCCCTAATCCAGCCCGTCCCGACTCGCAGGCACACCCCTCCCCATACCTTCACACCCACGTTCCCATGCACACCCCTCTCACTCAGCCAGACCGACCCATTCTCTCTCACTCCAGTACCCACTTAAATTCACTCCTCATTCACCTTTATTTCAAAAGCCGACTGCGAAGCAGATGCAGTGAGCCTGAACATGCACCAGTGCCCGGCAGTGACCAGGGAGGCCACCGGCGCAGGCCACAGAAGCAGACCCCCACCCGCCCATCTGAGTGAACAATCAGCAGGCCACCGCAGGCACCCCAAGATGCCCCCCGGCATGCAAAGCGCCGCACAAAACCGACCCACCATCACCACCTCCATTCATCACCCTCTCACTCACACTTAAACTCATATTCAGCCCCCCGTCACTTCCTTGGTTGTATCTATATATTAGTAGCATCCAGGGATTTTTACAACATGATAGGTCCCAGGCTCCCCACCAGGCCCCCACGCTCCCAGCAAGACAGGGCAACAGGGGTGGGGGAAGACCCCCACCTCCTCCCAACGCACAGAACATGGTGGGTGTGTGTCGGTTATATGATATAATTGTGTATAAATGTGTGGACTACTAAAGTGCAATTAAAATTGGGGGGATAGTAATTGAAGCATTGATAGCCACTGTGATGGGCAGCAGAGCCCCCATCCCCCCAAGCCCTCAGTGTCTAAAATGCAATTAAAATTGAGGTGAGTGCAGCCCCACCACGCGGCAAAGGTATCCCCTTCACCGACACAGTGCGGCACACCCCCACCCCAAAGCCCTAAATGTAACAAAAAAGATCAGGGGGAGGAGGAGGGTGGGAAATAAGACTGGGAGGTAGGCGATCCAAAAACAAGGCCGCCCCCCCCCCAAGAAGCCAGCTTGCAGACTGGCTTGTGAGGCCACCCACGGCCCCCAAATCCCAACCCAGGGCGAGGGCCGCCAGTGGAAACAACCCAGGACCCACCAGCATCACGTCCCGGCGCTCCAGCACCACTAACATGATGGGGCAGCCAAACATACTACCACTCATCTTACACACCCGAACATGGACAACAACAGTCACAATAGTGAACAATGGGCCGGACTCACACAGCGCCCAACACGCCAGGCGACACACCCGAGCGCCCACGCAGGCCCACGACCACCCACCCCAGACACACACCGACAGCTGCAGGCCGCCCTGTAACCACAGCCACCCCGGACCAACCCAATGGAAACACAGCCAACAACCCACACCAATGACCCCCCCAGCCACCCCCAAGCACCAACGCACGCACGCTGCCAATGACATCAGGGGCGATGTAGCAAAGTGCCTCACCCCCCAACACAACAGCAGGGCGGCCGGGACAAGCAAGCCCCGAAACGCCAGCCCAAAAAATAAATAAATAAACGTTTCTACAGACATTCTTAAGCTCTATAACCACTGATCATTTGTGAAGCTGTATTGACATCAGTGACAGGCTGTGTTGACGTCAGTGACAGGCTGTGTTCAACGCCCAGACCGACCGCTTGAAGCGGTAATTTTCCCACAACAGAGCCATCTGAAACACACACAGCATACATATTTTAGTACCTAACAGTGATAACTTGCCGACATTACAGTGTAGTACGACGTACTTATAGCAAACTAGCATTAGCAACCATTAGCTTACCGTCATATATGACCTAGTTTGTATCCTCACGTCTTCGGCTCTCCCAGAAGCTGCAGAACTATTCCAGAGTGTTTCGTCTCGCTGCCTGTACCCTTGTCTGGTGGTCCTTTTTGGCATTTACGGTGAAAAAAGCCACAGACCGAGGAGTCGCCTTGTACAGCCGCCATGTTATGTTTTGCTTGGGTCGCGTGTTTTACGTCATGGGAGTGTGGCGCCGCCTTGCTGTAAAAAAAATCCCGCCCACCCCAGCTTAACCCCGCTTTACCCGGCTGCTATGGAGACACAACCGAGGCCGAACTGAGTAGTAGCGAAACGAGGCGAGGCGAGCTGTGGTAGTGGAAAAGCGGCTATACACAGCCCATGCAAGATGATGATAGGGTGGGAATGTCTCGAAGAGGAGGTAAAGCACTCATGTCATAAAGAAGCTAAATATAAATGCTAAACTACAGAGACTGACAAAACAGCAACAATACTAAGGACATTAATAACAGAACAATTAGCCACCCTGGAGCCCACCCAGGAGCCAGGCCTGGGGGAGGGGCTCGAAGGCTAGCGTCTGATGGCCGGGTTTCCACCCATGGGACCCGGCCGGGCTCAGCCTGAAGGAGTTACATGGGTCCGCCCTCCAGTGGGCTCACCACCTGCAGGAGGGATCATGGGGGTCCGGTGCTATGTGGATTAGGTGGCGGTCAAAGGCGGAGACCTTGGCAGACTGATCCCAAGCTTTCTAAACTGGTTTTTGGTACATGGAATGTCACCTATCTAGTGGGGAGGGAGCCTGAGCTGGTGTACGAGGTTGAGAGATACTGGCTAGATATAGTCTGCCTCATCTCAACACACAGCTCCAGTTCCGGAACCAGTCTCCTGGAGAGGGGCTGGAGCTTGGCCTTTTCTGGAGTTGCCCCGGGCGAGAGGCGATGAGCAGGGGTGGGTATTCTTGTATCCCCCCACCTTGCTGCCTCTATATTGGAGTTTTCCCCGGTGGACGAAAGGGTTGCTTCCCTGTGCCTTCGGGTTGGGAAACAGGTCCTGACCATCATTTGTGCCTATGCACCAAATGATGCTTCAGAGTACCCACCCTTTTTGGAGTCTGTGACTGGGGTGCTGGACGGTGGTCCTCTTGGAGACTCCATTGTCCTAATGGGGGACTTCAATGCGCACGTGGGCAATGACAGTGAAACCTGGAGGGGGGTGATTGGGAGGAACGGCCTGCCCAATCTGAACCCGAGTGGTGTTCAGTTATTGGACTTCTGTGCTAACCACAGTTTGTCAATAATGAACACCATGTTCAAGCATAAGGGTGTCCATATGTGCACCTGGCACCAGGACACCCTAGGTCACAGGTCGATGATCGATTTTGTTATCGTGTCATCAGACCTGTAACCCTATGTCTTGGACACCTGGGTAAAGAGAGGTGCAGAGCTGTCAACTGATCACCATCTGGTGGTGAGTTGGATCCGATGGCAGGGGAGGAAGCCATCCAGACCTGGTAGACCCAAACGTATAGTGAGGGTGTGCTGGGAACGTCTGGCTGAGGCCCCTGTCCGGGAGGTCTTCAACTCCCACCTCCAGAAGAACTTCAACCACATTCCGAGGGAGTCTGGAGACATGGAGTCTGAATGAGCCATGTTCTCCACCTCTGTTGTTGAAGCCGCGGCCCAGAGCTGCGGCCGCAAGGTGGTCGGTGCATCTCATGGTGGCAACCCCCGAACCAAGTGGTGGACAGCAGGGATGAGGGGGGCCATTAAGCTGAAGAAGGAGTCCTATCAAGCTTTGATGGCTTGTGGGCCTCCTGAAGCAGCTGAGGTGTACCGGCAGGCCAAGCGGAGTGCAGCTCGGCTGGTTGCTGAAGCAAAAACCCGGGTATGGGAGGAGTTCGGTGAGGCCATGGAGCAAGATTTTCGGTCGGCCTCGAAGAGATTCTGGCAAACTGTCCGGCGGCTCAGGAGGGGAAAACAGCTCCCTGTCCACACTGTGTATGGTGCAGATGGGGCACTGTTGACTTCGACTGGGGATATCGTTGGGCGGTGGAAGGAATACTTTGAGGATCTCCTCAATCCCACTGATGTGCTTTCCACAGAGGAAGCATGGTTTGGGGACGAGAGGGATGACTCGCCTATCACAGGGGCTGAGGTCGACAAGGTGGTTAAAAATCTCCTTGGCGGCCGGGCCCCGGGGGTGGACGAGATTCGCCCTGAGTACCTCAAGGCCCTGGATGTTGTTGGGCTGTCATGGTTGACACGCCTCTGCAACATTGCGTGGAGGTTGGGGGCAGTGTCTTTGGCATGGCAAACTGGAGTGGGCCGCTGGGCCGCTTCTCTGTTTCACTTTATTTCAATCACGGGACCGGAGGGTGTGTTCCAACTTTAGGGGGATCACACTCCTCGGCCTCCCTGGGAAGGTCTATGCCAAGGTACTGGAGAGGACAGTCCGATCGTTGGTCGAACCTTGGATTCAGGAGGAGCAATGTGGTTTTTGTCCTGGCCGTGGCACATCGGACCAGCTCTTTACCCTCTCGAGAATTCTCGAGGGTTCATGGGAGTTTGCCCAACCAGTTTACATGTGTTTTGTGGACTTGGAGAAGGCATTTGACCGTGTCCCTCGTGGTTTTTTGTGGGGGGTGCTTCGGGAGTATGGGATATCGGGCTTGTTGTTACGAGCTATTCGGTCTCTGTACGACCGTTGTGAGAGTTTGGTTCGTATTGCCAACACTCGGTCGGACTCATTCCCAGTGAGAGTTGGACTCCGCCAGGGCTGCCCTTTGTCACCGATCCTGTTCATAATTTTTATGGACAGGATTTCTAGGTGCAGCCAGGGAATGGAGGGTGTCATGCTCGGTGACCACAGGATCTCATCTCTGTTGTTTGCAGATGATGTTGTCCTGTTGGCTTCATCCAGCAATGACCTACAGCTCTTGCTGGGATGGTTTGCCACTGAGTGTGAAGCGGCTGGGATGAGAATCAGCACCTCCGAGTCCGAGTCCATGGTCCTCAGCTGGAAAAAGGTGGATTGTCCTCTTCGGGTTGGGGACAGGCTCCTGCCCCAAGTGGAGGAGTTTAAGTATCTTGGGGTGTTGTTCACGAGTGAGGGGAAAATGGAGCGAGAGATTGACAAACGGATTGGAGCAGCATCTGCAGTGATGCGGACGTTGTACCGGTCTGTTGTGGTGAAGAGGGAGCTTAGTTCTAAGGCAAAGCTGTCGATTTACCAGTCAATCTACATTCCTACTCTCACCAATGGTCACGAGCTTTGGGTAATGACTGAAAGAACAAGATCACGGATACAAGCGGCTGAAATGAGCTTCCTCCCTAGGATTGCTGGACTCACCCTCAGAGATAGGGTGAGGAGCTCAGTCATCTGGGAGAGGCTCAGAGTAGAACCGCTGCTCTTTCACATTGAAAGGAGTCAGTTGAGGTGGTATGGGCATCTGATCAGGATGCCTCCTGGACGTCTCCCACTTGAGGTGTTTCGGGCACGTCCCACTGGGAGAAGACCCTGGGGCAGACCCAGGACTCGGTGGAAAGACTATGTCTCCCAGCTGGTCTGGGAACGCCTTGGTATCCTCTCTGAAGAGCTGGAGCAGGTGGCTGGGGAGAGGGAAGTCTGGGCTTCTCTGCTTGAACTGCTGCCTCCGCGACCCGGTCCTCCGGAAAAGCAGTAGAAGATGGATGGATGGATGGATGGATGGATGGATGGAATTAGCCACCAAGAACACATCTTAAATCAACACACAGGAAAATAACAACACTGGAAAAATAAAGAAAATACTCAGCCTGAGCCCGGTGACGCACTGCGCTCAGCCTTGTGACAGGTATAAAGTTCACAATTTACTAGAAAAAAGTTCCTAATTTAAAAAAAAAAAAAAAAAAAAATATGAGAAAAAACTTGAACATTTGCAGGAACAAAATTGCGTTTTTTGTGGAAAAAGTTGCATATCTGCAAGAAAAAAGTTGTAGGTTTATTAGGAACAAGTATCATTTAAAAAAATCACATATTTAGGAAAAATTTGAAAATTTACAGGAAAAAAATTACAAATATTTGAGATCAAAGTTGCAAATTAACAAGAAAAAAAAATACAAATTTATGTGAAAAACTTTTCGAATTACTGGACAAAAGTTGCAAATTTTGCAAAAAAGAAAGCTGAAAATGTACAGGAAAAATGTAAGTTTTTGAGAAAAAAGTTGAAAAATAGTGAAAGAAAATTAAAATGTTTGAGAAAAGTGATTTTGAAAAAGTCAAATCTATCAGAAAAAGCAAATTTAAATGATTTTTTTTTTGCATTTCTGCTTAGAACTGGTGCGTCAGAGTCCTTTTGTTCAATTCTGTAACATGATATAAAGTTTATGATGTTATGGGGCGGAGCTTCTGGATTTACACCTATGAAGGGAGGTGGGGCGTTAACAAGGGGGGTGGCATCCCCCTCATCCCCCTTCATGTCACCTACTGACTCGATGTAATTTTGAGAACTTTATGAGTATCATATTAGATCCACAATCCTAAAATGGGTCTGAATTTAATCATTCAGGCATTGAGAAATTTGTTGAGCACAACACAGAGGGAGAAGTGATCATGAAGTGTTTTTCGTTTGTAGGATTTTAAGAGCTGCTGTCAGTATTTTGGCCCCATAGATGCTCAGCGGGCTTTAATAGAAGACCCAGACATTAGCCCTCTTGTGGCCACTTGATGGTCCCCCTATGGGTTTTCTAGCCAAAAAGGCCAAATGGCCCCTCTCTGGGACTTCTAGTGTTAAAGAATGCAGGGTCATCAGAAGGAGGCAGAAACCACAATTATCAAAACAAGTTATGCCGTCCCTGTCTATTCCTAGTTTCATGTGTTTTTGTGGACATTTGGTACGTCCAGTAGGTCCAAGTCAGTGAAGGTCCGCCCATGTAATCAACTTGTGAATCAAGTCCAATAGCATGTGGCTTTAACGACCTTCTCTCTGGCTTCATTCTTTCATTCTTCAATGTTTGCCTCACTTTAGTTCATCCTGAAGCTGTGGGAGTTGCAGAAGACCTTATTACACACTGAAAATGTCTAAATCAGAGCGTCTGCAGCTGCTGGCTTTTTATTTGTTACAGGGAATAAGCATTCAGGAATGAGTGGAAAGAACCAGCCCTGTGAGCTCTTTTGCCGGATCACTTGGGTTCCAGAAGGCGGGGCCTGATCACAATAACTCCTTTTATTGTCCAGGCACATCTGGCAGAGCTTCAGCCAGCCGCTTCTCTGTTTCACTTTATTTCAATCACGGGGAAAATCAGAGAGGAGCAGAAGACAAAGACAGACTTCAAGGTTACGTCATTCTCACAGAGGAAATCTCATCAGGAAAATGGGACAAGACGGAAAGTCGTGCCGTTTGATTGTTTGGGGTCTGCACAAGCAGTTGGACTGAGGTTGACTAGAACACTGTTTTCCAGTATGAAGTCACTGGTTTTAAAGAAAACTGCACTATGTTTCCAGCAGTCCCAGTGGAAACCAGCACTGCCCAGCCAGCATGTTCATGTGGGCCCCACACAGGTTAAATTGCGCTGTCTTATGGGTCAATGTGGGTTTTTCTGGGGGTCCCATGTTGGCCCCACCTTTGTCTGCCAACATGGCCTTTACCTATTTACAAATTTTCAACTGATTTTCTCATAAATTTGAAATTGTTTTCTAAATTTGTGACTTTTTTCCATAAATTTGATGCATTTTTCTTGAAAATTTGAAACTTTCTCATAAATTTGTGACTTTTTTATTGTATATTTGTGACTTTTTCCCATAAATTTGCAACATTTTTTTGTAAATTTGGAACTTTCTCAAAAATTTTAATAATGAATCTACTTAATCCTATATTTGCTACATTTTTAATTAGCTAGCTCTGTCCTGGGGCAGCGCCTTGACCCAGTGGAGGAGATGGGAGAGAGAAGGATGGTGGCTAAACTGTCATCTCTGCTGGAGTCCGAGTTCCACCCTATGCAGGACATACTGAACGCACTGAGGAGCTCATTTAGCAGCAGACTACATCATCCTAGGTGCACAACCGAGAGGTTTCGCAGGCCCTTCCTACCTACGGCTGTCAGACTGTACAACCTAAGCAGGGCTGCTCGCAGAGATAGCAAAAAGACGTGACAACCTAATAGTATTGAATGCAAAAGACGCAACAGACTTACATAATGGTCCCCTCCAGTATACAACTAGGAAAATATCAGTCGCTACGGAGGGTGACAATATGTATGGGTACATATTCATCCTATGTAGGATAACTAAGTAGACGGTTATGCTGTTTATTCCATCTAGCTACAATGCTCCGCACTGTGTGTATATATATTTATATATTTATGTGTACATACTGTATGTATATTCACTGCTCTTATTTTCTTATCTTCTAAATTATTGCTCTGAGTGTTGCTATCGCTGTGCTGTTGCAATCCTGGAATCTCCCCATAGTGGGACTAATAAAGGCTTATCTTATCTTACTATTAGCCCTGGTTCACAGAAGAGGTGAGGTGACTTGGAACACAGCTTTATTTAGCTCACTCACATTGACAGCTATAGACAGAGTACCGGCCAAGTCAACAGACGGATCACTACTCAATGACACTGTTGCTGGGGTGACACGGGGGTGGGGGTGGGGCAAAAACATGAAAAAAATGCTGTGGAAAAAAAACCCTCAGTTGTCCACATAGACAGACGTGAAGTTGCTGAGTAAAACAATCCTTCTTCTCCTTCTCCTTCTCCTTCTTCTTCTTCTTCTTCTTCTTCTTCTTCTTCTTCTCCTTCTCCTTCTTCTTCTTCTTCTTCTTCTTCTTCTTCTTCTTCTTCTTCTTCTTCTTCTTCTTCTTCTTCCTGCTGCTGCCTTCAGGGGTCTCCACAGTGGATCATCTGCCTCCATCTCTCCTTATCCCTTCCTCTTCCTCTGTAGCACCAACCCTCTCCATGTCCCCCTTCACTACATCCATCAATCTTCTCTGTGGTCTTCCTCTTTTCCTCCTGCCTGGCAGCTCCATTTTCAACATCCTTTGTCCAGTATCTCCACTATCCCTCCTCTGCACATGTCCAAACCATCTCAGCCTTGACTCTCTTACTTTGTCTCCAAACCACTCAGCCTGAGCTGCCCCTCTGATATACTCATTTCTAATGTTGTCCCTCCTAGTCATTCCCAATGAAAATCTTAGCATCTTCAACTCTGCCACCTCCAACTCCACCTTCTGTCTTTTTTGTCAGCGCCACCATCTCCAAACCATACATCATCGCAGGTCTCACTACCGTCATGTAAATCTTCCCTTTCACTCTTGCTGCTACCTTTCTGTCACAAATCACCCGACACTCATCTCCACCAACTCCACCCTGCCTACACTTTCTTTTTCACCTCTCTTTTGTTCATTTTCCATTGCTTTGAATGGTTGACCCCACATATTTAAACTCATCTACTTTCACTACCTCTACTCCTTCCATCTTCACAGTTGCACCTGCCTCCCTCTCATTCACTCTCATATGTTCAGTTTTTCATCTACTGACTTTCATTCCTCTTCTCTCCAGAGCATACCTCCACCTATCCAGATTCTCTTCCATCTGCTCCCTACTCTCACTGCAGATAACAGTGTACGTAATCTGTAAACATCATGTTCCACAGAGACTCCTGCCTGACCTCATCTGTCAGCCTGTCCAACACCATGGCAAACAAGAAGGGGCTCAGAGCCGATCCCTGATGTAACCCCACCCCCACCTTGAACTCATCTGTCAATTCTACAGCACACCTCACCACCATCTCACTGTCCTCATACATGTTCTATGCCACCCTTATATACTTCTCTGCCACTCCTGACTTTCTCATACACTACCACACTTCCTCTCTTTGCACCCTATCATCTGCTTTCTCTAGATCCACAAAGACACAGTGCAACTCCTTCTGACCTTCTCTATACTTCTCCATCAACACTCTCAGAGCAATCAGTCCCTCCAGGATTTCACGATGTTGCAATCACGTCAATTGACGTGAAATCAGCTAATCAGCACGATTATTGCGTGACCTCGCAACTTTATAAAATCACCGCAACTTTCCCACAATTTTGGCCAATTGTCATGAATTGAATTGAAGTGCAGACTGAGGACACCACTCACAAGCTGTGAGTTTGCACATTTAATAAAGAAAACACAAAACATAACAAAACACAAAAACTTACAAATACACTGGATGAATCAGTCCAGAGGCTGAGGAAACAGAACACCAGTGAAACGGAGAATATCCTTGGGAGTAAAAAGTGAGAAGAGACAGGGGATGCCCATCTGGACATAGAGAACAAAGCTGCAATGAGCAGTATTGCAGTGTCTCCTTAAATAAGGCAACAAGAAAACACAATTGATTGCAGGTGTGGATACATGAGTGAGGAAGTAATCAGAGACAACTAAACAGCTGTGACAGCCCATGAACAGATTAACACACGGAAGTAACACACAGTGCTGTCAGAATAAGACTACAGGGAAGTAAACAGTGGTCAATCCATCCATCCATCTTCTACCACTTTTCTGGAGGTCCGGGTCGCGGAGACAGCAGTTCAAGCAGAGAAGCCCAGACTTCCCTCTCCCCAGCCACCTGCTCCAGCTCTTCAGAGAGGATACCAAGGCATTCCCAGACCAGCTGGGAGACATAGTTTCTCCAGCGAGTCCTGGGTCTGCCCCGGGGTCTCCTCCCAGTGGGACGTGCCCGAAACACCTCAAGTGGGAGGCGTCCAGGAGGCATCCTGATCAGATGCCCAAACCACCTCAACTGACTCCTTTCAATGTGGAGGAGCAGCGGTTCTACTCTGAGCCTTTCCTGGATGACTGAGCTCCTCACCCTATCTCTGAGGGTGAGTCCAGCAATCCTGCAAAGAAAGCTCATTTCAGCCGCTTGAATCCACAATCTCGTTCTTTCGGTCATTACCCAAAGCTCGTGACCATAGGTGAGAGTAGGAACGTAGATTGACTGGTAAATCGACAGCTTTGCCTTAGAACTCAGCTCCCTCTTCACCACAACAGACCGGTACAACGTTTGCATCACTGCAGATGCTGCTCCGATCTGTCTGTCAATCTCTCGCTCCATTTTCCCCTCACTCGTGAATAAGACCCCAAGATACTTAAACTCCTCCACTTGGGGCAGGAGCCTGTCCCCAACCTGAAGAGGACAATCCACCTTTTTCCGGCTGAGGACCATGGACTCGGACTTGGAGGTACTGATTCTCATCTCAGCCGCTTCACACTCAGTGGAAAACCATCCCAGCAAGAGCTGTAGATCATTGCTGGATGAAGCCAACAGGACAACATCATCTGCAAACAACAGAGATGAGATCCTGTGGTCACCAAGCATGATACCCTCCGTTCCCTGGCTGCGCCTAGAAATCCTGTCCATAAAAATTATGAACAGGATCGGTGACAAAGGGCAGCCCTGGCGGAGTCCAACTCTCATTGGGAATGACTCCGACTGAGTGTTGGCAATACAAACCAAACTCTCACAACGGTCGTACAGAGACCGAATAGCTTGTAACAACAAGCCCGACACCCTATACTCCTGAAGCACCCCCCACAAAAAACCACGAGGGACGTGGTCAAATGCCTTCTCCAAGTCCACAAAACACATGTAAACTGCACATCAGACCAGTAAACAGTGGTGACCATCGAAATACAAGCACAACCCATAATGAATGCAAATCAAGAAACAAATAGATGAAACAAGAATACACCAAGAACAATAACTTAAACCAGGGCCGGATAGAAGTAAAAGACAAGCTAGAAATACACTAAAGGAGAGAACTAATAAAGCCATATCAATAAATACTGAGACTACAAGGAAATCTAGAGATCAGTACTAAAATAAACAGGGAAATAAATTAAGATACAAGATTATACAGAAATACATAAGAACCAAACTAAGAGAAAATAACAGGAACTAAAAACAGAAACAAAAGGACAAACTCAGATACAAAAAATTCAACAATCCAACTCAATATGAAATAAACAGAGACACAGAAATACACAAAAAGACAACTTAGAGGTGCTCAGAATCATGACACTGATCCTTGTCAACCTCCGCCAATTTCAACCAATCAAATTTTTCTCTGAGTGGCACTCAAAGGCTCAGTCTAACCAATCAAGTGCGTCGCTGCACCACATTCACTTCCGTGTTTACAGTGAGTATTAACTCAACACATCAGCAAAAACAACATTCAACACTTAAAGATTCAAAGATTTTATTTGTCCATACTACGTTATGTACAGGACATAAAGGAGAACTGAAATGATGTTTCTCTCTCTCTTCAGTGGTGTGCACAATATAAAAAAGTCAAAGGAATAAGGCTGGAAAAACAACAACAGCAGTCTATGTACAGTAATGGTACCGTAGTGCAAATGGCGACAAAAGATAGACCCAGACCTCCCAGAGTGTAAATAAAGATAAATTATAAAACCCAGCAATCCTATATACAGAAAAGTAGAGCAGTAATACACGTAGTTGCAAGTTCATTGCGGTAGCGTAGGTGCAGACAGTGACAGACAGGACTGCACATGATCAGTATTGCAATAACAGACAGCAGCAGATATGGTATTTGTGCAAATGGTTGCAGTAAGGTGCAGAGACATACAGCAGCAGATGTGTTACTGTTGGTGTGCCAGTCTTTCTGCACCAACAGCAGAGGTAATTATTGTGTGGGTGAGTGCTCTATCGTCTGGGGGGTTGCAGACAAAGTTCATGGTGCTGATAGCCTGGAGAACAAAGCTGTTTAGCAGTCTTGTGGAGCAGGGTTGGAGGCTCCGGTACCTTTTTCCCGAGGGCAGGGAGTTGAAGAGGGAGTGTTAAGGGTGGGAGGTGTCGCCTGCAATGTTGATGGCTCTGCGGGTGAGGTAGATGTAAGAAAGGGGAACCAGGTGGGCACCGATGATCTTGCTGGCTGCTTTCACTGTGCGTTGTAGTGTCTTCCAGCAGGAGGCGGTGTAGCTTCCATACCACACCGTGATACAGCTGGTGAGGATGTTCTCAATGGTGTCCCAGTAGAAAGAACACATGATGGGGGGTGGGACTGGTTCTCTCCTCTGTTTGCGGAGGAAATGGAGGTGAGTTTGAGCCTTCTTGGCCAGTGATGTGGTGTTGTTGGACCAGGAGAGGTCCTCAGAGATGTGCACCCCCAGGAACTTGGTGCTGCTCACCCTCTGCACAGTTGCTCCATCAATGATCAGAGGGGAATGTTGTGTGTGTCCCCTCCTGAAGTCAACCACAACATCCTTTGTTTTTCCTATGTTCAGGAAGACGTTATTGTCCCTACACCACTGGACCAGCTGACTCACCTCATTTCTGTAGTTGGCCTCCTCGTTGTTGGTGATGAGGCCTACCAGCATCATGTCTTCTGCAAACTTGATGATGTGATTGGTGTTGTTGGTTGGTACACAGTCATGGGTCAGCAGGGTGAAGAGCAGTGGGCTGAGCATGCACCCTTGTGAGGCCCCTGCGCTCAATGTGGTTGTCTGGGAGGGGTTGCTGTGAACTCATATATCCACTTTTGTGAAGAGAACATTCTTCCATCACGCACCAGGGTAAGTTACTCTAATGACAAACCCTGGTTCACAGCTAAGCTCAGACAGATCAGGAAGGAGAAGGAAGCAGCGCTGAAAAGTGGAGACAGGGACTGCTACAGGGAGGTTAAATACCGGTTTAACAGAGAGCTGAAGAGGGCTAAATCTGTGTACTCAGAGAGACTCCAGCAGCAGTTCACTGCTAATGATTCGGCTTCCGTGTGGAGAGGACTGAGGCAGATCACCAACTATCGGCCTCAGGCTCCTAAAGGTCAGGATGACAAAGCCCTTTGTCAGAGACTGTCCCAACACTATGCCCGTTTTGACACCTCGTCATCTGTGTCCAACTCCCCCCCTCCCTCCAGCTCCACAGCCTCCACATTCCCTACTTCATTTAAGGCACCCCCCCCCACCTCCCCCCCTCCCCTTATCATCAGTGAGCAGGATGTGCTCAAACAGTTCTCCAGACTGAACCCGCGCAAGGCCCCCGGCCCAGACGGCGTGTCTCCCTCCACCCTGAGACTCTGTGCGAAACAGCTGGCTCCTGTATTCACAGACATTTTTAACACCTCCCTTAAGTTATGCCACGTGCCGTCCTGCCTCAAATCCTCCACCATCATCCCTGTCCCCAAGAAGCCACGGATCACTGGACTTAATGACTACAGACCTGTAGCGCTCACCTCTGTAGTCATGAAGTCCTTTGAGCGCCTGGTCCTGTCCCACCTCAAGTCCATCACCACCCCTCTCCTGGACCCGCTGCAGTTTGCCTACCGAGCCAACAGGTCTGTAGACGATGCAGTCAACCTGGCCCTCCACTCCATCCTGCAGCACCTGGACTCCCCGGGAACCTACGCCAGGATCCTGTTTGTGGACTTCAGCTCCGCATTCAACACCATCCGCCCCGCTCTGCTCCGGGACAAGCTGTCCCTGCTCAATGTGCCTGACTCCCTCTGCAGGTGGATCATCGACTTCCTGACGGACCGGAGGCAGCATGTGCGGCTGGGAAAGACTGTCTCAGACTATACTAGCATCAGCACCGGATCACCCCAGGGCTGTGTACTTTCCCCCCTACTCTTCTCCCTTTACACCAACTCCTGCACCTCCAGCCACCAGTCTGTCAAGTTGATCAAGTTTGCGGACGACACCACCCTCATCGGGCTCATCTCCAACGGCGACGAGTCCGCCTACAGGAGAGAGGTGGCCCAGCTGGCGTCCTGGTGCAGCAATAACAACCTGCAGCTGAACGCTCTGAAGACAGTGGAGATGATTGTAGACTTCAGGAAAGTCACTACTCCTCTGCCCCCCCTCACCCTCTCAGGCTCTCCCATCACCACTGCTGATTCCTTCCGCTTCCTAGGCACTACCATCACCAGGGACCTCAAATGGGAGCTGACCATCAGCTCACTCATCAAAAAAGCCCAGCAGAGGATGTTCTTCCTGCGGCAGCTGAGGAAGCTCAAGCTACCCACCAAGATGTTAGTGCAGTTCTACACAGCCATCATCGAGTCCATCCTCACCACCTCCATAACCGTGTGGTACGCAGGAGCCACTGCCAGGGACAGACTAAGGCTGCAGCGCGTCGTGCGCACTGCTGAGAAGGTGATCGGCTGCAAGCTCCCATCTCTCCAGGATCTGTACATCTCCAGGACCCGGAGGCGTGCTGGCCGGATCATAGCCGATCCCTCACACCCTGGTCATGTACTGTTTGCCCCCCTCCCCTCTGGTAGAAGACTTCGGTCCATCCAGACTAAAACCTCCCGTCACATGAACAGCTTCTTCCCCTCTGCCATTAGACTGCTGAACACTAAGTGACTCTCGTGCACCATGTACAGCAGCTCAACCAGACTCATGTCAATCATCACTGTTTTCTTCCTGCATTACCGACTGCACTATATAGTTCTCCACAGTATCTGCTGCTGGCTAATATATATTTTAACTGTTGACCAGTATCACTTAATCTTATCCTACACTTTATTACATGTATAGTTTATTTCTCTTATCTTATCATGTTTAATGTTGCAGCATTGTACCGAGACAAATTCCTAGTTTGTGTACTACATGAACAATGGCAATAAACCTGATTCTGATTCTGATTCTGCTGCCAACCCACACATTCTGTGGCCTCCCTGTGAGAAAGTTCAGCACCCAGTTACAGAGAGAGGTTTTGAGTCTCACATGTCTGAGTTTTTGTATTCGGTGCTTGGGGATGATTGTGTTGAATGTTGAACTGAAGTCCAAGAACAGCGTATGCACATAAGACTTCTTTGAGTCTAGGTGGGTGAGGGCTGGATGGAGAGCAGCAGCGATGGCATCCTCTGTGGATCTGTTTGACCTGTATACAAACTGAGATGGGTCGTGGGAGGGAGGGAGAATGGACTTGATATTCTGGATGACTAGCTGTTTGAAGCACTTCATTATAATCGAGGTTAGTGCTATGCGCCAGTAATCATTGTAGGTGGGTGGGACGGGCTTCTTTGCGACTGGTATTATGGTGACAGTTTTGAAACATGTGAAGACAACAGTTTGTCTCAAGGAGATGTTGAAGATGCCGGCCAGGACATTCTTGAGCTCCTCTCCACAGTCCATCAGGATGCAACCTTGCATGTTGTCTGGTCCAGCTGCCTTGCGTGGGTTGATCCTGCAGAGGGTCCTCTTCATGCTAGCCGGATCCAGACTTATGGCCTGCTAGTATGGAGGAGGAGTGGTCTTCTTTTCTGATGTGCTGTTTTGTGCTTCAGAGTGGCAAAAGAAGTCATTTAAGTTCTTAAGCAGTGTGATGTCACTCACAGGTCTGAGGTGGAGGTTTGTAGTTGGTTAGGGTCTGTATGCCATGCCAGAGGGAACGTGCATCTCTGGTGTTGGTGAAGTGGCCTGATATTCTCTTGCTGTACTGTTGTTTTGCCTCTTTGATGCCACGAGACACACTGGCCCTAGCGGTTGTTAGTCCTGCAGTGTTGCCAACCCCTAAGGCTGCGTCCCGAGCCCTCAAGAGCCTGTAGACCTCTGCTGTCATCCATGGCTTTTGGTTAGCACGAATTGTGATGGTTTTGCAGTGAGTGATATAATCAATTCATTTAGCTATGTATGCTACAACAACCTCAGTGTACTCCTCTAGGTATGTGTGTCCATTGTGAGTGGCTGTGTGCTTGAAAGTGTAACAGTCTGTACTGCTGAAGCAGTCTTTCAGAGCATGAGAGGCTCCATCTGGCCACACACGTACCTGCTTTTTTGTTGGTCTGATTGTTTTAACTCTTGGTTTGTATGTTGGCCTTAACAGGATGGTGATGTGATCAGAGAGACCCAGGTGGGGAAGGAGGGAAGCTCTGTATTTTTTCTTGTGAGTTGTGTACACCAGGTCCTGCAAATTGCTTCCTCTTGTTGGAAAGTCCACTTGCTCATATAGATTTAGTAGGAGGATCTTTAAACCTGCATGGTTGAAGTCTCCTGCTGTGATGAGGAATCCGTCTGAATGCACCGTTTGTGCCTCACTGATGGCCTGATAGAGTTCTTTACGGTGTTGCCAGGTTTCATGAGAGAAACAAGCGCAGTGGTTTAGCACTGTGGCAGCACAGTTTTACCCTCGGCCGGGGGATCGCGGGGATCATGAGATCGTGGGTTCGATCCCAGCCCCCGACCAACAGTGAGCTGTGTGGAGTTTGCATGTTCTCCCCGTGTTGCGTGGGTTTACTCCGGGATTTCTCCGGTTTCCTCCCGCATACCAAAAACATGTAGGTTTAGGGCGCTCGCGCACGCAGCGACCGGCAGCCAGTGGCTTGTCACCAGACTGCAAACCAAACCTACCTACGGGTACAAATAAGTAACAAAAAAAAAAAAAAAAAAATCCAGCTGTATGGAAAAAAAAAGCCCCCAAAAAGCCCAACAGGCAACCTACCACACTGTGTAAAAGAGAGGCTTCTTGATAACATATATAGATATATAGATTTATTTTTGGTTGCAGTGAACTGACTGTAAACACAGTCAGCATTGAATAACGGAATTTTTTAAATGCTAATTAAAGGAAAATACATATGCATTCTGCATAAGCAAAAGCAAATTAATAGTAAACACAGTCAACATAAAAACTTTGAATAAGGACTTTTGGGGATGGCAGGGTGATGATGATGGATTGAGCCATCGCCAACGACGGATCTCCCGCCTTCTGGCTGCATTAAATTGGAAGGGGGTGCTTGTGACGGCAATGACTGATGAGACCGATGAGTGAAGCACATGGCATATCACAATCGGGACAGATGTACATAATTGGCTGAGTGGATGACACCGACTGCTGTAGACGTCTCTGTTGCTGGGCGACACCATGACGTGCTTTATGGCGGGCATCAAAACGGGCAGTTCTCTCTCTCGAAGAGGTCAACACCTTCATGGCAGATCTTTTGCCCAAGGGGACGGTTCTTGACCTGCATTTCCCATGTCATAGGATCAATCCCACACGACTTGAATGAGGCTTTGAGCACATCTTTATACCGCTTCCACTGACCACCCCGTGACCTCCGCCCTTCGTCCAACTGGCCAAATAACAGGATTTTAGGAATGCGCTGATCAGTCATCCGAACAACGTGGCCGGTCCAGTGCAACTGGGAACGTATGATGAATGACTCAATGCTGGTGATATTGCACCGGCAGAGGACTTCTGTATTGGCAACTTTGTCTCACCACGTGATTCCACACAGCTTCCTTAAACACCGCATGTGAAACTGTTCAAGTTTCTTCACGTGGGGGCGATAGGTTGTCCACGACTCACACCCATAGAGAAGTGTAGATAGAACAACGGTGCGATAGACCTTGATCTTGGTGCTTAGATGAATGCCACGCTTCGACCATAGATGATGCTGTAGGCGTCCATAGGATGCGCTAGCCTTGCTAATGCGGTGGGTAACTTCATCATCAATCTTAGCGTTCTGCGAGATGGTGCCCCCCCAGGTCGCAGAACTTGTCAACTGCCTTGAGGGGTTCGCCACTGATGGTAATAACAGGATTTATTGGGAGCGTACCAGGACGAGGTTGATGTAAAACCTCTGTCTTCTTGATACTTATAGTGAGTCCATAACTATTTGTTGCTCTAGCAAACTGGTCAACAATGAACTGTGCGTCTTCAAGAGTGTGAGCTGTGAGTGCACAGTTGTCTCGCAGCATCATGCATACGTCTTTGTTTTAGCCTTTAAACGTTGCAAGTTGAATACATTGCCATCAGTGCGAAACCAGATCCTTACACCCCTGTCGCAGTCCTTGAAGGCATCAAGGAGCATTGCAGTGAAGACGATACTAAAGAGCAGCGGGGCCATAACACACCCCTGCTTAGTGCCATTGATGATAGGGAATGGATCAGAGATTAAACCACTCTCAACCACCCGCCCGACCATGCCATCGTGGAATGAGCGGATGACATTGACGATCTTAGGAGGGCACCCGACCCTGGCGAGCAGCTTCCACAGGCCCTCTCTCCCAACAGAGTTGAAGGCCTTAGTCAGGTCTACAAACACTATAAACAAATCACAATTTTGTTCTCGGCACTTCTCTTGTATTTGCCTGGCTGCAAACATCATGTCAATGGTGCCTTGTCCTGCTCAAAAGCCACACTGACTCTCGGAAATGATGTTGTCAACAACATAGTGATTGAGACGGTTTATGATCACACGTGCTAGAATCTTACCAGCAATGGCGAGGAGCGATATTCCCCTGTGGTTATCATAGCAGTGGCGGTTTCTCTTATGCTTGTACAAGTGAACAATCATTGCATTCTTGAAGTCTTGTGGAACCGCCTCCTGCTCCCATATGGTGGCAAATAACTGGGCAAGATGGGCGACGATGATGTTACCGCCACACTTA
The DNA here is from genome assembly GCA_020510985.1 of Pholidichthys leucotaenia. NCBI lineage: Eukaryota > Metazoa > Chordata > Actinopteri > Cichliformes > Pholidichthyidae > Pholidichthys > Pholidichthys leucotaenia. The sequence continues at coordinate 224,199,537 of CM035837.1, forward strand.
TAGATCTCCGGTGGGATACCATCTCCACCAGCTGCCTTACCACTAGACGTCTGTTTGATGGCATCTTTAATCTCAGTAATCGTTGGTGGGACATTCAGCTCCTCCATGATAGGTCTCTGAGGAAGCTGTGCGATGGCTTCATCAGAGATCACAGACTGGCAATTCAGGACACCATTAAAGTGTTCTACCCAATGCTCCAGGATGAGAGCCGGCTCCCTTATGAGCGTCTGACCATCCGAAGAGTACATTGGCGTACTGCCCTGTGATGTTGGACCATAGACCGCCTTTAGGCCATCATAGAACGCTTTCACGTCGTTCTTGTCGGCAGCTTCATGAAGGTCCTCAACTCTAGCAATCCACCACTGGTCCATTATACTACACAACAAAACCTGCACTGTCTGTCGGACATGGTGGTAGGTGTCCTTCTTTGCAATCGAGCTCTTATCATTCACATACTCAAGATGGGCACGGTGAAGACGGTCCAACAATTGGATGGCTGCTACATCATTTTCATCGAACCAATCCCGATGCTTGCGTTTGATGAAGCTGAGCACTTCCTCCGCCGCTTCATAGATATTATCACGAAGTAACGTCCAATGGCTGTCAACAGTCTCAAAAAGGGCATCGTCAAAGTCAGTAAGTTTCATGACAAATTGCTGCTTCAGTTGGGTCCTGGAATCTAGTGAGCTGAGCTTGGCCACGTTGAGCTTCTTCATAGGTGTCTTCCGGACCCTACGCCGTGGGGGCTTAAAGGAGAACACAACTCTCGACCACAAGACACAGTCAACATAAAAACTTTGAATAAGGACTTTTGGGTATGGCAGGGTAGAAGGCGGCAGAAGAGGGAAACATGCTCCAGATGTTTTGGTTATAAATAGCCTAAAGAAATGCAAATTTGCAACAATTTTATCACTCTGACTTATAAGAGCAAGGGCTTCAAGATGCCGAAAGCAAAAACATTAGAAAGACTTCAGACTTCAGACTTCAGCCGCTAGCAGTGTCATAGAGGATAATGACATGTTAACAGGTGCATCAGAACAAGCTAGCAGCACGAGCCTGGACCTGATACTGAAAGAACGACATGAATTCAGAAAAGACAACAACATCCAGCTGGCAGCTATCAAAGAAGAAATGAATAAAACAAATAAGAGACTAGAAGAAGTAGAAGAAAGGATTATGGAAGCAGAAACTCAACTGCAGACTAAGGAGGAGGCCCTGGCTGAGATGCTCAAACTTCATCGATCTCAACTTCGACGATCCCAGAGAGACAATATCAGATTATATCAAGTGAATGAGGGATCTGACGATGATTCTCCATCAGTGGTTGCTTTTGTGGAAAGTTTATTAAGGGAGAATCTGGAATTCTCCAACCCTGTAGAGCTACGAGTGGAAAGAGCGCACCGGGCACTGATGCCGAAACCTCCACCAGATGCACCACCACGAACAATCATCATCAAAATGGTCAGCTACAGGGTGATAGAAGAAAGTCTGAAATTGACGTGGCAGAAATGTGGATTTGAATATCTTGGGACCAGGGTTAACTTGGATCATGATTATGCACCTGAGATTATGAAAAGGCAGAGGGAATACACTGAAGCAAAGTCCATGTTCAAAGAGAAGACAATCCAGTTTCAAACCCCATTCCCAGTGGAAATGAGAGTTTTCTATCAGGAGGGAATGATGCTATATGGCTCAGCTGAGGAAGCGACCGCTGACATGGAGAAGATTGGTCATCAAGCGCCCGGAGACTCTCCTGGAACAGATCCAGCAGCTATCATGGTGCACAGAAAGTAAGACAAGAGGTCGGGCAACTGGAGAACACACCAGGGATTATAAAAAAAAAGATTACCAGCATTCAGACATCAAGAGCAGGAATGACTCTAGGAGCAACACAGAGAGACTGAATGGAAATACGGACAGTGAGCTTATTATTTATAATAAGACACCAGCACAGAATTAAATATGTAAGAAGTAGATTCAAAATCCTACTCTAAAATATACATACAGTTTGGCGATATAGAGCTTTCATAGGCGGATGCTTTTCCTATGCTGTAAGAATATGGACATCGGCCAACTGGCAAAAGAAGGCCCTCACTCACAAACACCGCTGCCAATGGTGCACATACCTTGTCGGGGTGCAGCGGCTTGCATGCTTCAGCAACCCCCGGAGCTATGTCGACGGGAGCCTAGTGCTCCCAGAAGGTTCAACCATGTCGAACAGGTCCGCGTGGGGTAGAGGCCAGACTAAAGAGTGCACCCTGGTCCTCCAGGTTGGGGGTTGTGCAGCATGTAACAAATCACTCACGTAAAACCCAAGTTTTTGTTACAGCAACAAATGTCCCAACGGTGGAACAGGCGGAGAGGAGAGCGAACTCCCAATGGCTGTGAAGGCGGAAGAAGACAGACAGTTGCACGGGAAGAAGGGTCTCGGAAAGCCTTGGCAGGCAACCTTTCTACAGGGTGGACCAAGCTCTCGACAGTCCAGCCATGGAAGGCTGTTGGTCTAGGGGAGGGACCCCCAACAAACGTCCATGGCTGAAGACGGAGATGCAGGACCCCTGTGGTGCCACAAACCTCTGCATCACGCATATTCGCTTTATGATGAGTCACGCTGATGTTGCACATGATGGTGCTCGTCCTCTGGGGATCCGCCGGGGAGGAAGAGTGCTGGGCCCTCAGCCTCAAAGGGGCCCACCCTCAGCTACCGGAGGTCACCTCACCTCGTCCTGCACGACCAGGGGACGGGGAACGAGGAATGCTTCTGGCCGAAAAGAGACGCCAAAGGAGAGGAACGTCAACATCCTCCAGTGGAATGCAGAAGGAGTCTATAACAAAAAAATATCCCTTGCCGAAAGACTCCACTCAGAAGACATTGATGTAGCCTGCCTACAGGAGACACACCTGAAGGAAAACCAACGCTTCAGTGTTAGGGGATACCAGGTCTTCAGGAAAGACAGAAAAGGAAGAACAAAAGGAGGAGTGGCGATTCTTGTCAGAAACGCCATACCAGCACAAGAGTTTGACGTCAGTACCAACAACCAGGCAGAAATCCATGGAGTTCGAATTATGGTTCACAATGAAAGCATCCCGATCTTCAGTGTGTACTGCCCCCCAGAGCGAGAGCTCTCACTTGACCAAATGGAACTCCCAGACCACCGATGCTTAGTCATCGGTGACTTCAACAGTCACTCAGAGGCATGGGGATACAGTGAAGCAGATAGAAGAGGAGAGGAGGTGGAAGATTGGCAAGTCGAAAACAGTCTTCTGCTAATGAATGATCCTGATGATCCACCAACGTTCTTCTCCAGGGTATGGCTGAGTAACACCACGCCCGATCTTGCATTTGCCACCAACGACATGGTCAGGCTGGCAACAAGAACAGTACTTGGCCAGCTCGGGGGAAGTGACCATAAACCTGTGAAGATCAGACTGGACATCAGCTACAAACCACAAGAAGCTAAGACATTCCCCAGGTGGAATTATAAGAAGGCCAACTGGGTGCGCTTCTCAACACTGGTGGACCGGTACTCTGTGGAGATCTGTCACAAGCAGCAGAACCTCAACAAGAAAGTCAGGGTGCTGAACCATGCTATTCTGAAGGCTGCAAATGAATCTATACCTCGGGGAGCCAGAAAGAACTATAGGCCTTACTGGACAGAAGAGCTCCAGCAGCTTGAAGACAGTGTGGCAGAGGCAAGGAAAAAAGTAGAAGCAGATCCTACAGTAGAAAACAACATTGCCCTGAAGGCGGCCACTGCAAAACACAGGCAGACATTTATACAGGAAGCTCGAAAGAGATGGCAAGAAAAGACAGAGCAGCTCAACTTGGACAAGGACGGCAACAAGCGTTGGAAACTGGCTCAAGCCCTCAACGACGAGAACAGCAAAAGCTCGCCGATCACAGTACAGGCAGATCAAGAACTGCTGACTGGCAAGAAAGCAGCAGACCATTTCATCAACCAGTATGTGAAGACGAGCCATCTTCAGATTCCACCAGAAAGAAGAAAGGTTGTCAGAGGAGCCCAGCGAATTCATCAGAACGCACAGATTGAACCAGTGATGAACTCGCCATTCATTCTCAAGGAGCTGGAGGATGCAATGACAACACTGAAGCTGAAAAAAGCCCCTGGGTCTGACAAGATCACAAATGAAATGTTGCTGAACCTTGGCCCCAAAACCAAGAAGAAACTTCTGCAGCTTTTCAACGACAGTTGGAGATCAGGGACTGTGCCTCAGATCTGGAGAGAAGCCACGATGATTCCAGTGCACAAAAAAGGCAAAGATAAGTTGAAGGCTGAAAGCTATCACCCCATAAGCCTTACAAGCTGCATAGGAAAGCTGCTAGAGCGTCTCATCAACACCAGACTCATATGGCACTTGGAAGGAAAACAACACATCGGCCCAGAGCAAGCAGCCTTCAGGCAGAACCGGTCTACAGAGGACCAAATAACATACATCTCTCAAGCCATAGAAGATGCCTTCCAAGAAAAAAAGCACACCCTCGCTGTATGGATTGATCTAGAAAAGGCGTTTGACAGGGTATGGAAAGATGGCCTCAAGCTGAAACTGCGCCAGTGCGGTATCGCCGAGCGCATGTACAAGTGGATTGCCCAATACCTGCACAACAGAAGAGCCAGAGTCCAGGTCAGACAGTACTCCAGCAAGAAGAAGGTGTTGAGGGAAGGAGTCCCACAAGGAGGAGTGCTCTCCCCAACACTCTTCCTTGTATTCATTAAGGACATCATCCAGAGTTTGCCAAGGAACGTACAAGGTGCCATCTATGCCGATGACCTAGCCCTCTGGTGCAGTGAGGAAAGCATCGTGACTGCAAACTACAGAGTGCAGCAAGTTCTCCGGCTGATCGAGGCATGGACCAAGTCATGGCTTGTAAGCTTAAATGAGAGGAAGACTACATACACCGTCTTCACCCTGTCCACCCAACCCCAGAAGGTGAAACTGCAGATCAACTCCCATGAGCTCCAGGCTGAATATGCACCCATATACCTTGGGATCACCATGGATCGCAGACTGACTTGGAAGAACCAGCTGCACAAGAACCAGGCAAGAGCAAAGATCAGGATGGCCCTAATGAAGAAACTGTCAGGAACAGACTGGGGTGCAGACCAGGGTGTCCTGAAGAAGCTCTATTTGGGGAGGATTCGGCCTGTTCTGGAGTATGGCATGGCAGCAACCTCAACAGCTGCCAAAAGCAACACTGAGAAGCTGGACAGACTCCAAAACCAAGCCATGCGAATGATGACAGGAGCCATGCGCAGTACACCTATCAAAGCGCTGGAGACAACAACAGGCCTTGCACCACTGGAAGACAGAAGAAACGTCAAGGTACTGACCCAGGCCGCCAAATTCAAAAGACTGGAAAACCATCCCATGAAGGACAGACTGAACAAGCCGACAAAAGGGAGACTTAAGAGATTGAGCTTCATCCACCAGAGCAGGACACTTGAAAGGAGAGACCCAGAACTGATGGACCACATACCCACACCAATACCACCCATAGCATCTGTTCCCTCCTGGAACCGACAGAACTTCCGAGCCATATGCACAGTCATATCGGGCATTGGGAAGAAAGGAACACAGTCAGACCAACAGAGGAAGTCGCTGGCCCTGGAGTTCATTCAGTCTGCCTACCCTAAAGAGCATTGGACTCACGTCTACACAGACGGCTCTGCCATGGAAGCAACCAGGAATGGCGGAGGCGGCATGTACATCAGGTACGCTGACGAGGAGACCCATATTCCCATTGCGACTGGAAAGTACGCCACCAATTTCAGGGCTGAGACAGAGGCCTTGAGAGCAGCAGCGGCCCACGTCAGGGAACATCAAGACAAGGCACACAAGCGGGTCGTCATCTTCACTGATGCCCTCTCTGTCTTGGATGCACTTCAGGACCCCCGACGCAAAGAACTGAATGAACTCGCCCTCACTCTGTCTCAACTAGCAACACAGGTGAATGTATCACTCCAATGGATTCCTGCCCACTGTGGAATCTATAGAAATGAGACGGCTGACAGACTTGCTAAGGAGGGTGGGCAGCAAGACCAGGAAGACAGGCAGGTCTCTTACAGTGAGGAGAAAACCATTATTAAGGCCCTGTCTCACAAGAAGTGGCAGCAGCAACACCCAAACTTCTGCAAGGATGACAACTACTATAGTCTGAGCAGGGCTGACCAAGTCGTTCTGTTCAGACTCCGAACTGGACATAACAGAATGCATGCTCACATGCACCAGCAACTTAAAGTTGGACAATCGGACAGATGCCCATGTGGTACTGCCCAAATGACCAGCGAACACCTCCTCCAAGACTTCCCAGACCACGCTGCACTCAGACGAGCTACGTGGCCTGACCCCACGTCGCTGAACCAAAAGCTGCACGGGGACCTCGGGGACCTCCGCAGGATGGCAGCATTCGTCAGGGCAGCTGGTGTGACCATCTAGTGATCGACGAAGAAGAAGAAGACTCACAAACAGATGACAGAGGCTCCCCTTCAAGGTTCCCGGATTGTGGGGGCCAATTTAGGGCCACACTTAAGACCCCACGGATGGAAGTCAACAGTTCTATGTTTATTTTATTTATTGGGTTGGAGTTCTTCTTCTGCAGTTCTAGGCAGCCTTATTGTTCATGTTTATTTATTCATGTTATTTGTTCAGGGAGAGTTCGATCATATATATATATATATATATATGTGGACAAAATTGTTCGTACCCCTCTGTTAATGAAAGAAAAACCCACAATGGTCACAGAAATAACTTGAATCTGACAAAAGTGGTAATAAATAAAACATCTATGAAAATTAACCAGTGAAAATCAGACAATGCTTTTGAATTGTGGTTCAACAGAATTATTTTAAAAAACAAACTCATGAAACAGGCCTGGACAAAAATGATGGGACCCTTAACTTAATATTTTGTTGCACAACCTTTTGAGGCAATCACTGCAATCAAACGATTTTTGTAACTGTCAATGAGACTTCTACACCTCTCAGCAGGTATTTTGGCCCACTCCTCATGAGCAAACTGCTCCAGTTGTCTCAGGTTTGAAGGGTGCCTTCTCCAGATGGCATGTTTCAGCTCCTTCCACAGATGTTCAAAAGGATTTAGATCAGGGCTCATAGAAGGCCACTTTAGAATAGTCCAATGTTTCGCTCTTAGCCATTCTTGGGTGTTTTTAGCTGTGTGTTTTGGGTCATTATCCTGTTGCAAGACCCATGACCTGCGACTGAGACCAAGCTGTCTGACACCGGGCAGCACATTTCTCTCTAAAATACCTTGATAGTCTTGAGATTTCATTGTACCCTGCACAGATTCAAGACACCCTGTGCCAGATGCAGCAAAACAGCCCCACAACATAACAGAACCTCCTCCATGTTTCACAGTAGGGACAGTGTTCTTTTTACCTCCACCAAGGAGGTTATGTTTTCATCAGCGTTGGTTTGTCTATCTGTCTGTCTGTCTGTCTGTCTGTCTGTCTGATTGTTAGCAAGATAACTCAAAAAGTTATGGACGGATTTTCATGAAATGTTCAGAGATAGTCACAAATGGGGTATCCTACAGATGATTAGATTTTGGTGGTGATCCAGATCACCGGGGGAACTGTGGTGCTTGGTGGAGGTCTGCGCTCTCCAAGTGCTTTTCTAGTCTTGGTATGCTTCATTTTTGTGTCTGTGAACATAGAGCTGATGTGCCTTGCCAAAAAGTTCCAGTTTTGTCTCGTCTGTCCGTAGGACATTCTCCCAGAAGCTTTGTGGCTTGTCAACATGCAGTTTGGCAAATTCCAGTCTGGCTTTTTATGATTTGTTTTCAACAGTGGTGTCCTCCTTGGTCGTCTCCCATGAAGTCCACTTTGGCTCAAACAGCGACGGGTGGTGCGATCTGACACTGATGTACCTTGACCTTGGAGTTCACCATGAATGTGTTTAGAGGTTGTTCTGGGCTCTTTTGTTATCATTCGTATTATCCGTCTCCTCCTGCGGCCACGTCCAGGGAGGTTGGCTACAGTCCCGTGGCTCTTAAATTTCTGAATAATATGTGCAACTGTAGTCACAGGAACATCAAGCTGCTTGGAGATGGTCTTATAGCCTTTACCTTTAACATGCTTGTCTCTAATTTTCTTTCGAATCTCCTGAGACAACTCTCTCCTTTGCTTCCTCTGGTCCATGTTTAGTGTGGTAAACACCATGTCACCAAACAGCACAGTGACTACTTGTCACCCTTTAAATAGGCCGACTCACTGATTACAAGTTTGTAGACACCTGTGATGTTAATTAGAGGACACATCTTGGTTGAACATGTCCCTATGGTCACATTATTTTCAATCTTTTCTAGGGGTACCATCATTTTTGTCCAGGCCTGTTTCATGAGTTTGTTTTTTAAAATAATTCTGTTGAACCACAATTCAAAAGCATTGTCTGATTTTCATTGGTTAATTTTCATAGAATTTTTATTTATTACCACTTTTGTCAGATTCAAGTTATTTCTGTGACCATTGTGGGTTTTTCTTTCATTAACAGAGGGGTACCAACAATTTTGTGTGTGTGTGTGTGTGTGTGTGTGTGTGTGTATGCTCAAAAAAATAAAGGGAACACTTTGAAAACACATCAGATTTTAATGGGAAAAAATAAGCTGGATATCAAAATTGTGGCAGGCTAGTCCAGCTTACTCAGATTAAAAAGTGTTCCTTTAATCTGAGTAAGCTGGACTAGCCTGCCACAATTTCGATATCCAGCTTATTTTTTCCCATTAAAATCTGATGTGTTTTCAAAATGTTCCCTTTATTTTTTTGAGAAGTATATATACCAGAACAGTTGGGGAAAAAAAATGCATTACCGTTAATGGCCATCCATCCATCCATCCATCCATCCATCTTCTACCGCTTTTCCGGAGGTCCGGGTCACGGAGGCAGCAGTTCAAGCAGAGAAGCCCAGACTTCCCTCTCCCCAGCCACCTGCTCCAGCTCTTCAGAGGGGATACCAAGGCGTTCCCAGACCAGCTGGGAGACATAGTCTCTCCACCGAGTCCTGGGTCTGCCCCGGGGTCTCCTCCCAGTGGGATGTACCTGAAACACCTCAAGTGGGAGGCGTCCAGGAGGCATCCTAATCAGATGCCCATACCACCTCAACTGACTCCTTTCAATGTGGAGGAGCAGCGGTTCTACTCTGAGCCTCTCCCGGATGACTGAGCTCCTCACCCTATCTCTGAGGGTGAGTCCAGCAATCCTACGGAGAAAGCTCATTTCAGCCACTTGTATCCGCGATCTCGTTCTTTCGGTCATTACCCAAAGCTCGTGACCATAGGTGAGAGTAGGAACGTAGATTGACTGGTAAATCGACAGCTTTGCCTTAGAACTAAGCTCCCTCTTCACCACAACAGACCGGTACAATGTCCGCATCACTGCAGATGCTGCTCCAATCCGTCTGTCGATCTCTCGCTCCATTTTCCCCTCACTCGTGAACAAGACCCCAAGATACTTAAACTCCTCCACTTGGGGCAGGAGCCTGTCCCCAACCCGGAGAGGACAATCCACCTTTTTCCGGCTGAGGACCATGGACTCGGACTTGGAGGTGCTGATTCTCATCCCAGCCGCTTCACACTCAGCGGCAAACCGTCCCAGCAAGAGCTGTAGGTCATTGCTGGATGAAGCCAACAGGACAACATCATCTGCAAACAACAGAGATGAGATCCTGTTGTCACCAAGCATGACACCCTCCATTCCCTGGCTGCGCCTAGAAATCCTGTCCATAAAAATTATGAACAGGATCGGTGACAATCGGAGCAATGTGGTTTTCGTCCTGGCCGTGGCACATCGGACCAGCTCTTTACCCTCTCGAGAATTCTTGAGGGTTCGTGGGAGTTTGCCCAACCAGTTTACATGTGTTTTGTGGACTTGGAGAAGGCATTTGACCACGTCCCTTGTGGATTTTTGTGGGGGGTGCTTCGGGAGTGTGGGGTATCGGGCTTGTTGTTACGAGCTATTCGGTCTCTGTACGACCGTTATGAGAGTTTGGTTCGTATTGCCAACACTCGGTCGGAGTCATTCCCAGTGAGAGTTGGACTCCGCCAGGGCTGCCCTTTGCCACCGATCCTGTTCATAATTTTTATGGACAGGATTTCTAGGCGTTAATGGCCTGTTGAACCCAATTAAACGTAGTATAATTTTAACCAAAATGAAGAAAGAACAAGCACAAATAGTACAAATAGTTACAGGAAACCCACTTAGACTATAAGGAACATGAAAAATTCAAAAGAATGGGCATTCCCAATGTTTTTTCCTCTTCATACAAAGCCGGATGATAGAGAGTAGTTGCTATCCTTTTCTCAGGTAAACTACACTTTGAAAAAAAATTCTGTGGGGGAGATCTGAGTATACATCTATAACTAAAACTGGATCCCTACAATGGTAAAACATCCGACAAACAGCCCTTAATTAAGAAAATTAATACACTATTTGAAAAGGTGAGTCTAATTGATACTTGGAGAGACCTGCATCCAAACAGAAGAGACTATTCTCATTATTTCTCACCCCGCTCACTATACACAAGAATAGACTATTTCATAACATTTGGAAAAGACAAAGAGAAAAAGACAGAGATTTCATGAATATAGAATGATATAAGCCTTGGTTGGATGCTCCTGACCAGATAGAGTGATAATATAGAGTGAAGTACATGGCAGTAATGCACCTGTAAGCTGGTTGCCAACCACCAATCAAATCTAAAAGAAGAAGAAGACAAAGACCAAATAAATGCCTGTGAAATTGGGACAGTAGATTTCAGTGATCATGTTCCTATGTACCTAAAGTATCTGTAGCTCTCCAACTACAACCAAAAATTATAAATTGGAAGCTACTAAATTCCAGCCAGCTCAATGATCCTCACTGTAAAGAGCAAATTAAAAAGGAGATTTTGAGTTAGAGAGTGATGATAATGGTACTGTGTCTCCTCCAGTTTTATGGGCTGTTTTAAGAGGAAAAATTATAGCAATATCCTCCTATAGGAAGAAAATGAGAAATAAAAAACTAGAGGAACTGCAAAATGAATTAAAAGAATTAGAGAAAAACATAAAATAACAATGGATCAGGATAGATGGGAGGAAATCAAAAAATTAGAAATGAAATTAATGATTTGACTACTAACGAAGTTAAGAAAAATCTAATGTTTCTTAACCAGGGATATTATGAATGTGCATCTAAATCAATGAAAGTTCTGGCTTGGAAAATTAAAAAGAAAATAGGACAGAACACAATTCATAAAATTAAAGATCCAAATACTAAAATGATAAAAAGTGAAGTAGATGAAATCCAGGGGCCTCTGAAATATTATAGAAGACTTTGTATTCTTAAACCACAACATGTAGTACTACGGACATAAACAATTTGTTGGAATCTTTGAACTTACCAGAACTAAATGAGGAACAAAGTAAAATCATGATTGAGGATATCACAGAAAAGGAATTAAAATTAGCAATAAGTAAAGTTAAATTAAACAAATCAGCAGGATCAGATGGATTCACTGCAGAGTGGTAGAAGGAGCTTAAAGAAGAAGTGATGCCGGTGATACTGTCTGCGTTCAGATGGTTTAAAAGAAGGCACAAATACCTGAGCTGGAACCAAGCAAGAATTTCTGCTGGACCAAAGAAGAAAACAAGGACAAATTAGAATGTGGATCCTAGAGGCCAATATTAGTTCTTAATATTGACTACAGGCTGTTTACTGCCATTATGGTGAGAAGATTAGAGTCTTTTCTGACCTTGATATACAATGACCAGTCAGGCTTTATCTGAGAGCGCCAAACACAAGACAATATACACCGAACTCTTCATATTATCAACTATATACAAAGACAGAGCACTGCAGCAATGGTAATCAGTATTGATGCAGAAAAAGCCTTTGATTCTGTGGACTGGTGCTTTCTTAGTCAAGTCTTCCACAGATTTGGCCTACATGAACAAATGATCAAAACTATACAGGAACTATATAATAAACCCACTACAAGAATTAAAGTGAACGGCTCTTTGTCAAACAGTTTTAATCTGGAAAGATGATCTAGACAGGGCTGTGCACGCTCACCACTGTTATTTGCACTATATTTGGAACCATTTGCCCAGTATATCAGACAAAACAAAGAAATACAAGGCATCAGTATAAATGGGAAGGAGCATAAATTGGCCTGCTACGCAGACGATATTTTGATCTATCTGGGGCAACCAACAGATTCCCTACCTAAACTTATTGAATCATTTGAATATTTTAGTCAGTTATCAGTATACAAAATCAACATAAGTAAGGCACAGTTGCTTAAATACAATTACAGAAGAAAAAGTAATTATCACCTAGCTTGGCAAACATAATTTTTAAAGTACTTGGGAGCTATAATACCAAAAGATCTCTCTGAACTACTAGAATGCAATTATTCACCAGAACAAAGAAAAATCAAAGAAGACATTGCAAGATGGAACCTAATTCCATACCTAAACTTAAACTCAAGAACTGACTCAATTAAAATGAATATACTCCCCAAATTATTATACTTATTTCAAATTTCGCCAATAGAGATAAGTGGAAAACAATTTAATGAATGGGACAGAATGCTATCCAGATACATATGGCACAGTAAGAAACTCAGAATCCAATTTAAAACCCTACAATTGTCAAAACAAAAAGGGGGTGGGGCCTTCCTTCCCTGAGAGACTATTATTGGGCAGCACAACTAAGACCCGTAATTTGCTGGAGTAATCCATCATATAATGCCCAGTGGAAGAGTATGGAAGAGGGAATGACCCCCACTCCTATACAGGTGACTGTAGCCGATGGTAACCTGCAGGACATTGTCAAGAACACAGAAAATCCATGGGTCAAGTGGACTCTAAAAATTTGGAAGAGAGTATCAAAATATAATCTAGAAGAGGACATAGTAATTTTAAAGTGGTGCACATATGATTCACATTTCATTCCAAATAAATCAGGCACAAGATTTAAAGTCTGGACTCATAAAGGAATAAGAGCCTTCTGTAAGATAATGACAGATGACACTACTGAGCTTCTAGAATATCAGTTGGAATCACAAGACTTTTATCGCTACTTGCTGATGAGACATTTTGTCAATAACAAGTTAAAATGTACGGCAGAATCATGTGAATCGCTGCTAAACTTGTTTAAAAGGACATATAATTCAAATAAAGACAAAGGCTTAATCTCAGGTCTATATAAAGATCTGATAAAACTTGAAAAGACACTCAACCCTGTATATTAAAACAAAATGGGAAACAGAAGGAGGAATAGAAATATCGTAGGAGGAATGGACATTAATATGGTCATATCAATGGAAATGCAGCAGTTCAGTGTTGGGGGAAGTTTGGCTGGAAAAGCCTAATTAGATACTTCATCTCACCTTCCCAGAAGGCTCAGTACAAGGGTAACTGGCCAGCTTGTTGGAGAAAATGTGGAAGCACAAATGTAAATGACGATCATATATTTTGGCTCTGCCATGTTATTCAAAATCATGGGAAGGGAATACATGAAGCTATACATGATATTTTTGGATGTCATCTACCTCTGGAAAGCAAAACTCTGCTCTTTGGACATATGTCCATGGAGAGGTCAAAGAGGGACAGATATTTATGGAGTATTCTGCTGACTGCAAGCAGAAAGGCAATGACCAAAACGTGGCTTTGACAGGAGAACCCATCTGCTGATATGTGGATGGACACTACAGTAGACATTTATACGACAGAGAAAAAAGATTTGCTCATGACACGATGGGAAAAATGGACTAAATATGTAACACCACTCAGGTCGGACTTTCATTTTGCAGAACTGGTATAGCAGACTGTCAATATATGTGCAAGTGTGTGGACACTAACAATCACTGCCTATGTGCAGATGTTCATGGTGACTTTTCTTCCCGGAACCTTTTTTTTTCTTTCTCCCTCTAACATTAAAAAAGGACATTCAGGTGTAATTACTAAGTGAAATGAATGTTTAAGTCTGTCTATCAATGTCAATAAAGACAAAATAAAAAAAAATGAAGAAATTAAATTTTTAAACTCTGATCAAAAGAAGACATTAGCATTCTGCATATGTAACAGCACTAAACACGATTACCGTTTAGTGATGTGGGAGGATGGCAGCTGCTGTCCACTAGGCATTTAAACAAAAACCTAATATTACTCTGTTACCATACGACAGCCAACAACTTTAAAATAAAATTAAAATTGAATAATGAGGGAATGTTCTGCCAGTCTGTAATAAGGCCAAATATCTTGGACATATCATCCCTGACCAATTGACTGACGATGAAGACATCTACAGACGGTGTGGTTTGTTGTCTGCACAGGCTAACATTCGGTGTCGGAGGTTTAGTGCATGCTCACGTCGGCTTAAAGTGTCTCTTTTCAGAGCGTTCTGTATACCCATGTATACTGCACATTTATGGGACAATTATAAGGCAGGGAGTTTGAGGAGGCTTCAAGTTGGCTATAATGATGCCTATAGACTGTTACTGAAGAGGCCTAGATGGTCTAGTGCAGGCCTATTCAATTAGTGGCCCACGGGCCACATGAGGCCCAGAACAAACCTCTGAGTGGCCCGCAGGCCCAGTCCATGCCAAGGAGATATAAATTGAAGAAAAAACTATCAAGGAATGACAGTCCACAAACACGCACATGAACAGCGTGCTTGACCGTCATCTGCGTGGAGCTCAGAAGCACCCTTCCTGCGTGGCAGTTCTAGTCAGCAGGCAGAACATCTCGCTCATTGTTGGAGAGAAGCATGAGATTATTAAAGTACTTTAAATGTGGAAAATAAAATCAGAAGAAGTATGTAAGCAGTGGAGGCATTTACTGTATGGTGGTTTAACCTGCTGGTAATGGGAACAATAATGAGTCACTGAGCAAACAGTTGTGGTTAGGCTTCATATGCAAAGAAAGAGGCAAGAGTGACTGAATCACTGAGGATTTACTTCACCAGCCATGACAATATTAAACTAATTCATGTCCATTATTATGTACCTGGAAAGTTAAGATGACCGAACTTCACCAAGTCAATGGCCACGGTTACATGGGCAAAATTTCTTCAATCTGATTACAATTCAGATCAGAATTTTACTGTTTACATGGATCCTGAAAAAGCTGATCTGATTAGGACGTGCGTTTCCATGTGTCACACGTTTGAATGGAATAAATCATTTTGACATGCGCATGCTGACATTTCAACATTCCAAAAATAGTAGAAGAAGAAGCAACTTCCGGTGTTAGCAAGCCCCGCTTCATGTCGAAATTGACCTGTATTGTGTTATTCAGACTGTACTTTTGCTTCTGCTGGTCTCCGTGATGAAGCTACAAGTACTGTACATACTTCTGCATATGACGAACAGAGGGCGACATCAGGACAATACAGACCAGTTTTTATTTTACTCCCACTATGTTTTCCACTAGCTGCTGCTAAGGCGCAAATACGTCATGTCGATGTGCGGCTGGTGTACAGACATGTGCAGTAAATGTGGGGAGACTTGAATAACGAAACCGAATTGTCTTTCATTTCAGTTTATTCAAGAAATCATTCCACTGTCTGCTCTTATTCTTGAGCAGCGAACAAAGAGAGTGAACACACCAAAGTTCTCTCATTTAAACCTTCTCACATCAAACCATTTCCCTCGCGGGGGAAATCACACATCTATATCAAAGTCTCTTTATTCACATTCATTAGCCTTTTATTTACATAACTCCCCCTTCTCTCTTCCCGAGCCTCAGTGGTCAGGAAGTCTTCTGTCCCCTGTCCTCCGCAGGGGGTCCAGGCTCTGTGGCTCCGCACCGCAGGGGGCTGGCTCTCCTTCATCGTGGTTAAATCACATATGCAGTGTCCAACATATACATGTCTCACAACACAGCCATATAACCCCCCCCCCCAAACGATGAAGAACAGACTAATTCCCAAAATTTAATAGCACCTTACTCACTACTGAATAATCAACACCAACATTCAGTCTGTGCGCCGCTTGGGCTTCAGCCGTCTGCCGAATCTGCTGTGCGTTGGCCCCGCCTTGCCTGCGGTGCTGTTCTGCTCCGGGTCTGTTGACTGAGGAAGAGAGTGGTTAATTGCCCTCTGCGGGGGCCTGCCTCGTCGAGGCGCCACCGCGACCGGTACAGACACGTCCTTCATGACAAAAGCAGGTTTTAGTCTGTCAATACTGACTGTCTCTTTTCTGTCCCCAAAATCTAGCACAAATTGCTTATCACCTGCCTCCAGCACTCGAAATGGCCCTTCGTAAGGTGGTTTGAGCGTTGCTTTAAGGGCTTCGCGCCTGACAAAAACGAAATCGGCATTTTTCAAAGCCTTGGGGACGAAAACTCGTGGAAAAGCGTGATGAACCGGACCCGGGAGCGTGTCTGCCCCCGTGCCAACTAACGGTCCCAGAGCAGAGAGAGGTGGGGGCTCTGGGTGCTCTGGTAAAAACTCGCCCGGCAGCCTCAGAGTTTGTGCGAATACCAGCTCCGCTGGGGAGGCGTCTAAGTCCTCTTTAGGCGCAGAACGCAACCCTAATAAAACCCAAGGGAGTTTATTTACCCAATCTGCATCCGTGAGCGACGCTCTGAGTGCTGCCTTCAAAGACCTATGAAAACGCTCGCATAAACCATTAGCCTGAGGGTGGTAAGCCGTAGTGCGGTGAATTTTGGCTCCTAAGCCGTTGGCCATCGCTGACCACAGCTCAGAGATGAATTGCGGTCCTCTATCGGACGTAATGTCCGACGGAACCCCGAAGCGCGCCACCCAAGCCGTTAAAAAAACGCGAGCCACCTCCGCGGCCGTGGTCGTCGCAAGTGGGACCACTTCCGGCCAACGTGTGGTGCGGTCCACCATTGTCAAAAGATACGTGAACCCCTGTGATGCCGGTAGGGGGCCCACAAGGTCGACGTGCACATGGTCGAACCTTCTGGCCGGAATGCGGAACGGTTCTAACGGGGCTCTTGTGTGCCTGTGAATTTTGGCCCGTTGACAGGAAATGCAGGTTTTTGCCCATTCCTTCACGTGCTTGCGCAGGCACGGCCAAACAAACTTTTCCGCCACTAGTTTCACCGACGCGCGCACCCCCGGGTGCGCCAGTGAGTGGACCGAGTCAAAAACACGGCGGCGCCACGTGGCCGGAACCACCGGATGCGGGCGCCCCGTCGACATGTCGCAGATCAGGGGGGGCATACCGGTTTGTAAACACTTGCTCTCCAGCCTCAACCCTGTTGGTCCAGACTGGAGCGCGCGCACGTCTGCGTCCGCCCCCTGGTCCGCTGCCATGGCTGCGTAATCTATACCCACGTGCACCGGGGCTGCGCGCGCCACCGTGCCGCTCTCCTGCGGCGCGGTCACGGTGGCCCGTTCTGCCTCTGCGCGTGTCGGGGTCGTGAACGCGCGTGAGAGACAATCCGCTACTACATTGAATTTGCCCGCGACGTGCCTAATGTCAGTGGTAAATTCCGAGATTGCGGCCAGCTGCCTCTGCTGCCTGCCGGACCACGGATCTGAAATTTTGGCCATGGCGTATGTGAGCGGCTTGTGGTCCACATAAGCGGTGAAGCACCGTCCTTCCAGCCAGAACTGGAAATGACGAATAGCCAAATGCAGCGCCAACAGTTCTCTGTCAAACGCGCTGTATTTTCGCTCAGCCGCGCTTAAAGATTTGCTAAAGAAAGCCAAAGGCTGCCAAACTCCGGCTACCTGTTGCTCAATAACGGCCCCTATGGCTAAATCTGAAGCGTCTGTCGTCAGCGCGATACGTGCTGCAGGGTCTGGGTGGGCCAGGAGCGCAGCGTCAGCCAAGGCTTTTTTAACCTCTGTGAACGCGCGCTCCCGCTCCGGGGACCATTCGACCGCCTGGGTCGGCTTTTGTTTTTTGAGCGCGGCATATAACGGTTGCATGATTTGAGCTGCGTGGGGCAGGAACCGGTTATAAAAATTCACCATCCCCAAGAATTCCTGTAGTGATTTGACCGTTTGTGGACGGGGAAAATCCGCTACCGCGCGTACTTTCTCTGGTAACGGAACCGCTCCCTCCGGGGAGACGCGGTGACCCAAAAAATCAATCCGCTCAACGCCGAACTGGCACTTGGCTGGGTTAACTATTAAGCCGTGCTCTCCCAGCCTCCTAAAAACTGCTGTGAGGTGTATTTCGTGTTCGTCCTCTGAAGTACTCGCGACCAAAATGTCGTCGAGGTACACAAACACGAAAGGGAGATCGCGTAACACGGCATCCATCATCCGCTGAAATGTTTGCGCCGCCCCTTTGAGACCAAACGGCATGCGTAAAAATTCGAAAAGTCCGAACGGGGTTATTACCGCTGTTTTAGGAATGTCCTCCGGTTGGACCGGGACTTGGTGATAGCCGCGAACTAGATCAATCTTTGAAAAAATGCGCGCCCCCGCCAGGTGCACCGAAAAATCCTGAATGTGCGGGATGGGATAACGATCGTGTGCCGTAGCGTTGTTTAGCCTGCGGTAATCCCCGCACGGTCTCCAGGAGCCATCGGCTTTCGGTACCATGTGCAGCGGCGAAGCCCACGGGCTCTTCGACCTACGAACGATGCCCAGCCTCTCCAGGCTGGCGAACTCCTCGCGCGCAATGGCGAGCTTAACTGCATCCAAGCGCCGAGCTTTTGCAAACACGGGAGGACCAGAAGTGGGGATGAAGTGTTTCACCCCGTGCTTCGCGACCGTCGCTGAAAAAGTGGGCACAGTGAGCGCTGGAAATTGGGTGAGGAGTGTGTGAAACTTACCACCTGCTGTAGCGACGTGGGTCTGTACTGGTGGCGGGGACACTCGAGCTGAACAGGGGAGAGAGTAAAAAGAGAGTGCATTTACCAGCCGTCTATTAGCAAGATCAACTAACAGATTGTGTGAACACAAAAAATCCGCGCCCAACATGTTGAAACTCACCGCCGCTACTACAAAAGTCCATTCATATGTGCGGCCATGTAAGCATAAAGGCAAGGTCCTTCTCCCGTAGGTGTTGATGTTCGAGCCATTTGCCGCTGTAGCTCCGTCACCGTGGGGTCCAGCTACCCGGTCCGCGTATGTTGGGGTGATGAAGCTCACTTGTGCTCCGGTGTCAATGAGGAACACTCGTCCGGAGCGCGCATCCGTGATGTAGAGCAGCTTGTTGCGTTCTCCGAGGGTCGAAGCTGCTAGCGACCCCCGGTCTTGCCGTTTCCCGAACTCCTGAAGATGCAGGGCGGCACACACCTGCGTGCCTTCTCTGCGAACCTCCGATGGTAAAAGCAGAGATCTTCTCCTCCGCTGTGTCGTGCCCGCGCCTCTGTCGCCGGGCTATTGGCTCCCCCTCGTCGCGGCCGTGTTGCCGCCATCGTCGGCCAGTCTGGTTCTGCCGCCTCTGGCTCCCCGCTGTCTCGGGTCGCTGCTGTGGTTGCTTGCCCGCCGCAGGCGTCCAGGATCCCGTCTGCCTCCTGGGCCAGCTCCCGGAACTCCTCCAGGGTGTGACACTTTTTGCCGGCCAGCGTGCTTCTCGCATGCGCCGGGAGGTTGGAGAGGAAGATGAACTGAAAAATGAAATCATCGTTGTCCAACCCTCTCAGCTGTATCATCTCCTCCATCAGGGCGCTCGGCCTGTGTCCACCTTGGTCTAGCAAAGACAGGATCCTCCTCGCCCTCACTTCAGCCGAGGGGGTGAAAAACTTGATGAGGGTGGATTTCAGCTTGCTGTACCTGTCGGTCGCGGGTGGCTGCTCCACCAAGCTTTGCACGCACCGAGCTGTGCTGTTGTCCAGTTTAGCGATGACATGGTGGAACTTAGTGTCATCCACCGTTACTCCTGCGAGCGCGAACTGCGACTCTGCTTGCAGAAACCACGACCGTGGGTTATCCTGCCAGAAATCAGGCAGCTTAACGGCCACTGCGCTCGCCAGCTCTGAGCGCTGTGAGTCCGGGACCCTGAGAATTTCTTCGTTCATTCTCAACGTCGTCAGTCACCAATGTGGGGAGACTTGAATAACGAAACCGAATTGTCTTTCATTTCAGTTTATTCAAGAAATCATTCCACTGTCTGCTCTTATTCTTGAGCAGCGAACAAAGAGAGTGAACACACCAAAGTTCTCTCATTTAAACCTTCTCACATCAAACCATTTCCCTCGCGGGGGAAATCACACATCTATATCAAAGTCTCTTTATTCACATTCATTAGCCTTTTATTTACATAACTCCCCCTTCTCTCTTCCCGAGCCTCAGTGGTCAGGAAGTCTTCTGTCCCCTGTCCTCCGCAGGGGGTCCAGGCTCTGTGGCTCCGCACCGCAGGGGGCTGGCTCTCCTTCATCGTGGTTAAATCACATATGCAGTGTCCAACATATACATGTCTCACAACACAGCCATAGTAAACATATTTTCTGCCCTATGTATGGAATAAGTGTCTTAATGCACACCGTTCAAATTAACAATCGGCATAACCCACCTCTCTCAATCGGAATGAAATTTTGATCCGAATAAGCGTGATTGGGTTAGAATATTCAGATTGCCATGTTTACATGAAGCATTTTTATTCCGATCAGGCTTTTAATCCGGTTACTTGTGTCCATGTAAACATAGCCAATGACTTTAATCCGTCAGCAGCCTTCAGACAAACTAAACGTGCCAACATTTGGATTTCAAAATAAGGAAGATTTTCCTGCTGTCTGGGTGGTGAGGAGATTTCTAATATACTATAAATATAGAAATAGTTTAACAGAAATAACTGCATTTTTGGTAATTTAATTTATTTCATTAAATGTAATTTTATAAATAATTTTTCTTTGAAATCAGAGTTAAATTATTGTTCTGTTCTGGCTCTGCAAAATTATGGTCCGAAGTGTAAAGTGTATAAGGAAAAAAAGTCAAATTTTTACCACAGTCTCTTTCAAATTTATATAAAAAAGGAACTGTATTCAAAAAACAGACAAACGTTAGCCATAGTGATGTTGAAACTGAAGCCTTATGAAACAATGAGCAACTTTGAGACAATCGGCCTTTTTCACGCCCACATCACGTACCTCCTGCTACAGCGTTTGTTGTGTTACTCCACTTCCGCTAAAATCGAGAAAGGAGGTCATGTCCATGAATTTACAAGCTCACTAAACAATTTACCAAAATTGTCGTCTGCAGACGTGGTCCGTTTAGCTGAACAGCATCAACCCGTAGCACACTCCAACCTAGATCAAGGATATAAGTTTTTCTTTGAAAATTTTATCTACAGCTATGCGGGTAAGTGGTTGATTTACACTAATGCTATGCTAGTTTAGCACTAGCTAGTGTCTGCTCGTCAGCTCAGTGTCTTGACTTTGACATTTGTTTTGATGTGACTGTGTTTGACAGAATATACATTCAGCACTTTTAAAAAGTCACGCAGTCTTATTTATGATGACTGTACTTTTCGGTCAGTTTCTAATGTAAACAGGGAGGTTGTAGTCAGACGCAGGCGTCACTGGTCGATTAGGAAGACAGAAGTCCCATATTCATTACAGGTTTTTATGACACCATAAGGACTAAGCGTTAAGTTTTTTAACCCTTACCACTTTTTGGTTTAAGATATTTCTATTAGTCATTTATCAGCTGTATTTATTGCACATCCAACAATGTGTGAAAACTGATATTTGTCCATAGTTAAAATACTAAAATGTTTATAGTCGATGTATAGCTGCCGATGCCATACTAATGCTGAAGCAGCTGTGTTGAGTGTAAGGGGTTAAAATGTTACTGCTGTTGCAGATTTATTCTGACTCAGAATGAAGTTGGACTTTGTTCTGAAATGCCATTCATAGATCCATGTTTGGTTAATTTTATATCTATTTTTCATCCAAAATGGCTGGTTAACTTATTTTCACCATTTAAAAATTGTGAGTGACATTTGTTTATGTCTTTACCCTTGATTGTTTTGCAAACTGGCACAGATCCCATTCAGCTGAATGGACCATCATGCACCTGTGCTGCAGGTGAAGTCCTGTGCAGCCACCATGTTGCCTTGCTGTTTCAGAGCATCCATGACAGCATGATGCAGTGAAGGCACTTCCATCAGCTGTGGCTTGCACAAGCACTTTGCAAACATGGCAGCGACCATGGACAAAGGTAATTTAATGTAATGTTTTGTATTTAAAAAAAAAATTGTTTAATATTTTTGTAAAAAGTCTATGATGTCATGGTTGATGTGTGTGTGATTTCAGGGCATCTGTGCAGAACCTGTTCAGGACCTGGTTGTAAGGAAGCCTAAACCATCTACCAAGACCCTGTCAGCTCTGTACCAAGCCCATACAGGTGGTGGCCATTATTTTTTGGATTGTATTATTGATTAGGGGAGTAATGCATCACAAAATTTATGGTGTAGAGCCCCCAAGTTTTTAGCATTATTGGTTTAAAAATAATTCAAATTTTAATCATTGTGATTATTAAAATTTGCCACTCTTCTATGGATTCTGGATGGCAGTGTGTGGGCGGAGGGTATTATCCGTATCGCCCACAGACCAGTATTCATCTGTTGCACTGCTACTATCGATTACAATCATGGATGAATTAACTTGATTTATTTATTCCTTTGTTTACAAGTTTAAACTTGGAAGATAATGAAGAATTTTTAAGGTTTCTGTTGTACTTACTCCATTTCAGGAGCCCTTCCTGACCCTTCAGTGTTTATCCTTGGGGAAAAATTAAAACATCTCAGACCTCAACCCCTGCTATCCTCAGGGTTGCCTGACTTCTCTGAACTTTCACTGGTTGATTGAAGGTTTGGATCTGTGCCACACGGTTCACCTTTGTCATATCAGTGCCTCCTGTTGCAGCAACAAGTCACAGTATCCAGCAAGACGCTCCTGCAGTCCCTAGACTGTCTGTTGAGGACTCTAAATTGTCCACCACCTTAAACTTTGCTCCAAATTGTCATCAGTACTTCCATTCGGAGAGCCTCACTGTGATACATGAGATGGCAGCTTTGGGAGAGGAAAGCACCAGAGAGCAGTCTAAATGTCCATTGTGGAAAGAAGTGCGCCAGCCCAGAGTTACAGCCAGTAGATTTCATGAGGTTTGTCATGTCCAAGGGGAGTCCTCTAGTCAGCCGCTGGCAGCAAGAATCCTGAAGGGAGTACGACAAACTTCTGCAAAGAAAAGAGGCCTTGACCGTGAACCTCAGGTGCTAGAACAATATTCAAAAATCATGACTGTAAATGTATCACCCTGTGGCTTTGTCATACATCCTGATGCTCCATACATTGGTGCCAACCCAGATGCAAAAGTCTATGACCCAAATGGAGCTCCTTGTATTAGGCTTGCTGAAGTTAAATGTGTGAGCATCTCTAACATTTCAGAGGCAGGGCATGTTAGAGCTGTAAATGACCAGACAAAACTAAAAAAAACCCCACAAGCACTACTGGCAAGTTCAAGGTCAGTTGACGGTGACTGGACTGAGCTGGTGCGATTTTATTACCGACACTGAGGAGGACATCACTCCTGAAAGAGTCTGTAGGGATGATGAAATGATTAATGAGATGAAACAAAAATCAGACATCTTCTATTTTGGTACATATACAGATATATATCTCCAGACAGCTAAATGCTAAGGGCCCCATTACACAGCACAGAGATCATTGATAAATTGGGCCAATTTTTGATATTTGAGATCGTTGAAGAGATCCTTGTGTGTTTTGGACTGAGTCAAAATTTTGAGGAGCCCGTGGTGACTGTGGAGATCACTGAAGATCATTGAGATATCAAAAATTGTCCAGATCTCTCAATGGTCTCCACCACTGTGTAAAGGGGGTATAACGGCAAACAAGCAACATTTTAATTCCCAAATGTGTGAATTACTGTATACTAGCACTGAAGAATGCAAATATGTAAATTGTGTGTATATATTTGTAAATGAAAGGAGATCAAGGAAACACTTAACAGTTATAGTTTTTTGGAAATAATAAATTTTTATTTGATGTGATTTTTTTTTCTAAACAGTTTTTAAAAAGAATAAAATGTTTGACTGCTAATACATGACTGATCTGGATAAAATGCATGTAGGCCAACAGCTAAAATTGTCAGAATACCGTTCAGACTGTAGCTCTAACAAAAGGGATACAAAGGTACAGAACTATAACAGTGAGTACTTCAAAAATAAATTCAAACTTTAAGCTACGTAAGCTTTTATACTATATATACAGTGGGGTAAAAAAATATTTAGTCAGCCACCAATTGTGCACGTTCTCCCACTTAAAAGATGAGAGAGGTCTCCAATTTTCATCATAGGTATATCTCAACTATGAGAGACAAAATGAGAAAAAAAAATCCAGAAAATCACATTGAATGATTTTTAATTAATTAATTGGTAAATTCCTCGGTAAAATAAGTATTTGGTCACCTACAAACGAGCAAGATTTCTGGCTCTCACAGACCTGTAACTTCTTCTTTAAGAGGCTCCTCTGTCCTCCACTCGTTACCTGTATTAATGGCACCTGTTTGAACTCGTTATCAGTATAAAAGACACCTGTCCACAACCTCAAAGAGTCAGATTCCAAACTACACTATGGCCAAGACCAAAGAGCTGTCAAAGGACACCAGAAACAAAATTGTTGACCTGCACCAGGCTGGGAAGACTGAATCTGCAATAGGTAAGCAGCTTGGTGTGAAGAAATCAACTGTTGGAGCAATTATTAGAAAATGGAAGACATACAAGACCACTGATAATCTCCCTCGATCTGGGGCTCCACGCAAGATCTCACCCCGTGGGGTCAAAATGATCACGAGAATGGTGAGCAAAAATCCCAGAACCACATTGGGGGACCTAGTGAATGACCTGCAGAGAGCTGGGACCAAAGTAACAAAGGCTACATCAGTAACACACTACGCCGCCAGGGACTCAAATCCTGCAGTGACAGATGTGTCCCCCTGCTTAAACCAGTACATGTCCAGGCCCATCTGTAGTTTGCTAGAGAGCATTTGGATGATCCAGAAGAGGATTGGGAGAATGTCATATGGTCAGATGAAACAAAAATAGAACTTTTTGGTAAAAACTCAACTTTTCGTGTTTGGAGGAGAAAGAACACCATACCTACTGTGAAGCATGGGGGTGGAAACATCGTGCTTTGGGGCTGTTTTTCGGCAAAGGGACCAGGATGACTGATCCGTGTAAAGGAAAGAATGAATGGGGCCATGTATCGTGAGATTTTGAGTGAAAACCTCCTTCCATCAGC
The DNA here is from genome assembly GCA_020510985.1 of Pholidichthys leucotaenia. NCBI lineage: Eukaryota > Metazoa > Chordata > Actinopteri > Cichliformes > Pholidichthyidae > Pholidichthys > Pholidichthys leucotaenia. Next base: position 224,224,743 of record CM035837.1, read on the forward strand.
AAGGGCATTGAAGATGAAATGTGGCTGGATCTTTCAGCATGACAATGATCCCAAACACACCACCCGGGCAATGAAGGCGTGGCTTCGTAAGAAGCATTTCAAGGTCCTGGAGTGGCCTAGCCAGTCTCCAGATCTCAACCCCATAGAAAATCTTTCGAGGGAGTTGAAAGTCCGTGTTGCCCAGCGACAGCCCCAAAACATCACTGCTCTAGAGGAGATCTGCATGGAGGAATGGGCCAAAATACCAGCAACAGTGTGTGAAAACCTTGTGAAGACTTACAGAAAACGTTTGACCTCTGCCATTGCCAACAAAGGGTATATAACAAAGTATTGAGATGAACTTTTGTTATTGACCAAATACTTATTTTACCAAGGAATTTACCAATTAATTCATTAAAAATCCTTCAATGTGATTTTCTGGATTTTTTTTCTCATTTTGTCTCTCATAGTTGAGGTATACCTATGATGAAAATTGGAGATCTCTGTCATCTTTTAAGTGGGAGAACTCGCACAAATGGTGACTGACTAAATACTTTTTTGCCCCACTGTATATATATATATATATATATATATACACAGTGGAGCAAAAAAGTATTCTCATGTATGTATGTCTCACAGACCTTGGAACCAACCTTGGTTCCAAGGTTGTCATAGCCAGGAGCGGCACTGGGGTTAAGCTCCCAGTGCTCATAAAATGCTCCTTACGGTGTGCGTCTCGAAAAGCCTCTGACAACTAAGTCCAACTCCGAGCCTGCCCGTGTGGTTTAGTCTCTAAGCCCGGCGGAACTGCTTTTACTAATAGGAGAAGGGGCGAGGGCGGATCTCTGGCGCCTTAAAACCAGGTGCTTCAGGTAGATGGTGGCTCGTCAACCTGGGAAGGTAGCCCATCTTGGGTGAAGGTAAACCCTGATTTCAAACCTCCGCTGCCTTGCGGCACACCCGGTCACGGGAAAGGCTTCAGGAGTCAACCCTGAGGAAAAATCCGGAGTCGGAGTCCCTAAGGCAGTTCGCTGTTGTGCTCAACATCATTCTGGCAGCTCCTGCGACGGCTCTGGTGCCAAACTGTAGCAGCCCTGCTGTTCCTTTGGATTCATCAGTGACGTGGAGAGGGGGGACATGCTGCATGGGCAACATCTTGTCCTCCATATCTTCCTGCCCAGGCTTGAATCCTACCAACGCCCAATGCTGGAAGGTAGAACACCGGATCACTGGAGAGGACACTCCAGCTTCGCCTTTGGCGTAGACAAAACAAGGGGAATGACAGTTACCGGTTATAAGCCACTGCTCAATTGGCGTAGAGCGCGGTGCCAGGGGTTGTTCCCGACGGTGGGAGGGATCATCGGATCTCACTGGACAGCTACCGCCCGCCTCAAGCTGGGCAGCCCCCAGCCAATAAGGTGTTGTCCCGCCACAGCTTGCTTTCCTCATTGGGTGCATGGGGATGAGGAGAAGTCCGAACAGCAGGCTGAGAACCTTCGCACCAGGCAAGACAAAAAAACAAAAGAGACCAACTCTAAAACTGGGAACTTGGAACGTCCGCACTATGATGACAGGACTCGCTGCTAACCTCAAGGACATCAATGACACCAGGAAGACTGCCATCATCAATAATGAGCTGAAGAGACAGGAAGTGGATATCGCCACTCTCCAGGAAACACGGTTGGCTGACGCAGGCACACTGAGAGAGAAGGACTACACGTTCTACTGGCAGGGAAAGGGCAGTGACAAACACAGGGAACACCGAGTGGGCTTCGCAATGAAGAACACCTTGCTGAAGATGGTGGAACCGGGCAGCAATGGCTCTGCATGACTCCTCACCCTCCGCCTGAACACCACTCAAGGCCCAGTCACCCTCGTCAGTGTGTATGCCCAAACACTGACAGCCACACCAGAGGCAAAAGACGAGTTCTACGAGAATCTCGCAACAACTGTCAGGATCATCCCCAACTCTGAACAACTCATTCTCCTTGGAGACTTCAATGCCAGAGTGGGTGCTGACCACGACTCCTGGCCCTCCTGTCTTGGACCATTTGGTGTGGGCAGAATGAACGACAACGGACAGCGGCTGCTCGAGTTCTGCACATATCACGATCTGTGCATCACAAACTCGTTCTTCAAGACCAAGCCCCAACACAAGGTTTCCTGGTGACATCCGCGCTCAAAGCACTGGCACCAGCTGGACTTGATCCTGACCAGGCGCACCTCACTGAAGAACGTGCTAATCACCCATTCGTTCCAGAGTGCAGATTGCGACACAGACCATTCATTGGTGTGTTGCAAGGTCAAGCTGCAGCTGAAGAAATTCCATTGTGCTAGACAGCCTGGAAAGGCACGGATTGACACCAGCAAGATGGCCCAACCAGAACTTGTTGAGCAGTTTGCCTCCACCTTTCAGAAGGAACTTGGTGTACCACAAGAAGGAGAATCTGCAAAGCAGAAGTGGGAAGAGCTGCGAAACACCATCCGCCACATAGCCTTGGCTACCTTTGGGAGGACGACCTCGAAGTCACAGGACTGGTTTGATGCCAAGTTGACTGAGATAACCCCCGTCATTAAAGCCAAGCGCTCAGCACTTGCTGAGTACAAGAAGTACCCAAACGAGAAGAATCTCCAGATACTCAGGGCTGCGAGAAGCAAATTTCAGCAGACTGCTCGGCGCTGTGCCAACGAGTACTGGACTCAGCTCAGCCAAGACATTCAAACCACTGCCATAACAGAGAACATCCGTGATATGTACGATGGCATCAAGAAAGCACTTGGTCCGGCTCAGAGCAAGACGGCCCCCCTCAAATCCTCCACTGGGGAGATGATCACAGAAAAGAACAAGCAGATGGAGAGATGGGTGGAACACTACTCCGACCTCTACTCCAGACAGAACACCGTGACACCGTCAGCCCTTGAGGCCATCAACTCTCTGGCATCCATGGATGAACTTGACACCGAGCCAACCATCAACGAACTCAGCAAGGCCATTGATAGCTTGGCCGCTGGCAAGGCACCCAGCAATGACGGCATACCCCCCGACCTGATCAAGCACTGCAAGACCGCCCTACTGCTGCCATTGCATGACGTCCTCTGCCAGTGCTGGAAGGAAGGTGCCGTACCACAGGACATGAGGGACGCCAAGATCATCATCCTCTACAAAAACAAAGGGGAGAGAAGCGACTGCAACAACTACAGGGGCATCTCCCTCCTCAGCATTGTTGGCAAAGTCTACGCACGAGTTGTTCTCGTTCGTCTACAGAAGCTCGCCGAACGTGTCTACCCTGAGTCTCAGTGTGGCTTCCGCGCTGAGCGATCGACGGTAGACATGATATTCTCCATCCGCCAACTCCAGGAGAAATGCAGAGAACAGAACATGCCCCTGTACATCGCCTTCATCGACCTCACCAAAGCGTTCGATCTGGTCAGCAGAGAGGGCCTTTTCAAGATCCTGCCAAAGATAGGATGCCCACCAAAGTTGCAAAGCCTCAATGAATCGGTGCAGCATGATGGCAACGTGTCAGAGCCTTTCAATATACGCAGCGAAGTGAAACAGGGCTGTGTACTTGCGCCAGCCCTCTTTGGGATTTTCTTTGCTATGCTCCTGAGGCATGCCTTCAGCACAGCAACAGAGGGAATCTACCTGCATACAAGATCTGATGGCAGGCTTTTCAACCTCGCCCGCCTGAAAGCCAGAACCAAAGTACGCAAGGCTCTAATCAGAGACATGCTGTTCGCAGACGACGCTGCAGTCGCAACCCACACACAGCAGGAGCTTCAGACCCTGATGGACCGCTTCTCCCAGGCATGCAAGGACTTCGGGCTTACCATCAGCCTGAAGAAGACTAACGTCTTGGCGCAAGGCACGGAAGCACCACCAACCATCATCATCAACGACTACGAGCTTGAGGTCATGAATCAGTTCACATACCTGGGGTCCACGATCAGCAACAACCTCTCCCTTGATACAGAGATTGACAAGAGGATTGGAAAATCAGCCTTCACACTCGCTCGCCTCACCACACGAGTGTGGGAGAATCCTAAACTCTCTGTCAAGATGAAGATGGCAGTGTACAACGCCTGCGTCATCAGCACACTGCTCTATGGGAGTGAGACGTGGACAACATACGCCCGGCAGGAAAAGAGACTGAACTCCTTCCACTTGCGCTGCATTCGCCACATCCTGGACATATCCTGGCAGGACAAAGTGCCCAACACAGAAGTTTTGTCCCGCGCCAGCCTTCCCTCCATGTTCACTCTACTCAGGCAGTGCATGTTCCGCTGGCTAGGCCACATTCACCGTATGGAGGATGGCAGAATCCCCAAAGACGTCCTCTACGAAGAACTGGCGACTGGCAGGAGAGACGTTGGCCTCCCACAGCTGCGCTTTAGAGACGTCTGCAAGAGAGACATGAAGGCCCTGGAGATCAACACAGAGTGCTGGGAGGACCTTGCAACGGACCGCTCCAAATGGAGAGGCACCCTGACCAGACAGCTCAAGGCGGGTGAAGAGAGACTGACTGCTGCAGCAGATGAAAAAAGGACCCGCAGGAAGAACCGCCACAGACCCAGCAGCACGGAGACCACCCACAAGTGCGACCTGTGTGACAGGGACTGCCATTCGCGCATTGGCCTGTTCAGCCACAGGCGGTGCTGTTCCAGCAGAGTAGACGTTTAGGATTCTCTTCCATGGTCATCATAGACTGACGGAGGCCGACGACACACACACACATACATATATGTATGTTGAATTCAAAATGTTTCTAATGTATTGGAACTAAAATTGCAATGGATATTACAGAATATTAAAATGTTATTACATGAAAATATTTCAACAGTTTTGTACAGAATGTATGTTTATGCATGTAAACGCGGTTTTATGAATGAAAGTGAACCTGTAACCATCATTGTCCTTCGTCAGTGGAGGCAGGCTCCTCCCAGTCATCAGAAAGAGGAAGAGGGAGTGGATGCAGCGGGTATATATAGGATGTGCATCCCCAGGTGTGGTTAATTTGGTCTAATGCTTCTACCCTGTGGATCGGTGTCACGTGCCTACAGGTTCACTGAAATGAAATAAAACTGATTTAACACTTTATCACATTCTCACTATTGGCCTCAACATCACAATAATACGCACATGCTTTAAGCAGCAGGGAAGTGGCCTTTTAAATCAAGCGGTCCTTGAAACAGTGTCAACAGGCAACAGTTGGTCCACAGCTGGTTGACTGTCCCTGACAAAGTTAGAGGTAGAGTGCTGTCCCAGATATGATGTTTTTTCACTCTGCGTATTGCTCTTTCCACAAGAATGCAAAACTGAGCTATGGATTGTGTTGTCAGTGCATCCTCTTTGCTGAACTGTGCTGTGGTTTTGAAGGGGGCGGTGATCAGTTTCACTCCATGGTCTGCCAACATCTTCTCAATGGTGAACCCCTTGTCGGCCATGCAACCATCCCCAGGTTCCAACAAGTCCAGTCTTCCACTCCTTTCAGTGATTTTGCTGTCTGAGATTGATCCAGTGTAGAGGTTGGATACAGAAGTGATGGCACCAGACGGGGCAATCCCAATTAAAGCCTTGAAGGTTGTAGTGTTTTTATAATTAGAAAAAAACCTCTGACTGGAGAGTAAGAGATGATGGGGTATGACAACGCACCTCTGTGCAGTCGATGATCACCCTCACCTCAGGACAGCACTGTCTGAATTTGAGTGGCACGACTGAGTTACTTGGTGTCTACTCATCCAGATGGGAAGGGAGCCAAGAATCAGGTAGAGGTAGTTAGCCCAGGTTATCACGATGCAGCAGACTGTGGACACACTGACTTGAAAGATGTCAGCAAGCACTTTTTCCTTCAGGCCTGCAGCAACACAACAGTATAAGAAAAATTCATCACTTAGTTTCAAGCTGTGAGTTGGACTGGGACAGGCTGGTCCAAATGTTTGTCCCATTTTTTGCACCTTTGACCAGTACACCAGCATGGATGCAGATGGCTGGACCACCTCCCAAAAGGCATTAAACACTTCCTGTGATGGAAATCTTGTGTAAAAACAGATGTCTTCATCAGAGATACAAAACCTGTTAAAATGTAAAGGGTCCAGGCATCAGCACACTCCAGTTTGCCGGCTTGGCATTAAGGGAGTTTTACTTCTGATGTAGAGCCGACCCCTCCCCCCCCCACAAAAAAAACAAACAAACAAAAAACAAAAAAACTGCAATCCAAATCAGAATTTGTGTAGAGATAACTAGCATTTTCCTTATTTAATTTCATGTCATTTTGTTTATTTATTGGGGGATAATTTCTTTACTCCAGAGTGTGCTGGTGCCTTGATGATTTGCTTTACCATCCCTATTTAACCCTAGTCCTTCTGACAAGCTTGGGAGAGTGGGATGCTAGTTGTTTTTTGACCCCCCCCCCCCCCAGTGTTATCATAATCGATTAAAATTACAGGTGACAGCCTTTTACACCAGTAAACATTTGCCCATGTAAACACAGTTACTGTTATTGGTTTAATTATCTCTAAACTCTTCACATTTTGTATCTTTAAATTCAAGTGAAAACATAATCTTAAACTCTGAATTTTCCAGCTCCTTATCACCACGATTAAAGTAGTCTTTAATACCTAATATCGTCGTCGGCCTCCGTCAGTCTATGATGACCATGGAAGAGAATCCTAAACGTCTACTCTGCTGGAACAGCACCACCTGTGGCTGAACAGGCCGATGCGCACCGGAGTTCTACCTTCCAGCGTTGGGCGTTGGTAGGATTCAAGCCTGGGCAGGAAGATATGGAGGACAAGATGTTACCCATGCAGCATGTCCCCCCTCTCCACGTCACTGATGAATCCAAAGGAACAGCAGGGCTGCTATAGTTTGGCACCAGCGCCATCACAGGAGCTGCCAGAACGATATTGAGCACAACAGAGAACTGCCTTAGGGGCTCCGACTCCGGATTTTTCCTCAGGGTTGACTCCCGAAGCCTTTCCCGTGACCGGGTGTGCCGCAAGGCAGCGGAGGTTTGAAATCAGGGTTTACCTTCCCCTAGATGGGCTACCTTCCCAGGTTGACGAGCCACCATCTACCCGAAGCACCTGGTTTTAAGGTGCCAGAGATCCGCCCTCGCCCCTTCTCCTATTAGTAAAAGCAGTTCCGCCGGGCTTAGAGACTAAACCACACGGGCAGGCTAGGAGTTGGACTTAGTTGTCAGAGGCTTTTCGAGACGCACACCATAAGGAGCATTTTATGAGCACTGGGAGCTTAACCCCAGTGCCACTCCTGGCTATGACAACCTTGGAACCACCTAATATCAAACCACATGCAAATAGACACTTATTTGCATCTATAAGTCTTCTGGTTTCATAGCTTATTCAGTAATCATACATAATTTATTCACATTGGATGCTTATAAAATAATTGACAAATAATATTAACTCTGATGAAGAGGCAGTCTACCTGGAGTGGGAGCAGCAGTATAGACATGATCAGCTCCGGTTGTAATCCCAGGGAAGATGTCCTCCTCATGATGGCATTCAAGCTCCAGACAGACTTCATGGCCTAATCGAGTAGCTGCTCTGTCATAAACAGACTCACGTTTTGATGATCCCCAGTTATTCCACTCAAAACGACTTGGGATTGTCCTGATTTTAAGCCGCTTGCGAAGAGACATTTCTGTAAAGTCTTCTTCCGTGGAGTGAAGGCTACAATCAAAAGTACTTCCCCTGCTTATTGTAAAATAAGAGCCTTCATCACGACGAATTGCCTGAATCCACTTCTTCTTTGCAATTATGTCACCGGGAAAAGCATGAAAACTTAAATAAGGTTGTCGTTGTTTGTTTGCTTTACAACAAGGAATGCTGCAATGACATCTAGATGTGGCCTGAGCCATTATTGTACTCAGGGCTATGCTAGCCAGAAGTTGCTAAACACAACAATGACTGTTTCCGGTGTCATGAATCCGGAAGCGTGAAAGAGGCCTATTGCTTCATGAGTGACACAGCATTATGACTGCCATCTGGTGAGTGACTGTCAGAACTGCATCTGAGTGGAAAACCTGAAAAAAACTCTCAATACTTTTTTGAGCATTTGGCCATCCAAGGTCTATTCAGAATTGGATGGCAGGAACAAACAATATAAAGCAAACCAAAAATAACTAATTTCTTCTCAAACTTCCCCCGGGCACTCAAGTCACGTGATGTGACCAACATAACGAGGCCTTGCTTGCTACGGTCACGTGACTGTGGGCGTGCTGAAACAGTGCTTGATGCACTGCCCATGACACTTTTGCTTTAATATTGCTCGAAACAGTGTCGAGTGGGCGGTGTTGAGCATAACATCACTAATTAGCCATAAAATTCCACAAATTTATAATAAAGTCTTAAATGTACAAGAAAAGTCAATTTTACAAGAGGAAATTACAAATTTGAGGAAAATTGTTTCAAATTTAGATAAACTTAGAGAAAAAAATAGAAAACTATGAGAAAAATTGTTACAAATTTTGAAGAAAACCTCAAACCTTCAAGACTGAAGTTATTATTCAAGTTTTAAAGTGGGTGCTTTTTGCATCCTTAACTCTACTAGAACTTTTTGGTTGACTGATATGTGTGTAAGGGAATGTGTAGTTCTAAAAAGAGGTTCCTTCTCACACGCAGTGATTTAAAACAAAACAAACCACAATAGTGGATGTGCAATGTCTGTTAATGTTATCAATCTTTTCTTGGGGGGTTTGTGCACTGAAGTGTTTGACAGTTCATTTTTATTCAGCTAAATGCACTTTGTGACGTGCCAAGGTCAGTTATGACCAGGATGTAGTCTATTTTATTTCAAAAGGGAAATAAATGTTAATGCTACTAACAGTGCACATTAGCAACTACACATTAAAAAACAAGCCCAAAACCTACAACCCGCAACTGATGAGGTTTGCAAGCGACGTTAGAGAAAAACAAGACCAAAGTCGCTTATAATAAGTGGACTTGACAACTATGTTCCTTTAGTGCTTTACTTCTCTCGCCAATGGCAGAGGATTGATTGATTGATTGATTTTATTTGAACATTCAGAAAAAAAGAAAAAAAGAATTTAAAACAAAAATAAAAATAAAAAAATAAAATGTTCAAAAGGAGTGGGAAAAAGCCAACGCTTATATAGTCCCACCCCTTCTCAATACCCAACAAATTACAGCATCACTCTAGTCATCATTCATCCCACAACCACGTTCACCGTAATACATAATTCACCCCATAATCAAATTATGCAACAGAAATGATACAACAATGACAGTCCATATTGACAACAATACCAACATCCAACAATAACTGTAACAATAATAAATAAATACTTCAGGTATGTTCAACACAATCATAGAAAACACCGTCATCATCACAATCACCATATATACCACCATATACACCCACATGGCTTACAATATCTAGGCGCAATAAGTAACCATATAATAATAATAACCATAATAATAGGTATCCATATGGTAGTTACAACAACAACAACAACAACAACAATAATAATAATAATAATAATAATAATAATACCACCTGGCCTATACAATACTCCAAACAACTCCATCCCAACAACAATCCTAACACTATAATTCTAGTAATAATGATATCAATAACAATAGTACTCAGCATACAGTGGGGTAAAAAAGTATTTAGTCAGCCACCAATTGTGCAAGTTCTCCCACTTAAAAGATGAGAGAGGTCTCCAATTTTCATCATAGGTATACCTCAACTATGAGAGACAAAATGAGAAAAAAAAATCCAGAAAATCATATTGAAGGATTTTTAAAGAATTTGTTTGCAAATTATGGTGAAAAATAAGTATTTGGTCAATAACAAAAGTTCAGCTCAATACTTTGTTATATACCCTTTGCTGGCAATGACAGAAGTCAAACGTTTTCTGTAAGTCTTCACAAGGTTTTCACACACTGTTGCTGGTATTTTGGCCCATTCCTCCATGCAGATCTCCTCTAGAGCAGTGATGTTTTGGGGCTGTCGCTGGGCAACATGGACTTTCAACTCCCTCGAAAGATTTTCTATGGGGTTGAGATCTGGAGACTGGCTAGGCCACTCCAGGACCTTGAAATGCTTCTTATGAAGCCACTCCTTCATTGCCCGGGCTGTATGTTTGGGATCATTGTAATGCTGAAAGACCCAGCCACGTTTCATCTTCAATGCCCTTGCTGATGGAAGGAGGTTTTCACTCAAAATCTCACAATACATGGTCCCATTCATTCTTTCCTTTACACGGACCAGTCGTCCTGGTCCCTTTGCAGAAAAACAGCCCCAAAGCACAATGTTTCCACCCCCATGCTTCACAGTATGGTGTTCTTTCTCCTCCAAACACGACAAGTTGAGTTTTTACCAAAAAGTTCTATTTTGGTTTCATCTGACCATATGACATTCTCCCAATCCTCTTCTGGATCATCCAAATGCTCTCTAGCAAACTTCACACGGGCCTGGACATGTACTGGCTTAAGCAGGGGGACACGTCTGGCACTGCAGGATTTGAGTCCCTGACGGCGTAGTGTGTTTCTGATGTAGCCTTTGTTACTTTGGTCCCAGCTCTCTGCAGGTCATTCACTAGGTCCCCCCGTGTGGTTCTGGGATTTTTGCTCACCGTTCTCGTGATCATTTTGACCCCACGGGGTGAGATCTTGCGTGGAGCCCCAGATCGAGGGAGAATATCAGTGGTCTTGTATGTCTTCCATTTTCTAATAATTGCTCCCACAGTTGATTTTTTCACACCAAGCTGCTTACCTATTGCAGATTCAGTCTTCCCAGCCTGGTGCAGGTCTACAATTTTGTTTCTGGTGTCCTTTGACAGCTCTTTGGTCTTGGCCATAGTGGAGTTTGGAGTCTGACTGTTTGAGGTTGTGGACAGGTGTCTTTTATACTGATAATGAGTTCAAACAGGTGCCATTAATACAGGTAACGAGTGGAGGACAGAGGAGCCTCTTAAAGAAGAAGTTACAGGTCTGTGAGAGCCAGAAATCTTGCTCGTTTGTAGGTGACCAAATACTTATTTTCCACCATAACTTGCAAATAAATTCTTTAAAAATCAGACAATGTGATTTTCTGGATTTTTTTTTTTCTCATTTTGTCTCTCATAGTTGAGGTATACCTATGATGAAAATTGGAGACCTCTCTCATCTTTTAAGTGAGAGAACGTGCAAAATTGGTGGCTGACTAAATACTTTTTTGCCCCACTGTATATATTCACAATAACAGCCTTTCTTCATTGAAGACACATTGCAATATTACTGTCCTTTATTTTTATATTGCTCAAAAATCATTTCTTTATATGTTGATTTAAATACATGGATGTTTGGACATTGCCTGTGTTTCTCCCCCAACCCAATTTTACCCCACAAACAGACACACAAAAACCCTTCCTAGTAGATCTTACTAGGTGCATTTTAAATTTTGTGTTCCCCCGTAAATTATATTTCCCTTCTCTCTCACTGAAAAAATTTTGTATACTGTGTGGCAAAAGGTTTTTACTGACTTTAAACATTAACTGTGCTGTATAATAATCAACCAGATCCCGTAATTTCAATAACTTTGAATGTAAAAACAATAAATTAGTATGCTCAAGATACCCAACTTTGTGTTGGGTATCTTGGACAGGCCAGGACAGGCAAGATATTTCTTATTTAACTTTTATGTCTGATGAACAATTTTGCCTGCCTCCTGGCGAGGAGACTCGGGATGAGCAGCCCCCTGAGTCCTCCTCCACCCCAGCGGTGTGTAGTGCCCCCATACCCAACCTCACCCAACCCTTTCTGTGTACCCCCACAAGCTTGCCGGCACCGGATCCAGGTCACTCAAGGGGAGAGGAACCAGAGGCCTGGGAGGGTCCAGCTCTTGGGTCAGTGGAGAGGCCGTCTTTGGCCGCTACACCAGAGGAGCCAGTGGAGTGGAAGGTGGCACACAGGAGCACCAGAACTGCTACCACCATCACGCCTGTGGTGGGGGCCGCCGCAGCAGAGTCATCCCCCGGACCAGACCTCCAGCCGATGGGACCCAGAACGTCATCGTCGGCATCGTCGGATTCCTGGACCGCGGTAGAGCTTGAGCACAGGCAAGTAACCTCTCCAGTAGTTCATTTGTCAGTGATGGAGGGATCTTGTCTGGCTCTTGGGGAGTAGAGCCGGGTGCGGCCACCAGCCGCATCTGGACTCCCCTCTGGACTCCCCTCGCCGGGCTCTGCCGCTGCTGGTGACCCTAACTTTTCCTCCTCTCCTATCCCCTTCAAGCTCCTTCCTAGGGTCGCCGGAGAGGAGCTGTCACAACCTGGGTTGCCCACAGATGATGATGTGGGCCCAGGGGTCCTGGAGGAGGTCGACGGGGGTGCAGCACCCAATGGACTGGAGGAACCCATGCACCCTAAATCGCCAGAGTCCTGGATGGTAGTGGAGCCTGAGTTCAGGCACGTGTGCTCCATTATGTCAATAGAGTCAATGTCGATGTCCCACTGCCGACTCATGGTGAGGAGGACCTGGGGCAGCTAACAGTAGCCCCCGGGGCCACCTCACCAGGCTCTGCCGCTGCCAGCAACCCTGACCCGGTCTCTCTTTCTCCTTCTCCGGGTTTGGAGCCCCCTGACAGGGTCGCCAGAGAGCAGCTGATCCCACCTGAAGCCTCCGAGGATTGGGGATCAGCACCAGGGGCCAACGGGAGCATGACCTCCCCCATTGGGGAGACCACAGCGGGCGCAGCTAAGCTCCAACCGGAGTTCACCACACGTGCAACTAAGCTCCAACTGGAGTTCACCATGGGTGCAGCGGAGCCCGCCCAACCGGAGTTCACCGCGGGTGCAGTGGAGCCAGCCCAGTCGGGGTCCACCGCGGAGGCAGCCGTGGCCCAAGCTGGGACCACCGAGGGTGCTGTGGATCTGCCTAAGGATGCCGTGGTTCCCTTCTCCTTTCTGTCCGACGCCGTGGGGGTTTTCTCTCTACGGTCCGGTCACCCCCCTGTGAGCCTCCTGGTGGGCAGGCCGCATCCTGCTTCTTCCTGCCAGCCCTGGTGGCTTTACAGTGCTGGCTGACTGCCCGAGGGACTGGGGTTCTGGGTCAGATGGCCCCTGCATTTTGGCAGGTCACCAGACTCTGTCCACCGAACAGTCTGCTGGGCCTGGGACTCTGGGCGGCCTCCCAAGCCTCCACATCTTTGGACTTAGGAGGGCTATTGTGGATGCTGGGTGGGGTGTTGTGTTCCCACCTTTCCTGTTCCCCCTACCTCCCACCCGGGTTTGTGTTGTTTGTTCTGGTTGGGTGGGGGGAGGGGATCTGAGATTTTCCTTGGGTGTCTGGGAATCCACCCCTTATGGGGGGGGGGGGGGGGTTCTGTCAGTAGCCGAGCTGGCTTGGTTTCCCATGGCTCGGTCCTGATCTCTCAGGATCCATCAGCTGTTCCCAGCCCCATTGATCATTTTTCCTGGTCTTCTCCCAGGTGCATCCAATCTGCAATCCCCAGCAATGCGTGTACTTAAGGAGCCTTTTTCCAGTCACGTATTGGGTCATTGCACTTGACATACGGTCGTTAATCGCCATATGAAAGTCTAAGTCGCTAAAGGACTGTGTTTCTATTGATGCTTGTTTGGACTTACTCAGACATCTCCAGTTCTGTGAGTATCAGCTGTGTGTGTTTTCCCCGGTCAATCTCATTTGTAGACTGACCAAACAAAAACTAAAGGAAGAAATACTCCAAACATATATACAAGATGACATGTAAAATCACATAAGAATTATCATATTCAGTCTGTGTTGTGCTGTTGCTTAGTTTTTTTTTTCCTTTTATTTTTTTTGTCACGTTTTTGTCTTAGTTTTGTTCTGAATTGTAATCGCTCCTGTTTTGTTTTTCTTTTGAATTCTTGGATGGAATATGGGTGGACAATATAAGCTGTGGCTTCAGCCATCACCCATTTCGGATAACTTATGTTCAACTGTATAATCAGAGGAGTTATTGTTTAATTTGACCTTGTAGTCCCCCCCTTTGTTATATTATTCTGTTCTTTTCTTTTAATCTTGACTTTTAATCTATCCAAAAATAAAGATTCATTTATTCATTCATTCATTCATTCATTGTTGAGTGTCCTTGAGGACTCCTTAAGCTTCTTTGGAAACTATTGTTGAAACTGTGCGTCTGTATTGCTGTGTTTAATCAATGTGTGTGGTGTAACTCCAGCACATAAATCCTCATTATTTCACCCCTCGCGGTGCGCATTGGAAAAGCACACAGGAGGGTTTATGACAGTTATTAATAAATCATGGTGTATCAAATCTGCCTCACATATAGGACTTCTTCCCTGCCCGGGAGGGGCAATCCTGACAAAAAGTCACCATCATCCCAGGACCCAGCCGGTGGGAAAAAAGAGGAGGAAAGGCGAGAAGAACGGAGCAGCTTCGAGTTGTTATCCAGGTACTGGACCTTGTGGTACTGTTACTTAAGGTACCACCTTAAGGTGGTACTGTTACCTTTCATGCATTGTGTTCATGCGTCCTGTCCTTACTGTGACCTAGAGACTCAGATCAATATGTAGATGTGCCTTTTGACCTCTTTGTTCTGCAGCTGGAGCAGAGTCTAGCAAATCTGCCTATTGTGATGTATGTCTCACAAATGCAAATATCTCATGCCTGTTCTGCAGTCCCTTTGATCAGACCAACCGCTGTGAACTGCTTTGATGTGTTGTTTGAGTTGGGTATAAATACTGCACAGGTTCTGTAACACACTCTCTCACTCTCACTTCAACCTCTGCTGCAGACACGCACTCTGTGTCTTCTTCTCTGAGAGCCAGAGGATCCCCATCCAGCCTGCACACACTTGGGCTGGAGAGGGGATCCCGTGACGGCGGTATGATATAATAAAACTCTACTTAAAACCTCCAACAACGCCGCTTTATATCATGCCGCTGCACTGGTGACCCGACGCTGAAACGAACACGCTGCCAGCGAACGCAACACCCGGCGGTGATTCTCCGACGACAAGCAAACGCGGCAGCCTGACTGATCTGCCCTCCCTTCTGCTTCAGGGAGACCTCAACGCGGAGTTTCCAGGTGAAACTCCACGGAGAACACCCACGACCGGGAAAGCTGAGCAACGTTTCATGGTGAGATCTGCACGCCCAGATCGGCACATCCACACTGGACCGGCCGCACTCACAGCTCCTCCACACGTGAGCGCATGCACCTCGTCCCCTCTCCACGACGGCGATCCCCATGGCCTACGGAGCACACGTGAACCTGAACGCACCATGACCGAGCGAGTGACAGAGCGTCTACTTCCCTTCACCGCTCCAACACACTGAAAAGGGATGATCAAGCTCCCTGACCCTGGTTCTCCTCTCCAGCTGGCCCACCCATCACGGAACCCCGGCGCACGCACCGGGAGTTACGAAGACGGCACACCATGCACGGGACGCATACGGCTCTACAGACCCCCATCATCCTTCGCCGCTACACACAGAGCTTTCAGGGCTGCTCTCACACCTGGAGGCACGCACGCAGCATGCTTGAAGGATTTGTTAATGGTCTCAGCCATGGCAGACATGGGGAATTCAGCAGTTTTGCGATCCCCGAGGACTTCAGGGCTGCGCTCGCACCTAAAGTCAACATGCCAGTCCCTCTGCTTTTATGTTTTTCTTACAGCCACTCCTGCTTTTTTTCATGGCCACGAGAGGAGTCAGAGACTAATTTTTCTTCTTGTGATTTCCGCACGCGCAACGGGACAGCCCTTCGACATTGCGGACCCACAAGCAATTTTTGCGCGGCCCAGACGTTTTCATCGTCTCCGGCCGGCTTTTACTACCCCCACCCCCCTCCACCCCCTCCTGCACAGAGCTTTTCCCTGCTCGCTGCCCAAGCTGCACTATCGAGGTCTCGACCACCTGCCGAGCCCTCTGGGGGGGAGCTGTGGTGGTTTGGGAAAACCCCCACAAACAGACTAAGGACAGACAGCTCGCTACTCCTGGTTTTTTCCGCTACACTACTGTGATAATGTTACCTTTCATGCATTGTGTTCATGTGTCCTGTCCTTACTGTGACCTAGAGACTCAGATCAATATGTAGATGTGCCTTTTGACCTCTTTGTTCTGCAGCTGGAGCAGAGTCTAGCAAATCTGCCTATTGTGATGTATGTCTCACAAATGCAAATATCTCATGCCTGTTCTGCAGTCCCTTTGATCAGACCAACCGCTGTGAACTGCTTTGATGTGTTGTTTGAGTTGGGTATAAATACTGCACAGGTTCTGTAACACACTCTCTCACTCTCACTTCAACCTCTGCTGCAGACACGCACTCTGTGTCTTCTTCTCTGAGAGCCAGAGGATCCCCATCCAGCCTGCACACACTTGGGCTGGAGAGGGGATCCCGTGACGGCGGTATGATATAATAAAACTCTACTTAAAACCTCCAACAACGCCGCTTTATATCATGCCGCTGCAGTACTCCCCAAATTCCACCAACATAATGTGTCCCAAAAGAGGGGAAAGAACACTGGATCATGTTTACAGCAACATTAAGCACACCTACAGAGCCACCCCCTCCCCCACCTTGGACAATCAGACCATCTCTCTCTGCTTCTAATACCTGTTTACACCCCCCTTGGGAAGAGCCTCCCCACCCCCCCGCAACCAAACAAACAATTAAAACCTGGCCTGAAAATGCTCTTCTCCAGCTACAGGATGGCTTTAGCTGAACAGACTGGAATATCTTTGAACATCAGGACCAGGACTCTTTCTACATCAAATGCTGTGTAGAAAATGTGACGGTCACCAAACACATCCGAGTCTTTCCAAACGACAAACCCTGGATGACCAGTGAAGTCCAGGCTCTGATCAGAGCCGCAACTCATCCTTTAGACAGAGGGACAGCTCTCTGTACAGCACTGCCAGAGCCAACCCGAGGAGAGGAATAAAACTCACTAAGAACACCTACAGGAGGAAGGTGGAGGGCTTCCTGACAGACAACAACACAACCCCTGACAGATGTGAAGAAGCATCCAGGCCCTCAGTAACTACAGGGTCCAGGGCCCCCCCAGCATCAGACAGCACCCTCACTCTGGCAGAGGAGCTTAGCAGCTTTTTTTGCCCAGATTGAGCACACCTCACCCCAAACTCGCCCCCCTCTTCCCCCCTTCTCTCCCCTCCCCTCCCCTCTCTCTCTACAGATGTACAAGGTGAGGAGGCAACTGAGAGCAGTGAACCCCCGCAGAGCTGCTGGTCCAGACGGCATCCCAGGACTGGTGGTCAAAACATGTACAGACCAGCTGGCAGGGATCCTCACAAAGGTGTTCAACCTCCCCCTGGTGCACATCACTGTCCCCTTCTGCCTCAAGACCTCCACCATCATCCCCATCCCCAAAAAGGTCCCAATTGACAGCCTGAATGACTACAGACCCATAGCACTCACATCTGTAGTCACAAAGTGTTTTGAGCGACTGGTGTCCCAGCACATCACGGACTGTCTTCCCCCCTCTTTCGACCCCCATCAGTTTGTGTACAGGGAGAATCGGTCTACACAGAGCACTGAGCCACCTAGAGAACCCAAGGAGCTATGTGAGGATGCTCTTTGTGGACTACAGCTCAGCTTTCAACACCATCATCCCAGAAATCCTGATCAACAAACTGCACCTCCTCCAGATCCCGCCCCCCCACATGCTCCTGGATAAAAAAAAAACTTTCTCACCAACCATCCACAAACATTCAGACTTGGCCCCCACCACTCCTCCACACTGTCTCTTATCGCTGGCTCCCCTCAGGACTGCGTGCTAGGCCTTCAACTGTACTCCCTGTAAACCTTTGACTGTATTCCAACCCACCCAACCACTGTCATCCGAATGTCTAAAGAAAACAAAAACTCATACTGGAGTTGAGAAAGAACAGACAGGAACACCCCACCACCACCACCACCACCATAAATGGTGACAGCGTGGAAACCATCCCCACCTTCAGGTTCCTATGTACCACATCTCATCTGACCTCTCCTGGACTAACACCAAGGCCTGGTGAAGAAAGCACAGCAGCGGCTGCACTTCCTCTGTGTCCTAAGGAAGAACAACATGGGCCAGAAGCTGTTGCTGGCCTTCTATCGCTGCTCATCACTACTGTCTGGGTGTGTGGTACACTGGCTCCACGGCTGAGAACAGGAAGGCTGTGCAGAGGGTCATCAACAAAACCCCCAAAAATCATCAGTGGCCCTCTGCCCTCCCTGGAGGACATCTCCAGATCCTCCTGTCTCAGAAGGATCATGGCCATCACAGGAGACCCCTCACATCCCGCCCACCACCTGTTTGACCTGCTCCCCTCTGGATGACGGTTCAGATCAATCAGGTCCCACACCTCCAGACTGACAAACAGTTTCTTCCCCTGGGCCATCCAGACTGCAAACAGTCAGAGGCCCCACCCCCGTCCCTCTGAACGCTCACATGCTCAGAACTGAGGACTTTTAATTGTCACAGTAACACAGTAACCTGTCTTTGCACTCTGCACTTTCACGTATATTGACCCATCTGTGAAACCACTATTATGTATATTTTTCATAATCCTTGGGCCATTTTATCTCAATTGTGTGTTCAATTGTGTGTCTGCATTCTGCACTCCTATGTACATAGTTCCATCCATGAAGCCACTACTGTACCTGTGTATATTTCCAGAATCCTGGACTATTTTAATTTCATTTGTTTGTTTTCTTTTCTGTGTTCTGTAACTGTGGGTTTGTCTAGTTCTTCTCTCTTATTTTATTATGCAGTAGCTTGGTAGAGCACCCACAATTTTGTTGTGCTGTACTACTGTACAATGGCAATAAAGCCTATTCTATAATTCATTTAGATGGGACTGGTTGACAAGAAAAATTAATTAAAGTCAAGGTTGCATTTTTTTGAGTGTAGCACCATGATCACTGCTGCAGGGGCTGAGTCCACTGGAGGGCGGACCCATGTGGCTCCTTTGGGTACACTAGGTCCTTGATGTAAATTTTTTTCATGGAGATCCACTGGACTACTCTTAGTCTGTGCCTGGATGATGGGAGACCCTACCAGGGGCACGTTGCCACCGACAACATAGCTCCTGATATCATTAGAGCATGTGAACCCCTCCACCATCTAAAGGTGGTGATCCATGGAGCGGATGTCTAGAAAGAAAAAGTAATAACATGCCTTGCAAGTGAGATCTAATGGAAAGGAATGCAAAGAAGTGTTAGCTTTAAAGAGCCACCAACACCTTAAAATAGTTTGGTAAATTGGTGATGAAGAAGTGAGCATGGGTAAGACACTGTATGACTGGACACATGCTGACAACAACGAGGAGAGCAGCTGCTTGTTGTAACACACAGTGGGATCGTAATGTAGTGAAGCAGAATCAAACGTGTTGCTGGTTCATGGTCTACATGTGATACAGGAGCAGAAACCAGAGCAGACAAGTCCACATAGGAAGGTGCTCCATTATCAGTCCTTAATTTAATATTCAGTAGAAAATCAAAACAAAAAAATTATAGTTTTTTCATTATCAGTTTATGAAGCAGATACTAAAAAACAAATAAGGGTTTCTTTTTTATACTTCTGATTTTATGCTGAGACCAAAAATAGAAAATCAAAAAATGGCCTAGAGAAATCAAATGTAATATTTTATTTATTTTGTCTGGTTTGCCAGGGCAGTTGTCAGGCAAAAAAGTGAACGTGATCGTCTCGCTGCAGGAGCATCTCGCTCCGCTAAAGCTGTTTCTTCTGGGATTCTGAGGCTGATGGCTGCTTTTGTCTGGATGGAGCAAAGTGGACGTAGGTTTTTGTGCATGCAATTAGTGAAGGTCTGTCTGTGAATATTTAACACTGTGAGGGATTAGTCTGAATTTTGGACCCATGAGTTTTCTGTTAGAATGATCAGAAATGACATTTTATCCTGTTACAACTTTTAGTCAGAACAGATGTTTTTCTCCAGTTCAGGATCCCTAACATGTGAAGTGGTGGCCCTCCAGGCAACGTCTACATGAAATAATCTCCTCCTTCCCTTTTCATTAGAGTTATAACTGAAACAGTAGCTGCCACTCATTTCTCTATAGAGAGCACACTCCTTTGTTCTTCCGCATTCGTCTGCACAAATGCTGATGTTCAGTTCTCAGGTGGAGTCAGTTTGGATGAACAGACATTTATTAAAAAAAAAATCAGACTGTGGGAGAACATGAAAATGACATTAATGTAAAAGTGATGCAGGATTTATGAAAATCCAATGTGAATGCTGCTATTATCATCACCTCCACCAGGACAGTGATGTTTCCATGTCTGTCTGTTAGCAGGATTAAACAAAACTGACCAACGGATCCTGATGAAATTTCAACTGCAGCTGGCCCTTATTCGACACATCAACCCAGTAGATTTTGGAGATCTGGGTCAGGATATGGATTCTGCATCTCTGAATGCCCTCTAGTTATGTCATTATGATTAAAAAAAACATAAAAAGATTTGAAATGGGTTCATTTGAGCAGAGTGGACCAGGAAAGCTCATGTGTTAGCTTGGATCTTTGGCCTGATGAAGTTAGATCGATGCTCAATCGAATCTCCCTTCAGGATTTCTGTATTTGCTCTTATTGATACAGACAAGCATTATGAAGCAGAAACATCCCCTCTGTGGCATAGTCTGTTTTCTTCTCAGCACCATGTGTTCCGTTCTCATTTTCAAACAAATGGAATTATTCACATCACTGTAGCAACACGACGGAAAAAATGAAGAGGCCACAGCCTCGACCTTGTTGGCTTTAATTAAAGGAATACATGACATGCAGACTGCTTTTCTGTGTACTGGCCAGTTGGGAGTCAGTTTCACATAAAACCCTAGGATATAATTTATTTCACCAACATGTCAGGCACTCCATTGATCTAACGTCTGTCTGGATGAAATCACTGCAAAACACCTCTTTGAAGTGAATGAAGAAAATATCACTGCTGGATTTTGGTGAGGAGACAAGCCCCCAACATCTTTATTTTGTGGGAAAGTGACCTACATAAGAATATTGTCACATGAGATGAAGCTATATTGGCAGGAGTCAGTCAGTTCTTTTGATTGGTGTGATGTGTGTCAGGCCAATTTATGTGGGGTGGTGTACTGTGGGCTGATGAGTCAACAGGGAATTGGGTTTGATTGTCTGGACCTCATCATTGCTGCAGAAATGTCATAAGGGTGAAGCATGAAGCTCTGGAGGTACATGAGAAATAAACCATTTCTGACAAAACTATGACTTTCTAGACTCATTCCCACAGAAGTCTAGGAAAAGAATTAATGTAAGTTTGCACTATTTGTTGTTTCCTCAACTTCAGCTGAAACCAAAAGTTCACATCCACAGAAAAAGATAAAAAAAAACCTTTTTCCTCAGTATCTGACATTAAACCAGACTAAATTTTTCATGTTTCAGGTCAGTCAGGATTACCTAAATTATTTCTATTTGATAAATATTTTTTTATGACTTTCTTCAAAGTCAGAAGCTTCCATCCATCTCCTCGGTATTTGGTAGCATCACACCTTACCATTCAAGCCAAAATATACCCAAACTAAATTGATAACTGTTCTTCACTCCTTTGTAGTATCTTCATGGGTTTGGTCTCATTCAAAAGAAAACACTAATTTTTTTGGCAAAACTGTCAGAATCCCCTAAGTGCTTCAGCCCCTGAGTAACGGTGATCTAAACATACTAAATTTGAAGAAAATAAAGTTCACTTGGGTGGTTTTTTTTGTTTTTTTTTTAGATACAAATGCCTAAAAAATAACATACAGCTGTTAGATACTGACTGGAAAAGACAATAGGAATGTAGAACCAGGTGTTATGAAGTTCAGGTCAAAATGTTCTAACAATACCACAAAAAATGAATATATTACACAACTTTTTCTCAGGTTGTAACCAGGCATTTTTGAACTCTGCCAAACTGTGCCAAACTGAATCATGGTTGTCCACCTCTGATTCTTCAGATGACAATTCGTCACTCGACCAGGTAAAGTAATTAACAATTTGCTCATGTTAATATTAGCCATTTTTAAAAAAAGGGAGTGACATTGCAACACTGCTGCTGTTTGGATTCACGGACTGGTTTATACCAGCTTTACACACATGCTTTATAGGGGGAGTGTGATAAATCCAGCCTTATCCAGTGTTACAAAATTCAGAAATAAATTGGCTATAACGACATGTCCAGCATCAGCAGACTCAGCTACAGTTGGCTCACTGTGTTCCCGTTAGCCTTGGGGCTGGTCTTTCATGCTAGGTTTTCAGTCATTGGATACTGAAGGCTGTGGAAACCCAAATGGAGGCCCTACTGGGTTGAATAAGGTTTTAATCAAATGAAGACAGCCACGCCAGTCTTTTGGGCTTCCGTTTCCAGGTGGCTAGGGAAAAGGAAAGTTAACACACAGAGCTCCCAGAGGACTGACCCCCACTGTAGCTTTCACTACTCACAGTAGCTGTGGGGCCTATGGTCAGTGAAACAGAGATAAGTGCTGCCCCATACACCACATGGTGTCCCACATGCTGTGAAAGGAGATACACTCTGCTATACAGAAAAACTCTTTTGTGCAACAGCAAATACAGACTTTAACACAGTATCCATTACAACAGCTACATTGCATTGAATGCATGTTAAAGAGTAGAGATTTGGAAATTATGGCAGCACCATTTTTTTTTTACATTTTATTGATTTTCTGGTTCATATACTTTGAAGATTAGATAAAAACATACCCCTGTAGACAAAATGGTGTCAAAAAAACCCCGAACCATTCTTTGTGTAAATGTGTCCAAAGTCCACTTTTGACTGAGTTATGTAATTTATATGGCTGCCGTGACATTATTTAAATTAGATGCGTAAATTTATTCCTATCTGAAACTTTGGATCATATTCTACATCTTTCTAATTGACAGTAAGCCATTATCTCTTGCAACTTTCAAGTTATAGCCTTGGAAATCTGAACTATTTTATTGACAAAAATTTTTTACCACTCTTGACCACTAGGGGCCTTGACCACCCGTTAACTGTCACAGTCGCCATACTGCAACTGGAACAGCTAAAGTTAAGGCAGGAGAACTTTTTTCAGCACAAACCCAGCACTTCGTACACGTGGTCAGGATGGAGACTTGGGGAGATGTCCACCAGTGAGCCAGGGGAGATGGAGGAAGGAACGGTGTTGGAAACCTCACAGGTGAGTGTAGTTTTTTAAATCACGCTCTGTTTTTTGCTGTGTTCTATTAATACTCACTGTAAACATGGAAGTGGGTGCAGTGCAGCGACACATTTGATTGGTTACACTGAGCATTTCAGCGTTACACAGGGGAAAATTTGATTGCCGAAATTGGCGGAATTTTGCATGAATTGATGCAATTGCAACATTGCAAAATCATCAAGGGACTGATAAGAATAAACCAAGAAGTCTTTAAAAACACAATAAAAACTTGAGTGACAAGTTTTGCTATGATTTGGGGTTTTATTTGGCCATTCAAAAGAGGCAGGATATGAAGATCCCAAATATGAAGCCTCCATTTCAAAGAGAGTTTCTGTTATTGCACTTATTGTTGCAGGGAACAGCCCAGGTCTCCTTCATATTGACAGGTTAAACTGCATGCAGCCCTTGGCTTTATTGATAGCATTACTTTAGTATTAGTTCTTTTAGTCATTAACTAGGCATTGTGCCTAGTTTCAAACCCAACTCTAAATATCCTGGGTTTTTTTTGTTTGTTTGTTTGTTTTTTCTCTTATACAAGCTGTCTGCCCCCTGTCCTAATGTCTGCTCCTCATCGCCATTTGCTGCTTGTTTCCTCCACAAGCCGTGGAGCATTGCTGACTGGAATGACTTCACTGAAAAGACACTGAATTCTTCTTCTTTTAGATTTTATTTCAGTGATGTCATTTATAGCTGCAACTTCCTTAATGACCATGACATCATCTGGCTTGGCCCCAAACCCCCCCCCCCACACACACACACACACAAACTACAAACACACACACACACACACACACACAAAGATATTTTCAAGAACTCTATTGCCTCATTGTGTAGATGGAGGAAAAAGTGATGTATATGCGACTTGCACCACCTCCATCATTTTCACATTTATCCTTCTTAGAACCAACTTAAATGTACCAGCAGACCCCAAAGATACCACGCAGTCTTGATTTAGGCTACAGAGATAACACACTTTAATGAGCTACGTAGTAAAATGCCCCTAAAAAAGTCATGGAAAGAGTTAACCTTCTGTTCTTCATTTGTTTTTCTTCCTAAAAGGCCTGTTCAGATAGATAGATAGATAGATAGATAGATAGATAGATAGATAGATTTTATTGATCCCAAACTGGGAAATTACAGTGTAACAGCAGTATGACAGTAGATGACCAAAATGAATCTGGGCTGCTGCCCAGACTCATGTGGCTGTTGACCATGTATGAAGTCTCCCTAAAGCATGCTCAGTGTCTGTAAAGGCTAGTGAGCTCTTAGGTGAGGAAGTGGGTTGGCCTCCCAAAATGCCTCAGCAGCACTGGACTAAACAGCGATGGAGCCCTGTCACTGCCATTGTCTAGCCTGATTGAGGAATTCAAATGTGTCATGTGGTGCTGCTCCTACCCTGGCAACAGGGAAGAAGTGGATCCCAAACATGGCTGTACTACAGGCCAAATCTGTGCTCCTCCATCGTGACATGGTGGGCCACGTCCAACAAGGTAGAGAAGGCCTTGGCTTTGGAACAGTGACACCTCTCTGGCAAAAGGCATCTCCAGTTGAATGCCGAACTATGGTGGTAGAGGAGGTGCGTCAACAGGAGGAAGCAGCCAGAAGGGCCAGAGCCATAGCACAAGCCAAACAGGGTCGATGGACAAGGTGGGAGGGTGTCGAAAAGAGGAAAATCACATGGAGAGAACTCTGGGGCATGGAATCCAACAGGCTGAGCTTCATCATCCGAGCTACATATGATGTGTTGCCCTCCCACAAATCTGCAGCTGTGGCGTGGTAAGGATCCATCTTGCCCTCTGTGTACTCCCCCAGCAAAACTCAAACACATCTTGGTTGGTTGTAGGACTAGCCTCACTCAAGGTAGATACAAACAGAGACACAACCAGGTCCTCAGGTGTCTAGCCGATAAACTTGAGTGGTTCAAGGTTCAAGGTGACTTTATTAATACCCGTAGGTAGATTCTTTTTACAGTCTGGAGAGGGCATCTCAAACACACAACTTTGAAAATCAAAACAATAAAAACACAGGACACATACTGTATATCAGACAATTTAAAAACAGCACAGACTAAAGACATGGACATGTACTCCAGAAACTTACTGAACATGGTTAAAAAGACTAAAAATAGATAGATAAAAAACCCAACTAAAATAAATAAAAGAACCCGTAGTAAACCAGATAAAAGCATTATACCACACCAGGGACCAGTAAGATAGCAGATAAGATAAGACCACGTAAAAAGGCCAGACCCAAGAGTTTAAATAAAATGCATTAAGGCCTGTTTAAAAGAACGATAGCAGCAGGAACAAAGCTGTTCCTGTACCATGTGGTTCTGCATCTGGGGACTTTGAACCTCCATCCAGAGGGTAAAAGCTGGAACTCACTGGCCAAGGCATGGGAGTCATCAGCTGTGATAGAGGTGGCCAGCCGCTGTTCCTGCCTGGTGTACAGGGCCTCCAGAATCAGCTGTGACTCCCCCCCAATAAGACGACTGGACCATTTAATGATCTGGGCCAGTGAGTTTTTGTCTTTGAGGGGCAGGTTTCTAAACCATGACACTAATGAGAAAGATAAAACTGATTCAATAAAAGCACGATAAAAAAGTGTCATGATAGTCCTATCTACATGGAAATGGGACAACCTCCTCAAACAAAACAGGCGCTGGTGTCCCTTCCTGTTTATGGCCTCACAATTCAATTTAAAATTCAAAGTATTATCAATAATTGTACCCAGATATTTATAAAATGTGACTTGTTCCACTATTTGTCCCTTAATCTTAGTTGGTTCAGGTGTGTTGGCATTTCGCCTAAAATCAATGACCATGTCTTTAGTCTTGCCTATATTCAGTTGTAGGTGCGAGTCCTCACACCATTGGACAAAGTCCTCTGTGACCGGGCCATGACTGTTTTCAGTCCCTTGGAGCAGGCTCATGATCACAGAGTCATCTGCATATTTTAAAATAAGTCTATTTTTAAAAGCACTCTGACACATATTAGTGTACAGAATAAATAACAAAGGTGAAAGCACACACCCTTGTGGTGACCCAGTGGAGGAACACACCTTGAGTGCAAGAGAGTATCCATCAACTCCCAACCCTTCAACAACCAGGATGTGCACCAACACCTACCATCATTTGCCCTTAACCATTCCGCAGTGTAGCTGCAGCAGTCTGCTGGAGAAAGTGCTCCATTGTCTGTCCAGTGTGTGGTGGAGGGGGTGATCAGGATTGTCCATGATGGATAACAGTTTGTTCAGTGTCCTCCTCTCCACAACAGTCTCAAAGGTCTCCAGCCTGAGACCAATCACAGAGCCAGCCTTCTTGATAATCTTGTCAAGTCTGTTGGTGTCGCTGGCTCTGATACTGCTACCCCAACAGACAGCAGCAGAGCTTTCTTGTTTCAATTTTCAAAGTATGTCCATAGCAGCTGAGTAGCTAACTAACTAGGGGGATGCAAAAAGTAGGCTATATATTACTGTAACTGTACTACATACAGCATATATTACTCTAACTGTACTGCAGTCTGTGGTTTGAGGCTTTAATATCACAGACCAGGGGTGTGTTTCCCAAACGGATCGTTGTTAACTAAAGTTTCTGTCACACCTTGACAATTTAGGCAGCGTATACCGACATTTAAAAAATTGGTGAACACTCTGGTGTATATCCAATAAGTAAAGGGTAAGTTTTGTATACATTGAGAGCACACTGACGCACACTGGTATACGTCGTAGTACTGTGAGATTGTATCCAGCATATGACTCATAGGTCCCACATACATGGGCCATAAGTTGTAGGTAAGTTATGCGATCGTTCACACACATAACTTGTAAATTATTCATAAGCTGAAATATGTCAAGATAATGTCTAGATAGATAGATAGATGTATTTTATTGATCCCACACTGGGAAATTACTAGCATACCCAAAACTTATTTCTAACCTCTGAGTAACGCTCTTTGAACCTATGTGAAACTTGCTGAATGTTTCTAACCAACAGCTACCATATAATGGTGTATTGGCAGCGTTGGTTCACAGGAGGAACCCATCAAGACCCGATGGTGAGTGGATGTCCATGTCAAACTGGTCTTGTTCTTCTATTCAGACAAAGTAAAGAGATGTTTCATACCTTAACACGTTTCAACTGTTATCTGATGTCCGTGCCGTGTCACACCAGCTGTTTAATCCTTTCTATAGGTGTGACTGACCTGAAAGATTCAACAGATCTGCCAAGTCAGTCACGTCCCCCGTCATGCAATGGTCTTTGAAGGAGAGAGTCATGTCGGTTGAAAAGAGATGGAGCCTTTATGCTCTCACACACCTAGGATTCATGGATCGAGAGGTGACGACAATTTAGAATGACCGCACTATGCAGAAGTTAGGATAACTTAGGCTATGGTTGGGCATAAGTTGTGAACGCTGCCAACACTGCAATAAACATTCATTGGTAGAAGCTATCAATAAGTTATCAAGATGTTCTCTATAAGTAGGGCTGTCGTTATAACCACAATTATGTAATACCACGCTATGGACACACCTACCGTGGAGGAAAACAACCAACCACAATAACCACAGTGTTCATTTTTTTGTATGTGTGGCTATATAGATATATATATACCTGAACCTGAACCTCTCTTTCTGATCACTCGCTCTTAGAGACGCAGGGCTGACTCCAGCGCGCTGCCACAGCACTGGGTGAGCCTCGTGATGGAGGAAGGATAAAGCACCCTTTTAAACTTCAGTTCGCCATGTCCGCCTGCACTTATTTTATTCATCACACTGGTGACTCTTATTCGATCCTCCACACTGATGGAGGATCCATCCTACACATTTAGCTAGTCGTAGCACCTAGCACCGACATGGAGAAGCGACTCTGTCCCCGGTGATAGGAGCTCGCCGGAGGAACTAGCCGAGGCAGCAGTTGGACGGGAGCCGGATCGGAGCTCAAGTGCAGCGGTGGTAGGAGACGGGGACCAGTGGAGGACCACCGGGGCCCAGCCGGATAAGAGCCGAAGTCGGAGCCCAGTTGCAGCGGCGGGCCGCGACGGAGGAACTACTGAGGCAGGCGGCGGTAGGTGGCAGGGCTCAGCGGAGGATCTACCGGGACCCCAGCAGGACAGGAGCAGGATCAGAGCTCGGCTACAGCGGCGGCGGGACTCGGTGGAGGAGCTGCCGGTACCCCGGCTGGACGGGAGCTCGGTTACGGCAGCGGTAAGCAGCAGGACTAGCAGCGGAGGGGGCTAGCTGAGGCCCAGCTGGATTCGAGGTCGGTCGGATCGGATACTGGCGACACCAGCAGAGATTGTTTTACTATCCACAGGTCAGTAAAAATGCCACCAAAGAAGGAGGAAATGGAAGAGATCAAAAAATCTCTGAACTTCTTGTCAGAAGAACTGACCAAAGTGGCTAGTCAGCAGGCCAAAGTATTAGGGCTAATAGAAGAAGTCCGAGAATTAAAATTAACAATTAAGGAAAAAGACAAAAAAATTGCAGACTTGGAGCGACGCGTCAAGGATCTTGAACAATTTTCTCGTATGGATGATCTAATTAGAAGTGGACTAGACATTAAATATCAATCATATGCTCATGCTACAGCAGGATTGAGAGGTGAGGATGCTCCCCTGGGTGAATCGGTCTCCCTGGAAAACCACGTTCTTCAGTTCCTTGATAGTAGAAATATAAAGGTTGAAGCAAATGCAATTTCAGCCTGTCATGCTTTACCCAGAAAAGATAATAAAACAAAGAAATCAATTGTGATGCGTTTTGTGAACAGAAGGGTAAAGAATGACATACTGAGGCAGGCCAGAAAGCTAAGGGGAACAGAAGTTTACCTAAATGAACATCTAACAAAAACTAATTCTGAAATAGCACGGCAAGCACGGATGCTGAAAAGACAAAATAAGATACAGGCAACATGGACAAGAAATTGTAGAGTTTGGATCAAACTAAATGGAACACCTGAGGAAGCAAAGAGTATAATAATCAGAGAGATTACTGACTTAAATAAATATACACTCACCGGCCACTTTATTAGGTACACCTGTCCAACTGCTCGTTAACACTTAATTTCTAATCAGCCAATCACATGGCGGCAACTCAGTGCATTTAGGCATGTAGACATGGTCAAGACAATCTCCTGCAGTTCAAACCGAGCATCAGTATGGGGAAGAAAGGTGATTTGAGTGACTTTGAACGTGGCATGGTTGTTGGTGCCAGAAGGGCTGGTCTGAGTATTTCAGAAACTGCTGATCTACTGGGATTTTCACGCACAACCATCTCTAGGGTTTACAGAGAATGGTCCGAAAAAGAAAAAATATCCAGTGAGCGGCAGTTCTGTGGGCGGAAATGCCTTGTTGATGCCAGAGGTCAGAGGAGAATGGCCAGACTGGTTCGAGCTGATAGAAAGGCAACAGTGACTCAAATAACCACCCGTTACAACCAAGGTAGGCAGAAGAGCATCTCTGAACGCACAGTACGTCGAACTTTGAGGCAGATGGGCTACAGCAGCAGAAGACCACGCCGGGTGCCACTCCTTTCAGCTAAGAACAGGAAACTGAGGCTACAATTTGCACAAGCTCATCGAAATTGGACAATAGAAGATTGGAAAAACGTTGCCTGGTCTGATGAGTCTTGATTTCTGCTGCGACATTCGGATGGTAGGGTCAGAATTTGGCGTCAACAACATGAAAGCATGGATCCATCCTGCCTTGTATCAATGGTTCAGGCTGGTGGTGGTGGTGTAATGGTGTGGGGAATATTTTCTTGGCACTCTTTGGGCCCCTTGGTACCAATTGAGCATCGTTGCAACGCTACAGCCTACCTGAGTATTGTTGCTGACCATGTCCATCCCTTTATGACCACAATGTACCCAACTTCTGATGGCTACTTCCAGCAGGATAATGCGCCATGTCATAAAGCTGGAATCATCTCAGACTGGTTTCTTGAACATGACAATGAGTTCACTGTACTCAAATGGCCTCCACAGTCACCAGATCTCAATCCAATAGAGCATCTTTGGGATGTGGTGGAACGGGAGATTCGCATCATGGATGTGCAGCCGACAAATCTGCGCCAACTGTGTGATGCCATCATGTCAATATGGACCAAACTCTCTGAGGAATGCTTCCAGCACCTTGTTGAATCTATGCCACGAAGAATTGAGGCAGTTCTGAAGGCAAAAGGGGGTCCAACCCGTTACTAGCATGGTGTACCTAATAAAGTGGCCGGTGAGTGTAGATGATTAAGAAAATTAAGAGACTATGATAATCCATATCCACACAGATGGCAAGAATAGTTCTTTTAACATAACATGTCAATGTCCTTTAAAAAAAAAAAAAACTAAACAAAACAAACAAAAAAACTAATGACTTACTTGAGTAGACATCAATTATCCCCAGTCGGAGGAAGTCATTTGACACAGAGTGAGGAAATTTAAACTCTGAAAATATGCCATTATGTTGAACATAAACTACAAGAGTGTCACACACACGGCTCTAGGGAGCCGCGCAATAAGAGCCAAGGGCGAGCCAGTGAGTCGTGATGTTTTATTTAGGGTGAGGGATGAGGGATGAGGAGAGCACAGATACTCATACAGAAGTACATTCACAGGTTGCACAGCGCAGGGGTAGGAAGCTCATACCGGACATAGGGGTAACAAGGCGTACATACTCACAGCGGGTTACAATCACAGGAATGCTGCAAGGGGAGTAGAGGCTGACACCAGACGAAGGGGCTTCAGCCTAGCAGTGCTTATGTCGCAGCCCCGAGTCATCGAGGCTGCTCCTATTTATTCTCATTGGCAGCGCCCCAGCTGATGAGGACTAACTGGCCCCAGCCGTCCGTAATGCTGCCAGCTGGGAGCCTGCTGAGACGCTGCTCAATGAGAAGCAGGGATGAAGGAAAACATGGGCTGAGCACTGAGACGGCATCTCAACCCATGGTGACAGAGCCTCCCCCTCAAGGTCGGGCTCCTGAACGACCAGGAACATCCCAGCACCCCCCCCCCCCCACCTAGGGTGGGAGGAAGGGAGGCAGGACCGGAGGGGAAGAAGCCAAGGGAAGGACAACACCAATGGGACAATGTAGGGTAGCAGGAAAAAAGGGAAAAAAAAAGAGGAAAAAAAAACCCAAATACAATACTGAGCAAAACAGGGAATAATTAACCCAGGGTACAGATGGGGAGAAAAACTGGGTCAGAACGCCGGTTACACACTACTCAGAAAGTACCAACAATGCGTGACCCAGAGCAAGGAAAAAAACCACTAAAAAGGTAACAGGGCAAAAACGCTGAGTAAGGTTAATAAGGGGAAAACACAATACACAGCGCTAATATATATACATACACACACAGTCACCAAGGGAAGTGAAGGTGACTGGAACAAACGGACAATTACAGAGCATGGTTTTAAGGAAAACAAAGCGCATGACTCTATAATGAACAGACAAAATTACAAACAGGGCACAAAAAGGAAATGCCGAGTGCGGGCAAAGGAAAACCCACAGCACAACGAATATATAAATACACAGTCACCTAAAGAAGCGAAAGTGACTGGAACGAACAGACAACTGCAGAGTATGGTCTGATAAGAAACAAAACGCATAACTCTACAATGCAAGGACAAGGCTAAAAACAAGGCACAAAAAGTAAAATGCTGAGTACGAGGAATGGAAAACACACAGCACTATGAATACATATCCACCAACAGGACAAAATATTACACCCGAGTGACCTTAATAATGATAAAAGAAAAAGTGACACCCGAGGAATATGGCAGGCAGAGTCCAAAAATGGCCGAGATGGCTCCGGAGATCTCCCCGCCCATTGTCCAGTTGGCGAACCAGGGAAAGGGAAATGTTCGGACGGCGAACTCCGGACCCAGATCCCAGGAATCCAGTCCACCGGCAGCCGAACCAGGCCACCCAAAGGCAAACACAGACCAGCGGGGGGAACCAGATCACCGAACCGAAAGTTTTGTGGGTCGGGTCATCGACCCGCATCACTCAACCACCAGGACCGTTGAGACGGACGAAGGGTCAGAGCGGGTCCCGGTGGAAGAGGCTCAGGGGAGAGCCGATGACGAGGGCGACGAGCGTCAGGCCGCAGGGAAACGGCCACCTCCTCACCGGACCTGGACAACACTGGGGCAGCACCCACGTTGGACCCCGATCGGGCCTTAGGCGAACCCACGTTGGACCCCGATTGGGTCTCGGGCGAACCCACGTCGGACCCCGATTGGGTCTCGGGCGAACCCACATTGGATACTGCACCAGAACTGACCTCCAACGTTGAACCTGGACCCTCCAGCACCACGAGGAACAGCAACTCCTCGCCGGTGACCCTGGAAGAAGGCTCAGAAGAGAAAACGGAACCGGGATCAGGATCACCGGCAGCGCCAGAACCCGGCGAGACGAGCTCAGACGCAGCGGGCGGCTGCACCCGGCTCGTCTCCCCTAGAGACAGGCTGAAGTGCTCAAAGATAAAAAGGGAGAAAAGACAGGAGAGCACTCGCCTGATCTCGGGTTCTGACGCCGTCCAGGACTGCGAAGATCCAGGATCCGTCGTCAGGAGGTCGTTGTCAGGCTCCCATCCAGCCGCGTCGGGCCCCGCAGCCAGCACGATGGTCAGCGCAGCTTGAGGTTCCTCCAGCTCCGGTAACCCCACCGATGATCCACTCGGCGTGAAGCCAGAAGAACCTCGTCCCGCTGGACCGAACCGCTCCTCCGTGGAGACCCGGGGACGCTCAGTCGTCGGCGCAGACTCCACGCAGCAGTCAGTCCCCCTCCTCCGTCCGCAATGTAGCTGCGGAACCACAGGCCCTCTCCTTATCCCACCACGTTGACCCGGAGCTGGGGATCGCTCGGCGGAGAGAGACACAGAGGATGCGGGATTAGGAACACAGGTTACAGCAGGTGGGGGGAGTTCAGGGAGCTGCGAACCCTGAACTCCTCCTCCAGGAATGTGACAGAGCAAATCATTAAACAGGTGTGAAAAAACTATGACTTGCCTGCCTCCTGGAGGTTGAGTATCGCCTGCTGTGGTGGATACTGCTTCTTCCTCTCCCCACCCGGCGATAACGGAGGACCCCCCGGGAAATCGTCTGAGGATCGCTCGCGTTGTCTCCAGCAGAGAGCTCACCAGGCCGGAATTCCAGGCACACACAGCAGTCAGGGAGCGCGTCGAGGAGGAGGGGAAAACAGCCGGGGTGAGCCAGCCCGAATGTCCAAGAATGACAGTGGGGAAATGAGGCTCAGGGAACGAGGCTGTGAAAACTCCACACTGACGAGGCGAAGAGGTGACAGCTGCGTGGGAAGAACGGTCCTGGCGGCAGCCCAGAACTGGATCCGGACGAGGTTCGTGCAGAGGTGACTCGGCGATGTGATGACGGCCATTCCCAGGGGACGAAGCGAGGGGGGAACCCAGGAATCGCCGCTCCTGATCGGAGATCGAGGCGAGGAAGGCGTCGAGCATGGGAAAGCTTCGTAGCCCTGGAGTCCTCTCCATCAATCTCACTGCCGCCGCCACATGCCTGAAGATGGTAACAGGACACACAGTGGAGCTCACGACAGCCACTCGACCCCAGACATAACTGCTGTCAGCTGCGGCTCCTTGAAGGGAATCCCGAGTGACGTGGCGCAGGTCGGGGGAAGCCCTCTGGTTGGCGCGAACTCCCGGACTGGAATGGCGGCAGGAACGGGATCCCGAAGCGGGAGGCAATGTCACCCACTTCGGCTTCCTGCCGGGATTTCCATCCAACCCGCGGAGCTTCTCTCGCTGTGTATCTGTGGCGTCTATCCTGGCACTGTCCTCGAGATGGAACACAGAATGAGGGTAACAGTCCAGGAGTTCCTCAGCACGGCCCGGATGCCAGCGTCTCGCGTTGGAGGCGTCGTACAGGGTGAAGAGCGTTCCGTCGACAGCCTCCGAGATGGACCTCAGCTCGTCGCCCTGGCGCCGGGAGTGACTCCTGGGAAACGGCATGCCAGTAGCGCTGACACCCGGACAGAAAGGTACAGTTCCACGGCGACTCACGGCCGCCGGTAACTCGCCTGGCTGCGACATACTGTCACACACACGGCTCTAGGGAGCCGCGCAATAAGAGCCAAGGGTGAGCCAGTGAGTCGTGATGTTTTATTTAGGGTGAGGGATGAGGGATGAGGAGAGCACAGATACTCATACAGAAGTACATTCACAGGTTGCACAGCGCAGGGGTAGGAAGCTCGTACCGGACATAGGGGTAACAAGGCGTACATACTCACAGCGGGTTACAATCACAGGAATGCTGCAAGGGGAGTAGAGGCTGACACCAGACGAAGGGGCTTCAGCCTAGCAGTGCTTATGTCGCAGCCCCGAGTCATCGAGGCTGCTCCTATTTATTCTCATTGGCAGTGCCCCAGCTGATGAGGACTAATTGGCCCCAGCCGTCCGTAATGCTGCCAGCTGGGAGCCTGCTGAGACGCTGCTCAATGAGAAGCAGGGATGAAGGAAAACATGGGCTGAGCGCTGAGACGGCATCTCAACCCATGGTGACAAAGAGATGGAGAATGATATTGA
The DNA here is from genome assembly GCA_020510985.1 of Pholidichthys leucotaenia. Lineage (NCBI taxonomy): Eukaryota > Metazoa > Chordata > Actinopteri > Cichliformes > Pholidichthyidae > Pholidichthys > Pholidichthys leucotaenia. The sequence goes on from CM035837.1 coordinate 224,259,462, forward strand.
TCCTGATAACCACTTTTTCAATAATATTCATAATCACTGTGAATATTACACTGAAAAGCAATTCAAAAGTCAAGTGCAACTAGATGGTAAACTATCAATAATACACTTCAACAGCGGAAGTCTTAACAAAAACTTTCCACAGATTCAGGACTATTTAAAACAGCTAGACAGAAAATTTACAGCCATCGCAGTCTCTGAAACTTGGCTTAATGAAGAGCAGGCTCCCCTGATGGCAATAGAGGGATATCAGATGTTTCATATTAACAGATCTCAGAAAAAGGGTGGTGGTGTTGCACTGTATATTGATGACCTGTATAGGTGTAAGCTTGTAAATGGAATGTCCTTTGCACTACCAGGGATTTTAGAATGTGTTACTGTTGAGATTGACCAAGATAAAACAAAAAATCTAATTATAAGTTGTATATATACGTAGAATGCCGGGAACTTGCATTGGGACATTCAGAGATAAATTAGTCGAGCTGTACAATAATATTACTAGTAAGAAAATGGTAGTAATTTGTGGAGATTTCAATATTGATTTACTAAATCCATATCAACAAAATGTAATTACAGAGTTCATGAATTCTATGTACAGCATGAGTCTATATCCCACAAAAACATATCCCAGTAGAATCACAGTTCACACTGCTACACTTATTGACAACCTGTTTGTTAATATTATTGATAAGAAAATAGAAAGTGGATTACTGATAAATGATATAAGTGACCATTTGCCAACCTTTGCACTTATCCATGGCCAAACGGGGGCCAATACAGAAAAAATTTTAAAATCGTTCAGATACAAATCACAAAATGCAATCAGTTCTTTTAAAGAAGACTTGCTGAAGCAAGACTGGACAAAACTCTATGTATCAGATGTAAATGAAGCCTATGACACATTTATGAACATTGTAACCACTCTTTATGAAAAAAATTGTTCATTAGTAAAGAAAAAGCTTAAACATAAATCTGTCGATAAGCCATGGTTAACCAAAGGATTACAAAAGGCGTGTAAAAAGAAAACTTTATTATATAAAGCTTTCCTAAAGAAAAGGACAAAAGAAGCAGAGCAGCGGTATAAAACATACAAAAATAAGTTAACATATAGTATAATAAGATGTAGTAAAAGAGACTATTACAGTAAAGAACTGGAGAAAAACAGAGACAATATTAAAAATACATAGACAATACTTAACAATATTCTTGGAAATAAAAACAGAAATACAAGCTACCCAACCAATTTTTCAAAAAATAATACAACCACTCAGAGTGTGAATGCAGCTTCACCTGCAGATGAATTTAATAACTTTTTTGTTAACATTGGTCCTAATTTGGCTTGAGAAATACCCATTACGGCACCTACAGGTGATACAATAAGCAAAAACACACTGCTATAAAAGACTCCATTTTTATAAAGAACACAGACGAGAGAGAGGTCATTGAAATTGTTAAATCGTTTAAAAGTAAGACATCTGCGGACTGTGATGGTATTGACATGCTTAGTCAAAACTATTATTGAATGCTTAGTGAAACCACTGACGTATATCTGTAACCTGTCTCTCCAAACAGGTATATTTCCCAATGCAATGAAAATAGCTAAAGTAATTCCGATATACAAGACGGGTGACAGAGGGGAATTCTCAAACTATAGACCAATTTCACTATTGCCGCAATTTTCCAAGATACTTGAAAAAATATTCTGTGAGAGAATTGACAACTTCATACTGAAGAATAATTTATTGTGTGAGCAGCAATATGGGTTCAGACACAAGAGGACAACTGCATTTGCTCTAATGGAATTTATAGAAAAAATATCAACTGCCATTGAAAATAAAGAGTATTCAGTTGGGGTATCCCTGGATCTTAAAAAAGCATTTGATACAGTGGATCATAATTTATTATTAAAGGAACTACAAAATTGTGGTATTAGGGGGGTAGCACTGTCCTGGTTAAGTAGTTACTTAAAGAATAGATATCAGTATGTATGTGTTGGTAACAAAAACTCACAGTTACTGAAGGTTACTTGTGGAGTCCCACAGGGTTCAGTTTTGGGGCCATTGTTATTCAATATGTATATAAATGATATATGTAAAGTTTCAGAAAAAATGGATTTAATTTTGTTTGCCGATGACACTAATCTATTATGCAGTGGAAGCAATTTGGAACAACTTTTGGATACACTCGGAAAGGAATTAGGAAAGCTTAAACTGTGGTTTGATTCAAACAAATTAACGCTCAATTTAAGTAAGACAAAATTTATAGTTTTTAACAACCATCACAACAACTCAGTATCTAAACTCAGTGTAAATGGTGTAGAGATTGAAAGTGTATCTGAAACTAAATTTCTTGGAGTAATAATTGATAATAAACCGTGTTGGAAGTCACATATTAATTATATTAAAGGTAAAATATCTAAATCAATCACAATACTACACAGAGTGAAATATTTGCTGAATCAACCCACATTATATACTTTGTATCATTCATTAATACTCCCATACATGACATATTGTACTGAAGCATGGGGAAATACATATAAAACAAACATATATCCAGTCTTTATGCTTCAGAAGAGAGCTATTAGAATAATAAACAAAGCAGCTTACAGGGAACCAACAAACCCACTTTTTCTGAAATTAAAAGCTCTCAAGTTGAAAGATCTGGTTGACTTTAAAACTGCAGTAATAATGTTTAAAGTGAAGAATCTACCACTGCCCGCAAATATCCAAAAGTTGTTCCAAATAAGGGAGAAACAATATCATTTCAGAGGAACATGTATATTTCAAAAACCTTCAGTAAGAACTACCACCAAGCAACACTGTGTTTCAGTGCAAGGAGTCAGATTGTGGAACGATTCTGGACCTGAATTAAAATCATGTACAACGCTTGGACAATTTAAACAAAAACTAAAGGAAGAAATACTCCAAACATATATACAAGATGACATGTAAAATCACATAAGGATTGTCATATCCAGCCTGCGTTGTGTTGTAGCTTAGTTTTTTGTCACATTTTGTCTTAGCTTTGTTCTGAATTGTAATCGCTCCTGTTTTGTTTTTCTTTTGAATTCTTGGATGGAATATGGGTGGGCAATATAAGCTGCGGCTTCAGCTATCACCCATTTCGGATAACTTATGTTGAACTGTATAATCAGAGGAGTTATTGTCTAATTTGACCTTGTTGGATTTTTTTCCCCTTTGTTATATTATTCTGTTTTTTTTTATCTTTACTTTTAATCTATCCGAAATAAAGATTCATTCATTCATTCATATCTCATTGTTCACTTATGTGCCCCTATTGAATATTAAATAAATTGTTAAATGAAGTGCATTTTTATTGCCAACAGCATGTTTGCACCTGGTACTCTAGAAGCTTCCATAGCACCCGGTGCTGCTGCTGCCCAGTGCTGACAGCAGCAGCCCTGTGTGGGTCTCTGCTCCAGACAGCCTCCATCAGGCAGTTAGTGATAAAAACGTTTGGACTCCTTGCTAAATACAGCCATGACAGTGAGCACTGAAAGGGCACAAATCATGTTATTTCCTTCTGAGCGGAGTGTGTAGGATCCTGACTGTGTATGAGCCTGTGTAGGAGCTCTGAGAACAGCTTGTTTGAACGAGATTTTTCAGACAGTGGCAAAAATCTTGGAGACAAGAGCCGTGCAGGGTCCTGTAAGGAGGCTGTCCTGCTTAAATAATCAGAATGTTGCTGCAGTCTCCAGTCCACACACCCCATAGTTCTCACCAGTGCTTCATGAAAAATATTTTTTTTAACAGAATCAGCAGTTCATGTAATGTACTTTTTTTATATAGCCCTTTAAAACAACCCATAGGTGACCAAAGTGCTTTACAGAAAATTGAACAGCACTAAAAACACACACAGCATTAAAAACAAATTACATAAACAAAGAGATAAGCAAAATGTCTGTCTGTTATAAGATAAGATAAGATAAGATAAGATAAGATAAGCCTTTATTAGTCCCACAATGGGGAAATTCCAGGATTGCAACAGCACAGGGATAGCAACACTCAGAGCAACAATCAGAAGGCAAGAAAAAACAAGAGCAGCTAGTATACATATGTACATATTAATATAAATATATATATATATACTGTATATATATATATATATATATTTTTTATTTTTTTTTTTTTTTTTTTTTTTTGTTACTTATTTGTACCCGTAGGTAGACTTGGTTTGCAGTCTGGTGACAAGCCACCGGCTGCTGGTCGCTGCGTGCGCGAGCGCCCTAAACCTACATGTTTTTGGTATGCGGGAGGAAACCGGAGAAATCCCGGAGTAAACCCACGCAACACGGGGAGAACATGCAAACTCCACACAGCTCACTGTTGGTCGGGGGCTGGGATCGAACCCACGACCTCATGATCCCCGCGATCCCCCGGCCAAGGGTAAAACTGTGCTGCCACAGTGCTAAACCACTGCGCCACCGTGCAGTCATATATATATATATATATATATATATATAGACACAGTGCGGAGCATTGTAGCTGGATGGAATAAATATGTAAATATATAAACACACACAGTGCAGAGCATTGTTGCGAGATGGGATGAAACAGCACAACCGTCTATTTAGTTATCCTACATGGTATGATTATGTGCCCATACATATTCTCACCCTCCATAGCGACCGGTATTTTCCTAGTTGTATGCCGGAGGGGACCATTGTATAAGTCTATTGCGTCTTTTGCATTCAAAACTATTAGGTTGTCACGTCGTTTTGCTATCTCTGCGAGCAGCCCTGCTTAGGTTGTACAGTCTGACAGCCGTTGGTAGGAAGGACCTGCGAAACCTCTCGGTTGTGCACCTAGGATGATGTAGTCTGCTGCTAAATGAGCTTCTCAGTGCATTCAGTATGTCCTGCATAGGGTGGAACTCGGACTCCAGCAGAGATGACAGTTTAGCCACCGTCCTTCTCTCTCCTATCTCCTCCACTGGGTCAAGGCGCTGCCTCAGGACAGAGCTAGCTTTCTTGATCAGTTTGTTCAGTCTCTTCCTATCGGCTGCCGTAATGCCACTGCCCCAGCAGACCACTCCAAAAGTGATGGCTGATGCCACCACTGTGTCATAGAATGTCTTCAGCAGCGCCCCTTGTACACCAAAAGACCTGAGTCTCCTCAGTAGGAACAGCCTGTGCTGTCCCTTCTTGTAGAGTGCGTCAGTATTGTGTGACCAGTCCAGTTTATTGTTCAGATGAACACCCAGGTACTTGTAGGATGTCACCATCTCAATGTCTGTTCCCTGTATATTTACTGGTGCTGTGAGGGGTTGTCCTTGCCTGCGGCAGTCCACCACCAGCTCCTTAGTTTTCCTCGCATTGATCTGGAGGCAGTTCCGATGGCACCAGTCCACGGAGTCCTGGATAAGCCCTCTGTACTCAGCTTCATCTCCATTGGAGATGAGGCCAACGATCGCAGAGTCGTCAGAGAACTTCTGTAGATGGCAGTGTGTTGTGTTGTGTAAGAAGTCTGCAGTATAAAGGGTGAACAGGAAGGGAGCCAAAACCGTTCCCTGGGGGTCCCCGTGCTACCGATGATCGTGTCGGACACACAGTCCCGGGTTCTCACAAACTGAGGCCGGTTAGTGAGGTAGTCCAGGATCCATGATGACAGGTGCTGGTCCACCCCTGCGCACAGCAGCTTGTCCTTCAGGATCATCGGTTGGATGGTGTTGAAAGCACTGGAGAAGTCAAAGAACATGATCCTCACCGCATTCCGGGCTTCTCCAGGTGGGACAGAGAACGGTGAAGGAGGAAGATCACCGCATCCTCCACCCCAATGCCATGCTGGTAGGTGAACTGGAGTGGATCCATCGCTGGTCCCACCAGGGTGCCGAGGTGAGCAAGGAGCAGTCTCTCCAGGGTCTTCATCATGTGGGACGTCAAAGCCACTGGTCTGTAGCTGTTCAGGTCTTTGGGGTGGGAAGTCTTTGGTACAGGTACCACACAAGATGTTTTCCACAGCTGTGGTACCCTCCCCAGCTTCAGGCTCAGATTGAAGATGTACTCCACAATCCCAAACAGCTGGTCTGCACAGGACTTGAGGAGCTTTGCGCTGATGCCGTCCAGTCCCAATGCCTTCCTCGCCTTGATCTTCCTCAGCTCCGTCCTCACCTGGGTCTTAGTCAGGGTCAGGTTGGGGGGCTGTGTGTTGGGAGTGGGGGTGAGTTGGTGGAGTGGGGAGTGGGCAGCAGGACTTGATGTCTTTAGAGGCAGCAGTGGTTGTTGTGCAGTCATGGGGGAGGGCGGTTGGTCAAACCTATTGAAAAACAGATTCAGATTGTTCGCCCACTCCCTGCCCCCGTGGCCTGGGGGGAGGTATTCTGGAGCCCAGAGATGGTTTTAAGGTTTCTCCAGACCCCGCTGATGTCGCTCTGTTGCAGCTTGTCCTCCATCTTCTTCCTGAAGCTGTCCTTGCCTTCTCTGATCTTTCTCCTCAGCTCACTCTGTACGGACTTCAGCATCTCCCTGTTCCCCGACCTGAAGATCCTCTTCTTCTCTCTCAGAAGTGTTTTTATCTCAGGGTTGATCCAGGGTTTGTTGTTTGAGCAACACCGTATGGTCTTGGTGGGAACAGTGTTGTCCACACAGAAGCTGATGTAGTCCGTGATGGTGAGAGTGAGGCCATCTATGTCCTCACCATGTGGATCACAGAGCTGCTCCCAGGCGGCGGTTTCAAAACAGCCCTTTGGAGTGTCCATTGCCTCCTCAGACCATAACTTCACTGTGTTATGTCTGTAGAAAAAGCAAAGCTCCGCACAACTGTCACACACACACATAAATTTGAGAGCGGAGCTGCAGTGAGTTTCTCACAGCTTCCATTGTGTGCCACATAAGTTATAAACCCTGTTTAAATTACAAGACCACAGGGTCCGGAAAAACATTTGCAATAAAACCGCATACTTTGGTGTTGAGCCGTCCACTGTCACTGCAGGGGAAATTCCTCTACCGTGCCAGCCCTATATATAAGTTCCTAGAATGTTATGTATATGTCCAACTCATTATGGATATGTGATGCATACGCCAAAAGTTGAAAATTTACACCGTATGCCAGCATTTTAGAGGAATTTTGATACATCAGCAAAAGCTGATTAATCGTCAAGGTGTGACAGGGCCTTTAGGTAGCAACGTCTGTGTTTTGAACTCTGCTGCTGCAAGTTAAGAGTTTCCCAAAGCCAGCCATCAAAGTATAATGGTGGTATTGACATAGTCTGATGGATCGCTGAGCAGCACAGGTGTTTCCCAAAAGGCAGTGGCTATGGTTTCGGAACCGTATCTATAGAATTCTTGCTACAAATACAACTTCACCCTGATTGGCCAGTATGTTGTATTAATGTGTATCTTAAAGGCAGCAGGCTACAAGTACACCCCATTTACAACACCCCATTTAGGATTATTGCAATGAGTGAAACATGGATTAATGAAGAAAAAGATGTAAATTTTGAACTACATGGATATGAGATGTAGCTATACACAAAATAGGAAATGTAAAAGTGGTGGCAGGGTAGCACTGTATGCTGATAGAAAATTAAAAAGTAAAAAAGTAGACAGCATGACATCAACAGTGAATGAAAGTATGGAATGTTTAACAATTGAGACTACGATGGAAAATAGAAAAAACATAACAGTAAGTTGTATATATAGAGCACCGGGATCTGATATGGAAAAATTTAGAAATGGGATGGAAAAGATGTATGCAAAAATAAGACAAAAAGATATCTTTATCTGTGGTGACTTTAATATAGATTTAATGAAAACAAAACAACATAAACCAACTGAAGATTTCTTAGATACAATGTATAGCTTAACCTTATTTCCAAAGATTACAAAACCTACAAGAATAATGACACACTGTGCTACCCTGATAGACAACATTTTTACCAACGTTATTGAATATAGTATGGTGAGTGGTATAATAATAAATGATATTAGTGACCACCTGCCTGTATTTGTTTCTTTAGATGTTAATTATGGGGTTAATGAGAGTAAGAATAATCATAAACCATGTAAAAAGATTATTTATAAAAGAATACGAACAGAAGGTAGAATCAATGCTTTAAAAGAAGACTAAATGTTACAGAATTGGGATGTTGTCTATAGAGAGAAAGAAGTGGACTTAGCATACAATAAATTTATTGATATATTTAAATCATTATATGATAAAAACTGTCCAATTAAAGAAATTAATAAAAATATAAATACAAAAATTGCCCATGGTTAACCAGGGGGCTACAAAATGACTGTAAAAAGAAAAAAATATATCTATAAAACGTTATTAACAACCAAAGAATCTGAAAAAAAGATATAAAACATATAAAAATAAATTAACTGAAATAATACAAACTAGTAAAAAATTGTACTATAGGACAACACTATCCAACCAATTTTAACTGCACTTTGGTAGGTCACACACCCGCACACAATCACACCACACAACTAATACTCACCCATCACGATTTGCGCATGGAGGGTGAGGTGGTGGGGATCTTCCCCCCACCCCTGCTGCCGTCCTTCTGTCGGGGGCCTGGGGCCTGGCTCATATCCTGGGGCCCATCATGTTGTCATCATCCCTGGGTGCTGCCAAATGAATAGGTGCGAGCAAGGGAATGAAAGAGTGAGTGAACAAGTGAGTAAGTGAGAGTGAGGGAGTGATGAGTGGTGATGGTGGGTTGGATTTGTGTGGTGCGTTGCATGTCAGCTAGCATCTTGGTAGCATCTTGGTCCGTTGATCAGTCGCTTAGTGGGCGTTGATGGTGGTGGTCTTCTTCTGTGGCCCAGGGCAGGTTGGTGGGGGTGTGGCTGCTGGTCCGTGCCAGCAGTCTCCCCGGCCACTGCCAGGTATTGGTGCGCATTCATGCCTGCTACGTCTGCACTGTGAACACCCCAAGTTTAAAGGATGAGTGAGGGTGTGGGGAAGAGCACAAGTTTGAGTCAGCGCACGAGTGAGAATGTGTATATGGGTGAGCGTGGGTGGAGGGAGGCGTGGGTGGGTGTGGCTGCCCCCCCCCGTGGTGCTCCTGCACCTTGCTGCTGCCTTCCTTCAGCGTGGGAGCCTTGGAGTGGGCGCAGGCCCGCTGTCAGGGTGTCTCCAGCCGGGGGGGGGGGGGGGGGTTGGCACCTGAGGCCTGGCGTTGGCCCCGCTGGGGTGGCGGGGGTGCGCCACACTGGCCACTTAGCAGCCTGACCTCCCTTGGCTGTCCCTCCTCAGATAGATGTGTGTTTGTCCTGGGGCTTGCTGAACTTGGGACATTTGTGGTCTATGGGGTTTGGTGGCAGCACTGTCTTGCTTGCTTGGGGTTTCCGGGGGGACGGGGGGTGTTGCTGCAACCTGCCATCCTCTTTGTACGTTTCCTGGCAAACCACATACACACGCGCACACACACACACACACACACACACACACGTCTCTTCTTTGACAGGTGCAGAAACCAGACTCATGATGACACCTTTTCAGTAGAAGAAACATTTTTTCTGTTTGTTTCAGTGATGTTGTACTTTTTGTCTTGTCTGTTTTTCTCCCTTTTCTTTCCCCTTCCGCTCCCCTACTTTCCTCATTTCCCCCTTGTCAGGTCCTTCATGGGTAAAACAATTTAAAGTATTAAAAGTTATTATAAGAGGAATTAATAAATAATATACAGTATAGTACATATACACTAACGTTCAAAAGTTTGGGGTCACCCAGACAATTATTTTGTGTTTTCCATGAAAAGTCACACTTATTTACCACCATGAGTTGTAAAATGAATAGAAAATATAGTCAAGACATTGACAAGGTTAGAAATAATGATTTGTATTTGAAATAATAATTTTTTCCTTCAAACTTTGTTTTCGTCAAAGAATCCTCCATTTGCAGCAATTACAGCATTGCAGACCTAACATGATTGCACAAGGGTTTTCTAATCATCCATTAGCCTTCTGACGCAATGAGCAACACATTGTACCATTAGAACACTGGAGTGATAGTTGCTGGAAATGGGCCTCTATACACCTATGTAGATATTGCACCAAAAACCAGACATTTGCAGCTAGAATAGTCATTTACCACATTAGCAATGTATAGAGTGTATTTCTGATTAGTTTAAAGTTATCTTCATTGAAAAAAACAGTGCTTTTCTTTAAAAAATAAGGACATTTCTAAGTGACCCCAAACTTTGGAACGGTAGTGTATATGTACTGTAGAAAGCTCCTTTTGTCAAAGTAAATCTGTTTGGTACAATAAGGGAAGCAGATTTCTGTTCTGCTCACTTAGCTGCTTCACAGGACAAGGGGAAAAAAGAATCACAGGCACATAAATTTGCTGAATTAGTGCATGTAAACACACAGATACAGCGAGGAAAATAAGTGCTGAACACGTCAACATTTTTCTCATTAAACATATTTCTGATGAAACCATTGACCTGAGATTTTCACCACATGTCACTAACAACCCAAGTAATCCATACATACAAAGAAATCAAGGCAGCTGTTTTCACAAAACAAGTTATATTTAAAAATGTGGAATGACACAGGGGATAAGAATTGAACACACTTGGTGAAATTCATTTAATATTTAGTAGAAAAGCCTTTGTTTGTCATGATCTGGGCTTTGATCACAGGATCAAGCCCACACTTTATGTTTATATTATTGGGTTTCTGTGTTTACTTTTGATTATTATTTGCTCTTGTTGCCCCCTCAGTTTTACTCCTGCATTTTTGCCCTGTATGATCCTTGTTACATTTCATGTGCACTCCCTTTCTGTGTTTGTCTGTACAGCACCGCCCATCCTGTGCTCCTAACCAGCAGCCACTTCCCTGATGCCCTCGATCATGCCCACCTACCTTGTGTTTGTTAATTACCCAATCTATATATACCAGTGTCAGTCTGTGTCAAGTGTGGCGTCATTGATGTTTTTACCTAATCCTGTGATGTTCCTGCAATGATTTATTATTATTATTATTGTTGACATGACAATAGTGAAGAAAGTAATTGAAGACTGTTCTTCAATTAGACTGTTACTGAGTTATTCACCAGAAGAATATGCATGCACTGGCGTCTGTTAACATCTGTTAACGTCTCGTCGCGTCAAAGAATTATCTTGTCCACTTTTTTTTGTTTTTATTGATTTCGTTTTTAATTTTTTATCTCTTTTTGCTGATATTAGTTTTTGCTCAGTGTTAGCTTAGTATTGGCCTAGCTGAAAAGCCCGATCGGACTCGCGGGTGGGTCGGACCCCCGGCTGAGCTGTTTTACCGGGCTAGGAAAACCTCTAACCTGTTTTTAGCCTTTTTAGCTGTTTTTAGCTAACCTGTTTTTAGCTGTTTTTAGCTGGTTGGCTATCCACCTCTCGCTTGGAACATCATGGCTCCATCCCCGATGTGTTCCAGCTGTGTGTCCCTCCTTAGGAAGGTCTCTGAGGTGGAAGTGAAACTCTCCAACCTTTATAAAATTCGGGAGGCTGAAGATCACCTCGACACCATAATTCTCGGGCGAACATCGGCCCCAGCTACCGACTCGCAGCTGGCAGAGACGGCTACTTACCTGGGTGAGTTCAACGCATCTCCATCCACTTCTACCCCTGCTCTATCCTCTTCAGATGTCCAGGACCACAGCAATAATCACTGGCTTCGTCTCGGGTCTAAACCCAAAGCCCCAATTGGTTCTTCTCATCCTCAATGTGCGTGCTGGACCTTGGTTCGACCAGCTAGCAATCATCGTCAATCAACCAGACAGGGCCGCGCCTCTTCGCTTCCCTTGCTCTTGGAAAATAGATTTGACATCCTTTCTCTGGATGATTTTCCCCACCTGGACACTGGCTGTCCGCCCGTGGCCGCCCCTCCTCCTCCTTCCTCTCCTTCAGCGACGGCTCAAACCGCCAACCCTGGTCTAAGACTACTCTAGGTGTGCCAAATTACACACCAGCTCCAAATAGAAGAGAGTGCATCACCCCACCTTCACAACAACACCATCGACAAAATATTCACCACGTCAGAAACCACCGACAAAGTCCCCCTCCAGACGACGCTGGTAATTGGTGACTTGATTATGAGGAACGTTAGAAGCAGGTACTGTGTCACTAAATTTTCTCCTGGGGCTAGAGCAGGGGTGTCCAACCATGTGCCATGGAGAGCCAAGACCCTGCAGGTTTTCTCTTCTACCCAGTCTCTTCAGCAGGTGTTTTCACTTATCAGCAATCAGTGGGAAGAAGTTCACTGAAATCTGCTGTTGAAGACACTGGTTGGAGGTAAAACCTGCAGGGTCTTGGCTCTCCATGGCACATGGTTGGACACCCCTGGGCTAGAGTGTCTGACATTGAGGCTCTTCCCCCTGACCTACTAAATGAATACCCCCACGTTAAAACTGTCATAGTACATGCTGGATGCAACAACATCCCATATGAAGCATCGGAGAGCTTAAAAGGTGACTTCAAGAGCCTTCTGTCCACTTTTATGAACAGTGGCAGACGTGTGTTTATCTCTGGGCCTTTGGCACCTTTCAGACGAGGCTGCAATTATTTTAGCAGAACTCTCAGTCTTAATACTTGGTTGTGTTCTATATGTCCTACTTTTAACATTGGTTTTGTAGACAATTTTAACCTGTTTTGGAACCGCCCATCACTTATAAGGCCATATGGCATCCATCCAAATAGACTTGGTGCACGTGTTTTAAGGGACAATCTGTTCTATTCCATTCAGCGTTTTTTTAGTACAGTAACTGAAAATTGGTGTGTTAACTCACTCTGAAGTTCCTGGGTCTGCCAACCAGCCCTTTTTGGTTTTGTTTCCACTTCTCATATTAATCCCATTAATCCAAAGAATCCTCACTGTTTGGATCAGTCTTCGATTTATAACCCTACAGAGATTGTCTCTGTCTCCTGTTACCCAAAATATTATAACCCAAGACAAATACAACACAACTTGATAAATACACGTCTTTCTGCAGCTCCTCCTCATCCACCACCCCCCAACTTTGCCCCTGTCTTCTCCCTTAGAGAACCTTTGTCTACTCCAACCAAAGTAAATAAAAACGTTAATAAAAATATAATGCATAAACATCGCAAAGTGATTAAACAAAATGTTGGTAAAACTCAAATCAAACCTCAAGTCTCTAAATTTAATAATTTAGCCTCTGTTCCTCCTCAAAATTTAAAAATTAAATGTGGTCTATTAAATATTAGGTCTCTAACTCCTAAGTCTCTACTAGTCCATGATCTATTAATTGATCATCAGATCGATTTAATATCCCTCACAGAGACTTGGCGAGGGCAAGATGATTATGTTGGTTTGAATGAATCAACTCCCTCTGGTTATCTAAACTATCATAATCCCAGAAGTTCTGGTGGTGGAGGTGGAGTAGCGGCAATTTTCCGTTCTAAATTACTAGTTAATGTAAAGCAAAAATCATCTTTTAATTCCTTTGAGAGCCTAGTCCTCAGTGTGGGGCATGTTGGTTATCTTGGCTTGAACCCAATTCTCTGCCATAGTTTACCGTCCTCCCTCGGCCTACTCAGAGTTTTTTTCCGAATTTGCTGAATTTTTAGCTGATTTAGTGCTGAAATCAGAATAATTATTGTAGGGGATTTTAATATACATGTTGATGTAGATAGTGACTGTCTTAATAAGGCATTCAATTCAATTTTAGACTCAATGGGGTTTTCCCAGAAATTCTACCCATTTTTTCCAACACACATTGGACCTTGATTTGACTTATGGTATAGAAATAGAAAATGTGGTAGTGTCTCCTCATAATCCTGTACTGTCAGACCACTGTCTGTTAACCTTTGATTTTACTATTTCTGATTCTTTGACTCCTAAAGAAAAATACTACTACAGCAGATGTCTTTCAGATGACGTTGTTACCAAATTTTTGCAGATTGTCTCCACTATACCATGGGTCAACACAATGGAAATAAAAGATGGCGAGCCTGCTCCTTCCGTAATTGATAGCATGGTAGATAGTGTTACAGCCTCTCTGCATTGGACTCTAGATTTGGTGGCCCCTTTAAAAAAGAAAAAGTCTAACCAGAGATTTCTAACCCCTTGGTTTAACACAGAAACTCGTAGCTTAAACAGAAGACTCATCAATTAGAAAGAAAATAGCGTTCTACTAATTTAGATGAATTCTATTTAGCGTGGAGAAATCATCTCTTAATTTATAAAAAAAATCTCTTAGAAAAGCTAGAACAAGTTTTTACTCTGCATTAATAGAAGAGAAGAAGAATAATCCTAGGTTTCTTTTCAACACTGTAGCCAGGCTGACAAAAAGTCAGGACTCGGTCAATCCTCGCATCCCCCTTGAGCTTTCTAGTCAGGACTTTTTGAACTTTTTCAATCATAAAATTTTATCTATTAGAGATAAAATCAGTCAGATTCTTCCCACCATAAACTTAAGTACATCAACTACTACAACTGCTTCAATTGATATTTGTTTAGTTAAGTTTACTCCAACTGACCTTTTAGAGTTAAATAAAATAATCTCCTCATCTAAGCCTTCATCTTGTCTTTAGACCGTATTCCTACCAGGTTATTTAAAATAGTCTTCCCAATTATTGGTAGCCGTATTTTTCATATAATTAATTCTTCTTTAACTTTGGGTTATGTACCACAGGCTTTTAAAATTGCTGTAATTAAACCCTTACTCAAAAGCCAATGCTCAATCCAGGAGTTTTGGCTAACTATCGACCAATCTCTAATCTGCCTTTCATTTCAAAAATCTTAGAAAGAGTTGTTGCTGTGCCATTTTTGACCACTTGCAGGGAATTGGTTTATTTGAAGAGTTTCAATCTGGTTTTAGAGTCCATCACAGCACTGAAACAGCCTTGGTGAAGGTCATTAATGACCTCCTTATCACATCCGATAATGGACTTGTTTCTGTACTTGTCCTTTTAGATTTTAGTGCATCCTTTGATACGATCGATCATGACATTCTACTTGGTAGATTAGAACACTATGTTGGACTAAATGGAACTTCGCTGCAATGGTTTAGATCTTATTTGTCCGATAGACTTCAGTTTGTTCACATCAAAGATGAATTTTCTTCCAACTCTAAGATCAGTCATAGATTTCCACAGGGATCTGTGTTAGGCCCTACTCTTTTTAGAATATATATGCTTCCGTTAGGCAATATCATTAGAAAGCACTGTATACATTTTCATTGTTACGCAGACGAGACACAATTATACCTGTCAATGAAGCCTGATGATTGTAATTGATTAGCCAAGTTAGATGCCTGTCTTAAGGAAATCAAAGCTTGGATGACTTGTAATTTTCTGCTATTAAACTCAGATAAGACTGAAGTCAATCTTGTTTGTCCAGAAAACCTTAGAAATACCTTTCCAAATCATACTCTTAATTTGGATGCTGCTACTCTCACTCTGAATAGTTCTGTGAGGAACCTTGGAGTTATTTTTGATCAAGATCTGTTGTTTAACTCACATATTAAATTTGTTTCTAAGACTGCCTTCTAACATCTGCGCAATATTGCCAAGATTAGGAGCATCTTGTCTCTGAATGATGCTGAGAAACTGATCCACGCCTTTGTCAGCTCTAGATTAGATTACTGTAACTCGTTATTATCAGGTTTTCCTAAAATATCCTTAAAAAGTCTTCAGTTGATCCAAAATGCTGCTGCAATAGTTGTAACTGGTTCTAGAAAGAGAGATCATACAGTATCTCTCCGGTTCTGGCCTCCCTTCATTGGCTTCCCATAGAGTTTAGAATTAAGTTTAAAATCCTTCTTCTCACTTTCAAAGTTCTTGATAATCAGGCCCCCTTATATATAAAAGATCTGATATTACCCTATCATCCTAACAGAGCACTACACTCCCAAAATGCTGGATTACTTGCAATACCCAGAATCTCCAAAAGTGCAATGGGAGGCAGAGCCTTCTGCGATCAAGCTCCTTCTCTGTGGAACCAGTTACCACTCTGGGTCCGAGAGTCAGACTCGATCTCTGTTTTTAAGAACAGGGTAAAATCCTTCCTTTTCAATATAGCCTACGATTAGGGAGGGATCTTGTGTCTCTTAACCCCCCTTTTTGTTTTGTTCTGCTGTTAATAGATTCAGACTGCCGGTTGACCTCCAATAATGTTCCTGGCTTCTCACTCTTCATGTTCTTTATGTCTGTTCTCTTCATCCTCTCTATCCCGTCACCCCCAGCCAGTCGCAACAGATGACTGCCCCTCCCTGAGCCTGGTTCTGTTAGAGGTTTCTTCCTGTTAAATGGGAGTTTTTCCTCTCCACCATCGCTAAGTGCTTGCTCACAGGGGATCGTCTGATTGCTGGGTCTTTCTGAAATTGTGGGGTTTTCCCTGCATTTGGTAGTGCTATGAGTTGACTTTTGTTGTGATATGTCACTATATAAATAAAGCTGAATTGAATTGTTAAACCACGCAACATTGCGTGGAGGTTGGGGGCAGTGCCTTTGGCGTGGCAAACCGGGGTGGTGGCTCCTCTCTTCAAAAAAGGGGACCGGAGGGTGTGCTCCAAATTGAGAGGGATCACACTCCTCACCCTCCCTGGGAAGGTCTATGCCAAGGTACTAGAGAGGAGAGTCTGGCCGTTGGTCGAACCTCAGATTCAGGAGGAGCAATGTGGTTTTCGTCCTGGCCGTGGCACATCGGTCCAGCTCTTTACCCTCTCGAGAATTCTCAAGGGTTCATGGGAGATTGCCCAACCAGTTTACATGTGTTTTGTGGACTTGGAGAAGGCATTTGACCGCGTCCCTCGTGGTTTTTTGTGGGGGGTGCTTCGGGAGTATGGGGTATTGGGCTTGTTGTTATGAGCTATTCGGTCTCTGTACGACCGTTGTGAGAGTCTGGTTCGTATTGCCAACACTCGGTCGGACTCATTCCCAGTGAGAGTTGGACTCCGCTAGGGCTGCCCTTTGTCACCAATCCTGTTCATAATTTTTATGGACAGGATTTCTAGGTGCAGCCAGGGAATGGAGGGTGTCATGCTTGGTGACCACAGGATCTCATCTCTGTTGTTTGCAGATGATGTTGTCCTGTTGGCTTCATCCAGCAATGACCTACAGCTCTTGCTGGGATGGTTTGCCACTGAGTGTGAAACGGCTGGGATGAGAATCAGTACCTCCAAGTCCGAGTCCATGGTCCTCAGCCGGAAAAAGGTGGATTGTCCTCTCTGGGTTGGGGACAGGCTCCTGCCCCAAGTGGAGGAGTTTAAGTATCTTGGGGTCTTATTCACGAGTGAGGGAAGATTGGAGCACGAGATTGACAGATGGATTGGAGCAGCATCTGCAGTGATGCAGACATTGTACCAGTCTGTTGTGGTGAAGAGGGAGCTTAGTTCTAAGGCAAAGCTGTCGATTTACCAGTCAATCTACGTTCCTACTCTCACCTATGGTCACAAGCTTTGGGTAATGACCGAAAGAACGAGATAGCGAATACAAGTGGCTGAAATGAGCTTTCTCCATAGTATTGCTGGACTCACCCTCAGAGATAGGGTGAGGAGCTCAGTCATCCGGGAGAGGCTCAGAGTAGAACCGCTGCTCCTCCACATTGAAAGGAGCCAGTCGAGGTGGTATTGGCATCTGATCAGGATGCCTCCTGGACGCCTCCCACTTGAGGTGTTTCGGGCACGTCCCACTGGGAGGAGACCCCGGGGCAGACCCAGGACTCGCTGGAGAGACTGTGTCTCCCAGCTGTTCTGGGAAGGCCTTGGTATCCTCTCTGAAGAGCTGGAGCAGGTGGCTGGGGAGAGGGAAGTCTGGGCTTCTCTGCTTGAACTGCTTCCACGACCCAGACCTCTGGTAAAGTGGTAGAAGATGGATGGATGGATGAATGGATGGATGGATGGATGGATGAATTATTAAACCACTCACCCACATCTGAAACCTGTCATTTCAAACTGGTAAATTTCCAAACAAAATGAAAATAGTAAAAGTTATACCCCTATACAAAACAGGAGACAGTCATTATTTCACAAATTACAGGCCAGTCTCTTTACTCTCACAACTCTCCAAAATACTTGAAAAAATCTTCACTAAAAGACAAGATGATTTCATTGAAAAACACAACCTTCTTATAGAAAGTCAGTATGGTTTTAACGCAGCCAAATCTACATCTTTGGCACTGATCGAACTTAGAAGAAATCACTAGTTGTATCAATAAAAAAAAAGTTTGCTGTAGGAGTGTTTCTAGATTTTAAAAAGCTTTTGACACTATTGATCATAGACTTTTACTGAGGAAATTGGAAAGATATGGGATAAGAGGGGTCGGGCTGAGTTGGGTGTAAAGTTATTTAACTAACAGACAACAATTTGTACAAATAAGTGAGCACAAATCACCATTCATGGACATCACTTGTGGTATGCCCCAGGGGTCAGTTTTGGGACCCAAACTCTTTATTTTATATATAAATGACATGTCAAGTATCAAAAATTCTGAAATTTATTTTGTTTGCGGATGACACAAATATCCTTTGCACTGTTGAGAATTTGCAGCAGGTTTTAGAGGTGGTCACAACAGAAATGAAAAAGTTAACACAGTGGTTCAACAAAAATAAATTATCTCTAATCTGAAAAAAAAAAAAAGATTATGTTGTTGGGAAATTATGAAATAAATCATGAAATAATGGTAACGACGGATGATACCAGAATTGAAATAGTACAGGAAAATAAGTTTCTGGGGTGACGCTAGACAATAAAATCTGCTGGAAAAACTTCACATCACTCACATCTGGGCCACGGTGGAAAAATGTATCGGGATATTGGAGAAGACAAGACACATCTTGGACTATAAATCATTGTTCTTAGTGTACAATTCACTGCTTTTATCATATCTTATCTACTGGGTTGAGGTCTGGGGAAACACCTGCAAGACCAACCTACAGAAAATATGCACATCACAAAAAAAAAGCTATACGGATAATAAATAATGTAGGATATAGAGACCATACCAATTTGTTGTTTTTAAAGTCACATGCCGTAAAGTTCATGGATTTAGTTAAATTTAAGACAGCACAAGTAATGTACAGGGCAATTAATAATCAACTCCAAACTAATATAGAAAAAATATTCAAAAAAAGAGACAATGATTATAATTTGAGAGGAGACTTAAACTTTACAAAACCTAAGGTACGAAACCTAAGGAACAAAAACCTAAGGTACGAACAAGAAAGAAAAGTCTGTGCATATCTGTCTGTGGGGTGGATTTGTGGATCAGTCTGGAGCTGGAACTGAAACTATGTACAAACAGAAATCAATTCAAAAATAGGTATAAACATTATTTGCTAAAAGGATATATGTTAGAGGGATAGTATTAATATATAACATGCACTAAACTCCCTCTGGGACACTATGGTATGCTAGGTGGAACAGTGCTGTGTATATCTGTGTTTGGGGCTGGATATACAGTAGATGTATGGACTGTATGTATGTAGGGATGGATGGGTGTCATTGTTGACATGTATAAAATATAGTTAATTTTCTACTTGGGGTTCTTAATTTAGGTATTATGTATATATTTCACATGGGTTGTATTTAGGGAAAAGAGGAGTTGGAGTAAATAAGTCTTAACTTCTTCCTTCTCCCTTTCGAGCACTGTGCACGGTCACTTTTATTGCACTTGTCATTTTATTTTGTTTTTTGTTCGAAATAAAGTATCCATCTATCCATCTATCTTTCTTATCTATCTAATGTTTTTGCAAGTCCCATGTCCATGTTCCTGCCATGATCCATGTACTTGTTCCTCATGAGTTTTGCCAAATATCTGGGGGTCAATATCCCAACGCAACTCAACTAAATTATAACACTAAACTATGACCCTCTGATGGCAAAAATAAAATCTGAGCTATCAAGATGGAATATGATACCCTTTTTAGGTATGGCACAAAGAACTGAAGCAGTCAAAATGTTTAGTTCAGTTCTGTTTTCAGCCCATGTGCTGTTATTTATTTTTTCCAGTCTTTTGTTAATTAATCATTGTTTTTGCACCATATCCTGTCTGGACCTGAGACCCCCATAACCCAAACCTTGACATTGTTGCTAACGACAGCTTCCAAGTGCCGCCTGTATGAAGAAACTAGGTGCACGCATTGCTCAGGAGTGATTTTAGTGCATTCTTCCACACAAACTGTCTTCAAATGTTGAAGGTTCCGTGGATGTCTTCTATGAACTCTGACCTTCAGTTCGTTCAATAGATCTTCTATTGGATTCAGGTCCGGAGTTGTTCAGTGCAACACCTAATAAGGAGTTGTGTATGGTCACATGATAATATAAAGAGTTGTAACTTTTAGAGTGAAGTACGTGGCGGTAATGCACCTGTAAGCTGGTTGCCAACTGCCAGTCAAATCTAAAAGAAGAAGAACTTAGTTCTCTGATCTCTCTATGACATCATAGATACACTATGTTCTGATATGAAGTCACAGAATTCCGGTCACATGATTGGTATGGCTGGAAACTGGGGGAAGGACTCACAGAGAGGGGAGTTTGCTTGGAACACGAACCTTGTTACTCAAACTCTATGTTGGTGGTACAGAGTATTGTTATGGGAGGCTGGGCTAAGAAAGCGCCATGAAAGAGGCTGTAAAGTGGCCGTCCCCTGCAATTATTTGCCCGACGTGATGACGTCACCAAGCGTCCGCATCATCACGTCCACCCTGACAAAACTTGTGGTTTCTTAACACAACTTAACCCCCCCTCCCCCTTGAAAAACAGAACAACACAAATGATTAAATTGACCCTCCCCAATTTGATACAGTGAAACTCCCAAAGTAGCTAGGGTTGGGGGGTTGACTACCCAAATGGTTTATTGAGCCACTATTGTGCCACTATTTGCTGGCAGACGCACCCCTAGCTAAACAGTCCCCATTGAGGAAGGCACTTCAGTTCAAGCGGCCCTGAGGCGAGCTTGTGGTGGACGTGCCCCTGGAGGCACCAGTCGCAGTGGGCCTGGGTGCCATCCCGCTGGAGCCACTGCATGCTTAAAGTTAAAGTTTGTGTTCCAAGCAAACACCACCATCTGAGTCCTTCAATTTCCAGACATAACAGTGACCATATAAGGAGTTGTTAAGAACTTGTTCAGAAGTTGTTATATGATTACATGTCCATATAAGGAGTTCCTGCTTGGTCTTAACTGCTGAAATGGTCAGGACCATATAAGGAGGAAACAGGTCTTCCTTATAAGAATATTAATCTTAATTGAACAGATAGAATCTCACACACACACACAGAATCCTTGCATCAGAATATGATAGCTCCCCTCGGGACGCTCAATAAAAATTTGCCCTCCTAAACTTCCATATATAGGATAGAATAGAATCTGCTTTATTGTCATTGTACAGTTGTACAGTACAACCAAATTGTGGGTGTTCCACCAGGCTACTGTGCAATAAAGTAAGAGAGAAGGATTAGATAAAACCTGGTTTTCAGCCCCAAACCCCAGCGGTTATTATACCTTTTCCACCTCTGTGGTCACTGAAATGCTCCCCTATGGACATTCAAAGGTTTCCCCTCCTAAACTTCCACATATCCGGGGAGGCTGAAATTTGTGGATGCACATCCTCATAACCTCACTAAAGCCTGTATCAAATCTGAGGCCAGTCTGACAAATGGTTTGAGATGTGCGTGAAACAGACAGAATGACAAACAGAATCCTTGCATTATAATATGATACTGAAAAATCTCTCAACACAAGGTTTTACTATACACAGTTTTTGCTATTCTGCACATTGTGTTGCAGTTATCTAAACAGGGCTGTTTTTGGACTGTGGGAAGAACTCTGAGCACCCATATAGAAGGTCATGCAGGCACAAGGAGGCACTGACAACATCTCCAAAGAAAGGTCAAAGACAGAGAACAGAGCTAATCACCATCTGTAATGACCAGTTAAGTCATGAAAGCTCTGCCTTCACTCCAGAAACATGAATACCAAGAAACATTCAATGTTCTACACCATAAAAGTTCATTTTAGGCTTAATAGCTAATAGATTAATCCTGACTAACCTTCTGCCCTTTTGTGTTTTTACTCTAAACGTCTGTGTTCTCTCAGCTTGTCACAGATCTTACGTCTGTGAGCACTAGCCTGTGTTATAGTGTGTGGAGGCCAGGTTGGCTTGATCAAATGTTCATCCCAAGTCTGAATTAAATGACTAATGCAGTGGAACACACAACAAATTCTAAAACACAAAATTATTTATTTATACTGAAGCTCAGGTTTCACTTGATCCATCGCTCTTCCATAATTAAACAGAAAAGCACTCCAAGAACACATACCTCCACCAAGGCTCCTTCTGTCCCTCATGGATCCCCTCCAAAGTGTAATGGGTTTGTGTGCAGGCCCAGAGCCACTTCTGCTGAGAATTGCATCAAAGTCTGTCCAGTAGTTTTGGAGGATTGTTGCTAACACTCTGTGAGAAGAGCCTTGGTGGAGGTATGCATTCTCAGATCCTCACCAAATTGGAATGGGTTCCTCTGTAGCCCAAGAACCAGCTCTGGTGGAAATTCCATCAAAATGTACTCATAACTTGTTGACTTATGTTGCTGACAGACAGACCAGTGCCGTTAGAATCCTGACCTCCTTGGTGGAGGTTCTGATTCGACACCAAAGTGGACATCTAGAAGAACTTTACTGTTATTCTTGTAAACTTTTTACGCTCATGAATCAGTCGGTCCATGCTGCACCTACACAACCTGGCATGATGTTGCTTAGAAAAGAAAACTCCCACCTGATGAGATTCTGCAGCTGCTGTTTGCTGGAGTTTCTTCTTCTCATGGACTCTGACATGCTGACCTGGGTCTTTCCTTGTCTGGGTCCTTGCTCAGATCCTGGTCCTGCCGTCTCAACCCTCTCCTACAGCCGTTCTCCTGTTCCTCCTCTCTCTGTAGCTCATATTGGCCTGCTTCTCTCCCCCCCTTTCTCTCTCTCTCCCTCCCTCCCTCATGCAGTTTTCATTGAAGCCCCCCCCCCGACCCAAAGAGGGGGTGGTGTTGCTCTCCCATGGGCCGCGTAAGATGACATCAGCAGACTGCTGTCCAGACACAGTAAACGGTGTTTTTATGAGGGCTGATTTCCTGTATTATACAGTAATCATGTTTACATCACCACTTGTGAGGACAGAGCGAGGCTGTTTCTTTTTCTTTCTAGAAAGCATTTTCCCCTACAGAATACCAGCAGTTCTCAGAGGATTTTGGCTGCTGTCATAATGGTTGTTCAGTGAATTATGAAGGAAGTGATGACATCTTACTTTCAGCTCTTTTAACAGAAGTTGACTGACTGTTAAACAATAAAAAAGTGTAATTGCTGGTGTAACCTTTCAGTGGAAGCTCATTATGTTTCATTAATTACATTTCTTTCCTTCTCTTGTTTCCTGTTTCCACATTAAAACCAAATGACTATTTAGTGGCTGATTCCTCACTTTAGCAGTAATCATTGCAGTTTTACCAGCCAGTGGAAGGTCAGGAAAACAGACGTTTTCAACCAAAAGGTGATGACGCTTGCTGTCATTAGCAGAGCAATGACCGACCCATTGCTGTTATTGTAACGAGAGGTTGATTAAAGTTCAGGCTCGACCATTTAAATGCAAAATGATTCACGATGCATCTTGGCGCTTCTCTATGTTGGATCTTCAGTTTTTAATTTTTTTCTATGTTAATGCCTTTTTAAAAATTTCAGCAAAAATATATTTGTAATTTATGAAAGGAAAAACATTTGATTGCTGTGTGGACTGAGTTATAAATAAACTTTCTTTGCTTTACTGCTGTACATCACTACATTTTCATCAAGGTCAGTGTAACGTGAACTCTTTATGCAGAACAAGCTGAGGCAACCAGTTGTGATGGTTCTGTGACTACTTTTAGCAGAAACGCTGCTCCCTCTGCTCTGGTTTTATTGTGCGGTGCTGGTGCAGCCTTGTAAGGACCTCACTGCTGCCGTGCCCCTCCACCCTCTTTTCTTCTCCGGCCCAGTGTGCTCTCCAGCGCAGTGCCACTTCCAGGTGGAGACACCTGCCATGGTTCCTGTCCTGACCTCCGTGGAGCACACAGATGGTGATATCTTCATCAGCAACTTTCTGCATGGATACAGAGGACTGCAGCTAAGAAGGGAGAAATTTCCACACCTCTAATTCTAACCAAAGTGAGCAATCAGCAGTTTAAGATGGCTTCTTAAAACTGCATCTACATCTCAGTTGTTTTTGTAAACGAGCATATCAAGGGTAAGGAGATAAAATATTTGCACCATTATACAAGTATCTGCCAGTATGGTTGATTTCAGATGGGACCTTCCTGTGGTAACGTATCGTCACTTCCTGTATTGCTGACTGTCTGTGGTTTGCTTCCCTCATTCTCCCAAGGATTTTGCCTTTAATTGTATTTTAATCACTTTTTTCCATCTACCGTCAGCTCTCACTTCTGTTTATCAAGCCTCCTGCACCTGTGTGCGCACTCAGTGTCATCTAATCACCCTCTTTAGCGTTCTGTTCACCTTTCATCGGTGTTTGTGTTAGCTTCGGGTTAGCCACTAGCTATGGCTACTAGCTCTCCTTCCTCTCCTCCTCTGGTGTGCTCTCTCTGTCAGATGTTTAGCTACACCTCTGCCTCTTTTAGTGATAATGGTAAATGTAATAAATGTTGTCTTTTTGAGGCGCTCGAAGTGAGGTTGTCTGATTTGGAATCCCGGCTCCGCTGTATTGAAACACCGTCTGCGCCAGTTAATCTTGACGGACGTCCCCTAGCTGCAGCGGAGCTCACTAGCATAGGGCGGCCTGTTAGCAGTCCTCCAGGCCTCCTCAGCAGTGAGGAGACTGGGTGGGTGACGGTGAGAAGGAAGCCTAGCCGCGAAGCCCCAGTTCACCGCCAACCTGTTCATGTTTTTAATCGTTTTTCCCCGCTCAGCGACACACCCGCTGAGGAAAAAAACTCTGATCATTGGCGACTCTGTAGTCAGAAACGTGAACCTAGAGACTCCAGTGGCCATAGTCAAATGCATTCCTGAGGCCAGAGCAGGCAACATCGAGTCAAATTTGAAAATGCCGGCTAAAAGTAACTGTAAATACTCCACAATTGTTATCCACGCTAGCATTAATGACGTCCAACTCCGGCAGTCGGAAGTCACAAAACTTAACGTGGAATCGGTGTGTGACTTTGCCAAAACAATGTCTGCCTCTGTAGTATTCTCTGGGCCCCTCCCCAATTTGACCAGTGATGACATGTTTAGCCGCTTGTCATCCTTCAACCACTGGCTGTCTGTGTGGTGTCCTGCAAACAATGTGGGATACATAGACAATTGGAACT
Organism: Pholidichthys leucotaenia; assembly: GCA_020510985.1. NCBI lineage: Eukaryota > Metazoa > Chordata > Actinopteri > Cichliformes > Pholidichthyidae > Pholidichthys > Pholidichthys leucotaenia. Next base: position 224,284,707 of record CM035837.1, read on the forward strand.
CATTTTGGGGAAAACCTGGTCTTATTAGACGAGACGGCGTCCATCCCATTTTGGATGGTGCGTCTCATTTATCTAACAATCTGGCATCATTTTTATCCAAATTTCCAAAACAATGACAACTCCTAGTTGGGACCAGGAAGCAAAGTTGCAGTCATACATGCCTCTCTGCAGCTCCTCTTCGTCCGCCACCCCCCAACTTAGCCCCTGTCTTCCCCATCAGAGAATCATTGTCTGCTCCCTCCAAAGTAAATAAAAATATGATGTATAAGAATCCCAAAGTGATTAAACAAAAAGTTAGTAAAACTCAAATTAAACATGACACCTCTAAATTTAATAACTTGGCCTCTGTTCCTCCTCATAATTTAAAAATTAAATGTGATTTGTTAAATATTAGGTCTCTAACTTCCAAGTCTCTGCTAGTCCATGATCTGTTAATTGATCATCAGATTGATTTAATATCCCTTACAGAGACTTGGTTAGGGCAAGAAGATTATGTTGGTTTGAATGAATCAACTCCCTCTGGTTATTTAAATTGTCAAAATCCCAGAAGTTCTGGTCGTGGAGGAGGAGTAGCAACAATTTACCATTCTAAATTACTTGTTAATGTAAAGCAAAAAACATGTTATAATTCCTTTGAGGATCTGGTCCTCAGTATTGAGTATTTTAGCAATTTTAGGCTAAACACAATTTTATTTGCCATAGCTTACCGTCCCACATCAACCTACTCAGAGTTTTTATCCGAATTTGCTGAATTCTTAGCTGATTTAGTGCTGAAATCAGATAGAATAATTATAGTGGGGGACTTTATTATACATGTAGATGTAGATAGTGATTGCCTTAATATGGCATTTAATTCAATATTAGACTCGATGGGGTTTTCTCAGAAAGTAAGAAATTCTACCCATTATCTCCACCATACATTGGACCTTGTTCTGACATATGGCATAGAAACAGAAAATCTGGTAGTGTCTCCTCATAGCCCTATACTGTCAGACCATTGTCTGTTAACCTTTGATTTTACTATTTCTGACTATTTGGCTCCTAAGGAAAAATATTACTACAATAGATGCCTCTCAGATGATGTTGTTACCAAATTTATGCAGATTGTTTCCTCTATGCCATGTGTCAACACAACAGAAATAAGCTATAGATAGCTTACTCCTTCTGTAATTGATAGCATGGTAGATAGTGTTACAGCTTCTCTGCATCAGACTCTGGACATGGTGGCCCCTTTAAAAAAGAAAGTCTAATCAGAGATTGCTAACTCCCTGGTTCAACACAGAAACTCGTAGCTTAAAACAGAAGACTCGTCAATTAGAAAGAAAATGGCACTCCACTACTTTAGATGAAATCTATTTAGCTTGGAGAAATCATTTTTTAATTTATAAAAAATCTCTGAGAAAAGCTAGAACGAGTTATTATTCTGCATTAATAGAAGAGAACAAGATTAATCCCAGGTTTCTTTTCAGCACTGTAGCCAGGCTGACAAAGAGTCAGGACTCTGTCAATCATAGCATTCCCTTAGAGCTTTCTAGTCAGGACTTTATGAACTTTTTCAATAATAAAATTCCATCTATCAGAGATAAAATCAGTCAGATTCTTCCCACCATTAACTTAAATACAGTAACTACTACAACTCCTTCAATTGACATCTGTTTGGATGAGTTTACTCCAATTGACCTTTTAGAGTTAGACAAAATAGTTTCCTCATCCAAGCCTTTAACTTGTCTTTTAGACCCTATTCCTACCAGGTTATTGAAAGAAGCCTTCCCATTTATTGGTAGCTTTATTTTTCAAATAATCAATTCTTCATTAACTTTCGGCCATGTACCACAGGCTTTCAAAACGGCTGTAATTAAACCCTTACTCAAAAAGCCAAAGCTGGATCCAGGAGTTTTAGCTAACTATAGACCAATTTCTAATCTCCCTTTCATTTCAAAAATCTTAGAAAGAGGTGTTGCTACGCAATTATTTGACCGCTTGCAGGGGAATGGTTTATTTGAAGGGTTTCAATCTGGGTTTAGAATCCATCATAGTACTGAAACAGCCTTAGTGAAGGTCACTAATGACCTCCTGATCGCATCTGATAATGGACTTGTTTCTGTACTTGTCCTTCTAGACTTTAGTGCAGCTTTTGATACTATCAATCATAATATTCTACTTGATAGATTAGAACACTATGTTGGACTTAATGGAACTTCGTTGCAGTGGTTTAGATCTTATTTATCTGATAGGTTCCAGTTTGTTCATGTCAATAATAAGTTTTCTCTCAACTCAAAGCTCAGTCATGGAGTTCCACAGGGATCTGTGTTAGGCCCTACTCTTTTTAGTTTATATATGCTTCCGTTAGGCAACATTATTAGAAAGCACTGTATACATTTTCATTGTTATGCAGATGACACACAGTTATACCTGTCAATGAAGCCAGATGATACTAATCAGTTAGTCAAGTTAGAAGCCTGTCTTAAGGAAATCAAAGCTTGGATGACTTGTAATTTCCTTCTATTAAATTCAGATAAGACTGAAGTCATTCTTGTTGTTCCAAAAAACCTTAGAAATACCTTTCCAAATCAAACTCTTAGTTTGGATGCAGTTACTATTTCTCTGAATAGCTCTGTGAGGAACCTTGGAGTTATTTTTGATCAAGATCTGTTTTTCAATTCACATATTAAATTTGTTTCTAAGACTGCCTTCTATCATTTGCATAATATTGCCAAGATTAGGAGCATCTCTTCTCAGAGTGATGCTGAGAAACTGATCCACGCTTTTGTTAGCTCTAGATTAGATTATTGTAACTCTTTATTATCAGGTTGTCCTAAAACATCACTAAAAAGTCTTCAGTTGATCCAAAATGCTGCAGCAAGAGTTTTAACAGGTACTAGAAAGAGAGATCATATCTCTCCGGTTCTGGCCTCCCTTCACTGGCTTCCCATAGAGTTTAGAATTAAGTTTAAAATCCTTCTTCTCACCTTTAAAGCTCTAAACAATCAGGCCCCCCTTTTTTTTTAAAGATCTGATTTTACCCTATTATCCTAACAGAGCACTACGCTCCCAAAATGCTGGATTACTTGTAATACCTAGAATCTCCAAAAGTACAATGGGGGCAGAGCCTTCAGTTTTCAAGCTCCTCTCCTGTGGAACAAGCTGCCAATCTGGATTCAGGAGTCAGACTCAATCTCTGTTTTTAAGAATAGGGCTAAAACCTTCCTTTTTGATATAGCCTGCAATTAGGGAGGGATCATGTGTTTCTGAACTCTCCCTTAGTTATGCTGCTACTAGGTTTAGTCAGCCGGGGGACCTTCAATAATTGCACTGGGCCTCACTCCTTTCTTCACTCTCGATGAAATATTTTTGCTGGTCATTAACATCTGTTTGTTCTCTCCCATAGATTGAGTCTCCATCGTGCTGTTTGCTTTCTACATGTCTGTATTTTTCATCTTTATCCCCTCACCCCCCAGCCAGTCGCAGCAGATGACTGCCTCTCCCTGAGCCTGGTTCTGCTGGAGGTTTCTTCCTGTTAAAAGGGAGTTTTTTCACTCTCCACCGTCACCAAGCACTTGCTCATAGGGGATCGCCTGATTGCTGGGGTGTTTCTGCAATTGTGGGGGTTTCCCCTACAGCTGAAAGTGCTATGAAATGAGTGTCGTTGTGAAATGGCGCTATATAAATAAAGTTGAATTGAAGGCGGCATGGTGGCGGAGTGGTTAGCACTGCGGCAGCACAGCAATTCACCCTTGGCCGGGGGATCCTGAGTTCGATCCCAGCCCTCGACCAACAGTGATCTGTGTGGAGTTTGCATGTTCTCCCCGTGTCTGCGTGGGTTTACTCCGGGATTTCTCCGGTTTCCTCCCACATGTCAAAAACATGCAAGTTAGGTTAATTGGCATCAAACTGGGGATTCTAAATTGTCCTTAGGTATGACTGTGAGAGTGAATGGTTGTGTGTCTCTCTGTGTTGGCCCTGCGATGGACTGGGGATCTGTCCAGGGTGGACCCTGCCTCTCGCCCAAAGATGCTGGAATAGGCTCCAGCCCCCCCACGACCCGAAAAGGATTAAGCGAAAGAAGATGAATGAATTGAATGAGTGAATCAATAGTTCTCATCATTTGAGTAGAGGTGCTTGGAGAGTTTTTCCAGTCTGGACATCTGAATGCAGCATTAGAAGACAACAGTTTTGAGCAGCAGCACATTGTTCCGACAGACCCCATTCAAAACTGCAGACACGTGCATACTTGAACCCAACTTTAGATAACACTCATGGTTATGAAATTAAAGCAGTTTGCAGCTCCAGTCGCATTTCTTCTTCTCTGTTGGTTAATTTGTGTAGAGACATTTCCTGAATGAAGGATGACAACCAAGTGAGTGTGTATGTAAATCCATGAGCTGGTTCTGATGCTGACCTCTGCTTTCTTCAGTCTATCCTGACCACAGAGACCATGGTCCCTGGTGGTGGTGAGACCGTCTCAGTGCTGTCACGTTCTAGAGCTGCTTCTGTCATTCTTCACATTTTTTCTTTTCTCAAAGAACTCTAAAGGCTTGTCTTTCAGTGTGGAGAGCTTGGTTTCCGCACATCTGAAGGTTTCATGGGCTCATTTGCCATCTTGTCACCACATGCTTATGCTGAGCAGATTTGGAACCCATAAAACTGTGTTTTAAATAGCAGTCCTGGTATTTCCTACAGAAACCTTTTGTCCTGTCTCAGGCTCTTCTGGTGTCTCACCAGTAGGGCTGTGAACCATCACTAATTTCCAGAATTGATTTGATTGTAATTCTTGAGGTTCTGAATTGATTCAATCCAATCCTGATTCAATCAGGGAAATTCCCATTTTAACAGGTATTTTACTTGTCAGGAAAAAAATAAAATCTTAGAGCCCTAATGCTGCAAACTGTAGCAGGAATACTCTACCTTTGTTAATCCATAAATGATCACATAAAGAACTGACCCCAAATCAGTTACAATAATGTACTTTTTATTATTTAACTTTTGATTTCACAAAGTGCTAAAAGTGCTTTCTTCAGTGTAAAGGGTGTGTAGTGCCAAGCTAACAACCCAGAGTCAGTAAACAGATTCCTCCATGAAGCATGTAGACATGATCTCACTGGATTTCAGTCCCTCCAGGATTTCACAGCTGTTTTTCTAATTGTTGTGGAATAAAAAGCCTGAATTTTGACAGTTGTTGGTCTCATCACAAATGGTGATGAGTCAGCGTACGATGAGGTGAAGAAGTTAGTGACTTGGTGCAACTTCCACAATCTCTGTCTCAGTGCAGGAAAAACAAAAGAAAGTATCATCAACTTTAGAAAGGACCTTCTACAATTTGGTGGTGGCATCAGCCATCACTTTTGGAGTGGTCTGCTGGGGCAGTGGCATCATGACAGCCGACACAAAGAGACTGATCAAAAAAGCTAGCTCTGTTCTGGGGCGGCGCCTCGACCCAGTAGAGGGAATAGGAGAGAGGAGGATAGTATCTAGGCTGTCATCTCTTCTGGAGTCCAAGTCACACCCCATGCAGGACACGCTGAACGCACTGAGGAGCACATTTAGTGGTAGGCTGTGACATCCTAAGTGCACGACAGAGAGGTTCCACAGGTCCTTCCTACATACGGCTGTCAGACTTTATAACCTAACCAGGGCTGCTCGTAGAGGTCGTATTGAATGTACAAAATGTAACAACTTTGCACAATAAATCGTCCCCTCCATTATACAACTAAGACAATATCGATCATTACTGACGGTGGAAACACGGCTGATTCAAATACAAAATATACTGTCTGGGTACATATTCATATTCTGCAGGGTAAATTAATACACCGTTATGCTGTCTATACCATCCACATAGCTGCAATGCTCCCGCACTGTGTATATACAAGTACATCTCAAAAAATTAGAATATCATGAAAAAGTTCAATATTTTTTGTCACTCATTTCAGAAAGTGAAACCCATATATTATATAGATTCATTACACAGAGAGTGATATATTTCAAGGGTTTATTTGGTTTAATTTTTATGATTATGGCTTACAGCCCATGAAAACCCCAAATTCAGTTTCTCAAAAAATTAGAATTTACATAAAATTAATTAAAAAAAAATATTTTTTTTAATAGAAATGTGGACCGACTGAAAAGTATGTCCATGTACCACTCAATACTTGGTCGGGGCTCCTTTTAAGACAAGATAAGCCTTTATTAGTCCCACAATGGGGAAATTCCAGGATTGCAACAGCACAGGGATAACAACACTCAGAGCAACAATCAGAAGGCAAGAAAAAAAAAAGAAACAAGAGCAGCAAGTATACATATGTACATACAAACATAAATATATATATATATATATATATATATATATATATATATATATATATATATATATATATATATATATATATATATATATATACTGTATATATATATACACACACTGCATCAGTGCAGCGTGGCATGGAGGTGATCAGCCTGTGGTTCTGCTGAGGTGTTATGAAGGTCCAGGTTGCTTTGATAGTGGCCTTCAGCTCGTCTGCATTGTTGGTCTGGTGTCTCTCATCTTCCTCTTGACAATCCTCCATAGATTCTCTATGGGGTTTAGGTCAGGAGAGTTTGCTGGCCAATCAAACACAGTGATGCCATGGTCATTAAACCAGGTTTTAATACTTTTGGCAGTGTGGGGGGTGCCAAGTCCTGCTGGTAAATGAAATCAGCTTCTCCATAAAGCTTGTCAGCAGAGGGAAGCATGAAGTGCTCTAAAATCTCCTGGTAGACGACTGCTGACTTTGTTCTTGATAAAACACGGGACCAACACCAGCAGATGACCTCTGTTCAGATAAAAGTAAATTTTGCATTTCATTTTTAAATCAAAGTCCCAGAGTCTGGAGAAAGATCCACACTCATTTTAATTGTGGGGTCTATAGATTAGGAATTAATGTAGGATTTTTTTAGGTGAATGAAGGAATGAACATGGAGCATGTGTGCCAGTGTGTTCCAATGTGATGCATGGTGCACGGGGGGAAGGGGGATTTTCGTTTTCATCACAGACTTACTAGGCATTAATGTGTTTATTTTTAGGAGAATAAATGAATGAACATTTATTTTTATTATTTTTTTCTACTAACATTGCGGCTGAACACACACGCAGACTGGCAGGCTCTGCATCCGCTTCTCTTAATTGTCCTTTTAAACCTCCTCAACCTGTATTTTTTTTTTATTTTAACCTTTATTTAACCAGAAAAAATCTCATTGAGATTAAAAACCTCTTTTTCAAGGGAGTCCTGGCCAAGAGGCAGCAAAAAAAATCACAAATACACTTACAATGATACACAAATCATATAAAACAGTTACAAATTAATGAGGCCGACTCAAGTGTTCTCAATCTGGATTTAAAGTCATTCAATGAAACAAGTACCATTAGTTTCCAATCTTTTTGCAACATGTTCCATGTAGAGGGAGCTGAGAACATGAAAGCTCTTTTTCCCAGCTCAGTACGGGCAAATGGAACAGAAAGCAGCAAATGATCATAAGAATCAACACTTCTCCGTGTTGATTCTTATCTTTTAGACCTTCTGTTTTCACAAAACTGACTCAACTTCTACCAGGACACTGGATAGTTGGTGCTTTTTTAACTGTTTACTAGTCCTATCAATGTGATGGCGCCTCACAATTGAGAACCAACAATGCTACAGTCACCCACCAACAACATCTGCTATACTCTACATTTCTGGACAACGGCCATGCCTGGGTGCTTCCTGCGAAATGGGTACAAGTAAGGCCTGGAAGGACAGCTTCAGGGTCAATCTACCTGGCAGCTATGATATTATTAGTGGGAGATGTAGAGATGAATCCAGGCCCACAGCCTTTGGACAATGGAAACCTGGTTGGGCCGGTGCAGCCAGCCCTTCAATCGCTGCTAAATTGTTCAACCAGGTCACCACAGCGAGCTGAACAACAGCAAATAAACTGGAAAACCTGGATACTGAAACCAAAATGACAATTTCAGCTAATTTGGGGATGGCAGTGGCTCAGGAGGTAAAGCAGGTCATCCAATAACCACATGGTTGGCGGATCGAATCCCGCTCTCCCCAGTATCCTGCCGTTGTGTCCCTGGGCAAGACATTTCACCCCCAATTGCTCCTGGAGGGTCTGGAAGCACCATGTTAGGCAGCATGCCGCCATCAGTGTGTGAATGTGTGTGTGAATGGGTGGATGGCAGGACCTGTAAAGCGCGTTCATCAAGAGATGAGAATAAAAGCGCTATATAAGTGAACACCATTTACCATTTACCATAATTTGGCCAACCTGGCCCCTGCAGCCAGCACAGCAGCTAACTCGGCAACCACAGCTAAACTGTTTACAATGGAATCCACAGCACATGGTCCCTCCAAACACCAATACAGCAACAGCGGCCATTTCAGCAGACCCGCGTCAACAGCACAGCTTCCAGCAATCGAAGGTCAGCACCAACCCGGAAACCTGGGATGCTGGTGCTCCAGCAGCTTACCTGTAAGGATGAGCCTGCCAGATGGAATCATGACGATGAATTGTGGCCCAACGGCGAGGTGACGGCGCCAGCATGGTCCCCCTGGGCACCAGGACAGCGGCGGCTTTTCCAGCAGGGGATGTACATCAAATAGAGCTGCATCGACAGCTTAGAGCCCAATGGCTGGATGTCGGTTTTGGCCCTGCACTTCTGCCTCTAGTGGCCTGGTACAGTTATTATAATACCTTTTCCATCTGCTCCATTGATGTTAAAGGTGAGTTATGTTTGTGTTTATTTCGAAAACAAGGCTTTATCTCGAAATTCTGGCAAATTAAAAGTCGAGAAAATATGGCCATACAATGATACAGCCTTTAGTCGCACTTAATTTTGACTGGGCAAGCTGAAAAGTTGGTAACAGACAGACAGACACACACAAACACACACGCACACACATTCACTGATTACTGTATGCTTCCATTTTTACCGAGGCAAAAAAACATGTCACACACACACACACAGACACACAGCTTCTTCAAGGGTTGCACAATTAATTGAATTTTGAGTGTGATCATGATTTTGGCTGTCACCGTTAAATTAGCATGATCATTGGTGACATTAACATTTAAAATGTGGGCTCTGCTGCATATCAAATAAAGCAAGCAACCAACAGCTAACCGAGTACCAGGGGGCGGACAGAAGTTAGGGCAATATTAAGCGGAAGAACTGACAAGCGAGGTCACCCTGTAGCGGCAGCCTTACGTTTTCAATAGCGGACTGATGTTGTGGTGAAACACAAACCAGATGTTGGGAGCAGAAGGTGACAGTACGGCAACAGGGGGAGCGAGGAGCTTAGTGCCTCGAAAGGATCATCATCCATTGTCTGGATGTGTTTTGGATTTAGGGCAAGTGGTGCTGACTAAAAAGAAATATGCAAAAAGTGCCATAGAGCCGTGTCTGCACCGCAGGGCAACACAACTAACTTATTCAACCACCTGAAAAAACACCACAAACACAAGTCGATAAATGCATGAAGGCTAAAGAGAATGTCACTTCACTAAATCACAGTCTGTGTCCAGCGCCGACCCAGGCAACCATAGTATCAACCCTGCACAGAGCTTTACCATATCCATCCACCCCCCAAAGACATGCTGAAGTAACTGATGGAATAGCATTTTATTTGGCCAAAGACATGTCCACTAACTACATTATGAGCAATGAAGGCTTCAGAAACATGGTCACAACCTGATTCTCCAAAGTTGCATTACCTGTGCTGTATGAAAACTACAACTGTACTTTGCAATGACGACAGACCTATGGTCAAGCACAATAATAAGATAAGATAAGCCTTTATTAGTCCCACAATGGGGAGATTCCAGGATTGCAACAGCACAGGGATAGCAACACTCAGAGCAACAATCAGAAGGAAAGAAAAAACCAAGAACAGCTAGTATACATATGTACATATTATTATAAATATATATATATAGACACACAGTGCGGAGCATTGTGGTTGGTGAATGTGCAGCAGAAAGTCTAAGCTCTCTCTCCCTCCGTGGGTGCGGCGGGCCAGCTGGATGTCTTTGGGCATGATGGTGACCCTCTTGGCGTGGATGGCGCACAGGTTGTTGTCCACGAAGAGACCCACCAGGTAGGCCTCGCTGGCCTCCTGCAGAGCCATGACGGCAGAGCTCTGGAAGCGCAGGTCGGTCTTGAAGTCCTGAGCGATCTCCCTCACCAGGCACTGGAAGGGCAGCCTACGGATGAGCAGCTCCGTGGATTTCTGGTAGCGACGGATCTCTCTCAGAGCCACGGTACCGGGCCTGTAACGGTGAGGCTTCTTCACTCTGCCGGTGGCCAGAGCGCTTTTTCGAGCAGCCTTGGTGGCCAGCTGCTTCCTGGGGGGCTTTTTCCTCCAGTAGATTTACGGGTGGTTTGCTTGGTTCTTGCCATCTCTCTTTATTATTCTGTCTTATATTTCTTGCATGCCGCCTAAACTCCAGCCCGGCACCCGCGTCGTTTTCGCCACAGTTCCTCGGCATGTCGAGCTTCTCCGTTAGCACCGGGTGGCGGTTGGAGCTAGCCAACGTCAACATCAAAATGCCTTATAAACTATATCTCAACATCAAAGAAAGCTAGGGTCACCATACTTTCTACATAGGTTCACCTTGGGATCCTAAGCTACAGCTATAGGTTGTATACTTGGTTGTATATTCATGAATGATGGCTTATAATTTGGTTCTGCCAGAGTAATTATATTAAAAAGCTGAAAACTGCTCTCCATCAGTAAATATTGGGATCTTCAAAGAAAATGGAGGTGGGGGATATTGCACTCGCCTCAGAGTGCTCTTGATTAACCTTCTTCTTCTTCTTCCAGCTGCTCCCTTCAGGGGTCTCCACAGTGGATCATCTGCCTCCATCTCACCCCATCCCTCCATCTTCCTCTGTAACACCAACCCTCTCCATGTCCTCCTTCACTACATCCATGAATCTTAAAGCGTACCTCTGGTGGTCGTGAAAAAAAAGATATTATATTAAGCCCCTGTCTCACGTTCTAGTTCAAGTTTAAGTTGAAATTTACGTTCAGAGCAATTTGATATAAATCCATTGCTGATGTGCTGGTTCAGCTATGTCAGCAAAACATGGGTACAGCCATACTAGCGGCTACATGGACTTCCAGGACGCTTCCTGTGACGTAATTTCGTGGCTACCGCGATCTGGATCAGTATTGGCTGAGCCTCGAGTACCCGGATGTGCAGCGGCTTTGGGGATATTCAAATTCAAATTAAAACGTTTATTTCAAACTCAGGGCTCATATTAAATGCAGAACTGAAACGAGTAGAAAATAAATAAATAAATGCTTAAATTCAGCGGGCCGTCTTTTCTGATCTGAGCTCGTAAAGGCCGATGATTCTAAAACTATGCGATCTGAGTACCCGGATGTGCAGCGGCTTCGGGGATATTCAAATTCAAATTCAAACGTTTATTTCATACTGAGGGTTCATATTAAATGCAGAACTGAAACGAGTAGAAAATAAATAAATAAATGCTTAAATTCAGCGGCTTGTCTCATCTGATCTGAGCTCGTAACTGCCGCAACACGGAAGATGATTCTAAAACTATATACAGAGCAGCAGACACTCGGTGCTCTTGTAAAAACAAAAACATACAATGCGATATGGATATCGCAACATGGCTGAATGTAAAGCCTTTGGATGTCTGAATAATAAGCGAAAAAAACAAAGAAACACTTTTTTTGTGTACCCAAACCCAGCTCACCTTGTCAGAAGATCGGAGCGGAAACAGGGCACAGACGAATAGTTTCAGACTAAATTGCGTTGTGTGTGAGGACCACTTCGTCACTTTAACCCTCAGAAGACCTTTCTGGCTCAAACATGTAGCCATGTCGCCCGAATTCTTCCGCACAGTCAGAAAATTCGGCCATAATAGAACAAAAACAACGGACAACAGCACCGTAATCGCGGGGAAATGCTGATTATTGTCTTTTCGTATCCACGAAGTGACGTCACATCCGCAAGTGTCATGGCTGCGCCCACAGTTTTCATTGGCTGCCCATGGCCAAGGTCCTATTTGAATATATGTCTGGTGGTATATGGCTGGCAAGAATTATTTACCAAAATAAGAAATACTTTTTCATAATGTTTTCAAGTTAAATGCGTCTTTACGACCACCAGAGGTACGCTTTAAGATAAGATAAGCCTTTATTAGTCCCACAATGGGGAAATTCCAGGATTGCAACAGCACAGGGATAGCACTCAGAGCAATAATTTAGAAGATAAGAAAATAAGAGCAGTGAATATACATATGTACACATAAATATATGAATATATACACTACCGTTCAAAAGTTTGGGGTCACCCAGACAATTATTTTGTGTTTTCCATGAAAAGTCACACTTATTTACCATCATGAGTTGTAAAATGAATAGATAGATAGATTAGTTTATTTGACAGGGACAGTGCAATAAACATAGACAATTAATCAATGACAATCAATCTGATATGTTGCACATAGAGTGTATAGCTATTAGCTAATTTGCAACTCTTGTCCCTGGATGGGCTTTAGAAAAGAGAATCAAGTAAAGAAAAGAAAAGAAAAAAAAATACACAATAACCACATACATCAATGCAAAAAGATTATAAATACACAATTATAAATATTATAAATATTATAAATATTATAAATACACAAATATAACAACCTGACTCACATTTGCCTATTTCAGGCCTCCCTCCCTTCGTCACTCACTATAAACAAACACATTCATTCCTTCCCTTCATTCACTCTCACCTTGCAGACAATCAATTCATACATGAGTACATTCTTGTTTATTTTTCAGCCAGTTTTTAACCTTTTTAGTGAATGTTTTAAAGTCCGTTATTATTTTAATTACATTTGGCATTGTGTTCCAGATGTGACTGCCCTTTATAGAGAAAGCTGTTTGTCCAAATGTGGTTCTGCGGTGGAATATTTTACAGTTATTGTTAACAGAACTCCTGGTGGCTCTGCTGCTGTCCTGTCTTTGGACGAAACCAGCAAGTGGCTCGGGTGCTGATTTATGGAAACATTTGAACGTTAAAAAACATTTGAACGTTAATAGAAAATATAGTCAAGACATTGACAAGGTTAGAAATAATGATTTGTATTTGAAATAATAATTTTTTCCAGATACTCAACCTGCTCAAAGGAAGGTCAGTTTTATACCTTCTCTAACCAGCTAAACTGTTTTCAGCTGTGCTAACATGATTGCACAAGGGTTTTCTAATCATCCATTAGCCTTCTGACGCAATGAGCAAACACATTGTACCATTAGAACACTGGAGTGATAGTTGCTGGAAATGGGCCTCTATACACCTATCTAGATATTGCACCAAAAACCAGACATTTGCAGCTAGAATAGTCATTTACCACATTAGCAATGTATATTAGATATTAGAGTGTATTTCTGATTAGTTTAAAGTTATCTTCATTGAAAAAACAGTGCTTTTCTTTCAAAAATAAGGACATTTCTAAGTGACCCCAAACTTTTGAACGGTAGTGTATACACAGTACGGAGCATTGTAGCTAGATGGAATAAACAGCATAACCGTCTACTTAGTTATCCTACATAGTATGAATATGTACCCATACATATTGTCACCCTCCGTAGCGACTGATATTGTCCTAGTTGGATACTGGAGGGGACCATTTTGTGTAAGTCTGTTGCATCTTTTGCATTCAATACTTATTAGGTCGTCACGTTTTTTTGCTATCTCTGCGTGCAGCCCTGCTTAGGTTATACAGTCTGACAGCTGTAGGTAGGAAGGACCTGCGAAACCTCTCGGTTGCGCACCTAGGATGATGTAGTCTACTGCTAAATGAGCTCCTCAGTGCGTTCAGTGTGTCCTGCATAGGGTGGGACTCGGACTCCAGCAGAGATGACAGTTTAGCCACCATCCTTCTCTCTCCCATCTCTTCCACTGGTCAAGGCGCTGCCCCAGGACAGAGCTAGCTTTCTTGATCAGTTTGTTCAGTCTTTTCCTATCGGCTGCAGTAATGCCGTTGCCCCAGCAGACCACTCCAAAAGTGATGGCTGATGCCACCACCGTGTCGTAGAATGTCTTCAGCAGCGCCCCTTGTACACCAAAAGACCTGAGTCTCCTCAGTAGGAACAGCCTGCGCTGTCCCTTCTTGTAGAGTGCGTTGGTATTGTGTGACCAGTCTAGTTTATTGTTCAGATGAACACACAGGTACTTGTAGGATGTCACCATCTCAATGTCTGTTCCCCGGCTGTTTACTGGTGCTGTGAGGGGTTGTCCTTGCCTGTGGTAGTCCACCACCAGCTCCTTAGTTTTTCTCATGTTGGTCTGGAGGCAATTCCGATGGCACCAGTCCACGAAGTCCTGGATAAGTCCTCTGTACTCAGTTTCATCTCCGTTGGAGATGAGGCCAACGATTGCAGAGTCATCAGAGTTGGGCTGCACGGTGGCGCAGTGGTTAGCAATGCGGCAGCACAGTTTACCCTTGGCCGGGGGATTGTGGGGATCGTGGGATCGTGGGTTCGATCCCAGCCCCCGACCAACAGTGATCTGTGTGGAGTTTGCATGTTCTCCCCGTGTTGCGTGGGTTTACTCCGGGATTTCTCCGGTTTCCTCCCACATGCCAAAAACATGCATGTTAGGTTAATTGGCTGTTCTAAATTGTCCCTAGATATTTGTTTCCTATAGGCCCTTAGAATAGAGGGTTAGTATTAATGAAAGCGCTTTGAGTGGTCTTTGTGACTAGAAAAGCGCTATATAAGTGCAGGTTAGTTAGTTAGTTAGTCATCAGAGAACTTCTGCAGATGGCAGTGTGTTGGGCTGCACGGTGGCGCAGTGGTTAGCACTGCGGCAGCACAGTTTACCCTTGGCCGGGGGATTGTGGGGATCGTGGGATCGTGGGTTCGATCCCAGCCCCCGACCAACAGTGATCTGTGTGGAGTTTGCATGTTCTCCCCGTGTTGCGTGGGTTTACTCCGGGATTTCTCCGGTTTCCTCCCACATGCCAAAAACATGCATGTTAGGTTAATTGGCTGTTCTAAATTGTCCCTAGATATCTGTTTCCTATAGGCCCTTAGAATAGAGGGTTAGTGTTAATGAAAGCGCTTTGAGTGGTCTTTGTGACTAGAAAAGCGCTATATAAGTGCAGGTTAGTTAGTTAGTTAGTTAGTTGTGTTGTGTGAGAAGTCTGCAGTATAAAGGGTGAACAGGAAGGCAGCCCAAACTGTTCCCTGGAGGGGCCCCCGTGCTGCCAATGACCATGTCGGACACACAATCTCGGGTTCTCACAAACTGTGGCCGGTTTGTGAGGTAGTCCGGGATCCATGATGACAGGTGCTGGTCCACCCCTGCGCACAGCAGCTTGTCCTTCAGGATCATCGGTTGGATGGTGTTGAAAGCATTGGAGAAGTCAAAGAACATGATCCTCACCGCATTCCCAGGCTTCTCCAGGTGGGACAGGGAACGGTGAAGAAGGAAGATCACTGCATCCTCCACCCCAATGCCATGCTGGTAGGCGAACTGGAGTGGATCCATCGCTGGTCCCAACAGGGGGCAGAGGTGAGCAAGGAGCAGTCTCTCCAGGGTCTTCATCAGGTGAGACATCAGGGCCACTGGCCTGTAGCTTTTCAGGTCTCTGGGGTGGGAAGTCTTTGGTACTGGTACCACACAAGATGTTTTCCACAACTGTGGTACCCTCCCCAGCTTCAGGTTCAGGTTGAAGATGTGCTCAACAATCCCACACAGCTGGTCTGCGCAGGACTTGAGGAGCTTCACATTGATGCCGTCCAGTCCCGAGGCCTTCCTCTCCTTGATCTTCCTCAGCTCCGTCCTCACCTGGGTCTTAGTGAGGGTCAGGTTGGGGGGGCTGTGTGCTGGGAGTGGGGGGGGTGTTGGTGGAGGGGGGGTGGACAGTAGGTCTCAATGACTGTAGAGGCAGCAGTGGTTGGTGTGCAGGCGGGGGGGAGGGCAGTTGGTCAAACCTATTGAAAAACAGGTTCAGATTGTTCACCCACTCCCTGCAACCCGTGGCCTGAGAGGAGGTATTCTGGAGCCCAGAGATGGTTTTGAGGTTTCTCCAGACCCCGCAAATGTCGCTCCGTTGCAGCTTGTCCTCCATCTTCTTCCTGAAGCTGTCCTTGCCTTCTCTGATCTTCCTCCTTAGCTCCCTCTGTACGGACTTCAGCATCTCCCTGTTTCCCGACCTGAAGATCCTCTTTTTCTCTCTCAGAAGTGTTTTAATCTCAGGGTTGATCCAGAGTTTGTTGTTCGAGCAACACCGTATGGTCTTGGTGGGTACGGTGTTGTCCACACAGAAGTTGATGTAGGCCGTGATGGTGTGAGTGAGGCCGTCAATGTCCTCACCATGTGGATTGCAGAGCTGCTGCCAGGCAGTGATTTCAAAACAGTCCTTTTGCACGTCCATTGCCTCCTCAGACCATATCTTCACCATGCGCATAACCGGAGGTTGCCTGTGTACTAGGGTTTTGTACACCGGCCAAAGATGAACCAAGTTGTGATCTCTGTGGTCTTCCTCTTTTCCTCCCGCCTGGCAGCTCCATCTTCATCATCCTTTGTCCAATATATCCACTATCCCTCCTCTGCACATGTCCAAACCATTTCAGCCTTGCCTCTCTTACTTTGTCTCCAAACTGCTCAACCTGAGCTGTCCCTCTGATATACTCATTTCTAATCTTGTCCCTCCTAGTCACTCACAATGAAATTCTTAGCATCTTCAACTCTGCCACCTCCAGCTCCACCTCATCTTTTTGTCAGCGCCACCATCTCCAAACCATACTGTTATATAGTTATTTTAATATGAAAGGATAACATTCAGGTTCAGTTTATTTTATTTGTACCCGTAGGTAGATTTGTTTTGCAGTCTGGTGACATCCATATTTACAAACCACAATTACATTCAACATGAACACAAACACAGGCACACATGTAGCTGACTATAAACACGATAAAAGTACTCAAGGCTCCATCAATCAGGACATAAGACAAAGAGATAAGAGAAAAAACAAAGAGATAAGAGAGAAGGGTCATATTAAAAAGTTAAAGACTAGTCAAAGAGATTAAAAATTCAAAAGTCTAAAACTCAATAAAAGATTGAGAACCCAAATAAAAAACCTACAAAAATAAGTAAATATAAAATAAAATTAATAAATAGGTAACTAAATTATGTGCAATATATTGTTACATCTTGTTCAACTCTTTGACAGCAGCAGGAACAAAGCTGTTTTTGTAGCACTGGGTTTTACTTTTTGGGACAGCAAACCTCTGTCTGGAGGGAAGAAGGTGAAAGTGGCAGTGCAAAGGGTGGGAGTCATCATTTAAAATGGAGGTAGCAATCCTCTGTACCTGTCTGGTGTACAGGGATGTCAGGCTCAGCTGTGACTCACCAAGCAAACGACTGGACCATCTAACTACCTGATCCAAGGATTTCCTCTGTTTCAGTTTTATCTGACCAAACCATGACACTAAAGAAAAGGATAAAACAGATTCAATAAAAGCCCGATAAAACATTGTCATTATGGTTCGGTCAATTTGGAAGCGTGCAAGTTTCCTTAAACAATGCAAATGTTGCTGACCCTTTCACAGTTCTCTTCAAAGTTTAAATTACTATCAATAACCATCCCAAGATACTGGTAGGATTGTACACATTCAGTGGTCTGGCCTTTTAGTGCAGTGTCTTCGTGCCTGGAAGTTTTCCTCCTAAAGTCAATTATCATATCTTTAGTTATTGTTGTATTCAGCTGCAGGTAGGAATCCTCACACCAGTGAACAAAATCATCAACTACTGGGCCGTGGCCACTCTCACCATCCTGGAGGAGACTGACAACAACTGAATCATCAGCATACTTTATAATGTGTCTGTTGTCATGTCTGCTCCGACACATGTTTGTGTACAGGATGAAGAGTAGTGGTGACAACACACACCCCTGAGGAGAGCCAGTAGAAGAGCACTTTTGGTCAGACAATGTACCATTGACCCTTACTCTCTGCGTCCTGTTGGTTAAGAAATCCAGAATCCAACCCACCAGATTATTGCTCAAATCAAATTGTTGCAGGAGCCTTTCAACTAAAATATGAGGTTGGATTGTATTAAAGGCGGAAGAAAAGTCCACAAATAAAAGCCTGACGTGTGTCCCATTAAAATCCAGATGTTTAAAAAGCATGTTAAACAGAGTGACCGTGGCATCCTCCACTCCTCTGTGAGGCCTATAGGCAAACTGCAGAGGATCCAATGCATGCTCAGTCTGCTTTAGGACCTCAAATCTGACCAGTTTTTCAAAAATTTTCATTAAAATTGAAGTCAAAGCAACTGGTCTAAAGTCATTTGCCATTTTAGGACAGCTGGATTTTGGAACGGGGACAACCATGGCATCTTTCCAGATCTTAGGCACATGTTGTGTTTGTAAGGACTTATTGAAAATGTAGTGAAACACAGGACTCAGTTCATGTGCACAGGACTTTACCAAGCGCCCACATATATTATCAGGGCCCTGACTTTTGTTCACTTTTACAGCACAGAACTCCCTTTTAACATCCTGCACCTCAATATTAAAGTGCTGATTGTCTTTGAGTTTCTGTTTCAAATCTTGGATTTCTGTGCTAAAATCAAAGGAGTCAAAACGACCATAAAAACAATTAAGAGCATTAGCCAGCTCTGTGTCTGAATTAAAACCATCTAAAAACACACGATTACTGCGCTCTGTGCTCTGAAGGCCTGCAATAGTTTTCATACTGGCCCAGGCTGAACCAAGTTTCTTTGTTGCCATCTTGCTTTCCAGCTCTGATTTATGATTCTGTTTTGCTCTTAAAATTTTGGCCTTCAGCTCTTTTGTGGCAACCTGTAGCTCAGAAACAGACCCCTGTTTAAAGGCAAGTGCTTTCCTCTGTAAGCAGGATTTAACTGATTTTGTAACCCATGGCTTGTTGTTGGGATTATATTTTGACATGTTTATGTGGAACAATCATGTCTCTGCAGAAAGCCATGTATGAACATGTCACGTCCACTAAAGAGTCCAAATCTTCTCCGCAGGCGAGCGTGAACACCTCCCAGTCCGTACAGTTAAAGCAT
Source organism: Pholidichthys leucotaenia (assembly GCA_020510985.1). Lineage (NCBI taxonomy): Eukaryota > Metazoa > Chordata > Actinopteri > Cichliformes > Pholidichthyidae > Pholidichthys > Pholidichthys leucotaenia. The sequence continues at coordinate 224,303,794 of CM035837.1, forward strand.
TCCTGGAGGCAGTGCACTGAATCCTCTGTCCACACGTCTGTGTCTCTGCTCTTCGCCTTGCCTCTTCTGAGAGCAGTTTTATATGTGGGCAGCAAATGTACACAGTTGTGACCTGAGGATCCTAAAGGAGGAAGGGGAAGTGATTTAAAGGCCCTCTCTATGGAGCCGTAGCACAGGTCCAATGTCTTTTTTCGCCTGGTTGGGCAGGAGACATACTGATAAGTGTCTTCTTTAGAGACACATGGTTAAAATCCCCAAGGATAAAATTTGGAGCCTCTGGGGAAATCGACTGCAACCGCTGTATCACATCAAAGACGGTGCTGGAGGCGGAGGCAGGATCTGCCCTCGGGTGAATGTACACAGTCGTTATGAAAAGTTGGGGGAACTCGCGGGGCAGATAAAAGGGGCGTAGTGACACGGACAGGAGCTCCACATCTGGTGTACAGATGCGCTCTCTGACCGTGACAGACGTATAGTACTGTTTATTAATATACAAACATACGCCGCCCCCCTGACGTTTCCTCGTTACCTCTTCCTGCCGATCCGAGCGAAGTGGGGCTCCAAAGTCGTCGATCCACAGGTCCGCATCCCGGTCATGCGCCGTAAGCTACATCTCCGTGTAAGCCATGACACAGCAGTTCTTGAAATCCTTCTGATATCGTACATTCCCTTGTATTTCATCCACTTTATTTCTTAGGGATTGTACGTTCCCCATAATAATGGAAGGAAGAGGAATGCGGTTAAGCTGACTCCTCCTCAGATTTAATCTTACGCCTCCAACGCTTTCCGCGTTTCCTCTTGTCTCTCTTTTCATCGCTGTGTCCATGAAAATCTCTTAAAATAAGGTCTGGCAGTTGTGGCACAGACTCAAACACAGATGCTGCATTATCCATGTTTAAATGCAGTAACATGTCTCTGGAATACTGTATTCTTCCCGGTATGATCGCAATCACATTTACCTCCAAGACAAAGAGCCGGTAAGAAAGAAACGACAGTGCAAAAACAAGAAGGAAATCCATACTGATGGAACCAGGGAGCTCTTCGTTATATAGTCCACAAACATTCAACGACAAAAACGGCACAGAGAATTACGTTAAAATACATTAAAGTGCATAAAAACAAAAACACAGATGTCAAACTTTTTTCACCCGCTGCCGGTTGCTGCCGGTGTGTGCGCCCATGCACACACACACCTCCAGGTGGCGCCTCCACTCCGCCCTATATAAGACTAGGTTGACCATCTTATCACTCTCTTTCACCTGAGCTTAGTCACCCATCTGTCAGTAGCTGTCAATAGCTGTCAGTGTGTGAATGTTCAATAAATCTGTGTTCCCAGTCACATCACCTCGTCTGTCCAGCAGCAGGTAATTCCAGACATAACACAAACATCACAGCAGGACTAACTTCCGTCTTGTAAATCTTCCCTCTCACTCTTTCTGCTACCTTTCTGTCACAAATCACCCCTGACAATCATCTCCACCCACTCCACCCTGCCTGTACTCTCTTCTTCACCTCTCTTGTGCATTTTCCATTGCTTTGGATGGTTGACCCCAGGTATTTAAACTCATCTACTTTCACTACCGCTCCTCCTTCCATCTTCACCATTGCACCTGTCTCCCTCTCACTGACACTCATGTATTCTGTCTTGCTTCTACTAACCTGATGTAACCCCACCCCCACCTTGAACCCAACTGTCACTCCTACAGCACACCTTACCACTGTCTCGGTGTCCTCATACATGTCCTGTACCACCCTCACATACTTCTGTACCACTCCTGACTTCCTCATACAGTACCACACTTCCTCTCTTGGCACCCTATCATCTGCTTTCTCTAGATCCACAAAGACACGGTGCAGCTCCTTCTGACCATCTCTATACTTCTCCATCAACACTCTTAGAGCAAACACTGCATCTGTAGGACTCTTTCCTGGCATGAAACCGTGCTGCTGCTCACTGATTGTCACCTCTCCTCTTAACCTGGCTTCAACAACTCTTTCCCATATCTTCATAGTGTGGCTGATCAAGTTTATGCCTCTGCAGTTACTACAGCTCTGAGCATCACCTTTGTTCTTGAAAATTGGTACCAAAACACTTCTTCTCCACTCCTCAGGCATCCTCTCACTCTCCAAGATTGTGTTAAACAATCTGCTTAAAAAGTCCACTGCCATCTCTCCTAAACATCTCCATACCTCCACAGGTATGTCATCTGGACCAACCGCCTTTCCATTCTTCATCCTCTTCAAAGCTGCCCTCACTTCTGCCTTGCTAATCCTCGGGACTTTCTTATTCACCATCTTTCCTTCATCCATCCTCCTCTCTCTCTCATTTTCTTCATTCATCAACTATTCAAAGTTCTCCGTCCACCTTCTCAACACACTTTCATCATTTGTTAGTATATTACCATTTCTGTCCTCAATCAACCTAACCTGCTGTACATCCTTTCCAGCTCCATCTCTCTGTCTAGCCAATTGATACCAGTCCTTTTCTCCTTTCTTATTGTCCAGCCTCTCATACAACTCACTACATGCTTTTCCTTTGCCTTTGCCACCTCTCTCTTTGCCATGTGCCTAGATTCAAAATACTCCTGTCTACTTTCTTCATCCCCCTGACTATCCTGCTTTTTTCTTTGCTAACCTCTTCCTTTGGATACTTTCCTGTACCTCCTCATTCCACCACCAAGTCTCCTTGTTTTCCTTCCTCTGTCCACTGGATACACCACATACCCTTCTATCCGTTTCCCTCAATACTTTTGCTGTATTTTTCCAGTCATCTGGTAATTCTTCCCTACCACCCAGAGCCTGTATCAACTCCTTTCTGAACTCTGTGTGACGTTCTTCCTTCTGTAACTTCCCCCACTTAATCTTTGGCTATGCCTTCACCGTTTTTCTCTTCTTGCTTTGCAACACCATCCTACAGACTACCAACAGACACTTCTCTTCTTTAAGTGTGTGTTCACCACAGCCATTTCCATCCTTTTAGCAAAATCCACAACCATCTGTTCCGCATTTCTATCCTTAAGACTATACCAACCCAGGACCTTCTCATTACCTCTGTTCCCTTCACCTACATGTCCATTAAAGTCCGCTCCAATCACCACTCTCTTCCCCCCAGGAACACTCCCTACCACTTCATCCAACTTAGTCCAGAATTCCTCTTCCTCTTCTACCTGACATCCAACTTGTGGGGCATACGCGCTGACAACATTCAACATCACACCTTTGACTTCTAGCTTCAAAGTCATGATTCTGGTCTTCTTCTTCCGGCTTTCAGAGAGAGCAGTCGCATTTTCACTCCTCTCCTCCTCCCGCCTCCCTGACTGATCCCAGCTTGCTTCGTCTGTGTCTGTGTCTCGCTCCTTCTCTCGGATCTCAATCCAAACGGAAAACGGAAAAAAAAAATGGAATTTCAGGCTTTAAATGCAATTGACACCACCTTTTCAACAGAAAATCGGGCCCGGGGGAGCCCAACTGTGTGACTCATAGGTTAATTGGAACTCATGTGTCTGTGTGATTCGATTGAAGATGCAGAAGACATCTATCTGTTTGGATATGATCACAGGATTTCTACTGTTTGGCTCCGGAGTTTCCTAGTGTATTGGAAATTAATAAAGTTGGAAGAGCTGGTCAAAATGCGGATCCCGGCGAAGCTCCTTCAACAATTCGACCAGCGATTTAAGCCTGTGAATTGAATTATTTGTGATGCACAGAATCGCAAGAGAGTGGAAATTAATATGCTTCAAGTGACTGTGCTCATCTGGCCTTGATTCGACGTCCTTGGGAACTCATTCCTCCAGGTGCAGAGATTGTGCTGGAAGGTGTTTTGGCTTCTAATTAACCCAACAATTAACAACAATTGCTGTTGTTCAGCAAACCGGACTCTTCAAGGACAGCGCTATCATGTATCTAATACAGAACTTTGCCATCCGGCATGCACGAAGAGAGAGAGACTCTGGGACATGCTTATCTGTGTTTTGAATACATGAACATAACAACCATCTGCCAGGAGGCGCCCCTTTGTTGTTCACCAGCAACTGATACATTCAACACTGCACTCACACTGATTACATGCTGACTACACACACTGATCTCTCTTTGCTTGCTTTGTTTTTGTGTGGACCTGTATTGTGCTAATTGTGCAACGAGAGGGTTTTTTTCTATGTTATCACAAACTCGCTCATTCAACGAGCTTTATTTTGATAACTATGTTTTTTCTCTCAGCCCAATGTGTCATCCCCTCCCCTCTTCCCCTTTTTACCCCCCACTGTTTTGATGAGGCGCCTTGTTATGGCTGCCGTGTCATTGTGATGCGCTTACATGAGCGCGCCAATGTCAAGTCAAATTCCTTGTATGTTTTTAACATGCTTGGCAATAAAGCTTTTCTGATTCTGATTCTGATTCTGCCCGATTCCTTCTTTACCTCCTGAACGCTCTTCACATACTCTTCCTTCAAGATTACTTTTACTCCATTTCTCTTCCTATCTACACCATGGTAGAACAGTTTAAATCCATCCCCAATGCACCTAGCCTTGCTTCCCTTCCATCTGGTTTCTTGAACACACAGTATATCTACCTTTCTTCTCTCCATCATATCAGCCAACTCTCTGCCTTTACCAGTCATAGTCCCTACATTTAACGTCCCTACTCTCACCTCCACACTTCCACCTTTCTTTTTCTCTCTCTTCCTCCTAACATGCCTTCCCCTTCTCCTCCTCCTCAATCTTAGACCAACAGTAGCCCAATTTCCACCGGCGCCCTGTCGATTAACAGCACTGGTGGCGGTCGTTATTAACCCAGGCCTCAACTGATCTGGTATCAAAGTCTCATTCATCATGATCTGCATGTTTGATTTGGCAAAGGTTTTATGTCGGATGCCCTCCCTGACACAACCCTCCCCATTTACCTGGGCTTGGGACAGGCACTAGGAGTACACTGGCTTGTGCACCCCCTGTGGCTGGTGTTATGTCTGTAAAACGTGGCACAATAATGAGGCCAGTGGTGAAGTGAACAGGACTTTATTGTATGACTCACAGTATCAGTAAGATATGCTCCAGCTAGGCAGAGAGGTGGTCAAAGAGAGTGAGCCTCTTCCGCATCAGCCTTTTATACTCCGGGTGGCAGCGGAACTGGAAAGGTGGATCTACCACCCATATCATACAATAATACAACATAGTAATATAATAACACCACAGCTGGGTTACATCAGAGGACAAGTACTAATATTTATCTCTCATTATTTCTTTATTTTTCATGATGGCAGGTGTGGCTCCATCTCCCCTGACTGCACATCACCGGTTACAATGTTTTAACTAAAACCCAACTATCTGTAAGTTCCATAGAGTACCCACCATGTAATGTATAGTCATAAATCATCAGAACCTATACCCACCCCCAATCTGCTTTGAGCCTTTATGAAAAGAATTTGAGCAGGTCAGAACAGGAGCAGCTGCTGGGAGCAACCCACCTAAGTCACATGTCCGTAGTTCATTATGGTCCATTAGCAACATTGTTGTTTGCTATTTTATTCATGATGTTTAGATACAGAGATCTTCATGCAACGACGTGAGTGGAGCATTTTTTCTTCAAAGCTCTCTCCATCAGCACACACAGATGTGCATTAGGTCACTCAGCATTTCCAGCCAATGCTGATTTATGCACACACACACAGTCCCCCCCGAAATCCCCTGGGAGCTTCAAGCACTCACAAACACTCCACAAAAAGTGTTGCCATGGTAACACTCCCACAGCACTTAAGGCGGACTGACTGCTGGTTTGAGGCCAATACTGGGGAAAGGAGCTGCTGTCCTGACTGCCAACTTCAACACCTTCTGCATCAGCCCAGAGGAGTTCAGCTGCAGAGAAGCAACACATGTTGTTCTCTTGTTCCTCATTAACTTTATGGAAAGTTTTTATTGAAACTTTGGACTTCTCTTCAGTGGTTTTTGAACTATTGTACTGCAGGTGCACTGGACACCAGGAACAAAATCTGAAGTTAAGCTAAGATGAACACACAAAGGTCATGAGCGCACTGCTTCTCCACAGTCCTGCTCTCTCTCACCTCTCCATCCAGTGTTTGGTGCTCGGTCTGTAGCTGACATGTGACGAAATGTTTCACAAGCTGAAAGTTATGAAAAAACACATGTGCCTTTACACTGTGATTTGTGTTAATTTATTAAAAAGTAGATGACATAATATCTGTAAAAGGAATGTTACTCACAAAGGCAACAGCAAAATCTAAAACTTTATCAATAGAAGGACAGGTAGGTCCAAAAAAACAACCAAGGAAATCAGATGTTTGTTTTTTTCCCCTCAATTCTGATTTTATTTTGACAAGGCCAGAATGATATAATAAAAAGTTATTTCTGGTTGCTCTGTTTGCATTTTAGAATGGAAAGAAAAGCATGGATTTGTAACAGTGACCTTAGTCCCTCCAACATGCACAATGAATTACATCCTAATTTAATGGAAGAGGAACAAAGATGGAGGTTACCACTGGTAGTTTTTTAACTGAAGGAATTGCTTGGGGTCACTCAGGGATGAGACATAACCAGGTGGAGGGAAATATATTTATGTTATTCTACTCATCTGAATCATTACTATGCATAGTATATTATGTTATTATAACATTGTATTAGATGTTGATATTAACCATCTTTATTATATGAAGTCTATAATATACACTGCACTTTTTTCTATATTGTTCTGAAACAACTCATTTGCACATGTCTGTTTTGCACAATTTAGTATCTCGCGGAGGCAGCAGTTCAAACAGAGAAGTCCAGACTTCCCTCTCCCTAGCCACCTGCTCCAGCTCTTCAGAGAGGATACCAAGGCGTTCCCAGACCAGCTGGGAGACACAGTCTCTCCAGCGAGTCCTGGGTCTGCCCTGGGGTCTCCTCCCAGAGGGACATGCCCGAAACACCTCAAGTGGGAGGCGTCCAGGAGGCATCCTGATCAGATGCCCATACCACCTCAACTGACTCCTTTCATTGTGGAGGAGCACCATTTCTACTCTGAGCCTCTCCCGGATGACTGAGCTCTTCATCCTATCTCTGAGGGTGAGTCCAGCAATCCTACGAAGGAAGCTCATTTCAGCCGCTTGTATCTGCAATCTCATTCTTTCGGTCATTACCCAAAGCTCGTGACCATAGGTGAGAGTAGGAATGTAGACTGACTAGTAAATCGACAGCGTTGCCTTAAAGATCAGCTCCCTCTTCACCACAACAGACCGGTACAACATCCGTATCACTGCAGATGCTGCTCCGATCCATCTGTCAATCTTGCGCTCCAATCTCCCCTCACTCATGAATAAGACCCCAAGATATTTAAACTCCTCCACTTGGGGCAGGAGCCCGTCCCCAACTCGGAGAGGGCAATCCACCTTTTTCTGGCTGAGGACCATGGACTTGGAGGCACTGATTCTGATCCCAGCAGCTTCACACTCAGCGGCATACCATCCCAATCAGATCTGTAGGTCATTGCTGGATGAAGCCAGCAGAACAACATCATCTGCAAACAACAGAGATGAGATCCTGTGGTCACCAAGCATGACACCCTCTGTTCCCAGGAGCCATAAATCCTGTCCATTAAAATTATGAACAGGATCATTGACAAAGGGCAGCCCTGGTGGAGTCTAACTCTCACTGGGAATGAGTCCGACCGAGTGTTGGCAATACGAACCAAACTCTCACAACAGTCGTACTGAGACCGAATAGCTTGTAACAACAAGCCCAATACCCCATTCTCCCGAAGCACCCCACACAAAAAAACCCACGAGGGATGCGGTTGAATGCCTTCTCCAAGTCCACAAAACAAGTAAACTGGTTGGGCAAACTCCCACGAAAACCCAATGATTCTCGAAAGGGTAAAGAGCTGGTCTGATGTGCCATGGCCAGGATGAAAACCACATTGCTCCTCCTGAATCCGAGGTTCGACCAACAGCCGGACTCTCCTCTCCAGTACCTTGGCATAGACCTTAGAGAGGAACCACCACCCCTGTTTGCCATACCACAGGCACTGCCCCCGACCTCCACGCAGTTTTGCAGAGGTGTGTCAACCATGACAGCCCTACAACATGCAGGGCCTTGAGGTACTCAGGGCGAATCTCGTCCACCCCCGGGCCCGACCACCAAAGAGATTTTTAACCACCTTGGTGACCTCAGCCCTTGTGAAAGGCGAGTCGTCCCCCTCGTCCACAAGCCCTGCTTCCTCTGTGGAAGGCATATCAGTGGGATTGAGGATATCCTCGAAGTATTCCTTGCACCACCCGACGATATCCCCAGTCGAAGTCAGCAGTGCCCTATCTGCACCATACAGTGTGGACAGGGAGCTGCTTCCCCCTCCTGAGCCGCCAGACAGTTTGCCAGAATCTCTTCAAGGCCGACCGAAAGTCTTGTTCCATGGCCTCACCCAACTCCTCCCATACCTGGGTTTTTGCTTCAGCAACCACCCTAGCTGGACTCCGCTTTGCCTGCTGGTACACCTCAGCTGCTTCGGGAGTCCCACAAGCCAACCAAGCTTGATAGGACTCCTTCTTTGCTTAATGGCCCCCCTCACCACTGGTGTCCACCACTTGGTTCGGGGGTTGCCACCATGAGATGCCCTGATGACCTTGCGGCCGCAGCTCTGGTTAGCCACTTCAACAGTGGAGGTGGAGAACATGGCCCATTCAGACTCCATGTCTCCAGACTCCCTCGGGATGTGGTTGAAGTTCTTCCGGAGGTGGGAGTTAAAGATTTCCCGGACAGGGGCCTCAGCCAGATGTTCCCAGCATACCCTCACAATACATTTGGGTGTACCAGGTCTGAATGGCATTCTCCCCTGCCATCGGATCCAACTCACCACTAGGTTGTGATCAGTTGACAGCTCTGCACCTCTCTTTACCCGAGTGTCCAAGACATACAGTTGCAGGTCTGATGACACAATAATAAAATCGATCATCGGCCTGCGACCTAGGGTGTCCTGGTGCCAGGTGCACATATGGACACAGTTATGCTTGAACATGGTGTTCGTTATGGACAAACTGTGGTTAGCACAGAAGTCCAATAACTGAACACCACTCGGGTTCAGATCGGGCAGGCCGTTCCTCCCAATCACCCCCCTCCAGGTTTCACTGTCATTGCCAATGTGCTCATTGAAGACCCCCAGTAGGACAATGGATGTCTCCAAGAGGAGCACTCTCCAGCACCCCAGTCAGCGACCCCAAAAAGGGTGGGTCCTCTGAACCATCATTTGATGCATAGGCACAAATGATGGTCAGTGTGGCTCATATATTTTTGCCTACATATGTATAAGCACAAGGAGAAGCTTAGGACTGCATATGTTGATTGACCTCACGTCTCGGATGGGACAATACGTCTGGACCGCCTGTGGATTAGGACAGGAGGACGGAGGTGCCGTGATAAGACTCTGAAAGGACTTCCTGACCTCCTGGAGCCAGACGGAAGACTAAGGGTCTCGAGGGGAGAATTATTGTCATATGGGGGTTGACAGCAATGTGTGATTCTGCCTTTGATGTACCATGTATAAATGTGGGGGTTTTGATGCAGCTCAGTCTCTTCTGTTCTTGAGAGAAAAGCTGGGGATGTGATTTCTGCAATAAACCTGAATTGAGAAATAATTCAGTCTCTTCATTTCATTTTGACTCATTTCTGTGAAATGGTACCATTTCTGTGAAAATGGTAGCGGAGAAGTTCGTTTGGCTGAGCCTGCGCAAGCACGTGAAAGAGTGGGCAAGAACCTGCATGGCTTGCCAGCGGGCCAAAATTCACAAGCACACAAAAGCCCCCTTAGAACCGTTCCACATCCCAGCCAAGAGATTCGATCATGTGCATGTCGACCTCATGGGCCCCCTACCGTCGTCGCAGGGGTTCACACATCTTTTGACAATGGTGGACCGAACCACACGCTGGCCGGAAGTGGTCCCACTAGCATCGACCATGGCTGCAGAGGTGGCTCGCGCATTTTTGACTACCTGGGTAGCGCGTTTCGGGGTTCCGTCGGATATTACGTCCGACAGGGGACCTCAATTTGTGTCTGAGCTTTGGTCAGCGATGGCCAGCAGCTTAGGGGTGACAATTCACCGCACCACCGCTTATCACCCCCAGGCTAATGGTTTATGCGAGCGTTTTCACAGGTCTTTGAAGGCAGCCCTCAGAGCGCCGCTTACAGATGCAGATTGGGTAAACAAACTACCATGGGTTTTATTGGGGTTGCGTTCTGCGCCCAAGGAGGACTTAAATGCCTCCCCAGCGGAGTTGGTTTTTGCACAACCTCTCAGGCTGCCCGGCGAGTTCCTACCAGAGCATCCGGCGCCGGGGCACCCCCCGGCTCTGGGACCACTGATCGGCACGGGAGCAGACATGCTCCCGGGCCCCGTTCATCACACTTTTCCACATGTTTTTGTTCCCAAAGCTTTAAAAAATGCCGAGTTTGTTTTTGTCAGGCACGAGGCTCAGCGATCAAGCCTCCACCCGCCATATGATGGTCCATTTAGAGTGCTGGAATCAGGTGATAAACATTTTGTGCTGGATTTGGGGGACAGAAAGGAAACAGTTAGTATTGACAGACTAAAGATTAGATTAGATTAGATTCAACTTTATTGTCATTACACATGTATGAATACAAGGTAACGAAACACAGTTTAGCATCCAATCAGAAGTGCAAAGGACAGCAGTGCAGTATATACGGTAATTAACAGTATGTTCAATTTAAGCAAATATATGCAAATATATGCAGCAGTGCAGAAAGTTAAAAGTACTGTTATGTGCAAATAATGTGCAATAAGTTAGATGTAGTTATGCAGTTATGTACAGGTGAGGATGGTAAAAGATGATTGTAAGAGAGTCAGCGGGGAACTAAGTTCAATAACGTGACAGCTGTTGGAAAGAAACTGTTCCTAAACCTGCTGGTTCTAGTCCGAAGGCTTCTGAAACGTCTTCTGGAGGGGAGAAGCTGGAACAGTCCATGAGCAGGATGGTTGGAGTCCCTAAGAATGCTGCGTGCCCGGCGCAGACATCTTTTCCTGTAGACGTCCTCTATAGCTGGAAGTGGAGTCCCTGTGATGCGTTGGGCAGTTTTCACCACCCGCTGCAGCGCCTTGCGGTCAGCTACAGAGCAGCTCCCATACCAGAGTGTGATACAGTTGGTCAGGGTGCTCTCTATCACGCAGCGGTAGAAGTTGCCCAGGATGTCAGCTGACAGATGGTTCTTCTTCAATGTCCTCAAGAAGAAGAGGCGCTGATGGGCCTTCTTGATCAGGCTGGTGGTGTTAACTGACCAGGACAGGTCCTCCGAGATGTGGGTCCCCAGGAATTTGAAGCTGGGGACACGTTCAACAGCTATGCCATTGATATGGATGGGGTCATGTGTCTCTTCCCTCTCCTTCCTGTAGTCCACTATGAGCTCCTTGGTTTTGCTGGTGTTAAGGAGCAGGTTATTGTCAGCGCACCAAGTAGTCAAGTGCTCAACCTCTGCCCTGTAATCTGACTCGTCGTTGTCCCTGATGAGTCCAATCACCGTGGTGTCATCTGCGAACTTTATGATGGAATTGGATCTATACATAGGCCTGCAGTCATGGGTGTAGAGGGAGTAGAGGAATGGGCTGAGCACACAGCCCTGTGGTACACCAGTGTTGAGTGTGATGACGGAAGAACGGTTGGGGCCTGACCTAACATGCTGGGGTCTGTTGGTCAGAAAATCCATGATCCATTTGCAGGTGGAGGTACTGATTCCCAGGTTCCCAAGTTTGGTGAGCAACTTGGAGGGGATAACTGTGTTGAATGCTGAGCTGAAGTCAACAAACAGCATTCTTGCGTAGGTGTTCTTGTCATCCAGGTGTGAGAGTACATAGTGCAGCGCTGTAGAAACCGCATCCTCTGTACTCCTGTTGCTCCGGTAGGCGAACTGATGAGGGTCCAGTGTAGGGGGCAGGCCTTTTTTGAGCTGTGCCAAGACCAGTCGCTCAAAGCACTTCATGACTATGGGAGTCAGTGCCAGAGGGCGATAGTCATTTAGGCACAATGGTGTTGAATGTTTCGGCACTGGTACTATTGAAGTGGTCTTGAAGCATGCTGGTACCACGGCCTGGGCCAGGGACAGGTCGTTCATCACAAAAGCCTGCTTTTGTGATGAACGACGAGTCTGTACGAGTGGCAAGGGCACCTCGACGTGGCAGACCCCTAGGGAGCACGTCCTGGAGCCCCTGCAGGGATCAAATAACCATACTCTCCCTCAGTTAGCAGATTCTCTGCAGGACGGCGCCGCAGGGACGGTGAAGCCTGCTTACAGCAAATTCGGAAGATGTTTGAAGCCCAGACGGAGTATGGACTGATGTGTGATTTTATCATGTTGTGTAGACTATGCTGTTGATTTTACCACGTTGTGTGAACTATGCTTTATTGCCCATTCTTCGACGTTTGGGGGGGGGGGGGTTATGTGGCTCATATATTTTTGCCTACATATGTATAAGCACAAGGAGAAGCTTAGGACTGCATATGTTGATTGACCTCACGTCTCGGATGGGACAATACGTCTGGACCGCCTGTGGATTAGGACAGGAGGACGGAGGTGCCGTGATAAGACTCTGAAAGGACTTCCTAACCTCCTGGAGCCAGACGGAAGACTAAGGGTCTCGAGGGGAGAATTATTGTCATATGGGGGTTGACAGCAATGTGTGATTCTGCCTTTGATGTACCATGTATAAATGTGGGGGTTTTGATGCAGCTCAGTCTCTTCTGTTCTTGAGAGAAAAGCTGGGGATGTGATTTCTGCAATAAACCTGAATTGAGAAATAATTCAGTCTCTTCATTTCACGCTCCCCACAGTCAGGACCCATTTCCTAACACAAAGGAGCAGGGAAACAACCCTTTTGTCCACTGGGGAAAACTCCAATATAGAGGCAGCAAGGTGGGGGGATACAAGAATACCCAACCCTGCTCATCGCATCTTGCCCGGGGCAACTCCAGAGCAGGACAGGCTCCAGCCCCTCTCCAGGAGACTAGTTCCGGAACCGGAGCTGTGTGTTGAGTTGAGGCCGACTATATCTGTCACGCCCCGCCGCTCATCAACGGCGCCACCTGCTCACACACCTGCTAATCATCAGCGGCGAGGGATAAAAGCCGCCTCGCCCTGAGCTTCGGCCTGAAGCCGTTAGACTTCATCTCCCTTCCATGAGAAGCGACTACTCTTTCTTCAGCACCACGCTAAGCGGTAAGAAGATCACTTACCTCTCCTTTTCCAGTCTGCTCCCCTGTGCACAGGTGGATTCCTCGGCGGCGGACAACTCCGTCCCTCGTCCCTCCTCGCTGCTGCACCGAGTCCTGCAGGTGACTGTCTCCCGGGGTGCCGTCCTTGAAGTGCCTGCCATCAGTCAAATACAAGTAAGCTTCTCTCCCTCGCCTATTCTCCTCCTGTATTGGTGTGTGCCCGTCACCCTGTGTCTGTTCTCTCCCATAGGGTTGCCGGCTGAACGGTCTCCTGCCTCTGTGCCCGAAGCAGACGCCACCACCAATACATTTACATTCCGCTGACACACACCCATACATCCCTGTTGTTAATAAACAGTTTGAACTACTCTGAGCCTGTGTGTGTGCGTCTCCTGAGCCGAACGTTATGTCAGTACGGCTTCAGCAGAGCGGCTCGGCAGACGGCGGGCTCGCACACCGGTTTACCATCCTCGAGGCTCGAGTGGATCAGGTTGTTTATCAGCAACAGGTGATCCTAAATCAATTAGTAAATTTAACTAACCGATTGAACCGCCTGGACCCCCAACAGCCGTTCCCCCCGGCTCGCCAGGGTGGCGCGGCTCCTGCTGTTCCAGCGGCCGTCCAGCCGGCTCCAGTGGCACCGGTTCGGCTCACACCGATTCCGACCCCCGCCCGCTTTAGCGGTAAGCTCGGTGGAGCGCGGGGGTTCATTATGCAATGTGAGTCCGTGTTCCACCGTGTGCCCGGAGATTTTCCCTCGGATCACAGCCGAATTGGTTACATAGGGAATCTTCTGGAGGGGCGTGGGTTAACTTGGACCTACGCCGTAATGACGAGGCCCAGTTATGCCACCCTCACCTATGACCAATTCGTGAGGCACTTTCTGGAGGTCTTTGACCATTCTCAAACCGAGACGGTCCAGACCGATCGGCTTCTCACACTCCAGCAGGGAAGCCGGTCGGCAGCGGACTACGCGGTCGACTTCCGGGTAGCGGCGGAGGAATTGGGCTGGGAGGAACGCTCCCTCTGTGGCCTGTTCCTCCGCAGCCTCAATGATGATCTGAGGGATGAACTGGCTGGACGGGATATCCCTGAAACGCTAGCGGAGCTAACTTCTTTAGCCATCAGCTTGGACAACAGGCTGCGCGAGCGCTCCTCAGGACGGAAGTCGTCTACTTCGCGCCCTCGGGGAGTCTCGCTGCGCCTGCCCCAAGCTCGCCCCCTGGCGGCGCCGCCACCATCGTGCCCCGAGGAGTCGGAGCCGATGGTGACGGGCTGGACAAAGCTCTCTCCGGCAGAGAGACAACACCGCCGTGAGTTGAATGTCTGCATGTATTGCGGAGACAGTCAACACACGGTGGAGCTTTGTCCACAAAAAGCCAAACGGCGGGGTCCGCGAGTCACTGTAGGGGGCCTCGCAGACGTCAATCGGTTAGGTCCACTCACTCAATTAAAGCTGCCCATCCGTTTCTGCCACAACCCCACTGGGCATCTCACCCACGCACTGGTGGATTCGGGTGCAGAAGGCAGCTTCATTTCACAGAGCCTGGCAACCCGTTTGGGCATCCGCTGTCAGGCACTGAAAAATCCCATCTCCCTTGTCAACCTCTCCCGTGCCTCCCTTGGGAGAGTGTCACACCAAACCATCCCCATTCCGGTCATCATCTCGGGAAACCACCGGGAGGAGATGACCTTCTATGTCCTCCCCAACTCTGTGTAGCCCGTCATCCTGGGGTATCCCTGGCTTCGCCTTCACAACCCGGTCCTGGATTGGAAATCAGCTGGGATATCGGCATGGAGTACATTCTGCATGGGCACCTGCCTTCAGTCCGCTGCCTGCTCTCCGTCCGCTCCTCCCCCTGCGACAGACGGGGCACCCCCAGACCTGTCTCTGGTGCCTCCGGAATTTCACGACCCGGGTATGGTGTTCAGCCAAGCGAAAGCTATGTCTCTCCCCCCTCATCGGCCCTATGACTGTGCCATCAACCTCCACCAGGGGGCTCCCTTACCTTCTGGTCGCCTTTACAGCCTGTCTGCGCCGGAGAAGGAGACGATGAACGTCTACCTGAAAGAGTCATTAAGTGCTGGGATAATCCGCCCATCATCGTCACCCATGGGGGCAGGGTTCTTCTTCGTGGGAAAAAAGGATGGGTCCCTCCGCCCTTGTATTGACTACCGGGCCCTCAACGATATCACGGAGAAGGACCGTTACACCCTGCCTCTCATGGACACTGCTTTCCACTCCCTCCAGGGGGCGACCTGGTTCACCAAGCTGGATCTACGCAGCGCTTACCACCTCGTCCGGATCAGGGAGGGAGATAAGTGGAAAACAGCCTTCCGTACCCCGAACGGCCACTTTGAATACCTGGTGATGCCGTTCGGGTTGACCAACGCTCCTGCAGTCTTTCAGCGCCTCATAAATGACGTCCTCCGGGACTTCATCGGCGTTTTCGTGTTCGTCTACCTGGACGATATCCTCATCTTCTCCAAGTCCAGGGACGAGCACCAGGTCCACGTGAGGCGGGTCCTCCAAAGGCTGCTGGAGAATCGTCTGTACGTAAAGGCAGAGAAATGTGAATTTTACGCCAGGACTACGTCCTTCCTGGGGTTTATCATCGCCCACGACAAGGTGCTCCCAGACCCGGAGAAGGTAAAGGCGGTGGTGGAATGGCCTACACCTGCATCCCGGAAGCAGGTGCAACAGTTTGTTGGCTTCGCCAATTTCTACCGCCGCTTTGTCCCCAACTTCAGTACCATCGTTGGACCACTGACCCGCCTCACGTCCCCGAAGGTCCCGTTCCGGTGGACCGAAGAGGTCGCTGCCGCCTTTGAGGCGCTGAAGGCGGAATTCTCCTCCTCCCGGGTCCTTCGCCAGGTTGACCCCGCGCTGCAGTGCATCGTAGAGGTAGACACCTCGGACACGGGAGTGGGGGCAGTGCTGTCCCAGCGATCGCCGGACGATGGCGCCAAACGGCCCTGCGCCTTCTTCTCCCGGCGCTTGTCCCCGGCGGAGAGGAACTACGATGTGGGGGACAGAGAGCTCCTGGCCATCAAACTCGCCCTGCAGGAGTGGCGTCACTGGCTGGAGGGGGCGAACCTGCCATTTGTGGTCCTCACGGACCACAAGAACTTAGAATATCTACGATCTGCCAAGCGCCTGAACGCCCGCCAGGCGCGTTGGTCTTTGTTCTTCGCCAGGTTCCAATTTTCAATCACCTTCAGGCCTGGCTCTAAGAACGGCCTGCCTGACGCCCTCTCCAGGCAGTTCACTCCCGTGGAGTCGGAGGAGGTGCCCCACTCCATCCTGCCCAGGTCGTGCGTCGTGGGAGCCATCTCGTGGGACATCAAGAGCAAGATCCGGAAGGCACAGGAGGTGGAACCTGACCCTGGCGGCGGACCGGAGGGGAGGCTGTTCGTGCCATCTGCGGTCCGAGGAGAGGTCATCCACTGGCTACACACCTCCAAGCTCACCTGTCACCCTGGCACCTCCCGGATGATAGATCTCCTCCAACGGTCCTTTTGGTGGCCAGGCCTGCGGAGGGATGCAGCCCGCTACGCCCGGGCTTGCCCAATCTGTGCCACCAGCAAGTCGGGAAATGCCCCTCCAGCGGGTCTGCTCCAGCCCCTGCCCGTCCCTGGCAGGCCCTGGTCGCACATCGCGTTGGATTTCGTCACCGGACTCCCTGTCTCCAACTCCTATGACACCATCCTGACCATCGTGGACCGCTTCTCCAAGGCCGTGCACTTCGTCCCCCTGCGAGGCCTCCCTACTGCCCTGGAGATGGCGGACCTCCTCGTCCAACACGTGGTCAGGCTGCACGGGATTCCGGTGGACGTGGTCTCGGACCGGGGCCCCCAGTTCTCATCTGAGGTTTGGAGGTCTTTCTGCAACGCCATCCGAGCCAAGGTGAGCCTCTCCTCCGGCCATCACCCCCAATCCAACGGGCAGTGTGAGAGGACCAACCAGGAGCTGGAGGCTGCGCTCCGCTGTGTGTCCAGATCCAAACCCACGTCCTGGAGCAACCATCTTGCCTGGGTTGAATATGCCCACAACACCGCTCGCTCTTCTGCTACAGGGATGTCCCCCTTCAAAGCGTCCCTGGGTTACGACCCCCCGCTGTTTCCGGAGCAGGAGAGTGAGGTAACTGTCCCGTCAGTTAGGGCCCATCTCAGGCAGTTCCGCTCCACCTGGACTGCCGCGCGCAATGCGCTCTTACGCACAGCGGAGCGCAACAGGACTGTGGCGGACCGGCGTAGAAGACCTGCCCCAGCGTACAGAGTTGGGCAACTTGTTTACGTTTCCACCCAGGACGTCACTTTAAAAGGCGAGAGGAGAAAGCTGGCACAGCGCTTCATGGGTCCCTATCCCATCACCCGGATCATCAACACGGTGGCTGTGCGCGTGGCTATTCCCCCCTCCCTCTGCATTCATCCCACTTTCCACGTGTTGAAGGTGAAGCTGGCAGTCACTGACCCCCTTTGCCCTCCTCCTGCAGCGCAACCCGCGCCCTGGATGATTGGTGGCCATCCGGCCTGGTCCGTCTCCTCCATCCTGGACTCCCGGCGCGGGGGTCGTGGGTTGCAATACTTGGTGGACTGGGAGGGCTATGGGCCCGAGCATCGACAGTGGGTGCCCCCGTCGTTTGTGTTGGACCCATCGCTCATCGCGGACTTCCACCGAGCGCACCCGGATAAGCCATCGCCAGGAGGCGCTGCTAGAGGGGGGAGTACTGTCACGCCGCGCCGCTCATCAATGGCGCCACCTGCTCACACACCTGCTAATCATCAGCGGCGAGGGATAAAAGCCGCCTCGCCCTGAGCTTCGGCCTGAAGCCGTTAGACTTCATCTCCCTTCCATGAGAAGCGACTACTCTTTCTTCAGCACCACGCTAAGCGGTAAGAAGATCACTTACCTCTCCTTTTCCAGTCTGCTCCCCTGTGCACAGGTGGATTCCTCGGCGGCGGACAACTCCGTCCCTCGTCCCTCCTCGCTGCTGCACCGAGTCCTGCAGGTGACTGTCTCCCGGGGTGCCGTCCTTGAAGTGCCTGCCATCAGTCAAATACAAGTAAGCTTCTCTCCCTCGCCTATTCTCCTCCTGTATTGGTGTGTGCCCGTCACCCTGTGTCTGTTCTCTCCCATAGGGTTGCCGGCTGAACGGTCTCCTGCCTCTGTGCCCGAAGCAGACGCCACCACCAATACATTTACATTCCGCTGACACACACCCATACATCCCTGTTGTTAATAAACAGTTTGAACTACTCTGAGCCTGTGTGTGTGCGTCTCCTGAGCCGAACGTTATGTCAATATCTAGCCGGTATCGCTCAACCTCATGCACCATCTCAGGCTCCTTCCCCACCAGAGAGGTGCCATTCCATGTCCCAAAAGCCAGTTTAGGAAGCCTGGGATCAGACTGCCAAGGTCTCCGCATTTGACTGCCACCTGATCCGCACAGCAGCGGACCCCCATGGTCCCTCCTGCAGGTAGTGAGCCCACTGGAGGGTGGACCCATGTAACCCCTTCAGGCAGAGCTCGATCGGGTCCCATGGGCGGAAACCCAGCCAAAAGACGCTAGCCATCAAGCCCCTCCCCCAGGCCTGGCTCCAGGGTGGGCCCTGGTAACCCCATACTGAGCGGGGTACACTGAATCCTTGTTCTAGTATTTTATCATGAGAGTCTATTGGATCGTTCTTAGTATGGCCCTTCACCCAGGACCAGTTTGTCTTGGGTGACCCTTCCAGAGGCAAATTGCCCCGGACAACGTAGCTCTCCTGGGATCACTAGGGCACGCAAACCCCCCACCACGATAAGGTGACGATCCATGACCAAGGCAACTGTGTTCACAAAACACGCCATTTTTAAAAATAACTGGAATGACACAGGGAATAAGTATTGAACATACTTGGTGAAATTCCTTTAATACTTAGTAAAAAAGCCTTTGTTGGTAATAACAGCTTTCAGATGCCTCCTGGAGTTTCTCCTACGGAGAAACCAGGTGCAGGCATTGCTCAGGAGTGATTTTAGCCCATTCTTCCACACTAACTGTCTTTAAATCTTGATGGTTCACTGGGTGTCTATGAACTCTGATCTTCAGTTCGTTCAATAGATTTTCAATTGGATTCAGGTCAGGTGACTGGCTGGGCCATTCTAGCAGATTTATTTTCCTTCTCTGAGACCATTTGAGAGTTTCCTTGGCTGTGTGTTTGGGATCATTGACTTGCTGAAATGTCCATCATCGTTTCATCTTCAGCATCTTGGCCGATGGCAAGAGGTTCTTATCAAGGATGTCTCTGTACATTTGTCCCTTCATCTTTCAGTTATATGAACTCTGCCTGTACCATGTGCTGAAAAACATCCCCACACCATGATGCTCCCACCTCCAAACTTCACTGTTGGTATGGGGTCTTGTGGCTTATGAGCAGTCCCATTTCTCTTCCAAACATGCTGTGTGTTTTGGCATCCAAAGAGTTTAATTTTGGTCTCATCTGACCAGACTATATTCTCCCAGCATTTTACTGGCTTACCCAAATGTTGTGCAGCAAACTTTAAACGAGCTTCAACATGCTTTTCTTCAGCAATGGAGTCTTGCAAGGTGGGCAGGCATAGAGCCCGTGTCGGTTGAGTGCATTACTTATTGTTTTCTTTGAAACAGCAGTACCTGCTAACTCCAGGTCTTTCTGGAGCTCTCCATAAGTGATCTTTGGTTCTTGGATAACTCTTCTGATAATTCGTTTGACTCCTCTGTCAGAAATATTGCGAGGAGTTCCTGGTTGTGGCCGGTTTATGGTAAAATGATGTTCTTTCCATGTCTGAATGATGACTTCAACAGTGCTCACCGGAACATTCAGCAGTTTAAGAAATGCACCTGTAACCAGTGCCATCATTACCTCCGCCAGGCCGCAGGCCAGGAGGTTATGTTTTTGCCGGGGTTTGTCTGTCTGTCTGTCTGTCTGTTGGTTAGCAAGATAACTCAAAAAGTTTTGGACGGATTTCGATGAAACTTTCAGGCGTTGTTGGAAATGGTACAAGGAAGAACTGATTAAATTTTGGCGATGATCCGGATCACCGTCTGGATCCAGGAATTTTTTTAAAGGATTCTTTAACATTGTGAGATAGGGCCATTTTCAACATGTGTGCAGGCGCAATGGAGGGTGCTGGTCGTCGTGTCTGACAAACACGAACTCCGCGTTCTTCAAAGTTTTAGGCACAAAAGCACGTGGAAAACTGTGGTGGGCAGGGCCCGGCAGCGTGCCTGTGTTTGCGCTACGCTGCAAAAGCTGAGACGGGCAGCTGTCCGCCGCGGGATTATTTGGCAGAAATTCCCCAGGCAGCCATAGGGGCTGCGCAAAAACAAGCTCTCTGCCGGGGAAGCTTCCAAATCCTCTTTTGCCACGGAGCGCAACCCCAATAAAACCCACGGCAACCTGTCTACCCAATTTGCATCCGTCAATGAACCCCTGAGTGCTGCTTTCAGTGATCTATGAAAACGCTCGCATAACCCATTGGCCTGTGGGTTGTACGCGGTTGTGCGATGAATTGCAACGCCCGCGGCCTGGGAGTTTGGAGATGGAGGAGATGGACAGAACAACAACACTTGAGTTTATTACCTCCGCCAAGGAGGTAATGCTTTTACTACTGAACCACTAATCCTATCATTGTGAATCCAATTGCTAGTCATATGTTTTCATGGTCAAGGAATCTGAAAACGTACACACAAACACTGTATGGGGGGAACTGTGGCGCTTGGCGGAGGTCTGCGCTCTCCGAGTGCTTTTTCTAGTTATGTTTTGCAACAATAAGCTTGCGAAGGTCTAGAGAGAGCTCTTTGCTTCTACCCATCATGAGGTCTTTGTGGTGCGACAATCTGATATTCACAGATGTTTTTAAAGGCTATCAGTCAGGACTTAACCAGCTGAAATTAATTTGCACTGGTGGGGGATGGGATGGCTTCCTAAATTCTGATGGATTTCAGTTGGTTTCTCGGCTTTCTATGCCTTTTTGCACCTCTTTTTTTTCATGTGTTCAATACTTATTCCCTGTATCATTGCACTTTATTAAATATAACGTGTTCTGTGAACACAGTTGCCTGATTTCTTTGTATGTATGCATTACTTGGGTTGTTACTGATATCTGGTGAAAATCTCAGGACGATGGCTCCATCAGAAATACGTTTAATGAGAAAAATGTTGACGTGTTCAATACTTATTTTCTCTGCTGTACAAGGAAGTCACCTGACAAAGAGAGGAGTTGTGGGAAATGTAGTGTGTGACCTCACTGAGATTAAAAATCTCTTTTCCAAGAGTGTCCTGGCCAAGAGGCAGCAGCAAAGTTAAAGTCAAACAGACAATGATCATCCATACATATTATAAAACTACAAAAACATAAAGTCATTTACATAAATTACTCTCAGTTCACATAATAAAAACCCTGTAGATTTTACACAAGATCCAACCAGACCGAGTCCACACAAAGAGAGCAGCAAACATCAAATGCCTTTTTTGCCAGTTCGGATGTGACCTTCAGGACATTAAGAAAAAACATCTTGTGAGTGAAGATGATAGCTTTCAGAGCTGCCCTTACTGATGGGGGTCAGAAGGTATGAAGGAAGACAACCAAGAAGTCTTTGTCTGCATGTGGCTGAAGAAGACCATCCAGCACACAGCAGGCAGTGATGGGTGAGGAAGCTCCGTCCTGGTGCACACCACCACGTTTTCACCTAGACCCAGACACATCTGCATGCACACGACACATCACAGAAGCAGCCACACCCCAGCAGCATGTCCATGTGGGCCCCACCACAGCTTAAACTGGGCTGACTTATGGGTCCCATGTGGGTTTGTCTGTGGGTTCCATGTTGGTCCCAGCTGTCTTTGCCCACATGGACATCACCTATTTATAACTGATTTTCTCATAAATTTGTTAGTTTTTTTCTAAAATTGTGACTTTTTTCTTGCAAAGTTGCAATTTTTTTCTTCTTGTTCATATATTTACTACTTTTTGTCTTAATTTGGAACTTTTTCTAGCTTTTCCTCATAAATTTGTGACATCTTTCTTGTAAATTTGTTGGATTTTTATTGTAAGCTTATAACATTTTTCAATTAATGTTACCATTTTTTTGGAAATTTGCAACTTTTTTCTAGTAAATTTGCTAGTAAATTGAAATTCCTTTTTCTCACGAATTTTTTATTTTTTTCTTGTAATTTTGGCGCCGCTGTTACTGAAACCTGCTCACCCTCATTAAACCCATGGGGGCCTACATGGCTTTGATGCAGATAAGCAGATGACCTGCTGACCTAAAGAAAAATACAGAGCATCCAGAAAGTCTTCACAGCGCTTCACTCTTTCCACATTTTATGTTACAGCTTTATTCCAAAAGGGATTAAATCCATTTTTTTCCTCAAAATTCTACACACAATACCCCATAACGACAATGTGAAAAAAGTTTTTTTTTTAGATTTTTAGTTAATTTATTAAAAATAAAAATCGAAGAAATCACATGTACATCAGTATTCACAGCCTTTACCATGAAGCTCAAACTTGAGCTCAGGTTCATCCTGTTTCCACTGATCATCTTGAGATGTTTCTACAGCTTCATTGGAGTCCACCTGTAGTGAATTCAGTTGATTGGACATGATTTGTAAAGACACACACCTGTCTATATAAGGTCCCACAGTTGACAGTGCATGTCAGAGCACAAACCAAGCATGAAGTCAAAGGAATTGTCTGTAGACCTCTGAGACAGGATTGTCTGTAGGCACAAATCTGGGGAAGGGTACAGAAAAATTTCTGCTGCTTTGAAGGTCCCAATGAGCACAGTGGCCTCCATCATCCCTAAATGGAAGAAGTTCAGAACCACCAGCACTCTTCCTAGAACTGGCCGGCCGTCTAAACTGAGTGATCGGGGGAGAAGGGCCATAGTCAAGGAGGTGACCAAGAACCCAATGATCACTCTGTCAGAGCTCCAGTGTTCCTCTGTGGAGAGAGGAGAACCTTCCAGCAGGACACCCATCTCTGCAGCAATCCACCAATCAGGCCTGTATGGTAGAGAGGCCAGACGGAAGCCACTCCTTAGTAAAAGGCACATGGCAGCCCACCTGGAGTTTGCCAAAAGGCACCTGAAGGACTGTCAGACCATGAGAAACAAAATTCTCTGGTCTGATGAGACAAAGATTAACTTCTTTGGCGTGAACGCCAGGCGTCATGTTTGGAGAAAACCAGGCACCGCTCATAACTGGAGTGGTGGCTCAGTTGGTAGAGCATCCGCCCCACACCCGGGAGGCAGGGGTTCAAATCCCGGCCGAGTCACGCCAAAGACCATATAAAAGTGGAACTTCCTGCCGTCCAGCCTGGTGCTAAGCAATTATGGAATGGAGGAGGGAAATGTGTGGCCGCGCCTTGCATGGCAGCGGCCCTCTGATTCTACACTTGGGGGGGGGGGGGGGTGATTAACACTGTAGATAGGTAAAGCACAATCTCGTTCTACTGTACATGATTGGTTGTACAGTTGAATGACAATAAAGGGTGATTTGATTTGATTTGATTTGATAACCACACCGATGGTGGTGACAGCATCATGCTGTGGGAATGTTTTTCAGCAGCAGGAACTGGGACACTAGTCAAGATAGAGGGAAAGATGAATGCAGCAATGTACAGAGACATCCTGGATAAAAACCTGCTCCAAAGTGCTCTTGACCTCAGACTGGGGCGAGGTTTCATCTTTCAGCAGGACAACGACCCAAGACACAACCAAGATATCAAAGGAGTAGCTTCAGGACAACTCTGTGAACCCAGACTTGAATCCAACTGAACATCTCTGGAGAGATCTGAAAATGGCTGTGCACCAACACTTCCCATCCAACCTGACGGAGCTTGAGAGGTGCTGCAAAGAGGAATGGGCCAAACTGCCCAAAGATAGGTGTGCCAAGCTTGTGGTGTCATAGTCAAAAAGACTTGAGGCTGTAATTGCTACCAAAGTTGCATCAACAAAGTATTGAGCAAAGGCTGTGAATACTGATGTACATGTGATTTCTTAATTTTTTTTATTACCTCCGCCAAGGAGGTTATGTTTTCATCGGCGTTGGTTTGTCTGTTTGTTTGTTTGTTTGTTTGTTAGCAAGATAACTCAAAAAGTTATGGATGGATTTTTATGAAATTTTCAGAGATTGTCAGAAATGGGGTATCATACAGATGATTACATTTTGGTGGTGATCCGGATCACCGTCTGGATCCAGGAATTTTTTAAAGGATACTTTTTTTTTTTTTTTAACATTGCGAGATAGGGCCATTTTCAATATTTTTTTTTGTGCATGTAACTCTGCCAAAAAATCGTCAGAACACTTGGAAAAAAAAATACAGGATGAAAAAAAATAAACACTGTATGGGGGGAACTGTGGCGCTTGGCGGAGGTCTGTGCTCTCCGAGTGCTTTTCTAGTTTTTAATAAATTTACAAAAATCTCAAAAAAAAACTTTTTTCATGTGGGTATTATGGGATATTGTGTATTGAATTTTGAGGAAAAAAATGAATTTAATCCCTTTTGGAATAAGGCTAGAACATAACAAAAAGCAGAAGGCTCTACCTCCCAATGTACTTTTGGAGATTCTGGGCACCACAAGTAGTCCAGCATTTTGGGAGCATAATGCTCTATTAGGATGGTAAGGTAATATCAGATCCTTTATATATAAGGGGGCCTGATTATTAAGAGCTTTGAAAGTGAGAAGAAGGATTTTAAACTTGATTCTAAATTCTGTGGGAAGCTAATGAAGGGAGGACAGAACCGGTGAGATATGAGCTCTTTTTCTAGAACCAGTTAAAACTCTAGTGGCAGCATTTTGAATCAACTGAAGATTTTTTAAGAATATTTTAGGACAACCAGATAATAGCGAATTACAATAATCTAATCGAGAGCTGACAAAGGCGTGAATCAGTTTCTCAGCATCATTCAGAGACAAGATGCTCCTAATCTTGGCAATATTGTGCAGATGATAGAAGGCAGTCTTAGAAACAAATTTAATATGTGAATTAAAGGACAGATATTTATCAAAAATAACTCAAAGGTTCCTCACAGAACTATTCAGAGTGAAAGTGGTGGCATCTAAATTAAGGGCATGATTTGGGTAGGAATTTCTAAGATGTTTTGGGCCAACAAGAATGACTTCAGTCTTATCTGAGTTTAATAGTAGAAAATTACAAGTCATCCAAGCTTTGATGTCCTTAAGACAGGCATCTAACTTGGCTAATTCATTACAATCATCGGGCTTCATTGACAGGTATAGTTGTGTGTCGTCTGCATAACAGTGAAAATATATACAGTGCTTTCTAATGATATTGCCTAACGGAAGCATATATAAACTAAAAAGAGTAGGGCCTAACACAGATCCCTGTGAAACTCTGTGACTGAGCTTAGAGTTGGAAGAAAATTCATCATTGATGTGGACAAACTGAAATCTATCGGACAAGAAAGATCTAAACCACTGCAACAGAGTTCCATTTAGTCCAACATAGTGTTCCAATCTACAAAGTAGAATGGCATGATCGATAGTGTCAAAGGCTGCACTAAGATCTAAAAGAACAAGAACAGAAACAAGTCCATTGTCAGATGTGGTCAGGAGGTCATTAGTGACCTTCACTAAGGCAGTTTCAGTGCTGTGATGAACTCTGAACCCAGATTGAAACTCCTCAAACAAACCAACTCCCTGCAAGTGGTCAAACAATTGCACAGCAACAACTCTTTCCAAGATTTTTGAAATGAAAGGCAAATTAGAGATTGGTTGATAGTTGGCCAAAACTCCCGGATCGAGAGTCGTTTTTTTTGAGTAAGGGCTTAATTACAGCAACTTTAAAAGCCAGTGGTACATAACCCAGAGTTAAAGAAGAATTCCTTATAAGAAGAATACAGCTACCAATAATTGGGAAGATAATTTTAAATAACCTGGTAGGAATAGGGTCCAAAAGGCAAGATGAAGGCTTAGATGAGGAAATTATTTTATCCAACTCTAAGAGGTCAATTGGAGTAAACAGATATCAATTGAGGGAGTTGTAGTAGTTAATGTACTTGAGTTTGCGGTAGAATAAAATTTTATGATTGAAGAAGTTCAGCAAGTCCTGACAAGAAAGCTCAGGGGGGATGCAAGGATTGACCGAGTCCTGGCTCTTTGTAAGCCTGGCTATAGTGTTGAAGAGAAACCTGGGGTTATTCTTGTTCGCTTCTATTAATGCAGAATAATAGCTTGATCTAGCTTTTCAAAGAGATTTTTTATAGATTAAGAAATGATTTCTCCTCGCTAAATAGAATTCATCTAAATTAGTAGAACACCATTTCCTTTCCAATTGATGAGTCTTCTGTTTTAAGCCACAAGTTTCCAAGGATGGCAACAGGAAATTCTGATTTCAGCTGAAATCTAATTTGGTCGATTGACTTATGGGGGGGGCTGGGGGGGGGGCACAGCCCCCCTGAAGCTGGGAGGTTTTCAGTAAAACAGAAGTAATTTAGACTGAAAAAAATGATTAAAAAAAATGAAATACTGTGTGTCAGCCTCCGTCGGTCTATGATGACCACGGAAGAGAATCCTAAACGTCTACTCTGCCGGAACAGAACCGCCTGTGGCTGAACAGGCCGATGTGCGAATGGCAGTCCCTGTCACACAGGTCGCCCTTGTGGGTGGTCTCCGTGCTGCTGGGTCTGTGGCGGTTCTTCCTGCGGGTCGTATTTTCATCTGCTGCAGCAGTCAGTCTCTCTTCACCCGCCTTGAGCTGTCTGGTCAGGGTGCCTCTCCATTTGGAGCGGTCCATTGCAAGGTCCTCCCAGCACTCTGTGTTGATCTCCAGGGCCTTCACGTCTCTCTTGCAGACGTCTCTAAAGCGCAGCTGTGGGCGGCCAACGTCTCTCCTGCCAGTCGCCAGTTCTCCGTAGAGGACGTCTTTGGGGATTCTGCCATCCTCCATATGGTGAACATGGCCTAGCCAGCGGAGCCTGCGCTGCCTGAGTAGAGTGAACATGGAGGGAAGGCCGGCGCGGGACAGAACTTCTGTGTTGGGCACTTTGTCCTGCCAGGATATGTCCAGGATGTGGCGAATGCAGCGCAAGTGGAAGGAGTTCAGTCTCTTTTCCTGCCGGGCGTATGTTGTCCACGTCTCACTCCCATAGAGCAGTGTGCTGATGACGCAGGCATTGTACATTGCCATCTTCGTCTTGACAGAGAGTTTGGGATTCTCCCACACTCGTGTGGTGAGGCGAGCGAGTGTGAAGGCTGATTTTCCAATCCTCTTGTTGATCTCTGTATCAAGGGAGAGGTTGTTGCTGATCATGGACCCCAGGTACATGAACTGATTCACGACCTCCAGCTCGTAGTCGTCGATGGTGATGGTTGGTGGTGCTTCGTTGCCTTGCGCCAAGACGTTAGTCTTCTTCAGGCTGATGGTAAGCCCGAAGTCCTTGCATGCCTGGGAGAAGCGGTCCATCAGGGTCTGAAGCTCCTGCTGTGTGTGGGTTGCGACTGCAGCGTCGTCTGCGAACAGCATGTCTCTGATTAGAGCCTCGCTTACTTTGGTTCTGGCTTTCAGGCGGGCGAGGTTGAAAAGCCTGCCATCAGATCTTGTGTGCAGATAGATTCACTCTGTTGCTGTGCTGAAGGCATGCCTCAGGAGCATAGCAAAGAAAATCCCAAAGAGGGTTGGCGCAAGTACACAGCCCTGTTTCACTCCGCTGCGTATGTTGAATGGCTCTGAGACGTTGCCGTCGTGCTGCACTATCCCCTGCATGTTGGTGTGAAACAATTCGATGAGGCTTTGCAACTTTGGTGGGCATCCTATCTTTGGCAGGATCTTGAAAAGGCCCTCTCTGCTGACCAGATCGAACACTTTGGTGAGGTCGATGAAGGCGACATACAGGAGCATGTTCTGGTCTCTGCATTTCTCCTGGAGTTGGCGGATGGAGAATATCATGTTTACCGTCAATCGCTCAGCGCGGAAGCCACACTGAGACTTGGGGTAGACACGTTCAGCAAGCTTCTGTAGACGAACGAGAACAACTCGTGCGTAGACTTTGCCAACAATGCTGAGGAGGGAGATGCCCCTGTAGTTGTTGCAGTCACTTCTCTCCCCTTTGTTTTTGCAGAGGGTGATGATCTTGGCGTCCCTCATGTCCTGTGGTACGGCACCTTCCTTCCAGCACTGGCAGAGGATGTCAGGCAATGGCAGCAGTAGGGCAGTCTTGCAGTGCTTGATCAGGTTGGGGGTATGCCGTCGTTGCCGGGTGCCTTGCCAGCAGCCAAGCTATCAATGGCCTTGCTGAGTTCGTCGATGGTTGGCTCGGCGTCAAGTTCGTCTATGGATGGCAGAGAGTCGATGGCATCAAGGGCTGACGGTGTCACGGTGTTCTGTCTGGAGTAGAGGTCGGAGTAGTGTTCCACCCTTCTCTCCATCTGCTTGTTCTTTTCTGTGATCATCTCCCCAGTGGAGGATTTGAGAGGGGCCGTCTTGCTCTGAGCCAGACCAAGTGCTTTCTTGATGCCATCGTACATATCACGGATGTTCCCTGTTATGGCAGCGGTTTGAATGTCTTGGCTGAGCTGAGTCCAGTACTCGTTGGCACAGCGCCGAGAAGTCTGCTGAACTTTGCTTCTCGCAGCCCTGAGAATCTGGAGATTCTTCTCGTTTGGGTACTTCTTGTACTCAGCAAGTGCTGAGCGCTTGGCTTCAATGACGGGGGTCATCTCGGTCAACTTGGCATCAAACCAGTCCTGTGACTTTGAGGTTTTCCTCCCAAAGGTAGCCAAGGCTGTGTGGTGGATGGTGTTTTGCAGCTCTTCCCACTTCTGCTTTGCAGATTCTCCTTCTTGTGGTACACCAAGTTCCTTCTCAAAGGTGGAGGCAAACTGCTCAACAAGTTCTGGTTGGGCCATCTTGCTGGTGTCAATCCGTGCCTTTCCAGGCTGTCTAGCACGATGGAATTTCTTCAGCTGCAGCTTGACCTTGCAACACACCAATGAATGGTCTGTCGCAATCTGCACTCTGGAACGAACGGGTGATTAGCACGTTCTTCAGTGAGGTGTGCCTGGTCAGGATCAAGTCCAGCTGGTGCCAGGGCTTTGAGCGCGGATGTCGCCAGGAAACCTTGTGTTGGGGCTTGGTCTTGAAGAATGAGTTTGTGATGCACAGATCGTGATATATGCAGAACTTGAGCAGCCGCTGTCCGTTGTCGTTCATTCTGCCCACGCCAAATGGTCCAAGACAGGAGGGCCAGGAGTTGTGGTCAGCACCCACTCTGGCATTGAAGTCTCCAAGGAGAATGAGTTGTTCAGAGTTGGGGATGATCCTGACAGTTGTTGCGAGATTCTCGTAGAACTCGTCTTTTGCCTCTGGTGTGGCTGTCAGTGTTGAGGCATACACACTGACGAGGGTGACTGGGCCTTGAGTGGTGTTCAGGCGGAGGGTAAGGAGTCGTGCAGAGCCATTGCTGCCCGGTTCCACCATCTTCAGCAAGGTGTTCGTCACTGCCCTTTCCCTGCCAGTAGAACGTGTTGTCCTTCTCTCTCAGTGTGCCTGCGTCAGCCAACCGTGTTTCCTGGAGAGTGGCGATATCCACTTCCAGTCTCTTCAGCTCATTATTGATGATGGCAGTCTTCCTGGTGTCGTTGATGTCCTTGAGGTTAGCAGCGAGTCCTGTCATCATAGTGCGGACATTCCAAGTTCCCAGTTCTAGAGTTGGTCTCTTTCTTTTTTTTGTCTTGCCTGGTGCGAAGGTTCTCAGCCTTCCGTTCGGACTTCTCCTCATCCCCATGCACCCAATGAGGAAAGCAAGCTGTGGCGGGACAACACCTTATTGGCTGGGGGCTGCCCAGCTTGAGGCGGGCGGTAGCTGTCCAGTGAGATCCGATGATCCCTCCCACCATCGGGAACAACCCCTGGCGCCGCACTCTACGCCAATTGAGTGGTGGCTTATAACCGGTAACTGTCATTCCCCGTGTTTTGTCTACGCCAAAGGCGAAGCTGGAGTGTCCTCTCCAGTGATCCAGTGTTCTACCTTCCAGCGTTGGGCGTTGGTAGGATTCAAGCCTGAGCAGGAAGATATCGAGGACAAGATGTTGCCCATGCAGCATGTCCCCCCTCTCCACGTCACTGATGAATCCAAAGGAACGGCAGGGCTGCTATAGTTTGGCATCAGCGCCGTCACAGGAGCTGCCAGAACGATGTTGAGCACAACAGAGAACTGCCTTAGGGACTCCGACTCCGGATTTTTCCTCAGGGTTGACTCCCGAAGCCTTTCCCGTGACCGGGTATGCCGCAAGGCGGTGGAGGTTTGAAATCAGGGTTTACCTTCCCCTAGATGGGCTACCTTCCCAGGTTGACGAGCCACCATCTACCCGAAGCATCTGGTTTTAAGGTGCCAGAGATCCGCCCTCGCCCCTTCTCCTATTAGTAAAAGCAGTTCCGCCGGACTTAGAGACTAAACCACACGGGCAGGCTAGGAGTTGGACTTAGTTGTCAGAGGCTTTTCGAGATACACGCCATAAGGAGCATTTTATGAGCACTGGGAGCTTAACCCCAGTGCCACTCCTGGCTATGACAACCTTGGAACCAGGTTCGCTTAATTACAGCAACTTTAAAAGCCAGTGGTACATAACCCAGAGTTAAAGAGGAATTCCTTATAAGAAGAATACAGCTACCAATAATTGGGAAGATAATTTTAAATAACCTGGTAGGAATAGGGTCCAAAAGGCAAGATGAAGGCTTAGATGAGGAAATTATTTTATCCAACTCTAAGAGGTCAATTGGAATAAACAGATATCAGCTGAGGGAGTTGTAGTAGTTAATGTACTTGAGTTTGCGGTAGGAAGAATCTGACTGATTTCATCTCTAATAGATAAAATTTTATGATTGAAGAAGTTCAGAAAGTCCTGACGAGAAAGCTCAGGGGGGATGCGAGGCTTGACCGAGTCCTGGCTCTTTGTAAGCCTGGCTATAGTGTTGAAGAGAAACCTGGGGTTATTCTTGTTCACTATTAATGCAGAATAATAGCTTGATCTAGCTTTTCTAAGAGATTTTTTATAGATTAAGAAATGATTTCTCCTCGCTACATTGAATTCATCTAAATTAGTAGAACGCCATTTTCTTCCCAATAGACAAGTCTTCTGTTTTAAGCAACAAGTTTCCAGGGATGGCAACAGGAAATTCTGATTTCAGCTGAAATATAATTTGGTTGATTGACTTATGGGGGGGCTGGGGGGGGGGGGCGCAGCCCCCCTGAAGCTGGGAGGTTTTCTGTAAAACAGAAGTAATTTAGACTGAAAAAAATGATTAAAAAAATGAAATACTAGACTTAGATAAATCATTAAATTTAATGAAAAGTTAACTTACCTTTTCTTCAATGTTGTCTCACTATCTTTAGTCGAACATATTTAACAGTTCTATAAGAGTTTATTACACTATTTACACTATTTACACTGGTCACCAAGTCAATTCTAATGTGAAACTTTCTTCCTTTTGGCAGCAAGCTGTGTCAGTCTCTGAACTTTGAACTTCATCTCCTTTTCTGTTTTCTTCAGAAACTGTCTGAGTGTTTCTGTTACCTCGTCGTACTTTGAGCCAATTTCACCTTTACCGTCACTTTTCTCTCAAGCCAATTCCATCGGAACTTATTTTTGACACTTTTGTCTTTTTCTAGCACTGATGACTCCTGATCCTTCGACAAAAATCTCATAATTCCGCTGAAAACAATACCGAAAGGTCAGAATTCCAACACGAACCAGGGATGTGATTTGGGGTTGGGGAAATTATCTGAAAATTTAGCAGGGGGCCTGGGGGACGCAGTCCCCCTGCGGGGTCCGGGGCAGAGCCCCGGTCGGGGGGCAAGGGGGGCTCCTGGGTTTTTATGATTTTTAAGTACCAGAACTGTGCTTAAACGACATAAAACAAACAGCTGAATGCCACTTATTACTGTATAATATTGACTTATGTTCCAAGAAGACAGCATTCCTAAAATATTCCAACAAGCATTATCCATCATATGCTTTAACACTTGATCAAATCAAAATCAGTTAATTTTATCTATTCCATAATAGAAATAAATTTCCAACATATCATTACTTTTTATAATTTCAGCATTCATTTCAGATCACCAGTTTCAATCTCCACTGAGTCTTGAGCAGTTCATTTTGCACAATCACTGATGTAGCCAAGCCTTAGAAATATTCAAAAGTTAGGAGTCAATGTCCACTGTGCACTGTCAATTTCAAACTGTTTGGAATCATAAAAGTAATCTAACTAAATTGTTTTGCTATTTTTTTCTCCTCAACATCAATGTCAGGGTGCTGCAGGAGTTTTTGGGGATGGTTAACTTTTATAACCGTTTCCTCCTCCGCGCAGCCCAGCTCATTACAGCCATTGTACGCCGCACTCAAGAAAGGGAAACCGGAGGACAGAGTCGACTGGACTCCTGAGCGGGAGCAGGCATTCTCTGAGGTTAAAATAGCTCTGGCAAACGCTGCACTACTGGCGCACCCAGACCCGGCGGCTCGGATAGCGCTCACTACCGACGCCTCGGACATGGGCATAGCGGCCGTCGTGGAGCAATGCGTTGCCGGTTCTTGGCAGCCACTCACCTTATTTTTAGCAGGTCTTTGCACGACAGTGAGCGTAAATACAGCGTGTTCGACAAAGAGTTAATGGCTCTCCACCTGGCCTTACGTCACTTCCAGTTCTGCCTGAAACGGTGCACCTTCACTGCGTTCGAGGACCACAAGCCGTTAATGTACTTAACGTACTTTATCTTCCTGGAAGATAAAATAAAGCGGAATTCGGCGAATTAGCGGAAAAATCACATCCTTGAGAACACACCGCCATGAATTTTTGACAAAGCATACAACGAGCCATTTGATTGGTCCAATCGTTTGCAACTATCCAATCGCAGGGCTGTTTACAATACAGCAGTAGCTTGAGTACATAACATCCGGGTTATCGCAGGAGACTTGACCCGGGGAAGCACCAAGCGCTTATGTAATCGTGTTGATTTTCGCTAAAATCTGTAACAATAAGGTACCTTACCCCACCTAAAATTTTCTCAACGGATTTAGACGATTCACAGAAATGATCAATTTGAAAATAAATCGGCAGAAATCCGCGGATCGGCGGAAAATTGCCATCCCTGAGTTTCTGAGTTAAACCAAGGGGTTAGAGATCCCTGGTTAGACTTTTTCTTTTTTAAAGGGGCCACCAAATCTAGAGGCTGATGCAGAGAGGCTGTAACACTATCAACCATGCTATCAATTACGAATGGAGCAGACTCTCCATCTTTTATTTCTGTTGTTTCTGTTGTGTTGATCCATTGTATAGAGGAGACAATCTGCAAAAATTTGGTAACAACGTCATCAGAAAGATATCTGCTGTAGTAGTATTTTTCTTTAGGAAACAAGTAATCAGAGATAGTGAAATCAAAAGTTAACAGACAATTGTCTGACAGTACAGGATTATGAAGAGACACTACCAGATTTTCTATATCTATACCATAAGTCAAAACAAGGTCCAGTGTATGGTGGAGATAATGGGTAGAATTTTTTACTTTCTGGGAAAACCCCACTGAGTCTAAGATTGAATTGAATGCCTTATTAAGACAGTCACTCTCTACATCAACATGTATATTAAAATCCCCTACAATAATTATTCTATCAGATTTCAGCATGAAATCAGCTAAAAATTTGGCAAATTCAGATAGAAACTTTGAATAGGCTGAGGGAGGACGATAAACTATGGCAAAGAGAATTGGGTTCAAGCTGAAATAGCCACCATGCCCCACACTGAGGACCAAACCTTCAAAGGAATTAAAACATGATTTTTGCTTAACATTAACTAGTAATTTAGAATGGAAAATTGCCACCACTCCACCTCCACGACCAGAACCTCTGGGGCTAAGACAGTTTAAACAACCAGAGGGAGTTGATTCATTCAAACCAACATAGTCATCTTGCCCAAGGCAAAGTCTCTGTGAGGGATAATAAATCGATATGAAGATCAATTAATAGATTATGAACAAGAAGAGACTTAGGCATTAGAGACCTAATATTTAATAAACCACATTTGATTTTTAAATTTTGGGGAGGAACAGAGGCCAATTTATTAAATTTAGGGACTTGAGGTTGGATTTGAATTTTACCAACATTTTGTTTAATCAATTTGGGATGTTTATGCATTCTATTTTTATTAACTTTGGGGGGAGCAGAAAAAGGTTCTCTAAGGGAGAAGACAGGGGCAAAGCTGAAGGGTGGTGGATGAGGAGGAGCTGCCGAAGTGCATGTATTTTTCAAGTTGTGTTGTATTTGTCCTGGGTTACAATATTTATGGCAATGGGAGACAGACAATCTCTGTAGAATTATAAATCGAAGGCTGATCCAAATGGTGAAGATTATTTGAATTAATAGGATTAATACAAGAAGTGGAAACAGAACCAAAAAAGGGCAGGTTGGCAAACCCAGAAGCTTCAGAGTGAGTAAACACACCAAGTTTCAGTCACTGCACCAAAAAACACTGAATGGAATAGAACAGATTGTCCCTTAAAACACGTGCACCAAGTCTATTTGGGTGGATACCATCAGGCCTCATAAGTGATGGGCGGTTCCAAAACAAGTTAAAATTGTCTACAAAACCAATGTTAAAAATAGGACAAGTAAAACACAGCCAAGTATTAAGACTAAGAGTTCTGCTAAAATAATTGCAGCCTCGTTTGAGAGGTGGCAAAGGCCCAGAGATAAACGCACGTCTGCCACAGTTCATAAAGAGTGGACAGAAGGCTCCTGAAGTCACTCTTTAAAATCTCCGACACTTCATCTGGGATGTTATTGCTTTTAACATGTACAACGACAATTTGAACGTGGGGGAATTCATTTAGCAGGTCAGGGATAAAAGCCTCAATGTCAGAGACTCTAGCCCCAGGAAAAAATCGAGTGATACAGTACCTGCTCCTGACGTTCCTCATAATCGAGTCACCAATTACCAGCATCATCTGGGGGGGGGTGTTGTCGGTGGATTCTGACGTGGAGAGTAATTTTGAAGAGGGTGATG
The DNA here is from genome assembly GCA_020510985.1 of Pholidichthys leucotaenia. Lineage (NCBI taxonomy): Eukaryota > Metazoa > Chordata > Actinopteri > Cichliformes > Pholidichthyidae > Pholidichthys > Pholidichthys leucotaenia. The sequence continues at coordinate 224,339,046 of CM035837.1, forward strand.
TTGTTGTTGCGAAGGCGGGGTGATGCGCTCTCTTCTATCTGGAGCTGGTGTGTAATTTGACACACCCAGAGTGGTCTTAGTCCGGGGTTTGCAGACCTGAGCCGCCGCTGAAGGAGAGGAAGGAGGATTAGGGGCGTCCACGGGTGGACGGCCAGTGTCCAGGTGGGGAAAATCCTCCAAAGAAAGAATGTCAAATCTATTTTCCAAGGACACAGGAAGAGAAGAGGCGCAACCCTGCCTGGTCGATCGACAATGGTTGCTAGCTGGGCGAACCAAGGTCTAGGGCCCACATTGAGGATGAGAGGAACCAACCGGGTCTTTGGGTTTAGCCCTGAGACGAAGCCAGTGATTGTTGCTGTGGTCATGGACATCTGCAGAGACTGGAGCAGGGGTAGAGGTGGACGGAGATGCCCTGAGCTCACCCAGGTAAGTAGCCGTCTCTGCCAGCTGCGAGTCGGTTGCCAGAGCCGATGTTCACCCGAGAATAATGGTGTAGAGGTGGTCTACAGCCTCCCGAATCTTATAAAGGTTGGAGAGTCTCACTTCCAACTCAGAGACCTTACTGAGTAGAGATACACAGTGGGAACACGTCGGAGATGGAGCCATGGCGTTCCAGGCGATGAGGTGGATAGCCAGCCAGCTAGCCAAAAACAGCTAAAATAGCTCAAAACAAGTTAGCTGAAAGTTAGCTAAAAACAGCTAAAAGGCTAAAAACAGGCTAGCAGGTAGCCTAGCCCAGTGAAAACAGCCCAGCCGGGGGTCTGACCTACCCGCGCGTCTGAACGGGCTTTTAGGCGAGGCCAGTACCAAGCTAACACTAAACAAAAACTAATATCAACAAACAGAGATAAAAAATTAAAAACGAAATCAATAAAAACAAACAAAAGTGGAGAAAATAGCACTCTGACGCGACTCTGACACGGCAAAGCGCTAACATACGCCACACCTGTGGGCAATCAATTATGCCTGATGAACCGAGGATGAATCAAACATAGAAGGAAAACTGGAGCCGGGGATAGGGACTCCAGTCGAGGTAGACATGGATGTAGGTCGATGTAGGTCGATATGGAATTTTTGTCATATCGCACAGCCCTATCTGTATATAGGAGAAAAAGAGGCCTAGCAGTGTGCTGATTGCAGATACTGGGCATGGACCAGTCAATTTAGAATGATTGCTATTCGCAACCATACACAAGTTGGTGAAAACAAAATTGGCTGATACACATGTGTGATGAATCTGGATAAAAAACAGAGTTAACCTGGAAATTACCACGCCAACCCCAAATCCTGTTTTGCAGTACAGGCCCCAAGTCTTGCAGGTCTCTGAACTCCTCCTCACTCTCTCAGCAAGTAAAATATATAGAAGAGCGAACCTCCTAATTGTGAATGTTGCCAAACTGCACCATAACCCCTAGTGGTCAACAGTGGTAATGATTTTTTAAAGAAAATATTCCGATCAGATGTCAGAGATTTCCGAGGCTATAACTTGAAAGTGGTAAGAGAAAATGGCTTTACTGTCAATTAGAAAGATGTAGAATATTATCCAAAGTTTGACAAAGGAGTAAATTTATGCATCTAATTTGCATAATGCCACGGCACCCATATCGAATAGCATAACTGTCAGTCAAAAGTGGACTTTGGACACATTTACACAAAGAATGGTTCTGCTTTTTGTCATGGTTTCTTGTTTGGGGCATTTTGTTATCTTATCTTCAAAGTGTATGTACCAGAAAATCAGTACAATGTAAAGAAACCAAGAAATTCATCACTTACAGCTGGCGAAGGCAGCTCTGGCTTCGTCCATCCTGGTCATTATTTTGCCTTCTGTCGGTCAATTCCACTTTCTCTCCCACATCCAGAAACTCTTATGATTATTCCACCTCAATTTCGCTTTTATTCCACAGCAATTTATCTTAAATGATGTGTTCTATATGATGACGCAACTGGGTGATTGTTCTGTAGTCACATGGTGCTGTGGAGCGGAAACAGAAAGCATTGCGCTCCCTCTGTTGCAAGAACATGTAAACATTTACCTTCATAAGCTAAATAATCTCTTTTTAGAATCATAGTCGGCAAATTCAGGAGTAAATCCTCCCAAATTTACTCCTTTTTTCTGGGATTTCACTATATCCACAGTGATGGGTAGCGGCCATACTTGTTTTCTAATCTCAAAGAAGAAGAAGAAGAAGGATTTCTTCCTCTTTGGTGTATTCCGTGTCAGCCACCTTGTGAACTGGCATGATCGGTACAAATCCTCAGTCCAGCTGGGGAGTGTTTGGCACGTCACATCAATTGACAGGTGCAGTGCTGCACCGTACCACTAGGGGCGCAATCTGTCCAAGAAATTAACACAGGCTAAAGGTTAAGGGTCACTTCTACCTGAATGCGTCCTCATGTGTCTCTTTGTCTTGTATGCATCTCTGCTGGCATAGCTGTACAGGCTACATTGGAATGGATGCTCGCCAGTGTGCGATCGGATGTGACGCTTTAGTTTGCTAACCTACACCAGAGTAAAAGAAAAAATTAACACACATATGACTATTATATCTAAGAAGAGCATGAAGCAGGAGTTCCTTTACCTCCACACCGGAATAGTCACACATGGAGCATTGGAATGGTTTTTTGTGGGTGTGTTTGTAGCGACGATGACGAACCAGCTCTTCACTCATCACAAAAGCCATGTCACAGTCTATGTACTTGTGAGGACGAGTTCCTGCATCAACAAAATTCAACAGACAAAGTATCCTTGCATGAAAATGTGCAACTGATAACTCCTACCACTACTTTGAGCTCACTGACATTGTACGGTGGTGTGAAAAAGTGTTTGCCCCCTTCCAGATTTCTCAGTTTTTGTATGTTTGTCACACTTAAATGGTTCAGATCATCAAACAAATTTAAATAGTAGACAAAGATAACACAAGTAAACACAAAATGCAGTTTTAAATGAAGATGTTTATTATTAAGGGTAAAAAAAAAATTCAAACCTGTGTGGCCCTGTGTGAAAAAGTGACACCCCCCCCCCCCCCGTTAAAACATAAATTAACTGTGGTTTATCACATCTTTGGAAAGTTGAGTTCAATTTCTCTAGCCACACCCAGGCCTGATTACTGCCACACCTGTTCTCAGTAAGAAATCACTTAAATAGGACCTGCCTGACAAAGTGAAGTAGACCATCCATCCATCCATCTTCTACCACTTTTCCGGAGGTCCGGGTCGCAGAGGCAGCAGTTCAAGCAGAGAAGCCCAGACTTCCCTCTCCCCCGCCACCTGCTCCAGCTCTTCAGAGAGGATACCAAGGCGTTCCCAGACCAGCTGGGAGACATAGTCTCTCCACCGAGTCCTGGGTCTGCCCCGGGGTCTCCTCCCAGTGGGATGTGCCCGAAACACCTCAAGTGGGAGGTGTCCAGAAGGCATCCTAATCAGATGCCCATACCACCTCAACTGACTCCTTTCAATGTGGAGGAGCAGCGGTTCTACTCTGAGCCTCTCCCGGATGACTGAGCTCCTCACCCTATCTCTGAGGGTGAGTCCAGCAATCCTACAGAGAAAGCTCATTTCAGCTGCTTGTATCTGCGAACTCGTTCGCGGTCATTACCCAAAGCTCGCGACCATAGGTGAGAGTAGGAACATAGATTGACTGGTAAATTGACAGCTTTGCCTTAGAACTCAGCTCCCTCTTCACCACAACAGACCGGTACAACGTCCGCATCACTGCAGATGCTGCTCCAATCCGTCTGTTAATCTCTCGCTCCATTTTCCCCTCACTCTTGAATAAGACCCCAAGATACTTAAACTCCTCCACTTGGGGCAAGAGCTTGTCCCCAACCCACAGAGGACAATCCACCTTTTTCCGGCTGAGGACCATGGACTCGGACTTGGAGGTGCTGATTCTCATCCCAGCCGCTTCACACTCAGCGGCAAACCATCCCAGCAAGAGCTGTAGGTCATTGCTGGATAAGATAAGATAAGCCTTTATTAGTCCCACAACGGGGAAATTCCCGGATTGCAACAGCACAGGGATAGCAACACTCAGAGCAACAATCAGAAGGCAAGAAAAAAAAAAGCAAGAGCAGCTAATATACATATGTACATATTACTATAAATATATATATATATATATATATATATATATACACAGACACACAGTGCAGAGCATTGTAGCTGGATGGAATAAATATATGAGTATATAAAAACACAGTGCGGAGCATTGTAGCTAGATGGAATAAATATGTAGATATATAAACACCCACAGTACGGAGCATTGCAGCTAGGTGGAATAAATATGGAAATATATAAACACACACAGTGTGGAGCAATGTAGCTAGATGGAATAATATGTAGATATATAAACACACATTGCGGAGCATTGTAGCTAGATGGAATAAATATATAGATATATAAATATAAACACACCCAGTGCGGAGCATTGTAGCTAGATGGAATAAATATGTAAATATATAAACACACACAGTGCAGAGTATTGTTGCTAGATGGGATGAAACAGCACAACCGTCTACTTAGTTATCCTACATGGTATGATTATGTGCCCATACATATTCTCACCCTCCATAGCGACCGGTATTTTCCTAGTTGTATGCCGGAGGGGACCATTGTGTAAGTCTATTGCATCTTTTGCATTCAAAAAACTATTAGGTTGTTACGTCTTTTTGCTATCTCTGCGAGCAGCCCTGCTTAGGTTATACAGTCTGACAGCCATTGATAGGAAGGACCTGCGAAACCTCTCGGTTGTGCACCTGGGATGATGTAGTCTGCTGCTAAATGAGCTCCTCAGTGCATTCAGTATGTGCTGCATAGGGTGGAACTCGGACTCCACCAGAGATGACAGTTTAGCCACCGTCCTTCTCTCTCCTATCTCCTCCACCGGGTAAAGGCGCTGCCCCAGGACAGAGCTAGCTTTCTTGATCAGTTTGTTCAGTCTTTTCCTATCGGCTGCAGTAATGCCACTGCCCCAGCAGACCACTCCAAAAGTAATGGCTGATGCCACCACTGTGTCATAGAATGTCTTCAGCAGCGCCCCTTGTACACCAAAAGACCTGAGTCTCCTAAGTAGGAACAGCCTGCGCTGTCCCTTCTTGTAGAGTGCGTCAGTATTGTGTGACCAGTCTAGTTTATTGTTCAGATGAACACCCAGGTACTTGTAGGATGTCACCATCTCAATGTCTGTTCCCTGTATATTTACTTGTGCTGTGAGGGGTTGTCCATGCCTGCGGCAGTCCACCACCAGCTCCTTAGTTTTCCTCGCATTGATCTGGAGGCAGTTCCAATGGCACCAGTCCACGAAGTCCTGGATAAGCCCTCTGTACTCAGCTTCATCTCCATTGGAGATGAGGCCAACGATCGCAGAGTCATCAGAGAACTTCTGTAGATGGCAGTGTGTTGTGTTGTGTGAGAAGTCCGCAGTATAAAGAGTGAACAGGAAGGTAGCCAACACCGTTCCCTGGGGGGCCCCCGTGCTACCGATGATCGTGTCGGACACACAGTCCCGGGTTCTCACAAACTGAGGCCATCAGGATCCATGATGACAGGTGCTGGTCCACCCCTGCGCGCAGCAGCTTGTCCTTCAGGATCATCGGTTGGATGGTGTTGAAAGCACTGGAGAAGTCAAAGAACATGATCCTCACCACATTCCCGGGCTTCTCCAGGTAAGACAGAGAACGGTGAAGGAGGAAGATCACCGCATCCTCCACCCCAATGCCATGCTGGTAGGCAAACTGGAGTGGATCCATCGCTGGTTCCAACAGGGGGCAGAGGTGAGCAAAGAGCAGTCTGTCCAGGGTCTTCATCATGTGGGATGTCAAGGCCACCGGTCTGTAGCTGTTCAGGTCTTTGGGGTGGGAAGTTTTTGGTACAGGTACCACACAAGATGTTTTCCACAGCTGTGGTACCCTCCCCAGCTTCAGGCTCAGGTTGAAGATGTACGCCACAATCCCACACAGCTGGTCTGCACAGGACTTGAGGAGTTTTGTGCTGATGCCGTCTGGTCCCGTCGCCTTCCTCGCCTTGATCTTCCTCAGCTCCGTCCTCACCTGGGTCCTGGTCAGGGTCAGGATGGGGGGCTGTGTGTTGGGAGTGGGGGGGTGTTGGTGGAGTGGGGAGTGGGCAGCAGGACTTGATGTCTTTAGAGGCAGCAGTGGTTGTTGTGCAGTCAGGGGGGAGGGCGGTTGGTCAAACCTATTGAAAAACAGATTCAGATTGTTCGCCCACTCCCTACCCCCCGTGGCCTGGGGGGAGGTATTCTGGAGCCCAGAGATGGTTTTGAGGTTCCTCCAGACCCCGCTGATGTCGCTCTGTTGCAGCTTGTCCTCCATCTTCTTCCTGAAGCTGTCCTTGCCTTCTCTGATCTTTCTCCTCAGCTCCCTCTGTATGGACTTCAGCATCTCCCTGTTCCCCGACCTGAAGATCCTCTTCTTCTCTCTCAGAAGTGTTTTTATCTCAGGGTTGATCCAGGGTTTGTTGTTTGAGCAACACCGTATGGTCTTGGTGGGAACAGATTTGTCCACACAGAAGCTGAGGTAGTCCGTGAAGGTGTGAGTGAGGCCATCGATGTCCTCACCATGTGGATCGCAGAGCTGCTTCCAGGCGGTGGCTTCAAAACAGCCCTTTAGAGTGTCCATTGCCTCCTCAGACCATAACTTCACTGTGTGCATGGCCGGAGGTTGTCTGTGCACTAGGTGTTTGTACACCGGCCGGAGATGAACCAAGTTGTGATCCGATCTCCCGAGTGGGGGGAGTTGTGATGAGGGGTACGCCTCCTTAGTGTTTGCGTAGAATAAGTCAAGTGTTTTATTGTCTCTAGTGTGGCATGTGACATACTGGGTAAATGTGGGTAGAATGGGAGATAGTGAAACATGGTTGAAATCGCCTGAGATGAGGAGAAGAGCATCTGGGTGTTCTGTCTGCAGCCTGCTGGTTACTGAAAGGATGACGTCACGCGCTGTCCCAGCGTTCGCCGTCGGATTTGCATAAACAACAATGCAGATCACATGTGAGTATTCTCTCGGGAGATATGTAGGCCGCATGCTAACAGCTAGCAACTCAATGTCTTTGCTGCAGTGACGTTGTTTAACAGTGATATGTCCCGGTCTGCACCAGTTGTTGTTAACATACATTATCACTCCACCACCCCTTGCTTTGCCACTGTCTGGTGTTTGTTCTGCCCGTATCATGTGGAAACCCTCCAGCTCAATGTTAGTATCTGCTGCTAGTTCAGTTAGCCACGTCTCAGAAAACAAAAGGAGAGAGCACTCCCGGTATGTGCTATCGTAGCGGCAGATAGCCGCTAGCTCATCTACCTTTCCCAGTAACGACCGTACATTTCCCATGACAATAGATGGAAGCGAGGGTCTGTACCTTATATTTTTTGTCCTCCGCCTTACTCCAGCCCAGCAGCCATGGCGTTTTCGCCTCAGTTCTCTCGGTATGTCGAGTTTTTCCAATAGCACCGGGTGGCCGTTGAATGCTAGCAGCTGTTCCCTGCTGTATCGTCTCCTACTATAAACAGTGGCTCCGTCCACCGGCTCAGGAGACATTTGGGATGATCTGTGTGTCTGTGATATAAATGGAGTGAAAAAAAAAAAACGGATCAAAAAGAGAGAGGAGGAAAAAAGACTCGGAATCAAGCCGCTGTTGCAAAGGGCGGCCGACTCGTGTGGCGCCGGAGTGAAAAAAAAAAAAAATTGATGAAGGAAATTATGTCCATAAAAATTATGAACAGGATCGGTGACAAAGGGCAGCCCTGGTGGAGTCCAACTCTCACTGGGAATGAGTCCGACCGAGTGTTGGCAATACGAACCAAACTCTCACAACGGTCGTACAGAGACCGAATAGCTCGTAACAACAAGCCCGATACCCCATACTCCTGAAGCACTCCTCAAAAGCTAGACATCATGCTGCAATCCAAAGAAATTCAGGGACAAATAAGAAAAAGTCATTGAGATCTATCAGTCTGGAAAAGGTTATAAAGTCATTTCTAAAGCTTTGGGACTTCAGCAAACCACAGTGAGAACCATTATCCACAAATGGCGAAAACATGGAACAGTGGTGAACCTCCCCAGGAGTGGCCGGCCGACCAAAATTAACCCAAGAGCACACCGATGACTCATCCAAGAGGTCAGAAAAGACCCCACAACAACATCCAAAGAACTGCAGGCCTCACTTGCCTCAGTTAAGGTCAGTGTTCATGACTCCACCATAAGAAAGAGACTGGACAAAAATGGCTTGCATGGCAGAGTTCCAAGACAAAAGCCACTGTTGAGCAAAAAATACATAAAGGATGGTCTCAGTTTTGCCAAAAAGCATCTTGATGATCCCAAAGACTTTTGGGAAAATACTCTGTGGACTGACAAGACAAAAGTTGAACTTTTTGCAAGGTGTGTGTCCCATTACATCCAGTGTAAAAGTAACAGCATTTCAGAAAAGGAACATCATATCAGCAGTAAAATATGGTGGTGGTAGTGTGATGGTCTGTGGCTGTTTTGCTGCTCCAGGACCTGAAAGACTTGCTGTGGTAAGTGGAACCACAAATTCTGCTGTCTACCAAAAAATCCTGTAGGATAATGTCCGGCCATCTGTTCGTGGCCTCAAGCTGAAGCCCGCTTGGGTTCTGCAGCAGGACAATGATCCAAAACACACCAGCAAGTCCACCTCTGAATGGCTTAAGAAAAACAAAATGAAGACTTTAGAGTGGCCTAGTCAAAGTCCTGACCCGAATCTGATTGAAATGCTGTGGCATAACCTTAAAGAGGTGGTTCATACTCGAAAACCCTCCAATGTGGCTGAATTACAACAATTCTGCAAATATAAGTGGGCCAAAATTCCTCTACGGCGCTGTTAAAGACTCATTGCCAGTTTTCGCAAACGCTTGATTGCAGTTGTTGCTGCTAAGGGTGGCCCAACCAGTTGTTAGGTTTAGGGGGCAATCACTTTTTCACACAGGGCCATGTAGGTTTGGAATTTTTTCCCTTAATAATAAACACCTTCATTTAAAAACTGCATTTTGTGTTTACTTGTGTTATCTTTGTCTAATATTTAAATTTGTTTAATGATCTGAAACATTTCAGTGTGACAAACATACAAAAAAATGAGAAATCAGGAAGGGGGCAAACACTTTTTCATACCACTGTACATGTTAATGATGTTGTGGGATAATGTATACCAGCATGTGTGTTGAGATGGTTCCTTAGAAGTGTGACCGTCCTGAAGGCTCTCCCACACAGGTGACATTTGTTTGGCCTTTCGTCGGTGTGGCTGTTCATGTGCCTGTCCAGGTTGGAGCGTCGAGGACAGGTGTAGCTGCACAGCTCACGCTGGAATGTCTCCTTTCCACCTAAACACACATCAATGGGATCCACATTAATTACTGTAGCAACAGTGACTCCCTCAGAATACAGTGGTTCCCATAAGTTTACACACCCTGAGACATGAAATCTTATGAGCCCAACTCCATGAATACCTCTGATTACTAGTGGTCAAAATACGACTGTGCTCAAAAGTTTACATACAGTACCTCCAGGGTATAAAACTTACAAGCACAACTGTATTTCTGTCTTTGTCGCAGTGAAGGTGTGTTCTTTTCGCACTTTGTATACAGTTAGGTCCATATATATTGAGACATTGACACAAGTTTTGGTATTTTAGCCGTTTACCAAAACATATTAAAGATGCGGTTATATAAACTCTCAGCTTTAATCTGAGGGTATTCACATCCAAACTGGAGTTACGGTTTATCAATCAAGCAGTTAAAAGGTCTGGAGTTGATTCCAGGTGTGGCATTTGCATTTGGAAGCTCTTGCTGTGAACCCCCAACATGTGGTCAGAGGAGCTCTCAATGGAAGTGAAACAGACCATCCTCAGGCTGAAAATGAAGAAGAAGCCAACTTTAATGTCATTCAATCGATACAGCCAGTCATGTAAAGCAGAACAAAATGACATTTCTCCTATCTACAATGTAAATCACATGTAGAATCAGAGGGGTCGCTGCCACAAACAACTTTTCTTTCCCCCAATTTATTATGCTGAGCACTGAGTTAGAAGGTGGAAAGTACCATTGATATGGTCTTTGGTATGATCCCCCCTCATGGATCGTCACCTTATTGTGGTGGGGGGTTTGCATGCCCTAGTGATCCCAGGAGCTATGTTGTCATGGGGCAATTTGCCTCTGGTAGGCTCACCCAAGACAAACTGGTCCTGGGTGAAGGGCCAGACTAACAACAATCCAACAGACTCTCATGATAAATACTAGAACAAGGATTCAGTGTACCCCGCCCGGTATGGGGTTACCAGGGCCCCATCCTGGAGCCAGGCCTGGGGGAGGGGCTCAATGGCTAATATCTGATGGCCGGGTTTCTGCCCATGGGACCTGGCTGGGCTCAGCCCGAAGGAGTTACATGGGTCCGCCCTCCAGTGGGCTCACCACCTGCAGGAGGGACCATGGGGGTCCGGTGCTATGTGGATCAGGTGGCAGTCAAAGGCGGAGACCTTGGTGATCTGATCCTAAGCTTCCTAAACTGGCTTTCGGGATATGGAATGTCACCTCTCTGGTGGGGAAGGCGCCTGAGCAGGTGCATGAGGTTGAGAGATACCGACTAGATATAGTCGGCCTCACCTCAACACACCGCTCTGGTGCCGGAACCAGTCTCCTGGAGAGGGGCTGGAGCTTGGCCTACTATGGAGTTGCCCTGGGCAAGAGGTGATGAGCAGGGGTGGGTATTTTTGTATCCCCCCACCTTGCTGCCTCTATATTGGAGTTTTCCCCAGTGGACGAAAGGGTTGTTTCCCTGTGCCTTCTGGTTGGGAAACAGGTCCTGACTATCATTTGTGCCTGTGCACCAAATGATGGTTCAGAGTACCCACCCTTTTTGAAATCTCTGACTGGGGTGCTGAAGAGTGCTCCTCTTGGATACTCCATTGTCCTACTATGGGACTTCAATGCGCATGTGGGCAATGACAGTGAAACCTGGAAGGGGGTGATTGGGAGGAACGGCCTGCCCGATCTGAACCCGAGTGGTGTTCAGTTATTGGACTTCTGTGCTAATCACGGTTTGTCCATAACAAACACCATGTTCAAGCATAAGGGTGGCCATATGTGCACCTGGCACCAGGACACCCTAAGGTTGCAGGTTGATGATTGATTTTGTAATCGTGTCATCAGACCTGCAACCGTATGTCTTGGACACTCGGGTAAAGAGAGGTGCAGAGCTGTCAACTGATCACCACCTGGTGGTGAGTTGGATCCGACGGCAGGGGAGGAAGCCATTCAGACCTGGTACACCCAAATGTATAGTGAGGGTGTGCTGGGAACATCTGGCTGAGGCCACTGTCCGGGAGGTCTTCAATTCCCACCTTGGAAGAACTTCAACCACATTCCAAGGGAGTCTGGAGACATGGAGTCTGAATGGGCCATGTTCTCCACCTCTGTTGTTGAAGCAGCAGCCCCGAGCTGTGGCCGTAAGGTCGTCAGGGCATCTTCTGGTGGCAACCCCCGAACCAAGTGGTGGACACCGGTGATGAGGGGGACCATTAAGCAAAGAAGGAGTCCGATCAAGCCTGGTTGGCTTGTGGGACTCCCGAAGCAGCTGAGGTGTATCGGCAGGCCAAGCGGAGTGCAGCTCGGGTGGTTGCTGAAGCAAAAACCCGGGTATGGGAGGAGTTGGGTGAGGCCATGGAACAAGACTTTCGGTCGGCCTCGAAGAGATTCTGGCAAACTGTCTGGCGGCTCAGGAGGGGGAAGCAGCTCCCTGTCCACACTGTGTATGGTGCGTATGGGGCACTGCTGACTTTGACTGGGGATATCGTCGGGCGGTGGAAGGAATAGTTCAAGTATCTCCTCAATCCCACTGATACACCTTCCACAGAGGAAGCAGCGCTCGTGGACGGAGGAGACGACTCGATTATCATAAGGGCTGAGGTCACCAAAGTGGTTAAAAATCTCTTTAGTGGCCGGGCCCAGGGGGTGGACGAGATTCGCCCTGAATACCTCATGGCCCTGCATGTTGTAGGGCTGTCATGGTTGACACACCTCTGCAACATTGCATGGAGGTCGGGGGCAGTGCCTTTGGCATGGCAAACCGGGGTGGTGGTTCCTCTCTTCAAAAAAGGGGACCGGAGGGTGTGCTCCAATTTTAGAGGGATCACACTTCTCAGCCTCCCTGGGAAGCTCTATGCCAAGGTAATGGAGAGGAGAGTCTGACCATTGGTCGAACCTCGGATTCAGGAGGAGCAATGTGGTTTTCGTCCTGGCCGTGGCACATCCCTTTCGAGAATCCTTGAGTTTTCATAGGAGTTTGCCCAGCTAGTTTACATGTGTTTTTTGGACTTGGAGAAGGCATTCAACCTTATAAAGCACTTGCCTTTAAACAGGGGTCTGTTTCTGAGCTACAGGTTGCCACAAAAGAGCTGAAGTCCGAAATTTTAAGAGCAAAACAGAATTATAAATCAGAATTGGAAAGCAAGATGGCAACAAAGAAACTTGGTTCAGCCTGGGCCAGTATGAAAACTATTGCAGGCCTTCAGAGCACAGAGCGCAGTAATTGTGTGTTTTTAGATGGTTTTAATTCAGACACAGAGCTGGCTAATGCTCTTAATTGTTTTTATGGTTTTTTGACTCCTTTGATTTTAGCACTGAAACCCAAGATTTGAAACAGAAACTCAAAGACAATCAGCACTTTAATATTGAGGTGCAGGATGTTAAAAGGGAGTTCTGTGCTGTAAAAGTGAACAAAAGTCAGGGCCCTGATAATATATGTGGGCGCTTGGTAAAGTCCTGTGCACATGAACTGAGTCCTATATTTCATTACATTTTCAATAAGTCCTTACAGACACAACATGTGCCTAAGATCTGGAAAGAAGCCGTGGTTGTTCCCGTTCCAAAATCCAGCTGTCCTAAAATGGTAAACGACTTTAGACCAGTTGCTTTGACTTCAATTTTAATGAAAATTTTTGAAAAACTGGTCAGATGTGAGGTCCTAAAGCAGACTGAGCATGCATTGGATCCTCTGCAGTTTGCCTATAGGCCTCACAGAGGAGTGGAGGATGCTACTGTCACTCTGTTTAACATGCTTTTTAAACATATGGATTTTAATGGGACAAACGCCAAGCTTTTATTTGTGGACTTTTTCTCCGCCTTTAATACAATCCAACCTCATATCTCAGTTGAAAAGCCCCTGCAACAATTTGATTTGAGCAATAATCTGGTGGGTTGGATTCTGGATTTCTTAACCAACAGGATGCAGAGAGTAAGGGTCAGTGGTACATTGTCTGACCTAAAGTGCTCTTCTACTGGCTCTCCTCAGGGGTGTGTGTTGTCACCACTACTCTTCATCCTGTACACAAACATGTGTCGGAGCAGACATGACAACAGACACATTATAAAGTATGCTGATGACTCAGATATTGTCAGTCTCCTCCAGGATGGTGAGAATGGCCACGGCCCAGTAGTTGATGATTTTGTTCACTGGTGTGAGGATTCCTACCTGCAGCTGAATACGACAAAAACTAAAGACATGATTATTGACTTTAGGAGGAAAACTCCCAGGCACAAAGTCACCGTACTAAAAGGCCAGACCACTGAATGTGTACAATCCTACAAATATCTTGGGACGATTATTGATAGTAATTTAAACTTTGAAGAGAACTGTGAAAGGGTGTGCAAAAAGGGTCAGCAACATTTGCATTGTTTAAGGAAACTTGCACGCTTCCAAACTGACCAAACCATAATGACAATGTTTTATCGGGCTTTTATTGAATCTGTTTTATCCTTTTCTTTAGTGTCATGGTTTGGTCAGATAAAACTGAAACAGAGGAAATCCGTGGATCAGGTAGTTAGATGGTCCAGTCGTTTGCTTGGTGAGTCACAGCTGAGCCTGACATCCCTGTACACCAGACAGGTACAGAGGATGGCTACCTCCATTTTAAATGATGACTCCCACCCTTTGCACTGCCACTTTCAGCTTCTTCCCTCAAGACGGCGCTACAAAAACAGCTTTGTCCCTGCTGCTGTCAAAGAGTTGAACAAGCTGTAAAAATATATTGCACATAATTTAGGTACCTATTTATTAACTCCATTTTATATTTACTTATTTTTGTAGGATGTTACTTGGGTTCTAAATATTTTATTGGGTTTTAGACCTTTGAGTTTTTAACCTCTTTGACTAGTTTTTAACTTAATATGACCCTTCTCTCTTACCTCTGGTTTTTCTCTCATCTCTTTGTCTTTTTATATCCTGATTGATGGAGCCTTGAGTATTCTTATCATGTTTATAGTCAGCTTCATGTGTGCCTGTGTTTGTGTTCATGTTGAATGTAATTGAGGCTTGTAAATATGGATGTCACCAGACTGCAAAACAAATCTACCTACGGGTACAAATAAAGTAACCTGAACCTGAACCTAATGTTAATTTGTCCAATTACTTTTGATCCCCTGAAATGAAATTTTTTATAAACAGGTTGTAATTTCTAAACCGTTACTCCAGTTTGGATGTGAATACCCTCAAATTACAACTGAGGGTCTGAACTTTAAGGCCATATTGATTATCCAGTAAAACTGTATCTTGAATATGTGTTGGTAAACAGCTAAAATAAAAAGAAAAACAACTTGCCACTGTACAAATATATATGGACCTAACTGTATATCAGGAAATAAAAATGCAAAATCTAGTTTTTAACAAAGCAATCCCACATTTCCTCCAGTCTTCACAATGCTCTCGTGATTTTCAACCACTGTGCCACAGCACACCAGTGTACAGCAGGAAACTGTCTAATTTCATTGCATTGGTCAAAAAAAATATTTTAGTTGTCACAAATAATTTGCAGTTGTTTTGTGTCTGTGCCTGAAATGTAGTGGCTCTTCCATGTCAGCTGGTGGCAGCGTGAACACAATAATGATGACCTTCTTCAGTTTTTTTACAGTGATACTGGCCGTTTCTCAAACCCAAATTCACCAAGTTCAGTCTTGTGGACTTGGGAGTTTGGACTTGTCAAGTTCGACTTGGAAGTCCTGACTCTGGAGGAGGAGAGGAGACAGTTCACTGAAGCTGGCACTGGAACAGTTGTGTTCTCACCGACGTCACACTCAGCTGGACTTGGACGAACTTGGATCTACAGTCTGTCCTGCATTGTTCTTGTATCTTCACTTTACTCAATGCTAAAAATAAAAAATATTACTATAACCAAAATCATTGGCCTGTTTATCTTCATATTTAAAAATATTAATCAACACATCAAAGGGCCAGTGGGAGGAAAATAGTTGTGGGTTTATGTAGTTTGAGCCAGAATACTTATTGCTACTTGATTGATTGGCATTTCACTCACACACACACTGATGGTGTGGTGGTCGCTGTGATCCCTGGTATCCTTTACCATCAAGCCGAGGATGAGACGGCGGAGATAAAAAAGCGTATATGTCAAAGAAGAGCCGCTTTGTTCATACAGAAAATACATCAATATACACTATAGTAAATTTATTAAATGGAGGTATGACTGAATTAATGATTAATAACTGAGTTAATGGAGGTATGATTGTGTAATTTCATCAATAATCTGAGCATGACTCAAACTAAGGCAGGTCAGTGTATAGACTTAATGATTAGTTTGTCTTTAAAACAGCAGCGGCACACAGAACCAGACTTGTCGGGATGCAGCTTCTCTTGTCTTTTTAGACAGTTTGTGTAACTTCCAGGTGTGACCTCTGTCCCCCATGGCAACACTCTCATTCCCTCATCAAGAATTTACTCGTCAAGCACGCTCTATTCTACACCCCATTAAAGAATGAATTCCCCAACATTTCAGTTGGTGGGAAAAAGCTTCTTGATTGCTCCATGTCATCACTGCAGATCGGAGCTGTTCCCCAAATTCTGTAACGTTATGGAAGATAGCTTTCCCTAATAGAAATACCAAAATATTTGGACAGACCCATACAAATTCCTTATCCCTAATAAAATCAAAGAAATGCACTTTAAAATTCTACACACATTCTACCCCTGTAACAAATTCTTAAGCCAATTTACAGATGTCTCCCTTTTATGTTCTTTCTGCAATAATGAATTTCCCACTTATTTTTTTTAAATGTACACTTCTTTTGTCAGTGTGTCAACTTTCTCTGTCTGCTTGGAAAATATATTCATAAATCAAAGTTTCTGCAATCCACCCCAAATACTGTGATTTTTAAGAATGAGCTCCAATTTCTGTATACGTCATGTTTCGGTATTATTTTAAAGAAAAAAAAGCAGTAAAAATGCTATGTATTGTCAAGAAAATCCTGAAGAAATGAATGGACTTGTGTCTTCAACAAAAAGTGCAAATTTCAATTGTAAGTCATATCCCTCGTACACTGATTATCTATGAATACTCAAATTTATGGTATTTTTTGTTTGTTTTTTCTTTATTATCTCTCATGTTTTCTTCAGTCTTGTTTGCTCTCTTTGGTTCGAAATAAAGCTGAGTAAAAAAAACAGCACTCTCAGGCAAAATGGATTATGGGATACATGACTGCTGCAAGTCTGCACAAGTCACCTCCTGATGCATCCTCGGTAAAAGGGGCAGAGCAAGAACACATCGAGGCATTTGGACCGAACTTGGCTTGATGCAAACTGTCAATTGGAACAGGACTTGGGCTGTGACTGATGACGTTTCACTCGTTCATTAAACAGTTATATTTAACTATATCGTCTCTGACCCTGGAAACTGGAAAACAGCAGAGCAGTGCTCTGATAGCAATTCTTTCTTGAACATATTCTTCCCAAATTACCTGTTATTTATTTACATTACTATGCTATATGATGAATGTCCGTTTGACATGAATATAGAGACAATTCTCTCAACACGTTCACATGAATCCCTATGTCACTTTAAACTGTGACCACAAATATTTCTTTTTAGAAAATCTGTTCTTATTAAAACCCTACTGGTTAGTTTATAATAGGCACTAGGGGAAGAAATAAACATGAAGTGAACAACAAATGAAGTTGGTACTATAGTGGGTGTGTGTGGGTGCTGAAATGCACCAGGAAACATGTACAGTCACTTAACCAAATAAAATATGTAAAGGCACTTAATAACCAAAGTAAAGTACATCTTCCACCCAAGACAACTTAATCCTGAAGCCAGCTGGACTCAACTAAACATGCAAACCAAAAGGCGCGTCCCAAAGCTGATCATGTAGCCAGAGTTAGTAGCATCGCTACTATTACCACAGCTCTGAACGTAGACTACTCTTTCAGTTTTGACAGCAGTTTCTAACATTACAACATAATCTACCTGCTCAAAACCCCACACGTTTTGTCAGCATGTAAAATAATGTGACTGGAAGTACTTTTGCACTTTACAAACCTGGAAAATAGAAAGAAAAATGAGGCACAGACGTCACTTGCATTTTCCTTCAGTGCTCTGATAGCAATGAAGGTAAAACGGCCGTTACACCAAAGCACTGTTGCTGCTAAATCACTGCCTTATACTGCCCCCTACTGTTCTGGAAACAGATAGCTGATTTAACTGTGTTAATGGGCCTCCTTACATTGCAAGTGGATGTGGGCATGGGAATAAAACATAAGAAAATTAAATTAATTATTTTTTTAAAAAAAACTAAATTATCATACCCCACTTGTGACCACACATTAGTGGGTGTCACACACTCCCCAACAAAGAAAAGATGGCTCCTGGCATTGCAAATAAGACTAACTTATATGCAAAATATGTATCAACTCTTTATTACACCTATGTAGTGGTACGATAAGACAGAAATGAAGTATAAGGCAACCACTGGTATAGTGTATTGAGGTAGGGTGGTTGATATGGGATGTGGTCTGGTTGTGTTTCCCATAGGAACATCTGTGGTGCTCCATAGGCACTTATAAGGTTAACTCTGCCTCTGGGCTGGTAAGAAGGTTCACCTAAAGACTCATAAGTTAGCGTCTGAGCAGGCTTGCTCTCGTGCGTGGATTTCTGGGCTGCATTAATGTGATCAGCTGGCTGGCTTGGCTGTGGTATGTGTGTGATGACCTGGTGAGATACAGTCGTTCTGTGAGGCTGCTGTACTAGGCATCTGCCCTTGCCAATTACCAGGCAGCTGTGGTGGCATAGACCTGTACTGTTCTTGTGATCCCACATCACCCAACTCTTCCCCCTTATCTGCTAGCGCAGGGCTAAATGCTATGTTATCTGGCCCATCAAGTAATGTCTCTTTAGGGAGGGGGTGTGCCAGGTCTCTCTCTGGTCCTTGCATGAGTCTTGGTGGTTCATTGATGAGTTCTCTCCTTACGGGTATCCAAAGCCAGTATCTGGGGTTATCCTCTTCATCCAATTCTGATAAGTCACTGTTTGTAGCCAGTTCATTCTGATGTCTGTTGTTTACCTGTGTCTTTCTCCTTTGTCCCTTTTTGGGTGGTGATGAGGATCGCTCAGATAAGATTCTTTCCTTTGCAGGTACAGATGGTGAAGGCAGGTCAACAGGTAAGTCATTTACTAAGTGTAACAGATTGCGGTGCAAGGTACGAGTCCTACCGTCTCCTCTTTCTGGAAACACTCTGTACACAGGGCCATTGTTCATTTGCTCTTTGACTATGTACACAATGTGTTCCCAGTAAGATCTCAGTTTTCCTGGGCCTCCTTTCTCCCCCAGATTGCACACCAGTACATGGTCACCTGGCAACAGAGTCACTCCTTTCACGTGCCTATCATAGTATTGTTTCCCCCTAGTACTTGACTGACGGCTGTTTTCAGAGGCAATTTTATAGGCTTCTTTCATTCTTGCTGCACACTTTTTTGCATATCCCCTTAGGGATGTGCCTTCTTCCTTCATTACCAGTCCAAATAGGTGGTCTACAGGCAGACGAGGGTGGCGACCATACAGTAAATAGAAGGGTGAGTACCCTGTGGCTTCGTGTCTCGTACAGTTGTAGGCATGGACCATCTGTAGCAAGTGCTCTTTCCATCTGTGTTTTTCCTTGTCTTTCAGTGTTCGAAGTACAGTAGTTGTAGAAGGGTCCTATTGAACCTCTCTGACGCGTTACACTGAGGATGATCAGGTGCAGTTCTAGAGTGCCCAACTCCTGAGAGCCGCTGCAAGGTCTTGAATAAATTATTTTCAAATTCTCAACCCTGGGCATGATGGAGTTGTTTTGGGTACTCAAAGCGTAGAATCAAGTCATTGAACAGCTTTTCTGCTGCGGTCTTTCCTGACTTATTCCGGGTAGGATAGACTTTGTTAAACCAAGTAAAGTGGTCAACAACAACCAAGATGGACTCAAACCCTCCAGCACTTGGCTCTAGGTGCAAATAATCAATAGACAGTAGTTCAAGTGGTGCTGTGGTGGTTATGGACCCCATAGGAGCCCTGACATAAGACACAGGCTTCTTTTGCTTATTGCATGGACCCTTCCTTGTCACATATGTTTCAATTTCTTTCTTCATGCAGGGCCAGTAAAATCTGTCTCTGGCAAGGTTAATGACTCTTTCTGTCCCTATAAGATAAGATAAGATAAGATAAGCCTTTATTAGTCCCACAATGGGGAAATTTGCAGGATTGCAACAGCACAGGGATAGCAACACTCAGAGCAACAATCAGAAGGCAAGAGAAAAAACAAGAGCAGCAAGTATACATATGTACACACACACATATATATACAGTATATATATATATATATATATATATATATATATATATATATATATATATATATATATATACTGTATATATACAGTATATATATATATATATATATATATATATATATATATATATATATATATATATATATATATAGACACACAGTGCGGAGCATTGTAGCTAGATGGGATAGATCTATAAATATATAAACAGTGCGGAGCATTGTAGCTGGATGGAATAAACATATGAGTATATATACACACAGTGCAGAGCATTGTAGCTAGATGGAATAAATATGTAAATACACTACTGTTCAAAAGTTTGGGGTCACCTAGACAATTATTTTGTGTTTTCCATGAAAAGTCACACTTATTTATCACCATGAGTTGTAAAATGAATAGAAAATATAGTCAAGACATTGACAAGGTTAGAAATAATGATTTGTATTTGAAATAATAATTGTTTCCTTCAAACTTTCCTTTCGTCAAAGAATCCTCCATTTGCAGCAATTACAGCATTGCAGACCTAACATGATTGCACAAGGGTTTTCTAATCATCCATTAGCCTTCTGACGCAATGAGCAAACACATTGTACCATTAGAACTCTGGAGTGATAGTTGCTGGAAATGGGCCTCTATACACCTATGTAGATATTGCACCAAAAACCAGACATTTGCAGCTAGAATAGTCATTTACCACATTAGCAATGTATAGAGTGTATTTCTGATTAGTTTAAAGTTATCTTCATTGAAAAAAAGTGCTTTTCTTTCAAAAATAAGGAAATTTCTAAGTGACCCCAAACTTTTGAACAGTAGTGTATATAAACACACACAGTGTGGAGCATTGTTGCTAGATGGAGTAAATGTGTCCCATGTCATCATGGAGATGTTTCAGGGCAGTGGCTCTGTACTTTTCTGGTAAGACCAGTTGCCTTCTCTGTAGTGTCTTTCGGTATATCAGTCCATTTTCAAGCTGAAGCCTCTCCCATTCATGGAGGAGCCTCTTTACTGGGCCACTGGCACCCTTCCTGAGTTGACTTGTCAGGTTGGTGTGTTTTTCCTTTAGTCTGATGACTTCATTGATTGTGTCCCCTCTCTGTGTCTTCATGAGATCTTCATGACTGATGGTTGACTGGGAACTAAGTGTGTGCGACTGAGCTTCCCTGGGACAAGTTCAACACTGCAACATAAGCTACATCTTTTTCCTTGGCTGCATGATTACCATCCCACGTTGCCTGGACTGTCTCCTCTGACCGTTCTTCTGCGCAGGCCGTAACATATTCGGCCATGTCTGGTGACAGTATGGAGAGGGTGTGGGTGCCGGTCACAAGTCACCTCTCGTCTGTGACTGCTGCTGGTTTCCCCGCCAGCTGCGGTGTCCCTCTCCACTGCATGCAAAACAATGATGGCATTCTGGCTGATTTTGTTCAATGCAGGAAGGACAGCTATATGGTTTCCCATTTCTCTGTGGTGGCTGTTTTGTGTGTGTACTGGTACAGTGACATGACGAGAAGAATTCTGGGCTTGTGTATCAGGCTGCAGCTTTAACTGTTTTAATGATTCCACCATTCGTGTCAGTGCCTGTACTTGTGTGGTCAGCTTTTGCATTTCATCATCTTCATCTTTAAGGGGAGAGTCATCTTTACTGTCACCTGCCATTTCTGAGCTCACCTCACCACTGTGGGCATAAATGGCTTTTGTGTGTGCGTTGTGACCCAGGCGATGTCTTCTTTCACTCTCCTTGCTGGTGGTTTTGTTGACTTGTCTCAGTAGAGCTTCATCGGCGACTGATGGGTTAGAGAGAAGAGGCTTTAATTCCCTCCCAATGTCATTGTGTTTGTCATTCCGCCCTGGCAGATTGTGTGCAAAAATACATTCTGTACTGTATGTGCCTCGTACTTAATTTCTGCACTGGTTTGCCTTGATGCGAAAATGACCCTTTGCTTAAGCCCCACCATCCAATATAGGAACTGTTGTGGTGTTTCGGTTTCTAATTGTCTGGCTGTAATCAGTTCTTGGAAAAGCTCTGTTGTGCTCTTCTCCCCCATATGAAACTGTAGGAAACTCTTCATCTCAGTTACCGTCATCTCATCTTTGTTGATCAACATGTGTTTGAAGTGACCTGGCTTTATAACCCACATCACTGCTCGAATGATTTCACTCTCTGTGTGTTGTTCTCTTAATTCCTCATCTGTCTGTCTGCAGATGTTACCACAGCTAATGTCTGCTGAGTTGTCACCGATCTGACCCCCGTGCACTTTAAACTTTTCTCTGAAGCAAGGCTAAATCTGAGATTCACTAGACTCTCAGCCCTCTGAGAAGGTGACTGTTCAACAGCTGAATGGACTGGCTGAGTGATATGTCTGCTGCTGGACTGGTTATAATCAACATGGTCACTGGCAGGTGAAGGGGGTAAGATACTATGGCCATTATTAAGGTGTAGTTCAGGAACTGCATCCTTGGAAGGAAGTCACATCATTGCAACACCTCTCAGGCTCCATCAGGTTGGATGGGAAGTGTCGCTGCACAGCCATTTTCAGATCTCTCCAGAGATGTTCAATTGGATTCAAGTCTGGGCTCTGGCTGGGCCACTCAAGGACTGAGGATGCGGCCTGATTGGATGTGGCCAGAGGAGCACAAGCCCGACACCATGCAACAACACCTAGGGATGGATCCGATGCAGATACCCAAGCAGCCCTTGGTGTGGGAGCTGGGCGGTATGACGGGACCCCCGCAGGAGCGGATAGGGATGAGGTGCCCCCAGTGAAGGATGTGGGGGCAAGACCAAGGAGCGCTGTTCTGAAACACTCCAAGCAGAGACCTTCCAAGAGGTCATCGGACCGGACCCGTAAGCCGACCGGTTCAGAAAAGGAAGCCCGCTTGCAACACGGTGGTTCCGAGAAGAGTAGCAGGGCTTCCCTGCGGGTTGGTGATTTGGTCTGGCTTAGGGTTGAGGCCCGCATGAGATGAAACCATGGTTCGCGAGAGCAAAGAGACGACCGGAGAAGGTTCCAGGAAGAGGCTGCTCGGAAGAATGGGTGTCTGGGTTTGTCTGGCAGGATGTCGAGGCATCCTACTGAGCTGTAGTGCGTGGTAGAGAAGAAGAGATGGCGCGGCTCGTCCCCGGAGGCTAGGGAACTGAAGCGCTTGGGGAGGGATTCCCCAGACGACGATCCAGACAAAGGGACTTCCTTGGGCTGTAAAAGATCACAGTTGGGTGTGTGTGTGTTTGATATTTAACCCAATGTCACTATGTGAATGGTTTTCTTATTGAGTCGGCGCCCAGAGTGTTTGATACGAATATGGAAAGTAATTTATTCAAATTTATTGCTAAATTTTACTAATGATGATTCTTTTATGTATTTTGGTTTTAAGAGAATTAATGGGAACTGTGCATTATATCACTGCTAATCTGTAGTACTTTATATTTCAATTCTGGTGAGTTGCCAGGCACTGAGTTGTCTGTGATGTACATTTAAAAACAAAAGAGACAACGGGATTATAGACTAAATTGGAGCCCTTTAGTGTAATTATGTGTAATTGGTATAATGTGAATTTACAGTGAATTGAAAAGAAGAAAAGTAAATTCCCAACACTGTTTTAAGATGTGCCTATGTGTGGGAGGGATTTGTTGGATGAGGGACGCCATCAAGGGATTGTTTAGGTGGTATATGTTTGCAATTTTCTCTATTTGCTGTGTGTATATATTGATGTTCTTAGGGGATTAATTTAATTAGTTACCCAGCTTGTTTTCTTTTATCCTGGACTATTAGGAACAAGGTGGCAGAATAGCCTGCCTAGCTGTGTAGGGGGCGCTGGTAGTCCACCCAACCCCCCAGCCTTGGTTATGTGAATGGATCGGCAGTTTGTTTCTTTTTTACATTTTTTTTTCTTAGAGGATGTATCGGGTGTTAAATTGGGGTGGGCCGAGTTGTGTGCTTGAATCTTTTTTTTTTTTTTTTGTGGGGGAAGAATGTTATGTATGTAAATTGTGGTATTAGTAAGATGGCGGCTGGGTTTGCCGGGGAATGGGCAGAGGTGGTGGACTACCAGTTTCCGGTAGTGATGCCACCCAGAGTATAAGAGGTGGAGACGGGAGGGGCGAGTCCTCTTTCGTCGTGGACAGCCTGGTCAGTAGGGAGAGCCGAAAGTCTGTAGGGTCTCGTTGTATTGTGTTCAATAAAGGTTCTCTTTTTGGACGTCATGCCCTGTCTTCTTTGGGTCTAATTATGGATAGAACAGTGTTCACTTCCCCTATCATTACTTGGCAGAGTGTCCATCATTAACCCTTTAACTGTCCATATATTATAACCACTGTTCCTCATACTAGGAACAAAGTCAGGATTACCTTGAATGGGGATTGTAAGTGTTGTTATAAAATTATATATTTTCTGTACGTTACATGTTGGTTGTTGCAACTGTATATTTTGTTGAAATTTATTGTTTCCTGACCGGAACTGATGTTTTCCGTCTGGAGTGCCGCTGGGATTGTTTTCATTGTAGCACATAGCGGAAATAAGAAGAATGCTGTGCCACGTTATTCAGCTATCTGGCACTTAAGTTTGATTGAAGATTGAAGCCAAGCAGTTTTTTACCTTCAGAACTCTTTTCATGACAAGCGGCCAACGAGGTATTTGTTTTGTAACTTCTTTATATTATTTCGCTCTGTACTGTATATATGGTTATGCGTTATGTTTGCCTATACAGTTCTCACGGCGTGACCATGAGGGAGGTGCATAAGTCCCAATAAACGCCCGTTTAAAGGAACCAACCTGTGTCTGTTGTCGTGAAGAGAGCTACAGTGAGAACTCGCCTGCTCAACACGGGTGACAAGGACTCCGAGATCACGGCGGGTAGCGAGGAGAGGAAGATCCAGGTCGTCAGTTAAGCAAGTCCATACCGCACTGTCGTCATAGCAACCGCAAGTAACGGCCGTTAGACTTTGTTAAAGCGCAACTTTACAAGTTAAAGCCAGAAAGCGCTCCACCTCAAGTTTCAAGTTAAGGTGGTGTGAGAAGTGGTTTAACTTGGACATTGCAATAAGGACTCAGATCTATCAACTTGTGTGCTATTTAGTTGTTGTGGTTGGAGATTATCAGATGTCCCGATTTTCACAGATGCTTCATGTTACAAGGTTAAAGTCGATGTTAAATTTATATGTAAATTAACAATCTTTGATGAACGTTAAAAACTAAGGACATTTTAATCTGAAACTAAGATTTATGCAAGCTTTGTGTCTATAAAATTTCAACAAGCTTAAAGGGCATTTTCAGTGACGTTAAAGGGCACTTTAACCCAACTCTGTTTTCCTATCTTGTAAAATAAGCAATTTAATGCATTTCTAAACATATTATCTCAGCTGTTAAAGTTCATATTTACATATTGTGTTAAAGTAATTTCACTGTTCTTATTCTTGCTTTGAAATTGAAGTTAGCTGAAAAGTGGCTAAGTTTAAATGTTTATACAGTTATCTTAATGCAGTATTGAAGTCAGTATAATTACAAACTAGTCATCATCCAGTTGTTTCACTGTTCAAGTTATCTCAAAATGTCTGACACAAACACTGAGACCTGCCACAAGATGGCTGACTCATCTGCCCAACCTGAAGTTACCAAATCTGCAGAAACAGAAGGGCTGCGAAGAGGCGAAAGAATTCGAACCCTCACTGAGAAGGGGAGAGAACTTCAAGAAGACAAGATGAAAAGTATCCAACGACGGTACAGAATCATTTATGAGAAATGGAGGTACCGTGCTAGAATAGGCAAGGAAATACTGACCAATGAAGCCTCAGAGGATGAATTGAGTGAGCTGATTGAAAATATAAGCAGCACTTGCTCCGATGTAAAAGCCATATATGGAACATTACGCAAAATACAAACTCCTGAGCCAGATCTGCGACGCAGAGTAGACACCTGCGTTTCACTCTCAGAGTTCATCATTCAAAAGGCAAAAGGGCAGCTTAAGAAGCCTAAAACAGAAGAAGAGGATGAACCTTGGCCCGATGTAGGATCAGTTCTAAACTCAACTTGCTCTTTATCAAGGCCACCATCTCATCAATCAAAATGTTCTATTCGTTCTAGTACTAACTCAGCCAAAAGATGCGAGGCTGCAGCGGAGGCTGCCGCATCCCAGGAAGTCTTAGCAGTATTGGATGAACAAGAAAGAGAAGAGGCTGAACTCCAAAGGCTAGAGGCTGAAGATAAACAACGGTTTGCACAATTTGAATCTGAAACCTTTGCCAGACAACAAGAAATGCAAGACAAACGTAGAAGGCTTAAACACTTGGAAGAAGTGAAGAAGTTAAATGCTGCAAGAGCACGAGTAATGGTCTATGATCAAGTTGAAGAAAATTTTAAAACAGCTGAATTGCTGTATGATGTTGAATTTGGAGAAACACAAGCCCTCAATGCCTCAAGTCCCTCCTTCATCCCTCAGTCTCTGCCAGTCACCACACAAGCCCTCAATGCCTCAAGTCCCTCCTTCATCCCTCAGTCTCTGCCAGTCACCACACAAGCCCTCAATGCTTTAAGTCCCTCCTTCATTCCTCAGTCCCTGCCAGTCACAGCTCAAGCTCCACCCATTCCTACAGTACAGAACACCTCAGATTTGGTCTGCATGCTAACGGAAGCTATAAATGTGAATTGTCTTCCAACACCAGAGCCTGCATTATTCACTGGAGACCCCTTGAGATTCAAGGACTGGCGACTCTCTTTTGAAACATTGATTGACAGGAAAAACATCCCAAAGAATGAAAAACTGTATTACCTAAGGAAGTATTTAGGTGGTGCTGCAAAAAGGGCCGTTGAAGGATTCTTCTTATTGGGCACTGAAGCTGCATATGACTCGGCCTGGCAGCTTTTGGAAAAACGTTTTGGAGACCCATTTATAATTGGGAAATCCTTCAGGGACAAACTACATGGATGGCCAAAAATAAGCACAAAAGATGGTTGTGAATTAAGGGAATTTGCAGACTTCCTTAAGAGCTGTGAGGCTGCAATGCCCCACATGAAGACATTAGAAATTCTTAATGACTGTAATGAAAGCCAAAAAATTCTGCTGAAGTTACCAGATTGGCTGGTATCCAGATGGAACTGTAAAGTGATGGAAGTCAGAGAAGCAAACGCTGATTATCCACCATTTAAAGAGTTTGTAGACTTCCTGTCTAAGGAAGCAGACCTTGCTTGTGATCCCATATCCTCAATTCAAGCGCTCAAAAGTGTGGAAGGTGAGAAAACAAAACACACCCGAAGCCAAACTATTCAAGCAAAGACACTGGCCACAGATACAAAACAGAGCAGCATTCCATCATGTGTTTTCTGCAAAAGAGCAGGACATGACCTTGCTAAGTGCAGAAAGTTCAGTGAAAAGACAGTTCAAAATCGTGTCAAGTTTGTGCAAGCAGAGAAGCTTTGTTTTGGATGTCTGAATGTAGGACATCACTGAAAGGAGTGTGACAACAGAAGTACATGCCAGAGGTGCCAAAGAAGACATCCGACATGTTTGCATGAGGAGAAGTTTAAAGACCGTCAAAGGCTGACTGCTCCAAAAGGAGAAGATAACTCAAAGGACAAAGCAGAGATCAAAGAAGTAGCTGCAACAGCAACCACCAACAGAGTCATACAAGAGGACCCAAACACACAAACATCCTCAATCGTACCAGTCTGGATCTCGTCTACAAAGCACCCAGACCACGAAGTTCTTGTGTATGCACTCTTAGACACTCAAAGCGATACAACTTTCATCCTAGACGAAATAGCCCAAGACCTCGATACAAGCAAAGAGAATGTCAGCTTGCGGCTATCCACAATGACTACAAAATCAGTAGTCATAACCTCTCAGAAACTGACAAACTTGCAAGTGAGAGGATACAACTTAGAGAGAAGAATTCCATTGCCAGCAGTTTTCACACGAGAGTTCATCCCAGCAGATAGGTCATACATTCCAACCTCTGAAACAGCACTAAAGTGGCCTCATCTTGAACAACTGGCAGACAAGATTCCACCACCACTAGATTGTGAAGTAGGACTACTAATCGGCTACAACTGCCAACAAGCCCTTCTTCCAAGAGAAATTCTGTTTGGGAAAGACAATCATCCATATGCACAGCGAACTGATCTTGGCTGGAGTATTGTCGGCTGTGCAAATCCCGAAGCTAACTACAATGATGCAAAGAGATTCCACACATTCGTAGCCAACCGGATCCAATGCATAAGATCTAACACAGATCCCGCACAATGGCGACATGTCAGCACTGAAAACAACCCAGCTGACTGCGCTTCAAGAGGACTGAGTGCAGCTCAGTTAAAAGAGTCTAATTGGCTGACAGGACCTGATTTTCTTTGGCACCAGAATCTTCCACGTGAAGAGGAAATGGTGGGAGATGTTGAAAGAACTGACCCTGAACTTCGCAAAGCCCATGTCCATACAGTCATGATGAAAGGAATAGAGTCAGTGGCGAAACGCCTCGCCAAATTCTCTGACTGGTCCAGGGCAGTTAGAGCCATTGCTAGGCTCAAGAGATCTGCCAAAGAAATCAAAGGACTTCAGCCAAGAACAAATGAAGCAACCAGTCTTGAAGAAAGAAAGGAAGCAGAAAGCTTTATCATCAGGCTAGTGCAAGAAGATGCCTTTGCTGCGGACATACAAAAAATCAAAGCTCAGAAGGGAGACACCTTGAACAAGTACAGCAAGTTATATAAGTTGAATGCCTTCTTGGACAAGAACAATGTCCTAAGGGTAGGAGGACGGTTGTCCCAGTCAGCCTTGCACCATGATGTAAAACATCCGGCGATCCTTCCAAAGAAATCCCATGTTTCAACACTGCTTGTCAAGCATCATCATGAGCGTGTATACCACCAAGGAAGAGGTATAACCTAGACTGGTTTACCTTGAAAGGCCCATTCACAAGGTGGTTACCTTGCTTGAGGCAAATTAAGTAGAAATTAAACAAAAGTGGGTCACATTCTTTCAGAGTTAAAACAACCCAAGCCATTGATTCCATTTATAATCTGTGTTTAAAGGAAATCCCACATTTAAATCAATGAGTGATTTGGTGGGAGTGTAAGTGTTGTTATAAAATTATATATTTTCTGTACGTTACATGTTGGTTGTTGCAACTGTATATTTTGTTGAAATTTATTGTTTCCTGACCGGAACTGATGTTTTCCGTCTGGAGTGCCGCTGGGATTGTTTTCATTGTATCACATAGCGGAAATAAGAAGAATGCTGTGCCATGTTATTCAGCTATCTGGCACTTAAGTTTGATTGAAGATTGAAGCCAAGCAGTTTTTTACCTTCAAAACTCTTTTCATGACAAGCGGCCAATGAGGTATTTGTTTTGTAACTTCTTTATATTATTTCGCTCTGTACTGTATATATGGTTATGCGTTATGTTTGCCTATACAGTTCTCACAGCGTGACCATGAGGGAGGTGCATAAGTCCCAATAAACGCCCGTTTAAAGGAACCAACCTGTGTCTGTTGTCGTGAAGAGAGCTACAGGATTAATAAAGTAGCTAAATCTGATCTTCGCTCAAGCTTTTGTGTCATAAACCAGGCCTTTAGAGTGTTGCAAATTATAGGGTTATTATCACAGATTTTTAACTGACTTTAAATTCTTACAAGACAAAAGGCCCAACAGTGAACAGGAGGTCTGTGACTTTTGAAGACCCAACCAAACAGAAGTAGAATCATCTTTAACCCATTCTGTTATAAACCTTAGTTGAGATGCTCTTTGATACCATTTAATGTTAGAAACGTCCAAACCTCCCATTGAACTTGGAAGTTGTAATTTTAGCATTTTTAGCCTAGGCTTTCTTTTATTCCAGATAAAATCACTCAGCCAACCACTGAGTAACTTCAAAACCTTGAATGAATGAGTGAATCTTTATTTTCGGATAGATTAAAAGTACAGATTAAAAAGAAACAGAATAATTATAACAAAGGGGGAAAGAAAATCCAACAAGGTCAAATTAGACAATAACTCCTCTGATTATACAGTTCAACATAAGTTATCCGAAATGGGTGATGGCTGAAGCCGCAGCTTATATTGCCCACCCATATTCCATCCAAAAATTCAAAAGAAAAACAAAACAAGAGCGATTACAATTCAGAACAAAGCTAAGACAAAATGTGACAAAAAAAAAACAAAACAAACAAAAAACTAAGCAACACCACAACACAGGCTGGATATGACAATCCTTATGTGATTTTACATGTCATCTTGTATATATGTTTGGAGTATTTCTTCCTTTAGTTTTTGTTTAAATTGTCCAAGCGTTGTTCATGACTTTAATTCAGGTCCAAAATCGTTCCATAATCTGACTCCTTGCACTGAAACACAGTGTTGCTTGGTGGTAGTTCTCACTGAAGGTTTTTGAAATATACATGTTCCTCTGAAATGATATTGTTTCTCCCTTATTTGGAACAACTTTTGGATATTTGTGGGCAGTGATAGATTCTTCACTTTAAACATTATTATTGCAGTTTTAAAGTCAACCAGATCTTTCAACTTGAGAGCTTTTAATTTAAGAAAAAGTGGGTTTGTTGGTTCCCTGTAAGCAGCTTTGTTTATTATTCTAATAGCTCTCTTCTGAAGCATAAAGACTGGATATATGTTTGTTTTATCTGTATTTCCCCATACTTCAGTACAATATGTCATGTATGGGAGTATTAATGAATGATACAAAGTATATAATGTGGGTTGATTCAGCAAATATTTCATTCTGTGTAGTACTGCAATTGATTTGGATATTTTACCTTTAATATAATTAATATGTGACTTCCAACACAGTTTATTATCAATTATTACTCCAAGAAATTTAGTTTCGGATACCATTTCAATCTCTACACCATTTACACTGAGTTTAGATACTAAGTTGTTGTGATGGTTGTTAAAAACTATAAATTTTGTCTTACTTAAATTGAGTGTTAATTTGTTTGACTCAAACCACAGTTTAAGCTTTCCTAATTCCTTTCCGAGTGTATCCAAAAGTTGTTCCAAATTTCTTCCATTGCATAATAAATTAGTGTCATCGGCAAACGATATTAAATCCATTTTTTCTGAAACTTTACATATATCATTTATATACATACTGAATAACAATGGCCCCAAAACTGAACCCTGTGGGACTCCACAAGTAACCTTCAGTAACTGAGTTTTTGTTACCAACACATACATACTGATATCTATTCTTTAACTATATCTATAGACTATCTACAAGACAGTCAACTTCTTCATCCACACCAATTCGGTTTTAGCCAGGATACTCAACAGAAACAGCAAATTGCTGCCTTATTGAAAATGTCAAACAGTCCTTGGACAGGGGTAATGTGGTGGGGGCTGTTTTTCTGGACCTCAAAAAGGCTTTCGACACTGTAAACCACAGTTTGCTTTTATCCAAAATGGTATCTTAACTTTTCTCCAGATACAATAGAATGGTTTGCATCTTATCTCCAGAATAGAGAACAGTGTGTAAAAGTTCAGCAAGATCAATCCTCCTTTTTAAATAATCGTATGGGTATCCCACAAGGGTCCATTCTTGGTCCTTTACTTTTCAGCATTTTTATTAATGACCTGCCATTACACTGCTCAGCTGCAACATGTCAACTTTATGCAGATAATGCAGTTATTTACACAGCTGCCAAGACTCCAGCACAGGCTGCAGACGTACTGTCTACAAGTATGGTTGATGTCCAAGAGTGGCTCATCCAGAACCATCTATTGCTGAACCTTCAGAAAACAGTTTCAATGTGCTTTTCATTCAAAAAATGTAACCTGCAACATTTTAAAGTTAATATACATGATCAATACATCAGTTTAGTTACAGAATTCAAATACCTTGGCATTGTACTAGATCCTCAATTCAAATTTAATCTTCATATAAAGAAGATTTCTAAAACAGTAAAAAAAAAAAAATCTGAACTGCTTTAAATTAATTAGATATTACATACCATACAAAGCAGCTGTACTGTATATGCATTCTATGGTTTTGTTCTCATATATCATACTGTTTGACAGTCTGGGCTCAAGGAGCTCCTTCTACAATAAAACATAGGTTCATTATATAATCAAACTCTAAAAATCTTGGATAAAAAGCCCATTAGGTGGCATCACTGTTATATTTTAAAAAAAAATACAATTTATTGAGTTTTGAGAGTTTCATTGACCCATTTTCTGAAATTAATTTTCAAATGTTTCCATAAATCAGCGCGAGAGCCACTTGTTGGATTCATCCAAAGACAGGACAGCAGCAGAGCCACCAGGAGTTCTGTTAACAACTGTAAAATATCCCACCGCAGAACCACATTTGGACAAACGGCTTTCTCTATAAAGGGCAGTCACATCTGGAACACAATGCCAAATGAAATCAAAATAACGGATTTTAAAACATTTACTACAAAGGTTAAAAACTGGCTGAAAAATAAACAAGAATGTACCCATGTATGAAATGATTGTCTGCAGGGTGAGAGTGAATGAAGGGAAGGAATGAATGTGTCTGATTATAGTGAGTGACTGAGGAAGGGAGGACTGTAATAGGCAAATGTGAATCAGGTTTTTATATTGTGTATTTATAATTTTGTTTGCATTGATGTACTATGTGGTTATTGTTTATTCTGTTTTCATTTTGTTTCTTCCTTATCTTTCTCTCTTTTTACCCATTTCTTTTTTTCTAAAGCCCATCCAGGGACGAGTTGCAAATTAGCTAATAGCTATACACTCTTTGTGCAACACATCAGATCTTTTATTTTGTCTGTTTATTGCACTGTCCCTGACAAATAAAGAAATAAAATGGAAAAAAATAAACTACTTAACCAGGACAGTGCTACCCCCCCCCCCAATACCACAATTTTGTAGTTTCTTTAATAATAAATTATGATCCACTGTATCAAATGCTTTTTTAAGATCCAGGAATACCCCAACTGAATACTCTATTTTCAACGGCAGTTGATATTTTTTCTATAAATTCCATTAGAGCAAATGCAGTTGTCCTCTTGTGTCTGAACCCATATTGCTGCTCACACAAATTATTCTGCAGTATGAAGTTGTCAGTTCTCTCATAGAATATTTTTTCAAGTATCTTGGAAAATTGCGGCAATAGTGAAATTGGTCTATAGTTTGAGAATTCCCCTCTGTCACCCGTCTTGTATATCGGAATTACTTTAGCTATTTTCATTGCATTGGGAAATATACCTGTTTGGAGAGACAGGTTACAGATATACGTCAGTGGTTTCACTAAGCACTCAATAATAGTTTTGACTAAGAGCATGTCAATACCATCACAGTCCGTAGATGTTTTACTTTTAAACGATTTAACAATTTCAATGACCTCTCTCTCGTCCGTGTTCTTTATGAAAATGGAGTCTTTTATAGCAGTGTTTTTGCTTATTGTATCACCTGTGGGTGCCGTAATGGGTATTTCTCGAGCCAAATTAGGACCAATGTTAACAAACCTTATTAGTTATAAATACTGGAATCATCTGTAGGGGGTACAGTAACCTGGACAGGATATTCATTTTAACCCTTTAACTGCCCTAGGTGCCATGTGACACCTGGGGAAACGCAAGAAAACTCAAGCCCCCCCCCCCCCCCAGTGGTCAAGAGTGGTAAAAAAAATTCTCAATAAAATAGTTCAGATTTCCAAGGCTATAACTTGAAAGTTACAAGAGATAATGGCTTACTGTCAATTAGAAAGATGTAGAATATGATCCAAAGTTTCAGACAGGAATAAATTTACGCATCCAGTGTCACGGCAGCTATATAAATTACATAACTCAGTCAAAAGTGGACTTTGGACACATTTACATAAGGAATGGTCCAGTTTTTTGATGCCAGTTTGTCTACAGGGGTATGTTTTTATCTAATCTTCTAAGTGTATGAACCAGAAAATCAAAATGTAAAAAAAAACAACCATTTCTTACCTGTTGCCTGGTGGGGGGGCTCACCCGACCATGTGACCAGTCCATTTTTGTCCATCGTAGTCCATGTTTGTGTGTTTGCTCAGCCATTTACACCGTGTACCACATCTACAAACTCTGATTACCCCACGTGAATTTCGTTTGTATTACACGGCTATTTTTCTTGTAAAATGCCATTTTCCTGTGAGAATGCATGACGATCGCGGGTGCCGCCATCTTTGTACTGGTAGCTCAGTTTTTCGTCCATCGTGGTCAATGTATCGCATTTACTTAGTAATTAACACCCGTGTGCCACAGCTACAACCTCGTGATTATCCCACGTGAATTTTGTTTGTATTATGAGGCTATTTGTCCTGTTTCATGCAGTTTCAGTCAACATCGTGGCAGTGATGACCATGCATGGCGGCATCCACATTGATGTGTGAGCTCAAAGCGGAAAAAGGAAGAAGAATAATGAGGATTTCTCCTTCTTTGCTATATTCCATGTCAGCCATGATTCCTTTGGTGCATGTCTGCCACCTTCTAAACTGTCAGATCAATAGAAATTAGTACAAATTCTCAGTTTAGCTGGGGGACGTCAATAAGTTGACACGTACAGTTGCTGCGCTGTGCCACTGGGGGCACGTGACCCATCCGTTTAATCTGGGCAGTTAAAGGGTTAATCCAGTCCTGGCATTTTTTTTTTTTTTTATGTCCGCCGTCTTACTTTGCAGAACCTGGAAGAGGGGTTCTGCAAGGCCAAAAATTAACCAAAAGACCCCAAGCAAGAAAAGGAAGTCAAAATCATCAAGTTTTTGTTTTGAGGCTGCAGTGTGTGCGATGGTCTCTTTGTCCCATCCTGGTTCGGTCATTATCCTGTCAAAAGCAATGCAAAGTGACACACGTCCATCATGATGGCCTGCACTGCACGGCTCTTAAAAGTTCCACCGCACAGTGGAGCCCCCTGGTGCCCACACAGCTCGATCAGCTTCACACAGTAATGCCAATCTCTTACATGAACATGTGAAAAAGTTGTGAAAGGCATCAAGACTAGCAAAGAATTATTTGGCTGCCTGAATATTATTTGTCCCTTGTGGCAAAATTAAATTCAGTTTATCATTATAACAATGGATAAACATTAGGACAGGGGGATTTCACTACAGCTTGTACCGCACCGTGCTGTCCACTCATGCAGCTTGCTCCGTCCTAAGTCTGACAAATTAGTTTTGTGTCATGGGCAGCATGAGCGCACCCCTCCAATCCTGCCTTACATTCATTAATTCATCACCCCACCTGAGGCAGAAGACACACCTGTACCCGCTCATCAGCCAGCGTACTTAAAGAGGCCCTCTCCACACAGTCTACACTGGCTCGTCTGGGTATACTGCCTGTGATAAGGCAAGCTCTCAACAAGCAGTGATGGGTCCATGAGGCGTCATGATGCATTTCGACACATTGCAAAACTGTATTGATACTGTGTTGATACTGTCACTGAATACTGACACCTGCTGGACCTTAAAAATCCCTACAGGCAACCTAGTTGACAGACTCAACTGACACTGATTTGATGACCTAGTATATACAATAATATACTGCTCCAAAAAAATAAAGGGAACACTGTCCCTCAAAGTGTCCACTTAGGAAGCAACGCTGACAATTTCACCTGCTGTTGTGTGATTTTGTTGTCAGCACATTCAACTATGTAAAGAACAAAGTATTTAATAAGAATATTTCATTCAAATCTAGGATGTTTAGTGTTCCCTTTATTTTTTTAAGCAGTATATAATTTAAGTCATTGTATTTTATATTGTATTATTTCATATCTTCATTTTAATTTCAAATGTTGATATTTTTAGATACATGTTCACATTATTTGACTGTATCATAACGTGAAAATCTAAGTGAACATGTTGTGAATGAGGATGCTTGTGGACTGGGATTTTTTTTTTTTTTTTTACAAATTTTTATTAAAAAAAAAAAAAAGCTTTTCCAACATTTTGAAATTGAGTCTGTTACGCTTTTTTGATACAAAGGTCTCAGGTCTTTTGGTGTACAAGGGGCGCTGCTGAAGTCATTCTATGACACGGTGGTGGCATCAGCCATCACTTTTGGAGTGGTCTGCTGGGGCAGTGGCATTACTGCAGCCGATAGGAAGAGACTGAACAAACTGATTAAGAAAGCTAGCTCTGTCCTGGGGCAACGCCTTGATCCGATGGAGGAGATAGGAGAGAGAAGGACGGTGGCTAAACTGTCATCTCTGCTGGAGTCCGAGTTCCACCCTATGCAGGACATACTGGATGCACTGAGGAGCTCATTTAGCAGCAGACTACATCATCCCAGGTGCACAACCGAGAGGTTTCGTAGGTCCTTCCTACCAACGGCTGTCAGACTGTACAACCTAAGCAGGGCTGCTCGCAGAGATAGCAAAAAGACGTAACAAACTAATAGTTTTTTTTTTGAATGCAAAAGATGCAATAGACTTACACAATGGTCCTCTCCGGCATACAACTAGGAACATACCGGTCGCTATGGAGGGTGAGAATATGTATGGGCACATAATCATACCATGTAGGATAACTAAATAGACTGTTATGCTGTTTCATCCCACCTAGCAACAATGCTCTGCACTGTGTGTGTTTATATATCTATATATTTATTCCATCTAGCTACAATGCTCCGCACTGTGTTTTTATATATCTACATATTATTCCATCTAGCTACATTGCTCCGCACTGTGTGTTTATATACTTGCATATTTATTCCACCTAGCTGCAATGCTCCGTACTGTGGGTGTTTATATATTTACATATTTATTCCATCTAGCTACAATGCTCTGCACTGTGTGTTCATATATTCATATATTTATTCCATCCAGCTACAATGCTCTGCACTGTGTGTCTGGGTGTGTGTGTGTGTATATATATATATTTTATAGTAATATGTACATATGTATATTAGCTGCTTTTGCTTGCTTTTTTTTTTTTTTTTTTTTCTTGCCTTCTGATTGTTGCTCTGAGTGTTGCTATCCCTGTGCTGTTGCAATCCTGGAATTTCCCCGTTGTGGGACTAATAAAGGCTTATCTTATCTTATACAACTTCTCCAGCTGTAGAAAACACCCGCTCACACGGCACAGATGAGGCTGGAGTGCAGAGAAAGTAAGGAAAGCTGAAAGAGGTTTGGATAGATTGTCTTTTGGTTGTCCCAGCATCTCATAGGATCCTGGGACCTGGCAATATTGCCTTCTGCCAGGTATCTCTGCACCTCCTGGATGGCATCAGCTGTGGCACTTTTGGTCTGCCTGCCCACTTCGATGTTGAGATGTTGCCAAAGGTTATCTAAAAAACAACAAATTGGCATTTTAGTACATGATTTCCAAACAACAACAAACAAATAATGCTGAATAACATGGCTGAAGTGGGTGCAGACAGCTGTTGTGAAGATGGTCCCGTCTAAATTGAGATTATGTGCAATGCAAATTGAGTGCCGAATTTGGAGCTGTCTAGTGGATGCAATCATGTTTGGTGCTGCGTCGGTCACAAAACACTTTATTGGTTATGGCCCAGTCCTCCATCATGCCCCTTTTGACTTG
Organism: Pholidichthys leucotaenia; assembly: GCA_020510985.1. Lineage (NCBI taxonomy): Eukaryota > Metazoa > Chordata > Actinopteri > Cichliformes > Pholidichthyidae > Pholidichthys > Pholidichthys leucotaenia. Next base: position 224,376,148 of record CM035837.1, read on the forward strand.
GGCCAAATTGTCAGCAGTGCGACTTTGTGGAAAGTATTGCACTCCCAACACAGACGTACACAACTGCAAATTCTCATTAATGTAGTGACAGGTCAGAGCCAAGTAAGCCTCCATGTTCACAGATGTCCACATGTCAGCTGTTATACTCACTGCCACAGCTTGCTGTACTTGCATTTTCACTCGTTCCCGTTCCTCCTCGTACTTTTTGGCCACCATTTGTTTGATGGTCTGAAAATTACACCAAGTCAAACCAAAAGCAAATCCATATATTTAAATTAAAGATTAAATGAATTGGATATATCAACTACTACTTTAGATAATTTCCAAACCTTTCTGGTGGGCAAAACATATGAGGGCTGAAGGGCCTGAACCAGTTCCCTGAACCCTTCACTCTCCACAATGCTGAGGGGCTGGCAGTCCTTCTGGATGAAATTGAGCACAGCTTCATCCAGCATCTGCTTCCTGGAAGCTTGATGGTTAAAAATGAAGTAAAGACTAAATTAATAGGAATTAATTATCAATAAAGCAACTGAGTAAGTAGTAGAAGGGCTGTATACCTGAGTCTATCCTGGGTGTATCCGGGACTTCATTTTCATGCCTGGCCCTATAATGCCTCAGCACTGAGGAGGCACTTTTGATTAAATACGACAGCTCTGTCGAACAAATGCGACATTTAGCCTGCGGAAAATATGAAGAGTAAACTAAGAGTCACTTTCAAATGAATTTGAATTCAGACAGATCAAGTGGAAACTCAGAGGAACAGGATGCAACAAGGAAATTAAAACAAAGAAAATAGTATTTTAAAAATACTATTTTTAAATACCTTATTTTCCATTATCAGATCAAAATGGTCCCACACGGCGGAAACCTTTTCCTTGAGGCTGCTCGTGCTCCATAATTTGTGATAAATTTGCACAAAGACCGTCCGCAACACAAGAGTCTTTGGGCAAATGCATCCCGTTGTCAGATGCGCTTCCTTATAAACGCTGGCGCGTCAGTGTTTCGACGCGCTAGCGTCACGTGACCGATACAGGTACTGTATCGGTCACGTGACTTTCTTAAAGCGATACGCACCGACACAGGGTTTCGCTTTATGAGCTCGACGCATGCGCCAACGCATCGGCGTTGCCGGACCCATCACTATCTACAAGCTTTAGTGTTAACACGCCATCAACATTATTTCTCTTCTCTTTTTCAGGTTGCTGCCACCATGCAGCTGTGTCTCCCGGACAGCGTGCACTCTCCTGCCACATCTCACTGTTCCACAGCATCCTACTTCACCCGGTCAGGCACCTTCAGCTCTTCACCCCCCCCACCCCCACCCTACTGGTTTGTCTATTCCTCGCTGGGTTCCTGCTGGTCCTCCTTGGATTTCCCAAGTAAGTGGTAATTTGGCTCACCCATTTCCCTTACTCCACTCCTCAGCTCATGGCTCTTTTCCTCTCCACAGGGCCCTTTTTCCTCCGGCAAGTGATTGTTTCTGCAGCTGTGTGCTTTGGATTTTTGCTATTTAATAAAACTATTAAATGTGCCCGTCTGTGTGGTTCCTTCCTGTGTTTGGCATCATGCACGTAAGCCATCATTTGTAATCCGCCATGACAGTTTTGTGGGGCTGTAGTTTCCGATGGCTCATCACAACTGCTGCTATAGCTCATGCATCTCAATCTAAGCTGGCATCAAAAAAATCCAAGAAAACGTTCATTCACGTTGCCTTTTTCATTAACATATCTGATGAAGACAGTGAGTTGAATCTTTCTGGAAATGTCTGAAGTGTCATCCACTTCCACGGCAATGAAAGGAGCTGTGTTTAATTCTTTATCAGTCTCATTCTGGATGGCATGAGCTATACTTTTAATTATGTCATTCTGTACGGTGTTCGATGATTCAAACATCTTCAGCGGTATGTCTGTTCTGCCAGGGTGGTGTCAAACTCTGCAACTGCATGAGCCAGCTCCACAAGATTTCCCCTGGTTGAGCTGCCAGCCCTTTTGTTGTGTCCCCTAAAAGCATGCTCTTGCTGGGCAAGGTAGAAGGCTGCAAAAAGGAGCCTTATCAGAGCATCCCAGTTTTTCTTTACCTGTTCACGGTGCTTCTTTCTGCTAATGCTGCTTGCCAGGCTCAGAGCCTCATCAGTCCTGACACACCAAAAAACCTTCAATTTCACTGCACAATCTGTGCTTCGAGCGGCTGGTCAGAATCAGAATCAGGTTTATTGCCATTGTTCATGTAGTACACAAACTAGGAATTTGTCTCGGTACAATGCTGCAACATTAAACATGATAAGATAAAAGAAATAAACTATACATGTAATAAAGTGTAGGATAAGATTAAGTGATACTGGTCAACAGTTAAAATATATTAGCCAGCAGCAGATACTGTGGAGAACTATATAGTGCAGTCGGTAATGCAGGAAGAAAACAGTGATGATTGACATGAGTCTGGTTGAGCTGCTGTACATGGTGCACGAGAGTCAATAAGTCACTTAGTGTTCAGCAGTCTGATGGCAGAGGGGAAGAAGCTGTTCATGTGACGGGAGGTTTTAGTCTGGATGGACCGAAGTCTTCTACCAGAGGGGAGGGGGGCAAACAGTACGTGACCAGGGTGTGAGGGATCGGCTATGATCCGGCCAGCATGCCTCCGGGTCCTGGAGATGTACAGATCCAGGAGAGATGGGAGCTTGCAGCCGATCACCTTCTCAGCAGTGTGCACGACGCGCTGCAGCCTTAGTCTGTCCCTAGCAGTGGCTCCTGCGTACCACACGGTTATGGAGGTGGTGAGGATGGACTCGATGATGGCTGTGTAGAACTGCACTAACATCTTGGTGGGTAGCTTGAGCTTCCTCAGCTGCCGCAGGAAGAACATCCTCTGCTGGGCTTTTTTGATGAGTGAGCTGATGGTCGGCTCCCATTTGAGGTCCCTGGTGATGGTAGTGCCTAGGAAGCGGAAGGAATCAGCAGTGGTGATGGGAGAGCCTGAGAGGGTGAGGGGGGGCAGAGGAGTAGTGACTTTCCTGAAGTCTACAATCATCTCCACTGTCTTCAGAGCGTTCAGCTGCAGGTTGTTATTGCTGCACCAGGACGCCAGCTGGGCCACCTCTCTCCTGTAGGCGGACTCGTCGCCGTTGGAGATGAGCCCGATGAGGGTGGTGTCGTCCGCAAACTTGATCAACTTGACAGACTGGTGGCTGGAGGTGCAGGAGTTGGTGTAAAGGGAGAAGAGTAGGGGGGAAAGTACACAGCCCTGGGGTGATCCGGTGCTGATGCTAGTATAGTCTGAGACAGTCTTTCCCAGCCGCACATGCTGCCTCCGGTCCGTCAGGAAGTCGATGATCCACCTGCAGAGGGAGTCAGGCACGTTGAGCAGGGACAGCTTGTCCCGGAGCAGAGCGGGGCGGATGGTGTTGAATGCGGAGCTGAAGTCCACAAACAGGATCCTGGCGTAGGTTCCCGGGGAGTCCAGGTGCTGCAGGATGGAGTGGAGGGCCAGGTTGACTGCGTCGTCTACAGACCTGTTGGCTCGGTAGGCAAACTGCAGCGGGTCCAGGAGAGGGGTGGTGATGGACTTGAGGTGGGACAGGACCAGGCGCTCAAAGGACTTCATGACTACAGAGGTGAGCGCTACAGGTCTGTAGTCATTAAGTCCAGTGATCCGTGGCTTCTTGGGGACAGGGATGATGGTGGAGGATTTGAGGCAGGACGGCACGTGGCATAACTTAAGGGAGGTGTTAAAAATGTCTGTGAAGACAGGAGCCAGCTGTTTCGCACAGAGTCTCAGGGTGGAGGGAGACACGCCGTCTGGGCCGGGGGCCTTGCGCGGGTTCAGTCTGGAGAACTGTTTGAGCACATCCTGCTCACTGATGATAAGGGGAGGGGGGGAGGAGGGGGGGGGGGTGCCTTAAATGAAGTAGGGAATGTGGAGGCTGTGGAGCTGGAGGGAGGGGGGGAGTTGGACACACATGACGAGGTGTCAAAACGGGCATAGTGTTGGGACAGTCTTTGACAAAGGGCTTTGTCATCCTGACCTTTAGGAGCCTTAGGTCGATAGTTGGTGATTTGCCTCAGTCCTCTCCACACGGAAGCCGAATCATTAGCAGTGAACTGCTGCTGGAGTCTCTCTGAATACACAGATTTAGCCCTCTTCAGCTCTCTGTTAAACCGGTATTTAACCTCCCTGTAGCAGTCCCTGTCTCCACTTTTCAGCGCTGCTTCCTTCTCCTTCATGTAGAGCTTAAGATAAGATAAGCCTTTATTAGTCCCACAATGGGGAAATTCCAGGATTGCAACAGCACAGGGATAGCAACACTCAGAGCAACAATTAAGAAGATATGAAAAATATAAATAAGAGCAGTGGATGTACATACGTACACAAATATATATACAAAGTGCAGAGCATTGTAGCAAGATGGAATAAACAGCATAACCGTCTACTTAGTTATCCTACATAGTATGAATATGTACCCATACATATTGTCACCCTCCATAGTGACTGATATTGTCCTAGTTGTATGCTGGAGGGGACCATTGTGTAAGTCTATTGCGTCTTGCATTCAATACTATTAGGTCGTCACGTTTTTTTGCCATCTCTGCAAGAAGTCCTGCTTAGGTTATACAGTCTGACAGCCGTAGGTAGGAAGGACCTGCGAAACCTCTCGGTGGCGCACCTGGGATGATGTAGTCTGCTGCTAAATGAGCTCCTCAGTGCTTTCAGTATGTCCTGCATAGGGTGGGACTCGGACTCCAGCAAAGATGACAGTTTAGCCACCGTCCTTCTCTCTCCTATCTCCTCCACCGGGTCAAGGCGCTGCCCCAGGACAGAGCTAGCTTTCTTGATCAGTTTGTTCAGTCTCTTCCTATCGGCTGCAGTAATGCCACTGCCCCAGCAGACCACTCCAAAAGTGATGGCTGATGCCACCACCGTGTCGTAGAATGTCTTCAGCAGCGCCCCTTGTACACCAAAAGACCTGAGCCTCCTCAGTAGGAACAGCCTGCGCTGTCCCTTCTTGTAGAGTGCGTCAGTATTGTGTGACCAGTCTAGTTTATTGTTTAGATGAACACCAAGGTGCTTGTAGGATGTCACCATCTCAATGTCTGTTCCCTATATGTTTACTGGTGCTTCAAGTCCATCCTCCCGCCCTCCCATGACCCATCTCAGTTTGCATGAAGGTCAAACATCCACAGAAGATGCCATCTCTGCTGCTCTCCATCCAGCCCTCACCCACCTGGATTCAAAGAACTCCTACGTGCAAATGCTGTTCTTGGACTTCAGTTCAGCATTCAACACAATCATCCCCCAGCACTTAATAGAAAAACTCAGACACTTGGGACTCAAAAGCTCTCTCTGCAACTGGGTGCTGGACTTTCTCATAGGGAGGCCCCAGAATGTGCAGGTTGGCAACACCACCTCCACCTTTTTTTTTTTCTCCCCCCCCCCCCCACTTCCGGCACCACAAGAGTCGGCTGCCTTTTGCAACAGAGGCTCAGTTCTGAGTCTTTTTTCCTTCCTCTCTCTTCTGATACGGTGACAACTCTCTGATCCGGCACACCTTTCACTCCATATATATCACGGACACACAGATCGCCCCAAATGTCTCCCGAGCCGGTGGACGGAGCCACTGTTTATAGCAGGAGACGGTACAGCAGGGAAGAGCTGCTAGCACTCAACCGCCACCCGGTGCTAACGGAAAAACTCGACATACCGGGAGAACTGAGGCGAAAATGACGTGGGTGTCGTTCTGGAGTAAGGCGGAGGGCAAGAAATATAAGGTACAGACCCACCCTCCCATCCGTTGTTATGGGGAATGTACGATCGTTACTGGGAAAGCTAGATGAGCTAGCGGCTATCTCCCGCTACGATAGCATATACCGGGAGTGTAGCCTGTTTCTATTCACAGAGTCTGGGTTAACTGAATTAGCAGCAGATGTTAACATTGAACTGGAGGGTTTCCACGCGATACAGGCAGACCGAACATCAGACAACAACTGGTGCAGACCGGGACATATCACTGTTAACAACACTGCAGCAAAGACATCGAGTTGCTAGCTGTTAGCATGCGGCCTACCTATCTCCCGAGGGAATACTCACACGTGATCTGCATTGTTATTTATGCAAATCCGACGGCGAACGCTGGGACAGCGCGTGACATCATCCATTCAGTAACTGGCAGGCTGCAGACAGAACACCCAGATGCTCTTCTCCTCATCTCAGGTGATTTCAACCATGTTTCACTGTCTCCCATTCTACCCACGTTCACTCAGTATGTCACATGTCACACTAGAGACAATAAAACACTGGACTTATTCTATGCAAACACTAATGAGGCGTACACCTCATCACAACTCCCCCCACTCGGGAGATCGGATCACAACTTGGTTCATCTCCGGCTGGTGTACAAACCCCTAGTGCACAGACAACCTCCGGCCATGCGCACAGTGAAGTTATGGTCTGAGGAGGCAGTGGACGCTCTAAAGGACTGTTTTGAAACCACTGCCTGGGAGCAGCTCTGCGATCCACATGGTGAGGACATCGATGGCCTCACTCACACCATCACGGACTACATCAGCTTCTGTGTGGACAACACCGTTCCCACCAAGACCATACGGTGTTGCTCAAACAACAAACCCTGGATCAACCCTGAGATAAAAACACTTCTGAAAGAGAAGAGGATCTTCAGGTCGGGGAACAGGGAGATGCTGAAGTCCGTACAGAGGGAGTTGAGGAGAAAGATTACAGAAGGCAAGGACAGCTTCAGGAAGAAGATGGAGGACAAGCTGCAACAGAGCGACATCAGCGGGGTCTGGAGAAACCTTAAAACCATCTCTGGGCTCCAGAATACCCCCCCCCCCCCAGGCCACGGGAGGGGGGGGGGGACAGGGAGTGGGCGAACAATCTGAATCTGTTTTTCAATAGGTTTGACCAACTGCCCTCCCCCCTGACTGCACAACAACCACTGCTGCCTCTAAAGACATCAAGTCCTGCTGCCCACTCCCCACTCCACCAACACCCCCCCCTCACTCCCAAAACACAGCCCCCCAACCTGACCCTCACTAAGATCCAGGTGAGGACAGAGCTGAGGAAGATCAAGGCGAGGAAGGCGTCGGGACCGGACGGCATCAGCGCAAAGCTCCTCAAGTCCTGTGCAGACCAGCTGTGTGGGATTGTGGCGTACATCTTCAACCTGAGCCTGAAGCTGGGGAGGGTACCACAGCTGTGGAAAACATCTTGTGTGGTACCTGTACCAAAGACTTCCCACCCCAAAGATCTGAACAGCTACAGACCAGTGGCCTTGACGTCCCACATGATGAAGACCTTGGAGAGACTGCTCCTTGCTCACCTCCGCCCCCTGGAGGGACCAGCGATGGATCCACTCCAGTTCGCCTACCAGCATGGCATTGGGGTGGAGGATGCGGTCATCTTCCTCCTTCACCATTCTGTCCCACCTGGAGAAGCCCGGGAATGCGGTGAGGATCATGTTCTTTGACTTCTCCAGTGCTTTCAACACCATCCAACCGATGATCCTGAAGGACAAGCTGCAGTGCGCAGGGGTGGACCAGCACCTGTCATGGATCCTGGACTACCTCACAAAACGGCCTCAGTTTGTGAGAACCCGGGACTGTGTCCGACACGATCATCGGTAGCACGGGGGCCCCCCAGGGAATGGTTTTGGCTCCCTTCCTGTCCACCCTTTATACTGCGGACTTCTCACACAACACACTGCCATCTACAGAAGTTCTGACGACTCTGCGATCGTTGGCCTCATCTCCAACGGAGATTAAGCTGAGTACAGAGGGCTTATCCAGGACTTCGTGGACTGGTGCCATCGGAACTGCCTCCAGATCAACGCGAGGAAAACTAAGGAGCTGGTGGTGGACTGCTGCAGGCAAGGACAACCCCTCACAGCACCAGTAAATATACAGGGAACAGACATCGAGATGGTGACATCCTATAAGTACCTGGGTGTTCATCTGAACAATAAACTAGACTGGTCACACAATACTGACGCACTCTACAAGAAGGGACAGTGCAGGCTGTTCCTACTGAGGAGACCTGGGTCTTTTGGTGTACAAGGGGCGCTACTGAAGACATTCTATGATACGGTGGTGGCATCAGCCATCACTTTTGGAGTGGTCTGCTGGGGCAGTGGCATTACAGCAGCCGATAGGGAGAGACGAACAAACTGATCAAGAAAGCTAGCTCTGTCCTGGGGCAGCGCCTTGACCCAGTGGAGGAGATGGGAGAGAGAAGGATGGTGGCTAAACTGTCATCTCTGCTGGAGTCCGAGTTCCACCCTATGCAAGACATACTGAATGCACTGAGGAGCTCATTTAGCAGCAGACTACATCATCCTAGGTGCACAACCGAGAGGTTTCGCAGGTCCTTCCTACCTACAGCTGTCAGACTGTACAACCTAAGCAGGCCTGCTCGCAGAGATAGCAAAAAGACATGACAACCTAATAGTATTGAATGCAAAAGACGCAATAGACTTACACAATGGTCCCCTCCGGTATACAACTAGGAAAATACCGGTCGCTATGGAGGGTGAGAATATGTATGGGTACATAATCATACCATGTAGGATAACCTAGTAGACTGTTGTGCCGTTTCATTCCATCTAGCTACAATGCTCCGCACTGTGTGTGTTTATATATTTATTCCATCTAGCAACAATTCTCCGCGCTGTGTGTGTTTATACATTTACATATTTCTTCCATCTAGCAACAATGCTCCGCCCTGTGTGTGTTTATATATTTACATATTTATTCCATCTAGCAACAATGCTCCGCACTGTGTTTATTTATTTACATATTTATTCCATCCAGCTACAATGCTCCGCACCGTTTATATATTTATATACCTATCCCATCTAGCTACAATGCTCCGCACTGCCTATATATATATACATATGTATACTTGCTGCTCTTGTTTTTTCTCTTGCCTTCTGATTGTTGCTGTGAGTGTTGCTATCCCTGTGCTGTTGCAATCATGGAATTTCCTCATCGTGGGACTAATAAAGGCTTATCTTATCTTAAGACCATCACACTGAGCACAGGGGCCCCACAAGGGTGTGTGCTCATCCCACTGCTATTCACCCTGCTGACCCATGACTGTGTACCAGCCTAGAAGCCTACAGCACCAACCACATCATCAAGTTTGCGGATGGCACGACGTTGGTGGGCCTCATCACCAACAACGAGGAGGTCAACTACAGAAATGAGGTGAGCCAACTGGTCCAGTGGTGTAAAGACAATAACCTCATCCTGAGCGTGGGAAAAACCAAGGAGATTGTGGTTGACTTCAAGAGGGGACACACACAGTATCCCCCTCTGATCATCGATGGAGAAACTGGAGAGGGTGAGCAGCACCAAGTTCTTGGAGGTGCACATCTCTGAGGACATCTCCTGGTCCAACACCATATCACTGGCCAAGAAGGCTCAAACTCACCTACATTTCCTTTGCAAACTGAGGAGAGCACGAGTCCCACCCCGCATCATTTGCTCATTCTACTGGGGCACTGTTGAGAGCATCCTCACCAGCTGCATCACGGTGTGGTGTGGTAGCTGCACCGCGTCCTGCCGGAAAATACTACAACGCACAGTGAAAGCAGCCAGCAAGATCATCGGTGCCCCTCTGTCCCCCCTCTCGGACATCTACCTCCCCTGCCTCACCCGCAGGGCAATCAACATTGCAGGCAAAACCTCCCATCCCTCATACTCCCTCTTTAGCCCCTTGTCCTTGGGGAAAAGGTACCAGAGCCTGTGGGCCCCCTCCACAAGACTGCTAAACGGTTGGCTGCACGGTGGCGCAGTGGTTAGCACTGCGGCAGCACAGTTTACCCTTGGCCGGGGGATTGTGGGGATCGTGGGATCGTGGGTTCGGTCCCAGCCCCCGACCAACAGTGATCTGTGTGGAGTTTGCATGTTCTCCCCGTGTTGCGTGGGTTTACTCCGGGATTTCTCCGGTTTCCTCCCACATGCCAAAAACATGCAGGTTAGGTTAATTGGAGACTCTAAAGTGGCCCTAGGTAAAGACATGCATGTTAGGTTAATTGGCTGTTCTAAATTGTCCCTAGATATCTGTTTCCTATAGGCCCTTAGAATAGAGGGTTAGTATTAATTAAAGTGCTTTGAGTGGTCTTTGTGACTAGAAAAGCGCTATATAAGTGCAGGTTAGTTAGTTAGTTAAACAGCTTTGTTCACCAGGTCATCAGGACGCTGAACTTTGTCCCCCCCCCGGACCATAACACACCTCAGCTGTTGGCACAAAAGAACTGACACACCAACAGTAATACATCTGCTGCTGTCCGTTTCGGCAGTTTACTGCAACCATTTGCACAATGCCATATCTGCTGCTGTCTGTCATTGCAATAATGATCATGTGCAGTCCTATCTGTCACCGTCTGCACCTACACTACCGCACTGAACATCCGAATGCTGGATTTCATCGTTTCTCTGTTCGCACTACGGGAGGTCTGGGTCTATCTTTTGTCACCATTTGCACTACGGGTAGCATTACTGTACATAGACTGACGTTTTTCCAGCCTCATTCTTTTTCTTCATTTATGTTGTGTGCACCACTGAAGAGAGAAACATTTCAATTCTCCTGTATGTATAGCAGTATTGACAAAAAATCTTTGAATCCAGTCTATATGACTTAGATTTGCTGTACCTCTCCATTGCCCATGATAGGTTGACATGGTCGGTGTATGCTGTGGTGACCCATGGATTGTTTAGCATGCAGGAATCCTAGTCAAAAAGAAAACCTGGCCAGCAAAACAGCTGCTGGTAGCTGCACTACCAGTTAGCTATTCCATCCAGTTGTAATTTTCTGAATTGAAAGGACGAATGCCCCCTTTTTTCTCCATGTGCAGACCCATTTCTGGCATTAGCCTGCCGTCAGATTTAATTTTGAGTTGTTGCTCCAGTGGTAGCTTAGTAAAGGAGTTTTGTTTTTTTTGTTTTTTTAAATTAAAAATCAAATCCTGGCCCTCCAAAATGACACTTGCCAATGTTGCCAACAACCACTGTCCTCCCACCAACAGTGATGTTAATGACCCCTTATGATTTGATTGGTCTGATGTGGGCTCCGCAAACTTACGCTGGCTGGTTTTTGTACAGACCTGACTAATCTCACCATATATTTCAGTGCACGTAATGGAGGTGCTGCCCCCCCCCCCCCCCCCAAGATATTCTGGGAGATGAGAGAACCTCTCTCTGGCAAGTCAGTGACAAAACCTTTAAATACCGTAAATATGCATTTTGAAAGTTCACCATTTTTTCCATCAGATGACATTTCTATTAAATATATACAATGTATTATATATTTAACAAATTTAATAAAAATGACAGGCTGAAATATAGGGGAAGCTTGGCTTTCCTTGGCTTCTGGGAGAAAACGCCACTGCTATGGGATTAGCTGAATCACCCGCGACTGTGGCACAGGTGTAGTGTGGCCGACTACTGATCGGATGGTCAGGGGTTCGATTCTCACTCTTTCTGCAGTCTGCATGTTGAACCGTCTTTCAGCAAGACTGAACCCCCAGTTGCTCCTGGTGGGTCAGGCCAGCAGCAGTGCATGACAGCTTCACCGCCATCAGTGTGTGACTGGGTGGATAGCAGGATCTGTAAAGTGCTGTGGTCATCTAGAGATGAGAAAAAAGGTGCTACAGTATATAAGCTAATGCCATTTACTGTGTAGAGGCTCGTAACCCTGCACCCCACAACCTCAATGACCTGAGGGCTGCCTTTCAAGAAGAGTAGAATGCCATGCCTCAGCAGATTACACTGGTCAACACCAAATTTATTGTCTAAGTTTTTTAGCTGATTTAGGACAATTTTGATGTGCTGAATCCAAAAATCACATTAAGCAAAACCAGTCAGGTCAACTTTTTGATCTATGACCACGCTTTAAGTTTTTGTTTACATATACAGGTATTTTCGCTTTATATGATGCAAAATTATTTCCTGAAATTTCTCGAACTCTGAAGAGTTTGCATGCACCAATTTATGACATGTCAAATTGTCATGATGGCTGATTACTGCTGGACTCTGAAAAGAGACATCCCTGCCGCTGAGCATTCTAGAGGTTCGAATAAACGAAATTTGAAGCTCTGAATTTTGAACAATGACGTAACATTCAATTTACATGTACTTACCTTTATGAAGGTCTACTATTCAATTTACAGTAATCAAAGTTTGTAACATTTAATCAATAAATTGTTAGAAAATGATTTTTTTCCTCTTAAAAATCTATTTTGGATGAGAAATATTAAAAATCAACTGAATGTCACAAAAATGTAATCGATTTAGTCAGAAGATTTTTTTTTATTTTTTTATTTATTTATTTTTTTTTTTTTAAATCAACTTAGCATAAAAACCTGACCGAGAGAAACGGATGTCATTTTCAGATTCAGCGGTGCAAAATTGTCTTAAATCAGTTGAAAAAACAGACAACTTACAAAAAAATTATTTTGTAACCCTGTGTAATAAGTTGACTTGTGAATAGCATGAGACGTTAGGCTGCAACCAATGCTCAAGGGCACATGACAAGTTATTGAGAAAATGACTTTTTTGTTGTGGTATACCTACCACTGTTGTTGGCTTTCGTTTCAATAAATTGAGATGAGAAAATCACCATTGCATGCTTCTACTTAAATGCCCAACTTTCATGATATTATATCACTGTAACGTGAACTTTACATTTTCCATAAATTTCACCCGAAAACCAAATATCTAACTTTTTGTGAGTAGTGTATGGTCGCAGGTCTGATGACACCATAACAAAATTGATTATTGACTTGCAACCTAGGGTGTCCTGGTGCCCATACATTATGGACACCCTTATGCTTGAACATGTGTCCATTTTGGACAAACTGGTTGGCACAGAAGTCCAATAACTGAATACCACTCGGGTTCAGTTTGCCCAGGCAGTTTCTCCCAATTACGCCCCTCCAGGTTTCACTGTCATTGCAAGTGTGCATTTAAGTCCCCCAGTAGGACAATGGGGTCTCCAAGAGGAGCACTCTCCAGCACCCCAGTCAGAGACTCCAAAAAGGGTGGGTACTCTAAACCATCATTTGGTGCATAGGCACAAATGATGGTAAGGACCCGTTTCCCAACTTGAAGGCACAGGGGAACCATCCTTTCTTCCACAGGGAGAACTCCAATATCGAGGCAGCAAGGTGGTGGTGGGGGGATACAAGAATACCCACCCATACTTGTTGCCTCTCACGCTGAGCAACTCGAGAGTAGACCAAGCTCCAGCCCCTCTCCAGGACACTGGTTCCAGAACCAGAGCTGTACATTGAGGTGAGCCCAACTACATCTAGCCGGTATCTCTCAACCTCATGCACCAGCTCAGGCTCCTTCCCCACCAGAGGTGACATTCCATGTCCCAAAAGCCAGTTTCAAAAGCTGGGGGTCAGACTGCCAAGGTCCCGTCACCTGATCCGCATAGCACTGGACCCCTATGGTCTCTCCTGCAAGTGGTGAGCCCACTGGAGGGCGGACCCATGTAACTCCTTTGGGCTGGACCCAGTCAGGTCCCATGGGCAGAAACCCAGCCACCAGATGCTAGCCTATTGAGCCCCTCCCCCAGACCTTGCTCCAAGGCAGGGCCCCGGTAACCCCATACCAGACGGGGTACACTTAATCCTTGTTTATTCATTATGGGAGTCTATTGACTACTCCTAGTCTGGCCCTTCACCCAGGACCAGATTGTCTTGGGAGACCCTTTGAGGGGCAAATTTCCCCGGACATTGTGTAAAACTTAAACTGAACAATGATTTACAAATCTTTTAACCTATATACAGTTGAATATACTCCAAAGACAATAATATTTAATGTTCAGAGTCTGGGGGAAGAAAAATTTGTACCCCATGGATAACAGATGGAAGTTAGGCATTGGCTACAATCTGGCAAGTTTACATTGATTGATATCAATGTTCATCAACTTCCGTCCTAAAAAACCCCCCAAAACATTCAAATAATGACCAGCACCAACACACATTTGCTTGTGAAATTTTATTATATGCTATATAACTCCAATCACATTTCACATAAGCTCCAGATTATATCTGAAACAAAAAAGCATTCATGATCACCGTTATCCACAACAGTTGTTAATTTAACTGCAATAAACTCATATTCGCAACTGGTATTTGGACTTATTTAGAAGGCATTTTGTTTAATTATTTTAACATTCAATTGGCTTTTTGTTTTCTATATCATTTACCTGGATGGGACATACTGCCCTCAAGCTGCTTTAAGGTTTCTGCTGTCAACATGCGGATGTCATCCTTCAGTCGCTGATGGCCATCCACAGTCAGGTGCCAGGAACAAGACTTCCTCTTGCCATTTCTGCACAGCTGGTTGCAGGTTTTGCGGAAACTGCTGTTGAAGCACAAGTTGTGTCGAATTGTGTTTTTCCAGCCATCTGGAGCTGTCTGAAAGAAGGGGAAGTGCTCTCTGGCCATAGGACAGGAAGTAGTAAGAGAACATATGATAGTTCAGTCCCTAAGAAAGACTGAAGCAAGCTGTTCCAATGCAGCTGTACCTTTAGGATCAAAACATACAAGTAATTTAAGAAGACAAATTTCAGAAATCATTTCGACCAAGACTTTGAAGATTCTCAGTCATCCAGGCGGGTAAGTATACTGGATGAAGTCAAGTCAACTGGATTCAAGTATTTTTTTTTTGCTTCTGAAATGTTTTTGTAGTGTTGTTAATGGGACATATTATGGTGTGACACGGAGGTGGCTACACTTTCCGGTTCCGCTGCCGCCTGGAATATAAGAGGGCTGTGCGGCAGAGGGGCGGTCTCTTCGACCACCTCTCAGCCTAGCGGGAGCATCTCTGTATCCACATTGAGTCTGTAATAAAGTCCTGTGTAGTTCACCATTCGCCTCATCATTGTTCCACATTTTATGGACATACAGTATCTCATCAAAGTGAGTACACCCCTCACATTTTTGTAAATATTTTATTATATCTTTTCATGGAACAACACTGAAGATATGACACTTTGATACAATGTAATGTAGTCCGTGTATAGCTTGTATAACAGTGTAAATTTGCTGTCCCCTCAAAATAACACTGCCATTAATGTCTAAACCATCCATCTTCTACCGCTTTTCCAGAGGTCCGGGTTGCGGACTGAGCTCCTCACCCCATCTCTGAGGGTGAGTCCAGCAATCCTACGGAGAAAGCTCAGTTCAGCCGCTTGTATCCGCGATCTTGTTCTTTCAGTCATTACCCAAAGCTCATGACCATAGGTGAGAGTAGGAACGTAGACTAACTGGTAAATCAACAGCTTTGCCTTAGAACTAAGCTCCCTTTTTACCACAACAGACCGGTACAACATCCGCATCACTGCAGATGCTGCTCCGATCCGTCAATCTCTCGCTCCATTTTCCCCTCACTCGTGAATAAGACCCCAAGATACTTAAACTCCTCCACTTGGGGCAGGAGCCTGTCCCCAACCCAGAAAGGACAATCCACCTTTTTCCGGCTGAGGACCATGGACTCAGACTTGGAGGTATTGATTCTCATCCTAGCTGCTTCACACTCGGGGGCAAACTGTCCCAGCAAGAGCTGTAGGTCATTGCTGGATGAAGCCAACAGGACAACATCTGCAAACAACAGAGATGAGATCCTGTGGTCACCAAGCATGACGTCCTCCATTCCCTGTCTGCACCTAGAAATCCTGTCCATAAAAATTATGAACAGGATCAGTGACAAAGGGCAGCCCTGGCAGAGTCCAACTCTCACTGGGAATGAGTCCGACCGAGTGTTGGCAATACGAACCAAACTCTCACAATGGTCGTACAGAGACCAAATAGCTCGTAACAACAAGCCTGATACCCCATACTCCCGAAGCACCCCCCACAAAAAACCACAAGGGACGCAGTCAAATGCCTTCTCCAAATCCACAAAACACATGTAAACTGGTTGGGCAAACTCCCACGAACTCAAGAATTCTCGAGAGGGAAAATTGCTGGTCCAATGTGCCATGGCCAGAACAAAAACCACATTGCTCCTTCTGAATCCGAGGTTCGACCAACGGCCAGACTCTCCTCTCCAGTACCTTGGCATAGACCTTCACGGGGAGGCTGAGGGGTGTGATCCCTCTAAAGTTGGAGCACACCCTCCGGTCCCCTTTTTTGAAGACAGGAACCACCACCCCAGTTTGCCATGCCAAAGGCACTGCCCCCGACCTCCACGCAATGTTGCAGAGGGGTGTCAATCATGACAGCCCTACAACATCCAGGGCCTTGAGGTACTCAGGGCGAATCTCGTCCACCCCCGGGGCCCAGCCACCAAGGAGATTAACCACCTTGGCGACCTCAACCCCTGTGATAGGCGAGTCATGCCCCTCGTCCACAAACCCTGCTTCCTCTGTGGAAGGCGTATCAGTGGGATTGAGGAGATCCTCGAAGTATTCCTTCCACCGCCTGATGATATCCCCAGTTGAAGTCTACAGCACCCCATCCACACCATACACAGTGTGGACAGGGAGCTGCTTTCCCCTCCTGAGCCGCTGGACAGTTTGCCAGAATCTCTTCGAGGCGCACTGAAAGTCTTGTTCCATGGCCTCACCGAACTCCTCCCATACCCGGGTTTTTGCTTCAACAACCACCTGAGCTGCACTCTGCTTGGCCTGCCAGTACACCTCAGCTGCTTCGGGAGTCGCACAAGCCAATCAAGCTTGATAGGACTCCTTCAGCTTAATGGCCCCCCTCACCACTGGTGTCCACTTGGTTCGGGGGTTGCCACCACAATATGCACCGACCACCTTGCGGCCGCAGCTCTGGGCCGCCGCTTCAACAACAGAGGTGGAGAACATGGCCCATTCAGACTCCATGTCTCCAGACTCCCTCGGAATGTGGTTGAAGTTCTTCTGGAGGTGGGAGTTAAAGACCTCCCAGACAGGGGCCTCAGCCAGATGTTCCCAGCACACCCTCACTATACATTTGGGTCTACCAGGTCTGAATGGCATTCTCCCCTGCCATTGGATCCCACTCACCACCAGGTGGTGATCAGTTGACAGCTCTGCACCTCTCTTTACCAGAGTATCCAAGACATACGGTCGCAGGTCTGATGACAATAACAAAATTGATCATTAACCTGTGACCTAGGGTGTCCTGGTGCCAGGTGCACATATGGACACCCTTATGCTTTAACATGGTGTTCGTTATGGACAAACTGTGGTTAGCACAGAAGTCCAATAACTGAACACCACTCAGGTTCAGACCGGGCAGGCCGTTCCTCCCAATCACTCCCCTCCAGGTTTCACCGTCGTTGCCCACGTGCGCATTGAAGTCCCCCAGTAGGACAATGGAGTCTCCAAGAGGAGCACCCTCCAGCACCCCAGTCACAGACTCCAAAAAGGGTGGGTGCTCTGAAACATCATTTGGTGCATAGGCACAAATGATGGTCAGGACCTGTTTCCCAACCCGAAGGCACAGGGAAGCAACCCTTTCATCCACCGGGGAAAACTCCAATACAGAGGCAGCAAGGTGGGGGGATACAAGAATACCCACTCCTGCTCGTCGTCTCTCGCCTGGGGAAACTCCAGAAAAGGCCAAGCTCCAGCCCCTCTCCAGGAGACTGGTTCCGGAACCGGAGCTGTGTGTTGAGGTGAGGCCAACTATATCTAGCCGGTATCTCTCAACCTTGTACACCAGCTCATGCTCCTTCCCCACCAGAGAGGTGACATTCTACGTACCAAAAGCCAGTTTAGAAAGCTTGAGTGCATGAGTTGAAGGGGTGGGGGTCAGCCTGTCATTGTTCAGACCATACACCGCACACTGCATCAAATTGGTCTGCATGGCCGTTGTCCCAGAAGGAAGCCTCTTCTGAAAACGATGTACAACAAAGCCCTCAAACAGTTTGCTGAAGACAAGCAGATGAAGGACATGGATTACTGGAACCATGTCCTGTGGTCTGATGAGACAAAGATAAACTTATTTGATTAAGATGGTGTCAAGCCTGTGTGGCGGCAACCAGGTGAGGAGTACAAAGACAAGTGTGTCTTGCCTACAGTCAAGCATGGTGGTGGGAGTGTCATGGTTTGGGACTGCATGAGTGCTGCCAGCACAGGGGAGCGACAGTTCATTGAGGGAACCATGAATGCCAACATGTACTGTGGCATACTGAAGTGAGCGTGATCTCTCCCTTTGGAAATTGGGCCGCAGGGCAGTATTCCAACATAACTACCCCAAACACACCTCCAAGATGACCACTGCCTTGCAAAAGAAACCGAGGGTGAAAGTGATGGACTGGCCAAGCACATCTCCGGACCTAAACCCCATTGAGCATCTGTGGGGCATCCTCATATTGAAGGTGGAGGAGCATAAGGTCTCTAACACCATGATATCATCATGGAGGAGTGGAAGAGGATTCTAGAGTCGAGCGAAGGGAACAGCGACAAAGCGGACACCCCTGCTCCAACTCCCATGGTTATTCACACCATCTCTCCAGACACCGGTGGCCATACATATTGTATGGTGAAATTGGATGGAGTGTAAGTGCTGTTGCTGATCGACACAGGTGCAGTGGGGTCTGTGTTGAGTTGGCCCACCGTGAGGGGTTTCTTCCCGTACTATCGAGTGAGAGGTCATTCAGCACCATTATGTGGTTATGGAGGAAGAAGGCTGTCCATTGTGGGTTCGGTGGAGCTGACGCTCAATATAAGTCAGTGGTGGTCGCCAGCCTGAAGTTTGTAGTGACGGCTAATGGTGATAATGTGATGGGCTGTGATCTCTTATGGACTGGGTTTTGCCATCACCAGCGGCAAGGAGTGGTCGGGCCGTGACTTGTGGGACCGACCGGTGACGCATGTGGTGGACGATGCTGTATGGGACGACTCTTAGCCTAGTATTCCGGGAGATGAGCAGGGCCAACCCCACCCAGGGCCATCGCGGGAGGGTTCCTGCACCACAGCCCTTTACCCTAGCTGAGGGAACTGGGCGGTGTGGTGGGACGCCCCTGACGGCAGGTGGAGCCAAGTGGCTGGCCCATCCTGCTTCTGGAGTTCAGCTGGAAGGTACCGAGAAACGGGGTCACAATGGCTTCGCCAGCATCTCAAAGGAAAGTGAGCGGGGCAGGACCGGCTGGCAGTGAAACAACGTGCCACTCAGGAACACTGGAAGGCGAGTTGGGCTCCTCTGGGGGTCACTGATGTAGTCCGGCCCAGAGAGGAGGCCCGGTCGAGAGGGGTTCATTGGAAGTGGAAATAGCAGGAGGACCAGGGGCCACTGCAGGTGGTGGCTTTGCAGGAGAACGGCTACTTTCAGCTGTCTGATTGCACATTGAGACACCCCAATGAGCTGCGGCACATCTATGAGGA
Organism: Pholidichthys leucotaenia; assembly: GCA_020510985.1. NCBI lineage: Eukaryota > Metazoa > Chordata > Actinopteri > Cichliformes > Pholidichthyidae > Pholidichthys > Pholidichthys leucotaenia. The sequence goes on from CM035837.1 coordinate 224,395,489, forward strand.
GGGAGAGGTGTCTCGGCGCCTCAGTCATCTCCGGGCGCCAAGAGGAGAAGATGCTCTGGTCGGGACATGCCTGACGGGTCTCCGGGGGGGAAGGGGGGGGTCTCCACTGTGACTGGTAATGGGGGCAATGTATTTGATATACAGTATGTTGTTGGTATATAAATTGCCCAGGTTTAAATAATTATGATTGGTGTTGAAATGAGTGTTATTCATATTGTTTACCGAGTTGGTGAATAGACGTATAACCTGTTTGTTTATACAGACGTGGACAAAATTGTTTGTTCCCCTCTGTTAATGAAAGAAAAACCCACAGTGGTCACAGAAATAACTTGAATCTGACAAAAGTGGTAATAAATAAAAATTCTATGAAAATTAACCAATGAAAATCAGACAATGCTTTTGTATTGTGGTCCAACAGAATTATTAAAAAAAAAAAACTAAAACTCATGAAACAGTCCTGGACAAAAATGATGGTACCCTTAACTTAATATTTTGTTGCACAACCTTTTGAGGCAATCACTGCAATCAAACGATTTCTGTAACTGTCAATGAGACTTCTGCACCTCAGCAGGTATTTTGGCCCACTCCTCATGAGCAAACTGCTCCAGTTGTCTCAGGTTTGAAGGGTGCCTTCTCCAGACGCCATGTTTCAGCTCCTTCCACAGCTGTTCAATAGGATTTAGATCAGGGCTCATAGAATGACACTTTAGAATAGTCCAATGTTTCGCTCTTAGTCATTCTTGGGAGTTTTTAGCTGTGTGTTTGGGGTCATTATCCTGTTGGAAGACATATGACCTGTGACTGAGACCAAGCTGACACTGGGCAGCGCATTTCTCTCTAGAATACCTTGATAGTCTTGAGATTTCATTGTACCCTGCACAGATTCAAGACACCCTGTGCCAGATGCAGCAAAGCGGCCCCAGAACATAACAGAACCTCCTCCACGTTTCACAGTAGGGACAGTGTTCTTTTCTTGCTATGCTTCATTTTTGCGTCTGAACATAGAGCTGATGTGCCTTGCCAAAAAGTTCCAATTTTGTCTCGTCTGTCCATAGGACATTCTCCCAAAAGCTCTGTGGCTTGTCAAGATGCAGTTTGGCAAATTCCAGTCTGGCGTTTTTGTGATTTGTTTTCAACAATGGTGTCCTCCTTGGTCGTCTCCCATGTAGTCCACTTTGGCTCAAACAATGACGGATGGTGCGATCTGACACTGATGTACCTTGACCTTGGAGTTCACCATGAATGTGTTTAGAGGTTGTTCTGGGCCCTTTTGTTACCATTCGTATTATTCATCTCCTCCTGCGGCCACGTCCAGGGAGGTTGGCTACAGTCCCGTGGATCTTAAATTTCTGAATAATATGTGCAACTGTAGTCACAGGAACATCAAGCTGCTTGGAGATGGTCTTATAGCCTTTACCTTTAACATGCTTGTCTATAATTTTCTTTCGAATCTCCTGAGACAACTCCTTTGCTTCCTCTGGTCCATGTTTAGTGTGGTACACACCATGTCACCAAACAGCACAGTGACTACTTGTCACCCTTTAAATAGGCCGAATGACTGATTACAAGTTTGTAGACACCTGTGGTGTTAATTAGAGGACATCTTGGTTGAACATGTCCCTATGGTCACATTATTTTCAATCTTTTCTAGGGGTACCATCATTTTTGTCTAGGCTTGTTTCATGAGTTTGTTTTTTAAAGTAATTCTGTTGAAGCACAATTCAAAAGAATTGTCTGATTTTCATAGAATTTTTATTTCTTACCACTTTTGTGAGATTCAAGTTGTTTGACCTTTGTGGGTTTTTCTTTCATTAACAGAGGGGTACCAACAACTTTTTCCATGGCTGTATATGTTCAATTGAATAATGGGACTTCTTTATGCTTTATATTCGGACCATGGCGGCCTTTTATTTAACGGACAATGTTTGCACGAACGGCAGAATAATCCATCTAGCCGTGTGGGGGGTGGAACAGTAGTCCACCTGTTGCCCCCTAGTCTTAGTTGTTTTGGGCGAATGTTATCAGCCCTACAAATTCTCTGTTTAGTTATAATGTGTGATTTGGGTTCTAAATTGGGGGGGTTCTTGATTGTATGCGTGTTTTGGACCTTTTTTTTGGGGGGGGGGGGTAGTGTTGTTAATGGGACATTCTGTATTTACCTTTTGTTCTTATTAAAGACAAAAATAGAAAGATGTCTTTACCTTCGACTGTGCACTGCAGCTGTCAGTTAAAAGAAGACAAAATGAACCTACTTGAATGAAAGGGACAGTCTGGTGTGACACAGGTAGTGGCTTCACCTTCCAGTTCTTCTGCCACCTGGAGTATAAGAGGGCTGTGTGGCAGAGGGGCGATCTCTTCAACCACCTCTCAGCCTAGCGGGATCATCTCTATATCTACTGTGAGGCTGTAATAAAGTCCTGTATAGTTCACCATTTGTTTCATCATTGTACCACGTTTGATGGGCATAACAGTTTTATCATTCATTTAAATGACAGTGACGCAAAAAAGTGTTTGCCCCTTCCTATTTTCTGATTTTTTGCATATTTGTCACACTTAAATATTTCAGATCAAACAATATTAGACAAAGATTACCTGAATAAATACAAAATACCACTTCTAACCCTCTATGGCATGCAACAAACCACATATCTGGTCCTCACGTTTCTTTTTTTTTTGGGGGGGGGGGGTAATATCACCCCACATGCCTGCATCCAGTAAAAAGAGGGTTGAAGTGCATGTGACCTTTTGTTTGCGAGAGGAGCACTCCTTTCAGGAAGCAGAGCAACATGCTGCACACTGCCACCAACTGAAAAGTTTTATATCACTAACATGTTTGAATTTGTGGTAACTTAAAATATATATATTCCTGAAGGACAAGCTGCTGTGCGCAGGGGTGGACCAGCACCTGTCATCATGGATCCTGGACTACCTCACTAACCGGCCACAGTTTGTGAGAACCCGAGATTGTGTGTCTGACACAATCATCGGTAGCATGGGGGCCCCCCAGGGAATGGTTTTGGCTCCCTTCCTGTTCACCCTTTATACTGCGGACTTCTCACACAACACACTGCCATCTACAGAAGTTCTCCAACAACTCTGCAATCGTCGGCCTCATCTCCAACGGAGATGAAGCTGAGTACAGAGGACTTATCCAGGACTTCGTGGACCGATGCCATCGGAACTGCCTCCAGATAAATGCAAGGAAAACTAAGGAGCTGGTGGTGGACTGCCACAGGCAAGGACAACCCTTCACAGCACCAGTAAACATACAGGGAACAGACACTGAGATGGTGACATCCTACAAGTACCTTGGTGTTCATCTGAACAATAAACTAGACTGGTCACACAATACTGACGCACTCTACAAGAAGGGACAGCGCAGGCTGTTCCTACTGAGGACGCTCAGGTCTTTTGGTGTACAAGGGGCGCTGCTGAAGACATTCTACGACACGGTGGTGGCATCAGCCATCACTTTTGGAGTGGTCTGCTGGGGCAACGGCATCACAGCAGCCGATAGGAAGAGACTGAAGAAACTGATCAAGAAAGCTAGCTCTGTCCTGGGGCAACGCCTTGACCCAGTGGAGGAGACAGGAGAGAGAAGGATGGTGGCTAAACTGTCATCTCTGCTGGAGTCCGAGTCCCACCCTATGCAGGACATATTGAACGCACTGAGGAGCTCATTTAGCAGTAGGCTACATCATCCTAGGTGCGCAACCGAGAGGTTTTGCAGGTCCTTCCTACCTACGGCTGTCAGACTGTATAACCTAAGCAGGGCTGCTCACAGAGATAGCAAAAAACGTGACGACCTAGTATTACTGAATGCAAAAGATGCAGACTTCCACAAATGGTCCCCTCCAGCATACAACTAGGACAATATCAGTCACTACGGAGGGTGACAATATGTATGGGTACATATTCATACTATGTAGGATAACTAAGTTGACGGTTATGCTGTTTATTCCATCTTGCTACAATGCTCCGCACTTTGTATATATATTTATATTTTTCGTATCTTCTTAAATATTGCTCAGTGTTGCTATCCCTGTGCTAGCTCAAGTAGGTTCATTTTGTCTTAATTATTTATCTTTTGTTCTTATTAAAGAGAAGAATAGAAAGGAGATTTCTTTACCTTAACATGTTTCAACTGTACACTGCAGCCTTCATCAGAAGAAACGAAGCCTTCTGCTTCTGACGAAGGCTGCAGTGTACAGTCGAAACATGTTAAGAAGGTAAAGACATCTTTCTATTCTTATCCCTGTGCTGTTGCAGTCCTGGAATTTCCCCACTGTGGGACTAAAGGCTTATCTTCATTCATGTGCATGAGAACGTAAAGAAACATTTTTAATCATTTTAAGACTCATTTTGTAATTATTTGTATAATAAAATTGTTTTGTTCTTTCCATCAGGGCAACACTGCAGTTAGGCCACTTTTGTTCAGACAATATCATTATATCGGTTCCAAGGTTGTCATAGCCAGGAGCGGTACTGGGGTTAAGCTCCCAGTGCTCATGAAATGCTCCTTACGGCGTGCGTCTCGAAAAGCCTCTGACAACTAAGTCCAACTCCTAGCCTGCCCGTGTGGTTTAGTCTCTAAGCCCGGCGGAACTGCTTTCACTAATAGGAGAAGGGGCGAGGGTGGATCTCTGGCGCCTTAAAACCAGATGCTTCGGGTAGATGGTGGCTCATCAACCTGGGAAAGTAAACCCTGATTTCAAACCTCCGCTGCCTTGCGGCACACCCGGTCATGGGAAAGGCTTCGGGAGTCAACCCTGAGGAAAAATCCGGAGTCGGAGCCCCTAAGGCAGTTCTCTGTTGTGCTCAACATCGTTCTGGCAGCTCCTGCGACGGCGCTGGTGCCAAACTGTAGCAGCCCTGCTGCTCCTTTGGATTCATCAGTGACGTGGAGAGGGGGGACATGCTGCATGGGTAACATCTTGTCCTCCATATCTTCCTGCCCAGGCTTGAATCCTACCAACGCTGGAAGGTAGAACACCGGTGCGCATCGGCCTGTTCAGCCACAGGCGGTGCTGTTCCAGCAGAGTAGACGTTTAGGATTCTCTTCCATGGTCATCATAGACCGACGGAGGCCGACGATCATTCTATAGTGTGGATATGCACTTAAAACATCTTTATGATCCCCAAGACTTTGGGGAAAATATTTTGTGGACTGACAAGAAAAGTTCATCTTTTTTTGAAGGCGTGTGTCCCATTACACCTGGTGTAAAGCTAGCACAGCATTTCATAAAAAGAACATCACACTCAGTCAAACATGGTGGTGGTAGTGTGATGGTCTGGTGCTGTATTGCTCCTTCAGGACCTGGATGACTTGCCATAATTCAGGGAATCATGAATTTAACCATGAATTCTGCCCTCTACCGAAAATCCTGAAGGACAATGTCCGGCCATCAGCTCATGACCTCAAGTCCTCCAGTGTGTCTGAATTAAAACAATTCTGCAGAGAAGAGCAGGCCAAAATTCCTCAGTGATGGAAAAGACTCATCACCTGTTTTCACAAATGCTTGACTGAAGTTGTTGCTGCCAAGGGTGGAGCAACCAGTTATTAGGTTTAGGGGGCAATTACTTTTTCCACACAGAGCCAGGTAGGTTTGGATAGATTTTCCCTTAATAAATTAAATCATTTAAAAATTGAATTTTGTATTTATTCTGGTTATCTTTATTAAAATTTGTTTGATCTGAAACATTTAAGTGTGACAAATGTCTAAAGACAGAAGTCAGTACATGCATACAATATATCCGTTTACATCCTTCTGACTGATGAAGCCATTTTGTTGAATTTATGACATTTCAAAAATTAAAAAAAAAAAAACTTGAATCCTGGTGATATGACTCAACTTCCATGCAGCAGACTGACCAATTTATCAAACTGTTAATCCATACCTGGTGAAACTGTAAATCTGTTGTACTTTCAGACTCCCATTATGGCTGCTCTTGAGTGCCAAGGAAATGAGAATGCAGTAATTCACTGGGGGACGAGGCCAGCATCCTGGTTTCAGGGGTTTCTTATCCTAGAAACAGACAGTATGACTAAATATGTTTCTCTAAAGCCTTCCAGAACTCCAGCATTACAGATAAAAGGTGGTCTAGCTTCGTAAATAAAAACATTTGATCTTACCAACAGGATTAACGAAACTGGCAACATGGTACAATGTTGGACCCAACATTTTGGGTTAAATGTATGATTGTATGGATGTATGATCTTGGTTAAATGTATTATTGATTGTATTGTCAAACACTTCACATATATGCAACATATCACTTACCACTGGTAAGTTTCAAAAGAAAATGAAAATAGCAAGAGTCATCTGTATAAGACTGGTGACAACCCCTTACTGTCAAACTACAGGCCCATCTGTTACCACAGTTCTCCAAAATACTGGAAAAAAAATATTTGTTAAGACAAAATAATTTCATTGATAAGTACAATATAGTGTGTGAACAACAGTATGGATTCAGGCAGAACCAGACCACCTCACTGGCGCTCATGAACTTTGAACAGATTGTGGACACAACAGAATACACAGTGAGTATTTCTGGACTTACAAAAGGCATTTGATACAGTTGACCATAAATTACTTCTCAGTAAATTACACAAGTATGGCATCAGAGGAATTGCTTTTGACTGGTTACACAGCTATTTAGAAGACATATGTTCATGTGAATAATACAGACTGAGTTGGTGAAGATGACATGTGGGGTACCACAAGGTTCTGTACTCTGTCCATTGCCATTTATTTGGTATAGTTATGATTTACGCTCTGTGTCTAAATTGCTCAAGTGTATTATTTGCAAATGACAACTATTTGTAGTGGAGAAAATCTTAAGCAGCTTCTGGATTCAGTAGAAAATGAATTTAAATCAATGGTTCACTGCCAACAAATCTATTCACTTTGGAAAAACAAATTGTATAATATTTGGAAAACGCAAATTATATAATCAGAAAAATTAAACAATGTTGATATTGAAAGTTCTGGAAATCAAGTTCCTATGGGCCATTGTTGCTAAACTAAACTGGAAATAAATTAATGTCAAAACTAAAATGTTTAAATCCATCGCCGTACTGTCAAATCTCTTTGCATTTTATACATTTCACAAACAGTCCCTTCTGACATACTGTGTGGAGATCTGAGGAAGCACATACGAACAAAAACAATCTTTTTGCTCCAGAAAAAAAAACAAAAAAAAAAACATACGTATTGTATCAAAGAAACCTTACCGTGAAACAACAAATCCAATATTCAATTACATACTCTTAAATTTAGAGATCTAGTATATTTTGTCATACAAATAATGTACAAAGCAAATAACCAATTATCTGTTTATATTCAGAGACTGTAACAAAAGAGAAAGCAAATATGTGCTAAGAGGAAAATGTTTTTAACAAATCAAAAAGTATCATTGTATGTCTGTCACTGGAGTTAAACTGGAACTGTTGCCCTGATGTTATTAAAACATGTTCTACTCTGAAGCAATTCAAAAAAAAAGTACAAAGATGAGAAAATCTCAGTATATCACTGTAAATGCTAGAAGCTAAATTTGAAATAACTTAAAGGTATGTTTAGGTTTTTTGCCAGGCAGCTCGGTGACGTAGTGGTTAGCACTGTGGCAGTACAGTAAGGTGGTCACGGGATTGATTCCACCCCTGACCATCAGTGATCCTTCTGTGTGGAGTTTGCATGTTCTCCCCGTGTCTGCGTGTGTTTACTCCCGTTTACTCCCACAGGCCAAAGACATACAAGTAAGGTTAACTGGTGACTCTAAAGTGGCCCTAGGTGTGAATGGTGAAAGGATTAGCGCTTACCTTGGATGCCTCATCCATCCAGGTGGATGCCCTGAATTTCTTTCTGGGGATTAATAAAGTATACAAATAACTGATTCTATTTGATTTTCCTTGTTGATTTTTGGGTATGACCTAAATTTTTGTGTTATTGATTTTAAAATTTTAGTGGCGTAGACACTATATCAGCACTAGCTTCAGCCTACACCCATGTGTCCTACATATTTTGTTGCTTTTATTGGATGTTCATAACCAAATAAAACTCATTCATTCATAACAGGCTACAAGTCTGACTGTTACCAGAAACAAGTGTTTGGTTCTGGTCAGTTATATCGAGAAATTTGAGTGCGCAATAGGAAACCAGCAAAACTGGGTCTTTCATTGTTCAGCTTTACACAGCTTTCCTCAAGTTTCAATCCTAATAATCACTTCTGATCGGTGCACAAAAAAAAAAAGTCCACAGACCGCACCAACGATTGCCTCATCTCTTGCCATCCTGCCATTTTATTAAGACTGAAAAAACATGGCTTCTAAGAATGTGAAATAAGATGAATAGGACTGTCAACACATCTGGGTACTTCAGATGAACGCGCAATGTGCAGAGGAAACAAAAACTGGTAGTTTACCATTGAAACAATACGGCATATCAATATTATGACTAGCTTTCACTGCAAGATTGGATCAAAAACCTCAAATTTGTGATCTCAAAAAGTGTCCCTACCATCTACCAGCCAGTATGTGGAAGGATGACTCAAACAATATTTATTGATATTTGTAATGACAAATAAATGTGCCAGCTTGGCTGTACATTGGAACACTCCAATAATCAAATAAATTGTACCTGCTGTGGAAATCCCCACAAAGTCATGTTTAGGTTTGCAAAATTTATCCACCAGAGCTCACAGGAAAAACGACCTTCTGTTGGTAGAGGCTGTTTTTTTTTTTCCACTAGTGTAAATAAAGAAATTACACTTGCTGACCCTGTTAATCCCAACACTTCGTTTCAGTTCTACAGAGCTTCGGTCCATTTGTCAGCAGGTGAGTGTTAGTCTTGTTTTTAAACTCACTCAATTGCAGTGTTAACAGGTTTACTCTGAGGCTGATAAACAGCTCAAATTGGAATTAATGCTTCTGCCGAGCCGACGTGTTTCTATGCTAATGCTATTTTAGCCATCAACTCCCTGTGATGCAAATTCGTGTTATGGGCAGCGAGAGCACACGCCTCCCGTCCTGCCTCACCTTCAACTCGTCACCACCCCTGAGGCTGAAGATGCACCTGTGCCCACTCAGCCAGCGTACTTAAGGAGGCTCTCTCCGTGCATTCACTGCTGGCTCATCTGCGTATACTGCCCATCCAAAGACAAGCAAGTATCTTCTCAAGTTTTGACATGCTGTCTTACCTCGTTTTCCTCTCTCCTTCAGGTTGCTGCCATCGTGCGGGTGTGTCTCCAGGACTGCGCGCGCTCTCCTGCCACATGTCCATTATTCCCCAGTTTACAACCTCCACCCAGGCACCATCAGCTTATCCCCCCCGACCCTACTGATTCATCTATTCCCCGCTGGAGTCCTGCCAGTTCTTCCCCAGAACCCAAGTAAGTGGCAATTTGCCTCACCCATTTCCCCCGACTCCGTTCCTCCTCACAGCTCTCGTCTTCTCTCCACAGGTGGATTCCACTGGCAAGTGACTGTTTCCTTAGCTGTGCGCTTATTTTGCAAATTAATAAACTTTCAAAGGTGGCCCTTCATGTGGTTACTTTCCTGTGCTGTTGCATCGTGCACGTGAGCTGTCAGCTTAATAAAGCATAACAAATTCAGGTATTTTTTGCATGCTCACATTAACTTTAAGTGTAGGCAAGTTACTTTTAATAAGAGTCAGTTTGGTAAACAGACCTACCTGCAGCAGGAGCAATCTCCATTTGCGGCCAGACGGACACGTTGGTCATGTCGACCCTAAAACTCATGAGAAGTCAGCCCACAAAATCCTCCTTTGGTCACCTCTGCTGGCCGATATGACTAATAAACTTGTATTCTGGTCACTATCACCATTTTTCATAAAATGGTGATGGCTACATGAGCCAGTTGCACACCACTGACTTTTTTCTTCTTTTAAATTTAGCTAACATTGCCATAGAAATGCACTGAAATTATCAATTTTTGATACCTCCACACATTGTTCCGCTCACTGATTAGATCGGTGACATAAGCGTAGCCAGCCCTATGACCATTTTAACAGATCAGTGAACATCTTTTGGTTAAAATGACAGTCCTCCCAATCAGACTATGGTGATGTAATTTATAAACCAGCAACTAAAACACTCCTCCATAAACTTGACACCATTTACCACGCTGCTATTCACTGTTACTGGAGCTCCTTTCAGAACTCACCACTGCAGGTTGGATTCTCTGGTAAATTAGCCCCCTCTTCACGCTCACCATTAAACACACTGGTTTCTGTTGATTTACAAAACCTTAATTGGCAAAACTCCATATATTCATTCATTGCTCCATTTCCATAACATTAGCCGTTCCCTCTGTTCAAGCAGCTACAGGTTCAGGTTACTTTATTTGTACCCGTAGGTAGATTTGTTTTGCAGTCTGGTGACATCCATATTTACAAGGCACAAATTACATTCAACATAGACACAAACACAGGCACACATGAAGCTGACTATAAACATGATAAAAAATACTCAAGGCTCCATCAATCAGGGTATAAAAAGACAAAGATGAGAGAAAAACCAGAGGTAAGAGAGAAGGGTCATATTAAAAGTTAAAAACTAGTCAAAGAAGTTAAAAACTCAAAGGTCTAAAACCCAATAAAATATTTAGAACCCAAGTGACATCCTACAAAAATAAGTAAATATAAAATGGAGTTAATAAATAGGTACCTAAATTATGTGCAATATATTGTTACAGCTTGTTCAATTTTTTGACAGCAGCAGGAACAAAGCTGTTTTTGTAGCGCTGGGTTCTACTTTTTCGGACAGCAAACCTCCGTCTTGAGGGAAGAAGCTGAAAGTTGCAGTGCAAAGGGTGGGAGTCACTTAAAATGGAGGTAGCAATCCTCTGTACTTGTCTGGTGTACAGGGATGTCAGGCTCAGCTGTGGCCCACCAAGCAATCGACTGGACCATCTAACTACCTGATCCAAGGATTTCCTCTGTTTCAGTTTTATCTGACCAAACCATGACAACTAAAGAAAAGGATAAAACAGATTCAATAAAAGCCCGATAAAACATTGTCATTATGGGTCAGTCAATTTGGAAGCGTGCAAGTTTTCTCAAGCAATGCAAATGTTGCCGACCCTTTTTGCACACCCTTTCACAGTTCTCTTCAAACTTTAAATTACTATCAGTAATCGTCCCAAGATATTTGTATGATTGTACACATTCGGTGGTCTGGCCTTTTAGTACAGTGACTTTGTGCCTGGGAGTTTTCCTCCTAAAGTCAATAATCATATCTTTAGTTTTTGTCGTATTCAGCTGCAGGTAGGAATCCTCACACCAGTGAACAAAATCGTCAACTACTGGGCCGTGGCCACTCATCATCCTGGAGGAGACCGACAATAACTGAGTCATCAGCATACTTAAACATGTGTTGGAGCAGACATGACAACAAACACATTATGACTAGGACTAGCTCTGTCCTGGGGCAGCGCCTTGATCCAGTGGAGGAGATAGGAGAGAGAAGGACAGTGGCTAAACTGTCATCTCTGCTGGAGTCCGAGTTCCACCCTATGCAGGACATACTGAATGCACTGAGGAGCTCATTTAGCAGCAGACTACATCATCCCAGGTGCACAACCGAGAGGTTTCGCAGGTCCTTCCTACCAACGGCTGTCAGACTGTACAACCTAAGCAGGGCTGCTCGCAGAGATAGCAAAAAGACGTAACAAACTAATAGTTTTTTGAATGCAAAAGATGCAATAGACTTACACAATGGTCCCCTCCGGCATACAACTAGGAAAATACCGGTCGCTATGGAGAGTGAGAATATGTATGGGCACATAATCATACCATGTAGGATAACTAAGTAGACGGTTGTGCTGTTTCATCCCATCTAGCAACAATGCTCTGCACTGTGTGTGTTTATATGTCTATATATTTATTCCATCTAGCTACAATGCTCCGCACTGTGTGTTTATATATCTACATATTATTCCATCTAGCTACATTGCTCCGCACTGTGTGTTTACATATTCATATATTTATTCCATCCAGCTACAATGCTCTGCACTGTGTGTCTGTGTGTGTATATATATATATTTTATAGTAATATGTACATATGTATATTAGCTGCTCTTGCTTACTTTTTTTTTTTTGTTTTTTTCTTGCCTTCTGATTGTTGCTCTGAGTGTTGCTATCCCTGTGCTATTGCAATCCTGGAATTTCCCCGTTGTGGGACTAATAAAGGCTTATCTTATTATAGTGTACAGGATGAAGAGTAGTGGTGACAACACACACCCCTGAGGAGAGCCAGTAGAAGAGCACTTTAGGTCAGACAATGTACCATTGACCCTTACTCTCTGCGTCCTGTTGGTAAGAAATCCAGAATCCAACCCACCAGATTATTGCTCAAATCAAATTGTTGCAGGAGCCTTTCAACTAAGATATGAGGTTGGATTGTATTAAAGGCGGAGGAAAAGTCCACAAATAAAAGTCTGGCGTGAGTCCCATTAAAATCCAGATGTTTAAAAAGCATGTTAAACAGAGTGACCGTGGCATCCTCCACTCCTCTGTGAGGCCTATAGGCAAACTGCAGAGGATCCAATGCATGCTCAGTCTGCTTTAGGACCTCACATCTGACCAGTTTTTCAAAAATTTTCATTAAAATTGAAGTCAAAGCAACTGGTCTGAAGTCATTTACCATTTTAGGACAGCTGGATTTTGGAACGGGAACAACCACGGCTTCTTTCCAGACCTTAGGCACATGTTGTGTCTGTAAGGACTTATTGAAAATGTAATGAAATATAGGACTCAGTTCATGTGCACAGGACTTTACCAAGCGCCCACATATCATCGGGGCCCTGACTTTTGTTCCCTTTTAACATCCTGCACCTCAATATTAAAGTGCTGATTGTCTTTGAGTTTGTTTCAAATCTTGGGTTTCTGTGCTAAAATCAAAGGAGTCAAAACGACCATAAAAACAATTAAGAGCATTAGCCAGCTCTGTGTCTGAATTAAAACCACCTAAAAACACAATTACTGCGCTCTGTGCTCTGAAGGCCTGCAATAGTTTTCATACTGGCCCAGGCTGAACCAAGTTTTTGTTGCCATCTTGCTTTCTAATTCTGGTTTGTAATTCTGTTTTGCTCTTAAAATTTCAGCCTTCAGCTCTTTTGTGGCAACCTGTAGCTCAGAAACAGACCCCTGTTTAAAGGCAAGCGCTTTCCTCTGTAAGCTACATAACTGCTTGTTCCCAAAGTCTTCAGTTTTCTGCAGCAGATGATTGGAGTCAATTGCAACAATAACCAAAGCTCAGTTCTTTTATACTACTCATCCTTTAAAAATTTGGAAAGGGAAATAATCCGTGATTGTACTCTTAGCATGGTTACTTTAACTGTTTACAGTGGGGAAAATAAGTATTGAACACGTCAACATTTTTCTCAAACATTTCTGATGGAGCCATTGACCTGAGATTTTCACCAGATAAACAGCAACCCAAGTAATCCATTCATACAAAGAAATCAAGGCAACTGTGTTCACAAAACAAGTTATATTTAATGAAGTGGAATGATACAGGGAATAAGTAGTGAGCACGCTTGGTAAAATTCATTTAATATTTAGTAGAAAAGCCTTTGTTGGTAATAACAGCTTCCAGACACCACCTGTATGGAGAAACTAGGCACAGGCATTGCTGTGATTTTAGCCCATTCTTCTATACAAACTGTCTTCAAATCTTGAATTTTCCATGGGTGTTTTCTCTGAACTCTGATCTTCAGTTTGTTCCATAGATTTTCCAGATGGATTCAGGTCAGGTGACTGGGCCATTCTAGCAGCTTTATTTTCCTTCTCTGGAGCTAGTTGAGCGTTTCCTTGGCTGTGTGTTTGGGATCATCGTCTTGCTAAATGTCCACCCTTGTTTCATCTTCAGCATCTTGGCAGATGGCAACAGGTTCTTATCAAAGATGTCTCTTTACATTTGTCCATTCACCATTCCTTCAGTTATACGTCTGCCTGCACCATGTGCTGAAAAACACCCCCACACCATAATGGGATGTGCAGTGCCATTTCTCCTCCAAACATGCTGTGTGTTGTGGCATGCAAAAAGTTCAATTTTGGTCTCATCTGACCAGACTATACTCTCCCAGTATTTTACTGGTTTGCCCAAATGTTGTACAGCAAACTTTAAATGAGCTTCAAAATGCTTTTTCTTCAGCAAAGGAGTCATGTGAGGTGACCGGTGTAGCATCATCTCACTCTGGCTCATCAATAAAATTATTATTCAGCTTAAAGACATTGTTTCACCCAGGAAAAGGACAGTCAAGAACTGCTCTTTCATCCCAGGACCACAGCTGAACTAAGATTTCTTTGGTAAACCAGTCTCCAGAATCCCTAACACATTTCCTCTTGAACATTTTATGGTCCAATAAAAATGTGGACAAAGAACAGACCTATGGTCACTACAAAATAACCACAGCTCAATATTGCCCTCTACTGGCAACTCTGGGACATGCTGGATTTAACCAGTGAACTTTTTGACTACAATTTTTACAAGACTCAATTTTCAACACTCTTTCAGGACACTATGGAAAAGCAAATGGACTCTTGATGTTTGAAGAGGACAATCAGTAATGGGTTTGAAATATATTAATCCTTGATTTTAAATATGTGCATGTTAAAATGTTTAAATGAATGTTTATTCTTGCATGTTAATTTAAAAGCACTAGTTATAAAGTTGCATGGGCCACTGAAGTAGTTAGATTTTATACATAAGTGTATAGATGACTATTCAGTGTCAAGATGTGTGCATCAGATTTCGTGGCCAATCTCTGCTTGACAATGGCTCTCTCAAGGTTATTTGTTATTACAGACAAAAGCCTGTTTGTTCGTAAGCTAAGACAATAGTTTTTCTTCGTGGGCGGGTTTTATGAACTTGAGTTTTCGCGGGCTTCTGGGGATGGACTAAACTGGAGTTATAAAAGGAGAGAGACCCCTCTTTCCCCTTTGTCTTGACTTCACACCAGATGACTGCACAGCACTTCAGAGCATTTTCGGGAGAACAAAGACTTCACTGCCCAGACAAAGAAGCCTTCTCCCACATGTTTTTCTTCTACGATCTCCTCAGAGCAGAGGACATGTTTGTGTAAACTTCTGTATTTTAATGTTTTTCTATAAACATCTAGGAATTAATCCTTTTCTTTCCTGAGCTCAAATCCTAAATTTGGAGTCAAACTCCATTTCTAAGATGCCTATTTTTATAACTTTTTGTTAAACTTTCTTTAAACTTGCCATTTTTAATCTTGACTTTTTTTTTTTTTTTTTTTTAATTGACCAACTCCACACTAGAAGCTAATTTCATCTCCGCAAAGTCCAAAAATCTTAATTTTGCCACTGGATCAGATTTTGTAATTATTCTCGAATTCCCTCGTGAGAAGTCATTGATCCACGACGCGCAGCTGAAGAAATCAACATGCCACAAAAAAGGAGACGTTTTGGGCTGGACCTCAGCCATTGGGTAAAACATCCAAAATCTCACCTTGTGACAGACTGGAAAGCTACCATTGTTCAGATATCTGCTGGTCAGATATTCTGGTTTTTGGCGCCATCTACATTAAAACTTCGAGGAGCCTACAACGCCGAAAGGACCACCATGCAAGGTCACGTGAGCTGCATTCTTTATTCATCTGCTGAATAAAAAGTCTGAGATTTGAGAATAATTCAGTATCTGATCAGATGCAAAATTAAAGAGCAATTAATATAACTTTTCCTTAAAATTCCATTTTCGTTTTCTTAAGAGTAATCCAGAATTTTCCATATAGTTTAATTTTCCCCATAAATTTGCGTTCCGTTTTCCATAATCTGTTAACTTCCAACTGATCTAAATTCAGCCTACATTTTCACCCTGGTTCTGCAAATGTTCACATTGTTACTCTATCATTTACAAGTATAATTTAATAATTAATGTGAATCATTGCAATGTCCTTTAATCATCATTTCATTTAATAAATGTGAAAATGAGAGAAGTTGTTGGGAATTTATTTCATTCCGAGTCTGGTTTCAAAGCCCCCAGTATCAAATTCACTAAAATTTTGAGACTGATTAATTTATTTGAGTGATTAAACAGGTGTAAAGTGAAATTAATGATCAAAGTGCTCACAAAAGAGGAGCTGGTTCCCCCATGAGTGTTTAACTTTTCCTGTGTGTGGACCCAGAGAAAATTTTCAGGTCCCAATACATTAATATAAATTAAATAATTTTTATACCTGATCATAATTATGACTCACATATTCCTACACCGGGCACAGAGCCCATGTTAGTTGAGTGCATTATTTATTTTCTTTGAAACAGCAATACCTGCTAACTCCAGGTCTTTCTAGAGCTCTCTACCAGTAGTCTTTGGCTCTTGGATAGCTCTTCTGAAAATTCTTTGGAATCCTCTGTCAGAAATCTTGTGAGGAGTTCCTGGTTGCGACCGGTTTATGGTAAAATGATCTTTCCACTTCCAAATGATGGCTCCAACAGTGGTCACTGGAGCATTCAGCAGTTTAGAGATGTGCCTGTAACCAAAGTCATCATGTTTTGCAACAATAAGGATGCTAAGGTCTAGAGCAGGGGTGGGCAGTGAGGGCCATTCCACTGCAGGTTTTTTGTTCCACCCAGTGTCTTCAGCAGGTATGTGCTCTCTGATCAGCTTCAAGGATTGCTAATCATTGAAAACACCTGCTGAAGAGACTGGGTGGAACAGAAAACCTGCAGTAGAATGGCCCTCCATGGCACATGATTGCCCACCCCTGGTCTAGAGAGACCTCTTTGCTTCTACCCATCATGAGTGCTTTGTGGTGTGACAATCTGATACTCAGACCTTTTTAAAAGCCATCAGTCAGGACTTAACCAGCTGAAATCAATTTTCCCTGATGGGGTAGTTCCTAAATTCTGATGGATTTCAGCTGGTTTCTTGGCTTTCTATACCTTTTTGTACCTCTATCTTCATGTGTCCAATACTTATTCCCTGTGTCATTCCACTTTATTCAATATATCTTGTTTTGTGAACATAGCTGCCTTGATTTCTTTGTATGGATTATTTGGGTTGTTACTGATATCTGGGGAAAATCTCAGGTCAATGACTCCATCAGAAATATGTTTAATGAGAAAAATGTTTGTGTTCAATATTCATTTTGAGATGAGATTCAACTTTATTGTCATTACACATGTATGAATACAAGGTAACGAAACGTGACTTGGCATTTGGGCACGCTCTGCAGAGCGCATCCAAGGCCGGGGCATTTTCCCCACTATGTTGGTAAATTTCTATGATGCCCTTGTCTGAGAATGTTTGTTTCTCCAACCTTCATCCTGCTTGCTTTGAGAATGTCCGTTATTCTGCAACTATGGTTTCATCTTTCATCCTGCTTGCTTCGCACGCCACACTGCCGCCTTTAGATTACTCCCAAGGATTCACTCGCTGAAATCAGAATCATCTCGGCTCTCAGCTGAGTTGGCACAAAGTAGAAGGACACTGATGCATGTGAGGGGAACCCTCCCTCCTGCATGAGGGAGTGGCAGAGTTCTATAAAAAGCATAGGACCCACTGTTGATGCGTCTTGAGTAGTGCTCCAGCGCTGTACTTTGTACTATATCTCAGCTTCAGTAAAATAAGTGAAAGTATACTTCATCTCTCAGTCTGGTTATTTGGCCTTCGTACCAAAAGAACCAGAGGTTAAGTATTTAGCGCAACAAATTGGTGTTTCTGCCCGGTTACGAGGCTAAATTTTAGTTTTGTAGACGATGTGAGGAATTTTTTCTCTACAGTTCGGTGACTGCAAAACTCTAAAAGGTAAGCAGAAACCTTTTTCAACAAACTTCTGCCTGTCCCTTCGGTGACAGACCTTTCTGTAGAGATTAAATATTCACGTACGTGTGATTTTATTTGTGGAATGAAACAGATATGGTCTTAAATTTATGATATGTTGTTTTTAAGGAATATTTACTGAGTTTGATGAGGAAATCTTCAAGCGGTTTAACCCCGTGGGATAAGTCAGACGCGTTAATACTATCCCTAAAAGAAGTCTGTGGACATAAGACGAAGACAAAAAAAAAAAATCCTATAGGGCCACCGGAAAGGTTGATAGCTTGGGCAAGAGGTTGAAATCCCTGAGTGGACATGAGACAAAAAAAAAAAAATCCCATAGGGCCACCTAAAAAGTATGGTGGACATAAGAAAAAAAAAATAATCCAATAGGGTCACCATAAAAGGAAGATTTGCCCCATTGAGCATTGCATAGTCTGGGTAAAAGGTTTAAACCCCAAGGTGGATATGAGAAAAGGACAAAAAAAAAAAAATCCTATAGGGCCGCCGACAAAAGTAGTACTACCCGGCTGATGCGTAGCTTTGCCAAAAGGTTATAACCCCTTGAAATCATTGCTTGATTTCAAAAAGGAGAAGGTTGGCACCCCTAGCATATTTAGCTCAGACCAAAAGGTTTCAACTCCTAGAGAAACTGCAATGAGCACATCTCTAAAAAAACAGTTGGTCTTACTGCAAAGAGTTTTAAAATTGTGGAAAAGTTGGTGTGAAAAAGTTGAGAAAAATAAGATCATAACTACATGTTAAGATATTGATATTAGACTATAGCATTTAAAGACAGTCGGACTAAATGGCAGCAGAACCGGATAACGATAAAATGGACAATGAGAAACAATTATTTTATGTTGTGAGTTTTAGATAGAAGCTGCTGCAGTCAGGGTTATGTCTGTGTAATCTGCTCTGGTGTGGAAGAGGGAAAAAAAAGTGAATTCTCCAGAGGCGGGGGAGGAGCAGGCTGTGAAATTAATTTTTTCTTCTTCCTGGTATTTGTAGAGTGTAAAAGAGTTTAATTAATTGTTCTTTTGAGAAATGTTTAAAATTATAGGTATTTGAAAATAGTAGCTTTGAGCACAAGGAGTCGACTAGAGTTGTATGTGTGTCATGGCAGTGTAGAAAAAAAATGGAAGGACCTTCACGCTGCTTCGACCTTGTGTAGATAACAGAGGAGCAATTCTCTGTGTGTGTGTGCGCGCGCTTGAGAAAAAAATGAAAAAACAGGCTATGTGGGTGCTGACCTGTGACAGGGGAGTGAAAGGGAAGTGACCTATATATGGATATTTTTGCAAAGTTTTGGGGTTTTACCTTTTAATCCAACTTTGTGGGTTTTTAACTAATGTTGCGTACGTGAAACTATTTACATATTTTTTAAAGCAATTTTTTGACGTATCACTGACTTTTTTCTTTGACTGAAGCATAACAGTGCACTTTACAGGGAAAAAGGACGCAGGACTAATGATTTCCCCGCAGTCGCCGAAACAACCGGCCTCTGCGACCCGGCCCCTCACAGCTGTCCACGCCTCCCTCGACATGACCACAGGCACATAGAACACTAAGTACAAATGAATCAGTGAATTCAAAAAGGGCCCAAGTCCCCATTGAAAAAGTGTGGACTCGGGCCCTTTTTGAATTCACTGATTCAAATGTTTGCATCTTAATCAATGCTACCAACATGACAATGATGAAATTAATTGAATATTACAATATCATGCTGTCACTTAATAATGCCTAATCACTGAAGGCTTTATGTATACCCTATATTACATGATTTAAAGCATAGAGGTTCAAAAGAGATTGATAATTAATGTGTTTGTGCATATGATTTGCCAGAGACTGATTATCAAACAGAGGTCTTGGTAATTGTATGCCTTATTGTTGCTTTGTTTAAATAATACTATACTCACCTTTTAATAAATGACATATGGAAAAAAAAGGGGGGGGGGGGAACGCAAGAGCAGGATCTGAGACAATCCATACTGTGACTTTTTCCCTCCTAAAGAACACAGCAAGATGAAGTTTTTATTATCGGAGATGGTAAATTTATGAACAGAAAAGACAGAAATAGCACAAGAATTCTGATAAAATGGAGAAAGGAAATTTAATTCCAATGGTAAACTGAGACTGATTAGCAAGTTGTGTCAGTCTGACCTAGATAAAAATAGACAGAATTAGCCTTCAATGGGGAAAAAAACACAGCCCACAGATTGTGGTCCTGTGTCAAATTCCTGTAAACCGATTAGGTTTACACCTGCAGTTACCAATATCCAAATGCTGCACTGGTCTAAGGCTTCTAATATATGATACCGTTTTGTTTGAACATAATCTTAAACTAAGTGATTACCCATGTCAATTAGTAAAACCTTTACTGATTCACAGAATATTTAGCGAATACTTGTTGTGAGTAGCAAACACATTTCAATTATGGAAGCTTTGTGAATTAAAGGTTTTTCTGCTATTCTTTATTCTTTGTTTTTCAAAAGGAAAGGGAAAGCATTCACAAAATTCTTTAACTTTCTCCAGGAATTAGATTTGCCAAATCAACAAAGAATCATCAATCACCTTTCAATTTAATAAATCCTTGGTGATATATGCAATATAATAAAAAACAATAATTCACTTGTGTTTCTTAATATTAATAAACAACTGGGATAAATATTTAAGGCATACAAAACTAATGAGGATCACTGGAACATAAGTAAAATCAATTTATGAGGTGATAAAATTTGCACTCCTGTTGATGTAAACACTGATGTGCAGACTGGGAAGCCGCAAGGTTTTCCCCAAATTTTTCTTTGCAGGATAGCACCAAGATTTGATCTTTGTGGGAGATGGAGAGAGGCCGGTGTGGCGGGCCCATTGACTGGAAGGGCTGACAGTGATTGACCACAGGGTAAAGGACCCCTAAATTGACAAACATTTTTTGAAGCCAAGTAGAGCAAATGACATTGCAAATAACATAAGGCATAATTTAAATGACTGACTTAAAATGTAGTGTTTGTATGACTTTACACTGCAGGAATCATTTGATGCTACTCACCAGGTGTGACAATATCACATTTCAGAAATGTGACAGTAATAAGGAATGTGTTTTCCCGATGCTCAGCTGTGGCCAAGCTGGGCCTCGGGACTACAGCCCACCTCATAATTTACCAAGGAATATATAAAATGAGGCATTCCTTGTACAGAATTAAGCCAAATTCTAATTAGGCAATGTGCCCACCTTTTCATTGACTGAAGGAGTGTGATGCAATCTTTAGTCATTTACACAAATTCAACCTGTGTTCAACTGGACAAACTGATCTTCGTTATCAATGCTAAATCATATCAAATCTGCACAGACAGCTATATTGTTTTTCTTAAATGGAATTTGTAAAGAAACATCACAAAAGAAGCCATGATTATTGAAACCTCATTTTGAAGGAGCTGTACTACTCAGATTTTCATCTAAATTAACTGTGTGTAACACAAAAGTGGTAACGCGCTTCCTTCTAGTAAAAGATACTACCTATCAAGCAAATACCCTGTAACCTTGCTGCATGTGCGTCTCCACGCATCAAAAGGGGGTACCAAAGAAATTAATTAGAAAAATAATTAGAAAAATCCTCAGAAAAATAGATGGTACATTAAAAAAAAAAAAAAAAAAAATCAATAGATCAATAGTGAAGAGAAAAATATAAATGAAACCGCTTGGTAATGAAATCACAACATTCAATAGGAGAAGTTAAAAGTTACATCAATAAATTTCCAGATATTTAAGGAAATATCTGTAGATTATTGTAAAGGAAATATGTCTATAAGGAACAAGGTAAACCGATAAGAAAACCATGCAAATTTATGAGAAAAGTTCCAAATGTCTAAGGAAAGTCCAACTTGTGCTGAATTTATGTTTACTGTGGGACTTGATTTAGAATCTACTATAAAGACAGTACAGGTTCTTACATTTATTAAAATTGTTTCACAAAAAAATTGAGTGGGTACTGGCAAAAGTCCCACTGTATCAAGCGTCCAGTGCCTCCAGGAACTCGGACATTAGCAGAAGTCCGTGATTCATTACCTTTGTAACGCTAAAATTCTAATCAGATGCAAAAAGATGCAAAAAGACATATGATAACAAACATACACTTCATAAAACTTTCGAAATTTAAAAGAACGTTTATAACTTAAGAACTCCAAAAAAATAGCTAGACAAGCCAGGGCTCTCAGAAAACAGGAAAATACAGTCAACATGGACAAAGAACCGTAAGGCATGGATAAAACTGCTTGGAACTCCAGAAGAAGCTAAAGTAATAATATTTAGAGAAATGGAGGAATTAGACAAATTTAAACCTTAGTTCTGAGGCACGAATAACAGTGCAGTAAGATGAGTGGAGATTTGTGTGTTTTTTCCTGTGTTTCTTCTTTTTTCCCTTTTGGTGTACATTGTTGACATAACTTATGATTAGTACTTTAACCAATCATCCTTCATTTAATAATGGAAGTGTATTAGGGCAAATTGAAGCTGAAACCTTTGTCAATACTGAACAGTAACCACAAGACATTTTAGAAGCTAATGACCCAGACAGTAACCATTTTAATCATATTAATAAGTGTGCTTATTACAATGAAATGAACTAGAGGTAAAATCTGTTGTTGAAAAGAATAAAGATAAATTTACTGATTGTGATGGTATTGATATGGCACTAGTAAAAAGAACTGTTGATGGCATATTAAAACCATTTACATATATTTGTAATCTATCATTTCAAACTGGCTCATTTGCGCAGAAAATGAAAATAGCAGAAGTAATACCATTATTCAAGCAAGGAAATAAGTCTGGTCCAGGTCATCCTACACACACCACGTAGACACCCAGCCATCCTACACACACCACGTAGACACCCAGCTCAACACAACCATGAGAACCATAACTGGGACAATCCGCTCAACACCACTCCCCTGGCTCCCTGTACTGTCAAACATGCCCCCCCCACACACACACACATCCGGCGAGCAGCACTAACTCAAAGGATGCTTCAAAAAGCCAAAGACTCTTCTCACTTACCAGTCCATGCAGATATCTACACCCCACCCACTGCCCGACTTCCATCCAGACGGCCAATTTGGAAAAACCCTCCCCCAGCTGATTTCACCATCCAGACAGCTTGGCAAGAGGAATGGGAGACCAAGGAGGTCCCAAACAAACACTTGGTGACAAACCCCAAACAGGTCCCAGGCACCAACCTCCCAAGGAGACAGTGGTCTACACTCAATCGCTTCAGGACTGGACATGGCCCCTGCTTGGCCAGCCTTCACAGATGGGGCAGTAGCCCTAGCCCACTGTGCGCATGTGGAGAGGAGCAAACAATGGAACACATCATAGAGGCTTGCCCGCTCCAAAGACTGGAAGGAGGATTACACACCCTCCATACAGCAAACCAGGATGCAACTGCTTGGCTTGAGGACTTTGCATTCGCTAAATAAATGCCATTACACCAACTACAGACCAGTATCACTTCTCCCACAGTTTTTTCAAAGATTCTGGAAAAACCTTTCAACAACAGATTAGAGGACTTTTAAATAGACACGATGCGCTTAATCAGAATCAATATGGATTTAGAGCAAAAAGTACGACATTGTTGGCAATAATGGAAGCAATAGGGGAAACAAATCATTGGATCAAGGAAAGTATGCAATCGGTGTATTTATAGATTTTAGAAAAGCATTTGATACAAAAAAAAAAAATCATTTAATACTTCTTGATAAACTGCAAATGTATGGTATTAGGGGAGTGGCTCTGAACTGGGTTACAAGTTATTTATCTGAGAAACAACAGTTTGTGAAGATGGTACATACATACAGACATACATACCAAGTTTCTAAATTATTAAAAATAATATTTTTCTTATGATACTAATATTTTATTCTGGAAATAATTATAATCAACTAATCCATACTCTAATGAATTAAACAAGCTTAAAAATGGATGGATTGTAATAAATTATCACTAAATATAGATAAAACTAAGGTAATGATATTTGGTAATTGTAAAAATAAAGACGATATACAGATAATGCAGTTATTGAAAATGTTAAGGAGATTAAGTTTTTGGGTGTAATACCAGATGATAAAAGTAGTTGGAAACCACACGTTAGATATATACAAAGTTGCAAAAATATTGCGATTATAAATAAAATTAAGCAGGTCCTAGATTACAAATCACTTCATATCTTGCACTGCTCATTAGTACTTCCATACTTGACCTATTGTATAGAGGTCTGGGGTAACAATTATAAAAGTACACTTAATTCATTGTCATTACTAAAAAGGGCAGTCCGTGTTATACACAAAGTTGGGTATCTTGAACATACTAATTTATTGTTTATACATTCAAAATTATTAAAATTACGGGATCTGGTTGATTATTATACAGCACAATTAAGGCTTAAAGTCAGTAAAAACCTTTTGCCATACAATATACAAAATTTTTTCAGTGAGATAGAAGGGAAATATAATTTACGGGAGAAACACAGGCAATGTCCAAACATCTATACATTTAAATCAACATAAGGAAAGGATTTTTGAGCAATATAAAAATAAAGGGCAGTAATATTACAATGTGTCTACAATGAAGAAAGGTTATTGTGTGTTGTGGTGATTGTGATGGTGTTGTCTGTGATCGTGTTGAACATACCAGAAGTATTTATTATTGTTACAATTGTTGGATCTTGGTATTGTTGTCAATGTGGACTGTTGCGTCAATTTGACTATGGGGTGTATTATGGTGAATGTGATTGTGGCATGAATGGTGACTAAGACTGATGTTGTAATTTGTTGGGTATGGAAAAGGGGTGGGACTATATAAGTGTTGGCTTCTTCCCACTCCTTCTGAACATTTTGTTCTTTGGCTTGATTTTTGTTTTAAATTCTTTGTCAGAATGTTCAAATAAATAAAATCAGCTTACTAAAATAGTTATAAAATTCATAAGTTACATATTTTTAATAAAATTATTATAAAGTATAGCCTAAATCTCAAAAAAATGAATACTTTTATAAGCTTTATCGGACAAACTAAAAGCTCAATCTGGCAATTGACAATCATGTAGGTAGTAGGTTTGATAATGTATTTGGCAAATGGGGAAAAATAATTTAAGGGGTCCTTGTAAGTATTATTAGTTTATTGATCTTTGTCTTCTGTGGATGTTGTTGTATTCCCATAAATAAACGACTTGTTGAAAGAACTATTTTAGCAGCTTTCTCTTGCAAGGATCCTCTTCCATACAAGGTGTCCAGGAAGCTGCCCACCTGCTTTCCGACTGGGAGGATGGTGATGAAGTTGTGCCACGACTGGACCTGGACAAGGACTTTGAAGATGCACCGGAAATAGTTTAAGGTCTGCAATAGGGTCTACAATGCACACTTATGTGTTAGCATTTTCTTCGCTGTGCCTCTGCACCACAGGTTTCTTTTATGAGATATGATTCATGGGATGTAGACGCGTATAGGGGGACAGATTATTTTGATATATTTTACACATATAGAATTGTTAGCCATATTGACCCACAATGTTTGCACCACACCTGATGTCCACCAGAGAGATGGTGACCAGAAGGGGGCAGGTCCACGTGACTGCCGGAAGGGAACATCAGTTGCATATAGAAACTTAGAAACACTACACACAGGGGTTAGAGTAGGATTATGAGATGGGTTTATGCCCATCTCAACGGGGGAGATGCAAAAACGTGAATATAAGTTGCTATTAAGTTAGTGAAGTGCCCATTAGGGCTGCACGGTGGCGCAGTGGTTAGCACTGCGGCAGCACAGTTTACCCTTGGCCGGGGGATCGTGGGATCATGGGTTCGATCCCAGCCCCCGACCAACAGTGATCTGTGTGGAGTTTGCATGTTTTCCCTGTGTTTGCATGGGTTTATTCCGGGATTTCTCCGGTTTCCTCCCACATGCCAAAAACATGCAGGTTAGGTTAATTGGAGACTCTAAAGTGGCCCTAGGTGTGAATGTGTGTGTGAATGGTTAAGGGATAGCGCCGTATCGTGGCTGCTTCATCCATCCAGGTGGTGGATGACCCTCAATTTCCCCTCTGGGGATCAATAAAGTATACTAAATCTTAAAATTAGGACATCAACAGGGGAAATTGTTGGTAAGTTTCTATGATACCCTTGTCTGTCTGAGAATGTTGGTTAGTCTGCAACTATGTTTCTCCAACCTTCATCCCGCTTGCTTTGAGAATGTCAGTTATTCTGTAACTATGGTTTAATCCTTCATCCCGCTTGCTTCGTATGCTACACTGCCGCCTTTAGATTACATCCAAGGATTCACTCGCTGAAATCAGAATCAGCTCAGCCCTCAGCTGAGATGGCACATAGAAGGACACTGATGCATGTGAGGGAGTGGCAGAGTTCTATAAAAAGCATAGGACCCACTGTTGAAGTAGCGCTCTCGATACGTCTTGAGTAGTGCTCCGGTGCTGTACCTTGTATTATATCTCAGCTTCAGTAAAATAAGTGAAAGTATACTCCATCTCTCAGTCTGGTTATTTGGCCTTCGAACCAGAAGAACCGGAGGTTAAGTTATTTAGCGCAACAACTATATACATATATCACTGTTTTACATGGTATGATATTGTATTGTTTTCTTTATATGCATTTCTTTTTGTTTGTCCTTTATGCCGTGTCTTGGCCAGGTCATCACTGGAAATGAGCTGGTTCTTAACTGACCTACTTGGTCAGAAAACTGCTTACACCCCCTGAGGAGGAGTTCATCCACAAATGAGCGAAAAAAAAAACCTGGCCTGAAAATGCTCTCCTGCAGCTACAAGACTGCTTTGCCTGCACAGATTGGAACATCTTTGAACAGCAGGACCTGGCCTCTTACACCAAGTCTGTCCTCTTCTACGGTGCATCCGGAAAGTCTTCACAGCATTTCATTTTTTCCACATTTTGTTATGTTACGGCATTATTCCAAAAGGGATTAAATTCATTTTTCCCCCCTCAAAATTCTACACACAATACCCCATAATGACAATGTGAAAAAAGTTTTGAGACTTTTGCAAATTAAAAATAAACTAAAATCACATGTACGTAAGTAGTCACAGCCTTTGCAATGAAGCTCAGAATTGAGCTCAGGTGCATCCCGTTTCCACTGATCCTCGAGATGTTTCTCCAGCTTAACTGGAGTCCACCTGTGGTAAATTCAGTTGATTGGACATGATTTGGAAAAGCACACACCTGTCTATATAAGGTCCACAGTTGACAGTGCATGTCAAAGCACAAACCAAGCATGAAGTCAAAAGAATTGTCTAGACCTTTGAGACAGGATTGTCTCAAGGCACAAATCTGGGGAAGGGTACAAAACATTTTCTGCTGCTTTGAAGGTCCCAATGAGCACAGTGGCCTCCATCATCTGTAAACAGAAGAAGTTCAGAACCACCAGGACTCTTCCTAGAGCTGGCCGGCCGTCTAAACTGAGCGATCGAGGGAGAAGGGCCTTAGTCAGGGAGGTAACCAAGACCCCGATGGCCACTCTGTCAGCGCCCCAGCATTCCTCTGTGGAGAGGGGAGAACCTTCCAGAAGGCCACCCATCTCTGCAGCAATCCATTAATCAGGCCTGTATGGTAGAGTGGCGACGGAAGCCACTCCTTAGTAAAAGGCACATGGCAGCCCACCTGAAGTTTGCCAAAAGGCACCTGAAGAACTGTCAGACCATGAGAAACAAAGTTCTCTGCTCTGATGAGACAAAGATTGAACTTTGACGTGAATGATAGGCATCATGTTTAGAGGAAACCAGGCACCACTCAACCACGCCAATGGTGGTGGCAGCATCATGCTAACAGCATGTTTTTCAGTGGCAGGAACTGGGAGACTAGTCAGGAGAGAGGGAAAGATGAATGCAGCAATGCTCAGAGACATCCTGGATGAAAACCTGCTCCAGAGCACTCTTGACCTCAGACTGGGGCGATTGTTCATCTTTCAGCAGGACAACGACCCTAAGCACACAGCCAGGATATTAAAGGAGTGGCTTCAGGATAACTCTGAATGTCCTTGAGTGGCCCAGCCAGAGTCCACACTTCAATCCAATTGAACATCTCTGGAGAGATCTGAAAATAGCTGTGCAGTGACGCTTCTCATCCAACCTAATGGAGCTTGAGGTGTTGCAAAGAGGAACGGACCAAACTGCCCAGAGATAGGTGTGCCAAGCTTTTGGCATATTCAAAAAGACTTGAGGCTGTAATTGCTGCCAAAGGTGCATCGAAGTATTGACCAAAGGTTGTGAATACTGATGTACATGTGATTTTAGTTTTTTATTTTTAATAAATTTGCAAAAATTAAAAAAAAAACACAAAAAACCCCACTTCATAGTCATTATGGGGTATTGTGTGTAGAATTTTGAGGAAAAAAATGAATTTAATCCCTTTTGGAATACAGCAGTAACTGTCATGAACCAAGCCGGTTTGTCCTCCAGGCTCGGTTCCGTGACTTTTCCCTGTGTGTCATTATCTGTGTTTTGTGTATTTGGTGCTGAGCTGGAATTTCCCAGGCTCAGTTCCATGGGCTTTCTTTGTACATATCTGTGTATTGTTTGGCCTTTTGAGTTTTCTTATGGTCGTCCAGTTTACCGTTTGGTTTACTTTTGCCATGTCTTGTTTAATTGCACATCGTTTCTAGTCTTGTTCTGTATGCGTTTTCTCTGCTTTCTGGCTGGCAGCTGTGAGGCAGTTTCATTGGCCTGCACTTGTGTGGGCGCTGCCTGTTAGCCTGCCGGTTTGACCACAATCCCCTCTCTTGACAGTCAGCCGATTCCCCTTTCTGTGATTACTGCCCTACTCCCTCGCTCAGGTGCATCCCATCACTCTGTCAGTGTGTGTATTTAGTCAGTTCACTGTCATTTTATGGCTGAATTATTGTGTGTGTTTGCTGTGTGTTTGACACAGCCACGTTACGCCATGGTTCCCCCTTAGTGACTCTCTGCCACGTTATGCCGTGGCTACTCTACTACACGTTATGTTCATCTGCAAGTCTTTCCTCTATTGCATTTTTTATGTCAACACTATTTTTGGGACTTTAATAAATTCGTCTGGTGTGACCCTGTGCATGAATCTCTCTACTCGGCTCATTAGAGGCAAATCATGACGGTAACAAAATGTGGAAAAAGTGAAGCGCTGTGAATACTTTCCAGATGCATTGTAGCTACCTGCTGTAATGTGACTGTGCTTACATCCACAAAGATCCAAGCTACAAGTGAAACCATTGTCACAGCGTGTGTGTTAGCAGCTATACCTGCTTCTCCTGTGTCCACTGACTATTGTCGTGTTATGATGCCCAACCCATCCTGTGACATTGTTGTAGCACATACACTCAGCAAAGTTCAAAATGGCACAGCTGTTGTTCGACTTAAATCCCTCCAGGACAACATTGAACTACACTCTGGTCAACACCTTTGTGAATTTCATTCTGTGTCATCTGTTGATGCAATGCCACTTGAGGACAAAAATTATGCCTGTGTGATTCATCCCCACCTGTACAGATAATGAAACACTCCCGTCACCTTCCTAAGTCCAGTCTTAAAAGTCATTGCTTCAGAAACAGTGTTTAGTAAGGACTCAGAGGACAGAGGCTGCAAAGGTCTAAACATCATTTCTGCACTGGTGATGCAATACCAATCAAACAGAGAACCTATTGAGTAACTCCAGATCAAAGATCTGAAATACAGACGCAATTGGACAACCTGTTGAAAGCAGATGTCATTAAAGAAAGCTATAGCACCTGGGCTGCACCAGTTGTTTTGGGGCACAAGAAAAATGGAACATGAAAAAAAAAAAAAGAAAAAAAGAAATGGAACGTGGCATTTTTTCCTGGACTACAGGAAGCTCAATGCAGTGACAAAGATTCCCATCCTCTCCCCAGAGTTGACGATGCACTGGACGCTTTGTCTGGCTTTGCATGGTTCACCACAATGGACCTTCAGCATGGTTACTGGAAAATTGGGCTGGAGGAGACTGTAGAGAAACCTCACTAGATGAATTAATCTCCCTAGCCATCAGCATTGATAATCGGTTGAGGGAGCGGGCTAGAGTGCCATTTTTCTAATCGCTCAGGCTCTCAGCCTCTCCATTCCCCTCAGTCTTCTCTACCTGCCCTCCCGATTCTCCCAAGACTGAGCAGCCTATGCTGGTGGGTCGGTCTAAATTGCCTCTGGCGGAACGACAACGCCGCAGCGACCTCGGATTATGTATGTATTGTGCCAGTAACGATTACGAGGTCGCCTCTTGTCCCAATCAGCCAAAAGGGGAGGTCCGTTCATCACAGTAGGGGGACTAACAGATGTAGGAAATGCCAAAACACTTACACGACTGATCAGTCCCTCCAGGATTTCACGGGATTTTTTTTTCCCCTATTGTTGCTGGGCTCTCCTTGGGGATTGCCGGGACTGCCTGAATCGTGCATTGGCTCATGTCCAGCTCAGAGAGTCCCAACTTTAAAACTCACTGACAAGATGTAGTAGTGACTTTTACCTCTAAAGACATAAACTGTTACAGCACTTGCTGCAATATTAGATTCACCTGTTTTTTGTGTAGTTTTATGGCATGTCTGAGCACACATGCTCCCAAGACAGAGGTGCTTTCAGGCAGGCAGATGTTTTTCAACACAAACCCAGCACTTCATACACGCGGTTATTATGGAAACTCGAGATGTTCACCAGTGGGCCAGGGGAGACGGATGAAGGAACGATGTGGGAAAACTCGCTGGTGAATTTAAAAAAAAAAAAAAAACACTTTGCTGATGTGTTCAGTATATTCTCACTGTAAACAGGAGTGGGGTGCAGCGTCACATTTGATCGGTCAGACTGATGATGTACACATCTGCGTGTTACTGAGAGACAAATTTGATTGGCGAATTGGCACAAGTTGACAACTGGCCAAAATTGTGGTAAAGTTGTGGTGATTGGACAAAATTCAAATTATGCAGGACCTGCTGAAGTCGCGGGAATTGGTAGAATCACAACTTCGCGAAATCCTGGTGGGTCTGACTGATGCTACCTATTCGTTCTCAACATGGTCATAATGAAATCTCCACTAATGCCCTCATTGACTCAGGTGCTGAACAGAGCTTCATTTCGGTGAGTCTGGCAACCCGGCTGAAGTTTTCCTGCTACAATCTGAAGACCCATTTGAAGTTGATCGCTCTCTCCAACATGCCTCTTGCTGCTGTCTCTAAGCAGACTTCTCCGTTTCTGTTTTGGTGTCAGGTAGCCCATCGGGATCATATCAGTTTTTTTGTTTTATCTGTTACCGTTTTCCCCATCATTTTGGGTTACCCTTGGCTTAGACTTCACAATCCCGTCATTGATTGGCAGACAGGGAGGGTCACTTCATGGAGTACCTTTTGTTTGAGTGCTTGTTTACAGTCTGCAGCCTGTTCTCCCTCAGTGCCCATTTGTTCCCCACCCACTCACCTGTCCGACCTCTCCTCAGGTTCCCCTGAGCACCATGACCTGGCCCCAATATTCAGTAAAGCTAAGGCACTCTGTCCCAGTGGCTCACATCATCACACAGCCGAGCCTACCTCCGGTCCAGCGGACTCCTCCTGGGTCAGACCTCACCAACATGGCACCCAGCAGCATCACCAGCAGAGCGAGAAGAGGGGATAACAGCACTGGGAACAGACCTGACAGAAAGATCAGGAAACCCCTGGTCGAGAGGAAAAGAAGGGCTTGCATCAATGAAAGTTTGCAGGAGCTCCATGTTCATCTCAGATGGAGACACACAGTCAAAGATGGAGAATGCTGAAGTCCTGGAGTTGACTGTGAAAAAGGTGGAGAACATTCTTCAAAATAGAGCTCAAGAAGGGGACGTCCTGAACCGAGGTGCAGGAGCGCTTTGCTGCCGGTTACATCCAGTGTGTGCATGACATGCACACGTTTGTGTCCAGCTGTCCAGGCATTGATGCAATTGTTGCCGCGGAGCTGTTAAACCACCTTCTAGAGAACATGCTCCTGAATGAGCAGGACTGCCTTCGGCTGATGCCCCTTGACACCATGGTGTTCTCGGTGACCTCCAAGAGCTCCAGTGATGACCTGTGCTCTGACCTGGATGAGACTGACTGAGCAAAGCCACCTCGCCTCTTGTGAGGATTCAGACAATCTGGAAGTGGTGCCTTGCTTAAAGGCCAAGTCATTGTGGAGGCCCTGGTAGAGCCTTTACCATGAAGAGGCTCGTTTTCAGCTAGTTAATGGTGTGTTTGAAGAGTGTGGATCTTCTTAAATTTTGGAAGAGAGACAGTTTGTTAAAAAAAAAATCTAATAAAACTCTTAATAGAATATTTTTACAGAGCACAATGAGCCAATGAGGTCTAACATTTGTGTGATAGTTTGGCCCTTGGCCCTTCAAATATGTAAATATGAACTTATTGAAATCAACTGGGTTTTATTGAGAGTAGATGCACAAGAATGTGCTGCCAGTCCAGCAAAAGCTAGCGGTACTCAAATACTTTGCAGTTTCATGAAATGGTCAGTCAGAAAGCAACTCATACCGGCTCAGACGTCACCAAGGTTACCAAGGTCAGGAGATCCTGGCAATGGAAGGCAAAGGACAGAGCTGCATGGATGAATCTGATCAGACCTAAATGAAACAGTCATTGTCGCCCCCCGACAGACTGCTATGATAAGGCACTCTCTCTACCCCCCCACCCCACCGCCCTTATGACTGTGCCAATCTCATCCTGCCGGGAGCCCCATTGCCACCTAGCCGGCTTTACAGCACCTCTGCCCCAGAGTGGGAGGCAATGGATAAATACATCAAGGAGTCCTTAAGTTCAGGAATCATCACGCTGCCTTCTTTGGCGGTGGATAAATACACTCTGCCTCTCATCAACTCTGCTTTCGAGTCTCTTCAGGGGGCCAGTTTTCACCAAACTGGACCTACGTAATGCCTACCACCTTGTCTGGATTAAGGAAGGGGATGAGTGGAAGACAGGGTTGCACACTCCTAATGGCCATTTTGAATATTTGGGGATGCCGTTTGGGTTGACCAATGCGCCGGCTGTGTTCCAGCGGCTCATCAATGACGTGCTGAGGGACTTTTTGGGCTTGTTTGTTTTCGTGTACTTGGATGACATCCTCATCTTTTCTCGTTCGTTATGAGCATCGGGTGCACGCGAGACGGGTCCTTAGGCGGCTACTCGAGAATCAACTCTACGTCATGGCAGAAAAATGCGAGTTCCACACATCTTCCACCACCTTCCTGGGGTTAGTCATTGCCCACAAAAAGATCCTAGCTGACCCAGATAAGGTAAAAGCTGTTGTGGAGTGGCCGGTTCCTTCTCGCAGGCAGCTGCAACAGTTTTTAGGATTTGCTCATTTTTAATCGGCGATTCATCCACAACTATAGTGCTATTGCTCTGCCGCTCACCAGTCTCACCTCCACTAAAATTCCTTTTCATTGGTCTGAAGAGGCTGAGGCGGCATTCTGTAAACTGAAATCTAGCTTTTCTTCTCCCCCCATCCTTGCCCAGGTGGACCCATCTCTGCAGTTCCTAGTGAAAGTTTATGCCTCGGACTTCAGGGTAGTAGCAGTCTTGTCGCAGTGTTCCCCCTCCGACAACAAGGTCTGTCCCTGCACCTTCTTCTCCCGTTGCCCGTCACCTGCTGAGAGTCATTATGATATGGGGGATCGAGAGTTACTAGCAGTCAGGCTGGCCTTGGAGGAATAGTGCCACTGGCTGGAGGGCGCTTTTCTGCCATTTGTTGTTTGGACCACCCATAAGAACTTTGAGCACCTCAGAATGGCTTAATGGCTGAACTCTATGCAAGCCCGCTGGTCCCTGTTCTTTGGCAGGTTCAATTTTACGATCACCTACAGCCACGGGTCCAAAAACACCAAGCCTGACGCGCTCTCTAGGCAGTTTTCCCTTGACACAGTTGTGCCTGAACCGTATCCTATTATGCCCCCTTCGTGCATTGTCGGCATGCTTTCCTTGGGCATCAAGGAGAGGGTAAAGAGAGCGCAGAAAGCGGAGCCCATCCCAGGCGGGGTCTGGTGGGCTGGATGTGCATCCCTTCCTCAGTCTGTGGTGAGGTCATCGATTGATTACACTCCAAGGTCATGTGTCACCCCAGGATAGCTCGCACCGTGTCCCAGCTGCAGAGGACCTTCAGGTGGCTGTCGATGAGAAAGGATGTCAGCGAGTTAGTTCGAGTCTGTCCCCAGTGTGCCACCTTGAAGTCCTCCTCCTCTTACCCCTTGGGGCTGCTGCATCCACTTCCCATTCCCAGCAGACCTTGGTCTCACGTCGCCCTGGATTTTGTGACCAGGCTTCCCCCCTCTGCTGAACATACTGTGATTCTCACCATCGTAGACAGGTTTTCTAAAACAGCTCATTTCATTCCCCTTCATAAGCTTCCTTCTGCCAAGGAGACAGCTGACATCTTCGTTCTGCACATGGTCCGTCTTCATGGGATCCCTGCGGATATTGTTTTCAACCGGGGTCTTCAATTTATATCCCAGGTTTGGCGGTCTTTTTGCAAGGCCAATGGTCAGCTTATCCTTGGGTTACCACCCGCAGAGTAATGGCCAGTGTGAGCGCACTAATCAAGAACTAGAGGTGGCCCTGAAGTGTGTCATGGCCTCCAATCCTGCGTCACGGAGTTCGTACTTACTGTGGATCGAGTACGCGCACAACTCTGCCATTTCAACAGGCCTCTGCCCCTTTGAGGTGTCTCTGGGTTACAACCCTCCCTGTTCCCGGAGGAGGGGGTGGAGATCGCTGTCCCGTCGGTGCAGGCTCACGTCAAATGATGTCGCCGGATTGGGAGGTCTACCAGGGCTGCTCTTCAATGCACGGTGGGTCGCAACTCTGAGCTCGCTAACCATCGCAAGACCCTGGCTCCACCCTACCGGGTTGGACAAAGGATATGGCTTTCTACCAAAAGCATTAACTTGAAAACTGAGTCTAAGAAGCTTTCCCCTGACTTCATCAGTCGTTACCCTATCTCCCACACTGTCAATCCAGTTCCTGTCCACCTGCCTCTTCCCCCTTCCCTTCATATTTGTCCTACCTTCCATGTTTCCCTGGTGAAGCCATTTTCCTCCACCTCATGTCCTCCACCCAAGCCGCCACCCCCCCAGTGATGATCAGTGGTGGTCCATGGTGGTCCAGCGTTCAAGGTCAGCCGCATTATGGACTTTCGACTCAGGGAGCGAGGTCTCCAGTACCTGGTGGATTGGGCCGGGTATGGCCCGGAGGTGAGATCATGGGTTCGATCCTCTTTCATCACTGATACGCAACTCATCAGGGACTTCCATTGGACTCACCCGAACAGATTGAACCGGCCGCTGGGAGGCATCCCGTAAGGAAGAGGGGGTACTGTGGTGATCCGTGCTGTGTGTTTCCTCTGCTCACTAATTATCTTCTACACTGCGGTTTCACTCACACCTGTGCCTCCCAATTAACAGACTTTATTAGGAGTGGAGCCCTGCACGGAGACATCTACACCAACAGGGTGAAGAACTCCACAAGCTCGAGTTTACCCTTCTCTTCAAACAGAGTTTCACCTCCCTTTTCCTCCAAGAATCTGCACCTCGTTGTCTGGGAGTTTCTTCTCCCCAACGCAACTGTAAGCAACTTTCTACTGGATGTTATCACCTTCTGCTCCTGCCTCTCCCTCTCCCTCTTCCCTGTGCACAGGTGGACCTACCTCTAGACGGACTCTATAACCCCAGGCAGCAGACCGAACCACTACCCGTGAGCTGGAGGCTCCACTCTCTTCAGTCTCAAAAGTGCATTAGCCCCAGACTGAACTCTTCTTTCCCCCAGCAGAGGTCTAACCTGCACCCAGCACTGTAATTATCTTCATGAGCACTTCACCTCAGCAGGCTCCTGGCAATCTGGATAAGGACTAAGCTGCTTCTTGGTGCCTCAGCTACTCCCCATACTCCGTAAGATTATTTATTATTCTGCTAATTCAGCCATTGATACAAGAGAGCTCATTCTTGTCTCTCCTCTCTGCAGGGTTGCCAGATCGCTCCCGCTCTGCACACACACTTTCACTCAATCAATAAAGATAAGATGAGCCTTTATTAGTCCCACAATGGGGAAATTCCAGGATTGCAACAGCACAGGGATAGCAACACTCAGAGCAATAATTAAGAAGATACGGAAGATATAAATAAGAGCAGTGGATATACATCAATCAAATCAAACTTTATTGTCATATTGCTGTACATACAACTGTAGTGCAGGCAAGATGAAATTGCGTTTCTCTCGGCATCCATATAAGAAGCAGCATGATTAAGACACACTCCCACATAGCTCCCACCCCCCCATCCATTCACACATCCCTGAGACATACTTGGGGAAAAAGAATAACTAACTATAATATACAAAATGTCCATAGGTGCAGTAGTGTGTATGTGAGATTCCGGGTCAGCTGTTCAGCATCCTGACAGCTTGTGGGAGGAAGCTGTTGATCAGTCTGGTGGTTCTGCCTCTGATGCTCCGGAATCGTTTACCAGATGGAAGAAGTTCAAAGTGTTTATGCAGAGGGTGAGAACGGTCCTTGACAATGTTCAGTGCCCTGCTCCTACAACGGTTCTGAAAAAGTTCTTGGACAGAGGGGAGGGAGACTCCAATTACCCTCTCCGCCCCCTTGACCATCCTCTGCAGGGCTTTTTTGTCTGACATACTGCAGCTGGAGTACCATGTAGCAATGCAGTACGTCAGAACACTCTCCACCACACCTCTGTAGAAGGTCCTGAGGATGCAGATGGGGAGAGAGGCCTGTTTGAGTTTCCTCAAGAAGTGTAGTCTCTGCTGAGCTCGCTTCCTGATCTCCAAGGAATTCTTGCTCCAGGTCAGGTCCTGCGAGATCTGCACTCCGAGGAACTTGATGTTCTCTACTCTCTCCACTAAACGGCCACCGATGCTGAGGGAGACGTGCTCAGGCTGTGACCGCCGGAAGTCGATAATCATCTCCTTTGTTTTGTCCACGTTGAGCACCAGATTGTTCTCCCTGCACCAGCCCTCCAGGTCTCTCACTTCTTCCCTGTACATTGATTCCTCATCCCTCTGAATAAGTCCCACCACCGTGGTGTCATCTGCAAACTTAATAATCTGGTTCCCCTCGTGTTTGGATACACAGTCATGTGTTAGAAGTGTAAACAACAGTGGACTGAGTACACAGCCTTGAGGGGTTCTGGTACTCAGCGTGACAGAGTTGGAGATTTTGTTTCCAACCCGGACAGACTGAGGTCTCTCAGTCAGGAAATCCAGGATCCAGAGACATGTGGCGGTGTTCAGACCGAGAAGGAGTAATTTCTCTATCAGTCTCTGGGGAATAATGGTGTTGAATGCTGAACTGAAATCAATGTACAGGAGTCTGGCGTAGGTGTCTTTCTGGTCCAGGTGGGTGATGACAGAGTGTAGGGTGGTGACTATAGCATCCTCCGTGGAGCGGTTTGAACGATATGCAAACTGGAGCGGGTCATATGATGCAGGGAGGCAGGCTGTGATGTGTGGTTTGACAAGCCGTTCAAAACACTTCATCACAATTGGTGTAAGTGCAACAGGACGATAGTCATTCAAACATGACACCACTGGTTTCTTTGCCACCGGTACAATGATAGAGGTCTTGAAGCATCTGGGAATGATGGCCTGACTCAGGGAGATGTTATAAATGTCAGTCAGGACATCCGCCAACTCGCTCGCGCAGTCTCGGAGCACACGTCCCGGAATGTCGTCTGGACCTGCAGCTTTGCGTGGGTTGATTCTGGATAGGGTCCTCCGTGTGTCCGCTGTGTTAATGGTAAAAGCTGGTCCGACCGATGGTGGGAGTGGGCCGGCCCTCCCTCTGATTGTCGAGTTTGATGCTTCAAAACGTGCAAAGAAGTCGTTAAGCCTGTCTGGAAGCGAAGCGTCGT
Source organism: Pholidichthys leucotaenia (assembly GCA_020510985.1). NCBI lineage: Eukaryota > Metazoa > Chordata > Actinopteri > Cichliformes > Pholidichthyidae > Pholidichthys > Pholidichthys leucotaenia. The sequence goes on from CM035837.1 coordinate 224,433,213, forward strand.
CATCATCGACCCCCTGCCTAGACTTAAAGCCCGTCAGTGTCCGAACTCCCTGCCACATCTGCTTGGTGTTCCTAGTGTCACAGAGGTGTCCCTGGATTTTCTCCGCATAGGCGCGCTTTGCCACCTTAATTCCCTTTGAAAGCGCAGACCTGGCTGAGCGGAGGGCAATCCTGTCCTTCGCTCTGAACGCTGCATCTCTGGCTTTAAGCAGCGAGCGCACCTCTGCAGTCATCCAGGGCTTATGATTACCCCGCATAGTGATGGTCTTCACTGTAGTGACATCCTCTGTGCACTTCGCGATGTAGCTGGTGACCGAATCAGCATACTCCTCCACATCTGTCCTGTCTTCCTGGGAGGCTGCTATTTTGAAGATCCTCCAGTCTGTGTGATGAAAACAGTCTTGCAGTGCAGGGGTTGCACTCTCTGGCAAAATCCTGATTTGTTTCACTGCTGGCCTGCTGCGCTTCAATAAAGGTTTGTAGGCAGGAACCAGCATCACGGACATGTGATCAGAATGGCCGAGATGGGGGTGGGGTAACGCTTTATATGCATCTGTGTTTGTGTACACTAAGTCCAACATATTCTCTCCTCTGGTCTTAAAGTCTACACATTGTTTAAACTTGGGGAGCACAGTCTTTAAGCTGGTGTGGTTAAAATCCCCTGCAACCACCACAAAACTGTCCGGGTGTGACGTTTGGGTTTTACTGATTGCATTGTGCAGTTCCCCGAGTGCCTTCTTAACATTAGCTTTAGCATTAGCGCTCGGCGCTATGTAAACACCAACTACAAACACGTTGCTGAATTCCCTCGGCAGATAAAAAGGCCGACAATTAACAATAAGGAACTCCGCCAACGGAGAGCAGTGTTTAGACACTAACGTGGCATTAACGCACCAGTTCTTGTTAACATAGATGCATAGCCCACCCCCCCGGCTCTTACCGGAGCTCGCCGTTTCCCTGTCGGCCCGGAACATCGCCATATCTTCCAGCTGAATGGCCTCGTCAGGAATGTTGTCGTGGAGCCATGTCTCGGTGAAAACAAACACACAGCAGTCCCTCCATTCTCTCCGGGTTTCTTTCAGCAAACGCAGCTCGTCTACCTTGTTTTCGAGGGCGCGGACGTTTGATAGAAGAAGCGACGGTACCGCTGGTCTGGAGGGGTTAGCCATTAGCCTAGCATGGATCCTGGCCCTTTTTCCTCGCTTTTGCTTGCGCTCGCTCCGCTTCCGCTTCCTCCTCTCCCGGGTAGCTTCCAGCGGGGACTCCGCCAAAATTCCATGCTGGCGTAGAATGTCCAAATCACAACCGATCGCCGCGATTCTTGCAGCGTGCAGTACCTTGATGTTTAATAAGGTCTCACGGTTGTAAGTTTTACAGAATGTACGTCTGGGATGATTAAAACTCTCACACTCGCTGATACCAAGAGAGGCCGCTGCGTCTAGGCGCGCCGCCATCTTTTTTTTTTTTCTTTTTTTTTTAACATACATACACATCAATATATAAATATATATATACAAAGTGCGGAGCATTGTAGCTAGATGGAATAAACAGAAAAACCGTCTACTTAGTTATCCTACATAGTATGAATATGTACCCATACATATTGTCACCCTCCGTAGCGACCGATACTGTCCTAGTTGTATATACTGGAGGAGACCATTGTGTAAGTCTATTGCAGGGGTGTCCAACCATGTGCCATGGAGAGCCAAGACCCTGCAGGTTTTCTCTTCTACCCAGTCTCTTCAGCAGGTGTTTTCACTTATCAGCAATCAGTGGGAAGAAGTTCACTGAAATCTGCTGTTGAAGACACTGGTTGGAGGTAAAACCTGCAGGGTCTTGGCTCTCCATGGCACATGGTTGGACACCCCTGGTCTATTGCATCTTTTGCATTCAACACTATTAGGTCATCACGTTTTTTTGCCATCTCTGTGAGCAGCCCTGCTTAGGTTATACAGTCTGACTGCCGTAGGTAGGAAGGACCTGTGAAACCTCTTGGTTGCGCACCTAGGATGATGTAGTCTGCTGCTAAATAAGCTCAGTGCGTTCAGTATGTCCTGCATAGGGTGGGACTTGGACTCCAGCAGAGATGACAGTTTAGCCACCATCCTTCTCTCTCCTATCTCCTCCACTGGGTCAAGGCGCTGCCCCAGGACAGAGCTAGCTTTCTTGATCAGTTTGTTCAGTCTCTTCCTATCGGCTGCTGTAATGCCACTGCCCCAGCAGACCACTCCAAAAGTGATGGCTGATGCCACCACTGTGTCGTAGAATGTCTTCAGCAGCGCCCCTTGTACACTAAAAGACCTGAGTCTCCTCAGTAGGAACAGCCTGCGCCATCCCTTCTTGTAGAGTGCGTCAGTATTGTGTGACCAGTCTAGTTTATTGTTCAGATGAACACCCAGGTACTTGTAGGATGTCACCATCTCAATGTCTGTTCCCTGTATGTTTACTGGTGCTGTGAGGGGGTTGTCCTTGCCTGCGGCAGTCCACCACCAGCTCCTTAGTTTTCCTCGCGTTGATCTGGAGGCAGTTCCAATGGTACCAGTCCACAAAGTCCTGGATAAGTCCTCTGTACTCAGCTTCATCTCCATTGGAGATGAGGCCGACGATTGCAGAGTCGTCAGGGAACTTCTGTAGATGGCAGTGTGTTGTGTGAGAAGTCCGCAGTATAAAGGGTGAACAAGAAGGGAGCCAAAACCGTTCCCTGGGGGGCCCCTGTGCTACCGATGATTGTGTCGGACACACAGTCCCGGGTTCTCACAAACTGAGGCCGGTTTGTGAGGTAGTCCAGGATCCATGATGACAGGTGCTGGTCCACCCCTGCGCACAGCAGCTTGTCCTTCAGGATCATCGGTTGGTTGGTGTTGAAAGCACTGGAGAAGTCACAGAACATGATCCTCACCGCATTCCCGGGCTTCTCCAGATGGGACAGAATGGTGAAGGAGGAAGATGACCGCATCCTCCACCCCAATGCCATACTGGTAGGCTAACTGGAGTGGATCCATCGCTGGTCCCACCAGGGGGCAGAGGTGAGCAAGGAACAGTCTCTCCAGGGTCTTCATGTGGGACGTCAGGGCCACTGGTCTGTAGCTGTTCAGGTCTTTGGGGCGGGAGGTCTTTGGTACAGGTACCACACAAGATGTTTTCCACAACTGTGGTACCCTCCCCAGCTTCAGGCTCAGGTTGAAGATGAGCTCCACAGTCCCACACAGCTGATCTGCACAGGACTTGAGGAGCTTTGCGCTGATGCCGTCGGGTCCCGACGCCTTCCTCGCCTTGATCTTTCTCAGCTCTGTCCTCACCTAGGTCTTAGTGAGGGTCATGTTGGGGGGCTGTGTGTTGGGAGTGGGGGGGGGGGGTGTTGGTGGAGTGGGGGGGTCAGCAGGACTCGATGTCTTTAGAGGCAGCAGTGGCTGTTGTGCAGTCGGGGGGAGGGCGGTTGGTCAAACCTATTAAAAAACAGGTTCAGATTGTTCGCCCACTCCCTGCCCCCCATGGCCTGGGAGGAGGTATTCTGGAGCCCAGAGATGGTTTTAAGGTTTCTCCAGACCCCACCGATGTCGCTCTGTTGCAGCTTGTCCTCCCTCTTCCTGAAGCTGTCCTTGCCTTCTCTGATCTTCCTCCTCAGCTCCCACTATATGGACTTCAGCATCTCCCTGTTCCCCGACCTGAAGATCCTCCTCTCTCAGAAGTGTTTTTATCTCAGGGTTGATTGTTTGAGCAACACCGTATGGTCTTGGTGGGTACAGTGTTGTCCACACCTCTTCACTTCCGCCCTCTAAAGAGAGCAGACGCCTTTTTCTTCTCTCTTGCTCTGACTTATCTCCTTCCTCCCCTAACTAACTGGATCCCAGCTTGCTATCGTCTGTCTGTGTCTCTACTGCTGATTACCGAAAAAAATTATGGAATTAATAAGCTGGGCTTTGAACGCAATTGACACTATTTTTTCAACGAGGAAAAGTGCCTCCGGGGGAGGTTGTTTGCCCCGCAGGAACGGCTGCTGCGGGCTATTTGAGGGACACAAGTAATTGGAAACTCTTGTGCCTGTCTGATCTTTCCATCGAAGATGTAGAAGATTTGTACGTCTTCGTAGTAATGGTGATTGGGATCGTTCTGATTGGATCTGGGATTGTCCTGGTGTACCGTAAATTGATGATGGACACAACCTATCAAAATGCTGGCCAAGCGAGGTTTAACCATCAAATTGAAAAAATGGAGAGGACTGACAGCGGCAAATGGAGAACTGTCTAGGAAGGTGGATTACATCATGATTACGCTGAGAGCCGTCCATGAAGGATTCAACGTCCAGCAATGAAGGATTAAGTACTGAATCTGTAAGAGAATATAAAGTTTTTTTCTCTCTGGGATCAGTACTATTCGACTAATCTGACTCCCCTCACACAAATCCTCCAGATCATCTGCAGTTTTTTGTTTTCAAAACATTGAGCTTCACGGCCTTCACGGACAGCCAGCTGCATGGCCCAAGGACAATGCCAGCAGCTAGACAAAACATCTCCTGCCAAAGAGACCTTGTTGTTCTTAACTGATACAAACACCTACACTCAACACTACATCCACACTGACTCAAAAAACTGATGAAAAAGATTACTCACTCACTGCTCTGTGTCCTTGTGAACTTTTTTGTCTGCTAACTGTGCATTGAGGGCTTTTTTTTCTTGTAATCATAATATTGATCATATATGACCAGTATTCTGACAATGGTTTTTTTGCTCCTTCCTATTGTATTATCCTTTCTTCCCTATGCATCCTTTACCCATCTGATGACAGGCACGTTCACAGATGCTGCCGTGTCACCGGAAATGCAGGTCGTTTTCTGTGTCAAGTCAAATCCCTCATATGTTATCAGTTGTCATATCTGTTAATGTACTTGGCAATAAATCTTTTCTGAGTTCTGAGTTCACACACAAACCGATGTAGTCCGTGATGGTGTGAGTGAGGCCATCGATGTCCTCACCATGTGGCTCGCCGAGCTGCTCCCAGGCAGTGGTTTCAAAGCAGTCCTTTAGAGTGTCCATTGCCTCCTCAGACCATAACTTCACTGTGAGCATGACTGGAGGTTGTCTGTGCACTAGGGGTTTGTACAACGGCAGGAGATGAACCAAGTTGTGATCCGATCTCCCGAGTGGGGGGAGTTGTGATGAGGTGTATGCCTCCTTAGTGTTTGCGTAGAATAAGTCCAGTGTTTTATTTTCTCTAGTGTGGCATGTGACATACTGGGTGAACGTGGGTAGAATGGGAGACAGTGAAATATGGTTAAAATCGTCTGAGATGAGGAGAAGAGCATCTGGGTGTTCTGTCTGCAGCCTGACAGTTATTGAGTGGATGGCGTCACGCACTGTCCCAGCATTCGCCATCGGATTTGCATAAATAATGCAGATCACGTGTGAGTATTCCCTCGGGAGATAGGTAGGCCGCATGCTAACAGCTAGCAACTCAGTGTCTTTGCAACAGTGCTGTTCCCTAACAGTGATTTGTCCCGGTCTGCACCAGTTATTGACGTACATCATCAGCCCACCGCCCTGTGCCTTCCCACTGTCTGGTGTTCGGTCTGCCCGTATTCCGTGGAAACCCTGCAGTTCAATGTTAGCATCTGCTGCTAGTCCTGTTAGCCACGTCTCAGAATAGGAACAGGCTACACTCCTGGTATATGCTATCGTAGTGGGAGATAGCCATTAGTTCAGCTGTCTTTCCGAGTATCGATCGTACATTCCCCATAATGACAGATGGGAGGGCGGGTCTGTACCTTATAATCCTTGCCCGCCATCTTACACCAGCATGACACCCACGTCATTTGTTTCAATTCTCCCAGTATGTCGAGTTTTCGCGTTAACATCATGGGCCGGTTGAGTGCTAACAGCTGGTCCCTGTTATAGTGCCTCCTCCCAGAGACAGAGGCTCCGTCCGCTGAATCAGGAGACATTTGGGCGATCTACGTGTTCGGATGGAATAAAGATGACACTGGATCATTGTGAAACTAATTGAGCCTGTGTCTGCACTTGGGTTTTATCTGAAACATGTCAGCCATAAAGTTTTTAGTCCATCCACTAAGTCAATGCTGCATCAAGTGGTTGTCCCTCATGCCCTAAAAGACACTATCCTACAGCTGCGACATGGAAATCCAGTAGCTGGACATCTTTCTGCAGACAGTCCTAAAACATGCTCAGCAACTGTGCTATTGGCCCCTGATGTCACGCGACATTAAAATATGGTGTAAACATTGTATTCCCTGTGATGCTAGACAGAGTCCCACACCTCAAAGGGCCCCAATGAAGGCAACTGTTGCTACCAAGCCATTCCAAAAGGTTGCAGCTGACATTTGCTAAATTATATCTGAACATGGCATTCTAGAAGTTTTGCACACAGATCAAGGCCAACACAATTTGAGTCTGATCTAGTGAAACACCTGTCATCTCCTGGGCATCCAGAAAACAAGAACAGGCCTTTATCCCCAGTGTGATGGTATACTAGAGCAATTCAACAGGACACTTGGTGATCAGTTAGCAAAGTCTCCAACAACCTGGTGAATGGGATGACCGTTTGCACCAAGTAGCCTTGGCCTATAACGCCAGCCCTCACTACAAGAGGCTTCACTCCATTCTTCCTCACACATGGTCATGAGGCACAGACGCCTGCCAACATGCTGTTGCCTAATAACACCATCTGCATCCACTCTGTTCTCAAAGTGACCATGTCGCACAGTTTATTCGAAAACTTTAATGTGCCTTCAATTCTGCAGCATGGAACAGAGACTTTGCCCACAACCAGCAGAAACGACAATATGACAAAAGCATGAGGTTCACTCCCTAGGTTTTCGGAGATCTCGTGTGGCTGAGTGATCCTACCGCTTCCAAACAGAAACTTGCTCCACACTGGAAACATCCTTTTGCAATACTGGAGTGTTTTAGATCTGATGTGGATTCACCAGGAGTTACATACAGGATTCGTTACCTCTTGGACTCATCTGACAAGTTACAGGCTGTCCATTACAACCACCCGAGACCCTACAATGCCCCTGTTCCAGGTCATGGTTTTGAGCCACATGTTTCTGACTCCTCTCTACAGCCTCAACTCACTCACTTGACTGCATTGTCAGGCACTTTGCCCTTTAAACCAGCAGCATCTGCAGCAATGAAGGGGCCACACTTAACCGGCCACAGGACAGTAACAACTACCTCCTCTGCAACGGCCCCATCCCCAGTCTCACTCCAACCTTTCACACACCCCCCGTCCTTCTGTCGCCCCCCCACCCCCCGCTCTGACTACTCCCAGCCCAGCAAGCAGCATCTGGTTCAACCATGATAGCTCATGGACTATGTTCGAGTAATATTGTTGCTACATTCTGTTTCATGGGTATCTTTTTTCCCTTTGAAGTTTTTGTGAAACAAGGATGTTTCTTTTGTGAGAGGAAGAAAATGTAAGATGCACAAGTTTTTATATATATATATATACACAGTATATATATACTGTATATATATATATATATGTTAATTGATGCTTTCCAGTTAAGAAGCCATTTACAGTTAGACATTTACATAATTTACATTTTGGTCATCCATCCATCCATCTTCCACTTAATCCTTTTCGGGTCGCACACATCTAATTAATTTGTGTAGCAGCATTCTTTAAATATTTACTTATAAGTATTCATGTTAATATCATTCACATTAGTTAAATAACTTGTTGAGTTTGCCTATGTGGTACATACCCGAGTTCTAGCCTCCTAGTTCTTGATTGGCTAAAGTTATGTCATGTGACTGAAGAACAAGGAAGTGTGTGTGTTGACATGAGATAGAAAGTAAAGTGTGCTGCTGAGAAAGCTATCCACCTCCATTCTGCTTTGTTCATAAGAGTTGTCCATCCACCACACCAAACCCCGGCATGTTACAAACTTTGTTTGATGACACTGACCATGTTGATTGATACCATTGTGGGGGCATGGTGTTGGACTTCTCCACCAAGGAAACAATGGACCGAAAGAGAAGGTTTCACCGGGGGTTTCAAACAGGACCGTAAGGGCTATGTGCCCCTCGGGAAGAGGAGTAAATTCCAGGCTGCTAGATAAGTGTGACAGCGGCACCGGTGTTATGTTATTGTTAATGTACCACACAGGCTTTGTTCTAAACAGTGTGTTATGGTCGGAAGTTCTGGGCCTCGATGCATGGAAATGGATATAAAAGAGGGATGCACAGAGGCCCGGGTGGATCTTTTGCTGTGAATTATGTTGGAGAAGGAATAAAGTTTCTGCGTCATCCAGCTCATTACCTCACCTGCCTCTTTTCTCCACAGCAGTGACCCTAAGATGTGCAATGGAAAGCGAGCCGAGCATCGCCCCGGAGACTACTGGGAGGGAGAGCACGGGTGCCGCATGCGCCGGCTCAGTCACGCTCCCAGACTTCTGGCTTCACAACCCGACTGTGTGGTTTTTGCACATAGAAGTCCAGTTTGCACTCCGCGAGATAACAAGGGACGACACAAGATGTTACTACATGGTTGCTGTGCTGGATGCACGCACCACGCAACAAGTGACGAGCCTGCTACAGGAGCCGCCGGCCCAAGGAAAATATGAAGTGCTCAAGAGGATGCTTCTCCAGCGCTACACCCTTTCTGACAGTGAGAGGGTAGAGAAACTCCTAACGTGTTCAGAGTTAGGGGACAGATCAGCAGTGGATCTCATGGAGTGCAGGCTGGTGCTGAGGGGGAAGAACAATGAATCTCTTGTTCGCCCACTTGTTCCTCAGGAATCTACCAGCTACAGCGAGGAAGATCTTGGCCAACTCGCCACGGCTGGTTGCTAGGGATTACTGTGCCCTGGCGCAGGAAGTGGACTGCATCATTTCGGCGACCAAAACTCACAGCATGCAGGCAGTGACACCAGCATCCATGAGGGACTCCAGCGAGGTCGAGGAGCCATGGGTGGCAGCCGGGACGGACACCAGGAGACAAAGGAATGGGGTGATTTGTTTTTATCGTCGTCGTTTTGGCTTGAATGCCCAAGGCTGCCTGGTGCCATGCCAATTCTAGGAGCCAGGAGCACGGCACGTGCGGAATTTGGTTGCAGCTACCACCGACGGCAACAGGAACAGACTGCTTTATGTCACACGTTCAGGGAGATGGTTTTTGGTGGACTCCGGCTCCCAGAAGAGCCTCATCCTGCCGGTCAGTGCAGACAGGGTGGCAGGAGGCAGCAGTTCCAGGCTCACGGCTGCCAATGGATCCACCATCAGGACATTTGGCAAGCGGACATTGACAATATGCTTACATGGACGCAACTTTCAGTGGGACTTTGTGATAACTGCGTGTTCCGTCCCATTTTAGGCACAAATTTATGTGCTTATGAGTTATTAGTTGATGTTGCTAATAGGAGATTAGTGGATGCTGTCCGTTTTACCTCACTGCCCTGTACAGCTTGGGGGGCTGGGTTGACAACACTTGCTAATGTTATAACTCCAGGGGGTAAGTATCAACAGTTACTCGTATAGTTCCCACCACTCACGGTCTCGGTGTTTTAATCTATGATAGCGAAGCATGGGGTCGAACATTTCACAACGACAAAAGGGCCGCCGCTATTTGTGCAACCTCGGCACCTGGATGCAGCTAAACTGGCCAGCACATGTGAGGAGTTCGCCAACTTAGAACAGCTGGGCATCGTCAGGCGCTCCAACAGCCCATGGGCATCCCTGCTACACATGGTGCGTCAAGCCAACAGGTCGTGGCAACCATGCAGCGATTTTCGGCGTTTGAACAATGCTACATAACACAATCGTTATCCTATTCCACAAATCCAGGATTTTTCCCCCCCATACACCTGGCCGGGGCACGTGTTTTTTCCCCAAGTGGATCTGGTCTGTGGTTACCACCAGGTCCCGGTGCACACAGAAGACGTTCCAAAAACAGTGGTAATAACTCCTTTTTGCTTGTTTGAGTTTTTACGCATGTCATTTCGATTAAAAGGCGCAACACAGACCTTCCAGAGGATGATGGACGCAGTGCTTTCAGGTTACTTTATTTGTACCCGTAGGTAGATTTGTTTTGCAGTCAGGTGACATCCATTTTTACAAACCACAATTACATTCAACATAAACGCAAAACACAGGCACACATGAAGCTGACTATAAACATGATAAAAATACTCAAGGCTCCATCAGGACATAAGATGAGAGAGGAAAAAAAAAACAGATAACAGAAGGGCCATATTAAAAAGTTGAAGACTAGTCAAAGAGGTTAAAAACTCAAAGGTCTAAAACCCAATGAAAGACTTAGAACCCAAATAAAAAACCTACAAAAATAAGTAAATATAAAATGACATTAATAAATGGGTAACTAAATTATGTGCAATATATTGTTACATCTTGTTCAACTCTAACAGCAGCAGGAACAAAGCTGTTTTGTAGCTCTGGGTTTTACTTTTTGGGACAGCAAACCTCCGTCTGGAGGGAAGAAGCTGAAAGTTGCAGTGCAAAGGGTGGGAGTCATCATTTAAAATGGAGGTAGCAATCCTCTGTACCTGTCTGGTGGACGGGGATGTCGGGCTCAGCTATGACTCACCAAGCAAACGACTGGACCATCTAACTACCTGATCCAAGGATTTCCTCTTTCAGTTTTATCTGACCAAACCATGACACTAAAGAAAAGGATAAAACAGATTCAATAAAAGCCCGATAAAACACCGTCATTATGGTTCGGTCAACTTGGAAGCGTGCAAGTTTTCTCAAGCAATGCAAATGTTGCTGACCCTTTTTGCACACCCTTTCACAGTTCCCTTCAAAGTTCAAATTACTATCAATAATCGTCCCAAGATATTCAAACAATTGCACACTTTCAGTGGTCTGGCCTTTCAGTACAGTGACTTGGTGCCTGGGAGTTTTCCTCCTAAAGTCAATAATCATTAGTTTTTGTCGTATTCAGCTGCAGGTAGGAATCCTCACACCAGTGAACAAAATCAACTACTGGGCCGTGGCCACTCTCACCATCCTGGAGGAGACTGACAACAACTGAATCATCAGCATACTTTGTGTCTGTTGTCATGTCTGCTTCGACATGTTTGTGTACAGGATGAAGAGTAGTGGTGACAACACACCCCTGAGGAAAGCCAGTAGAAGAACACTTTAGGTCAGACAATGTACCATTTACCCTTACTCTCTGCGTCCTGTTGGTTAAGAAATCCAGAATCCAACCCACCAGATTATTACTCAAATCAAATTGTTGCAGAAGCCTTTCTACTAAAATATGAAGTTGGATTGTATTAAAGGCGGAAGAAAAGTCCACAGATAAAAGCCTGGCGTGTGTCCCATTAAAATCCAGATGTTTAAAAAGCATGTTAAACAGAGTGACAGTAGCATCCTCCACTCCTCTGTGAGGCCTATAGGCAAACTGCAGAGGATCCAATGCATGCTCAGTCTGCTTCAGGACCTCAAATCTGACCAGTTTTTCAAAAATTTTCATTAAAATTGAAGTCAAAGCAACTGGTCTACAGTCGTTTACTGTTTTAGGACAGCTGGATTTTGGAACGGGGACAACCACGGCATCTTTCCAGACCTTAGGCACATGTGTCTGTAAGGACTTATTGAAAATTTAGTGAAATACAGGTACTCAATTCATGTGCACAGGACTTTACCAGTCGCCCACATATATTATCAGGGCCCTGACTTTTGTTCACTTTTACAGCACAGAACTCCCTTTTAATATCCTGCACCTCAATATTAAAGTGCTGACTGTCTGAGTTTTTGTTTCAAATCTTGGGTTTCTGTGCTAAAATCAAAGGAGTCAAAACAACTTGTCCTTCATTTTTGTCTACTTGGATGACATTCTGGTAGCAAGCACGTCTGAGGGGGAGCACATCGCCCATCTCAAGACAGTTTTCCGGAGGTTGGAAGTGCACGGGCTGATTGTTAACCCGGCAAAGTGCCAAGTTGGTATGCCAGTGATTGACTTTTGGGGCCACCGCATTTTGCCAGAGGGCGCAATCCCATTACCGGACAAAGTGCCCGCTGTGTCAGACTTTCTGTGCCTGCAGACAGTAAGGGCACTACAGGAGTTTTTGGGAATGGTTAGTTTTTAATAACAGTTTCCTTCCCAGGGCAGTCCAGCAGATGCAGCTGTTGTATGCTGCACTTAAAAGAAAGAAGCCAGTGGAAGCCATCAACTGGACTCCCAAGCAAGTCCAGGCTTTCACTCATGCCAAAACAGTACTTGCGGATGCCGCGTTGTTAGCCCACCCAGATCCGTCTGCAGGGATTACGATCATGACGGATGCGTCCGACATTGCTATAGGAGCAGTGGTGGAGCAGTGTGTTGCAGGTTCGTGGCAGCCGCTCACATTTTTTAACCAGACTTCGCGCGACAACACACACAAGTACAGCACATTTGATAGACAATTGCTGGTTTTCCACCTGGCGACGCACCATTTCCAAGACCTTGGAACCGTGGTCGGCCCTGCAGCAACGGTATTTGGCCACAATTTTGGAATTTACTAGTGACGTTCAACACATTGCCGGTAAACCCAATGTGGTGGCCAACTGCCCGTCACACGCATTAGTCGCCCTGATCTACATGGGAGTTGATTTCCCTGCCATGGCCGCGGAACAAACCGGGGATGCAGACATTTGCATGCTCTGATCTACGCCAACTGGGTTAAGGCTGGAGAACAGGGTGGTGCAGGAAGGGTGCTCCCCCTTGCTCTGCGACGTCTCCACCAGCCGCCCACACCCAGTGGTTCCGAGCGCTTGGCACCATTGCATTTTCGAGTCGATCCACTCCCTTTAACATCCGGGAATGCGAGCTTCAGTGAAACTAATGGGGGTGAAATTCATCTGGCTGCGCTTGCGCAAAGACGTGAAAGAGTGGGCTGCAGCTTGCATCGCGAGCCAGCAGGCCAAAGTAAACAAGCACACCAGAGCTCCACTCGAACAGTTCCAAATCCCGACGAGGTTTGGTCACGTCCACGTGGATTTGGTGGGACCCCTTCCGCCATCGCAAGGTTTCACACACCTTTTGACAGTTGGACTGCACCACGTGCTGGCCTGAAGTGGTCATGCTGGCTTCTACCACGTCCGTGGAATTGGCGTGCGCTTTTTTGTCGGCTTGGGTTGCACGTTTCAGATCTCCGTTGGACATCAGGTCTGATGGAGACCCACAATTTGTTTCAGAACTCTGGTCCACGATGGCTCAAAGCCTGGGGGTCAAAATTCACTGCACTACCACATACAACCCCCAGGCTAATGGGTTGTGCAAGCGTTTTCATAGGTTGCTTAAAGTAGCGCTCAAAGCTTCACTCACGAACACAAATTGGGTTTACCGCCTGCCTTGGGTTCTTTTAGGGTTGCGTTCCGCACCCAAGGAGGATTTGGCAGCCTCCCCGGCAGAACTTGTTTTTTTCAGCTGTTACGGATCGGCGGAGAGTTTTTAACAGAAAACTCAGCACGCAAGGCCGATCCACCAATGCAATTTTTATACAGTACAGTGGCTGTGAGTGTACCAGGCCCGGCCTACCATTGGTTTTTTTCCCCCAGTCGTTCCAAAAACGCAAAGATGCAGTCCAAAAAGGGACAGGATTGAAGCCTAAAACTTGTCTTGTCCCATCCCATCATTAACTAATGTACCTATATACCTACTTGCACATATACACAGAGTGGTGTGAAAAAGTGTTTGCCCCCTTCCTGATTTCTCATTTTTTGTATGTTTGATCCGAAACATTTAAGAGTGACAAATTTAAATATTAGACAAAGACAACCAGTAAACACAAAATGCAGTTTGTACATGAAGGTGGTTAAGGGAAAAAAAAAATCCAAACCTACATGGCCCTGTGAGGAAAAAGTGATTGCCCCCCCTTAAAACAAATTAACTGTCAACCTGCTGTCAGATCCTGTCAGTTGGTGGATTTCTGTGTTTTGGTGCTCGGTTTTTGACTATTTTTTTGGCTTTTGAGAACTGATATTTGGATTACGGACTGGATATCAGTTTCAACCCCTGTCTGACTTAAGACGTCAATAACGGCATCTACGGACTGGGAAACGAGAGCGGAGCGGCCCGCCATTCAGCTAGCTAAACAGCTGTTCATTAGCTGTTTAGTCAACATACATCATCCGGGACCATGGGTCCCAAGAAAGCTCAGCAGACTGAGGAGGTGGACGATATTAAAAGATTGCTCGACTTCTTGGCTGAAGAGATTTCTGCTGTTAAGCTGCAGCAAAAAAACATCTTGGGCCTGCTCGAGGAGGTGAAAGCGCTGCGGATCCAGAACGCCAAGAAAGTCAAGAGGCTGGCGTATCTGGAGAGCAGAGTGTTGGACCTGGAGCAGTACATCCGGGTGAACGACGTGATTATCACTGGGCTCCACATTAAACCTCAATCATATGCTCGGGCTGTGGCCGCGGACAGAGGAGGGAGGCTTGACGCGCTGGAAGACTAATCCACGGAACAAGTGGCGGCCTTCCTGCAGTCCAAAGGAATCCAGCTGGACTATAACACCATTGAGGCCTGCCACCCTCTGCCCCGGAAAAACCACGACAAACCGGCTGTAACCATGAGGTTTGTGAATAAAAACACAAGACTGTGCTGCTAAAACAAGGGAGGAAACCGAAAGGAACAAACATCTATATAAATGAGTACCTTACAAAAGAAAATGCAGAAATAGCCAGAAAAGCAAGATACCCGAGAATGCAGAAAAAGATTCAAAACACCTGGCCAAACTAAAATATACATCAAATTAAATGGATCACCTGAAGAAGCCAAGGTCATTAACATCCGAAATATTATGGAACTGGACAGGATGATGAGTGGCCACGGCCCAGTAGTTGATTTTGTTCACTGGTGTGAGGATTCCTACCTGCAGCTGAATACGACAAAAACTAAAGACATTATTATTGACTTCAGGAGGAAAACTCCCAGGCACAAAGTCACTGTACTAAAAAGGTCAGACCACTGAATGTGTACAATCCTACAAATATCTTGGGACGATTATTGATGGTAATTTAAAGTTTGAAGAGAACCGTGAAAGGGTGTGCAAAAAGGGTCAGCAACATTTGCTTTGCTTGAGAAAACTTGCATGCTTCCAAGTTGACCGAACCATAATGACAGTGTTTTATTGGGCTTTTATTGAATCGGTTTTATCCTTTTCTTTAGTGTCATGGTTTGGTCAGATAAAACTGAAAGAGGAAATCCTTGGATCAGGTAGTTAGATGGTCCAGTCGTTTGCTTGGTGAGTCACAGCTGAGCCCGACATCCCCGTACACCAGACAAGTACAGAGGATGGCTACCTCCATTTTAAATGACTCCCACCCTTTGCACTGCAACTTTCAGCTTCTTCCCTCCAGACGGAGGTTTGCTGTCCCAAGAAGTAAAACCCAGCGCTACAAAAACAGCTTTGTTCCTGCTGCTGTCAAAGAGTTGAACAAGTTGTAACAATATATTGCACATAATTTAGGTACCCATTTATTAACGCCATTTTATATTTACTTATTTTTGTAGGATTTTATTGGGTTTTAGACCTTTGAGTTAACCTCTTTCACTAGTCTAACTTTTTAATATGACCCTTCTCTCATCTCTGGTTTTTCTCTCACCTCGGTCTTTATATCCTGATTGATGGAGCCTTGAGTATTTTTATCATGTTTATAGTCAGCTTCATGTGTGCCTGTATTTGTGTTTATGTTGAATGTAATTGTGGCTTGTAAATATGGATGTCAGACTGCAAAACAAATCTACCTACGGGTACAAATTAAGTAACCTGATTCAATATTGTGGCAATATCAGAGACATGGCTCAGTGAAGAGAAAGGAGTGGATTTTACCATGGATGGCTATGAATTAAATTATATAAATAGAAAAGTGAAAAAAGGAAGCGGAGTTGCAATTTATGTTGACAAGAGCTTGCAATACAAGGTTGTTGAAAATTTGTCAGTAACTGTGGATGATTTATTTGAATGTATTACAATAGAAATCTGTCCGGACAATGAAGAATATAGTAGTGAGCTGTGGATATAGAACACCTGGATCAAACATCGACTTATTTAAGGACTGGATGGAAAAAAAAAATGTATGCAAAACTAACTCAAAGTTATGTTCATCTGTGGGGATTTCAAAATAGATCTGATGAATTCAAGACAACAGTCTGACAGAAGACTTAACACAATGTACAGTATGGGCTTACATCCAACAATTACCGGACCTAGCAGAATCACATCACACAGTGCCACACTAATAGATAACATATTCACAAACATTTTGGAAAATAATATAAGTGGGCTTTTATTGAATGATACCAGTGACCATCTGCCGATTTTTGTTGTCTATCAATGTGATTATAGGAAGAAAAAGTATACCAAAAATATTAAATATAAAAGAATAAGAACCGAAGAATCTATGTATTTACTGGCAAAGGAATTAATGCAAGACTGGAAGATAGTTTGATGAAAATGATATAAAGCATATGAAATTTTTACAAATATTTCAATCATTGTACAATAAGAACTGTCCTATAAAACAATACAGTGACAGACAAAAATATTTCTTGGGTCACCAAGGGGTTAATAAATGCATGTAAAAAGAAGAATACATTATATAAACAATTCATTAAGTGCAGAATGGTGGAGGCTGAGATCAAATAAAAGATAAAAATAAGCTTACTAATATGAGGACTTGTAAGAAAGAATACTACAACAGAATATTAGAGGATAATAAAAATAACTTAAGAGGAATATGGCAAGTACTCAATGGGATTATTAGTAATCGACCTAAAAATGCTAATTATCCAGAATATTTTATTGAAAATGGCAATTTGATAAATAAGAGGATGTGGTCTCAATAATTTTTTTTGTAAACGTTGGTCCAGAATTAGCAAAATCAATAGTGACACCAGGGGGGGAAAAAAAAAAAAAAAAAAAAAAAGTGGTTCTGTAAATGAAATAGAAGATAGAAATCCAATCAATCTTTTTGGGTGCAGTTACTGAAAAGGAAATTATCGAGAATGTGTAAATTTAAGAACAAAAAAAAAAAAAAAAAAAAAAAAAAAAATCAACGGACTGGAATGAAATTGACATGACAATAGTGAAAAAATTGAAGGAATTATTAAACCACTCACCCACATCTGTAACCTGTCATTTCAAACTGGTAAATTTCCAAACAAAATGAATAGCAAAAGTAATACCACTATACAAAACAGGAGACAGTCATTTCACAAATTACAGGCCAGTCTCTTTACTCTCACAATTCTCCAAAATACTTGAAAAAAAATCTTCACTAAGACTGGATGATTTCATTGAAAAACACAACCTCCTTACAGACAGCCAGTGTGGTTTTAGAGCAGATAAATCTACATCTTTGGCACTGATCAAACTTACTGAAGAAATTACTAGTTGTATGGATAAAAAAAAGTTTGCTGTAGGAGTATTTATAGATTTAAAGCAAGCTTTTGACACTATTGACCACAGAATTCTACTGAGGAAACGAAAGGTATGGGATAAGAGGGGTTGGACTGAGTTGGGTGGAAAGTTATTTAACAGAAAATTTGTACAAATTGGTGAGCACAAATCACCCTTCATGGACATCACTTGTGGTGTGCTCCAGGGGTCAGTTTTGGGACCCAAACTATCTTGTATATAAATGACATATGCCAAGTATCAAAAATTCTGAAATTTATTGTTTGCGGATGATACAAATATCCTTTGCACTGGTGAGAATTTGCAGCAGGTTTTAGAGGTGGTCACAACTGAAATGAAAAGGTTAACGCAGTGGTTCAACAAAAATAAATTCTCTAAATCTGGGGAAAAAAACAAAACGATTATGTTGTTTGGAAATTATAAAATAAATCATGAAATAATGGTAGCGATAGAGGATACCAGAATAGAAACAGTACAGGAAAATACGTTTCTGGGGGTGACGCTAGACAATAAAATCTGCTGGAAACCTCACATCAGTCACATCTGAGCCAAGTTGACAAAATGTATAGGGATACTGAGGAAGACGAGACACATCTTGGACTATAAATCATTGGTCTTACTGTACAATTCACTGTTTCTACCTTATCTTAACTACTGTGTAGAAGTCTGGGGAAACACCTACAGGACCAACCTACAGCCAATAAGAACATTACAAAAAAGAGCTATAAGGATAATAAATAATGTAGAATATAGAGACCATACCAATTCGTTGTTTTTAAAGTCATGTCAAAGTTCATGGATTTAGTTAAATTTAAGACAGCACAAGTCATGTACAGGGCAATTAATCAACTCCCAACTAATATAAAAATATTCAAAAAAAAAAAGAACGATTATAATTTGAGGAGACAAACTTTACAAAACCCAAGATACGAACAACTAAGAAAAGTCTGTGCATATCCGTCTGTGGGGTGGATTTGTGGAACAGCCTGGAGCCGGAACTGAAACTATGTACAAACAGAAATCAATTCAAAAATAGGTATAAACATTATTTGCTGAAAGAATATATGTTTGAAGGGTAGTATTTATATGTACGATTCACTATGCTCACTCTGGGACACTATGGAATGGTGGGTGGGACAGTGCTGTGTATATATCCGTGTTGTTTGGGGCTGGTTTTGATGTATGGACTGTATGCATGTTGGGATGGATGGGTGTTAATGTTGATATGTACAAAATATAGTTAATTGTTTTCTTGGGGTCTTAAATGTGGTAATCTGTATATATTTCACATGGGTTGTATTTATGGAAAAGAGGAGTTGGAATTAATAAGTGTTCATTTATTCCTTCTCTTTCGAGCACTGTATACTGTTACTTTATTGCACTTGTCATTTGTTTTGTTTTACTTTTTTGTTGGAAATAAAAGTATGTACCTACCTACTTAACGGTGGTTCATCACATCTTTGGAAAGCTGCCATTATCCACAAATGGTGAAGACATGGAACAGTGGTGAACCTTCCCAGGAGTGGCCGGTGGACTAAAATTACCCCAAGAGCACAGCGATGACTCATCCAAGAGGTCACAAAAGACCCCACAACATCCAAAGAACTGTAGGCCTCACTTGCCTCAGTTAAGGTCAGTGTTCATGACTCCACCATAAGAAAATGGTGCAAAAAATGGGCAAACTGGGCAAAAATGGCCTGCGTGGCAGAGTTCCAAGATGAAAACCACTGCTGAGCAAAAAGAACAAAGGCTCAGCTCAGTTTTGCCAGAAAACATCTTGATGATCCCCAAGACTTTTGAGAAAATACTCTGGACTGAGGAAAAAGTTGAACTTTTCGGAAGGTGCGTGTCCCATTACATCAGGCATAAAAATAACAGCGTTTCAGAAAAGGAACATATCAACAGTAAAATATGGTGGTGGTAGTGTGACAGTCTGGGGCTGTTTTGCTGCTTCAGGACCTGGAAGACTTGCTGTGGTAAATGGAACCATGAATTCTGCTGTCTACCAAAAAATCCTGAAGGAGAATGTCCAGCCATCTGTTCGTGACCTCAAGCTGAAGCACACTTGGGTTCTGCAGCAGGACAATGATCCAAAACACACCATCAAGTCCACCTCTAAATGGCTTAAGAAAAACCAAAAGACTTTGGAGTGGCCTAGTCAAAGTCCTGATCTGAATCTGATTGAGATGCTGTGGCATGACCTTAAAAAGGTGGTTCATGCTGGAAAACCCCCCAGTGTGGCTGAATTACAACAATTCTGCAAAGACAAGTGGGTCAAAATTCCTCCACAGCGCTGTAAAGGACTCATTGTCGGTAATCACAAACGCTTGATTGCAGTTGTTGCTGCCAAGTGTGGCCCAACCAGTTATTAGGTTTAGGGGGCAATCACTTTCACACAGGGCCACGTATGTTTGGTTTTTTTCCCCCCTTAATAATAAACACCTTCATTTAAAGACTGCATTTTGTGTTTGTCATTTTTGTCTATTTAAATTTGATGATCTGAAACATTTAAGTGTGACAAACATACAAAAAAAAAAAAAAAAAAAAAAATCAGGAAGGGGCACACTTTTTCACACCACTGTACATACACATATTTCCACATGTTTACATGTACATGATTGAGCCAGTTATGATTGGATTTCTGGAATTAACCAGAAGCTCCCCACTGCTTTCAAGACCAGAACAAATTACAGAGACTTCAACAGAGACTAAAAAAAAATGGATTTTAAGTGTGTGACAGGTGTGGCGCTGCTCTGCTGCAACCCGGGCTACCTTGTGCCGTTACTGTGTGCATGCAGTTGTAGTACTCAGTTTTTAGTGCTCAGTTTGAAGTATTGTTTTTGCTAAGGAGACTGCTTGTGATCTTGATGCTCAGGATAATATGCCACTGTACCCAAGTGGACCGGAACATGAGGCCAACCACGCTCCTGAGCTACACTCGAGACCAGCTCCTGCTTCTTCGTTCCAGCCACATCTCGGCACCCCTCCTGCCTAGGGAACTCTTCCGAAACCCAGCAGGAGGGAGTAGAAGCCGGTCTTTGAAGAGAGGGAAACGCGGCGGAGTACGACAGACTTCGGAGGAGAGAGAATAAGCCACCACTGCCATCCATGTTGCTCTGCAACGTCTGCTCACTAAAGAGCAAAATGGAGGACCTCAAAATCAACACCAGGTTCCTGTACAAGTACCAGGAGTCATGCTTGCTCGTTTTCACGGAATAGTGGCTTCTTCTTCCGGCTTTCAGAGAGAGCAGTCGCATTTTCACTCCTCTCCTCCCGCCTCCCTGACTGATCCCAGCTTGCTTCGTCTGTGTTTTGCTCCTTCTCGCAGATCTCAATCCAAATGGAAAAACGGGAAAATGGAATTTCGGGCTTTAAATGCAATTGACACCACCTTCAACAGAAATCGGGCCCGGGGGAGCCCAAATGTGTGACTCATGGGTTAATTGGATCTCATGTGTCTGTGATTCGATTGAAGATGCAGAAGACATCTGTTTGGATATGATCACAGGATTTCTGCTGTTTGGCTCTGGAGTTTCCTAATGTATCGGAAATTAAAAAAGTTGGAAGAGCTGGTCAAAATGCGGATCCCGGCGAAGCTCCAACAATTCGACCAGCGATTTTAAGCCTGTGAATTGAATTAATTGTGATGCACAGAATCACAAGAGAGTGGAAATTACTATGCTCCAAGTGACTGTGCTCATCTGGCCTTGATTCGGCGTCCTTGGGAACTCATTTCTCCAGGTGCAGAGATTTTGCAGGAAGGCGTTTGGCTTCTCTTTAACCCAAACAACAATTGCTGTTGTTCAGCAAACTGGACTCTTCAAGGACAGCGGTATCATGTGTCTAATACAGAACTTTGCCATCTGGCATGCACGAAGAGAGACTCTGGGACATGCTTATCTGTGTTTTGAATACATGAACATAACACCCATCCGTTGCCAGGAGGCGCCCCTTTGTTGTGCACCAGCAACTGATACATTCAACACCGCACTCATTCCGATTACATGCTGACTACACACACACTGGTCTCTTTTGTATTG
The DNA here is from genome assembly GCA_020510985.1 of Pholidichthys leucotaenia. Classification (NCBI taxonomy): domain Eukaryota; kingdom Metazoa; phylum Chordata; class Actinopteri; order Cichliformes; family Pholidichthyidae; genus Pholidichthys; species Pholidichthys leucotaenia. Next base: position 224,454,641 of record CM035837.1, read on the forward strand.
GTCTGCTAATTGTGCTTAGAGGGTTTTTTTCTATGTAATCACAATTTTGCTCACAAAATACGAGCTTTATTTTGATTAACTATGTTTCTCTCTGCCCATTGTGTCATTCCCTCCCCCATTCCCCTCTTACCCTCCACTGATGACAGGCGCCTTCATGGCTGCCGCGTCATTGGAAGGCGCTTATCAAGCGCGTCCAATATCAAGTCAAATTCCTCGTTTGTTTACACTGTAAACATGCTTGGCAATAAAGCTTTCTGATTCTGAGGACGATGTACTTGACTCGCTCCCATCCCTGGACGGCTTCTCCCTGGAGCAGCAGGACAGGGACGCACTCTCCGGTAAGATCAAAGGAGGAGGTACGTGTGTATGTTAAGAACAAACGGTGTTCACAGTTCACCACAAGAGAGTCAGTTTGTACCCCGGACATAAAACTTCTGTGCTTAAGCCTGAGGCCCTTTTATCTCCCATGAATTTGAAAACATTTTATTATGTACCGTTTATGTCCCGCCGAATGGGAACACTTTCAGCGTGGTGAATGCTATTGCAGATTGTGTTCATAGGCAACTGGAACACACTCCTGAAGCACCCTTTTTGATTTTAGGTGATTTTAATCACTGCAAACTAGATTCAGCACTGCCTGGCCACAGCCATTATAGGCCCTTTTCCACTAGCCCCGCTCAGCCCCGATTTGAAAACCTGGCTCTACTCACTTCGGTTCGCCCTCAGTTGCTTTTCAACTACTGCTGGCGCACCTGCTGGCACACCTGCTGTGGGTGGGATTTGTTGAACAGCAGGCGGCGCCACACCCTCGTGACGTGAAACACAGGCAACTGAATCCTCCACAACAAACATGGCTGATGACGAGGAGAGAAGGAAGGAGGAATGACTGACATGAAACTGGTTAAATCTATGGTGCTGACTTGTGCTCTGCACAATCTGCGTGAGAGTCGTGGAGAGACGTTTGACACTACATTGGATGATGCAGTAGATGAACCAGTGGTGGCAGCGGCACAGAGAGCAGAGAAGCAGGGTGGTGATATTGCAGCGAACTCAATATAAGCACCCTACTTGGCTTGACAAGTGGGTTGACCCTATTGGCGACACAGGTAGAGTGCGGGACTCCGGAGCGGGAGGCGTGAGTTCAAACCTCCCGGTGGGATGTCACCATGTCAAGCTGCGCGTTACAATATAACACAAGATGCTGTGATGCAATACTTGTCTGTTTTGTCTACATTTATGTGCATACATTTTTCAAAAATGTTTTTTGTGAATAAAATGTTGTGCATGGTCCATCTACCTGTCCTCTTGTTCATAATGCTTATCTGTTAAGGTGCGAAGCCATCAGCCTAATGATGAGTCCACACTTCTGTTGTGATAATTGCTCACGCTGAGTGCTCTGACAGCCCCGTACGCTGTGGGGGTCACACACGACGTGTTCCTCCCCACACTCAAATTTTTTTCCCGTATATTTTTCTCTTTGGCATACAGAAATGGCAATACGCCCGTATTTGCTAAAATTGCATTTTCCCCCGTATTAAAATACGGCGAAACCGTATCATTTGACAGGTATGTAATTACATGCAGAAACACCGCACAGGCCATCTTCACAAAAATCCAGCTCGACAAGTCACTTTTGCTTAGGTGGAAATGCAAATTGAACTATAAATCATGTGCTGATACATGTCATATTTTCCCATGTAAAGGTCTCCCACTTTTACTTACAAATTGATTTTTAATTTTTGGGAAAAGGGAATATAAATTTTGCACTTGTTGGTAACAACAGTTGTGTGCAACAAAACAGTTGTGTATCCTTGTCCGATTTGTCTACCGTTATTAGTGCCAAATTTTTGCTAGATTCCTTCTTAATTTATTAAATTTGGACTGGCGATGCAACATTCAACTTACACGTACTTACCTTTATCAGTGTCTACAAGTTCAAGCACACCTGTACAACTGTTTATAACCTAAAAAATGTACCCGTTCAAGAGAAATGGATTCAGCATTGCAAATTTGTTTAAAATTTAAAAAAAAAAACCTACCAAGACATAACGTTTCGTTGTGTTGTTAAAAATTAAATTACCATTAGAAGGCTATACACCTGACCTGATGAACAGCAGCATGTGGAGTGAACAGAGAATGGAATGTGTATATAATTGGCTTTTCTCATACGGTGTCATAACAGAAACCAGACTTTTGATGCAAACAATACAATTTTATTCCAGAAGCAAAATTTACAAACAAAAAAACAGACTGGGCGATGACATCTCTGCGAGCTCTTCCCTTCGTAACGCAGCGTCCTATTCCAGGGCTTCACACGCATCTGCCCGCACATCTGCGGCCACCTGTCGCAAATGCTGCATATACTTCTGATTCTTGCCGCTGGTCATGTTGCCGTTCCAAGAGCCGCATCTCTTCGTCATGCATGTTGACCATCGCTAATGTAAGGTCAGCGATGGGAGTTGTCTGTTTTCGTCTTGCCTAGATGGAAAGACAGAAAGGCATAGTCGTTAAAGCTGGATCACTACATATATTATGGAATTACACAGGTGAAAGTCTGTGGTGGAATGTCACTATTATATTATGCTTCATTGCTGTATATAAGCTGAACTGTCATGTTGCTGCCCCTCAGTAGAGCAGATTTTGCAACACGCAGGGTGCTGTCTTCGGCTGCAGCCCCCCTGCAAAACTAAAAAGGATTAAGATTAAGAATATGGATGGATGGATGGGTAGTGTTTAAACTAGTTGCTTGTAGTGTGGCCGCAGAAATCTGAATGGGTTAATACAGTCAGCTGACACGAAGCATTTCAATGAAGCATGTTGATTTCAACGGCAGTTCATGCACTTTGTCTAAAACAGGAGTTACAACAGCACCAATCACCACACCTAAAAATGGTTGTGGAACACCGATAAGTGAAGACCAAAGAATAACCTTTTTGTACATTTAAAAAGACATTTTCAATTAATTAATATGCAGCTAGAGGAAATTGCATTAATCAATTTGGTACATAACTTGTTAGGCTCCAGCCCCCCCGTGACCTGTAAAGGATTAAGCGGTAGAAGATGGATGGATTTTCGACCCTGGTTTCCGCTGCTGGACCTGTTTCAACCAAAAAAAAAAAAAAAAAAAATCGTGGTTATTGTGCCTTACCGGCACTTGAACGTGATCCAGATGGAGCTGGTGATGTGGAGCTGATCCAGCTGGCGCTCCGCCAGACGCACACGCAGCGCCAGGAGAGCCCGCTGCGTCAGTCATCTCCACTGAGGTGGACCCCTGTGATATGAAATGCGATTCTAGAAAGAAAATGCACGCAATTTAAAACTTAACACCAAAGTGCAACATGTACACAACACTCAAGTTTTTAACCGGAATACAATAAGTGTAATTCAGCGTTTTGTTCGTGCCAATACTTAACACAAAGCAAGCGTGAATCTGCAGTTGGCTGCAAAACAATACGCAAGCCTCAGTAACAACCATTACCCACAATCTAACAACCTTCCTATTTCTTAAAAACAGTGAACTTGGCACAGAAAGGATCAAGTGGCGAACAGATGCGCAATATCAAATAAACACTCACCATCCACTGTTTCCAAGGGCCGTGACCGTGAGGAGCCCAATGTCTCTCAGCGAACCACTTCCACTCCTTCCATCCGCTGAACTTCGAGCAATGTGGTCCTTCACTGCTCGGTAATCGCTTTTCAGCTTCTCCCGACACTGTTTGGCAGTACGGATGTGCCCTTGGGAAGCCATCTGCTCGGACACCTGCATTTCGAGTAGATCCGTCCAACTCGCGCTGGATGCGATCGTCGCCTAATATAGAAAGAAAATTGCGCACCTCCTAATGTATAATATTAGGAATATATTATTATACAAGTATATTATACAGTATATTAATATAATATACCGTATTAAAGGGGCGCACTGTGTTCACTGCTGAACAATTACAAATGGCGGTCGTGGAGTAAATTCAGCAGGAAAAAGTCGCTTTCATGACGTTACAACCTGACCAATCAGCGGCGACCAGTCTCTTAAAGTCATATCACAGTCCTACTCAGCCCGGTTAGACCCTGCCCTGGATCAGGTACGAAAAAAGTACCTGCTAACCGGTGTTGGGGCTAATGGAAAAGCGCCTAAAGCGGGCTGAGTGGTGCGGTGTAGGGCCAAGTGAGGCTAGTGGAAAAGGGCCTTATGTGAACTGCAGTACAAGGGGGGGGATATTTTGGACAAATGCTATGGGAACGTTAAAAATGACTATACAGCAAGGGTTAAGCCCCCCTTGGGGTCATCAGACCATAATGCTGTTTATTTGATTCCTACTTATAAGTCTCTGCTTAAAAGCAATAAACCACAAAGACAATCTTCATATGGGACAATGAAGGCATAGAAACTGAGAGGTTGTTTTTCTTGTACCAACTGGGGACTCTTCCATAACGGAGTTGGAGGAGGCCACAGATACCATTTTTTTTTTTTTTTTTGTTACTTATTTGTACCCGTAGGTAGACTTGGTTTGCAGTCTGGTGACAAGCCACCGGCTGCTGGTCGCTCCGTGCGCCCTAAACCTACATGTTTTTGGTGTGCGGGAGGAAACCGGAGAAACCCCGGAGTAAACCCGCGCAACACGGGGAGAACATGCAAACTCCACACAGCTCACCACCATAACTGACTATATAAAATTCTGTAAAGGAAATTTATTTATCTTTTGTTCTTATTAAAGACAAGAATAGAAAGGAGATGTCTTTACCTTCTTAACATGTTTTGACTGTACACTGCAGCCTTTGTCAGAAGAGTCAGCTGATTGCTGCCAGGTGACATTTATCAGCTGATTTTCGTAGGCGGGGCCAGCTCAGCAGATCTGTCAGATCCACCTAGCCGGCCCCGCCTTCCGCCGTCAGATGGTCTCTGGAGAATGTGATCCCATAGTCACCGTCATAGTGACAGTAATCACTATGCACCCTAATAAGTCTCATTTCCAAGGAAATAAAACAGTACATAGTACAGAAAGATTGTTTTTAAGAATGGGGACATGTTAAGCATGAAAAATATACAGAAATAACTTAAACTAACATCAGCTAGAGATGAGAGGAAGAAATTTGAATCCGAATGCCTAGCAAAAAGTTCTAGGAAACTGTGGGGCTCAAAGTAACAACAAAGATGACTCCATCCTAAAGCTACATTAATGTAATGAATGAGGAAGAAAAGGCAAATGAGTTGAATTTTTTTGCAGATTTGAGACGAGAGATTTTTTTCATGAACAAAAAGCTGCTCTGGACATTTTACCCATTTCAGGCTTAAAAATTATAGTTGACCAGCATGTTGTGGAAAGATTTTTCTCACGTATATTACCCAGGAAGGCATCTGGACCAGACGGGATCTCTGGGCGCTTACTGAAGTCATGCAGTGAGGAGCTAGCAGAAGCCTGAAGTCCCATCTACCAGAAGTCCTTAGATACGTGTTCTGTCCCAGCAATTTGGAAAAGCTCTATTATAATTCCTGTACCAAAAAAAAAAAAAAAAAAAAAGCAAGCTGTGGAGAGAATAATGACCATCGTCCTGTTGCACTGACCTCACTGGTAATGAAGTGCCTCGAGAAGATTGTCATTGACATTCTGAAAACTGATTTTGGAGGACTTTTGGATCTTCTGCAGTTTGCTTATAAAAATAGAGGTCCAGAGGATGCCATTTTAACCTAAACCCATTCTGTGTTTAAACATTTGGAGGAGACAACCTCATATGCACGTCTTATTGGTTGACTTTCATCCAGCTTTTAAGATAAGATAAGCCTTTATTAGTCCCACAATGGGGAAATTCCAGGATTGCAACAGCACAGGGATAGCATCACTCAGAGCAACAATCAGAAGACAAGAAAAAACAAGAGTATACTCTCTATACTCGAAAAAACAAGAGTATACTCGCTGCTCTTCGCACCCTCTACATTGGTGCGAAGCGCCAATGTAGAGGGTGCGAAGGAAAGGATGTGGAGGCGAGGCATGAGCGTAGGTCAGCACAGATTATTTACCGTCTAACATTAATGCAGCCTGTTGGCCCCAGAGTGGCTGCAGGGGCCCGGTTGAGTAATGATGAGAGTAGAAGTGAGTCAAAGAGCTAAGAGAGAGAGATGAGGGATTGCAGCTCTTTTATACCTTATACAGACAGAATGCATGGCACATTAGCATATCAATTATCCAATACCATTGGTCAATACACAAATTAGCATGACATTGGTTGGCACAAAGATGCATGTATTCAGTCCCGTCTGTCTCCTATGGATCTTTTGGTTGTGTGTCAGTTGTCCTCTGCTTCCTCCGAGCCCCTGCTGGGTGTGAGGCAAGTTCCAGAGGAATGTCCCAGAGTAATGTCTCCCTGCTATGTTTAGTGTAACCACACCAGCCTCCCCCCCCCCGAACACCCAGAAAGGGCTGTGACCCTCCCCTGTTTGGGCTCAAGTTGACGCCAGTGGAGGCTGTAGCTGGGGGGGAGGGGGGTTGCCGCTCCAGTCGAACTGTCTGGTCTCTGACTCCTCTCGCGGCTTGTCCTGAGAGGATGTGGGGAAGGCGGGCGGCCAAATTCCCCGAGGATGCGTAGCGGCTGTGAAACAACTGTAGCTGTGTGAGGGACTTGGCGGTGTGGCCGTAGATGCGGAAGGGACAGCAATCTGCTAAATCCCCGTTGTGCGCCGTGGCTGAGTGTATGTGAGCCCTCTTGAAGAGGACACTCTTCCGGCGCCACACGAGTCGGCTGCCTTTTGCAACAGCGGCTCAGTTCTGAGTCTTTTTTCCTTCCTCTCTCTTCTGATACGGTGACAGCTCTCTGATCCGGCATACCTTTCACTCCATATATATCACAGACACACAGATCGCCCCAAATGTCGAGCCGGTGGACGGAGCCACTGTTTATAGCAGGAGATGGTACAGCAGGGAAGAGCTGCTAGCACTCAACCGCCACCCGGTGCCAACGGAAAAACTCGACATACCAGGAGAACTGAGGCGAAAACCACATGGTGTCGTTCTGGAGTAAGACGGAGGGCAAGAAATATAAGGTACAGACCCACCCTCCCATCCGTTGTTATGGGGAATGTACGATTGTTACTGGGAAAGTTAGATGAGCTAGCGGCTATCTCCCGCTACGATAGCATATACCGGGAGTGTAGCCTGTTTCTATTCAGAGTCTTGGCTAACTGAATTAGCAGCAGGTGCTAACATTGAACTGGAGGGTTTCCACGCGATATGGGCAGACCGAACATCAGACAGTGGCAAAGCAAGGGGCGGTGGAGTGATAATGTATATTAACAACAACTGGTGCAGACTGGGACATATCACCATTAAACAACAACACTGCAGCAAAAATATCGAGTTGCTAGCTGTTAGCATGCAGCCTACATATCTCCCGAGGGAATACTCACACGTGATCTGCATTGTTATTTATGCAAATCGACGGCGAACGCTGGGACAGCGCGTGACGTCATCCATTCAGTAACTGGCAGGCTGCAGACAGAATACCCAGATGCTCTTCTCATCTCAGGCGATTTCAACCATGTTTCACCGTCTCCCATTCTACCCACGTTTACCCAGTATGTCACATGCCACACTAGAGACAATAAAACACTGGACTTATTCTATGCAAATACTAAGGAGGCGTACACCTCATCACAACTCCCCCCACTCGGGAGATTGGATCACAACTTTGTTCATCTCCGGCCAGTGTACAAACCCCTAGTGCACGGACAACCTCCAGCCATGCGCACAGTGAAATTATGGTCTGAGGAGGCAATGGACACTCTAAAGGGCTGTTTTGAAACCACCGCCTGGGAGCAGCTCTGCGATCCACATGGTGAGCACATCAATGGCCTCACTCACACCATCACGGACTACATCAGCTACTGTGTGGACAACACCGTTCCAACCAAGATCATACGGTGTTGCTAAAAAAAAAAAAAAAAAAAAAACCCTGGATCAACCTTGAGATAAACACTTCTGAGAGAGAAGAGGATCTTCAGGTCGGGGAAAAGGGAGATGCTGAAGTCCGTACAGAGGGAGCTGAGGAGAAAGATCAGAAGGCAAGGACAGCTTCAGGAAGAAGATGGAGGACAAGCTGCAACAGAGCGACATCAGCGGGGTCTGGAGAAACCTGGAAACCATTTCTGGGCTCCAGAATACCTCCCCCCAGACCACGGGGGCCAGGGAGTGGGCGAACAATCTGAATCTGTTTTTCCAATAGGTTTGACCAACCGCCCTCCCCCTGACTGCACAACAACCACTGCTGCTTCTAAAGACATCAAGTCCTGCTGCCCACTCCACCAACACCCCCCACTCCCAACACACAGCTCCCCAACCTGACCCTCACTAAGACCCAGGTGAGGACGGAGCTGAGGAAGATCAAGGCGAGGAAGGAGTCAGGACCGGACGGCATCAGCGCAAAGCTCCTCAAGTCCTGTGCAGACCAGCTGTGTGGGATTGTGGAGTACATCTCTAATCTGAGCCTGAAGCTGGGGAGGGTACCACAGTTGTGGAAAACATCTTGTGTGGTACCTGTACCAAAGACCTCCCGCCCCAAAGACTTGAACAGCTACAGACCAGTGGCCCTGACGTCCCACATGACCCTGGAGAGACTGCTCCTTGCTCACCTCTGCCCCCTGGTGGGACCAGCGATGGATCCACTCCAGTTCGCCTACCAGCATGGCATTGGGGTGGAGGATGCGGTCATCTTCCTCCTTCACCATTCTGTCCCACCTGGAGAAACCCGGGAATGCAGTGAGGATCATGTTCCTTGACTTCTCCAGTGCTTTCAACACCAACCAACTGATGATCCTGAAGGACAAGCTGCTGTGCGCAGGGGTGGACCAGCACCTGTCATCATGGATCCTGGACTACCTCACAAACCGGCCTCAGTTTGTGAGAATGCAGGACTGTGTGTCCGACACAATCATTGGTAGCACAGGGGCCCTCAAGGGAATGGTTTTGGCTCCCTTCCTGTTCACCCTTTATACTGCGGACTTCTCATACAACAACACACTGCCATCTACAGAAGTTCTCCGACGACTCTGCGATTGTTGGCCTCATCTCCAACGGAGATGAAGCTGAGTACAGAGGGCTTATCCAGGACTTCGTGGACTGGTGCCATCAGAACTGCCTCCAGATCAACGCGAGGAAAACTAAAGAGCTGGTGGTGGACTGCCGCAGGCAAGAACAACCCCTCACAGCACCAGTAAGTATACAGGGAACAGACATCGAGATGGTGACATCCTATAAGTACCTGGGTGTTCATTTGAACAATAAACTAGACTGGTCACAATACTGACACTCTACAAGAAGGGACAGCGCAGGCTGTTCCTACTGAGGAGACTCAGGTCTTTTGGTGTACAAGGGGCGCTGCTGAAGACATTCTACGACATGGTGGTGGCATCAGCCATCACTTTTGGAGTGGTCTGCAGGGGCAGTGGCATTACATCAGCCGATAGGAAGAGACTGAACAAACTGATCAAGAAAGCTAGCTCTGTCCTGGGGCAGTGCCTTGACCCAGTGGAGGAGATAGGAGAGAGAAGGATGGTGGCTAAACTGTCATCTCTGCTGAAGTCCGAGTTCCACCCTATGCAGGACATACTGAATGCACTGAGGAGCTCATTTAGCAGCAGACTACATCATCCTAGGTGCACAACCGAGAGGTTTCGCAGGTCCTTCCTACCTACGGCTGTCAGACTGTACAACCTAAGCAGGGCTGCTCGCAGAGATAGCAAAAAGACGTGATGACCTAATAGTATTGAATGCAAAAGACACAATAGACTTACAATGGTCCCCTCCGGTATCCAACTAGGAAAATACTGGTCGCTATGGAGGGTGAGAATATGTATGGGTACATAATCATACCATGTAGGATAACTAAGATGGCTGTGCTGTTTCATTCCATCTAGCTACAATGCTCCGCACTGTGTGTGTTTATATATATTTATTCCATCTAGCAACAATGCTCCACACTTGCTCCACAAAAAACAAGCTCCAGGGGAGCTTGATAACTGAAAGCTCTCCCTCCCAATCTACTTCTGGAGACCTTAGAAACCACCAGTAGTTTGGATTTTTGGGAGCACAGAGGTCTGGTTGGATGAGGAGCTATGAGTTCTTGCAGGTAAGAAGGAGCCAGACCATTAAGGGCTTTCTAAGAGTAAAACCTTTAATTCAATTCTATATTTTATCGGGAGACAATGTAAAGCTAAAACTGGGGAAATGTGATCTCTTTTCCGTGTTCTCATCAGGATGTGCAGCTGCATTCTGAATGAGTTGGAGAAACTTTATGGACTCTTACATTTCTTACATTCCAAAGAAAAATCAAATCTTCCTTGAGAATGACTTAAGCAAAATAAACAGTTTCAAAATGATAAAACCTGTGACCAGTCATGCAGAAATATTACAACAGCTATAACAGATATTGCAAAATATACAGAATTGAAACAAAGAAAGTCCAATAAAAAGAGGCTGCCATGGTTTAACACCTCTCTTTGGGGCCTCATGAAACAGAGATATGGCCCTCAAAAAATTTCCTAAGTCAGGGCTGACCCCTGATCATTACACTTACAGAAGCTTGAGAAATAAAGTCACTATACAACTTCGAAAAGCAAAGACTAACTTTTTTCTCAATATAATAAAGGATGCAAAAGGCAACAAACTTATTTGGAGAAGCATGGATAAACTATTGGGAAAAGAAAACCCAAGATGTGATGACTTAAAGCTAAAAATAAATTCTGTTATCCAAAATAACACTGAGCTGGCAAAACATTTTCATGATTATTTTATAAACTCTGTCACAGGTTCCAAGGTTGTCATAGCCAGGAGCGGCACTGGGGTTAAGCTCCCAGTGCTCATAAAATGCTCCTTATGGCGTGCGTCTCGAAAAGCCTCTGACAACTAAGTCCAACTCTGAGCCTGCCCGTGTGGTTTAGTCTCCAAGCCCGGCGGAACTGCTTTTACTAATAGGAGAAGGGGCGAGGGCGGATCTTTGGCGCCTTAAAACCAGATGCTTTGGGTAGATGGTGGCTCGTCAACCCGGGAAGGTAGCCCATCTAGGGGAAGGTAAACCCTGATTTCAAACCTCCGCTGCCTTGCGGCATACCCGGTCACAGGAAAGGCTTCGGGAGTCAACCCTGAGGAAAAATCCGGAGTCGGAGCCCCTAAGGCAGTTCTGTTGTGCTCAACATCGTTCTGGCAGCTCCTGCGACGGCGCTGGTGCCAAACTGTAGCAGCCCTGCTGTTCCTTTGGATTCATCAGTGACGTAGAGAGAGGGGACATGCTGCATGGGTAACATCTTGTCCTCCACATCTTCCTGCCCAGGCTTGAATCCTACCAACGCTGGAAGGTAGAACACCGGATCATTGGAGAGGACACTCCAGCTTCGCCTTTGGCGTAGACAAAACACGGGGAATGACAGTTACCGGTTATAAGCCACCGCTCAATTGGCATAGAGCATGGGGCCAGGGGTTGTTCCCGACGGTGGGAGGGATCATTGGATCTCACTGGACAGCTACCGCCCACCTCAAGCTGAGCAGCCCCCAGCCAATAAGGTGTTGTCCCGCCATAGCTTGCTTTCCTCATTGGGTGCATGGGGATGAGGAGAAGTCTGAACAGCAGGCTGAGAACCTTCGCACCAGGCAAGACAAAAAACAAAAGAGACCAACTCTAAAACTGGGAACTTGGAACGTCCGCACTATGATGACAGGACTCGCTGCTAACCTCAAGGACATCGACACCAGGAAGACTGCCATCAATAATGAACTGAAGAGACTGGGAGTGGATATCGCCACTCTCCAGGAAGCACGGTTGGCTGACGCAGGCACACAGAGAGAAGGACTACACGTTCTACTGGCAGGGAAAGGGCAGTGACGAACACAGGGAACACGGAGTGGGCTTCGCAGTGAAGAACACCTTGCTGAAGATGGTGGAACCGGGCAGCAATGGCTCTGCACAACTCCTCACCCTCCTCCTCAACACCACTCAAGGCCCAGTCACCCTCGTCAGTGTGTATGCCCCAACACTGACCGCCACACCAGAGGAAAAAGACGAGTTCTACGAGAATCTCGCAACTACAGTCAGGATCATCCCTGACTCTGAACAACTCATTCTCCTTGGAGACTTCAATGCCAGAGTGGGTGCTGACCACAACTCCTGGCCCTCCTGTCTTGGACCATTTGGCGTGGGCAGAATGAACGACAATGGACAGCAGCTGCTCGAGTTCTGCACATATCACGATCTGTGCATCACAAACTCGTTCAAGACCAAGCCCCAACAAGGTTTCCTGGCGACATCCACCCTCAAAGCACTGGCACCAGCTGAACTTGATCCTGACCAGGCGCACCTCACTGAAGAACGTGCTAATCACCTGTTCGTTCCAGAGTGCAGATTGTGACACAGACCATTCATTGGTGTGTTGCAAGGTCAAGCTGCAGCTGAAGAAATTCCATGGTGCTAGACAGCCTGGAAAGGCACGGATTGACACCAGCAAGATGGCCCAACCAGAACTTGAGCAGTTTGCCTCCACCTTTGAGAAGGAACTTGGTGTACCACAAGAAGGAGAGTCTGCAAAGCAGAAGTGGGAAGAGCTGCGAAACACCATCCACCGTACAGCCTTGGCTACCTTTGGGAGGAAGACCTCGAAGTCACAGGACTGGTTTGATGCCAAGTTGACTGAGATGACCCCCGTCATTGAAGCCAAGCGCTCAGCACTTGCTGAGTACAAGAAATACTCAAACGAGAAGAATCTCCAGATTCTCAGGGCTGCGAGAAGCAAAGTTAAGCACACTGTTCGGCGCTGTGCCAACGAGTACTGGACTCAGCTCAGCCAAGACATTCAAACCGCTGCCATAACAGGGAACATCCGTGGTATGTACGATGGCATCAAGAAAGCACTTTGTCCGGCTCAGAGCAAGACGGCCCCCCTCAAATCCTCCACTGGGGAGAGGATCACAGAAAAGAACAAGCAGATGGAGAGATGGGTGGAACACTACTCCGACCTCTACTCCAGACAGAACACCGTGACACCGTCAGCCCTTGATGCCATTGACTGCCTGCCATCCATGGACGAACTTGACGCCGAGCCAACCATCGACGAACTCAGCAAGGCAATTGATAGCTTGGCCGCTGGCAAGGCACCCGGCAACGACAGCATACCCCCCCCCCCCGACCTGATCAAGCACTGCAAGACCGCCCTACTGCTGCCATTGCATGACGTCCTCTGCCAGTGCTGGAAGGAAGGTGCCGTACCACAGGACATGAGGGACGCCAAGATCATCACCCTCTACAAAAACAAAGGGGAGAGAAGTGACTGCAACAACTGCCAACAACGCTGAGGAGTGAGATGCCCCTGTAAAGTCTACGCACGAGTTGTTCTCGTTCGTCTACAGAATCTTGCCGAACGTGTCTACCCCGAGTCTCAGTGGGGCTTCCACGCTGAGTGATTGACGGTAGACATGATATTCTCCATCCGCCAACTCCAGGAGAAATGCAGAGAACAGAACATGCCCCTGTACGTCGCCTTCATTGACCTCAACAAAGCGTTTGATCTAGTCAGCAGAGAGGGCCTTTTCAAGATCCTGCCAAAGATAGGATGCCCACTAAAGTTGCAAAGCCTCGTCGAATCGTTTCACACCAACATGCAGGGGATAGTGCAGCACGACGGCAACGTCTCAGAGCCATTCAACATATGCAGCGGAGTGAAACAGGGCTGTGTTCTTGTGCCAACCCTCTTTGGGATTTTCTTTGCTATGCTCCTGAGGCGTGCCTTCAGCACAGCAACAGAGGGAATCTACCTGCACACAAGATCTGACGGCAGGCTTTTCAACCTCGCCCCCCTGAAAGCTAGAACCAAAGTACACGAGGCTCTAATCAGAGACATGCTGTTCGCAGATGACGCTGCAGTCACGACCCACACACAGCAGGAGCTTCAGACCCTGATGGACCGCTTCTCCCAGCATGCAAGGACTTCGGGCTTTCCATCAGCCTGAAGAAGACTAACCTCTTGGCGCAAGGCACGGAAGCACCACCAACCATCACCATCAACGACTACGAGCTGGAGGTCGTGAATCAGTTCACGTACCTGGGGTCCATGATCAGCAACAACCTCTCCCTCGATACAGAGATCGACAAGAGGATTGGAAAATTAGCCTTAACACTCGCTCGCCTCACCACACGAGTGTGGGAGAATCCCAAACTGTCAAGACGAAGATGGCAGTGTTCAACGCCTGCGTCATCAGCACACTGCTCTATGGGAGTGAGACGTGGACAACATACGCCCGGCAGGAGAAGAGACTGAACTCCTTCCACTTGCACTGCATTCGCCACATCCTGGACATATCCTGGCAGGACAAAGTGCCCAACACAGAAGTTCTGTCCTGTGCCGGCCTTCCCTCCATGTTCACTCTACTCAGGCAGCGCAGGCTCCGCTGGCTAGGCCACGTTCACCGTATGGAGGATGGTAGAATTCCCAAAGACGTCCTCTACGGAGAACTGGCGACTGGCAGGAGAGACGTTGGCCGCCCACAGCTGCGCTTTAGAGACGTCTCCAAGAGAGACATGAAGGCCCTGGAGATCAACACAGAGCGCTGGGTGGACCTTGCAACGGACCGCTCCAAATGGAGAGGCACCCTGACCAGACAGCTCAAGGCGGGTGAAGAGAGACTGACTGCTGCAGCAGATGAAAAAAGGACCTGCAGGAAGAACCACCACAGACCCAGCAGCACGGAGACCACCCACAAGTGCGACCTGTTTGACAGGGACTGCTATTCGCGCATCAGCCTGTTCAGCCACAGGCGGTGCTGTTCCAGCAGAGTAAATGTTTAGAATTCTCTTCCATGGTCATCATAGACCGTCGGAGGCTGACGATGTGTCACAATTGGCAAAGTTTTTCTAAGCCAAACTGCACTCATGAATTTCACTGTGACGCTCATTCTTTTAAATTGAGTAATGTAGATGAAGGGAATATCTCTAAAAATCATACCCAATCTTAACAATAGTAAAGCTAAAGACATATTTGGAATGGATACAGCTTTTGAATGAATGAATTTATTTTGGATAGTACAGTACAGGTTAAAAGAAACTGTATAATATAACAACAAGGTCAAATTAGACAAAGACTCCTACTATACAATTCCACGTGAGTTATCCGAAATGGGTGATGGCTGAAGCCGCAGCTTATATTGCCCACCCATATTCCATCCAAGAATTCAAAAGAGAAGAAAGAGAAAACAAGACAAGAGCGATTACAATTTAAAACAAAGCTAAGACAAAATGTGACAGAGAAAAAAGAAAACTAAGCTAGGCTAAGTTAAGCGGTTACTATTCAAAAACAAATCTAAGACAAAATGTCAGAGAAAAAAAAAACAAAACTAAGCTACAACACAACACAGGCTGGATATGGCAATCCTTATGTGAGTTTACATGTCGTCTTGTAAATATGTTTGGAGTATTTCTTCCTTTAGTTTTTGTTTAAATTGTCCAAGCGTTGTACATGATTTTAATTCTGGTCCAAAATCGTTCCATAATCTGACTCCTTGCACTGAAATTCAGTGTTGCTTGGTGGTTGTTCTCACTGTAGGCTTTTGAAATATACATGTTTCTCTGAAGTGATATCGTTTCTCCCTTGTTTGGAACAACTTTTGGATATTTGCGGGCAGTGATAAATTCTTCACTTTGAACATTATTGCGGTTTTAAAGTCAACCAGATCTTTCAACTTGAGAGCTTTTAATTTAAGAAAAAGTGGGTTTGTTGGTTCCCTGTAAGCAGCTTTGTTTATTATTCTAATAGCTCTCTTTTGAAGCATAAAGACTAGATATACGTATGTTTTATATGTATTTCCCCATACTTCATTACAATGTGTCATGTATGGGAGTATTAATGAATGATACAAGGTGTATAGTGTGGGTTGATTCAGCAAATATTTCACTCTGTGTAATACTGCAATTGATTTGGATACTTTACCTTTAATATAATTAATATGTGACTTCCAACACAGTTTGTTATCAGTTATTACTCCAAGAAATTTAGTTTCAGATATCCTTTCAATCTCTACACCATTTACACTGAGTTTGGGTACTGGGTTGTTGTGATGGTTGTTAAAGACTATAAATTTTGTCTTACTTAAATTGAGCGTTAATTTGTTTGGATCAAACCACAGTTTAAGCTTTCCTAATTCCTTTCCGAGTGTATCCAGAAGTTGTTCCAAATTGTTTCCACTGCATAGCAGATTAGTGTCATCGGCAAACAATATTAAGTCCATTTTTTCTGAAACTTTACATATATCGTTTATATACATATTGAATAATAATGGTCCCAAAACTGAACCCTGTGGGAATCCACAGGTGACCTTCAGTAACTGAATTTTTGTTGCTAACACATACATACTGATATCTATTCTTTAAGTAACTACTTAACCAGGACAGTGCTACCCCTCTAATACCACAATTTTGTAGTTTCTTTAATAAATTGTGATCTACTGTATCAAATGCTTTTTTAAGATCTAGGAATACTCCAACTGAATACTCTATTTTCAATGGCTGTTGATATTTTTTCTGTAAATTCCATTAGGGCATATGCAGTTGTCCTCTTGTGTCTGAACCCATATTGCTGCTCACACAAATCATTCTTCAGTATGAAGTTGTCAATTCTCTCAGAATATTTTTTCAAGTATTTTGGAAAATTGCGGTAATAGTGAAATTGGTCTATAGTTTGAGAATTCCCCTCTGTCACCCGTCTTGTATATCGGAATTACTTTAGCTAATTTCATTGCATTGGGAAATATACCTGATTGGAGAGACAGGTTACAGATATACGTCAGTGGTTTTACTATGCATTCGATAACAGTTTTGACTAATAGCATGTCAATACCATCACAGTCCGTAGATGTTTTACTTTTGAACGATTTAATAATTTCAATGACCTCTCTTTCGTCTGTGTTCTTTATGAAGATGGAGTCTTTTACAGCAGTGTTATTGCATATTGTATCACCTGTAGGCACCATAGTGGGTATTTCTCGGGCCAATTTAGGTCCAATGTTAACAAAAAAAATTATTAAATTCATCTGCAGGTGAAGCTATATTCACACTGAGTAGTTTTATTATTTTTTGGAATATTAGTTGGGTAGCTTGTATTTCTGCTTTTATTTCCAAGGATACTGTTGAGTATTGTCCCTGTATTTTTAATATTGTCTTTGTTTTTCTCCAGTTCTTTACTGTAATAGTCACTTTTACTACATCTTATTATACTGTATGTTAACTTATTTTTGTATGTTTTAGACCGCTGCTCTGCTTTTGTCCTTTTCTTTAGGAAAGCTTTATATAATAAATTTTTCTTTTTACACGCCTTTTGTAGTCCTTTGGTTAACCATGGCTTATCAGCAAATTTGTGTTTAAGCTTTTTTTTAACTAATGGGCAGTTTTTTTCATAAAGAGTGGTTACAATGTTTATAAATGTGTCATAGGCTTCATTTACATCTGATACATAGACTTCTGCCCAGTCTTGCTTCAGCAAGTCCTCTTTAAGAGAATTGATTGCTTTTGGTGATTTGTGTCTGAACGATTTTGAAATTTTTTCTGCGTTGGGCCCTGTGTGGCCATGGATAAGTGCAAAGGTTGGCAAGTGGTCACTTATATCATTCATCAATAATCCACTTTCTATTTTCTTATCGATAACATTGACAAACAGGTTGTCAATAAGTGTAGCTGAGTGAACTGTGATTCTACTGGGATGTGTTATTGTGGGATATAGACTCATGCTGTACATAGAGTTCATGAACTCTAACTACATTTTGTTGATGTGGATTCAGTAAATCAATATTGAAATCTCCACAAATTGCTACCATTTTCTTACTAGTAATATTGTACAGCTCGACTAATTTATCTCTGAATGTCTCAATGCAAGTTCCCGGCGTTCTATATATGCAGCTTATGATTAGATTTTGTTTTGTCTAGGTCAATCTCAACAGTAACGAATTCCAAAATCCCTGGTAGTGCAGAGGACATTTTATTTACAAGCTTACACCTATACAGGTCATCAATATACAGTGCAACACCACCACCCTTTTTTTGAGTTCTGTTAATATAAAACATCTGATATCCCTCTATTGCCATCAGGGGAGCCTGATCTTCATTAAGCCAGGTTTCAGAGACTGCAATAGCTGTGAATTTTCTGTCTAGCTGTTTTAAATAGTCCTGAATCTGTGGAAAGTTTTTGTTAAGACTTCTGCTATTGAAGTGCATTATTGACAGTTTACCATCTAATTGCACTTGACTTTTGAATTGCTTTTCAGTGTAATATTCACAGTGGTTGTGAATATTATTGAAAAAGTGGTTATCAGGATCAATATCATTCTCCATCTCTTGTGGTTTATGTTCAGCATAGTGGCATATTTTTCAGAGTTTGAGTTTCCTCACTCTGTGTCAGATGACTTCTTCAGCTTTTCTGAAAGAACACAAAGAAATTTTAACACCAGTATTAACAAAAATTATAAATCAATCCATAAATGAGTACCTTTCCCACAATTTTGAAAACAGCCATTGTACAAATCAGGTGATAAGCTCCAGGTCACAAATTACAGACCTATCAGCATACTCCCAACCATTTCCAAAGGCTTGGAGAAAGCTGTAGCACAACAGCTGGTGGACCACCTTGACTCCATGGCAGCACTTAACCCCTTTCAGTTTGGTTTTAGGAAAGGATATTCCACTGAAACAGCATGCTGCTATCCATTAGAAAACATCAAATCCAGCCTGGTTTGGGGAGAGGTGGTTGGGGCTGTTTTTCTTTATTTGCGAAAGGCTTTTGATACAGTTAACCATGAGTTACTTTTAAACAAATTATCACAATTCTCCCTTCATAAAAAATACACAAAATTGGATAAGGGCATACCCTCAGTGACAGACAGCAGTGTGTAATTGTAAATAATGTTACATCTCCCTTAAAAGCATGCAGTATGGGTGTACCGCAGGGCTCTATTTTAGGGCCTTTGCCGTTTACATTATGTATTAATGATCTCCCGTCTGTGTGTAATGCAAATATAATTATGTATGCTGACGACACTGTGGTATATACACATGGTTAAACGACTGAAGAGGTGACTGAAAAATTAACACAGGAAATGGAGAAAGTCTCACATTGGTTGAGGAATTCTTGTTTAACCTTAAACGTCGATAAAACTCAATGTTTTTTACAAATCGCTACAAATCCAAGTATTCTTGTCATATCTTGATAGGACAAAATTAAGAATGTGACTGAATTTAAATATTTAGGTGTTACACTTGACTCAAATTTAAGCTTTAAAAAACATTGAAATTAGCACAATTAAATTTGACCGTGTTTGTCATCTTTTTAAAGATCAGAAATTCACTGTCTGCTGAAGCATCAAGTATGTATCTAAATGCTATGATAATTCCACATTTTCTTTACTGTATGACAAGTTGGTCACAGGTGTGTAAATCTGCCCTGAGGCCTCTGGAATCATTATACAAGTATTCTATCAAGATTCATGACAAGAAAAGACGAACGTTCTATCATTGCCCAATCCTGTCCAAATATAACCTGTTGAGCTTTGAAAATCTAATTATGTATACAAATGTGTGTCTCTTGTTTAAGATAATCCATAACTCTGCTGCTCCTCTCTTACAAAGGTTTGTTTCATTAAGTTCTTTAAATACATCTCGGACAACTCGATCAACAGCACGCGGCGAGTGCAGGTTTCCTAAGCACAAGACAACGGTAGCAAATTCAACATTTTCATGTGTGGCTATGCAACAGTGGAGCATGTTACCAACGGAGTTACTTGCAGTAACAGACTATCACATTTTCACGCTTGGTGAAAAAACTTAATCTCTAAGCAAACCTGTGTCCATAATGTACTGTGATGTAAAGATGTTAGAGTGTGTGATGCTGACAGTGGGATCAATAAGAGTCAGTGGTTTGATGTGAAAAATTGTTTATAAGGATTGAGTTATAAAAATGTATTATTGTATGTTTTAGTTCTTATCAATGTTTTGGGTTCTTATCAATGATATTAATGTTTAGTTTTTAGCAATGCTTGGTTTTAGTTTTTTAATCAATGTTTGGTTTTAGTTTATCAATGCTTACTTGTAGTTTTAGCAAATGTCTGCTTTTTTATGTTAACACCAGCCTGCCCAGGGACTACAGGTGGAAATTAGCACTTGTGCTATAACCTGGTACAATGCATCTTTTCTCTAAGGAAAATGTATATTGTGCATGTCCCTGCATAAATAAATAAAAATAAATTAAAAAAATACTTAATAGGACAACCTGATAAGTGAATTGCAATAGCCTAGAGGTGATAAAGGCGTTGACAAGTTTCTCTGCATCTTTATGAGACAGGATCTACCTAATTTTAGAAATATTATGCAAATGGAAAAAGGCAGTCTTTATTGTTTGCTGTATATGAGAGTTAAGACATCTTGGTCAAAGACAACTCCAAGATTCCTAACAGAAGACTTAGAAGCCAGCACAATGCCATCTAGTGCCATCTTACTAGAAAGAGTACTTCTAGCTTGTTCGGGGCCAAGAACAATGACTTCAGTTTTATCTGTATTCACCAATAGAAAGTTGTAATTCATCCAGGCTTCAATATCCTTCAGACACTCCTGAAGTGAACCCAAATGGCTGGAATCATCTGGACTGATGGATAAATATAACTGAGTGTCAGTGTAACAATGAAAATTAATAGAATGCTTCCTCATGATGTCTCCCAAAGGCAGCATGAATAATGTAAACAGCACTGGTCCAAGTGCCGATCCCTACGGAACTCCATAATCAGATTTATTGCCATTGTTCATGTAGTACACAAACTAGGAATTTGTCTCGGTGCAATGCTACAACATTAAAACATAAGATAGAGATAAACTAAAAAAAAAAATTAAAGACTAAAACCATGCAATAAGTGTAGAATAATCCATCCATCCATCCATCCATCTTCTACCGCTTTTCCGGAGGTCCGGGTCGCGGAGGCAGCAGTTCAAGCAGAGAAGCCCAGACTTCCCTCTCCCCAGCCACCTGCTCCAGCTCTTCAGAGGGGATACCAAGGCGTTCCCAGACTAGCTGGGAGACAGTCTCTCCACCGAGTCCTGGGTCTGCCCCGGGGTCTCCTCCCAGTGGGACGTGCCTGAAACACCTCAAGTGGGAGGCGTCCAGGAGGCATCCTAATCAGATGCCCATACCACCTCAACTGACTCCTTTCAATGTGGAGGAGCAGCGGTTCTACTCTGAGCCTCTCCCGGATGACTGAGCTCCTCACCCTATCTCTGAGGGTGAGTCCAGCAATCCTACGGAGAAAGCTCATTTCAGCCGCTTGTATCCGCGATCTCGTTCTTTCGGTCATTACCCAAAGCTCGTGACCATAGGTGAGAGTAGGAACGTAGATTGACTGGTAAATCGACAGCTTTGCCTTAGAACTAAGCTCCCTCTTCACCACAACAGACCGGTACAACGTCCGCATCACTGCAGATGCTGCTCCAATCCGTCTGTCGATCTCTCGCTCCATTTTCCCCTCACTCGTGAACAAGACCCCAAGATACTTAAACTCCTCCACTTGGGGCAGGAGCCTGTCCCCAACCCGGAGAGGACAATCCACCTTTTTCCGGCTGAGGACCATGGACTCGGACTTGGAGGTGCTGATTCTCATCCCAGCCGCTTCACACTCAGCGGCAAACCGTCCCAGCAAGAGCTGTAGGTCATTGCTGGATGAAGCCAACAGGACAACATCATCTGCAAACAACAGAGATGAGATCCTGTGGTCACCAAGCATGACACCCTCCATTCCCTGGCTGCGCCTAGAAATCCTGTCCATAAAAATTATGAACAGGACCGGTGACAAAGGGCAGCCCTGGCGGAGTCCAACTCTCACTGGGAATGACTCCGACCGAGTGTTGGCAATGCGAACTAAACTCTCACAACGGTCGTACAGAGACCGAATAGCTCGTAACAACAAGCCCGATACCCCATACTCCCGAAGCACCCCCCACAAAAATCCACGAGGGACGCGGTCAAATGCCTTCTCCAAGTCCACAAAACACATGTAAACTGGTTGGGCAAACTCCCACGAACCCTCAAGAATTCTCGAGAGGGTAAAGAGCTGGTCCGATGTGCCACGGCCAGGACGAAAACCACATTGCTCCTCCTGAATCCGAGGTTCGACCAACGGCCGGACTCTCCTCTCCAGTACCTTGGCATAGACCTTCCCAGGGAGGCTGAGGAGTGTGATCCCTCTAAAGTTGGAGCACACCCTCCGGTCCCCTTTTTTGAAGAGAGGAACCACCACCCCGGTTTGCCATGCCAAAGGCACTGCCCCCGACCTCCACGCAATGTTGCAGAGGCGTGTCAACCATGACAACCCAACAACATCCAGGGCCTTGAGGTACTCGGGGCGAATCTCGTCCACCCCCGGGGCCCGGCCACCAAGGAGATTTTTAACCACCTTGGCGACCTCAGCCCCTGTGATAGGCGAGTCATCCCCCTCGTCCCCAAACCCTGCTTCCTCTGTGGAAGGCGTATCAGTGGGATTGAGGAGATCCTCGAAGTATTCCTTCCACCGCCCGACGATATCCCCAGTTGAAGTCAACAGTGTCCCATCCGCCCCATACACAGTGTGGACGGGGAGCTGCTTTCCCCTCCTGAGCCGCCGAACAGTTTGCCAGAATCTCTTTGAAGCCGACCGAAAGTCTTGTTCCATGGCCTCACCGAACTCCTCCCATACCCGGGTTTTTGCTTCAGCAACCACCCGAGCTGCACTCCGCTTGGCCTGCCGGTACACCTCAGCTGCTTCGGGAGTCCCACAAGCCAACCAAGCTTGATAGGACTCCTTCTTCAGCTTAATGGCCCCCCTCACCACTGGTGTCCACCACTTGGTTCGGGGGTTGCCACCACGAGATGCACCGACCACCTTGCGGCCGCAGCTCTGGGCTGCCGCTTCAACAACAGAGGTGGAGAACATGGCCCATTCAGACTCCATGTCTCCAGACTCCCTCGGAATGTGGTTGAAGTTCTTCCGGAGGTGGGAGTTGAAGACCTCCCGGACAGGGGCCTCAGCCAGACGCTCCCAGCACACCCTCACTATACGTTTGGGTCTACCAGGTCTGAATGGCTTCCTCCCCTGCCATCGGATCCAACTCACCACCAGGTGGTGATCAGTTGACAGCTCTGCACCTCTCTTTACTCGGGTGTCCAAGACATACGGTCGCAGGTCTGATGATACGATAACAAAATCGATCATCGACCTGCGGCCTAGGGTGTCCTGGTGCCAGGTGCACATATGGACACCCTTATGCTTGAACATGGTGTTCGTTATAGACATTATGTGTCGTTATAGACATGTCTATAGACATATAGACATTTTGGTACGTGGAAGTGTAGAATAATAATAATAATAATGAGTAATACTAGTCACAGCAGTTTTAAATAAATTAGCAAGTAGCAGATGATGTGCAGTCGATAATGCAACAGAAAAACAGTGATGAATGACATGAGTCTGGTTGAGCTGCTGTATATAGTGCACGAGAGTCAGTCACTTAATGTTCAGCAGTCTGATGGCAGAGGGGAAAAAGCTGTTCATGTGCCGGGAGGTTTTAGTCTGAATGGACCGAAGTCTTCTACCTGAGGGGAGGGGGGCAAACAGTACGTGACCAGGGTGTGAAGGATCGGCCATGATCCGGCCTACACGCCTCCGGGTCCTGGAGATGTACAGATCCTGGAGAGATGGGAGCTTGCAGCCGATCACCTTCTCAGCAGTGCACTAACTGATCTGGATAGAGAACTTGTTATGGACATAGACAAACTGGGAACAGTCTGATAAATAAGACTGGAACCATCTTAGCGTCGTTCCTTTCAAACCAATTTGCTGCTCAAGTCTCTAGCAGAATATGGTGGTCAATGGTATCAAAGGCAGCACTAAGGTCCAATAAGACAAGGACAGAGACAAGTCCTTTGTCAAATGCCATAAGGAGGTCATCAGTAACTGAAAGAATAATTCCATATTTGATGCTACATTTGTGGAATTTAATATATTGTTCATGTTTAATCATGTTGGCCTTGATTCGCCTCAGAGTCTGAGTGAATGAGTTAGAAAGTCCTGAGACAGCTGTGTCCGTTATCACCTGTTTTGGGCTTGTTCTGTAAGTTTCCTGTGTGAGTGAGAGAGTAGGCATCCTAGTTCCTGGGAGTGAGATAATCTTGACACCCCATTTTGACAAGATGTACTGAGCAAACTGCCAAGGACATTTTCCTCTGCTCCTCTTTGATAACGGGAGCCATAAAAGACTGGATAATGGGTGTTAAAGTCAGAATGGTGCGTGAATGGGCTCCTGAGGCTGTTCTGTGTTGTTCTCCTGGCCAGAGATTCCAGAGATTAAATTTACTCAAACTTTCGATACTGCCTGGTTTCTTGACTGAGCTTCATCACAGATTAATCCAACATATTTGGCACAACGGAACAGGGACCCAAACACCATTTTTGCTCCCGGCGGCTCCGGGCCAACGCCAGCTGTGCACAGCCGAGAAGAAAAACCCTCCCACGCTGGCTCCAACAGCTCGGTTTTGCTCCAGCGGAGGCACACCTTCTGGAGATGCTGGAAGCTGATGAGCGACAGAGGTACCCTCAAGGCAGATCGAGAGTAAATTTAATGTTATTTTATGATATGGACGCTGGGTTCGAGTCCCTGTGGTACGCATAGAAAAGTGTGTAAACCAGGCATTTGATATTGCAAAGTTCGAACAAAGGTCTGGACAAGATAGAGGCTTGGTAGGTCCCGGTTTGAGGCTGCAAATGATGATGCATTATAGATCGTATAAAGTGGACCTGATTGTGCGGAAAATCGGTGAAAGATCTCCATAACAATGCAGTGACCATTGATCAAAATACCGAGTAAGAATCTTATCACAAGTGAGCATCAGTATAAGAAGGGTTAACGTGAAAAATACAGGCAAATAGTGCTGGTGTTGAACACTTTAAGGCAGAATTCAAAATAGACCTAAAATAAAATGAAAAACTAAAGTAAAACTTTATTTAAAAAAAAATATATGCGGTGAAATAAGCCCGGATTATAATAAAAAATAACTGCAGCATGTTTCTCCGATCATTTGTGTGTTTGTTCATGCTCCTTTTAATGTTTCACAGTTTATTCTGGTGAGAAAAAAAAAAAAAAAAAAAAAAAAAAAAATAGGTCCGGCGAATGCAGAAGTCAAAAAGTGTGACAGAAGTCGAGTTGTTTTTTCTTGTTATTGGGAAGTGTAAAAGGATGGTAGACATGACTGTTTCACAGGAAATGGTAAATTTGTGTATGGGAGATTGGTGATTAATATGGGAGGAAAAAAAAAATGTTTCCAGAGCAGCAGAAAAGGATCGACATGAAAACCTTGGATTGCCAGATCTGTTTATTTTAAGTGCTTTTGAGACCGTCTACTAACGTGTGTGTATTCATCTGAGCTGCTATTGTGTGTGTGTGTGTGTGTGTGTGTGTGTGTGTGTGTGTGTGTGTGTGTGTGTGTGTGTGTGTGTGTGTGTGTGTGTGTGTATAAAGACTAGCTTGTTTTGTGCTGAAGCTGTAATAAAGTCACACTAAACTGGGGAATTTCGGTAAGATGAAGGGTATAGATGCTTGCTTTTATAGCTTTGGCAGTAAACCCTTTTGTTATGCAGTCTTGTTTTTTGTGGGGCTTTTTGCTGGCTTTGTGATAATTACTTGTGTCAAGCAATTTAATGTTGCTTTATTGGCAGATATCTATTTTTTTAGCCAACATTATCAATTGCCAGAATTTTTTGCTTATTTTGGGTGAAATTGCCTGCCAGCAGAGCAAGAAAAATTGTTTCCCCCCCCCCCCCCCGCCTTATTGTTTGGGATGCCTGAAGGTAGGTAAACAGCATTAGGTTATTTCATTTGATTTTTGTAGTGAAATTGCATTTTTTAGCTCACAGTTGCACCATCTCTGAGGGGTAACAGTGGCTTCAGATGGAAAAGGGAAAAATCAAGGGGCGACAAGCTGACTTGGACTGGACGATGAGACCAAAAATTGATAAATCTGAAAGATTAGCCATGGGAAAAGGAAGGAACAGACTTGACTAATATGTACATCTTTCCTTTCCTGCATGATTAGTCTGGCGTGAGCGCAGGGGGCCGCGTTTCAGCTCCTCCTCCTCCGCGCTCCCCGGGCCATACCCCACCTCACAGGACTCCAGCAGCTGACGTCATCTTGCCTCTGCTCGTCTCCACCCCTCTACCCGGAGTGGCCACACCAGGGCACCCAAGAAGTTAAGTTTATGTGCACACGTCTGTCCCTAAACTCATTAATATGCTGAATTAAACTGAAGATTATGGAATAATGTAATGATTGAACTTTTAAATACAGCTCATATGGGATGATCCAAACCACAAACAAGGTAACGAAGGTGTTGAAGCTTATGCAAACAGGTTAAGAGGTTTGATGGGCATTCTGATTTAACTGAGGCTGCTAATGATTAAGGTGTAGAACCCTACTGGCAGCATTTGAAAAAATGTTTTGCAAAACATGCACCCGAACTGGCTGATTACATCTGCTAACATTTGGCTATTTGGCAATGTGTTGACTTAGGAAAAGTGAAAGAAAAATCAACTCCTATTTGTGTGATTGACACGGTGGGGGGGGGGGGAGCTTCCCCCAATTCTATTTTTCAGGGTGGCACCGGAACTGGACCCCTGCAGTGGAGGGGGGACGGAGGGAGGCGTGGGACGAGCTGGTCGCGGCAAGGGGAATGTGAAGTTTGTCATCAATTTGGACAGAAAGGGCCATTGGTGGAGGCAATGTTCTGGACACCAGCAGCAATGAAGAGGGGGGAGGAGGACCTCACTGGTTAACCACAACATGTGACAAGCAGACCTGAAGATAAGTAGAACAAATGACACTGACAAAAAAAAAAAAACTCAATTTACCTGACTTTGACTTGATGTTAATAATGCAGTGTTTACCTGAAGTGATATTGCAGGTTCAGGACGTTTCAATAAATTTCTCCAACTGAGAACGGTATGAGAGCACCACATTTCCCGCATGTGACAGGAGCAAATGTGTTGTGCAGTTTCAGTGTGCCAAGGTACTGTAGTCATGGGGTTTGGTTTTCAGCCAAGCCGAACGCAGTGACCGCATGCCTGCATGCGAAAGCTATGCATTATAAGTCCAATATCCCCACTACACAGTAGGCCACAAACCACTATTGTTTCAGTATGTATGACAGACATTTGAGTGGCCCAGATCCAAATTATAAAAACAAAGAAGAAAAACAACATTCCTTGTGCAGAATGAAGTCCACATCCCAACTCACCCACATGATCACTTTTTACAACAGTGGAAGAAAGGAGGCATGATTACAAAGACATTTTAAGTGTTACACTGTGAACAAGCTCTATCTAAATTAGCCATATGTAAATGTGCTGCACACATTAATGGCGCAGATCGAATCTAAGGAAAAACACTTGCAGACCAAAAGCAGCTGCACAAGGTCAAATCACAGCATATAGGAAATCACACAGCATTTCTTTTCTAACACAGAGGGGGGGGGGGGGGGGAAACAACAATCCACTTTTTACATGATGCACACCATTTCAGCAGGCCTCCACTCTGCTACTTGGGGTTTCCCATGTATCAAAGGGGGGTATAGTTAGTAAAAATAGATAATAAAACAGGTAATGTACGATTAGTAGTAAAAATTCAATTAATAGTAGTAAAATAATGTATGATGAGTAAAAATAATTTGCTTCTCAATCTAAAATTTGGTACAAGACATTTTCTCAATTTTGTATGAAGAAAACTATGCTTAAGGGAACTTGAGGTAAAAATAATTTGACCCTCCCTGCATTAACTTATCCTTTTAAAAACCTTTTTGCGGACTCCATTGAACTAAAATTTGAAGTGAAGAAATATTGTTTAACATTCATTAAATGGACAGACTTTCGCTTGCACTCATCCAAATGCTGCTATGGTAGCAGAGAAAACTGAAATAATAAAGATTTGGAATACCTGAAAAAAAAAAAAAAGTGGAGTGCACAAATAGAACCATGAAAGAAAGGCTTAGAAAAACAATGGCAGAAACGGGGCAAAATTGGAAATATTGCCTTCCCTTAGTTTTGTTTCACATGAGGATAGTTCCCACCAAAGGGGGGTGATCCCCATTTGAAATAATTTATGGAAAACCCTACCTACTCCCACCATTGAGGCCATTTAGCCCAAGTGATGAGGTGTGCTTAGCTGACTATATGCCAAGAATGTTGACTGACAGATGTTTTCCATGCTATTCTTCCCAGGGAAGATCACGGGGAAGCACCCATCTTGGCCAAACCAGGGGATCTGGTCCTTATCAAAGCCATCAAAAAGAAAAACTGGGCTGAGGCTCCCTGGCAAGGACCACACAGTCATCCTGGCAACACCAACGGCTATGAAAGTCAAAGGACATGACTCTTGGGTGCATTTAACACACTGCAAAACCCTCAAAGTGATTAATTCCCATTCCATAAGGAAGACCGTTTATCCTCATCTCGGCAGTGACAGTTTCCATTTTATCCCCATTATAAACTTTGACTCATCAGCGGTGCCCACCAAAGAACTCTTTGCTGATCACCTGGTGAGTTGATCATAAAAGTGGGCATGAAAGGATTCTAAGAGGGAAAAAAAAAATACATAAGGGGATCCTCAGCAAGTGACTGCTTAACTGTTTAACCCTCAACAAATAAGATAAGCCTTTATTAGTCCCACAATGGGGAAATTCCAGGATTGCAACAGCACAGGGACAGCAACACTCAGAGCAACAATCAGAAGGCAAGAAAAAAACAAGAGCAGCAAGTATACATATGTACATATAAACAAATATAGAGACAGTGCAGAGCATTGTAGCTAGATGGAATAAATATGTAAATATATAAACCCACACAGTGCAGAGCATTGTCGCTAGATGGAATAAATATATAAACACACAGTGCGGAGCATTGTAGCCAGATGGAATGAAACAGCATAACTGTCTTAGTTATCCTACATGGTGTGATTATGTACCCATACATATTGTCACCCTCCATAGCTACCGGCATTTTCCTAGTTGTATACCGGAGGGGACCATTGTGTAAGTCTATTGCGTCTTTTGCATTCAATTCTATTAGGTTGTCACATCTTTTTGCCATCTCTGCGAGCAACCCTGCTTAGGTTGTACAGTCTGACAGCTGTAGGTAGGAAGGACCTGCGGAATCTCTCGGTTGTGCACCTAGGATGATGTAATCTGCTGCTAAATGAGCTCTTTAGTGCATTCAGTGTGTCCTGCATAGGGTGGAACTTTGACTCCAGCAGAGATGACAGCTTAGCCACCATCCTTCTCTCTCCCATCTCCTCCACTGGGTCAAGGCGCTGCCCCAGGACAGAGCTAGCTTTCTTGATCAGTTTGTTCAGTCTCTTCCTATCGGCTGCTATAATGCCACTGCCCCGGCAGACCACTCCAAAAGTGATGGCTGATGCCACCACCGTGTCGTAGAATGTCTTCAGCAGCGCCCCTTGTACACCAAAAGACCTGAGTCTCCTCAATAGGAACAGCCTGCGCTGTCCCTTCTTGTAGAGTGCGTCAGTATTGTGTGACCAGTCTAGTTTATTGTTCAGATGAACACCCAGATACTTATAGGATGTCACCATCTTGATGTCTGTTCCCTGTATATTTACTGGTGTTGTGAGGGGTTGTCCTTGCCTGCGGCAGTCCACCACCAGCTCCTTAGTTTTCCTCTCGTTGATCTGGAGGCAGTTCCGATGGCACCAGTCCACAAAGTCCTGGATAAGCCCTCTGTACTCAGCTTCATCTCCGTTGGACATGAGGCCGACGATCGCAGAGTCAGAGAACTTCTGTAGATGGCAGTGTGTTGTGTGAGAAGTCCGCAGTATAAAGGGTGAACAGGAAGGGAGCCAGAACCGTTCCCTGGGGGGCCCCCGTGCTACCAATGATCGTGTCGGACACAGTCCCGGGTTCTCACAAACTGTGGCCGGTTTGTGAGGTAGTCCAGGATCCATGATGACAGGTGCTGGTCCACCCCTGCGCACAGCAGCTTGTCCTTCAGGATCATCGGTTGGATGGTGTTGAAAGCACTGGAGAAGTCAAAGAACATGATCCTCACGGCATTCCCAGGCTTCTCCAGGTGGAACAGAGAACGGCGAAGGAGGAAGATGACCGCATCCTCCACCCCAATGCCATGCTGGTAGGTGAACTGGAGTGGATCCATCGCTGGTCCCACCAGGGGGCGGAGGCGAGCAAGAAGCAGTCTCTCCAGGGTCTTCATCATGTGGGACGTCAGGGCCACTGGTCTGTAGCTGTTCAGATCTTTGGGTGGGAAGTCTTTGGTACAGGTATCACACAAGATGTTTTCCACAACTGTGGTACCCTCCCCAGCTTCAGGCTCAGGTGGAAGATGTGCTCCACAATCCCACACAGCTGGTCTGCACAGGACTTGAGCTTCGCACTGATGCCGTCCGGTCCCGACGCCTTCCTCGCCTTGATCTTCCTCACCTCCGTCCTCACCTGGGTCTTAGTGAGGGTCAGGTTGGGGGGCTGTGTGTTGGAGTGGGGGAGGGTGATGGTGGAGTGGGCAGCAGGACTTGATGTCTTCAGAGGCAGCAGTGGTTGTCGTGCAGTCAGGGGGGAGGGCAGTTGGTCAAACCTATTGAAAAACAGATTCAGATTGTTCGCCCACTCCCTGCCCCCCGTGGCCTGGGGGGGGGGGGTATTCTGGAGCCCAGAAATGGTTTTAAGGTTTCTCCAGACCCCACCAATGTTGCTCTGTTGCAGCTTGCTTACTTAATTTTTTGCTTGTGTTTAACCTTGTTTGTTTATCATGGAGAGACAAAATGCCAGAAAGAAGGTTGGTAACTGAAGGATGCAAATGGTATGCGTTTTTTCATCGTCATCCTTGTGGTAACACTTTATTTTTAGTTGCACCACTACCTATTCACTGTAGAGCTAGATACTTTACTTACACACACACACACACACACACACACACACACCATGACTGGCTGGAAGGCCCAGGTCATCAAGATCATGTTTATGCCGGTGATGTGTGGTGGAGGTATGCTAGTTACACAGCCAAATCAGCTAACCGTTCAAATTGTTATGTTTGTTCTTTGATGCCACTATCGGCTGGCTAAATATCTGTTACTGCTAAAATAATGGCACCACCACAAGCCGTTTCTTACAAGACGCTATGTACAGAAATAACAGCAAGCAGTACTTTGAATCACACCTACCACATCACTTATCACTCCACTGACTGGAAACACGACACCCCTTACTCGGTAAAGGCAAGGTTAATCTCACTGGGGAATTTCCCCTTTTGTCTAAAGTGGTGACGTCTCTCTGGGCAGCTTACCATTTTAAGTGTGCAACGATGCATAGTGCATCTCGCCCCTGTACTGCTACCTGCTTGACCAACGAAGTGGGCAAATGTCCTGAAGGTCCTCATTGTCAGTCTGGAACCGTTACTCTGCAAGAGCTCTGTAGTGCTGCCATTTGCAACTCACAAATATGGCACATACTGTACATGGTGACAGGAGGATGGTGGTTATGTGGCCATCAGGCATCCTCACACTTGCCCATGAAGTGGACAGGGTTATGTGCCCCTGTGATTGTGACTGACCATACCATCATGTCGGCAGGCCAGGTGGGCAGGGTGAAGAGAGATGTTTCCTTTGCACCACATGCCGCCATCTGGGGCACAGATGTACAGGAGCAATTTAAGAAAAGCACAGGGTCAAAGGTCCTTCATTCACCATTTCCTTGGGTGGGAGTGGGTAAGAACACCTTATGGCTTGAAACAATTATAGGCTACAATCATTTGTCAGTTTTTCTTCATCTGCTTTTTCTGGTGTAAAGGAGGAAATTACAGCTTTTCGGCTTATGCTAACAAAATAGAATGGTTCTTGATCAACTAATTGCCACCTGTGGGGGTGTGTGTGCTATTGTAGGTGATTAGTGTTTCACTTTTATCCCTGAAAATGATGCAGATGGTCATGTGATTTCCTCGGCCATACGCAACATCACTGCCTTACAGGTTGCTGCAGCCAAGGATAATGTTCCTGATGCACAGAACTGGTTAAGTTGGTCATTCTCTTCATGGAGAAGTCTCATGAATTTGTTAGTGATTTTTGTAGTGATTTTTGGTTCTTTCCTGTGTCATTCCCTGTATCCATAGTATGATGAGACTTGTTCATATCAACCTAGTGATGTATCATGATGCAATTGCCGGGGATGAGGATGATGGCGGGGGGGGGGGGGGGGGGGGGGGGGACAGTGCCAGCCCAAGGTGTCTCTCCATGACTCAAGTACAGAGTAAAAGTATGACTGACTGTTTGCAGAAAACCGAAAGGAGTTGCATGATCACGATGTGAAGTTGAAATGTACCATCTGCAAACACATTTATGAAGTTTGAAACATTGCTTTTATTACTTTTGTTTTGGTTTTATTTTGTTTTTTATATTACTCGTTTTGTTTTTACACTCAGTCATTACACATTATCATTACACTTGTTTTACACGCTTGATGGTTGTTTTTTCCATCATTGTTTTTAACCTACCTCTTGAATTGCTGCTAACACTTATAGCCTTATTATATTCATATTATCTTATGATTTATCATCATTATTTTACTTTCCTTTTTGTTTATCAATTTCTTTTATTGCTTTTCTTTATTGATCAACAGCCTTATTGTTTCATTCTCCTCCCACAGAAATGACATGTTAAATTGGCACCTGGGGCAGCAGGGCTGATGGCTGACTTTCCCTGTTGCTAGCTACTTAAGGTTTGTTGCATAAAAATGCACTGGAGCTTAGCATAGCTGCCAGACGGGGTTTTATAGGCCATAGCAGTTCATCTCTGATGCTTCTATAGCATCAAAGGGGGGAATGAAAGAATCACTCCATATTTGATGCTGGGTTTGTGGAATTTAATATATTCACGTTTAATCATGTTAGCTTTGATTTGCCTCAGTCTGTGTGAATGAGTTGGAAAGTCTTGAGACAGCTGTATCTGTTATCACCCGTTTTGGGCTCGTTCTGTAAGTTTCCTGTGTGAGTGAGAATGAGTAGGCATCCTAGCCCCTGGGAGTGAAATAATCTTTACACCCTGTTTTGACCAGATGTACTGAGTAAACTGCCAAAGACATTTTCTTCTACTCTTCTTCGATAACAGAAGCCATAAAAGACTGGATAATGGGTGTTAAAGTCAGAAAGGTGCATGAATGGACTCCTGAGGCTGTTCTCTGTATTGTTCTCCTGGCCAGAGATTAAATTTACTTAAACTTTCTATCCTGTCTGGTTTCTTGACTGAGCTTCATCACAGATTAATCCATCAGCAACTTTCACTAAGGCTGTCTCTGTGCTGTGGCGTTTCCTAAAACTTGAGTGAAATTTCTCAAATATAGAATTTTCTAAAAAAAAAAAAAGTGCACAGTTGATTGGCGACTACTTTTGAGGATCTTGGAAAGGTAGGGGAGGTTAGATATTGGTCCAATTGGCCAAAAACCCTGAATCAAATGAAGGTTTTTTTTAAGCAGAGGTTTAATTACTGTCACTTTAAAAGACTGTGGTACATGTCCTGTCAATAGGGACGTAATTATGTTCAAAAATGGTACACTAATCAGGTAGCGACTCCTTCAGGAGTCTAGCAGGGATTGGGTCTAAGAGACAAGTAGTTGGTTTAGAGGCTGAGACTATTAAGGCTAGATCAGAATGACTAATAAGAGAATTCAGAAAAGTGGAGTTCTGAGACTGGACACAGCAGTGTTAGGCAGAGGCTTGGTATTTTTAAAGGGGCTATTTTTCGGAATATTATTCCTAATACTGATAATTTTATCATTAAAAAAAAATTCAAAAAGTCATCAGCACTAAGAGTTAGAGGAATGTAGGGACTGATGGCATTAAGAATTAAGGTTTCTGATGACACTGCTTTTTTATCACCACTTCTAAAGGCTCATGATCTGTCAAGCTATTTTATAGAAATTCAGAGGTTTGTCAATTGGTGTGATGACAGTCATCTCATTTTGAATACTGATAAAACAAAGGAGATGGTGTTTGACCCTCGGGGAGTTGGCGACCACAGGTCTGTGGTCATCCACAGTCACACTAGAACACAGGTTAGTTCCTATAGATATTTGGGAGTATGCATTGACAATTCATTAACCTGGAGCACACACTGATTACCTCTGCAGTAGACTACAACAACGGCTGCATTTTTTGTGTAGATTAAGAATCCATGGCGTTGATAAAAGGATTTTGTTAATATTTTACCAAGCTGTTTAGGAGAGCTGCATTAAATACAGCATCACAGCTTAGTTTGGCAACCTCTCTGTGAAACTAAAGAACACAGTGCTGTGTTTAATTCATACTGCATGGAAAACCATTGGAGATGAAGAGTATGTATCCATGCAGACCATATATGAACAGGCAGCCTGTAGAAAAGCCCCCCCAAAAAATAATCAGTGACATGAGCCATGTACTAAATGAATATGTGCGGCTGCCCTCAGGGAGGAGATACAAAGTCCCCAAGTGCAGCTTCAGTAGATATAACATTTATCCCGACGTCAGTAAAACTTCTAAACTCAGATAGGCCATTGACACTTATAATTCCTGCTCTTAATGACTGCTGTTATATATTTATGCAGGTATTCTGTTTTTTATATGTAAATGACTTTTAGATGTGGCTTTTAGATGTTTAGATGTTATTTGTATTATTTCATCTATATTTTTTATTTGAAGGATCTTATGTACTACATCCATTGTGTATGTGTGGATTGTGTGGTTGCAGCATGGGTGATAAGCCCAAGACAAATTTCCCCTTGTGGGACAAAGTTCATCTCATCATCAAGTAATCAAACCTGCCAGCATTGACCCCCTTTAATGGGATTTGAAATTGTACTCTTAAATTGTTTTCATGTGTCCCGTCTCTTATCTTTTCACTTTTTAAACTGACTCCCTGCTTGTTTCAGGGTCAACAGATTCTGAAACCCAACTTGAATTGCTTTCTATATGTGCCGTTTTTCTTTTAATATCTTCCTGCCTGCCTCAGGGACTACAGATGGAAATCCATAAGAATGCTACAATCTGGTACAGAGCATCTTTACCCTGTGTTTAAGGGGTTCCCCCCCCCCCCCCCGTACATGGTCCCTGACCAGTAAACCAATAAACTAACCAGATATTAGAATACAGATTACCTCAAAACTTCTCATGAATTGATTCTTAAACACAAAAGCCTTAAAATACAGTATCTTTAGACTGATTGCATATTATATGTTCATACTGAGTGTAAATGAAAGGAAACCACAGAGGCAATAAAAACCATGACTGGTGGGGATGCAGTTAATGTGTACCACGCAATTCGTGAGGGAAGACGCTGATCTAGAAGGTTCTTGGAAAGAAGCGTCATGGGAGGAAGACGTCTGTGGATGCTGGCTCAGTGAAGGCAGGAGCAGTGGTGTCTGCATTTCC
Organism: Pholidichthys leucotaenia; assembly: GCA_020510985.1. Lineage (NCBI taxonomy): Eukaryota > Metazoa > Chordata > Actinopteri > Cichliformes > Pholidichthyidae > Pholidichthys > Pholidichthys leucotaenia. The sequence goes on from CM035837.1 coordinate 224,490,128, forward strand.
TCTGCAGGTCCACACGTGTGAATGGGACAGGCGATGTTGGGATTCACCAGCAGCCACAGATTTGGTTTCACAGAGGTATCTGATGGGCAGAAAGCATGGTAGCATGTTAACTAGCTACTATTTAACAAAAAAGTCAGAACCTTAAATATGCGACCAACAATTTGGTGAAAGTGAAGAATAGAAAAATGCAAATTGTTCCTTTCCTTCAAGAAAAAGAACTTGAGCTAGAAAAAAAAAAAAAAAAAGACATTGATCTATGCCGACCATTAAAGAAAAGATACTTGTGTTGCTGTGGAGTAGGGGTGCACCAGGGCTTCATTTGTAACAGAGGTCCTGGAACACAGAGGGGCCGATGTTCCCACAGCTTAGTGGGCGAGGTTAACCCCCCCCCCAAAAAAAAAAAAAAAAAAATTTAAAAAAATGTGAGTACAGATTTGCAGAGCACGTACACTGCATCTAGTACAGCTGACAGAATGACGTTTCCAGAAAGAATTATAGATGCATAAAATCAGCAGGAAGAGATGCCAGTTCTCTCGTTACTTCCATCCTTGCTTCAGCCAGATTTCTACAGTTGAGAAAAGCAGGAACGAGAATTTGTCAATCAGGTAAAACCAAAAGGCTAAATTATTCCTCCAACACCCCACACCTACGACAAATGTCCACTACCTTTTATGGTTTACAGAAACCATACACTACAGTCTGTAGGCCGCACACACACACACACGTGTATTTGGCATTAATAATAACCAGCCTCAAAATTATTAAACAAAGACAGAAGACACTGGAACTTCCTCTTAACTTCATACCCCATAAGTAATCCAGAGCCCTCAACTTAAGTTTGTTTTTCTTCACTCATCTTTATGTCTTCAGTAGTTCCGTTTGCTTTTATAATCCCCGAGTTCACAAATGGACCTGAGAGGCCTCCGAGGCAAAGAAAGTAGTAAGAAGATGGCGAAGGGGGAAGAGATGCTTCAGACACCCAGAGGTCATCCAGTATATCTGTTTGGAAAGAGGAGAGCGGAGGCAGGAGTTGAACCGAACAAACTATTACAGAGCACACCAGATTGCACGTGTGCATCAATATGGCTATAAGCTAACCAATATAGGCTCTTGCTGTGATGGGGTGCAGCACCAAAGACCACGGCTCCCGCCAACAGTCAATATAGGCATGACGTGGTGACGCCACCCGTGCCTGCATCCTCATGTCCATGCTGTCTGCTGTTAATATGGGGACATATCTAACATTTATCCCTAATCCCAAAAAAGCTCAAAACATTATCACACATTATGAAGTCACTGCAGCTTAACTCAGCTTTTTTTTTTTTTTTTTTTTTTTTTTAAAAACAAGCAGAAAATCTAATCTAGGGCACCGGGTAGACTGCTGGTTAACCCTGCATGGCTGAGTGAGTTATTCTGCCACTATGTGATAACCAAGCTCTGTTAAAACATTTCAAAACAGTGATTTTCAACAGTTCACCTTCAGGGGCCTCAGTCGGACCCGCAGTGAGCACGCCCCTGGAAGTGCCAGCTATAGCAAACCTGGGCGCCATCTCACCAAAACCACGGCTTGCTCGTCAGCAAGTCCCAGCCCAGGTCCCACACCAGCTGGATTGTCTCCAGTGCTGCATCTTGATCCAAAGCAGCTGCTCTTACCTTCCACAAACTGCTGACACATCATCTTGAACCATCAGCCATCTGGACAGCGGCTGCTTCTTTCATGCAGCGATTCTCATCTGTGATGATGGGACCATCTGGGAGTTCAGGTGATCAAATTATTGCACCCGAACCCACTCAAGTAGTATGCGCAGCGATCGGTTTGGCTGTATTCGGCACTGCTGCCCTCATTGCTGATGCTGGTTGCTACTGTGGTGGCGTGCCATCCACTCCAGCAGCAGGATATGCCCTTGGTTGGCATTGCTCTGCTGGGTCCTGCTGAGCCATGAACTGTCCATGCTGCTTTGCTGTGGCAGTTCCCGGAGGCTGATTTTTGGCAAAGATGTGGGATGAGTTCAGTTTCTTCTCTCCCTCACCTGATGCTGGTTGAGGTCACTGATGTGTTGCTGTCATCGGTGACAGAAAGTGTGCCAGGTTGTTCACCGGGGGTCCTCTTTCTCCAACTCATTCTCCTGTGGCTCCACGGCGGCTGCCTGAAACCTATGCTGGGTGAGTATTAGAGACAAGTCCGGTTTGTGCTCTCTCCACGCTGCGTTCCCCATTTGTACACTGGTCTTCAGCTGTACTCAAGTCCACAAAAATCATACTCCCCCTCCTGTGATGAGGCTGCAGCTCGAGGATGCTAGTGCTGCATGGGAACCGGCTCCGGGTCCCTTGTGGTTGCTCTAGTCTTGTTTGGCATGCAGTGTGAGGCAGGAGTGGCTGCATCCACATCTGAATGCAGCGGACCCAAACCACCATCATCCTGTTGAGTCTAAAATACCTTAAACCCCAGTTCTTTGATACGACGGCCAAATAACTAGGCTGAGAGATGAAGTATATTTTCCTTTTACTGAAAGTGAGATATGGAATTACAACAGCACTGGGGAACACCTCTTAGGCAATTCCTCGAGAGAGTGTGCCACCCCAAAATGGAGCCCTATAGTTTTTATAGCCTAACCACCCCCTCATGCAAGAGGGAGGGGTTTTACCTCATTGCATCTAACATTTTAGACTTGCGTGGCAGCTCAGCTGTGTGCAGAGCTGATTCTGACTTCAACAAATGAATTATAGAGTGTAAAGCAAGCAGATAGTGTGAGAAAGACAAATCATGCCATTTTATCAACAATACCCCCTGTTGAGGTGTCCTATCAGGGCACCTCACTATCTACCCATCTAAACCTATGTTTTTGCATCTCCTCCTGTTGAGATGGGTCTAAAACCCATCTCATAACCCTAGTCTACCCCCTATGTGTATAGTGTTTCTAAAGTTCTATATGTGCGTGATGTCCTCCTTCCAGCATTCGCATAGACCTGCCCCCCTCAGGTCGCCATTTCTCCAGAGGACATCGGGTGTGGTGCAGACATCAAGAGTTAATATGGTTAACAATCCTATGTTTAAAATATATTCAAAACTAAACTATCCTCATCTATGCATAGATATGAAAATATGTGAAAAATGCGTACATGCACACACACATACATACACACACACACACACACACACTATATGCATATATGAATACATTCATATACATGCATCCATTCTTTCATTAATCATTTATCGCAGAGGAAACCTGTGGGGCAGCAGCAATGCAAAGCAAAATCTAACACCATGTGAATGTACATTGTAGACCCTAAACTCTCATCAGCGTCTTCTAGATCCCCATCAGTTGTGGCACAACTTCGTCATCGTTCTGGCAATAGGTAGGTCCCCTTGATCTGGGGGCGGTCCTTGGAGAGAAGGCCACTAAAATAGATCTTTTATTTTTATTCTTTAATCATGGGAATACAACAACATTCACAAAAACTAAGATCAATAAACTAATAATTATACTTATAAGGGTTCCTTGAATTATTTTTCCCCATTTGCCAAATATATATTAACCAACTACCTACAAGATTATTATCAATGCCAGATTAAGCTTCGAGCCTTTAGCTCTTAAAGATTTTCATTTTTCTAAAATTTAAGCTATATTTTAAAGATATGCAACTTGTGGTTTTTATAACTATTTTAGTAAGTTAATTGATTACGCAAAAATCAGAATCAGCTTTATTGGCCAAGTATGCACAACACATACAAGGAATTTGACTGGCTAAAAACTTGCTCTCGTTCAGGTGGAGGATTTAAATAAGATTTAAATAAGGATTCAATGACAGAGTATGTACAGTAAATTAGTCTGTCCACGTTTCTATAAAAGGATGCAAATATATACAGGAATATATGCAGTTATTTACTCATATTTCTGCAAAGTTTGGATAGTCTATGAAAAAATATACAGTCACAGTATTTCAATGTGAACTCAGATTCAGTGATATAATGTGAATGAAGTAAAAAGCAGTGCGAGTTCTGTGCAATGTAAGAATGGATGAAAAGTCATGAGTTCAGCAACAGGTAGGACTAGGTGAATGTTAGTTCAGAGTGATGGCTTGAAGAAAGAAACTGTTCCTGTGACGGGTGGTTTTGACCTTCAGTGATCTGTAACGATGACCAGAAGACAGAAGTTCAAACAGTTTGTGGCCGGGGTGTGACGGGTCAGCACAGATGTTTCCCGCCCGTTTCCTGGTTATGGACTGATAAGTTCTCAATGGAGGGTAGGTCGGTACCAATGATCCTCTCCGCAGACTTAATGATCCGCTGCAGTCTGGTCTTGTCCTATTTAGTGGCAGATCCAAACCAGACAGTGATGGAAAAGAAAAGGACAGATTGGATGATGGCGGTGTAGAAGACAACCAGCAGCTCCTGAGGCAAATCAAACTTCTTGAGCTGACGCAGAAAAAAAAACCCTCTGCTGGGCCTTTTTCCAGACAGTGTCTATATGGGAGGACCACTTCAGGTTCCGGGAGATTGTGGTACCCAGAAACTTGAAGGAGTCCACAGTGGACACTGTGCTGTTGAGGATGGTGAGTGGGGGGGAATGACTGTGGATTTCAGGCGACACCCTCCTTCATCTCCACCATTTTGGCTGGGTTAAGTTCAAGATGGTTCTGGCCGCACCAGAGGATCAGCTGCTCCACCTCCCGCCTGTATGCAGACTCATCACCATCCCGGATCAAACCGATGACTGGTGTCGTCCGCAAACTTCAGGAGCTTCACCGAAGGGTCCTCTGAGGTGCAGTCGTTGGAGTCGAGGGAGAAGAGCAGTGGGGAAAGGACACATCCTTGGGGGGCGCCAGTACTAATTTTTCGGGAGCTGGATGTAAATCTTCATAGCTTCACCTGTTGCCATCTGTCAGTCAGAAAGCTGGAGATCCACTGGCAGGTGGAGGGGGGCACCTTGAGCTGGAGGAGTTTCTGATGAAGAATGCCTGGGATGATGGTGTTGAACGCTGAGCTGAAGTCGACAAACCGGATCCTGGCGTACGTCCCTGGGGAGTCGAGGTGTTGCAGGATGTAGTGTAGTCCCATATTCACTGCATCATCCACTCACCTGTTTGACCGGTAGGCAAACTGCAGTGGGTCCATCAGGGGGCCTGTGACGACCTTCAGGTGGTTCAGCACCAATCTTTAAGGATTTAAAGATTGGGCTGCACCGGGCTGCACGGTGGCGCAGTGGTTAGCACTGCGGCAGCACAGTTTACCCTTGGCCGGGGGATTGTGGGGATCGTGGGATCGATCCCAGCCCCCGACCAACAGTGATCTGTGTGGAGTTTGCATGTTCTCCCCGTGTTGCGTGGGTTTACTCCGGGATTTCTCCGGTTTCCTCCCACATGCCAAAAACATGCATGTTAGGTTAATTGGCTGTTCTAAATTGTCCCTAGATATTTGTTTCCTATAGGCCCTTAGAATAGAGGGTTAGTATTAATGAAAGCGCTTTGAGTGGTCTTTGTGACTAGAAAAGCGCTATATAAGTGCAGGTTAGTTAGTTAGATTTCATGACCACAGAGGTCAAGGCAACAGGTCTGTAGTCGTTTAATCCTGTAACAGAGGGTTTCTTGGGAACTGGAATGATGATTGAGCGTTTGAAGCAGGAAGGCACTTCACAAAGCTCCAGTGATCTATTAAAGATCCGGGTGAAGATGGGGGGCCAACTCGTTGGAGCAGACTCTCAGGCAGGACGGAGACACACCATCAGGTCCTGCAGCCTTCTTGATCTTTAGTCTCTGAAAGACCCGGCGCACTTCCTCTTCAGATCGTTAGTGCTGGTGGGAGGTCAGAGTGGAGGAGGGATGGAGTTCCTGGGGCTGCAGAATCCTTTTGTGTGGGTGGGAGGTGAGAACTGTAGGTTCTTTTCAAACCTACAGTAAAAGCTGTTTAGGTCGTTAGCCAGCTGGAGGTTTTTCACAGGGTGGGGGGGGTGGTCTCCTGTAGTTTGTAATATTCTGCAGGCCTCTCCAAACAGAAGCAGAGTTGTTGGCTGAGAAGTTTTGTTGTAACTTCTCACTGTAGCTCCTCTTAGCAAGCCTGGACTCCTTCGTCAGCATGTTTCTGGCCCACTTGTACAGAGTCCAGTCACCAGTCCTGTAGACCTCCTCCTTGGTCTGACGTAGCTGCTTCAGTTTAGGAGTGAACCAGGGTTTATTGTTGTATGTGCAGAAGGTCTTGGTCTGCACACACATGTCCTCACAAAAACTGATGTATGATGTCACAGTGTCAGTAAGTTCATTTAGGTTAATGGCTGCAGCTTCAAAAACACTCCAGTCTGTGCAGTCAAAGCAGGCTTGTAACTCCAGCTTTGATTCCTCAGTCCACTTCTTCACAGTCCTTACAGACTTGGAAGTTTTTAGTTTCTGTCTGTATGTTGGAATAAGATGGAGCAGACAGTGGTCAGAAAAACCCAGAGCTGCACGGGGGATGGCATGATAGGCATTTCTTAAAACTGTAACAGTGGTCGAGTGTATTTGTGTCCCTGGTGGGACATTTAATATGCTGTCTGTATTTAGGAAGCTCATTTGTGAGATTAGCTCTATTGAAATCACCCAGAATGATAAGCAGAGAGTCTGGATGTTTTTCCTCCACCTCTGCTATCTGGTCAGTGAGGTGCTGCAGTGCCTCCGTTGTACAAGCAACAGGCGGGATGTAAATTCAGACCAGAATAAATGAGGAAAAAGTTTCTTTCCTAAACATTGTGCTATATAATAATCAACCAAATCCCACAATTTCAATAACTTTAAATGTGTAAGCAATAAATTAGTATGTTCAAGATACCCGACTTTGTGTATAACATGGACAGCCCTTTTTGTAATGTTAGCAATGAATTAAGTATACTTTTATAATTGTTACCCCAGGCCTCTATGCAATAGGTCAAGTATAAAGTATCAATGAGCAATACAAGAAATAGTGATTTGTCTTAATTTTATTCAATATAGGGGCGGCAGTGGCTCAGGAGGTAGAGCAGGTTGTCTAATAACCGGATGGTTCACGGTTCGAATCCCGCTCTCCCCAGATATCCTGCCGTTGTGTCCCTGGGCAAGACACTTCACCCGCATTGCCTCCAATGTCCATAACACTGGGTATGAATGTGTATAAATGTATAAAAATGTTCGGTGGTGGACGGAAAGGCCGTTGGCGCAGATTGGCTGCCACATTTCCGTCAGCCTGCCCCAGGGCAGCTGTGGCTTGCAGAAGTAGCTTGCCACTACCATTGTTTGTCTGGAGTGAATGAATAATATACCTATTTGTAAAGCATCTGAGTATATATGATAAAGGGCTATATAAAATCAATGCATTATTATTCCTTAATATACAGTTTATGTCACAGTGACCAGCTAAAGGGTTTCATGCTGTCACTGCCTCCCCCCTTTTCTCCTCAGTAAACTGCTTGATGGCCTTGAAGCCCTGTAGTTATGCAGCTGTTGCCTTATATATACACACACCTTTATTTTTTTATACTTCATGTTTCACTTATTGCAATAATCATAAATGGGGTGTTAAATTGATTTAAAAACTCCTTAATGTTATCAAAGTTTGCATAGAGACTCCTACTTACTATTAATATTGTCAATGTCTGATCTGAATTCATAATTCCATTTAATTGTTGATCATAATAAGCACTTATTGTTAATGATTAAAATAGTTATTGTCTAGGTCAATATCTCCTAAAATGTCTTGTGGTTGCTGTTCAGTATTGACAAAGGTTTCAGCTTCAATTTGCCCTAATACACTTCCATTATTATTAAATAAGAAGGAAAAAAGAACACTAAAGAAAAAAAGCACAAAAATCTCCACTCAATCTTACTACACTATTATTTGTACATCAGGTTTAAATTTATCTAATTCCTTCTTTTCTCTAATCATTATAATTTTAAGTTTCAAAAATTTTATTAAGTGTATTTTTGTGATCATATGTCTTTTGCATCCGATTACAATTTTAGCATTACAAAAATAATTCACGGACTTCTGCCAATGTCCGAGTTCCTGGAGGCACTATGCACTTGATACAGTGGGACTTGTGCCAGTACCCACTTAATTTTTGTAAAGCAATCTTAATAAATGTAAAATATATATATATGCTTCCATTAGGCAACATTATTATTAAGCACTGTATACATTTTCATTGTTATACAGATGACAATTATACCTGTTAATGAAGCCAGATGATAGTAATCAATTAGCCAAATTGGAAGCCTGTCTTAAGGAAATCAAAGCTTGGATGGCTTAATTTCCTGCTATTAAATTCAGATAAGACTGAAGTCATTCTTGTGGATCCCAAAAAACCTTAGAAATACTGTACCTTTCCAAATCAAACTTTCAGTTTGGATGCAGTTACTCTCCTAATAGCTCTGTAAGGAGCCTTGGAATTATTTTGGATCAAGATCTGTCTTTCAATTCACATATTAAATTTGTTTCTAAGACTGCCTTCTATTCTTTGCGTAATATTACCAAGATTAGGAGCATCTTGTCTCAGAGTGATGCCTAGAAACTGATCCATGCTTTTGTTAGCTCTAGATTAGATTATTGTAATTCTTTCAGGTTGTCCTATAACCTCTAAAAGGTCTTCAGCTCATCCAAAATGCTGCAGCAAGAATTTTAACAAGTACTAGAAAGAGATCATATCTCTCCGGTTCTGGCCTCCCTTCATTGGCTTCCCATAGAGTTTAGAATTAAGTTTAAAATTCTTTAAGTTTTGCAGGGTTCCCCTACAGTTGAAAGTGCTATGGAGATGACTGTTGTTGTGAAATGGCGCTATATAAATAAAGTTGAATTGAATTCATTATTGATCGTCTATTGATAATTTTTATGTATTATTTTTCTGAGGATTGCTAATTAATTTCTTTGATACCCCCTTTTTGATGCATGGAGATGCATATTCAGCAAAGTTACAGGGTATTTGCTTGATTCTTTTACTGAAAGGAAGTGCGTTACCACTTTTAATTTAAATGAAAATTTGTGGGTGGCACAGCTCCTTCAAAATAAGATTTCAATCATGGCTTCTTTTGTGACATCTCTTGAACTAATTTCCGAATTCCATTTATGAAAAACAGAATAGCTGTCTGTGCAGATTTGATACAAGTTAGCATTGATAAATAAGGTCAGTTTGTCCAATTGAACACAGATAGGTTGAATTTGTATAAATGAATAAAGATTGCATCACACCATCAATGGAAAGGTGGACATTTTGCCTTATTAAAATTTGGTTCAATTTCGTCCAAGGAATGCCTCATTTTATACATTCCTTGGAAATTATGGGGTAGAATGTAGTCCTGAGGCCCAGCTTTGCCACGGCTGAGATCAGGAAAACACATTCCTTATTACCATCACATTTCTGAAATATGATGCTGTCACACCATTATGTGGTAACATCAAATGTATCCTGCAGTGCAAAATCATATAAACATTACATTTGTAAAGTCAGAGTCATTTAAATTGTTATGCTTTATGTCATTTACAATGTCATGCAAAGTCATACTTCGCTTCAAAAAATGCTTATCAATTTAGGGGTCCTTTCTCCTGTGGTCAGTCAATGTCCATGTCCTTTTTCCCCTGTAAAGTGCACTGTTATGCTTCAAAGAAAGTCAGTGATACGTCAGATTTGCTTTAAAAAAAGTAAATAATTTATCACGTACGCAACATTAGTTAAAAACTCGTAAAGTTAGACTGAAAAAATAAAACCCCAAAACTTTGTAAAAATACCCATATTTAGATTACTTCTCTTCCACACAGCCTGTCCCCCCCCCCCCCCAATTCTCCTTTTTTCTAAAGCAACCACACACAGAATTGCTTCTCTCTCCTATCTCCACAAGGTCAAAGCAGCAACCTTCCAGAAAGACAAAACAACCCAAACTGCAATAATCCACATAAATAGCTTTGTCTAATCTATTTGTTAGCCGCCCCCCCCCATATTGCCAAACAATCCATCTCTAACCATTTTACCCATGTTTTTATCGTTATCCAGTTTTGCCATTTTAATCCAACCGTCTTTAAATGTTATAGTCCAATATCAATATCTTATAGCATAGAATGAATTATGATCTTATTTCCATTCACACCAACTTTTCCACAATTTTAAGACTCTTTGCAATAAGACTAACTATATTTCAGAGTTGCACACGTTGCAATTTCTCTAGGAGTTAAAACCTTTTGGTCTGAGCCAAGTACGCTAGGGGTGCCAACTTTCTTTTTGAAATCAAGCAATGATTTCAAGGGGTTATAACCTTTTGGCAAAGCTATGCATCAGCCAGGTAACACTTCTTTTGCCAGTGGCCCTACATTTTTTTTTTTTTTTTTGCGTCTCTGTCCGCCCAACCTTTTTAGGTAGCCCTACAATTTTTTTTTTTTTGTCTTATTTTGTCCACCTTGGAATTTAAACCTTTTACCCATGCTATGCAATGCTCAACAGGGCAAATCTTCCTCTCCGGTGGCCCTACAATTTTTTTTTTTTTCGTCTTTTTATTTTGTCCACTGGGCTTCTTTTAGGTGGCCCTACAATTTTGTCTTTATTTTGTCCACCCAGGGACTTCAACCTCTTGCCCAAGCTAGCTCCAACCCTTCCAGTGGCCCTACAGGATTTTTCTCATCTTTATATTGTCCACCGGACTTTCAGGGACAGTTTTAACGCATCCGACTTATCCCTCGGGGTCAAAACCATGTGGAGATTTCCTCAAACTCCATAAATATATTTCTTAAAACAAATTCAAGACCATATCTCAGTTTCCTTCCACAAATAAAATTACATGTGCGTGAATATTTAATCTCTACAGAAAGGGCTGTCCCCAAAAGGACAGGCAGAAATTTATTGAAAAAGGTTTTCTGCTCACCTCTTATGTTGTGGCCGCCAGTCTGTAGAGAAAAAAAATCCTCACCATTTACAAAACTAAAATTTAGCCTCGTAACCGGGCGGAAACACCAAATTGTTGCATCTAAAATACCTTAAACCCCAGTTCTTTGATACGACTGCCAAATAGACAGATGAAGTATACTTTCACTTAATTTACTGAAAGTGAGATATGGATACAAGCAGCACTGGAACACAACTCTAGGCAATTCCCCAAGAGTGTGCTACCCCAAAATTGACCCCTATAGTTTTTTGTAAGCTGAACCACTCCCTCATGCAAGAGGGAGGGGTTTTACCTCATTGGATCAATACACTTCCGCTTATGTGGCAGCTCTGCTGCGTGCAGAACTGATTCTAACTGATTTCAGCAAATTATAGGGTGTAAACTAAACTCTGCAGTGTAGCGTGTGAAGCAAGCAGATGAAGTGTGAGAAGAGAGCAATCATGTCATTTTACCAACAACGATGAGGATCATGTTCTTTGATTTCGCAGTGCTTTCAATGCCATCCAACCAGTGATCCTGAGGGACAAGCTGCTGTGCGCAGGGGTGGACCAGCATCTGTCACTGTGGATCCTGGACTACCTCACAAACCGGCCTCAGTTTGAGAACCCAGGATTGTGTGTCCAACGCCATCATCTGCAGTACCCCCCCCCCCTTCCCAGGGAACAGTTCTGGCTCCCTTCCTTTTCACCCTTTACACTATGGACTTTTCACACAACACACTGCCATCTGCAGAAGTTCTGAGGACTCTGTGATTGGCCTCATCTCTGATGGAGATGATGCAGAGTACAGAGGACTTATCCAGGAGTTTGTGGACTGGTGCCGTCAGAACTGCCTCCAGATCAATGAGAGGAAGACTAAGGAACTGGTGGTGGACTGCCACAGGCAAGGACAACCACTCACAGCACCAGTAAACATCCAGGGAACAGACATTGAGATGGTGACATCCTACAAGTACCTGGGTGTTCATTTGAACAACAAACTGGACTGGTCACACAATACCGGCAGGCTCTACAAGAAGGGGCAGCGCAGGCTGTTCCTCCTGAGGCTCAGGTCTTTTGGTGTACAAGGGGCACTCCTGAAGACCTACGATTCGGTGGTGGCATCAGCCATCACATTTGGAGTGGTCTGCTAGGGCAACGGCATCGCGGTAGCCGACAGGAAGAGACTGAACAGACTGATCAAAAAAGCTCTGTCCTGGGGCAGCACCTCAACCCAGTGGAGGAGATGGGAGAGAGGATGGTGGCTAAGCTGTCATCTCTGCTAGATTCTCAGTCCCACCCCATGCAGGACACACTGAACGCACCGAGAAGCTCATTTAGCAGTAGGCTGCACCATCCTAGGTGTGCAACCGAGAGGTTTTGCAGGTCTTTCCTACCCACAGCTGTCAGACTTGATAACCTGAGCAGGGCTGCTCGTAGAGGTTGTATTGAATGCACAAAACGTAACAAACTTGCACCATAATGGTCCCCTCCATTATACAACTGGGACAATATCAATCGCTACAGAGGGTGACAACTAGGCCAACTCAAATACGTAATGTACTGTATGGGTACATATTCATACTATGTGGGGAACTGAATAGACCATTATATGCCATTTATTCCATCTAGCTACAATGCTCTGCACTGTGTACATATGTATATTCACTGCTCTTATTTTCTTATCTTTTAAATTATTGCTCTGAGTGTTGCTGTCCCTGTACTGTAACAATCCTGGAATTTCCCCATTGTGGGACTAATAGCTGCTTATCTTAAATAACTGAGCCTACTGTAGCTAACGCAGCAGTCAGTCAACCTGTTGCAAAGAGTCTGTTCACTGCTGCAACCAGCAGCCACAAATGGAGCTTGCTCCTGCTGGGAAAAGATGAAGCTACTTTGTTTTATTGGAAATAGACCTTATTTTTCCCCCCTTTGTCTTGGTTAAAGACAAAAGCACATTGGTGGGTTGCAAGCTAGAGTGTGGTTGACACTGACTGCAAGCTTCTTTTAGATTTGATTGGCGGTTGGCAGCCAGCTTACAGGTGCATTATTGCCACATACTTCACTTTATATCACTCTTCTGACTGCAACCTTCAGAAGTGCCTGAAAACAGCAACAAGATCCAAAGCCAGTGCTAGGCTATGCTAGCAGCACCGTGTAGTGGATGTACGCCATCTGAACAACCACTGCTGGATTTCAAGCACAGGTATGCATGTGGACAGTTTGTGATCCAGCAAGAATTAAACTTTGCCGGATACGTTGTTCCAGAATAAAGATGTGATAACACTTTCCATCAGACGGCCGCGACTGATCCACTGCAGTTAACACATTTACTTGCTACCTAGATAAAGATTATTCAAAAATGGATTTGGTCTCCAAAAGGACTGGATCATGTCTGTCACAGCAGACATTTGGACTGTGGATAATGGATATTTTCTTTGGATCACTGCACATCGGACTAAATCCATAATATAAAGGCAAGAAACGTTTACAGCTTAATGCAGTGTTGCCACCTCACTCTTTCCCCCCCTCTCACTCCAAACCCTTTTTCTCTCTCTCCAAAATGAGAAAATTACTGGCAATTTCATGTCATTCTCTTCAGATTTTTCTGCACCAGAGCTCTGAGAGCAGGATAAAGCAGACTGAACATGTTCTAAAAGCTCTGTCTGAAACAGTCCATTTTCAGCCTTACATTAACAAGCCCCTAATGCAATCCATTAAATTATCTTGCTGTGTGCGCAAGGTGATTTAAGTATGCATTTAAAAGTCACATGAAAGTTACTTTTCCAAGTAACCAATTACTTTAATCATGTAGTAACTGATAACTCAGTTACTTTTGAAAAGAACTAGTAACTAATTACCATTTTAGTAACTTGCCCAACACTGCTAATAACAGATGGCATTAGACAAAAACTTATTTACTTAGTGAAAGAGGTGGCGGTCAGTTCTAGCAGGATCAGTCACAGATGAAGCCTTTGTGTGCTATATGGTTATATCCTACCATTCTGCATAATCCTCCAGTAAAATTTGACCTTGAGGCTTGGCTGTGGTGACCGTCGCAGTGTGGCTATGATAAGTTCCATGTTACACAGCAAAACAAAGTCACTACCTTTGGCATTAGCTAAAAATGGATCTACGTTGGTTGTGTGGAAATATTTTGGTTTTCAGGTGGATTTGTTCTGCCGAGATACAAAAATTCTAAAGATTGACATGTGTTCAGATTTGTAGGCAATCAGTCACACTACTCTGGTGTACAATTTCCAGTATATGCCGTTTTATGTTTGTTCCCTTTTGGCTGCTCCAGACAGTGGAACAGTTTGGCCATGCTATCCCCGTTAGCTCCTTTCTGTACCGACATGAGGTGAGCAAGCCAGCTGCAACAGCATCTCAGCACAGCTCCCTGTCCAGCCAGCATGTCCACATGGACCCCGCTGTAGGGGAAATGTGGGTTGTCTGATGGCTCCCATGTGGGTTTGTCTGCAGGCTACATGGTGGCTCCATCTGCGTTTGCCCACATGGACTTCACATGCGGTACAAGTAAGGAGGAAATCTGCTTCCCTGCATTCAACCCATCTGGGCCTCAATGGCTTTGCAAGCAGGTCTCAGTAACATTGGCACCCTGGTGGGGGGGGGGGGAAATCGAAGGGACAAATTTAGATTTAAAAAAAAAAAAAAAAAAAAGTTGCACACTTGCAAGAAAAAAAAAAGCAAATCTACAAGTAAATTTTATGAAGAAAAATTTAGAAAAAGTTGCGAACATTAGCAAATATGAGTAAATAAATTGAAAGTTTGTTATAGTCTGGGGGGAGGGGGGGCAGGGAGGAAGTTGACAGTACAGGGTCCTGATGAACAAAGCCGTTTAGCAATCTTGTGGAGTGAGCCCAGAGGCTCCGGTACCTTTTCCCCCCCGACGGTAGGGGGCTAATGAGGGAGTGATTGGTGGGAGGTGTCGCCTGCAATGTTGGCTTTGTGCATGAGGTAGATGTCAAAGAGGGGGGCACCAATGATCTTGCTGGCTGCTTTCACTGTGCATTGTAGTGTCTTCCGGCAGGAGGCGGTGCAGCTTCCGTACAACACCGTGATGCAACTGGTGAGGATGTCCAGTGGTAACCCGGTAGAATGAGCACATGATGGGGGGAGGAGGGGGGAGACCCATACCCTCAGTTTGTGGAGGAAGTTGAGGTGAGTTTGAGCCTTCTTCGCCAGTGATGTGGCGTCATTAGACCAGGAGGTCCTCAGATGTGCACCCCCAGGAACTTGGTGCTATTCACCCTCTCCACAGCTGCTCCATCGATGACCAGAGGGGGGTACTGTGTGTGACCCCCTCCTGTAGTCAACCACAATCTTTTTCCCCACGGTCAGGAAGAGGTTGTCTTTACACCACTGGACCAGTTGGCTCACCTCATTTCTGTAGTTGGCCTCATTGTTGGTGATGAGGCCCACCACTGTCATGCCATCCGCAAAGGTGATATGGTTGGTGCTGTAGGCTGGTACACAGTCATAGGTCAGCAGGGTGAAAAGCAGTGGGCTGAGCAAGCACCCCTCATGCAGCGACCAGCAGCGGGTGAAAAGAGTTCTACATCTGTCTGTTTTTATGCACTTTAAGCTGTTTTAACGTAATTCTGTGCCGTTTTTGTCCTTGAATGTTTGTGGACTATATAACAAAGAGCTCCCTGGTTCCATCAGTATGGATTTCCTTCTTGTTTTTGATGTCCTGATTGGTGGAGCCTTGAGTATTTTTATCATGTTTATAGTCAGCTTCATGTGTGCCTGTGTTCATGTTGAATGTAATTGTGGTTTGTAAATATGGGTGTCACTTGATGGCAAAACAAATTACTTACAGGTACAAATAAAGGAACCTAAACCTGAACCTTGTTGGGCCCCTGTGCTCAGTGTGATGTCTTGGAGGTGTTGCTGCCAACCTGCACATTCTGTGGCCTCCCTGTGAGAAAGTCCAGCACCCAGTTACTGAGAGGTTTTGAGTCCCAAGTGTCCAAGTTCTTGTATTAGCTTTTTGTATTGCATTTTTGTATTGTGTTAGTTTTTGTATTAATAGCCCACAGGTATCTACACAGGTATGGTAGTGGCTTCACAGATTGAACTATGTACATAAGAGTGCAGAACACAGGATTAAATAAATTGGCCCAAGGATTATGGAAAATATCCACAGGAATTGTAGTGGCTTCACGGATGGGTGAATGTACATGGAAGTGCGGAGGGCAGAGACAGGTGAGATAGTGATTTAAAAAGTCAAAATGCCTTTGTCATTCCATTGCTTAAAAAAAAAAAAAGGGGAAATTGAGATTCTGCTCCCTAAAAGCAAGCTATCACACTCAGTTCATTCATGCATTTAACATCCTCATAATGCCTAAAACAATACCTAAAAAAGTTAAATACAATATGTACATAGCAATAATAAAAACATACTGAGCAGTAAATTAATAAGACCATCTTGTGCACAAGGTTATTGCCACAAAATAACCTAAAATAAAATGAGGTCAGCAGTCCATGTTATATAAATCCATTCAAAATACATACTGCTGTTGGGGGGGGGGGGGGCACACTTAAACCTGGTAGTCCAGGTTTTAAGGGATCTGTACCACTTCCCTGAGGGGAGCAAGTAAAAAGTCATGACCTGGATGAGTGCAATCCATAATGATGGCAGTAGCTCTGAGGTACTGAGACCTGGAAGTCTCTTCTAAAGAAAGGCGAGAACAGCCAGTGATATTTTTTTGCGCAGTCTCACTCACTCTCTGCAAGGCTTTGCGGTCTGCAGCTGAACAGCCCCATGCCAAACCATGATGCCGTATGACAATAATTCTCTCAATGGCAGGGCAATAAAATAGAACCAGCAACTGCATTCAGGCCATTCAATTCAACTTTATTTATAATGCGCCACATCACAAAAGCCGTCTCGTGGCGCCATTCCTCTTAAGGAGCCTCAGAAAGTGTAGATGTTGAGCCTACTTTATCATAGCGATGATGTTAATTGACCAAGTGAGGTTGTGAGAAATATGAACACCCAGAAACTTAAGCCTCCACTCTCTCCACACTCCTTACTTATATATAGAGGAGGCGGCTCGCTACCATGTGTCCTTAAAAAAAAAAAAACACACACAATGAGTTCTTTTTTGTATTCAATAACAGATTATCTGAGCACCATCTTACCAGTCTCTGGACCTCATCTCTGTATGCGGACTCATCTCCTGATATGAGCCCCACCACTGTTGTATCATCCACAAACTTCACTATGTCTGGAGGATGAACAGGTATGCAGTCATGTGTATAATGAATACAAAGTGGGGCTCAACACAGCCCTGTGGCAAGCCTGTGTTAAGCATGACTGTAGAGGAGGAATGGGGTCCGAGTAACAGTCTGTTCTGTTTGTTAGGAAGTCCTTAATCCAGCTGCAAGTGTGAGTAGGCAGACCAAGCTGTAACAATTTGCTGATGAGAATAATTGTATTAAATGCCGAGCTATAGTCCAAACATTCTTACATAGCTCCCCTTATCTTCTAAATGGCTGAATGCAGAGTGGAGAGCGATAGCAATAGCATCTTCAGTGGATCTGCTCCGCCTGTAGGCAAACTGGTACTGATCAAAGGCTGGGGAGAGACTTGACAGAAGAGGTTTCAATACCGTTTTCTCAGAGCACTTCATAACAATGGGTGTTAATGCCACTGGTTGATAGACTGCTGATAATGCCAGCACATCAGAGCTGGCATTCAATAATGTCAGCGGGTCCAGGCGAAATCAATTTGCTTCAAACTGTGCGAAACAGCAGTTCATTCTATCAGTGAGGCGTTACTAGAAATAATACTGCTGCCCATAGTTTGTAATCTGGTGAAAGCCTTGCCATACTCATCTCAAATCATCAGAAAAATGGTCCTCATCTTTCCTCTTATAGGCCTGTTTGGCCTCCTTAATGCCTTTTAGATTAGCCCAAGCAGCGCTATACAGGTCCATATCCCCTGACTTGAAGGCTGTGTCACGGGCTCTGAGGAGTGCCTGGACTTTTTGTCATCCAAGGCTTCTGATTAGGAAAAACCCTAATGCGTTTCTCCACAGTCACCTGGTTGATACAGTCTGTGTGTACATTTCCAGATCCTGATTCTTAAACACCAAAAAGTGTTTGAAAAACAGTCTTGCAGCTGAGAGAGCTCCCTCAGGCCATATTGTGATGTTTTTTATAGTAGGTCTAGCAGTTCTCCTGGGGAGGGGGTTTGCTGTGATGAGGAGCAATGATAGATTATCTGACAGGCCAAGATGTGGAAACGGCACAGCTCTGTAGGCATGCTTCAGGTTAGAATACACCTGCTCAAGACAACTTTCCCTTAGTGGCACATTTCACATACTGTGTGAAATTAGGCAGCACAGTTTAAGCATGCTTGATTAGGTCACCAGCTATAATATGAACACCCTCGGGATAGGCCTGCTGCCGTTTATAGCACTGTACAAATGAGCAAGGGCCACTTTGGCATTTGCATCAGGAGAACTAGACAGCTGTAATAACCACTGTCAAGTCTCTGGATAAGAAGGCCGGCATAAAACTGACGTCTCTAGGTCAGGAGAATAGGTATTAATACGGCTGTTATTAGTCAAAGAGTTGTGAAGAAAAAAAACAGACCACCCCCTCTCCGTTTCCCGGATTCCGCTGTTCGGTCCATATGGTGAAGTGTACACTCTGGTAGCTGCACTGCAGCAGTGATCAGCGGATGGAGCCAGCTTTCCGTTAACAGCACACAGCACTCTGTTTTATTAGTTTCCATTTTATTAGTTGCCAGTTGTAACACTAAATCATCCATCTTATGGACGATGCTTCTGGCGTTGGAGAGAAAAATGCTTGGTAGAGGAGGTCTATGCAGCCGTCTCATGTCCTCAGTCAATAAGGTCCTCAGTTCTGTGCATGTGAGCATTCAGGTGAGAGGGCGGGGCCTCCGTTTGCAGTTCGGATGGCCCAGGGGAAGAAACTGTCAGTCTGGAGGTGCGAGACCTGATTGATCTCAAATTCAGTCTCAAATTCTGAACAGTTGTTCAGAGGGAACCAGGTCAAACAGGTGGTGGGTGGGATGTGAGGGGGTCTCCTGTGATGGTTTTGATCTTCCTGAGACAGGAGGATCTGGGAATCTCCTCCATGGGGGGCAGAGTGCCACCGATGATTTTTTAGGTGGTGTTGATGACCCTCTGCACAGCCTTCTGTTGTCAGCCGTGGAGCCAGCGTACCACACACCCAGACAGTAGGTGGGCATGCTCTCCACTGAACAGTGGTAGAAGGCCAGCAGCCGCTTCTGGTCCAGGTTATTCTTCCTCAGGACACAGGAAGTGCAGCCGGTGCTGGGCTTTCTACACCAGGTCCTTGATGTTGACAGTCCAGGAGAGGTCAGAGGAGATGTAGGTGCCCAGGAACCTGGAGGCGGGGATGTTTTCCACACAGTTGCCATTTGTAGGGGGAGGGGTCTTGTCTGTTCTTCAAGTCCAGTATGAGTTCTTTGGGGGGTTTTTTGGACATTCAGTTTCAAGTGGTTTGCTTGGCACCTCACTCGACCGCAAGATGGTGCCCACAGTGGTCGCCATGGTGCTTCGCTGTGCCTTTTGTTTGTTTTTGTTCGTCAATTGTGTGTCTGCCTGCTCTTACACCCGTGGAGAACTACTAAATATCAGGACTTTCACTCCCACGGACCTACTCCCAGTTTTTTTGGCTCCTGCTGCCGATCTGGTTTACCTTTTAGCCCAAAAAGTGAGACGGCGAAAGAGAGGAAGACGAGCGGGCGCTCTCGTGTGGCTTCGCAGGAGAGGCACGCGCACGGCTCTGCCTGGGATATTTCTGTCCAACGTCAATTCTCTCTATAACAAGATAGATGAACTGAGACTGCTGATGCGATTTAAGGACCTCTCTACCTCGTGTGCCCTCCGCTTTACTGAGACCTGGCTCAAGGGTAGGACACCGGACAGCGTGCTCCCCCTCGAGGGATTTCAGCCGTTTCGTGCAGACCGAGATAAGGAGCTCTCCGGCAAGACCACAGGAGGAGGA
Organism: Pholidichthys leucotaenia; assembly: GCA_020510985.1. Lineage (NCBI taxonomy): Eukaryota > Metazoa > Chordata > Actinopteri > Cichliformes > Pholidichthyidae > Pholidichthys > Pholidichthys leucotaenia. The sequence goes on from CM035837.1 coordinate 224,510,008, forward strand.
GTCTGCTTCTACATCAACAACAGCTAGTGCTCCGATGTAACTGATCTCCCAACACTGTTCTCCCACTCTGGAATATTTATTCATCAACTGCAAGCCATTTTATTCCCCGCGTGAGTTTGCTTCATTCATCCTGGCTGCTGTTTACATCCCGCCCGACGTGGATGCGTGCGAGGCTCAGCGCGCGCTCGCGGATCACATTCAACAAGCAGAGTGGACTTTTCCGGACTCTCTGGTTGTTGTGGTTGGCGACTTTAACCAGAGCAACCTGAGCCACGAACTCCCCCGCTACAAACAGTTTATTAAATGCCCCACCAGAGGAGAGAACACGCTGGATCACTGACACTACAGTTAAGGACGCGTATTGCGCTGTTCCCTGCGCTGCGCTCGGACTATCTGATCACGTGATGGTCCACCTGATTCCCACATACAGACAGAGGCTGAAGCTCACAAAACCTGTTGAGCACTACGAGGAAATGGACCAGTGAAGCTGGGGAGAAGCTGCGCACGTGCTTGGAAATAACTGACTGGGGCATGTTTAAAGGAGCCACGCATGATCTGGACGAGTACACAGACACTGAACTCATATCCACTTTTGTGAGGAGAGCATTCTTCCATCGCACACCAGGGTGAGTTACTCCAACGACAAGCCCTGGTTCACAGCCAAGCTCAGACAGATCAGGAAGGAGAAGGAAGCAGCGTTGAAAAGTGGAGACAGGGACTGCTACAGGGAGATCAAATACCGGTTTAGCAGAGAGCTGAGGAGAGCTAAATCTGTGTATTCTGAGAGACTCCAGCAACAGTTCACTGCTAACGACTCTGCTTCTGTGTGGAGAGGACTGAGGCAAATCAACTATCGGCCTCAGGCTTCTAAGGGTCAGGATGACAAAGCCCTTTGACAAAGACTGTCCCAACACTATGCCCATTTTGACACCTTGTCAGCTGTGTCCAACTCCCCCCCTCCCCCCAGCGCCACTGCCTCCATGGTCCCTACTTCAAAGGCGGCCCCCCCTCCTCCCCCCCTGCCCTCGTCATCAGTGAGCAGGACGTGCAGACAGTTCTCCAGACTGAACCCGCGCAAGGCCCCCGGTCCGGATGGCGTGTCTCCCTCCACCCTGAGACACTGTGCGGAAGAGCTGACTCCTGTCTTCAGACATTTTTAACACCTCCCTGAAGTCATGCCACGTGCCGACCTGCCTCAAAACCTCTACCATCGTCCCTGTCCCCAAGAAGCCACGGATCACTGGACTTAACGACTACAGACCTGTAGCACTCACCCCTGTAGTCATGAAGTCCTTTGAGCGCCTGGTCCTGCCCCACCTCAAGACCATCACCACTCCCCTCCTGGACCCACTGCAGTTTGCCTACCGAGCCAACAGGTCTGTGGACAACGCAGTCAACCTGGTCCTCCACTCCATCCTGCAGCACCTGGACTCCCCGGGAACCTACGCCAGGATCCTGTTTGTGGACTTCAGCTCTGCATTCAATACCATCCACCCCGCTCTGCTCCAGGACAAGCTGTCCCTGCTCAACGTGCCCGACTCCCTCTGCAGGTGGATCACCGACTTCCTGATGGACCGGAGGCAGCATGTGCGGCTGGGAAAGACCGTCTCAGACTCTGTAAGCATCAGCACCGGATCACCCCAGGGCTGTGTACTTTCCCCCCTGCTCTTCTCCCTGTACACCACCTCCTGCACCTCCAGCCACCAGTCTGTCAAGCTGATCAAGTTTGCGGATGACACCACCCTCATCGGGCTCATCTCCAACGGTGACGAGTCCGCCTACAGGAGAGAGGTGGCCCAGCTGGCGTCCTGGTGCAGCCACAACAACCTGCAGCTGAACGCTCTGAAGACAGTGGAGACGATCGTGGACTTCAGAAAAGTCACAGCCCCTCTGCCCCTCCTTACCCTCACAGACTCATCACCACTGCGGATTCCTTCCGCTTCCTGGGCACCACCATCACCCGGGACCTCAAGTGGGAGCCGACCATCAGCTCCCTCATCAAAAAGGCCCAGCAGAGGATGTTCTTCCTGCGGCAGCTGAGGAAGCTCAAGCTACCCACCAAGTTGTTGGTGCAGTTCTACACAGCCATCATCGAGTCCATCCTCACCACCTCCATCACCGTGTGGTATGCAGGAGCCACTGCCAGGGACAGACTAAGACTGCAGCGCATTGTGCGCGCTGCTGAGAAGGTGATCGGCTGCAAGCTCCCATCCCTCCAGGACCTGTACATCTCCAGGACCCGGAGGCGTGCAGGTCAGATCATAGCCGACCCTTCACACCCTGGACACGCACTGTTTGCCCCCCCTCCCCTCAGGTAGAAGACTTCGGTCCATTCAGACTAAAACCTCCCGCTACATGAACAGCTTCTTCCCCTCTGCCATCAGACTGCTGAACACTAAGTGACTTATTAGACTCTCGTGCACTACGTACAGCAGCTCAACCGGACTCCTGATAATTATCAATGTTTTCTTTTGCGCTACCGTCTGCATTATGTGGAACTCCACAATATCTGCTGCTTGTTAATATATTTAATAATTGCATAGATTAGTATTACTCATTCTACATTTTATTGCATGCATAGTTTATTTTCATCTTAGTGCTACTCCATGTTTAATGTTGCAGCATTGCACCGAGACAAATTCCTAGTTTGTGTACTACATGAACAATGGCAATAAATCTCTTCTGATTGGCACCATGGCAGCGAATTCTCTACCTCCGCCCTGTATGTCTTGTCATCGTTATCAGTGATGAGCCCAACCAAGGTGGCATCTTCTGCGTACTTCATGATGACAGTTGTTGGGTGGGTTGGAATACAGTCAAAGGTGTACAGGGAGTACAGTAGTGGGCTTAGCATGCAGCCCTGGGGGGAGCCAATGCACACGTCAATAGGAAGAGACCCAACAAGCTCGAGGAGAGGACTAATGCCAGTAAACCATTTCAGCATGTCAACCACCACAAAGTATGGCTTTAGAATGTAGTTTCTTTCCTTGTTGCAATATTTGACAATCTGCAATTCAGTGTGAGCTACCATTTCAAAAATGGCTTTTACTGAACACAGCGGGTAAAGTAACGTTACCATTTTTTCCCAGTAAATATATTTAACTGGGCTATTGTAATGAAATTTTCACTAAATGTCAGCATCAACCCATGCAATACATGCTAGCAAATAAATCAAACCACAGATGTCCATAAATTGTGTAATAATGTGAACTAGTGCATTGAAAAAAATATTGAACACATGAAGTCAAGTGCCAAGAGGCATGGGAAGCCAAGACAGCTGAAATCTAGTAGTAATTAGAAAGCAATCCTGCCCCTTGTCAGCACAAATCAATATCAACTGGTTCAGTCTAAAATGATGGCCTTTAAAAAGGTGTCTTATTACCAAGGTGTCACAAGAAACATCCCATGATGGATTGAAGCAAAGAGCTTTCTCGCTCACCACTCCATTATGGTGTAGGGGTGTTTTTCAGCACATGGCATAAGCAGACTTTATATAGTTGAAGGAAAGATGGATGGACAAATGTACAGAGACATCCTTGATAAAAATCCACTGCTATCTACCAGGACGGTAAAGGTGAAACAAGGGTGGACATTTCAGCAAGACAATGATTCTAAACAGTCAAGGAAACTCAATTGGTTTCAGAGAAAGAAAATAAAGCTGAATGGGCCAGCTAATCACCTGACTCCAATCAAGTGGTAAATCTATGGAAAAAATTAAAGATCATAGTTTATAGAGGCGGCCCAGATCTGAAGACTGTTTGGGTGGAAGAATGGACCCACAATCACCTGAGCAATGCCTGAGACTAGTTTCTCCATACAGGAGGCGTCTCGATGCTGTCATTACCAACAAAGGCTAAAACATGAAGTATTTAATAACTTTCAGTGAGTTCAATACCACCCCCATGTCATTTCTCATTACAATTATCCATTATTTAAACAGTAGTTCCCCCTCTCTCCATGCCATGCAGTTTGGTTTCAGATCCAAGCATTCCACTGAAATGGCTACATGCCTCTTCATTGAGAAAATAAAATCTTTTCTTGATAAGGGTGGAGTTGTAGGGGCGGTGTTTTTGGACCTCAGGAAAGCATTCGATACAGTAAATCACACTGTTCTTACCAAGCTCCTTAAATTTAACTTCTCACAATGCTGTGAGCTGGATTGAATCATATCTGCATGATCGAACACAATCTGTATCAGTTAACAACTGCAGATCTGATTCTCTTAGGCCAACTTCTGGAGTCCCTCAGGGATCAATATTAGGCCCCCTTTTATTTAGTCTTTATATTAATGATTTGCCCACTGTTTGTTCTGAAGCTGAATGCTTAATGTATGCAGACGACTTTTTTTTTGTTCATGGTCGCTCCAGAGACACTGTTGCTGCTAAACTTAGTAAAACAATGTCCTGTGTCACAACTTGGTTGCAGGAGTGCTGTCTACAGTTAAACGTTTCTAAAACTGTAGGCATGTATTTCACTAAAATAAATAGAGTGTCACCTGACCCTGACATACATGTTAATGGAGGAAAAATACAAATTGTTAGCCAATATAAATATCTTGGGTTAATAGTAGATTCACAGCTTTCCTTTAAAGCCCATATTGCTAAATTGTGTAAAAAAACCAAGTTAAATCTTGCAAATTTTCATGCAATTCGAAATGAAATGTCAACTGAAGCCGCAAAAATATACTTGCATTCAATGATTCTGAGTCACTTCAACTATTGTCCAACTAGCTGGTCCCAGGTGGGTTTGAGTGCAAAAAAAAAAAAAAACATTGGAAGTTTCGTACAAACAAGCAGTTAAAGTTATGGATAAAAAACCTAGGCCTCATCATTGTGCAATTTTTAAAAAATACAGTCTTAAATTGGGATAGTCTTCATACATTTGCAAATTTAAATTTGATTTATAAAGTACTGCATGATTTGGCTCCAGATCCTCTGGCAGAGTTCATCAGCCAAAGAAACAGCTCTGAGCGTGTCACTCGAGGCTCTGTCAGAGGTGACGGTTTCATTCCTCTGCGCAGGAGCACTTTCAGTAAGTCGGCCTGGTCAGTGAGGAGCGCTAGTGAGTGGAACTCAGCACCTGAGGAGGTTAAACTGCTCACAACATTCAAGGCCTTCACAAAAAAAATTGAAAATGTGGCTTATAAACACCTACAGCTGCCAACACTAAAAGATAAGTCTGTGATGTTTGATGTTGTGTTTAAAAGTACAGTTTGTTATGTATATGTTATTTGTTACATTAGTGCCCTCTTAAATGTCTAACCATGTTTTTTTTCTTGTAGATGCATTTTACTGCTTTTTTACATCTTGGCCAGGGGACTACAGATGAAAGCTAGTATTTTGGCCAATTCTGGCTTTAACCATGTGTAATCATGCGTTTTATGAAATTGCATTGTCCCTTTTCAAATAAACTAAACAAAATTTAATAATTTCTTTGTCTGGATTAGTTGGGCTGGTACCAACATCTGGTGAAAATTTCATGTCAATGGCACCTTTAGAAATATATTTACTGAGAAAAATTGCAATTGTCGAGTACCATTTTAGCATCTTAAGTTTAACAAATATTTCATGCTGGCCCATAAAACTGTTCTTTGCATAAATTTAAAGAAGTATTTTGCAGTATGATGAGCAATACAGCTGCAGAAATTTACAGAAATTGTGATAATGGGGACAGCTGTGGAACAGGTGTAGTGCGGCCAACAACTGGTCGAAGGGTTGGCAGTTCGATTCCTTCAGTCTGCGTGTCCTTGAGCGAGGTACTGAACCTCCATTTGCTCCTGGTGGGTCAGGCCAGCGTCTTGCATGGTAGCTCCGTCGCTGTGAATGTGTGAAGAGCAGGCTCTGTAAAGCACTTTGGTCATCAGATGAGTGAAAAAGCACTATATAAGTGAATGCCATATCACCCACTCTATTCGTTAAAATTTTGATGAGCAGGTGCACTTTGTGCATCAGCATTTTCTCCGTGAAGGTAGAAATGTAAATTGTAGGCAAAATACTCAAGTCAGGCGTTGGTATCACAGTGCATCTGTAATATGGCTGCTGGAGAATGCAAGACAGGATACAGGGGCGAAAAAAACAAAAAACAAACAAAAAAAAACAAAGCAAAGCTGCTATAAGTGTGAATAAGGTAAATGTTACATGTTTCTGAAAGAATCAACTTTAAAGCAGTTGTAACACTCCAGCTGTGTGTAACACCTACTGTGTTCGCCAGATTTTTGTGTAATTGGGTAACACCCACTCACTTTAGGTGTAGTACCCTTTTTGGTAGTATTGTGTTATGGCAATGTAGTTACCTTAACTTTTCTACCTGGGCAGAGGGATAATTGGGCCAGGTCAGACTGATTCTGGGTTCGTAGGAGCCTGGGAGGTGCAACAACAGATGACACACACCCGTATAGAACTTGCAACTATACATATTTTAACAAATGTGTATTATTTACAAATATGTACAAAAACACACACACACACACACACACAGTACTCCAAAATATAGTTACAATATTCACAGTTCTTGGTATCAGTCCAGGTGACCAGTGGGGTCACTTACCGGTCACTAGTGTTCAGGCTTTGGCTCGCCATCCAGATATGGAGAATTCACAGTCCTCTGAATCCAGCACAAAAAAAAAACCTGACCATGCTAAGTGGCTCGTGCGTCAGGGGTTCCCGCGCTCAACGGCATTAACAGCCTTTGGATCCCAATCAATCTCAAGTTTGGTCCAAGCAAAGGCTGCTATTAGCACATTAGCTCATCGTCTCCGTGAGGAATCGCGTTCTCTCGGTTGTGTCTCAGCAGTGTCTGACAGCGTTCTGCATATTACACACAAACCCTCAGCCGGGGGATCGCGGGGATCATGAGATCGTGGATTCGATCCCAGCCCCCAACCAACAGTGAGCTGTGTGGAGTTTGCATGTCCTCCCCGTGTTGCGTGGGTTTACTCCGGGATTTCTCCGGTTTCCTCCCGCATACCAAAAACATGTAGGTTTAGGGCGCTCGCGCACGCAGCGACCAGCAGCCGGTGGCTTGTCAGACTGCAAACCAAGTCTACCTACGGGTACATATAAAAAAAAAAAAAAAAAAAAAAAAAAAAAACACAATCAAGGGAACGCGTGACCCCATTGGCTGGCGTGACCCAGCAACGGCACAGCCATTGGTTGCTCAAAATACCAACACACATATTAGGAACATTTTCTAGAAAGTTCTGATGAAGTTCCTAACTATTTATGAATATATATTTATTTAAATATTCATATTCAAATTATTTATTCCCCATTGTGAAATGGGTGGTTTTTTTTAAGAGCGGTATCAATATTTATAATTTAATTCACATTTTAACACTGGGTTACACTATCCCCCCTTAGAATCATGCAAGTCTCTTTGCATGGGATTAGCTAAATGGTATTGACAGGAGAACCAGTGTTCATGGGAATAATCTTAGGACCTGTCTGTTAAGGTTCTGGTAAAAGCCAGGTTTAGTCCTTGAAACAGGGACTGGGCAACAGTTATGAGAGGATTTCCCAACTGACTATACTGTAGTCTTTCTGGTTGGGAGGTTGTCCTGAGCGTCTCAGTCTTTGGGATTTCTTTTTCAGGTTTTTTTTTTTTTTTTTTTTCTTTTTTTTTTTCTTTCACAGGTTCATCACAGGTACTTTTATCAGATAAGTTGGTTTCACTTTCAGTTCCATTCTCATCGTTTGTTCCACATTTGTTTCAGTTTCCTCCAGGTTTCCATCATTTGGTAAGTTGTCCCATCCAGGTGAAGTGACATTTTCTGTTTGGTTGTCATTCTCAGGTAAGTGAGTTTCAGCAGAAATGTCTTCTTTAAAGAATGTCTTTGGATGGAGAATTTCATAAACTCGAGTGAGCTTTATGGGCGTTTGGATTGGTTCTTCTCTGTACCAATAGACATCTTCATTTTCCGGTTCTGAATTCTCACATTCCTCACTTTGTTCAGGTGACCGTCATGTCTTAGGTTTGCGGACATGTTTTGGTTGGACAGGTTCTTCAACAGGGGCAAGAAAACCACAGGGAAGCAAGAGGTTGCGGTGAACGGTGCGAACAGGACCATCTTTTCGTCTCAGGTTTTATAGTGTAAACAGGCAAGTCACCTGCTTGGCTCACCACAATGTGAATTTCAGCTTCCCACCTGTCTGCTAGTTTGTGCTTGCCTCTGAGGTGGACTGCATGTACCAAAACTCTGTCGCCTGGTTCTAGTTTTGAGGGTTTCACTCACATATCAAATCTTTTGTTTCTTTCAGCCATCTTGTTGGCATTTTCTGTTGCTAGTTTGTAGCTTTCTTGTAGAGTTGTCTTCAGTTTTTCAATGTACTTGGGAATGTGACTTGAAACTTTTGTTGTGAAACGGGAGCCCAAATGCAAGGTCGATGGGCAATCTCGGCTGACAGCCGGACATTAACTCATACGGGGCAACACCAGTAGTGTCATTCTTCGTACAATTGTACACATGTACAAGTGGTTTTACATAGTTGTGCCAATGAGATTTGTTCTTTTCCTCCAGAGTGCCCAGCATGCTCAATAACGTTCTATTGAAACGTTCTACCGGGTTACCTCTGGGGTGATGGGGTGTCGTCCGGATTTTGCAAATGCCCATGATTTTGCAAAGTTCTTTTATGATATGGGACTCAAAATCGGGACCCTGATCACTATGTAACCGTTCGGGTATCCCGTAGTGGACTATAAAGTGGTCCCAAAGTGCCTTTGCAATGGTCTGAGCTTTCTGATTGCTGGTAGGGATGGCTATAGCGTATTTCGTGAAATGATCAGTTAACACAAGCACATCCTTCGTGTTACTTTGATCGGGCTCAATAGACAGGAAATCCACACAAACAAGTTCAAGTGGTCAGTGGACTTAATACTGACAAGTGGAGCAGCTCGCTCTGGAGCGGTTTTACGTCTTACGCAGCGATTACATGTCTTGATCTTTTCAATATCCACCACCATGTGAGACCAATAGAACCTTGTTCTGGCGAGATCCAAAGTACGCTCTGTGCCTAAATGGCCCATGTCACAGTGGAGGCTTTGAAAGACTGAATCGCGGAGCTGTTCAGGTAAGACGAGCTGGTAAGTAACATTTCCTCCATCTTGACGAGTGCGGTAGAGGATACTATTGCACATTTCAAGTCGACTGAGCTCTCGGAGTAACAAGTTGATGTCAGGAAGTTCAGTTCGTACAGTTGGAACTTTTAGCCCAGTTTTCATTTGTGCAATCACTTCTCTTAAACAGGGGTCAGTTCTTTGTTCGTTTTTGATCTGTTCAGGACTCATGTGGAGTACAACTGGAAGACCACCACAGCCATCTTCATCGGCGTAGTCATCTGGAATGGCAGCTACAGAGAGGGCTAATGAGTGAACCAAAGGGAAGGTTTTGTCTTGAGATCTACAGACAAGGTGTTTTTCACATATAGCAGACACTACCTCGGAACTACTGCTTTCAGGAAGAGACAAGTGAGTTTGAGTGAACTGCTGTATGCAGTCAAGCTCCTTTTGGGACACTGCGTCATCAAGTAACTCGCCATGTGGTCATCTAGAGAGGCCGTCTGCATCTGAGTTAAGCTTGCCTGCTCTGTATTGGAGCTTAAAGTTAAACGACAGAGCAGCTAGCCCCCTATAACTCATGGCATCCATCTTCGCAGTCAAAATGTACGTCGGAGGTTACTGTCAGTCACGACAGTAAAATGATTGCCATATAGTCTGCGAACTTCTCCATTACTGCCCACTTTAGAGCTAAAAATTCTAATTTATGAGCGGGGTAACGGGACTCCCTTCGAGACAACCCCCGGCTTGCATAAGCTATGACCCTAGTCTGGCCCTCCTGCTCTTGATAGAGGGCGGCGCCAAGCTCTGTAGTGCTGGCGTCAGTATGGAGTGTATATGGCAACTGAGGGTCAGCGAAACCCAGGACAGGTGCAGTACTGAGCTTTTCAATGATGGTTTTGAATGCAAGATCACAGGAAGAAGTCCATCGCTCGCCAAACTGTCTTTGGGTCGTGGTACTGGGCAGGCTTAGCTTTGTGCTCTTTCGCAAAGGAGGGTAGCCTGCTGTTAAGTCAGTGAGGGGCTTAACGATGCTGGAATAGTTCTTAATGAACCACCTATAGTACCCTGAAAAGCTTAAGAATGAGTGGAGCTGTTTGAGATCACGGGGCACAGGCCAGGTACTTGGGGCTTTCACTTTTTTGGGGTCGGTCTCAACTCCTTTACTGGACACAATGTGACCGAGGTATCTGACAGGTTTGAAAAAAATCTCCATTTCTCAGGGGAGAGTTTAAGCCCGTACTCTTTTAGGCGATTAAGAACTTTCATTAAGCGAGCCTCATGTTCTTCGGGCGTCTTGGAGAATACAATGATGTCATCGAGGAGTGAGTGAGTGTTCTTGTTTAGTGCCATGTCAGCATCTATGGCCATTTCATGGCAAAAAATTAGAACCAATAAGAAAATTGAGTTAATTATATAGAGACAGTATGATAAATGAAAGAATCAATAAATACAGTGAGATACACATGTACAATCAATAAAAGAAAAATTAAATAAGATGCTTCAGATGCACATGTGCTAAAAACCCTAAAATTTTCTTTGGTGGTGCCATATTAAAAATATCCTTCAGTGACTTTTGAGTATAAAAGCGTTGTCTTGCTGTCATGAGAGCAGGACAGTCAAGTAAAATGTGCTTTATTGATAAAAAAAAACCTCCGCAAAACTGACAAAATTGTGGTGCTTCACCTTTTAATAAAAAGCTGTGCGTAAGCCTAGAGTGGCCAATACGGCATCTAGTGTACACTACCTCATGTCGATTTTGAAAGTGATGCAAATGTCTATGGCTTATGGTAGGTTTAATATCATGCAATTTATTTGCAGTACATGTGTCCCATTCAGTCTGCCACTTCTTTAAAACATAGGTTATTAGAGGCCTGAGGCTGGGATCTGGCATTGAGTGACTTCTTGGGTAAGGGCTCCCTTGGCAGCAATGTCTGCCTGCTCGTTACCTGACAGACCAACATGGCTGGGGATCCAACAAAAGATATTAACATTATGTTTCTGTAAAAAACCTAGTTTCTCTAAAATCTGGATAATAATGGGGTGATCAGTCTTTAAAAACCCAAGTGCCTGAAGACAGGATCTGGAGTCTAAAAATTAAGGAGCTCCGTTTGGTTCTCTCACTGTGTTCCAATGCTAGAAGCAAAGCACGAGCCTCTGCTGTAAAAATTGAACATTGTTTGGGAATCCGCAAACCATACTGATTGTGCCTGGTGACAATTGCAGCAGAGACTGAGCCATCTACTTTAGATCCATCCGAGTATATGGAAATATGGTGAGGTGACAGGAGGTGAGGAAAACGGCATTTTATGTCCAAGATCGGCTGCTGGCACACATTTGGGTGAGTGTCTTTTTGTTCTGGCTCAGATCCAGAATTATATTGGGTTTCCTTAAACTCCATGGTGGAATGGGACAAAACTATCTGTGCTACCTTGCTTATATCAGGGTTTAGTTTTACCAGGTGAGGTTATATACGGAGTCCAAAAGGAGTGATGCTCTTAGGTCTGACCTTATACAAATGCAAAAATCGAGGGTGAAAAACTGCAGAGTAGGCTGGATTTCTATAGTTTGCTTTAAGTTTAACCATATACTGGAGAGCCAATTTCAGGCGCCTGTTGTGAAGTGAAGGCTCGTTTGCTTCAACATACAAACTTAACAGGAGAGGTTCTGAAAGCCCCCCAAGGCAAGCCTTAGCCCCTGGTGATGGACAGTTTCTAGCGTCCTGATGTACGTTTTCCTTGCTGATCCATAAACTATGCTCCCATACTCTAGCTGAGATCTTACAAGTGCTCTATAGAGATGCAGCAGCACAGTAGAGTCCGCACCCCATTTAGTTTTAGCCAAAACTTTAATATCAAGGGCTTTAAAACATCTGAGTCGTAAAAATTTTGTATGTGGAATAAAAGACAGCTTATTATCAAAAAAGTCCAAGGAATTTGGTTTCTTTTACCACCTTGACAGCTTCTCCATCTATGAAAAGCTCAGGGTCGAGGTGAAGGGACCGCAGCAGGCAAAAGTGTATGCAAACAGTTTGTTTTTGAAAATTTAAAACCATTACTGACTGACCACCTATTAATCTTGTTTATGCACAGCTGTAGTTGCTTTTCGATTGTGCTCATGTCGTTCCCCCTGTAGCAAATACAGAGGTCATCTACATAAAGACTACAAAAGGTATTTGGTCTAAGAGCACCAACTACACTATTAATCTCAATGCTAAAAAGAGTAACCGAGAGGATACTTCCCTGGGGGAGTCCTTGTTCTTGCACATGGGCTCTGAAAGGGTATCTCCTACTCAGACTCTGAAGTGTCTATTGGACAAAAAGTTTGAAATGGAAAAAAGGCAAATGTCCCCTAAAACCCATGCCATGTAGGTCTCTTAAAATGATGTCATTGAGGAACACAATCACCTCATGCAGATGTTGCCCACGCCCCAGCATGTTTTGCATGCCATGAGGCGCTGGAACATGCTGGGGCGTCTAATGCCTTGGGGCATTCTATTGAATTCCCAAAAGCCCATGGGACATACAAATGCCGTCTTTGGTTTGTCCAGCTCCACTACCTCAATTTGGTAGTACCCCGACTTTAAATCGAGGACGAAGAACCACTGCGAACCGGTCAAGGTGGAAAACATTTCCAAGTTGGGGAGGGCGTAAGCATCTAACAGTCTGCATGTTAAGCTTCCTGTAATCAATACAAAGGCGGACATCACCATTTTTCTTTTGCACCACTACAATAGGCGAAGGAAATGGAGAAGTGGACTCTTATCACACCTGCTTGTTGGAGTTCTTTGAGATGCTTACGGACTGCTTCCAGGTCATTTGGATGTATGGGACGTGCTCTGTGTTTGAACGGTGTTTCATCTGATAATTTGTGTGTTTCACTTGATCTGTTTTGCCAAAGTCAAGATCGTTTTGTGCAAATACTTCAGGCATTTGACTGAGTTTTTCTGTTAGGCGCTCTTTCCATTCAGCGCTAATAGGGGAAGAGTCAAAGTTGAACTTCAGAGTGGACTTTGGTTCAATTTTGGACTTTGTAACTTTCACGGAGTGTTCTTGCGATAGGACTCATTGATATGCACAGATTTCTCCAATGACACTTCTGAGGGATTGTCACGTCATGTTCCATTCATTGGAAAGTACAACTGGAACAAGGTAAGGTGCTCTTTCAGGTAAGTCTATGAGACATGGTTTTACCAGGATACCACCAGGTAAGGCTGACATTACCGGTTGTTCAAACAATACAGATTTTTCACTGTTGCTGGCTGACACAGCTACAGCGCCATCTAGAACAACTGTTTGGACTGCAGGAACCAACTGTGGCTCTTTGTTGCGTATGGTCACTAAACCAAGGCTAGTGTCTTTGGACTGTCTGTGCCGTAGCTCAAGGACTTTTAACACTGCCTTATAACCAAGTGACATGGTTGGCTGCAGTTCAGAACATGCATCAGAGTACAGCTCATAAAGTACATCTAATGTGTTTGTCCCTATTAACACTAAGGACTGATCAGCTGCACGTACATCAGGAACCACTAAGGCAAGTGTTGGCACTTTGGCTTCAATACCGAAAAAGTTTTTTGGGAAAGTGACATGCATTTCAATGTAGCCCAAATAAGGTACACTCTGACCGTTAGCTCCCTCCTCTTCCAACAGCTCAAAAAGTGGCTTAATCTCATGGTTGGATAAGTACTGTCTGTAATAGGACTCAGGGACAGTAGTCACCTGGGAGCCTGTATCTAACAAACAGCTCACAGTACAGCTATTCACTTTCACTTGTGCTGTACTTTTGGTACCAATTAGACCATTAGGAAAGCTAAAAGGGTCTGTTTTGTAGTGTGACTTCAGTTTAGCATGTGTCTTGGATAGAGCTTTTGGTTTGGGACAGGTCATCTCTGAACTAGCCTCCGTTTGTCCCGCAACAGGGGTAGACTTCAGTTTTAAAGAAGATGTGGGGTTACGACTGTCCCAAATCTGTCTTTTTACTCTTAGTTCTTTGCGTTTTGCAGCTACAGGTGCAGGGTTTGGCTTTGACTCACAAGTGGCTACAATATGCCCATATTCGCCACAGCGGAAGCAATACCATGGTTTGGGCCTAGTATTGAGATGGCTGGACGAAGGCAAGTTTTCAGGTTTGGCATGGTCAGGTTTTTTTATTTCCAGATTTCTTAAGGGGCTTTTCCACTAGCCTTGCTTAGCCCTACACCACACCACTCAGCCCGCGTTTGAGCATTTTCCATTAGCCCCAGCACCGGTTAGCAGGCGCTATTTTAGTACCTGATCCAGGGCAGGGTCTAACCGAGCTGAGTAGGGCTGAGTATGGCTGTGATGTGACTAACAGACTGGTCGCCGCTGATTGGTCAGGTCGTAACGTCACGAAAGCGACTTTCTGCTGAATTTACTACACGACCGCCATTTGTAATTGTTCAACCAGTGAACACAGTGCACGGCTTTAATACAGTATATTTTCACACTCTGAAGATGTCTTCTCGTAAGGCTATCCCCTGGTCAAACGAGGAGGTGCGCAATTTTCTTTCTATATTAGCCGACGATCGCATCCAGCGTGAGTTGGACAGATCTACTCGAAATGAAAAAATATACCAGCAGGTGTCCGAGCAGATGGGTTCCCAAGGGCACATCCGTACTGCCAAACAGTGTCGGGAGAAGCTGAAAAAGCTGAAAAGCGATTACCAAGCAGTGAAGGACCACAATGCTCGAAGTGGAGCGGATCGGAAGGAGTGGAAGTGGTTCGCTGAGAGACATTGGGCTCGACACGGCCTTGGAAACCGTGGATGGTGAGTGTTGTTGATATTGCGCGTCTTTTCGCCAATTTATCCTTTCTGTACCAAGCTCACCGTTTTTAAGAAATAGGAAGGTTGTTAGATTGTGGGTAATGGTTGTTACTGAAGCTTGCCTATTGTTTTGCAGCCAACTGCAGATTCACGCTTGCTTTGTGTTAAGTATCAGCCCGAACAAAACGCTGAATTACGCTTATTGTATTCTGGTTAAAAACTTTAGAGTGTTGTGTACATGTTTCACTTTGGTGTCAAGTTTTAAATTTCTTTCTAGAATCGCAGTTCATATCACAGGGGTCCACCTCAGTAGACATGGACACACCGGACTCTCCTGTGTCTGCGTCTGGCGGAGCGCCAGCTGGATCGACTCCGATGTCAGCCACATCACCAGCTCCATCTGGATCACGTTCAAGTGCCGGTAAGGCACAATAACCACGATTTTTTTTGTTGTTGTAACAGGTCCAGCGGAAACCAGGGTCGAAAATCCATCCATCTTCTACCGCTTAATCCTTTATGGGTTGTGGGGGGGCTGGAGCCTAACAAGTTATGTACCAAATTGATTAATGCAATTTCCTGTAGCTGCATATTAATTAATTGAAAATGTCTTTTTAAATGTACAAAAAGGTTATTCTTTGGTCTTCACTTATCGGTGTTCCACAACCCGGTCCCATTTTTAGGTGTGGTGATTGAAGTGCTGTTGTAACTCCTGTTTTAGAAAAACAAATAAAGCTCATGAACTGCCGTTGAAATCAACATGCTTCATTGAAATGCTTCGCGTCAGCTGACCGTATTAACCCATTCAGATTTCTGCGGCCACACTACAAGCAACTATTTTAAACATTACCCATCCATCCATCTTCTTAATCTTAATCCTTTTTTAGTTTTGCAGGGGGGCTGCAGCCAAAGACAGCACCTTGCGTGTTGCAAAATCCGCTCTACTGAGGGGCAGCAACATGACAGTTCAGCTTATATACAGCAATGAAGCATAATAATAGTGACATTCCACCACAGACTTTCACCAGTGTAATTCCATAATATATGTAGTGATCCAGCTTTAACAACCATGCCTTTCTGTCTTTCAATGTAGCCAAGAGGAAAAGGAGCAACTCCATTGCTGACCTTACATCAGCAATGGTCAACATGCATGACGAGGAGATGTGGCTCTTGGAACGGCAACGTGACCAGCAGCAAGAACACCATCAGGAGTACATGCAGCATTTGCGACAGGTGGCCGCAGATATGCGGGCAGATGCACGTGAAGCCCTGGAGCAGGACACTTAAGGGAAGAGCTCGCAGAGATGTCATCATTCAACAGAGATTTCCTGACCCTATTTGGCAGGCTTGTGGACGCATTTAGCAGTCGGCATGTCTAACCATGTCTCCCCACGCCCAGTCTGTTTTTTGTTTGTAAATTTTGCTTCTGGAATAAAATTGTATTGTTTGCATCAAAAGTCTGGTTTATCTGTTATGACACCGTATGAGAAAAGCCAATAATTACATACACATTCCATTCTCTGTTCACTCCACATGCTGTTCATCAGGTCAGGTGTATAGCCTTCTAATGGTAATTTAATTTTTAACACAACAAAATGTAATGTCTTGGTAGGTTTTTTTATTTTAAACAAATTTGCAATGCTGAATCCATTTCTCTCGAACGGGTACATTTATGTTATAAGCAGTTGTACAGGTGTACTTTAACTTGTACAGTAGACACTGAAAGGTAAGTACATGTAAATTGAATGTTGCATCACCAGTCAAAATTTAATAAATTAAGAAGGAATCTAGCAAAAATTTGGCACCAATAACAGTAGACAAATCGGACAAGGATACACAACTGTGTTTGTTGAACAACTGTTGTTACCAACAAGTGCAAAATTTATATTCCCTTTTCCCAAAAATTAAAAATCAATTTGTAAGTAAAAGTGGGAGACCTTTACATGGGAATATGACATATCAGCACATGATTTATAGTTCAATTTGCATTTTCACCCAAGCAAAAGTGGCTTGTCGAGCTGGATTTTTGTGAAGATAGCCTGTGCAGCGTTTCTGCATGTAATTACATACCTGTCAAGTGATACGGTTTTGCCGCATTTTAATATGGGGAAAATGCAATTTTAGCAAATACGGGCGTATTGCCATTTCTGTACGCCAAAAAGAAAAATATATGGGAAAAAAAAACTGGGTTACACAGTCATTCCTAAATTTATAATAATTCTCCCAGTCACCCATTACATGTGTAATTCGTATGTACCCAAGTGTCGTGATCAGCAACGGACTGGAAATCCAACACCGATGCTGCGCACAAGAAGGGGATGAGCAGACTACTTCCTGAGGAAGCTAAGATCCTTCAATGTGTGCAACAGCGCCATCTTTGCTGTTGTCTGTTGGGGTAGCAGTATCAGAGCCAACACCACCAACAGACTTGACAAGATTATCAAGAAGGCTGGCTCTGTGATTGGTCTCAGGACAGAGACCACTGAGACTGTGGTAGAGGGAACACAAACTGATCCATCATGACAGTCCTGATCACCCCCTCCACCACACTGGACAGACAGTGGAGCACTTTCTCCAGCAGACTGCTACAGCTCTGCTGCTGAACGGTCTGGTACAGGAAATCTTTCCTGCCACATGCCATTTCACTGTACAATAACTCACTCTAATGTTGAATTCTGGTCATAACTATGCTGCCATACTGCACCTTACAGTCCAACTGGTGCCTCACATTTCACTCTGCACCTGATAGTTCTGCATTGTACAGCGAGTATGATTCATGCATCTATATGGGTCACCATCTATGCATCTGCGATGTATATAAAGTTATCTAGGCAGTATTGCTTTCCCTGGAAAATCCTTTTTTCTATTTTGCTGTGTGTTTGTTTTGGTCATGTACTGTGTCCAGTGTTGGGAGCTACTTTGTAGTGTTACTGTAATGCCACCACTTATGCAGCAACATGCTGTGTAATGAAATTACCGTTAAAAAAATTCAGTAATGCATTAGTTAATGAAATTTGATCAGATGTGAGTCAGATATTTTTGTGCAAATATATAAACTGACTACTGTAGCTGACAGCCATCAGTCAACATGACCTGTTGCAGAGAGCTGAGTCTTCACTACGGAGTGGAGGAAAAGATGAAGCCATTTTGTTTTTGGTGAAAAATTATTTTTCCTTTGTCATGTTTAAGGACAAAAACATATTGGTGAGTTGGAAGCGAAGTGTTGGTTGAGACCTACTGCAATTGTGAGAAGGGCCTGAAAACAGCAACAAAGCTCCCACAAAGCTAGCGCTAAGGAACAGGTAGCTATGCTAACACCATTGTTAAATACATATACACACACACATATATATATATATATATATATATATATATATATATATATATATATATATATATATATATATATATATATATATATATATGTGTGTGTTTGGCTCTTGGGGCTTTCCATAGCCGACAACCAGGCAGTCGATATGGTGACGTTAGGTATGCATATTCTGTGTTCATCTCAAAGTTCAGTTTGTTGCTTGGTACAACATGGCTCATGTCTCCTGTTATTAAGACATAACAACCGTGTGATTGGATCTACGTTACCTGAACAGTCAACACCCACAGCTGGATTTCAAGCACAGGTATACATCTGGACAGTTTGACCCAGCAAGAATTAAACCCAATTGTCAGATACGTCATTACAGGCGGAAGTGAAGTGATAAACAGTGACTTTCCAGACAGCTGAGACTGTGATACACTGAAGTTAACATTTATCTGCTACCTGGATAAAGATTATTCAAAAATAGATTTGATTTCCAAAAGAAATTTGAGGGACTGGATCATGTCTGCCACAGTAGACATCTGGACTGTGAATAATGGACATTTTCCTTGGATCACTGTACGTCAGATTAAATCCAAATCATAAAGTTAAGATAAACATGGACTGCTTTACGCAGTGCTGGCAACCGTCACTCCAAAATGAGGAAGTTATTGGCAAAATCATGTTATTTTCAGTCTGTTTTCAGCCTGACATTAATAAGCCCCTAATGTAATCCATTAAGTTATCTTGCCATGTGTGCAAGATGATTTAAGGATGCATTTAAAAGTTACTTTTCCAAGTAATTAGTTACTTTAATCATGCAGCAATTGGTAAACTTAATTACTTTTGAAAAGAAGTAACTAGTTACAATTTTTTAGTAACCTGCCCAACACCAACTGTCATGCTGCTGTTCCACTGTAGTTTCCCAGTTTGGGATCAATAAAGTACATCCATCTAATCTGTGGAAAATTCTTAATTTTAGTGACACCTGTGGTATAGAAGTGAAATTAGTTCAGTTCCATTTCTGCTGTAATTCTCGACTTATTGGTCATAAGTCATTAAAAAAATAAATATAACCATGGAAACTTCATTTTCATGCCAATACCATCCAAAATGTTGAGAAGTTTGTTTGTATTAAAAAATTGAAGTTCAGTTAGAAGATGACATGCTGCAATCTTTGGAACTACTGCTAAAATTTAAAAGACTAAGAAGAGATCCACTTGTTGGCTTTATTACAAACAGTTGAGTTCAAGTTAAATAAACTGAGTAGCTCATTCCGGCCTGACGGAATCACCCAGGGGTGCTCAGCTCTCCTGACCATGGAACTTAGACCCCAGTGGTGGACCGTGTATTTTACAACTAGGCCTTCAGTGGTGATCTACCCGACTTAAGTGCCACTCATACCAAGCACCATAAAAATTATCTATAGGGCCAGCCACACAAAGCATGTTAAAGATAACTATAAAACTATAGTTTTAAAAATCATCTTTTCAGTGTATAGCTCCAGTTCCCTGCACATTTGTTCATTGAGCTGCAGAGCCACTCATTTCCCCAAAGGTTTAAACGTTCTGTTGCTTGCAAGTGTCCGGCTGGCAGCTGTGCTTTGAGCCTCGCTGCTGCCTTGGTTAAGGCCCTGTCACACCTAGACGATTTAGACAGCGTTTACAAGATGTATGGGTGGTGCGGTGGCGGAGTGGTTAGCACTGCGGCAGCACAGCAACTCAACCTTGGCCATGGGATCCCTGGTTCGATCCCAGCCCCTGACCAACAGTGATCTGTGTGGAGTTTGCATGTTCTCCGTGTCTGTGTGGGTTTACTCCCGTTTCCTCCCACAGGCCAAAAACATGCAGGTTAAGTTAACTGGAGATGCTAAAGTGGCCCTAGGTGTGAATGTGTGTGAGAATGGTAAAGGGATAGCGCCATACTGTGGCTGCTTCATCCATCCAGGTGGATGCCCTCAATTTCCCCTCTGGGGATCAAAAAGCATACAAAATTTAAAAAAAAAAAATGTGGAGAATACACTGACATATGGTGAATCAGTTATGACTAAGTTTTGTCTAAGTTAAGAGCACGCTGAAGAACGCTGGTATGTGGCATACTTCACTGAGCTCCTCTGAAAATTTTCAGCATGCTGAAAATTTTCCTGACGTATCCAGTGTATGGCTGATGTTCCGCATTCATGGAGCAAATATAGGGAGTTATGCGTTCATTTACACACGCTACTTATCAGTGACTCAGTTACTCAAGTCAAAATGCATTAAGATGAATGTCTAGCGTACCCAAAACATTTCTAATGCTCTCTGAACCCATGTGTAAGTTACTGAACTGGTTTCTAACTTACAGCTACTCTATAATGGCATATTTGCAGTGTTGGTTCACAGGAAAAACCAATACAGAACTCTGCCTGTAGCACACAGAGCTAAACACACGTACTTGTTTGTATAACAGGACCCGTCTGAGCACTTTCAAGCTACAGGATAGAGATCCAAATCACCGTTTAGCCCTCCTTGTCATGTTTTTTTAGTTTTGACTGCAGTCTGTACCATCAGCTGTCCAGTGTTGTTCTGATAGATATGCCAAAATGTCAGAACAGTGGAGGAGGGTCCAATCAGCTGATCACCTGAAGCACAGAGCTCAGTTGTTTTCCATGATAAATTACTTTCCTGTTGGCTGCACCTAGTGATGTTATACTCGACCCCGCCCACTCACTAATTCGAGCAATATAACACGGAAGTGTTGCAAGCAGAGTGTCAAGCACTGTGTTAACATGGCCACAGTCACATGACTGTAGCAAAAGAGGCCTCGTCACATCATGCGATTTGAGACCTGGCGAGAAATTTGAGAGGGCTGGGCATTGCCTACATTCCCACGAGCCCTCAAGTCACATGATGTGACCGACGTAACGAGACCTCGCTTGTTACAGTCACGTGACTGTGGGCGTGCTGAAACAGCGCTCCATCAGAATCAGAATCAGGTTTATTGCCATTGTTCATGTAGTACACAAACTAGGAATTTGTCTCGGTACAATGCTGCAACATTAAACATGATAAGATAAGAGAAATAAACTATACATGTAATACGTGTAGGATAAGATTAAGTGATACTGGTCAACAGTTAAAATATATATTAGCCAGCAGCAGATACTGTGGAGAACTATATAGTGCAGTCGGTAATGCAGGAAGAAAACAGTGATGATTGACATGAGTCTGGTTGAGCTGCTGTACATGGTGCACGAGAGTCACTTAGTGTTCAGCAGTCTAATGGCAGAGGGGAAGAAGCTGTTCATGTGACGGGAGGTTTTAGTCTGGATGGACCGAAGTCTTCTACCAGAGGGGAGCAAACAGTACATGACCAGGGTGTGAGGGATCGGCTATGATCCGGCCAGCACGCCTCCGGGTCCTGGAGATGTACAGATCCTGGAGAGATGGGAGCTTGCAGCCGATCACCTTCTCAGCAGTGCGCACGACGCGCTGCAGCCTTAGTCTGTCCCTGGCAGTGGCTCCTGCGTACCACACGGTTATGGAGGTGGTGAGGATGGACTCGATGATGGCTGTGTAGAACTGCACTAACATCTTGGTGGGTAGCTTGAGCTTCCTCAGCTGCCGCAGGAAGAACATCCTCTGCTGGGCTTTTTTGATGAGTGAGCTGATGGTCAGCTCCCATTTGAGGTCCCTGGTGATGGTAGTGCCTAGGAAGCGGAAGGAATCAGCAGTGGTGATGGGAGAGCCTGAGAGGGTGAGGGGGGGCAGAGGAGTAGTGACTTTCCTGAAGTCTACAATCATCTCCACTGTCTTCAGAGCGTTCAGCTGCAGGTTGTTATTGCTGCACCAGGACGCCAGCTGGGCCACCTCTCTCCTGTAGGCGGACTCGTCGCCGTTGGAGATGAGCCCGATGAGGGTGGTGTCGTCCGCAAACTTGATCAACTTGACAGACTGGTGGCTGGAGGTGCAGGAGTTGGTGTAAAGGGAGAAGAGTAGGGGGGAAAGTACACAGCCCTGGGGTGATCCGGTGCTGATGCTAGTATAGTCTGAGACAGTCTTTCCCAGCCGCACATGCTGCCTCCGGTCCGTCAGGAAGTCGATGATCCACCTGCAGAGGGAGTCAGGCACGTTGAGCAGGGACAGCTTGTCCCGGAGCAGAGCGGGGCGGATGGTGTTGAATGCGGAGCTGAAGTCCACAAACAGGATCCTGGCGTAGGTTCCCGGGGAGTCCAGGTGCTGCAGGATGGAGTGGAGGGCCAGGTTGACTGCATCGTCTACAGACCTGTTGGCTCGGTAGGCAAACTGCAGCGGGTCCAGGAGAGGGGTGGTGATGGACTTGAGGTGGGACAGGACCAGGCGCTCAAAGGACTTCATGACTACAGAGGTGAGCGCTACAGGTCTGTAGTCATTAAGTCCAGTGATCCGTGGCTTCTTGGGGACAGGGATGATGGTGGAGGATTTGAGGCAGGACGGCACGTGGCATAACTTAAGGGAGGTGTTAAAAATGTCTGTGAATACAGGAGCCAGCTGTTTCGCACAGAGTCTCAGGGTGGAGGGAGACACGCCGTCTGGGCCGGGGGCCTTGCGCGGGTTCAGTCTGGAGAACTGTTTGAGCACATCCTGCTCACTGATGATAAGGGGAGGGGGGGAGGTGGGGGGGGGTGCCTTAAATGAAGTAGGGAATGTGGAGGCTGTGGAGCTGGAGGGAGGGGGGGAGTTGGACACAGATGACGAGGTGTCAAAACGGGCATAGTGTTGGGACAGTCTCTGACAAAGGGCTTTGTCATCCTGACCTTTAGGAGCCTGAGGCCGATAGTTGGTGATCTGCCTCAGTCCTCTCCACACGGAAGCCGAATCATTAGCAGTGAACTGCTGCTGGAGTCTCTCTGAGTACACAGATTTAGCCCTCTTCAGCTCTCTGTTAAACCGGTATTTAACCTCCCTGTAGCAGTCCCTGTCTCCACTTTTCAGCGCTGCTTCCTTCTCCTTCCTGATCTGTCTGAGCTTAGCTGTGAACCAGGGTTTGTCATTAGAGTAACTCACCCTGGTGCGTGATGGAAGAATGTTCTCTTCACAAAAGTGGATATATGAGTTCACAGTGTCCGTGTACTCATCCAGATCATGCGTGGCTCCTTTAAGCATGCCCCAGTCAGATATTTCCATGCACGTTTCCAGCTTCTCCTCAGCATCACTGGTCCGTATCTTCGTAGTGCTCACAACAGGTTTAGTGAGCTTCAATCTCTGTCTGTATGTGGGAATGAGGTGAACCATCACGTGATCAGATAATCCCAGCGCAGCTCGAGGGACAGCGCGATATGCGTCTTTCACTGTGGTGTAACAGTGATCCAGTGTGTTTAATCCTCTGGTGGGGCATTTAATAAACTGTTTGTAGCGGGGGAGATCGTGGCTCAGATTGCACTGATTAAAGTCGCCAGCCACAATAATCAGCGAGTCTGGAAAACTCCGCTCTGTGTGTTGAATGTGATCCGCGAGCACGCGCCGAGCTTCGCGCGTGTCCGCGTCGGGAGGGGCGTACACAGCGATCAGTATAAAAGAAGCAAACTCCCGTGGGGAATAAAAAGGCTTGCAGTTGATAAGAAATTCCAAGGCAGGAGAACAGTGTTTGGAAATTTCCGTTACATCAGAGCACCAGCTACAGTTGATGTAGAAGCAGACTCCGCCTCCTGTGGTCTTGCCGGAAAGCTCTGTGTCACGATCAGCACGGAAGAGCTGGAAGCCGTCGAGGCGCAGCGCGCTGTCCGGTATATTTTCCCGGAGCCAGGTCTCAGTAAAGCAGAGGACAGCTGAGGAGGCGAGGTCCTTAAAACGCATCAGCAGTCTCAGTTCATCCACCTTGTTAGAGAGAGAGTTGGTATTGGACAGAAATATGCCAGGCAGCGCCGTTCGCGAGCCTCTCCTGCGAAGTCGTACGAGAGCGCCCGCTCGTCTTCCTCTCTTCCGCCGTCTCACTTTCCGAGCCAAACAATAAACCAGATCGGCGGCAGGGGCTAGAAAAACTGGGAGGAGGTCCGTGGGGGTCAAAGTCCTGATATTTAAAAGTTCTTCACGGGTATAAGTGCAAGCAGACACACAATTGACAAACAAAAACAAACAAAGAGCGCAGCGAAGCACCATGTCGACCGCTGTGGGCGCCATCTTGGATTTTTTACGGAAAGGATTGACAGATTGATAGCTCTTTCTCGATTCTGTGGGTGGTGGTGCATGGCCGTTCTTAGTTGGTGGAGCGATTTGTCTGGTTAATTCCGATAACGAACGAGACTCCGGCATGCTAACTAGTTACTCGGCCCCGTGCGGCCCGAGTCCAACTTCTTAGAGGGACAAGTGGCGTTCAGCCACACGAGATTGAGCAATAACAGGTCTGTGATGCCCTTAGATGTCCGGGGCTGCAAGCGCGCCACACTGAGTGGATCAGCGTGTGTCTACCCTTCGCCGAGAGGCGTGGGTAACCCGTTGAACCCCACTCGTGATAGGGATTGGGGATTGCAACTATTTCCATGCAGTGCTCATGATGCAAAAAATTTGCAGGAGACATTGGACAGCTCTATTACTATAATAAAGACTCAGAATTGTTGTGCTCTTTACACCCCTTTTTTCTTGTTAATTGGAATGTGAAGTTTGACCATTTTCATGAAAGTTCTGATTTTGTATCTTTTGTAACCTTTATCCTCAAGAGTTTGTATCCTGTATTTTATTCTATTAAATTAAAAACCACTCATGACACCTCCACTTTATATGGCGTGTATCAGTGTTGAGTGGGCGGTGTGGAGCGTGACATCACTGCCCCTAAAGTGGCTGTAGAGTGGAGCCATCTTACCGGCCACTGCTGAAATTCAGCCATTGGCCCCACTCTCTCTCCAGATTACATGGATGGTGATCTAATTAAAGTCAATTAAAATTATAGATAATTTTTACAAGCCTGAGAAAATGACAAAGTTTACTGCAACTTGTGATCTAGAGTACTGCCCTTTTTCAGTAAACTCAGATGCAGTTCTGACAGTCAGGCACCAGATGGCAGTCTTTCAGATGTTTCATAAGACTGTCACTCATGAAGCAATTGTCTCAGTTGCTCATCGTTTCATGAGGCCTCAGTTTTATCACTAGGGCTGCTCCTCCCAGCAAAAGCACACTGCATGCATAGTCTTGCTTTTTTCACTTTATTGAAAACAAACTTAATCACCATCAGTTCACGTGCCTTTGAGCCAGGTTGTGAATCATCTTCTGATGTGTCACATCAGCCGTTTTAGATGTGACTGACCTGACAGATTTGACAGCTCTGCCAGGTCAGTCACGCCCCCCCACCATGGTCTCTGGAGGGAGAATCATCTGGGTTGAACAGAAATATCTTTCCCACTCTGAGGGTTCATGAATCAGGAGGCAACAGCAGTTGGGCATGACTGCTATGCAGAAGTTAGATTATTGTTGCGTATAAATTGTGAATGTCAGCAATACGCTAAGCATTAGTTCATTTAAGTTACTTATAAGTTATGAAAATATTCTATACAAGTTACTAATGCGTTATGTATATGTCCAAGTCGTTATGGATACACGATTCATACAGCAAAAAGTGAAAATTTTGGCATATCCCAGCATTTTAGAGCCTGTCAGGCTCCAAGTATCTACTCCATCAGTTCAAACAGGCATTCCCAGCAAGATAATCTGCAGCACTCCTCGGAGTCTAATCCAAGGATACCGCTCATTGCTAATATGGAAGTGATGGACAATTCCTTTCCCCGGCTGAGACAGGCCTGCTAGCGTTGGGGTTGGCCAACCTCTCTTCACAAAGACTAGCTTTTCTTGAAAAGTCCATCTGGAAAATTGATTTTTTTTTAATTTATTTATTTATTTTTTTTTTTAAATATCAGCAACCAAATCATTTTCCTCTCCCCTGTCGGCCATTGTGGGTGGAAAAACAGCTATTATATTTAAACAGATACAGTATATTGTAGATGCTGAAGGAAGTCCTTGCACTGGCATTTTGCTAGCTAGGATCCTCTGCATTGTGGGTGGAGGAGTCTAACCATCCAATCAAAAGACACAAAAATGGACCTTCTCATTGGTACCCCTGGATGTACAGAAGACATCTGATTGGTTAAAGCAACAGGATAAGTTTAACAGTTAATTTAACCTACAGAGCTGCACTGTTAATTCCTGAAGGCCCAACGCAGGTTTGATTGACCCTGGTAACACAGATGGCTGAAATATGATTTGACCAAAAACTCACATGCATTACACTACTGGAAGGAGCACAACCAAGAGAAAAGCTACAAAATGAAGAGAATAGACTATTGGGAGTAATTGAATACATCCTAATGGAACAAATATAAGAATGTAGGTTGTAAATGTAATTCTGATAGTGTTTAGGTCAGCAGAGAAGGCTTTGCTGCACCCGAGGGTCCACTACCATTAAACACAGTCTAGATACAAACCCATCTAGGAGATGTTTAAAGTCAAGGTCAGTTGCCTACGAGGAGTAAAGTTTTCGGGAAATCCTGAATGCCCAGATCTGACTTTTGACAATGACTAACATCAGCCTGGGTGCAGGCTGATGTTAGTCAGTGACCTGCCTGAAGGTCACTGAGTGAGTTTCGTGAGAATTGAGGCAACTGCCTCGGAGGAGCAGTGATTCTTCTAAAAATCATGCAAGTGTCCAGATCTCCTGACCTTTAACCTTGAGTACAACTGGGATGCAGGCTCACTTGAGGATCATTGTCAGGGAGGTTGGTGAATATCGAGACAAATGCATAGGAGTAGCAATTCCTGTGAAATGTGGATGGATGAATGGACGGACACCACATCAGCTCCTTTTGGCTTTGCCGGAATGAGCTAGAAAGGATTTGAAGTCTTTCTCAAGGCTCATCTTTAAAGGTGAGCCTAAATAAATGTCATGCAAGTGTGAAGTTTCATGATTTTTTTTTTTTTTTTTAATTTTTCATGAAAATAGAAAGTGATCAGAAAGGTGCCGAATTGAAGCCTTTATGTTCTTGAAAAAAATATTGGAAAAAAAAAAAAAACATTTACAAATTTTTACAGGACTGAAATCCTGTAATTTCCCAGTTTTGAATTAATAAAGTCCATCTGTCTCTAATATTTCCATGTGAGCAACTGGGTGATGAGTGTGGTGTCCGGTAACAGATATACGATGCACTAGGTCAGAGCGTCAAACTCACTGTAGTTCTGGGGCCACATACAGTGTGATTCAGTCTCAAGCGAGTCACATCAGTAAAATACAATAATCTAAATACAGACATCTCCAGATTGCTTTCTTTGTTTTAGTGCGAAGAAGTAGAAGTGCATTACAATTTTCTGATGGAAAAACAAGTGCAGTTCTAACAATATTAAGACCATCCCCCACATCACAACATACACATCACAGCTGATCCAGAAAAAGAAAATGTTTAGTCATAGGTATCTGGAACTTAAAATCTAGTATTTCTATTTATGATAAAACAACTCGTCAGGATCTAGAAATTTTAAAATTTACAGATATTCCCACATTTGTCATCAATCGTAACCACCTGAGCTGACTCACCCATCCATACAAACTCAAGTGAGAGAAGAAAGTTCAGTTATCCCCTGACTTGTAAATGTATAAAATATAAATTTATGCATAAAACAAAGTTGTGTGCAATAGGGCATGCACTTTGCTGCCCTCTGGTGCTTAATTCTGGGTCTCAGTGTTGCATCTGCTATACCGTTAAAAAAAAAAAAAAGTTGAGAAAACTTAAAATTTCAAGGCAACCTTTTGTAGTGAAGTTTTTGAATTGTCTCAGCGATCTGCTGTTTTATTTTCCCCAAGTCATATTTCATTGTGCCAGTTACATTTACGTTGTTCTCACTATTAATTCTTCATGTGGCCAATATAGACTTGTTTATTAGCTGAATAGCTTGATTCACAGAACAACCAAAAGCTAACCAACCCTACGACCACCCACAATTTTAATCGATAAAATTGTGGGTGTGCACTGTTTTATTAAAAGTATATACTCTTAATAAAACAGTGCAACCCCTAGTGTTCAAACTGGGAATAGTTTATTGGAAAAAAATGACAGCCATCACCACACTTTGCAAATTCATCCCACGGGCTGGTTTGGACCCTCTGGCAGGCTGGTTTTGGCCCACAGGCCATATGTTTGACACCCTACAATAGCTAGGACATGCATGGCTAACATTTTCATGGTGAACAGAAGCACCATATTTTGTAGGCAGTTATAATGGTTGACAGCACTAGAACAGGACACAGACAGTTGCTCAGTGCATTTACCGTGATCATTTCAGTTATGTGAACTGTGACTAGCCTAGCAGTTAGCCATGTTCTCTTTAGTGTTTACATATCCATGGCTGATAAAGATGTCACAACCGGTCACAGCCAATAGCATGACTGGGTTAATGGCACATGTCCATCAAGCAGTTGGGACAAGAGTAAGTGTGACACCTGCTGGTCAGGCGGTCAGAATGTTACCGCCATCACCTTTAAGCACGTCTCCAAATGTTCCTAAAAACCTTCAGCATATTGCTGTGGAAAAACACAGCTTAGCAAATTGTTTTAAAGGGATATGGACATGGAAATAGAGTTTACATTGTGTAGTTAAAACTGAAACTCCTGAGCTAAAGCTTGTTCATGCAGACAATCAAAATGACAGAAACAAGTTGTCTGAATTGCCCGTTTATGGTTGTGTGTTAACTTATCAGGAATAAATAAGGCAATGCTTTATTAGGTAGAGCTAATCTAAGAATAGTTGGCTCTCCAAACTCACCTGAGGTTTGGTGGTAGAAGTCATCTTCTCCCATTGAGGCTCTTACTGAAGGACCTTGCCCCACATGCTGCTCACTCAGTTTATTATCTGTCACAAGGAGACCACCACCACCATCACACTGATGCTTAAAATCATTGCTGCTCAAGTATTAAAGACCTCTTCCTTGGTCATACCCCCCCCCCCCCCCAAAAAAAAAAAAAAATTATCTGTGTAGTAATGTCCCTTTATGTGTACCTGCATTAATGGCAGTTAAAGGCAAGTGAAACACTTAGCACAGGGCAAACACGAGAGACAACATAAAGAGTGTCACCATGATGGAACTGATCAGTGGTTATCGCCAGATTTAGCTCCTGGTCCATCTTCCAGTCGGTCAGACCGATGGAGCAATGCAGGTTACAGAGTTGAGCTTTGGTTCTGAGCTGGAAGGTCATGGCTGAAGGTGTCTGGATCCAACATCAAGAGCTCTGAGCTAAAAGGCCTGAAGCTGTCAATGCAGCAGCTGGAGCTCATCTGCCCAATTGGACACAATTTAAGTAACAGAGTGCAGACTGTAATGTAGGAACATATGGGGGCGTGCACTGGGACTGGTCCATCTAAATCCTTTACACCAGGGGTGTCCAATCATGTGCCATGGAGGGCCAAGACCCTGCAGGTTTTCTCTTCTACCCAGTCTCTTCAGCAGGTGTTTTCACTGATCAGCAATCAGTGGGAAGAAGTTCAGTGAAATCTGTAGTGATGGTGAAACTGAGGCCTTATGAAACAATGACTGTGTTTCAATTCAGGTTCTGCATCCTCCAAGTGTGCATTTCTAGTCCAGATACGTCACTGATCTGCATCCAAGGCTGTCCCATTCTGTGGGCTCCTTCACATGTGGCCAACAAACGCAGCCTTCAAAACCCCGAAAACCAAGGATCCATGAGAGGATCCTGGTGGCCTGAACTTCTCCCAGCATTCAGCGCGTGGCTCAGCCTGGCTTCTTTTCTCTGCTCACTCAGAAGCAGAACCAAGTCAGAAACAGTTCAAAGTTTTTTGCTTGAATTCTGCAGCAGTTTGAACGTGAAAACACCAATAATCCAGAAAACAATATCTGATTATTTAAGCTCATGTTAGGTGACATTATTTTTTTCTGATGTGCTGTCTGCTTCACTTAATGCATTAATTAAACAGGTTGAACTGTTATTTTTTCTGAAGTGAAACCTTTTTTCCATTAATGTCAGTTTATTAACTAATGTAGTAATATAAAAATACAGGATGACGTGGTTGAAATAACTTGTTTTAAGATAACTTTTAAAGTCCCGTAGAGATGTCAGACCCGTGCTGGCAAAATGAGTCACTTTGAGGAAATTTTCAAAACTGAGGTAATGGTTTTTCCATATTCTGTATTGAAAGACCTTCAAAATAGTATTTAATTTTGTAGGAAGTGCACAAAGTGCACCCGATAAGATAAGATGGCGGTAGCGCGCACGGACGCAGCGGCCCCTCTTGGCATCAGTGAGTGTGAGAGTTTTGAGTGTTGTGATCATCCCAGACGTACATTCTGTAAAACTTACAACCGTGAGACCTTATTAAACATCAAGGTACTGCACGCTGCAAGAATCGCGGCGATCGGTTGTGATTTGGACATTCTACGCCAGCACGGAATTCTGGCGGAGTCCCCGCTGGAAGCTACCCGTGAGAGGAGGAAGCGGAAGCGGAGGGAACGCAGGAAAAAGTGAGGAAAAAGGGCCGGGATCCATGCTAGGCTAAAGGCTAACCCCTCCAAATGGATTACATCATGATCACGCTGAGAGCCGCCCATGAAGAATTCAACGTCCAGCACTGAAGGATTAAAGTACTGAATCTGTAAGAGAATATAAAGTCTTTTTCTCTGGGAACAGTACTATTCAACTAATCTGACCTGCCCCTCACACAAGTCCTCCAGATTATCTGCAGTTTTTTGTTTCCAAAACATTTGAGCTGCATTGACTCTTATGGACAGCCAGCTGCCTGGTTCAAGGACAAAGTGCCAGCCGCTAGACAAAACATCTCCTGCTGAAGAGACTTTGTTGTTCTTAACTGATATAAACACCTCCACTCAACACTACACCCACACTGACTCAATATACTGATGAGAAGATCATTCACTCACTGCTCCCTTTGTGTCTTTGTGTACATTCTTGTCTGCTAATTATGCATTGAGGGCTTTTTTTTCTTGTAATCATAATATTGATCATATATGACCAGTATTCTGACAATCAATGTTTTTTTTGCTCTTTCCTATTGTGTTATCCTTTTCTTCCCTATGCTTCCTGTACCCGTCTGATGACAGGCGCATTATCGACGCTGCCGCGTCACCGGAAATGCAGGTCGTTTTCAGTGTCAAGTCAAATCCCTCGTATGTTATCAGTTGTTTACTGTTAATGTACTTGGCAATAAATCCTTTTCTGAGTTCTGAGTTCTGAGTTCTGAGTTCCAGACCAGCGGTACCGTCGCTTCTTCTCTCAAACGTCCGCGCCCTCGAAAGCAAGGTGGACGAACTGCGTCTGCTGAGAGAAACCCGGAGAGAGTGGAGGGACTGCTGTGTGTTTGTTTTCACCGAGACATGGCTCCACGACAACATTCCTGACGAGGCCATTCAACTGGAAGATATGGCGATGTTCCGTGCCGACAGGGAAACGGCGAGCTCCCGTAAGAGCCGGGGGGGGGGGGGGGGGGCTATGCATCTATGTTAACAAGAACTGGTGCGTTAATGCCATGTTAGTGTCTAAACACTGCTCTCCGTTGGCGGAGTTCCTTATTGTAAATTGTCAGCCTTATTATCTGCCTAGGGAATTCAGCAACGTGTTTGTAGTCGGTGTTTACATAGCGCCGAGCGCTAATGCAAAAGCTAATGCTGAGAAGGCACTCGGGGAACTGCACAATGCAATCAGTGAAATCCAAACTTCACACCCGGACAGTTTTGTGGTGGTTGCGGGGGATTTTAACCACACCAGCCTAAAGACTGTGCTCCCCAAGTTTAAACAATGTGTAGACTTTAAGACCAGAGGAGAGAATATGTTGGACTTAGTGTACACAAACACAGATGCATATAAGGCGATACCCCGCCCCCATCTCGGCCGTTCTGATCACATATCCGTGATGCTGGTGCCTGCCTACAAACCTTTATTGAAGCGCAGCAGGCCAGCAGTGAAACAAATCAGGATTTGGCCAGAGAGTGCAACCCCTGCATTGAAAGACTGTTTTTAGCACACAGACTGGAAGATCTTCAAAATAGCAGCCTCCCAGGAAGACAGGACAGATGTGGAGGAGTATGCTGATTCGGTCACCAGCTACATCGCAAAGTGCACAGAGGATTTCACTACAGTGAAGACCATCACTATGCGGGGTAATCATAAGCCCTGGATGACTGCAGAGGTGCGCTCGCTGCTCACAGCCAGAGATGCAGCCTTCAGAGCGAAGGACAGGATCGCCCTCCGCTCAGCCAGGTCTGCGCTTTCTAAGGGAATTAAGGCGGCAAAGCGCGCCTATGCGGAGAAAATCCAGGGACACCTCTGTGACACTAGGAACACCAAGCAGATGTGGCAGGGAGTTCGGACACTGACGGGCTTTAATCCTAGGCAGGGGGTCGATGATGACGACGCTTCGCTTCCAGACAGGCTTAACGACTTCTTTGCACGTTTTGAAGCATCAAACTCGACAATCAGAGGGAGGGCTGGCCCTCCCCCACCATCGGTCGGACCAGCTTTTACCATCAACACAGCGGACACACGGAGGACCCTAACCAGAGTCAACCCACGCAAAGCTGCAGGTCCAGACAACATTCCGGGACGTGTGCTCCGAGACTGCACGAGCGAGTTGGCGGATGTCCTGACTGACATTTATAACATCTCCCTGAGTCAGGCCATCGTTCCCAGATGCTTCAAGACCTCTATCATTGTACCGGTGGCAAAGAAACCAGTGGTGTCCTGTTTGAATGACTATCGTCCTGTTGCACTTACACCAATTGTGATGAAGTGTTTTGAACGGCTTGTCAAACCACACATTACAGCCTGCCTCCCTGCATCACACGACCTGCTCCAGTTTGCATATCGTTCAAACCGCTCCACAGAGGATGCTATAGTCACCACCCTACACTCTGTCATCACCCACCTGGACCAGAAAGACACCTACGCCAGACTCCTGTACATTGATTTCAGTTCAGCATTCAACACCATTATTCCCCAGAGACTGATGGCGAAATTACTCCTTCTCGGTCTGAACACCGCCACATGTCTCTGGATCCTGGATTTTCTGACTGAGAGACCTCAGTCTGTCCGGGTTGGAAACAACATCTCCAAGTCTGTCACGCTGAGTACCGGATCCCCTCAAGGCTGTGTACTCAGTCCACTGTTGTTTACACTTCTAACACATGACTGTGTATCCAGACACGAGGGGAACCAGATTATTAAGTTTGCAGATGACACCACGGTGGTGGGACTTATCCAGAGGGATGAGGAATCAATGTACAGGGAAGAAGTGAGAGACCTGGAGGGCTGGTGCAGGGAGAACAATCTGGTGCTCAACGTGGACAAAACGAAGGAGATGATTATCGACTTCCGGCGGTCGCAGCCTGAGCACGCCCCCCTCAGCATCGGCGGCCGTTTAGTGGAGAGAGTGGAGAACATCAAGTTCCTCGGAGTGCAGATCTCGCAGGACCTGACCTGGAGCAAGAATTCCTTGGAGATCAGGAAGCGGGCTCAGCAGAGACTGCACTTCTTGAGGAAACTCAAACAGGCCTCTCTCCCCATCTGCATCCTCAGGACCTTCTACAGAGGTGTGGCGGAGAGTGTTCTGACGTACTGCATTGCTACATGGTACTCCAGCTGCAGTATGTCAGACAAAAAAGCCCTGCAGAGGATAGTCAAGGGGGCGGAGAGGGTAATTGGAGTCTCCCTCCCCTCTGTCCAAGAACTTTTTCAGAACCGTTGTAGGAGCAGGGCACTAAACATTGTCAAGGACCCTTCTCACCCTCTGCATAAACACTTTGAACTTCTTCCATCTGGTAAACGATTCCGGAGCATCGGAGGCAGAACCACCAGACTGATCAACAGCTTCCTTCCACAAGCTGTCAGGATGCTGAACAGTTGACCCGGAATATCTCATACACACTACTGCACCTACGGACATTTTGTATATTATAGTTAGTTATTCTTTTTTTTCCCCAAGTATGTCTCAGGGATGTGTGAATGGATGGGGGGGTGGGGGTGGGGGTAGCTATGTGGGAATGTGTCTTAAGTCATGCTGCTTCTTATACGGATGCCGAGAGAACCGCAATTTCATCTTGCCTGCACTACAGTTGTATGTACAGCAATATGACAATAAAGTTTGATTTGATTTGATTTGATTTGATTTGAAAATCTGACACCGGAAAAAGACTGGTTGGGAGTTACATCTTCTGCCAAAACATATGTATTTTTAGAAAGTACAAGTTCTAAGCTTTCCAATGATAGCAGGGACTCATGGGGGTTTTTTCCCGGGACTTGCCGTTAGCAAACAAAGAGTCATGATTTATGACTTCTCCTGCCTGCAGCTCGTAATGATGCGGTGCGCATTCCGACTCATTTTGCCAACAAGGGTCACAGCTGATGTAGTGCTGTAAAAAAAAAAAAAACAAACAAAAAAAACACCTGAGGTTATTTTTAGAGAAAACGGAGCAGTTAATGAAGCTGAGGAGGGACGGGACATCTGGGATAATTTGATTATGTTGATCTTAAAAATGTCAATCACATCTGTTTCTTTCTGAGGTCCACGGTGGAGAACCTGCAGAAACCGAGGCTCAGAGAACGGGGAGAGAACAGGCTGGACTCCAGAATTATAAAACTGAGATTTCACTGAAATAACCACAATAAAAGAGATCTGATGAATTGTTTTATTGATTTTGATTTTTTAGCAGTTTACTTTGCAAACTGAAACAAGCTAAATAAAAATATTGTCTGTGTAGTTAATAGAAAAACTGCATTTCAATGAACTTTTTTGAAAAAGAAAATTTTTTGCAAGATAATTCTAGAAGAGACTTTCGTCTATTTATTACACACAGAGTGAAACATTTGAAACCTGATTTAAAACTGATGATGATTATAGATTTTAAAGTTAAATAACAAATCATGACTTTGTAATTTAATGAAATGCAGCAGTACAACGTAGATGAAGCTGAAGCTGGAATCTGTTCTGCTGCTGCTGAACATCACTGAGGCTCATCATCCTGCAGTACAGGACTGTGGTCTGCTGGAGAACATTAGAACCACATGATAGAACTGCTGATTATTGAGCTACATGATTGTCAGAAATGATAACAGGAAACTGTTATATTTTCTACTGGTCATGTAATTAAGAACATATTTTAAAGTTCAATCTAACTGGTATACATATTTAAAGCAAAAATAATTTATCTATTTTGAGGTTTTAATTCACCTTAATTTTACCTGCTGACTTTAACATGAGTTAAAGTCTTATTTTTTCTGTTATGGTCTTCTGTCTGTCTGCTGAAGATTCTCAAGTAAAAAGTAAAGAAAAGAAAATAATGACGATAAAAATAAAGTTCTCTCTCTGTCAAAAATGTCAGCAAAAAAAGACCTCAACTGATGCTATCATGGTTGCTAGGCAACAGGGTAGAGCATGGTCACACAAACATATGTCCTCCAAAGACTAGACCGTCTCATTTAACAGCCATAAATCAGTCTTTAGATGCAACCTACCAACCTGTGAGGGTTCTGGCATCCAGGGCCGCGGTCGACAAGACTGCAGAACCTGAATTGAGACACAGCCAATGAACAACTTTCAGACAACTGCTTGATTATCGACACAGTGTTATGAAAGATTTAATAAAAAGTGCCATCTGCTGACTGAGTGTCAGAACTGCATCTGAGTGGAAGACCTGAAAAAGCCTCAAGACTATATTCGAGGCTGCACAAGACTTTTTTGTTATCTGTCATTTTCTCGGACAGGCTTGTAAAAGTTCTGTCAATCTGTTATCTATCATTTTAACTGACTTTAATAAGATCGCCCTCCATATAATCTGTGAAATGAGAGACAGCTTTCAGAATTTTTAGTCATTGCTGGAAAAATTCTGTAGAAGAACAATTTTCAGTGAACGAAACCTCTGAGATATGATAAGCTTTTATTAGTCCCACAATGGGGAAATTTCAGTGTATGTGTGTTTGTGTGTATATATATATACAAACACACACACACACACACACACACACACACACACACACATATATATATATATACTGTATATACAGTGGGGTAAAAAAGTATTTAGTCAGCCACTAATTGTGCAAGTTCTCCCACTTAAAAGATGAGAGAGGTCTCCAATTTTCATCATAGGTATACCTCAACTGTGAGAGACAAAATAAGAAAAAAAAATCCAGGAAATCACATTGAAGGATTTTGAATGAATTAATTGGTAAATTCCTCGGTAAAATAAGTATTTGGTCAATAACAAAAGTTCATCTCAATACTTTGTTATATACCCTTTATTGGCAATGACAGAGGTTAAACGTTTTCTGTAAGTCTTCACAAGGTTTTCACACACTGTTGCTGGTATTTTGGCCCATTCATCCATGCAGATCTCCTCTAGAGCAGTGATGTTTTGGGGCTGTCGCTGGGCAACACAGACTTTCAACTCCCTCCAAAGATTTTCTATGAGGTTGAGATCTGGAGACTGGCTAGGCCACTCCAGGACCTTGAAATGCTTCTTACGAAGCCACTCCGTTGCCCGGGCAGTGTGTTTGGGATCATTGTCATGCTAAAAGACCCAGCCACTTTTCATCTTCAATGCCCTTGCTGGTGGAAGGAGGTTTTCACTCAAAATCTCACGATACATGGCCCCATTCATTCTTTCCTTTACATGGATCAGTCATCGTGGTCCCTTTGCAGAAAAACAGCCCCAAAGTATGATGTTTCCACCCCCATGCTTCACAGTAGGTATGGTGTTCTTTCTCCTCCAAACACGACAAGTTGAGTTTTTACCAAAAAGTTCTATTTTGGTTTCATCTGACCATATGACATTCTCCCAATCCTCTTCTGATCCAAATGCTCTCTAGCAAACTTCAGACGGGCCTGGACATGTACTGGCTTAAGCAGGGGGACACGTCTGGCACTGCAGGATTTGAGTCCCTGGCGGCGTAGTGCGTTACTGATGGTAGCCTTTGTTGCTTTGGTCCCAGCTCTCTGCAGGTCATTCACTAGGTCCCCCCATGTGGTTCTGGGATTTTTGCTCACCGTTCTTGTGATAATTTTGACCCCACGGGGTGAATCTTGCGTGGAGCCCCAGATCGAGGGAGATTATCAGTGGTCTTGTATGTCTTCCATTTTCTAATAATTGCTCCCACAGTTGATTTCTTCACACCAAGCTGCTTACCTATTGCAGATTCAGTCTTCCCAGCCTGGTGCAGGTCTACAATTTTGTTTCTGGTGTCCTTTGACAGCTCTTTGGTCTTGGCCATAGTGGAGTTTGGAGTCTGACTGTTTGAGGTTGTGGACAGGTGTCTTTTATACTGATAAAGAGTTCAAACAGGTGCCATTAATACAGGTAACAAGTGGAGGACAGAGGAGCCTCTTAAAGAAGAAGTTACAGGTCTGTGAGAGCCACAAATCTTGCTTGTTTGTAGGTGACCAAATACTTATTTTACTGAGGAATTTACCAATTAATTCATTAAAAATCCTTCAATGTGATTTTCTGGATTTTTTTTTCTCATTTTGTCTCTCATTGTTGAGGTATACCTATGATGAAAATTGGAGACCTCTCTCGTCTTTTAAGTGGGAGAACTTGCACAATTGGTGGCTGACTAAATACTTTTTTGCCCCACTGTATTATTGTGGGATATAGACTCATACTGTACACACACACACACACACACACACACACATATATATATACAGTATATATATATATATATATATATATTCAATATATTCACAGACGTGGACAAAATTGTTGGTACCCCTCTGTTAATGAAAGAAAAATCCACAATGGTCACAGAAATAACTTGAATCTGACAAAAGTGGTAATAAATAAAAATTCTATGAAAATTAACCAAAGAAAATCAGACAATGCTTTTGAATTGTGGTTCAACAGAATTGTTTTAAAAAACAAACTCATGAAACAGGCCTGGACAAAAATGATGGTACCCTTAACTTAATATTTTGTTGCACAACCTTTTGAGGCAATCACTGCAATCAAACGATTTCTGTAACTGTCAATGAGACTTCTGCACCTCTCAGCAGGTATTTTGGCCCACTCCTCATGAGCAAACTGCTCCAGTTGTCTCAGGTTTGAAGGGTGCCTTCTCCAGACGCCATGTTTCAGCTCCTTCCACAGATGTTCAATAGGATTTAGATCAGGGCTCATAGAAGGCCACTTTAGAATACCGTAGTCCAATGTTTCGCTCTTGGCCATTCTT
Organism: Pholidichthys leucotaenia; assembly: GCA_020510985.1. Lineage (NCBI taxonomy): Eukaryota > Metazoa > Chordata > Actinopteri > Cichliformes > Pholidichthyidae > Pholidichthys > Pholidichthys leucotaenia. The sequence continues at coordinate 224,548,335 of CM035837.1, forward strand.
GGGTGTTTTTAGCTGTGTTTTGGGTCATTATCCTGTTGCAAGACCCATGACCTGTGACTGAGACCAAGCTGTCTGACACTGGTTCAGGTTCAGGTTACTTTATTTGTACCCGTAGATAGATTTGTTTTGCAGTCTGGTGACATCCATATTTACAAGCCACAAATTACATTCAACATAGACACAAACACAGGCACACATGAAGCTGACTATAAACATGATAAGAATACTCAAGGCTCCATCAATCAGGGTATAAAAAGACAAAGAGATGGAAGAAAAACCAGAGGTAAGAGAGAAGGGTCATATTAAAAGTTAAAAACTAGTCAAAGAGGTTAAAAACTCAAAGGTCTAAAACCCAATAAAATATTTAGAACCCAGGTGACATCCTACAAAAATAAGTAAATATAAAATGGAGTTAATAAATAGGTACCTAAATTATGTGCAATGTGGCGGTTCGGTTAACCCCCACAACAGATTAAGGACACTCAGCTCTCTTCTCTTGGTTTTTTCTGCTGCACTACTGATATGTAGATGTGCTTTGGTGTAACCCCCACAAACAGACTGGTCAAACACAGCGCTCGGCTAGAGCAAATAACAGAACAGTGAAATGTGTATTAATGTCTACAGGCAGACTCGTTTTGTCTGGCTCACTTCTGTGATGTTAATGTTGCCTTTCATGCATTGTGCTCATGCGTCCTGTCCTCACTGTGACCTAGGAACTGAGATCAATATGTCTCTCAAATGCAAATGTCTTATGCCTGTTCTGTTATCTCTTTGATCATACCAACTGTTGGGGTATGCCCTTGATGTATTGTTGTAGTCGAGTATATATGCTGCAACTCTGTAACGCAAACTCTCTCATTCTCTCATTCTGATTCTGCATCTGCTGCGAGACACACACACTGTCTCCTCTTTGAGAGCCTGAGGAATTCGGCTTCAGCCTGCTCACACTATGGGCTGGAGCTGAGTTCTGATGAAGGCGGATGATAATAAAGCTATTAACAATCCAACGCTGCCTTTATTTTATCATCCTCTTCACTGGTGACCCCGGAATGCACACGTTTTGTGCAAACGCAGCCCTCTGATCTGGACAGCTGCACTGGTGACCCAAAGACGCACACGCTTTGTGTGACGCAGCCTTCTGGTTTGGACATCCACGCTGAATCGGCCGAGCGGTGCCAAAGATCGTCTATTCCCTCCCACCGCTCCAACGCATCTGCACGAGCCTGAGGGACAGAAGATCGTCTATTTCCTCTCACCGCTCCAACGCACCATGGCCAATCTGCAGCCACAGCTCAATACGGATTTTATCGGCGCTGTCTGCGCCGATCCCCACCAAGATTCTGCACCCTGGTTCTCCTCTCCAGCTGGCCCACCCACGCACGAGCCCCGGCGCAAGCACCGGGGAGTTACGAGGACGGCGCATCACGCACGGGACAAATAACGGCTCCAGAGACCGCCATCGTCCTCCGCCGCTGCTCGCAGAACCCTCAGGGCTGCTCGTTCACCTGAAGCAAGCACGCAGCTCGCCACTGGATTTTTGTTTTTAATGGTCTCAGCCACGGCACATAAGGGATTTCAGCCGTCAGCTGTTCCCGGGGGGTTTTAGGGTTGCTCCTGCACCTAAAGCCAACAAGCCGAGTCCCTCTGCTTCTTTTTCTTACAGCCGCTACGCAGCCTCGCCGCTCCTGTTTTCTTCATGGCCACGAGAGGAGCCAGAGACTAATTTTTCTTCTTGTGGACCTCTGCACGTACAACGGGACAGCCCTTCGACATCGCGGACCCACAAGCAATTTTTGCGCGGCTCGGACGAGTTCACCGTCCCCCTGCCGGCACTTACCCCCCTCCTCCCTCCCCCTCCGCCTGCAGTTAGCTTCTCCCACAGCTCGCTCCCATAGAGGGATTATCGAGGTCTCGGCCCCCTGCCGTGCCCTCTGGGGGGGAGCGTGTGTGGCGGTTCGGTTAACCCCCACAACAGATTAAGGACACTCAGCTCTCTTCTCTTGGTTTTTTCTGCTGCACTACTGATATGTAGATGTGCTTTGGTGTAACCCCCACAAACAGACTGGTCAAACACAGCGCTCGGCTAGTGCAAATAACAGAACAGTGAAATGTGTATTAATGTCTACAGGCAGACTCGTTTCGTCTGGCTCACTTCTGTGATGTTAATGTTGCCTTTCATGCATTGTGCTCATGCGTCCTGTCCTCACTGTGACCTAGGGACTGGGATCAATATGTCTCTCAAATGCAAATGTCTTATGCCTGTTCTGTTATCTCTTTGATCATACCAACTGCTGGGGTATGCCCTTGATGTATTGTTGTAGTCGAGTATATATGCTGCAACTCTGTAACGCAAACTCTCTCATTCTCTCACTCTGATTCTGCATCTGCTGCGAGACACACACACTGTCTCCTCTTTGAGAGCCTGAGGAATTCGGCTTCAGCCTGCTCACACTATGGGCTGGAGCCGAGTTCTGATGAAGGCGGATGATAATAAAGCTATTAAAAATCCAACGCTGCCTTTATTTTATCATCCTCTTCAGCAATATATTTTTACAGCTTGTTCAGCTCTTTGACAGCAGCAGGGACAAAGCTGTTTTTGTAGCGCTGGGTTCTACTTTTTGGGACAGCAAACCTCCGTCTTGAGGGAAGAAGCTGAAAGTTGCAGTGCAAAGGATGGGAGTCATCATTTAAAATGGAGGTAGCAATCCTCTATACTTGTCTGGTGTACAGGGATGTCAGGCTCAGCTGTGGCTCACCAAGTAAACGACTGGTCCATCTAACTAAATTGATCCAAGGATTTCCTCTGTTTCAGTTTTATCTGACCAAACCATGACACTAAAGAAAAGGATAAAACAGATTCAATAAAAGCCCGATAAAACATTGTCATTATGGTTCGGTCAATTTGGAAGCGTGCAAGTTTTCTCAAGCAATGCAAATGTTGCTGACCCTTTTTGCACACCCTTTCACAGTTCTCTTCAAAGTTTAAATTACGATCAATAATCGTCCCAAGATATTTGTAGGATTGTACACATTTGGTGGTCTGGCCTTTTAGTACGGTGACTTTGTGCCTGGGATTCTTCCTCCTAAAGTCAATAATCATGTCTTTACTGGGCAGCACATTTCTCTCTAGAATACCTTGATAGTCTTGAGATTTCATTGTACCCTGCACAGATTCAAGAACCTTGTGCCAGATGCAGCAAAGCAGCCCCAGAACATAACAGAACCTCCTCCATGTTTCACAGTAGGGACGTGTTCTTTTCTTGGTATGCTTCATTTTTGCGTCTGTGAACATAGAGCTGATGTGCCTTGCCAAAAAGTTCCAGTTTTGTCTCGTCTGTCCATAGGACATTCTCCCAGAAGCTTTGTGGCTTGTCAACATTCAGTTTGGCAAATTCCAGTCTAGCTTTTTTAGGATTTGTTTTCAACAGTGGTGCCCTCTTTGGTCGTCTCCCATGAAGTCCACTTTGGCTCACACAACGACGGATGGTGCGATCTGACACTGATGTACCTTGACCTTGGAGTTCACCATGAATGTGTTTAGAGGTTGTTCTGGGCTCTTTTGTTATCATTCGTATTATCCATCTCCTCCTGCGGCCACATCCAGGGAGGTTGGCTACAGTCCCGTGGATCTTAAATTTCTGAATAATATGTGCAACTGTAGTCACAGGAACATCAAGCTGCTTGGAGATGGTCTTATAACCTTTACTTTTAACCTCTTGCACTCCGGTGTACCGTGGGCGGACACGTCTCTGCGTCCTAGAGTGCACGAGGGCACCCTCACTGTGCGTCCTAGTGCGCACTGGAAAAAAAGCTGCATTTCTGTTCTTCCACTACAGACACAGCCGCGAACAGAAAGCCAAAGGAGTGCTTTGATTGGTTTAGATGTGATTGACCTCTCATTCGACTAATAAGAGCCTTGAATTGGGTTTCTGAAACCTTGAAGAACCAATGACTGAAAACCTAGCAAGAAGGACCCGCCTACCAACGGCTGCGAATACAGCCAGCCAATTGAAGCACAGAAGTTCGAAAGCGTGCGTCCCTTGCCTAAAATCTGTTTTGTGTAAGGCTGGGTGACACACAGGCATTCGCCAGTCTTTTTTTCTTACTACTGTTCTTATTTGTTTTAAAAAATCGTTCGCCAAAACCGCAATCATGGAAGCGCAAAACCACAATAATGGAATTATGGTTTGACAGGGTCGCGTGACCAGAACCACGAGTCTGTAACAAGCGGACGAGCGTCATGTTCGTCTGACAATGAGGAAGAGAAGTTCGCCAGTGACACTGCTGTTGTGGACAGGTAAGTGTTATAAGCTGAATTATTCTTTGTCCCTGAAAATTGTAATCCAAATGACTTTTGACCTATAGGTAAATTACAACTGTGCGTTATCGCATCATGACAGACACGGACCGCTCCGGTCCAGTCCATGCGCCACGTCCGGACCGTGATTGCCCCCCCCCCAACTACTCTTCTGTAGCGGATTGCAGATATATTGCAGATATTTTAGTACAACTGTGCGTAGTAGACCGCGGCGCACCGTCACCGCTTTCCATCATGTAGCGATGGCCGATGTCCGTCCTCTGTAGCGGGGGGGGGGGGTGTTATCTTCTACATTACAGATATTTTAGTATAATTTTTAGTGCACTGCAGGTTATTTTTTCTTGTAAAAAAAAAAAGCCACACATTTTTTACGTGGCATGCTTCTTTGTGTGTGGGGGCTTGTTTGTTCATTCATTCATTCATGAATGAATAAACAACACCCCCCCCCCACACACACAGCCCTTCACCTTTCATTAGAGCCAAGATGAAGCTTCTATATTGTGAAAGGGTTAATGTATAGTTAGTGCCAGAATAATAATTCTGTAAGTGATCTCCCATTATGCTCTACACATATTCCATACAAATTCTGTTTGCATGCTTATGAATGATTATGTTATGATAAACTGAGATAATAGGAATGAGACCAAAGTATAGAGCCCTCTCTTTTCTCTCTCTTAGGTCAGGTCTCTCACATTAGATACACACCCAAACCCAACACCCACGCACACTGTTGATAGCACATTCTAGAATGAAGAGGCGTGTTCAGTGGATGGCCTGTTCCCGCCATAGGTAGATTAGCCAATCAGATAGTCGCGTACAAGCCCATCCCATTGTACTGGCTCGCCCAACCCGAGGGGATAATTGTAACCTGCACCCGGAAGTCGGGGTTCAGTGTGGCAACGCTCCAGAGGGAGCTGCGTCACGCTGCACCCAGCGCTGCTTGCTTTACATGTGACTTCTATATAAATGTACCATCCTTTAAATTGAAGAAATCTCCGGTTTGTTCTTGGACCTTTCAATCAAAGAATCGGGTATTTTTCTAACAATTGGTGCCGGTGACCCGGATTGAATTACTTCGAGACGAGCCAAAAAAACTACATCGGAAGGACCCTTTTACAGACCACTGTGGCGCGCCTGAATAAAAAGGTAAGCAGAGCCTTTTGTCTACAAAATTCTGCAGTTTGGCCACTCTAAATTTACAGTTGTCTGATTAAGGGGTATATCCAATCTCGAAATTTATCATTTGGTTGGGAGTCACATGTAAAGTTTAAACAATAGTTTGAAAAGTTAAAGAGAGTGCACGTGTTCTATGTTCAGTCTGAGATAGAACGGCCGCGGCCCTGGACATGTATGACGGGTGCATGGTCCGCCAAATTTTAAAACGTTTTGGATTCAGTCTGAGCCAAAATGACGAGACTTAGGATGCCAGGGTGACTAATAATCACCCAGGTTCGTCTCCCAAATGAAAAGAGCCAGGTTTTAGCAACCTGATGCCGGGGGGAGCCATTGAAGCGTTCGACCCGATGCCACTCTGGGAGTGAAGCCGCGATCATTTAATTTGCTAAACACAAGACACCGCTTGTTCTCGTAGTTGAAAAAAGGCCACGAGGGAAAGTGTCCGCTGTGATTAGAGTTAATCATGCTACCGCTTGTACAAGGGGACTTGCCGAGGCCTTTGTGAAAGTAGCCTCTGTTTAACAAAAGATTAAATGGATCGGCGAGATTCTGGGTTGCAGTCTGTACCCAGAATTGATAAGACAATAGGAGGCAACGGCCGTGCCTGTCTTCCAAATTGATATCCAGGGTTAGCCTGATGCCGGGGGGGTTAAAGAATCGACCCGATGCCGTTAAAAGGAACGATGCCACGTAGGTGAAGTATTTCGGAGCAGTCTGTTGCGAAATAAATACAAGACTTAGGGAATAGTGGGATCACCTGCATTCGTCTCCCAAATTGATCTCCAGGGTTAAGCCTGATGCCGGGGGGGTTAAAGAATCAACCCGATGCCGTTAAAAAACGATGCCATGTTGGTGAAGTATTTCGGAGCAGTCTGTTGCGAAATAAATAAGAGACTTAGAGAACTGCGGGATCAGCCGCATTTGTCTCCCAAATTAAAGGCAAATTTCAGTTACAGTTTGTGCTGGAATAAGAGACTTAGACGTCTCCCAAATTAACCATCCAGGGTTAGCCTGATTTCGGTTACAGTAGTGAGCATATATAAAGGTACTCTTAATACGTTATAAGAATCTCAGACTACAGTATGAGTGAGTGACGTAACAAGCAGCCACAAGAATCTTTTTTCCACCTTTAGTGAGGGTCTGTTCATAAGTATAAAATAATAGCTTACAGAATTGCATAAGATTCTTTTATTCCAACAATAGTGAATGCATTCATAAGTATAGAACTGATTTCTGTAAAATTTTGTGTCCTTAGGAGATAAAAGTGTGGGTTGGGAGCTGAGAATATTTAGTAAAATTTTTTCCCACAATGATTTAACTAATGGCGGGCTCCGGACCGCATGGTCAGAACAAAGAAATGGACCCGCCACTGAGTGGAGGTGAAATTGGTAAAACAGGTTACTGAGAGGAGAATTATTTGAGGTAACAGCATTAAAATGAAGCGCTAAATTAAAGTTGTAAAGCTGTGCTAGTGTGTGTATAGCTGGGATTAAGGAGGTAGTGCTCCATTTTTCTTAAACTTAAAAAAAAAAAAAAAAGCACATGGTTTGTGGACAATAGGCTCAGGCGCCATCTTGTATCACCTTCAAGCTCTTGCACGTGTTCCATTTACTGCGCATGCGAGGGCGCCATCTTGAATCACCTTCAAGCTGGGGCACAGTGCCTCCATCATGTGGCCAAATATAGGAAGTGCACTATTTCACAAAATTACTGCCAACAAAAACTTAAAATCTTAATAGTAAATCTGGAACTTTATCTCTCTGGTTGAAAGGAAGGCTTTAAAAATTCCATGCATGGTGAAAAAACAATAAAGACCTCAGGGGCCTGCTAGAATGCAGGTTTGCCCATAATGAGGCAAAGCATACCCGTTCGGCTTGGAGAGATAAAAAGTTCAACTTTAAAATTAGGCAGAGGGAACTGGAGAATAAGGAGATTTATTCCTCAACAAAACTGTAGGAAATCCTACACTATATAAAGGTGAGAGAATTTAAATGAAAATTGCAGGTTGGTGCAGATAAGTAAAAATATAAATGAATTAAATTATAAATACAAAATAATTGAATAAATACAATAAACTAAAATGAATGAATGAAGTAAATAGGAGTTATTGTTGTGGAGATGAGAGTGGACAGAATATGGAAACGGAAATTTGTTTTTGAAGAAAATTGAAAACTGATGAAATGTTAAAGTTTTGTGCAGGACGCAAGACAAAAATATGGACAAACGATTGGAGGAAGGAAAAAACGTAAGAATAAGAGATTTATGCTGCAACGGTGAGAACAAATGCAAAATAATCAATAAACACGATATAACAGAAACAGACAAAAACACGCTGTTTAATAGCTTGTTTCTCTCCATTAAATTTGAGACAGTGTTGGCTGTGGACGACCCCTCCCCCAGCAGCTGCCTCCTCCTTCACGCAGTGACCCTCCTCCTCCCTCCACTTCGCTGTCCCACTCCAGCAATCAAAGAAAGCAACACAATGGGTCAAAAGAGGAACAATTGAGCACACCAGCAGAGTGAGTCCTCACACATCTGATATTGTATAGTATTCCTGTATAACCAGTTGAGACTGATTTAATACCTATATGAAATGTCTCTAGCCTGTAAGCCCGGCTCCCTGGGGTCGGCGCTATCCTAGACAAGGGCTAGATGGTTGACAAAGGTCCCAATCACAGATCAAAAGAAAGGAAGGGAGAAATTTGCCAGAAGGGCGTTAACAAATGCAATTTTCCACAGTGGGAGTCGTCAGCAAGTCTTAGACCAGCTGCTGGGTCGAGAGGAAGAGCTGAGGACCCCAAGACGAAAGATGATGACGAGGAAGACCATTCTGCCATCACAGATTATTTGTAAACACAGTGTGCTAATGATAATACATAAATCATACATAGCTCACCACACGGATGTAGGGGTGTGAGACTTATAGGGTTCTTGCGTTATTTATCTCCATCATGCTAATTACGGTTAGGTAATCTGAATAAGGAGAAGCTCTGAATGCCTGAATACAACAATGCATGGATATGGATGTCTCCTAACGTTGAATAATATTGTTTACTACCTACCCACTGAACATATAGGCCCCATCACCCAACACACACACCACAACACAAACACCACATACAGATTTCAAATAGTCAACAATCACACACTCAAGGCTACTGGGAGATAACTTACAACAACACATAGATTACTACAGGTGTAGTGAATAAGGATAAAACTGTATAGGCTCCATACATTGTGATGGCAACCCCTCAGACCATCATTGGTCCGGCCCCAGCTGAGCCCTTTGTGTCGGCACTTGACCAAAGGTGTAGGGTACAGGGAAGATGAATGCCGGAGAGCACCAGACCATCATGACGAGTGCCTGCGACATAGAAAAGGTCGTAGGGCGAGTGACTGTATGACTTCAGTCCCCAGCAAAAGAATGGACTGGTACCCGAGCGCATCCACCGCACCCCCAGCATCCAGGGTGGAGCCAGGAGCTCGAGCCTTACCAACACCAGCGTGTCCACCTCTTTCCAGAAACAGGGGGGTGACATCCCTGGGACAGCATCACTGAGCTGTTCACTGGCTGGACTGGATGTTACATACCCTCTGCTACACCCACCAGACTGTCCTGTAGACCTCATGGGATGAGGCATGCCTCTGAGAGCGGGGACACAGTTGTTTCGTTCCTGTGTCACCAAGATGGAACTGTGCTCCACAGCTGCAGATACGGGAAGCAGACACAGAGGAAGGTCAAACCTCTGTCGCAACCGTGTGATGAGTGCAGCTGAATGATGTGAGCCCTGGCGAGGGTCAACCGGTGGACAAAGGTTTCGTGGACTTTGTGGACTGACTCTATCCTACCCTATGACACCCTATGACCCCTACATGGTCCACTCCACTGGACAAAGAACAATGATTATGAGGAGACCTCGAGGGGGGTACAGGACCTGGTGACAGTTCACCTCTTAGACATCGCTGCACCGTGCTAAGGTGTCCACAAGGGGGGAGGCACGGGTAGCGGAACCAATGGTGCAAGCCTCTTGGGTTGACACACAATGCAGGGACCTGCCTTATTCACCATCTGTTAATTGCTAGAGTCTCTCACACCATACGTGGTTGACATGATAAAATCATGTCAAAGGGGGGATTGAAAGGGTTAATGTATAGTTAGTGCCAGAATAATAATTCTGTAAGTGATCTCCCATTATGCTCTACACATATTCCATACAAATTCTGTTTGCATGCTTATGAACGATTATGTTATGATAAACTGAGATAATAGGAATGAGACCAAAGTATAGAGCCCTCTCTTTTCTCTCTCTTAGGTCAGGTCTCTCACATTAGATACACACCCAAACCCAACACCCACGCACACTGTTGATAGCACATTCTAGAATGAAGAGGCGTGTTCAGTGGATGGCCTGTTCCCGCCATAGGTAGATTAGCCAATCAGATAGTCGCGTACAAGCCCATCCCATTGTACTGGCTCGCCCAACCCGAGGGGATAATTGTAACCTGCACCCGGAAGTCGGGGTTCAGTGTGGCAACGCTCCAGAGGGAGCTGCGTCACGCTGCACCCAGCGCTGCTTGCTTTACATGTAACTTCTAAATAAATGTACCATCCTTTAAATTGAAGAAATCTCCGGTTTGTTCTTGGACCTTTCAATCAAAGAATCGGGTATTTTTCTAACAACACCAAACAGCACAGTGACTACTTGTCACCCTTTAAATAGGTCGACTGACTGATTACAAGTTTGAAGACACCTGTGATGTTAATTAGAGGACACATCTTGGTTGAACATGTCACTATGGTCACATTATTTTCAATGTTTTCTAGGGGTGCTGTGGGGAGCCTTGAATAACGAAACTGAGTTGCATTTAATTCAAAGTTTATTTCAAGCTACATTCCCACAGTCTGCTCTCATCCCTGAGCAGAGAAACAAGAGGGAGACACACACCTCAGTCCTCACCTTTAAACAATCTCACATCAAAGCATCTCACATCAAAGAATCTCCCTTTATCCCCCTACATCAATTTATTCCCCTACATCAACCTTTTATTTACATAACTTCCCCCCTCTCTCCTCTCAAGCCTTAGAGGTCAGGAAGCCATCTGTTCACACCTATATTTGAACCTCAGAGGTCAGGAAGTCTTCTGCCCCCACAGGGGGTCCGGCTCTCCTTCAGAGGTCAGGAAATCTTCTGTCCACCACAGGGGGTCCGGCTCTCCTTCATCGTGAGGTTAAATCAATGTCCAACATGTGCATGCACAACTACACAGCCATATAACCCCCCCCCCAAACGATGAAGAAAGGACTATTCCCTAAAATTCAATAACATATTACTGGCTACTGTATAATCAATACAAACATTCAGTCTGTGCGCCGCTTGGGCTTCAACCGTCTGCCGAATCTGCTGTGAGTTGGCCCCGCCTTGCCTGCGGCGCCGTCCTGCATCGGCTCTGTTGACTGAGGGAGAGAGTGGTTATGTGCCCCTTGCAGGGGCCTGCCTCGTCGAGGCGCCACTGCGACCGGCACAGATCCGTCCTTCATGACAAAAGCAGGTTTTAGTCTGTCAGTACTGACTGTCTCTTTTCTGTCTCCCAAATCTAGCACAAATTGCTTATCACCTGCCTCCAGCACTCGAAATGGCCCTTCGTAAGGAGGTTTGAGCGTTGCTTTTAGGGCTTTGCGCCTGACAAAAACGAAATCGGCATTTTTCAAAGCCCTGGGGACGAAAACTCGTGGAAAAGCGTGATGAACCGGACCCGGAAGCGTGTCTGCTCCCGTGCGAACTAACGGTCCCAGAGCAGGGAGAGGTGGCGGCTCCGGGTGCTCTGGTAAAAACTCGCCTGGCAGCCTAAGAGTTTGTGCGAATACCAGCTCCGCTGGGGAGGCATCTAAGTCCTCTTTGGGCGCAGAACGCAACCCTAATAAAACCCATGGCAGTTTATTTACCCAATCTGCATCCGTGAGCAACGCTCTGAGTGCTGCCTTCAAAGACCTATGAAAACGCTCGCATAAACCATTAGCCTGAGGGTGGTAAGCCGTAGTGCGGTGAATTTTGGCTCCTAAGCCGTTGGCCATCGCTGACCACAGCTCAGAGATGAATTGAGGTCCTCTATCGGACGTAATGTCCGACGGAACCCCGAAGCGCGCCACCCAAGCCGTTAAAAAAACGCGAGCCACCTCCGCGGCCGTGGTCGTCGCAAGCGGGACCACTTCCGGCCAACGTGTGGTTCGGTCCACCATTGTCAAAAGATGCGTGAACCCCTGCGATGCCGGTAGGGGGCCCACAAGGTCGACGTGTATATGGTCGAACCTTCTGGCTGGAATGCGAAATGGTTCTAACGGGGCCCTTGTGTGCTTGTGAATTTTGGCCCGTTGACAGGAAATGCAGGCTTTCGTCCATTCCTTCACGTGCTTGCGCAGGCCCGGCCAAACAAACTTTTCTGCCACCATTTTCACCGACGCGCGCACCCCCGGGTGCGCCAGCGAGTGGACCAAGTCAAAAACACGGCAGCGCCACGTGGCCGGAACCACCGGACGCGAGCGCCCCGTTGACACGTCGCAGATCAGGGGGGGCATACCAGTTTGTAAACACTTGCTCTCCAGCCTTAACCCTGTTGGTCCAGACTGGAGCGCGCACACGTCTGCATCTGCCCCCTGGTCCGCCGCCATGGCTGCATAATCTATACCCACGTGCACCGGGGCTGCGCGCGCCACCGTGCCGCTCTCCTGCGGCGCGGTCACGGTGGCCCGTTCTGCCTCTGCGCATGGTGGCGTCGTGAACGCGCGCGAGAGACAGTCTGCTACAACATTGAATTTGCCCGCAACGTGCCTAATGTCAGTGGTAAATTCCGAGATCGCGGCCAGCTGCCTCTGCTGCCTGCCGGACCACGGTTCTGAAATTTTAGCCATGGCGTATGTGAGCGGCTTGTGGTCTACATAAGCGGTGAAGCACCGTCCTTCCAGCCAGAACTGGAAATGACGAACAGCCAAATGCAGCGCCAACAGTTCTCTGTCGAACGTGCTGTATTTTCGCTCAGTCGCGCTTAAGGATTTGCTAAAGAAAGCCAAAGGCTGCCAAACTCCGGCGACCTGTTGTTCAATAACGGCCCCTATGGCTACATCTGAAGCGTCTGTCGTCAGCGCGATACGTGCTGCCGGGTCTGGGTGGGCCAGGAGCGCAGCGTCAGCCAAGGCTTTTTTAGCCTCTGTGAACGCGCGCTCCCGCTCCGGGGACCATTCAACCGCCTGGGTTGGTTTTTGTTTTTTGAGTGTGGCATATAACGGTTGCATGATTTGAGCTGCGTGGGGCAGGAATCGGTTGTAAAAATTCACCATCCCCAAGAATTCCTGTAGTGATTTGACCGTTTGTGGCCGGGGAAAATCCGCTACCGCGCGTACTTTATCTGGTAACGGAACAGCTCCCTCTGGGGAGACGCGGTGACCCAAAAAATCGATCTGCTCGACGCCGAACTGGCACTTTGTTGGGTTAACTATTAAGCCGTGCTCTCCCAGCCTCCTAAAAACTGCTGTGAGGTGCTTTTCGTGTTCGTCCTCTGAAGTACTCGCGACCAAAATGTCGTCGAGGTACACAAACACGAAAGGGAGATCGCGTAACACATCCATCATTGACCTACGAACGATGCCCAGCCTCTCTAGGCTGGCGAACTCCTCGCGCGCAATGGCAAGCTTAACTGCATCCAAGCGCCGAGCTTTTGCAAACACGGGAGGACCAGATGTAGGTATAAAATGTTTCACTCCGTGCTCCGCGACTGCCGCTGAAAAAGTGGGCACAGTGAGCGCTGGAAATTGGGTGAGGAGTGTGTGAAACTTACCACCTGCTGTAGCGACGTGGGTCTGTGCTGGTGGCGGGGACACTCGAGCTGAACAGGGGAGAGAGTAAAAAGAGAGTGCATTTACCAGCCGTCTATTAGCAAGATCAACTAACAGATTGTGTGAACACAAAAAATCCGCGCCCAACCTGTTGAAACTCACCGCCGCTATTACAAAAGTCCATTCATATGTGCGGCCATAAAGGCAAGGTCCTTCTCCCGTAGGTGTTGATGCTCGAGCCATTTGCCGCCGTAGCTCCGCTACCGTGGGGTCCAGCCACCCGGTCCGCGTATGTTGGGGTGATGAAGCTCACTTGGGCTCCGGTGTCTATGAGGAACTCTCGTCCGGAGCGCGCATCCGCGATGTAGAGCAGCTTGTTGCCTTCCCCGAGAGTCGAAGCTGCTAACGACTCTCGGTCTTGCCGTTTCCCGAACTCCTGAAGTTGCAGGGTGGCACACACCTGCGTGCCCTCTCAGCGAACCTCCAATGGTAAAAGCAGAGATCCTCTCCTCCGCTGCGTCGGGGGAGCGCCTCTGCCGCCGGCCCAATGGCTCCACCTCGTCGCGGCCGCGCTGCCGCCGTCGTCGGCCAGCCTGGGTCTGCCGCCTCTGGCTCCCCGCTGTCGTGGGTCGCCGCTGCGGTTGCTTGCCCGCCGCAGGCGTCCAGAATCCCATCTGCTTCCTGGGTCAGCTCCCGGAACTCCTCCGGGGTGTGACATTTCTTGCCAGCCAGCGTGCTTCTCGCATGCGTCGGAAGGGTGGAGAGGAAAATGAACTGGAAAAGGAAATCATCCTTGTCCAACCCTCTCAGCTGTATCATCTCCTCCATCAGGGCGCTCGGCCTGTGTCCTCCCTGGTCTAGCAAAGACAGGATCCTCCTCGCCCTCACTTCGGCCGAGGGGGTGAAAAACTTAATGAGGGTGGATTTCAGCTTGTCGTACCTGCCGGTCGCTGGTGGCTGCTCCACCAAACTCTGCACACACCGAGCTGTGCTGTTATCCAGTTTAGCGATGACATGGTGGAATTTAGTGTCATCCACCATTACTCCTGCGAGAGCGAACTGCGACTCCGCTTGTAGGAACCACGACCGTGGGTTATCCTGCCAGAAATCCGGCAGCTTGACGGCCACAGCGTTCGCCAGCTCTGGACTTGGTGAGTCCGGGACCCTGAGACCTTCTCCGGTCATTCTCAACGTCGTTAGTCACCAATGTGGGGAGCCTTGAATAACGAAACTGAGTTGCATTTAATTCAAAGTTTATTTCAAGCTACATTCCCCCAGTCTGCTCTCATCCCTGAGCAGAGAAACAAGAGGGAGACACACACCTCAGTCCTCACCTTTAAACAATCTCACATCAAAGCATCTCACATCAAAGAATCTCCCTTTATCCCCCTACATCAATTTATTCCCCTACATCAACCTTTTATTTACATAACTTCCCCCCTCTCTCCTCTCGAGCCTTAGAGGTCAGGAAGCCATCTGTTCACACCTATATTTGAACCTCAGAGGTCAGGAAGTCTTCTGTCCCCCACAGGGGGTCCGGCTCTCCTTCAGAGGTCAGGAAATCTTCTGTCCACCACAGGGGGTCCGGCTCTCCTTCATCGTGAGGTTAAATCAATGTCCAACATGTGCATGCACAACTACACAGCCATAGGTGCCATCATTTTTGTCCAGGCCCGTTTCATGAGTTTGTTTTTTTTAAATAATTCTGTTGAACCACAATTCAAAAGCATTGTCTGATTTCCACTGGTTAATTTTCATAGAATTTTTATTTATTACCACTTTTGTCAGATTCAAGTTATTTCTGTGACCATTGTGGGTTTTTCTTTCATTAACAGAGGGGTACCAACAATTTTGTCCACATCTGTATATATACACACATATATACAAATATATAGTATGCAGGGCTTGACATTAACACCGGCCATTGGCTGGCAGATTTCAGCAGTGGCCAGTAAGACAGCTACATTCTACAGCCGCTGGCCGTGTGCAGCCATGAAGGGGTGTCCTAATTAACTAACCTACACTTATATAGCGCTTTTCTAGTCACAAAGCCCACTCAAAGCGCTTTCACTAATACCAACCCTCTATTCTAAGGGCCTATAGGAAACAGATATCTAGGGACAATTTAGAACAGCCAATTAACCTAACATGCATGTCTTTGGATTGTGGGAGGAAACCGGAGCCCCCGGAGTAAACCCACGCAGCACAGGGAGAACATGCAAACTCCACACAGAAAGGTTCCAACCCCTGCCAGCCTGGGGATTCGAACCAGGAACCTTCTAGCTGTAAGGCAACAGTGCTAACCACTGCACCACCGTGCTGCCCAGTTCATAGGGACAGGCGAAGGGGTGGGGTACAAATGAGAATTGAGAGGGACCCAAATCTACCTGCACTTCACTCTCATATTGCAAATATTTTCCTCTACCGTTTTACTGTATTTACTGTTCTTCACATGGGACCACCTCTTTACCCTCTCGAGAATCCTCAGGTGTTCGTGGGAGCTTGCCCAACCAGTTTACATGTGTTTTGTGGACTTAAAGAGAGCATTCGACCACGTCCCTTGTGGTTTTTTGTGGTTTGGGTACTTTGGGAGTATTGGGTATCGGGCTTGTTGTTATGAGCCATCCGGTCTCTATTCGACCGTTGTGAGCGTTTGATTCGTATTGCCAATACTCGGTTGCACTCATTCCCAGTGAGAGCTGGATTCCGCCAGGGCTGCCCTTTGTCACTATCCTGTTCATAATTTTTATGGACAGGATTTCTAGGCGCAGCCAGGGAACGAAGGGTGTCATGCTTGGTGACCACAGGATCTCATCTCTGTTGTTTGCAGATGTTGTTGTCCTGTTGGCTTCATCCAGCAATGACCTACAGGTCTTACTGGGACGGTTTGCTGCTGAGTGTGAAGCGGCTGGGATGCGAATCAGCACCTCCAAGTCTGAGTCCATGGTCCTCAGCCGGAAAAAGGTAGATTGTCCTCTCCAGGTTGGGGACAAGCTCCTGCCCCAAGTGGAGGAGTTTAAGTATCTCGGGGTCTTATTCACGAGTGAGAGGAGAATGGAGCAAGAGATTGACAGATGGATCGGAGCAGCATCTGCAGTGATGTGGACATTGTTCTGGTCTGTTGTGGTGAAGAGGGAGCTGAGCTCTAAGGCAAAGCTGTCGATTTACCAGTCAATCTACGTTCCTACCCTCACCTATGGTCATGAGCTTTGGGTAATGACCGAAAGAACGAGATTGCGGATACAAGCGGCTGAAATGAGCCTTCTTCGTAGGATTGCTGGACTCACCCTTAAGGTGCATTCAGACCAAACACGAACAGGCAGCGCAAATCCATACAAAGTGAATGGAAAGAGGCGAGTAAACGCGAAATTGTGCATTTGCACATTCACGTCCAAGGTAGTATGCTAGCTTTGAGATTCTGCCATCACCGGAGTAAAAGTATCACCATTGAGGAGTAGACTAGTTTGAAAATGAGACTCTCACCTGGAGACAGGAGGACCGGGAGCTCTTCAGCTGAATCGGGATTTTAGAGTTATTTACCCACGGTTTCCTGCCTTAGACGTGCTAGCAAGCTAGCAACAGAAACACTCATCTTATAAAGTTTTGGAGACAGGGACAACTTTTTCAGGTGAGCCCTCTGCTGAATAATGTTAACCAAAAGCATGACGCTATTTTGGGGATTTCCACAGTAGGCTGAACACTGCTGCAGAAGTTATAAAGGCAACTCTGCCTGTCTGCATCTCATTCAGACACTGAATTCATGTTTATTTGTGCATTTACATTGAGTTATAACATAATCGCGCCACCCAAAAGATTTGCCCGTTCACATTTCGTGTGAACGCACCTTTAGAGACAGGGTGAGGAGCTCAGTCATCCAGGAGAGGCTCAGAGTAGAACCGCTGCTCCTTCACATTGGAAGGAGCCAGTTGTGGTGGTTTGGGTATCTGATTAGGATGCCTCCTGGACGCCTCCCACTTGAGGTGTTTCGGGCACGTCCCACTGGGAGGAGACCCCGGGGCAGACCCAGGACTCGCTGGAGAGGCTATGTCTCCCAGCTGGTCTGGGAAGGTCTTGGTATCGTCTGTCAAGAGCTGGAGCAGGTGGCTGGGGAGAGGGAAGTCTGGGCTTCTCTGCTTGAACTGCTGCCTCCACGACCCGGAGCCTCTCCGGGATGACTGAGCTCCTCACCCTATCTCTGAGGGTGAGTCCAGCAATTGTACGAAGAAAGCTCATTTTAACCGCTTGTATCTGTGATCTCGTTCTTTCGGTCATTACCCAAAACTCATGATTGGTGAATCGACAGCTTTGCCTTAGAGCTCAGCTCCCTCTTCACAACAGACCGGTACAAAGTCCGCATCACTGCAGATGCTGCTCCGATCTGCCTGTCAATCTCTGCTCCATTTTACCTTCACTTGTGAATGAGACCCTGAGATACTTAAACTCCTCCACTTGGGGCAGGAGCTTGTCCCCAACCTGGAAAGGACAATCTACCTTTTTCCAACTGAGGACCATGGACTTGGAGGTGTAGATTCTCCAAGTCACAATAATGTGCGTTAGTCTGACAAAAATAAACTATCCCTGTACCACTACAGCACACATACATCATGCCAACATACCAGGTTTTCATGGGGATACGTCTTACAGAGGTTATTGGCACACTGGCTATGCAGACATCTAGCGAATGTGCCAACAACCTCTGTACGACATAGCATGTAAACTTGCTGACACTGGCTGGCCATGGTTGTCCAGGCCAGCTTCATTAGTTTTGATAAAATGATTCTGTTAAACCACAATCCAACAGCAATGTCTGATTTCCATTAATTTTGAGAAAGTTATTACTTTGTTCCATTTGATTTTCTTTGTTGATTTTGGGTAAGACTTAAATTTTTATGTTATTGATTTTAAATTTGTAATGGGTAGGCACTATATAAGCACTAGCTTCAGCCTACACCTTTTCAGTTGTTCTTTTGTGTGCTCTTATTGTATTGTATATGTTTATTATTATTATTACCGGATAAAATAAATTCAATTCAATTTTAGACAGTCTCAAGTTATTTCCGTGACCATTGTGAGATTTTGTTTCTTTATCAGAAGGTTACCAACAGATTTGTCCACGTCTGGATAAAGACAGAGTGAATAAAGTAAGTGGTGCTGAACAGTTCAGACCATTTATTTTGTTCCATTTACAACATGTCACATAAGTCACAGCAGGAGTCAATCATTTACTGCGTGAGAAAACAAAATCATCTTTAAATATCTATACAGGTATCTTTGTATACTTTAAACATCACGTTATGATCACAAAACATTTATAATCATTTTCAGATGGTTCAGTTCCAGAAACACCACACAGGAACAGGAAGGTGAGGGCCGAGGCTCCCGTTCTGAAGAACCATCTAGACAGACAAACAGGGCTCACCTCTCACTCCTCAGAGAGGGAGAACCACGGGAATTATTACCAGACATGCTAACAAAATCCAGCACTAAAACCTGAAGAGCAGCAGGATAGACAGAAGCTGGGAGTGAAAGATGTGAAGCAGAGGAATGTTATCAGACACATCAGAGGGAAAACTCATTTCTATCTTTTCACTGATTTCTGCAGGTAATAAAATAGCTCAGCCATCCTGGTTCATGAGCTCATTTTTTCTCTGGTTTTGTAAAGAATTCAAACTAAATTTTTTTCAGTGATGATGACCCCTGAGGTTACATCATTTCTTTCCACCTGTTCCATTTTTCCAGGTGATGTTCAGGGTGAACAGGGAGTGGAAGCAACACCACCACGTTAGGCTGCAGAGTCTTCAACCACAAATATTTCAAAGTCAAATGAAGTAGAAAAGGAGTGAAGAGCACCTCCCACGGAGCCACACCTTATGGGACTCTTTTGCACTCAACATTACAGTGATGGATTCTGCTGTCAAGAACCAATTATGCCTATGAGACAAGGCTGAGAGAAAATACAGAAAAAGTGAAGACTGAATGAGATGATGGTGGAAAAACGAAGGGGGGCTCAGAAGATGGGAATGTAGTTGTCTATCTTGGCACGGTGCCGCTGGGCGATGCACTCAGCGATCCACACAATGTTTCTGCACTCCTGCTCCTTCAGCTTGACGTAGGCGTAGAAAACACTGAAGTGGAACTGGTTGAGGAAGGCTAGTTTGTTCAGCTTCACCTACACGCAGGAGGAGGGTGAAAATGAAAGGAGGAAAGTTAATATTCATGAGTTAATGTAAATAAGAACTGATACACACTCCTGGTCAAAACCTGAAGACCAGGGAAGAATTACAAGTACTCTCATTTCCCATTGGTGGATCACGACCAGGCAGCGGTAGAGCTTCAAAATGCAAGAAGAAACAGAAGCAGGAGACAAAACTAGAGAGTAGGTACTTTATTGAAAACTGCATTTAAACTAAAACAGCTGTTCATCAGCTGATCAGAAGTTCAAGACCATAATGCAAAAACCCCACTAAGACTGCATTCAGATGGCCACTGTTTGGTCCGGACCAAAGGACCAAACAGTGGCTTCCGTGGATAGTTTGGTTCATTTGGTGCAGTCTGAATGCGTGTTGGAACTCTGGTGCGCACCAAACAAGCAAAGTCTGGTCCCCCTGGAAACGGGGTATTGCTCCTCATGCGAACGAAGTCTGGTGCTCTCTGCTTCCAGTGTGAATCCAAACAGATGATCCAGTGGACCAAACGGCGGAAGTGCCCCTTGGTATTTGTGTAACCATAGCAACACGTAGTCTACGAAGAGGAAGCGGCATTTACCGTAATACATTTTGGGCAGAAAATAATCTGAGAAATCCTTTTACCGGTGAAAGCCAAGAAGAAAAGCTCAAAAATGTCTCGTTTGTGGTCGACAAACAACCTGGCTGGAGGGAAAGGATTTCTGTTTTTGGTGCTGGCCAATTGATGAGCCTGATTTTTCTTCTTCACCGAGACTTTTTTCTTCCTGGTCAGTGGTGGTTTGGGCTACAGTGGGCCACACGAGCAGTTGTTGTAACTGTGTGACGTTGTCCAGGCAGTTTGGTCCACTGCAATATGAATGCAAACCAAACCAAATGAAGGTGGGAAAATTCTCAGCATTCTTCGCCCAGTCGAATCGAGACTCCCGGACTATCCTAGTCTGAATGCAGCCTAAAAGTGTCAGGAAAGGACTCAGCAGTGAAAAGCCCCACTGCTCTGGCTGAGCTACAGAAATACATTTAGATGTGCTTGATGTGAGTGTTTCCAGGAGGCTGGTGGGAACGTTGCTCCAGGTGGTGAAGATGGCTTCATGAAGGTCACCCACAGTCTGGAACTGATGTCCATTTTTGTAAACTTCCATTGACATCCATCCCAAACATTCTCAGTGCGACTTAGATCAGGGGATCAACATCACACACGGGCCACACGTCTCACAGCACATGGCCATGTAGGTTTGGATTATTTTTCCCTTAATAATAAATCCCTTCATTTAAAAACTGCATTTTGTGTTTACTTGTGTTATCTTTGTCTAAAATTTAAATTTGTTTATGATCTGAAACATTCAAGTGTGACATTCAAAAAAAATGAGAAACCAAGTAGAGGTAAACACTTTCACACCACTGCATAGTCAAAGTGCTGCACAATAAAATGGAATAAAAGGAAGTTGACAAAAATTTTTAAAATACAAAAACAAGTTAAAACAAGATTAAAATAACAAAATATCAGACTTAAAAAGCAGATGAATTGAAACTCAGTGGAAATCCTAGTTAAACTTTTCAGCTGCTTTTAAATAGGGTCCACAGTCAGATAGACACATCTGTAGTGGGAGTCTGTTCCAAAACCATCCACCGTCCTCCCTGTGTACAGACGCGCGTCTCCGTTGAAAATGACGCTCCGAGAATACTTTAGTATATGAAACAGATGTCAACAGTTTTACTTTGAGACATGATTTGAGGTTGAATAAGGAGAAAAAATGTTAAATATATGAGATGGTGATACCCCCTCATGGATCGTCAGCTTATCGTGGTGGGGGGTTTGCGTGCCCTAGTGATCCCAGGAGCTATGTTGCCCGGGGCAATTTGCCTCTGGTAGGGTCACCCAAGATAAACTGGTCCTGGGTGACCTTCGACCTTCCTTCTGTGCGACCTTTTTCCTTCCTTCCCCCACTTAATCTTTGGCTCTGCCTTCACTCCCTTCCTCTTCTTGGTTTCCAAAGTTTCCAAAGGTTTCCCAGTCTAGCTACATTCTCCCCTGCCACCACCTTGCAGTCTCCTGTCTCTTTCCGATTTCTCCTTCTGCATAAGATGTAGTCCACCTGTGTGCACCTTCCTCCACTCTTGTAAGTCTCCCTATGTTCCTCTCTCTTCTTGAAGTATGTGTTCACCACAGCCATTTCCACCCTTTTAGCAAAATCCACAACCATCTATCCTTCCACATTTCTCTCCTGAAGACCATACCTACCCCAGGACCTCCTCATCACCTCTGTTCCCTTCACCTACCTGTCCATTAAAGTCCACTCCAGTCACCACTCTCTCCCCCCTGGGAACACTCTCTACCACTTCATCCAGCTTACTCCAGAATTCCTCTCTCTCTTCTGCCCAGCATCCAGCTTGTGGGGCATACGCACTGACAACATTCAACATCACCCCTTTGATTTCTAGCTTCAAACTCATGATTCTGTCTAACTCCCACTTTACCTCCTGAACACCCTTCATATACTCTTCCTCCAAGATTACTCTCACTCCATTTCTCCTCCTATCTACACCATGGTAGAACAGTTTAAATCCACCTCCAATCCTTCTAGCCTTGCTTCCCTTCCATCTGGTTTCTTGAACACACAGTACATCTACCTTTCTTCTCTCCATCATATCAGCCAACTCTCTGCCTTTACCGGTCATAGTCCCTACATTTAACATCCCTACTCTCACCTCCACACTTCTACCTTTCCTTTTCTCTCTCTCCCTCCTAACACGCATTCCCCCCCCCCCCCTTCCTCGATCTCCTCCTCTCACAGCAACAACAAACAACAGCAACAAACAAGAGGCGGGGCATATGTGTGTGACGTACGGGCACATACACTACTCACAAAAACAGGGATATTTGGATTTTTGGGTGACATTTATGGAAAATATAAAAGTTCACGTTACAGTGATATAATATCATGAAAGTAGAACATTTAAGTAGAAGCGTGCAATGGTGATTTCCTCATCTCAAACAGTTTACTGAAACAAAAGCCAACAGCAGTGGTGGGTACACCATGACAAAAATGTCAATGTCTCAATAACTTGTCATGAGCCCTTGAGCATCAATTACAGCTTGACAACATCTTAAGCTGTTCACCAGTCAACTTATTGTCTGCTGAGGCATGGCATTCCACTCTTCTTGAAGGGCGGCCCTCGGGGTATGAGCCTCTACACGGTGACTTAGCTGATTCCATAGGTTTTCTATGGGATTCAGGCCTGGAGAAAGTGCAGGTCACACCATTTGAGGTACCCCAGCCTCCAGCAGCTGTTCCCTAATGATGTGCCCTCGATGACCTGGAGCATTGTCGTCCATGAAGATGAAATCAGGCCTGTGTTGTTCATGCAGGGACACAATGACTGGATTAATTATGTTATTCAGGTAGTACTGGCTTGTCACTGTACCATTCACAAGGTGGAGGGCAGTTCTGTATTGACTAGACACACCTGCCCAGACTGTAACATGGTAACAACAGTGGCTGATGCATAGCGCTCTCCTTGACGTCTCCAATATTGTTGGCGGCCATCACTTCTGCTCAACATGAATCGACTTTCTTCAGAGAACAGCACTGAAGCCCACTGGTCCCTTGTCCAGCATAAATGCTCCCTGGCTCATGCAAGACTATGATGCCTGTGCCTGCTGGTGTGGTCAGGTACCCTTGCAGGTCATCTGGCACACAGACAACACTGATGTAAAACAGTTTTGAATGGTCTGACATGACACTTGGGTGTCTCTCACCTCCCTTAAATGTGCCTGGAATTGAGTGGCATTCATCACCCAGTTCTGCAGGGCACTGTTCACAATGAAGCGGTCATCAGTGTGGGATGTGGCCTAAAGGATGTCCACTTACAGTATATGCCTTTCTGTGGCTCTTCCAGTCTCTCTGTATCACTGTTGCAACCTGCTAATGACACTCTGTGATACTCTGAGCTCAGTGGCCACTTCCCTCTGAGAACATCCTGTTTGAAGCCTCGCAATGGCGAGGTACTGCTGATCAATTGTTAGCTGTCGTCTTGGTCTCATGATGTCAAAATGTGAACAGCATGACGAAGAGGACTGTTTAAATACCAGTTCTAAATGAACCAGAAAATTTATTGGTCGACTCATGGATCAAACACCTGCTGTGAATTTTGCCATTAAGCACCTTGTTCGAGAACAGCAAGTTATGCAAAAAGTATTGAAACACTGAACAGATGGACATGTGCATTCAAAAGGTCAGAGAAGGTCAAATTAAGTTCACTTGGAAAGGTTATAGTGCATTATAGGTACATCCTGAAGTTTCACCAGAAAGCCAAATATCCCTAACTTTTTGTGAGTAGTGTGTGTGTATATACGTATATCCACATGACGCAGAGCAACCACTAGTTATGGGTACAGTTTTGGTTGTTTAAAAGCCAATTTTTACAATGAGTCTTAAAAGTGTTTAGTGTGGTACAGAGCTGTCAACTGATCACCACCTGGTGGTGAGTTGGAGCCGATGGCAGGGGAGGATACCATTCAGACCTGGTAGACCCAAACATATAGTGTGGGTGTGCTGGGAACATCTGGCTGAGGCCTCTGTCTGGGAGGTCTTCAACTCCCACCTCTGGAAGAACTTCAACCACATTCTGAGGGAGTCTGGAGACATGAAGTCTGAATGGGCCATGTTCTCCACCTCCATTGTTGAAGCAGCTGCCCAGAGCTGCGGTCGCTGGGGCAGCTCGTGGTGGCAACCCCTAAACCAAGTGGTGGACACCAGTGGTGAAGCTGAAGAAGGAGTCCTATCAATCTTGGTTGGATTGTGGGACTCCCGAAGCAGCTGAGGTGTACCGGCAGGCAAAGCAGAGTGCAGCTAGGGTGGTTGCTGAAGCAAAAACTCGGGTGTGGGAGGAATTTGGTGAGGTCATGGAACAAGACTTTCGGTCGGCCTCCAAGAGATGCTGGCAAACTGTCCGATGACTTGGGAGGTACAAGCAGCTTCCTGTCCACACTGTGTATGGAGCTGATGGGGCGCTGCTGACTCCGACTGAGGATATTGTCAGGTGGTGGAAGGAATACTTCGAGGATCTCTTCAATCCCACTGAAACGCCTTCCACAGAGGAAGCAGAGCTTGTGGACGAGGGGACAATGCGCCCATCACAGGGGCTGAGGTCACTGAAGCAGTTTAAAAAAAAACTCTTTGGAGGCCGGGCCCCAGGGGTGGACGAGATTCGCCCTGACTATCTCAAGGCCCTGGATGTTGTAGGGCTGTCATAGTTGACATGCCTCTGCAATGGTGCATGGAAGTTGGGGACAGTGCCTTTGTCATGGCAAACCATGGGGTTGGTTCCTCTCTTCAAAAAGGGTGACCATAGAGTGTGCTCCAACTTTAGAGGGATCACACTCAGCCTCCCTGGGAAGGTCTATGCCAAGGTACTGGAGAGTAGAGTCCGGCCGTCGGTCAAACCTCGGATTCAGGAGAAGCAATGTGGTTTTCGTCCCGGTCGTGGCACATCGGACCAACTTTTTACCCTCTCAAGAATCCTCAATGGTTTGTTTTGCCCAACCAGTTTACATGTGTTTTGTGGACTTGGAGAAGGCATTCGACTGCGTCCCTCATGGTTTTTTGTGGCGGGTGCTGTGGGAGTATGGGGTATCGAGCTTGTTGTTACAAGCTAACCGGTCTCTTTACGACCATTGAGAGAGTTTGGTTCATATTGCCAAACACTCGGTTGGACTCATTCCCAGTGAGAGTTGGACTCCACCAGGGCTGCCCTTTGTCACCGATCCTGTTCATAATTTTTATGGACAGGATTTCTAAGTGCAGCCAAGGAATGGAGGGTGTCATGTTTGGTGACAACAGGATCTCATCTCTGTTGTTTGCAGATGATGTTGTCCCATTGGCTTTATTGACCAATAACCTACAGGTCTTACTGGGACGGTTTGCTGCCGAGTATGAAGCGGCAGGGATGAGAATCAGCACCTCCAAGACCCGAGTCCATGGTCTTCAGCTGGAAAAAAGTGGATTGTCCTCTCCAGGTTGGGGACAAGCTGGAGCATCACGTGGATGTTGTATCGGTCTGTTGTGGTGAAGAGAGAGCTGAGCTCTAAAGCAAAGCTGTCGATTTACCAGTCAATCTATGTTCCTACCCTCACCTATGGTCATGAGCTTTGGGTAATGACCAAAACAATGAGATCGCTGATAAACGCAGCTGAAATGAGCTTTCTCTGTAGGATTGCTGGACTCACCCTTAGAGATAGGGTGAGGAGATCAGTCATCCGGGAGAGGCTCAGACTAGAACCGCTGCTCCTCCACACTGAAAGGAGCCAGTTGAGGTGGTTTGGGCATCTGATAAGGACGCCTCTTGGACGCCTCCCACTTGGGGTGTTTCGGGCACGTCCCACTGGAAGGAGACCCTAGAGAAGACCCAGGACTTGCTGAGAGATTATGTCTCCCAGCTGGTCTGGGAACGCCTTGGAATCCTGTCTGAAGAGCTGGAGCAGGTGGCTGCAGAGAGTGAAGTCTGGGCTTCTCTGCTTGAATTGTTGCCTCCACGACCTGGACCTCTGAAAAAGTGGTAGGGCATGGAGGGGTGGATAGATGAATGGAATGTTGATACCTGATATTGCAATATTGTGATTATCGCTGAATCGTGATAGGATTGTATCATCACCCAAGTATCATGATCCAAACCTCCTGATTCCCACCCCGAAAATTTACTGCTGCCCCTGGGCTCTAAATTTTGGTGCTTTGGGCCTGGATGAAATCGAATGCAGAGGGCAGACGTACGGAACAGAAACTGCTTTCCATAGGCATCAAACATGTCAGTCAACAGATAATGCACAGATATATGCAGTTAGTAATATTATTAGGATTTTAGTTTCTTAAGAACCAGGCCATCAATGACGGAGCAGCCTGACAAAATCACCCCAGAAGTACTCAGATCTCCTGACCACTGACCTTGACCTTAAGTACATCCTAGATACAGACCCATCTAGGATGTGATTAAAGTTAAGGTCAATGGATTACAAGGAGTAACGTTTTGCCCAGATCTCCTGACCTTTGACCTTGACCACAACCAGTATGCAGACCCATCTGATGATCATAGTTTGGTGAGCAGTGGGGCAAATGCTTAAGGCCCTGTCACACCTAGACGATTTAGGCAGTGTTTACCAAATGTATGAAAAGTCTGGAGAACACGCTGGTGTACGTGGAATCAGCTACGGCTAAGTTTTGTATAAGAGCACGCTGAACAACGCTGGTATACGGTGTTGTATGCCAAGCTCCTCTGAAAAATTTCCGACGTATCCAGCGTATGGTTCAAACATCCCACATAAGCGGGGTTTAAGTTATTGGGAAGCTATGCGTTCATTAACACACGTTACTTGAAAGTGACTCACCAGTTACTCATAAGTCGAAATGCATTGAGAAAAATGTCGAGTACCTAAAACTTATTTCTAACATATACTAGTACATACCCGTGCATACCTGTCCATGCCCGTAGAAACCAAGTATAAGCAAGTATTTCTGCTTGTCCGCTGGTGAAGGGTCTCCTCCTGTCAGACGGCTGTGTTGTTCACAGTCATGCCTGGGGTGAACTGCTGGAACCTGAGGTGTTTCATGTTCACGGCATCTTTTCTGACGTGCAGCAGTTCTCATTCTATCGCGAGTCCAATGTTGCCTGATATCAGCGGACCATCACACGACATCATGCATACGTCATAGGATGTTGTATAATGTGCTATGTCTATATGACGTCATACAGACATCATATCTTTTAGGGTCATCGTTGGACATCATGCAGACATCATAGGCCGTCCTATGATGTGCTCTGTCTATGTGTCGTCATATACACATCATATCTTTATGACTCATAGGCCGTCCTATGATGTGCTCTGTCTATGTGCCATCATATAGACAACATATCTTTATGATTCATCGCAAGTCCTATGATGCCTGAGATCATAAGATCATCATAGGACATCAGGCACCCATCATAGGCCGTCCTATGATGTCCTACAAACGTGACAGACACGTAAGCAAACATTTCTGCATGCCCGTAGAAAGTTACTGTTACCATGGCAACAACAACCATGGTGAAACCTGCCTTGGACTGATGTCACCACCCGTTTGTTGATGCCTGCCTTTCATCTTTGATAATGTCATAGCGAGTGCTATGATCATGAGTAGTGCCTACCTTTGATTTTTGATGATGTCATAGTGAGTCCTATGATCGGGAGTGAAGCCTACCTTTGATCTCTTTGCAAGTCCTACGTTTTAAAGAGTCCTATGATCATGACATCAATGACATTGTGACAGACAGATTTCTTGAATTATATATAGTATGATATTCCTTGTCTCCAGGGCATGGGTCCCAGCCCAAATCCTCGCTTTAAATTGGGATTTTCTGTATTTCACCTTATTATTATCCTGGATTGCTATTATTGTGACCTGATCAAGCACTGCAAGACCGCCCTACTGCTGCCATTGCATGACGTCCTCTGCCAGTGCTGGAAGGAAGGTGCCGTACCACAGGACATGAGGGACGCCAAGATCATCACCCTCTACAAAAACAAAGGGGAGAGAAGCGACTGCAACAACTACAGGGGCATCTCCCTCCTCAGCGTTGTTGGCAAAGTCTACGCACGAGTTGTTCTCGTTCATCTACAGAAGCTTGCCGAACGTGTCTACCCCGAGTCTCAGTGTGGCTTCCGTGCTGAGCGATCGACGGTAGACATGATATTCTCCATCCGCCAACTCCAGGAGAAATGCAGAGAACAGAACATGCCCCTGTACGTCGCCTTCATCGACCTCACCAAAGCGTTCGATCTGGTCAGCAGAGAGGGCCTTTTCAAGATCCTGCCAAAGATAGGATGCCCACCAAACTTGCAAAGCCTCATCGAATTGTTTCACACCAACATGCAGGGGATAGTGCAGCACGACGGCAACGTCTCAGAGCCATTCAACATACGCAGCGGAGTGAAACAGGGCTGTGTACTTGCGCCAACCCTCTTTGGGATTTTCTTTGCTATGCTCCTGAGGCATGCCTTCAGCACAGCAACAGAGGGAATCTACCTGCACACAAGATCTGATGGCAGGCTTTTCAACCTCGCCCACCTGAAAGCCAGAACCAAAGTATGCGAGGCTCTAATCAGAGACATGCTGTTCGCAGACGACGCTGCAGTCGCAACCCACACACAGCAGGAGCTTCAGACCCTGATGGACCGTTTCTCCCAGGCATGCAAGGACTTCGGGCTTACCATCAGCCTGAAGAAGACTAACGTCTTGGCGCAAGGCACGAAAGCACCACCAACCATCATCATCGACGACTACGAGCTGGAGGTCGTGAATCAGTTCACGTACCTGGGGTCCACGATCAGCAGCAACCTCTCCCTTGATACAGAGATCAACAAGAGGATTGGAAAGTCAGCCTCCACACTCGCTCGCCTCACCACACGAGTGTGGGAGAATCCCAAACTCTCTGTCAAGACGAAGATGGCAGTGTACAACGCCTGCGTCATCAACACACTGCTCTATGGGAGTGAGACGTGGACAACATACGCCCGGCAGGAAAAGAGACTGAACTCCTTCCACTTGCGCTGCATTCGCCGTATCCTGGACATATCCTGGCAGGACAAAGTGCCCAACACAGAAGTTCTGTCCCGCGCTGGCCTTCCCTCCATGTTCACTCTACTCAGGCAGCGCAGGCTCCGCTGGCTAGGCCACGTTCACCGTATGGAGGATGGCAGAATCCCCAAAGACGTCCTCTACGGAGAACTGGCGACTGGCAGGAGAGACTTTGGCCGCCCACAGCTGCGCTTTAGAGACGTCTGCAAGAGAGACATGAAGGCCCTGGAGATCAACACAGAGCGCTGGGGGGACCTTGCAACAGACCGCTCCAAATGGAGATGCACCCTGACCAGACAGCTCAAGGCGGGTGAAGAGAGACTGACTGCTGCAGCAGATGAAAAAAGGACCCGCAGGAAGAACCGCCACAGCTCCAGCAGCACGGAGACCACCCACAAGTGCGACCTGTGTGACAGGGACTGCCATTCGCGCACCAGCCTGTTCAGCCACAGGCGGTGCTGTTCTAGCAGAGTAGACGTTTAGGATTCTCTTCCATGGTCATCATAGACCGACGGAGGCCGACTTACTGCTATTATTGTTATTACATCAGCAATATTACTACTATTATTGTCATTATCCTTATTGCCTTGGTCTTGTCTCCCCTCTGGTCCACTGTGTGTATCTGTGCAGCACCGCCCATCCCGTTTTCTGTAGCGATGCCCTGCGGTCTCTGTTTGCCCCTGCTTGTTACTTGTTCTCCTGTTTGTTACCGTTCCGTGTTCTGTTGATTACCTGTGTCTATATACGTATATACTGTATGTCTTGTAGGGAGTCATGTGCTCTATGTGCCGTCATATAGACATCATATCTACATCAGAATCAGATTTATTGCCATTGTTCATGTGATACACAAACTAGGAATTTGTCTCGGTGCCATGCTGCAACATTAAAAACATAATGAGAAAAAGGGATAAACTAAAAAACTAAAGGACTAGAAACGTGCAATAAGTGTAGAAAAATAAGTAATAATAAGTAATAATAATAATAATAATAGTAATAATGAGTAGTACTAGTCAAGGCAGTTTTAAAAAATTAGCATGTAGCAGATAATGTGAAGTACCACATAGTGCAGCCAATAATGCAACAGAAAAACAGTGATGATTGACATGAGTCTGGTTGAGCTGCTGTACATAGTGCACGAGAGTCAAAAGTCACTTAGTGTTCAGCAGTCTGATGGCAGAGGGGAAAAAGCTGTTCATGTGCCGGGAGGTTTTAGTCCGAATGGACCGAAGCCTTCTACCTGAGGGGAGGGGGGCAAACAGCACGTGACCAGGATGTGAAGGATCGGCTATGATCCGGCCAGCACGCCTCCGGGTCCTGGAGATGTACAGGTCCTGGAGAGATGGGAGCTTGCAGCCTATCACCTTCTCAGCAGTGCGCACGACGCACTGCAGCCTTAGTCTGTCCCTGGCAGTGGCTCCTGCGTACCACACAGTTATGGAGGAGGTGAGGATGGACTCGATGATGGCCGTGTAGAACTGCACTAACATCTTGGTGGGTAGCTTGAGCTTCCTCAGCTGCCGCAGAAAGAACATCCTCTGCTGGGCCTTTTTGATGAGGGAGCTGATGGTTGGCTCCCATTTGAGGTCTCGGGTGATGGTGGTGCCCAAGAAGCGGAAGGAATCTGCAAAGGTGATGGGAGAGCCTGTGATGGTGAGGGGGGGCAGGGGGGATGTGACTTTCCTGAAGTCCACAATCATCTCCGCTGTCTTCAGAGCATTCAGCTGCAGGTTGTTGTGGCTGCACCAGGACACCAGCTGGGCCACCTCTTCCCTGTAGGCGGACTCGTCACCGTTGGAGATGAGCCCGATGAGGGTGGTGTCGTCCGCAAACTTAATCAGCTTAACAGACTGGTGGGAGGAGGTGCAGGAGTTGGTATAAAGGGAGAAGAGTAGGGGGGAAAGTACACAGCCCTGGGGTGATCCAATGCTGATGCTAACAGAGTCTGAGACAGACTTCCCCAGCCGCACATGCTGTCTCCGGTCCGTCAGGAAGTCGGTGATCCACCTGCAAAGGGAGTCAGGCACGTTGAGCAGGGACAGCTTGTCCTGGAGCAGATCGGGGCGGATGGTGTTGAATGCGGAGCTGAAGTCCACAAACAGAATCCTGGCGTAGGTTCCCGGGGAGTCCAGGTGCTGCAGGATGGAGTGGAGGGCCAGGTTGACTGCGTCGTCCACAGACCTGTTAGCACGGTAGGCAAACTGCAGCGGATCTAGGAGGGGTGTGGTGATGGACTTGAGGTGAGACAGGACCAGGCGCTCAAAGGACTTCATGACTACAGAGGTGAGCGCTACAGGTCTGTAGTCATTAAGTCCAGTAATCCGTGGCTTCTTGGGGACAGGGATGATGGTGGAGGATTTGAGGCAGGTCGGCACGTGACATTGCTTAAGGGAGGTGTTAAAAATGTCTGTGAAGACAGGAACCAGCTCTTTCGCACAGTGTCTCAGGGTGGAGGGAGACACACCGTCCGGCCCGGGGGCCTTGCGCGGGTTCAGTCTGGAGAACTGTCTGTGCACGTCCTGCTCACTGATGACAAGGGGAGGGGGGGAGGAGGAGGAGGGGAGGACCGCTCTTGATGAATTAGGGGCTGAGGAGGCAGTGGAGCTGGGTGGAGTGGGTGAGTTGGACACAGCTGACGAGGTGTCAAAACGGGCATAGTGTTGGGACAGTCTTTGACAAAGGGCTTTGTCATCCTGACCTTTAGAAGCCTGAGGCCGATAGTTGGTGATTTGCCTCAGTCCTCTCCACACAGAAGCCGAGTCATTAGCAGTGAAGTGCTGCTGGAGTCTCTCAGAATACACAGATTTAGCTCTCCTCAGCTCTCTGTTAAACCGATATTTGACCTCCCTGTAGCAGTCCCTGTCTCCACTTTTCAACGCTGCTTCCTTCTCCTTCCTGATCCGTCTGAGCTTAGCTGTGAACCAAGGCTTGTCATTAGAATATCTTATCCTGGTGCGCGATGGGAGAATGTGCTCTTCACAGAAGTTGATGTATGAGTTCACAGTGTCTGTGTACTCATTAAGATCATGTGTGGCTCTTTTAAACATGCCCCAGTCAGTTATTTCCATGCATGTGTTCAGTTTCTCTCCAGCTTCACTGGTCAATTTCTTTGTGGTGGTCACAACAGGTTTAGTGAGTTTCAGTCTTTGTTTGTATGTGGGGATGAGGTGAACCATCACGTGATCAGATAGTCCCAGCGCAGCGCGGGGAACAGCGCGATATGCGTCCTTTACTGAAGTATAACAGTGATCTAGCGTGTTATTTCCTCTGGTTGGACATTTAATACACTGTTTGTAGCGGGGGAGCTCGTGACTCAGATTGCTCTGGTTAAAATCGCCCACCACGATAACCAGGGAGTCTGGAAAGTTCCGCTCCGTAAGTTGGATGTGATCTGCGAGCACGCGCTGAGCTTCGCGCGTGTCCGCGTCAGGAGGGGCGTACACAGCGACAAGAATGAATGAGGCAAACTCCCGCGGGGAATAAAATGGCTTGCAGTTAATGAAAAGAAATTCCAGGGCGGGAGAACAGTGTTTGGAAATCACCGTTACATCAGAGCACCAGCTGTTGTTAATATAGAAGCACACTCCTCCTCCGATAGACTTACCGGACAGCTCTGTGACGCGGTCAGCACGAATCAGCTGGAAACCCTCGAGGCTGATCGCGCTATCTGGAATGTTCTCATTAAGCCAGGTCTCAGAGAAGCAGATGACAGACGAGGAAGCGAGGTCCTTGAAACGCATCAGCAGTCTTAATTCTTCTACCTTGTTCAGGAGAGAATTGGCATTGGATAGAAATATACCAGGCAAGGCTGTTCGCGAGCCTCTTTTTCGTAGCCGAGCAAGAATCCCTCCTCTCTTCCCTCTTTTCCGCCGTCTTGCTTTTTTGGCCAAACAATGGATCAGATCAGCGGCAGGAGCTAAAAAAACTGGAAGAAGGTCCATGGGGGTGAGAGTCCTGATATTTAGTAGTTCTTCACGGGTGTATGAACCGGCAGA
Source organism: Pholidichthys leucotaenia (assembly GCA_020510985.1). Classification (NCBI taxonomy): domain Eukaryota; kingdom Metazoa; phylum Chordata; class Actinopteri; order Cichliformes; family Pholidichthyidae; genus Pholidichthys; species Pholidichthys leucotaenia. The sequence continues at coordinate 224,581,442 of CM035837.1, forward strand.
TGCACAATCAGTGAACAAAAACAGACAAATTATAAAAATTAAAGGGCAGCGATACACCATGGCAGCCGCTGTGGGCGCCATCTTTGTTTTTACCATCTTGTTTTTGTCTGATATCATCAGACAGACATCATAGGCCGTCCTATGATGTCCTATCCCCTGTGTGTGATTATCTGTGCAACACCGCCCATTGTGTTTTCTGTAACAATGTCCTGCCATCTGGGGCTGTTTGCCGCTGCTTGTTACTTCTTCTCCTACTTGTCACTGTTCTGTGTCATGTTGATTACCTGTGTCTATGTGTTCAAAATAATAGCAGTCTCACATCATTAGCAAGATAAATCACTGTTTTTGTTAGAATTTCAACTTCTACACTGCAAGTAACTTTCTAGAAGGTTTAGTAAAGGTATAGAAAACCAACAGACCCAACAGGCATGACGTGCATGCTGCTGATTCTGTGAAACTGAATCATTAACTGAAAGGGGCGTGTTGAAAAAAATAGCAGTGCTGAGTTCACTTAGTAAGGTTATTGACTCTGTGAAAAAAAACAGTGTTCAACAGGTGGCCCTTATTTTAGGATCAAGGCAACTGACGCTGCATATGCTGGCTGTGCATTTGTCCTTGAAAAACAGAGTAAAATGGGTCGTTCAAGACACTGTTCAGAAGAACAGCGTTCTTTGACTAAGAAATTAATAAAAGAGGGGAAAACCTATAAAGAAGTGCAGAAAATGATAGGCTGTTCAGCTAAAATGATGTCAAACGCTTTAAAATGGCAGCCAAAACCAGAAAGGCGAGGAAGAAAAAGAAAAACGACTATTCGAATGGATCAAAGAATAACCAAACTGGCAAAAGCTCAGCCAATGATCAGCTCCAGGAGGATCAAAGAAGATCTAAGGTTGTCTGTGAGTACTGTAATAATCAGACGACGTCTATGTGAAGCCAAGCTACCAGCAAGAAGCCCCCGCAAAGTCCCATTGTTAATAAAAAGACGTGCTGAATCGGTTACAATTTGCCAAAGAACACACTGACTGGCCTAAAAAGAAATGGCGTAATATTTTGTGGACTGATGAGAGTAAGATTGTTCTTTTTGGGTCTAAGGGCCACAGACAGTTTGTTAGACGTCCTGCAAACACTGAATTCAAGCCACAGTACACAGTGAAGAATGAAGCATGGTGGTGCAACCATCATGATATGGGGATGTTTCTCGTACTATGGTGTTGGTCCTATTTATCGCATACCAGGGATCATGGATCAGTCTGAGTACATCAGAATACTGGAAGAAGTCATGTTGCCGTATGCTGAAGAGGAAACGCCTTTGAAATGGGTGTTTCAACAAGACAATGACCCCAAACACACTAAAGAAAGATGTCAACACTGTTATTTTTTTAACATCATATTTCTTGACTTTCTGTAAAATATTATCAAATTCAATTACTTTTTCCAGTTTTCTTGCTTTGAAATAGAATGTGCAGTGTCCCCAATGCATTTGTGTTCATTAAAATACAATTTATTTGAAGAATTTTGACGTTTACTCACATTTTTCAACACACTGCTATTATACTGTATATGTCTTGTAGGGAGTCATGTGCTCTGTCTATGTGCCGTCATATAGACATATCTTTATGACGGCATCGTGAGTCCTAAATGACGGCATCTCAGGCATCTCGCGAGTCCTATGATGCCTGAGATCATAGGATCATCATCAGACAGGCCGTCCTATGATGTCCTATCCCCTGTGTGCGATTATCTGTGCAGCCCCGCCCATCGCGTTTTCTGTAACCACGCCCTGCCATGCTTGTTCTGTCACTGTTCTGTGTTATGTTGCTTACCCCCTGAGTTCATAGGACATCCTGTGATGATGAAGCAGAGATCACAGGCCATCCTATGATGTCCGATAAACGTGTTTTAAAGTATGTCGTACCCTATTGCTGGTGAAGGGTGGCTTTCAACCCTGTTCAGGAAGGCCCATGCATGCCTGTCGAAACCAAGAAACCGGAACACCCAGAGAAAATCAGTGCTTTGCTTGGCATTTTACACATTTGTAGTGTAGACTGGCATTCTTCAAGGTTACACATTTGCCATCATATAGGCATCGCAAGTCGTCCTATGATGCCTGAATTCACAGGAAGTCCTATGATGATGAGGCAGAGATCATAGGCCATCCTATGGTGTCTTTTAAACGTGCTTTAAAGTCTGTTGTACCCTATGCTGGTGAAGGGTGTTCTCCTGTCTCAGACGGGTGCGATGTATTGCTGGAACCTCAGGTGTTTCATCTTCATGGTATCTTTTCTGACTTACAGCAGTTTTCCTCATTCTATTGCTCTGCCAGTGGAAGGCGAAGGACAGAGCTGCATAGAGGAATCTGATCAGACCTAAATGAAACGGTCATTGTCGCTCCCGACAGACTGCTATGATGATGATGATGATGATTGCTCTCCATCTTTTGAGTCTTCTTCGTTGAGACCACTGGTTGAGGGATAGGTGCATCGTAATTCTAGTTCATGGACAGGATCATGAAAATAGATCTGAGCAAAAGAAGCTTTCCGGCATGGACTCACCGTATATGACATCAAAAAGACATGAAGGCAGCCTTGATGTATGAGAGCTCTATATGACATCATAAAGACACATTTGTCTATGTGCCGTCATATAGGCATCACATGAGAGTCCTATATGACATCATAAAGACATTTGTCTATGTGCTGTCAAATAGGCATCGCGAGTCCTATGATGTCCAGGCAGAGACCGCAGGCGGTCCTATGAAGTCCTATAAACGTGACACACACACACAGATTTCTTACTTTTACAGAGTGATGAAGTGGTAAGAGGGATAAGTAACGCTCTCTGAACCCATGTGTAACTTAATGAACGGGTTTCTAACTTCCAGCTACTCTATAACGGCATATTTGCAGCGTTGGTTCACAGGATAAACCCGTACAGAGCTCAACTGCTGCCTGCTGCGCATACACACACAGAGCTAAACACACACACTTGTTCGTATAACTGTTATACAGTTATACGAAGTTCGTATAACTGTTATAACTGTATAACTGTTATACAGGTCCTGTTATACTATAACAGGACCTGTCTGGGATGTGTCGGCGCACTTTCAAGCTACAGGATAAAGATCCAAATCACCGTTTAGCCCTCCTCCATGTTTTTTTTTTTTTTAACCTGTTGCTGTCTGTACCATCAGCTGTCCAGTGTTGTTCTGATAGATATGCCAAAATGTTAGAACACTGGAGGAGGATCCAATCAGCTGATCACCTGAAGCACAGAGCTCAGCTATTTTCCATGATAAATCATACTTTGCTGTCCCTTGGCTGCAGCTCCCAGCAAAAGCACCCTCCATGCATTATCTTGTTTTTCACTTTATTGAAAGTATATATTTTTTTTTTATGGCCATCAGTTCACGTGCCTTTGAGCCAGGTTGTGACACCCGTCATCTCATGTTCCTGATGTGTCACATCAGCTGTTTTAGGTGTGACCAACCTGAAAGATGTGAGAGCTCTGCCAGGTCAGTGACGTCCCCCACCGTGGTCTCTGGAGGGAGAATCATCTGGGTTGAACAGAGATGATCTCTCCCACACCTAGGATTCATGGATTGAAGGCTACGGCAGTTTGGCATGACCAAGCTATGCAGGTTATGCATAAGTTCGACTATTGTTGCACGTAAGTTGTGAATGTCAGCAACACGCTAAGCATTAGTTGGTTTAAGTCATTTATAAGTTGTGAAAATATTCCATACAAGTTACAAATACGTTATGTACACATCCAACTTGTTATGGATATGCATATGGCAAAAAGTGAAAATTTCAGCGTATGCCATTTTTTTAGACCAATTTTTATCTGTTTGACAAAACGCTGCCTGAATCAGCATGGTGTGACAGGGCCTTTAGACCAGGGATCTCCACCCTTTTGACAACTGAAGAGCCATTTTGCCCGTCTTCAATTAAAATAGAAGTAGCTGAGGGCCACAACAGCAATTTGACCTTTAAAATAAAGATAATGCTTCTTATAAAGTATTTTTAAATATACATAGCTCTGAATATTAGTGCTATTAATGAATTCACTCTACAACAGTCGAAAGAAACTGTCAAGCTTTATATATTGATTCATTCATGAAATAAAAGTATTACAAATATATTACGAATCGTTTTGTGCTGAAAAATGTAAATATAATATGAATATCTAACCATAATTTTTGTATAGTTTAATTATCAGCACATTCATAAATTGTTTAAATCTGGAAAAATATCATCCATCTCCTACTTTCAACAGTGATGACACAGCTTTAGTTCCTGATATTTTCATAAGTTAGAGACGAAAGTTTTATTTAGAAGAAGCTACTTTTCATCCTTTATGTTTCCTCATAATGCTCCTTATTCAAATGCATTAATGTAATTTAAATCTGGATTCTACACATGTTCTCCAGACTCTCTTGGACTGGTTGTCTGATATTCTTCTTTATTTAGGAATAAAACAACTTTCTCAATAATATAACTTTAAACATCATTTGGTGCAAATTAAGCCAATTAGAAATAATTACAACAGAGTGGGGAAAAACGTTTAAAAATACCTTCTTCTGTTGAGCTCGCTCATGGGTGTCCAATCATGTGCCATGGAGGGCCAAGACCCTGCAGGCTTTACCTCCAACCAGTGTCTTCAACAGCAGATTCCACTGAACTTCTTCCCACTGACTGGTGATCAGTAAAAACACCTGCTGAAGAGACTGGGTAGGAGAGACAACCTGCAGGGTCTTGGCCCTCCATGGCACATGATTGGACACCCCTGAGCTGGATGTTGGTTATCGTTTAAAAAGAATGTGTGGTATTGATAGACAGTCTGCTGATATAATTCACTGTCCAAAACCCCACAGGTAACAAACTAGCAGTTATCCTGCAGAGAAAAAGCTGAAAACATCCTTAAAATAAAAGGCTCACTGCTACATCACTATCAGACAATCCTCTTTCCTCTCTTTTTTTTTTTTCTTTACAAATTGTGAGGGAAAACTGTCGGCTGTATGTCTTACTTTACGCAAGATGGTGTTTCACAATAAAAGCACATAACAGTAACAACCATTCTGAAAATTGAATTGCTTTAAAGGGCTTTTATTTTGACATCACTCAGGAAGTATTGAGCTGTGATGGTGAAAATAAATTCCCACTAATCCAGACTTCGGTCATGTCTGTGAATCCAGCATTTATAGCACAGATGACTAATTTTAAGGATTGTTTCTCACTTTTAAGGGCAGTTAAGGCACTGATTTTAGATAATCACATTTAAGACTTTATAGACCTGTAGACACTAATGAGTTGGCTGGTTTTCTCCTTGTTTGTGTTCTTGTGGAGAAATTCTCTCCACATAACCATACATGAACACAGATGAATCTGTCCACACAGAATAAAACTCGAATGAATTTTCCTCTGATTTTACCACTTCTGGATCTGTTATGTCATACCGAGGGTGGGGAGGAGAAGTAGGAAGCTGCTGCTCTCCGTGCATGTGAGCGGTTGGATATGATGCATGGTTGACAACATAATGAATAATTTAAAAATATATATTTTACATTCATGAAAGTATGCATTTCCATTAAGAAATGTACCCAATAAACAATAATCTGAAAAATAAAATAATTAAATGAACTTCACTAATTTCCATGTGTTCTGAGATATACAGACGTGGACAAAATTGTTGGTACCCCTCTGTTAATGAAAGAAAAACCCACAATGGGCACAGAAATAACTTGAATCTGACAAAAGTGGTAATAAATAAAAATTCTATGAAAATTAATCACTGAAAATCAGACAATGCTTTTGAATTGTGGGTCAACAGAATTATTTTAAAAAACAAACTCCTGAAACAGGCCTGGACAAAAATGATGGTACCCTTAACTTAATATTTTGTTGCACAACCTTTTGAGGCAATCACTGCAATCAAACCATTTCTGTAACTGTCAATGAGACTTCTGCACCTCTCAGCAGGTATTTTGGCCCACTCCTCATGAGCAAACTGCTCCAGTTGTCTCAGGTTTGAAGGGTGCCTTCTCCAGACGGCATGTTTCAGCTCCTTCCACAGATGTTCAATAGGATTTAGATCAGGGCTCATAGAAGGCCACTTTAGAATAGTCCAATGTTTGGCTCTTAGCCATTCTTGGGTGTTTTTAGCTGTGTGTTTTGGGTCATTATCCTGTTGCAAGACCCATGACCTGCGACTGAGATCAAGCTGTCTGACACTGGGCAGCACATTTCTCTCTAGAATACCTTGACAGTCTTGAGATTTCATTGTACCCTGCACAGATTCAAGACACCCTGTGCCAGATGCAGCAAAGCAGCCCCAGAACATAACAGAACCTCCTCCATGTTTCACAGTAGGGACAGTGTTCTTTTTCTGGTATGCTTCATTTTTGCGTCTGTGAACATAGAGCTGATGTGCCTTGCCAGAAAGTTCCAGTTTTGTCTTGTCTGTCCATAGGACATTCTCCCAGAAGCTTTGTGGCTTGTCAACATGCAGTTTGGCAAATTCCAGTCTGGCTTTTTTAGGATTTGTTTTCAACAGTGGTGTCCTACTTGGTCGACAGCTAAAAACACCCAAGAATGGCTAAGAGCCAAACATTGGACTATTCTAAAGTGGCCTTCTATGAACCCTGATCTAAATCCTATTGAACATCTATGGAAGGAGCTGAAACATGCCGTCTGGAGAAGGCACCCTTCAAACCTGAGACAACTGGAGCAGTTTGCTCATGAGGAGTGGGCCAAAATACCTGCTGAGAGGTGCAGAAGTCTCATTGACAGTTACAGAAATGGTTTGATTGCAGTGATTGCCTCAAAATCACGCAGCTGCACGGTGGCGCAGTGGTTTAGCACTGTGGCAGCACAGTTTTACCCTTGGCCGGGGGATCGCGGGGATCATGAGATCGTGGGTTCGATCCCAGCCCCCGACCAACAGTGAGCTGTGTGGAGTTTGCATGTTCTCCCCGTGTTGCGCGGGTTTACTCCGGGATTTCTCCGGTTTCCTCCCGCACACCAAAAAACATGTAGGTTTAGGGCGCTCGCGCACGCAGCGACCAGCAGCCGGTGGCTTGTCACCAGACTGCAAACCAAGTCTACCTACGGGTACAAATAAGTAACAAAGGTTGTGTAACAAAATATTAAGTTAAGGGTAACATCATTTTTGTCCGGGCTTGTTTCATGAGTTTTTTTTTTTTAAATAATTCTGTTGAACCACAATTCAAAAGCATTGTCTGATTTTCATTGGTTAATTTTCATAGACTTATTTATTACTACTTTTGTCAGATTCAAGTTATTTCTTTGATCATTGTGGGTTTTTCTTTCATTAACAGAGGGGTACCAACAATTTTGTCCACGTGTGTACCAGCCACCCCAGGAAAAAGGTTTCTATTTTAGCAGACTGTACTCACTACCTTAAGCTAACAATTGAATTTTAAATTTCAAACGTCTTCATGCTTTGTCCCTCTAAAAACTCTAACAATACACCACATTTTTAAGGTTGAACAATGCTTTTCAAACTGAATCCACCTGATTGGTGGTGATTCCTTCAAGAGGCTGATTATTGTGACAACACCAATAAACTACTACTGTACAACTGTACAATGACAATAAAGCCGATTCTATTCTACTCTGCCCGTACAGCACTTTGCATATATGGTAGGACAAAATTATGTTCCCCTATGGGAGGGACTGCTGCCATGACCTGAAATGCCCTCATACCATGTGTTTATCCAGACTGTCACCTAGTCCAGTGAATAATAGGTTCCAGATGTGGGGAGTGAGCGAGTGTTCAGTCTGATTAGTTTACACTGCGAGACGTCCACTGTCCTATAGAACATCTGGATTGTCGTTGTTTGGGGTCTTTTAATGTCCATGGACAGAAGATCCTGTTGTATCTGAGCTGGCTGCCTTCCATCATATAAATAAACCAATATTCTATACAGTTTTTCTTTGAGAGAAGATCTGAGAAAACCCACACCACCTTCTGAACCCTGAGTACCAAGTTAGAAGGTGGGAAGCACCATTTTTTATCTGGTCTTTGGTATGACCCGGCCAGGGCTTGAACTCACGATCTCCTGGCTGTGAGGCAGATGCTCCATCACTAGGCTGCCCCTCTGACTATTTTAATCAAAAATTAAAAGAATAAGCTGCATCCTGAATTGATGTGACAGCCTCAGTTTAGGGACAGCTCCCAGACGACCAATCTAAAACCAAAACATTGACCTGAACAACAGCCACGCTGGTCAACACCAAGGAAAAACTCTTCACCTCATGCTCAAAGAAACGATCCTCCAGTGTTTTATCTCCGGGGTTGCTGCCAGCACCTTCAAACAACAGTTTGTATTCCTGAGGAAACAGAACACGTTCAGACACGGAGACACACTTCAGCAGAAAAATGTTATCAAGTTATAAACAATTACTGGCATTTTAAAAGGGGAAGGAGAACAGAAAAATGAGGAAAAACTTTCAAGTTGCAAGTAAAACCCAGAACCAAATGAGCATGTCAGGTCACGAGTGTTTGGACTTACAGGATAGAAATCGGCCACGGCTTTAACCTGCTCGTAGTCATCTGCACGGGCCAGCTGTGCAAGGCCTTCTGGGTAAAGCTTGCCACAGTGAGGGAAGAGTTTGGCTCGGTCCTCTTTGGATAGCTCCGTGCCAAATGAGTTGATGGTGATGATGAAGGCTCTGCGGTCAGCTTCAAACTGCAGCAGAAAAAAAAAAAATGATTGATGAAAAAAAAACTCAAAATACTGAGCGTACATACATGAAGTCTGATGGAGAGCCAAGTGGTACGGCATTTTAAGACCAATACTGAAATATGAAGCTGAAATATATACAGGCCAATTCCCTCCTCAGGCACACAAACCGTGAGCAGATGTTTCTAGCATTCCGTCACGTGTTGGGAGTCATTTTATGAGCCGACTGCAGTGGCTGGTTGCTTGTTTCTGCTCTGCTTGGATCAGCTGCCTGGTGAGTTAGCAGAGTTCCAAACACAAGCTGCAGAGGACCCTCTAGTGGACAAAGCAACGTCATCACAACCGCTGAATGATGTTCCTCGGATTTCTCCCATTTCTTCTGGACATTTTCTTTTTTTTAAATTAATCAGCTGTAAAAACCCCGATACTGCTAGATCGGCAAATAGCTAATATCTGCCTGCTAATAACTGATTCAGGATCAATGAGCCAAACACAATCAAACCAGTTTGGAAGACACTACCAGCAAGTTTTCTTTCAAGGTGTCAATTCACTTATTTATAATGTGGCAGAAGCATTATTACGACTTATTTAACTGTGTTAAATATTATAAAAGTGGGTAGCATTAGTATGAATGAAGAGGACCGTTTCCCCACAAGGAATCTATGATTCAGTCATGATGTTAAATGATAATAAGGCATGTGGTCAGGATGAAATAACTGCTGAACAGTGAAAATGTGCAATTAGAAAACTGTGTCTCCTACTGCTCCTTTGTTTTACTGGTTTTATGTACATAGAATTTCCCCCCATTCTATTTCATGTCTGTAATTTCCCAGTTTGGGATCAATAAAGTACATTTATCCATCTGCCTTACTAGTGCCTAGGGCGATGTGATATGACCATATACATCGGTGACATGATAAAATACGTCTACCGTTTCATAGAAAACTGTAGTTTATATCGGGACACACACCCCGTTTCTACTTATCACCGCCCTGCCTCTCCCCCACAGTGTGCCAGGTGGGCTCCGGTGGTTAGCACCACAGCAGCTAACAGCAAGCTAATATTTTGCCGCTACTTCTGTGCCAGGAATGTAGGTCTATTTCCCACTGTGCTGCGTCAGCGAGGGCAGTCCTCAAACTTCGTTTTGATAGGAGGTAAGTCACGTTAACTCCATCTCTCTCTGATTACAAAACAGCTAATGCTAAATGACAATGCTAACTTTTCATCAATAGGAAACAGAGTATCAGAAAATCATGTCTTTGCTTTAAATCACTGCTGAGTTTCTGAATCTTGTCTGAAAAAAATATTGCTAAAGATGCAAAACTGCACGACAGCAGCCACATATACACTGAATAAATAATAAATTAAAACGTGTCAGGAGCAAACTGGCTCTTAATGTAAATTGATTTCTGATCATTTTTAATTAGTCAAGTAGTGATATTGAATAAAGCTGAAGTCATCTCAAATGCACATTAAAAAACTATTTTATAACAACACTGCAGAATTAAGAGGGAAAAAGGAGCATAAAATTAATGACAGATGAATTTGTACAACTGATTTTTTTTCAGTATGTAATTTAAAATGTAGAAAAAGAGACAGTCCTTTTTCTTAGTTATCATATATGAATGATAGAATTTACAGAAAATGTATATTGCGATATATCTATCCATCCATCCATCCATCCATCTTCTACCGCTTTTCCGGAGGTCCGGGTCGCGGAGGCAGCAGTTCAAGCAGAGAAGCCCAGACTTCCCTCTCCCCAGCCACCTGCTCCAGCTCTTCAGAGAGGATACCAAGGCGTTCCCAGACCAGATGGGAGACAGAGTCTCTCCACCGAGTCCTGAGTCTGCCCCGGGGTCTCCTCCCAGTGGGACGTGCCCGAAACACCTCAAGTGGGAGGCGTCCAGGAGGCATCCTGATCAGATGCCCAAACCACCTCAACTGACTCCTTTTAATGTGAAGGAGCAACGGTTCTACTCTGAGCCTCTCCTGGATGACTGAGCTCCTCACCCTATCTCTGAGGGTGAGTCCAGCAATTCTACGGAGAAAGCTCATTTCAGCTGCTTGTATCCACAACCTCGTTCTTTCGGTCATTACCTAAAGCTCATGACCATAGGTGAGGGCAGGAACATAGATTGTCTGGTAAATCAACAGCTTTGCCTTAGAACTAAGCTCCCTCTTCACCACAACAACGTCCGCATCACCGCAGATGCTGCTCTGATCCGTCTGTCAATCTCTCCCTCCATTTTCCCCTCACTCGTGAATTTATTTATTTAGCGAATGCAAAGTCCTTAAGCCAAGCAGTTGCCTCCTGGTTTGCTGTATGGAGGGTGTGTAATCCTCCTTCCAGTCTTTGGAGCGGGCAAGCCTCTATGATGTGTTCCATAGTTTGCTCCTCTCCACATGCGCACAGTGGGCTAGGGCTACTGCCCCATCTGTGAAGGCTGGCCAAGCAGGGGCCATGTCCAGTCCTGAAGCGATTGAGTGTAGACCACTGTCTCCTTGGGAGGTTGGTGCCCGGGACCTGTTGGTTGGGGTTTATCACCAGCTGTTTGTTTGGGACCTCCTTGGTTTCCCATTCCTCTTGCCAAGCTGTCTGGATGGTAAAGTCAGCTGGGGGAGGGTTTTTCCAAATCGGCCGTCTGGATGAAAGTCGGGCAGTGGGTGGGGTGTAGATATCTGCATGGATTGGTAAGTGAGGAAAATCTTTAACTTTTTGGAGCATCCTTTGAGTTAATGCTGCTCGCCGGATGTGTGGAGGGGCTATGTTTGACAGTACAGAGAGCCAGGGGAGTGGTGTTGAGCGGATTGTTCCAGTTATAGTTCTCATGGTTGAGTTGAGCTGGGTGTCTACATGGTGTGTGTAAGATGACCTGGACCAGACAGGGGCACAATATTCTGCTACAGAGTATGAAAGGGCCAGTGCTGAGGTGCGCAGGGTGGAGACTGCCGCCCCCCATTTTGCACCAGCGAGCTTGCAGAGCAGGTTGTTTCGTACTTTCACCTTAGCAGCCGTCCCCTTTAGATGTTCCTTGAAGGATAAGGTCCTATCAAGGGTCACTCCAAGATAAGTTGGATTTGGGGCATGCTTAAGCTTGCTCGTGAATAAGACCCCAAGATACTTAAACTCCTCCACTTGGGGCAGGAGCCTGTCCCCAACCCAGAGAGGACAATCCACCTTTTTCCGGCTGAGAACCATGGACTCGGACTTGGAGGTGCTGATTCTCATCCCAGCCGTTTCACACTCAGTGGCAAACCGTCCCAGCAAGAGCTGTAGGTCATTGCTGGATGAAGCCAGCAGGACAACATCATCTGCAAACAACAGAGATGAGATCCTGTGGTCACCAAGCATGACACCCTCCATTCTCTGGCTGCGCCTAGAAATCCTATCCATAAAAATTATGAACAGGATCGGTGACAAAGGGCAGCCCTGGCGGAGTCCAACTCTCACTGGGAATGAGTCCGACCGAGTGTTGGCAATACGAACCAAACTCTCACAACGATCGTACAGAGACAGAATAGCTCGTAACAACAAGCCTGATACCCCATACTCCCGAAGCACCCCCCACAAAAAACCACGAGGGACGCGGTCAAATGCCTTCTCCAAGTCCACAAAACACATGTAAACTGGTTGGGCAAACTCCCACGAACCCTCAAGAATTCTCGAGAGGGTAAAGAGCTGGTCTGATGTGCCACGGCCAGGACGAAAACCACATTGCTCCTCCTGAATCCGAGGTTTGACCAACGGCCGGACTCTCCTCTCCAGTACCTTGGCATAGACCTTCCCAGTGATATATATCATTATTGTCAAAAAAGGTTACTTATATGGTGATATGGAGTTTTGGTCATATCACACAGCCGCAGTGGTGCCTGCTGTCAAAGACAAAGCTGGTAGGACCAACAGCTTGGCTAATTCCCGGCCTGTAGCTGGGGTCAGTCTTTGCTCCTCGGGCTGTGCCATATGCATCTGATGATCGTTTCACAGAACACTCTACTGTTTGCATCGTGATTTAAAATGCACATACCCCCATTTCTTGGGAAAAGCTCCTCACCCACTACTCGTCAGCACCCTGCCTCTCCCCCACAGTGTGCGCAGCGTGTGTGGTGTATGGCGAGGCTCTCCGGTGGTTGCCAACTCTGAACTCCCAGTTTGGTCAAATAGCCGCTAGCCCGCTACTCCTGTTTGCCTGAGAGGATGTGGGACTGTTTTCCAAGGTGCTGTGTCAGAGAGGAGAGTCCACTAACCTGGTTTTAATACCAGGTAAGTAACGTTAACACCAGGTCTAATTATAAAACGGCAAATGCTAAACGACCGTGCAAGTTGTGCTAACTGGAAACATTATAGTGTATCAGACCATCGTTTCTTTGGTTTAAATTACTGCTGAGTTTCTTAGTTTTGTCTGAAAAAAAAATTATTAAAGCTGCAGAAGTGCCTGATGATGGAACAAACACACAAAATAAATAATAAATAAATGAAAACAGGTCAGAGAAGCACGTTGGCTCTTAATGTCATTTATTTGACTTCTAATAATTTTAGTCAAGTAGCAAAACAAATCAAGTTAAAGTCATCACATGAATATTATTACATGACGTTTTGCGTCTCTGACTTTCAGATCATGACCAATCAGAAATATTTTGACAAAGAAGCAAACAGGTTAAATCAGGCCAGAACGGCAGGCTGCAGATCTACACTTAAAGGTTCCTGATAGTGGCTATGGATACACAATACGCTGCCCTATATGAAATGTCTATTGCTGCAGAAGAGCTGACAATCCCACAAAACATGTTCAGAGCAGCTCTAAGCCATGTGCTGCTGTGCCTTAGCTAGACAGTACGGTGGGTCTGTCATCAGAAGGCTGCAGCTTCAAGTCCTGTTATCAGCCCCTTGTTCAAACCGTTTTACTGGATATGAAAGTTGGAATTAAAATTTAAGATTTGGTTGTGGGTAAGGTTAAAAAGGTTGTAAATAGATATTAAAATTCTGAAACAAGTAAATGCCTCAGATTCCCATACCTGTAGCCTACTGCTTTTAACATACGCGTTAATAGAATGTACTGGCCAATCAGATTAAAGCCATATCTGTACAAAACATTCTATGGCTACGTCCTACGTATCCATAGACACTGCTAATTTTCACTGATTTAAACTAACAGATAATTTATATCTGGCGATGGCAGTGATGGATGATTTTCTCATTTTCAGACATTTTTTAATGTTTTGGGCACGTCCCACTGGGAGGAGACCCTGGGGCAGACCCAGGACTCGCTGGAGCAGGTACCAAGTCTTGAAGAGGATTCTAATGACGCAGCTGCAGTAGTTCATTTTAACAGCTGACTAGCAGTTTGCTTTGAAAGCCAAACATGGAACAGATATGGGCATTATTCTTTTAAAGGAGATTTTAGATGTTTATAAGCAGCATAACTCCACTGTTTTATGTGTTTTACTGACGCCTCTAAAGCCTTTGTTGGTGTAAATCATGAGACATCATTTTTAACGGAGATGACAGAGGGCTTCCTAAATCTCTACGGACAATCCTGGTCTTCTGGTAGCTCACCGCTCTCTGGATGTTAACCAGGTCTGCTCCACTCAAGGTAAGAAACGGAGCGAGGCAGGGAAGCACTTGGTCTCTTCTGTTTTAACATTGACATGGCTGATTTATCACAGCTGCAGACCAGACTGTGTGTCTGCTACCACCATCATCAACCACCTCATGTGTGCAGATCGAGTGTTTTTTTTGACCAGACAGTGCCAGCCTTCAGCAATTATTCAGAGTTTGCTCTCAGTATGGCCAAGACATTGACATCAACTATAATGCAATGAAGAGCAACATCATGATTGTAAGAAGCAGGGAAGGTCATGAAATGCCATTTCCTGCTTTCTCTCTGTCGGGAACCGTCCTGAAACAATGTAGTGAGACTAAATATTTAGGACACCTGTCCGACTACAGGGACATTTCCAGACAGGACTGAATGCACAAGCAAATCAGCTGATCTGTAAATATGCATGTGCTCACCACCTGTGATGACCACACTCTGTAAAGCTTTTTGTACCACCATGTGTACTGCCCATTTGTGGTAAGAATACAAAAAAAAAAAAAAAAGAACGTGTCATAATGATGGCGTGAGGCTGCTGCTCAGACAGCCACCATTGAGCCGCGCCAGCCACATGTTTGTTACCATTCCCACTAGAACTGCAGATGACGACTACTTTACGGCTCGGGTAATCAGCCACTCTAATCGAAGATTACTCAAGTAATCTGATACTTTTTTTAAAGAAACTTGGACTGACCAACATGTGTGGAACTTTCTTTCCGAAAGAGCAGCAGTAATTGTACCAAACACTCAAAAACACCGGTACACATTTATTGCAGCGTTTACTGCATAGAGGTTCCAAGGTTGTCATAGCCAGGAGCGGCACTAGGGTTAAGCTCCCAGTGCTCATAAAATGCTCCTTATGGCGTGCATCTCGAAAAGCCTCTGACAACTAAGTCCAACTCCGAGCCTGCCAGTGTGGTTTAGTCTCTAAGCCTGGCGGAACTGCTTTTACTCATCAGGGATGAGAATGGGGTTTGTGAAAAAAAGAGTAAACTAAGCCGGGGGTCTTAGTTAGGCCTGCATCCCCCAAGCCGGATCCAAGGCGGAGCCTTGGTGGGGGATCTGGGGGGCAATGCCCCCCCAGAAGCTAACGAAATCTGGTGTTTTAGAATGCTCAAATGTGGTCTTATATTTAAAGTTAGAAGTAAGTACAAATGCATTTATAGTTTACCTTTTTAATCTGCTGCTGCATCACATGTGTAAATTTATGATATCTGAATGGTATGTTGATGTAATAATACTAAATTATGTTTTACTACTATTTGATATGTTTAGAATGGTAAATGGCATTCACTTATATAGCGCTTTTTCTCATCTCTGGATGACCAAAGCGCTTTACAGATCCTGCTATCCACCCATTCACGCACACATTCACACACTGATGGGGGCAGAGCTGCCATACACACACAGGCGCTAGCCTGGCCACCAGGAGCAACTGGGGGTTCAGTGTCTTGCTCAAGTACACTTTGACATGCAGACTTCAGACAAGAGTGGGAATCGAACCCACGACCCTCCGATCAGTAGTCGGTCACACTACACCTGCGCCACAGCCACCCCTAGAACTGACACAGAATTACATTTACATAGTTCTAGAACAGACAAAATAATTTAACCAAGTAAAATAAATTATAAATATTAACAAAATTCCATCACCAAGTCCATCACCCATTTATTAAAATATACTGACATTCTGCAAGCATTTTGATTTATTAATGTGTGCATTTGTTAGTGTTACTAGGAATATAAAAAAGTTGCATATTAGTATATTTTAATATTTGAAAGATAATCTAAGAAAGTAAGTAAAACCTAAAAGATGTTTAATTAGTGTTTCAAATTATCAAGTGTTTCAAAACAGGCATGACGTCACAACTTACACATGCTATTTCATAACAAATTCATTACGCGAAAATTCTCAAGTACATTACTTATAACGAGAAAAAAATCTTACCTCGGATGGTGTCTAACGATCACTAATTGCTGTAATCGGGGCCGATTGTGATGAACTTTGACTGGCATCTGAATTTAACCGTGTCCATCGATCGTTTTGAACGCAGCACGAGCGAGGAGTTCGATCTCCTTGTAGCCACAATTTTGAGATGTTTCTGGGTTTTTTTCGAGCCATTCCCAACGAAACTTGTTCCTTATCCCTTTGTCTTCTTGCTTTGTTGTCTTTCGTGAGTTTTAGGTTCACCATTTTCACGAAATAGGGAAAACTCGGTTGATTGAATTGTTCGCCATTTGCATTTCACTCCGTGTGTGGGATATGACAAAGGAATAACAAAATCGTCGATTGGTTGCTTCAATAAGTATCAGCCGATCAGTGGCCTTGTTACATTACATTACTGATCTCGCTGGGTAGCGCGTTCTGCGCAGTGGATTTGAGCAGCCGCTCAAATCCGTCTGTTATGAGCGACTCGCCGCTCATAACAGACCCCTCCACCCCACCCCAAAATTTTCTCCTCGAATTTAGACGATTCACAAGAATGACCCTAGACATGATCAAATCCGAGGAATTCCTCGGATCCGCGGAGGATTCTCATCCCTGACTAATAGGAGAAGGGGCGAGGGCGGATCTCTGGCGCCTTAAAACCAGATGCTTCGGGTAGATGGTGGCTCGTCAACCTGGGAAGGTAGCCCATCTAGGGGAAGATAAACCCTGATTTCAAACCTCCGCTGCCTTGCGGCACACCCGGTCACAGGAAAGGCTTCGGGAGTCAACCCTGAAGAAAAATCTGGAGTCGGAGCCCCTAAGGCAGTTCTATGTTGTGCTCAACATTGTTCTGGCAGCTCCTGCGACGGCGCTGGTGCCAAACTGTAGCAGCCCTGCTGTTCCTTTGGATTCATCAGTGACGTGGAGAGGGGGGACATGCTGCATGAGCAACATCTTGTCCTCCATATCTTCCTGCCCAGGCTTGAATCCTACCAACGCCCAACGCAAGCAGATGGAGAGATGGGTGGAACACTACTCCGACCTCTACTCCAGACAGAACACCGTGACACCGTCAGCCCTTGATGCCATCGACTGCCTGCCATCCATGGACAAACTTGACGCCGAGCCAACCATCGACGAACTCAGCAAGGCCATTGATAGCTTGGCCACTGGCAAGGCACCTGGCAACGACGGCATACCGCCCGACCTGATCAAGCACTGCAAGACTGCCCTACTGCTGCCATTGCATGACGTCCTCTGCCAGTGCTGGAAGGAAGGTGCCGTACCACAGGACATGAGGGACGCCAAGATCATCACCCTCTACAAAAACAAAGGGGAGAGAAGCGACTGCAACAACTACAGGGGAATCTCCCTCCTCAGCGTTGTTGGCAAAGTCTACGCACGAGTTGTTCTTGTTCGTCTACAGAAGCTTGCCGAACGTGTCTACCCCGAGTCTCAGTGTGGCTTCCGCGCTGAGCGATCGACGGTAGACATGATATTCTCCATCCGCCAACTCCAGGAGAAATGCAGAGAACAGAACATGCCCCTGTACGTCGCCTTCATCGACCTCACCAAAGCGTTCGATCTGGTCAGCAGAGAGGGCCTTTTCAAGATCCTGCCAAAGATAGGATGCCCACCAAACTTGCAAAGCCTCATCGAATCATTTCACACCAACATGCAGGGGATAGTGCAGCACGACGGCAACGTCTCAGAGCCATTCAACATGTGCAGCGGAGTGAAACAGGGCTGTGTACTTGCGCCAACCCTCTTTGGGATTTTCTTTACTATGCTCCTGAGGCATGCCTTCAGCGCAGCAACAGAGGTAAATCTACCTGCACACAAGATCTGACGGCAGGCTTTTCAACCTCGCCCGCCTGAAAGCCAGAACCAAAGTACGCGAGGCTCTAATCAGAGGCATGCTGTTCGCAGACGACGCTGCAGTTGCAACCCACACACAGCAGGAGCTTCAGACCCTGATCGATCGCTTCTCCCAGGCATGCAAGGACTTCGGGCTTACCATCAGCCTGAAGAAGACTAACGTCTTGGCGCAAGGCACGGAAGCACCACCAACCATCACCATCGACGACTACGAGCTGGAGGTCGTGAATCAGTTCACGTACCTGGGGTCCACGATCAGCAACAATCTATCCCTTGATACAGAGATCGACAAGAGGATTGGAAAATCAGCCTTCACACTCGCTCGCCTCACCACACGAGTGTGGGAGAATCCCAAACTCTCTGTCAAGACGAAGATGGCAGTGTACAACGTCTGCGTCATCAGCACACTGCTCTATGGGAGTGAGACGTGGACAACATACGCCCGGCAGGAAAAGAGACTGAACTCCTTCCACTTGCGCTGCATTCGCCACATCCTGGACATATCCTGGCAGGACAAAGTGCCCAACACAGAAGTTCTGTCCTGCACCGGCCTTCCCTCCATGTTCACTCTACTCAGGCAGCGCAGGCTCCGCTGGCTAGGCCACGTTCACCGTATGGAGGATGGAAGAATCCCCAAAGACGTCCTCTACGGAGAACTGGCGACTGCCAGGACAGACGTTGGCCGCCCACAGCTGCGCTTTACAGACGTCTGCAAGAGAGACATGAAGGCCCTGGAGATCAACACAGAGCGCTGGGAGGACCTTGCAACGGACCACTCCAAATGGAGAGGCACCCTGACCAGACAGCTCAAGGCGGGTGAAGAGAGACTGACTGCTGCAGCAGATGAAAAAAGGACCCGCAGGAAGAACCACCACAGACCCAGCAGCATGGAGACCACCCACAAGTGCGACCTGTGTGACAGGGACTGCCATTCGCGCATCGGCCTGTTCAGCCACAGGCGGTGCTGTTCCTGTTCCAGCAGAGTAGACGTTTAGGATTCTCTTCCATGGTCATCATAGACCGACGGAGGCCGACGACTGCATAGAATGTAAATTGAAACGTCATGTTACACCATAAAGTTCCATTTGCTAGACATTAGCATCTGTTAATTTTTTTTTTTTTTTTGTCAGGTCAGGCATTGACTTGCTTGCTTCCAGATAACCATGAAAACTGGTACTACCTGTCTCATGGGGTGGGCCGTCGGCGACTCAACCGGCATCCCTGGCCTTTCGAGGGCATGGAGGGTGAAACGGGGCATCCTGACAGAACTACAAACAGTATCTGCCACAGGTCTGTGGGGGACCACTCCCAGTTACACGGGGTGAGACTGGACATCCTGGCAGATAAACACATCTGTCGCAAGGTCTGTGGTGGACTGTGTCAGTCGGTGCATCGGGACATGCACCACACAAAGAGCAGAGATAAACAAACCTGGTCAGTCACTGCAACAGATGCTGGAATCAGTTTGTCTTGACCTGTCCTTGCCACTGATAATACCTTTATCTGCCAAGAATATGCTGCTAGTCCAGCAAAAGCTAGCAGTACTCAAATACTTTGCAAGCAGGTTCATGAAACAGTCAGTCAGAAAACAACTCATACCGGCTCGGATGTTGCCCGGGCTAACAAGGTCCGCGCTGATCTGTTCACACTCCGACAGGTGGCGAAAAGTAAGCTAGGAGCAGGTAGACAAAAGAAGAGGAAAACAGCAGCCTTGTGTGTAGCAGAATGGAATGTACGCACTCTGTTGGACAAAACAACATCACAGCGCCCAGACAGACAGACCGCGCTTGTGGCCCTGGAAATGAACAGGTACAACGTAGACATAGCTGCACTTCGTGAAACAAGATTGCCTGGATATGACAGCTTGGAAGACCATGGGTACATCTTCTTTTGGAGTGGGAGATCAACTCAAGAAAGGAGAGAAACAGGAGTGGGCTTTGCAGTTAGAAAGGAGATAGCAGCAATGCTTGATGAGGAACCGGTGCCAATCAACGACAGGATAATGACTATGAGACTCCCATTACAGCGGAAGATGTATGCCACACTCATCAGTGTATATGCCCCAACAATGACCAACACAGAGGAGGTGAAGGAAGAGTTCTACAGTGATTTATGTGAGACTATCAGGCGTGTACCGACTGATGACAGGCTGATACTCGTTGGAGATTTTAATGTCAGAGTTGGTTCGGACACTGAGAAATGGAAAGGAGTGCTCGGCAGTCATGGAGTAGGCAAGTGCAATGCTAATGGAGAACTTCTACTTGCACTATGTTCAGAGTACAACCTTGTGATAACCAACACTCTATTGAAGTACAAGGACACACAAGAAGACATGGATGCACCCAAGATCCAAGCACTGGCACTTGTTAGACTACATCATAGTAAGGTAGAGAGACATAAGGGATGTATTGGACACCAGAGCAATGACAGGTGCGGATTGTGGCACTGATCATGTTATGCTGAGATCGAGATTAAGGATTTGCAGACGAAAACAGCACTGCAGGATGGGTGCGAAGCCACCACGGAAGCTAAACACTATAAGTTTAGTTTATTCACACACACACACACACACACCACATATTATTAACAGCATGAATGAATTACAATATGAGTTATCAACAGCATGATTACCAGAATACAATAGGCTTTTTTTGCATTGTTTTGGAGTGTGAATGGGTCATCCCAAATAAGCTATTTAAAGCTTTTAGTAGGGAGCCCACTTCTACAATGAAAACTACAATATATACAATTCTACAATTCACTGGTGCACTGAAAGGCCAAAAGAAGAAGGAAGAGCTTACACAGGAAATGGATGAAAACTTGAAAGACTGGGACAGCAACAACTCAGAGAATGACATAGAAGAGAAATGGGCAACACTAGAAGGATACGGTGTATCAGACTGCGAGTGATGTATTAAGTCTCCCTGAGAGGAAACATCAAGATTGGTTTGATGATCATGATGAACATCTGAAGAAACTACTAGAAGCGAGGAATACAGCTAGGCAGGAAAACCTACAGTGTAACACAAGGTCGAAGAAGAAGAAATACTCAAAGGCTCAGAGTGAGCTACAGAAGTACACCAGAGAGATGAAGTCCAACTGGTGGGATGAAAAAGTGGAGGAACTTCAAACTGCAGCAGACAGGAAGGACATAAAAACATTTTTCACAGGTTTGAGAGAAATCTACAGCCCTAAACCAAGAGGACTGATCCAACTAAAGGCTATGGATGGTGAAACGGTTTTGTAGGAGAAAGACAAGATCCTGGGCAGATTTACAGACCACTTTGACCAACTACTAAACAACCCTGGAGATCTCACTGAAGAGGCTAAAGAACCTCTAGTGCAGCAACCAGTTGTATCAAGTCTGGATGAACCACCAAATTTTGATGAACTATTGGCAGCTATCAGGACAACACAGGATGGTAAGGCTCCAGGAAGGGATGGAATTCCAGCAGAAGTGTGGAAATTTGGTAGTGTTCAGCTGACCAACTGCCTGCACAAGCTCATCCAAGAGATATGGAATGCCCAGAAAGTACCTCAAGACTGGAAGGATGCAAGTATTGTGCCTTTGTTCAAGAAAGGTGACAGGAAAGATTGTGGAAATTACTGAGGTATATCACTGCTAGCCACTGTTGGCAAGATTCTCTCACGTGTACTACTGAACAGACTCAATGAACACATATCGCAGAATGTACTACCGGAAACCCAGTACGGCTTTAGATAGATAGATAGATAGATACTTTATTTTGAACAAAAAAGTATAACAAAAACAAAACAAATGACAAATGCAATAAAGTAACAGTATACAGTGTTCGAAAGGGAGAAGGAAGAAGTGAACACTTATTAATTCCATCTCCTCTTTTCCATAAATACACCCATGTGAATTATATACAAACTACCACATTTAAGACCCCAAGTAAACAATTAACTGTATTTTGTACATATCAACATTAACACCCATCCATCCTAGCATACATTGATGTCCATACATCAAAACCAGCCTCAAACAACACAGATATACCCAGTGCTGTCCCACCCAGCATTCCATAGTGTCCCAGAGTGAGCATAGTGAATCGTACATATAAATACTACCCTTCTAATATATATACACTCACCGGCCACTTTATTAGGTACACCATGCTAGTAACGGGTTGGACCCCCTTTTGCCTTCAGAACTGCCTCAATTCTTCGTGGCATAGATTCAACAAGGTGCTGGAAGCATTCCTCAGAGAGTTTGGTCCATATTGACATGATGGCATCACACAGTTGGCGCAGATTTGTCGGCTGCACATCCATGATGCGAATCTCCCGTTCCACCACATCCCAAAGATGCTCTATTGGATTGACATCTGGTGACTGTGGAGGCCATTTGAGTACAGTGAACTCATTGTCATGTTCAAGAAACCAGTCTGAGATGATTCCAGCTTTATGACATGGCGCATTATCCTGCTGAAAGTAGCCATCAGAAGTTGGGTACATTGTGGTCATAAAGGGATGGACATGGTCAGCAACAATACTCAGGTAGGCTGTAGCGTTGCAACGATGCTCAATTGGTACCAAGGGGCCCAAAGAGTGCCAAGAAAATATTCCCCACACCATTACACCACCACCACCAGCCTGAACCATTGATACAAGGCAGGATGGATCCATGCTTTCATGTTGTTGACGCCAAATTCTGACCCTACCATCCGAATGTCGCAGCAGAAATCGAGACTCATCAGACCAGGCAACGTTTTTCCAATCTTCTATTGTCCAATTTCGATGAGCTTGTGCAAATTGTAGCCTCAGTTTCCTGTTCTTAGCTGAAAGGAGTGGCACCCGGCGTGGTCTTCTGCTGCTGTAGCCCATCTGCCTCAAAGTTCGACGTACTGTGCGTTCAGAGATGCTCTTCTGCCTACCTTGGTTGTAACGGGTGGTTATTTGAGTCACTGTTGCCTTTCTATCAGCTCGAACCAGTCTGGCCATTCTCCTCTGACCTCTGGCATCAACAAGGCATTTCCGCCCACAGAACTGCCGCTCACTGGATATTTTTTCTTTTTCGGACCATTCTCTGTAAACCCTAGAGATGGTTGTGCGTGAAAATCCCAGTAGATCAGCAGTTTCTGAAATACTCAGACCAGCCCTTCTGGCACCAACAACCATGCCACGTTCAAAGTCACTCAAATCACCTTTCTTCCCCATACTGATGCTCGGTTTGAACTGCAGGAGATTGTCTTGACCATGTCTTCATGCCTAAATGCACTGAGTTGCCGCCATGTGATTGGCTGATTAGAAATTAAGTGTTAACGAGCAGTTGGACAGGTGTACCTAATAAAGTGGCCGGTGAGTATATCCTTTCAGCAAATAATGTTTGTACCTCTTTTTGAATTGATTTCTGTTTGTACATAGTTTCAGTTCCGGTTCCAAGGTTATCACAGCCAGGAGCGGCACTGGGGTTAAGCTCCCAGTGCTCATAAAATACTCCTTACGGCGTGCGTCTCGAAAAGCCTCTGACAACTAAGTCCAACTCCTAGCCTGCCCGTGTGGTTTAGTCTCTAAGCCCGGCGGAACTGCTTTTACTAATAGGAGAAGGGGCGAGAGCGGATCTCTGGTGCCTTAAAACTAGATGCTTCGGGTAGATGGTGGCTCATCAACCTGGGAAGGTAGCCCATCTAGGGGAAGGTAAACCCTGATTTCAAACCTCCGCTGCCTTGCGGCACACCTGGTCACGAGAAAGGCTTCGGGAGTCAACCCTGAGGAAAAATCCGGAGTCGGAGCCAATAAGGCAGTTCTCTGTTGTGCTCAACATCGTTCTGGCAGCTCCTGCGACGGCGCTGGTGCCAAACTATAGCCGCCCTGCTGTTCCTTTGGATTCATCAGTGACGTGGAGAGGGAGGGCATGCTGCATGGGAAACATCTTGTCCTCCATATCTTCCTGCCCAGGCTTGAATCCTACCAACGCCCAACGCTGGAAGGTAGAACACCGGTGCGCATCGGCCTGTTCAGCCACAGGCGGTGCTGTTCCAGCAGAGTAGACGTGTAGGATTCTCTTCCATGGTCATCATAGATCGACGGAGGCCGCCGCCGAGTTCCGGCTCCAGACTGTTCCACAAATCCACCCCACAGACAGATATGCACATACTTTTCTTGGTTGTTCGTATCTTGGGTTTTGTAAAGTTTAAGTCTCCTCTCAAATTAAGATCATCGTCTCTTTTTTAAATATTTTTTGTATATTAGTTGGGAGTTGATTATTAATTGCCCTGTACTTGACTTGTGCTGTCTTAAATTTAACTAAATCGATGAACTTTATGACATGTGACTTTAAAAACAACGAATTGGTATGGTCTCTATATCCTACATTATTTATTATCCTTATAGCTTTTTTTTGTAATGTGCATATTGACTGTAGGTTGGTCTTGTAGGTGTTTCCCTAGACTTCTACACAGTAGTTAAGATAAGGTAGAAACAGTGAACTGTACAGTAAGACCAATGATTTATAGTCCAAGATGTGTCTTGTCTTCCCCAGTATGCCTATACATTTTGCCAACTTGGCCCGCATGTGACTGATGTGAGGTTTCCAGCAGATTTTATTGTCTAGCGTCACCCCCAGAAACTTATTTCCTGTACTGTTTCTATTCTGGTATCATCTATCGTTACCATTATTTCATGATTTATTTTAGAATTTCCAAACAACATAATCTTTGTTTTTTTTAGATTTAGAGATAATTTATTTTTGTTGAACCACTGCGTTAACTTTTTCATTTCAGTTGTGACCACCTCTAAAACCTGCTGCAAATTCTCACCAGTGCAAAGGATATTTGTGTCATCTGCAAACAAAATAAATTGTTAAATTATTAAATGGTGTCAAAAGCTTTCTTTAAATCTATAAATACTCCTACAGCAAACTTTTTTTTTTTAATCTATACAACTAGTAATTTCTTCTATAAGTTTGATCAGTGCCAAAGATGTAGAGTTATGGTCATCATAGACCGACGGAGGCCAACGACTGAGGATAACTACGTAGACAGTTATGCTGTTTCATTCCATCAAGCTACAATGCTCCGCACTGTGTCATATATATATATATATATATATATATATATATATATATATATATATATATATATATATATATTAATATGTATATATGTTTACTAGCTGTTCTTGTTTTTTTCTTGCCTTCTGATTGTTGCTCTGTGTGTTGCTATCCCTGTGCTGTTGCAATCCTGGAATTTCCCATTGTGGGACTAATAAAGGCTTATCTTATCTCATCTTATATATATATACAGTATATACATATATACTCACTGCTCTTGTTTTTTCTTGTCTTCTGATTGTTGCTCTGAGTGCTGCTATCCCTGTGCTGTTGCAATCCTGGAATTTCCCCGTTGTGGGACTAATAAAGGCTTATCTTATCTTATTTATTTTTGTATTTATGCATTTTTATCCTGTTCTTTAATTTGCTGTGGAACACATATTTTTGTGTCATGAATAAAAGTTGATTGATTATGCAAACATACAAGAAGAATTATGTGAATATTTTAGCCTATTAAAAATATTTTCTGCCCTTGGTGATGTGACAAGTAATAATAATAATAATAATGGATTATATGGTGCCTTACATGTCAAGTGACATCACAATTGCTGACAGTGAGTCCATTATTCATTCACTCCAGACAGACATCGGTAGTGGTAAGCTACCTCTGTAGCCACAGCTGCCCTGGGGCAGACTGACAAAAACATGGCTGCTAATCCACGCCAACGGCCTCTCTGACCACTACCGAACATTTATACACATTCATACCCAGTGTGATGGACACTGGAGGACAGGTGGGTCAAGTGTCTTGTCCAGGGACACAACGGCAGGATATCTGGTGAGAGCGGGATTGGAACCCCCAACCCTCTGGTTATTGGACGATAAAGGTCAAATAAACATTTTTGTAAATGAAATGTTCATTTGTGGCTGAATGGTGGTTAAAATAGAACAAAATCCACATTATTTCTGTCTGACTTCACTGTAACTGTTTCTACATTCATAAATAAAGCTGCACGTCCACAGCTGAGAAATAACAGACATGTTCAGGAATGAACATCTTCAGCTGAAGACGCATCAGGATGACCAGACTGAACACATCAGTCAGCTTCTTCAAATCATCTCTTATGTGAATCCATGACTTTTTAACCCTTTCACTGTCTTCCCTCTCTCTTCACCCATAATAGTGATCTGTCGATAAACCCAGTTTCACACATGAGTAGATAGATAGAGCCTTTATTGTCATTGCATAAAAAATACAACGAAACTGCACATGCCCCCACCCACATAAAAACTACGAACAACACTCAATCCATACA
The DNA here is from genome assembly GCA_020510985.1 of Pholidichthys leucotaenia. Classification (NCBI taxonomy): domain Eukaryota; kingdom Metazoa; phylum Chordata; class Actinopteri; order Cichliformes; family Pholidichthyidae; genus Pholidichthys; species Pholidichthys leucotaenia. The sequence goes on from CM035837.1 coordinate 224,607,879, forward strand.
CATCAACAACCATAGCAAAACACACAGAACATAACATATCAGCATTAAAAAGAGCTTAAAAAAGTGAAAAGAGGAGTCATTTTGTGTCTAGTTAACAGAAGGCATTAAAAAGACACATTTAAGAATAAAGATAAAAATGTCTTTCCCTGACAGATGTAATGTGCTGGAGACTATGATGTGTTTTGGTGATTTAAAAAGTAAATGGCTTCTGGAAAGAAACTGTTAATGAATCTAGTGGAGAGCGATTTAATTGATCTGTATTGCCTCCCTGAAGGCAAAAGAGTAAACAGGTGATGACTGGGGTGAGAAATGTCTGTACTGATGGTCCTGGCTCTTGTATAATAATGGGTGTTAGCGGTATCCTAGCTTGATAGGCTATGTGATGGATAAATACCTTGCTGTGATACTGAATAGCAGATATAAATGATACTAGAAATCATGCAAAATAGTTGTTTCAAATACATTGTATTCTCCGTAGCCCCGATTGAATATCTATGAAATCAGCAGCCAATTAAAGATGAATACCATTAATGACTTATGTTCAGCAGCTGTCATGACCCACACTAATAGAACTATTACAGTTCATTATGACTAGGAACCACAGCCCTCCAAACTCTGATGTATGCTCCGTAGCCCCTATAGTATTCTGGTTCCAGTAATGATTCCTACACAGGTACCTGGACTGACCTGTTCACCACCCATGACCCAAATTTATAGTTTAACTGTGGAATAAACTCAACATGATGCTTTAAAGGTTGTTTTCGTTCCTTCTGTTCACATTCAAAGGATGTTGTGATGTCACTGTATTTGCCGTAGCCCTGGATTTTTAGGTGTTGGGCTACCTAAAGGCACTTTTCCACTAGGGTCAGTACGGTACGGTTTGGCACGGTTTGTCCGCTTTTCCATTAGGCACCGGAAGTCCTTACAGTTCTGTTTTATTGGAACTGTCCCTATTTTTTTGGCCTTGCTCCAGAGCAGGTCCGAAGTGTACCGGCACTGTTACGTCAAGCCACTGCTGGCCACTGACTGGTCCGGGCGTAGCGTCGTGAGAGTGGGCGTTATGCTGACGTTCCAGAATCGCTGGCTGGCCGCCATTTGCAATTTTTCGTCCATGAGCCCGCGAACAAGTGATATTATAAACAACAACAACAATAAAATGGCTTAGCAGAAATCAACACCGCGGTCCAGCAGAGTTTTCTGTGCGTTTCGGCTGATGAGAAAATGCAGAGGGAAGCAGACTGAGCTTGCAGTGGGGAGCACAAGCAGACGCACTAGAAAATAGACGGTGACGCACCGGGAATTAGACCTAGCCACCTGAATTGAACTGAATGTACAGCCGCGATGCACCCAACTTCAGCAGTTGAAGCCGTGATATTGTGATATACAGGACGGTGAGTGATGTGATATTCATGTTTTACATATATTTCCCAGCAGTGGAAAGTTCACTGTGGACAGACGAAAACTTAATCGTTAGAAGCTAGAAGGTTCCTGGTTCGAATCCCCAGGCTGGCAGGGGTTGGAACCTTTCTGTGTGGAGTTTGCATGTTCTCCCTGTGCTGTGTGGGTTTACTCCGGGGGCTCCGGTTTCCTCCCACAATCCAAAGACATGCATGTTAGGTTAATTAGCTGTTCTAAATTGTCCCTAGATATCTGTCTCCTATAGGCCCTTAGAATAGAGGGTTAGTATTAGTGAAAGCGCTTTGAGTGGTCTTTGTGACTAGAAAAGCACTATATAAGTGCAGGTTAGTTAGTTAGTAGTTAGTTAGTTTAAACGATGACCTAGCTCAATGCTACGTCTGTCCTAGTATGTTGCCTTGTGTTGACAATATCTGATGAAATAAGCTAGTTGTAATCCTGGTTAAAAAGGTGTTTTTTACATGTTGCATTTTCGTGCTGTGTATGAACTTAAGGTATTTTGATTGTAGAGTTCAAACAGGATCTGCTCGGAATGGCGACGTTTTGACAGCAGTATTGTGACAGGTAAACAACACATCAATCATACTTATAGTCAAATCTTTTGCTTTTTAAGTTAAAGTATAGGTAAACCGCTTGCTTATTTTTTTTTTTATTAATTTATTTTTATCAGATCACTTCTGTGATCCTTCATGAGTTATAGTCATAATAGTGTATCTTGCACTTTGGGGAATGGGAGTTGTTCAGTCACCATTAGAATTTAGTTTATAAGTGTAGTCTATAGGATTTCATCTTTAAACTCATCCAGTAAAAGAACACATTACAAATATTTCAGACCCATTGTCGTGCTTCCTTTTATATTTTAGCAATACAAGCACAAAACACCACCCACACTTGAAACCAGGGGCGACACAGCGGTGGCTAAACTTTTATTGAAAACGTTATTTCACACCATCACAACAACTCAGTATCTAAACTCAGTGTAAATGGTGTAGAGATTGAAAGGGTATGCAAAATTAAAATCCTTGGAGTAATAATCAATAAACTGTGTTGGAAGTCACATAATAATTATATTAAAGGTAAAATATCCAAATCAATCACAATACTACACAGAGTGAAATATTTGCTGAATCAACCCACATTATATACCTTGTATCATTCATTAATACTCCCATACATGACATATTGTACTGAAGTATGGGGAAATACATATAAAACAAACATATATCCAGTCTTTATGCTTCAGAAGAGAGCTATTAGAATAATAAACAAAGCTGCTTACAGGGAACCAACAAACCCACTTTTTCTTAAATTAAAAGCTCTCAAGTTGAAAGATCTGGTTGACTTTAAAACTGCAGTAATAATGTTTAAAGTGAAGAATCTATCACTGCCCGCAAATATCCAAAAGTTGTTCCAAATAAGGGAGAAACAATATCATTTCAGAGGAACATGTATATTTCAAAAACCTTCAGTGAGAACTACCACCAAGCAACACTGTGTTTCAGTGCAAGGAGTCAGATTATGGAACAATTTTGGACCTGAATTAAAATCATGTACAACGCTTGGACGATTTAAACAAAAACTAAAGGAAGAAATACTCCAAACATATATACAAGATGACATGCAAAATCACATAAGGATTGTCATATCCAGTCTGTGTTGTGCTGTTGCTTAGTTTTTGTCACGTTTTGTCTTGGCTTTGTTTTGAATTGTAATCGCTCTTATTTTATTTTATTTTTGAATTCTTAGATGGAACATGGGTGGGCAATATAAGCTGCGGCTTCAGCCATCACCCATTTCACATAACTTATGTTGAACTGTATAATCCGAGGAGTTGCTGTTTAATTTGACCTTATTGGATTTTTTTCCCCTTTGTTCTATTATTCTGTTCATTTCTTTTAATCTAATCTATCCAAAATAAAGATTCATTCATTCATTTCTCAAATATGTTTTAAACTTGCTTTAATTATCCACCACCCATTTCTGTCATTCCTCTAGGCAAGAGGAAAACGATCCACCCAAACCAGACCTTGCCTCACTATTTACAGAGATTCAGGCTGAAGATCTGCTGAACCAGGACCAGTACGAGGGGCCGACCAGTTGCTTCTCAGTGAGGCAGCATGGCTGGCATGTTACCCATTCCAGTTTTTTTTTTTTTTTTTTTTGGTTTACAGTTTGAATTTTGCACATTCTGAATAATCTGGAATTTGCTGCTGATTGTAATAAACAATTTAGTGATTTATGTGTTTGCATCATGATTTTCTATTTTGTCTGTTCAGACACTGGTGGGAAAAGAGTCAACAGTACAAACCATTTATCAGTGGCTTTGAAAATAATGGCTAATTTTTAAGAAAAGTAACCAACACAATTATTTGCTGAAGACTGTAAAACAAAATAGAGACATCTGCAAAAGTACAAAGGTTTATTGTCAAAATTCCAAGGGCAATACTACATGAATACATGTATAGTTCTCTGTTGATGCAGAGAATATATATTAATACAGTATCTACATGTAGTCAGCAATACTCAGTATGATATATTTCCAGTTAATCCACGTATTTCTCCATGTAACCTTGTGACTGCATTATTTTAATTACTTCAAATCCTAGATCCATTTGTTTTGGCTTAAAATGCATCATAATTGTTAAATATATCTTATGCCTAGCTCAGCACTGTTTACCTGTTGAAATATATATTTAACGGCTCATATGCTACTATATGGCACCTGATCCATGTTTTGCCACGACACCACTGGAGCAGGTAAATTCCATGATGTCTCAAAATCAGAATAGCTTTATTGCCAAGCATGTTTACAGTGTAAACAAACGAGGAATTTGACTTGACATTGGGCGCGCTCGATAAGCGCCTCCAATGACGCGGCAGCCATGAAGGCACCTGCCAACAGTCTCTCCATGACTTTGACACAGATCAGAAGCTAAACATTTCTACAGACATTATAGCCACTTTGCGTTCGTGAAGTTGGGGTCACATCACTGTGTTGAACGTTAACCCCCAATGTTTGAAGCGATATTTTTGCCACCAGAGAGCCATCTGAAACACACACACAGAATACATATTTTAGTACCCAATATCGATAACTTGCCAACATTACAATGTTGTACGGCGGACTTAAAAGCAAAGTAGCATTAGCAATCATTAGCTTACCTTGATCTGTGATGTTGTTTGTATCCTCATGGCTTCTCCTTTATTCTGCTCTATGGATTCCTAAACACTCCAGTACTTTTCCAGAGTGTGTAGTTTCACCGCCTCTGCTTTCTGTTCTCCCTTTTTGCATTTATTCAGGCAAAAAAAAGACAGAGAAGGCAGATGCCGCGTAACCTGCCAGCTTGTGTTTTGCGTAACGTTACGCTGGTTTTACGTAACGGGAGAGAGAGGGTTGCGCCGCCTCCCTGTAACTATATTCCCACCCACTTCAAATGGGACCTAGTGCAGTGGAAAAACAAAGCAGGCCGAACTGTACCGTCCCGTACCGAACTGTACTGTACTGACCCTAGTGGAAAAGCGCCTTATGTTTACTGTAACACTGTAACTTGAAGACTATTTGAGGATACTTCATGAAATTTTCTTTACTTTGATTTTTTTTTACCCTTTTGGAATGAAAACTGACACCTTGAAAGAAAAACTGCTGAATGTAACCACTAGGTGGCGCGTGAACACGCAATGGCCTCCCTTCTCCCTTCGTTTTTGTCCCATTTAGAGTTGTTTAAATTACACCGAAGTGTATATTCATGTGGTTAATGTCCGCATATGATGCTGTGCACAAGCTACAGTTGCCACAGCCTCCTGGACATAAGGAATATGTCCAAACATTACATCCTGGACCAGAACGTTACAGAGGAACTCCTTGGCCTAGGCCTTCTCCACCAGACCTCCACACGCCCAGACTCGACTGCTGTGTCTCATCCCAAATGGAGATGCCACATTCTGGCCAACGTATGCTCACTAGACACCAAAATAGACCACATACAGCTCCTGAGAACTACACAACGTGATGCGTAGAACTGATGTGTTTTTATCTTAATGGAAACATGGTTAAATGACAATATCCCAGATTCTGCCATTCAGTTAGCAGGGCTAACATGCTATCATGTCGATCGGGTGTTCACGGTAGGTGGGAAGACCCGAGGTGGAGGCGTGTGTGACTACTTCAGTGACACTTGGTGCTGTGATGCTACTGTTGTGCATAAACATTGTTCTCCATTTGTGGAGTTTATGATCATCAAGTGCCGACCCTTAAACTTACCGAAAGAAATTGCAGCTGTCCTGCTAGCCGCCGTGTATGTCACGCCCACTGCCATTGCTGAGAGAAGTAAAGCACTAAAAGAACTCTATCAGGCCACCAGTGAGACACAAGCAGCACATCCAGACGGATTCCTCATCACAGTAGGAGACTTCAACCATGCAGATTTAAAGGCCCTCCTACCAAATCTACACCAACATGTGGACTTTCCAACAAGAGACAATTTGCTGGACCTGGTGTACACAACTCACAAGAAAGCATACAGACCCTCACCCCTTCCACACCCAGGTCTCTCTGATCACATCACCATCCTGTTAAGGCCGGCATACAAACCCAGAGTGAAAACAATCAGACCAACAAAAAAGCAGGTACGTGTGTGGCCAGAGGGGGCCTCTGATGCTCTGAAAGACTGCTTCAGTACTACAGACTGGGACACTTTAAAGCACGCAGCCACTCACAATGGACAAACAAACCTAGAGGAGTACACTGAGGTTGTTGTAGCATACATAGCCAAATGCATTGATGATGTCAGTCACTGTAAAACCATCACTGTTCGTACTAACCAGAAGCCATGGATGACAGCAGAGGTCCACAGGCTCCTGAGGGCTCAAGGCACAGCCTCCAGGGCCAGTGACACTGCAGGACGAATAACAGCTTGGGCCAACCTGCCTCTTGGTATCAAGGAGGCAAAACAACAGTACAGCAAGAAAATATATGGCCACTTCACCAACACCAGAGATGCACGTTCCATCTGGCATGGCAGACAAACCCTCACCAACTACAAAACTCCACTACAGACCTGTGTGAGCGACATCACACTGTGTAGCAACTTAAATGACTTCTTTGGCCATAGCAGGCTCTAAATCTGGATCCGGCCAGTATGAAGAGGACCCTCTCCAGGATCAACCCATGCAAGACAGTTGGACCAGACAACATACCAGGTCACATTCTGAAGGATTGTGTGGAGGAGCTCAAGAAAGTCCTGGCTGACATCTTCAACATCTCCCTGAGTCAAGCTGTTGTCTCCACATGTTTCAAAACTGCCACCATAATACCAATCCCAAAGAAACCTGTCCCATCCAGCTACAACGATTACCAGCCCGTAGTACTGACCCCCACCATAATGAAGCACTTCAAGCGGCTGGCCATGCAAAACATCAAGTCCATCCTCCCTCCCTCCCACGACCCATCCCAGTTTGCATACAGGTCAGACAGATCCACAGAAGATGCCATCTCTGCTGCTCTCCATCCAGCCCTCACGCACCTGGACTCAAAGACTCTTGCATGCAACTGCTGTCCTTGGAATACAGTTCAGCATTCAACAGTCACACCCCAGCACCTGATACAAAAACTCACTTGGGACTCAAAACCGCTCTCTGTAACTGGGTGCAGGACTTCATCATCAAGGTTGTGAACGAAACAACGGTGGTGGGCCTCATCACCAACAATGAGGAGGCCAACTACAGAAATGAGGTGAGCCAACCGGTACAGTGGTGTAAAGACAATAACCTCATCCTGAACGTGGGAAAAACAAAGGAGATTGTGGTCAACTTCAGGAGGGGACACACAAAGCATCCCCCTCTTATCATCGATGGACCAGCTGTAGAGAGGGTGAACAGTTCCTGGGGGTGCTCATCTCAGAGGACCTCTCCTGGTCCAACAACACATCACTGGCCAAGAAGGCTAAAACTCACCTCCATTTCCTCCACAAACTGAGGACAGCATGAGTCCCACTCCCCATCATGAACTCATTCTACTGGGGCACCATTGAGAGCATCCTCACCAGCTGCATCACAGTGTGGTATGGAAGCTGCACCACCTCCTGCCGGAAGACACTACAATGCACAGTGAAAGCAGCCAGAAAGATCATCGGTGCCCCTCTGCCTCCCTCTCAGACGTCTACCATACCTGCCTCACTCGCAGAGACATCAACATTGCAGGCAAAACCTCCCATCCCTCACAGTCCCTCTTCAGCGCCCTGCCCTCGGGGAAAAGGTACCGGAGCCTCCGGGTACGCTCCACAAGACTGCTAAACAGCTTTGTTCACCAGGCCATCAGGACCCTGAACTCTGTCCCCCCCCCCCCCCCCCCCCCCGGCCTTTCCCCCCACTGTAACACACTCAAACGCACAAAAATTACCTCAGCTGTTGGCACAGAAAGACTGGCACACCAACAGTAATACATCTGCTGCTGTATGTCTCTGCACCTTACTGCAACCATTTGCACAAATGTCATACCTGCTGCTGTCTGTAGTGCAATACTGATCATGTGCAGTCTGTCACTGTCTGCACCTACACTACTGTACTGAACTTGCAATTACGGGTATTACTGCTTACTTTTTCTGTATATAGGATTGCTGGGTTTTATCGTTTATCTTTATTTTCCCTACGGGTAGCATGACTGTACACAGACTTTGTTTTTCATCCTTATTCCTTCTTTTTTATATACTGCGCACACCACTTACAGAGAGAGAGAAATGGGATTTCAATTCTACTGTATGTCCTGTACATATAGATGTATTGACAAAAATCTTTGAATATTTGAATCTTTGAATTTAGTTAGTGTGTGTTGAGTAAGCACTCACCTCCAAGATGGGACACATGGTGTCAGCAGTTGTTCCTCCCAGGTTGGAGCAGAATTTGTAAAAAGCCTCCAAGTACGCCTGAGTGGAGACAATGTACAATGTAATTTATGAGAGATTATATAAATACAGGTTATAAATACAGGTTAACCAGTGCATGCCAACATTGCCAGTTTTGGGCCCAGCTCCTCTGCGTCTTCCAACAGCGACTGTGAGCTGTTGGAGGTCTCTCTCCACCACATCGAACCATCTGGTGCGTGGCTTGCCCCGAGGTCTTTTCCACCCTGAGGCCCTGGGGTTGAACATGAGGATGGCTTTTGTTGGGTGTTCTGGTAGGAGGCAGAGGACATGGCCAAACCAACGGATACATCGCTGTGTAATAAGGTGGGATGCTGTAGGCTGATGTGCAGGCTCGGAGCGTGTCATAAGAAGTGCACTGGGGCCACCTGATGTTTTCAATGGTTCTGAGGGCCCGACTATCAAACCCATCCACTCTCGAGGCCAGAGTCTTATTCAGTGGCCATGTCTCTGACCCACAGAGTAGAATGGAGAGGACTGACACATTGTATATGCGGAGCTTCATCTTTCGGGAAATTGAACGATGGCGCCATTGAGGTTTCCATAGTGCCTGCAGGGCTGATGCAGCGAGGCCACATCTGCAGTTGATCTCAGGTTTCATGGCCCCACTGTTGGTCACTGTGGAGCCCAGATACATAAAGGAACTGACAAGCTCAACGGCATCATTCCCGAGCTGTAACAGGGGTGGGTCCAGTCCATCACCGACATGCATTAGCTTAGTCTTCGCCCAGCTCACCTGAAGGCCCAGCTTTGCTGCCTCTTTGTGGAAGATAACTACAGCATCTCTCAGCTGACTACAGGATGGGATGAACAGGATGGTATTGTCAGCACATTCAAAGTCTGTATATACTGCACTGCTGTCCTTTGCACTTCTGATTGGATGCTAAACTGTGTTTTGTTACCTTGTATTCATACATGGGTAATGACAATAAAGTTGAATCTAATCTAATCTAAAAGTCAGCCAGATGGTAGTTGCCAAATTGCATGCCAGGTACCTGGTCGCAGACCTTGGTCATCAGATAGTCGATGACAATTGAAGAGATCAGGAGCGGCCACACAACCCTGTTGGACCCCACTGTTGATGGGAAACCAGACAGACTCCTTTCTGTTCACAGGGACATGGCTCTACAGCAGCTTGGAGAGCTACTTAAACAGGGCTACGATCTTGGGTGGGGTTCCAAGGGTCTGCAGGATACTCCAAAGAGAAGCGTGGTCCATGGTGTCGAAGGCAGTCTTATGATCTATAAAGGCTATATAGAGATGGCGGTCCTTGCGGAAATCATAGGCCTCTATTAATAGGCGAACAGCAGAGATGTGGTCTGAGGTTGAACGGTTGGGCATGAAACCTGCCTGCTGAGGGTGACGGGCACCTCTGGATGTTTCCCCAGGCAGGCAAGATGGTGCCGTTGTGTGTGGCTGGACGTCTACCTGTGCATTGTCTTATGTGTTTAGTTGTCTTTTTAGTGTTTCTAGCTCAAAACGTGTCATCGCTACTTTTTTATGATCGCCTGACTCTTTTAAATATTCGCAATTCTGTGGTCAAATTGTTGACCTATGAATTTAATGGTCAGTCTCCTCCGCCTCTGTTGGCATCTATACCACCCTATCTGAGATGTGCACCCAGCGGACTGCTTCAAAACGGCTGCCACAAGAGACGCCACAAAAGACGAGGTTGGAGAGGTGGAGTATCATGCAGACTGAGGGCTTACCTGGCTTCTTCTTCACCTCACAACTCTCGTCAACTGCTGACTGAGCTTTCCACGCAGCATATCGGTTTTGATGTACAAGGATCCATTGATTATCGCTACCGATGGCTGTTGCCGACTATCCCAGAGGCTGGATACCCACTTCCCTGCCGCTGGCCCGTGCAGATTCGCAGAAGGGGCTGCGCACCGGAGAATCTTCACCCGATCAGTCCTGCTTCCCAGCAGGCTGGTCAGTGTTTGAGCCGCACGGCTCTGATTAACACCAGATCCATCGCAAATAAGACTTCTATACTAAATGACTTTTTTACTTCACATTCCTTGGATTTTCTTCTGATGACAGAAACATGGGTTAAACCAGGTGAGACCGCCGCCTTCTCTGAGCTCCTCCCTCCCGGCTGTTCTTTCTCCAGCTCCCCGCAAGCATCTGGTTGGGGTGGAGGTTTGGCTTCTGTTTTTAACGATAGTTTTAAATGTCGCCTTCTCTCCACAAATGCTTATTCCTATTTTGAGCTGCAACTATTTGTGGTGGATCTCACAAGTCCTGTGTTATTTGCTGTTGTCTATTGTCCTCCAAAATATAATAAGGACTTCATTAATGAGTTTTCTGATTTTTTGGCAGATGTTATGCCAAAATATGGTAAACTTTTGATCTGTGGGGACTTTAATATTCATGTCTGTTGTCCATCTGATCAGCTGGCATCTGATTTTAAAAGACTGTTGGTGACATTTAATTTAAATATTTTAGTAGACAAACCAACACACCATCTTCGTCACACTCTGGACCTTGTTATCTCTTTTGGGCTCTCAATCTCTCTCAAAGAAATTTCTGAGTCTGTCATCTCAGATCATTTCCCCATCATTTTTGAATTGTTGACCCCTTCATCACCCAGCAAGCCTGTGGCTCCATCATGCTGGCGTCACATCATCACTTGTTCAACACCAGAGGAGTTTTCTGATGCTTTTAGAGATTCACAGTTTTTTGCCTTGAATGGACTCGTTTCCTCTTCCCATTCGGATAATATTCTTTCTTCCTTTCATACCACCTGCTCTGGGATTTTGGACTCTATTGCCCCATTTTGGCTTAAATCAGCTAAACCGAAAACGGATCCCTGGCTAAACGACACTACCCATGCCATTAGGCAATGGGTCAGGCAGGCTGAACGGAGATGGAAAAAGGACAAATTACATGTGTCTCTGGGAATTTTTAGGGTCTGTCTTGCGGATTACCAGAGGACCGTGCAAAAGGCAAAATTTCAGTATATCAGAGATACTGAAATTTTGCCTTTTGCACGGGCTATTAATAACAGTTTTAATGGGAGATTGTCTGTTGTCCCAGGTTACTCTGCTGTGTTTGAAGTTTGAGTTGGTCTCTTTATCATCACTTACTGATATAGTGAAGTCTCTGAAGCCGACAAATTGCTCACTGGATGTTGTTCCCGCTGGAATAATGAAAAGGGTTTTTAATACTGTAGGGCCTGGTCTTTTGGTTTTTATTAATTCCTGCCTTAGTTCAGGATTTGTCCCAGCTGCTTTTAAACATGCTGTGGTTAGGCCCCTTCTTAAAAAACCTCACCTTGACCCTTAAGTTTTATCTAATTTTAGACCCATTTCTCATTTGCCCTTTTTATCTAAGGTTTCAGAAAAAGCTGTTTTTATACAGTTGCAGTCTTCTTTAGAAGACAACTCTATTTTTGAGAAGTTTCAATCTGGGTTTAGATCTCGTCACAGCACTGAGTCTACCCTGCTAAAGGCGTACCATGACATTATGATGTCTGCTGATGCCAAATGCCCCATGGTCTTAGTGCTGCTAGATCTTACAGCAGCCTTTGACACTGTGGACCATACTGTCCTTTTGTCACGCCTGAATCACCATATTGGCATTCATGGCACTGCACTTAAGTGGTTTGAATCCTACCTATCTAACAGAACTTTTTCTGTAATGATTGGTGACATGTCTTCTTCTAGTGCCTCTCTCTCTTTTGGGATCCCACAGGGCTCTATCCTTGGCCCTATTCTGTTTTCATTATATATGCTGTCACTAGGGTCAATAATAGCCAGGCACAACATGTGTTTCCACTGTTATGTGGACGATTTGCAGCTTTATTTATCTTTGAACCCAAAACAAACAAACTCACTAAGTGTTCTAATGGACTGCATCACTGACATTAAGTTGTGGTTAAGCCAAAATTTTCTCCACTTAAATGAAGAAAAAACAGAATGTATTGTGTTTGGGGATACTGTAACGGCTGGCTTTGGTACCCTCTCTTTAAGGCTCAGTTCAGCTGTCAGAAATTTGGGGGTGATTTTTGATAGCCATTTAAAATTTGATAAACAGATTGACAATGTAGTCAAGACGAGCTTTTATCAATTACGTCTGTTATCCAAAGCCAAACCTTTCCTGAGCCATCATGATCTTGAGATAGCCATCCATTCTTTAATCACTTCTCGACTTGATTACTGCAATGCACTTTATGTTGGCATCTCTCAGTCTTCTCTCGGCCACCTTCAACTTGTGCAAAATGCAGCAGCCCGTCTTTGGACCAATACACCTAGGCGAGAGCACATTACTCCGATCCTTTTTTCACTTCATTGGCTTCCAGTCCATTTTAGAATTAATTTTAAACTTTTGCTTTTTGTTTTTAAAGCTCTTAATGGCCTTGTTCTGGTTTATATGTCTGAGATTTTGTCTGTCCGTGACCAAGGCAGGGCTTTGAGGTCATCCAATCAGCTTTTGCTGGATGTGCCCAGGTCAAGGTATAAACACTAGGGTGACCGAGCCTTTTCTGTTGCCCCCCCCCCCCCCCCCAGGCTCTGGAATAATCTTCCCCCTGACCTACGTGCCATCTCTGACCTGGCCCTTTTTAAATCAGAACTTAAAACATATTTGTTTAGGATAGCTTTTAACACCCAGTCGTGGTGATATTTGTCTTGGCATTTGTTTTTATTTTGTTCTTATTTTTTGGTATTTATTCTTATTTCTTTGTTTATGTTATTTGTTTTTAATGCTGTGTGTGTTTTTAATGCTGTTTAATTTTCTGTAAAGCACTTTGGTCACCTACGGGTTGTTTTAAAGGGCTATATAAATAAAGTACATTACATTACCTCTGATGGCTGGAAGGGCATGACTGGGGAGGATTCTGGTGAAGAGCTTATCAGGAATGGACAAAAGGGTGATGCCTCTGTGATTGTTGCAGACGAGTTTGTCGCCCTTTCCCTTCCAGAAGGGGAGGATGATGTCCCTGGTCCAGTCACTGGGGAGCTGCTCTGTCACCCAAACATGATTGATGATGTGGGTGAGCCACTGGATTGTGCAATTTACATCCATCTTCAGCATTTTGGCAGTTATAGCACAAATTCCAGGGGCTTTCCTGTTGTTTATCTTGGTCAGGGCAGCCACGACTTCTTTGGGGGTGACTAGATCAGTCCTGCAGGAATCACAGGGAGCAATGGTCTTGGCAGTGGCTAAGAGACTGGGATCAACAGGAACAGGAGGATGATGCAGGAGATGACTGAAGTGTTCTTTCCAGCAGTCGAGGCAGTCTGTCTCAGTATTAATGAGTTTGCCGTTGATGTCATTCACCTGGGCTGTCTTGGTGTGTTAGCCATTGCATGCTTGACGGAGCACACGGAACACGTGGGTCATGTTATTTCTGGTCACTGACTCCAGGTGCTCGGCTTCTTCCAACCAGTACCTCTCTTTGTCCTCTCCGATGGCCACATTGTGTAGATGGCTTAATCTGCGTTACTCCATCAGGTCACCTCGGAGGTGGGCCTCTCGGTGACAGGTGATAATGTCCAGAGTCCACCGAGAGCACCAACATTGTTTTGGGGAAGACTGTAAACATCCCAGAGCATTGTGGGTAGACTGGATGATATTTTTCTTGAAAATCTCTCAGGTGCCAACTGGCATGCACTGGCTAACCTGATTGTCTCTACACATGGTGATGGCCACCAGCCCTCATCCTCAAGTAAGTAGTATATAAATACAAAAGGAAAAATCAATTATTTTTAATCTAATTAAAAATGCAAAGGAACACAAAAAAAATGATACTGATTTTCCACTAAATGGTAAATGGTGTTCCCTTATATAGTGCTGTTTCTCATCACTGGATGACCAAAGCGCTTGACAGATCCTGCTATCCACCCATTCACACACTGATGGCAGCAGAGCTGCCATGCACAGGTGCTGGTCTGACCCACCAGGAACAACTGGGGGTTCAGTGTCTTGCTCAAGGACACTTACAACATGCAGACTGCAGAAAGAGTGGGAATCCAACCCCTGTCCCTCCGATCAGTAGTCGGCCACACTACACCTGTGCCACAGCTGCCCCACAAACACCTATACTGTTACTAGGAGGGACAGGATTAGAAATGAGTATATCAGAGGGACAGCTCAGGTTGAGCAGTTTGGAGACAAAGTAAGAGAGTCAAGACTGAGATGGTTTGGACATGTGCAGAGGAGGGATAGTAGAGATACTGGACAAAGGACATTGAAGATGGATCTGCCAGGCAGGCGGAAAAGAGGAAGACCACAGAGAAGATGGATGGATGTAGTGAAGGAGGACATGGAGAGGGTTGGTGTTACAGAGGAAGACAGAGGGAGAGGGAGAGATGGAGGCAGATGATCCACTGTGGAGACCCCTGAAGGCAGCAGCTGGAAGAAGAAATATGCATCTTTTTTTCTCTCACAAAAGTCACTTTTGTTTTAAATGTGGGACTTGGTTGTAACTTTAATACTCATTTCTTATTTTCAATATGCCATTGCTTCTTACATGTTTAGATTTTTCCCCCCTCATGAATTTTCACTTTATTTTGAACAGTTTTTGTCTTGTATAGTTGCAAATGTACTGAGCTAAATCTGTGGCTTTTTACCTTACTTTCTTTGTTTTTCCTTCTTTCTCCATTTCATTCCATCCAGATTTTGGTATTTAATTCAAATTTGCTGAAATCTGATCGTCAGGAATATCCAGAGATCGGCCTCCCGCCGTCAGATGGTCTCTGGAGAATGTGGTCCCAGGTGTGGGAAAGCATAAAGGCCCCCTCAAAGCCCTAGTTGAAATCGTCAAACCCCTCCTTGGACGAGATTGGCATCAGGTGTGCTGGCAATGGAGTAGGTGTGTGCGTTGCTGGCTCCTGCTATATTTTTTTTTTCCTTACTTTTTAAACCCTACTTTGCTGTAAGCTGTCAACGTTTTGGACGTTTAATACGCACAGAATCTGTTTTGAGTTGCGAAATATGTCCAAAACAAGAAAGCAGACTGAAAAGGAGGCAGCAGTGAACAATGCTAACACCAGCTTAGCTGAGGATGCTATTTTAAGCCTTAACCCTGCACTTGTTGCCTTGCTTGAGCAACATAGAATGTCCATAGCTGCTGACTTTAAAGCTTCATTTGAACTTATTAATGGTAAGCTGGACAAGATTCAAGCAGATGTGGCGAACCAGGAGCAACGCACTGGCGACCTTGAAAGCAACGCGGAGGACGTCAGCCAGCGCCTAGCGGCGCTTGAAGCTACGTGTGAGTCAATGCAGGAGGAGAACAAACTTTTGAAAAACAAACTTTCTGACCTGGAGGGAAGAAGCAGGAGGCTGAATATTCGTCTGGCAGGTCTGCCGGAGTCCTCTGATGTGGGTCCACGGCCATCTGAATTTTTTTCTCGGCTGTTGGTGGACGTCTTTGGCACACAAACTTTGCCATCTCCCCCAGAGCTGGATAGAGCCCACCGCAGCCTCACGCTCAAGCCGGGTCCGAACGGGAAGCCGCGCGCTGTCATTATTTGTTTCCACCGGTTTCGGACCAAAGACTTGGTGATGAGAGAAGCGCGGAGACGCCGTGGGACTTTGGAATATCGTGGGCATAAACTCCAGTTCTACGAGGATTATAACGCCGACGATCAGAAGCAACGAGCTGAATATAAGGAGGTTATGTCCGAGTTGTACAAGAGAGGTTTTCGTCCTTCTCTTCTCTTCCCCATCAGGCTCCGGATAACTCTTCCAGACGGCAAAAACCAGTGGCTGGTGTCCGTCTCGGAGGCCACCCGCTTCATGCAAACCATGGAGAGAAACCAGCGATTTTCGCCTTGAACTGGACATTTCTGGGTTGACCAGCTGCCGCGCTGGACTGCTTGATTGTTACTTCATTAAAGCTGCACTGACTGGACATTGATGCATTTTTAGATGTTCAAAAACAAGGTAAAATTGGCTCCCTATACGTTGTTGTTTACTTAATTTTTTTTAATTTAATTTTTTTTTTTTAGGGTAAAATGTTCATACTATGCAGGATTGAAGCCAGTTGTATGGGAGTATTTTGTTAGGATGAGAATAGAGCAGGAGATGGAGCGGTTGCTGTTTTTTGCAACCGGCTGGAGTGTTGTTATAGGTTTGGCTGTTGATTTTTTTTTTTTTTTGTTATGGATTTATTTACACCCCCCTTACCCCCCCCCCCCCTTTTTCCCCCCATACCTCACCCTATTCTTTTTTGGGCTACACAACACAATATATAAATTTTACTCTTTGAATGAATAGTAATCTTACTTTGGTAAGCTGGAATGTGAAGGGGTTGAACCATCCAATTAAACAAAAGAGAGTCATGTCACGTCAAAAGCAATTTAAGCCTGGGGTATTGTTTTTGCAGGAAACCCATTTGCAGGATTCCGACCACTTGCGTTTGTCAAAATGTTGGTCAGGACAATTTTTTCATTCAAATTTTAAAGCTAAGGCCAGGGGCGCTGCTATTCTTACTGACTGAAATACAGTGATCCCTCACTTATCGCGGTGAATGGGTTCCAGAACCGACCGCGAAAAGTGAAAAACCGCGAAGTAGCGTCACCCCTAATGATGTCACCCATAAATAATACGTACGTTCATTCTCTCACTCATATGATACGTGTGTGTGTGTGTGTGTAAGTGTACATACATACGTAGATGTAAATAAAGTGTACATAAATATGTTTTTACAACTCTTTTATTCTTAATAACAAGATACGTAACTCAAGATGAAGATGATTTACTGCACAGGTTAATGAGAGCTTTACTGCTCCTCAGGTGACGCCTCATTGTCAGGTGCTAGAGGCGCAGCATCGTCGAGGGCAGCTTCCGATAGAGCTGGAGAAGCTGCAGGAGGCGGCGTAGTGGCTCGACGGGAAGACTATTTCGTACAAAAAGGCACAAGAGAACAGCGAAAAGTTCCACGCGGCGAGACTAAGCAACACAAGCGATAAAGAACAATGAATGCGGTCTTCCTTCGCTGAGTATGGGCGCTCGGCAGGGAGAGAAGCTGGGTAAAACGTCTCGGCCAATCAGCTTGCGAGATTCCCAAGCCGAGCCAACTTGAGAACAGCGAACAGAGAGGTGGATTTTGAGTTGTGCGGGCTCTCCGTGTTGATACCTGATGTTCTAATGTAGTCTCCCTGCCTTCTGCTAGCGCCCGCCCATTTTTTCTCAATTTTGAATTTTTGATGAATATTTTTGAAAAATCCGCGATGCACTGAGGGTGCGAAAGGTGAGGCGCGAAGTAACGAGGGATCACTGTATCCCATTTATTCCCTCTAATGTTGTATTAGATAAAAATGGACGATTTGTAATAGTATCAGGTAAACTTGGCAATAAACATGTCACCTTAGCTAATCTGTATGCGCCGAATTTTGATGATGTACACTTTTTTCGCAACCTTTTGTTGCAACTTCTAGATTTAAATACTCATTCTCTAATTCTTGGGGGTGACTTTAATTTGTATATGGATCTGATCTTAGACCGCTCATCCTCAAAACCTGCTAGTCTTAATAAATCTGCAACTTATGTTAAGTCTTTTCTTGAGGAATATAGCCTTACTGATCCTTGGCGTTTTTTACATCCTAACGGCAGGGACTATTCTTTTTTTCTCTCACGTACACCATACTTATACCAGAATAGATTATTTTTTGTTGACAATTTATTAATTAATAACCTTTGCTCTTGCAGTTATGATAGCATCTCGGTTTCTGATCATGCCCCTCTTGTACTTAAAATGATCCTCCATGGATGTGACTCCATGAGAAAGCATTGGAGATTGGATCCATTATTACTTACAGATGAAAAATTGGTTGCGAATATTTCTTCTAAAATTAATTTTTTTTTGAAAGAAAATAAAACTCCTGGTATGCCAAATAAAACGATATGGGAGGCCATGAAGGCATTTCTTAGGGGGGAATTTATCTCATTGGCAGCATTTAAAAGACGATCCATAATACAGGAACAGAAGGCTATTTTAGATCAAATCTTGGACATTGACAGACAATATGCTCAATCTCCATCACCCGCTCTGTACAAGGAACGTATGACATTACAAACTAAACTTAATTTACTTTCTACTCGACAAATTGAAGGTTGTTTAATAAGGAACAAGAGTGAATTTTATGAACATGGTGAAAAAAAACAGTAAACTTCTAGCTAATCAACTGCGTGGTATTAGAGCTAAGCAAATTATTACTGGACTTAGGACAGATAAAGGAGAGGTGACATCTGACCAACAAGTGATTAATGATATTTTCAGGTCATTTTATTCCAAATTATATACCTCAGAATATACAACAAACTTAAAGGAGTTGGAAAATTTTTTTGATTCTATTGATATCCCTTCGATTTCTTCAGAATCTCGGCAAATTCTAGAAGCTCCCATCACAAAAGAAGAAATTCAGCTGGCAATATCATCCATGCAATCAGGAAAATCTCCAGGACCTGATGGGTTTTCCGCTAATTTTTTTCAAAAAATTCTCTGACGACCTTGCCCCTTTCCTTTGTCAAGTTTTTACAGAGTCGCTTGACTCTGGTACACTTCCTCCTTCATGTTAACAGGCCTGTATCACTGTGTTGCTTAAAAAAAGATAAGGATCCTGTTGATTGTGCTTCTTACAGGCCTATTTCCTTGTTAAATACCGATGTTAAAATTTTGTCAAAGTTGTTAGCTTCAAGGTTGGAAAAGATTCTTCCTTTTATAATTTCACAGGACCAAACCGGTTTCATTAAAAATAGCCATTCTTTTTTTAACTTGCGGCGGTTGTTTAATATTATTTATACTCCTCACCACAACATACCTGCATGTCTTATTAGTTTGGATGCTGAAAAGGCATTCGATAGGGTTGAGTGGGAGTATTTGTTTTTTACTTTGGAGAGGTTCGGTTTTGGTCCTTCCTTCTGTTCCTGGATTAAACTTCTCTATGCTAGTCCTTTAGCTTCAGTGTTAACTAATTGTCGCTATTCTGACTATTTTAGACTTTACCGTGGTACGAGGCAAGGCTGTCCTTTGAGCCCGTTGCTCTTTGCCTTGGCAATTGAGCCGTTAGCTATTGCAATCCGTGGGAGCCGGGACTTTCTAGGCATTTGTAGGGGTGGCATCGAGCATAGGGTTTCACTCTATGCCGACGATCTTTTATTATTTCTCTCCAACCCACTTACTTCATTACCTGCTATACTTAATATTTTGGATAGTTTTAGTAGGTTTTCTGGTTATAAAATTAATCTTAATAAGAGTGAATTGTTTCCGATTAATGAAAAGATTCAAGTTCAGGATCTTGAAAATTTTCCTTTCAAGGTTGTTATTGATCATTTTAATTATCTTGGGATATGTGTCACTAAACAACTTAATTACTTGTTTAAAAATAATTTTCTCCCCTTATTTGACCAGTGCAAGCTAATACTTTCCAAATGGTCCCCATTATCCTTGTCCTTAAATGGCAGAATCAATTTTGTAAAAATGATGTTACTTCCAAAGTTTTTATATTTGTTTCAGTGTCTCCCCATTTTTATTCCTAAATCCTTTTTTAAGTCTTCGGACTCTCTGATTACCTCATTTATTTGGAATGGTAAACATCCGAGATTGAAGAAAGTATTTCTTCAAAGACCCAAATCAGTAGGTGGCATGGTTCTGCCTAACTTTCAATATTACTACTGGGCAGCAAATATCAGGTGCATGTTATATTGGAAACATTTCTATCTGGAACCCAAATCACCTATTTGGATCCTTATGGAGTCACATGTGGACAATCAAACCTCCCTACCGGCAATTTTAGGTTCACCATTTCCCCTTGCTTTGTCTACACTGGGTAATAATAAAGTAGCTTGTCAGTCTCTTAGAATTTGGTCTCAATTCAGAAAAAAATTCGGTCTTCAGTTTTTCTCCATTAGAAGTCCAATTGCCGCAAATCATTTATTTACCCCATCAACTATTGATAGTGCATTTCATATATGGCACAGAAAAGGTTTAAAATCTTTTGCTGATTTATATTTTGATGGTCAATTTGCAAGTTTTTCTCAACTTTCCACTAAATTCGACATCACTTCTACACATTTTTTCCGCTTCCTCCAGGTCAGACATTATGTGCAAACCATGACAAAACAATTCCCTCAAAAACCTTCTGATAATCCTCTAGATGATTTTTTATTAGTTAAACCAACTTCTAAGGGGGTAATATCAGTTTTATATAATTTAATTTCAAATTTACAATCTTCTTCTCTGACCGCTATTAAATTGAATTGGGAACAAGATCTTAATTTTGCTTTTACTGATGAACTGTGGGACTCTATTCTTGGCCAGGTTCACACTGCATCAGTGTGTGCTCGTCACGCTCTTATTCAATTTAAGATTGTACACCGGGTGCACCTGTCCAAGGTTAAGTTAGCACGTATTTACTCGGATATAGACCCAACTTGTGAAAAGTGTGGTAGCGCTCCTGGCACTTTGCTTCACATGTATTGGTCCTGCCCTTCATTGATGAATTTTTGGCATTCTGTTTTTATCACTATGTCTGAAGTCCTGCAATATCAAATTAAACCTGATCCATTATGCGCCATTTTTGGTGTGGCTCCAGAACTTGTCTTGCCAAATTCCAAATTAAAAGTATTCAAATTTTCATTATTATTGGCTAGACGTGCTGTATTACTGAAGTAGAAAGACTCTTCGCCCCCTTCACATTTACAGTGGATAAAAGATATAATGTCCTGTTTGGATTTAGAAAAATCAGATATACAGTTCGTGGCTCTGAAAACAAATTCTATAAATTATGGCGCCCGTTTCTTGATTTCTTTGAAAGACCCACAATTATAGTTTCTGAGTAGCCCATATCCCCTTTACCCCACCCCCACCTCACACACACAATTTTTCTTTGTATTTTTTTTGTATTTTTTTAATTATTGTTTATTTAAAGGTTTTTGCGTTTTGAAGCATTTACATTTGTTAGCTTTAAATTCTAGTTTTGCACTGTTTGGTTAAAACAAAAATGAAAATTTCTAATACTTTGTATTGTATTGATACTTCAATTAATAATAATAAAAAGACCTTTGAAAGAAAGGAATATCCAGAGATCATGTGAAAACCAATGTAGTGAACAACTCTGTATAACTCAATGTGTAGTTGACCCATCTTTAAATCAGCCAGAAAGTATGAAGCATTAAAGGAAACTCTTACGTCTGTGATAGTTTTACCTTGTAAAGTGTGTTACGAATGATCTCAATGTTCATTTCATCCAAGTCCTGCTCAGATATACAATCCTGGAAGAAGGCAGCTGGAAAGAAAAGGAAACATCTGTTATTTGGTTTTGAACTTTCCTCACCTTTGGCGCCATCTCCTGCTCCAGACCACAAACTACTATTGATGCTCTTCGCTCATGGGGACGTGCATACCCAGGGGTGTGTCCACCAGGATGGCGTTGTAGAGTTCAGCAGGGGTCTGTGCAATGTTGACCGCCTCCATCTGCTCAAAGCTGCCCAGTGGGTGACACTTTGGCACCAGCTCAGAGATGGCTCGCTGGTGCAGGGTGCCCGTGATCAGCAGGATGACGTTATCGATCATGTAGCTGTACCTAAAGATGCAGAGTAGGGAAGGTGGGATTAACATGACACAGCAGAACCGTTAACCTCTACGTGTCTGTACACTGGATACACAGTGGTACCATGGTTCCACCAGCTGACCTCAGCTTAGGGCTGTCACGGTCGAAGAATTTCCCCTGCAGTGATGGTGGATAGCTCAACAGCGTGGTATGTGGTATTATTGAAAATGTTTTTAGGACCTTGTGATCTTGTAATTTAGACAGGCTTCATAACTTTTGTGAGAAACAATGGAAGCTATGAGAATCTCGCTGTAGCTCTGCTCTCAACTTGTGCATGTGTGACGGAGCTCATCCTACAGCCATGAACTGCTGATTCTGTAAAAAAAAGCAACACTCAATCATTTTTATAAAGGAGTGGCGCTAACTCCAGCATTTCAACTACAGGGTGTGTGGACTGGTTGGAGACAGATGCAACATTCAGCTCATTCAAACAGGACAGCCTCCAAACAGGACCCCGCGTGGCTGTCGTTGCCGTGTCTAATGCCGCTGTCCGAAAAATCACGTCCACACTGCAAACAAGCAATGCACTGTGCAGTAGCAGAGCTTAATCATCAGGTTCATAAACACTCAGAAGGAGCCCACCCAGCCATTATTTTATTAAAATTAGGATATTTTCTGACCTCGTTCCCACCATCTGCCACAAGCAATGTGATCTCACCAAAAGTAGTACAGATAACACGCTTTATGCCCTGAAACATGCTGCTGGCAATAAAAATACACTGAACATTTCAGCATTTCCTCTGGTAACATTTCTGTGTGGCGGCCCGCCACCCTAAGGAAGTATGCCGCTGCACCTATATTAATTTAAGAAAAATTAAATATGAAAGAAATGCTCCGCAAGCACACACACGAACAAAGTGTGTGACTGTCATCCATGCGGAAGCGCCCCGCCCACCCAGCACCCGCATGACCGTTTCTGCAGGCAGAGCGTGTCTCTCTAGCGTTTCTGTCCGAGAGAAACATGAGCTTATTAAAGTACTTTAAACACGGAAAAAAGTACAAGAGAGTGGAGGCATTTCTGGTGGTTTTAACCCGCTGGTAACCGGAACAACAATGAGGAGTCGCTTAGCTAACAGGTCTGGTTAGGCTTCATACCAGGGTAAGACAAGAGTGACTGATGAATCGCTGAGGATTTACTTCACCAGCTACTGCAATATTAACTAATAATTTATGTTCATTATTATGGACCTGGCAGGTTAAGATGACAGAAATTCAGCAAGTCAATGACTTTAATCCGTCAGCAGCCTTCAGACAAACTAAACGTGCCAACATTTGGATTTCAAAATAAGGGAGGTTTTTCCTGCTGTCTGGTTGGTGAGGAGATTTCTACAAAACTATAAATATATAGAAATATTATAACAGAAATAATGACATCCTTGGTCATTTAAGTTAATTTATTTCATTAAATATAAATTCTTGTTCTGTTCAGGCTCTACAAAATTATGGTCAAAAGTTTAACCTGTATGAGGAAAAAAGTTTTAAAAAATGCCACATTCTGTTTCATATTTATTAGAAAAACAGTAATTTTATAATAATCTGCCTTTGTCCATCAGACAGGCCTCTTCACTGTCCAGCTTTAAAACTCCTCTTAAAACCCATTTTTATTCTCTGGCTTTTGACCCAGTTTGAGACGTTGATTTTATTTGTTCTTATTGTCGCTGTTGTATGATGATTGTTTTTTTTTGTGCTGTTTTGCACTTGAGCTGTATTTTATTGATTTTATATTTATCATTGACGTACAGCACTTTGTGTCAACTGTCGCTTTTAAAGAGCTTTATAAATAAAGTTGGACTGGATTAACAAAAATAAACATTAGCCATAAAATAATCCACAAATTTATAATAGTCTCAAATGTACAAGAAAAGTCAATTTTACAAGAGGAAATTACAAATTTGAGGAAAGGTGTTGCAAATTTAAATAAATTTACAGAAAAGTAGAAAACTATAAGAAAACTGTTATAAATTTTGGAGAAAAAACCTCAAACCTTCAAGACTGAAGTCATTACTCAAGTTTTTAAGTGGCTGCTCTTTGTAGCCTTAACTCAACTAGAAATTTTTAGTTGTCTACTTTTAATTATTAATTTCAAAGCACTGCTGTTACATGAGTACAATTTCTGACTACTACACCCACCTCTGATCATATAATTTAAGTATGAATGAGTAAATTACTATTATAATTTTTTTTGCCCTTCCCTTTCCTACTCTTCATCAATGGAAAAAAGAAACACTAGAATAAAAATACAAACACATTTTTGTTATTTATGTAAATTATGAAAAAAAATCCCGCAGGACAAAACATGACACTTGATATTTTCTAACCTGTTTCTATACCACCATAGACTGAGAGAGAAGCTGAATTAGACAGAGCTCAGAGAGGGAAAGATGAGACAGAAGAGAGGAGCCAAGGAGAGGAAAGTGTCCAGGCAGAGGGTCCAGGAGAGGTGAGAGCAGAGGGAGGAGAGAAGGACGACACCAGTAAAAATTCCAAACACAGGACGTCTGGGTGGGACCCCAACTGGCCCAATATTCCAACATTCAAGCTTTGGTGGTACAATACTTCAAATGGTAAGTTCCATTATGCAATATTACTGTGCAAAATTTAAAAAAATAAAAACAAATAGTGCAAAATTAACATATTCTGGTTACAATCATCTCATGTGTTTTCTGCCCACCCACCCCACCCACCCCGAAAATATGTTGCCACCACGCCAAGGTCTTTAAGCCAGAGGAAACACTGCATTTAACAATTTATTTAATATTCAATAAGTGAACAAGATTTAGTCACACACAAAAAAGTGAACACTGCGGTTGTTGCAGTTGCTTGTTATCCTCCACAGTAGGCTGGTCCATAGTGTGGTATTACATAATTGCGGTTATAGCAACAGCCCTTCCTCAGCTAACCTAAATACATTTTTTCTAAGTCTGAATACTGCTCAACTATCTGGCCTATATATATATATATATATACATATATATATATATATAAACATCCCAGGCATGGAGGGCTGCACAAGCCAGTGGCCTACTAGTGCCGGTCCCAAGCCTGGGTAAATGAGGAGGGTTGTGTCAGGAAGGGCATCTGACATAAAACCTTTGCCAAATTAAACATGCGGCAAAAGATCGAGGAGGAGGAGAAGGTGAAGGTGTGTTAGGAGGGAGAGAGAGAAAAGGAAAGGTAGAAGTGTGGAGGTGAGAGTAGGGATGTTAAATGTAGGGACTATGACTGGTAAAGGCAGAGAGTTGGCTGATATGATGGAGAGAAGAAAGGTAGCTATACTGTGTGTTCAAGAAACCAGATGGAAGGGAAGCAAGGCTAGAAGGATTGGAAGTGGATTTAAACTGTTCTACCATGGTGTAGATAGGAAGAGAAATGGAGTAGGAGTAATCTTGAAGGAAGAGTATGTGAAGAGAGTTCAAGAGGTAAAAAGGGAGTCAGACAGAAACATGAGTTTGAAGCTAGAAGTCAAAGGTGTGAAGTTGAATGTTGTCAGTGTGTATGCCCCACAAGTTGGATGTCGGGGAGAAGAGAAAGAGGAATTCTGGAGTAAGTTGGGTGAAGTGGTAGAGAAAGTGGTGATTGGAGCGGACTTTAATGGACATGTAGGTGAAGGGAACAGAGGTGTTGAGGAGGTCCTGGGTAGGTATGGTCTTAAGGAGAAAAATGTGGAAGGACAGATGGTTGTGGATTTTGCTAAAAGGATGGAAATGGCTGTGGTGAGCACATACTTCAAGAAGAGAGAGGAACATAGGGTGACTTACAAGAGTGGAGGAAGGTGAACACAGGTGGACTACATCTATGCAGAAGGAGAAATCTGAAAGAGATGGGAGACAAGGTAATGGCAGGGGAGGATGTAGCTAGGCAGCATCGGATGGTAGTCTGTAGGATGACTTTGGAAAACAAGAAGAGGAAGAGAGCGAAGGCAGAGCCAAAGATTAAGTGGGGGAAGTTCCAGAAGGAAGAAGGCCACACAGAGTTCAGGAAGGAGTTGATACAGGCTCTGGGTGGTAGGGAAGAACCACCAGATGACTGGGAAAGTACAGCAGAAGTATAGAGGGAAACGGGTAGAAAGGTATGTGTTGTATCCAGTGGACAGAGGAAGGAAGACAAGGAGACTTGGTGGTGAAATGAGGAGGTACAGGAAAGTATCCAAAGGAAGAGGTTAGCAAAGAAAAAGTGGGATAGCCAGAGAGATGAAGATATACAGTACATACAGTCATCAAAAAAATAGGACACCCTATGAGAGCCTGTGTGTTTTTTAGCATATTTGGACATATTTATATTTGGACATATTTGGACATATTTGGACATATTTACATATTTGGATATTTAATATCAATGTTAACAATACTGGGAGATTCAAGTAATATAACTAAAGAATTAAAACTGAATAAAAGACTTTTTAAACTTTTCTCTAAAATGCAATTCTAAAAACGTGCAATTTCTGATGAGGAATAAATTAGGACACCCCCACATTTATTCCCACTAAAATGGCTAAAATCACACACAGGTGAATCACATCAGGTGCACATGATTACAACATAGTCACTCAGCATTTTGAAGGAGGCTTGTCCTATTTAAACCTCAGGCATTTAGGCTACGTTCAAAACTGCAGCTCTTAATGCTCAAGTCTGATTTTTTGCTGAGATCCTATTTTTTGTGTGTGGGCGTTCAAATTATAACTTAAATGTGAGCCCCATCAGACTCCAGTGTGAACCATCTACAGCTATGAAGAGACTCACATGCACAGAAAAAAATGTAGCGTCAGACACTGCGTTGTGTTTACGGAATATGAGCCCCGAACGACTGAGGGGGACAGAATTTCTTCACCTCGATGCAGTGCAGCAAAATAAAATGATTATGCACAAAATAAATGAGACCAACTTCATGCCAGATGACCGCTGTGATCAGCTCTGCTTTAACAGGACTGATCCATTAAACAGCTCTCTTGAAAGTGAGACCCCGTGTCTCAATGGGATTACTTGTATAAATAAGGTTCAGAATAAATAATCCTAGCAATTACAATAGGGCTCGACACAACACAATAAAGTTTATCTCATCTTATCTAACACCATTTACCATTTACCACGTGAGGCCATCTGTAAAAAAATTAAAGCTGAAGTGTAACTGGACCCTGCAACATGACAATGACCCAAAACATACCAGTAAATCCACCAAGGACTGGATAAAAACTCAGAAACGGAGAGTCCTGGAATGGCCAAGTCAAAGCCCAGATCTTAATCCCACTGAAATGCCGTGAGGTGACTTGAAACTGGCTGTACATGCAAAAAAAAAAAAACCCAAAAAACTCAAACATCCTACAGCTGAAAGAGTTCTGCATTGTGGAGTGGGGCAAACTTTCCTCAGACCGATGTCAGAGACTGGTAGATGGCTACAAGAAGCGTCTCACTGAAGTTGTTTCAGACAAAGGAGGGAAAACTAGCTATTAGGCAGTATGGTGTCCTAACTTTTTCCTCAGAATACACATCTTTGTTGATATCTTTTGTTTAATGAGTAAATCAAGGTTAATTTTTGTTATTTAATTGCAATGAAATCACCTTCTTTTCCAGAGATAAATAAAAAGATAAAACATCAATGTGTGAACATTTCTCAATAAAGAACTGAATATTTAATGGGGTGTCCGAATTTTTTCACATGACTCTGTGTGTGTGTGTGTGTGTATATATGTGTCTACACACACACAGTGTATATATACTGTATATACACTACTCACAAAAACTTAGGGATATCTTTCTGGTGAAACTTCAGGATGTACCTATAATGCACTATAACCTTTCCAGGTGAACTTAATTTGACCTTCTCTGACCTTTTGAATGCACATGTCCATCTGTTCAGTGTTTCAGTACTTCCTGCACAACTTGCTGTTCTCAAACAAAGTGCTTAATGGCAAAATTCACAAGAGGTGTTTGATCCACGAAATGACCAATAAACTTTCTGGTTCAATTAGAACTGGTATTTAAACAGTCCTCATCATGCTGTTCACATTTTGACATTATGAGACCAAGACAACACCTAACAATTGATCAGCAGTACCTCGCCAATGCAAGGCTTCAAACAGGATGTTCTCAGAGGGAAGTGGCCACTGAGCTCAGAGTATCGCAGAGTGTCATCAGCAGGTTGCAACAGTGATACAGAGAGACTGGAAGAGTCACAGAAAGGCACAGAAGTGGACGTCCTTTGGCCACATCCCACGCTGATGACCGCTTCATTGTGAACAGTGTCCTGCAGAACTGGATAATGAATGTCACTCAATCCAGGCACATTTAAGGGAAGTGAGAGACACCCAAGTGTCACGTCAGACCATTCAAAACTGTTTATATCAGCGTGGTCTGCGTGCCAGATGACCTGCAAGGGTACCTGACCACACCATCAGGAACAGGCGTCATCATCTTTCACGGGCCAAGGAGCATTTATACTGGACAAGGGATCAGTGGGCCTCAGTGGTGTTCTTTGATGAAAGTCAATTCACATTGAGCAGAAATGATGGCCGCCAACAATATTGGAGATGTCAAGGAGAGCGCTATGCATCAGCCACTGTTGTCACCATGTTACAGTCTGGGCAGGTGTGTCTAGTCCATACAGAACTGCCCTCCACCTTGTGAATGGTACAGTGACAAGCCAATACTACCTGAATAACATCATTAATCCAGCCATTGTGCCCCTGCATGAACAACACAGGCCTAATTTCATCTTCATGGACAACAATGCTCCAGGTCATCGACATCGCATCATTAGGGAATGGCTGCTGGAGGCTGGGGTACCTCAAATGAAGTGGCCTGCACTTTCTCCAGGCCTGAATCTCATAGAAAACCTATGGGATCAGCTGAATCACCGTGTAGAGGCTCATACCCCGGCACCCCACAACCTCAATGACCTGAGGGCCGCCCTTCAAGAAGAGTGGAATGCCATGCCTCAGCAGACAATAAGTTGACTGGTGAACAGCTTAAGATGTCGTTGTCAAGCTGTTATTGATGCTCAAGGGCACATCACACGTTACTGAGACACTTGACATTTTTGTTGTGGTATACCCACCACTGTTGTTGGCTTTTGTTTCAATAAATTGTTTGACATGAGGAAATTACCATTGTATGCTTCTACTTAAATGTCCTACTTTCATGACATTATATCACTGTAGCGTGAACTTTTTACATTTTCCATAACTTTCACCCACAAGCCAAATACCCCTAACTTTTTGTTAGTGTATATATATCATGATTTGTAATTTCTGTTAATTCTGTGGATTACATATAACCAATAAAAAGGACCAGCTTTTTCTACATGTTAAATTACAGTGAAAAAAGTCAATTGTACAAATTCATCGGTCATTAATTTTATGCAACTTTTTTCCTCTCAAGTCTGCAGAGTTGTTATAAAACAGTTGTTCACGTGCAGGTGAAATCACTTCAACTTTCTTCATGATCACTACTTGACTAATTAAAAATTATTAGAATTCAAGTTACATTAAGAGACAGTTTATTCCTCCGACACCATCCATCCATCTATTTTCTACCACTTTGCCAGAAATCCGGGTCACGAAGGCAGCAGTTCAAGCAGAAAAACCCAGACTTCCCTCTCCCCAGCCACCTGCTCCAGCTCTTCAGAGAGGATACCAACGCGTTCCCAGACCAGCTGGGAGACACAGTCTCTCCAGCGAGTCCTGGGTCTGCCCTGGGGTCTCCTCCCAGTGGGACGTGCCCAGGAGACATCCTGATCAGATGCCCATATCACCTCAAATGGCTCCTTTCAATGTGGAGGAGGAGCAGTTCTACTCTGAGCCTCTCCCGGATGACTGAGCTCCTCACCCTATCTCTGAGGGTGAGTCCAGCAATCCTACGAAGAAAGCTCATTTCAGCTGCATGTATCCGCGATCTCATTCTTTCGGTCATTACCCAAAGCTTGTGACCATAGGTGAGGGTAGGAACGTAGATTGACTGGTAAATCAACAGCTTTGCCTTAGAACTCAGCTCCCTCTTCACCACAACAGACCGGTACAACGTCTGTATCACTGTAAAGGCTGCGCCGATCCGTCTGTCAATCTCTCCCTCCATTCTCCCCTCACTCATGAATGAGACCCCGAGATACTTAGACTCCTCCACTTGGGGCTGGAGCTTCCTCCGACACGTTTTAATTTATTTATTTCATTCAGTGTGTATGCGGCCGCTGTCACGCAGTTTTGCAGCTTTAGTAATACTTTTTTCCCCAGACAAAATTAAGAAATTCTGCAGTAATTTAAACCAAAGAAACGAGGGCCTGATACACTATAATGTTTCCTATTGGTGACAAGTTAGCATCGTCATTTAGCATTAGCCATTTAATAATTAGAGAGAGATGGAGTTAGCCTTACCTCCAATTAAAATGAGGTTAGAGGACTGTTGTCTCTGACGCAGCACGGTGGGAAACAATCCCAACTAGCTGCTGTGGTGCTAACCACCGGAACCCACCTGCCACAGTGCGGGGAGAGGCGGAGCGGTGGTAAGTAGAAATAGGGTGTCTTTTAAATCCTGATATAAATGATAATTTTATATGAAACAGCAGACATTTTTAATTGTGTCACCGATATATATCGTCATATTGCACAGCCCTACTTGGTCTTGGCCACGGTCCACTCAGGTCTCAGTCTGGCCTTGACCACAACACTTGTATATTCTGTGCCTTGAGTCACCAATCTGTGTCAGACTAAATGGAGTTCAACATGTGAGGAAAAAGTCCAAATAATTGATACGGTTCACCAAGTCAAAGTCATTCTAACACTGCAACTTTTCACGTACGTGATGAAGTCCATGAAGCTGGCCAGCGGCTCATACGACTGGTTCCTCATGTGGCGAAACTCAACCACCATCTTCTCCTTCAGCTTGTCGTCGATGACGGACACGGTGAGAGGAGATGCTTCATTTGCAAGGAAGCTGCCATAGTCTGTGCTCTGCAGGTGGAGCTTCAGGTCTACATGAGAAATCCAGGACAGGAAGAGACATCAAAGCAACAAGCAAACAAACAACACATGCTTTGAGCTTCCAAATGCTCAGTTTGTCTTTTGGGTTGTTTGCATGGGAAAAAAAATTGTAAAGATGTTATTTTCATAAACATAAAAACATACACTGAAGTGTTTTTCTGTAACCCAAGAATCACATTTTTGTGTTTTATACATCCATTACATCTAATTATCACTAACTTGGTCAATGACAAAATACGGTACCATGATGGTATGGACTCTTCCTCAGCTTGATGTAGTCATTCTAATTCTTCTGCGAATGACAAACTATCCTTTTGGGTGATTCTCTTTTGGAAAGAAAATGGTGACCCAGTTAAATCTCATCCCCCTCTGAGCAGGGGGGTAGTCTAGACATCAGGGTGAACATAGCCTGAAATAAGGGTGTGCCATATCGTATTGTAAAAAGTCAGGATCAGAGAACCAATCACTCAGAATCACGTTTAATAAAACATCTACATCCAGTTAAGTGGAAATATTTAAGTTTCATTTTCTGTTTCAGACTGCTGTCATGTTAAAAAAAAAAAAAAAAAAACAGCCACGGTGGTGCACAAGCCAGTGTACGCCTAGTGCCAGTCCCAAGCCCGGGTAAATGGGGAGGGTTGTGTCAGGAAGGGATTCTGATGTAAAACCTCTGCCAAATCAAACATGCAGATCATGACGAATGAGACTTTCATATCGGATTGGGGGAGGCCCGGGTTAACAATGACCACCACCGGTGCTGTTAACTGGCAGAGTGCTGGTGGAAATTGGGCTACTGTTGGTTGAAGACGGAGGAGGAGGAGAGGGGAAAGGCATGTTAGGAGGGAGGGAGAGAAAAGGAAAGGTAGAAGTGTGGAGGTGAGAGTAGAGATGTTAAACGTAGGGACTATGACTGGTAAAGGCAGAGAGTTGGCTGATATGATGGAGAAAAGAAAGGTAGATATACTGTGTGTTCAAGAAACCAGATGGAAGGGAAGCAAGGCTAGGAGGATTGGAGGTGGATTTAAACTGTTCTACCATGGTGTAGATAGGAACAGAAATAGAGTAGGAGTAATCTTGAAGGAAGAGTATGTGAAGAGTGTTCAGGAGGTAAAAAGGGAGTCACACAGAATCATGAGTTTGAAGCTAGAAGTCAAAGGTGTGATGTTGAATGTTGTCAGTGCATATGCCCCACAAGTTGGATGTCAGGTAGAAAAGAAAGAGGAATTCTGGAGTAAGTTGGATGAAGTGGTAGACAGTATTCTCAAGGTGGAGAGAGTGGTGATTGAAGCGGACTTTAATGGACATGTAGGTGAAGGGAAAAGAGGTGATGAGGAGGTCCTGGGTAGGTATGGTCTTAAGGAGAGAAATGTGGAAGGACAGATGGTTGTGGATTTTGCTAAAAGGACAGAAATGGCTGTGGTGAACACATACTTCAAAAAAAAAGAGAGAGGAACATAGGGTGGCTTACAAGAGTGGAGGAAGGTGAACACAGGTGAACTGTATCTTATGCAGAAGAAGAAACCTGAAAGAGATGGGAGACAAGGTGGTGGCAGGGGAGAATGTAGCTAGACAGCATCGGATGGTAGTCTGGAGAATGACTTTGGAGAGTAAGAAGAGGAAGGGAGTGAAGGCAGAGCCAAAGATTAAGTGGGGGAAGTTACAGAAGGAAGGTCACACAGAGTTCAGGAAGGAGTTGATACAGGCTCTGGGTGGTAGGGAAGAATTACCAGATGACTGGGAAAGTACAGCAAAACTGAGGGAAACGGGAAGAAAGCTATGTGGTG
This sequence comes from Pholidichthys leucotaenia, assembly GCA_020510985.1. Lineage (NCBI taxonomy): Eukaryota > Metazoa > Chordata > Actinopteri > Cichliformes > Pholidichthyidae > Pholidichthys > Pholidichthys leucotaenia. The sequence goes on from CM035837.1 coordinate 224,640,529, forward strand.
CATCCAGTGGACAGAGGAAGGAAGACAAGGAGACTTGGTGGTGGAATGAGGAGGTACAGGAAAGTATTCAAAGGAAGAGGTTAGCAAAGAAAAAGTGGGATAGTACAGATGAAGAAAGTAGGAGTATTTAGAATCTAGGCGCATGACAAAGAGAGAGGTGGCAAAGGAAAAGGCATATAGTGAGTTGTATGAGAGGCTGGAAACTAAAAAAGGAGAAAAGGACTGGTATCAATCGGCTAGACAGAGAGAGATGGAGCTGGAAAGGATGTACAGCAGGTTAGGCTGATTAAGGACAGAAATGGTAATGTACTAACAAATGACAAGAGTGTGTTGAGAAGGTGGAAGAAGAACTTTGAAGAGCTGATGAGTAAAGAAAATGAGAGCGAAGAGAATGGAAGAAGGAAAGATGGTGAACAAGGAAGTCCCGAGAATTAGCAAGGCAGAAGTGAGGGCAGCTTTGAAGAGGATGAAGAATGGAAAGGTGGTTGGTCCAGATGACATACCTGTGGAGGTATGGAAATGTTTAGGATAGATGGCAGTGGACTTTTTAACCAGATTGTTTAACACAATCTTGGAGAGTGAGAGGATGCCTGAGGAGTGGAGAAGAAGTGTTTTGGTACCAGTTTTCAAGAACAAAGGTGATGCTCAGAGCTGTAGTAACTGCAGAGGCATAAACTTGATCAGCCACACTATGAAGATATGGGAAAGAGTTGTTGAAGCCAGGTTAAGAGGAGAGGTGACAATCAGTGAGGAGCAGTACAGTTTCATGCCAAGAAAGAGGACTACAGATGCAATGTTTGCTCTAACAGTGCTGATGGAGAAGTATAGAGAAGGTCAGAAGGAGTTGCACTGTGTCTTTGTGGATCTAGAGAAAGCAGATGATAGGGTGCCAAGAGAGGAAGTGTGGTACTGTATGAGGAAGTCAGGAGTGGCAGAGAAGGATGTGATGGTGGTGCAGGACATGTATGAGGACAACGAGACAGTGGTGAGACCTGCTATGATGTATGGTTTGGAGATGGTGGCGCTGACAAAAAGACAGGAGGTGGCGTTGAAGATGCTAAGATTTTCATTGTGAGTGACTAGGAGGGACAAGATTAGAAATGAGTATATCACGGAGACGGCTCAGGTTGAGCAGTTTGGAGACAAAGTAAGACAGTCAAGGCTGAGATGGTTTGGACATGTGCAGAGAAGGGATAGTGGAGATATTGGACAAAGGATGTTGAAGATGGAGCTGCCAGGCAGGAGGAAAAGAGGAAGACCACAGAGAAGATTGATGGATGTAGTGAAGGAGGACATGGAGAGGGTTGGTGTGACAGAGGAAGCTGGAGGGAGCAGCTGGAAATAGATAGATAGATAGATAGATAGATAGATAGATAGATAGATAGATAGATAGATAGATAGATAGATAGATAGATAGATAGATAGATAGATAGATAGATAGATAGATAGATAGATAGATAGATAGATAGATAGATAGATAGATAGATAGATAGATAGATAGATAGATAGATAGATAGATAGATAGATACTTTATTTCGAACAAAAAAAGTATAACAAAAACAAAACAAATGACAATGCAATAAAGTAACAGTATACAGCGTTCGAAAGGGAGAAGAAGAAGTGAACACTTATTAATTCCATCTCCTCTTTTCCATAAATACACCCATCTGAATTATATACAAATTACCACATTTAAGACCCCAAGTAAACAATTAACTGTATTTTGTACATATTGTGGGACACATATGCACATTGTTATATCACTTTAGGCTTCACATCTCAGATTGAACAAAGGACTGAGTCTCCTTGGAGATAACAGGAGGATGTGGAAGTTTACTCTTTGGTATGCAAAGAGACGGCCTTGGGGGTTTCCTGGCTGCCAGAGACTTTAGGTGGAGGTGATAAGATCTAAGAGAGGATGCATTGTTACTTGGGATTAAATGCATTGTGACTGTGAGCTTTGAAGGTCCTGGGTATTTAAAGGACGAATGTCTGGTTTTTTTTCCTCTTTTTCTGTTTTGCTGATGTTGGAAGATGTGAATAAACCTGACTCGTGAGATAAACTCTGCCTCGTCATCATGAGCGAAAGAAATTCCCCCGAGCCAGCCGGGTCAGGAGCTCCCAGCCAAGCGTATGCCGCTACCGTCCAGCTACCGGACTTTTGGCGAGACAACCCGCGCTCCTGGTTCCACTTGGTCGAAGCACAGTTCGCCCTCCGGGGGATAACAGTAGATGACACAAAGTTCTACCATGTGATTGCCAAGCTCGACAACCGCACGGCTCGGCATGTGCAGAGCCTTTTGGAGCAGCCACCGGCCGACGACAAATACGGCGGGTTGAAGGCTGCGCTCATCCAGCGCTTCACTCTCTCAGTCCAGGAGAGAGCGGAGAGGCTCCTGGCTCTGAACGACTTGGGAGATGGCACGCCCATTGACCTGATGGAGGACATGCTGAGGTTGAGGGGCTCAGACGACGACGACTTTATCTTCACCCACATTTTCCTCAGAACCCTACCGTCGGCCACGAGAGCGACCCTGGCCAGTTCGCCGTTGTTGGCCCAGCGGGACTTCCGCGCGCTGACCCAGGAGGCGCACCGGATTCTCAACGCCAGCAAACAGCGCGCGGCCACCGCAGCAGCGACGGAGTTCGGCGCGACGGCCGGAGATGGCGGGGGGCCAGAGACGGCGGTAGCAGACCCACCAACGACAGCGGCGGCGGGGGCCAAGGATCGCGGAGGAGACACCCTCTGTTTCTACCATCGCTCCTTTGCAGAGAAGGCACGCAAATATATACCACCGTGCCAGTTCAAGCGCTCGGGAAATGCCAAGACCGGGGGTCGGTAGCAGCTGCGGCCCTCGGTGAAGAGAACAAGCTGCTCTACTTGACGGATGCGCGCTCGGGGAGGCAATTCCTCGTGGACACAGGCTCCCAAGTGAGTTTCATCATGCCTTCCTCCGCTGACCGGCTGGCAGGTCCCGGAGGTCACGGGGCGTCAGCAGCGAACGGCTCGGAGATTAAGACCTTTGGTGAGAGGACTCTGTTTCTGTCCCTACACGGCCGTACATTTGAGTGGACTTTTGTCATAGCTGCAGTGAATTTCAATATGCTGGGGGCTAATTTTCTGTGCTCACATAGTTTGTTGGTTGATCTTGCTAACAGGCGGCTGGTAAATGCACTTTCTTTTTATTCTATTCCCTGTGCAGCCCGAGTGACCCCGCCCACAGCACAAGCCAACGTCACAACAGCAAGCGGTAAGTTCCACACACTGCTCACTCAGTTCCCAGCACTCACGGTTCCTACATTTTCAGCAGCTGTCGCTAAACACAGAGTGGAACATTTTATTACTACCACCGGACCGCCCGTTTTTGCAAAAGCTTGGCGCTTGGATTCAGTTAAACTGACCATAGCGCGCGAGGAGTTCGCCAACCTGGAAAAGTTGGGCATCATCAGGCGTTCGAACAGCCCATGGATTTCGCCGCTTCACATGGTACCGAAAGCTGATGGCTCATGGCGACCTTGCGGAGATTTCCGCAGGTTGAACAACGCCACAGTGCACGACCGCTACCCAATCCCGCATATCCAAGATTTTTCCGTTCATTTGGTGGGGGTGCGCATTTTTTCTAAGATAGACTTGGTCCGCGGTTACCACCAAGTCCCAGTGCGCGCTGAGGACATACCAAAAACAGCGGTAATAACTCCGTTTGGCCTATTCCGAGTTTTTACACATGCCGTTTGGGCTTAAAGGAGCTGCGCAGACATTCCAACGCATGATGGACGCGGTGTTGCGCGATCTCCCCTTCGTATTCATCTACCTGGACGACATCTTGGTAGCCAGCGCGTCCGAAGACGAACACGAAAACCACCTCACGGCAGTTTTCCGGAGGTTGGGAGAGCACGGGTTAATAATCAACCCAGCGAAGTGTCAGTTCGGGGTGACGCAGATTGATTTTTTGGGGCATCGCGTCTCTCCAGAAGGAGCGGTTCCTCTGCCTGACAAAGTACGCGCGGTAACAAATTTTCCCCAGCCACAAACGGTCAAGGCGTTACAGGAGTTTTTGGGAATGGTGAATTTTTATAACCGTTTCCTCCCCCGCGCAGCGCAGCTCATGCAACCATTGTATGCCGCACTAAAAAAACAAAAACCCACAAATAAAATCTAATGGTCTCCGGAGCGAGAGCGAGCATTCTCAGAGGTCAAAACAGCCCTGGCAAACGCTGCGTTGTTAGCACATCCAGACCCAACGACCCACATAGCGCTCACTACTGACGCGTCAGATCTGGCCATAGGGGCGGTCGTGGAGCAGCATGTAGCCGGGGCTTGGCAACCGCTCGCCTTTTTCAGCAGGACTTTGCGCGATAGTGAACGAAAATACAGCGCATTCGACAGGGAGTTGTTAGCTCTTCACTTGGCCATTCGCCACTTCCAGTTTTGGCTGGAGGGACGCCGTTTCACCGCGTTCGCTGACCACAAGCCGCTGACATTCGCGATGGCCAAGGTTTCAGAACCGTGGTCAGGCCGGCAGCAAAGGCAGCTGGCCGCCATCTCAGAGTTTACTATCAATATTCAGCATGTGGCGGGTAAACTGAATGTAGTGGCAGACTGTCTCTCACGCGCCGTGGCGGCCCCGGTCCGCGTAGGGATAGATTATGCAGCCATGGCCGCGGATCAGGTTAGCGACGCAGACGTGCGCGCGCTCCAGTCTGGACCAACAGGGTTAAGGCTGGAGAACAGGGTGCTGCAAGACGGTATGCCCCCCCCTAATCTGCGATGTCTCCACTGGGCGACCGCGTCCTGTGGTACTGGCCGCGTGGCGCCGCCGCGTTTTTGACTCGATTCATTCTCTGGCGCACCCGGGAGTGCGTGCGTCGGTCAAAATGGTGGGAGAGAAATTTGTATGGCCGAGCCTGGGCAAACAAGTTAGGGAGTAGCCAGCAGCCTGCATGGCTTGTCAATGAGCCAAGGTACACAGACACACGAGAGCTCCCTTGGAGCCGTTTCACATCCCGGCAAAGAGGTTCAATCATGTCCACGTGGACCTCGTAGGCCCCCTTCCGCCATCACAGGGGTGCACACACCTTCTGACAATGGTAGACCGCACCACGCGCTGGCCGGAAGTGGTCCCACTGGCGTCAACTACAGCCGAGGAGGTGGCGCGCGCGTTTTTAACAGCATGGGTAGCGCGCTTTGGAGTCCCGTCGGACATTACGTCCGACAGAGGCCCTCAATTTGTTTCCGAACTTTGGTCAGCAATGGGCCGCAGCCTGGGGGTAACGATCCACCGCACAACCGCGTACAATCCGCAGGCTAATGGGTTATGTGAACGTTTTCATAGGTCATTGAAAGCGGCTCTCAGAGCATCGCTTACGGATGCAAATTGGGTGGACAGGCTACCGTGGGTTTTATTGGGGTTGCGTTCTGCACCTAAAGAGGATTTAGAAGCCTCCCCGGCTGAGCTAGTTTTTGCGCAGCCACTTCGGCTGCCTGGGGAATTTCTCCCAGATAATCCTGCGCCAGAATGCTCCCCGGCTCAGCAGTTGCAGCGTGGCACGAAATCAGGCACGCTGCCTGGCCCCGTTCACCACAGTTTTCCGCGCGTTTTTGTATCTAAGGCTTTAAAAACCGCAGAGTTTGTTTTTGTCAGACACGATTCCCATCGCCCGCCACTACGACTACCTTATGATGGACCATTTAGAGTGCTGGAAACAGGGGATAAGCATTTTTTGTTAGATTTGGGGGGCAGGAAAGAAAAGATTGGCATAAACAGGCTCAAACTCGCCTTTGTGGTGGCGGACGAGGATGTGCTGTTGACCAGGGCTCCTCGGCGCGGCAGACCCCCTAGGGGACATTCCCCAGAACACCCACAGGGATTGAGTAACAGTTCTCACCCTCAGACAGCAGCCCCCCAGCAGGATGGCGCTGTGGAAGTGGTGAAGCCCGCTTACAGCAGATACGGGAGGAGACTGAGGCCCAAGCAGCACGTGGGCTGATGTGTAATGATTTTATCATGACATGCAGACTGTTATTCTGTTGTTCCATCTTAGATGTTTGGGGGGGGGGGGGGTCATGTGGGACACATATACACATTGTTATATCACTTTAGGCTTCACATCTCAGATTGAACAAAGGACTGAGTCTCCTTGGAGATAACAGGAGGATGTGGAAGTTTAGTCTTTGGTATGCAAAGAGACGGCCTTGGAGGATTTCCTGGCTGCCAGAGACTTTAGGTGGAGGTGATAAGATCTAAGAGAGGATGCATTGTTACTTGGGATTAAATGCATTGTGACTGTGAGCTTTGAAGGTCCTGGGTATTTAAAGGACGAATGTCTTGGTTTTTTTTTCCTCTTTTTCTGTTTTGCTGATGTTGGAAGATGTGAATAAACCTGACTCGTGAGATAAACTCTGCCTTGTCATTTTCACATTTCCACAATATCAACATTAACACCCATCCATCCTAACATACATTGATGTCCATACATCAAAATCAGCCTCAAACAACATAAATATACACAGTGCTGTCCCACCCACCATTCCATAGTGTCCCAGAGTGAGCATAGTGAATCGTACATATAACTACCCTTCTAACATATATCCTTTCAGCAAAAAATGTTTGTACCTCTTTTTGAATTGAATTCTGTTTGTACATAGTTTCAGTTCCGGCTCCAGACTGTTCCACAAATCCACCCCACAAACAGATATGCACATACTTTTCTTGGTTGTTCGTATCTTGGGTTTTGTAAAGTTTAAGTCTCCTCTCAAATTATGATCATTGTCTCTTTTTTTAAATATTTTTTTGTATATTAGTTGGGAGTTATTAATTGCCCTGTACATTACTTGTGCGGTCTTAAATTTAACTAAATGCATGAACTTTATGGCATGTGACTTTAAAAACAACGAACTGGTATGGTCTCTATATCCTACATTATTTATTATCCTTATAGCTCTTTTTTGTAATGTGCATATTGCCTGTAGGTTGGTCTTGTAGGTGTTTCCCCAGACTTCTACACAGTAGTTAAGATGAGGTAGAAACAGTGAATTGTACAGTAAGACCAATGATTTATAGTCCAAGATGTGTCTTGTCTTCCCCAGTATGCCTATACATTTTGCCAACTTGGCCCGCATGTGACTGATGTGAGGTTTCCAGCAGATTTTATTGTCTAGCGTCACCCCCAGAAACTTATTTTCCTGTACTGTTTCTATTCTGGTATCATCTATCGTTACCATTATTTCATGATTTATTTTAGAATTTCCAAACAACATAATCTTTGGGTTTTTTTAGATTTAGAGATAATTTATTTTTGTTGAACCACTGCGTTAACTTTTTCATTTCAGTTGTGACCCCCTCTAAAACCTGCTGCAAATTCTCACCAGTGCAAAGGATATTTGTGTCATCTGCAAACAAAATAAATTTCAGAATTTTTGATACAGAACCACTGTTGTTTGTTTCTGGTGTCACTATTGATTTTGCTAATTCAGGACCAACGTTTACAAAAAATTTATTGAAACCACTGACCACATCCTCCATATTATTTATCAAATTGCCATTTTCAATAAAATATTCTGGATAATTAGCATTCTTAGGTCGATTACTAATAATCCCATTGAGTACTTGCCATATTCCTCTTAAGTTATTTTTATTATCCTCTAATATTCTGTTGTAATATTCTTTCTTACAGGTCCTCATTATATTAGTAAGCTTATTTTTATATCTTTTATATTTGATCTCAGCCTCTACCATTCTGCACTTAATGAATTGTTTATATAATGTATTCTTCTTTTTTTTTTCCACAATATCTTTATTGAACCTTTTTTTAACAAACATGATACAAACAATCAAACACTAACACTAAAGTACTACAAAAAAAAAAAAAAAATGCACTAAAAACACCAACAACCACCAACAAAATCAAGTCTTCAACAATGCTCCTCTGTTTAGTCTAGACAATCCAATACATAAGTATACATATTATGTTCACCAGTTGGGAATTTACAAGGTCCACACACATCATTCACCTTCTTCTTCAAGAGTTATGTTTAAATTTTTTACATAATCAATAAAAGGTCTCCATATATTCTCAAACACAATTTCCTTTGATTTCAGTATATATGTTATTCTTTCTAATGGAAGGTTTGTTAACATCTGTCTTAACCACTGAGTCACATCTGGTCTATGAGTCTTTTTCCATAATAGTGCAATACATTTTTTGGCATTAAGCAAACTGAGGTCTATGAATGTTCTTTCACTTTTATTAAAATTATGCTTTTCTGGGTACAGACCCAACAAAAACAGTTTAGGATTCAATATGATTTGTTTTGAGATTATTTTTTCAATTGTTACCCTCACCTCTTCCCAAAACATTCTTATTAATCTACATTCCCATAAACAATGAAATAGGGTTCCTTTACTTTCCATGCATTTTGTGCATGTATCTGGTATATTTTTGTTATATCTATTTAACTCCTCCGGTGTAACATACATCCGCATTAACCATTTGAAATGTATCAATTTAAGGCGTGCATTTATTGATTTGGTTTGAGCTTCTGTACAAGCCAATTCCCATTGTTCCTCTGAAATTTCAGTTTGCAGATCTTCTTTCCAGTAGTTTAATCTTTTCAGTGAATTTTCACTTGAAGATAGTGTCAATGAGTTATAAAACTCTGAAATAATACCCTTTCTTTTACTATCTTTCATCATCATTTTTTCCAAGGATGAATAAATAGGTCGAGTGAGAGCTTTATTTTGATTTGATCGAATAAAGTTTCTAAGTTGAAGATATTTAAAAAAATGTGTTCTATTGAGATTAAATTTGATCCTCAGCTCTTCAAAAGACATTATGTTATCTGCACATGGCAAATATAAATCCTGAATCTTTTGTATCCCTTTTAAATTCCATACTTTAAATACAGCGTCCGCTCTCCCTGGTTTAAAATATTGATTACCCCATATTGGACTAAATTGTGACAATAACTGTGGTTCTTTTAAATAGTTTTTAGCTTCACACCATATTTTGATCATATGCTTTACAAATGGATTTTTAACTTGTTTTTGTAATTTTTTTGCCGAATCTGAGTATATGAATATGGGAAGAGGTAAAGGTAAATTGTATGATTCCATTTCAGTCCAGTGAGGGAGATCATTTGATGAAAAATAATATGTCATAGACCTCAGTTGTGCCGACCAATAATACAACATAAAATTTGGACATTTCAGACCTCCACGATCAAATGGTAAATATAATAAAGACAAACGTAATCTAGCCCTCCTGTTGTTCCATATAAATTCCACTAACTTTTTTTTTTATTCTTGAGAATAGATCTAAAGGTGGTGATAAAGGAATGTATTGAAATAAATAAAGTATTTTAGGTAAAATATTACTTTTAAGTATATTGATTCTCCCGATCATCGACATTGGTAGTGACATCCATCTCTGAGTTAACTCATTGATATCTGACATTAAGGCTTCATAGTTGACACTGGCGACTGATTCTAGCTTAGGCACAATTTGGATTCCTAAATATTTAAACTGATTTACAACATTGAATTGATTTACCTCAGGGGCTGGGTAATTTCTCTGGGTCTCATTTAGCATTAATATTGAAGATTTAGTTTTATTTATTTTATATCCTGATATTTCCCCAAAATTCTTTGTTAAATTCAACAAGGTTGGAATTGATTTTTTTAGATTCGACATAAACAAAATTATATCATCGGCGTACAGGGAGATTTTATGTTCTGTTGGTCCAACTTTAATTCCATATATTTGTGAATGTAAACGTATCGCTATCGCTAAAGGTTCAATTGCCATAGTAAACAGTAAAGGTGAAAGTGGACAGCCTTGTCGACATCCTCTATTGATTTTTATTGGTTTTGAAATATTGTTATTTGTTAGGATTTCTGCTGTAGCATTATTGTATATTATTTGAACCCATTTTATGAAATTATTTCCAAGTCCAAACCTTTGTAGGACTTCAAAAAGAAAGGGCCATTCAACTCTATCAAAGGCCTTTTCGGCGTCCAATGATAGGAGAGCTGTATCCGGTGCTTCTTTATTAAAATAGATAATATTAAATAGTCTTCTTACATTATGGAAGCCTTGTCTACCCTTTATAAAGCCATTCTGATCTCGATTAATAATATTTGGTAAAATTTCTTGTATTCGTCTTGCTAAAATTTTACAGATTATCTTAAGGTCGGCGTTTAATAGGCTTATTGGTCTCATATTTTCACATTTATTAGAGGGCTTACCTGGTTTTGGCAGCAGTATAATTAAGGCATTATTTATGTATGATGGTAAATTATTATTTTGAAATGCTTCTAAAACCATTTCCAAAAAAGGTTTTATTAATTTATTCTTAAATTTTTTATAAAGGTCAACTGGGAGACCATCTGGTCCTGCACTTTTTCCTGATTTCATATTATCAATGGCTAGCCCAACTTCTTCTTGACTAATTTTAGACTCCAATATCTCCCTGTTTTCATTTGGAATACACGGTATAGATAGTTCGTTCAAAAACCCATTTAGTTTTGTTAAATCAGGTTCATTTTTGGTATCATATAATTTTTCATAGTAATCTCTAAAGGCTCTATTAATTTCTAAAGGATCTATAACTACCTGTCCCTTACTTATAATACTGGTAATTGGTGTTTTAATTTCTAATTGTTTAATCTGCCATGCTAATAATTTTCCTGATTTTTCACCTTGTTCATAAAAAGATTGTTTCAATCTTAGAAGACTCGAGGCAGCTCTATTCGCTGATTTTTTGTCGTATTCAGCTCTCAAAATCAGTAATTCATTCTCCAACCTTGGGTCACTTCCTGCATACACTTTTTCCTGAAGACTTTTTATTTTATGTTCCAATTGGGCTCTCTCCTCTCGAGTCTTCTTAGATTTTGATCCTGTATAACTAATAATATGTCCCCTAATAAAAGCTTTGAAAGCCTCCCACTTTACACATGCTGATGTTTGTGTAGTATTGATGTCAAAGAACTCGTCTATCTGTTTTTCTATATACTTGACAAATTCCTCATCCTGAAGCCATTTATGCTGAAATTGCCATCTACCTGATTCCTTTGTCAATTTTTTATCTACATATATTAGACAACAGGGTGCATGATCAGAGATCACGATGTTATCATAAAAACAGTTTTGAATCTTGGACCTTAATTCTGTGGAAATCAAAAAATAATCAATACGTGAGAATGTCTTGTAGGTACTGGAATAACAAGAATAGGCTTTAACTTGTGGTTTCATTTCTCTCCATATATCTAACAATCTCAATTCTTTCATAAAATGATTAATAGTCATCCTACATCCAATGTGCGTACAATCCAGTCCTGTTGATCTATCTATACCTGGATTCAATGTACAATTAAAATCCCCTGCTATTATATGTTGCCCTGTAAGTGATGATAAGATGAGAAATAAATTAGCAAAGAACTTCTGATCATCTATATTGGGACCATATAAGTTCACAAGATTTATATTTTCTAATAGCAAAGAACCTTGAATGATTACATATCTTCCAAATTTGTCTCCAATTACATTTTTCACTTGAAAAGGAACTGATTTATGTATGAGAGTCATAACTCCCCTGGCTCGGGATGAAAATGAAGAGGTGAATACACTTCCTTGCCATCTACTCCTAATTCTTTTAACATCCTCCTCTATTAGATGAGTTTCTTGTAAAAACACAATTTTTGAACCCATGTCTTTTATTTTATTCATAACTTGTTTAAGTTTTTTTAAATTTTGTAGACCTCTGCAATTCCATGAAGTTAAATTAAGATTAACACTTTGGTTTATGATCAATAGAGAGTTTGGGATTACCTTGCAGTGTAAACATGCTCATACAGAGAAGCAAAAACATGAGTGGTTGAACATTCATCCTACAAACTACACACAAACAAATTTCCCCTTCCCACACTTGTGGCAAACCCCCCAAAATCAAAAAAAAAATTCTGTCTCCCGATATAGCCATCGACCGTTCCACACCCACGGGGAACAGCCTAAGCCACTCCTTCTTCATCCTCCCAATCACCCTAACTCTACTGCTTTTAATGACGTAACATTAACTCTCCTCTGTAGTTTTCCAACTTAACTCCAAAATTTTTAACAACTTTGTACATCATAGTTTTTTTTTTGTTTGTTTTGTTTTTGTTTTGTTTTTTTTAATATATAATACAATCTATATTTTGTAAACTTACTATTTACTTCAAGTCAGTCAGATGCCTGTGCAAATGCTTAATTATTCTACCTTATATTTTGTTCATGCTTAGCTCCCGCCAGTCTCTTCTTCTTCTTTGATCTTCTTGATGAACTCCTGCGCCTCCTCTGGGGTCTTGAAGATGTGGGTTCTGCCCTCATACGTGGTCAGCAGTCTCGCAGGATAGATTACACCATGACGAATCCCAAGATTGCGCAGCTCCTTACGTACGGGATCAAACTGCTTCCTCAATTGCTGGATTCCTGTGGCCAAATCTGGGTAGAACCGCACCTGCTGGTCCTGGTGTTTAATCTCTCCTTTAGCTCGTGCAGCGTTGAAGATCTTCATCCTGTCTCTGTTGCTAAGAAACTTCATAATTAAGGTCCTCGGCGGTCCCTTATCTCTCCGTGGGCCAATACGATGTGCATTTTCCAGAACCACTGCTGATTGCAACTCCTCGCTGCCCAGCACCTCCGGAATCCACTTTTCCAGAAAGGAACATACGTCCCGACCTGATTCCTCTGGAAGACCCACCAGCCTCAAGTTATTCTGTCTCGACCGAGATTCCAAATCCAAAATATCATCTTCCAGAGATTTTTTTTTTTTTTTTCAAAAGTGCGCACCTTTAATTGAAGACGGGTGACGTCATCTTCAGCACTAGCGAGACGGAGCTCCATCTGCGCCGTTCGTTCTACACAGTCACCCAATTCCTTTCTTATTCCTTCCAACGCTGTCATAATCCCATCAAATCTAGAGGAAAAGTCCGCTCTCATTGAACTCATGGCAGCCATCAGCGCATCTGCGCCTCCCCCCGCAGACATCGCACCGTTGCCAGCCTCCTCCGCCATATATGGAGTTTTATTTGCTGCGTCACAGACCTGAAAGTCCGTTAATTTGGACTGTTTCGGCGGCTCGCTTTTTCCTTTTCCTGGTTTTCCAGCCTTAGGCTTCGCCGACATATCCGCACCCAAACGCTGGGATACGTTCTGTCCCAAATGAGAGAGTTATTTGCCGATTTTTTTTCTCCAGGAGCAGAGCAGAGCGAGACACGTCCGTCCTACGTGGCAGCCATAACCGGAAGTGATGTATTCTTCTTTTTACATGCATTTATTAACCCCTTGGTGACCCAAGGAATATTTTTCTTTTGTTGTCTGTCACTGTATTGTTTTATAGGACAGTTTTTATTGTACAATGATTGAAATATTTGTAAAAATTTATCATATGCTTTATTTATATTGTTTTCACCATAAACTATCTTCCAATCTTGTATTAATAATTCCTTTGTCAGTAAATACATTGATTCTTCAGTTCTTATTCTTTTATATTTAATATTTTTGGTATACTTTTTCTTCCTATAATCACATTGATAGACAACAAAAATCGGCAGGTGGTCACTGATATCATTCAATAAAAGCCCACTCCTGATATTATTTTCCATAATGTTTGTGAATATATTATCTATTAGTGTGGCACTGTGGGACATGATTCTGCTAGGTCAGAATCAGATTTCAGAATCAGATTTATTGCCATTGTTCATGTAGTACACAAACTAGGAATTTGTCTCGGTGCAATGCTGCAACATTAAACATGATAAAAGAAATAAAAAAAACTATACATGCAATAAAGTGTAGAATAAGAATGAGTAATACTAGTCAAAGCAGTTTTTAAATATATTAGCGAGCAGCAGATATTGTGGAGTACCACATAGTGCAGTCGGTAATGCAAAAAGAAAACAGTGATGATTACATGAGTCTGGTTGAGCTGCTGTACATAGTGCACGAGAGTCAATAAGTCACTTAGTGTTCAGCAGTCTGATGGCAGAGGGGAAGAAGCTGTTCATGTGACGGGAGGTTTTGTCTGAATGGACCGAAGTCTTCTACCTGAGGGGAGGGGGGCAAACAGTACGTGACCAGGGTGTGAAGGATCGGCTATGATCCGGCCTGCACGCCTCCGGGTCCTGGAGATGTACAGGTCCTGGAGAGATGGGAGGTTGCAGCCGATCACCTTCTCAGCAGCGCGCACGACGCGCTGCAGCCTTAGTCTGTCCCTGGCAGTGGCTCCTGCGTACCACACGGTTATGGAGGTGGTGAGGATGGACTCGATGATGGCCGTGTAGAACTGCACTAACATCTTGGTGGGTGGCTTGAGCTTCCTCAGCTGCCGCAGGAAGAACATCCTCTGCTGGGCCTTTTTAATGAGGGAGCTGATGGTCGGCTCCCACTTGAGGTCCCGGGTGATGGTGGTGCCCAGGAAGCGGAAGGAATCTGCAGTGAGTATGGGAGAGCCTGTGAGGGTGGGGGGGGGGGGGGGGGGGGGGCAGAGGGGTTGTGACTTTCCTGAAGTCCACAATCATCTCCACTGTCTTCAGAGCGTTCAGCTGCAGGTTGTTGTGGCTGCACCAGGACGCCAGCTGGGCCACCTCTCTCCTGTAGATAGACTCGTCACCGTTGGAGATGAGCCCAATGAGGGTGGTATCATCCGCAAACTTGATCAGCTTGACAGACTGGTGGCTGGAGGTGCAGGAGTTGGTATAAAGGGAGAAGAGTAGGGGGGAAAGTACACAGCCCTGGGGTGATCCAGTGCTGATGCTAACAGTGTCTGAGACAGTCTTTCCCAGCCGCACATGCTGCCTCCGGTCCGTCAGGAAGTCGGTGATCCACCTGCAGAGGGAGTCAGGCACGTTGAGCAGGGACAGCTTGTCCCGGAGCAGAGCGGGACGGATGGTGTTGAATGCAGAGCTGAAGTCCACAAACAGGATCCTGGCGTAGGTTCCCGGGGAGTCCAGGTGCTGCAGGATGGAGTGGAGGGCCAGGTTGACTGCGTCGTCCACAGACCTGTTGGCTCGGTAGGCAAACTGCAGCGGGTCCAGGAGGGGAGTGGTGATGGACTTGAGGTGGGGCAGGACCAGGCGCTCAAAGGACTTCATGACTGCAGAGGTGAGCGCTACAGGTCTGTAGTCGTTAAGTCCAGTGATCCGTGGCTTCTTGGGGACAGGGATGATGGTGGAGGATTTGAGGCAGGTCGGCACGTGGCATAGCTTAAGGGAGGTGTAAATGTCCGTGAAGACAGGAGTCAGCTCTTTCGCACAGTGTCTCAGGGTGGAGGGAGACACGCCGTCCGGACCGGGGGCCTTGCGCGGGTTCAGTCTGGAGAGCTGTCTGCGCACGTCCTGCTCACTGATGACAAGGGCAGGGGGGGAGGGGGGGGGGGCGCCTTTGAAGAAGTAGGGACCATGGAGGCAGTGGAGCTGGGGGGAGGGGGGGGGGAGTTGGACACAGCTGACGAGGTGTCAAAACGGGCATAGTGTTGGGACAGTCTTTGACAAAGGGCTTTGTCATCCTGACCTTTAGAAGCCTGAGGCCGATAGTTGGTGATTTGCCTCAGTCCTCTCCACACAGAAGCCGAGTCATTAGCAGTGAACTGCTGCTGGTCCGGTAATTGTTGAATGTAAGCCCATACTGTACATTGTGTTGATAAATTCTTCTGTCAAACTATGTTGTTTTGAATTCATCAGATCTATATTGAAATCTCCACAGATGAACATAACTTTATGAGTTAGTTTTGCATACATTTTTTCCAGCCAGTCCTTAAATAAGTCTATGTTTGATCCAGGTGTTCTATATCCACAGCTCACTACTATATTCTTCACATTGTTCAGACAGATTTCTATTGTAATACATTCAAATAAATCATCCACAGTTACTGACAGACTTTCAACAACCTTGTATTTCAAGCTCTTAACATAAATTGCAACTCCTCCTTTTTTCACTTTTCTATTTATATAATTTAATTCATAGCCATCCATGGTAAAATTCACTCCTTTCTCTTCACTGAGCCACGTCTCTGATATTGCCACAATATTGAATGGCTCTTTAAACTGATGTAAATAATCTTTAATGTTATTAAAGTTGGTATAGAGACTTCTGCTGCTGAAGTGGATCATAGAAATATTGAAATCAGATGTGACCATTGTGTTAAACTGTTCATCCGTGTAGTAACTACAGTTATTATTGATGGAGCTAAATAAATTATTATCAGGGTCTATGTTATATTCTACGTCCTGTGGGTTGTGATCTGTATATTCAAAAACTTTCAGTTCCTGTTTGTTGATCTTTTGTTTCATGTTGTTAAATGTGTTGTAGCAGATGAGTATATCCCTTCAGTGTCCTACAATTGTCTGTTGTTGCTGTTGACTCCAGTTCATAACATTCATTGAGAAGAAGTAGTCATGTTAAAAAAAAAAAACGGTGCAGTAATGTGGATAATCTGCCTGCATTTTTTCCACACGTCAACAGCACCACTGGAGCGGTATTACCGTCGGGCAATGTGCCGTTCAAAATGAGTGTAGTTTTATTTTCATTCCATTTTGGCTGCTTCATCTGATTTTATTCAACCACCCAAAGAGAAAAAAAAATCTGTTCAGTGCAACAGGAGCCAAAAAAAGCCCTAGTGAGGTCCATGCAACAAGAGTACTGCAGGTAAAGTGATTAAGCATAAAACCCAACATGTGTGTGCACTTACAGAGCATCTGGAAAGTCTTCACAGCGCTTCACTTTTTCCACATTTTGTTATGTTCCAGCCTTATTCCAAAAGGGATTAAATTCATTTCTTTCCTCAGAATTCTAGACACAATACCCCATAATGACAATGTGGAATTTTTTTATTTTTTTTTTAGATTTTTGCAAATTTATACCAAAAAAACTCCTGAAGAAATCACATGTATATAAATATTCACAGCTTTTGCTCAATACTTTGCTGATGCACCTTTAGCAGCAATTACAGCCTCAAGTCTTTTTGAATATGACACCACCAGCTTGGCACACCTATCTTTGGGCAGTTTGGCCCATTCGTCTTTGCAGCACCTCTCAAGCTCCATCAGGTTGGATGGGAAGCGTCGCTGCACAGCCATTTTCAGATCTCTCCAGAGATGTTCAGTTGGATTCAAGTCTGGGCTCTGGCTGGGCCACTCAAGAACATTCACAGAGTTGTCCTGAAGCCACTCCTTTGATATCTTAGCTGTGTGCTTAGGGTCGTTGTCCTGCTGAAAGATGAACCGTCGCCCCAGCCTGAGGTCAAGAGCGCTCTGGAGCAGGTTTTCATCCAGGATGTCTCTGTACATTGTTGCATTCATCTTTCCCTCTATCCTGACTAGTCTCCCAGTTCCTGCCGCTGAAAAACATCCCCACAGCATGATGCTGCCACCACCACTGCCATGGTCATGAGCAGTGCCTGGCTTCCTCCAAACATGATGCCTGGCATTCACGCCAAAGAGGTCAATCTTTGTCTCATCAGACCAGAGAATTTTTTTCTCATGGTCTGAGAGTCCTTCAGGTGCCTTTTGACAAACTCCAGGTGGGCTGCCATGTGCCTTTTACTAAGAAGTAGCTTCCGTCTGGCCACTCTACCATACAGGCCTGACTGGTGGACTGCTGCAGAGATGGTTGTCCTTCTGGAAGGTTCTCCTCTCTCCACAGAGGAACACTGGAGCTCTGACAGAGTGACCATCGGGTTCTTGGTCACCTCCCTGACTAAGGCCTTTCTCCCCTGATCGCTCAGTTTAGACGGCCGGCCAGCTCTAGGAAGAGTCCTGGTGGTTCTGAACTTCTTCCATTTACGGATGGAGGACACTGTGCTCATTGAGACCTTCAAAGCAGCAGAAATTTTTCTGTACCCTTCCCCAGATTTGTTCCTCCACACAATCCTGTCTCCAAGGTCTACAGACAATTCCTTTGACTTCATGCTTGGTTTGTGCTCTGACATGCACGGTCAACTGTGGGACCTTATATAGACAGGTGTGTGTCTTTCCAAATCATGTCCAATCAACTGAATCACCACAGGTGGACTCCAGTTAAGCTGTAGAAACATCTCAAGGATGGTCAGTGGAAACAGGATGAACCTGAGTTCAATTTTGAGCTTCATAGCAAAGGCTGTGAATACTGATGTACTTGTAATTTCTTAGCTTTTTTTTTATTTATTTATTTTTTTTATTTTCAATACATTTGCAAAAATCTAAAAAAAAAAAAAAAATCATGTTTTCACATTGTCATTATGGGGTATTTGTCTGTAGAATTCAGGGATGGCAACAGGAAATTCTGATTTCAGCTGAAATCTAATTTGGTCGATTGATTTATGGGGGGGCCGGGGGGCGCAGCCCCCCTGAAGCTGGGAGGTTTTCAGTAAAACAGAAGTAATTTAGACTGAAAAAAATGATAAAAAAAAAAAGAAATACTAGACTTAGATAAATCATTAAATTTAATGAAAAGTTAACTTACTTTTTCTTCAATGTTGTCTCACTGTCTTTAGTCCAACATATTTAACAGTTCTATAAGAGTTTATTACACTATTTACACTGGTCACCAAGTCACTTCTAATGTGAAACTTTCTTCCTTTTGGCAGCAAGCTGTGTCAGTCTCTGAACTTTGAACTTCATCTCCTTTTCTGGTTTCTTCAGAAACTGTTCGAGTGTTTCTGTTACCTCGTCGAACTTTGAGCCAATTTTCACCTTTACCGTCACTTTTCTCTCAAGCCAACTCCATCGGAACTTATTTTTGACACTTTTGTCTATTTCTAGCACTGATGACTCCTGATCCTTCGATAAAAATCTCATAATTCCGCTGAAAACATTACCGAAAGCTCAGAATTCCAACATGAACCAGGGATGTGATTTGGTGTTGGGGAAATTATCTGAAAATTTAGCAGGGGGTCTGGGGGACAAAGTTCCCCAGCGGGGTCCAGCGGGGTCCAGGGCAGAGACCCGGTGGGGGGGGGGGGGGGGGGGGGGGGGGCAAGGGGGGCAAAGCTCCTGGGTTTTTATGATTTTTAAGTACCAGAACTGTGCTTAAATGGCATAAAACAAACAGCTGAATGCCACTTATTACTGTATAATATTGACTTATGTTCCAAGAAGATAGCATTCCTAAAATATTCCAACAAGCATTATCCATCACATGCTTTAACACTTGATCAAATCAAAATCAGTTAATTTTATCTATTCCATAATAGAAATAAAATTCCAACATACCATTACTTTTTATAATTTCAGCATTCATTTCAGATCACCAGTTTCAGTCTCCACTGAGTCTTGAGCAGTCCATTTTGCACAATCGCTGATGCAGCCAAGTCTTAGAAATATTCAAAAGTTATGAGTCAATGTCCACTGTGCACTGTCAATTTCAAACTGTTTGGAATCATAAAAGTAATCTAACTAAATTGTTTTGCTATTTTTTTTTTCTCCTCAACATCAATGTCAGGGCGTTGCAGGAGTTTTTGGGGATGGTTAACTTTTATGACCGTTTCCTCCTCCACGCAGCCCAGCTCATACAGCCGTTGAACACCGCACTCAAGAAACGGAAACCGGCAGACAGAGTCGACTGGACTTCTGAACGGGAGCAGGCTTTCTGAGGTTAAAACAGCTCTGGCACTCTGGCAAACGCTGCAGTACTGGCGCACCCAGACCCGGCGGCTCGGATAGCACTCACTACCGACGCCTCGGACATTTTTTTTAGCAGGTCTTTGCACGACAGTGAGCGTAAATACAGCGTGTTCGACAGAGAGTTAATGGCTCTCCACCTGGCCATACGCCACTTCCAGTTCTAACTGAAAGGGCGCACCTTCACTGCATTCGTGAACCACAAGCCGCTAACGTACTTAACGTACTTTATCTTCCTGGAAGATAAAATAAAGCGGAATTCGGCGAATTACCGGAAAAATCACATCCCTGAGAACAAGCCGCCAAGAATTTTTTGACAAAGCATACAACGAGCCATTTGACTGGTCCAATTGTTTGCAACTATCCAATCGCAGGGCTGTTTACAATACAGCAGTAGCTTGAGTACATAACATCCGGGTTATCGCAGGAGACTTGACCCGGGGAAGCGCCGAGCGCTTATGTAATCGTGTTGATTTTCGCTAAAATCGGTACCTTACCCCCCTAAAATTTTCTCAACAGATTTAGATGATTCACAGAAATGATCAATTTGAAAATAAATCGGCGGAAATCCGCGGATCGGCGGAAAATTGCCATCCCTGAGAATTTTCAGGAAAAAATGAATTTAATCCCTTTTGGAATAAGGCTGTAACATAACAAAATGAGGAAAAAGTGAAGCGCTGTGAAGACTTTCTGGATGCACTGTCAGATGTGTTTAAAGTAAATAATGCTGGCTTGTGAAACTGTTCTTTTTGCATAAATTTAAAAGAAAAAACTGAACTCCGTAATATGGAAAATCATCAATACTGTGAAAATTCACAGAAATATTGTGATATCATTTTTAGGCCATGTTGTCCACCCTTAGCCTTAAATACACCCTAAACTCAAGAGTTCAGTGAACCTGCTGAAGCTTACTCTCAGTTTCTGGTTATGAATTTATTTGATCGACTCAGAGCTGACTGACCGAGAGACACGAGTGTTCACGACAAACCTATAAAGACACCATGTGTTGAGCACACAAACCATGAACAATGAGGGAGAGGAAAGGCAGAATCATTTAAAAAAAAACAGAGAAATCAGCCAAAGATCCAGGAAGCTGACCTGCAAAGAACTACTGACTAAATGAAGTGAATTTATGGATTCTTCAGCAGTGGACAATATACAGTGGGGCAAAAAAGTATTTAGTCAGCCACCAATTATGCAAGTTCTCCCACTTAAAAGATGAGAGAGGTCTCCAATTTCCATCATAGGTATATCTCAACTATGACAGACAAAATGAGAAAAAAAAAAATCCAGAAAATCACATTGAAGGATTTTTAATGAATTAATTGGTAAATTCCTCAGTAAAATAAGTATTTGGTCACCTACAAACAAGCAAGATTTCTGGCTCTCACAGACCCGTAACTTCTTCTTTAAGAGGCTCCTCTGTCCTCCACTCGTTACCTGTATTAATGGCACCTGTTTGAACTCGTTATCAGTATAAAAGACACCTGTCCACAACCTCAAACAGTCAGACTCCAAACTCCACTATGGCCAAGACCAAAGAGCTGTCAAAGGACAACAGAAACAAAATTGTAGACCTGCACCAGGCTGGGAAGACTGAATCTGCAATAGGTAAGCAGCTTGGTGTGAAGAAATCAACTGTGGGAGCAATTATTAGAAAATAGAAGACATACAAGACCACTGATAATCTCCCTCGATCTGGGGCTCCACGCAAGATCTCACCCCGTGGGGTCAAAATTATCACGAGAATGGTGAGCAAAAATCCCAGAACCACATGGGGGGACCTAGTGAATGACCTGCAGAGAGCTGGGACCAAAGTAACAAAGGCTACATCAGAAACACACTACGCCGCCAGGGACTCAAATCCTGCAGTGCCAGACGTGTCCCCCTGCTTAAGCCAGTACATGTCCAGGCCCGTCTGAAGTTTGCTAGAGAGCATTTGGATGATCCAGAAGAGGATTGGGAGAATGTCATATGGTCAAATGAAACCAAAATAGAACTTTTTGGTAAAAACTCAGCTTGTCGTGTTTGGAGGAGAAAGAACACCATACCTACTGTGAAGCATGGGGGCGGAAACATCATACTTTGGGGCTGCTTTTCTGCAAAGGGACCAGGACTACTAATCCGTGTAAAGGAAAGAATGAATGGGGCCATGTATCGTGAGATTTTGAGTGAAAACCTCCTTCCACCAGCAAGGGCATTGAAGATGAAACGTGGCTGGGTCTTTCAGCATGACAATGATCCCAAACACACCGCCCAGGCAATGAAGGAGTGGCTTCGTAAGAAGCATTTCAAGGGCCTGGAGTGGCCTAGCCAGTCTCCAGATCTCAACCCCATAGAAAATCTTTGGAGGGAGTTGAAAGTCTGTGTTGCCCAGCGACAGCCCCAAAACATCACTGCTCTAGAGGAGATCTGCATGGAGGAATGGGCCAAAATACCAGCAACAGTGTGTGAAAACCTTGTGAAGACTTACAGAAAACGTTTGACCTCTGTCATTGCCAACAAAGGGTATATAACAAAGTATTGAGATGAACTTTTGTTATTGACCAAATACTTATTTTACCGAGGAATTTACCAATTAATTCATTAAAAATCCTTCAATGTGATTTTCTGGATTTTTTTTTTTCTTATTTTGTGTCTCATAGTTGAGGTATACCTATGATGAAAATTGGAGACCTCTCTCATCTTTTAAGTGGGAGAACTTGCACAATTGGTGGCTGACTAAATACTTTTTTACCCCACTGTAGATGTTACATAAAAAAATTAGAGGGCACTCAGAGAGTGCATACCTCCGCCAAGGCTCAGTCCCTCCCTCCCTTCGTCCTCCCCTCCGTCTCTTTGTTCATCCTTATCACGATCCATCTGTACACTACGAGATAGGGCCTTGGAGGTCTGCACTCACGGATCACCTCCAACATCTCATGAGTTCATCTTTGGGCCAAGAGCCACCTCTGGTGAAAATGTCATCCAAATCCATCTAGGAGTTTTTGCGTGATCCTAAAACAATATGACTACATTATAACAACAAGCGGGCACTCCGGGGTCCTGCAACCGGCGATCACTTTCTGGCAGCCACTTTTTGACACCTCATGTGTAAAAAATGACTGCCTGCCAAAAAGTGATTGCGCCACCCTCAATCACTTTTTGGTACGATGACAGCTAAAACATTACCACCTCCTCTTGGTGGAGGTAATAAAAATTAAAGACATTGTCCGGTGCTTCAATTCAATTCAACTTTATTTATATAGCGCCATTTCACAACAACAGTCATCTCATAGCACCTTCAGCTGTAGGGGGAACCCCCACAATTGCAGAAAGACCCCAGCAATCAGGCGATCCCCTGTGAGCAGCACTTGGTGATGGTGGAGAGGAAAAACTCCCTTTTAACAGGAAGAAGCCTCCAGCAGAACCAGGCTCAGGGAGGGGCAGTCATCTGCTGCGACTGGCTGGGGGGGTGAGGGGATAGAAAAGATGAAAAGAACAGACAAGTAGAGAGCAAACAGCACGATGGGGACTCAATCTATGGGAGAGAACAAACAGATGTTAATGACCAGCAAAAATATTTCATTGAGAGTGAAGAAAGGAGTGAGGCCCAGTGCAATTATTGGAGGTCCCCCGGCTGTCTAATAAGGGACCAGCAGCATAACTAAGGGAGGGTTCAGAAACACATGATCCCTCCCTAATTGTGGGCTATATCAAAAAGGAAGGTTTTAACCCTATTCTTAAAAACAGAGATCGAGTCTGACTCCCGAATCCAGATTGGCAGCTGGTTCCACAGGAGAGGAACTTGATAACTGAAGGCTCTGCCCCCCCATTGTACTTTTGGAGATTCTAGGTTTTACAAGTAATCAATTCAATTCAATTCAATTCAACTTTATTTATATAGCGCCATTTCACAACAACAGTCATCTCATAGCACTATCAACTGTAGGGGGGGCCCCACAGTTGCAGAAAGACCCCAGCAATCGGCGATCCCCTGTGAGCAAGCACTTGGCGACGGTGGAGAGGAAAAACTCCCTTTTAACAGGAAGAAACCTCCAGCAGAACCAGGCTCAGGGAGGGGCAGTCATCTGCTGCGACTGGCTGGGGGGTGAGGGGATAGAGAAGAAGAAAAGAACAGACATGTAGAGAGCAAACAGCACGATGGGGACTCAATCTATGGGAGAGAACAAACAAATGTTAATGACCAGCAAAAAAAAAAAAAAAAAATATTTCATAGAGAGTGAGGAAAGGAGTGAGGCCCAGTGCATTACTGGAGGTCCCCCGGCTGACTAAACCTATTAGCAGCATAACTAAGGGAGGGTTCAGAAACACATGATCCCTCCCTAATTGTAGGCTATATCAAAAAGGTAGGTTTTAGCCCTATTCTTAAAAACAGAGATAGAGTCTGACTCCCGAATCCAGATTGGCAGCTGATTCCACAGGAGAGGAGCTTGATAACTGAAGGCTCTGCCTCCCATTGTACTTTTGGAGATTCTAGGTATTACAAGTAATCCTGCATTTTGGGAGCGTAGTGCTCTGTTAGGATGATACGGTAGTATCAGATCTTTTAAATAAAAAGGAGCCTGATTGTTTAGAGCTTTGTAAGTAAGAAGAAGGATTTTAAACTTAATTCTAAACTCTATGGGAAGCCAATGAAGGGAGGCCAGAACCGGAGAGATATGATCTCTCTTTCTAGTACCTGTTAAAACTCTTGCTGCAGCATTTTGGATCAGCTGAAGACTTTTTAAAGATGTTTTAGGACAGCCTGATAATAAAGAATTACAATAATC
The DNA here is from genome assembly GCA_020510985.1 of Pholidichthys leucotaenia. Lineage (NCBI taxonomy): Eukaryota > Metazoa > Chordata > Actinopteri > Cichliformes > Pholidichthyidae > Pholidichthys > Pholidichthys leucotaenia. The sequence goes on from CM035837.1 coordinate 224,664,932, forward strand.
TAATCTCGAGCTAACAAAAGCGTGGATCAGCTTCTCAGCATCACTCTGAGACAAGATGCTCCTAATCTTGGCAATATTACGCAAATGATAGAAGGCAGTCTTAGAAACAAATTTAATATGTGAATTGAAGGACAAATCCTGATCAAAAATAACTCCAAGGTTCCTCACAGAGCTATTAAGAGAAAGAGTAACTGCATCCAAACTGAAAGTTTGATTTGGAAAGGAATTTCTAAGGTTTTTTGGACCAACAAGAATGACTTCAGTCTTATCTGAAGTTAATAGCAGGAAATTACAAGTCATCCAAGCTTTGATTTCCTTAAGACAGGCTTCTAACTTGGCTAATTGATTAGTATCATCTGGCTTCATTGACAGGTATAATTGTGTGTCATCTGCATAACAATGAAAATGTATACAGTGCTTTCTAATAATGTTGCCTAACGGAAGCATATATAAACTAAAAAGAGTAGGGCCTAGCACAGATCCCTGTGGAACTCCATGACTAAGCTTTGAGCTGAAAGAAAACTCATCATTTACATGAACAAACTGGAACCTATCAGATAAATAAGATCTAAACCACTGCAACGAAGTTCCATTAAGTCCAACATAGTGTTCTAATCTATCAAGTAGAATATTATGATCAATAGTATCAAAAGCTGCACTAAGATCTAAAAGGACAAGTACAGAAACTAGTCCATTATCAGATGCAATGAGGAGGTCGTTAGTGACCTTTGCTAAGGCTGTTTCAGTACTATGATGGATTCTAAACCCAGATTGAAACTCTTCAAGTAAACCATTTCCCTGCAGGTGGTCAAATAATTGCGTAGCAACAACTCTTTCTAAGATTTTTGAAATGAAAGGGAGATTTGAGATTGGTCTATAGTTAGCTAAAGCTCCTGGATCTAGCGTTGGCTTTTTGAGTAAGGGTTTAATTACAGCCGTTTTAAAAGCCTGCGGTACATGGCCTAAAGTCAATGAAGAATTGATTATATGAAGAATCCAGCATTTTGGGAGTGTAGTGCTCTGTTAGGATAATACGGTAGTATCAGATCTTTTAAATAAAAATGGGCCTGATTGTTTAGAGCTTTGAAAGTGAGAAGAGGGATTTTAAACTTAATTCTAAACTTTATGGGAAGCCAGTGAAGGGAGGCCAGAACCGGAGAGATATGATCTCTCTTTCTAGTACCTGTTAAAACTCTTGCTGCAGCATTTTGGATCAATTGAAGACTTTTTAGAGATGTTTAAGGACAACCTGATAATAAAGAATTACAATAATCTAATCTAGAGCTAACAAAAGTGAGGATCAGCTTCTCAGCATCACTCTGAGACAAGATGCTCCTAATCTTGGCAATATTACGCAAATGATAGAAGGCAGTCTTAGAAACAAATTTAATATGTGAATTGAAAAACAGATCTTGATCAAAAATAACTCCAAGGTTCCTCACAGAGCAAGAGAAAGAGTAACTGCATCCAAACTAAGTTTGATTTGGAAAGGTATTTCTAAGGTTTTTTTGGACCAACAAGAATGACTTCAGTCTTATCTGAATTTTTTTTTATTTGGGTTCTAAATCTTTTATTGGGTTTTAGACTTTTGAGTTTTTAACCTCTTTGACTAGTCTTTAACTTTTTAATATGACCCTTCTCTCTTATCTCTTTGTTTTTTCTCTTATCTCTTTGTCCTATGTCCTGATTGATGGAGCCTTGAGTACTTTTATCATGTTTATAGTCAGCTTCATGTGTGCCTGTGTTTGTGTTCATGTTGAATGTAATTGTGGTTTGTAAATATGGATGTCACCTGACTGCAAAACAAATCTACCTACGGGTACAAATAAAGTAACCTGAACCTAATCTATCAAGTAGAATATTATGATCAATAATATCAAAAGCTGCACTAAGGTCTAAAAGGACAAGTACAGAAACAAGTCCATTATCAGATGCGATCAGGAGGTCATTAGTGACCTTCACTAAGGCTGTTTCAGTACTATGATGGATTCTAAACCCAGACTGAAACTCTTCAAATAAACCATTTCCCTGCAAGTGGTCAGATAATTGCGTAGCAACAACTCTTTCTAAGATTTTTGAAATGAAAAGGAGATTAGAGATTGGTCTATAGTTAGCTAAAACTCCTGGATCCAGCGTTGGCTTTTTACCTCCGCCGAAGGGGGAGGTTATGTGATCATCGACGTTGGTTTGTCTGTTTGTTTGTCTGTTTGTTAGCAAGATAACTCAAAAAGTTACGGACGGATTTTCATGAAATTTTCACAAATTGTCAGAAATGGGGTATCCTACAGATGATTAGATTTTGGTGGTGATCCGGATCACCATCCACAAGAAAACCGCCATTACGCAAAATGCCATTTTCGTGAATAACTACTAAACCACTAATCCCATCATTGTCAATCCAATTGTTGTGAATCCAATTGCTAGTCATATGTTTTCATGGTCAAGGAATCTGAAAACGTACACACAAACACTGTATGGGGGGAACTGTGGCGCTAAACCGCCATTACGGAAAATGCCATTTTCGTCAATAACTACTGAACCACTAATCCTATCATTGTCAATCCAATTGCTAGTCATATGTTTTCATGGTCAAGGAATCTGAAAACGTACACACAAACACTGTATGGGGGGGAACTGTGGCGCTAAACCGCCATTACGGAAAATGCCATTTTCGTCAATAACTACTGAACCACTAATCCTATCATTGTGAATCCAATTGCTTGTCATATGTTTTCATGGTCAAGGAATCTGAAAACGTACACACAAACACCGTATGGGGGGGAACTGTGGCCGCCATTACGGAAAATGCCATTTTCGTGAATAACTACTGATCCACTAATCCTATCATTGTCAATCCAATTGCTAGTCATATGTTTTCATGGTCAAGGAATCTGAAAACGTACACACAAACACTGTATGGGGGGAACTGTGGCCGCCATTACGGAAAATGCCATTTTCGTGAATAACTACTGAACCGCTGCTTGTCATACGTTTTCATGGTCAAGGAATCTGAAGACTGTATGGGGGAAACTGTGGCGCTTGGCGGAGGTCTGCGCTCTCCGAGTGCTTTTCTAGTTGACTAAGGGTTTAACCTGTTGCACTCCGGGATACCGCGGGCGGTCACGTTGGTGCGTCCTAGTGCGTCTCAGTGCGCACTGAAAGAAAAAAAAAAAAAAGCGGCATTTCCGTTCTTCCAGTACAGACACAGCCGCGAACAGAAAGCCAAAGGAGTGTTTTGATTGGTTTAGATTTGATTGACCTCTCATTCGAATAATAAGAGCCTTGAATTGGGTTTCTGAAACCTTGAAGAACCAATGACTGAAAACCTAGCAAGAAGGACCTGCCTACCAACGACCGCAAATACAACGAGCCAATTGAAGCAGAGAAGTTCGACGATTGAAATGCGTGCGTCGCCATGCGTAAAATCTGTTTTGCCTAAGCCGCTGGGTGACACACATTGAGACCTGTGTGTAACGGTAGCGTTAGCCAGTCTTTTTTTATTACTACTGTTCTTATTTGTTTTGAAAAATCGTTCACCAAAACCGCAATCATGGAAGCGGAGATAGTTTGACCGGGTCGCGTGACCAGAACCACGAGTCCATAACAAGCGGACCAGCTTCATGTTCGTCTGACAATGAGGAACAGATGTTCGCCAACGACACTGCTGTTGTGGACAGGTAAGTGTTATAAGCTAAATTACTCTTTATCAATGAAAATAGTAATAACTAGAAAAGCACTCGGAGAGCGCAGACCTCCACCAAGCACCACAGTTCCCCCCCATACAGTATTTGTGTGTACGTTTTAAGATTCCTTGACCATGAAAACATATGACTAGCAATTGGATTGACAATGATAGGATTAGTGGTTCAGTAGTAAAAGCATTACCTCCTTGGCGGAGGTAATAAATTGAAGTGTTGCTGTTGTGTCCATCTCCTCCATCTCCAAACTCCCAGGCTGCGGGCGTTGCAATTGAATGAATGAATGAATCTTTATTTCGAATAGATTAAGAGTACAGGTTAAAAGAAAGTGAATAATATAACAAAGGGGGAAAGAAAATCCAAGAAGGTCAAATTAGACAATAACTCCTCTGATTATACAGTTCAACATAAGTTATCCGAAATGTGTGATGGCTGAAGCCGCAGCTTATATTGCCCACCCATGTTCCATCCAAGAATTCAAAAGAAAAAACAAAAGAAATCATGGCAGAACCACGTACAACCCACAGGCCAATGGGTTATGCGAGCATTTTCATAGATCACTGAAAGCAGCACTCAGGGCTTCACTGACGGATGCAAATTGGGTAGACCGGTTGGCGTGGGTTTTATTGGGGTTGCGCTCCGTGGCAAAAGAGGATTTGGAAGCTTCCCCAGCAGAGAGCTTCTTTTTGCGCAGGCACTATGGCTGCCCGTGGAATTTCTGCCAAATAATCCGGCGGCGGTCAGCTGCCCGTCTCAGCTTTTGCAGCGTAGCGCAAACACAGGCACGCTGCCGGGCCCTGCCCACCACTTTTTTCTGCGTGCTTTTGTGGCTAAAACTTTGAAGAAGGCGGAGTTTGTGTTCGTCAGACACGACGAGCAGCGCCCTCCATTGGGCCTGCACACATGTTGAACTTGGCCGTATCTCACAATGTTAAAGAATCCTTTAAAAAATTCCTGTATCCAGACGGTGATCCAGATCATCCCCCAAATTTAATCAGTTCTTCCTTGTACCATTTCCAACAACGCCTGAAAGTTTCATTGAAATCCGTCCCAAACTTTTTGAGTTATCTTGCTAACCAACAGACAGACAGACAAACAGACAAATGCTGGCAAAAACATAACCTCCTCCTGGCCTCCGGCCTGGCGGAGGTAAAAATGACTTTTGACCGATCGGTAATTACAACGGTGCGTCATGGCCACATGACAGACCGTTTTTTGTGCACCGAGCTCCTCTGTAGCGGGGGGGGAGGGGGTTGTTATCCTCTACATTGCAGATATTTTAGTATAATTTTTATTGCACTGCAGGTTATTATTTCTTGTAAAAAAAGGCCACACATTTTTTACGTGGCATGCTTCTTTGTGTGTGGGGGGGGGCTTGTTTGTTCAATCATTCATTCATGAATGAATAAACAACCCCCCCACACACACACACAGCCCTGAGTGTCACCTTTCATTAGAGCCCAAGATGAAGCTTCTATACTGAATCATTCAAAAGTTACAGACGTTTTTCTAAACTGTGCCATTTGGCACAATTTGGCACAGTTCAAAAACGCCTGGGAACAACCTGAGAAAAAAGCTGTGTAATATATTCATTTTTTGTGGTATTGTTACAAAATTTTGACCTCAGCTTGATAACACTTGGTTCTACATTTCTGTTGCATTTTCCAGCCAGTATCTGACAGCTGTGTGTTATTTGCAAGCATCTGTATCTAAAAAAACACCCAGGCGAACTTTATTTTCTTCAGATTCAGTATGTTTAGATGACTGTTACTCAGTGGCAGGAGCACTTAGAGAGATTATGACTGTTTTGCCAAAAAATTTAAAGTGTTTTCTTTTAAATGAGACCATCCCCATGAAGATGCTGCAAAGGGTTGAAGAACAGTTTTTGATTTACTTCGGGTATGTTATTTTTAGGTGTTTTTAGGGAAATTGACCAGAGTGCAAGGGGTTAATTACAGCAGTTTTAAAAGCCTGCGGTACATTGCTTAAAGTTAATGAATAATTGATTATTTGAAGAATAAAGCTACCAATAAATGGGAAGACTTCTTTAAATAACCTGGTAGGAATAGGGTCTAAAAGACAAGTTGAAGGCTTGGATGAGGAAACTTGTCTAACTCACAAAGGTCAATTGGAGCAAACTGATCCAAACAGACATCAATTGAAGGAGATGTAGTAGTTGCTGTACTTCAGTTAATGGTGGGAAGAATCTGACTGATTTTATCTCTGATAGATGAAATTTTATTACTGAAAAAGTTCATAAAGTTCTGACTAGTAAGCTCTAAGGCACAGGTGTCAAACTCATTCCATGGAGGGCCAAGACCCTGCAGGTTTAACCTCCACCCAGTGGCTTCAACAGGTGTTTTCTCTGAATTTCTTCCCACTGATTGCTGATCACTGAAAACACCTGCTGAAGAGACTGGGTGGAAGTAAAACCTGCAGGGTCTTGGCCCTCCATGGAATGAGTTTGACACCCCTGCTCTAAGGGAATGCTAGGATTGACAGAGTCCTGACTCTTTGTCAGCCTGGCTACAGTCCTGAAAAGAAACCTGGGATTATTCTTGTTCTCTTCTATTAATGCAGAATAATAACTCGTTCTAGCTTTTCTCAGAGGTTTTTTGTAATTAAAAGATGATTTCTCCAAGCTAAACAGATTTCATCTAAATTAGTGGAGCGCCATTTTCTTTCTAATTGACAAGTCTTCTGTTTTAAGCTACGAGTTTTTGTGTTGAACCAAGGAGATAGAAATCTCTGATTAGACTTTTTCTTTTTTAAAGGGGCCACCATGTCTAGAGTCTGATGCAGAGAAGCTGTAACACTATCTACCATGCTATCAATTACAGAAGGAGCAAGCTGTCTATTGCTTATTTCCGCTGTGTTGACACATGGCATAGAGGAAACAATCTGCATAAATTTGGTAACAGCATCATCTGAGAGGCATCTACTGTAGTAATATTTTTCTTTAGGAGCCAAATAGTCAGAAATAGTCAAATCAAAGGTTAACAGACAATGGTCTGACAGTACAGGGTTATGAGGAAACACTACCAGATTTTCTATTTCTATGCCATATGTCAGAACAAGGTCCAACGTCTGGTGGAGATAATGGGTAGAATTTCCTACTTTCTGAAAAAAACCCATCGAGTCTAATATTGAATTCAATGTCAAATTAAGGCAATTACTATCTACATCTACATTATATTAATGTCCCCTACTATAATTATTCTATCTGATTTCAGCACTAAATTGGCTAAAAATTTGGCAAATTCAGATAAAAACTCTGAATAGGTTGATGGAGGACGATAAACTATGGCAAATAAAATTGGGTTTAGCCTAAAATTGCTAAAATGCCAAATACTGAGGACCAGGCCCTCAAAGGAATTGTAACGTGTTTTTTGCTTTACATTAATGAGTAATTTGGAATGGTAAATTGTTGCTACTCCTCCTCCACGACCAGAACTTCTGGGATTTTGACAGTTTAAATAACCAGAGGGAGCTGATTCATTTAAACCAACATAATCCTCTTGCCCTAACCAAGTCTCTGTAAGGGAAATTAAATCAATCTGATGATCAATTAACAGATCATGGACTAGCAGAGACTTGGGAGTTAGAGACCTAATATTTTAACAAACCACATTTAATTTTTAAATTATGAGGAGGAACAGAGGCCAAATCATTCAATTTAGAGGCTTCATGTTTGAGTTTTACCAACTTTTTGTTTAATCACTTGGGGATTGTTATACATTATATTTTTATTAACTTTGGAGGGAGCAGACAATGATTCTCTGATGGGGAAGACAGGGGCTAAGTTAAGGGGTGGTGGATGAAGAGGAGCTGCAGAGAGGCATGTAAGACTGCGACTCTGCTTCCTGGTCCCAACTCTGAGTTGTCAAGGTTTTGGAAATTTGGATAAAAATGATGCCAGATTGTTAGATAAATAAGAAACACCATCCAAAGTGGGATGGACACCGTCTCGTCTCATAAGACCAGGTTTTCCCCAAAATGAGTTCCAATTGTCAATGTAGCCTACATTGTTTGCAGGACACCACACAGACAGCCACCGGTTGAAGGATGACAAGCGGCTAAACATGTCATCACTGGTCAGATTGGGGAGGGGCCCAGAGAATACTACAGAGTCCAACATTGTTTTGGCAAAGTCACACACCGATTCCACATTAAGTTCTGAGACTTCCAACTGCCGAGGTTGGACTTCATTAATGCCGGCGTGGATAACAATTGTGGAGTATTTACAGTTACTTTTAGCCAGCATTTTCAAATTTGACTCGATGTCGCCTGCTCTGGCCCCAGGAATGCATTTAACTATGACCGCTGGAGTCTCTAGGTTCACGTTTCTGACTACAGAGTCGCCAATGATCAGAGTTTTTCCTCAGCGGGTGTGTCGCTGAGTGGGGAAAAACGATTAGAAACATGAACAGGTTGGTGGTTAACCAGGGCTTTGCGGCTAGGCTTCCTTCTCACCGTCACCCACCCAGTCTCCTCACTGCTGAAGAGGCCCCGAGGACTGCTAGCAGGCCGCCCTAAGCTAGGGAGCTCCGCTGCAGCTAGGGGACGTCCGTCAAGATTAACTGGCGCAGACGGTGTTTCAATGCAGCGGAGCCGGGATTCCAAATCAGACAACCTCACCTCGAGCGCCTCAAAAAGACAACATTTATTACATTTACTGTTATCACTAAAAGAGGCAGAGGTGTAGCTAAACATCTGACAGAGAGAGCACACCAGAGGAGGAGAGGAAGGAGAGCTAGTAGCCATAGCTAGTGGCTAACCCGAAGCTAACAAAAACACCAATGAAAGGTGAACAGAAGGTTAAAGAGGGTGATTAGATGACACTGAGTGCACACACAGGTGCAAGAGGCTTGATAAACAGAAGTGAGAGCTAACGGTAGATGGAAAAAAGTGATTAAAATACAATTAAAGGCAAAATCCTCAGGAGAATGAGGACAGCAAACCACAGACAGCCAATAACACAGGAAGTGACAATACGTTACCACAGGAAGGACTCCGGTGCTGTATGTTTACATACTATGTGGGTATCGTGGCTCAAAACGACATCCTTAGCATTGTCTGCTGGTACACATCCTCAGAATCCCGCCTTAAACTGCACAGTTTGTTTTTTCTTGGTGTCTTCAGATGAAATAATGTCAACCATCACATATTATATGGATGGGTGCAGTTACATGCATGGATACGCACGTAAATGCATGAACATGTCTTAAAATGGTAGTACATGAAAAGCTCAATATTATAAGATTCCCCCCCCCCCAAAAAAAGAATTCCCTGGATCAAGATTGTGATCCAGATCACCACCAATATCAAATCATTTGTTCCTTGTGTGGCGGTTCGTTTTAACCCCACAACAGACTAAGGACACTCAGCCCTCTTTTTTTCTGCTGCATTACTGAGAAGCAATGTGCCATTCATGTATTTGTGATGCAAACATGCATGTGTTGTGATGTAATGCGCCATTCGGTATAGTGTGCATATGGCTTGTCCTTACTGTGCTTTTTCTGAGCATCTTAGATGTGCTTTGGTGTATTAATGTCTACAGGTAGACGAGTTTCTTCTGTCTCACCTATGTGATGTTAATCGATGCCTTTCATCCTTTGTACTCATGGGTCCTGTCCTTACTGTGACCTAGAGACTCAGATCAATATGTAGATGTGCTTGTTAGCCTCTTTGTCTTGCACTTAGAGCGAGGTCTAGCTAATCTGCCCATTGTGATGTATGGCTTACAAATGCAAATACCTCCTGCCTGTTCTGTTGTCCCTTTGATCATTCTAGACTGTGGGGTATGTCTTTTTGATGTATTGTTATGATCAAGTATTTAAGGTGCAACTCTGTAACGCAATCTATCTCTTCTTCTCTCACTCTGATCCTGCAACTGGTAGACACACGCGTGTCCGCCTCTCTTTCTCTGAGAGCTTAGGGATCCCGCTCCGGGCTGCTCCACTATGCACCGGAGAGAGGATCCCGTGAAGGCGACATGATTAATAAAATCTGCTTAAAACCACAGCACAGCTGCTTATTTTTTCATGCCGCCTCACTTGTACCATTACACACCTTTCCTGAAAATGTCATCAAAATCCATTCTTAACTTTTGGACTAATATTGCTAACAGACAAACCAACAAATGCCGGTAAAACCACTACCTCCTCCCTTGGCGGAGGTAATGATTGTTCAGAATAATGTGAGGTTATGAACAGAGTGCATTGCAAGGCACTATTTTACAACCTTTAACATTAAATTCAGATGCGATGGCTTTTCCTATTAAAAATTTTTCGTAAATATTTGTACCTTTTTTCATAAATTTGCAGATTTTACCGAACATGTGCGGAATGCTCCGTACTGGTTGTTCCGTGTTTTCGTGATCTCCCAGTGATCGTGTGTTTTATTAGACGTGATTGGCTCTCTGATCCTCCGTCACCACATGCCTATTTGTGGATGTAGTTCGTCTTCGGTTTAAATGCTCGAAACACCTCACCATCACCTGAACATAACCTAGTGAGGAGCAGGTTCAGGTCACAGCCTTTGTTACCATGGTTACTGACTTACTTTGCCTTTTCTGAACCACGAACTCAGAGTTAACTTACCCAGAGAAGCCACGAAATAAAGTCGAGCAAAAATAAAGGTGAAAACCGATAAAATAACAGTGGACTCAGAAATAAACCACAAGCTTTTTCCCCTCGACCAAGTGGAATCCACTGCTCAGCTGTACAGTAACAGTGGAAATACTTGACTGCTTAACTCACTGGAACATCAAAGAAAAACACCCGAGATGACACTCAAAACAATTCTGTGGCGACACAAATAAATGTGAAGTGAAACATCCGTTATGTCACGAATTTCTGGGATTAAGAAACACTGAGTTTAATTTTTTTTTTCCCATAGACCATAATGACAGAGAATATGTTATTTGATCAAATGTTGAAATGAGAGCACAGAACAGCACATTTACTTCCTCTAAAAGTCCGTTATTGACCAATAATCCAAAGAACGCTAAGCTAACGACAGCGCCAGCTATCGACGAAATTTAACAAGCAAACATGACAGAATCCTCATAATATTTCACTTTTGACCTACAGAACCTCCACGTAAAGCTGCGGCACTAGCAAGACCAGTGTTCTGTGTTGACAACGCTACATTACTGTTAATGAGCTAAGCTAACGAGCCTAGCCTACTAGGCTAGCCAGTAGAGTTAGCCTGAGCGGCTAGCTGTTATCCTTTAGCCGTTCTCCGTTTGTCCTCACCTTCCAGGGTCTCACACTGAACGAGATTCAGATAATCCGCCTGGGACAGTATCCCGGCTTTAAAGCCCCTCACCAGCCCCTCCAAATAGCCGTTATCGACATTAAAATAGAGCTCGGGGAAAGGCATCCTGTCCAGCCGTCAGATCCGTCTGTACAGCAGAACAAGGTCGGTTAGCATTAGCACACATCAGCTGACTGCACCACGTGATTGTCATCTGATCAGTCATCCACTCTGTCGGGGTGTGTGTGTGTGTGTGTGTGTGTGTGTGTGTGTGTGTGTGTGTGTGTGTGTGCTTCCAAATCTTCAAATAGACATTCAGTAGAAACCGTGATTGTAAACTTTAGTAGTGTTTCCAACGCTCACTCTTTAGGACTGTCACTCTTTCACCCTCTGTCTCACACCACAAACCTTATTTGTCACTCCAAAATGGGGGAAATGCTTCCAATATTTTTGATTTATTTTTTTTTTATTTTGCATACTTTATTGGTCCCCAGAGGGGAAATTGAGGGCATCCACCTGGATGGATGAAGCAGCCATGGTACGGTGCTATCCCTTCACCATTCACACACACATTCACACCTAGGGCCACTTTAGAGTCTCCAATTAACCTAACCTGTATGGCGCACATTTAGGGCGCATATATGGCATGCTTGTATGGTACGCATTTTCTCTCACATGTATTTAGTAGGCATGACGGTGCATACTCTAGAGACTTCAAACGTCCAAAAGGACCTGACCCGGCAGAGATCTCGGCAGGTGTGAAGTGGTTTCTGGAGAGACGGGAAGTCAGAGAGAATGTCCCAGCAGGAGCCCCCGAGGCTGAAGAGACAATAGAGACACCAACGAGCCTCGGAGGCTATATGTTTACTGAAGGACTGTGGGTTGAGGGTGTGATATTTGATGTTGGGGGTTTTGTGTCTCTGGGGGTATAAGAGCTGTGAGGAAAGATTGTCCTGTCTCTTTTGTTGAGATACTTGCTTGTTAGAGGATGAGACTGCAAATAAACCTTTCCTGAGAAATAAACTCAGTCTCGTTTGTGAAGGCATCCTCTACACTGGTGACCTACGACAAACCATGGCCGGTGACGGCGAGCTTTCCGCACCGGACTCTTCAGGAGCTAGCCGGGTTAACGCAGCTACCACACTACAGCTGCCCGATTTCTGGCAACATAACCCGCGCTCCTGGTTTACCACTGTGGAGGCGCAGTTCCACCTTCGGGGAATCTCAGCGGACGCAACGAGGTTCTACCATGTCGTCGCGAAGCTGGACAGCCTCACAGTGCAGCGGGTGGAGAGCCTGACCAACCACCCGCCCCGAGACGACAAGTATGGCGCAGTGAAAGCCGCCCTCATTCGAGCCTTCACTCCCTCGCTGGGGGAGCGAGCAGAGAAGCTCCTGGCGCTGACAGAAGGGGAAGCAGACAGGCCGGCAGATCTGATGGCGGAGATGATGAGCCTGAGAGGCGAGGATGACGACAGCTTTATCTTCGCCCACCTCTTCCTCAGAACGCTCCCACCACCAGTGAGAGTCACCCTGGCCAGCTCACAGCTACTCAACAACCGTGACTACCACGAGCTGGGCCAGGAGGCGCAGCGGCTCGTCGACGCCCATAGACGGCACGCAGCCACGACGGCAGCGGCAGAGCTGAACGCATCCCCGCGAGACGAGGGGAGACCAGAGGCTGCGGCACCAGATCCACTGACGGCAGCAGCGGCAGAGGCCAGGAGAAGCGGGGCTGACAACACCCTCTGTTTCTACCATCGGCGCTTCGCCGAGAGAGCGCGCAGATGCGTCCCACCATGCCGGTACCAGCGCCAGGGAAACGCCAAGACCGGGAGCCGGTAGCAGCTGCGACTCTCGGCACGAAGAACAAGCTGCTTTTCGTGACAGACGCAAATTCAGGGAAAGAATTCCTGGTGGACACAGGCTCCCAGCTAAGTTTTGTCAAGCCTGCCTACGCAGACATGCTGACGCCTGCCAGCGGACCCCTGGTGTTAGCGGCGAACGGCTCCACGATCAAAACCTATGGGGAGAAGACGCTCCTCCTGTCCCTCCACGGGCGCACCTTCGAGTGGACCTTCGTTGTAGCTGCAGTTAACAACAACATGCTAGGTGCTGACTTTTTATGCTCAAACAGTTTGTTAGTTGATCTTGCTAATAGACGTATTGTAAATGCACTGTCTTTCTACTCTATCTCCTGCACAGCTCGGGTGGCCCTGCCTTCTGCACATCCCAATGTCACAGCTGCGGGTGGTAAGTTTCATGCATTACTCAACCAGTTCCCAACACTCACGGTCCCAACATTTTCAGCGTCAGTTGCCAAACACGGGGTTGAGCATTTCATAACTACCTCTGGCCCCCCTGTTTTTGCAAAAGCTCGGTGCTTGGACCCAGCTAAACTGGCCATCGCGCACGAGGAATTCGCCAACTTGGAAAAACTGGGCATTGTTAGGCGCTCGAACAGCTCTTGGTCGTCACCCCTGCACATGGTGCCCAAGGCTGACGGCTCGTGGCGCCCTTGCGGTGATTTCCGCAGATTAAATAATGCTTCAGCACACGACCGCTACCCGATTCCGCACATCCAGGATTTTTCGGCACATTTGGTGGGGGCATGCATCTTTTCCAAAATAGATTTGGTGCGCGGTTATCACCAAGTTCCAGTCCGCGCGCAAGACATACCCAAAACGGCAGTTATAACCCCTTTCGGGCTTTTCGAGTTTTTGCGCATGCCTTTCGGCCTCAAAGGCGCCGCGCAGATGTTCCAACGCATGATGGATGCAGTGCTGCGCGGCCTCCCTTTCGTGTTCGCTTATTTGGATGATATTTTGGTAGCCAGTGCATCCGAAGCCGAGCACGAATGCCACCTCACAGCCGTTTTTCAGAGGCTGACAGAGCACGGGCTGATCATTAACCCAGCGAAATGCCAATTCGGGGTAGCGCAAATCGATTTTTTGGAACACCGCGTGTCTCCAGAGAGCGCGGTCCCGCTGCCGGATAAAGTGCGCGCGATAACGGATTTTCCCCAACCGCAGACAGTTAAGGCACTGCAAGAATTTTTGGGGATGGTCAATTTTTATAACCGTTTCCTCCCCAACGCGGCACGGCTCATGCACCCATTGTACGCGGCATTAAAGAAACAAAAACCTGCATCTAAGGTCGAGTGGTCCCCGGACCGGGAGCGCGCTTTCTCACAGGTCAAATCGGCCCTCGCGAACGCTGCATTATTGGCACACCCGGTGCCAGCAGCTCGCATGGCACTAACCACGGACGCTTCCGACGTGGCAGTGGGAGCGGTTGTCGAGCAACTGGTAGCAGGGAGCTGGCAACCACTTGCGTTTTTCAGCAAAACATTGCGCGATAACGAGCGTAAATACAGCGCGTTTGATAGGGAGCTTTTAGCCCTGCATTTGGCCATCCGCCACTTCCAGTCCTGGTTGGAAGGGCGCCGTTTTACCGTGTTTGTAGACCATAAACCATTAACTTTTGCAATGGCTAAAATTTCAGAGCCTTGGTCGGGCCAACAACAGAGACAGCTGGCCGCAATTTCGGAGTTTACCACCGACATTCAACACGTGGCGGGTAAACACAATGTAGTAGCAGATTGTCTCTCGCGCGCAGTTGCACTGCCAGGCCCCCAGGGGGCAGACTCGGCAGCTGTAGACTCGGGCCAGGCTTGCGGCGCGGAAGCGCTCACAGCCCCGGTCTGCATTGAGTTAGATTATGCAGCCATGGCTGCCGAGCAGGCTAACGATGCAGACGTGCGTGCGCTCCAGTCTGGGCCAACAGGGCTAAGGCTGGAGCACAGGGTGCATCAAAGAGGTATGCCCCCCCTAATCTGCGATATCTCCACGGGGCGCCCCCGCCCCGTGGTCCCGGCTGCGTGGTGTCGCCGTGTTTTTGACTTCATACATTCGCTGGCACACCCGGGCGTTCGCGCGTCGATCAAAATGGTGGGAGAGAAGTTTGTTTGGCCGGGGCTGCGTAAACAGGTCAAAGAATGGGCCGCAGCCTGCGCAGCGTGTCAAAGAGCAAAGGTACACAAGCACATGCGGGCCCCTCTAGAACCTTTTCACATCCCAGCCAAACGCTTCAACCACGTGCATGTCGACTTGGTGGGACCCCTCCCGCTGTCACAGGGGTTCACACACCTTCTAACTATGGTGGACCGCACTACGTGCTGGCCAGAGGCGATTCCCCTGGCGTCAACCACAGCAGCAGACGTTGCACGCGTTTTTTTAACGGCTTGGGTCGCGCGCTTTGGAGTCCCGTCAGACATAACGTCTGACAGAGGACCCCAATTTGTTTCCGAGCTCTGGTCATCCATGGCACTCAGCCTGGGGGTGAAAATTCATCGCACAACTGCGTATAACCCCCAGGCCAACGGTTTGTGCGAACGCTTTCACCGGTCATTGAAAGCAGCCCTCAGAGCGGCTCTCACGGACACAAATTGGGTTGATAAGCTTCCATGGGTTTTATTAGGGTTGCGTTCAGCACCCAAAGAAGATTTGCAGGCCTCTCCGGCCGAACTTGTCTTCGCCCAACCTCTCCGGTTACTGGGAGAATTCCTTCCTGAGAACCCCGCACCAGATCGCCCCCCCGCTCAGCTGCTGCAGAGCGACGCGGGATCAAACACCCTCCCCGGTCCAGTTCATCACAGTTTTCCACGCGTTTTTGTGCCTAAAGCTTTAAAGAATGCAGAATTCGTCTTTGTTAGACACGACGCACAGAGGTTAGGTTTAAGACCACCTTACGATGGACCGTTCAGAGTGTTAGAAACCGGGGAAAAGCATTTTTTGCTCGATTTGGGAGACAGGAGGGAATTAGTCTGCATTAACAGACTCAAACCTGCTTTTGTGTTAGCTGATGAACAGGTACAGTTGGCCAGGGCCCCCCGCCGCGGCAGGCCGCCGGGGAGACATTCTGCTAAGCTTTCACAACGATGTGCTAATGACTCTGATCCACAGATGCAAGAGACAGCCACAGGCAGAGCGAGACCTGCTCACAGCAGATATGGCAGGAAGTTGAAGCCCAAGCAGTTGGATGCATGATCTGTTGTGCTAATTTTTTTCTCGTTCTGTGTGATATGTCATGACTCTATGCATTTGAGGTGTAACTTGTCCTTATTTAGACGTTTGGGGGGGGGTTATATGGCGCACATTTAGGGCGCATATATGGCATTCTTGTATGGTACGCATTTTCTCTCACATGTATTTAGTAGGCATGACGGTGCATACTCTAGAGACTTCAAACGTCCAAAAGGACCTGACCCGGCAGAGATCTCGGCAGGTGTGAAGTGGTTTCTGGAGAGACGGGAAGTCAGAGAGAATGTCCCAGCAGGAGCCCCCGAGGCGGAAGAGACAATAGAGACGCCAACGAGCCTCGGAGGCTATATGTTTACTGAAGGACTGTGGGTTGAGGGTGTGATATTTGATGTTGGGGGTTTTGTGTCTCTGGGGGTATAAGAGCTGTGAGGAAAGATTGTCCTGTCTCTTTTGTTGAGATACTTGCTTGTTAGAGGATGAGATTGCAAATAAACCTTTCCTGAGAAATAAACTCAGTCTCGTTTGTGAAGGCATCCTCTACACCTGCATGTTTTTGGCCTGTGGGAGGAAACCGGAGAAATCCCGGAGTAAACCCATGCAGACACGGGGAGAACATGCAAACTCCACACAGATCACTGTTGGTCAGGGGCTGGGATCGAACCAGGGATCCCATGGCCAAGGGTGAGTTGCTGTGCTGCCGCAGTGCTAACCACTGCGCCACCGCACCACCCCAATAATATGCCAAGGTCACCACCATATTGTGGTGGTGACCTCAAGGCTGACTATTAAGGCAAGTAGACTGGACATGTTCTAAAACTGATTCTGCAATAGATAGATAGATAGATAGATGACAGACAGATGGACAGACAGACAGATAGATGTCTGGAAACAGGACAGCGGAGGCTGCCATTGTACCAAACTCAAACCTTATTACAAGTTTATTAACAGCACCTGTTACAGTATAGAGATGTCTATGCTTACGTCATCGATCTCATGAACGTGCAGAACAATGTGCGGAGGTATCAAAAAGTGACGATTTCAATGCATTTCTATGGCAATGTTAGCTAAATTTAAACAAAGAAAATGTCAAAATGGTGTGCAACTGGCTCATGTACTGTAGCTGTGGTGAATATCAGGTATTCAGTAAGTGGTGCGGCATCTTACACATGACGTCACTACATCTCATATACTGTATATTGGGCAGCCTGACATTTCAGCAGTGAGTTGTATATGAGATATGATAGAGACACTCAGTGGTTGGCAGCCGGCCCCATTGTACACGTGTTTTGTGCTTCATCTTTTATATGTAATAAAGTTCAGTAAACAACAGCATCCTCGTCAGTCGTCAATGCCAGGTTTGTGGACATAACATTTGGCGACAAGAGATTAAACCATGGAGGCATGCTTACCACCGCTATGGCCTTTCCTCAAGTGCCCAGGAGAACCAGCAGTCCCATAGCCATGATGGCTGGACGCATTCAAGACCTACATCTCAGCGCTGGACCTAGGCAAACTTGACAAAGTAAGGAAAAGAGCACTCCTGGTCCACAACCTCGACATAGAAGGCCAGTGAATTTTCCACACACTAGAACCGACTGAGTCTTATGTGGGTGCTGTCGAGCTACTGGCAAGCTACTTTGCCACCCCTGACAACGTGATTGCATGATGAATCTGCTTTCTCCAGAGACACCAAAGTGTCGGTGAGTCGGTACAACAGTTCATTGCTGACTTAAGGCATTTAGCTAGTATGTGCTGTTTTGGACTGTTTGAAGATGAAATGGTGCGGGCCCAGTTAGCCGAGCACACATGTAACACTAGGCTACGAGCTAAGATGCTAACGGTGCCAAACAACATGACGTTAGCTAACACTACTGAGCTAGTGTTCCAGCTAGAAGGGCAGAAAGGTTAGTCTCGGAGCTAAATAGGCACCAAGCACAGAAGTTAACCGGACAGATGGCACTAGCTAACATGGTGAGCCTGGAGGGAGAAGAGGACTCGGTGGAAGAATTTGAGATGAATGCCGTTAGCCGAAGGTCCGCTCCAAGAGGCTCTGTCTGTGGGAGCTGTGGGTCGCCGATGCACCAGGACAGAGCACGTTTTTGCCTGGCCAAAGGACAACGGTGTAACAAGTGTGGGCGTCGGAACCATTTCGCCAGAGTGTGCCGGTTGCAGGCACTGTGGGGCCTGCCAAGTAAGCCGGCCCACCCGTCAATAATGACCATTCATGCAGTAAGCCCCGACATCAACGGTTACTCATACAGCATGGTAGAGCTAGACGGGGTAGCCATACGGCTCCTGCTCGACACGGCGGCGGTGCGGTCGATGTTAAACTGGGCCATGGTAAAGAAGTTTTTCCCCAACCACAGAATCCAAAAGAACCTGACACCACTGTACAGTTATGGGGGTCACAGACTGTGCAGTGTCAGAACGATAGAACTGACTGTTTATTACAAGTCTAAAATTGTGTATGACTTCTCATTCCAAGTGGCAGTGTGCGGTGACAGCATCATGGGATGTGACCTCTTCTACAGACTCGGCTTCACTATCAAAGACAGTGCGGGGTTCGATTGGTCCAGATGTGGCAGCTGGAGCACAGCGGACCTTGAGGATGACGACGAGGTGTGGGACAAAGCAATTACAAGCGGCACGATACCAAAGCGTCCACCACACGCTTTCAGGAGGAGAGCCGCCCAGAGGGGGGCACCTGGACTCATCTTCACTCAGCCAGAACCAGAACTGGAGCCGGAGGGAAGGAAGCCCGAGCATGCAGAGAACCTCGACACGTAGCGACAACAACCAGGCTCGAACAACACTCCCACCACGACACAGCAGAACTCTTCAGATGAAAGGGAGGAGAAAACGGACGACTTTTGTATGAACCACGACCAAGCCGATGGGTGAGGAGTCCGCCTCAGCAACTGACACCAGAGAAGCTCCAGACATCTTCTGCATCCAAGACGAGCCTCAACTGATGACGGAGACAACAGGTAAAGGGTCCGCAACGAACACGGTGACTACCAAACCGCCACAGCATGACGGAGGTCCAAAGCCGAACCAGCATGCAGAGCCACCAGGAATGCAGCAATGCATCAAACCAAAGAAGGCACCGATCCAGGTCATGGACTGGGTTCAGGTCCGCACCGGCGAGAGGCCGGGATGATGATTGACTGGGCCACAGCCAACAAAACACCAGGCGCCACTGGAGATATTGGTGAAGCTGGGAACAGCATGCTTCTGGCTGACAGATGGTTCAGTTCGGCACACAAACCAACTACGGCATGTCCAGATGGCTGCTCCAGATGGCGAGGCTTCGCAGGAATTGGCTACCGCAGTGTGGGATCCGGGGCCCAGCATCATGAACATTTGCCCTGGCCCTGGGGGTCCGACAGCTCTAAGGATGAGGCCACCACGGGCTCACCTCAAAGTCCCCCAGGCAGAACTGTTCTCCCCATGGAAGACTGTCCGAAAAAAGACTGTTTAGGCAGGAGCGCAGTTGACATGGTGGCACAATAACCCACCAAGCTGTCATGATGAATTAAGTTTTGACAGCTCACGTGCACAATGCCAAACACAGGAAGGAACCACACAGAGGGGCACGTCTGACAATTTTATTAATAGCAAAAACTCAAAGTGCACAGCTGCAGAAACAGTCACTCACCAGAGGAAAGGTCCTGTGGAGAGAAGACAAGAGCTGTGAGTTAATGAGTGGAGTAAGGGAAATGGGCGAGCCAAATTACCACTTACTTAGGAAATCCAAAGAGGACCGGCAGGACCCAGCAGGGAACAGACAAATCAGTAGGGTAAGGGGGGAAGATGAGCTGATGGTGCCTGACCGGGTGAAGTAGATCGCTGAGGAACGGTGTGGTGAGGGAAGAGAGTGTGTGCAGTCCCGGAGACACACCTACATTGTGGCAGCAACCTGAGAAGGAAAAGGAGAAATAAGGTTAATAGCATGTTAACGCTTAAGACTTGTTAAAGCTTGCCTGATCACGGGCAGTATACCCAGACGAGCCAGCGGTGACTGCACGGAGGAAGCCTCCTTATGTACGCTGGCTGATCAGCAGGTGCAGGTGTGTCTTCTGCCTCAGGTGCAGTGATGAATTCATGAAGTTGAGACCGGAGGGGAGGGGCGCACTCCCACTGCCCATGACAGGGCCCCCCCTTCTAGAAACACCTCCTAGCGGTCCAGAGGACTTCTCCGGGTGAGCACGGTGAAAGGCCCGGAGCATCCCCTTGTCCAGTATCCATGACAAGGGGGTCCAGGATTGTTCCTCCGGGCCGTAGCCCTCCCAGTCAACTAGATACTGTAGACCCTGGCCCCAGCGGCGAACATCCAAAATCCGCTGAACTATGTAGGCGGGGTGGCTGTCGATGAGGCGGGGAGGAGGATGTGGCTTCGGGGGGGGGGGGGACTGGCCGAGAGGGGCTTGATGTGGCTGACGTGAAAGGTCCGGTTCACCCATAGGGTCGGGGGCAGCTTAAGCTGGACCGACACATCGTTAACCACCCGGGAGATGGGATAAGGCCCAAAGAAGCGGGGGGGACAGCTTCTTTGATTTCACCTTCAGCAGAATCTGACTTGCTGCCAGCCAGACCTGCTGTCCCATGACGTATTTGGGGGCTGGGACCCGCCTTCTATCAGTAGCGGCCCGGGTGCGTTCCGTGGTGCGGGCCAGGGCGGCCCAAGTAGACCTCCAGACACGTTGGCAGCGCCAAGCGTGGGCCCCTACAGATGGGACCAAGACCTCCCTCTAGGCCATAGGAAGGAGAGGCGGCGTGCACCCCAACAACGCCTCGAATGGAGTGAGTCCGGTAGCAGAGGAAACCACAGAGTTCATAGAATACTCCACCCAGGTCAGGTGTGTGCTCCAGGAAGAGGGATTATCGGCCACTATGCACCGCAAGGCAGCCTCCAGGGACCGATTGGCGTGCTCCACCTGCCTGTTGCTCTGAGGGTGATTTCCAGACAAAAGACTCACAGTGGTTCCCAAGGTCCAGCAAAAGGCCCTCCAGACCTGGGACGTAAATTGTGGACCCCGGTCAGACACAATGTCAACAGGGATGCCGTGGACCCAGATGACATGATCGGTGAGGAGGACCGCTGTCTCCAAGGCCGATGGAAGTTTAGGGATGGCCACCAGATGTACCGCCTTGGAGAAGTGATCCACGATGGTCAGCATCACCGTCTTGCCATGGGAGGAGGGCCAACCGGTCACAAAGTCCCCAGCAATGTGGGATCCAAATGGTGAGGAGGAGTCAGATTTACCCCAGACGTACATCTGACAGGCTCTGACATACTCCCGGACGTCCCGCCCCAGCGTGGGCCACCAGAACACCCGTTGGACAAGGTTGATGGTCCGGGTGATCCCTGGGTGGCAGGCGAAGTGACTGGTGTGACCTCATTGGATGACATCACTGCGGAGGGCGGCCGGGACGTACAAACGTTTCCAGGGGCACCCTACTGGCACAGGCTCCTGGGACTGGGCCTGGCGGACCCTCCGCTCAATATCCTAAGTAAGGGCTCCAAGGACGCATGAAGTTGGTATGATGGTTTGAGGGGAAGGGGGGACTACGTCCCTGGAATCAAACTGGTGCGAGAGTGCGTCCGGTTTGGTATTCTGGGCGCCAGGCCGATAAGTGATGGTGAAATTAAATCGCTGGAAGAATAGTGACCAGCGAGCCTGCCTGGCGTTCAGTCAGCGGGCTGACCGCAAATACTCAAGGTTCTTGTGGTCGGCCCACACAACGATGGGGTGAATGGCCCCCTCTAACCAGTGCCTCCACTCCTCTCATGCCAACTTAATGGCCAGCAGCTCTCTGTCCCCTACTTCATAGTTCCTCTTGGCCGGCGCGAGCCGCCGCGAGAAATATGCACACAGGCGAAGCTTCTGATTGGAGGTTGCCGCTGTGACAGCACAGCGCCAACCCCTGAATCAGACGCATCCACCTTGAGGACAAATGGAAGCTGCATGTCGACCTGAGCCAAGATAGGTGTTTCTGTGAATTGGCACTTTAATTTGGTAAACGCCTGCTCAGCTGCCTCAGTCCACCGAAAAGGGACTTTAATGGAGGTCAGCTGTGTCAGAGGCAGAGGCAAGTCAAAACTGCTGATGACTAGCAGTCATAAACAAGGACAATAAAACAAGGAAAACACAAACTTTTACCAAAGAGGCAATCTGATTAATATGGCCAATGTATCTTTTTGAAATTACAAGGCAGGAAAGTGTGATAAAGTCATGATCTTTGTTGTGCATATTAACAACTTTTTACTCAAAATTTGCAGCTCCTTTCTTGAAAATTTGCAATTTTACAATTTGTGTGCCTTTTCTGTACATGTGTGAGACAAAGCAAAATATAAACAAAACAAACTAGAATCAGGTTCTATGTAATATTATACAAATCATATACTGTAGCAGCAGCAATAAAGTCATTGATTTCAAATGTGGACTGACACTCATTTCAAATCAGTGAAGTCAAAAGTTACTCAGAGTACAACCAAACAGATGAATTAAAGTGGGTTTTTTTTTACACAATACTCAAGCAAGAGTATAAAGCATTTTGCAATAAAACTCATGAAAGCACAGTGTTGTGAAAAGTTCCTTGAATGTACTTGAGTAAATGTAACTAAGTACATACTTTACAGGCTCTACAGTCCCACAGAATCGACCTGAGGCAGCAGCCATATTTACAGGATATTTTATACTAACCAGTACTGTATTAAATAGAGAGGAAGTAATGGTTGTGTGCTAAGGCCATTCCATGATGACTTCTTCTTTTTAAAAAAAATAGGCAGCTCACTTAAACGTAGAGAGAGTCTGAGTTCACCTGGACAGACTGCCAGTCCATCATAGGGCCAACACAAACACACATAACTATTCACACCTAAAGACAATCTAGAATTCTCTGTTCATGCCAGTTAACCTAATGGGCATGGATTGAGACTGTGGGAAGAAGCTGGTGAAACCTGAGATAAATCACAAAAATACAAGAACATACAAACTCATTAACGTGTCACTAAGTAAATTTTTGAAATGGTAAGACTGTGGTGACACTAAACACAGTGGGGAGACATTCCTCTGGGACATTTCTCTGAAGCATTCCTCACACCCAGCAGGGGCTCGGAGGAAGCAGAGGACAATTGACACACGACCCAAAGAACCACAGGAGACAGTCAGACGGGACTGAAAGCATGCATCTTTGTGCCAACCAATGTCATGCTAATCATGTGTATTGACCAATGGTAGTAGATGACAATTGATATGCTAATGTGCCATGCATTATCTCTGTATAACAGTATAAAAGAGCTGCTCTCCCTCATCTCTCCCTCTTACACTCTCAACTCTTACTCCCTCACGTCTACTCTCATCACGACTAACCGGGCCCCAGCGACCACGCTGGGGCCAGCAGGCTGTACTCATGTTAGAGGGTAAATAAAGAATGTGTGCTGACCTGCGCTCGTGCCTCGCCTCCACATCCTTTCCTTCGCACTCTCTCCAAGATTTGCAAAATCCCTCCACTGCAGCTTCCACCAGTTCCAGCAGCTGTGAGCAGAGTGTATGGTCATAGAAGTGAAGACAGGTGCCATAGTACACGTGGGGAAAGGGACTAACATATTATACAGTACATCATTTACAGCTAGTACTCAGATAAAACCTTTTTCAGCATCAGCTGACTATGGAAATAAGACAGATATAATCCAAGACAGGTCTTTGTCTTATTTTCTGCTCTGGCTGCTTCTTTTGCTGCTGCTGCTGCTGCTGCTGCTGCTGTTGCTGTTGTGCTCTAAAATGCCCTCACCAACTTTCTAAAGTCTCGTGGCAGAGGTGTTGGCAGGTGGAGGTGGGTTAAAGGTACCAGGCTGGATGGTGACCACGGGAACACTAGGTGTCTCATAAAAATTCCACAGCAGAAGAACTGGTGTTGACTGTCATATATGAATACGTCATATTATTGTGTGATGAGGGTGGTGGCTCCACCTTTCCGGTTCCGCCACCCTGGCTATCAAAGGCTGATGCAGAAGAGGCAGGTCTCTTTTGACTTTTTCCTCTGCCTGTACGGGAGCACCTTGTGTCTGTGAGTTCGCACAATAAAGTTGAGTTCTATTGCACCTCTGGCCTCGTCACTGGATTACAGATTATGGACATAACATTTGGTAACGAGGATCGTCGGCCTCCGTCGGTCTATGATGACCATGGAAGAGAATCCTAAACGTCTATTCTGCTGGAACAGCACCGCCTGTGGCTGAACAGGCCGATGCGCGAATGGCAGTCCCTGTCACACAGGTCGCACTTGTGGGTGGTCTCCGTGCTGCTGGGTCTGTGGCGGTTCTTCCTGCGGGTCCTTTTTTCATCTGCTGCAGCAGTCAGTCTCTCTTCACCCACCTTGAGCTGTCTGGTCAGGGTGCCTCTCCATTTGGAGCGGTCTGTTGCAAGGTCCTCCCAGCGCTCTGTGTTGATCTCCAGGGTCTTCATGTCTCTCTTGCAGACATCTCTAAAGCGCAGCTGTGGGCGGCCAACGTCTCTCCTGCCAGTTGCCAGTTCTCCGTAGAGGACGTCTTTGGGGATTCTGCCATCCTCCATACGGTGAACGTGGCCTAGCCAGCGGAGCCTGCGCTGCCTGAGTAGAGTGAACATGGAGGGAAGGCCGGCGCGGGACAGAACTTCTGTGTTGGGCACTTTGTCCTGCCAGGATATGTCCAGGATGTGGCGAATGCAGCGCAAGTGGAAGGAGTTCAGTCTCTTTTCCTGCCGGGCGTATGTTGTCCACGTCTCACTCCCATAGAGCAGTGTGCTGATGACGCAGGCGTTGTACACTGCCATCTTCGTCTTGACAGAGAGTTTGGGACTCTCCCACACTCGTGTGGTGAGGCGAGCGAGTGTGAAGGCTGATTTTCCAATCCTCTTGTTGATCTCTGTATCAAGGGAGAGGTTGTTGCTGATCGTGGACCCCAGGTATGTGAACTGATTCACGACCTCCAGCTCGTAGTCGTCGATGGTGATGGTTGGTGGTGCTTCCGTGCCTTGCGCCAAGACGTTAGTCTTCTTCAGGCTGATGGTAAGCCCGAAGTCCTTGCATGCCTGGGAGAAGCAGTCCATCAGGGTCTGAAGCTCCTTCTGTGTGTGGGTTGCGACTGCAGCGTCGTCTGCGAACAGCATGTCTCTGATTAGAGCCTCGCGTACTTTGGTTCTGGCTTTCAGGCGGGTGAGGTTGAAAAGCCTGCCATCAGATCTTGTGTGCAGGTAGATTCCTTCTGTTGCTGTGCTGAAGGCATGCCTCAGGAGCATAGCAAAGAAAATCCCAAAGAGGGTTGGCGCAAGTACACAGCCCTGTTTCACTCCGCTGCGTATATTGAATGGCTCTGAGATGTTGCCATCGTGCTGCACTATCCCCTGCATGTTGGTGTGAAACGATTCGATGAGGCTTTGCAAGTTTGGTGGGCATCCTATCTTTGGCAGGATCTTGAAAAGGCCCTCTCTGCTGACCAGATCGAACGCTTTGGTGAGGTCGATGAAGGCGACGTACAGGGGCATGTTCTGTTCTCTGCATTTCTCCTGGAGTTGGCGGATGGAGAATATCATGTCTACTGTCGATCGCTCAGCGCGGAAGCCACACTGAGACTCGGGGTAGACACATTCGGCAAGCTTCTGTAGACGAACGAGAACAACTCGTGCATAGACTTTGCCAACAACGCTGAGGAGGGAGATGCCCCTGTAGTTGTTGCAGTCACTTCTCTCCCCTTTGTTTTTGTAGAGGGTGATGATCTTGGCATCCCTCATGTCCTGTGGTACGGCACCTTCCTTCCAACACTGGCAGAGGACGTCATGCAATGGCAGCAGTAGGGCGGTCTTGCAGTGCTTGATCAGGTCAGGGGGTATGCCGTCATTGCCAGGTGCCTTGCCAGCGGCCAAGCTATCAATGGCCTTACTGAGTTCGTCGATGGTTGGCTCGGCGTCAAGTTTGTCCATGGATGGCAGGCAGTCGATGGCATCAAGGGCTGACGGTGTCACGGTGTTCTGTCTGGAGTAGAGGTCGGAGTAGTGTTCCACCCATCTCTCCATCTGCTTGTTCTTTTCTGTGATCATCTCCCCAGTGGAGGATTTGAGGGGGGCCGTCTTGCTCTGAGCCGGACCAAGTGCTTTCTTGATGCCATCGTATATACCACGGATGTTCCCTGTTATGGCAGCGGTTTGAATGTCTTGGCCTAGCTGAGTCCAGTACTCGTTGGCACAGCGCCAAGCAGTCTGCTGAACTTTGCTTCTCGCAGCCCTGAGAATCTGGAGATTCTTCTCGTTTGGGTACTTCTTGTACTCAGCAAGTGCTGAGCGCTTGGCTTCAATGATGGGGGTCATCTCGGCCAGCTTGGCATCAAACCAGTCCTGTGACTTCGAGATCTTCCTCCCAAAGGTAGCCAAGGCTGTGCGGTGGATGGTGTTTCGCAGCTCTTCCCACTTCTGCTTTGCAGATTCTCCTTTTTGTGGTACACCAAGTTCCTTCTCAAAGGTGGAGGCAAACTGCTCAACAAGTTCTGGTTGAGCCATCTTGCTGGTGTCAATCCATGCCTTTCCAGGTTGTCTAGCACGATGGAATTTCTTCAGCTGCACCTTGACCTTGCAACACACCAATGAATGGTCTGTGTCGCAATCTGCACTCTGGAATGAACGGGTGATTAGCACGTTCTTCAGTGAGGTGCGCCTGGTCAGGATCAAGTCCAGCTGGTGCCAGTGCTTTGAGCGCGGATGTTGCCAGGAAACCTTGTGTTGGGGCTTGGTCTTGAAGAACGAGTTTGTGATGCACAGATCGTGATATGTGCAGAACTCGAGCAGCCGCTGTCCGTTGTCATTCATTCTGCCCACGCCAAAAGGTCCAAGACAGGAGGGCCAGGAGTCGTGGTCAGCACCCACTCTGGCATTGAAGTCTCCAAGGAGAATGAGTTGTTCAGAGTTGGGGATGATCCTGACAGTTGTTGCGAGATTCTCGTAGAACTCGTCTTTTGTCTCTGGTGTGGCTGTCAGTGTTGGGGCATACACACTGACGAGGGTGACTGGGCCTTGAGTGGTGTTGAGGTGGAGGGTGAGGAGCCGTGCAGAGCCAGTGCTGCTCGGTTCCACCATCTTCAGCAAGGTGTTCTTCACTGTGAAGCCCACTCTGTGTTCCCTGTGTTCGTCACTGCCCTTTCCTTGCCAGTAGAATGTGTAGTCCTTCTCTCTCAGTGTGCCTGCGTCAGCCAACCGTGTTTCCTGGAGAGTGGCGATATCCACTCCCAGTCTCTTCAGCTCATTATTGATGATGGCAGTCTTCCTGGTGTCGTTGATGTCCTTGAGGTTAGCAACGAGTCCTGTCATCATAGTGTGGACGTTCCAAGTTCCCAGTTTTAGAGTTGGTCTCTTTTGTTTTTGTCATATCCCGAGCGCTTTTGTCCATGCTGGGGTTATTCCTCATCCCTGTCAGGGTTTTGACAGCAGGTGTCGTCACTCGGGTTTCCCGGGCTCTGATTGGCCAGACGCTCGGGGGCTCTCCGCTGTCAGAGCCTGAGCAGCTGCGCCACATTGTCAATCATGAGCAGCTGGCTTTAAATGTCAGTGCGAGTGAATTGGACTCTGCGGCTGTCTCGTCAAGAGTCCTATGACTTTCCCCTGTCTCCTTATCCACATGCGCCTTGGGTTCCCCGACGTATCCCGCTGCATGTAAGTTTACTTGTTATCATAGGAATGGTACTTCTCCCTAGCTTACATTCCTTGCTATTGCGGCAGACGAGAGCTCCTCGTCTCAGCCGTTACCCTCTCCTTGCTTCACGTTAATATTCCTTGCCTTTGCGGCGAACGAGAGCCCCTCGTCTCAGCCGCCAACTCCTTTTGTGTGTTCATGTTATTGTTGTGTAACGAAGCCTACGTGGCTAGCTATTTTGTACACCCAAGCCCTGTACAACACAAATAAAGAACTGAATTGCAACTTACTGGACTGTGGCGTCTTATGCTGGCTCGTGAGGGCCAGCCGTGACAGTTTTATTGTCTTGCCTGGTGCGAAGGTTCTCAACCTGCTGTTCGGAATTCTCCTCATCCCCATGCACCCAATGAGGAAAGCAAGCTGTGGCGGGACAACACCTTATTGGCTGGGGGCTGCCCAGCTTGAGGCGGGCGGTAGCTGTCCAGTGAGATCCGATGATCCCTCCCACCGTCGGGAATAACCCCTGGTGCCGCGCTCTACGCCAATTGAGCGGTGGCTTATAACCGGTAACTGTCATTCCCCGTGTTTTGTCTACGCCAAAGGCGAAGCTGGAGTGTCCTCTCCAGTGATCCGGTGTTCTACCTTCCAGCGTTGGGCGTTTGTAGGATTCAAGCCTGGGCAGGAAGATATGGAGGACAAGATGTTGCTCATGCAGCATGTCCCCCCTCTCCACGTCACTGATTAATCCAAAGGAACAGCAGGGCTGCTACAGTTTGGCACCAGCGCCGTTGCAGGAGCTGCCAGAACGATGTTGAGCACAACATAGAACTGCCTTAGGGGCTCCGACTCCAGATTTTTCCTCAGGGTTGACTCCTGAAGCCTTTCCCATGACCGGGTATGCCGCAAGGCAGCAGAGGTTTGAAATCAGGGTTTACCTTCCCCTAGATGGGCTACCTTCCCAGGTTGACGAGCCACCATCTACCCGAAGCATCTGGTTTTAAGGCGCCAGAGATCCGCCCTCGCCCCTTTTCCTATTAGTAAAAGCAGTTCCGCCGGGCTTAGAGACTAAACCACACGGGCAGGCTAGGAGTTGGACTTAGTTGTCAGAGGCTTTTCGAGACGCACGCCATAAGGAGCATTTTATGAGCACTGGGAGCTTAACCCCAGTGCCGCTCCTGGCTATGACAACCTTGGAACCGGTAACGAGGATAAAAGTATGAATAAAGGTATTTTGGGCATTCGGCCATTTCTGGAGCTTCCTGGCGAGCCGCCGGTGCTGTGGGAGAGGTGGTTTGCCTCATTTGAGAATTATCTGGTGGCACTGAACCTCGGTGAGTTGGAGAAATTGCATGCACGAGCAATCCTGGTCCATAATCTTGGCATGGAGGGACAGTGCATTCTTAGCACATTGGGAATGAGCGACAGTTTTGAGGACGTGGTTGGGCTAATGGCGCACTACTTCTGCATCCTGGAAAGCATCATAGTCTGGAGGATCCAGTTCCGACAGTGCTGCCAGTGGGCTGGAGAGTCAGTGAAGCGGTATGTTGCTGACCTGCACCAACTGGCTGGGGGTTGCCAGTTTGGGACCTTAGAGGAAGAGATGGTCCGCGATTAGTTGGCAGAGCACACGGTGCGGCTGCGTGGTCAAGACTCCTTACTCATTCCAGTGAACTGACCTTGGCCAAAGCGGTGGCGATAGCCCAGCAGTTTGAAGCAGCAGATAAACTGTCATGGGACCTTGGTGAGAGAACAGCATTGGAGCAACCCAACTCACAATCAGCAGCGCAGGCTGTAGACCTGGATAGCGATGACAGCATGGAAGACAAAGAAGAATACACAACCGCTGTAAGAATTAGGTCTGCCCCGGGGTCGCCAAAGTGTTTTGGCTGCGGGTCTACCAAGCACCGGTACAAGGTGAGAGAGTGTCCGGCAAGAGGCAAACGCTGTGGCAAATATGGGCTCCTAAACCATTTCACGAGGGCCTGTCAAATGCTTGAGCGAGGGGAACGACGATGTGAACTGGATTCCCCCGCAATGACTCCTACAGTTATTCACACCATATCCCCAAGCACAGAAGGCCGTACATATTTGACAGTTAAGTTGGATGGCGAGGATGTGCCATTGTTGGTGGACACGGATGCAGTGAGGTCCATGTTGAACTGGTCTACAGTGAAGAGTTATTTCCCCTACCATCGTGTGAGAGACCTGTCGACACCATTTTGTGGGTATGGAGGTAATAGGCTGTCCATCGTGGGTTCGCTGTAGCTGACGTCGAGGTACAAGACAGCGGTGGTGTCCAATATACAGTTCGTGGTGACTGAGAGTGGGTCGAATGTGATGGGCTGCAATCTGTTTTATGGACTGGGCTTCTCAATCACCAGCAGCAGTGGAGAGGAATAGTCAGGCTGTGGTTTGTGGGACCGGCCGGTTCCACAAGTGGTCGACGATGCGGTTTGGGATGGCATTTGGCCTAGTATTCTGGGAGATGGACAGAACAATTTCCACCCAGGGTCATCAGGGCAGGGTTCTGGTGCCAGGGCCCATGTTCCCCTAGGTGAGGAAACTGGGCGGCATGGTGGAACTCCTGTAATGGCGGGTGAGGCTGTGAAGATGACCCCCTCTGCTTCAGGGGTTTGGCCTGGAGATACCGAGAAGCTTGGGCCTGTTACAGCTATGGCAATGTTTAAGATGAATGAGAGCGGGGCAGGACCGGCTGGCACAGCAAACAGACGTGCCAGACAGGAGCACAGCAGGCCAAGCCAGTGCTCAGACATTTTATGTATTTTTGGGTATTTCATGTCTGTTATTATTTTCTTCTCTGTTTTCTGTCATTTTGGTTGTTTTCTTTCAGAGTCTCCTTCCTCATTTCTCAGTCACTCACCTTTCACCCACAGTCTGCTTCCTAGTTCTTAGCTGTGGGTGATTGTCTAAATTAGGTCACCTTTCCCTGCTCGCTCAGGTGTCCACATCTGAGATTAACTGTGTTAATTGTACTGCTGCCTATTTTAAGGGGGCTGCACCATCGTATGGTGTAGCCTCCTGCTCTCAAGTTACCCTGATGTCACTCTCAAGCAGTTTTCCATACATGTAAGTGGTCTGTCTCTCGCTGCATGTATTACTGGTTATCTGCAGGTTGGCTGGTGATCACGCTCGCCTTAGCCTTCACTATTTTTTGCCGACCTGTATTCCCTTTTTTCCAAAAGTGTGTGTAAGTCTTTATGTTAGTTTAATAAATGTTGCAATCTCACAGCTGGCGTGTGGTGCTTTTCTCTCTCTGCCCTGAAGGGGCATTCATGACAGAAGGAGGCTACCAGTGTGGGCACCAGCAGCCGTGAGTTTTGCCTTTTTAGTCCTTCTCTCCCGTATTTTTTCTTTAAAACCCGTTATCCCGCTGGCATGGCAGCACTTTCGGATGACCATTTATGGGGGCTCACTGAGGAGGAGTGTTTTGCTCTGAGCGTGATAAATAACATCTTATTGGAAGCACGTATTTCCTGAGCTCCTGAGGCGGTACAGGAGTGCTGGGTTGGAGCCACACAGGCTCTGGAAGCATGCCCTAGCCTGTGGAGCCATCCAGAACTTACAGACCTTCTCCTCTCCATTACAAACTCATTGTCCATGCTCCACGGGCTGGGGAAAATCTCCTCCAAACCTCCCCCCGTGTCTCCGCCTGCATACCAGGCGACCTCCGCAGTTCTTACAGCAACGTCGTCTGGACCTCCAGCAGCAGCAACCACCAAACCCCGGGATTTAAGGTGAGTACCTCTTCATATATCTTTATCAAATAATGAATTATCTTGCCTTAATCCCGGTGGAGAAGCTCAACAGCAGCGGCCCAAGTTGGCTGAGTATTCACCATCTGCTGCTGTTTCTCTGCCCTCACCCGCTTCTCCCTTGTCCATCTCTAATTCCTCTGAGTGTCTACTGGTCCTGGGAAGGAGCCGCCAGACAACGGAGAGGACTGATTCAGCCAGGGAGATGATCGCCTCCGGTCCCCGAAGCCTGAACTGACAAAGGAATGTCCTCTGATTTTGGCGGTTGGGACGCGGTGCCATCAGTGAGGGGGTTCCAGGTCCTGCATCTTGGGGTTTTGGACATACCGGCGACAGCAGCAAGGCGGCCTCCTGCCACCACGCCAGAGGCACCATTGGCATAAGCTGCTCCACCTGGAGATCTGGGATCTACAGGAACGACCATCATGGGTGCTCCATTCCGGGGCCCACCTAGGGTGCAACGTTGGCCCAGCCGGAGTCCACGGCAGGTTCTGCAGTGCTCCAGCATGGAGCCACCGAGGTTGCTGCAGTGCTGCAGCCCGGAGCCACCGAGGGTGCTGCAGTACTCCAGGCCGGAGCCACCGAGGTTGCTGCAGTGCTGCAGCCCGGAGCCACCAAGGTTGCTGCAGTGCTGCAGCCTGGAGCCACCGAGGGTGCTGCAGTTCTCCAGCCCAGAGCCACCGAAGGTGCTGCAGTACTCCAGCCCGGAGCCACCGGGGGTGCTGCAGTACTCCAGCCCGGAGCCACCGAGGGTGCTGCAGTACTCCAGCCCAAAGCCACTGAGGGTGCTGCAGTTCTCCAGCCCAGAGCCACCGAGGGTGCTGCAGTACTCCAGCCCGGAGCCACCGAGGGTGCTGCAGTACTCCAGCCCAAAGCCACCGAGGGTGCTGCAGTTCTCCAGCCCAGAGCCACCGAGGATGCTGCAGTTCTCCAGTCTGGAGCCACTGAGGGTGCTGCAGTACTCCAGTCTAGAGCCGCTGAGGGTGCTGCTGGCCAGCCTGCGGATGTCTTGCTTCCCCTTCCTCTGCTAGATGCCGTTGTGGTGCCCCCCCTCGGCTCTTCTTTCCGTCTCTCGGTCTCCCAGTGGGGGAGTCGCCTCCCGGTCCACCTCTGCTGTTCATGTGGCTAAAAACCTCTGGTCGACCACCTGATGGACTGGGCTGCTAGGTTGGGTGGCCTATGTTCTCCGGTAGGCCACTGGACTTGTTCCACCTCGCTGTCTGCCAGGTGTGGGACTTTGGTCGGCCTCCTGAGCTATTTAGCTTCTTGGTTCGGGGGGCTTAATTCATTATTATTTTGATTGATGTGGGTCCTGTCTTTTTGGTGTTACCTGGGGGTGTCTGGGTTCCACCCCTTGGGAGGGGGGGGCTGTGTCATGTGTCTGAGCCAGTGCTCAGACACTTCATGTATTTTTGAGTATTTCATGTCTGTTATTGTTTTCTTCTGTTTTCTGTCATTTTGGTTGTTTTCTTTCAGAGCCTCCTTTCTCATTTCTCAGTCACTCACTTTTCACCCACAGTCTGCTCCCTAGTTCTCAGCTGTGGGTAATTGTCTAAATTAGATCACCTTCCCCTGCTCGCTCAGGTGCCCACATCTGTGATTAATTGTGTTAATTGTACTGCTGCCTATTTTAAGGGGGCTGCACCATTGTATGGTGTAGCCTCCTTTTCTCAAGTTACCCTAATGTCATTCTCAAGCCGTTTTTCTTACATGTAAGTGCTCTGTCTCTCACTGCATGTATTACTGGTTATCTGCAGGTTGGCTGACAATCACGCTCGCCTTAGTTAGGCTATTTTGCTACCTGTTCCTCTGTGTTTTTTCCCAGGTTTGCCAGCGATCATGCTCGCCTTAGCCTTAACTATTTTTTGCCGACCTGTATTCCTTTTTTCCCATAAGTGTGTGTAAGTCTTTATGTTAGTTTAATAAATGTTGCAAACTCACGGCCGGCGTGTGGTGCCTTTCTCTCTCTGCCCTGAAAGGGCATTCATGACAGTATATATGTTCATGGGATTGTTTTGGTTTTAGATTAGGAACACGGCATTGTTTTATTTTATGGACCTTTGGTATCAATGACGGCAGAATAATCCATCTGTCTGTGTGGAGGTGGGATGGTAGTCCACCTGTCCCCCTCTAGTTTTAGTTGTTTGTGTGTATGGATAGGCCTATTTTATTTGTTGTCATTAGAGCGTGACTTGGTTATTAAATTTGGGAGGGCCTAATCAGTGTGCATGTGTTTTGGACTTTTCTAAAGGGGGTGTCATATATGAATATGTTTTTGTGTGATGAGAGTGGTGGCTCCACCTTTCCAGTTCTGCCACCCTTGGTATCAAAGGCCGATGCGGAAGAGGCTGGTCTCTTTTGACCTTCGCCTCTGCCTGTACAGGAGCGCCTTGTGTCTGTGAGTTCGCACAATAAAGTTGAGTTCTATTGCACCTCCAGCCTTGTCACTGGGTTACAGATTATGGACATAACATTAACAAGTTTTGCTATGTGCTTAACATAGCAGGAAATGTGCATCTTGGATGTGGGGTGCAGCAGACTGGACCTGTAGCAGACTGATGGACCATGTTTGCATACAGTGTGGGAAATAATTATTTGATCCCCTGCTGAATTTGTAAGTTTACCCCTTACAAAGAAATGAACAGTCCATAATTTTTATGGTGGTTTATTTTAACAGTGAGAGACAGAAGATCAGCAAAAAAGTCCATAAAATACATGAAATAAGGGTTATACAGTAAATTAATTTGCATTTGATCAAGGAAAATAAGTATTTGATCCTCTACCAACCAGCAAGAATTCTGACCCTCACAGACCGGTTCTGTATCCATGAGACACATAAATCAGTCCTGCCCCTGTAGGAAAGTCCTTCTAATCTCAACCCGTTATGTGTATAAAAGACTCCTGTCACAGAATCAGTCTCTTCAGTTCAAACCTCACCACCATGGGCAAGACCAAAGAGCTGTCAAAGGACATCAGAGACAAGACTGTAGACCAGCACAAGGCTGGAATGGACTACAAGACCATCAGCAAGAAGCTTGGTGAGGATGAGACCACTGTTGGTGCAATAATTTTTGAAAGTGGAAGAAATATAAGATAAAAGTCAATCACCCTCGCTCTGGAGCTCCATGCAAGATTTCACCTCGTGGGGTAAGAATGATTCTGAGAAAGGTGAGGGATCAGCCCAGAATTACACAGGAGCAGCTTGTTAATGATCTCAGTGGAGCTGGGACCACAGTCACCAAGAAAACCTTTGGTAGCACACTTCACCATAATGGACTGAGACCCTGCTGTGCCCACAAGGTCAGGGCAGCACGGTGGTGCAGTGGTTAGCACTGTTGCCTAACAGCTAGAAGGTTCCAGGTTTGAATCTCCAGACTGGCAGGGGTAGGACCTTTTCTGTGTGGAGTTTGCATGTTCTCCCTGTGCTGCGTGGGTTTACTCTGGGAGCTCCTGTTTCCTCCCACAATCCAATGACATGCATGTTAGGTTAATTGGCCTTTCTAAATTGTCCCTAGGTACTTGTCTCCTCTAGGCCCTTAGGATAGAGGGTTAGTGTTAGTGAAGCGCTTTGATTGGCCTTTGAGACTGGATAAAGCACTATATAAGTATGGGTCCTTATCACTCCCAACTCCCTCCCTGCTGAAGAAGGCACATCTGAAGTTTGTCAGTGAACACCTGAATGATCCAGAGAAGGCTTGGGAGAATATGGTGGGGTCAGATGACACCAAAATTGAGCTCTGGAATCAACTCGACTCACTGTGTTTGGAGGCAGAGAAACACTGAATATGACACCAAGAACACCATCCCCACTGTCAAACATGGAGGTGGAAACATTCTGCATTGGGGCTGTGTCTCTTCTAAGGGCACAGGAAGACTTCACCACATTGAGGGGTGGATGAACAGGGCCATGTACCATAGAATCTTGGATGAGAACCTCCTGGCCTTAGCCGGAACACTGATGATGGGTCATGGATGGATCTTCCACTATGACAATGACCCAAAACATACAGCCAAGGCAACAACGGAGTGGATCAAGACAAAGCACATTAAGGTTCCTGGAATGGCCTAGCCAGTCTCTGGACCTTAATCCCATAGAAAATCTGTGCAGGGAGCTAAAACTTTGAGTTGCCAAGCGACAGCCTGGAATCCTTCAGGATTTGGAGAGTATCTGTAAAGAAAAGCAGACCCTCCTGAGATGTCCACACACTTGGAGACCAACTACAAGAAACGTCTGACCTCTGTGATGCTGCAAGGGTTTTCTCCACCAAGTACTAAATCACATTTTTCTTGGGGATCAAATACTTATTTCCCTTGATCAAATGCAAATTAATTTACAACCCTTATTTAATATTCTTTTCTGGATTGGTTTTGTTCATCTTCTGTCTCTCTCTGTTAAAATAAATCCACAATAAAATTTTGGGACTGTTCATTTTTTTTTAAGGGGGTAAACTTACAAATTCAGTAGGGGATCAAATGCTTATTCCCGCACTGTAATTGTGATCTCCAAGCTGTAGGAAATCCTTCTTCCCATGGTATTATTGCAGCAGGCTGTCAATGGCCTTTTTGTTGGTGGTGTCCAACATGTGTGGTCCAACACGAAGATCCTTCCACCTGTATTTATGGGTCACAGGGCCAACAGCAGAGCATCAGAGACTTCTGGAAAAAATAATAAAACAAAAAGTGCATCAGCTGACCATGTTAATACATGACATTATAATGCAGAATTGTTCGTTCAAAACTCCATATTGCTTTGCCACCGTGTTGGAGGTCCCTGGCTTTCTTCTGATAGCATCTCCTCATTTAGAAATACACCAGCAGAAAAGGTGTCATGGGTTCAAGACTCAGCCTGGGATTTTAGCAGGTGTACATATGTTTAGTTACCCTACATGGTGTACATATTCATACCATGTAGGGTAACTAAATAGACGGTTATGCTGTTTATTCCATCTAGCTACAACGCTCTGCACCGTGTGTATATATATATATGTATTTATGTGTGCATATGTATATTCACTGCTCTTATTATCTTATCTTCTAAATTATTGCTCTGAGTGTTGCTATCCCTGTGCTGTTGCAATCCTGGAATTTCCCCACTGTGGGACTAATTAAGGCTTATCTTATCTTATCTTATCTTATCTTATGTCGACCTCGCCTGAAGGTGAAAGTCACTTAGGTCTGTCCACCTTGACTGTGAGTTGAAATGGACTTTGTGATTCATGCTCCGTGTGATTCGTGATCCCAGGCTTAAATAGGCAATTCTGGCCTTGGCTCAGAAAGTGGGTCCTAACACCTGAGTGCTACGTCCCGCACGCCTCCATGATTTAATCCTCAGCTGCCAAATATTATGTCCACAAACCTGGTGATAAAAGAGGCTGACAGACATGTAGCACTGAACACTGCTTTATTAATAACTATATACAGTACATGTTATATGGTACATGGCGGAGCCGTTTGGGCAAGTAGGGCTGTGCGATATGACAAAAATTCATATCACGATACAAGTCATCTTATATCATGATAATGATGTATATCACAATATGTATTTTCTGTAAATTCTACAGTTTAGATATTCATATAAAAAGGACAATCTTTTTTTTTTAACTTTTTTACATGTACTGTTTTCCCTCACAATTATGCAGTGTTGTTCCATCCATCCATCCATCCATCTTCTACCACTTTTCCGGAGGTCCGGGTCACGGAGGCAGCAGTTCAAGCAGAGAAGCCCAGACTTCCCTCTCCCCAGCCACCTGCTCCAGCTCTTCAGAGAGGATACCAAGGCGTTCCCAGATCAGTTGGGAGACGTAGTCTCTCCACCGAGTCCTGGGTTTGCCCCGGGGTCTCCCCTCAGTGGGACGTGCCCGAAACACCTCAAATGGGAGGTGTCCAGGAGGCATCCCAATCAGATGCCCATACCACCTCAACTGACTCCATTCAATGTGGAGGAGCAGCGGTTCTACTCTGAGCCTCTCCCGGATGACTGAGCTCCTCACCCTATCTCTGAGGGTGAGTCCAGCAATCCTACAGAGAAAGCTCATTTCAGCTGCTTGTATCCGCGATCTTGTTCTTTCGGTCATTACCCAAAGCTCGTAACCATAGGTGAGAGTAGGAACGTAGATTGACTGGTAAATCAACAGCTTTTCCTTAGAACTAAGCTCCCTCTTCACCACAACAGACTGGTACAACATCCGCATCACTGCAGATGCTGCTCCAATCTGTCTGTCAATCTCTCACTCCATTCTCCCCTCACTCGTGAATAAGACCCCAAGATACTTAAACTCCTCCACTTGGGGCAGGAGCCTGTCCCCAACCCAGAGAGGACAATCCAGCTTTTTCCGGCTGAGGACCATGGACTCGGACTTGGAGGTGCGGATTCTCATCCCAGCCGCTTCACACTCAGCGGCAAACCATCCCAGCAAGACCTGTAGGTCATTGCTGGATGAAGCCAACAGGACAACATCATCTGCAAACAACAGAGATGAGATCCTGTGGTCACCAAGCATGACACCCTCCGTTCCCTGGCTGCGCCTGGAAATCCTGTCCATAAAAATTATGAACAGGATCAGTGACAAAGGGCAGCCCTGGCGGAGTCCAACTGTCACTGGAAATGAGTCCGACCGAGTGTTGGCAATACGAACCAAACTCTCACAACGGTCGTACAGAGACCGAATAGCTCGTAACAACAAGCCCGATACCCCATACTCCCGAAGCACCTCCCACAAAAAACCATGAGGGACGTGGTCAAATGCCTTCTCCAAGTCCACAAAACACATGTAAACTGGTTGGGCAAGCTCCCACAAACCCTCGAGAATTCTCGAGAGGGTAAAGAGCTGGTTCGATGTGCCACGGCCAGGACGAAAACCACATTGCTCCTCCTGAATCCGAGGTTCGACCAACGGCTGGACTCTCCTCTCCAGTACCTTGGCATAGACCTTCCCAGGGAGGCTGAGGAGTGTGATCCCTCTAAAGTTGGAGCACACCCTCCAGTCCCCTTTTTTGAAGAGAGGAACCACCACCCCAGTTTGCCATGCCAAAGGCACTGCCCCTGACCTCCACGCAATGTTGCAGAGGCATGTCAAGCATGACAGCCCTACAACATCCAGGGCCTTGAGGTACTCAGGGCGAATCTCGTCCACCCCCGGGGCCCGGCCACCAAGGAGATTTTTAACCACCTTGGCGACCTCAGCCCCTGTGATAGGCGAGTCATCCCCCTCGTCCACAAACCCTGCTTCCTCTGTAGAAGGTGTATCATTGGGATTGAGGAGATCCTCGAAGTATTCCTCCACCGCCTGCAGTGTTGTTATAAAATAGTTTTTAATGTGCATTTGAGACTTGATTCTTATAAATTTCAGGTTTTTCTTCTAAATCATATATGAATAAAAAAGTAAACATCAATAAGTTAAATATTTCCTGAGCCAGAGGAGAACAGCAAAACAAACAAACAAAAAACAAAACAGATAACATAAAAAATGTCTGAAAATGAGAAAATTACCCATGGCTGCAATCTACAGATATAAATTTGTTGTTAGTTTAAATCAGTGAAAATTTCAGTGTGGAGCTACAGCCTGAAGATGCTATTCTGGCCTGATTTATCCTGTTTGCTTCTTAGTAAAAATATTTCAGATTGGCCATGATCTGAAAATCAAAGACGCAAAAGGTAATGTAATAAAATACATGTGATGACTTTAACTTTATTCATTATCAATACTTGACAAATTAAATAATTAGCAATCAATAAATTACAATAAGAGCCAACTTGCTTCTCCGACCGGTTTTAATGTATTTATTATTTATTTTGCGTGTATGTGCCACCGTCATGCACTTTTGCAGCTTTAATATTTTTTTTTCAGCTGGTTCCAAGGTTGTCATAGCCAGGAGCGGCACTGGGGTTAAGCTCCCAGTGCTCATAAAATGCTCCTTATGGCGTGCGTCTCGAAAAGCCTCTGACAACTAAGTCCAACTCCGAGCCTGCCCGTGTGGTTTAGTCTCTAAGCCCGGCGGAACTGCTTTTACTAATAGGAGAAGGGGCGAGGGCGGATCTCTGGCGCCTTAAAACCAGATGCTTCGGGTAGATGGTGGCTCGTCAACCTGGGAAGGTAGCCCATCTAGGGGAAGGTAAACAATGATTTCAAACCTCCGCTGCCTTGCGGCATACCCGGTCACGGGAAAGGCTTCGGGAGTCAACCCTGAGGAAAAATCTGGAGTCGGAGCCCCTGTGGCCGTTCTATGTTGTGCTCAACATTGTTCTGGCAGCTCCTGCAACGGCGCTGGTGCCAAACTGTAGCAGCCCTGCTGTTCCTTTGGATTCATCAGTGACGTGGAGAGGGGGGACATGCTGCATGAGCAACATCTTGTCCTCCATATCTTCCTGCCCAGGCTTGAATCCTACCAACGCCCAACGCTGGAAGGTAGAACACCGGATCACTGGAGAGGACACTCCAGCTTCGCCTTCGGTATAGACAAAACACGGGGAATGACAGTTACCGGTTATAAGCCACCGCTCAATTGGCGTAGAGC
This sequence comes from Pholidichthys leucotaenia, assembly GCA_020510985.1. Lineage (NCBI taxonomy): Eukaryota > Metazoa > Chordata > Actinopteri > Cichliformes > Pholidichthyidae > Pholidichthys > Pholidichthys leucotaenia. Next base: position 224,704,883 of record CM035837.1, read on the forward strand.
GCGGCGCCAGGGGTTGTTCCCGACGGTGGGATGGATCATCGGATCTCACTGGACAGCTACCGCCCGCCTCAAGCTGGGCAGCCCCCAGCCAATAAGGTGTTGTCCCGCCACAGCTTGCTTTCCTCATTGGGTGCATGGGGATGAGGAGAAGTCCGAACAGCAGGCTGAGAACCTTCTCACCAGGCAAGACAATAAAACAAAAGAGACCAACTCTAAAACTGGGAACTTGGAACGTCCGCACTATGATGACAGGACTCGTTGCTAACCTCAAGGACATCAACGACACCAGGAAGACTGCCATCATCAATAATGAGCTGAAGAGACTGGGAGTGGATATCACCACTCTCCAGGAAACACGGTTGGCTGACGCAGGCACACTGAGAGAGAAGGACTACACGTTCTACTGGCAGGGAAAGGGCAGTGACGAACAAAGGGAACACGGAGTGGGCTTTGCAGCGAAGAACACCTTGCTAAAGATGGTGGAACCGGGCAGCACTGGCTCCGCACGACTCCTCACCCTCCGCCTAAACACCACTCAAGGCCCAGTCACCCTCGTCAGTGTGTATGCCCCAACACAGACAGCCACACAAGAGACAAAAGACGAGTTCTACAAGAATCTCGCAACAACTGTCAGGATCATCCCCAACTCTGAACAACTCATTCTCCTTGGAGACTTCAATGCCAGAGTGGGTGCTGACCATGACTCCTGGCCCTCCTGTCTTGGACCTTTTGGCGTGGGCAGAATGAACGACAACGGACAGCGGCTGCTCGAGTTCTGCACATATCACGATCTGTGCATCACAAACTCGTTCTTCAAGACCAAGCCCCAACACAAGGTTTCCTGGCAACATCCGCGCTCAAAGCACTGGCACTAGCTGGACTTGATCCTGACCAGGCGCACCTCACTGAAAAACGTGCTAATCACCCGTTCGTTCCAGAGTGAAGATTGCGACACAGACCATTCATTGGTGTGTTGCAAGGTCAAGCTGCAGCTGAAGAAATTCCATCGTGCCAGACAGCCTGGAAAGGCACGGATTGACACCAGCAAGATGGCTCAACCAGAACTTGTTGAGCAGTTTGCCTCCACCTTTGAGAAGGAACTTGGTGTACCACAAGAAGGAGAATCTGCAAAGCAGAAGTGGGAAGAGCTGCGAAACACCATCCACCGCATAGCCTTGGCTACCTTTGGGAGGAAGACCTCAAAGTCACAGGGCTGGTTTGATGCCAAGTTGACCGAGATGACCCCCGTCATTGAAACCAAGCACTCAGCACTTGCTGAGTACAAGAAGTACCCAAACGAGAAGAATCTCCAGATTCTCAGGGCTGCGAGAAGCAAAGTTCAGCAAACTGCTCGGCGCTGTGCCAACGAGTACTGGATTCAGCTCAGCCAAGACATTCAAACCGCTGCCATAACAGGGAACATCCGTGGTATGTACGATGGCATCAAGAAAGCACTTGGTCCGGCTCAGAGCAAGACGGCCCTCTTCAAATCCTCCACTGGGGAGATGATCACAGAAAAGAACAAGCAGATGGAGAGATGGGTGGAACACTACTCCGACCTCTACTCCAGACAGAACACCGTGACACCGTTAGCCCTTGATGCCATCGACTGCCTGCCATCCATGGACGAACTTGACGCCGAGCCAACCATTGATGAACTCAGCAAGGCCATTGATAGCTTGGCCGCTGGCAAGGTACCCGGCAATGACAGCATACCCCCTGACCTGATCAAGCACTGCAAGACCGCCCTACTGCTGCCATTGCATGACGTCCTCTGCCAGTGTTGGAAGGAAGGTACCGTACCACAGGACATGAGGGACGCCAAGATCATCACCCTCTACAAAAACAAAGGGGAGAAAAGCAACTGCAACAACTACAGGGGCATCTCCCTCCTCAGTGTTGTTGGCAAAGTCTACGCACGAGTTGTTCTCGTTCATCTACAGAAGCTTGCCGAACGTGTCTACCCCGAGTCTCAGTGTGGCTTCCGCGCTGAGCGATCGACGGTAGACATGATATTCTCCATCCGCCAACTCCAGGAGAAATGCAGAGAACAGAACATGCCCCTGTACGTCGCCTTCATCTACCTCACCAAAGCGTTTGATCTGGTCAGCAGAGATGGCCTTTTCAAGATCCTGCCAAAGATAGGATGCCCACCAAACTTGCAAAGCCTCATCGAATCGTTTCACACCAACATGCAGGGGATAGTGCAGCACGATGGCAACGTCTCAAAGCCATTCAACATACGCAGCGGAGTGAAACAGGGCTGTGTACTTGCGCCAACCCTCTTTGGGATTTTCTTTGCTATGCTCCTGAGGCATGCCTTCAGCGCAGCAACAGAGGGAATCTACCTGCACACAAGATCTGACGGCAGGCTTTTCAACCTCGCCCGCCTGAAAGCCAGAACCAAAGTACGCAAGGCTCTAATCAAAGACATGCTGTTCGCAGACGACGCTGCAGTCACAACCCCCACACAGCAGGAGTTTCAGACCCTGATGGACCGCTTCTCCCAGGCATGCAAGGACTTCGGGCTTACCATCAGCCTGAAGAATACTAACGTCTTGGCGCAAGGCATGGAAGCACCACCAACCATCATCATCGATGACTACAAGCTGGAGGTCATGAATCAGTTCACGTACCTGGGGTCCACTATCAGCAACAACCTCTCCCTTGATACAGAGATCAACAAGAGGATTGGAAAATCAGCCTCCACACTCGCTCGCCTCACCACCCGAGTGTGGGAGAATCCGAAACTCTCTGTCAAGACGAAGATGGCAGTGTACAACGCCTGCGTCTTCAGCACACTGCTCTATGGGAGTGAGACGTGGACAACATACGCCCGGCAGGAAAAGAGACTGAACTCCTTCCACTTGCGCTGCATTCGCCACATCCTGGACATATCCTGGACATATCCTGGCAGGACAAAGTGCCCACCACAGAAGTTCTGTCCCGCGCCGGCCTTCCCTCCATGTTCACTCTACTCAGGCAGCGCAGGCTCCACTGGCTAGGCCACGTTCACCGTATGGAGGATGGCAGAATCCCCAAAGACGTCCTCTACAGAGAGCTGGCAACTGGCAGGAGAGACGTTGGCCGCCCACAGCTGCGCTTTAGAGACATCTGCAAGAGAGACATGAAGGCCCTGGTGATCAACACAGAGCGCTGGGAGGACCTTGCAACGGACCGCTCCAAATGGAGAGGCACCCTGACCAGACAGCTCAAGGCGGGTGAAGAGAGACTGACTGCTGCAGCAGATGAAAAAAGGACCCGCAGGAAGAACCGCCACAGACCCAGCAGCACGGAGACCACCCACAAGTGTGACCTGTGTGACAGGGACTGCCATTCACGAATCGGCCTGTTCAGCCACAGGCGGTGCTGTTCCAAAAGAGTAGACGTTTAGGATTCTCTTCCATGGTCATCATAGACCGACGGAGGCCGACAATGAATATTTTTTTTTCAGCCAAAACTAAGAAACTCTGCAGTAATTTTTTTTTTTTTTTAAAAAAGGTCTGCTTTGGTTTCCAGCTGGCACAACTTCGCATCGTCATTTACATTTTATAGTTAGACCTGGTGTTAACGTTACTTACCTCCTATTAAAACGAGGTTAAATAACTATCCTCTCTGATGCAGCATGATGGAAAACAGTCCCACATCCCTGGCAAACAGGAGTAGCAGCTATCTGAACCGGTAGTTTGGAGTTAGCATTAGCATCCACACGACTGAAGCCTAGCCACCCACCACGCCTGTTCCGCTGTGTGCACTGCAGAGGAGAGATGGGGCGCAGACAATTAGAGGTGAGGAGCTTTACTGAATAAATGGGAGTATGTGCATTTTAAATAATGACATGAAACGATAAACTTTTTTATATCATCATCCGATATATATCGTCATATTGCACAGCCCTACGGGCAAGAGGAAGCCCAAAAGGCAGGCTCCCCTTATTATAGGGCGGTGTGATGGCGCAACCGGAAGGCTGCGTCATCAGACTCAGTCTCAGACTCAGTCTAAGTCTGAGACATCCGTCTCAGACTTTTGTTTTTTATGAGCCAGACAGTGTGTCAAGCAAGGACTCTTGTGGTACAGAATTGTTTATTTAACATAATACTCTTGTTAGGATAAAATTCAGTAAAACCATCTAAGTCTACTCTTCAAAGATCGTCTATGTGTGTAGATGGTTTACCCAGGTTCGTTTTCAAGGAGGAGATCAGTTTACTTGGAACACGTATTTATTTAAGCAAGTTGACTATAGTAGGTTACAGCGCTGGGTCAAACCTTCTCTCCCTGACAGCAACAGGTCATGTCAGTTCATGAAGTCTGACTGACTATGCTGGCTCTGACCCAGAATATTTATACAGAAAATGAACAAAAGTGAAAGCATGCATTATCAAATGACAGTCCAGGTGCATGGTCCATGGGAGGGTCCGTTCCTGGCGCCGAGTGTATCCACATGAAGGCCACTTCACCTCCCAGGTCAGAGTAGGCCAGGCTCAGTCATTCCTTATCACAACTGTGTCTCCTTCTCATAAATCCCAGGCATTTGTTATCCTCTGTGCTGAGACAAAGGTCCACTATTTTGCAGAGAGTGAACCACACACTTGGCAATATATATTCCATTATGGTATATTGGTTATTTTACCTAGACATAAGCAGAGTACAAATATTTTTGAGTCACACAAATAACTGTTATATGGTTATATTGATCACTTTATCCCATCAATTTCCCCCTTTTGGTCTCATCCATAATGAGACCAATAACTCAAACCCTTTAGGCACTCAAAGGCACGTCACAGTCCTCCTCCTCCTCATCTTTATCTGATTCCATTCCAATTCCAATTGATCCATCAGGTTTTAATAATGGCATTTAGTATAGAGGGGGTTGTTTGCTTTCCAATGCAACGGTGATGACCCTAATGTAAAAAGAACTGATAGATCCAGGGGATTATTAATCCCAGAGGCCATTCACCATACAATCACACAGTTATGCAATTACACAGTTCACTAATTACTGGTTATGCGATGATTATTATACTTATTAGCAAACAGATAAAAACCTTTAAGCAATTAATGCCTCTAAAACACTCTTATTGTATAAAAAGTCACTGGTTACTGTCCTTTAAGTCCTTTCTGATGTCATCCAATGTTCTTCCTGGTTCCTCAGCGGGTGTGCACATGCTCCAGTGATACCACGTGTCCCCTTTACCTTTTAACCTCACTGCGTGTGAAGTTCTTTCCACCACTCGAAATGGCTGTCCACCTTGGTTCTGACCACTTCCTCTTGATGCACTTCAGGAGGACCCACTCTGTTGTAATTGGTTCCGTGGGTTTTAAATCACCTCCTATTTTCTTCTTTTCCTGTACCTGTTGTGAGAAAGCTGACGCAAGAGCTCTTAGTTGGTCATATAATGGTTTATAGCCCATCTTGGGCTCTTCTTCCTCACACAGCTGCAATCCAGCTCCCGGTCCTGACCTGTTAAAAGTTCATAGGGAGTAAAACCTGTTATGCTGTTAATAGAACTTCTAACCATCAATAGCGCAATAGGTAAAGCATCTAACCAGTTCATTTCTGTCTGGCTACAGATCTTAGCAAGCTTCACCTTAATGTTTTGGTTCATCCGCTCAACCTTACCCTTAAATTGAGGGTGATAAACTGTTCCAAATGAATGTTTTAGACCTAACATCTTTTCCACTTTTTGTAGGTCTTTATTTTTGAAATGTGTTCCATTATCCGATCTAATTCTCCTAGGAAATCCATAAGTAGGGATGTATTGATTTATCAAAAATTTGATCACTGTTTTACTATCTTCTTTCTTTGCAGGATAAGCTTCAGGCCATCCTGTAAATGTGTCCACTGCCACTAGGAGATATCTGTATCCCCTGATTCTTTCCACCACGTCAGTGTAATCTATAATTATCTCCTGACCTGGCAAAGTAGGCAATGGAAAATGTCCTTGATGAATTTTGACGGTCTGTTTTTGGATTGTGAGAAACGCAAATGGCACAACTTTTTATAAAATTTTGTATCATATCTGGGAGGAAGGGATGCCACCAGTGACTCAAATGTCTGTTCATTTGTTTAGCTCCTACATGTGCTAACCCATGGGCTTCATGTATCAAAAAAATCCTCGAATCCATTGTGCTAATTCTATATGAATGGTTCCAATGACCTAAGCTGAATCTGTGTAAATAGTGACCTTTTTTCCTGCTGACCACTCCAATGCTTTGATCATAGCTGTCAATTCGGCCAACTGGGCTGATTGTCTGTCCTGCAATGTCCCACTTAGCACTTCCTCAAATCCATCTGCTTTTTGTCTCACAACTGCATATCCTGCCTTCAATCCTGTGGGGTGACGAAAACAACATCCATCTGTAAACAAAACTTCATCTGGGTCAGTCAGTGGCGTCACAGATAAATCTATTCTCACTTTCACATCTTTTCTGACCCTTTTCTCACATTCATGCGGGTCCCCATCCAACATCTGATCTGCCATGTTTATTCCTTCATGTGTGAATGTGATGTGTGGTGCTGATAGGATTTTTTCCATTCTTGTCTGTCTGATTGAGGTCATAGTGAATGCTGCACAATTTACATATGACATCACGCTATGTGTCATTAGGACAGTCAACGGATGTCCCATCACCACATGAGCTGTTTTTTGCAAAATTTTTGCCACTCCTGCAGCATGACGTGTGCATGCTGGTTGCCTTTTTTTCCATTGGGTCTAATATTATGCTGACGTAGAGGAGTATCTTTCTCTCTCCCCTTTTTTTCTGAAACAGAACACCATTTATTGTGTGTTCTGCTTTAGAAACATCCAAGTAGAAACGTCTGTTGTAATCAGGTATTGCCAAATCAGCTGCATGTGAGAGTTCATTTTTCAAAGCAATGAATGCTTCCTCAGCTTCCTGTGTCCACAGTAGCTGTGCAGCAAGATTTCTCATGCCTTGTTCATTAACCAGTGCACGCAATGATTTTGTCCTTTCGCTGTACTGTGGTATGTAGTGTCTACTGAACCCTGTTAGACCCAAAAATGATAACATTTGTTTTACAGTGCATGGTTTGGGGTGATGAAGGATGGAATCTCTGTGTGACGCGGAAAGGCCAGAACCTGTGGGTGTGATAACACGGCCCAAAAAGGACACATAGCACCTTGCACACTGTAGCTTTTGCCTTGACACTTCAAATCCACATTCAAACAATCTCATGTAAACCATGAATGCTGTGACGTGAGAGCAGCACGGTGGCGCGGTGGTTAGCACTGTGGCAGCACAGTTTACCCTCGGCCGGGGGATCGCGGAGATCGTGAAATCGTGGGTTCGATCCCAGCCCCCGACCAACAGTGACCTGTGTGGAGTTTGCATGTTCTCCCCGTGTTGCGTGGGTTTACTCCGGGATTTCTCCGGTTTCCTCCCACATGCCAAAAATATGCAGGTTAGGGATACGGGGCACTCGCGCACGCAGCGACCGGCAGCTGGTGGCTTGTCACCAGACTGCGAAACAAATCTACCTACGGGTACAAATAAGTAACAAAAAAAAAAAAAAAAAAAGCGGCGTATAGGTTTGGCACGGGTACTGTGGGGGTGGAAATCCATGAATTCACACGCCTCAAATCATGGGCCATTCGGTATTTACCGGTATTTTGCTTTTCAACTGGGAGAATAGGAGTGTTCCAGGCAGAGTGAGAATTTTCTAATACCCCTGCCTGAAGCAGCCCTTCAATGGTGTCAGTAATGCCCTCCTCTGCTGCAGGCTTGTTAGCATACTGACATTGCCAAACAGGTTCACCTGCTAGGACCTGAAATGAGATGGGAGAAATATTAACACATTTACCAACGTCTGTGGGTCCTTGTGACCATAAATGTTGTGGCAGTGAATCCAACATGTCTGCTGCTGATTCATGATCACTGCGCTCCCTGCCATGCTCTCTCTCAATCTGTTGGTGTTCCAACAAAAGCTCATCAGTTGTATCAATTTGGATGCGATAGGCTTGATGTTTTGCAGAATATTCAACTTTTGGAATCTGTGTCATCTGCCAATCAGTGGCTTCAGACAACGTTTTAACCATAGGCCCTAACTCTTTTGCCTGATGATTAGCATGTATGAGCAAGGTGATGTGTGGAGCTGATTCCTCTGACATTTCATACCACTGTAATTGCTCTGCACTTAATACAGCAGCTGCAGTGACACCCTCTTGTCCGACATACAAAAACCGAGATTTAATGGTCCAAGTTTGACCATCCAGTTGGGAGAAAAATATATCATGATAAACATCATCCGAATTTCTGTCATAATACACAATGACATGTAGGGGATCAATGGGAGGTGTGTAGGGTGCAAGAAGAGCAATCCATGGCTTCCAGGCCATGAACACTGGCAACACGCCAGTCTGTGAGGGCGAGTCAGGCGATAACAGGCCCCAGTAAATGTCAGCCCAGGTATTTGGCGCTTGTGGTGTCACATCAGGTTTCAACAGCATTTGTCCATGCACAGACAGTCCTTGCACTGAACAGTTCACAGCAACACCATTAGGGAATGACAAGATGACTCCATCGGCAGAGCACAGCACCGATGCCCCCAGCTTAATCAGCAGGTCTCTCCCCATCAAGTTTGTGGGAGAGTTTTTTGAGCAGGCATAACGTTGTTTCACAGTTTGACCAACAACACGTGTCCAAAGGCTTTGTCACAGGCAGTCTTTCAGGAACCCCAGAGAAACCAATAACCTCTACAGCTTTAGCCGATAACAGTGTAGGCTCAATGTCACAGTTCAAAGTGGAATAGGTTGCCCCCGTATCAACCACAAAAGGCAGGTCACAGTCACACCTTGAGTGTGACCATGGGATCTGCCATTCCCACGTCACTTTTTCTCTGTGGGTCCCGTCATTGTTCCTCATATTGTGTGAGGTACACTTCCCCCGCAGTTGAAGTGTATGCTGGATATTGGCCAGCAGGTGGAGCTGCCGCTGCATAGGGTGCTTGATGTCCTACACTTGCTGGTGCCACTGGTGGTGGGTAAGGATTAGTCGGGCAATCCTTCCTCCAATGACCATTTTGATCACAGCCATGACATGCATTCAGGCCCATGACCTTTCGACCCTGAAAGTTTCTCACACCCCGCCTTTCATGAGACTTACTTACTTACTTAATCCTCTTCACCCCAGCTGAGGCATAAGGTGCCAATGAGTCTCCTCCAGCCATCTCGGTCCTGGGCGAGCCAGCTGACTTCGTTCCAGGCCTTGCCCTCTGCTTTCATTTCCTCTTCCATTGTCCTCCTCCAGGTGCCCTGGGGTCTGCCTCTCCTCCTTTTCCCCGGCGGTGCCCATCTGAGTGCTGCGTGTGGATGCCTGGCTTTGTTCATGCACAGAACGTGGCCCAGCCACCTCCAGCGTCTCTGCTTCACCTTGTCCACGATGTTGTTGATGCCTGTGCGTCTGCTGACTTCCTTGTTGGTGATGTGCTGCTCCCAGTGGATTCTGAGGATTCGACGTAGACACCATCCTTCGAAACCTCTGAGGCGGCTTTCAATTTTCTTGTTTGTTCTCCAAGTCTCTGAGGCATATAGGAGGACTGAGCGAACATTTGATTTGTAGATCTTCAGTTTGGTACTGTTCTGCAGGACTGACGATTTCCATACATTTTGCAGTCTGTTGAAAGCCTGTGCTGCAAGACCGATTCTTGTGGAGATCTCTCTCTTGATGTTGCTGTCAGCTGAGATGTAGTTTCCCAGGTATTTGAAGTCCTGTACTTCCTCAAGATCTTTGCCCTGTACCTTTGTTTTCTGTGTGCTCTTGTTTTTCAGTTTCATCACTTTTGTTTTGTTGGGGTGAATCTTGAGCCCAATAGTTCTTGCTGTCTGGTCAACTCTGTCTGTCTTTTCCTGGATGTCTCTCTGTGTATGTGATAGCAGAGCGATGTCGTCTGCAAAGTCGCAGTCTTCCAGTCTGGCCGTTAGTCCCCAGACAAGTCCCCTAGGTCGGTCTCCTGTGGCTCTCCTCATCACCCAGTCAATGACGACCAGGAAGAGGATCGGTGAGATCACGCAGCCTTGTCTGACCCCGGTCTTCACATGGAACCACTCGCTCTCCTGGCCATTGTGGCGTATGCAGCACTGATTGTCAGCATACATGTCCTTCAGGATGTTGACTACTTTTGTTGGAAATCCATAAGCTGTCAGAATCTTCCAGAGGGATGGGTGGTGGATACTGTCAAAGGCCTTTTCAAAGTCAATGTAGTTTATGTACAGTGAAGAGTTCCATTCCAGTGATTGTTCGACTATGGTACACAGGACAAAGATTTGGTCTATGCAGCCCCTACCGCTTCTGAATCCTGCCTGTTCCTCCCTCAGGACCCTCTCTATGGCTTGCCTCACCTGCATCAACAGAACTCTGCAGAATATTTTCCCAGGCACAGACAGAAGGTTGATGCCTCTCCAGTTCCTGCATGCTGACAGGTTGCCTTTCTTTGGCAGCTTGACTATGATGCCTTTCTTCCAAGTAACAGGGACTTTTTCTTCTTCCCACACTTTGTTGAAAAGTTCTGTCAGAGCTTTTGCACTTGCCTTTGGATCTGCTTTTAGCATGTCTGCAGTAATCCTGTCTTTGCCAGGTGCTCTGTTTCCTTTTGTCTGCTTAATGGCCTCTTCTATCTCCTGTTGGGTGATGCGCCCCCGCTTCATTTCTCTGTGAAAGCCTGTGTCTTCTATCACTGCTTCTTCCTCAGGGTCTGGTCTATTCAGAGTCTCTCTGAAGTGCTCTGCCTATCTACTGAGTTGGTCCTCTTCCTTTGTGAGAACTTTCCCGTCTTTGTCCTTAACCACCGTTAACTTGCTGGTGAAACCCCCTGTGAGGGTTTTGGTGATTTTGTAGACCGTTCTTGTGTCTCCCCTTTCTGCTGCTGACTGTGCCTCCTGAGCCAGGCTGCCCGCGTACTCTCTCTTATCTTTGCGGACACTCTTCTTGACATCGTTGTTCTTCTGTCTGTATGCTTCAGCAGCTGCTTCCCTCTCTTCCGTGCTCCCCCCTAGCATGCGCTGTTTTGTTGCCCTTCTCTCCACGATGAGTTGCCAGGTGTTTTCAGAGATCCATTCTTTCCTCTCTTTTTTCCTGTGGCCCAGCACCTCTTTGCTTGTGTTGAGGAACAACTTCTGGACAGTGTTGCTCAAGGTGTTGATGTCGTCTGCTGGTGTGTCTTCCAGGACCTGGAATCTGTTGGACAGCTCAAGTACAAACTGAGTATTCACTATAGGATCCTTCAGTCTGCTTGAGTCAAAGAGCTGTTCACTAGTCTTCTTGTTGGTCCTCTTCAGCTTCAGCTGTAGCTTGCACAGAACAAGGTGGTGATCACTGCCGGCGTCGGCCCCTCTTAGTGCTCTGACATCAGTCACAGACCCTCTCCACTTCTGGTTGATGGCTATGTGGTCTATTTGGCTCCTGGTTCTCCCATCCGGTGACACCCACATCAGTTTGTGAATTGTCTTGTGTGAGAATATGGTGCCTCCTATCACTAGCCCATTCTCCAGGCACATGTCCACAAATCTCTGACCGTTGTCGTTTCTCGCACCTGTTCCTTGGGTTCCCATGCATGATTCGTATCCCACATTTCCTGCACCAACCTGGGCATTAAAGTCCTCCATCACAATGAGGATGTCATGCCGTGGTATCTTGTCTATTTGCTCTTGGAGGTTTGTATAGAAAAGGTTCTTCTCTTCATCTGATGATGGTTCTGTTGGTGCATAGCACTGGATGATGGTGGTCTTCACGTACTTTGAGAAAAACCTCCCTCTAATGATCCGAGCATTGACCGGCTCCCAGCCCAGGAAGCTCCTCTTGGCATTCTTGTCTAAAATGATGCCCACTCCTTCCTGGTGTTGGCCATCTGTTCTTCCCGAGTAGTACACCGTCTCTTCTGTGTTCAGGGTCATGGTTCCCAAGTCTGTCCATCTCATTTCACTGATTCCAAGAATGTTGATGTTGTATCTCTTCATCTCTTTCACAATCTGTGCTGTTTTTCCAGTTTCGTACATCGTTCGAACATTCCATGCTCCCACTCTCACTCGTTGTTTGGGTTTCGCCAAGGACTCCATCGGAACAGAAACTTCCTTTCGGCTTTCATCCCTGCTCTTCATATAAGACATTGCTGCCTCAGTCCTTAGCTCGTCGCCCAAGGTTTGATGACTTTTTGTTGATCTTGTTGGCGTTTCTGTAGCAAGCGTTTTTTACGTGGTGGGCTGCTAACCCAATGCACAACCCTCCTCCTTTCGCATCCTAGGCTTGGGACCAGGCAATGGCGGAGTTCTTACACGAGACACCCCCCGATAATCATTGAAACCACGTGGTACACCCTGATAATATGGTGTTTGGGGTGTCCAACCAGTGGGTGCCGGGTACACAGGGGCAGGTAAAGCTGCCGTTCCCGGTGTGGGCGTTGACCCTGAGGGTATTTCCGGAGCCTGCTGTACCAACTGTTCAGCTGGTTTGTTTATTTTTTTTTTAACCTCAGCTATTTCTTGTTTTGCCTTTTGTAACTGCAATTTTAACAGTTGCAGTTCTTGATTATCTCTATCAACCTTTTCTTTTTCTGCTTTTTCCTGCTCTTTATGCATATGATGTGTGAAGTGCATTTCCCACAATTCCACAGTGCTACTGGGAATGTCAGGGTTACTGTCCATGGCCTCTCTCACTGCCTGAGGCACTCCTTTTAACACTGCCTGCCTGAATACATCCCTTTGAAAATCAGATGTATTAGGATGAGAGCCAGCAGCTGCTGTCCACTCCATTTTACATCTACTGACAAATGCCATAGGAGACTCATTTTCCTTAATTGAAAAAGTTAAAGCTCTTAAAGCTCCTGGTGGAATTGGAAATTTGTGTCTCATTGCTGTGCCTAAGGCTGATGCTACAGGGGTGAAAGGTGCTTGGGTTCCTGCCAATTGTTCAAGTTGAGAGACCTCCACAAGACTTAATTGTCACCCAAGCAAAGCTCTGAAATCTCCCATTGCCACGGTGATTCCTTGAGTCAACTGATCAAATTTAGTCATCCACTGACCTCCACCCTCACAGGGCGGGGGCATTTTTTCTGAAATGCCATTTATGTCTGTCCAAGAGAATGGCTGATATGTTCTGCCTCTGCTTTTCATTACCAGTGGTGCCTATGTGTGAATGTGGTGCTCTGTGGCCTGTTGTGTGTTTCTATGTGCAGCTGAATTAAGACGGCGGCCTGTATAAGGGTCACATTCATCACCATCCCAAACCCTGCGACACAAATCTCTATTTCTGAAACTGTAAGGCCTGCCTCGCACGTGCTTCTCCTGATCTCCTAATTCTCTCCTGTCCTCATATGTCCTGTCCTCATCTGTCATTCTGACCTCTCCTATCAGTTGTTATGACCTATTTTCCTGCAGTGGTCTGCCTTCATGTTTTTGTGCTTTATTTATTTTTGCAAGAGCTGCAGTCATAGCATCTGAACTTCCTCTCCTCTGCCTGCTCTTAAAATCATCTTGACCATAAGGGGTAGATGAAGCAAATACTGTAGGGGAAAGAAGATGTATTTCCTCACTCTCTGCATGTTCACTCCACTGACCACAATCATCTTTGGGACCCCTGTAGCCTATCTCTTGATAGAGTGTACCTTCATCATCTGCTACACCTGATTCCACACTACCTGTATTAGACCATAAGCTATGTTGAAAATCCTGTGTTTGTCTCTGCAAATTAGTTATACCAGCTTCAACATTCTGCAACCGTTCTCCCACATTCTGTTCCAACCTTAATCTTTCAAGCTCTTCCTGTAGCTTTTCCATCTCTCGTCTGTCTGCCTGCATTTCCCATTTCTGACTTTCCAGCAAACCTTTCAACTGTTCACATTCTTCCTGTGATGTCACCGTCTCAATTTCCACCAATCCTTCTTTAAGTTTAACCAAAGGCATCTGATTAACACAATATGGCGGTGGGGGCAATTCCCCCTTTAAATCTCCCAAATTAGGGTAGAGGGACAGCACCTCTCCCTTTTGTTTATCCAGCTGCTTATCAACCATTAAACCTTTATTCTTTTCCACCTCACGCTCACACCCCACTGGGCCAACCACTGCTGAATCCTGCATCAAACCGCTGTTTGCCTCCATTTTCATCATTTGCTGATTCTGCTCCTTATCAGACACCTGTGCCTTGATCAATTTCACACCATCCATTGCAGCAGAGCATATCACCAAATTATGAACCAGCCTGTGTTCACGTTCACAGTCCTCAATATGATGCTTATGTCTCTTTTTCGCCAAAAATCCTGTGACAGCCATATCTTTCATGACTTGTATGCCATCCAACCTTTTTTGTTCCAAGTCCATCAACAATTGAGTCAAACTGTCCTCCTTATTTAAATTTAGAATGCCTTCTTCCACCAATTTCTGATACAATTTACTACATTCTATTTTAACCTCACTTCTGTCTTTGGGTGATATACCACTGAGCATTTTAGTCACTGTTGAATCCCACTGTTTTTTCATATTTTCTTTACATAACTCAACATTGTTTACATCATCTCCTGGATAAAGTAACTCCCGTGAGTCACACGGCCCCGCCTTTTGCATTCTTCAACTTAGCTGAACAGAAATTGACACTTCTGTTTTTTCAACGGGCCAAATCTGCCTCTCCCCCACCCCTGAGGCAAAAGGAGAAACAGAGAGAGAGAGAGAGAGAGAGAGAGAGAGAGAGAGCCTCACCTGCCCCCTTTGGGAGAGCGAGAAATAGAGAGAAAGAGAGAGAGAGAGAGAGAGAGAGAGAGAGAGAGAGAGAGAGAGAGAGAGAGAGAGAGCTATCCCTCGCCCGCCCCCTTTGGGAGAGCGAGAAATAGAGAGAGAGAGCGAGAGAGAGACGTTCCTTCAGCAGCCCCTCCTTTCACATTCCACAACTCTGTACTGTTCACGCTTCTTTTTTTTTTTTTTTTTTTTTTTTTTTTTTTACAGAGCAAGCCTGTCGCTCGCCTCTTCCCTTGCTAAGTAGAGAGAGAGAGCTGCCGTTCACCCTCCCCTTGCTGATGGGAGAGAGAACCGCTGCTCGCCCCTCTGTTGCCCTTATTTTTAACTTTTTAACTGAGTGTTACCTTCACACTCATAGCTTTACCAGTATAAAACAAATAGCAATTGTGGCAGTGATTAAATAATATTCTGGGTGCACTAAGTCCAGGGAATTTCACCCCGTTTATGATTAACGTCTTAATCAAAGGCCTTCAACCTGTGCAAGCAAACTATTCGAGGGCGCCACTTCCTCGCAGCGTTACCCCAATTCTCGCCTTCCCGTCGGACTGCGAAGGATTCTCTCCTTGGCGCTGACGTTTACGGGTACTAATCCTAGGGTGTCATATAGGGCCCAGGTTTTATAGCCTTCATCAAGGCTAAAGGAGTCCAACCCAGTTCCTGTCCTCACAAGTCACGGACCAATTCGCTCAGTCCGTGAACCTGTAGTCAGGCCGGATGACCATGAATAAATACGCAGCGATATCATCTGGGCCGGGGGGCCTTTCACCTCCCCGGTGTTGGCCATTAATGTCCCAAGCGATCACAATCTAATCAATCAATATAAAATCAATGTCAAATCGTGATTGGTTGGTCAAAATCGCAGAGCCGGGGGCCTTTCACCACTCTTGGTCTTACGGTCTTTCTTTAAGCAAGCAAGCATTCATCAAAAAACATTTACTATATTCAACTGCTTTTAACTAGGACACACACCAAACCGCTTGACAACACAAACTTTGGTTATAGCCAATAGCAGAACTTTGATATAACAGGCGTCTGCTTACCTCTTTTTCAGTGCAGCCGCTTGTGTTATCAGTCGGCGATGCAGGTCCGTTGTCCAGACAACCAAAGATCCAAATCAGATGATAATCTCCCCCTTTCACTGGATGAAGCCCTCAAATTGTTAGGATAAAATTCAGTAAAACCATCTAAGTCTACTCTTCAAAGATTGTCTATGTGTGTAGATGGTTTACCCAGGTTCATTTTCAAGGAGGAGATCAGTTTACTTGGAACACGTATTTATTTAAGCAAGTTGACTATAGTAGGTTACAGCGCTGGGTCAAATCTTCTCTCCCTTACAGCAACAGGTCGTGTCAGTTCATGAAGTCTGACTGACTATGCTGGCCCTGACCCAGAATATTTATACAGAAAATGAACAAAAGTGAAAGCATGCATTATCAAATGACAGTCCAGGTGCATGGTCCATGGGAGGGTCTGTTCCTGGCGCCGAGTGTATCCACATGAAGGCCACTTCACCTCCCAGGTCAGAGTAGGCCAGGCTCAGCCATTCCTTATCACAACTGTGCCTCCTTCTCATAAATCCCAGGCGTTTTTTATCCTCTGTGGTGAGACAAAGGTCCACTATTTTGCAGAGAGTGAACCACACACTTGGCAATATATATTCCATTATGGTATATTGGTTATTTTACCTAGACATAAGCAGAGTACAAATATTTTGAGTCACACAAATAACTGTTATATGGTTATATTGATCACTTTATCCCATCACTCTCTGACGTGCATCTCTGTTAAACCTTTTTTAAATAACTACATGGTATAGTGTTATTGACAGTAATGATAATGTAGCACAGCTGTGAGCAAACCGGATAGCTCTCTAGTTTTGACAACGTAATTATGACAGCACTTTAGATCAGATTGTCAGGACTTTGACTGCTGTTAGTTGTTCTGTGGTTTCTGTAAATATGCTGAATCACACTTTTATGGTCTGTTTAAGTTCATCTGTTTTTGCTACGCATGCTTTAAAAAAAAGCAACACGACTGTTGTTATTAACCCCTTGCACTCCGGTCAATTTCCGTAAAAACGCCAAAAAAAAATGTGCCCAAAGTAAATCAAAAGCTGTTCTTCAACTCTTTGCAGCATCTTCATGGGGTTGGTCTCATTTAAAACAAAACACTTTGAATTTTTTGGCAAAACAGTCATAATCTCTCTAAGTGCTCCGGCCACTGAGTTACAGTCATCTAAACATACTGAACTTGAAGAAAATAAATTTGGCCTGGGTGTTTTTTTGGATTCAAATGCTTGCAAATAACACACAGCTTCAGATCCAGGCTGGAAAATGCAACAGAAATGTAGAACCAAGTGTTATCCAGCTGAGGTCCAAATTTTGTAACAATACCACAAAAAATGAATATATTACACAGCTTTTTCCTCAGGTAGTTCCCAGGCATTTTTGAACTGTGCCAAATTGTGCCAAATGGCACAGTTTGGAAAAACGTCTGTAACTTTTGAATGATTCAATATAGAAGCTTCATCTTGGGCTCTAATGAAAGGTGACACTCAGGGCTGTTGTGTGTGTGTGTGTGTGTGTGTGTGTGGGGTTGTCCCCCCCTCGCTACAGAGGACGGACATCGGCCATTGCTATATAACGGAATACTCATGTGGCGACCGCGGCGCAGTCACCGCGGCTCCCCCCCCCCCTTGCTACAGAAGAGTAGCGGGGGGGTTGTCCCCCCCCCCCCCCGCTACAGAGGACGGACATCGGCCATCGCTACATGACGGAATAGTCATGTGGCGACCGCGGCGCAGTCAACACGGCTTCCCCCCTCCCCTCGCTACAGAAGAGTAGCGGGGGGGGCGGGGGCGTTCACGGTCCGGACGCAGAGCACAACCCGTGTACCGCGGCGCACGAAATTCAGACTTCGTGCGCCACATAGTTGTAATTTACCGATCGGTCAAAAGTCATTTTTGATTACAGTTTTCAGGGATAAAGAATAATTTAGCTTAGAACACCTTACCTCTTCACAGCAGCATCCTGGCGAACTTTTCTTCCTCATTGTCAGACGAATGCGACGCTGGTCAGCTCGTGGTTCTGGTCTCGGTGACCTGGTCAAAACATAATTCCATTATTGCGGTTTTGCGCTTCCATGATTGCGGTTTTGGCGAATGATTTACGACCTTCGTCGTCGGCCTCTGTCGGTCTATGATGACCATGGAAGAGAATCCTAAGCGTCTATTCTGCTCGAATAAAAAACAAAAAAGCACCGCCTGTGACTGAAGAGGCCGATGCGCGAATGGCTGTCCCTGTCACACAGGTAGCACTTGTGGGTGGTCTCCGTGCTGCTGGGTCTGTGACGGTTCTTCCTGCAGGTCCTTTTTTTCATCTGCTGCAGCAGTCTGTCTTCACCCAGCCTTACAAAAAACAGCTCGCGAACTTCTGTGCTTCAATTGGCTCGCTGCATTCACAGCGTTGGTAGGCGGGTCCTTCTTGCTAGGTTTTCAGTCATTGGTTCTTCAAGGTTTCAGAAACCCAATTCAAGGCTCTTATTAGTCGAATGAGAGGTCAATCATATCTGATCTGTTCGCGGCTGTGTCTGTAGTGGAAGAACTTTTTTTTTTTTCAGTGCGCGCTTGGAGGCAGCGCCCTCGTGCGTCCTAGAGCGCACGAGGGCGCACGAGAGCGCCCTCATGTGCTCTGGGATGCAGAGATGTGCCCGTCCGCGGTACAGCGGAGTGCAAGAGGTTAAGCTCCAGCAGTTATTTATGTCAGCTCCAGTTCATTTTAGGTTGTAAATGTGTTTTGTTTTTATTGTTCCTTGAGTGTGACTGTCACTGAATTGCGACATAACCCCTAGTGGTCAAGAGTGGTAAATATTTTTGTCAATAAAATAGTTCAGATTTCCAAGGCTATAAGTTGAAAGTGATAAGCGATAATGGCTTACTGTCAATTAGAAAGACATAAAATATGATCCAAAGTTTCAGATAGGAATAAATTTACGCATCTAATTTGCGTAATGTTGTGGCAGCTTTTTAAATACCATAACTCAGTCAAAACTGGACTTTGGACATATTTACACAAGAATGTTTTGTTTGTTTTTTTTACACCGTTGTCTCTACAGGGGTATGTTGTTACCTTATCTTCATAGTATATGAACCAGAAAATCAGTACAATGAAAAAAAAACCAAAGAAATTTGTCACTTACCAGCTGCTAAGGGGACTCGCTCGCTGCCGTGGTCACTGTGTTTTCACCCATCGTGGTCACTATTTTGTGTTCTGTCGGTCATTTACGCTCTCTACTACATCTACAAAGTCTTATGATCATTCCACATAAATTTCCCTTGTATCCCATGGCTGTATTCTATGTACAAAGCCATCTAAGTGACGGCGCACGATGATGGATCACGACCATATTAGCTGTCTGAGCTAAAAGAAGGGAATACAGGAAAAGGAAATGAGGAGTTCTTCTTCTTTGGTGTATTACGTGTCATCCATTGAGTCCTCCAACGCGTGTCTGCCACCTTCTGAAACTGGCAGATCAGTACAAACCAGTGCAGATCCTCAATGCAGCCGGCAATGTCAGAGTGAGATGACAGGCACAGCACCATGCTCTGCCACTAGGGGCATGCGAAATCTCACACTCTAAGGGTTAAAATATATAAATAAATGTTGTGAAACATTGGATGCCTGAATTCATTTGTACTCTTTCAGTTACCTGTAGAATTTATTAGAATTTATCTATTATTGATTCAGTGTGATAGATTCACAAAGTAATGGTTTACCTCACCTCTGCAAAACTAAAGGATTTTCAACCTTTTTATAATGTAGTGATAAACAAGAAGCTAAAATACACTGTACATATTAGATATATACATAACGTTGTAATCAATAATCCTTAGTGAAGTTGGAAATAATTTATGGTGGAACAATAATCTTTTTTCAAATAACATTGTGTAAAAACAGAACTGCATCTCCAAAAATGAGCACATCACCATTCAGATCTATATCAAATAGCTCAGACATATTCATCCAAATTTCAAACAAAAAAAATCTTTAAATGGCTAAATTTATATGGGATTATTGTAAAATATGAAAGTTTTACTTTTTAGATTTGAGTTATTTCTAAAAATAAATTCATCACAGTATTCAACTTTTGGAGGTGGATGAGTAGAATGTAAAAGAAAATCAACCTCAAATCAAGTCAGTCAACATATAGCAAACAGGAATTTATTTGGGGGAAAATCTTTATTAAAAAATAATCAGTGCAGATGCAGGGTTCATGGGGCACACCTGGGAAAGCAATAGAAAAAATTAATTAAATCAGGATTCGGACACTCTGGAAAGCTGTTGTTGTTGACCTTTGTTACGATAGTTGGGTACAATTTCTTGATGTAAAAAAGGACAGTCTCTAAGAAAGCATCATCACAGACTAACAGTATTAAAACATGACAGGATGTGAACTACTGGACAGTTTTAGGACTACATCAGTGCTGCAAAGAGTTTGCTTGGTCTACATAATGTGAATTAACTAACTAACTAACTAACCTGCACTTATATAGCGCTGACAATGACAATATACTGTAGGTGAAGGAAAGAGCAGGTACAGAAATGGAATTACTTTTTATGTGTGTGTTGTGGGAGGAGGGAGGAGACCCCGGGGAAGACCCAGGACACGTTAGAAAGACTATGTCTCCCAGCTGGTCTGAGAATGTCTTGGTGTGCTCTCTGAAGAACTGGAGGAGGTGGCTGGGGAGAGGGAAGTCTTGGCTTCTCTGATTAGACTGCTCCTGCCACAACCTGGACCACCAGAGAACCATAGAAGATGGATGGATGGCGGTGTTGTATATTCATTCCTGCTGCAAGACTGGACCTGATTAAAGAAGAGGAACAACATTTTTTCTAATTCCACATTCTTGGAACACCAAGTGCACAGGCAGGTTGTGGTTTTAATAAAATTGAAAAGTCCAAGACATTTTAGCTGCCAAATTTTGACCGTTGTCTTGAGAAGTTATTCATAAAAGAAAGAAACAAATATCTCTTGCATCTATCCATCCATCTTCTACTGCTTTTCCGGAGGTCCGGGTAGTGGAGGCAGCAGCTCAAGCAGAGAAGCCTAGACCTCCCTCTCCCCAGCTACCTGCTCAAGCTCTTCAGAGAGGACACCAAGGCGTTCCCAGACCAGCTGGGAGACATAGTGTTTCCACTGAGTCCTGGGTCTGCCCTGGGGTCTCCTCCCAGTGGGACATGCCCGAAACACCTCAAGTGGGAGGTGTCCAGTCACCTTATCGTGGTGGGGGGTTTGCGTGCTCCCAGGAGCTATGTTGTCCAGGGCAATTTGCCTCTGATAGGGTCACCCAAGACAAACTGGTCCTGGTTGAAGGGCCAGACTAAGAACAATCCAACAGACTCTCATGATAAATTCTAGATCAAGGATTCAGTGTACCCCGCCTGGTATGGAATTACCGGGGCCCCACCCTGGAGCCAGGTCTGGGAGAGGGGCTCGATGGCTAGCGTCTGGTGGCCGGGTTTCCACCCATGGGACCCGGCCGGGCTCAGTCTGAAGGAGTTACATGGGCCTGCCCTCCAGTGAGCTCACCACCTGCAGGAGGGATCATGGGGGTCCGGTGCTATGTGGATTAGGTGGCGGTCAAAGGCGGAGACCTTGCAGACTGATCCCAAGCTTTCTCTTGCATCTACTTTTGGCAAAATTATCCATAAATATGACTGGTTTGACAAGGTTATTCACTAAATATTAAAAAAAAACACTCCTTAACATTTCAAAAACAGTTAAAAAAAATCTCCTAAACAAACACATTTAAAAATTCAAAATAAAGGATTTGGCTTTGTACATTACTGTGTGTAAAATGTTTTGATAAGATTAAACTTACATTGGTGAGCCACTGACTGTCTTCCTCACTGGATGATCCCTCTGGTGGTTGTTGTCCTGAGCTGCTAATGGAGTCCAGGCCTCACACACAGGTGGGGTGGAGGAGAAGTTTCTGCTGACATCATCAGAATGTGGTTTTTAAATGTTGATCTATGGGAACAGTCATATTCATAGTCCTTTTTGTGACTTTTTACATGTAAAACTTTGCATCATACTCATCTAAAGGTCAGATATTGATGTTCTGTCCTTAACCCCCACTGTGTTGTGTAGTGAGTGTGGTGAGAGTGTGTGGCTCATTGGGGCTTGCCGTACCCGCCCCTGGCATGACGTCACGTGGGCACGGCCACTGCATATAGTTCTGTGTGTGTATAATAAAGTCAGTTCGGTGTTCAGTTCAATATGGCTCCGGTCTTATGTTATTCAGACATAACATTTTCACGATGAGAAGTAACACCATGGAGGCGTGTGGGCTACCTCCACCTTTACTGCCATTTTTGAAGTGTCCCGGAGAGCCAGCGGTCTTGTGAACGGAGTGGATAGTGATGCTTGGGGGATACATTGCTGGGGTGGGCCTGGGTAGGCTGGATGGGGACTGAGGACGGGCACTTCTGGCCCGTCGTCTTGGAGTGGAGGGTCAGAGACTTCTCTGCATGTTGGATGAGATGGAGCTTGGTGCGGAAGCTGTTGGGCAGCTGGCTGGAGCTTTTGCTGTCCATCCTAAGGACAAGAAGCTGGGGCTGTGGGTGGCAAGACTGTTGGCGCCAAGAGGTGCGCGCCAAAAATGAGCCGCAAGCTACCAGCTGGGTATGCAGGGGGGACCAGAGCTCTTGTTACTGACGACGGTGAGCAAGCCAGGGAGCTCAGCACGGTGTAGGGCCATGGCGCTGGTGAAGTTGACGGTGCAGTGAGCAGCGACAGCGGAGAGGCAGAACAGCGATCGGAGTCAGCCCCGCAGCTGGAGTCTGGGCAGTGAGAGGACGGGAACATGCAGGCTGAAAACCCCGGGAAGCAGCAACGACAGTCGGGTGCAGAGATGACGCAGTGGAGCACCTTGGACGAGGGTGCTGGGAGCAGCGACGAAGCACCCGGGTCGGAGAGTGACGCTGAGAGCCCTGGGGGAGAGCAACAACAGCCGGGCACCATGGAGGTTGGGCAGGATCTCAGTGCTGGAGCTTGGGGCGCCCCGGACAAGGGTGGTGAGCGTTACGGCGAGGTACCTGAGTCAGTGAGCGGCGCCAATGAGAGGGCTTTGGTTTTCCCCAGGGTTCGGCCCCAGGGGGCCGGAGTGTTTGGGGCTGAAATTATGGCATTTGCAGTGGTGTGGAACGCCGTCGGGAGCGGACCAACCGTCACGGAGGGACGGCGTGCCGGACAGCAACACTGCGGGCCCAGAGGAGAGAAGCAGGCGATGGCGAGGAGGAGAGACATTTTTTGCCGGGGAGTTCAGCTTTGATCCCGGAGGCAGACGGCGGCCAAGGGCACACATGCCGTGGGGCTGCCCTGGGACTCCGAGCCGGTTTTACCCCTGGCTGCCAATGGACATTGGTGTCACATAAACACTGCAATGTAAATATGTACATTTAGTACTGATGTGCATGTGAGTATGTGGTGTGTTATGGGATTATTTTACTTATTTTGAGAGACACGGTCTGATTTTAGTTGTTTTGTGTGAAAGTGGTAGGCTGTTTTATTACAGTTCATGGTTCCCTGATTTCTTAGTGCATGATTTGGGTCCTAAATTGGAGAGGGTCTCAATTGTGTGTGTGGTTTTGCACTTTTGTAAGGAGGAGGGGAATTGCTGTGTAGTGAGTGTGGTGAGAGCGTGTGGCTCATTAGGGCTTGTTGTACCCGCCCCTTGCATGACGTCAGGCGGACACGGCCACTACAGCTGTGGACAAAATTGTTGGTACCTCTCTGTTAATGAAAGAAAAACCCACAATGGTCACAGAAATAACTTGAATCTGACAAAAGTGGTAATAAATAAAAATTCTATGAAAATTAACCAATGAAAATCAGACAATGCTTTTGAATTGTGGTTCAACAGAATTATTTTAAAAAACAAACTCATGAAACAGGCCTGGACAAAAATGATGGAACCCCTAGAAAAGATTGAAAATAATGTGACCATAGGGACATGTTCAACCAAAATGTGTCCTCTAATTAACATCACAGGTGTCTACAAACTTGTAATCAGTCAGTTGGTCTATTTAAAGGGTGAGAAGTAGTCACTGTGCTGTTTGGTGACATGGTGTGTACCACACTAAACATGGACCAGAGGAAGCAAAGGAGAGAGTTGTCTCAGGAGATTAGAAAGAAAATTATAGACAAGCATGTTAAAGGTAAAGGCTATAAGACCATCTCCAAGCAGCTTGATGTTCCTGTGACTACAGTTGCACATATTATTCAGAAATTTAAGATCCACGGGACTGTAGCCAACCTCCCTGGACGTGGCAGCAGGAGGAGACGGATAATACGAATGGTAACAAAAGAGCCCAGAACAACCTCGAAACACATTCATGGTGAACTCCAAGGTCAAGGTACATCAATGTCAGATCGCACCATCCGTCGTTGTTTGAGCCAAAGTGGACTTCATGGGAGACGACCAAGGAGGACACCACTGTTGAAAACAAATCATGAAAAAGCCAGACTGGAATTTGCCAAACTGCATGTTGACAAGCCACAAAGCTTCTGGGAGAATATCCTATGGACAGATGAGACAAAACTGGAACTTTTTGGCAAGGCACATCAGCTCTATGTTCACAGACGCAAAAATGAAGCATGCCAAGAAAAGAACACTGTCCCTACTGTGAAACATGGATGAGGTTCTGTTATGTTCTGGGGCTGCTTTGCTGCATCTGGCACAGGGTGTCTTGAATCTGTGCAGGGTACAATGAATTCTCAAGACTATCAAGGTATTCTAGAGAGAAATGTGCTGCCCAAAGTCAGACAGCTTGATCTCAGTCGCAGGTCATGGGTCTTGCAACAGGATAATGACCCAAAACACACAGCTAAAAACACCCAAGAATGGCTAAGAGCCAAACATTGGACTATTCTAAAGTGGCCTTCTATGAGCCCTGATCTAAATCCTATTGAACATCTGTGGAAGGAGCTGAAACCACCACCAGTAAACATCCAGGGAACAGACATTGAGATGGTGACATCCTACAAGTACCTGGGTGTTCATCTGAACAATAAACTAGACTAGTCACACAATACAGTCACACAAAAATCAGGCTGTTATATTTGTGTATTTATAATATTTATAATATTTATGTTAAATGTGAGTCAGGCTGTTATATTTGTGTATTTATAATATTTATAATATTTATAATTGTGTATTTATAATTTTTCTGCATTGATGTATGTGGTTATTGTGTATATTTTTTATCTTGATTCTTTTTTCTAAAGCCCATCCAGGGACAAGAGTTGCAAATTAGCTAATAGCTATACACTCTACGTGCAACACATCAGATTGATTGTCTTTGATTAATTGTCTATGTTTATTGCACTGTCCCTGTCAAATAAACTAATCTACTACTACTACTGACGCACTTTACAAGAAGGGACAGCGCAGGCTGTTCCTACTGAGGAGACTCAGGTCTTTTGGTGTACAAGGGGCGCTGCTGAAGACATTCTATGACACGGTGGTGGCATCAGCCATCACTTTTGGAGTGGTCTGCTGGGGCAGTGGCATTACAGCAGCCGATAGGAAGAGACTGAACAAACTGATCAAGAAAGCTAGCTCTGTCCTGGGGCAGCGCCTTGACCCAGTGGAGGAGATAGGAGAAAGAAGGATGGTGGCTAAACTGTCATCTCTGCTGGAGTCCGAGTTCCACCCTATGCAGGACACACTGAATGCACTAAGGAGCTCATTTAGCAGCAGACATCATCCTAGGTGCACAACCAAGAGGTTTCGCAGGTCCTTCCTACCAACGGCTGTCAGACTGTATAACCTAAGCAGGGCTGCTCGCAGAGATAGCAAAAAAGACGTGACAACCTAATAGTATTGAATGCAAAAGACACAATAGACTTACACAATGGTCCCCTCCGGTATACAACTAGGAAAATACCGGTAGCTACGGAGGGTGACAATATGTATGGGTACATAATCATACCATGAAGGATAACTAAGTAGACGGTTATGCTGTTTCATTCCATCTAGCTGCAATGCTCCGCACTGTGTGTGTTTGTATATTTATATATTTATTCCATCTAGCGACAATGCTCCACACTGTGTGCTTATATATTTACATATTTATTCCATCTAGCAACAGTGCTCCGCACTGTGTGTGTTTATATATTTACATATTTATTCCATCTAGCTATGGTGCTCCGCACTGTGTGTGTTTATGTGTTTGCATATTTGTTCCATCTAGCTGCAATGCTCCGCACTGTGTGTATGTTTATATATTCATATATTTATTCCATCTAGCTACAATGCTCCGCACTGTGTTTATATATCTATATATTTATTCCATTTAGCTGCAATGCTCCGCATCGTGTGTCTATATATTTATGTTTATATGTACATATGTATACTTGCTGCTCTTGTTTTTTCTTGCCTTCTGATTGTTGCTCTGAGTGTTGCTATCCCTGTGCTGTTGCAATCCTGGAATTTCCCCATTGTGGGACTAATAAAGGCTTATCTTATCTTATCTTATCTTAAACATGCTGTCTGGAGAAGGCACCCTTCAAACCTGAGACAACTGGAGCAGTTTGCTCATGAGGAGTGGGCCAAAATACCTGCTGAGAGGTGCAGAAGTCTCACTGACAATTACAGAAATTGTTTGATTGCAGTGATTGCCTCAAAAGGCTGTGCAATAAAATATTAAGTTAAGGGTGCCATCATTTTTGTCCAGGCCTGTTTCATGAGTTTGTTTTTTAAAATAATTCTGTTGAACCACAATTCAAAAGCATTGTCTGATTTTCATTGGTTAATTTTCATAGAATTTTTATTTATTACCACTTTTGTCAGATTCAAGCTATTTCTGTGACCATTGTGGGTTTTTCTTTCATTAACAGAGGGGTACCAACAATTTTGTCCATGTGTGTAGTTTGTGTGTATAATAAAGTCATTTGGGTGTTCAATTCAACACGGCTCCGGTCTAATGCTATTCAGACATAACACACTGGTCCATCACATCAGTGAGGGCTTCAGAAGCTGTTCACCCTCCCTCCATCACTGTTTGGTGGAGCTCCTCTCTGCTGTATCATGATGATATTGTCCAAACACCCACCTGGACTTATTCACCTCATGATGGAGGAAGTCCTCACAGAGGGTGAACAAATGCTGTGGTTTATTACTTGATAGTCAAAAATCTGATATAAATTTCTATATACATAATTACAGCTACTTCAGGGACTCAAGAAATTTCGTGGCTAATGCTGTGCTGTAACATTAGTTAGTATGAAAATCAACCATTTCTAACTTCAGATTCCACCATGTTGATCAATAAAGTTTTACATTATTATCTTTACCTGTAACAACAATAAACAACTGTAACTTTTTTCACTGTACACCACCTTATAAGACTGAGCAGCTGCACATCAAAGGTGATAATTTAAAAAAACAATCTTTTTGTAAAACATGACTGCTGCACAATTAGAATGTGCTGTTACATTCATAGATGCAAATGTTGATCATATCATGAACCTGCCATACTTGTCAGCTTGGTAAGGAGCAGTTATTGGGTTGTGTGCCACATCATATATTGGCTGGTATTATCATACACTTGTAGCCACTCGTGTGACTTATTTAATGCTTTGCATAAGGCCTCACATATTAGATAAGAACAAGGTACAGAGTTTCCTTGGAGATAACAGGATACTGTGAAGGGGTAACCTTTGGTATGCAGAGACTGCTTGGGGGGATTCTTTGTGTGCTGAGAGACGGCTTAGAGATTCCTTTGTAAGCCGAAGACTGTGAGGGGGATGCTATGGGATTTGAGAGGAAAGGCATTGCTACTTGTGATTATAATGCAATGTGACTTGTGAGCTGTGAGAGTCCCTGGTATATAAGGGTCGAGTTGTTTCTGTGATGTTCTCTTTTCTACTTTGCTCATGTTGGAGCGTGTAATAAACTGCCTTGAGATGAAACTTGCCTCATTATTACACTCTCCACACTGGTGACCCAAGACGTAGCATGCAGCAAGAAGAGAATTCCCCGGGGCCAGCCTCGTTTGGAGCCCCCAGCCAAGCGTACGCCATTACGGTCCAGCTACCGGACTTTTGGCAGCACAACCCACGCTCCTGGTTCCACTTGGTTGAGGCACAGTTTGCCCTCCGGGGAATAGCGGCAGATGACACAAAATTCTACCATGTGATCACAAAGCTCGATAACCACACGGCGCAACACGTGGAGAGCCTTCTGGAGCAGCCACCAGCCAGCGACAAATACGACACGTTGAAGGCTGCACTCATCCAGCACTACACCCTCTCGGTCGAGGAGAGAGCAGAGAGACTTCTGGCGCTGACTCAGTTGGGAGATGGCACGCTCATTGACCTGATGGAGAAGATGCTGAGGTTGAAAGGCTCGGACGATGACGACTTCATCTTTACCCACATTTTCCTCAGGACCCTACCGTCAGTGACGAGGGCGACCCTGGCCGGTTCGCCGTTGTTGGGCCAGCGGGACTTCCACGCGCTGGCCCGGGAGGCGCATCGGATTCTCAACGCCAGCAGGCAGCGCGTGGCCACGGTGGCAGCGACGGAGCTCGGCGCGACGGCCGGAGATGGCAGGGAGCCAAGGACAGCGGTAGCAGAGCCACCGATGACAGCGGCGGCAGGGGCCAAGGAACGCGGAGGAGACACCCTTTGTTTCTACCATTGCCGTTTTGCAGAGAAGGCACGCAAATGTATACCACCGTGCCAGTTCAAGCGCTCAGGAAACGCCAAGACCGGGGGGTCGGTAGCAGCTGCGGCCCTCAGGGAGGAGAACAAGCTGCTCTACTTGACGGATGCACACTCGGGAAGGCATTTCCTCGTGGACACAGACGCCCAGCTGAGTTTCATCACGCCTTCCTCCGCTGATCGGCTGGCGGGTTCCAGCGGTCCCGAGATGGCAGCAGCGAACGGCTCGGGAATTAAGACCTTTGGTGAGAGGACTCTGCTTCTGTCGCTACACGGCCGTACTTTTGAGTGGACTTTTGCAATAGCAGCATTGAATTTCAATATTTTAGGGGCTGATTTTTTGTGCTCACATGGTTTGTTAGTTGATGTCACTAACAGGCGCCTGGTTAATGCACTTTCTTTTGACTCTATCCCCTGTACAGCTAGAGCGGCCCGGCCAACAGCACAAGCCAACGTCACAGCTGCAAGCGGTAAGTTCCACACACTGCTCACTCAGTTCCCAGCACTCACGGTCCCCACGTTTTCGGCAACCGTCGCTAAGCACGGGGTGGAGCATTTTATTACCACAACCGGACCATCTGTTTTTGCAAAAGCTCGGTGTTTGGACGCAGCTAAACTGGCCATAGCGCGCGAGGAGTTCGCCAACCTGGAAAGGTTAGGCATCGTCAGGCGTTCGAACAGCCCATGGACTTCCCCGCTTCACATGGTCCCGAAAGCTGACCGCTCATGGCAACTGTGCGGAGATTTCCGCAGGCTAAACAACGCCACAGCGCATGACCGCTACCCAATTCCGCATATCCAGGATTTTTCCGTTCATTTGGCAGGGGTGCACGTTTTTTCTAAAATAGATTTGGTCCACGG
Source organism: Pholidichthys leucotaenia (assembly GCA_020510985.1). Taxonomy (NCBI): domain Eukaryota; kingdom Metazoa; phylum Chordata; class Actinopteri; order Cichliformes; family Pholidichthyidae; genus Pholidichthys; species Pholidichthys leucotaenia. The sequence goes on from CM035837.1 coordinate 224,734,210, forward strand.
TTATCACCAAGTCCCAGTGCGTGCTGAGGACGTACCCAAAACAGCGGTGATAACTCCATTTGGCCTTTTTGAGTTTTTGCGCATGCCATTCGGGCTTAAAGGGGCTGCACAGACGTTTCAACGCATGATGGATGCAGTGCTGTGCGATCTCCCTTTCGTGTTCATCTACTTGGACGATATTTTGGTAGCCAGCGCGGTCCGAAGACGAACACGAAAACCGCCTCGCGGCAGTTTTCTGGAGGTTGGGAGAGCACGGGTTAATAATCACCCCAGCGAAATGTCAGTTCGGGGTAGCACAGATCGATTTTTTAGGACACCGAGTTTCCCCCGAAGGAACGGTTCCGCTGCCTGACAAAGTGCGTGCGGTGGCAGACTTTCCCCGGCCGCAGACGGTCAGGGCATTACAGGAGTTTTTGGGAATGGGGAATTTTTATAACCGTTTCCTTCCCGGTGCAGCACAACTCATGCAACCGCTTTATGCTGCACTCAAAAATCAGAAGCCCGCAAATAAGATCGAGTGGTCCCTGGAGCGGGAGCGAGCGTTCTCGGAAGTCAAAACAGCCCTGGCGAACGCTGCGTTGTTGGCACATCCGGACCCAACGGCCCGCGTAGCGCTCACCACTGATGCGTCTGACATTGCCATAGGGGCGGTCGTGGAGCAGCAGGTAGCCAGAGCTTGGCAACCGCTCGCCTTTTTCAGCAGGACCTTGCGCGATAGTGAGCGTAAATACAACGCGTTTGACAGGGAGTTGCTGGCTCTCCATTTGGCCATTTGCCACTTCCGGTTCTGGCTAGAAGGGCGCTGTTTCACCGCGTTCGTTGACCACAAGCCGCTAACATTCGCGATGGCCAAAGTTTCAAAGCCGTGGTCGGGCCGGCAACAGAGGCAGTTAGCCGCAATCTCAGAGTTTACTACAGATATTCAGCATGTGTCGGGTAAACTGAACGTAGTGGCAGACTGCCTCTCGCGCGCCGTTGCTGCCCCCGTCCGCGTGGGGATAGATTACACAGCCATGGCCGCGGAGCAAAGTAGTGACGCGGATGTGTGCACGCTCCAGTCTGGACCAATAGGGTTAAGGCTGGAGAGCAAGGTGCTACAAGACGGTATGCCTCCCTTAATCTGCGATGTCTCCATGGGACGATCACGTCCCATGGTGCCAGCAGCGTGGCGTCGCCGCGTTTTCGACTCAATTCATTCTTTGGCGCACCCGGGGGTTCGCGCGTCGGTCAAAATGGTAGCAGAAAAATTTGTGTGGCCCGGCCTTCGCAAACAAGTTAAAGAGTGGGCGGCAGCCTGCATGGCGTGCCAACGGGCCAAGGTACACAGACACACGAAGGCTCCATTGGAGCCATTTCTCATTCCTGCCAAGAGGTTCGACCACGTTCACGTGGACCTCGTGGGCCCCCTCTCACCATCACAGGGGTACACGCACCTTCTGACAATGGTGGACTGCACCACGCGCTGGCCGGGGGCGGTCCCTTTGGCGTCAACCACAGCCGAGGAGGTGGCACGCGCATTTGCAACGACATGGGTGGCGCGTTTTGGAGTCCCGTCGGACATTACATCCGACAGAGGCCCGCAATTCGTTTCCGAACTTTGGTCAATAATGGCCCGCAGCCTAGGTGTCACAATTCACCGTACAACCGCATAAAATCCGCAGGCTAATGGGTTGTGCGAACGTTTTCACAGGTCATTGAAAGCAGCTCTTAGAGCGTCACTGACGGATGCAAATTGGGTGGACAAGCTTCCGTGGGTTTTATTAGGGTTGCGTTCTGCGCCTAAAGAAGACTTAGAGGCATCCCCAGCTGAACTCGTTTTTGCACTGCCACTGCGGCTGCCCGGGGAGTTTCTCCCGGATAATCCTGCGCCAGGCAGCTCCCCGTCCCAGCTGTTGCAGTGTAGCATCGACACAGCTACGCTGCCGGGCCCTGCCCACCACAGTTTTCCACGCGTTTTTGTGCCTAAAACTTTGAAGAACGCGGAGTTTGTTTTTGTCAGACATGATGCTCATCGCCCCCCGCTGTGACCACCTTATGATAGACCGTTCAGAGTGTTGGAAACAGGGGACAAGCATTTTTTGCTAGATTTGGGGGGTAGGAGGGAAAAGGTTGGCATAAACAGACTCAAACCCGCTTTTGTGGTGGCAGACGAGCAAGTGCTGTTGGCAAGGGCCCCTCGGCGCGGCAGGCCACCACGGGGTGCTTCCCAGAGTAATATTCCCCCAGAACACCCGCAGGGACTGACAAAAGGTTTTCACCCCCAGTCAACAGCCCCCTAGCATGACGGCGCCGCTGAGGAGGTGAATCCTAGTTACAGCAGATACGGGAGAAGACTGAAGCCCAAGCAGCATGTGGACTGATGTTTAATGATTCTATCATGGCATGCAGACTGTTATTCTCTTGTTCAATCCAAATGTTTGGGGGGGGTGTGTAGCCACTCGTGTGACTTATTTAATGCTTTGCATAAGGCCTCACATATTAGATAAGAACAAGGTACAGAGTTTCCTTGGAGATAACAGGATACTGTGAAGGGGTAACCTTTGGTATGCAGAGACTGCTTGGGGGGATTCTTTGTGTGCCGAGAGACGGCTTAGAGATTCCTTTGTAAGCCGAAAACTGTGAGGGGGATGCTATGGGATTTTAGAGGAAAGGCATTGTTACTTGTGATTATAATGCAATGTGACTTGTGAGCTGTGAGAGTCACTGGTATATAAGGGTCGAGTTGTTTCTGTGATGTTCTCTTTTCTACTTTGCTCATGTTGGAGCGTGTAATAAACTGCCTTGAGATGAAACTTACCTCATTATTACACTCTCCACACATTCATAATTTTAATGTGAACATGTCAGAAATAAAATGTAGTTGGTTACATAGACTTTAGACTGCCCCCCCCACGTCCCTAACCACCAGATTAGCAGCAGAAGATGAATGAGCTAGTTAGCATCATAGCTAACACTGGTTAGCTTAACTGTCAGAAGAAAAAAGGTCACCTCTGCATGACTTTTCAGTCCTTTCAGACTCTTCAGCAGATATTAGCTGAAGATATTATCAAAAGCAGAACCCATATTTATCCTGCTCTTCTGTCGTGAGATGAGATGAGATGAGATGAGATTCAACTTTATTGTCATTACACATGTATGAATACAAGGTAACGAAACGTGACTTGGCATTTGGGCACGCTCTGCAGAGCGCATCCAAGGCCGGGGCAGCCACTAGGCGCCAGTCATAAAGAAGAAAGGAAAAAAGAAAAAGAGAGGATATGACACAGTAGGCGGGAGAAAAAAACATAATGCTTATTTAGCAGACATTTAGTAGACAAATCACACAGCAGGGGGAGAGCAGTGTATGTATATCAGTATGATGATATCAGTGTGTGTGCAGTGTTGAGTGTATCAGTTACTGGAGCACAACAAATAGTCTCTTAGGCAACGATAGATGTTATAGTTCATGAACGCTGTCCCTGAAGAGTTCTGTTTATTGCACAGCAGCAGCGGTGTTTGGGTGGCATACTTTAGAATGATTTGGAAACTGACTTCCGCCTTGAGACTCAGGTATTTAGCTGAATAATTCACTACCTGGCAACCCAACAACCCAAAATGAGATATGATGCGTAACATGAAGCTAGCGATGCTATTGGCTGTGACATCCTCACTGGACTTCTGCGTTTGTATTACTCCAGCTGCTGGATGTAAATATAAGATAAGATAAGATAAGATAAGCCTTTATTAGTCCCACAATGGGGAAATTCCAGGATTGCAACAGCACAGGGATAGCAACACTCAGAGCAACAATCAGAAGGCAAGAAAAAACAACATCTAGCAAACATATGTCCATATTACTATAAATGTATATATATAGACACACAGTGCAGAGCATTATGGCTGGTGGATGTGCAGCAGAAAGTCTAAGCTCTCTCTCCGCGGATGCGGCGGGCCAGCTGGAAGTCTTTGGGCATGATGGTGACCCCCTTAGTGAAGAAGAGACCACCAGGTGGGTCTCGCTGGTCTCCTGCAGAGCCATGACGGCGAAACTCAGGAAACGCAGGACGGTCTTGAAGTCCTGAGCGATCTCCCTCACCAGGCGCTGGACGGGCAGCTTACGGATGAGCAGCTCCGTGGATTTCTGGTAGCGACGGATCTCTCTCAGAGCCACGGACCTGTGACGGCGAGGCCTCTTCACTCTGCCGGTGGCCAGAGCGCCTCTCCGAGCAGCCCTGTGGCTAGCTGTCTCCTGGGGGGCTTCTTCCTCCAGTAGATTTTACGGGCGGTCTGCTTGGTTCTTGCCATCGCTCTTTATTATTCTGTCTTATATTTCTTTCACGCCGCCTAAACTCCAGCCCGGCACCCGCTTCGTTTTCGCTACAGCTCCCGGTATGTCGAGTTTCCCATTAGCACCGGGCGGCGGCCAAGTGCTAGCTAGCACTAGCTCCTCCCCGCTGTAACGTCTCCCGCTGCAAACCGTGGCTCCGTCCGCCGACCCGGGAGACCCCCGGGGCGATCCGTGCGTCCGTGATATATATACAGAGTGAAAGGTGTAGAAAGAAGAAGGAAGATAAAAAAAAAAGGCTGTTGCAACAGGCAGCCGACTCGTGTGGCGCCGCCGGTCCGGCAGAGCCGGAACCGGAAATTTATGTTATTGTATTTATGTTATTGTCCACCCACCAAAAGTTACAAATTTTTTTTTCATCAATATACTGATTTTTAGAACAACAGTAAGACTTACATTGTGCACGTTTCTAAACACTTTGCTGATGTATTTTTTTTTTAAATCTTTGTTTTCATGAAAATCTTCAATATTTCACCTTTAATGTGTTGATAAAAATCTCCAAAATGCATCTGTTTTTCTTAGAATGTCAGTTACTGTGCAACAATGTTATCACACTTCTTCTGCTTGCCTTGCACGCTACACAGCTTGTTGAGGTCATGCACCCACGCATACACCCCATGACATGTCTGCTGAAACCAAATAGATGTGGTCCAGCCTGCTGCTGTGCCATCACATAGATCGAAAAATACTGACACACCGAGGGACAAACCTCTCCTTCTTGCATGAGGTTGCGGGTGAGCGTTAGGGTGCGGTCAGGTTTTATAAAAACTGTAAGTTCCAGAATTCGGGAGCACTCTCTCGGGGTAAATTCCTAAGAGCTGTGTTCCAGCGCTGCTTGTATCCATATCTCATTTTCAGTAAAATAAGTGAAAGTATATTTCACCTCTCAGTCTGATTATTTGGCCTTCGTATAAAAGAACTGGGGGTAAAGGCATTTTAGATGCAACAATTTGGTGTTTCCGCCCGGTTATGAGGCTAAATTTTAGTTTTAGTTTTGTAGATGGTGTGAGGATTTTTTCTCTTCAGACTGGTGGCCGCAACATGATAAGAGGTGAGCAGAAAACCTTTTTCAATTAATTTCTTTCTGTGGAGATTAAATACTCATGCACATGTGATTATTTTATTTGTGGAATGGAATTGAGATATGGTCTTGATTTAAATGATTAATGTGTTGAATTGAGAAGAATATTAACTGAGTTTAAGAGAGAGAAAAATCTCCAAACGGTTTAAACCCCGTGGGATGAGTCAGACACGTTAAAACTGTCCCTAAAAGTAGAGTTGGAGATAGCTTGGGTAAATGGTTTAAACCCCACAGTGGAAAATATTTTTGGGAATCCACTGAAAAGTAGAGTTTGTCACCATGGGATGAGACGCCGTCTCGGCGCTCAGCCCATGTTTCTCCTCATCCCTGCTTCTCATTGAGCAGCGTCTCAGCAGGCTCCCAGCTGGCAGCATTACGGGACGGCTGGGGCCAATTAACCCTCATCAGCTGGGCGCTGCCAATGAGAATAAATAGGAGCAGCCTCGATCACTCGGGGCTGCGACATACAGTGGGGCAAAAAAGTATTTAGTCAGCCACCAATTGTGCAAGTTCTCCCACTTAAAAGATGAGAGAGGTCTCCAATTTTCATCATAGGTATACCTCAACTATGAGAGACAAAATGAGAAAAAAAAAATCCAGAAAATCACATTGAAGGATTTTTAATGAATTAATTGGTAAATTCCTCGGTAAAATAAGTATTTGGTCACCTACAAACAAGCAAGATTTCTGGCTCTCACAGACCTGTAACTTCTTCTTTAAGAGGCTCCTCTGTCCTCCACTCATTACCTGTATTATGGCACCTGTTTGAACTTGTTATCAGGATAAAAGACACCTGTCCACAACCTCAAACAGTCAGACTCCAAACTCCACTATGGCCAAGACCAAAGAGCTGTCAAAGGACACCAGAAACAAAATTGTAGACCTGCACCAGGCTGGGAAGACTGAATCTGCAATAGGTAAGCAGCTTGGTGTGAGGAAATCAGCTGTGGGAGCAATTATTAGAAAATGGAAGACATACAAGACCACTGATAATCTCTCTCGATCTGGGGCTCCACACAATATCTCACCCTTGAGGTCAAAATTATCACGAGAACGGTGAGCAAAAATCCCAGAACCACATGGGGGGACTTAGTGAATGACCTGCAGAGAGCTGGGACCAAAGTAACAAAGGCTACATCAGAAACACATTACGCCGCCAGGGACTCAAATCCTGCAGTGCCAGACGTGTCCCCCTGCTTAAGCCAGTACATGTCCATGCCCGTCTGAAGTTTGCTAGAGAGCATTTGGATGATCCAGAAGAGGATTGGGAGAATGTCATATGGTCAGATGAAACCAAAATAGAACTTTTTGGTAAAAACTCAACTTGTCGTGTTTGGAGGAGAAAGAACACCATACCTACTGTGAAGCATTGGGGTGGAAACCTCATACTTTGGGGCTGTTTTTCTGCAAAGGGACCAGGACGACTGATCTGTGTAAAAGAAAGAATGAATGGGGCCATGTATCGTGAAATTTTGAGTGAAAACCTAATTCCATCAGCAAGGGCATTGAAGATGAAACATGGCTGGGTCTTTCAGCATGACAATGGTCCCAAACACACCGCCCGGGCAACGAAGGAGTGGCTTCGTAAGAAGCATTTCAAGGTCCTGAAGTGGCCTAGCCAGTCTCCAGATCTCAACCCCATAGAAAATCTTTGGAAGGAGTTGAAAGTCCGTGTTGCCCAGCGACAGCCCCAAAACATCACTGCTCTAGAGGAGATCTGCATGGAGGAATGGGCCAAAATACGAGCAACAGTGTGTGAAAACCTTGTGAAAACTTACAGAAAACGTTTGACCTCTGTCATTGCCAACAAAGGGTATATAACAAAGTATTGAGATGAACTTTTGTTATTGACCAAATACTTATTTTACCAAGGAATTTACCAATTAATTTATTAAAAATCCTTCAATGTGATTTTCTGGATTTTTTTTTCCTTATTTTGTGTCTCATAGTTGAGGTATACCCATGATGAAAATTGGAGACCTCTCTCATCTTTTAAGTGGGAGAACTTGCACAATTGGTGGGTGACTAAATACTTTTTTACCCCACTGTAAGCACTGCTAGGCTGAAGCCCCTTCGCCTGGTGTCAGTCTCTACTCCTCTTACAGCATTCCTGTGATTGTTACCCGCTGAGAGTATGTATGCCTTGTTACCCCTACGTCCGGTACGAGCTCCCTGCTCCTGCGCTGTGCAACTCGTGAGTGTACCTCTGTACGAGTATCTGTGCTTTCCTCATCCCTCACCCCTTACCTTTAATAAAACATCATGACTCACTGGCTCGCCCTTGGCTCTTATTGCGTGGCTCCCTAGAGCCCCGCGTGACAGTATGTCGCAGCCAGATGAGTTGCCGGCGGCCGTGAGTCGCTGTGGAATTGTACCTTTCTGTCCGGGTGTCAGCGCTGCTAGCATGCCATTTCCCAGGGGTCACTCCCGACGCCAGGGCGACGAGCTGAGGTCCATCTCGGGGGCTGTCGACAGGACGCTCTTCACCCTGCACGACGCCTCCAACTCGAGACGCTGGCATCCGGGCCGTGCTGAGGATCTCCTGGACTGTCACCCTCATTCTTTGTTCCATCTCGAGGACAGTGCCAGGATAGACGCCACAGGTATACGGCGAGAGAAGCTCCGCGGGTTGGATGGAAACCCCGGCAGGAAGCCGAAGTGGATGACGTTGCCCCCCGCTTCAGGATCCCGTTCCTGCTGCCATTCCAGCCAGGGAGTTCGCGCCAACCAGAGGGCTTTCCCCGACCTGCACCACGTCACTCGGGATTCCCTCCAAGGAGCCGCAGCTGACAGCAGTTACGTCTGGGGCCGAGCGGCTGTCGCGAGCTCCACTGTGCATCCTGTCACCATCTTCGGGCATGTAGCGGCGGCAGTGAGATTGGTGGAGAGGACTCCAGGGCTACGAAGCATTCCCGTGCTCGACGCCTTCCTCGCCTCGATCTCCGATCAGGAGCGGCGATTCCTGGGTTCCCCCCTCGCTTCGTCCCCTGGGAATAGCCGTCATCACATCGCCGAGTCACCTCTGCACAAACCCCGTCCGGATCCAGTTCTGGGCTGCCGCCAGGACCTTTCCCCCCACGCAGCTGTCACCTCCTCGTCTCGTTAGTGTGGAGATTTCACAGCCTCGTTCCCTGAGCCTCGTTCCCCCGCTGTCACTCCAGGACATTCGGGCTGGCTCATCCCGGCTGTTTCCCCCTCCTCCTCGACGCGCTTCCCGACTGCTGTGTGTGCCTGGAATCTCGGCCTGGTGAGCTCTGTGCTGGAGACTACGAGAGCGATCCTCAGACGGTTTCCCAGGGGGTCCTCCGTTATCGCCGGGCGGGGAGAGGAAGAAGCAGTGTCCACCACAGCAGGCGATATTCAACCTCCAGGAGACAGGCAAGTCATAGTTTATTCACATCTGCTTAATGATTTGCTCTGTCACATTCCTGGAGGAGGAGTTCAGGGTTCGCAGCTCCCTGAACTCCCCCCACCTGCTGTAACCTGTGTTCCTAATCCTGCATCCTCTGTGTCTCTCTCCGCCGAGCGATCCCCGGCTCCGGGTCAACGTGGTGGGATAAGGAGAGGGCCTGCGGTTCCGCAGCTACGTTGCGGACGGAGGAGGAGGACTGACTGCTGCGTGGAGTCTGCGCCGACGACTAAGCATTCCCGGGTCTCCACGGAGGAGCGGTTCGATCCAGCGGGACGAGATTCTTCTGGCTTCATGCCGTGTGGATCGTCGGCGGGGTTACCGGAGCTGGAGGAACCTCAAGCTGCGCTGACCATCGTGCTGGCTGCGGGGCCCGACGCAGCTGAATGGGAGCCTGACAACGACCTCCTGACGACGGATCCTGGATCTTCCCAGTCCTGAACGGCGTCAGAACCCGAGATCAGGCGAGTGCTCTCCTTTCTTTTCTCCCTTTATATCTTTGAGCACTTTAGCCTGTCTCTAGGGGAGATGAGCCGGGTGCAGCCGTCCGCTGCGTCCGAGCTCGTCTCGCTGGGTTCTGGCGCTGCCGGTGATCCTGATCCCGGTTCTGTTTTCTCTCCTGATCCTTCTTCCAGGGTCACTGGCGAGGAGTTGCCATTCCTTGTGGTGCTGGAGGGTCCAGGTTCAACGTTGGAGGTCGGTTCTGGTGCGGTGTCCAACGTGGCTTCACCCAAGACCCAGTCGGGGTCCGACGTGGGTGCTGCTCCAGCGGCGTCCAACGTGGGTTCGCCCGAGACCCAATCGGGGTCCCACGTGGGTGCTGCTCCAGCGGTGTCCGACGTGGGATCGCCTAAGGCCCAATCGGGGTCCGACGTGGGTGCTGCCCCAGTGTTGTCCAGGTCCGGTGAGGAGGTGGCCGTTTCCCTGTGGCCTGACGCTCGTCGCCCTCGTCATCGGCTCTCCCCTGAGCCTCTTCCACCGGGACCCGCTTTGACCCTTCGTCCGTCTCAACGGTCCTGGTGGTTGAGTGATGCGGGTCGACGGCCCGACCCGCAAGACTTTCGGTTCGGTGATCTGGTCCAACCCCCCGATGATCTGTGTTTGCTTCTGGGTGGCCCGGCTCGGCTACCGGTGGTCTGGGTTCCTGGGATCTGGGTCCGGAGTTCGCCATCCGAACATTTCCCTTTCCCCGGTTCGCCAACTGGACAATGGGCGGGGAGACCTCCGGAGCCACCTTGGCCATTTTGGACTCTGCCTGCCATATTCCTCGGGTGTCGCTTTTCTTTTGTTATTATTAAGGTCACTCGGGTGTAATATTTTGTCCTTTTGGTGAATATATATTCATAGTGCTGTGTATTGTTTTCCATTGTCCGTACTCAGCATTTTCCTTTTTGTGCCTTGTTCGTAGCTTTGTCTGTGCGTTATAGAGTTATGTGTTTTGTTTCCCATCAAACCATACTCTGTAATTGTCCGTTTGTCCCAGTCACCTTCACTCCTCTAGGTGACTGTGTGTGTGTATATATATATACGGCGCTGTCTATTGTGTTTTTTTTCTCCCCCCCTTCATTATCCGTACTCAGCGTTTTTCATCACTCTTGTCCTGTTCTTAGTTTTGTCTGTGCATTATGGAGTAGTGTTTGTTCTGTTATCCATACTCTGTAATTGCTTTATCCGTTTTTGTCATTCTTTTGGTGGGTTGTTATCTGTTCCCGTGTTCTGTATTCTCCCCATCTGTGCCCTGTTTTTATTTTTTTTTTCTTGTGCGATGTAGAGTACCGTATTTGGGTTTTTTTTCTCTGCCCTGTTACTCTACATTGGTCCATTGGTGTTGTCCTTCCCTTTGCTTCTTCCCCTCCAGTCCTGCCTCCCTTCCACCCACCCTAGGTGGGAGGGGGGGGGGGGGCTGGGATGTTCCTGGTCGTTCAGGAGCCCGACCTTGAGGGGGAGGCTCTGTCACCATGGGATGAGATGCTGTCTCGCGCTCATGTTTCTCCTCATCCCTGCTTCTCATTGAGCAGCGTCTCAGCAGGCTCCCAGCTGGCAACATTACGGGACGGCTGGGGCCAATTAACCCTCATCAGCTGGGCGCTGCCAATGAGAATAAATAGGAGCAGCCTCGATCACTCGGGGCTGCGACATAAGCACTGCTAGGCTGAAGCCCCTTCGTCTGGTGTCAGTCTCTACTCCTCTTACAGCATTCCTGTGATTGTTACCCGCTGAGAGTATGTATGCCTTGTTACCCCTACGTCCGGTACGAGATCCCTGCTTCTGCGCTGTGCAACTCGTGAGTGTACCTCTGTACGAGTATCTGTGCTTTCCTCATCCCTCACCCCTTACCTTTAATAAAACATCACGACTCACTGGCTCGCCCTTGGCTCTTATTGCGTGGCTCCCTAGAGCCCCGCGTGACAGAGTTGTGCATTGTGCAGTCTGGATAAAAGGTTCAAACCCCGGGGTGACTGATACAGGATTACCGAAAAAGAGGTGTTATTCGGCTGGTACATAGCTTTGCCAAAAGGTTTAAAACCCTTTAAATTATTGCTTAATTTCTAAAAGTAGAGTTGGCACCCCTAGCATATTTAGCTCAGACCAAAAGAGGCTGTAACTTCCTGGGACTGCAACGGGCGTGTCCCTAAAACTATAAGTTGGTCTTACTGCATTAAAAAAAAATAATTGTGTTGTTTCTCTATATTAATATTTTATTATTATTTGTGTGAATTAACAACAGTAGTGATTATAAAAATCTATCTTGTAAAGTTAAGCAATACAGATTGGACTAAAATGGCTATGAAATCGGACTGTAATAAGGATAATGATAAAATGGATGATGATAAAAACAGCTCTGAATTCCAGAACAACTGTGCGACGGGAGAAGTTGAATGGGGAGCGGAAGCAGCTTAAAACTTGGGTGAAGTGGTTACAAAGGGATGGTTTATTTGACAATATAGGGGATCCCCTACCAAACAAATCATGTAAAAATGAGTATGGGGAGAGATTACACTGACAGCAGGAACGGGCAAAGAGAGAGGAGGATGAGGCAGGTCCTTTTCAGAAGAACAAAAAATGCGCAGCGAGAAAAACTATTCAAGATAAACTGGCATTAACACAAAGGTATTTTAGCGAAACAATTTGCAGTTTGGGTTGTTTTGTCTTTGTGCAGAAAAAATGGAAGGACCTGCTTTGACCTTGTGGAGATAAGAGAGAGGAGCAATGCTGTACTTGTGTGTGTGTGTGTGTGTGTGTGTGTGTGTGTGTGTGTGTGTGTGTGTGTGTTGATCTGTGTTACAGGAGTTAAGGAGAAGTAATCTAAATATGGGTATTTTTACAAAGTTTTGGGGTTTTACTTTTTCAATCTAACTTTGCGGGTTTTTAACTAATGTTGCGTACATGATAAAATTATTTACATATTTTTTTAAAGCAATTTTTTGACGTATCACTGACTTTTTTCTTTGATTGAAACATAACAGTGCACTTTACAGGGAAAAAGGACACAGGACATGACTACGTGACCACAGGCACATAGAACTGTTGTGGTTCGAGCGCCGATTTTGTCCGCGCTCGGGTCGTGCAGTATTTTCCTCCCAGCTGGTATGTGTGTCCCCGATGGCTCTTCGAGCTCTTATTGTGACAGCGCTCGGAGGGGCTTCCGGCTGTCAGAGCTGAGCTCTGACAACTGAGCTGCATTTAGCGATTGTCTCATCAGCTGTCCCATCCTGAGCCCTATTTAAGGGATCAGCTGAGGGCTGAGCGTCGCTGCAGTCTCGTCGGACAACCCCTCGTCTGACATCGCCGAGCATTCCTCGCCGAGCTTCCTGGTCAGACGTTATCTCCCTCATCTATTATTGTAAGTTTATTCCATTGTGAGTCTGTTCTTCCTTGCCATTGACTGAGTTGTAGTTATAGTGTGTTTTAGCCCCCCGTGGCTTGTTATTTTGTCATTTATCTTTTCCTTTAATAAACTGTGCAAACTCACCGGCTGATATGTGGCGTCTTATTGATGGCTCGTGAGGACCATCCATGACAAGAACATTAAGTTAAGTACAAATGTTTACATCTTAATCAATGCTACCAGCGAGACAATGATGAAATTAATTGAATATTACAATATCATGATGTCACTTAATAATGCCTAACCACTGAAGGCTTTATGTATACCCTATCGTCGGCCTCCGTCAGTCTATGATGACCATGGAAGAGAATCCTAAACGTCTAATCTGCTGGAACAGCACCGCCTGTGGCTGAACAGGCCGATGCGCGAATGGCAGTCCCTGTCACACAGGTCGCACTTGTGGGTGGTCTCCGTGCTGCTGGGTCTGTGGCGGCTCTTCCTGTGGGTCCTATTTTCATCTGCTGCAGCAGTCAGTCTCTCTTCACCCGCCTTGAGCTGTCTGGTCAGGGTGCATCTCCATTTGGAGCGGTCCGTTGCAAGGTCCTCCCAGCGCTCTGTGTTGATCTCCAGGGCCTTCATGTCTCTCTTGCAGACATCTCTAAAGCGCAGCTGTGGGCGGCCAACGTCTCTCCTGCCAGTCGCCAGTTCTCCGTAGAGGACGTCTTTGGGGATACTTCCATCCCCCATACGGTGAACGTGGCCTAGCCAGCGGAGCCTGCGCTGCCTGAGTAGAGTGAACATGGAGGGAAGGCCGGCGTGGGACAGAACTTCTGTGTTGGGCACTTTGTCCTGCCAGGATATGTCCAGGATGTGGCGAATGCAGCGCAAGTGGAAGGAGTTCAGTCTCTTTTCCTGCCGGGCGTATGTTGTCCACGTCTCACTCCCATAGAGCAGTGCGCTGATGACGCAGGCGTTGTACACTGCCATCTTTGTCTTGACAGAGAGTTTGGGATTCTCCCACACCTGTGTGGTGAGGCAAGCGAGTGTGAAGGCTGACTTTCCAATCCTCTTGTCGATCTCTGTATCAAGGGAGAGGTTGTTGCTGATCGTGGACCCCAGGTACGTGAACTGATGCACGACCTCCAGCTCGTAGTTGTCGATGGTGATGGTTGGTGGTGCTTCCGTGCCTTGCGCCAAGACGTTAGTCTTCTTCAGGCTGATGGTAAGCCCGAAGTCCTTGCATGCCTGGGAGAAGCGGCCCATCAGGGTCTGAAGCTCCTGCTGTGTGTGGGTTGCGACTGCAGCGTCGTCTGCGAACAGCATGTCTCTGATTAGAGCCTCGCGTACTTTGGTTCTGGCTTTCAGGCGGGCGAGGTTGAAAAGCCTGCCGTCAGATCTTGTGTGCAGGTAGATTCCCTCTGTTGCTGTGCTGAAGGCATGCCTCAGGAGCATAGCAAAGAAAATCCCAAAGAGGGTTGGCACAAGTACACAGCCCTGTTTCACTCCGCTATGTATGTTGAATGGCTCTGAGACGTTGCTGTCGTGCTGCACTATCCCCTGCATGTTGGTGTGAAACGATTCGATGAGGCTTTGCAACTTTGGTGGGCATCCTATCTTTGGCAGGATCTTGAAAAAGCCCTCTCTGCTGACCAGATCGAATGCTTTGGTGAGGTTGATGAAGGCGACGTACAGGGGCATGTTCTGTTCTCTGCATTTCTCCTGGAGTTGGCGGATGGAGAATATCATGTCTACCATTGATCGCTCAGCGCGGAAGCCACACTGAGACTCGGGGTAGACACGTTCGGCAAGCTTCTGTAGATGAACGAGAACAACTCGTGCGTAGACTTTGCCAACAATGCTGAGGAGGGAGATGCCCCTGTAGTTGTTGCAGTCACTTCTCTCCCCTTTGTTTTTGTAGAGGGTGATGATCTTGGCGTCCCTCATGTCCTGTGGTACGGCACCTTCCTTCCAGCACTGGCAGAGGATGTCATGCAATGGCAGCAGTAGGGCGGTCTTGCAGTGCTTGATCAGGTCGGGGGGTATGCCGTCGTTGCCGGGTGCCTTGCCAGCGGCCAAGCTATCAATGGCCTTGCTGAGTTCGTCGATGGTTTGCTCAGCGTCAAGTTCGTCCATGGATGGCAGGCAGTCGATGGCATCAAGGGCTGATGGTGTCACGGTGTTCTGTCTGGAGTAGAGGTCGGAGTAGTGTTCCACCCATCTCTCCATCTGCTTGTTCTTTTCTGTGATCATCTCCCCAATGGAGGATTTGAGGGGGGCCGTCTTGCTCTGAGCCGGACCAAGTGCTTTCTTGATGCCATCGTACATACCATGGATGTTCCCTGTTATGGCAGCGGTTTGAATGTCTTGGCTGAGCTGAGTCCAGTACTCGTTGGCACAGCGCCAAGCAGTCTGCTGAACTTTGCTTCTCGCAGCCCTGAGAAGCATAGAGCATACCTATAGCATACCTACATTACATGATTTAAAGCATAGAGGTTTAAAAGAGATTGATAATTCATGTGTTTGTGCAAATGATTTGCCAGAGACTACGGAGACTATGGATTATCAATTATCATACATGTGTAATGACAATAAAGTTGAATCTCATCTCATCTCATCAAACAGAGGTCTTGGTAATTGTGTGTTACATTGTTGCTTTGTTTAAATAATACTATATTTACTTTTTAATAAATGATATATGCAGTCTTATTTACATTTCAACCTTAGGCCTTACCATGTAATCATAAAAAAAAGGGGGGAAACGTGAGAGTAGGAGCTGAGACAGTCCATGCTATGATTTTTTCCCTCCTGGAGAAAAATAGCAAGATATGATGATGAAGTTTTTATTATCGGGAGATAGTAAATTTATGAACAGAAAAGACAGAAATATCACAAGAATTCTGATAAAATGGAGAAAGGGAATTTAATTTTAATGGAAATTGAGACTGATTAGTGAGTTGTGTCAGTCTGACCTAGATAAGAATAGATAGAATCAGCCTTCAAAGAAAAAAACACACAGGCCACACATTGTGGTTCTGTGTCATAAATTCCTGAAAACAGGGATTAGGTTTATATCTAGAGTTACTAATTCTAAATGCTGCACTGGTCTAAGGCTTTTCATATAGGATATTGTTTTGTTTGAATATAATCTTAAACTAAGTGATTACCCATGTCAACTGGTAAAACCTTAACTGATTCACACAATACTTAGCAAATACTTGTTGTGAGTAGCAAACTCATGTTCAAATTGTAGAAGCTTTAGGTGTGATTTAAAGGTTTTTCTGCTATTCCTTATTCTTTGTTTTCAAAAGGAAAGGGAAAAGCATTCACAATTTTTTTTTTTTTTTAGCTTTCACCAGGAATTAAATTTGCCAAATTAACAAGGAACCATAACATCATCATTACCTTTTAATTTAATAAATCTTTGGTGACATATGCAATATGTAATAAAATAATAAAAAAAAATAATTGACGTTCATTGACTGGAAGGGGCGTGTCATGATGGCCGTTAGGCCGTCATCAGCATCATCATCATCAGCTGCGCTTACTCCAGCAGGTGGCAATCAGCGGGCTTTAAAAGCCCAACGTGCGGACTCCTCAGCACGGAGTCGTCTGTCTTCCTTGCTGAGCAATGCGCCAAGATCACGATCGCGAGTCAAGAAGCCAACGCCAAGTCAAGCCCTGCCACGTAAGCAAACCCAGCACTCATCATCTGCAAGTTCTATCCCCTGTGCACAGGTGGACCTCCCAGGCGGCGGACAATCCTCCTCAGCGGACGAGGCACAGCCTCCACCTTCTCGGAGTTCCTCCTCACCCCCGCAACGCCGGGCACCTCGAACACTACGTCACACAGACACCAGGAGCCAGCCAAACTTACACTGTGGGACCTGCAAGTAAGCCCCTGCTGCATATGTGCCGCTATTGTTGTTTGTACAGCAGTAACCTTTGTGCTTGTGTGTTTCCAGGGTTGCCAGGTCGCCACAAGACGTGCTCAGCTCCCGTGACCAGATAGACACACATACACGCACAACACCTACACTTTTACAATAAAAGATAATTGTCTGTATTCACTCGTGTCAGCGTCTGTCTCTTGGGTCGTAAATCATGACAGTACGACTCCGTCAGGATGACCCAACAGACAGCGCGCTGCCGTGCCGCTTAAACACTCTCAGCGCACGAGTTGACATGATTTCCCATCAACAGACGGTTATCTTACACCAATTGACACAAATTAACAGCCGGCTGGATAGCCTGGAAGGACACCAGGCGTTTCCCCCGGCTAGCGGGATGCCTTCAGCACTCGCGGCTACTGCTACTAGCCAAACAAACCCACCATCTGCACATCGCCTCACTCCCGTGCCAATCCCCGCTCGGTTTAGTGGTAAACTCGGGGAGGCACGAGGGTTTTTGCTGCAGTGCGAGTCTGTGTTTCTCCGCGTCCCGGGGGACTTTGCCACTGATTCGAACAAAATTGGATACATTATCAACTTGCTGGGAGGCAGAGCCTTAGATTGGGCTTATACCATCATGGCCAAACCAAGCAATCCACTTTTGACTTACCAGTAGTTTGTGGCAGAGTTCATGGAGGTGTTCGATCATGTTGACCGGGGCGCGGTGTTAACCAAACGGCTGCTAGGTCTTCGGCAGGGCAGTAGGTCTGCCGCCGATTACTCCATTGATTTCCGGGTATTAGCTGCAGAGGTTGGGTGGGGGGAGCCACCGCTCTGTGGAATCTTCCTCCGCAGTCTTAGCCCTGAGTTAAAGGATGAGCTAGCAGCACGGGATAAACCAGACAGGTTAGGGGAGTTAATCTCCCTCACCATCAGCCTAGATAGCAGGCTAAGGGAGCGAGCGGCCGAACGGCGAACAGTTTCCCGTTCGAGTGAATCTCACCCTCCCTCCGTTAGGTCCTCCCTCCTCGCTCTGCCCTCATCTGAGGAACTTCCGGAGCAGGAGGATATGATTGTGGGGCAATCAGGTATTACAGCGTCTGAAAGACAGCGCCGCAGGGAGCAGGGGTTGTGTTTCTACTGTGGTAATGGGTCACATGGAGTAGTGGACTGCCCGTTAAAAAGGGGAGGTCCGCGGATCAAAGTAGGGGGATTCGCGGACAAAGACCAGGAAAAACCTCTCACTAGTAGCCATATCCCCATTAGACTCCTCCACAAACATAAGGAACACACCACACACGCCTTAGTTGACTCAGGAGCTGAGCAAAATTTCATCTCCCGAGACCTGGCAACCCTGATGGGCCTCAGCTGTCAGCCCTTATGCCCCCCCATTCATCTTGTCACCTTATCTAAAGTGTCATTGACATCGGTTTCCCACCAGACGGCCCCTGTGTCTGTAATAGTCTCTGGGAATCACAGGGAGGAAATACGGTTTCTGGTTCTGCCCATCTCCTCTTCACCCGTCATCCTGGGGTACCCCTGGCTTAGGCTGCACAACCCCACTTTCGACTGGCAAGTTGGGAGAATCACGGCGTGGAGCTCGTTCTGCCTGAGCGCCTGTCTCCAGACAGCTGCGTGCGCTCCCTCGGTCCTGATGATCCCTCCCTCGACGCCTTCTCCGGACCTGTCCAAGGTGCCTGACATCTACCATGACCTGGGTCCGGTGTTTAGTAAGTCACGGGCGCTGTCCCTTCCCCCCCATCGCCCGTATGACTGCGCTATCAATCTCAAGGCTGGGGCCCCTCTCCCGGTGAGCCGCCTGTACAGCCTGTCAGCCCCGGAACGCGAGGCCATGGATACGTATATCAAGGAGTCCCTGGCTTCCGGTGTCATCCACCCCTCGTCCTCTGCCGTAGGCGCAGGGTTCTTCTTCGTGGGGAAGAAGGACGGCTCGCTGCGCCCCTGCATCGATTTCCGGGGTCTCAATGATATCACAATCAAAGACAAATATACTCTCCCCTTGATGAACACTCGCTTCGATTCCCTCCAGGGGGCATCATGGTTCACCAAGTTAGATCTACGGAATGCCTATCACCTGGTGCGTATCAGAGAAGGTGACGAATGGGAGATGGCTTTCCGGATCCCAAGCGGTCACTTTGAATACTTAGTGATGCCGTTTGGGTTAACTAACGCTCTGGCGGTGTTCCAGCGCCTAATAAATGACGTCCTCCGGGACTTTCTGAACTCCTTCGTCTTTGTGTACCTCGATGATATCCTCATCTTCTCGCGCACACTGGAGGAGCACCAGGTGCATGTACGGCGGGTCCTGCAGCGCATCCTGGAGAATCGGTTGTTCGTCAAGGCGGAGAAGTGTGAATTCTACACGGATTGCACCTCCTTCCTGGGATTTATCATCGCCCGAAACCAGGTGCTTACCGATCCGGACAAGGTCAAGGCGGTGGTGGACTGGCCCACACCTACATCTAGGAAACAGCTGCAGGGGTTTTTAGGTTTCGCCAATTTTTACCGGCGTTTTGTGCCTAACTTTGGGAACATCGCTAGACCCCTGACTGCGCTCACATCCCCGAAGGTCCCCTTTCGCTGGAGTGAGGAGGCTGCTGCGGCATTTGAGAGACTGAAGGGAGAGTTCGCCTCGGCCCGTGTGTTGACCCAGGTGGATCCGGAGCTACAATGCCTGGTGGAGGTGGATGCCTCGGATTCGGGGGTGGGGGCCGTTCTCTCTCAGCGCTCCCCGGCGGATGGAAAGATCCGACCCTGCGCTTACTTCTCGCATCGCCTAACACCTACTGAGAGGAACTACAGCATTGGTGACAGGGAGCTGCTGGCCGTCAAACTCGCTCTGGAGGAGTGGAGGCACTGGCTGGAGGGGGCTGCCCAGCCGTTGTCGTTTGGACTGACCATCGCAACCTTGAATACCTCAGGACTGCCAAGCAGTTGAACGCACGTCAGGCCCGCTGGTCACTCTTCTTCGGTCGCTTTAATTTTACGATCACCTACCGGCCGGGTAGCAAGAATGGTAAGCCTGACGCCCTATCCAGGCAATTTGACGTGCCATCCTCTGACGAACAGGAGGAGACTATCCTACTGTCTGCCTGTGTGGTGGGTGCATTGACCTGGGGCATCTGCGATAAGGTCAGAAGAGCACAGGAGGTGGAGCCTGATCCGGGTGGGGGGCCCCCGGGTCATCTATTTGTTCCTTGTTCTGTCAGAGGCCAGGTAATAGAGTGGGGTCATGCGTCCAAACTGGCGTGCCGTCCGGGTGTGAGTCGGACCGTTGACCTCATCCAGAGGACCTTTTGGTGGCCAGGGCTACGGAAGGATGTTAACAACTATGTCCGGGCCTGCGCCCAGTGCGCTACTGGGAAGACGTCATCATCGGCCCCGGCGGGCCTGCTGCATCCCTTGCCCGTCCCTTCCCACCCCTGGTCCCATGTAGCTATGGACTTCGTGACCGGTTTGCCCCCCTCCGGCCACTTCACGACTGTTTTAACTGTAGTGGACCGATTTTCTAAAGCTGCCCACTTTGTGCCTCTCCGGGGGTTGCCATCAGCGTGGGAGACGGCGGACCTTCTTGTCCTTCACGTGGTTCATCCTCACGGGATCCCCACTGACATCGTTTCGGATCGAGGGCCACAGTTTGTGTCTCAAGTTTGGAAAGCGTTCTGCATGGTACTGGGGGCCATGGCCAGTCTCTCCTCTGGATACCACCCGCAGAGTAATGGCCAGTGTGAGCGGGCCAATCAGGAGCTGGAGGCTGCGCTGCATTGCGTCATCTCCTCCTGCTCCTCTTCTTGGAGCACGTATCTCCCGTGGATCGAGTACGCTCATAACACCACCGTGTCCTCAGCTACGGGGATGTCCCCCTTTAAGGCATCATTGGGGTACGATCCTCCTGTGTTCCCTGAGGAGGAGAGAGAGGTGGCGGTTCCGTCTGTACAGGCTCACACCAGGCGTTGTCGGTGGATTTGGTCCATCACCCGCAGAGCCCTCCTGAGAACCACGGAACGCAACATTGAGGTGGCCAACCGTCACAGGAGGCCCGCCCCGGTTTACAAGGTGGGTCAGAAGGTATGGTTTTCCACGAGAAACATCAGTGTGCCTGCCGAGAAGCGTAAGCTGACCAAGCGCTTCATCGGCCCTTTTGTCATTGCCCGCATTGTCAACCCTGTGTCTGTGCGTCTTGTTCTCCCCCCTCACATGCGCATCTGCCCCACTTTCCACATCTCCCAGGTCAAACCCTACATCGCCAACCCGCTGTGCCCGCCTCCCGCGGCTCCTGTTCCCCCGAGGATGATCGATGGCCATCCGGCCTGGGGGGTGACAGCAATCCTGGACGTCCGCAGGAGGGGTTGGGGCCTTCAGTATTTGGTGGACTGGGAGGTGTTTGGTCCTGAGCATCGCTCCTGGATACGCCCCGCGATGATCCTCGATAAGCAATTGATCCGCGATTTCCATCGGGCGCATCCAGGTAGGATTGGGCAGGTGCCTGGAGGCACCTCTAGAGGGGGGAGTACTGTCATGATGGCCGCTAGGCCGTCATCAGCATCATCATCATCAGCTGCGCTCACTCCAGCAGGTGGCAATCAGCGGCTTTAAAAGCCCAACGTGCGGACTCCTCAGCACAGAGTCGTCTGTCTTCCTTGCCGAGCAATGCGCCAAGATCACGACCGCGAGTCAAGAAGCCAACGCCAAGTCAAGCCCTGCCACGTAAGCAAACCCAGCACTCATCATCTGCAAGTTCTATCCCCTGTGCACAGGTGGACCTCCCAGGCGGCGGACAATCCTCCTCAGCGGACGAGGCACAGCCTCCACCTCCTCGGAGTTCCTCCTCACCCCCGCAATGCCGGGCACCTCGAACACTATGTCACATGGACACCAGGAGCCAGCCAAACTTACACTGTGGGATCTGCATGTAAGCCCCTGCTGCATATGCGCCGCTATTGTTGTTTGTACAGCAGTAACCTTTGTGCTTGTGTGTTTCCAGGGTTGCCAGGTCGCCACAAGATGTGCTCAGCTCCCGTGACCAGATAGATACACATACACGCACAACACCTACACTTTTACAATAAAAGATAATTGTCTGTATTCACTCGTGTCAGCGTCTGTCTCTTGGGTCGTGAATCATGTCAGGGTGACATGGACATAGACTGACCACAGGAGAAAGGACCCCTAAATTGATAAGCATTATTTTGAAGCTAAGTATGACTTTGTATGACATTGTAAATGACATAAAGTATAACGATTTAAATGACTCTGACTCTACAAATGTAATGTTTATGTGATTTTATACTGCAGGATACATCTGATGTTACTCACCACATAATGGTGTGGCAACATCATATTTCAGAAATGTGACAGTAATAAGGAATGTATTTTCCCAATGCTCAGCCGTGGCCAAGCTGGGCCTTGGGACTACATTCCACCCCATAATTTACCAAGGAATGTATAAAATGAGGCATTCCTTGTACAAAATTAAACCAAATTTTAATTAGGCAAAAATGTCCACCTTTCCATTGACTGAAGGAGTGTGACACAGCCTTTCACAAGGACTCAACCTGTCTGTGTTTAATTGGATAAACTGATTTTACTTATCAATGCTAAATCATATCAAATCTGCACAGATAGCTATTTTGTTTTTCTCAAATGGAATTTGTAAATTAGTTCAAGAGACATCACAAAAGAAGCCATGATTATTGGAATCTCATTTTGAAGGAGCTGTACTACTCACAAATTTTCATCTAAATTAAAAGTGGTAACACACTTCCTTTCAGTAAAAGACACTACCCATCAAGCAAATACCCTGTAACTTTGCTGCATGTGTGTCTCCATGCATCAAAAAGGAGGTATCAAAGAAATTAATTAGCAAAAATAATTAGCAATCCTCAGAAAAATAGATAATACTTAAAAATTATCAATAGATGATCAATAATGAAGAGAAAAATACAAATGAAACTGCTTGGTAATGAAATCACAACATTCAATAGGAGAAGTTAAAAGTTACATCAATAAATTTCCAGATATTTAAGGAAATATCTGTAGATTATTGTAAAGGAAATATCATGTCTATAAGGAACAAGGTAAACTGATAAGGAAGAAAACCATGCAAATCTATGAGAAAAGTTCCAAATGTTTAAGGAAAGTCCAACTTGTGTTGAATTTATTTTTACTGTGGGACTTGATTTAGAATTTACTACAAAGAAAAAAGACAATACAGATTTTTCCATTTATTAAAATTGCTTTACAAAAAATTGAGTGGGTACTGGCACAAGTCCCACTGTATCAAGTGCACAGTGCCTCCAGGAAGTCGGACATTGGCAGAAGTCCGTGATTCATTATCTTTGTGATGCTAAAATTCTAATCGGATGCAAAAAGATGCAAAACGACATATGATAACATAAATATAGATGCAAAAAGACATATGATAACATAAATATACACTTCATAAAATTTTTGAAATTTAAAAGGGCTCTCAGAAAACAGGGGAAAATACAGTCAACATGGACAAAGAAATGTAAGGTAATGATTAGAGAAATGGAGGAATTAGATAAATTTAAACCTTAGTTCTGATGTACGAATAATAGTGCAGTAAGATTATAAGTGGAGATTTTTGTGTTCTTTTTTCCTTAGTGTTTCTTCTTTTTTTCCTCCCCTTTCCTTATTTAATAATGGAAGTGTATTAGGGCAAATTGAAGCTGAAACCTTTGTCAATAATGAACAGCAACCACAAGACATTTTGGGAGATATTGACCCAGACAACAACTATTTTAATCATATTAACAATAAGTGTGCTTATTATGATCATCAATTAAATGGAATTATGAATTCGGATCAGACATTGACAATAATACATATTAATAGTAGGAGTCTCTATGCAAACTTTGATAGTATTAAGGAGTTTTAAATCAGTTTAACACCCCATTTAGGATTATCGCAATAAGTGAAACATGAAGTATAAAATAAATTTTAAAAAAGGTAAAAAAAAAAAAAAGTATATATGATAAGGCAACAGCGGCATAACTGTACAGGGCTTCAAGGCCATCGAGCAGTCTACTCCCAGGACAGGAGAAAAGAGAGGAGGCAGTGAGAGCATGAAACCCTTTAGCCGGTCAGTGTGACATAAAACTTTATCTTGGAACACAAAATACAATAGACATATCAAACAGCTTGTTAATATAGCATATTAAAATAGTTCATATATGGATAAAAGTTACAGTCATATGTTGTAACACACCCACACACTCATAAAATATGTGATCTCAACAGATAAATGCATAATTAGTGAATTTCTATTACAAGGTAATACTAGATGATAAAAGTAGTTGGAAACCACACGTCAGATAAACACAAAACAAAGTTGCAAAAAATATTGCAATTAAAAATAAAATTAAGACAAATCACTTTTTATCTTGTATTGCTCATTGATACTTCCATACTTGACCTATTGTATAGAGGCCTGGGGTAACAATTATAAAAGTACACTTAATTCATTGCTAACATTACAAAAAGGGCTGTCCATGTTATACACAAAGTCGGGTATCTTGAACATACTAATTTATTGTTTACACATTTAAAGTTATTGAAATTGAGGCATTTCGTTGATTATTATATAGCACAATTAATGTTTAGAAAAAAGAAAAAGAAAAACCTTTTGCATAATTAATCAATCAACTTGCTAAAATAGTTATAAAATCCATAAGTTGCATATTTTTAATAAAATTATTATAAAGTATAACTTAAATTTTAGAAAAATGAAAATCTTTATAAAAGCTAAAAGCTCAATAAAGCTCAATCTGGTATAGATAATACAGTAGGTAGCTGGTTTGACAATATGTTTGGTAAATGGGGAAAGATTATACAAGGGGCCTTAGTTAGCACTGGTAATACTTTATTGATTATTGCTTTCTGTGGGTGTTGTTGTATTCCTATGATTAAACGACTTGTTGAAAGATCTATTGTTGCAGCTTTCTCCTCTAAAGACAGACCCACATACCAAGGTGTCCAGGAAGCTGTCCACCTGCCCTCTCACTACCAGGATGACGACAAGGTCGTGCCAAGACTGGAATCTGATGGGGACCCGGAGAATGCGGAAGAAATAGTTTAGGATCTATGATAGGGTCTACAATATACATTTACATGGTGTTAGATTTTGCATTGCTGTGCTTTGGCCCCACATGTTTCCGTTGTGACCACTGAGTTTGTATATACATGTGTTTATATAGTGAAAGTGCTCACATGTGAACACATCCACATGTGCATATACATGCATGTGTGTGCCTTTATTCTGTGTCCACATGTGTGCACTGGTTTTTTGTAATATAGTTTTATACATTGTACACACATAGGCCTTTTGTTATGGTTGTCCATGATGTCTGCACTACACCAGATGTCCTCTGGAGATATGGCGAGCTGAGGGGGGCAGGTCAATACGACTGCTGGAAAGAGGGCATCACGCACATATAGAATGTTAGATTCATTACACACAGGGATTAGAATAAGGTTATGAGATGGGTTTAGACCCATCTCAACAGGTGGAGATGCAAAAACAAAAATATGAAATTGACAAATGTGTGAGGTGCCCTGTTAGGACACCTCAACAGGGGGTATTGTTGGTAAAAATCTCCAAAATGCGTCTGTTTTTCTTAGAATGTCAGTTACTGTGCAACAATGTTATCACACTTCTTCTTCTGCTTCCCTTGCACGCTACACAGCTTGTTGAGGTCATGCACCCACGCATACACCCCATGACATGTCTGCTGAAACCAGATAGAAGTGGTCCAGCCTGCTGGTGTGCCATCACATAGATGGAAAATTACTGACACACCGAGGGACAAACCCCTCCCTCTTGCATGAGGGAGCGGGTGAGCGTTAGGGTGCGGTCAGGTTTTATAAAAACTGTAAGTTCCAGAATTCGGGAGCACTTTCTTGGGGTAAATTCCTAAGAGCTGTGCTCCAACGCTACTTGTATCCATATCTCATTTTCAGTAAAATAAGTGAAAGTATATTTCACCTCTCAGTCTGATTATTTGGCCTTCGTATAAAAGAACTGGGGGTAAAGGCATTTTAGATGCTGTCATATGCGCCGTTTTCATCCGCGCTCAGGCCATACTCCTCCTCAGCTCAGCTCTTAGTATGACAGCGTCTCAGCGGGCTTCCAACTGTCAAGCTCTACGGGACGGCTGGAGGCCAATTACCTCATCAGCTGAGGCGCTGTCAACCACTATAAAAGGGAGCAGTCCTGATTTTTCAGCGCTGTGACCTCGCTTATGATCCACACTCGTCTCCCGTTGTGGATTAGGCTGGAGCCCCTACGTCTGGCTCCAGTCCTCCTCTCATCCTTCATCGTCATTTGTAAGTGTACCCTTTGTATTATTTGTGTTTTGCCCCACGAGGCTCTTCTCCTTTGTTCCTTCCCTTATCTCTAATAAACGACGCAAACTCACTGGTCAGCCCTTGGCTCTTATTTATGGCTCGTCAGAGCCATACGTAACAGTAGGTCACAGCCAGTGAGTTGCCGGCTGCCATGAGTTTGCTAAATTGGACAGTTTTTCCTACCTGTCTGGGTACCGTGCTGAAGACATGCCGTTGCGGAGGGCCCGCACTCCGAGTCAGAGCGACGTTCTCGCAGATGCCCTCGAGTGCGTCGACGAGATTCTCATCACCGCCTCCCTCCTCAACTTCAGCAGCGACGTGCACCGGTACCTGGACCAAGCTGAGGATGTCCTCAATCATCTCCCCCGCTTTGCTGACCACCTTGAGGTAAGCGCGAGGAGATATGACATCGCTGCACTGCGCGAGATACTCCGTGGGCTGGAGGGAACTCCCGGCAGGAAGCCGAAGGGGAGGAGACGTCACCCCTCGCTTCGGGATCCCGCTCCTGCCTCCGTTCTGTCCCAGGAGTTCGCACCATCCAGAGGTCTTTCCCCATCGGGCATGACATTACTCGGGATTCCCGCGGAGGAGCTGCAGCTGACAGCTATTAAGATCTAAGACCAAGTGGCTGCTGCTCGCTCCGCTGTTCATCCATCCATAATTATGAAGCATGTGGCGGCGGCAGTTAGACTGGTGGAGAGGAGTCCAGAGTTGCGTGAGTTCCCTGAGTTTGCCGACCTGCTCGCCTCTGTTTCTGCACAGGAACGACGATTCCCGGAGCTCACCTTCGCCTCGCCCCCTGCAAGAAACCGTCGTCACACCGGCTGTCAACCTCAGCGTGAATCCCATCCGGATCCAGTTCCGAGCCGCCGCAAGGGCTCAATTCCTTGCACAGCTTCCACTCCTGCGCCTCATCAGAGGGGAATTCCCGCAGCCTCATCTCCCATCTTCTTCGGGCCATCTTCTCCGGCTGTCCCATCAGCGCTCCGTGCCCGGCTCATCTTGGCTGTCGCCCCCTCCTCCTTGTCGCCTATCCCGGCCGCTGTGTGTCTCGGGAGTCCCGTTTCGGCGAGTCCCGTCCCGGAACTTTCTCGAGCGGCTCCCCCTCGTCCTCCCAGGGGGTCCTCTGTCACCATCCGGCGGGGAAAGGGAGGTGCAACGTCCGCCGCAGCAGGCACCATCCAGCCTCCAGGAGACAGGCAAGTCCAAACTCATTCACATTCTCATTATTGTGATTTGCCTTGTCAGACTCCTGGGGGTGGAGTTCGGGGTTTGCAGCCCCCCGAGCTCCCACCACCTGCTGTGGCTTTAATTATTAATCCCGCATCCTCTGTGTCTCCCTCCGCTGAGCGGTCCTCGACGCCAGGCCAACGTCGCCGGATGAGGAGGGGGCCTGCGGTTATGGAGAGCCTGGTTCTGGTCCTGCAGCCACGTCATGGGCGGAGGAGGAGGGCGGACTGCAGCGTGGAACCTGCGCTGATGAGGAAGCGTCCCCAGGTCTCCACGGACAAGTGGTCCGGTCCAGCGGGTCGAGGGTCCCCTGCCACCACGCCGTGCGGGCCATCGGCGTGGGCATTGGTGTCGGAGGATCCTGAGACTGCGGACACCATCATGCCAGCTGCGGAGCCCAACGTAGCTGAGTGGGAGGCTGATGATGATCTCCTACCGTCTGAGCCCGGATCTTCGCAGTCCTGGACGGCGTCAGAACCCGAGATCAGGCAAGTGCTCTGTATTGTCTTTCTCCCTTCCGTCCTAGAGCATTTTTGCCTGTCTCTTGGGGAGACAAGCCGGGTGCAGCCGCCCGCTGCGTCCGAGCTTGTCTCGCCAGGTTCTGGTGCTGCCGGTGATCCTGATCCCGGTTCTTCTCTCTCTCCCGAGCCTTCTCCCAGGGTTGCCGGCGAGGAGATGCTTTCGCCCGCTGTGCCAGAGGTTCCAGGTTCGGGGTTGGAGGTCGTTTCTGGGGCGGCACCGACCCAGTCGGGGTCCGTCGCGGGAGCAGCCGCGACCCAATCGGGGTCCGACGAGGGTGCAGCACCAGCGGTTTCCAGGTTCGGTGAGGGAGCTGCAGATCCCCTGCCACCGGACACTGGACCGGCTCATCTTCTCCCCCATCTCCACCGTCGTCATCATCTTCACCCTCATCATCCCCCCAAGCCTTCTCCACCAGGTGCGGTATGGACCTCTCACTGTCGGACCGGCTCGCTATTCCTCTCCTCAGGGAAGCCGTTGCCTTTCTCTCCCCTGCGGTCCTGGTGGCTGAGCGATGCGGGTCGGCCACCAGAAGGACTGCCGCGCCCATTTGGCTCTTTGGTCCGGCCACCCGACCCACTGGACTCTCTATTCGGGGGTCTGATCCGGCCACCCGAAGTACTGTTTTTCCTGGCCTGAGATTCGGGTAGGCCGCCTGAATGCTTCCCGTCACCCCTGTTGGCGGTTTGGACGCTGGGTGCAGGGAGACCCCCCCCCGAACTGTATTATTTCTTCTGTTATTCCTGTGCCTTTAGTCCTTTGTGATTTTGTGAGTGTGCAGGTATATGATCTCTTGTAGCCCTATCGCGGTTAGCTTGTTTTTTTTTTTTCTCTCTCTCCTGTCGAGGGACATTCCGTAGTTGCTGGATTACGCCTTAGGAGCCTTTGTTTTCCTTTTAGGTCTCCTGTGGTTGTTTTTCTTTGAGTCCTGTTCGCATTTTGTGGCATTTTATGGAGTATTGTGGGTTTTTTTTTCCCTGTACTCTGTAATTGCTTTGTTTGTTCCCTGCCATTGTTGTGGGTTTTTTTTCTTTTTTCTTTCTCTGTCTGCATATTATTAGCATTTTATGGAGTATTGTGTTTCCCCCCCCCCCCCCCCCATACTCTGTAATTGCTTCATTATTCCCTGCCAGTGTTGTGTTTTTTTTTCCTCTCTCCCCTTTTCTCGATTCACGCCCCCCTGGCCTGTGCCCCATGCGCCCACCCTAGGTGGGGGAGGGGCTTGAGTGTTACTGGCTGTTCTGAGCCTGGCCTTGAGGGGGAGGTCCTGTCATATGTGCCGTTTTCATCCGCGCTCAGGCCATACTCCTCCTCAGCTCAGCTCTTAGTATGACAGCGTCTCAGCGGGCTTCCAGCTGTCAAGCTCTACGGGACGGCTGGAGGCCAATTACCTCATCAGCTGAGGCACTGTCAACCACTATAAAAGGGAGCAGTCCTGATTTTTCAGTGCTGTGACCTCGCTTATGATCCACGCTCGTCTCCCGGTGTGGATTAGGCTGGAGCCTCTACGTCCGGCTCCAGTCCTCCTCTCATCCTTCATCGTCATTTGTAAGTGTACCCTTTGTATTATTTGTGTTTTGCCCCACGAGGCTCTTCTCCTTTGTTCCTTCCTTTATCTCTAATAAATGACGCAAACTCACCGGTCAGCCCTTGGCTCTTATTTATGGCTCATCAGAGCCATACGTAACAGACGCAACAAACGCGAAGATGCGAAAAACACCCTGTAGTGTTGTTCTTAGGACTTATTTTTGTGTGACACGGGTGGTGGCTCCACCTTTCCAGTTCCGCCACAACCTGGAGTATAAGAGGGCTGTGCGGAAGAGGGACGGTCTCTTTGACCTCACCTCTGCCTGACGAGAGTGTCTGTACTGTACAGTGAGTCAATAATAAAGTCGTGTTCCATTGTACCTCCAGCCTCATTATTGATTCTCAGTCTAGGACATAACATTTGGCGACGAGGATAAAAGCATGGATACAGGAGTTGCTAACATTCGGTCATTTTTGGAGGCTCCCGGTGAGCCACCGGTCCCCTGGGCAAGGTAGTTCACTGCATTCCAAACTTATCTGGTGGCACTGAACCTCGGTGAAATGGAGAAATTATGGGCATGAGCAGTGTTGGTTCATAATTGAGATATGGAGGGACAGTGCGTCCTTAGTACCTTGGGTGACGGTGATAATTTTGAGGACGTGGTTGAGGTAATGGCGCATTATTTTCGCACCCCTGAAAATGTCATCGTCCGGAGGATTCAGTTTCGGCAGCGCCGCCAGTGGACTGGCAAGTCTGTGCAACGATATGTTGCGGATCTGCGTCAGCTGGCTGGGGACTGCCAGTTTGGAGCATTGGAGGAAGAGATGGTTCATGACCAGTTAGCGAAGCACATGCTTTGCTCGGCGGCACGGTCAAGGCTCCTTACACACTTCGGCGAACTGACATTAGCAAGGGCTGTCGAGATAGCTCAGCAGAATGAAGCAGCGGACAAACTATCATGTGACCTCGGTGAGAGAACTACACTCTGCCAATCTGACTCACAGTCAATGACGCAGGCTGTGGACCTGGACAGCGATGATAGCGTGGCCGATACAGAGGAGTACGCTACCGCTGTGAAGGTAAAGACTGCCCCGGGATCACCCAGGTGTTTGTGGGTCCACTAAGCACCGTTACAAGGCTAGAGGTTGTCTGGCAAGAGGAAAACGCTGTGGCAAGTGTTGATTTCTGCATCATTTTGCCAGGGCCTGTAAGAAGTTTGAGTGAGGGGGGCAACGACATGAAGCAGACCCCCCGCGCCACAACTCCCATGGTCATCCACACCGTTTCTCCGAGCACCAATGGTCGTACGTACTGTATGGTAAAATTAGACAGAGTGGAGGTGCCGCTGCTGATTGTCACGGGTGCAGTGAGGTCCGTGTTGAATTGGCCTTCCGTGAGGAGTTTCTTCCCATACTGTCGGACAAGAGGTCATTCAGCGCCGCTGTGCGGGTGTGGTGGAAAGAGGTTGGCCATGATGGGGTCGGTGGAACTGACGACCCGGTACAAGTCAGCAGAAGTGTCCAACCTGAAGTTTGTGGTGACTGCCAGTGGTAAGAATATTATGGGGTGTGACCTTTTTTATGGACTAGGCTTCATGATCACCAGCGGTGTTGGAGAAGAGTGGTCTGGCTGTGGTTTGTGGGACTGGCCGATTCCGTGAGTGGTGGACGATGCAGTATGGGACAAACCTTGGCCTAGTATTCTGGAAGATGAGCAGGACTAACCCCACCCAGGGCCATCGCGGGAGGGTTCCGGTGCCAGAGCCCAAGTTACCCTAACTGAGGGAACTGGGCAGCACAGTGGGATGCCTGTCACGGCATGTGGAGCCGAGTGAATGGCCCATTCTGCTTCTGGATTTCGGCTGGGTGGTACAGAGAAGCAATGGGTCATAACGGTTACACCAGCGTCAAAAAGGACCAGCTGGCACAGGGAAACGACGTGTCACTTAGGGACACTGGAAGCCAAGTTGTGGTCCAACCCAGGGAGGAGGCCCGGTCGAGAGGGGTTTGTGGCAAGTGCAAACGACAGGAGGACCAGGGGCAGCTGCAGGTGGTGGCTGTTCGGGAGGACGGTTACCTTCAGTTGTCTGACGGCTCATGGAGACATCCCAACGAGCTGCGGTGCACCAATGATGAGAAGGAGGTGTCTGGGCTTCGATGTGGATCATCTCTGGGCACGAAGAAAAGAAGGTGGTCTGGACGCGACCCGCCTGACGGGTTTCCAGGGAGTGGGTTCTCTACTGGGACTGAGTGGTAGTTGGGGGCAATGTGGGGGTTTTTTGCATAATGTCGGTCTAGGAGATGATTTGTTTATATACATGTTCTATTAATGGGAAATGACCTGTTTTCTGAATGATGCTGTGGACTGAGGGTTACCGTTAACATGTTCAGTGTCTGTCACGTGGGTAGAAAGAAGACTAGCTGTCTACTTTTCTGTGCAGATGTAATGTTTGCAGCATATTCCACTATACAGAATAATGACCTCTTTGTATATATGTTCTTTCTAATAATGGGATTGTTATGTGTTTTGTTATTTATTTTAGGAGCACGGCAATTTTATTCCACGTACCAAAAGCCAGTTTAGAAAGCTTGGGATCAGTCCGCCAAGGTCTCCGCCTTTGACTGCTACCTAATCCACATAGCACCGGACTTCCATGATCCCTCCTGCAGGTGGTGAACCTACTGGAGGGCGGACCCATGTAACTCCTTCGGGCTGAGCCCGGCCGGGTCCCATGGGTGGAAACCTGGCCACCAGACGCTAGCCTTCGAGCCCCTCCCCCAGGCCTGGCTCCAGGGTGGGGCCCCGGTAACCCCATACCGGGCGGGGTACACTGAATCCTTGATATACAATTTATCATGAGAGTCTGTTGGATCGTTCTTAGTCTGGCCCTTCACCCAGGACCAGTTTGTCTTGGGAGACCCTATCAGAGGCAAATTGCCCCGGACAACATAGCTCCTGGGATCACTGGGGCACGCAAACCCCCCCACCACGATAAGGTGACGATCAGGTACTGGAGAGGAGAGTCCGGCCGTTGGTCGAACCTCGGATTCAGGAGGAGCAATGTGGTTTTCGTCCTGGCCGTGGCACATCGGACCAGCTCTTTACCCTCTCGAGAATTCTTGAGGGTTCGTGGGAGTTTGCCCAACCAGTTTACATGTGTTTTGTGGACTTGGAGAAGGCATTTGACCGCGTCCCTCGTGGATTTTTGTGGGGGGTGCTTCGGGAGTATGGGGTATCGGGCTTGTTGTTACGAGCTATTCGGTCTCTGTACGACCGTTGTGAGAGTTTAGTTCGTATTGCCAACACTCGGTCGGAGTCATTCCCAGTGAGAGTTGGACTCCGCCAGGGCTGCCCTTTGTCACCGGTCCTGTTCATAATTTTTATGGACAGGATTTCTAGGCGCAGCCAGGGAATGGAGGGTGTCATACTTGGTGACCACAGGATCTCATCTCTGTTGTTTGCAGATGATGTTGTCCTGTTGGCTTCATCCAGCAATGACCTACAGCTCTTGCTGGGACGGTTTGCCGCTGAGTGTGAAGCGGCTGGGATGAGAATCAGCACCTCCAAGTCCGAGTCCATGGTCCTCAGCCGGAAAAAGGTGGATTGTCCTCTCCGGGTTGGGGACAGGCTCCTGCCCCAAGTGGAGGAGTTTAAGTATCTTGGGGTCTTGTTCACGAGTGAGGGGAAAATGGAGCGAGAGATCGACAGACGGATTGGAGCAGCATCTGCAGTGATGCGGACGTTGTACCGGTCTGTTGTGGTGAAGAGGGAGCTTAGTTCTAAGGCAAAGCTGTCGATTTACCAGTCAATCTACGTTCCTACTCTCACCTATGGTCACGAGCTTTGGGTAATGACCGAAAGAACGAGATCGCGGATACAAGCGGCTGAAATGAGCTTTCTCCGTAGGATTGCTGGACTCACCCTCAGAGATAGGGTGAGGAGCTCAGTCATCCGGGAGAGGCTCAGAGTAGAACCGCTGCTCCTCCACATTGAAAGGAGTCAGTTGAGGTGGTATGGGCATCTGATTAGGATGCCTCCTGGACGTCTCCCACTTGAGGTGTTTCAGGCACGTCCCACTGGGAGGAGACCCCGGGGCAGACCCAGGACTCGGTGGAGAGACTATGTCTCCCAGCTAGTCTGGGAACGCCTTGGTATCCCCTCTGAAGAGCTGGAGCAGGTGGCTGGGGAGAGGGAAGTCTGGGCTTCTCTGCTTGAACTGCTGCCTCCGCGACCCGGACCTCCGGAAAAGCGGTAGAAGATGGATGGATGGATGGATGGATGGCAATTTTATTGTTTACAGGACTGTGTTTTAGCAGAGACGGCAGAATGATCCATCTGGCCGTGTGGGGTGGAATGGTAGTCCACCTGTTCCCCCTAGCTTTAGTTGTTTTGTGTGCATGGTTAGGCCTTCATTATTTCTGTTTGAGCTTCAGGTTCCAAATTGGGGTGGGTCTTAATTGTGTGTATGTTTTGGACCATTTTTTGGGTGGGGGGGATGTCGTGCTGTTCTTAGGACTTATTATTGTGTGACACGCCTTTCCGGTTCTGCCGCCACCTGGAGTATAAGAGGGCTGTGCGGAAGAGGGACGGTCTCTTTGATCTCACCTCTTCCTGACGAGAGTGTCTGTACTGTACAGTCAGTCAATAATAAAGTCGTGTTCTGTTGTACCTCCAGCCTCATTATTGGTTCTCTGTTTAGGACATAACACACCCGAATTTGCATCAGAGGGAGTTAATAGCTAAAGTAGCATTAGCATAGAAATGCATTGGCTCGGTATAAATATTAATTCCAATTTGAGCTGTTTATCAGCCTCAGAGTAAACATATTAACACTGCAATTAAACTAGTTTAAAAATAAGACTGACACTCACCTGCTGACAAATGGACCGAAGCTCTGTAGAACTGAAGGAAGTGTTGGCATTAATAGGGTGAACCAGTGTAATTTTTTTTTTTTTTTTATGAGTGGAAATAAACAGCGGGAGGCTGTTTTTCCTGTGAGCTCCGGTGGATAAATTTTGCAAACCTCAACATGACGGCTTTTGGGCATTTCCACAGCAGGTACAATTTATGTTCTATTATTGGAGTGTTCCACCAATGTATTGCCAAGCTGGAGCATTTATTTGTCGCTACAAATATCAGTAAATATTGTTTCTGGACACTCCGTTAACTCATTCTTCCACATACTGGCTGGTAGACAGGAAGGACACTTTTTGAGATCACAAATTTGAAGTTTTTGATCATATCTGATCTGATCTTGTGGTGAAAGCTCATCATAATATTGATATGCCATATTGTTTCAATGGTAAACAGCTGGTCTCTGTTACCTCGACGCTTTGCACGTTCATGTGAAGTACCCGGATGTGTAGACAGCCCTATGCTAACTAGCACACTAACCCCTTAGCAGTACAGGATGTTGCTGGCACGGAGGCGGAGCACCAAACAGGACGACTCCCGCCATTAGTCCTCCTAATATAGGCACGACACGATGACGTCACATCAAGCGTGCATCCCCACTGTTATGTCTGGAAATAGGACAGTGGAGGCAGGCATTATACCAAACTCAAGCTTTATTATAAACAGACACAGATGGTACATGTGTCAGGGGTACTAGCTATGAAGCTATCACTGAGGTGTTACAGGTTGTGGTTGGCTTGGAGGCGGAGCGCCAAAGAGGACGACTCCCGCTGTCAGACTCCTAATATAGGCATGGCGTGATGACATCACGTCATGCGTATGTCCCCACATCCATGCTACCTGGGCGGCAGTGGCTCAGGAGGTAGAGCAGGTCGTCTAATAACCCGATGGTTGGCGGTTCAAATCCTGCTCTCCCCAGATATCCTGCCGTTGTGTCCCTGGGCAAGACACTTCACCCGCATTGCCTCCAGTGCCCATAACACTGGGTATGAATGTGTATAAATGTATAAATTGTTCGGTGGTGGCCGGAAAGGCCGTTGGCGCAGATTGACTGCCACGTTTCCGTCAGCCTGCCCCAGGGCAGCTGTGGCTGCAGAAGTAGCTTGCCACTACCATTGCATGTCTGGAGTGAATGAATAATGTACCTATTTGTAAAGCGTCTTTGAGTATATATGATAAAGCGCTATATAAAACCGATGCATTATTATTATTATTATTATTATTATTACCTATTGTTAATATGTCAATATCTAACATTTACCTCACCCTTGAAAAAGTCAAAAACATTATGAACATTTCAAATCACAGCAGCGCTCTCTCTCTCTTTTTTTTTTTACAAAAACAGAACCTGGGCCACCGCGTAGACCACCAGTTGACCCTGCATGACTGTGTGGCTTATTCCACCACTTTAAAGCAGTTGTGCCCTGCTGAACAGTCCCAAACACAGCCACCGCTGTGATTACAGGTTGGGGTCCCCTGGAAGATTCTCATGGGTGCGGCACTGAAGGCACTGAGCGCGGTGGGTCTGGTGGTCCCCCTGTAAAGTCCTAGTCCAGGTCCTACACTGCCCAGATTGGCTCCTGGCCAGCTGTTCTCATATTTCGCAGACAGCTTGCGTACCATCTCGATCCATCAGCCAGCTGGAAAGTGGCTGGCCCCAACTGTGCAGCAATTCTCATCGGCAATGATGAGACCCCCTGTGGGTTCAGGCGTCCAGATCATCAGACCTGAACCCATTCCAGCACTGCGAGCGGTGCTCGGTTCCACCGCACATAGTTTTGCTGTTGTGGTGACATATCCTTCATGTTGGCGGTGGGACGTGCTCCCGGTTGACGTTGTCCCACTGGATCCTGCTGGGCCACAAACTCTACATTCTGCTGCCCTGTGGTGGCCCCTTGTTGTCTACGCCAGGCGCTCAGACGGGACCAGTCCGGTTTCTGCCCTTCCTTCTCATTGTCCTCTCCCTGCTGTCTGAAACTTGGAGCGTGTCATAGAAGCATTTGCCACCATCAAGGCCATTGGGCAGCACAAGACAGGTGGGGCTGTACAAACACAGAGGAAAACATGATAAATGGGTCAAAAAGCAACATAAAGTGTGGACAGGGGCTGCAGTCTTGTCCAGAACATTACAGAGCGGCTGTATCCCCGTCAGGGCGTGTTGCGCTCCCAGCATCAGCGTTCCAAAAGACCCCCAGGTTGTTGCAGATGGTATAAACCAGTTCATAAAATAAGTCACAACCCAGGATATTATCCCCGTGTATAGCCACCTGGAAAATAAACACCGGGAGGGCTCTTGACCCATAGCAAACCACCTCAGTTGCTGAACAAAGCTTACAACAGGTCAGGCAGGATCAGGCAGAGATAAACTGGTCAGATCTGAAGCATGTTGGTCACACAGCATGACTTAACAGCACTCATAACCAAACTCAGATAGGGGCAAACATAAATAGACACACAAGTCATCAAACACAATACAGAGTAGGTGGAATAATCAGGGCAAAACTGAAACAGCAGGGCGTGGTCACAGAGAAACAGGACAGGCGGGGAAGAGCAGACAATCACAGAGGCTCAGGAGAACCAAGACCATGGCAATGATAATGATAATAATAAGTAATGCTGATAAACTTTAAACTGTGAAGAAAACCCCTGGAGAAATGAATATAGATAAGATAAGATAAGATAAGCCTTTATTAGTCCCACAACAGGGAAATATACAAGACAGAATAAAAATAATAACAATAATGAGGCCATTGTAGTCACCTAGGATGGAGGAGAAAGGCAAGGTGAGGCGTCACCAAAAATAGCAGGAGCTAGGCAAGTCTTAACTAGTATAGATGTTATTAAAGTAAAGAAAAGCACTTTCCTGAGCTCCTGATCATCTGCTGCTGGGGTGACCTCCTCAGGATGAGCTGCAGAAGCTGGAGCGTGGACCTCAAGCTTAACAGGAACAGAAGCGTGCACCTTATGCAGAGCAGGTTAGGAGTGCATACTGGGGGAAAAGCTGGAGCTGCGTGGACAAATGTACAGAGACATCCTTGATGAGAACCTGTTGCCATCTGCCAAGATGCTGAAGATGAAGTGAGGGTGAACATTTCAGCAAAACATGTCGTGGTTCGAGCGCCGATCTCGTCCGCGCTCGGGCCGTGCAGCATTTTCCTCCCAGCTGGTGTGTGTTTCCCTATGGCTCTCCGAGCTTTTATTATGACAGTGCTCGGAGGGGCTTCCGGCTGTCAGACCTGAGGCCCTGACAGCTGAGCTGCATTTCGCCTCATCAGCTGTTCCCTACTTAAGAGGTCAGCAGACTTTCCTCATCTGACACCGTCAGATTTCTCGGCAAACTTTCCCTGGTCTGACATCGTCGAGCATCCCTCACTGAGATTCCTGGTCAGACGTCATCTACCTTTTCATCCTCGTCCTTTATTGTAAGTGTGTGTCATTGTGTATTTGTTCCTCCGTCTCATAGACTGAGTGTTAGTTATAGTGTGTTTTAGCCCCCCGTGGCTCGTTATTTTGTCGTTTTTCCCTTTCCTTTAATAAACTGTGCAAACTCACCGGTGAAATGTGGCGTCTTATTGATGGCTTGTGAGGGCCATCCATGACAAAACAATGATCCCAAACACACAGCCAAGGAAACTCTCAACTGGCTCTAGAGGAGGAAAATAAAGCTGCTAGAATGGCCCAGTCAGTCACCTGACCTCAATCCAATTGAAAATCTATGGAACAAACTGAAGATCAGAGTTCATAGAAAACACTCAAGGAACCTTAAAGATTTCAAGACAGTTTGTGTGGAAGAATGGGCTAAAATCACTCCTCAGCAATGCTTGCACCTAATTTCTCCATACAGGTGGTGTCTGGAAACTGTTATTACCAACAAAGGCTTTTCTACTAAATATTAGTCACCTAATCATGGTGGCGAGTTTGCATGTCCTAGTTATCCAAGGAGCTATGTTGTCAATTTGCCTCTGGTAGGGTCACCCAAGACAAACTGGTCCTGGGTGAAGGGCCAGACTAAGAACGATCCAACAGACTCTCACAATGAATACTAGAACAAGGATTCAGTGTATCCCGCCTGGTATGGGGTTACCGGGGCCCCACTGTGGAGCCAGGCCTGGGGAAGGGGCTCGATGGCTAGCATCTGGTGGCCGAGTTTCTGCCCATGGGACCTGGTGGGGCTCAGCCCAAAGGAGTTACATGGGTCCGCCCTCCAGTGGGCTCACCACTTGCAGGTGGGACCATGGGGGTCCGGTGCTATGTGGATCAGGTGGCAGTCAAAGGTGGAGACCTTGGCGATCTGATCCCAAGCTTCCTAAACTGGCTTTTGGGACGTGGAATGCCACCTCTCTAGTGGGGAAGGAGCCTGGGCTGGTTCATGAGGTTGAGAGATACCGGCTAGATATAGTCGTCCTCACCTCAACACACAGCTCCGGTTCTGGAGCCAGTCTCCTGGAGAGGGGCTGGAGCTTGGCCTACTCTGGAGTTGCCCCGGGTGAGAGGCGACTAGCAGGGGTGAGTATTCTTGTATCCCCCCCTTTGCTGCCTCTGTACTGGAGTTTCCCCCAGTGGAAGAAAGGGTAGCTTTCCTGCACCTTCAGGTTGGGTAATGGGTCCTGACCATCATTTGTGCCTATGCACAATGTTTCAGAGTAACCACTCTTTTTGGAGTCTGTGACTGGGGTGCTGGAGGGTGCTCCTCTTGGAGACTCCATTGTCCTACTAGGGGACTTCAATGCACACGTGGACAACGACAGTGAAACCTTGAGGCGGGGTGATTGGGAGGAACAGCCTGGCTGATCTGAGCCCGAGTGGTGTTCAGTTATTGGACTTCTGTGCTAACCACAGTTTGTCCATAACGAGCACCATGCTCAAGCAGGGTGTCCATATGTGCACCTGTACCAGGACACCCTAGGTCGCAGGTCGATGATCAATTTTGTTATCGTGTCATCAGACCTGCGACCGCATGTCTTGGACACCCGGGTAAAGAGAGGTGCAGAGCTGTCAACTGATCACCACCTGGTGGTGAGTTGGATCCGATGGCAGGGGAGGATACCATTCAGACCTGGTAGACCCAAATGTATAGTGAGGGTGTGCTGGGAACGTCTGGCTGTGGCCCCTGTCCGGGAGGTCTTCAACTCCCACCTCCGGAAAAACTGCAACCACATTCCAAAGGAGTCTGGAGACACGGAGTCTGAATGGGCCATGTTTTCCACCTCTTGTTGAAGCAACTGCCCAGAGCTGCGGCTGTAAGGTCGTTGGGGCATCTCGTGGTGGCAACCCCCAAACCAAGTGGTGGACACCAGTGGTGGTGGTGGGGGGCATTGAGTTGAAGAAGGAGTCCTATCAAGCTTGGTTGGCCTTTGGGACTCCCGAAGCAGCTGAGGTGTACCGGCAGGCCAAGTGGAGTGCAACTTGGGTGGTTGCTGAAGCAAAAACTTGGGAATGGGAGGAGTTCAGTGAGGCCATGGAACAAGACTTTCCATCAGCCTCAAAGGGATTCTGGCAAACTGTCCGGCAGCTCAGGAGGGGGAAGCAGCACCCTGTCCACACTGTGTATGGTGTAGATGGGGCACTGCTGACATCGACTGGGGATATCATCGAGCGGTGGAAGGAATACTTCGAGGATCTCTTCAATCCCACTGACACACCTTCCACAGAGGAAGCAGGGCTTTTGGACGAGGGGGACGACTCGCCTATCACAGGGGCTGAGGTCACCAAAGTGGTTAAACATCTCTTTGGTGGCTGGGCCCTGGGGGTGGATGATAGTCGCCGTGAGTACCTCAAGGCCCTGGATGTTGTAGGGCTGTCATGCTTGACATGTCTCTGCAACATTGCGTGGAGGTCAGGGGCAATGCCTTTGGCATTACAAACCGGGGTGGTGGTCCTTCGCTTCAAAAAAGGGGACGGGAGAATGTGCTCCAACTTTAGAGGGATCACACTCCTCAGCCTCTCTTGGAAGGTTTATACCAAGGTGCTGGAGAGGAGAGTCCGGCCGTTGGTCGAACCTTGGATTCAGGAGGAGCAATGTGGTTTTCATCTTGGCCGTGACACATCAGACCAGTTCTTTACCGTCTTGAGAATCATCAACGGATTGTGGGAGTTTGCCCAACCAGTTTGCATGTGTTTTGTTGACTTGGAGAAGGCATTCAAACACGTCCCTGATGGTTTTTTGTGTGGGGGGGGGTGCTTCGGGAGTATGGGGTATCGGCCTTGTTGCTACGAGCTGTTCGGTCTCTGTACCACCGTTGTGAGAGTTTGGTTCGTATTGCCAGCACTCGGTCGAACTCATTCCCAGTGAGAGTTGGACTCCACCAGGGCTGCCCTTTGTCCCCGATCTTGTTCATAATTTTTATGGATAGTATGTCTGATAATGATGTATAGGCGCAGCCAGGCAACGGAGGGTGTCATTCT
Source organism: Pholidichthys leucotaenia (assembly GCA_020510985.1). Taxonomy (NCBI): domain Eukaryota; kingdom Metazoa; phylum Chordata; class Actinopteri; order Cichliformes; family Pholidichthyidae; genus Pholidichthys; species Pholidichthys leucotaenia. The sequence continues at coordinate 224,774,726 of CM035837.1, forward strand.
TGGTGATCACAGGATCTCATCTCTGTGGTTTGCAGATGATGTTATCCTGCTGGCTTCATTCAGCAATGACCTACAGGTCTTACTGGGACAGTTTGCCACTGAGTGTGAAGTGGCTGGGATGAGAATCAGAACCTCCAAATCAGAGTGCATGGTCCTCAGCCGGAAAAAAGGTGGATTGTCCTCTATGGGTTGGGGACAAGGTCCTGCCCCAAGTGGAGGAGTGTAAGTGTTTTGGGCTTTTATTCACGAGTGAGGGAAGAATGGAGCAAGAGATTGACAGATGGATTGGAGCAGCATCTGCAGTGATATGGACGTTGTACCCCTCTGCTGTGGTGAAGAGGGAGCTAAGCTCTGAGGCAAAGCTGTCAATTGACCGGCCAATCTACTCTCCTACCCTCACCTATGGTCACGAGCTTTGGGTAATGACCGAAAGAATGAGATCACGGATACAAGCGGCTGAAATGAGCTTTCTTTGTAGGATTGCTGGACTCACCCTCAGAGATAGGGTGAGGAGCTCAGTCATCTGGGAGAGGCTCAGAATAGAACTGCTGCTCCTCCACATTGAAAGGAGCCATTTGAGGTGATATGGGCATCTGATTAGGATGCCTCGTGGACCCCTCCCACTTGAGGTGTTTCACGCATGTCCCACTGGGAGGAGACCATGGGGCAGACCCAGGACCGCTGGAAAGACTATTTCTCCCATCTGGTCTGGGAACGCCCTGGTATCCTCTCTGAAGAGCTGGAGCAGGTGGCTGGGGAGAGGGAAGTCTAGGCTTCTCTGCTTGAACTGCTGCCTCCGTGCCCCAGACCTCTAGAAAAATGGTAGAAGATGGATGGATGGATGGATGGATGGCTATTAAATGAATTTCACCAAGCGTGTGCAATAATTATTCCCTGTGTAATTCCACTTTGTTAAATATCACTTGTTTTGTGAACAAAGTTGCCTTGATTTCTTTGTATGTATGGATTACTTGGATTGATACTGATATCAAGTGAAAATCTCAGGTAAATGGCTCCATCAGAAATATGTTTTATGAAAAAAATATTGACATGTTTTGGACTTATTTTCCCCATTGTGTGTATATTTCTTTACTGCTTTGGCTAACCAAATCTTATCTTTTTATTTTATTTACTATTGCTCTGAGTGCTGCTATCCCTGTGCTGCTGCAATCCTGGAATTTCCCCACTGTGGAATTTATCTTATCTTATCAGTGATGCTGCAATTAATAAAATAATTATTAGCCTATTTGGCCAACGTATGCCCCAAATATTTCCTTTAGACCGGTGGGAACTGTTAACATGTGGAACAAGAGCACTCTGAGACAAGTGCAATAACCCCCACCTCCGTTTTCTTTGAAGATCCCAATACTTACTGACAGAGAGCAGTTTTCAAATTTTCAATATAATTACTGTGGCAGAACCAAATTATGATTAGCCCATCATCCACAAATATACAACAATGTATACAACCCATAGTTGTAGAGCATTATCCTGACGTGTACCTGTGTGGCAAGTTTAATTACCCTAGAGAGCTTTACACATTCTTTTGTAAGAGCATACAGAGTCCTTGCCTTGACCTTTGACCTTTTGACCCCATATCTGTAGTCAGTGGTCAGGGTTTAAAATGTCCAAAATGTGTCTTAGATACAACTACTGTACTGATTTGAAAAGCCATTATTTCTTTCAGTAATTATTGTATTTAGAACATTTAGGGAAAAATCTGACCTCTGACCTTCACCTTAAGGTCATCTGATCAGAGTCAAATTGCAATATGCACATCATCAATGTATATAAAACCCTGGTACCAAGTTTCAAAACATTCATCTTCAACTGCATAGTATAGTAGGAGGATTGTATAGTAGCGTGGGCGACACACATTGTGGGCTCACGTTTCCACAGAGACAGGACTGCATGTGTATTGAGGGTGTCACGTCTGCAAGGATAAAGGACTCGAATCTGCAGAAGATAACAAGGAGGTGTGAGATTTGTCTCTTTGTCCCACAGAAGATGCCCCCGGGGAGATTTCCGGTTCATCAGGAAATGAGAGACAATGGTGAAGATTCAAAGGGATGCTTTGTGACTGTATGTTTACTGAAAACACCATGTGACTTGAATTCTGATGCTGGAAACATATAAAAGGGTGATGAGATTTGATTCTTTCTCTTTCCTGCTTTGTGAATGCTAGAAGCTGTGTTCTGTCAATAAAGCTGGTTTACGTCATTTGAGCACATCTTCTACACTGGTGACCTACGACGAGAAATGAGCAGACAGAATTCTCCCGAGCGGGACTCAGCGGAAGCCAGCCTGATGGCTGCCTCCACGATCCGGCTGCCCGATTTCTGGCAGCACAGCCTGCGCTCATGGTTTAGCGCAGTCGAGGCGCAGTTCAACCTCCGGAGAATCTCCAACGACGACACAAGATTCTACCACGTGGTAGCGAAGCTGGACAACAACACGGTCCAGAGAGTGGAGGATTTGGTTAATCATCCACCAGACAGCGACAAGTACAGCGCATTGAAGGACGCGCTGATCAGCCATTTCACCCCTTCAGTCCAACAACAAGCAGAGGGACTCCTGACGTTGACGGAGTCAGAAAACGATAGACCTGCGGACCTGATGGTGAAGATGCTGAAGCTCAAAGACTCTAAGGATGGCGAATTCATTTTCGCCCACCTTTTCCTTTGAACCCTGCCGCCAGCAGTGAGAGTGGCCCTGGCAGAGTCGCCCCGATTGGCCAGGCGAGACTACCATGGGTTGAGCAAAGAGGCGCAGCAGTTGGTCGACGCCCACAAGCGGAACGCGGTTTCGGCCGTGGCGGCTAGCCCGGGAACGGCGTCCGGAGACAGCGCAGGTCCAGCGGCCGCGGCGCCAGACGCACCAACGACGGCGGCGACGGGAGCCAGACGACCCAGAGCGGAGGACGGCCCGTGGTTCTACCACCGCCGTTTTGCAGAGAGAGCGCACAGGTGCGTCCCACCGTGCAACTTTAAGTGCCAGGGAAACGCCAAGACCGAGGGCCGGTAGCAGCTGTGACCCTCGGCAACGAGAACAGGCTGCTTTACCTGACGGATGCACGCTCGGGGAAACAGTTCCTCGTGGACACGGGCTCTCAGCTGAGTTTCGTCACACCCACCTACGCGGAACGGCTGATGCCTTCTAAAGCTCCCTGGGTGTCAGTGTCAGCAGTGAACGGCTCCACGATTAAAACGTTCGGTGAGAGGACCATGCTTCTGTCCTTACAGGGCCATTCATTTGAGTGGACATTTATTGTAGCAGCAGTCAGTTTCAACATGTTAGGGGCTGATTTTTTGTGCTCACATGGTTTATTGGTTGACCTTGCTAATAGCCGTCTGATTAATGCACTGTCCTTTCATTCTATTCCCTGCACAGCTCGGGTGGCCCCGCCGACTGCACATGCCAGCGTCTCAGCTGCGGGTGGTAAGTTTCACACATTGCTTGCTCAGTTCCCAGCACTCACAGTCCCCACGTTTTCGGCAACGGTGGCTAAACATGGGGTGGAGCATTTCATAACAACCACCGGCCCTCCCGTTTTTGCAAAAGCTCGGCGCTTGGACCCAGCTAAATTGGCCATCGCACTCGAGGAGTTCACTAATCTGGAAAAACTGGGCATTGTTAGACGCTCCAAGAGCTCTTGGGCTTTGCCGTTACACATGGTCCCAAAGGCTGACGGCTCGTGGCGACCTTGCGGCGATTTCCGCAGGTTGAACAACGTTTCAGCTCATGACCGCTACCTGATTCCGCACATTCAGGATTTTTCTGTTCATTTGGCAGGGGCGCGCATTTTTTCTAAAATAGACTTGGTGCGCGGTTACCACCAGGTTCCAGTGCGCGCGCAAGATGTACCCAAAACAGCGGTCATAACTCCTTTCGGCCTTTTTGAGTTTTTGCGCATGCCTTTTGGCCTCAAGGGGGCCGTGCAGACTTTCCAACGCATGATGGATGCAGTTTTACGCGACCTCCCTTTCGTGTTCGTTTATTTGGACGATATTTTGGTAGCCAGCGCGTCCGAGGGTGAGCACGAAAAACACCTCACAGCAGTTTTTCGGAGGCTGGCAGAGCACGGGTTAATAGTTAACCCAGTGAAGTGCCAGTTTGGGGTGGTGCAGATTGATTTTTTGGGACATCGCGTTTCGGCAGAAGGAGCGGTTCCTCTTCCAAATAAAGTGCGTGCCATAACGGATTTTCCACAACCTCAAACGGTCAAGGCTCTTCAGGAGTTTCTAGGGATGGTTAATTTTTACAACCGGTTCCTCCCAAGCGCAGCATGGCTCATGCAGCCATTGTACACCGCGTTAAAAAAACAAAAGCCCGCAAATAAAGTTGAATGGTCTCCGGACTGGGAGCGCGCTTTTGCCCAGGTCAAATCAGCCCTGGCAAACGCAGTTTTGTTAGCGCATCCAGTTCCGACGGCCCGCATGGCGCTCACCACTGACGCTTCCGATGTAGCGGTGGGGGCGGTAGTTGAACAGTTTGTGGCAGGTACCTGGCAACCCCTCGCGTTTTTCAGCAGGACTTTGCGCGATAGTGAGCGTAAATACAGTGCGTTTGACAGGGAGCTTTTGGCCCTACACTTGGCCATCCGTCATTTTCAGTTCTGGTTAGAGGGGCGACGTTTCACCGCGTTTGTGGATCATAAACCGCTAACGTTTGCGATGGCCAAAATTTCAGAACCCTGGTCAGGCCGGCAACAAAGGCAACTAGCCGCAATATCGGAGTTCACTACTGATATTCAGCATGTCGCGGGTAAACACAAATGTTGTGGCAGACTGCCTCTCACGCACAGTAGCACCACCAAGCCCCATAGGGGCAGACTCTGTAGCCATGGCCGCGGGCCCGGGCAGCGACACGGGAGCGCGCGCAGCCCCGGTCTGTGTTGGGCTAGATTATGCAGCCATGGCTGCGGAGCAGGTTAACGACGCGGACGTGCGCGCGCTCCAGTCTGGACCAACAGGGTTAAGGCTGGAGCACAGGGAGCAACAAAGTGGTATGCCCCCACTAATCTGCGATGTCTCCACGGGACGGCCCCGCCCCGTGGTGCCAGCCGCGTGGCGTCGCCGCATTTTTGACTCGGTCCATTCTCTCGCGCACCCGGGGGTGCGCGTATCGATTAAGTTGGAGGGGGAGAAATTTGTTTGGCCCGGGTTGCGCAAACAGGTCAAGGAATGGGCGGCAAGCCTGCGTAGCGTGTCAGCGAACCAAAATACACAGACACACTAAGGCCCCGTTGGAACCTTTTCACATCCCAGCTAAGCGTTTTGATCACGTGCGTGTTGACTTGGTGGGCCCGCTCCCATTATCACACGGGCACACACATCTTTTGACGATGGTGGATCGCACCACGCGCTGGCCAGAGGCGATTCCTCTGACATCAACCACAGCGGAAGAAGTTGCGCGAGCATTTTTAGCAGCGTGGGTTGCGCGTTTCGGCGTACCGTCGGACATAACGTCCGACAGGGGTCCCCAATTTATTTCCGAACTATGGTCATCGATGGCCCGCAGCTTGGGGGTGAAGATTCATCGCACTACCGCGTATAACCCCCAGGCTAATGGTTTATGCGAACGCTTTCACAGGTCATTAAAAGCAGCCCTCAGAGCATCGCTGACGGATACAAATTGGGTGGACAAACTTCCATGGGTTTTATTGGGGTTGCGTTCTGCACCTAAGGAAGATTTGCATGCTTTCCCGGCTGAATTAGTTTTTGCACAACCTCTCCGTTTGCCGGGGGAATTTCTCCCTGATAGTCCCGCACCAAACGGCCCCCCTGCTCAGCCGTGGCAGAGCGACTTGGGAGCAAACACGCTCCCTGGCCCGGTCCATCACAGTTTACCACACATTTTTGTGCCAAAGGCTTTAAAAAATGCAGAGTTTGTTTTTGTTAAACATGATGCTCAGCGTCCAAGTTTGCGGCCGTTTTATGACGGACCGTTCCGAGTGCTGGAGACTGGGCAGAAGCATTTTCTGCTAGATTTAGGGGGCAGAAGGGAGTTGATTTGCATAAACAGGCTCAAACCCGCCTTTGTTTTGGCTGATGAGGAAGTGCAGCTCGTGAGGCCCCCCCGCCGTGGCAGGCCGCCGAGAGGACATTCTCCAAAATCTTCACAGAAAGGTGCTAACAGCTTTAATCCACAGGTGCAGAGAGATGTTGCAGGTGCAGCCAAGCCAGGTTGCAGCAGATTCGGCAGAAAGTTAAAACCTAGGCAGTTGGTGGATTGATTAGCGATGTATGGAGTGTTTTGTGTTTTTCTTTTTTTATGCCATGCAGGTTTTGCCTTACTAGACGTTTGGGGGGGGGGGGGGTAGTGTGGGCGACACACATTGTGGGCTCACGTTTCCACAGAGACAGGACTGCATGTGTATTGAGGGTGTCACGTCTGCAAGGATAAAGGACTCGAATCTGCAGAAGATAACAAGGAGGTGTGAGATTTGTCTCTTTGTCCCACAGAAGATGCCCCGGAGAGATTTCCGGTTCATCAGGAAATGAGAGACAATGGTGAAGATTCAAAGGGATGCTTTGTGACTGTATGTTTACTGAAAACACCATGTGACTTGAATTCTGATGCTGGAAACATATAAAAGGGTGATGAGATATGATTCTTTCTCTTTCCTGCTTTGTGAATGCTAGAAGCTGTGTTCTGTCAATAAAGCTGGTTTACGACTAAACTCAGCCTCATCATTTGAGCACATCTTCTACAGTAGGAGGATTGTAAAAACTCATTGTATAGTAGGAGGAGTCTTTGTCTAATTTGACCTTGTTGTTATATTATACAGTTTCTTTTAACCTGTACTGTACTGTACTATCCGAAATAAATTCATTCATTCAACTGCTTAATCCTTTTTCAGGTTGCTGGGGGGGGGGGGGCTGCAGCCTATCCCAGCATCTTTGGGAGAGATGCAGGGTACACCCTGGACAGATTGCCAGTCCATTGCAGGGCCAACACAGAGACAGGCAACCACTCACTCTCACATTCATACCTAAGGACAATTCAGAATCTCAATTAACCTAAATTCAAAACAGCTGGAACAAAACTGTAGGAGAAGTTGATTTCACAAAAATTCACAAAAATTTCACAAAAATTTTCTCTGTGACACTATGTCTTAGATTTGTTTTTGAATAGTAACCGCTTAACTTAGACTAGCTCAGTTTTCTTTTTCTCTCAGTCACATTTTGTCTTAGCCTTGTTTTAAATTGTAATCGCTCTTGTCTTGTTTTCTCTTTTTTCTCCTTTGAATTCTTGGACGGAATATGGGTGGGCAATATAAGCTGCGGCTTCAGCCATCACCCATTTCGGATAACTCACGTGGAATTGTATAGTAGAAGGAGTCTTTGTCTAATTTGACCTTGTTGTTATATTATACAGTTTCTTTTAACCTGTAATGTACTATCCGAAATAAATAAAATTCATTCATTCATTCATTCATTCATTCAAAAGTAGGACAGACAGATGGACTGTCCCATAACATAATCCCCCTTTGGCCTTCACCCAAAGGCATCTTTGACTGGCAGGGGATAAAAAAATGCAGTTAAAGGAACTTCTATTTTAAGTCTTCTTGCCATGACTTGAAAAAACTAGTTTTAAACAATGCATGATGTAAGGAACTGTGAGAACCTGTTCTAAGACAGGTTGGACAGCATGGTTCACCAAGCTGACAATTGAGAAGCTAAACACTTGTGTTTTGCTCAGCGCAACATCAGGAGTGAATGACCCATGGTCTCTTTCGACGATATTTATTAGATTTAAATTGGATTAATGTTTCATTGGTAAAAATTCTAGACCATTCTGTGCAGTGAAATAGTTGTGATCATATTAATTGAACCAAAAGGTCTTTCAGAGACAGTACTTTGAGAAATGAGTTCAGCTCATCTCTGTGAACGTGCATCAGCCACAGTAAACACCTCTGAGGAGAGTGACGTTGGGGTTTCTACTGCCAAAGGAGTTTGGCCTGAGCAAAATGATCTCCAGGCAAAAAACAGAAGGTAAGATACAAAAATCTTTGATAGTCTGAGTGTTCCACAGCAACAAGCTCGGCACTTCCGACTCGCTGGATCCAGGAGTTTTAGCTAACTATAGACCAATCTCTAATCTCCCTTTCATTTCAAAAATCTAAGAAAGAGTTGTTGCTAAGCAATTATTTGATCACTTGCATGGAAATAGTTTATTTGAAGAGTTTCAATCTGTGTTTAGAATCCATCATAGTACTGAAACAGCCTTAGTGAAGGTCACTAATGACCTCCTTATCACATCTGATAATGGACTTGTTTCTGTACTTGTCCTTTAAGACCTTATTGCAGCTTTTAATACTATCAATCATAATATTCTACTTGATAGATTAGAACACCATGTTGGACTTAATGATTTTTTTTTTTTTTGCAGTGGTTTAGATCTTATTTATCTGTTAGGTTCCAGTTTGTTCATGTCAATAATGAGTTTTCTTGTAACTCAAAGCTCAGTCACGGAGTTCCACAGCGATCTGTGCTGGGCCCTATTCTTTTTAGTTTATATATGCTTCTGCTAGGCAACATTATTAGAATGCACTGTATACATTTTCATTGTTATGCAGATGACACACAATTATATCTGTCAATGAAGCCAGATGATAGTAATCAATTAGCCAAGTTAGAGGCCTGTCTTAAGGAAATCAAAGCTTGGATGACTTGTAATTTCCTGCGATTAAATTCAGATAAGACTGAAGTCATTCTTGTTGGTCCAGAAAACCTTAGAAATACCTTTCCAAATCAAACTCTTAGTTTGGATGCGGATACTCTTTCTCTTAATAGTTCTGTGAGGAACCTTGGAGTTATTTTTGATCAAGATCTGTTCTTTAATTCACATATTAAACTTGTTTCTAAGACTGCCTTCTATCATTTGTGTAATATTGCCAAGATTAGGAGCATCTTGTCTCAGAATGACCCTGAGAAACTGATCCACGCTTTTGTTAGCTCTAGATTAGATTACTGTAACTCTTTAGTATCAGGTTGTCCTAAAACCTCTTTAAAAAAATCTTCAGCTGATCCAAGACGCTGCAGCAAGCGTTTTAACTGGTAGTAGAATGAGAGATCATATCTCTCCGGTTCTGGCCTCCCTTCACTGGCTTCCCATAAAGTTTAGAATTAAGTTTAAAATCCTTCTTCTCACTTACAAAGCTCTAAATAATCAGACTCCTTTTTATTTAAAAGATCTGATACTACCATATTATCCTAACAGAGCACTACGCTCCCAAAATGCAGGATTACTTGTAATACCTAGAATCTTCAAAAGTACAATGGGAGGCAGAGCCTTCAGTTATCAAGCGCTTCTCCTGTGGAACCAGCTGCCAATCTGGATTCGGGAGTCAGACTTGATCTCTGTTTTTAAGAACAGGGTTAAAACCTTCCTTTTTGATATAGCCTATAATTAGGGAGGGATCATGTGTCTCTGAACCCTCCCTTAGTTATGCTGCTAATAGGTTTAGTCAGCCGGGGGACCTCCAATAATGCACTGGGCTTCACTCCTTTCTTCACTCTCAATGAAATATTTTTGCTGGTCATTAACATCTGTTTGTTCTCTCCCATAGACTGAGTCCCCATCGTGCTGTTTGCTCTCTACATGTCTGTTCTTTTCTTCTTCTTCTCTTTCCCCTCACCCCTAGCCAGTCGCAGCAGATGACTGCCCCTCCCTGAGCCTGGTTCTGCTTGAGATTTCTTCCTCTTAAAAGGGAGTTTTTCCTCTCCACCATCACCAAGTGCTGCTCACAGGGGATCGCCTGATTGCTGGGGTCTTTCTGCAATTGTGGGGCTTCCCCCTACAGTTGAAAGTGCTATGAGATGACTGTTGTTGTGAAATAGCGCTATATAAATAGAGTTGAATTGAACTGAATTGAATTAAATCCTACTTAACTTGTACATTTTTATGACAGAAGAAACCAGATTTTTCTATGCCCAGTGATATTTCAATTAGGATGGACCAGTCTAACATAGTCATCTGGATTTAACACTAGAGATTTCTTTGATCAGCGCGGTGGCGGAGTGGTTAGCACTGTGGCAGCACAGCAATTCACCCTTGGCCGTGGGATCCTGGGTTTGATCCCAGCCCCTGACCAACAGTGATCTGTGTGGAGTTTGCATGTTTTCCCCGTGTCTGCGTGGGTTTACTCAGGGATTTCTCCGGTTTCTTTCCATATGCCAAAAACATGCAGGTTAGGTTAATTGGCATCAAACTGGGGATTCTAAATTGTCCTTAGGTGTGGCTGTGAGAGTGAATGGTTGTCTGTCTCTCTGTGTTGGCCCTGCCATGGACTGACAATCTGTCCAAGGTGTACCCTGCCTCTCGCCCAAAGATGCTGGGATAGGCTCCAGCCCCCCCGCGACCCGAAAAGGATTAAGTGGAAGAAGATGGATGGATGGATGGATGGATGGATTTCTTTGATCAGATAATAATAATAATGATAATTAAAACTGCAAGCAGTGTTGAAGGGCCCTTACATGTTCTGTGCTACTCAGGTGATGCACAACTCAAAACATTAGTGTTGCTGGGTCAAAAGAAAATGGATTGATGAATAAAACAATATTTTACGCAGTATCCCGTTAACAGAGTTATAACCCTTTTAATTCTCAGCTAGAGGGCGCTGCATCTATTGCTCATGACAGAAATGACAGAAACTCAAGACTGCCATCATTAACATCGATACAGCTGCTTGTGACCAGAACTACTCAGTGGTAAACATAGCCCCACCTCTGGCTCTTTTCCACTCACACCTACTCAGCTTGACTCGCTGCAACTCTACTCATCCCTACATGCTTTCAGTCATTTTCCATTACAACTGAGTACCACCTAAACGTCGGTGGAATCATTATAGCAAGGCGGCCCATTATGTTGTTGACATGCTGAGATTTTGCTCTCAGAAACAAATACTTAAAAGACAGCAAGCACAAAATACAGTGGTACCTCTACTTACGAATTTAATTCGTTCCGGAAGAATTCTCGTAACGTGAAAAATTCGTAAGTAGAGGCGCGTTTTACATGTAAATGCCGTAATCCGTTCCAAGCCCCCAAAATGCGGGCATAAATTTTTTATAAATCGTAAAAACGCATCAAAACATGTAACAAATACATGTTACAATTAGATTACTGCACAATAAACATAAAATGAGAGTTTAAAATGAGAGAAAGAATAATAAAAGAGAATAATAAAAGAGAAAGAATAATAAAAATTATGTTCATTTACCCTTTAACTGCTATCGTCGTCGACGTCGTCACCTTTTGCCTTCTTTGGTTCATGTTCTGATCCAAGGACGTTTGCTTTTGTCGGCTTGTAAGTGCTTCGTTTTGTTTTAATACCGTGCTGATCGTTGATGTATTACGGCCATATTCTTTGGCGAGATCAACCAAACCAATCCAAACGCAAGATGCATCCCCTTTTCATACCTTCCGATTATCTCCTTTCTTTGTTTGTATGGACAAAAAACCTCTCTTCTTCTTTTCTCCTTTTCCACTTATCTCCGTCACTTTCTTGGGGCCCATAGCGAATAAATGTTAATTCTGTACTGTACACACACGTAAAACTTTCACCTTGTTCTTAATAAAGTTTTGGAAAAAAAAAACAAAACTTCGTGGCCAATGGGATACCAGGAAGATGCTAGGCGATAGCCAATGGCAGAGCAGCTACAGGTATGTTTACGTTCGGTAAACTACGGAAGCTGCGAGGAGCGCGTACTTTTTTGCCTTTCGTATCCTGAAATTTCGTTCGTAACTAGAGGCAATATTTTCCCGTTGAGGCGTCTCGTAACCTGAAAATTCCGTATGTAGAGACGTTCGTAAGTAGAGGTACCACTGTACAAGCACAGCACAGAGTTAGCATTGATGGTTAGCTAACTAGCTAGCTCATTATCTGCATACGGGAGACAATGGTGATATCTGTAGAGGAGCTTGAAATAACGAGGCGATGTGATTCATAAACCAAAGTTTATTATCAGCTCCTCTAACAAGTCTCATCTAGGTGCAGCAGCAGAAGTAAGAGAGCGAACACCTTCGGCTCTACGAACTTATACTCGCACATAACAAAAGACATGCATATCAAAAGCTGACATCCCTCACTATCTTAATCCCCTCTTTTGTCTCCGTACTCCTCCACCTGGCCCTGGGGGGTCAGGGCAACCCATCCGGTCTCCACCGCAGTGCCTCGGATGCTCTTTGATCTTCACTGGCGGTTGAGACCCTTTGTCCTGTTCTGAGGTGTGAAGTCGCTTTACATATGTAATCACTAAACACTCTCACATGCTTAAACATATGTAGGTTATGGGATATATGATTAATATAGACCACAGCCCCCCCAAACGACTAAGAAAAGGACAATAGAAAAATTCACAGTCTAAGATAATTATTATGACATACTAACTGCTACACCTCTTGACACAGAAGAAACTTTCCAGCAGCCATGCTCCTAAGAGAGTTCAGTGGTAATCATAACAGCATAGTAATATCACAAGTCAGTCCTAAACTGTTACAGCACAATTAGTGAACAACTGTTGAGTAGTTTGCATCAGTCTCTGTGCCGTCTGGGTTTTAATCTTCTCCCGAATCTGCTGTGGGTCTGCTTGGGTGTCCTGGTGGGACCTTCCTGTAAGGAATCTGCAGCTTGGGGAGGAGAGTGGTTAATTGTTCCCTGCAGCGGGGCTGAGTCTTTTCTCTTGGGGGGTCTACACCGCCAAGGTGCTCTCGCCAACCGTGCAGGCTCGTCTCTCAACAAGAAGGCAGGTTTAAGTCTGTCAATGCTGACTGTTTCTTTTCTATCCCCAAAATCAAGCACAAAATGTTTATCACCAGGTTCCAGCACTCTGAATGGCCCATCGTATGGTGGGCGGAAAGTTGGTTTTAAAGCTTCATGCCTAACAAAAACGAATTCAGCGTTTTTTAAAGCTTGGGGGACAAAAACCCGTGGAAAAGAGTGATGTGCCGGTCCGGAGAGAGAGTCCGGTCCATTGCTGCCTAAAAACCTCGGGGCTGGAAGATGCCCTGGCTCTGGGTTCTCTGGTAAAAATTCACCTGGGAGCCTGAGAGGTTGTGCAAAAACTAATTCTGCTGGGGAGGCGTCTAGATCCTCTTTGGGCGCAGCACGCAACCCCAATAAAACCCAGGGAAGTTTATTTATCCAATTTGCATCCGTTAGTGAGGCTCTGAGGGCGGCCTTTAAAGATCTGTGAAAGCGCTCGCATAACCCATTAGCCTGAGGGTGATAAGCGGTGGTGCGGTGAATTGTCGCCCCTAAGCTGCTGGCCATGGCTGACCAAAGCTCCGAGACAAATTGAGGCCCCCTATCGGACGTGATGTCCGATGGGACGCCGAAACGTGCCACCCAGTTTGTCAAAAAAACGCGAGCGACTTCCTCCGCTGTGGTTGACGCCAGAGGGACTGCCTCTGGCCAGCGCGTGGTGCGGTCTATTATTGTTAACAGGTGTGTGAAACCTTGGGAGGAAGGTAGTGGCCCCACGAGGCCGACATGAACGTGGTCGAACCTTCTAGCAGGGATTCGAAAAGGCTCCAGAGGGGCTTTTGTGTGTTTGTGTACTTTGGCGCGCTGACAAGAAATGCAAGTCTTTGCCCATTCTTTTACGTTTTTGCGCAGGCCAGGCCACACAAACTTTTCAGCGACCATTTTAACCGAAGCGCGCACACCTGGGTGCGCGAGGGAGTGAATCGAGTCGAAAATACGGCGGCGCCATGCAGCTGGGACTAACGGGCGAGGTCGGCCAGTTGAGATGTCACATATTAGGGGGGGCACACCGTCGCGTAAAACCCTTTCCTCCAGCCTTAACCCTGTTGGTCCAGACAGGAGTGCGCGCACGTCCGCGTCACTACTTTGCTCCTCTGCCATGGCTGCATAATCTATCCCTGCGTGGATTGGTGCTGCGTATGTGTCCGCGTTGGCGAAGAGTTCAGCGGCTGAGGTAGTATAATCTGTCTCCTCGCGCTCTGGCGATGTCACAGCGCGAGAGAGGCAGTCTGCTACCACGTTAAGTTTGCCTGCCACATGTCGAATGTCTGTGGTGAACTCTGAAATCGCAGCCAGCTGTCTTTGTTGCCTGCCTGACCACGGTTCGGAAATTTTAGCCATCGCAAAGGTGAGCGGTTTGTGGTCTACAAAAGCCGTGAAACACCGCCCTTCCAACCAGAACTGGAAGTGGCGGATGGATAAATGAAGCGCTAGCAGCTCTCTGTCAAAAGTGCTGTATTTACGCTCGGTTTGGTTTAGCGATTTGCTGAAGAATGCCAAAGGTTGCCAGGTTCCCGCTGATGTGTTGTTCTACAACTGCCCCTATGGCCAGGTCTGAAGCGTCTGTGGTTAGCGCAATGCGGGCCGAGGGATCGGGGTGAACCAACAATGTGGCATTAGCTAGGGCACTTTTTACTTCTGCGAAGGCGCGTTCGCGCTCCGGGGTCCATTCGACTGTGTTGGAAGGTTTTTGTTTTCTGAGCGCGTCATATAGGGGCTGCATGAGCTGAGCTGCGTGGGGGAGGAAACGGTTGTAAAAATTAACCATTCCCAAAAATTCTTGCAGCGATTTGACCATTTGTGGCCGTGGGAAACTTTTTACTGCATGAACTTTGTCTGGCAGTGGGACTTCCCCCTTCGGAGAAACTCTGTGTCCTAAAAAATCAATTTGTGACACGCCGAATTTGCATTTGGCTGGATTGATTATTAACCCGTGTTTTTCTAGTCTCTGAAAAACCATAGTGAGATGCTGCTCGTGTTCTTCCTCAGACGAGCTGGCTACCAGCATATCGTCGAGGTAGACGAACACGAAAGGGAGGTCGCGTAATACTGCGTCCATCATCCGCTGAAAGGTTTGAGCAGCACCTTTGAGGCCGAAAGGCATCCGCAAAAATTCAAAAAGATCGAAGGGGGTTGTTACAGCTGTTTTAGGAATGTCCTCTGCTCTAACTGGGACTTGATGATAACCGAGGACTAGGTCTATTTTTGAAAAAATGCGCGCACCCTCCAGATGTAGTGAAAAGTCTTGAATGTGAGGAATTGGGTAGCAGTCATGCGCTGTCGCATTGTTTAATCTGCGGTAATCGCCGCACGGCCTCCAAGAACCGTCGGATTTCGGGACCATGTGAAGTGGTGATGCCCAGGGGCTTTTCGAGCGTCTGATAATGCCTAATTTTTCAAGGGTGGTAAACTCGTCTCGAGCTATGGTGAGCTTGGTCGCGTCTAAGCGCCGAGCTTTGGCGAATATGGGTGGGCCCGTTGTGGGAATGAAGTGTTCAACCCCGTGTTTAGCCACTGTGGCTGAGAATTTGGGAATTGTGAGTGCTGGAAATTGGGTGAGGAGTTGATCAAACTTACCTCCTGCTGTGGTGACGCTAGCCTGCACGGGTGGTGGAGAAAGTCGAGCTGAGCAGGGAATAGAAGCAAAGGACAGTGCATTAACCAAGCGTCTGTTCGCTAGATCAACTAATAACCCATGTGCACACAAAAAATCTGCGCCCAACAAGTTAAAACTCACCGCCGCTACAACAAATGTCCATCTGTAGTTGCAGCCGTGGATGGAGAGGGGCAGGCTCTTTTCGCCAAAAGTGTCGATGATGGAGCCGTTGGCTGCCACCGCTCCATCGCCCCGGGGGCCCATGGCCCGGTCTGCTTGGGAGGGCATGACAAAACTTAGTTGAGCTCCCATGTCGATAAGGAACTGCTTGCCGGTGTGTCCATCCGTCACATATAAAAGCTTGCTTTTTTCAGCGAGAACCGCCGCTGTTAACGGCTCTCGGCTTCGGCGTTTTCCCGAAATCGTGAATTTGCAGGGGGGAACGCATTTGTAAGCCTTCTCGGTGAAGCGGTGGTGGTAATAACAAACGTTGCTCCGTCTGTTGCGTCCTGGCTGTGTCGCTGTCACCGCGGGCTGATTCTGCTCGGTGATTTGTGGCTCCTCGTGGCTCCGGACATCAGCGTTGAGGTCTGCGGATGCTGCTGTGGGTGTCTGCTCCTTGCAGGCGTTGACGAGCCGTTGAGCTTCGTGAGCCATCGTGCGGAAGTCTTGCTGGGTGCTGCATCGCATGTTGGCAAGCGTCCCTCTCATGTGTGGCGGCAGCGTACTGAGGAATATGAAATGGAAGAGGAAGTTGTCATTGTCCTCTTCTTTAAGTTGCAGCAAGTCCTCCATGAGGGCCTTGGGTCTGCCTCCTCTGTGGCCGTAGACCGCCAGGATCCTCTTGGCTCTCTCCTCGGCTGAGGGGACATAATTTGCCACGATGGTTGCTTTCAGCTCTTTATATTTGTCCTGGGCCGGCGGCCACTGGATTATGCTCCGCGCACATCTCGAAGTGGCGGCGTCGAGTTTGGCGACGATGTGATAGAACTTTGAATTGTCAGCCGTGATGCCCGCAAGTGCAAACTGGGCTTCAGCTTGCTGAAACCACGAGGCGGGGTCTTCCTGCCAGAAGTCCGGCAGCTTGACGGTGATGGCGTTTGTGTGGACCGTCACTGATGTGTCCGCAGGGTGAGAGTGCCTTGCTTCGGCTCTCTCTCTCGGTGCTGGTGCTCGGTTGAGCCCTCTCTATCACTTCTGCCGTGGGGGAACGTCGTCCATCTGTTCCCCTGTCTGCATGGGCGCCGGCGTCTGCCTGGGTCGCCACAGATGAGTCAATCGCGGGGGAACGCCTCTGGTCCATTCTCGCGTCAGGGTCACCAGTGTAGAGGAGCTTGAAATAACGAGGTGATGTGATTCATAAACCAAAGTTTATTATCAGCTCCTCTAACAAGTCTCATCTAGGTGCAGCAGCAGAAGAAGTAAGAGAGCGAACACCTTCGGCTCTACGAACTTATACTCGCACATAACAAAAGACATGCATATCAAAAGCTGACATCCCTCACTATCTTAATCCCCTCTTTTGTCTCCGTACTCCTCCACCTGGCCCTGGGGGGTCAGGGCAACCCATCCGGTCTCCACCGCAGTGCCTCGGATGCTCTTTGATCTTCACTGGCGGTTGAGACCCTTTGTCCTGTTCTGAGGTGTGAAGTCGCTTTACATATGTAATCACTAAACACTCTCACATGCTTAAACATATGTAGGTTATGGGATATATGATTAATATAGACCACAATATCCTTGTTTGCTCAAAGTGAGCTTGCCACCAATGCGATAAAAAACATAAAAGATGTTTAAACTCACAAAACACTCGCCATCCTCTATCACGGCTTTCAATGATCCCGTGGCCGACTTGAGGCTACTTTCCCTCCCGTTGCTCACTGATTGGTGCCTGTAAATGGCGTCCATTTCATTGAACCACTTCAACTCTTTTCTGTTTGACCCACTTAGGTCATTGTGGTTCTTGATGATCCAGTAATAAGCTTTTAATGTCATGTAGTATTTGTGAGCGGCCATCAGCTTCGAGACTTCCAGGTATACATTTTCATTTTGGGTCACTCTATCTAGCTACGTCTGGATTCTCTCGTCAGCCACCAAGCACGGAAAAGCCTGAACCTTGTTGTTGGACTACGGTGGTGATTTGTGTGTAGCCATTTATCTTGTTGATTATCACAGAAATAATACAAATTTACACTCCCTGTTGCCAAATTTCACAAATGGTGTGTTTGCTTCTTCTGAAGACGTTGCTCTCCTGACTCATCCAATGACGTTACACCCTGGCCAATTAGTAGCCTGCAGTCTGTTGATGTCACATTTTCAGCTTTACTCAGCGCGCTTGGAACCTCGGCTGAGTAGGCATTAAAAAAGTACCTAGTACCAGGTACTAGGTACTAATGGAAAACCTCCAAACCAAGTAGAGTCGAGGCAAGTCGAGCTGAGTAGGTGCTAGTGGAAAAGGGCATCATTGTTCATTATAGGAGTGTCCAGTGTTAGCTACCTATTCACCACAAAAAAAATTTGGTTGATAGTGGACAATGTATGCCAGAGTTATAAAGCTTCACTTTTCTACTAGGCGGCACTATACCTATGTGTGTGATAGTAATATAAATCTGCCCTGGGTGGTACCAGTACCAAATATATGAAGTTTGGCTCTGTTGGACCTTGTATGAGTTATGACAACTTCCTGTCCATTGGTGGAAGGGGGTGCTACTGCTTTGTCTTATTGTATATTATAGAAATGTTCACCGTTGGCTGCCAATTCATCACCCCCAAATTGGGTTGACTTCGGACAATGTATGCCAGCGTTATTAAGCTTTGTTTTTCTGAACAAAGAGAGGTTCAGTGTTGGCTAACCATGCACCACACAAAATTTGGTTGAATTTGAACAAAGTATGCCAGAGTTATACAGCTTTGTTTTTCTTCTCCAACATGCTCAGAGAACGACATCATAACGTAAAGCATGTCACTTCTTCCCATCACTATGTGGCACTACAGCCGTTCGTGAATTTTTCCATTTACATGTATTTAGGTCCAGACCCCCATCAAACATGGGAAATATTGTGCCAATTGATTGAAATATGTAGGAGATATACCTGAAATTTTTTGTGAGATGGTGAATTTGGTGAAGGGGTGTGGCCTAGACCATCTGACAAAAACTCACCGTTTTGATAACTTTTGCTCACTCACCCCTTCAGAAGATAGTGACAACATTTGAAGTGTCTGCATTCAAAGGTCTCAGAGGAAATCACAAAAATGCCCTGGAAATAAATTCACCAAATCTCCAAAATGATATTTAAAATGGCTGACTTCCTGTTTGAGTTAGGGCATATGTGCTAGAGGCTTTTTTGTCGGTCTTGGGATGCTGCAGGAGCCTACTAAATTTCATGTATGTAGGTGAAAATATACCCAATGGTGATGGCATTTTTACATTTTTAAGTGGGCAATGTTGAGCAATTTGGCCACACCCACTGCTGCTCCCAATAAAATATGAAATTTTTTCACCAGGCTTGAGCACCTTGCAAACAATTGTGAGTTTTCATGCATGTTTACCTCTCACAATTGGGTGTAATAATAATAAGAATCCTATCGTTTTCAGTAGGGTATTGCACCATTGATGCTCACTGTTTACATGGTACTCACTTCGTCATGCTCGGGCCCTAATAATAATGTTTTATGTGACTTTCCAGGTTTTCATTTGTAATATGTACTTGTTCATAATGTCCTTACTTTTTTAGCTACTTTAGTATCTGAGTAAACATATTAAATTGAAAATGCCCATGATGTAACCAGTTTAAAAATCCATAATGTGTGGTTTTAATGAAAACAATGATCTGTGTACTTTAAGCCAAGTAAAAATGAATGGACCAGAGGCGTGTTTACAGTGCATTTTGTCAGCAAGGACTGGCCGGTCTAAAGCCGTGCAGACTGAACTAAAGACGAACACCTCATCCCAGCATGGAGGGTAAGTGTTCACTGTTAAGAACTTAAAAAAGTTAAAAAAAAATGTTAAATGATCATATGTTCCAATCACTGTTTATTTTGTAATGAAGTTATGAAAACTCAGAGATCCAAAACACCCAGGCGCCCAACTGCTTGTCTATGGCAAGTGACCAGTCAAGGTCTGAACCAATTGGATTCAAGTACAAAGCACCTTCAGAGCAACATAGGTAAAGGAAAATGCCAAAAAAGTGCAGCTCAAAAGACACGGGAGATGAAGCTCAACGAGGTCCAACTACAACCCCAGGCTCAGCTACAGAAGGAAACACCGGAATGGAGGGAGCTAAGGAGGCGAATAAGAGAGTAATAAGAGAATAAGAGAATAATAATAATAATAATAATAATAATAAGAATAAGAATAAGAATAAGAATAAGAATAATAAGAGAATAAGAGAGCCATGTCGATGAAGGATTTAATGTTTCTCAGACAAAGGATCCAAATCTTCAGAGACCTTCCGACTGAAGTGGTTAAACATTGGGCAACGTTCACTCCATCCATCCATCCGTCCATCCATCCATCCATCCATCTTCTACCGCTTTTCCAGAGGTCCGGGTCTCGGAGGCAGCAGTTCAAGCAGAGAAGCTTAGACTTCCCTCTCCCCAGCCACCTGCTCCAGCTGTTCACAGAGGATACCAAGGTGTTCCCAGACCAGCTGGGAGACATAGTCTCTCCAATGAGTCCTGGGTCTGCCCTGGGGTCTCCTCCCAGTGGGACGTGCCCGAAACACCTCAAGTGGGAGGTGTCCAGGAGGCATCCTAATCAGATGCCCATACCACCTCAACTGACTCCTTCCAATGTGGAGGAGCAACGGTTCTACTCTGAGCCTCTCCCGGATGACTGAGCTCCTCACCGTATCTCTGAGGGTGAGTCCAGCAATCCTATGGAGAAAGCTCATTTCAGCCGCTTGTATCCACGATCTCGTTCTTTCGGTCATTACCCAAAGCTCATGACCATAGGTGAGAGTAGGAACGTAGATTGACTGGTAAATCGGCAGCTTTGCCTTAGAACTCAGCTCCCTCTTCACCACAACAGACCGGTACAACGTCGGCATCACTGCAGATGCTGCTCTGATCCATCTGTCAATCTCTCGCTCCATTCTCCCCTCTCTTGTGAATAAGACCCCAAGATACTTAAACTCCTTCACTTGGGGCAGGAGCTTGTCCCCAACCTGGAGAGGACAATGGACTCGGACTTGGAGGTGCTGATTCTCATCCCAGCAACTTCACACTCAGCGTTCACTCCAGCCAGGAGAATTCTGTGTGACAAGCCGGGAGTCAGGTTCAGGCTTCTGTACCCAGCCAAACTACATGTGTCGCACAACGGATCAGGGGCGTTTTTTATAGATCAAGAAGAGGCTCGTCAGTATGCAGAATGCCACTTCGGACAACCAGATAAAGACTGAGAGCAGTGACTTTTTATCTTAGAGGATTTTGATGTCTGATCTCCAGAGAGAGACCGAGGATGAGGACCTGACCAGTCCTCGTACAGGTGACTGTGTCACAATTTAAGTACACGCCGTGTTCTCTCCATACTATTATATAAAGAAAATGCTGGAGGGGGATATTAAATAGGCTTGATTTCAAGTTTATCAACATTTCTGCCTCTATTATGTTCTAGCACCTGTGTAGACACTCTGCTTCATGCAAAATTAATGGTGAGGCCAGTATGAGGTCCAGGTTCAGGTTACTTTATTTGTACCCATAGGTAGATTTGTTTTGCAGTCTGGTGACATCCATATTTACAAACCACAATTACATTCAACATAGACACAAACACAGGCACACATGAAGCTGACTATAAACATAATAAAAATACTCAAGGCTCCATCAATCAGGGTATAAAAAGACAAAGAGATGAGAGAAAAACCAGAAGTAAGAGAGAAGGGTCGTATTAAAAAGTTAAAAACTAGTCAAAGAGGTTAAAAACTCAAAGGTCTAAAACCCAGTAAAATATTTAGAACCCAAATAACAGCCTACAAAAATAAGTAAATATAAAATGGAGTTAATAAATAGGTAACTAAATTATGTGCAACATATTGTTACAGCTTGTTCAACTCTTTGACAGCAGCAGGAACAAAGCTGTTTTTGTAGCGCTGGGTTTTACTTTTTGGGACAGCAAACCTCCGTCTTGAGGGAAGAAGCTGAAAGTGGCAGTGCAAAGGGTGGGAGTCATCATTTAAAATGGAGGTAGCAATCCTCTGTACTTGTCTGGTGTACAGGGATGTCAGGCTCTGCTGTGGCTCACCAAGCAAACGACTGGACCATCTAACTACCTGATCCAAGGATTTCCTCTGTTTCAGTTTTATCTGACCAAGCCATGACACTAAAGAAAAGGATAAAACAGATTCAATAAAAGCCCGATAAAACAATGTCATTATGGTTCGGTCAGTTTGGAAGCGTGCAAGTTTCCTCAAGCAATGCAAATGTTGCTGACCCTATGAGTCAGATTTAACGATTTATTTTATACATTCTTTATTCTTTCCAGTTTTTTTTTTTTTTTTTTAGCTATTCGGCACTTAAGAATTATGTCTCCCCTTAAAGAATTAACTATGCTATCTTATTGGGATTTTGGTTTTGGCTAACTATTTACAAGTGGATTTACAGCTTAGATATAGAGAAGAATATAGAATATAGAGATAGTATAAGTATGAGATCTGAAGGGAGGAGAGCCTGGATTTTTCGGAAGCAGGGTTTGATTCTCCTACCAGAGGTTCAGTTTTTTTTTTTCCACAATATCTTTATTGAACCTTTTTTTTTTTTTTTAACAAACATGATACAAACAATCAAACACTAACACTAAAGTACTACAAAAAAAAAAAAAATGCACTAAAAACACCAACAACCACCAACAAAATCAAGTCTTCAACAATGCTCCTCTGTTTAGTCTAGACAATCCAATACATAAGTATACATATTATGTTCACCAGTTTGGAATTTACAAGGTCCACACACATCATTCACCTTCTTCTTCAAGAGTTACGTTTAAATTTTTTACATAATCAATAAAAGGTCTCCATATATTCTCAAACACAATTTCCTTTGATTTCAGTATATATGTTATTCTTTCTAATGGAAGGTTTGTTAACATCTGTCTTAACCACTGAGTCACATCTGGTCTATGAGTCTTTTTCCATAATAGTGCAATACATTTTTTGGCATTAAGCAAACTGAGGTCTATGAATGTTCTTTCACTTTTATTGAAATTATGCTTTTCTGGGTACAGACCCAACAAAACCAGTTTAGGATTCAATATGATTTGTTTTGAGATTATTTTTTCAATTGTTACCCTCACCTCTTCCCAAAACATTCTTATTAATCTACATTCCCATAAACAATGAAATAGGGTTCCTTTACTTTCCATGCATTTTGTGCATGTATCTGGTATATTTTTGTTATATCTATTTAACTCCTCCGGTGTAACATACATCCGCATTAACCATTTGAAATGTATCAATTTAAGGCGTGCATTTATTGATTTGGTTTGAGCTTCTGTACAAGCCAATTCCCATTGTTCCTCTGAAATTTCAATTTGCAGATCTTCTTTCCAGTAGTTTAATCTTTTCAGTGAATTTTCACTTGAAGATAGTGTCAATGAGTTATAAAACTCTGAAATAATACCCTTTCTTTTACTATCTTTCATCATCATTTTTTCCAAGGATGAATAAATAGGTCGAGTGAGAGCTTTATTTTGATTTGATCGAATAAAGTTTCTAAGTTGAAGATATTTAAAAAAATGTGTTCTATTGAGATTAAATTTGATCCTCAGCTCTTCAAAAGACATTATGTTGTCTGCACATGGCAAATATAAATCCTGAATCTTTTGTATCCCTTTTAAATTCCATACTTTAAATACAGCGTCCGCTCTCCCTGGTTTAAAATATTGATTACCCCATATTGGACTAAATTGTGACAATAACTGTGGTTCTTTTAAATAGTTTTTAGCTTCACACCATATTTTGATCATATGCTTTACAAATGGATTTTTAACTTGTTTTTGTAATTTTTTTGCCGAATCTGAGTATATGAATATGGGAAGAGGTAAAGGTAAATTGTATGATTCCATTTCAGTCCAGTGAGGGAGATCATTTGATGAAAAATAATATGTCATAGACCTCAGTTGTGCCGACCAATAATACAACATAAAATTTGGACATTTCAGACCTCCACGATCAAATGGTAAATATAATAAAGACAGACGTAATCTAGCCCTCCTGTTGTTCCATATAAATTCCACTAACTTTTTTTTTATTCTTGAGAATAGATCTAAAGGTGGTGATAAGGGAATGTATTGAAATAAATAAAGTATTTTAGGTAAAATATTACTTTTAAGTATATTGATTCTCCCGATCATCGACATTGGTAGTGACATCCATCTCTGAGTTAACTCACTGATATCTGACATTAAGGCTTCATAGTTGACACTGGCGACTGATTCTAGCTTAGGCATAATTTGGATTCCTAAATATTTAAACTGATTTACAACATTGAATTGATTTACCTCAGGGGCTGGGTAATTTCTCTGGGTCTCATTTAGCATTAATATTGAAGATTTAGTTTTATTTATTTTATATCCTGATATTTCCCCAAAATTCTTTATTAAATTCAACAAGGTTGGAATTGATTTTTTTAGATTCGACATAAACAAAATTATATCATCGGCGTACAGGGAGATTTTATGTTCTGTTGGTCCAACTTTAATTCCATATATTTGTGAATGTAAACGTATCGCTATCGCTAAAGGTTCAATTGCCATAGTAAACAGTAAAGGTGAGAGTGGACAGCCTTGTCGACATCCTCTATTGATTTTTATTGGTTTTGAAATATTGTTATTTGTTAGGATTTCTGCTGTAGCATTATTGTATATTATTTGAACCCATTTTATGAAATTATTTCCAAGTCCAAACCTTTGTAGGACTTCAAAAAGAAAGGGCCATTCAACTCTATCAAAGGCCTTTTCGGCGTCCAATGATAGGAGAGCTGTATCCGGTGCTTCTTTATTAAAATAGATAATATTAAATAGTCTTCTTACATTATGGAAGCCTTGTCTACCCTTTATAAAGCCATTCTGATCTCGATTAATAATATTTGGTAAAATTTCTTGTATTCGTCTTGCTAAAATTTTACAGATTATCTTAAGGTCGGCGTTTAATAGGCTTATTGGTCTCATATTTTCACATTTATTAGAGGGCTTACCTGGTTTTGGCAGCAGTATAATTAAGGCATTATTTATGTATGATGGTAAATTATTATTTTGAAATGCTTCTAAAACCATTTCCAAAAAAGGTTTTATTAATTTATTCTTAAATTTTTTTATAAAGGTCAACTGGAAGACCATCTGGTCCTGCACTTTTTCCTGATTTCATATTATCAATGGCTAGCCCAACTTCTTCTTGACTAATTTTAGACTCCAATATCTCCCTGTTTTCATTTGGAATACACGGTATAGATAGTTCGTTCAAAAACCCATTTAGTTTTGTTAAATCAGGTTCATTTTTGGTATCATATAATTTTTCATAGTAATCTCTAAAGGCTCTATTAATTTCTAAAGGATCTATAACTACCTGTCCGTTACTTATAATACTGGTAATTGGTGTTTTAATTTCCAATTGTTTAATCTGCCATGCTAATAATTTTCCTGATTTTTCACCTTGTTCATAAAAAGATTGTTTCAATCTTAGAAGACTCGAGGCAGCTCTATTCGCTGATTTTTTGTCGTATTCAGCTCTCAAAATCAGTAATTCATTCTCCAACCTTGGGTCACTTCCTGCATACACTTTTTCCTGAAGATTTTTTATTTTATGTTCCAATTTAGCTCTCTCCTCTCGAGTCTTCTTAGATTTTGATCCTGTATAACTAATAATATGCCCCCTAATAAAAGCTTTGAAAGCCTCCCACTTTACACATGCTGATGTTTGTGTAGTATTGATGTCAAAGAACTCGTCTATCTCTTTTTCTATATACTTGACAAATTCCTCATCCTGAAGCCATTTATGCTGAAATTGCTATCTACCTGATTCCTTTGTCAATTTTTTATCTACATATATTAGACAACAGGGTGCATGATCAGAGATCACGATGTTATCATAAAAGCAGTTTTGAATCTTGGACCTTAATTCTGTGGAAATCAAAAAATAATCAATACGTGAGAATGTCTTGTAGGTACTGGAATAACAAGAATAGGCTTTAACTTGTGGTTTCATTTCTCTCCATATATCTAACAATCTCAATTCTTTCATAAAATGATTAATAGTCATCCTACATCCAATGTGCGTACAATCCAGTCCTGTTGATCTATCCACACCTGGATTCAATGTACAATTAAAATCCCCTGCTATTATATGTTGCCCTGTAAGTGATGATAAGATGAGAAATAAATTAGCAAAGAACTTCTGATCATCTATATTGGGACCATATAAGTTCACAAGATTTATATTTTCTAATAGCAAAGAACCTTGAATGATTACATATCTTCCAAATTTGTCTCCAATTACATTTTTCACTTGAAAAGGAACTGATTTATGTATGAGAGTCATAACTCCCCTGGCTCGGGATGAAAATGAAGAGGTGAATACACTTCCCTGCCATCTACTCCTAATTCTTTTAACATCCTCCTCTATCAGATGAGTTTCTTGTAAAAACACAATTCTTGAACCCATGTCCTTTATTTTATTCATAACTTGTTTAAGTTTTTTTAAATTTTGTAGACCTCTGCAATTCCATGAAGTTAAATTAAGATTAACACTTTGGTCCATGATCAATAGAGAGTTTGGGATTACCTTGCAGTGTAAACATGCTCATACAGAGAAGCAAAAACATGAGTGGTTGAACATTCATCCTACAAACTACACACAAACAAATTTCCCCTTCCCACACTTGTGGCAAACCCCCCAAAATGAAAAGAAAAATTCTGTCTCCCGATATAGCCATCGACCGTTCCACACCCACGGGGAACAGCCTAAGCCACTCCTTCTTCATCCTCCCAATCACCCTAACTCTACTGCTTTTAATGACGTAACATTAACTCTCCTCTGTAGTTTTCCAACTTAACTCCAAAATTTTTAACAACTTTGTACATCATAGTTTTTTTTTTGTTTGTTTTGTTTTTGTTTTGTTTTTTTTTTAATATATAATACAATCTATATTTTGTAAACTTACTATTTACTTCAAGTCAGTCAGATGCCTGTGCAAATGCTTAATTATTCTACCTTATATTTTGTTCATGCTTAGCTCCCACCAGTCTCTTCTTCTTCTTTGATCTTCTTGATGAACTCCTGCGCCTCCTCTGGGGTCTTGAAGATGTGGGTTCTGCCCTCATACGTGGTCAGCAGTCTCGCAGGATAGATTACACCATGACGAATCCCAAGGTTGCGCAGCTCCTTACGTACGGGATCAAACTGCTTCCTCAATTGCTGGATTCCTGTGGCCAAATCTGGGTAGAACCGCACCTGCTGGTCCTGGTGTTTAATCTCTCCTTTTTTAGCTCGTGCAGCGTTGAAGATCTTCATCCTGTCTCTGTTGCTAAGAAACTTCATAATTAAGGTCCTCGGCGGTCCCTTATCTCTCCGTGGGCCAATACGATGTGCTTTTTCCAGAACCACTGCTGATTGCAACTCCTCGCTGCCCAGCACCTCCGGAATCCACTTTTCCAGAAAGGAACATATGTCCCGACCTTCTGATTCCTCTGGAAGACCCACCAGCCTCAAATTATTCTGTCTCGACCGAGATTCCAAATCCAAAATATTATCTTCCAGAGATTTATTTTTTTTTTCCAAAGTGCGCACCTTTAATTGAAGACGGGTGACGTCATCTTCAGCACTAGCGAGACAGAGCTCCATCTGCGCCGTTCGTTCTACACAGTCACCCAATTCCTTTCTTATTCCTTCCAACGCTGTCATAATCCCATCAAATCTAGAGGAAAAGTCCGCTCTCATTGAACTCATGGCAGCCATCAGCGCATCTGCGCCATTCCCCGCAGAAATCGCAGCGTTGCCAGCCTCCTCCGCCATATATGGAGCCCTGTTTGCTGCGTCACAGACCTGAAAGTCCGTTAATTTGGACTGTTTCGGCGGCTCGCTTTTTCCTTTTCCTGGTTTTCCAGCCTTAGGCTTCGCCGACATATCCTCGCCCAAACGCTGGGATACGTTCTGTCCCAAATGAGAGAGTTATTTGCCGATTTTTTTTCTCCAGGAGCAGAGCAGAGCGAGACACGTCCGTCCTACGTGGCAGCCATAACCGGAAGTCATAGAGGTTCAGTTTTGGTTATTGTTTAAGCATTCTGAAGATTTTTTGTTCTTCTGTGGGGGGGTTTTGGGTTAAGGGGGGTTAAGGGTGGGTTGGGGTGGAGTGCAACCTACGTTATTCTGTTTGATGTCAGAGCTTAATTAATTAAATCACCCTTTATTGTCATTCAACCGTACAACCAATCATGTACAATAGAACGAGATTGTGTTTTACCTATCTACTGTGTTAATCACACACACCCCAAGTGCAGAATCAGAGGGCCGCTGCCATGCAAGGCGCCGCCACAGATTTCCCTCCTCCATTCCATTATTGCTGAGCACCAAGCTGGACGGCAGGAAGTTCCACTTTTATATGGTCTTCGGCATGACCCGCCCAGGATTTGAACCCCTGCCTCCCGGGTGTGGGACGGATGCTCTACCAACTGATCCACCACTCCGGTATGGGTAAAGAGAACTCCGGTAAAGAGAGAGTGCTGTGGAATGATTCATTTATATGAGTACGGTGACAAGTAATCTAGGAGGGGACGCAGGAGTAGGTGGAAGTATAATTTTTTGCTCATGGAATGTGAATGGATTGAATGAACCAGTGAAAAGAGGTAAAGTTTTGTCTCATCTGAAGGGACTAAAGGCAGAGGTAATGTTTTTGCAAGAGACCCACCTAAAAAATGAGGCACATGGTAAAATCAAGACTTAGTGGATTAGTCAGGTATATCACTCTAGGTTTTAAGCAAAAGCCAAGGGCGTTGCAATTAGAATTCGGAGAGGTATCCCATTCCGCCACCAGTCAACTATCACAGACAAAGGGGGGAAGTATATTCTAGTTACAGGTGAAATACAGTCCATGTTGGTTAATTTATTGCATATATATGGTCCAAATTGGGATGATACAGAATTCTTTATGAAAATACAGAGCTTGATACCGAATATTTCTACCACTAATTTGATAATCAGAGGCAATTTTAATGTTGTTCTGGACACCTATTTAGATAGATCATCTACTCAGAGAATAACTCCTAATGTCTCCAATTTTCTAAGTTCTTATATCACCCACACAAATTTATTTGATGTCTGGAAAGCATTGAATGCCACAGGCAGGGATTATTCATTCCACTCTCGAGTCCATAATGTATATTCCCAAATAGACTACTTTCTATTGGATGGCAAACTTTTACCTGGTGTTCATGATGCTAAATATCATGATATTATTATTCCAGACCATTGTGCTGTGTCGTTCTCACTTGGGCTGCTTGAAGTGGCGGGGACAAGTAGATCCTGGAGGTTTGATTCCCAACTTCTCACTAGGAAACAGTTCTGTGACTCCTTACAAACTTAGATTATTTTTTGAGACAAATGATAAAGATAATGTTTCACCTATTTTACTATGGGAGACCTTTAAAGCATACTTGAGAGGGTGTGTCATCTCCTTCCAATCCTCACATATGAAACACAACTTAGAACGACTGGAGCTAGAAGAGCAAATAAGAAAATTAGATACTGAACATGCAGCTCACCTATCTATTGAGATGCATAATACAGTTTCAGCTCTCAAATATAAATTAAACCAAATACTCTGAGACAAAATCTCGAGAGCTTTCATTTTTACAAAACAGACATTTAAAATTTGTGGATAAACCACACAAATTATTGGCAAGACAGCTGCAAAAAAGAGAAAATGATAGGACCATCCACACAGTGAGATCCGATTCTGGTGCTTCAGTCACCTCACACAAAACTATTAATGAGACATTTCGACAATTCTATGAAAAATTATTTACACCTCAAGTCCAAGCCCCACCAGAGACTGAAGCAGCTTTTACACTCATGTAATTTTAAGGCAGAAATTACATGTGACGAGATAAAGAAAATGATTGGCTCTTTAAGGAATGGTAAGAGCCCAGGGCCAGATGGAATATGCAATGAGTTTTATAAAAAGTTTATTGATATAGTTACACCATACTTGCAAAAGGTGTATAAAGAAGCTCTCAAAGAGGGCAGACTACCACCAACTCTAAACGAGGCCACTATCACTGTTATACCAAAAAAAGGGAAAGATCTAGAGTAGGTGGGTTCATACAGACCTGTGTCATTATTAAACTCAGATCAGAAAATTTTGGCCAAACTTCTAGCTAGAAGACTTGGTCCCTGCGTGACAAAACTGATATACTCTGATCAGACAGGGTTTATCCGGACTAGAGATGCATGCTTTAACCTCAGATGTCTTTTTAACATTATGTATTCTTCTAGACATCCTAAAGTAGAGTTGTCTGTACTGACTCTTGATGCAGGAAAGGCTTTTGACTGTGTGGAATTGTTCTATCTACAGGTACATCTCGAAAAATTAGAATATCATGAAAAAGTTCAATATTTTTTGTCACTCATTTCAGAAAGAGAGTGATATATTTCAAGTGTTTATTTATTTTAATTCTGATGATTATGGCTTACAGCCCATGAAAACCACAAATTCTGTTTCTCAAAAAATTAGAATATTACATTAAATTAATTAAAAAAATAGATTTTTAATAGAAATGTTGGCCGACTGAAAAGTATGTCCATGTACCACTCAATACTTGGTCGGGGCCCTTTTTTGATTAATTACTGTATCAATGTGGCGTGGCATGGAGGTGATCAGCCTGTGGCACTGCTGAGGTGTGATGAAGGTCCAGGTTGCTTTGATAGTGACCTTCAGCTCGTCTGCATTGTTGGGTCTGGTGTGTCTCATCTTCCTCTTGACAATACTCCATAGATTCTCTATGGGCTTTAGGTCAGGAGAGTTTGCTGGCCAATCAAACACAGTGATGCCATGGTCATTAAACCAGGTTTTGATACTTTTGGCAGTGTGGGGGTGCCAAGTCCTGCTGGAAAATGAAATCAGCTTCTCCATAAAGCTTGTCAGCAGAGGGAAGTATAAAGTGCTCTAAAATTTCCTGATAGACGACTGCACTGACTCTGGTCTTGATAAAACACAGTGGACCAACACCAGCAGATGACATGGTTCCTCAAATCATCACTGACTGTGGAAACTTCACACTAAACCTCAAGCAACTTAGATTCTGTGCCTCTCCACTCTTTTGCCAGATTCTGGGACTTCGATTTCAAAATGAAATGCAAAATTTACTTCGATCTGAGCAGAGGTCATCTGCTGGTGTTTGTTCACTGTGTTTTATCAAGACCAGAATCACCGCAGTCGTCTACCAGGAAATTTTAGAGCACTTCATGCTTCCCTCTGCTGACAGCCTTTACTGAGAAGCTGATTTCATTTTCCAGCAGGACTTGGCACACCCCCACACTGCCAAAAATATCACAACCTGGTTTAATGACCATGGTATCACTGTGTTTGATTGGCCAGCAAACTCTTCTGACCTAAACCCCATAGAGAATCTATGGAGGATTGTCAAGAGGAAGATGAGAGACACCAGACCCAACAATGCAGACAAGCTGAAGGTCACTATCAAAGCAACCTGGACCTTCATAACACCTCAGCAGAACCATAGGCTGATCACCTCCATGTCACGCCACATTGATACAATAATTAATCCAAAATTTTCCCAGACCAAGTATTGAGTGGTACATGAACATACATTCCAGTTGGTCCACATTTCTATTAATAAAAACTGTTTTTTTTAATTAATTTTATGTAATATTCTAATTTTTTGATAAACTGAATTTGTGGTTTTCATGAGCTGTAAGCCATAATCATCAGAATTAAAATAAATAAACACTTGAAATATATCAATCTCTGTGTTATGAATCTATATAATATATGGGTTTCACCTTCTGAAATGAGTGACAAAAAATATTGAACTTTTTCATGATATTGTAATTTTTTGAGATGTACCTGTATATGCGGTGCTAGAAAAATTTAAATTTGGAACTGGATTCCTCTCATGGATTAAGTTATTATACAGCAACCCTAATGCTAGAATCCTTTCAAACCAGACTATCTCGGAACCATTTAATCTGTACAGAGGCACGATGCAGGGCTGCCCACTTAGCCCTTTACTGTTTGCGCTGGCATTGGAACCTCTTGCAGAAACAATACGGTCACACACACAGATTCATGGCTATTTCACTGAATATACTTTGAATAAAATTTTGTTTGATGCAGACGATATTTTGTTGTCGATAACAAAGCCACCAATCTCCCTCCCTGTCCTGTTGCAGACAATTGAACTTTTTAGTTCATTTTCAGGGTATAAGATAAATTGGAGCAAAAGTGAAGTGATGCCAAGTCGAGGTAGTGACTTGGACATACTTAAGCAGAGTCCATTCAAATTGACACTGGAAAAATTTACATGCCTAGGAGTTGAGATTACATGGAGGTATAATTCATTATATGAAGCAAATTTTGCAGGAATGTTGGATGAGTTAAAAACTAAATTTGAATTTTAGAGATCACTTCCCATTTCTTTAATTGGTAGAGTAAATGCAGTTAAGATGATTTGTCTCCCTCAACTGTTATGCCTCTTTCAATGTATACCAATGAATCTTACTAAAACTTTTTTCAAAAAATTGGACTTGATAAAACTTCCATTCATTTGGAATTATAAAGCTCACAGGATCAGGAAAGATCATCTGTGTAAATGTAAAACAAATGGTGGACTAGCCCTACCAGATTTCATGGGCTACTATTTAGCTGCAAATATCCAATGCGTTTCCTACTGGTTGGATGATACTATTGTGCTTGCCAACTGGCTGGATATGGAAATGAAGACTGCTTACCATATTCTCTGGGTGCTATTCTAATATCTCCCATTCGTCCTAAGAAATTATACTACAACTACAACCCTGTTATCAATAGTACCATTCAAATCTGGAGACAAGTAGCAAACCAGTTTAAGCTCAAATCTCTATCTTTTACACTACTCATTTCTGCTAATCCATCGTTTAAGCCTTCAACCATGGATGGAGCCTTTGAACGATGGAAAGAGTTTGGACTGTACAATGCTGGGGATCTATATATTGGTGGAGTGTTTGCGTCATTTCAGCAGCTACAGGAGAGACATGGATTGCCGAAGACAGATTTCTTTAGATACCTGCAGATTAGACACTTTGTGAAAACTCATCTTAATAACTTTGAAACAGCACCACCTGATAAGTTAGATCAATGATTGAGAGACTGCCCATCAGAAAAGCTTGCTGAATCATTTATATATGAGATATTACAGGAACTAGGGCAAGTAAATATGAACTGTATTAAGAAGGACTGGGAAGGGGAGCTGGGGGTGGAGATAGAGGAAGGTATCAGGAATGAAAGTTTGAAATATGGAAACACATGTTTCATTAATGCTAGACACTGTCTAATACAGTTCAAAATCATACACAGGTTGCACTACTCAAAGGTGAAGCTCAATAAAAATTTTTCCAGAGATATCGCCAATCTGTGATAAATGCAACCAAACAGAAGCAAATTTACTCCATTGTTATGCTACATGCCCGAAGCTCCAAGACTTCTGAGTTGCAATCTTTGTTTTTTTCAAAACTTTTTCAGACCCAAGTAAAACCGGATCCACTTCTGGTTATTCTGGGAGTTTCTGAGAACTCAAGACTGTTACAAACTCCACACCGCCATCTTCTGTCCTATGGCCTCCTGTGTGCTAAAAAAAAAACCTCATTCTCCTTTCTTGGAAGAAAAAGGATGTACCAACTCTTAACCACTGGATTTCAACACTGACCGAGACCCTGCACTTGGAGACGATCCGTCACATCCTTTGTGATAGACTGGCGGAATTTGAACTTACTTGGCAACCACTGCTCCGCTTTATGGAAGGGATAGATCATAGATATGTTCTGTAAAACATTATTTATCTTTAGCCTGTTTGTTTTACTTGTAGGAAGCACTGCTTAGGTGGGAGATGTGGGGTGGGGGAAGGGTGATGTGTGATGTGTTTTGTTTAAATATGTCTAAGGTGTGTTTTGTAAAAATTTGAGGTATATCTATACAACTGTGATGGCCATGTGACTCATATGCCTCTCAATAAAAATATCTGAAACAGAGCAATATAGGTAAGGATTTCCATCCATCCATCCATCCATCCACCACTTTTCTGGAGGTCCCAGTCACGGAAGCAGCAGCTCAAGCAGAGAACCCCAGACTGATCTAGCATGTCCTGGGTCTGCCCCGGGGTCTCCTCCGAATGGGACGTGCCTGAAACACCTCAAGTGGGAGGCGTCCAGGAGGCATCCTGATCAGATGCCCAAACCACCTCAACTGGTTTCTTTCAATTTGGAGGAGCAGCAGTTCTACACTGAGCCTCTCCTGAATGACTGAGCTCCTCAGCTGATCTAAGGGTGACTCCAGCAGTTCTACAGAGAAAGATCATTTCAGCCGCTTGTATACGCGATCTCATTCTTTTGGTCATTACCCAAAGCTCATGACCATAAGTGAGGGTCGGAACATAGACTGACCGGTAAATCAACAGATTTGCTTTAGAGCTTAGCTCCCTCTTCAACACAGCAGACTGGTACAATGTCCACATCACTGCAAATGCTGCTCCAATCCATCTGTCAGTCTCTCTCTGCATTCTCCCCTCACTCATGAATGAGACCCCGCGATACTTAAACTCCTCCACTTGCGGCAGGAGCTTATCCCCAACCCGGAGAGGACAATCCACCCTTTTCTGGCTTAGGACCATGGACTTGGACTTGGGGGTTCTGATTCTCATCCCAGCCGCTTCACACTCATTAAGAAACTGTCGCAGCAAGATATGTAGGTCATTGCTCGATGAAGCCAACAGGACAACATCATCTGCAAACAGCAGAGATGAGATCCTGTTGTCACCGAACATGACACATGCCTTTCCTTGGCTGCACCTAGATATCCTGTCCATAAAAATTATGAACAGGATTGGTGACAAAGGGCAGCCCTGGCAGAGTTCAACTCTCACCGGAAATGAGTTTGACCGAGTGTTGGTTTGGTTCACAACTACGAACCAAACTCTTACAATGGTTGTATAGGGACCGGATAGCTCATAACAACAAGCCCAATACACCATACTCCCACAGCACCCCCCACAGTCTAATGCTTTCTTCAAGTCCACAAAACACATGTGCACTTGTTGGGCAAACTCCCACGAACCCTCAAGGATTCTCAAGAGGGTAAAGAGTTGGTCCAATGTGCCATGGCCAGAACAAAAACCATTTTGCTCCTCCTGAATCCGAGGTTCAACCAAAGGCCGGACTCTTCTCTCCAGTACTCTGGCATAGACCTTCCCAGGGAGGCTGAGGAGTGTGATTCCTCGAATTTGGAAAACACCCTCTGTCATCCCTTGAGGAACCACCACCCCGGTTTGCCATGCCAAAGGTACTGTCCCCGACTTCCACTTCCAATGTTGCAGAGGCATGTCAACCATGACAGCCCTACAACATCCAGAGCCTTGCGGTACTCATGACGACTTTCGTCCACTCCCGGGGCCCCAGCCACAGAATAATGTTTTAACCACTACGGCAACCTCAGCCTCTGTGATGGATGAGTTGTCCCTTTCATTCTCAAGCTCTGCTTCCTCTGTGGAAGGTGTTCCAGTGGGATTGAAAAGATCCTCAAAGTATTCCTTCCACTGTCCGACGATATACCCAGTCAAAGTCAGCAGTGCCCCATCCACACCATACACAATGTGGACACATAGCTGTTTCCCCCTCCTGAGTCACCAGTTCGCCAGAATCTCTTCGAAGCTGACCTAAGGTCTTGTTCCATGGCCTCACCAAACTCCTCTCACACCCGAGTTTTTGCATCAGGAACCACCAGAGCTGCATTTTGCTTGGCCTGCCGGTACACCTCAGCTGCATCGGGAGTCTCACAAGTCAACCAAGCTCGATAGGACTCCATCTTCAGCTTGATGGCCCCCCTCACCACCGGTGTCCACCACTTGGTTAGGGGGTTTCCACTATGAGATGCACCAATGACCTTGCAGCCGCAGCTCTGGGAAGCTGCTTCAACAATGGAGGTGAAGAGCATGGCCCATTCAGACTCCATGTCTCTAGACTCCCTTGGAATGTGTTTGAAGCTCTTCTGGAGGTGGGACTTGAAGACCTCCCGGACAGGGGCCTCAGCCAGACTTTCCCAGCACACCCTCACTATATGTTTGGATTTAACATGTCTGAATGGTAACTCCCCTGCCATCGGATCCAACTCACCACCAGGTGGTGGTCAGTTGCCAGCTCTGCTCCTCTCTTTACCTGAGAGTCCAAGACAAATGGTCGCAGGTCTGATGACACAATAACAAAATCTATCATTGACCTGCGACCTAGGGTGTCCTGGTGCCAGGTGTACATTTGGACACCCTTATGCTTGAACATGGTGTTCATTATGGACAAACTGTGGTAAGCACAGAAGTCCAATAACTGAACACCACTCGGATTCAGATCGGGCAGGCCATTCCTCCCAATCACGTCCTTTCAGGTTTCCCTGTCATTACCCACAATTGCATTGAAGTCCCCCAGTAGGACAATGGAGTCTCCAAGAAGAGCACTCTCTAGCACCCCAGTCAGAGA
Source organism: Pholidichthys leucotaenia (assembly GCA_020510985.1). Taxonomy (NCBI): domain Eukaryota; kingdom Metazoa; phylum Chordata; class Actinopteri; order Cichliformes; family Pholidichthyidae; genus Pholidichthys; species Pholidichthys leucotaenia. Next base: position 224,810,814 of record CM035837.1, read on the forward strand.
CTCCAAAAATGGTGGGTACTCTAAACAATCATTTGGTGCATAGGCACAAATGAGGGTCGGGACCCATTTCCCAACCTGAAGGCAAAGGGAGACAACCCCTTCATCCACTAGGGCAAATTCCAATGTAGAGGCAGCAAGATGGGGGGATACAAGAATATCCACCCCTGCTCGCCGCTTCTTGCCCGGGGCCACTCCAGAGTCGGCCAAGCTCCAGCCCCTCTCCAGAAGACTGGTTCCAGAACCAGAACTGCGTGTTGAGGTGAGCCCGTCTATATTTAGTCAGTATCTCTCAACCCCGTGCACCAGTTCAGGCTCCTTATCCATTAGAGAGGTGACATTCCATGTCCCAAAAGCCAGTTTAGGAAGCCAGGGATTAGACTGCCAAGGTCTCTGCCTTCGACCGCCACCTGATCCATATAGCACCAGACCCCCATGGTCCTTCCTGCAGATGGCGAGCCCACTGGAGGGGGGACCCATGTAACTCCTTTGGGATGAGCCCGGCTCGATCCCATGGGCAGAGACCTTGACACCAGATGCACGCCATCATGCCCATTACCCCAGGCCTGGCTCCAGGGCGGGGCTCTGGTAACTCCATACTGAGAGGAGAGCACTGAATCCTTTCAAAATTTAAAAATTTCAGATATTTCTTTAGTATGAAATTGACTTGTGTTTGATTTAAAGCACGAAATGTAAATATTTCATTTATGTTCCAGCCAGGTAGACCAAGACTGTCAAGTCATGAAGGTAGAGAGTCCCTTGTCTCTGAGAAGTAAACGATCTAAATCGGAACCAATTGGATTCAAATCTGCTGATGAAAGGTAAGAATTTAAAATCTCCCAACTTAGGGCATAGCTAAGGTAATATAAATAAACCACAAGAGATGGAGAATGATATTGATCCTGATAACCACTTTTTCAATAATATTCATAACCACTGTGAATATTACACTGAAAAGCAATTCAAAAGTCAAGTGCAATTAGATGGTAAACTGTCAATAATACACTTCAATAGCAGAAGTCTTAACAAAAACTTCTCACAGATTCAGGACTATTTAAAACAGCTAAACAGAAAATTCACAGCTATAGCAGTCTCTGAAACCTGGCTTAATGCAGACCAGGCTCCCCTGATGGCAATAGAGGGATATCAGATGTTTAACATTAACAGATCTCAAAAAAAGGGTGGTGGTGTTGCACTGTATATTGATGACCTATATAGATGTAAGCTTGTAAATGAAATGTCCTTAGCACTACCAGGGATTCTGGAATGTGTTACTGTTGAGATTGACCTAGACAAAACAAAAAATCTAATCATAAGCTGCATATACAGAACGCCGGGAACTTGCATTGAGACATTCAGAGATAAATTAGTCGAGCTGTACAATAATATTACTAGTAAGAAAATGGTAGCAATTTGTGGAGATTTCAATATTGACCTACTTAATCCACATCAACAAAATGTAGTTACAGAGTTCATGAACTCTATGTACAGCATGAGTCTATATCCCACAATAACACATCCCAGTAGAATCACAGCTCACTCTGCTACACTTATTGACAACCTGTTTGTCAATGTTCTCGACAAGAAAATAGAAAGTGGATTATTGATAAATGATATAAGCGACCACTTGCCAATCTTTGCACTTATCCATGGCCACACGGGGCCCAACCCAGAAAAAATCTCAAAATCGTTCAGACACAAATCACCAAACGCAATCAGTTCTTTTAAAGAGGACTTGCTGAAGCAAGACTGGACAGAAGTCTATGTATCAGATGTAAATGAAGCCTATGACACATTTACAAACATTGTAACCACTCTTTATGAAAAAAACTGCCCATTAGTTAAAAAAAAGCTTAAACACAAATTTACTGACAAACCATGGCTAACCAAAGGACTACAAAAGGCGTGTAAAAAGAAAAATTTATTATATAAAGCTTTCATAAAGAAAAGGACAAAAGAAGCAGAGCAGCGGTATAAAACATACAAAAATAAGTTAACATATATAATAAGATGTAGTAAAAGAGACTATTACAGTAAAGAACTGGAAAAAAACAAAGACAATATTAAAAATACATGGACAATAATCAACAGTATCCTTGGAAATAAAAGCAGAAATACCAGCTACCCAACTAACACTCCAAAAAATAATAAATCGACTCCGAATGTGAATATAGCTTCACCTGCAGATGAATTTAATAATTTTTTTGTTAACATTGGACCTAAACTGGCCCGAGAAATACCCACTACAGTGCCAACAGGTGATTCAATATGCAATAACACTGCTATAAAAGACACCATCTTCATAAAGAACACAGACGAAAGAGAGGTCATTGAAATTGTTAAATCGTTCAAAAGTAAAACATCTACTGACTGCGATGGTATTGATATGCTACTAGTCAAAACTGTTATCGAATGCATAGTGAAACCACTGACGTATATCTGTAACCTGTCTCTCCAATCAGGTATATTTCCCAATGCAATGAAAATAGCTAAAGTAATTCCGATTTACAAGACAGGCGACAGAGGGGAACTCTCCAACTACAGACCAATTTCACTATTACCGCAATTTTCCAAGATACTTGAAAAAATATTCTATGAGAGAATTGACAACTTCATACTGAAGAATGATTTATTGTGTGAGCAGCAATATGGGTTCAGACACAAAAGGACAACAGCATATGCCTTAATGGAATTTACAGAAAAAATATCAACAGCCATTGAAAATAAAGAGTATTCAGTTGGAGTATTCCTGGATCTTAAAAAAGCATTTGATACAGTAGATCACAATCTATTATTAAAGAAACTACAAAATTGTGGTATCAGAGGGGTAGCACTGTCCTGGTTAAGAAGTTACTTAAAGAATAGATATCAGTTTGTATGTGTTAACAACAAAAACTCAGAGCTACTGAAGGTCACCTGTGGAGTCCCACAGGGTTCAGTTTTGGGACCATTATTATTCAATATGTATATAAATGATATATGTAAAGTTTCAGAAAAAATGGACTTAATATTGTTTGCTGATGACACTAACCTGCTATGCAGTGGAAACAACTTGGAACAACTTCTGGATACACTCGGAAAGGAATTAGGAAAGCTGAAACTGTGGTTTGATTCAAACAAATTAACGCTCAATTTAAGCAAGACAAAATTTATAGTCTTTAACAACCATCACAACTACCCAGTACCCAAACTCAGTGTAAATGGTGTAGAGATTGAAAGGGTATCCGAAACTAAATTCCTTGGAGTAATAATTGATAACAAACTGTGTTGGAAGCCACATATTAATTATATAAAAGGTAAAGTATCCAAATCAATTGCAATATTACACAGAGTGAAAAATTTGCTGAATCAACCCACACTATACACCTTGTATCATTCATTAATACTCCCATACATGACATATTGTAATGAAGTATGGGGAAATACATATAAAACAAACATATATCCACTCTTTATGCTTCAAAAGAGAGCTATTAGAATAATCAACAAAGCAGCTTACAGGGAACCAACAAACCCACTTTTTCTTAAACAAAAAACTCTCAAGTTGAAAGATCTGATCGACTTTAAAACCGCAATAATAATGTTCAAAGTGAAGAATCTATCACTGCCCGCAAATATCCAAAAGTTGTTCCAAACAAGGGAGAAACGATATCACTTCAGAGGAACATGTATATTTCAAAAGCCTACAGTGAGAACAACTACCAAGCAACACTGTATTTCAGTGCAAGGTGTCAGATTATGGAACGATTTTGGACCTGAATTAAAATCATGTACAAAGCTTGGACAATTTAAACAAAAACTAAAGGAAGAAATACTCCAAACATATTTACAAGACGACATGTAAACTCACATAAGGATTGACATTTCCAGCCTGTGTTGTGTTATAGCTTAGTTTTTCTTTTTTCTCTGTGACACTATGTCTTAGATTTGTTTTTGAATAGTAACCGCTTAACTTAGACTAGCTCAGTTTTCTTTTTCTCTCAGTCATATTTTGTCTTAGCCTTGTTTTAAATTGTAATCGCTCTTGTCTTGTTTTCTCTTTTTTCTCCTTTGAATTCTTGGATGGAATATGGGTGGGCAATATAAGCTGCGGCTTCAGCCATCACCCATTTCGGATAACTCACGTGGAATTGTATAGTAGAAGGAGTCTTTGTCTAATTTGACCTTGTTGTTATATTATACAGTTTCTTTTAACCTGTAATGTACTATCCGAAATAAAATTCATTCATTCATTCATTCATTCATTCATTCAATAACTCCACATTTAGATAACCCAACAACAAATGTACATCGGCCCAACACACAAAGTTTATATCGGGAATGTATGTTATAGAGGTGATATGGTCATTGTCAAGACCTTTGCTAGATGTTGGCATTATGCTGGTGTCTAGCCAAGGTCTTGACAATGACCAAATCACCCCTATAAGATATTCTCAATGCAAACCTGCCAACATAGGCCCGACATATGTGTGCTGTTGTGGGAAATCACTGAAGAAAATGTTTTCATATGACTGTAACTTGAGTAACCTGATAAAAGACTCTTTACTGTCCGCAGTGAGGCAGTTGCTATTTCTGGAACAAAGGAAGCAATGATTAAAAACAACACAAACATTGACACACCTGTTAACATGTAGATCTGATTATAAACAAAAGCACATGGAAATTACTATATGGGATGATGCTCAATGGCAAAATGCATGATGGACCCCCTAAATGCTTTGGTGTGAGAATTAAATAGTGACTCAGGTGTACTGTAGCAGTTTTTCAGTTCTCCTTTTTGTTGTGTTGGAGTGGTGTCATCATGAACACAGGAAGAAAAGAGAAGCATTTCCATGAGCTTCACTCAGATTAGTTTAAAGAAGAATCACCCATTAGTTCACCTCTGCCAACCATAACAATTCCTGACGTGAAAATTTATGATTGATGTGTTTATCACTTTTGTCAAATCTGTAAATTATTTTGTCAACATTCCAAAATTATGAAATTATTTAAACCAGCGGTCGGCAACCTGCACTGCACAAATCACTGGGAGTAATTTTTGTATAAAAATGATCTGCATGAGACCACAACAACCTGATGTAAAACAACAGTTACAGCTTTTTTTAATTGTAAATTTGTTGCCTTTACCCTCACAGAATTGCAACTTTTTTTTCTGGTAAATTAATTTGCAAAAAAAATATTTCTTTATTTCTTTATTTATTTTTACAAAATTTTGCGGGTGTTTTCCTCATTAAACTGTAATTTTTTTCCCAACATTTTTTTTTTATTTTTAGCATAAATGTGTTTTGCTTTTTTTCCCCTAAATTTGGCACATTTTTTTTAAATTTAATACATTTATTGAGTGAAATTGAAGACTTTTTCCATGTAAATTTGTGACATTTTTTCCCCAATAAAGTTATAAACTTTATTCATAAATTTTGATATTTTTGGCATAATCTTCTGTGTTTCTCATCAGATTGTCTTATTTGATTGTTTATTTGTTTAAGGTTAAAATGCAGCTTTTTTCATATAAATTTGCAACCATTTTCTAATCAAACTGAAGTTTTTCTGGTCAATATGTGATTTTTTCTTCTTGCCAGTTTACAGTTTTTTTTATTATAAAACTGCAACATTTTCCCAAAATTTTGAGTATTTTTGGCATAATTTTTCAGTTGTTCTCATAGATGTATTATATTTTTCTTTGTAAATCTATTACCTTTCATGGGTACAACTACAGCATTTCTTATATAAATATATATAATTATAAATTTTCTTTGCAAATTTGTGGGTATGTTTTCCTCAGAAAATTGTGTAAAATTTTCCCTTAAATTTGTGAGGGGTTTTTTGCATAAATTTTCCAATTTTCTCATTTTCAGGATGTTTTTCTCACTCTTTTCTTCGAGATTTATGACTTGATGTTCCTCAAGGCCTCATAGAGCTACTATATGGGCACATGTGCTTCCAGAACCACAGGTTGCAAACCCCTGATTTAAACTTCAGGACATCTGAGAGATGTCCTACTGGGGGACTTCAATGCGCACATGGGCAACAACAATGAAACCTGGAGGGGTGTGAATGGGAGGAACGGCCTGCCTGATCTGAACCCGAGTGGTGTTCAGTTATAGGACTTCTGTGCCAACGACAGCGCATGGTTCAAGCATAAGGTTGTCCATATGTGCACCTGGCACAAGGACATCCTAGGTCACAGTTTGATGATCAATTTTGTTATTGTGTCATCAGACCTGCGACCATATGCCTTGGACACTCAGGTAAAGAGAGGTGCAGAGCTGTCAACTGATAGCAGGGGTGGACACCATTCAGACCCGACAGACCCACATGTATAGTGAGGGTGTGCTGGCACGTCTGACTGAGGCCCCTGTCCAGGAGGTCTTCAAGTCCCACCTCCACAAAAACATCGACCACATTCCGAGGGAGTCTGGAGACATGGAGTCTGAATGGGCCATGTTTTCCACCTCCATTGTTGAAGCAACTGCCCAGAGCTGTAGCCACAAGGTCAGTGCATCTTGTGATGGCAACCCCCAAACCAAGTGGTGGACACCAGTCATGAGGGGGGCCATCAAGCAGTAAAACGAGTGCTATCGAGCTTGGTTGGCTTGTGGGACTCCCAAAGCAGCTGAGGTGTACTGCCAGGCCAAGTGTAGTGTGGCTCAGGTGGTTGCTGAAGCAAAAACTCATGAAAATGGCCATGGAACAAGACTTTCAATCGGCCATGAAGAGATTTTTCCAAACTGTCCGGCAACTCAGGAGGGCGAAGCAGCTCCCTGTCCACACTGTATGGTGCGGATGGGGTGCTGCTGACTTCAACTGGGTATATCGTTGGGTGGTGGAAGGAATACTTTGAGGATCTCCTCAATCCCACTGCATGCCTTTCACAGAGTATGCAGAGCTTGAAAACGAGGGGAATAACTCGCTCATCACAGGGACTGAAGTCACTGAAGGGATTAAAAAACTCTTTGGTGGCCCGGCCCCGGGAGTGGACGAGATTCACCCAGAGTACCTCAAGGCTCTGGACATTGTAGGGCTGTCATGGTTGACACGCCTCTGCAAAATTTCAATGACATCAGGGACAGTACTTTTGGCATGGCAAACTGGGGTGGTGGTTCCTGTCTTCAAGAAGGGGGACAGAGGGTGTGTTCCAACTTTCAGGGGATCACACTTCTCAGCCTTCCTGGGAAGGCCTATGCCAGGGTATAGAAAAGGAAAGTCCTCCTGTTGGTCGAATCTTGGATTCAGGAGGAGCAGTGTGTTTTTCGTCCTGGCCGTGGCACATCGGACCAACTCTTCACCCTCTTGAGAATCCCCAAGCGTTCGTGGGAGTTTGCCCAACCAGTCCACGCATGTTTTGTGGACTTGGAGAAGGCATTCAATTGCATCCCTCATACTATTTGCAGATGATGTTGTCCTGTTGGCTTCACTGAGCAATAACCTACAGATCTTACTGAGACTGTTTGCTGCTGAATGTGAAGCAAATGGGATGAGAATCAATACCTCCAAGTTCGAGTCCATGGTCCTCAGCCAGACTGCCCTCTCTGGGTTGGGACTAAGCTCCTGCCCCAAGTAGAGGAGTTTAAGTATTACGGGGTTTCATTCATGAGTGAGGGGAGAATGGAGCAAGAGAGTGACAGATGAATTGGATGAAGCTGAAAATGGCTGAAACAAATTTTTTTTCCATAGGACTGCTGGACTCACTCTTAGAGATAGGGTGAGGAGCTCAGTCATCCCGAAGAGGCTCAGAGTACAATCGCTCTTCCTCCACATTGAAAGGAGCCAGTTGAGGTGGTTTGGGCATCTGATCAGGATGCCTCCTGGACACCTTCCACTTGAGGTGTTGCAGGCAGGTCCCACTGGGAAGAGATCCCGGGGCAGACCCAGGACTTGCTACAGAGACTACGTCTCTCAGCTGGTCTGGAAACATCTTGATATCCTCTCTGAAGAGCTGGAGCAGGTGGCTGGGGAGAGGGAAGTCTAGGCTTCTCTGCTAGAACTGCTGGCTCTGCAACCTGGACCTCCAGAAAAGTGGTAGAAGATGGAAGGATGGATGGATGGAATGATTAATGGATGGATGGATAGACATTTGAGAGATATTTTACAATTTCAATCTAAGTTCGTTCGTCGTCGGCCTCCGTCGGTCTATGATGACCATGGAAGAGAATCCTAAACGTCTACTCTGCTGGAACAGCACCGCCTGTGGCTGAACAGGCCGATGCGCGAATGACAGTCCCTGTCACACAGGTCACACTTGTGGGTGGTCTCCGTGCTGCTGGGTCTGTGGCGGTTCTCCCTGCGGGTCCTTTTTTCATCTGCTGCAGCAGTCAGTCTCTCTTCACCCGCCTTGAGCTGTCTGGTCAGGGTGCCTCTCCATTTGGAGCGGTCCGTTGCAAGGTCCTCCCAGCGCTCTGTGTTGATATCCAGGGCCTTCATGTCTCTCTTGCAGACATCTCTAAAGCGCAGCTGTGGGCGGCCAACGTCTCTCCTGCCAGTTGCCAGTTCTCCATAGAGGACGTCTTCGGGGATTCTGCCATCCTCCATACGGTGAACGTGGCCTAGCCAGCGGAGCCTGCGCTGCCTGAGTAGAGTGAACATGGAGGGAAGGCCGGCGCGGGACAGAACTTCTGTGTTGGGCACTTTGTCCTGCCAGGATATGTCCAGGATGTGGCGAATGCAGCGCAAGTGGAAGGAGTTCAGTCTCTTTTCCTGCCGGGCGTATGTTGTCCACGTCTCACTCCCATAGAGCAGTGTGCTGATGACGCAGGCGTTGTACACTGCCATCTTCGTCTTGACAGAGAGTTTGGGATTCTCCCACACCTTTCCAGGTTGTCTAGCACGATGGAATTTCTTCAGCTGCAGCTTGACCTTGCAACACACCAATGAATGGTCTGTGTCGCAATCTGCACTCTGGAATGAACGGGTGATTAACACGTTCTTCAGTGAGGTGCGCCTGGTCAGGATCAAGTCTAGCTGGTGCCAGTGCTTTGAGCGCGGATGTTGCCAGGAAACCTTGTGTTGGGGCTTGGTCTTGAAGAACGAGTTTGTGATGCACAGATCGTGATATGTGCAGAACTCGAGCAGCTGCTGTCCGTTGTCGTTCATTCTGCCCACGCCAAAAGGTCCAAGACAGGAGGGCCAGGAGTCGTGGTCAGCACCCACTCTGGCATTGAAGTCTCCAAGGAGAATGAGTTGTTCAGAGTTGGGGATGATCCTGACAGTTGTTGCGAGATTCTCGTAGAACTCGTCTTTTGCCTCTGGTGTGGCTGTCTGTGTTGGGGCATACACACTGACGAGGGTGACTGGGCCTTCAGTGGTGTTCAGGCCGAGGGTGAGGAGTCGTGCAGAGCCAGTGCTGCCCGGTTCCACCATCTTTAGCAAAGTGTTCTTCACTGCGAAGCCCACTCCGTGTTCCCTGTGTTCGTCACTGCCCTTTCCCTGCCAGCAGAACGTGTAGTCCTTCTCTCTCAGTGTGCCTGCATCAGCTAACCGTGTTTCCTGGAGAGTGGCGATATCCACTCCCAGTCTCTTCAGCTCATTGTTGATGATGGCAGTCTTCCTGGTGTCGTTGATGTCCTTTAGGTTAGCAGCGAGTCCTGTCATCATAGTGCGGACGTTCCAAGTTCCCAGTTTTAGAGTTGGTCTCTTTTGTTTTATTGTCTTGCCTGGTGCAAAGGTTCTCAGCCTGCTGTTTGGATTTCTCCTTATTCCCATGCACCCAATGAGGAAAGCAAGCTGTGGCGGGACAACACCTTATTGGCTGGGGGCTGCCCAGCTTGAGGCGGGCGGTAGCTGTCCAGTGAGATCTGATGATCCCTCCCACCGTCGGGAACAACCCCTGGCGCCACGCTCTATGCCAATTGAGCAGTGGCTTATAACCGGTAACTGTCATTCCCCGTGTTTTGTCTACGCCAAAGGCGAAGCTGGAGTGTCCTCTCCAGTGATCCGGTGTTCTACCTTCCAGCGTTGGGCGTTGGTAGGATTCAAGCCTGGGCAGGAAGATATGGAGGACAAGATGTTGCCCATGCAGCATGTCCCCCCTCTCCACGTCACTGATGAATCCAAAGGAACAGCAGGGCTGCTACAGTTTGGCACCAGCGCCGTTGCAGGAGCTGCCAGAACGATGTTGAGCACAACATAGAACTGCCTTAGGGGCTCCGACTCCGGATTTTTCCTCAGGGTTGACTCCCGAAGCCTTTCCCGTGACCGGGTATGCCGCAAGGCAGCAGAGGTTTGAAATCAGGGTTTACCTTCCCCTAGATGGGCTACCTTCCCAGGTTGACGAGCCACCATCTACCCGAATCATCTGGTTTTAAGGCGCCAGAGATCCGCCCTCGCCCCTTCTCCTATTAGTAAAAGCAGTTCCTTAACCCCAGTGTCGCTCCTGGCTATGACAACCTTGGAACCAATTTCAATCTATCTGTTAACATATACAGTAAGTGTAAAACAGGTGTATGGTTACATGCATGCTGATAGTTTGGACTCATTCATCTGTATGTGAAATGTAAAGTGGTGCAAATAAAACATTTTCAACAAAGAAGGACAACATATTTTAACTGGCTTCCATGATAACAGTCATGCAGATAAATTGGTATCAATGCAGTGTAGAACCATCTGCTTTTCATAAAGTCATCTTAGCTGACATGACACTAACACACCTGTTTGTGTTTCTTTTTTCAGGTTTGGTCTTATTGAAGAGGAGAACTCTGAATCTCTTTCTGTTGCACATCAGCATCAAGCACATGTTGACTCTGTTTTCATGGTATGAGTGCAAATTTTTCATTTATGATGTTTACAAACAGTGTTGATTGTCCTTTCTGTTTCATCTGAATTAATTCAAATTCATACTAGGGCTGGGCGATATGGCTTTTAAGTAGTGGTACATTTAGGGTTTTATCATGATACACGCTATACATTGCGATATCCTGAGATCTCCTCTGAACCACTGTGTAAATGTCAATATAAAACCTTTGCATAAAATGACACCGGCATGATAATAGGAACAGATCTGTGTATTGCATTTTTTTTAATTGCATACAACAAAGTTGGGGGGTCAAGTTAAATTTAGCAGACTTTATTGTACCAGTCAGACAACTCCACTTATAAATTGGGAACAAATCAGAATAAACTAGAAAAGCACTTGGAGAGCGCAGACCTCCGCCAAACGCCACAGTTCCCCCCATACAGTGTTTTACATCATAAATATTAATCCTACATTTATTGTGTGTACGTTTTCAGATTCCTTGACCATGAAAACATATGAGTAGCAATTGGATTCACATGGATAGGATTAGTGGTTGAGTAGTTATTCAGGAAAATCGCATTTCGCCTAATGGCGGTTTTCTTCTGGATGTAGCTCCATAGCTTTTAAATATACAACAAATCCGTTGACACACTACAGATTCCACAGTGTCTTGGCTACATAATGGTGTTTGTTGAGTGATTTTATTTTAGCTTCATTTGTTCTCTTCCTATGAGGAAAATTCCAAAGGTCCCCTATTTTTTGATATTGTGGATCATAGTATCTGGAATTATTGCATTATCTGGATCAGTCTTCGATATATTATAGAACCTGTGGGCATGTTGTCCTGTACTTTTTTTGTTTTGCAAGTGTTGTGATGATTTTTGACAGACTTACATGCACAAATATTGAAAATGGCCCTATCTCGCAATGTTAAAGAATCCTTTAAAAAATTCCTGGATCCAGATGGTGATCTGGATCACCACCAAAATGTAATCATCTGTAGGATACCCCATTTCTGACAATCTGTGAAAATTTCATGAAAATCCGTCCATAATTTTTTGAGTTATCTTGCTAACAAACAAACAGACAGACAGACAGACAGACAGACAGACAGACAAACCAACGTCGATGAAAACACAACCTCCTTGGCGGAGGTAATAATGGTGGGCCTTCCAATTATGGCCTGTAGTAAAACCAATAAAACCAAAACAAAACAAAAGGACTCAAGTCTGCTTTCCACTGCAGCTGGTGTGTGCGTGTGTGTCATTTAATTTTTTTTCACCATTTCCTCACGCTCTGCCAGTGTTGCCAGATTGTGCATAAAAAAACAAGAGTATCTGGTCCACAAGAACAGGCTCAAAAGAAGCAGTTTCTAAAGAAAAAAATTGCAGGAAAAAAAACAGACCTGGCAATGAAACACGGGTTAAGCAAACACTGCAATGTTATCTGTCCCACCCAGATCTAATCCTGCCAGTCCAGGGATTGAACCCAGGACCCTGCACTCATCAGTCCACATCCCTAACCATTAGTCCACCACTGCCCAAAAAAGGCATTTTATGTATCACACATAATAGAATGTATCGATATAATGACTGCATTTGGTATATTGCCCAACCCTAATTTATACTCTTTTTTTCTGTACTAAATGCCTGCTGCAGCCCTACTAGAAATGATAGCCTGGATAGAAACAATAATGGGTTTATCAAAAACTAAACATGTAGTTCTGATGACTAAACCAAAGACGTTTTCACACATGATCTATAAAAAACTAAAACAAACTGCAATAAGGCTGCACTAATTTTTTTTTTTTACATTTGCACTTTGTAACAAACCCTCCGACAGGAAATATCTCACTTCTGATAACACTGTAGTTATTCTTTTAAACCAACATCGCCTGAAAATGTCAAGGATTTCATTATTTCTGCCTTCTGGAAAGTCCCACATAATCAAAGTTGTTTCCTCATACCTTTACAGCTGCTTTCCATTAGTATGTGAACTGCTTGTTGCAGTAGAAGTAAATCTCAATATGCAATGGCAGCTGCATGTTTACTGCAGTGTCATTTGCCCAGTTTTCACTGTCCTTTACGAGTATTTTTTCCTGTTTTGAGGTAATCATACAGACAAGCTTGTCTTTATCAGAAGTTGCCTCACAGTCATCTGACAGTTGTCTGACTCACCAACTACTTGGTCCTCATTTTTTTAATTTTGTAAATCAAAACAGCTACAGTGTACTAGGACATGGCACTACATTTCTAGACAAACATACTTTGATTTTTAGCGTGTACTGTATTTAACATTGGTAAATGGGTACATTTTTATCCACATGACAATTTGCTGCTCAGTAATTCATGTGGCTGGAAGTTGAGTACAGTGCCACTTCAGCTGAACCCTATTTACAGTAAATACTATGATTTCTGCTTTCCTTAAACTTGACATAAATGATGAATGTCACACCCATGAGAAGAAAAATAAAACTAAGGTTTGCCCCTTACCCCTCATGGAGTGTCACCTTATCATGGTGGGGGGGTTGCGTGCCCGAGTGATCCCAGGAGCTATGTTGTCCGGCATAATTTGCCTCTGGTAGGGTCACCCAAGGCAAACTGGTCCTGGGTGAAGGGCCACACTAAGAATGATCCAACAGACTGTCATGATGAATGCTAGAACAAGGATTCATTGCACCCCGCCTGGAATGGGGCTACCGGGGCCACACCCTCGAGCCAGGACTAGGGGAGGGGCTCGATGGCTAGCGTCTGGTGGCCGGGTTTCCGCCCATGGGACCCGGCTGGGCTCAGCCCGAAGGAGTTACCTGGGACCGCCCACCAGTGGGCTCACCACCTGCAGGAGGGACCATGGGGGTCCGGTGCTATGTGGATCAGGTGGCGGTCAAAGGTGGAGACCTTGGCGGGCTGATCCCAGGCTTCCTGAACTGGCTTTTGGGACGTGGAATGTCACCTCTCTAGTGAGAAAGGAGCCTGAGCTGGTGCATGAGGTTGAGAGATACCGGCTAGATATAGTTGGCCTCACCTCAACACACAGCTCCGGTTCCGGAACCAGTCTCCTGGAGAGGGGCTGGAGCTTGGCCTACTCTGGAGTTGCTCCGGGTGAGAGGCGACGAGCGGGGTTGGGTATTCTTGCATCCACAAACATTGCTACCTCTATATTGGACTTTTCCCCGGTGGAAGAAAGGGTTGTTTCCCTGTGCCTTTGGGTTGGGAAATGGGTCCTGACCATCATTTGTGTCTGTGCACCAGATGGTGGTTTAGAGTACCCACCCTTTTTGGAGTGTCTGACTGGGGTGCTGGAGAGTGATCCTCTTGCAGACTCCATTGTCCTACTGGAGGACTTCAATGCACACGTGGGCAATGGCAGTGAAACCTGGAGGGGGGTGATTGGGAGGAACAGCCTGGCCAATCTGAACCCGAGTGGTGTTCAGTTATTGGACTTCTGTGCTAACCACAGTCTGTCCATAACGAACACCATGTTCAAGCATAAGGGTGTCCATGTGTGCACCTGTCACTCGGACACCCTAGGTCGCAGGTCGATGATCGATTTTGTTATTGTGTCATCAGACCTACAACCGCATGTCTTGGACACTCAGGAAAAGAGGTGCAGAGCTGTCAACTGATCACCACTTGGTGGTGAGTTGGATCCAATGGCAGGGGAGGATACCATTCAGACCTGGTAGACCCAAACGTATAGTGAGGGTGTGCTGGGAACATCTGGCAGAGGCCCCTGTCTGGGAGGTCTTCAACTCCCACCTCCGGAAGAACTTCAACCACATTCCAAGGGAGTCTGGAGACATGGAGTCTGAATGGGCCATGTTCTCCACCTCCATTGTTGAAGCGGCTGCCAAGAGCTGCGGCCGCAAGGTGGTCGGGGCATCACATGGTGGCAACCCCCAAACCAAGTGGTGGACACCAGTGGTGAGGGGCGGCATTAAGCTGAAGAAGGAGTCCTATCGAGTTTGGTTTGCTTTTGGGACTCCCAAAGCAGCTGAGGTGTTCCGGCAGGCTAAGCGGGCTGCAGTTCAGGTGGTTGCTGAAGCAACAACTCAGGTATGGGAGGAGTTCGGTGAGGCTGTGGAACAAGACTTTCGGTCAGCCTCGAAGAGATTCTGGCAAACTGTTCGACTGCTCAGGAGGGAGTAGCAGCTCCCTGTCCACACTGTGTATGGTGTAGATTGGGTACTGCTGACGTCGACTGGGTACATCATCGGGTGGTGGAAGGAATACTTTGAGGATCTCCTCAATCCCACTGACACACCTTCCACAGAGGAAGCAGGGCTTGTGGACGAGGTGGACAACTTGCCTATCACAGTGGCTGAGGTCACCAAGGTGGTTCAGAATCTCTTTGGTGGTCCGGCCCCTTGGTTGGACGAGATTCGCACTGAGTACCTCAAGGCCCTGGATGTTGTAGGGCTTTCATGGTTGACATGCCTCTGCAACATTGCGTGGAGGTTGGGGGCAGTGCCTTTGGCATGGCAAACCGTAGGGGTGGTTCCTCTCTTCAAGAAAGGGGACCGGAGGGTGTGCTCCAGCTTTAGCAGGATCACACTCCTCAGCTTCCCTGGGAATGTCTATATCAAGGTACTGAAGAGGAAAGTCCGAATCAAGAGTCCAGCCGTTGATAGAACCTCGGATTCAGGAGGAGCAATGTGGTTTTTGTCCTGGCCGTGGCACATTAGACAAACCCTTTACCCTCTTGACAATTCTCAAGAGCTCGTGGAAGTTTGCCCAACCAGTTTTCATGTGTTTTGTGGACTTGGAAAAGGCATTCGACATTCGTCAGTCATGATTTTTTGTGGGGGGTGCTTCGAGAGGATGTGGTATTGGGCTTGTTGTTACGAGCTATTCGATCTCTGTACGACCGTTTTGAGAGTTTGGTTCTTATTGCCAACACTCGGTCGGACTCATTCCCAGTGAGAGTTGGACTCCACCAGGGCTGCCCTTTGTCCCCGATCCTGTTCATAATTTTTATGGACAGGATTTCTAGGGGCAGTCAGGGAATGGAGGGTGTGATGCTTGGTGACCACAGGATCTCATCCCTGTTGTTTGCAGATGATGTTGTCCTTTTGGCTTCATCTAGTAATGACCTACAGGTCTTACTGGTATGGTTTGCCACTGAGTGTGAAGTGGCTGGGATGAGAATCAGCACCTCCAACTCCGAGTCCATGGTCCTTAGCCGGAAAAAGGTGGATTGTCCTCTCTGGGTTGGGGACAGATTCCTGCCCCAAGTGAAGGAGTTTCAGTATCTCGGGATCTTATTGACGAGTGAGGTTAGAATGGAGCAAGAGATTAACAGATGGATCGGAGCAGCATCTGCAGTGATGGAGACATTATACCGGTCTGTAGTGGTGAAGAGGGAGCTACGCTCTAAGGCAAAGCTGTTGATTTACCAGTCAATCTACGTTCCTACCCTCACCTGCGGTCATGAGCTTGGGATAAGGACCAAAAGAATGAGATTGCTGATACAAGCGGCTGAAATGAGCTTTCTTTCTAGGATTGCTGGACTCACTCTCTGAGATAGGGTGAGGAGCTCAGTCATCTGGGAGAGGCTCAGAGTAGAACCACTGCTACCACACATAGAAAGGAGCCAGTTGAGGTGGTATGGGCATCTGATCAGGATGCCTCCTGGACGCCTCCCACTTGAGGTGTTTTGGGCATGTGCCACTGGGAGAAGACCCCAGGGCAGACCCAGGACTTGCTGGAGAGACTATGTCTTCCAGCTGGTCTGGGAGGCCTTGGTATCCTGTCTGAAGATTTGGAGCAGGTGGCTGGGGAGAGGGAAGTCTAGGCTTCTCTGCTTGAACTGCTGCCTCTGCGACCCGGACCTCTGGAAAAGTGGTAGAAAATGAATGGATGGATGGATGGATGGATGGTTTGCCCCTAATTAAAATGGACATTGAGTTCATAATCAAGCTTTATGATGTGATACAGTTTGTTTGGAGAATATCGTGTTGTTTCTCTGTCGAGTTAAAACAAGTATAAACCCAAGACCTACAGTCATGTGCAGCAACAATTTGGACACCTTATTTAATATCCAGTTCTTTATTAAGAAATGTTCACATATCTGTCTAACCATATTTTTGTTTTTATTTGCATTTTTTAACAGTGCAGTGGCGGAGTGGTTAGCACTGCGGCAGCACAGCAACTCATTCTTGGGCGGGGGATCCTGGGTTCGATCCCAGCCCCTGACCAACAGTGATCTGTGTGGAGTTTGCATGTTCTCCCCGTGTCTGCGTGGGTTTACTCTGGGAGTTCTTCGGTTTCCTCCCACATGCCAAAAACATGCAAGTTAGGTTAATTGGCATCAAACTGGGGATTCTAAATTGTCCTTAGATATGACTGTGAGAGTGAATGGTTGTCTGTCTCTCTGTGTTGGCCCTGCGATGGACTGGTGATCTGTCCAGGGTGTACCCTGCCTCTCGCCCAAAGATGCTGGGATAGGCTTCAACCCTCTCACCCTCACACGACCTGAGAAGGATTAAGCGGAAGAAGATGGATGGATGGATGAATTTTAGCTATTTTAAGTGGGAATTAATGTGGAAGTGTCCCAAAAATGATGGGGTGTGTCCTAATTTTTTTCTTCACTCTTTGTTTAGAATGACATTAACAGAAAATCTGAGAAAAGTCTTTAATTCACTTTTAATTGTTTAGTTGTATTACATGAATGTCCCAGTATTTTTAACATTGATATTAAATATCCATATGTCCAAATATGTTAAAACTAGAAAAGCACTCAGAGAGTTCATACCTCCGCCAAGGCTCCTTCCTTCCCTCCCTTTGTCCATCCATCTGTTTGTATCTCCCTGCCTCCATCCCACCATACAGTGCGAGAGTGGGCCTTGGTAGAGGTATGCGCTCACAGATCAGCTCCAAAATCTAATGGGTTGGTTTGCAGGCCAAGGACCATCTCTGGTTAAAATTTCAGCAAATTCCATCCAGTAGTTTTTACATAATCCTACTAAACCACTGCAAGAAGATTGAGCCTTGGCGGAGTTATGCTGTCATGGATCACCCCCAAAATGTAATGGGTTCGTTTGTAGGCCAAGAACCACTTCTGGTGAAAATTTCATCCAAATCCATCCAGTAGTTTTGGAGCATTGTTGCTAACAGTCTGTGAGGATATAAGAGCCTTGGTGGAGGTATGCATTCTCAGATCATCTCCGAAAATGTAATGGCTTCCCTCTAGCCCAAGAACCAACTCTGGTGAAAATTTCATCTAAATCCATTCAGTAGTTTTTGTGTAATCCTGCGGAACAAATGCAAACAAAGCCCTTGGTGGAGGTGTGCACTCTCAGATCATCATCAAAATCTAATCATCTGTTCCCCGTGCCATGATACACCTTTCCTGAAAATGTCATCAAAATCCATCCATAACGTTTTGAGTTATGTTGCTAACAAACAAACAGACAGACAGACAGACAAATGCTGGCAAAAACAGAACCTCCTTGGCGGAGGTAAAAACACACAAGCCTTTATAGCCAAATGTTGCTTTTGTTTGGCTTTGCCCAAGTCTTCAATTTATTCTATATCAAGCCAATGATATATTCAATTT
Source organism: Pholidichthys leucotaenia (assembly GCA_020510985.1). Lineage (NCBI taxonomy): Eukaryota > Metazoa > Chordata > Actinopteri > Cichliformes > Pholidichthyidae > Pholidichthys > Pholidichthys leucotaenia. Next base: position 224,829,097 of record CM035837.1, read on the forward strand.
TTAAAAAAAATTGTTAAGAATATCAAAAAAAAAAAAAAAATCTTTTCAAGGCACTCTCTTTTAACCATAGTTAAAAAGGCTTTCTTTTTATTTCATGGTCATGTTGGAACTAAACTCTCCAATGGCATCATCACAAGGGCTCTTCAGGTTTGTACACAAGACAGTACATCAGACCACATTTCTGGCTGGAAGGGTCCAGCATTCCCATAGAGCAGTGAGGGGATCTTCTCACTTTACAAGGCTGCAGCTGATGAGACACAGGTGGGAATTAGTGCAGCTGTACAGCATCAGGTAATAAGCTGGAGAAAACAGTGCAGATAAACCTGAGACACTTCATACCGGACAGATTATCAGAACACAAGTATGTGCTTTGAACAGGAAATATTTATCCAATGGCTCAACATGATATGGGTCATCATAATAATAACCCATCTTCTCTAAAAGCTTAACCAAAGAAATGTCTTTTGGATTTATAAACTACAGGCCACTAAATATCCAGGGCTAAATGAAGATCTAGATTTTACTGTGTCTTTGTAAAGATCCTTCTGATGTAATGTGTGTAATTTTTTATTTGTTACTTGCTTTGGGGGTCGGGAAGATGGCCCCTACTGGGCCCTGTTCCACAAATCAGGTTTAGTGTCTTACCTCGGTAAGTTAACAGAGTTTTTGGTAACTCTGAGTTTTCGGTTCCAAAATGGTAAATGGTATTCACTTATATAGTGGATTTTTCTCATCTCTAGATAACCAAAGCGCTGTACAGATCCTGCTATCCACACACTGATGGCAGCAGAGCTGCCATGCACCGGCACTAGCCTGACCCACCAGAAGCAACTGGGGGTTCAGTGTCTTGCTCAAGGACACTTCAACATGCAGACTGCAGACAGGGTGGGAATCAAACCCCTGACCCTCCAATCAGTAGTCGGCCACACTACACCTGCGCCACAGCCTCACCAGTCAGAGTACGTTTGTAACTATGGTAACAAAAGCTGTGAATATAAGCTACTCCTGACTAGAGCTACGTTCCCATCCACAGTGTACTTCAACTGAACTCTCTACTCCCTGCTCCGTTCTCAGGGAATATCATTGACGTTAACTGCCCTTCACAAAATTTCTCCACTCGAAACACCCTGTAACTGTTGGCTCCTTCCTCCATGTGCTACCATGGTAACTATGGACACGTACTGATACTATGGTGGATGATTTATATTTCTAAAATAAAATTGTTATGATTCCCTGTGCGCCATTACGCAGCGCATGGAGGAAGGAATCAAAACCCATGTGCAGAAGTAGCCACGTGCACTTTTTTGAACAAAAAACAAACTTAGTCCAGCAAACAGTCACGGTGTTAAACAGAGGGTTGATATAATTGTAATAGAGGCCACCAGGAAAACAGGGATGCCACACGGACACTCTACAGCCTGAGGGAGGGGAACAGGGAGAAAGGCAAACATGAACTTACGGGCTGGAGCGGTCCAAGGCAGTCCATGCTGTCCGGTGGAGGAGGGAGAGGCAGGAGCAGCTGCTAACGCCAAATAACCAACAACAGTCAAAAAAGCGATAGAGAAGACTTAACTAGTCAGGCTGAAAGTTGAACGTGGAGAGTGAAGGCCTACATACACAAAGGAAAACACTACTGTGTATACTGCGCAATGCTCCGGCGATCTCTTCCCACTCAAACAGAGCTTAAGTAATGACAATACTAATGAGGGAAGAGACTGCAGGTGTGGAATAGTGTGGGCCAGACCAAATAGAAACCAGGTGTGCATGACTGAGTGTCTGAGCATGTGAATGGAAATGAATAAGGAGTGTGTGTATGTGTGTGTGCGTAAGGGAGACACCAATAATGAAAAATAGCTGATGACACTGACAGGAGGAGGGGGCATGGCCAAGCTGTCAGGGAGCGGAGGACCCAAAGGGCTCCCTGAAGTGCCTGATGGAAAATAAACAATGAAAGGGGACAAAATAGCCACAGTGTCAGAACTGGGTTTGGAACCACCAAACCCAGGTTCATGACAAAAATATTAATACATATACGTATATTGTTATTACAATCAGTTGAGATAAACAATAACCAGCATTAATTTTGTTTGTTAATAACGTTAGCTAACCACAGTGGTTAGCGCTGCGACAGCACAGCAATTCACCCTTGGCCAGGGGATCTCTTGCCCAAAGATGCTGGGATAGGCTCCAGCCCCCCCGTGATCCAAAAAGGATTAAGCGGAAGGAAATGGATGGATGGATGAATAACGTTAGCAACAATTGTATTGGAGACTTCTGTTCAGATAAAAGTAAATTTTGCATTTCATTTGGAAATCAAAGTCCCAGAGTCTGGAGAAAGAGTGGAGAGGCACAGAATCTAAGCTGCTTGAGGTTTAGTGTGAAGTTTCCACAGTCAGTGATGATTTGAGGAACCACGTCATCAGCTGGTGTTTGTCCACTGTGTTTTATCAAGACCAAAGTCAGTGCAGTCGTCTACCAGGAAATTTTAGAGCACTTCATGCTTCCCTCTGCTGACAAGCTTTATGGAGAAGCTGATTTCATTTTCCATCAGGACTTGGCACCCCCACACACTGCCAAAAGTATCAAAACCTAGTTTAATGACCATGGCATCACTGTGTTTGATTGGTCAGCAAACTCTCCTGACCTAAACCCCATAGAGAATCTATGGAGTATTGTCAAGAGGAAGATGAGACACCAGACCCAACAATGCAGATGAGTGAAGGCCACTATCAAAGCAACCTGGACCTTCATAACACCTCAGCAGAACCACAGGCTGATCACCTCTATGCCACACCACATTGATACAGTAATTAATCAAAAAAGAGCCCCGACCAAGTATTGAGTGGTACATGGACATACTTTTCAGTCGGCCAACATTTCTATTAAAAAACTATTTTTTAATTAATTTTAAGTAATATTCTAACTTTTTGACAAACTGAATTTGTGGTTTTCATGGGCTGTAAGCCATAATCATCAAAATTAAAATAAATAAACACTTGAAATATATCACTCTCTGTGTAATGACTCTATATAATATATGGGTTTCACTTTCTGAAATGAGTGACAAAAAATATTGAACTTTTCATGATATTCTAATTTTTTGAGATGTACCTGTATTTAGATTTCAAGACCAGGACACCGTCTTGGACTGTGATGGTGATAAAATTACAAAATAGTAAAAAAAAAAAAAAAAATCCCACATTCATTCTTTGAAAAAAGAGGCTTGTGAGAGAAATTGGTTGAATAGAAAAAAAAAACTTTAAAAAAGTTTTGCTTAAATTAACACAACAGCAAGCCTTGCATAGTGATGCCTTATTGTAACTGCAATATGGGAAAAACTTAAAATCCATCCTGTCTAATCTGATTATCTAGGTATGTGGGGAAAGTTAAAAAGCCTTAACGGACCTTCACAAAATAAACTATGAAGGATGGAATCATCAGACTTTCTTACATGTTACCGGGACAGAACCCAGATGTTCTCTGATCTGAATATCTGTTCATGATAGGAAGACTCAGTTTTTAACATTTGGTGTTAAAAACTCTCTCGAACTCTCTGGCATGGCAAACCGGAGTGGTGGCTCCTCTTTTTAAAAAGGCGGACCGGAAGGTGTGTTCCAACTTTAAGGGACTCACACTCCTCAGCCTCCCTGGGAAGGTCTATGCCAGGGTATTGAAGAGGAGAGTCCGGCTGTTGGTCGAACTTCAGATTCAGGAGAAGCAATGTGGTTTTTGTCCTGGCCGTAGCCCATTGGACCAGCTCTTTACCCTCTTGAGAATCCTCAAGGTATTGTAGGAGTTTGCCCAACCAGTCCATATGTGTTTTGTGGACTTGGAGAAAGCATTAGACTGTGTCACTCATGGTTTCTTGTGGGGGGTGCTGTGGGAGTATTAGGTATCAGACTTGTTGTTATAAGCTATCTGGTCTCTATACGACCATTGCAAGAATATGGTTCGTATTGCCAACACCCGGGCAAACTCGTTTTCAGTGAGAGCTGGACTTCGCCAGGGCTGCCCTTTGTCACCGATCCTGTTCATATACTTTATGGACAGGATTTCTAGGTGCGATGTCAGGATATCGGAGGGTGTCATGCTGGTGACCACAGGATTTCATCTCTGCTGTTTGCAGATGATGTTGTCCTGTTGGCTTCATCGACTAATGACCTACAGGTCTTGCTGGGACGGTTCGCTACTAAGTCCGAGTCCATGGTCCTCAGCCTGAAAAAGGTGGATTGTCCTCTCTGTGTTGGGGACAAGCTCCTGCCCCAAGTGGAGGGGTTTAAGTATCTCGGGGTCTTATTCACATGTGAGGGGAGTATGGAGCGAGAGATTGACAGATGGCTTGGAGCAGCATCTACAGTGATGCGGACGTTGTACCAGTCTGTTGTGGTGAAGAGGGAGCTAAGCTCTAAGGCAAAGCTGTCGATTTACCAGTCAGTCTACGTTCCTACTCTCATCTATGGTCATGAGCTTTGGGTAATGACTGAAAAAACGAGATCACGGATGCAAGCGGTTGAAATGAGCTTTCTCCATAGGACTGCTGGACTCACCCTCAGAGATAGGGTGAGGAGCTCAGTCATCCAGGAGAGGCTCAGAGTAGAACCACTGCTCCTCTAGATGGAAAGGAGCCAGTTGAGGTGGTTTGGGCATCTGATCAGGATGCCTCCTGGACACCTCCCACTTGAGGTGTTTTAGCCTCATCTACTGGGAGGAGACCCTGGGGCAGACCCAGGACATGCTGGAGAGACTATGTCTCCCAGCTGGCCTGAGAAGGTCTTGGTATCCTCTGTGAAGAGCTGGAGTGTCAGGATAGCATGGCCAAGGAGGAGGCTTTCAATCAATTTTCCAATTATTTTATTTCAATAACTTACAAGCAAATAGTTCCAGAAACATCTGACACGGTTCTCAGCAACAATCCACAATCGAACCATCACTATCAATCATCACACCTGTTTTATACTAACTGGAGATAATTAGGGCTAATTAGCCCCTACCATAACCCCAGGTAAAACAATAAACCTTTCCATTGTTTACACATACCCACTAATCTCTAAAATACATAAATACTTTCCCGACTATACAATATAAATAACATAATAAATAACAATATAAATAATTCAATAAATAGTTCAAAACCCTTATTTACAAAGCTAAACCACCCCTCTAACTTACCATACATGCTTCCTTCCTGCTGGTGTCCTATATAAGGCCCTCAACCCCTAACGGAGTCTTTTGCCCGGACACCCACAGGAAGCATGTTGGCAAAGGTATGTGAAATAAATTATTATCAATTATTTTACCAAATACTTAACCATACAATTATCTCCCAAGGGCATTCAAATTAAACAAAAGACAGATCCCAAAATAATGTGTGCACTTTACAAACAATCATAATAACATTTACCATATTATAAATACAACACAATCACACATACAATAAGTCATACAGTGGTGACACTCCATCGTCACATTTCCTCCCCCCTTTCCCGAGAGTACAGTACTCTAAGAGTCATGTACTCTAGAGAGGCTATCTGCTACAAGGTTGGTTTTCCCTGCCACATACCGAACAGTAAAATTATAAGGTTGAAGGGACACATACCACCCTGTGAGACGACTGTTTACATCCTTCATCCTGTCCAGCCACTGTAGGGCCCGATGATCTGTCTCCAATACAAAATGACGCCCTATTAAATAGCATTTGAGAGACCCTATTGCCCATTTCATGGCAAGACATTCTTTTTCTATTGTGTAGTATCTTGTCTCCCGGTCCAACAACTTACGGCTCAAGAACAGTACTGGGTGTCTCTCTCCCTTCTCCCCCTGGAGAAGTACTGCTCCAATGCCAACTCCTGAAGCATCCGTCTGTAAAATGAACGGGTGAGCAAAGTCTGGACTGTAGAGAACCTTCTCCCCAGAAATAGCCCTCTTCAGATCCTCAAACGCTCTGTCACACTCCTCTGTCCATTTTACCTTATTTGGTGCCAAAGCCTTAGTGAGGTCAGTCAAAACTGCGGCTCTTTCAGCAAAGTGGGGGATGAACTTACTATACCATCCTAACATTCCCATGAACGATCGTACCTTCTTCTTAGTGGTGGGTACAGGATAGGTCCGGATGGCATCCACTTTACCTACTCGTGGTCTAATAACCCCCTGACCAACCACATGTTCCAGGTACTCCACTTGCTGCTGTCCGAATGCACATTTGCGTGGATTGATTGTCAGTCCTGCCCTCTTAATTAACTGAAGGACCTGCATGAGATGTATCAAATGTTCTTCCCAGGTCTGACTATAGATGACCACGTCATCCAGATAGGCAGCCGCAAAGTTTGATACTCTCCTTAACACTTGGTCCATCAGCCGCTGAAAAGTTGCAGGTGCCCCCTGAAGGCCAAATGGCATGACCCTAAACTGGAAACTGCCATAAGGTGTTTTAAAGGCTGTAAGTTCCTTTGTTTCCCGTGCCAATGCCACCTGCCAATACCCCTTGCATAGGTCCAGAGTAGAAATAAACCTAGCCCTGCCCACTTTCTCTAACAGTTCGTCAATCTGGGGCATGGGGTATGACTCAAACTTAGATACTGGGGCAATGGATCAGCGTTCTCGTCGCGCCCTCCGCCAGTACCCGGGCTCGCCTGGGGAAGCTAATGATCCTACCAGCAGACTAAATTCGAAGAGACGACGCCTCTGTGCCAAGTCAAAGAAGAATCCTAGTCACAGTCCTAAAGCCGAAAGCAAACAGCCCCAAGAGCACTTTGTGGTAGGATCTGCCCTTCGCATATTACAACTAAACGTTGAAGGCCTATCTGCAGCCAAGCGAAGCCTTATTGAAGTCCTCGCCTTCCAACATTCAATTGATGTAATCTGCCTCCAAGAGACTCATATTGGCACGGAGGAAGCTGGCCGCTTCACCATCAAAGGCTTTGACCTCCTGTGCTATGTTCTACATGCTAAACATGGACGTGCCACCTATGTGCGTTCTGACATAGTTGAAGCAAATCACCTGATAACAACACATTTCTCAGACACCATAATCATTGGTAGCTTCCATATTGTCAATGTGTACAAGCCCCCTAATGCCAACTGGGATCTGCAGGTCTTACCCACCCTACCCCACCCTGCCATCTATGTGGGGGACTTTAACAGCCATCACCCTGACTGGGGGTACCCAGCAGTGGACAGTGATGGGGAGGCACTTTCAGACTGGGCATCCAGAAATGACCTCGCTTTGATATACGACCCCAAACAAAGAGGAACCTTCCACTCTGCTAGGTGGAAGAAGGACTATTCTCCTGACCTGTGTTGGGTCAGCTTTTTAAATGGGGAGCCATATCCTACACAGATCCTCATTCTTGATGATTTTCCACACAGCCAACACCGGCCCCTGCTTGTACACATTGGCCTACAACTTCCAGTCATATACAGCCCAAGGAAGATGTGCTGGAACTTCCGCAAAGCCAACTGGAAGAAATTCAGTGAAACTCTGGACCGGAGCGTTGTTACCATCCCACTCCACACCATCACTGTAGATGAAGCATACAACCGCTTCTGCAGTGCAATCTTCAAGGCTGCCCATACTGCAATCCCACGAGGCTACCGACCCCTCTATGTCCCATGTTTGGACGGAGAAAGTGCTGCCCTCCTACAATCCTATCAAACATCAGGGGACCCAGAGATAGCAGACCATCTCATTGAATCGCTAAATACAGCCCGGCGAAAGAAATGGGAGGAGACAGTTGCTGACCGGAGCTTTACCCACTCTACCAGGAAATGTTGGAGCCTCATCCGTCACCTAGGAGCTGCACAGAAGCCCCCTAGCCAAAGCCGAGCATCCGTCACACCCAACCAAGTTGCATCCCACCTACTGACTATCGCCAAAGCACCCCAAGACAAAGACACCAGAAGAGCAGTTACAACTGAGCTAAAAAAACACCAAAAAATGCCTGTAGAGGAAACGAGCCCTGAACCCTTCGAGGCTGCTGAACTGGAGAAAGTCCTACAGGGTCTGAAATGTGGAAAGGCAGCAGGATACGATAACATCTTCCCAGAATTCATGAAAAATCTTGGCCCCCGAGCCCTAACCTGGTTGACACAATTCTACACAAGGATCACACAAACAAACTCGATCCCAAAGAAATGGCGGGCAGCAAAGGTCATTGCCATCCCAAAACCTGGCAAAGACCACAAACTACCAGCAAGCTACCGCCCAATCTCCCTACTCAGCGTTCCTTACAAAATCATGGAGCGCCTAATACTGCAACGCATTTCCCCAGAAATAGAGGATATTCTAAGTGTGGATCAAGCAGGTTTCTGCAAGGACCGCAGTACAGGAGAACAAGTACTGGCCCTAACCACCTTCATTGAAAATGGCTTCGAGAGCAGACTGAAGACAGGGGCTGTGTTTCTCGATCTTACAGCCGCCTATGATACGGTCTGGCACAAAGGCCTCCTCCTGAAACTTATAAAGGCGATCCCTGCTTGGGCAACAGCAATTATAAAAACCCTGCTGACCAACCGAAGGTTCAGAGTCCACCTCAGTCAGAACACAAGTGCATGGAGAATGCAGAAAAACGGACTCCCACAAGGCTCAGTTCTAGCTCCAACTCTGTTCAACCTCTACATAAATGACCTGCCTACTACAAAATCCCGCAAATTCATCTATGCAGACGACATCTGTTTGGCATTCCAAGCACCAGACTTTGAACCACTGGAACGGGTGCTCACGGAAGATCTTGCTAAACTGGACCAGTTCTGCAAAATCTGGCGCCTAAAACCAAGCCCAGCAAAAACCGTCTCCAGTGTATTTCATCTCCACAATGCAAAAGCTGCCAGAGAACTAAACATCCACCTGAGCGGACTCAAGCTTAAGCATGCCCCAAATCCAACTTATCTTGGAGTGACCCTTGATAGGACCTTATCCTTCAAAGAACATCTAAAGGGGACGGCTGCTAAGGTGAAAGTAAGAAACAACCTGCTCTGCAAGCTCGCTGGTGCAAAATGGGGGGCGGCAGTCTCCACCCTGCGCACCTCAGCACTGGCCCTTTCATACTCTGTAGCAGAATATTGTGCCCCTGTCTGGTCCAGGTCATCTTACACACACCATGTAGACACCCAGCTCAACTCAACCATGAGAACTATAACTGGAACAATCCGCTCAACACCACTCCCCTGGCTCTCTGTACTGTCAAACATAGCCCCTCCACACATCCGGCGAGCAGCATTAACTCAAAGGATGCTCCAAAAAGTTAAAGATTTTCCTCACTTACCAATCCATGCAGATATCTACACCCCACCCGCTGCCCGACTTTCATCCAGACGGCCGATTTGGAAAAACCCTCCCCCAGCTGACTTTACCATCCAGACAGCTTGGCAAGAGGAATGGGAGACCAAGGAGGTCCCAAACAAACAGCTGGTGATAAACCCCAACCAACAGGTCCCGGGCACCAACCTCCCAAGGAGACAGTGGTCTACACTCAATCGCTTTAGGACTGGACATGGCCCCTGCTTGGCCAGCCTTCACAGATGGGGCAGTAGCCCTAGCCCACTGTGCGCATGTGGAGAGGAGCAAACTATGGAACACATCATAGAGGCTTGCCCGCTCCAAAGACTGGAAGGAGGATTACACACCCTCCATACAGCAAACCAGGAGGCAACTGCTTGGCTTAAGGACTTTGCATTCGCTAAATAAAAAACTGAATTAAGGTATCTGAAGTCAATACAGAATCTTAATGAGCCGTCCTTTTTGGGGACCAGCACAATCGGGCTACACCACTCACTGACTGACTCCTCGATCACTCCCAGCTGCAACATCAAGTCAATTTCTTGCTTCATTTTTGGGACCAATTGCTCTGGGATCCTATAAGATTTTCTACGTGGAACAGCTTCCTCTTTCAAATAAACTTTATGACGCACCAGCGTGGTGAAACCAGGTCTCTCCTGAAACAATTCTGGATCCAATAGTGCCTCCAACTCTCTCTGCTGATCCACCTGCAAATGAGACACTTGAAACAAATAAGGCTCTGACACATTTGTGGGAAAGGACTGTTCTCTCTCCTCATCCACTTCCGTCGCACAAATCAAGAGCTGATGTGTCTCCTGAAGAACAGGTTGCTGCTGCTGATGACCAGGCTGCTGAAACTCTTTCAATAAGTTAATATGGAAGGTCTGATATTTTACCTTCCTGTCAGGCATATATAGTTCATATGTCACTGAGCTTAGTTTCTTAGAAATTTCATATGGCCCCTGCCATCGAGCCAACAGCTTACTGTCACACGAGGGCAGCAATAATAAAACCTGTTGTCCTGGGTGAAAAATCCTTTTTCTGGCCTTCTTGTCATACCAAGTTTTTTGTTTGGCCTGCGCCATCCTCATGTGCTCCTGAGCCAAAGCAGTCATTAGATCCAGTTTCTCTCTCATCTTAATGACATAAGAGACCACATTGTCCTGATCACTCGGTGGACTCTCCCAGTGCTCCTTTAATAAGTCCAGTGGGCCCCTCACCTGACGACCATACAGTAATTCAAAAGGTGAGAACCCTGTTGAAGCCTGGGGCACCTCCCGATAAGCAAACAATAAGTATGGTACCCATTGGTCCCAATCCGCGCCCGTTTCAGAAACAAATTTCCACAGCATATTTTTTAGAGTCTGATTAAATCGCTCCACTAGTTCATCAGTCTGAGGGTGATATGGGGTGGTCTTAATACCCTTAATACCCAACAGCTTATATATTTGCTGCAACAGTTTGGGCAAGAAATTTGTTCCACAGTCTGTTAAGATTTCTCTGGATATGCCTACCCTTGAAAACAACTGGATAAGGCAGTTGGCAACCTGCCTAGCCTTGATAGATTTCAGGGGAAAGGCTTCTGGGTACCGAGTAGCGTAGTCACAAATTACCAGAATGTATTTATTACCAGAGGAGCTTCTCTCTAGGGGGCCAACTACATCCATCCCTATTCTATCAAAAGGTGTTCCAATGATTGGTAATGGTTGCAGTTGGGCACGAGCTACTCCCCTAGATGATGTAATCTGACATATTGGGCACGTTGTGCAGAAGTCCTTTATCTGGGTATACATTCCCGGCCACACAAACCTTCTAGCAATTCTCTGTAAAGTTTTATGAAATGCTAGATGACCTGCCCAAGGGATAACATGTCCCAGTTCCATAATTTTTGGTATGAGGTCCTGTGGCAAAGCTATGGCCATAACTTCACCTTGTTGCTGGGACAAAATGCCCTTTTTAATGACATATACAGTGGGGCAAAAAAGTATTTAGTCAGCCACCAATTGTGCAAGTTCTCCCACTTAAAAGACGAGAGAGGTCTCCAATTTTCATCATAGGTATACCTCAACTATGAGAGACAAAATGAGAAAAAAAATCCAGAAAATCACATTGTCTAATTTTTAAAGAATTTATTTCAAATTATGGTAGAAAATAAGTATTTGGTCACCTACAAGCAAGCAAGATTTCTGGCCCTCACAGACCTGTAACTTCTTTAAGAGGCTCCTCTGTCCTTCACTTGTTACCTGTATTAATGACACCTGTTTGAACTTGTTATCAGTATAAAAGACACCTGTCCACAACCTCAAACAGACTCCAAACTCCACTATAGCCAAGACCAAAGAGCTGTCAAAGGACACCAGAAACAAAATTGTAGACCTGCACCAGGCTGGGAAGACTGAATCTGCAATAGGTAAGCAGCTTGGTGTGAAGAAATCAACTGTGGGAGCAATTATTAGAAAATGGAAGGCATACAAGACCACTGATAATCTCCCTCGATCTGGGGATCCATGCAAGATCTCACCCCGTGGGGTCAAAATGATCACAAGAATGGTGAGCAAAAATCCCAGAACCACACGGGGGGACCTAGTGAATGACCTGCAGAGAGCTGGGACCAAAGTAACAAAGGCTACCATCAGTAACACACTACGCCGCCAGGGACTCAAATCCTGCAGTGCCAGACGTGTCCCCCTGCTTAAGCCAGTACATGTCCAGGACCGTCTGAAGTTTGCTAGAGAGCATTTGGATGATCCAGAAGAGGATTGGGAGAATGTCATATGGTCAGATGAAACCAAAATAGAACTTTTTGGTAAAAACTCAACTTGTCGTGTTTGGAGGAGAAAGAACATCATACCTACTGTGAAGGATGGGGGTGGAAACATCATGCTTTGGGGCTGTTTTTCTGCAAAGGGACCAGGACGACTGATCTGTGTAAAGGAAAGAATGAATGGGGCCATGTATCGTGAGATTTTGAGTGAAAACCTCCTTCCACCAGCAAGGGCATTGAAGATGAAATGTTGCTGGGTCTTTCAGCATGACAATGATCCCAAACACACCACCCGGGCAACGAAGGAGTGGCTTCGTAAGAAGCATTTCAAGGTCTTGGAGTGGCCTAGCCAGTCTCCAGATCTCCAACCCCATAGAAAATCTTTGGAGGGAGTTGAAAGTCCGTATTGCCCAGTGACAGCCCCAAAACATCACTGCTCTAGAGGAGATCTGCATGGAGGAATGGGCCAAAATACCAGCAACAGTGTGTGAAAACCTTGTGAAAACTTACAGAAAACGTTTGACCTCTGTCATTGCCAACAAAGGGTATATAACAAAGTATTGAGATGAACTTTTGTTATTGACCAAATACTTGTTGTCCACCATAATTTGCAAATAAATTCTTTAAAAATCAGACAATGTGATTTTCTGGATTTTTTTTTTCTCATTTTGTCTCTCATAGTTGAGGTATACCTATGATGAAAATTGGAGACCTCTCTCATCTTTTAAGTGGGAGAGCTTGCACAATTGGTGGCTGACTAAATACTTTTTTTACCCCACTGTATGACCTCAGCCAAACAATCAGTTCTACCCTGTTTCACACCCTCAATCTCCGAGACTTTATCAAACCATGGTCTTAGTGCTGGGTCAGCTTTCTGCAATGCAGCTATGTCAGGAGGGATGTCAAACTCTACTGACTGATTTAGCTGTGGTGTTTCTTCACCCAAGTTCTTTGCTGACACTAACACCTTATCTCTTCTCCTCTGAGCCTTGGATTTAGGTTGTTTAATAGGGCCTGCCTCTATCTCAGAATCATAAAATGGTAGCTCCTGAAGAACATTGGCAGCCCTCTGTGCCCTCTGTGCCCTGGTTGTCACCATATTACAATTTTTCACCACAGGTGTGTTTACTCTCTGCTCAACAGCGCCACCTGCCTGTCTCTCCTCCATTTGTTCCTCTCTAACCTGTTGTATGATGTCCAACAATGTTGGAACATCATTGCCAAGAATAACTGAATAAGGCAAATCAGGCACAAGAGCTACAGGAAGGAGATAAGTTTGCCCCCCCCCCCCCCCCAGCTGTTAAATAAACCTCAGCGGTCGGGTACAGTTTTTTATCCCCATGGACACAACTGATATTTATTTTAGACTCATTCCACAAATCCCTAGGGACCAAACTAGGCAGCACAACCGTTTGAAAACAACCTGAATCTAACAGGGCCTCTTCACACTGACCATTAAGCAACACCTTGGTTTTATACACTCCACTGTGCACTGGGGCTGAAAAAGTGGGTCTAGGACCCGAACATAATAATGATGGTTTCTCATTCTTTATGGCAGGGCATGAATACTGGGTGTGACCGATTTTATTACACTGATAGCAGCGTATATCTTTATTTACAACAACACGTGACTTTTTACTATTATCATGTCTGCTATATGTGATCTGACTGGGCCTGGAATACTGCCTATTTCGAGCTGGACCACCCCTTTCACCCTCATTAAACTCACTCCGTGTGGTGAAAGATCTGTCACGGCCAAAAGTAGGTCTCCTGCTCCCAGACCTGGCTGACAGAAAAACCTCCGCCAGACGAGCAGCGTCCTCTGCAGTCTTCGGGTCCCGCTCTTGTATCCAGATTCCCAGTTCCGGGTTCACCATCCGCAAAAACTGTTCCAAAATTAATTGTTCCATAATGTCTTTTATAGTTAGGGTCTCTGGTTTAATCCATTTACATAACAGGTCTTTTAAATGTACATAAAGTTCACAAGGGGTTTCGTCCTGATGAATGTCCAGGGACCGAAACCTCCTCCTATAAGTGTCAGATGTAATTTCATATTTACTCAAAATTGCTTCCTTGACTTTCCCATAATTGTTCCTGTCAGCAATATCCATAAGTACATATGCGCTCCACACTTTACCTGTAAGCAGAGGAGCTAGCTGGATAGCCCACTCTTCTTCACGCCAGCGGCAGACTGTAGCGATCCTCTCAAACGTCATCAGGTAATGCTCGATGTCATCTTCGGGAGAGAGAGGATTCAGCCTGGGCTCGTGGTGCGTTCGTGGCCTCCTTGGCTGCACCTGCAGCGGCAAATCATCCTCCTGTGAGCCGACCCGACTGGCCGTCACCCTGGGGTCCTCCCCTGAAGCGCCGTCGTCACCACTACGCTCAGCCCGGCTCCCATACTCCTCTCTCAGCTCCACAACCTGCGACTCCATCCAACAAATTTGACTCCACAGTCTGCCACTTCTAGTCCTGAAGAGCGGCTTCTTCCTCCATCTGCCGATCCCTGAGAGTCAGCGAACGCACCAAAGATTTCACCAGGCCCGTTAGCTCCTCGAGCTCGCCCAGTCTGCTGACTCCCGGGTCCTCAGCCGCCATACCTGCGTCCAGGTCAGACTGCTCCTCTTGCCTCACTTTCCTTCTGGCCATGAGTTCTTCCGTCCACCAAACGCTACGATGTCCTGGGAACGGGCCACCACTGCCACCAAATGTCACGATGTGGCACGGTCTGAGGCAAGAAGCGGCCAAATCTTCAATTCCAATTTTCAATATATTTTATTTTAATAACTTACAAGCAAATAGTTCCAAAAACATCCGACACGGTTCTCAGCAACAATCCACAATCGAACCATCACTATCAATCATCACACCTGTTTTATACTAACTGGAGATAATTAGGGCTAATTAGCCCCTACCATAACCCCAGGTAAAACAATAAACCTTTCCATTGTTTACACATACCCACTAATCTCTAAAATACATAAATACTTTCCCGACTATACAATATAAATAACATAATAAATAACAATATAAATAATTCAATAAATAGTTCAAAACCCTTATTTACAAAGCTAAACCACCCCTCTAACTTACCATACATGCTTCCTTCCTGCTGGTGTCCTATATAAGGCCCTCAACCCCTAACGGAGTCTTTTGCCCGGACACCCCCAGGAAGCATGTTGGCAAAGGTATGTGAAATAAATTATCATCAGTTATTTTACCAAATACTTAACCATACAATTATCTCCCAAGGGCATTCAAATTAAACAAAAGACAGATCCCAAAATAATGTGTGCAACTTTTACAAACAATCATAATAACATTTACCA
This sequence comes from Pholidichthys leucotaenia, assembly GCA_020510985.1. Taxonomy (NCBI): domain Eukaryota; kingdom Metazoa; phylum Chordata; class Actinopteri; order Cichliformes; family Pholidichthyidae; genus Pholidichthys; species Pholidichthys leucotaenia. The sequence goes on from CM035837.1 coordinate 224,844,464, forward strand.
TATTATAAATACAACACAATCACACATACAATAAGTCATAAAGTGGTGACACTCCATCGTCACATGGAGCAGGTGGCTGGGGAGAGGGAAGTCTAGGCTTCTGTGCTTGAATTGCTTCCGCCATGACCCGGACCTCCGGAAAAGCATAAATACTTCAGAAAAGCGGTAGAAAATGGATGGATGGATGGGTACCAGCAAGAGTGAAAGGAAAGATTTACAAGACGGCAGTGCGACCTGTTATGATGTATGGTTTGGAGACAGTGGTGCTGACAAAAAGACAGGAGATGGAGCTGGAGGTGGCAGAGTTGAAGATGCTAAGATTTCCATTGGGAGTGACTAAGAGGGTCAAGATTAGAAATGAGAATATCAGAAGGACAGCTCAGGTTGAGCAGTTTGGAGGCAAATTAAGAGAGGCAAGGCTGAAATTCTTTGGACATGTGCAGAGGAGGGATAGTGGAGATATTGGACAAAGGATGCTGAAGATGGAGCTGGCAGGCAGGAGGAAAAGAGGAAGACCTGTTATGGATGTCCCTTGTGGGGCATCATTAAGACGCTATAGGCCAGCCGGTAAGTTTGCATGTTTTATTAATGAAAGACAAAATGACAAAATAATCAGTCACGTGGGGCAAAAACACGAACATCGACTATGGTGAAGACACAAGATAGAAAACACTGAATAGCAATTACACTTACGGAGGGAGATGAATCAAAAGGAAGACTGGAGTCGGGGATAGGGACTCCAGTCCAGCGTTGTGTGAGGTCGCAGCGAGGAGAAAGCCTCAGCTGCTCCCTTAAATGATCCAATCAGAAAAAGGGGAATGAAATCAATGAAATGAAATCCAGCTGCCGCGGCACGGCTCGGCTCTGACAGCCGGAAGTCCCGCCATGACGCTGTCAAAACAAAAGCCTTGGAAGGCCATATGACAAAACCGAGAGAAGAACAGGGAAAATACTGGACAATCCGAGCGTGGACAGAATCAGCGCTCAGACCATAACAGTACCCCCCATTCACAAGGTGCATTCCAGGTGCAAACATAACATTCACCCCCCCCCCCCCCCCCCCCCCAAAACCAGAAGGCTACCAGGGACGACCCAGGAAGGGTGGAGGGGGAAACAGGCCAGGAGGGCGAGAACCAAAAGAGGAAAAATACTATACCAAGAGAAAAAACACACGGAATGGTCAACAAAGATAACTTATAAAATGGTGAGACAAGCACAGAAAACCAAAGGCAGAACATGCAAGGAATATCCTCCAAACACAGTTAAATAAAAAAAAATATATATATACATAACATCCTGCCTGATAGGAACACGAGAAACCAAAATACAGGTACATACAAAAATACACAAGTACCCTACAACACCGGAGAAAAAAAAAACTCAAAAGCTACAGAGCAGGCCATCAAGGCCACAAATATAGTCCAATACTAACCACCAGGGAAAGACAAAAAAAAAAAAAGAGCATCCCTTCAAACTTACAGAGGAAAAAAAAAACACAACTTACAAGGATGCCGGCAGGTAGAGCATGGAGGGACAAAAAAGGCAGTTCAGGTGGTCTACCCGCATCCACATTCCAAATCACTGGAATGAAAAAAGCAGTTCGGGTGGCCTACCCCAGTTCCAGGCCCGGACAAACAGTCCCTCAGGCGGCCGGACCAGGTCGCCGAACCAACAAGGCAGTCCTTCGGGCGCTGACCCAGAACGCGGAACCGGCGAAGCAGTCTCCCGGGCGGCCGACTCGCGTTTTTAAGCCAACAGGACTGGAGGGGGGAACTCGGAGGTGGCCTCCCTACCGAGAGGGATAGCGAAGGGAAGCCAAACCGAATACGGGGAACCCCAGCGGCACCCGGTGGAGGAAGACTGGGGGAAAGATGAGGGGCCAGTCCGGAGTCAGACGGCAGAGGATCTGCAGCTCCTTCACCGACCTTGAACCGAACTGGCGCTGCGCCCTTGCTGGACCCTGATCGGGCCAACGCTGCACCCACGATGGACCCCGATTGGGCCGGCGCAGCACCCACGATGGACCCCGACTGGGCCAGAGTAGCACCAGTGATGACCTCCAAGCATGAACCTGGAGCCTCCATGACGACGACCAGAACAAATTCGTTACTGGTGACCCTGGGAAAAGGCTGAGAGGAACAAAGAGAGCCGGGATCACCAGCAGCGACAGAGCCCAGCGAGACAAGCTCGGATGCGGCGAAAGGCTGCACCCGGCTCGTTTTCCCGAGAGACAGGCAATAATGCTCCAGAACGGAAAAGAGAAAGACAAAATAGAGCACTTGCCTGATCTCGGGCTCCACTGCTGTCCAGGACTCCAATAATCCAGGCTCAATGATCTGGAGGTCCATTCCTGGTTCTGACTCGACTGCTGCGGGCTCCGCAGCCGGCATGATGGTCATCACAGTCTGGAGACTCCCTGGCGCTGAAGTCCACGCCGAAGGCCAGCACGGCATGGTGGCAGGGGATCCGTGACCTGCTGGCTCGGACTGCTCCTCCACGGAGACCCGGGGATGCTTGATCATCGGTGAAGGCTCCAAACAGCAGTCCGCTTTCTCTTCTGCCTGTGATGCGGCTGTGGGGCTGGAACCAGGCTCTCCAGGGCTGCAGGCTCCTTCTTCGTCCAGTGGTCTATTCCTGGCACTGGGGGACACTCACAGAGAGGGGAAGGAGACACAGAGGAAGCAGGTTCAAAATTTATGACTACACCAGGTGGAGGGAGATCAGGGGACTGTGATCCCCGAACTTCACCCCCAGGAGTCAGACAAGGCAATTCATTATATGGAGTGAGAGAATGAAACAGCACTTGCCTGTTCTCCAGAGGGCTAATGGTACCTGCTGCAGCGGGCTTGATTCTCCCCTTTCCCCTATGGATGGTGATGGAGAGACCCCCCCGGAAGACGAAGAGGAGCCGCTCACACGGGATTGGTGATGGGTGCAGCCAGAGCAGGACTCGTTGAACTCACAGCAGCTCGAGAGAGTGTCGAGGAGGAGGAAGGAGCAGCCAAGGCAGTCCAGGGATGAGGAGCTGACGGAACAGCGGAAACAGATGACCCGGAGGCTGAAGCTGCTGTCTGTCCCTTCTGTAGTGACGCAGGGATAACAGCTGGCTGGGAGGTAGAGTTCTCATGGCGGCCCGGAACAGGATCTGGACGGGGATCTCGCTGAGACTGATTGTGAGCAGGGTGACGACGTCTACCGGCAGAGGGCGAGGCTAAGGTCAGGTCTGGGAAACGTCGCTGCTGCACAGAGACAGACACTGGCAGCTCGGCATACTCGGGAAAATCAGTGAGTTTGGGATTGACCTCCACCAGTCTAACTGCCGCCACCACATGCTTCAGGATCTAGATGGGATGGAAGAGCGAGCCTCAGCCACACAGCCCCGGATGAGCTCAGCTGCCCACTGCGTCTCTTCTCGTGGAATCACGGCTGACTTCCTTCTCCGCTGAGGACGGGAACAGCACTTTGGAGGCGCAGGCCCCTGGGCTGGATGGATAGCAGGAACCGGATCCTTAGGCAAAGAGCGGGGATGCCTCACCTTCGGCTTCCTGCTGGGATTCCTCTCCGGTCCACGGGTCCTCTCTCGAAGTGCCGTAATTTCCGCCTTCCTCTTCCTGCCCTCGATGTGCTTGGCATGGCGAGGAAAGCGCATAAGAGTTGCCTCTGTGAAGTCCAAGTACCAGCGTGAACCGTCGGGGGTGGGGTCACTACGAGCTTGGGAGATGATACCATCTACCTCGTTGAGGGACATACTTAGCTCGTAGCCCACGTCCAATGAATAGCCTTTTCTAGGCGACGCCATACCCCAAAACGCTAGTTCACGGGGAAAAGAAGGGGAAAAACTACAAGCCCCAAAAAAACAAACTCACGGTGACCAGCGTCTCGTCTGGCTGCGACCTACTGTCATGGACGTCCCTTGCGGGGCATCATTAAGATGGTATAGGCCAGCTGGTGAGTTTGCATGTTTTATTAATGAAAAATTGGGCAATGGATCAGCGTTCTCGTCGCGCCCTCCGCCAGTACCCGGGCTCGCCTGGGGAAGCTAATGATCCTACCAGCAGACTAAATTCGAAGAGACGACGCCTCTGTGCCAAGTCAAAGAAGAATCCTAGTCACAGTCCTAAAGCCGAAAGCAAACAGCCCCAAGAGCACTTTGTGGTAGGATCTGCCCTTCGCATATTACAACTAAACGTTGAAGGCCTATCTGCAGCCAAGCGAAGCCTTATCGAAGTCCTCGCCTTCCAACATTCGATTGATGTAATCTGCCTCCAAGAGACTCATATTGGCACAGAGGAAGCTGGCCGCTTCACCATCAAAGGCTTTGACCTCCTGTGCTATGTTCTACATGCTAAACATGGACGTGCCACCTATGTGCGTTCTGACATAGTTGAAGCAAATCACCTGATAACAACACATTTCTCAGACACCATAATCATTGGTGGCTTCCATATTGTCAATGTGTACAAGCCCCCTAATGCCAACTGGGATCTGCAGGTCTTGCCCACCCTACCCCACCCTGCCATCTATGTGGGGGACTTTAACAGCCATCACCCTGACTGGGGGTACCCAGCAGTGGACAGTGATGGGGAGGCACTTTCAGACTGGGCATCCAGAAATGACCTCGCTTTGATATACGACCCCAAACAAAGAGGAACCTTCCACTCTGCTAGGTGGAAGAAGGACTATTCTCCTGACCTGTGTTGGGTCAGCTCTTTGAATGGGGAGCCATATCCTACACAGATCCTCATTCTTGATGATTTTCCACACAGCCAACACCGGCCCCTGCTTGTACACATTGGCCTACAACTTCCAGTCATATACAGCCCAAGGAAGATGTGCTGGAACTTCCGCAAAGCCAACTGGAAGAAATTCAGTGAAACTCTGGACCGGAGCGTTGTTACCATCCCACTCCACTCCATCACTGTAGATGAAGCATACAACCGCTTCTGCAGTGCAATCTTCAAGGCTGCCCATACTGCAATCCCACGAGGCTACTGACCCCTCTATGTCCCATGTTTGGACGGAGAAAGTGCTGCCCTCCTACAATCCTATCAAACATCAGGGGACCCAGAGATAGCAGACCATCTCATTGATTCGCTAAATACAGCCCGGCGAAAGAAATGGGAGGAGACAGTTGATGACCGGAGCTTTACGCACTCTAGCAGGAAATGTTGGAGCCTCATCCGTCGCCTAGGAGCTGCACAGAAGCCTCCTACCCAAAGCCGAGCATCCGTCACACCCAACCAAGTTGCATCCCACCTACTGACTATCGCCAAAGCACCCCAAGACAAAGACACCAGAAGAGCAGTTACAACTGAGCTAAAAAAACACCAAAAAATGCCTGTAGAGGAAACGAACCCTGAACCCTTCGAGGCTGCTGAACTGGAGAAAGTCCTACAGGGCCTGAAATGTGGAAAGGCAGCAGGATACGATAACATCTTCCCAGAATTCATGAAAAATCTTGGCCCCCGAGCCCTAACCTGGTTGACACAATTCTACACAAGGATCACACAAACGAACTCGATCCCAAAGAAATGGCGGACAGCAAAGGTCATTGCCATCCCAAAACCTGGCAAAGACCACAAACTACCAGCAAGCTACCGCCCAATCTCCCTACTCAGCGTTCCTTACAAAATCATGGAGCGCCTAATACTGCAACACATTTCCCCAGAAATAGAGGATATTCTAAGTGTGGATCAAGCAGGTTTCCGCAAGGACCGCAGTACAGGAGAACAAGTACTGGCCCTAACCACCTTCATTGAAAATGGCTTCGAGAGCAGACTGAAGACAGGGGCTGTGTTTCTCGATCTTACAGCCGCCTATGATACGGTCTGGCACAAAGGCCTCCTCCTGAAACTTATAAAGGCGATCCCTGCTTGGGCAACAGCAATTATAAAAACCCTGCTGACCAACCGAAGGTTCAGAGTCCACCTTAGTCAGAACACAAGTGCATGGAGAATGCAGAAAAACGGACTCCCACAAGGCTCAGTTCTAGCTCCAACTCTGTTCAACCTCTACATAAACGACCTGCCTACTACAAAATCCCGCAAATTCATCTATGCAGACGACATCTGTTTGGCATTCCAAGCACCAGACTTTGAACCACTGGAACGGGTGCTCACGGAAGATCTTGCTAAACTGGACCAGTTCTGCAAAATCTGGCACCTAAAACCAAGCCCAGCAAAAACCGTCTCCAGTGTATTCCATCTCCACAATGCAAAAGCTGCCAGAGAACTAAACATCCACCTGAGCGGACTCAAGCTTAAGCATGCCCCAAATCCAACTTATCTTGGAGTGACCCTTGATAGGACCTTATCCTTCAAGGAACATCTAAAGGGGACGGCTGCTAAGGTGAAAGTACGAAACAACCTGCTCTGCAAGCTCGCTGGTGCAAAATGGGGGGCGGCAGTCTCCACCCTGCGCACCTCAGCACTGGCCCTTTCATACTCTGTAGCAGAATATTGTGCCCCTGTCTGGTCCAGGTCATCTTACACACACCATGTAGACACCCAGCTCAACTCAACCATGAGAACTATAACTGGAACAATCCGCTCAACACCACTCCCCTGGCTCTCTGTACTGTCAAACATAGCCCCTCCACACATCCGGCGAGCAGCATTAACTCAAAGGATGCTCCAAAAAGTTAAAGATTTTCCTCACTTACCAATCCATGCAGATATCTACACCCCACCCACTGCTCGACTTTCATCCAGACGGCCGATTTGGAAAAACCCTCCTCCAGCTGACTTTACCATCCAGACAGCTTGGCAAGAGGAATGGGAGACCAAGGAGGTCCCAAACAAACAGCTGGTGATAAACCCCAACCAACAGGTCCCGGGCACCAACCTCCCAAGGAGACAGTGGTCTACACTCAATCGCTTCAGGACTGGACATGGCCCCTGCTTGGCCAGCCTTCACAGATGGGGCAGTAGCCCTAGCCCACTGTGCGCATGTGGAGAGGAGCAAACTATGGAACACATCATAGAAGTTTGCCCACTCCAAAGACTGGAAGGAGGATTACACACCCTCCATACAGCAAACCTGGAGGCAACTGCTTGGCTTAAGGACTTTGCATTCGCTAAATAAATAATTAATGAAAGACAAAATGACAAAATAATCAGCCACGTGGGGCAAAAACATGAACATCGACTATGGTGAAGACACAAGATAGAAAACACTGAATAGGAATTACACTTACGGAGGGTGATGAATCAAAAGGAAGGCTGGAGTCGAGGATAAGGACTCCAGTCCAACGTTGTGTGAGGTCGCAGCAAGGAGAAAGCCTCAGCTGCTCCCTTAAATGATAATAAAGAACCAATCAGAAAAAGGAGAATGAAATCAATGAAATGAAATCCAGCTGTCGCGGCATGGCTCGGCTCTGACAGCCGGAAGTTCCGCCGTGACGCTGTTAAAACAAAAGCCTTGGAAGGTCATATGACAAAACCGAGAGAAGAACGGGGAAAATACTGGACAATCCGAGAGCGGACAGAATCAGCACTCACACCATAACCAAATCAAATCAAATCAAATCAAATCAAATCAAATCAAATCAAACTTTATTGTCATATTGCTGTACATACAACTGTAGTGCAGGCAAGATGAAATTGCGTTTCTCTCGGCATCCATATAAGAAGCAGCATGATTAAGACACACTCCCACATAGCTCCCACCCCCAAATCCATTCACACATCCTTGAGACATACTTGGGGAAAAAGAATAACTAACTATAATATACAAAATGTCCATAGGTGCAGTAGTGTGTATGTGAGATTGCGGGTCAGCTGTTCAGCATCCTGACAGCTTGTGGGAGGAAGCTGTTGATCAGTCTGGTGGTTCTGCCTCTGATGCTCCGGAATCGTTTACCAGATGGAAGAAGTTCAAAGTGTTTATGCAGAGGGTGAGAACGGTCCTTGACAATGTTCAGTGCCCTGCTCCTACAACGGTTCTGAAAAAGTTCTTGGACAGAGGGGAGGGAGACTCCAATTACCCTCTCCGCCCCCTTGACTATCCTCTGCAGGGCTTTTTTGTCTGACATACTGCAGCTGGAGTACCATGTAGCAATGCAGTACGTCAGAACACTCTCCACCACACCTCTGTAGAAGGTCCTGAGGATGCAGATGGGGAGAGAGGCCTGTTTGAGTTTCCTCAAGAAGTGTAGTCTCTGCTGAGCTCGCTTCCTGATCTCTAAGGAATTCTTGCTCCAGGTCAGGTCCTGCGAGATCTGCACTCCGAGGAACTTGATGTTCTCTACTCTCTCCACTAAACGGCCGCCGATGCTGAGGGGGACGTGCTCAGGCTGTGACCGCCGGAAGTCGATAATCATCTCCTTTGTTTTGTCCACGTTGAGCACCAGATTGTTCTCCCTGCACCAGCCCTCCAGGTCTCTCACTTCTTCCCTGTACATTGATTCCTCATCCCTCTGAATAAGTCCCACCACCGTGGTGTCATCTGCAAACTTAATAATCTGGTTCCCCTCGTGTCTGGATACACAGTCATGTGTTAGAAGTGTAAACAACAGTGGACTGAGTACACAGCCTTGAGGGGTTCCGGTACTCAGCGTGACAGAGTTGGAGATGTTGTTTCCAACCCGGACAGACTGAGGTCTCTCAGTCAGGAAATCCAGGATCCAGAGACATGTGGCGGTGTTCAGACCGAGAAGGAGTAATTTCTCTATCAGTCTCTGGGGAATAATGGTGTTGAATGCTGAACTGAAATCAATGTACAGGAGTCTGGCGTAGGTGTCTTTCTGGTCCAGGTGGGTGATGACAGAGTGTAGGGTGGTGACTATAGCATCCTCCGTGGAGCGGTTTGAACGATATGCAAACTGGAGCGGGTCGTGTAATGCAGGGAGGCAGGCTGTGATGTGTGGTTTGACAAGCTGTTCAAAACACTTCATCACAATTGGTGTAAGTGCAACAGGACGATAGTCATTCAAACATGACACCACTGGTTTCTTTGCCACCGGTACAATGATAGAGGTCTTGAAGCATCTGGGAACGATGGCCTGACTCAGGGAGATGTTATAAATGTCAGTCAGGACATCCGCCAACTCGCTCGCGCAGTCTCGGAGCACACGTCCCGGAATGTTGTCTGGACCTGCAGCTTTGCGTGGGTTGATTCTGGATAGGGTCCTCCGTGTGTCCGCTGTGTTAATGGTAAAAGCTGGTCCGACCGATGGTGGGAGTGGGCCGGCCCTCCCTCTGATTGTCGAGTTTGATGCTTCAAAACGTGCAAAGAAGTTGTTAAGCCTGTCTGGAAGCGAAGCGTCGTCATCATCGACCCCCTGCCTAGACTTAAAGCCCGTCAGTGTCCGAACTCCCTGCCACATCTGCTTGGTGTTCCTAGTGTCACAGAGGTGTCCCTGGATTTTCTCCGCATAGGCGCGCTTTGCCACCTTAATTCCCTTTGAAAGCGCAGACCTGGCTGAGCGGAGGGCAATCCTGTCCTTCGCTCTGAACGCTGCATCTCTGGCTTTAAGCAGCGAGCGCACCTCTGCAGTCATCCAGGGCTTATGATTACCCCGCACAGTGATGGTCTTCACTGTAGTGACATCCTCTGTGCACTTCGCGATGTAGCTGGTGACCGAATCAGCATACTCCTCCACATCTGTCCTGTCTTCCTGGGAGGCTGCTATTTTGAAGATCCTCCAGTCTGTGTGATGAAAACAGTCTTGCAGTGCAGAGGTTGCACTCTCTGGCAAAATCCTGATTTGTTTCACTGCTGGCCTGCTGCGCTTCAATAAAGGTTTGTAGGCAGGAACCAGCATCACGGACATGTGATCAGAACGGCCGAGATGGGGGCGGGGTAACGCTTTATATGCATCTGTGTTTGTGTACACTAAGTCCAACATATTCTCTCCTCTGGTCTTAAAGTCTACACATTGTTTAAACTTGGGGAGCACAGTCTTTAAGCTGGTGTGGTTAAAATCCCCCGCAACCACCACAAAACTGTCCGGGTGTGACGTTTGGATTTTACTGATTGCATTGTGCAGTTCCCCGAGTGCCTTCTTAGCATTAGCTTTAGCGTTAGCGCTCGGCGCTATGTAAACACCAACTACAAACACGTTGCTGAATTCCCTCGGCAGATAAAAAGGCCGACAATTAACAATAAGGAACTCCGCCAACGGAGAGCAGTGTTTAGACACTAACGTGGCATTAACGCACCAGTTCTTGTTAACATAGATGCATAGCCCACCCCCCCGGCTCTTACCGGAGCTCGCCGTTTCCCTGTCGGCCCGGAACATCGCCATATCTTCCAGCTGAATGGCCTCGTCAGGAATGTTGTCGTGGAGCCATGTCTCGGTGAAAACAAACACACAGCAGTCCCTCCATTCTCTCCGGGTTTCTTTCAGCAAACGCAGCTCGTCTGCCTTGTTTTCGAGGGCGTGGACGTTTGATAGAAGAAGCGACGGTACCGCTGGTCTGGAGGGGTTAGCCTTTAGCCTCGCATGGATCCCGGCCCTTTTTCCTCGCTTTTGCTTGCGAAAGGCCACAGATAAGATTCATGGATGCAGTGAAGGAGGACATGGAGAGGACATGGAGAGGGTTGGTGTTACAGAGGAAGATGAAGGGATAGGGTGAGATGGAGTCAGATGATCCAGTGTGGAGACCCCTGAACGGAGCAGCCAGAAGAATCAGAATCAGAATCAGAATAAGCTTTATTGCCAAGCATGTAAAAAAACACACGAGGAATTTGACTTGACATTGGCGCGCGTGTAAGCGCAACACAACGGCACGGCAGCCGTAAACAAGGCACCTCATCAAAAACAGTGAGGGATGGGGAGGCAGGGAATGACACATTAGGCGAGAGAAAAAAACTTCGTTATCAGAATACAGCCTCTAGTTGTGTAAGCAGATTATGATTACAATGAAAAAAACCTCTCAATGGCACAGAGCAGACAATCAACCTCACATAACAGAGACAGCAGAGAGAACAGTGGATGTGTGTGTTCATCAGTGTAAGTGAATCAGTCGTGTATGTTGAATGCAATGAGTGTCAGTTATCAGTTACTAGTGGACAGCAAAAATCCTCTCTCAGCTGATGTTATGTCTAGTGTCTGAAACTTAGAGGAGCATGTCCTTGTGAGATCAACTCTCAGTGCATGGCAGGTGGAAATTCTCTGAGCCAGTCACATGCGCTGTCCTTGAGAGTTCAGATTACTGTACGCCAGATTGTTTATGAAGGAGAGAAATCAGCCAAAACATTTCCACTGCTTATCTTCAACCAGGAGGACTGAGTGCTGAGGGTGCCGAAAACAAGGTTGAATGAGCACAGTTACTCAGAGAAAAACTTTTCAACTCTTATGTGTTCAGTGCTCCATAATTTCCATCATTGCCAGGCTTTAAAATCATTTCCTGAAGTGCTCCCAGCGCCATCGTGATGTTGCCAATCTTCCTGTTCAGTTCTCCATTAGCCGCTATCAGAGTCCTCCCCAGCTGGTCAAATTGATGAAAGAGCTTCGCGGGGTCAGCATTTTGATAAGCTCTGTCCATCTTCTTCAATTTTCGATACACCAGGACTATCCCAAAGCCGATCAGTAGAAGTCCTGAGATCGTAGCACCAAATAGGTATATGTCTTCTGCATCTTCAATTGAAAGGTCGCACAGACACATAAGTTTCCAATTATATGTGTCTCTTATATAACCCGCAGCAGCAGTACCTGCAGGACAGGTGGGCTCCCCCGGGCCCGATTTCCTCGTTGAAAAGACAGTGTCAATTGTGTTCAAAGCCCAGCTTACCAAATCCATAATTTCCGTTAGGATCAAGAATCAGCAGTAGAAGAATCAGCCAGAAGAACGACGCAGACACAGACAATAGCAAGCTGGGATCCAGTCAGTTAGGGAAGGAGAGGGAGGGAGCAGGAGGAGTGAAGAGAAGCGTCTGTTCTCTCTGAGAGCCGGAAGCTCTCAGAAGAAGATTTACAAAGAATTCATTGACTCTATTTACTGCATCATTTATATTGTTAATCATTTATTGTTAATCATTTATATTAATATTTATATCATTATCTTTAATAATTATCCATTATTTCTCTGCCTAAATTCACTTCATTTGAATGCTTAGTATTAAGATGTAAGCATCCACTCCCAGTGACAATTGTTCTTATTTACCGACCACCAAAACCAAACCCAGCATTCATTACAGAAATAAATGAGTTTCTCATGTCTTTATGTACCACATCAACAGATGTTATAATACTGGGAGACTTCAGCATTCATGTTGACTCCCCCTCCTGTCACTCTGCTGCAGAATTCTTATGGCTCCTTGATCTTTTCAATCTCAAGCAGCACACCAATGTTCCTACACACAACAGAGGATATGTCCTTGATTTGATCGTCACGGGTTGCATTCCCATTATCACTCTCCAGGTGTATGACATGGGTGTGTCTGATCATAGCACTGTTTCATTTGAAGTGTCATTACAAGGACCATACATCAAGCCAAAGCGACAGATACAGTTTAGGAATTTCAAGAATATCAACCATGACAGCCTGACTACTGACATTAAAGATCTCTGCGCCGTCTCCCAGTTTTCCTCACTATCTGAATCTGTTGACTACTATAACAAAAATCTTCAACAGATCCTTGAGAGACATGCCCCACATAAAATAAGAACTGTTTCGTTCACATCCTCTGCGCCATGGTTCACAGATGAATTGCAGAAAATGAAGACGGTTGGTGTGCCCTGGAGCGGAGGTTCCTGGCCTCAGGCCTGACAGTGCATAAACTGGCTTATCGTCAACATCAAAAAGCTTATTCCAAATCCCTTACCATTGCAAGATCACAGTACTACTTCAGCATCATCCAAAACAGCTCTGGTAACTCCAAAAGACTGTTCTTAACTTTAAGTCACCTCCTTAAACCTCTGTCTTCTTCTCACTTGAGCAATACAGAGGAACAATGCAATAAATTTATTGCCAGTTTTGCCGACAAAATAAACACTATCCTTTCCTCTTTTACCCAGTCTTACTCAGCACCTGAAAATATGTCTGAAAATATAATATAAGATAAGATAAAGTAAAACCCAGCACTACAAAAACAGCTTTGTCTCTGCTGCTGTCAAAGAGTTGAACAAGCTATAAAAAATATTGTACATAATTTAGGTACCTATTTATTAACTTCATTTTATATTTACTTATTTTGTATGATGTCACTTGGGTTCTAAATATTTTATTGGGTTTTAGACCTTTGAGTTTTTTAACCTCTGACTAGTTTTTAACTTTTAACTTTAATATGACCCTTCTCTCTTACCTCTGGTTTCTCCCTCATCTCTTTGTCTTTTTATATCCTGTTTGATGGAGCCTTGAGTATTTTTATCATGTTTATAGTCAGCTTCATGTGTGCCTGTGTTTGTGTCTATGTTGAATGTAATTAGTGGTTTGTAAATATGGATGTCACCAGACTGCAAAACAAATCTACCTACGGGTACAAATAAAGTAACCTGAACCTGAACCTGAACCTGATAAGATAAGATAAGATAATCCTTTATTAGTCCCACAATGGGGAAATTCCAAGATTGCAACAGCACAGGGACAGCAACACTCAGAGCAACAATCAGAAGGCAAGAGAAAAAACAAGAGCAGCAAGTATACATATGTACATATATATATATATATATATATATATATATATATATATATATAGATAGATAGATAGATAGATAGATATAGATAGATATAGATAGATAGATATAGATATAGATAGATAGATAGATAGATAGATAGATAGATAGATAGATAGATAGATAGATAGATAGATAGATAGATAGATACAATGCTCCACAGTGCGGAGCATTGTAGCTAGATGGGATAGATACATAAATATATAAACACAGTGCGGAGCATATTTTAGTCAAACTTTCTGATTTTTCTAATGTCACTCAAGGAAAGGTGGAGGATCTTATCCGACAGATGAGCTCTTCTACAAGTGCATTGGATCCCATGCTTACAGTTCTCATCAAATCTAATGTAACCATCATAACTCCTCTCATCACTACTATTATTAACAGCTCTTTACAAACTGGCCAAGTTCCATCAGCACTTAAGACTGATGGAACTTGGCTCAGGCCCAAACTCAAAAAACCCTCATTAGAGCCTGGAATTCTATCTAACTACTGCCCTATCTCAAACCTCCTATTCCTTGCCAAAGTCCTGGAGAAAATTATGGCTGCACACCTCTTTTGAAAAATTTCAATCTGGTTTTCATCGGGGCAACAGCACAGAGACAGCCCTGGTCAGAGTCACCAATGATTTACTGGTGACTGCTGACCAGGGCTCTCTCTCACTACTCATCCTTGTGGACCTTTCAGCTGCTTTTGATACAGTCGACTACAAAATTCTATTAAACCGGCTAGAGCTATCCTTTGGACTTTCTGAAACTGCCCTTCAGTGGTTCCACTCTAATATCTTGGGTAGGGTTGAGTATGTGATCCTGGGGGAGGTTAAATCAAGGCCCCACCATGTCACCTGTGGGGACCCTCAGGGGTCTGTCCTTGGGCCAACCCTGTTCAACATCTACATGCTCCCCCTGGCCATATCATCAGCAAGTCTGGAATTTCTTTCCATTGCTATGCTGATTATACCCAACTCTACCTCAGGACAGATCCTACCTCCTCTGCAGCCACACCACCTACTCTCACAGCTTGTCTGGAGGAGATGAGGGTGTGAATGAGTGAGAATTTTCTTCAGCTAAACAGCAACAAAACTGAGGCCATACTCATTGGCACTCCACACCAGCTCCAATCCTCCCTTGTCACCAGCATCTCACTTACTGGTCAGACCATTCCATTTTCTTCAGCTGTTACTAATCTCAAAGTCCAATTTGATCCCCATTTAACATTTGAACATCACATTGAACAACTTTGTAAAACTGCCTTCTTTCATCCGAAAAACATAGCCAAACTTCACCCCTTCCTCTTCCCTACTGAGAAGCTGGTCCATGCCTTCATCTCCTCCAGGTTGGACTATTGTAATGCACCCCTCGTTGGGGTTTCTAGCAGGATCCTGAAGAGGAAGCAAAAATACGATCACATCACCCTGGTTCTTCACTCTTTACACTGGCTCCCGGTAAATGTGAGGATTGAATATAAAATATGTCTCCTCACATATCAGTGCATACATGGCAATGCACCTAATTATTTAAAAGAACTCCTTCAACATCAGAAACACACCAGAAGCCTCCGTTCCACAAATACCTACCAATTACACATCCCCAGGTTTAAGCTACGGACAATGGGAGACAGAGATTTCCAGGCAGCAGCTCCACGGCTGTGGAATGGCCTGCCTGATTACATGAGAGCACCACAGACAGCGGAATCCTTCAAGAAATCTTTTAAAAATGCTTCTCTTTGATAAAGTATATCAATAGAGCGACATCAGCGGGGTCTGGAGAAACCTTAAAACCATCTCTGGGCTCCACAATACCTCCTCCCAGGCCACGGGGGGCAGGGAGTGGGCAAACAATCTGAACCTGTTTTTTAATAGGTTTGACCAACCGCCCCCCCCCCCCCCGACTGCACAACAGCCATTGATGCCTCTAAAGTCATCGAGACCTGCTGTCCACCCCCCCCTCCACCAACACCCCCCCACGCCCAGCACACAGCCCCCCAACCTGACCCTCACTAAAACCCAGATGAGGACCGAGCTGAGGAAGCTCAAGGCGAGGAAGGCCTCGGGACCAGACGGCATCAGCGCAAAGCTCCTCAAGTCCTGCGCAGACCAGCTGTGTGGGATTGTGGAGCACAAACCTCCAAAACATGTAGGTTTAGGGTGCTCGCGCACGCAGCGACCGGCAGCCGGTGGCTTGTCACCAGACTGCAAACCAAATCTACCTACGGGTACAAATAAGTAACAAAAAAAAAAAAAAAAAAAAAAAAAAAACCTGAGCCTGAAGCTGGGGAGGGTAACACAGTTGTGGAAAACATCTTGTGTGGTACCTGTACCAAAGACTTCCCACCCCAAAGACCTGAACAGCTACAGACCAGTGGCTCTGATGTCTCACATGATGAAGACCCTGGAGAGACTGCTCCTTGCTCACCTCCGCCCCCTGGTGGGGCCAGCGATGGATCCACTCCAGTTCGCCTACCAGCATGGCATTGGGGTGGAGGATGCAGTGATCTTCCCCCTTCACCGTTCCCTGTCCCACCTGGAGAAGCCCGGGAATGCGGTGAGGATCATGTTCTTTGACTTCTCCAGTGCTTTCAACACCATCCAACCGATGATCCTGAAGGACAAGCTGCTGTGCGCAGGGGTGGACCAGCACCTGTCATCATGGATCCTGGACTACCTCACTAACCAGCCACAGTTTGTGAAAACCCGGGATTGTGTGTCGGACACGATCATCAGCAGCACGGGGGCCCCCCAGGGAACGGTTCTGGCTCCCTTCCTGTTCACCCTTTATACTGGGGACTTCTCACACAACACAACACACTGCCATCTACAGAAGTTCTCTGACGACTCTGCGATCGTTGGACTCATCTCCAACGGAGATGAAACTGAGTACAGAGGGCTTATCCAGGACTTCGTGGACTGGTGCCATCAGAACTGCGTCCAGATCAACGCGAGGAAAACTAAGGAGCTGGTGGTGGACTGCCACAGGCAAGGACAACCTCTCACAGCACCAGTAAACATACAGGGAACAGACATTGAGATGGTGACATCCTACAAGTACCTGGGTGTTCATCTGAACAATAAACTAGACTGGTCACACAATACCGACGCACTCTACAGGAAGGGACAGCGCAGGCTGTTCCTACTGAGGAGGCTCAGGTCTTTTGGTGTACAAGGGGTGCTGCTGAAGACATTCTATGACACGGTGGTGGCATCAGCCATCACTTTTGGAGTGGTCTGCTGGGGCAACGGCATTACAGCAGCCGATAGGAAGAGACTGAACAAACTGATTAAGAAAGCTAGCTCTGTCCTGGGGCAACGCCTTGACCCAGTGGAGGAGATAGGAGAGAGAAGAATGGTGGCTAAACTGTCATCTCTGCTGGAGTCCGAGTCCCACCCCATGCAGGACATACTGAATGCACTGAGGAGCTCATTTAGCAGTAGACTACATCATCCTAGATGCGCGACCGAGAGGTTTCGCAGGTCCTTCCTACCTACGGCTGTCAGACTGTACAACCTAAGCAGGGCTGCTTGCAGAGATAGCAAAAAAACGTGACAACCTAATATTATTGAATGCAAAAGACGCAACAGACTTACACAAATGGTCCCATCCGGTATACAACTAGGACAATATCAGTCACTACGGAGGGTGACAATATGTATGGGTTGTGGCGACCCCCACAGCCTACGGGACAAGCAGAGCGCTCAGCTGGAGCAATTAGCAGAACAGTGAGATGTATGGACTGATATCAATAGGCAGCCTTTCTTTGTCTAATCCCTGCACCAGTAATCCTGCTATTGATATGTGTGACTCTAATGCAAATGTCCATGCTTTACTGCTGTGCATGTATTGTCCGTAGCTGGGTATATAAGTCAACTGCATATCGCTTGCTCTCTCTCTTTTTGATCACTCTCATTGCCTGTTGCTATTAGAGACACAGGGCCCACTCCAGCGCACTGCCACCGCGCTGGGCGAGGCTCGTGATGGTGGATGAATAAAACACCCTTTTAAACTTCAGTTTGCCGTGTCCGCCTGCACTTATTTCGTGCCTCCACAGGGTACATATTCATACCATGTAGGATAATTAAATCGACGGTTATGCTGTTTATGCCATCTAGCTACAATGCTCCGCACTTTGTATATATATTTATATATTTATGTGTACATATGTATTTTCACTGCTCTTATTTTCTTATCTTCTAAATCATTGCTTTGAGTGTTGCTATTCCTGTGCTGTTGCAGTCGTGGAATTTCCCCATTGTGGGACTAATAAAGGCTTATCTTATCTTATCTTATAGTCACCTATGTGATTTTAGCGCTGTTTTTATTATTCTTATTTTCTTTTAATTCTTTTAATTATCTTTTTTAACAGCTTTTACTGTGTGGCACTTTGAGATTTATTTCCTTTTAAACGTAAAGTGCGATATAAATAAAAGTCATTATTATTATTATTATTATTATTATTATTATTATTATTATTATTATTATTTACATAATATTGACGATAATTATCTTCTGTCTCCATTTTGAATTATTTTATATATAGGGAAGTGGTGGCCTAATGGTTAGGGGTGTGGACTAGTGAGCTGAGGGTTGCGGGTTTGAGCCCTGCACCAGCAGGATCAGGTCTGGGTGGGACAGAAAACACAGCAGTGTTCACCCCACCCTCCTTAACCCCACTGTGGTACCCTTGAGCAACGCCCTGAACCCCAGCTGCTCCACTGGAGCTGCTCAGTGGCTACAGGTTAGTCTGTGGTTAGACTGGGCAGCTTCCTGCTGTGGATGAGAACAGGGCGTCCTTGATCAAAGACGGGTTGCCTCTCAATGGAACTACCCTGTATAAAATTCCTTTAGTATTGTTTTTATTATCATCTATTAATTTACGATAGTATTCCTTTTTACTTATTCTCATAATATTAGTTAACTTATTTTTATATTTTTTATATCTGTTTTCTACCCCCTTAGTTCTATCTTTTATAAATTCTCTATACATTGTTTTCTTTTTGTGGGCATTTTTAATCCCTTAGAGAGCCATGGACTATCTGAATATTTTGCTTCTTATTTTCATTCTTACTGTTATTAATTTTTATTCTGTAATGATTTAAAAATTCTTAAAAATACTTCATATGCTTTGTCCATGTCTTCTACATTATATAATTCTTCCCAGTTCTGTTTTGCTCCATCATTTTTAGGTCAAACATGACCATGATATGAAAATAAAGTGTTTTTTTTTTTTTTTACTATTCAACAGCCATTGAAAATAAAGAGTGTTCAGTTGGAGTATTCCTGGATCTTAAAAAAGCATTTGATACAGTAGATCACAATTTATTATTAAAGAAACTACAAAATTGTGGTATCAGAGGGGTAGCACTGTCCTGGTTAAGAAGTTACTTAAAGAATAGATATCAGTTTGTATGTGTTAACAACAAAAACTCAGAGCTACTGAAGGTCACCTGTGGAGTCCCACAGGGTTCAGTTTTGGGACCATTATTATTCAATATGTATATAAATGATATATGTAAAGTTTCAGAAAAAATGGACTTAATATTGTTTGCTGATGACACTAACCTGCTATGCAGTGGAAACAACTTGGAACAACTTCTGGATACACTCGGAAAGGAATTAGGAAAGCTGAAACTGTGGTTTGATTCAAACAAATTAACGCTCAATTTAAGCAAGACAAAATTTATAGTCTTTAACAACCATCACAACTACCCAGTACCCAAACTCAGTGTAAATGGTGTAGAGATTGAAAGGGTATCCGAAACTAAATTCCTTGGAGTAATAATTGATAACAAACTGTGTTGGAAGCCACATATTAATTATATAAAAGGTAAAGTATCCAAATCAATTGCAATATTACACAGAGTGAAAAATTTGCTGAATCAACCCACACTATACACCTTGTATCATTCATTAATACTCCCATACATGACATATTGTAATGAAGTATGGGGAAATACATATAAAACAAACATATATCCACTCTTTATGCTTCAAAAGAGAGCTATTAGAATAATCAACAAAGCAGCTTACAGGGAACCAACAAACCCACTTTTTCTTAAACAAAAAACTCTCAAGTTGAAAGATCTGATCGACTTTAAAACCGCAATAATAATGTTCAAAGTGAAGAATCTATCACTGCCCGCAAATATCCAAAAGTTGTTCCAAACAAGGGAGAAACGATATCACTTCAGAGGAACATGTATATTTCAAAAGCCTACAGTGAGAACAACTACCAAGCAACACTGTATTTCAGTGCAAGGTGTCAGATTATGGAACGATTTTGGACCTGAATTAAAATCATGTACAAAGCTTGGACAATTTAAACAAAAACTAAAGGAAGAAATACTCCAAACATATTTACAAGACGACATGTAAACTCACATAAGGATTGACATTTCCAGCCTGTGTTGTGTTATAGCTTAGTTTTTCTTTTTTCTCTGTGACACTATGTCTTAGATTTGTTTTTGAATAGTAACCGCTTAACTTAGACTAGCTCAGTTTTCTTTTTCTCTCAGTCATATTTTGTCTTAGCCTTGTTTTAAATTGTAATCGCTCTTGTCTTGTTTTCTCTTTTTTCTCCTTTGAATTCTTGGATGGAATATGGGTGGGCAATATAAGCTGCGGCTTCAGCCATCACCCATTTCGGATAACTCACGTGGAATTGTATAGTAGAAGGAGTCTTTGTCTAATTTGACCTTGTTGTTATATTATACAGTTTCTTTTAACCTGTAATGTACTATCCGAAATAAATTCATTCATTCATTCATTCATTCATTTAATAGGCTGTGCCTTGAAACGTTTTTGGCTATTGTTGTTCATGGCGTATCCCATGCAAAGATCACTTCAAACAAACTCAGTCTGAATCCAGGAAATGCTCCTACACAACATTTTTGGAAAAAAAAGTTTCTTCCTACTTGTGTTTTTGACAAAACCATTTGATGCTGTTCCTGCCTCCATATCGTCAGTTATGCACCAGGACCAGTATTGTAAGGCTATGTTTACATGTATACTAATAAATTCTGGAGTTATCTGACTATTAAAATCATCATGTAAACAAAAAACACTGATTTTCTTTGCCATTTAAAGGCTATTACCAGATAAGCACCTAGTTTATTGTCTAATAGTCTGTTTATTCAGTGCATGTAAACACACCATAAATGAACAATGTTTTCTTTCTGCAAAAGTCGACAAAAGAAGAAACTCTAACAGAATTCAGGTAACATTAACTGAGGGAGAGTCCTCGGTGGCTGGGTGTTGAACCAGCCAACAGTCAAGGAAAATGTCTGAAGTTTTGTTCACTTATTTGTTCCGATGGTTAGAAAACCACCTGTCATTCATCTATAGCCTTTTTTCATTATCATAACTTCCCATTAAACACAATTTAGACTCCAAAATAACACCAGCACTGATATATTAATGCCTGATACTTTTGTTTCAGGAGCTTGAGGAAGATATGATTACCTCTGTGAAGAAGGAACTAAGGAAGTTCAAGAAGACGTTGAGTCCAGGACGTCAAGAAGACTTCGGGTTTCCAGGAGGAGAAAATGATGCCTCAGATAGTGAAGAAGAAGAAGAAGAAGAAGAAGAAGAGGAAGAGAGAGGCAATGACAGAGACAGTTTTCTAAAACTCACTCTGAACTTCCTGAGAAGAAAGAAGGAGCAACATCTGGCTGAGTCTCTGAACAGCAGTAAGACTCTTTTCATGGCTATTCCTGCAGAACTGACCAGCTACGGTCACTGAAAAACAAATATCCAACAGTTAGAGTTGAAAACATGAGTTAGAGTTAGAATTGAAAACATGAACAGTTAAAGAGTTTATGAATGATGCTGTCAGTCTATCACCATGAAGAATTGCTGTCCATCCACCCATCGATCTTCGACCGCTTTTCTAGAGGTCCGTGGTTGCGGAGGCAGCAGTTCAAGCAGAGAAACCCAGACTTCCCTCTCCCCAGCCACCTGCTCCAGCTCTTCACAGAGGATACCAAAGTGTTCCCAGACCAGCTGGGAGACATAGTCTCTCCAGAGAGTCCTGGGTCTGCGTCGGGGCCTCCTCCCAGAGGGTCGTGCCTGAAACACCTCAAGTGGGAGGCGTCCAGGAGACATCCTGATCAGATGCCCATAGCACCTCAACTGGCTCCTTTCAATGTGGAGGAGCAGCGGTTCTACTCTGAGCCTCTCCCGGATGACTGAGCTCCTCACCCTATCTCTGAGGGTGAGTCCAGCAATCCTATGAAGAAAGCTCATTTCAGCTGCTTGTAGCCACGATCTCATTCTTTCGGTCATTACCCAAAGCTCATGACCATAGTTAAGGGTAGGAATGTAGATTGACTGGTAAATCGACAGCTTTGCCTTAGAGCTTAGCTCCCTCTTCACCACAACAGACCGGTACAACATCCGCATAACTGCAGAGGCTGCTCCGATCTGTCTGTCAACCTCTCGTTCCATTCTCCCCTCACTCGTGAATAAGAGCCCAAGATACTTAAACTCCTCCACTTGGGGCAGGAGCCTGTCCCCAACCTGTAGAGGACAATCCACCTTTTTCCGGCTGAGGACCATGGACTCGGACTTAGAGTTTTTGAATCTCATCCCAGCTGTTTCACACTCAGCGGCAAACTGTCCCAGTAAGACCTGTAGGTCATTGCTGGATGAAGCCAACAGGACAACATCATCTGCAAACAACAGAGGTGAGATCTTGTGGTCACTAAGCAGGACACCCTCCGTTCTCTGGCTGTGCCTAGAAATTCTGTCCATAAAAATTATGAACAGGATCGGTGACAAAGGGCAGCCCTGGTGCAGTCCAACTCTCACTAGGAGTGAGTCCGACCAAGTGTTGGCAGTACGGACCAAACTCTCACAACGGTCGTACAGAGACCGAATAGCCCATAACAACAAGCCCGATACCCCAGATTCCCAAAGCACCCCCCACAAGAAACCATGAGGGACGCAGTCGAATGCCTTCTCTAAGTCCACAAAATACATGTAAACTGGTTGGGCAAGCTCCCACGAATCCTCAAGGATTCTTGAGAGGGTAAAGAGCTGGTCCGATGTGCCATGGCCAGGACGAAAACCACATTGCTGCTCCTGGATCTGAGTGTAGTGGAATTAAGGGGTTTTATAGGTAATTTAATCTTGATACATATATCAATGTAAATATGAATGTGAGTAGGAATGAAGATTTACTTTCATTACACAAATCCTCATAGGGCACCAGTCCAGATAATGGACAATTTTATTAACAATTCATTAATTGTACCAATTATGAATCAGTCTCAAATAAACCCTTGTGAGTTCTTGTCTCAGATGATCAAGAAGATGGACATGAAATCACACAATAACTCCCAAATGTGTTTCAATGGTTGAATAAGAAATGTCAGAATAGGTTAACATATTTGCATAACTTTTAAATAGAGAATTCACGTGTATCATGGGCATCATAGACTGTTACTGAGTTACTTATGAATCAAACAGTTGTGGAACCAAATGAAGCATAGTGACATGATTTATGACCCAGAACGCAGACACAGACTCCAGAATAAACTCAATTATCTTTTTATTATGCAATGTGAGTGGATGTGTGCATGAGTTCAGGAATGTAACAGCCGGGGTAAGCAGAGCACCGTTCAGACTGGCAACCCTAGAGAAGAGCAGAGACAGGTGGATTAGTGACTGGGATCGGGAGGAATGATTCAGAGAATGTTCAGTCTTACTGTTGATGAGTTGGTGTGTAGCACAGGTGAGATCGTGGAGGCTCCAGCCACTGGGACAGTGTCTTTGGCTCCGGCTGCTGAGGAGGTGAGAGGGTGAAGAGATGTGCAGTGAGCTGGTAAGGTGCAGGTTGAACCCAGTCTGCCACCAGGAGGAGGAGGTCTGCCGCCAACGGATTACCACCTGTGCACAGGGAAGCAGAGCGAAGTGTGGAGATGAGGGAATGATGGAGGCTTACTTGTCATTGGGGAGCTAGGACTCCCAGGAGGACGACAAGGCTGGAAGGATCAGAAGAGATGGAACTCCGGATCATGAAGGCGACGAGAAGGCGAAGAGGTCTTGCCAGACCAGGGAGCTTGACATATCTGTGCAGACCCGAGGGCAGCACGGCTTAAATAGGCAGGCTAATGAGGAGAGCAGGTGTGCGCACAGCTGTGGAGGAAATTAGGGCAAGAGGCAGGCAGCACAGATCACTACAGTACTCCCCCCCTACGAGATGCCTCTCAGTGGCCGATCCAATCTACCCAAGTGTGTTCGGTGGAAGTCCCTGATGAGCTGAGGATCCAACACGAAGGAGGGATGCACCCAGGACCTCCATTCAGGACCATAACCCTCTCAGTCCACCAGTTACTGGAGGGCGGGACCCTGGCGCCGGACGTCCAGAATGGAGTTGACCCTCAACGCGGGGTCACCATCGATCACTACTGGTGGAGGTGGCATCTTGGGAGGAGGGCACAGAGGGCTAGAGCAGAATGGCTTCACCTGGGAAACATGAAAGGTGGGACAAATGCAGAGGGAGGGGGGAGAGCCAGGCGCACAGCCACAGGATTCACAGTGTGTGTAATAGCAAAAGGACCAATAAAACGCTGTGAGAGCTTCCTAGATTCAGCCTTGAGATTGATATTTTTAGTGGAAAGCCTAACCTGTTGCCCAACCCGGTAGGGTGGAGCTGAAGTCCTGTGGCGGTTGGCAATGACAGAGTTGCGGTCCACTGTTCGTCGAAGCGCAGCCCGGGTAGCCTTCCACAGCCGGCGACAGTGCTTCAGATGGGCCCTCACGGAAGGCACTGCAATGTCCTTCTCCTCTTCGGGAAACAGCAGGGGGTTGTAGCCCAAAGAAGTCTCGAACGGTGACATGCCTATGGCAGACGAGACCATGGTGTTGTGAGCGTATTCGACCCATGGCAGATAGGAGCTCCAGGATGTCGGGTTGGCGGTGATGACGCACCGTAATGCTGTCTCCAGCTCCTGATTGGCATGCTGTCACTGGTGGTGGTACCCCGAGGACAGGCCTACCATAGCCCAATGGCATTGCAGAAGGCTCGCCATACCTGTGAGACAAACTGGGGCCCACGGTCGGAAACAATGTCCAGGGGGATACCGTGGAACCGTACCACGTGGAGGATGAGCAGGTCTGCAGACTCCTTGGCCGTGGGAAGACCCTGCAGGGGACTGAAATGAGCTGCCTTGGAGAATCTATCCACTATGGTGAGGATAACGGT
Source organism: Pholidichthys leucotaenia (assembly GCA_020510985.1). Classification (NCBI taxonomy): domain Eukaryota; kingdom Metazoa; phylum Chordata; class Actinopteri; order Cichliformes; family Pholidichthyidae; genus Pholidichthys; species Pholidichthys leucotaenia. The sequence goes on from CM035837.1 coordinate 224,869,281, forward strand.
GTTGTTAGCAGAGGATGGGAGGCCGGTGATAAAGTCCAGTGCCATATGGGACCAGGGTCTGCCGGGGATGGGAAGCGGATGAAGCAGACCAGCCGGAGGAGAGGAGGATGTCTTACCGGTGGCACACTGGGAACAGGCACGGATGTACTCTTCGACATCACTCTGGAGCGATGGCCACCAAAAGGTCCTTTGCAATAAGGCCACAGTGCGTGCCATCCCCGGGTGGCATAAGAGCTTGGAAGAGTGGGCCCAATTTATGACCTTGTCCCGGACAGCAGAAGGCACATACAGCCTCCCCGCTGGCCCCCCGCCCGGGTCAGCCTCGGTTTCCTGTGCTCTACGAACCTTCTCCTTGATACCCCATGAGAGGGCTCCCACGATGCATGGAGGAATAATGGGGTGAGATGGTGCCTCCTCCGCATCCGAAGCAAATTGTCTCGATAGAGCATCAGGCTTGGTGTTCTTGGACCCCAGGTGGTAAGTGATGGTAAAATCAAACCTGTCAAAGAACAAGGACGAGTGGGCCTGCCACACATTCAAACACTTGGCTGTCCTGAGGTACTCCAAGTTCTTATAGTCAGTCCATACGATGAACGGCTGGGAGGTCCCCTCCAGCCAATGGCGCCACTCCTCCAAAGCCAGTTTCACCGCCAGGGGCTCCCTGTCCCAGATGTCATAGTTCCTTTCAGCCGGGGAGAGATGGCGGGAGAAGAATGCACAGGGGAGAATCTTGTCATCCACAGGGGAGCGTTGAGACAAAACTGCTCCGACTCTGGAGTCCGAAGCGTCCACCTCCACCAAACAATGCAGACCGGGGTCCACCTGCGCCAGAATCGGAGGAGATGAGAATAATGATTTTAATTCCACAAATGCAGCCTCAGCCTCCTCCATCCACCGGAAGGGCACCTTGGTGGAGGTGAGGGGAGTGAGAGGAAGGGCAGTGAGACTGTAATTCTTTATGAAGCCGCGGTAGAAGTTGGCGAATTCCAGAAACTGCTGTAACTCTTTCCAGGATGAGGGGGTTGGCCACTCTACCACTTCTTTTACCTTAGCTGGATCGGCGATGATCTCATTGTGCGAGATGACAAATCCCAAGAATGAAGTGGATGAGGTGTGGAACTCACACTTCTCTGCTTTAACGAACAGCTTGTTCTCCAGCAGCCACTGCAGCACTTGCCTGATGTGCACTCGGTGTTCATCGAGGGACTGAGAAAAAATGAGAATGTCATCCATCCATCCATCCATCCATCCATCCATCCATCCATCCATCCATCCATCTTCTACCGCTTTTCCGGAGGTCCGGGTCGCGGAGGCAGCAGTTCAAGCAGAGAAGCCCAGACTTCCCTCTCCCCAGCCACCTGCTCCAGCTCTTCAGAGGGGATACCAAGGCGTTCCCAGACTAGCTGGGAGACATAGTCTCTCCACCGAGTCCTGGGTCTGCCCCGGGGTCTCCTCCCAGTGGGACGTGCCTGAAACACCTCAAGTGGGAGACGTCCAGGAGGCATCCTAATCAGATGCCCATACCACCTCAACTGACTCCTTTCAATGTGGAGGAGCAGCGGTTCTACTCTGAGCCTCTCCCGGATGACTGAGCTCCTCACCCTATCTCTGAGGGTGAGTCCAGCAATCTTACGGAGAAAGCTCATTTCAGCCGCTTGTATCCGCGATCTCGTTCTTTCGGTCATTACCCAAAGCTCGTGACCATAGGTGAGAGTAGGAACGTAGATTGACTGGTAAATCGACAGCTTTGCCTTAGAACTAAGCTCCCTCTTCACAACAACAGACCGGTACAACGTCCGCATCACTGCAGATGCTGCTCCAATCCGTCTGTCGATCTCTCGCTCCATTTTCCCCTCACTCGTGAACAAGACCCCAAGATACTTAAACTCCTCCACTTGGGGCAGGAGCCTGTCCCCAACCCGGAGAGGACAATCCACCTTTTTCCGGCTGAGGACCATGGACTCGGACTTGGAGGTGCTGATTCTCATCCCAGCCGCTTCACACTCAGCGGCAAACCGTCCCAGCAAGAGCTGTAGGTCATTGCTGGATGAAGCCAACAGGACAACATCATCTGCAAACAACAGAGATGAGATCCTGTGGTCACCAAGCATGACACCTTCCATTCCCTGGCTGCGCCTAGAAATCCTGTCCATAAAAATTATGAACAGGACCGGTGACAAAGGGCAGCCCTGGCGGAGTCCAACTCTCACTGGGAATGACTCCGACCGAGTGTTGGCAATACGAACTAAACTCTCACAACGGTCGTACAGAGACCGAATAGCTCGTAACAACAAGCCCGATACCCCATACTCCCGAAGCACCCCCCACAAAAATCCACGAGGGACGCGGTCAAATGCCTTCTCCAAGTCCACAAAACACATGTAAACTGGTTGGGCAAACTCCCACGAACCCTCAAGAATTCTCGAGAGGGTAAAGAGCTGGTCCGATGTGCCACGGCCAGGACGAAAACCACATTGCTCCTCCTGAATCCGAGGTTCGACCAACGGCCGGACTCTCCTCTCCAGTACCTTGGCATAGACCTTCCCAGGGAGGCTGAGGAGTGTGATCCCTCTAAAGTTGGAGCACACCCTCCGGTCCCCTTTTTTGAAGAGAGGAACCACCACCCCGGTTTGCCATGCCAAAGGCACTGCCCCCGACCTCCACGCAATGTTGCAGAGGCGTGTCAACCATGACAACCCAACAACATCCAGGGCCTTGAGGTACTCGGGGCGAATCTCGTCCACCCCCGGGGCCCGGCCACCAAGGAGATTTTTAACCACCTTGGCGACCTCAGCCCCTGTGATAGGCGAGTCATCCCCCTTGTCCCCAAACCCTGCTTCCTCTGTGGAAGGCGTATCAGTGGGATTGAGGAGATCCTCGAAGTATTCCTTCCACCGCCCGACGATATCCCCAGTTGAAGTCAACAGTGTCCCATCCGCACCATACACAGTGTGGACGGGGAGCTGCTTTCCCCTCCCGAGCCGCCGAACAGTTTGCCAGAATCTCTTTGAAGCCGACCGAAAGTCTTGTTCCATGGCCTCACCGAACTCCTCCCATACCCGGGTTTTTGCTTCAGCAACCACCCGAGCTGCACTCCGCTTGGCCTGCCGGTACACCTCAGCTGCTTCGGGAGTCCCACAAGCCAACCAAGCTTGATAGGACTCCTTCTTCAGCTTAATGGCCCCCCTCACCACTGGTGTCCACCACTTGGTTCGGGGGTTGCCACCACGAGATGCACCGACCACCTTGCGGCCGCAGCTCTGGGCCGCCGCTTCAACAACAGAGGTGGAGAACATGGCCCATTCAGACTCCATGTCTCCAGACTCCCTCGGAATGTGGTTGAAGTTCTTCCGGAGGTGGGAGTTGAAGACCTCCCGGACAGGGGCCTCAGCCAGACGCTCCCAGCACACCCTCACTATACGTTTGGGTCTACCAGGTCTGAATGGCTTCCTCCCCTGCCATCGGATCCAACTCACCACCAGGTGGTGATCAGTTGACAGCTCTGCACCTCTCTTTACTCGGGTGTCCAAGACATACGGTCGCAGGTCTGATGATACGATAACAAAATCGATCATCGACCTGCGGCCTAGGGTGTCCTGGTGCCAGGTGCACATATGGACACCCTTATGCTTGAACATGGTGTTCGTTATGGACAGACTGTGGTTAGCACAGAAGTCCAATAACTGAACACCACTCGGGTTCAGATCGGGCAGGCCGTTCCTCCCAATCACCCCCCTCCAGGTTTCACTGTCGTTGCCCACGTGCGCATTGAAGTCCCCCAGTAGGACAATGGAGTCTCCAGGAGGAGCACCCTCCAGCACCCCAGTCACAGACTCCAAAAAGGGTGGGTACTCTGAAACATCATTTGGTGCATAGGCACAAATGATGGTCAGGACCCGTTTCCCAACCCGAAGGCGCAGGGAAGCAACCCTTTCGTCCACCGGGGAAAACTCCAATATAGAGGCAGCAAGGTGGGGCGATACAAGAATACCTACCCCTGCTCGTCGCCTCTCGCCTGGGGCAACTCCAGAAAAGGCCAAGCTCCAGCCCCTCTCCAGGAGACTGGTTCCGGAACCGGAGCTGTGTGTTGAGGTGAGGCCGACTATATCTAGCCGGTATCGCTCAATCTCGTACACCAGCTCAGGCTCCTTCCCCACCAGAGAGGTGACATTCCACGTACCAAAAGCCAGTTTAGAAAGCTTGGGATCAGTCCGCCAAGGTCTCCGCCTTTGACTGCCACCTAATCCACATAGCACCGGACTTCCATGATCCCTCCTGCAGGTGGTGAACCTACTGGAGGGCGGACCCATGTAACTCCTTCGGGCTGAGCCCGGCCGGGTCCCATGGGTGGAAACCTGGCCACCAGACGCTAGCCTTCGAGCCCCTCCCCCAGGCCTGGCTCCAGGGTGGGGCCCCGGTAACCCCATACCGGGCGGGGTACACTGAATCCTTGATATACAATTTATCATGAGAGTCTGTTGGATCGTTCTTAGTCTGGCCCTTCACCCAGGACCAGTTTGTCTTGGGAGACCCTATCAGAGGCAAATTGCCCCGGACAACATAGCTCCTGGGATCACTGGGGCACGCAAACCCCCCCACCACGATAAGGTGACGATCCATGAGGGGGGAGAATGTCATCAAGGTAAATAAATATGAAAGAGCCCAGAAAATCCCTCAACACATCGTTAATCAGCCGCTGAAACACGGTGAGGGCGTTGGTGGGCCAAAACGGCATGACGAGGTATTCAAAGTGGCCACTAGGGGTACGGAACCCCGTCTTCTACTCGTCTCCCTCTCGAATCCGTACCAGGTGGTAAGCGTTGCGGAGGTCCAAATTTGTGAACTAGGAGGCACCCTGGAGGGAATCGAAAGCCGTGTTGATCAGTGGAAGTGTGTACTTGTCCTTGATAGTGATATTATATAATTCCCAGAAATCAATGTAAGGCCTCAGGGAACCATCTTTCTTGCCCACAAAGAAAAACCCTGCACCCACTACCGAGGAAGATGGGCGAATTATGCCGGAGCTCACGGACTCTTTGATGTAAGTTTCCATGGCCTCCCGCTGCAGGACCGACAAGCTGTAAAGCCAACTTGATGGCAACGGAGCCCCGGGCCGGAGGTTAATGGCACAATCGTATGGGCGGTGGGGGGGGGGGGGGTAGTGGTTGGGATTTGCTGAAGACGGCACCCAGATCGTGGTATTCAGAGGGAATCTGGGACACGTCAGGCGGGGTGGTGTCAGGGGCACCAAGAGCCATGTAGGGCGAGCATGCAGAGGACTGAAGACAGGCACTTAGGCAGAACGAACTCCACAAGATGATATTTCCAGAATGCCAATCAATGGAGGGGTTGTGCAACCGGAGCCAGGGATACCCCAAAATGACCGAGGAGGTAGAGACTCGCAGCACAAACAATCTGAGCTGCTCTCAGTGATTACCAGACCCTAGGACAGATACTGGAGCAGTATGTTTGGACACCAACACAAGTGGACCAACACAAGTTAGCTTTAATGGAGTTCTTAACTGGTGGCAGGTGAGCCCCAGTCGGGTTGTCAGGTCTTCAGAAATGAAACTCTGCTCGGCCCCTGAATCAATGAGTGCATGTGTGGAGATTTCTTGATGGTTATGTGAAAAATGAATGGGCTGCAGGAATTTGGTGAGGGGAATTCTTTGGAGTGAGTCCATGAGTCCCCCTACTGCGATGCATGGATTCCCTCTTTTGGTCGAATGGGGCAAGTAGCCAGTCGATGCTCCTCACTGCCACAATATAAACACAGACCTAGCTCCCGGCGGTGCTGTTTCTCAGCCGGTGGCAACTTGGACTGGCCCATGACCATAGGCTCAGGGGAATCTAGTGAATCAGATGGAGGAAGGGCCAGCTACAGGGAGCGGCGAAACTGTGAGCCTGAGCGACCGGAAGGTCTACGCTCGTTGGCCCGCTCCCTTAGCCGATTGTCTATGCTAATGGCTAGGGAAATGAGTTTATTCAGCTTGCTAGGTTTGTGAAGACAGGCTAGCTCGTCCCTCAGGCTAGGGCTAAGGCTTTGGGCAAAATACTACAAAGGGAGGCATCCTCCCACCCCACCTCCACTACCACCACCCGAAAGTCCACGGAGTAATCGGCTACCGACTTATTCCCCTGTTTTAGGTTGAGTAACCGGGTGGTGAGCACGCTATCTCGGTCCGAGTGATCGAATACCTCATTGAACTCACTTACAAATTGATCATACGTCATACGTATACGTATGACATACGTATACGTATACGTCATAATCAGGCCTAGCCATAACCACGTAAGCCCAGGCTAAAACCCCCACCCCACCCCAGAAGATTGACTACATAGCCTATACGGCTGTGACTAGTGGGGAAATCCTCTGGTACCCGCTGAAAAGCTATCCCACACTGTAACAGAAAACCCCTAGCCTCTCCTAGCTTACTGCTGAAGGGTGTGGGCGTGGGGACTGGAGTCAGCCGGGACAATGGAGAAGGAGAAGGGATGGAACTAGCTCAGCTGGCCATGTTCCCAGGAGCAGGTGGGAAGGACTGAGGAGCTGTAAGGCGATCCAGGCATGTGCTAATCTGTATGAGCTGTGTAAGTATGACTTGTTGTTGATGAGATAATTGGTCTACTTGAGCCTCCAGAATCCAACCCACCAGATTATTACTCAAATCAAATTGTTGCAGGAGCCTTTCAACTAAAATATGAGGTTGGATAGTATTAAAGGCGGAGGAAAAGTACACAAATAAAAGCCTGGTGTGTGTCCCATTAAAATCCAGATGTTTAAAAAGCATGTCAAACAGAGTGACAGTGGCATCCTCCACTCCTCTGTGAGGCCTATAGGCAAACTGCGGAGGATCCAATGCATGCTCGATCTGCTTTAGGACCTCACATCTGACCAGTTTTTCAAAAATTTTCATTAAAATTGAAGTCAAAGCAACTGGTCTAAAGTCATTTACCGTTTCAGGACAGCTGGATTTTGGAACGGGAACAACCACGGCTTCTTTCCAGATCTTGGGCACATGTTGTGTCTGTAAGGACTTATTGAAAATGTAATGAAATACAGGACTCAGTTCATGTGCACAGGAGTTTACCAAGCACCCACATATATTATCAGGGCCCTGACTTTTGTTCACTTTTACAGCGCAGAACTCCCTTTTAACATCCTGCACCTCAATATTGAAGTGCCGATTGTCTTTGAGTTTCTGTTTCAAATCTTGGGTTTCTGTGCTAAAATCAAAGGAGTCAAAACAACCATAAAAACAATTAAGAGCATTAGCCAGCTCTGTGTCTGAATTAAAATTATCCAAAACACACGATTACTGCGCTCTGTGCTCTGAAGGCCTGCAACAGTTTTCATACTGGCGCAGGCTGAACCAAATTTCTTTGTTGCCATCTTGCTTTCCAGCTCTGATTTATAATTCTGTTTTGCTCTTAAAATTTTGGACTTCAGCTCTTTTGTGGCAACCTGCAGCTCAGAAACAGACCCCTGTTTAAAGGCAAGTGCTTTCCTCTGTAAGCCGGATTTAACCCCTTGCACTCTGGTCAATTTCCCTAAAAATAACGTAACCAAAGTAAATCAAAAGCTGTTCTTCAACCCTTTGCAGCATCTTCATGGGGTTGGTCTCATTTAAAAGAAAACACGTTGAATTTTTTTGGCAAAACAGTCATAATCTCTCTAAGTGCTCCTGCCACTGAGTAACAGTCATCTAAACATACTGAACTTGAAGAAAATAAAGTTTGCCTGGGTGTTTTTTTTTGATACAAATGCTTGCAAATAACACACAGCTTCAGATCCGGGCTGGAAAATGCAACAGAAATGTAGAACCAAGTGTTATCCAGCTGAGGTCCAAATTTTGTAACAATACCACAAAAACTGAATATATTACACAGCTTTTTTCTCAGGTAGTTCCCAGGCGTTTTTGAACTGTGCCAAATTGTGCCAAATGGCACAGTTTGGAAAAACGTCTGTAACTTTTGAATGATTCAATATAGAAGCTTGATCTTGGGCTCAAATGAAAGGTGACACTCAGGGCTGTGTGTGTGTGTGTGTTGGGGGGTTGTTTATTCATTCATGAATGAATGAATGAATGAACAAACAAGCCCCCCACACACAAAGAAGCATGCCACATAAAAAATGTGTGGCTTTTTTTTTTACAAGAAAAAATAACCTACAGTGCAATAAAAATTATACTAAAATATCTGTAATGTAGAGGATAACACCCCCCCCCCCGCTACAGAGGACGGACATTGTCCATCGCCACATGACGGCCCGCGGCGTGCGCCGCGGTCTACTACGCACACTTGTACTAAAATATCTGCAATATATCTACAATATATCTGCAATCCGCTACAGAGGAGCAGCGGGGGGTGGGGGGACCGTTCACGGTCCAGACGCGGCACCGCGGTCCGTCATGTGGCGATGACGCACAATTGTAATTTACCGATCAATCAAAAGTCATTCTGATTACAATTTTCAGGGATAAAGAATAATTTAGCTTATAACACTTACCTGTCCACAACAGCAGTGTCGCTGGCGAACTTCTCTTCCTCATTGTCAGACGAACATGACGCTGGTCCGCTTGTTACGACTCGTGGTTCTGGTCACGCGACCCGGTCAAACCATGATTCCATTATTGCGGTTTTGCGCTTCCATGATTGCGGTTTTGGCGAACGATTTTTCAAAACAAATAAGAACAGTAGTAAGAAAAAAAGACTGACGAACGCGTGTGTGTCACCCAACGGCTTACACAAAACAGATTTTACGCACCGGACGCATGCCTTCAATCATCGAACTTCTCCACTTCAATTGGCTCGTTGTATTCGCAGCCGTTGGTAGGAGGGTCCTTCTTGCTAGGTTTTCAGTTATTGGTTCTTCAACGTTTCAGAAACCCAATTCAAGGCTCTTATTAGTCGAATGAGAGGTCAATCAAATCTAAACCAATCAAAGCACTCCTTTGGCTTTCTGTTCGCGGCTGTGTCTGTAGTGGAAGAACGGAAATGCAGCTTTTTTTTCCAGTGCGCTCTGAGACGCACAGTGTGCGTCCTAGTGCGCACGAGGGCGCGCTAGGACGCAGAGACGTGACCGCCCGCGGTATCCCGGAGTGCAAGAGGTTAACTGATTTTGTAACCCATGGCTTGTTGTTGGGATATATTTTGACACATTTACGTGGAACAATCATATTTTTACAGAAAGCCATGTATGAGCATGTGACGTCCACCAAAGAGTCCAAATCATCCCCGCAGGACAGTGTGAAAACCTCCCAGTCTGTACAGTTAAAGCATTCCTGGAGGCAGTGCACTGAATCCTCTGTCCACACGTCTATGTCTCTGGTCTTCACCTTGTCTCTTCTGAGAGCAGTTTTATATGTGGGCAGCAAATGTACACAGTTGTAATCTGAGGATCCTAAAGGAGGAAGGGGAAGTGATTTATAGGCTTCTCTATGGATCCATAGCACAGGTCCAATGTCTTTTTTCGCCTGGTTGGGCAGAAGACATACTGATAAAAGTTTTTAAGTGTCTTCTTTAAAGAAACATGGTTAAAATCCCCAAGAATAAAGTTTGGCGCCTCTGGGGAAATTGACTGCAGCCGCTGTACCTCATCAAAGACGGTGCTGGAGGCGGAGTCAGTGTCTGCCCTCGGGTGAATGTACACAGTCATGATGAAAAGTTGGGGGAACTTGCGAGGCAGATAAAAGGGGTGTAGCGATAGGGACAGAAGCTCCACATCAGGTGTACAGATGCGCTCTCTGACCGTGCAGTACTGTTTATTAATATATAAACATACGCCGCCCCCCTGACGTTTCCCCGTTACCTCTTCCTGCCGATCCGAGTGAAGTGGGGCTCCAAAGCCGCCAATCCACAGGTCTGCGTCCTGGTCATGCACAGTAAGCCACGTCTCCGTGTAAGCCATGACACAGCAGTTCTTGGAGTCCTTCTGGTAGCGTACATTCCCTTGAATTTCATCTACTTTATTCCTCAGAGATTGTACGTTCCCAAAAATCATGGAAGGAAGAGGAATGCTATTAAACTGATGTCTCCTCAGGCGTAATTTCATGCCTCCACGCCTTCCGTGTTTCCTCCTCTTGTCTCTCTTTTCATCGCTGTGTCCATGAACGTCTCTTAAAATAAAGTCCGGCAGTTGCGGCATAGACTCAATCACAGATGCTGCATTATCCGTGTTTAAATGCAGTGACATGTCCCTGGAATATTGTATTCTTCCCGGCATGATCACGATCGCGCTTACCTCAGAGAGACAGAGCTGGTGGGAAAGAAGCAGCAGTGCAAAAATGGGGAGGAAATCCATATTGATGGAACCAGGGAGCTCTTTGTTATACAGTCCACAAACATTCCAGGACTAAAACAACACAGAGAATTTTGTTAAAACACATTAAAGTGCGTAAAAACAGACACACAGACGACGGACTTTTTTCACCAGCTGCCGGTCGCTGCGTGCGCATGCGCCCTCAAGTGCTTGACACAAAGTGCTTGACACACTTTTTGTTCATAATAATAATAATAATAATAATAATAATAATAATAATACATTTTATTTGTAAAGCGCTTTCCAAGGCACTCAAAGACGCTTTACATTCATAACAAAAGTTAACATTAGAGGTTAAAAGCAGGTGTGAAAAGGAGGGTTTTGAGTAATGATTTGCAGTAGTTTCAGTTTGTGCAGTCACGGATGTGTTGGGGGGAGAGTTCCAGAGGGAGGGAGCGGCAATGGAAAAGGCTTTGCCCTCCCACCCCCCACCCCCAGTTCTGTGCCTGGTTCTGTGTGGTGGAGAGAGGAAGTTTGCATCAGAGGAATGGAGGCAGCGGCGGGGGGGGGGGGGGGGGGGGGGGGTCAGCAGGTCGGTGAGATAGGAAGGGGCCTGTTGGTGGAGGGCTTTAAAGGTGAGAAGGTCTTTGAAGTGTGTGAGACTGGGAGCCAGTGGAGTTTCTGGAGGACGGGGGTGGTGTGGAGCAGGACTAGGTGAGGAGACGGGTGGCTCAGTTCTGAATGTACTGAAGTTTCTGGAGGACTTTGGATGATGAGCCATAAAGAATGCTACTGCAGCAGTTGAGTCTGGATGTGATAAATGTGTGTCTGAGGGTTTCTGCGGTGGAGAAGGTGAGTGGGATTCGGAGTCAGGCGATGAAGGCAGTTTTGGTGACATGGCCACCACAAGTGAGGTGGCTGTCAAAGATGACTCCGAGCTTTGGTGTCTGTGGGGATGGGGAGAGTGTGGCGTTGGCAGCAGGGAGGCTGAAGTTGTGGCTGGTTTTGATGAGGGATTCTGATGATTATCATGTCAGACTTGTCATGGTCGAGTTGTTTTACATGTTACTGTTTCATGACATCAGCAACCTTTACTGGGCCTCATTCTGAGGACAGCTCATGGTTCCAGCTAGGTATCTGCTTACTGGAAATGTTGGTGGCTTGTTCTACTGTTGAGCACGTTTCTTACCCTGCTGAGTTTTAGCCGACCCCCTTTGCAGGACCAACAATCAGTTCTTGTTGGCAGATACTTGGAGAGATTCTCTGTTGATCTGACCTTCCCAGTCAGCATGTCCATATGGGCCACACTAAAGGTGAAACTGGACTGTCTTCTGAGTCCATGTATGTTTGTCTATGGGTTCCATGATGGCCCCATCTGTTTGCCCACATGGTCTTTACCTACAGTGCATCCAGAAAATCTTCACAGCGCTTCACTTTTTCCACATTTTGTTATGCTACAGCCTTATTCCAAAAGGGATTAAATTCATTTTTTTCCTCAAAATTCTAGACACAATACCCCATAATGACAATATGAATTTTTTTTTTTTTGAGATTTTAGCAAATGTATTGAAAATAAAAACTAAGAAATCACATGTACATAACTATTCACAGCCTTTGCCATGAAGCTCAAAATTGAGCTCAGGTTCATCCTGTTTCCACTGATCCTCCTTGAGATGTTTCTACAGCTTAACTGGCGTCCATTTGTGGTAAATTCAGTTGATTGGACATGATTTGGAAAGGCACACACCTGTCTATACTATATATGGTCCCACAGTTGGCAGTACATGTCAGAGCACAAACCAAGCATTAAGTCATAGGAATTGTCTGTAGACCTCCGAGACAGGGTTGTCTCCAGGCACAAATCTGGGGAAGGGCACAAAATTTTTTTTGCTGCTTTGAAGGTCCCAATGAGCACAGTGGCCCCCATCATCCGTAAATGGAAGAAGTTCAGAACCATCAGGACCCTTCCTAGAGCTGGCCGGCCGTCTAAACTGAGCGATCAGGGGAGAAAGGCCTTAGTCAGGGAGGTGACCAAGAACCTGATGGTCACTCTGTCAGAGCTCCAGTGTTCCTCTGTGGAGAGAGGAGAACCTTCCAGAAGGACAACCATCTCTGCAGCAATCCATCAATCAGGCCTGTATGGTAGAGTGGCCAGATGGAAGCCACTCCTTAGTAAAAGGCACATGGCAGCCCACCTGGAGTTTGCGAAAAGGCACCTGTAGGACTGTCAGACCATGAGAAACAAAATTCTCTGGTCTGATGAGACAAAGATTGAACTCTTTGGCGTGAATGCCAGGCATCATGTTTGGAGGAAACCAGGCACCACTCATAACCACGCCAATGGTGGTGGCAGCATCATGCTGTGGGGATGTTTTTCAGTAGCAGGAACTGGGAGACTAGTCAGCATAGAGGGAAAGATGAATGCAGCAATGTACAGAGACATCCTGGATGAAAACCTGCTCCAGAGCGCTCTTGACCTCAGACCGGGGTGACGGTTCATCTTTCAGCAGGACAATGACCCTAAGCACACAGCCAAGATATCAAAGGAGTGGCTTCAGGACAACTCTGTGAATGTCCTTGAGTGGCCCAGCCAGAGCCCAGACTTGAATCCAATTGAACATCTCTGGAGAGATCTGAAAATGGCTGTGCACCGACGCTTCCCATCCAACCTGATGGAGCTTGAGAGGTGCTGCAAAGAGGAATGGGCCAAACTGCCCAAAGATAGGTGTGCCAAGCTGGTGGTGTCATATTCAACAAGACTTGAGGCTGTAATTGCTGCCAAAGGTGCATCAACAAAGTATTGAGCAAAGACTGTGAATACTGATGTACATGTGATTTCTTAGGTTTCTATTTTTAATAAATTTGCAAAAATCTCAAAACAACTTTTTTCACTTTTTTTTTGTCATTATGGGATATTTGTATGTTTGTATGCTAATATGTTTATTAGCTGCTCTTGCTTGCTTGTTTTTTTTTCTTGCCTTCTGATTGTTGCTCTGAGTGTTGCTATCCCTGTGCTGTTGCAATCCTGGAATTTCCCCGTTGTGGGACTAATAAAGGCTTATCTTATCTTATCTTATCTTATCTTATCTTATTTTGTGTAAAATTTTGAGGAAAAAAAAAATTAATCCCTTTTGGAATAAGGCTGTAACATAAAATGTGGAAAAAGTGAAGCACTGTGAAAATTTTCTGGATGCACTGTATTTACCCTTTTTCAACTTATTTTCTCATAAATTTTCTTATAAATTACTCACTTTCCCCCTAATTGGACACATTTTTCTTGAAAATTTAAAACTCACAAATCTGCAGATTTTTTCCTATAAATTTGTTAGTTTTGACAGTAAAATTGTGACTTTTTTCCTTGCAAATTTGCTAACTTTTGCTTGTAATTGTGAATCTTTCTCATAAATTGGCCACATTTTTACTGTAATCTTGCAACTTTCTCATAAAATTGCTGCATTTTTTCCCTGTAAATTAGCCATTTTCTTGTTCATTTGTGACATTTTCTCATAAATTTGAGACTTTGTTGCAAATTTGTAACATTTTTTCACAAACCCCTGTGTGCCATTACATGGCGCACGAGGGAGGGAATGAAAAACCCAGTCACAGGAGTAGAGTGCCATGTTTATTTCAGTTCGCAAAATAACAAATCCAATAATCACCACATACAGTTCAGTTAACCCACACAAGATTATGGAGATGTGTAATGACAGGATTGGCCACCAAACATACATGGCGCCTGCTGAATGCTCAACAGCCTGGTGAATATGGAGTCTAGTGCTGCAGGGCTCCATTACACATGAAACAGGAAAGGTGAGCAGCCTAGTGCTGCAGGGCTGCTAGCACAGGAGAAAAGGCTAAAGACACTTACAGGTCTGGAGCTAATCCAGGGCGAGCCGTGCAGTCTGGAGGATGAGGCCAGAGAAGCTGGACCAGCCGAAACACCAAGGAATTGATCGTCTTCAGATGTCAGGCTGAGTTGCACGCAGGGAGCGAATTAACATATGCGGAGGAACACACTGCCACGTATGAAGGGGAATGCCCCGACAATCTTCTTCCTCAGAAGCAGCAAACAAATACTGCTGAAGCTAACGAGGAAAGAGATTGCTGGTGCTAGAATGTGTGGGCAGGACTGATTAGCACCCGGTGTGTGAGAGAGCGTGTGAATGAGAGTGAATGGAGCGTGTGCATGTGTGTGTGTGCATGTGGGTGTGTGTATGTGTGTGAGCACCGATGACAGTGCAGCTGACGGCATTTGACAAGAGGAGGGGGCGTGCCAGAGCTGTCAGGAGGAAACTAGGACAAATCATAACAATAAGTCAGAACCGGATTTGGCCTCCAAACCTGATTCATGACAGGGCCCTCCCTCTAGGGGTGGAGACCAGATACTCCAGTACCATCAACCAAAAAAAAAGGAAAAGAAACAGCACCCCTCAAGGGAACCCCTCCCCCACCGGCAACGAACACTAACCCAGGGTGGGAGGTGGGGGGAAACCAGTTAGGAGGGAAGCAACCAGAGAAAACACAATTAGTACAAAAACAGAATAAAGAACAAACCCCCCCTAACGACCCCCAACCTGGAGCACTAACTCCCCTCCCCAGAAGTCCAAAGTTTGGGGGGGTCGACCAAAGTCCCAGGCCCCCAGCATGGTGAGGAGTGGCAGATCAGGTGGCCTACCCAGGTCCTAAGTCCAGCAGGCAGCCCATGAGACAGTGTCTGGCGGCCTGCCCGGGCCAATGGACCACCCGACCCAAAAACCAAGTCTTTCAGGTGGCCGACTAACGTGGTCAAGCCACTAGGACCTGAGGAAAAGGCAGAGAGGCAGCCTCCATACTCGGGAACATCGGCGGTCAACCCAAAGAACAGGGGCCCCCCCTGCCGTTCGAGGCTTGGAACAGGGGGATTGTAGCATGCACGATGGTCCCAGTCTAGGACGTGGCTGCACCCACGATGGTCCCGGTTTGGGACGTGGCTGCACCCGCAATGGTGCTGGTCTGGGACATGGCTGCACCGGCGGTGGACTCCAGCTGGGGCTCTGTTGCACCGGTGGTGGGCTCCAGCTGGGGCTCTGCTGCACCGGTGGTGGACTCCAGCTGGGGCTCTGATGCACCGGCGGTGGACCCCGACTGAGGCTCTGCTGCACCCACGTTGGGTTCCGGTTGGAGCATCGTTGCGCCTGCGGTGACCCCCATCAGGGGCCTCATTGCTCCCACGGTGGCCTCCCTAGTGAGGGAGGTGATGCTCCTCACGTCCTCAGGAGTTGGACCCTGATCCTCAGTTGCCTCTAACAGCTCTCTGGTGACCCTGGCCGGAGGCTCTTTGCCTGAAGGGAGAAAAAAAAGAAACCGGGTCAGGGTCGCCGGCAGTTGCGGAGCCCTTTGTGGTGGTCCCGAGGGCTACTGTAAGCTGCCCCGGGTCCACCTCACCATGAGTTGGGCAGTGTGACATTAATCAGAATCAGAATCAGAATCAGATTTATTGCCATTGTTCATGTAGTACACAAACTAGGAATTTGTCTCGGTGCAATGCTGCAACATTAAACATGATAAAATAAAAGAAATAAACTATACATGCAATAAAGTGTAGAATAAGAGTGAGTAATACTAGTCAGCAGTTTAAATATATTAGCGAGCAGCAGATAATGTGGAGAACCATATAGTGCAGTCGGTAATGCAGGAAGGAAACAGTGATGATTGACATGAGTCTGGTTGAGCTGCTGTACATAGTGCACGAGGGTCAATAAGTCACTTAGTGTTCAGCAGTCTGATGGCAGAGGGGAAGAAGCTGTTCATGTGATGGGAGGTTTTAGTCTGGATGGACCGAAGTCTTCTACCTGAGGGGAGAGGGGCAAACAGTACGTGACCAGGGTGTGAGGGATCGGCTATGATCCGGCCAGCACGCCTCCGGGTCCTGGAGATGTACAGATCCTGGAGAGATGGGAGGTTGCAGCTGATCACCTTCTCAGCAGTGCGCACGACGCGCTGCAGCCTTAGTCTGTCCCTGGCAGTGGCTCCTGCGTACCACACGGTTATGGAGGTGGTGAGGATGGACTCGATGATGGCTGTGTAGAACTGCACTAACATCTTGGTGGGTAGCTTGAGCTTCCTCAGCTGCCGCAGGAAGAACATCCTCTGCTGGGCCTTTTTGATGAGGCAGCTGATGGTCGGCTCCCACTTGAGGTCCCTGGTGATGGTGGTGCCTAGGAAGTGGAAGGAATCAGCAGTGGTGATGGGAGAGCCTGTGAGGGTGAGGGGGGGCAGAGGGGTTGTGACTTTCCTGAAGTCCACAATCATCTCCACTGTCTTCAGAGCGTTCAGCTGCAGGTTGTTGTTGTTGCACCAGGACGCCAGCTGGGCCACCTCTCTCCTGTAGGCGGACTCGTCGCCGTGGGAGATGAGCCCGATGAGGGTGGTGTCATCCGCAAACTTGATCAACTTGACAGACTGGTGGCTGGAGGTGCAGGAGTTGGTATAAAGGGAGAAGAGTAGGGGGGAAAGTACACAGCCCTGGGGTGATCCGGTGCTGATGCTAGCAGAGTCTGAGACAGTCTTTCCCAGCCGCACATGCTGCCTCCGGTCCATCAGGAAGTCGGTGATCCACCTGCAGAGGGAGTCGGGCACGTTGAGCAGGGACAGCTTGTCCCGGAGCAGAGCGGGGCGGATGGTGTTGAATGCGGAGCTGAAGTCCACAAACAGGATCCTGGCGTAGGTTCCCGGGGAGTGCAGGTGCTGCAGGATGGAGTGGAGGGCCAGGTTGACTGTGTCGTCTACAGACCTGTTGGCTCGGTAGGCAAACTGCAGCGGGTCCAGGAGGGGGGTGGTGATGGACTTGAGGTGGGGCAGGACCAGGCGCTCAAAGGACTTCATGACTACAGAGGTGAGCGCTACAGGTCTGTAGTCGTTAAGTCCAGTGATCTGTGGCTTCTTGGGGACAGGGATGATGGTGGAGGATTTGAGGCAGGATGGCACGTGGCATAGCTTAAGGGAGGTGTTAAAAATGTCTGTGAAGACAGGAGCCAGCTCTTTCGCACAGTGTCTCAGGGTGGAGGGAGACACGCCGTCCGGACCGGGGGCCTTGCGCGGGTTCAGTCTGGAGAACTGTTTGAGCACGTCCTGCTCACTGATGACAAGGGCAGGGGGGGAGGAGGAGGAGGAGGAGGGGGGGACCGCTCTTGATGAATTAGGGGCTGAGGAGGCAGTGGAGCTGGGTGGAGTGGGTGAGTTGGACACAGCTGACAAGGTGTCAAAACGGGCATAGTGTTGGGACAGTCTTTGACAAAGGGCTTTGTTATCCTGACCTTTAGGAGCCTGAGGCCGATAATTGGTGATTTGCCTCAGTCCTCTCCACACAGAAGCCGAGTCATTAGCAGTGAACTGCTGCTGGAGTCTCTCAGAATACACAGATTTAGCTCTCCTCAGCTCTCTGTTAAACCGATATTTAACCTCCCTGTAGCAGCCCCTGTCTCCACTTTTCAGCGCTGCTTCCTTCTCCTTCCTGATCTGTCTGAGCTTAGCAGTGAACCAGGGCTTATCATTAGAGTACCTCACCCTGGTGCGCGATGGAAGGATGCTCTCCTCACAAAAGTGGATATATGAGTTCACAGTGTCCGTGTACTCATCCAAATCATGCGTGGCTCCTTTAAACATGCCCCAATCAGTTATTTCCATGCACGTTTCCAGCTTCTCCTCAGCTTCACTGGTCCATTTCTTCGTAGTGCTCACAACAGGTTTAGTGAGCTTTAATCTCTGTCTGTATGTGGGAATGAGGTGGACCATCACGTGATCAGATAGTCCGAGCGCAGCGCGGGGAACAGCGCGATATGCGTCCTTCACTGTAGTGTAACAGTGATCCAGCGTGTTTATTCCTCTGGTGGGGCATTTAAAAAACTGTTTGTAGCGGGGGAGATCGTGGCTCAGATTGCTCTGGTTAAAGTCGCCAACCACAATAACCAGAGAGTCTGGAAAAATCCGCTCCGTGTGTTGGATGTGATCCGCGAGCACGCGCTGAGCTTCGCGCGTGTCCGCGTTGGGAGGGACGTACACAGCGACGAGGATGAATGAGGCGAACTCCCACGGGGAATAAAATGGCTTGCAGTTAATAAAAAGAAATTCCAGGGCGGGAGAACAGTGTTTGGAAATTACCGTTACATCAGAGCACCAGCTGCTGTTGATGTAGAAGCAGACTCCACCTCCTGAGGATTTACCGGAGAGCTCTGTGTCACGATCAGCACAAAACAGTTGAAATCCCTCGAGGCGCAGCGCGCTGTCCGGTGTATTTTCCCTGAGCCAGGTCTCGGTAAAACAGAGGGCTGCCGAGGAAGAGAGGTCCTTAAAATGCATCAGCAGTCTCAGTTCATCTACCTTATTAGAGAGAGAATTGGTATTGGACAGAAATATGCCAGGCAAAGCCGTGCGCGTGCCTCTCCTGCGGAGCCGGACGAGAGCGCCCGCTCGTCTTCCTCTCTTTCGCCGTCTCACTTTTCGAGCCAAGCAATGAACCAGATCGGCGGCAGGAGCTAAAAAAACTGGGAGTAGGTCCGTGGGAGTGAAAGTCCTGATATTTAGAAGCTCTTCACGGGTATAAGAGCAGGCAGACACACAATTGACAAACAAAAACAAACAAAGGGCGCAGCGAAGCACCATGGCAACCACTGTGGGCGCCATCTTGCGCAAAAAAAAAAAAAATTAATATTGAAATTCTTGATATAATGGAGCACACTTGCCTGAACTCTGGCTCCACCGCTGTCCAGGACTCCGGCGATCTTGGATGTGCAGGTTCCTCCAGTCCGTTGGGTGCCTCATCCCGTCGGCCTCCTCCAAGAAGGCTGGACCCACCTTGTTGTCTATTGGTGGCCCAGGTGGTGGCAGCTCCTCTCCGGCGACCCTAGGATGGAGCTCGAAGGGGATAGGAAAGGGAGAAGGATTAGGGTTGCCGGCAGTGGCAGAGCCCAGCAAGGGAGGTTCAGATGCGACTGGGGGCCGCACCCGACTCCCCTTCCCAAAAGCCAGGCAAGATCCCTCCACCATCAACAAATGAACTACAGGAAAGACTACTTGCCTGTGCTTAAGCTCTACCGTCATCCAGGACTCCGACGATGATGCCCCGGGTCCCATCAGCTGGAGGTCCGGTCCGGGGGATGGCTCCACTGTGGCGGCCCCCACAATGGGCATGATGATGGTATCAGGAGTGGAACTCTCGTGCGCCGTCCTCCACGCCTCTGGTTCCTCCCGCATGGCTGCCATGGACAACTCCTTCACTGGCCCATGGGCTGGACCTTCCTGGTCCTCTGGCTACTCTTTCCCCGAGCAACCTGGATCTGGGATTGATGGGCTTGTGGGGGCACATAGAAAAGAGTCATTGAGACCAGGCACAAGAGCACTGTATGCTGCTGGGGCGGAGAACTCAGGGGACTGCACACCCCGAGTCTCCTTGCCAGGAGGCGGGCAAAATTGATCATTGACTGTGGAAATCGAATGAAAAGAAATTTGCCTGTTCTCCTGGCATTGGAGGTCCCCAGCATCCTCCGAGGTGTCCTCTCTACTCTCCTGGTGTTCCTCCTCAGGTTGAGGCTCCTCTTCCCTCGGGGAAAGCTCTTTAAGTCTTTCAGCCATCTCCGGGAGGAGAAACGGCTTCACCTCCAAGATGAGGTCCGTTTCAGCCAGAAGAGCCCGCCTACGTTCCTCCATCTCCTCCCATGATGGGGCGGCGCATACCCTGGAGCGGAAAAGCGAGGCTACAGTACATGGGACTGGACACTTCTTACTGCGGGGCTTCCTCCCTCTCCTCCGCTTGGGTGATGCGGGGATGAGGTAATCCAGGACACGGAGCACCGTGCCAGGCAGCAGCTCACCCATGCAGAAAGACTCTGTCCGCTCGGGAGAGGGAGGCGGCATGGCCACGGAGAGTTTGAGCACTGAGGGATCCTTGTCCAAATCCTCCTCCATTTTGCAGCCGAGCTGGGCCAGTCTCCGCTCCTCCTTATCCGGCGTTCCTCTTTCACCCGGCAATTTACCAGAGTGAGCAGGGCCTGCCACTCCTCCTCAGTTGCGTCCGTGGATTGGGAAGACAGGGGGGTGGAAACCCTCTCTGCAGGAGAAGGGCGTCCTCGTGTCTCTTCCTCGCAGCGCTCTACCTCCATCCTCACGTCCGAAGGTTGGGTGGGCACTGGCCCAGAAGATGAAGAAGATCCGAGGAGGGAAGAAGTCTTCCTCCCACGGGAGCATTTCTTCTGGCGATGGGCCGGCTCCAATCACGGAGAGGCAGAGGTGAGGGTAGCGCTGCTTGAATTCCTCTGCAACGAGTTGTGCCCACTCCCGGTCCTCGGGAAACCAAGACCACTGAAAGGTGAAAATCGCCTCCTCCAGCAACTCCTGGGCTTCCAGCTCCTCGTCCACCTAAATCATTGTGCCCATGTATGAGGAGAAAAAGGATAAAAGGGAAAAAACACAACTCTACTCCGCTAGGTTTTTTTTTCTTATGGTCGGGGCATTCTGTCACAAACTCCTGTGTGCCATTACATGGCGCATGAGGGAGGGAATGAAAAACCCAGTCGCAGGAGTAGAAAGTGTCATGTTTATTTCAGTTCACAAAATAACAAGTCCAGTAATCACCACATACAGTTCAGTCAAACCACACAAGATTATGGAGTCAGAACAATAAGTCAGAACCGGATTTGGCCTCCAAACCCGGATTCGTGACAATTTTTACTGTAAACTAAAAACTTTTTCTCATAAATTTTTAGTGTATTTACAACTTTTTTGTTAATTTGTAACTTTTTCTATTTTTTCCTTTTTCCTTGCAAATTTGCTCAAATTTTCTTGTTTTTAACTCTTCAAGTAATTTTACTTTAAAAAAAATTTTCTCCATCCATCCATCCATCCATCCATCCATCCATCCATCCATCTTCTAACTCTTTTCCAGAGGTCCGGGTCGCAGAGGCAGCAGTTCAAGCAGAGGAGCCCAGACTTCCCTCTCCCCAGCCATCTGCTCCAGCTCTTCAGAGAGGATACCAAGACCTTCCCAGACCAACTGGGAGACAAAGTCTCTCCAGCGAGTCCTGGGTCTGCCCTGGGGTCTCCTCCCAGTGGGACGCACCCAAAACACCTCAAGTGGGAGGTGTTTAGGAGGTATCCTAATCAGATGCTCAAACCACCTCAACTGGCTCCTTTCAGTGTGAAGGAGCAGTGGTTCTTCTCTGAGCCTCTTGCAGATGACTGAGCTCCTCACCCTATCTCTCAGGGTGAGTCCAGCAATCCTATGGAGAAAGCTGATTTCAGCCGCTTGTATCCGCAATCTCATTCTTTCGGTCATTACCCAAAGCTCATGACCATAGGTGTGGGTAGGAACGTAGATTGACTGGTAAATTGACAGCTTTGCCTTAGAGCTTAGCTCCCTCTTCACCACAACAGACTGGTACAATGCCCACATTGCTGCAGGTGCTGCTCCGATCCGTCTGTCAAGCTCTTGCTCCATTCTCCCCTTACTTGTGAATAAGACCCCAAGATACTTAAACTCCTCCACTTGGGGCAGGAGCTTGCCCCCCACCCGGAGAGGACAATCTACTTTTTTCCGGCTGAGGACCATGGACTCAGACTTGGAGGTGCTGATTCTCATCCAAGCCACTTTACACTCAGCAGCAAACCATCCCAGCAAGAACTGTAGGTCATTGCTGGATGAAGCCAACAGGACAACATCATTTGCAAACAACAGAGATGAGATCCTGTGGTCACCGAGCATGACACCCTCCCTTCCCTGGCTGCGCCTAGAAAGCCTGTCCATAAAAATAATGAACAGGATCTGTGACAAAGGGCAGTCCTGGTGGAGTCCAACTGCAGAGGCCACTGCAGCCGAGTGGGAGCCTGGAATCGACCTCCTGATTGCCAAGCCTTGATTGTCGTAGTCCTGGACGACAGTAAAGCTTGAGATCATGCAAGTGCTCTATTTTGTCTTCCTATTTTCTGTATTAGAGCATTCTTGCCTGTCTCTTGGGGAGAAGAGCCAGGTGCAACCGGCTGCTGCATCTGAGCTCGTCTTGCCGGGGTCTGCCGCTGCTGGTGACCCTGACCCCTGTTTTCCCTCTTTTTCTGAGCCTTCTTTCACGGTCACCGGAGATGAGTCAGCTCTGCCCGATGTCGCCAAGGCTCTGGGTTCACTTCTGGAGGTCATCCCAGGTGCAATGTTGGCCCGGTCAGGGTCCACCTTGGGAGCTGCGCTTGCCCGGTTGGGGTCCACTGTGGGTGCAGTGCTGGCCCGGTCTGAGGTCGGTGAGGGAGCTGCAGATCCCCCACTGCTAGACACCATGCTCCCCCCTTTCTCCCCCATTCTCCACCACCGAATGCTGCTGGGGTCCCTCTCATCCGGTCCGGCTTCCTCTTGTCGAGCCTCTCGGTTGGGAAGCCACCTCCGAGCTCACCCCTCCGGTTCTGGTGGTCTAAAGACGTGGGTCGGCTGCCGGAAGGACTGTTTCACCGGTTCTGCAACCTGCGTCGGCTGCCTGAAGAGCTGTTTCACTGGTTCTGCGACTTGGGTCGGCCACCGGAAGGACTGTTTCGCCAGTTCTGCAACCTGGGTCGGCCGCCTAAAGAGCTGTTTCGCCGGTTCTGGGACTTGGGTAGGCCGCCTGATGGAAAATGAAGTTCGAGAGGCCGGTAGGGAATGGGATTTAACTGGGATTCTTGGAACAGATGGAGAAGGAGAGGCAATAAGAATAATGAGAAAGGCTCTTTTCTCTTTTTTAAATAACACAGGATTAAGTCATAGAATTTAGGGGTCAGGCTCAGGTGACATAATGTTACACACTCTTGTACAGTAGGTGGCGGTATGCACCTTTCAGTTGTTTGCTATTCACCAGTAACCGAGAAAAGAAGAAGAAGATCCTCCACCCTCGTCCTGTAGCCGGAGACTGCGCTGCGTTTAAAGATGCTTGTGTCCTCTGACTGGAGGTACTTCAGATAGCAGAGGAAGGTTGCATTATCCCACCTCT
This sequence comes from Pholidichthys leucotaenia, assembly GCA_020510985.1. Lineage (NCBI taxonomy): Eukaryota > Metazoa > Chordata > Actinopteri > Cichliformes > Pholidichthyidae > Pholidichthys > Pholidichthys leucotaenia. The sequence continues at coordinate 224,892,522 of CM035837.1, forward strand.
TGTTCAGTATTACAGGTGAGTCCTGGATTTTTATGGCTATTTTTGTGCCACACAGAAGTTTGATAAGGGAGTCAACTGTCTTGCGCATCTCAGAGGGAGAAAAACACCTCGTGGGTAAAATCAGGTCTGTGGTGGACCACTCCCAGTTACACGGGGTGAGACTGGACATCCTGGCAGATAAGCACATCTGTCTCAAGGTATGTGGTGGACTTTTGCCAGTCGGTGCATTGTGACATGCACTACACAAAGAGCAGAAATAAACAAACCTATCATCTGGTCAGTCACTGCAACAGATACTGGAGTCAGTTTGTCTTGGCCTGTCCTTGCCACTGATAATACCTCTATCTGCCAAGAATGTGTTGCTAGTCCAGCAAAAGCTAGCGATACTCAAATGCTTTGCAAGCAGTTTCATGAAATGGTCAGTCAGAGAGCAACTCATACCGGCTTGGACATCGCCTGGGTTAGCAAGGTCAGGAGTTCCTGGCAGCAGAAGGCAAAATACAGAGCTGCTTGGAGGAATCTGATCAGACCTAAATGAAACAGTCATTGTCGCCCCCGACAGACTACTATGATGATGATGATGATGATGATGATGATGGAGTATGGATGCTGGTAGGCCACCAGAACTATTTTTTGCTTTACCTGCTGGTTTTTCCCCATGTTAGTGCTTTGCATTAATGTCTGAGTGAAAGTGTACATACATGTTTTTTGTTGGTGAAGTGTACCTGTGGGTTTTTTTTTTTTTTTGTGTGTGTATCCTCAGACTGTGATTTATTTGTATTTTGACATTTCTGCTTGAAAGGCCTCACTTTGTATTTGTGATTGTTTTTTCGCCACTTCTTATTTGAACTTGTAATGTTAGTATTGGCCACGTATTTTTGTTTCAGAGTCGTGGATATTTTTCATTTGATCTTTGAGGGTTTCTATTTTCTTGTATCTTGTTGTTAGGCATTTTGTGTATTTTCCTTTTTGTTTCACTCCCTCCTAGCCTGGATTCCCCCTCCACCCTCCCGAGGTTGGTTTGATTGTCTTTATGGTTGGGGGTGGGGGGTCCTTTTTTTTCCCCTCTCTGCTGGATGTCACAGTGGGACGCCTGGTATGTGTCCCTTAAACGGGGAGCAATTCAATTCAACTTTATCTATATAGCGCCATTTCACAACAACAGTCATCTCATAGCACTTTCAACTGTAGGGGAAACCCCCACAATTGTAGAAAGACCCCAGCAATCAGGCGATCCCCTGTGAGCAAGCGCTTGGTGATGGTGGAGAGGAAAAACTCCCTTTTGACAGGAAGAAACCTCCAGCAGAACCAGGCTCAGGGAGGGGCAGTCATCTGCTGCGACTAGCTGTGGGGTGAGGGGAAAGAGAAGATGAAAAGAACAGATATGTAGAAAGCAAACAGCATGATGGGGACTCAATCTATGGGAGAGAACAAACAGATGTTAATGACCAGCAAAAAAAAAAAAAAAAAATCATTGAGAGTGAAGAAAGGAGTGAAGCCCAGTGCAATTATTGGAGGTCCCCCGGCTGTCTATACCTAATAGCAGTGCATAACTAAGGGAGGGTTCAGAAACACATGATCCCTCCCTAATTGTAGGCTATATCAAAAAGGAAGGTTTTAACCCTATTCTTAAAAACAGAGATCGAGTCTGACTCCTGAATCCAGATTGGCAGCTGGTTCCACAAGAGAGGAGCTTGATAACTGAAAGCTCTGCCCCCATTGTACTTTTGGAGATTCTAAGTATTACAAGTAATCCAGCATTTTGGGAGCATAGTGCTCTGTTAGGATAATAGGGTAATATCAGATCTTTTAAATAAAAAGAGGCCTGATTGTTTAGAGCTTTAAAAGTGAGAAGAAGGATTTTAAACTTAATTCTAAACTCTATAGGAAGCCAATGAAGGGAGGCCAGAACCGGAGAGATATGATCTCTCCTTCTAGTACCTGTTAAATCTCTTGCAGCAGCATTTTGGATCAACTGAAGACTTAGATGTTTTAGGACAACCTGATAATAAAGAGCTACAATAATCTAATCTCGAGCTAACAAAAGCGTGGATCAGTTTCTCAGCATCACTCTGAGACAAGATGCTTCAAATCTTGGCAATATTATGCAAATGATAGAAGGCAGTCTTAGAAACAAATTTAATATGTGAATTGAAAAACAGATCTTGATAAAAAATAACTCCAAGGTTCCTCACAGAGCTATTGAGAGAAAGAGTAACTGCATCCAAACTAAAAGTTTGATTTGGAAAGGTATTTCTAAGTTTTTTTGGACCAACAAGAATAACTTCAGTCTTATCTGAATTTAATAGCAGGAAATTACAAGTCATCCAAGCTTTGATTTCCTTAAGACAGGCTTCCAACTTGGCTAATTGATTACTATCATCTGGCTTCATTGACAGGTATAATTGTGTGTCATCTGCATAACAATGAAAATGTATACAGTGCTTTCTAATAATGTTGCCTAACGGAAGCATATATAAACTAAAAAGAGTAGGGCCTAGCACAGATCCCTCTGGAACTCCATGACTGAGCTTTGAGTTGAAAGAAAACTCATTATTGACATGAACAAACTAGAACCTATCAGATAAATAAGATCTAAACCACTGCAACAAAGTTCTGTTAAGTCCAACATAGTGTTCTAATCTATCAAGTAGAATATTTTGATTGATAGTATCAAAAGCTGCACTAAGATCTAAAAGGACAAGTACAGAAACAAGTCCATTATCAGATGCGATCAGGAGGCCATTAGTGACCTTCACTAAGGCTGTTTCAGTACTATGATGGATTCTAAACCCAAATTGAAACTCTTCAAATAAACCATTTCCCTGCAAGTGGTCAAATAATTGCGTAGCAACAACTCTTTCTAAGATTTTTGAAATGAAAGGGAGATTAGAGATTGGTCTATAGTTAGCTAAAATTCCTGGATCCAGCGTTACCTTTTTGAGTAAGGGTTTAATTACAGCAGTTTTAAAAGCCTGTGGTACATGGCCTAAAGTTAATGAAGAATTGATTATTTGAAGAATAAAGCTACAAATAAATGGAAACACTTCTTTAAATAACCTAGTAGGAATAGGGTCTAAAAGACAAGTTGAAGGCTTGGATGAGGAAACTATTTTGTCTAACTCTAAAAGGTCAATTGGAGTAAACTGAACCAAACAGATGTCAGTTGAAGGAGTTGTAGTAGTTACTGTATTTAAGTTTACGATGGGAAGAATCTGACTGATTTTATCTCTGATAGATGAAATTTTATTATTGAAAAAGTTCATAAAGTCCTGACTAGTAAGCTCTAAGGGAATGCTAGGATTGACAGAGTCCTGACTCGTTGTCAGGCTGGCTACAGTGCTGAAAAGAAACCTGGGATTATTCTTGTTGTCTTCTATTAATGCAGAATAACAACTCGTTCTAGCTTTTCTGAGAGATTTTTTCTATAAATTAAAAGATGATTTCTCCAAGCTAAATAGATTTCATCTAAATTAGTGGAACACCATTTTCTTTCTAATTGACGAGTCTTCTGTTTTAAGCTACGAGTTTCTGTGTTGAACCAAGGAGTTAGAAATCTCTGACTAGACTTTTTCTTTTTTAAAGAGGCCACCATGTCTAGAGTCTGATGCAGAGACGCTGTAACACTATCTACAATGGTATCAATTACAGAAGGAGCAAGCTGTCTATAGCTTATTTCTGTTGTGTTGATACATGGCATAGAGGAAACAATCTGCATAAATTTGGTAACAACATCATCTGAGAGGCATCTACTGTAGTAATATTTTTCCTTAGGAACCAAATAGTCAGAAATAGTAAAATCAAAGGTTAACAGACAATGGTCTGACAGTACAGGGTTATGAGGAGACACTACCAGATTTTCTATTTCTATGCCATATGTCAGAACAAGGTCCAACGTATGGTGGAGATAATGGGTACAATTTCCTACTTTCTGAAAAAACCCCATTGAAACTTACAGATCCGCGCTCGAGTCACGCAGTATTTTCCTATTTTCTCCGCTCTCCTAATTCTGTTATTTGTACCGCGGGGGCATTTTCTGTGACAGCGCCGCGGCCAGACTGCCAGCTGTCAAGTCGAGCCAGTCCTGTCACAGCTGAGTATGATTCTGTGATTATGTTTTCTCTTCACCTGTTTGGCCCTTTGCGTTTTTGTTTCGTATTTAAGGTGGCAGCTGAAGCTCACTCCTCGCTGCGACCCCGTCGTCAACCTTAGACTGGAGTCCCTACGCCCGGCTTCAGTCTTGCTACAGCATCAGGTTTCACCCTTGCTGCTATCATATGTAAGTGTTTATTCTACAGGGTCAGGTTTTGCCCTCACTATGCTCTTATATACTGTAGGTGTTTTCTACTCTTTCTTTGTGTTTCACGTTTAGTGTATGTGTTTTGCCCCACATGGCACATTACTTTGTGTTTTCTGTTAATAAAAAAGCAAACTTACTGTTAGCATCTGGCGCCACATTAATGCCCTGAAAGGAGCAAACATGACAAATATCAGGGCACATAGAGGGGTAAAGCGGCATCTAGTGCAAAGACAGCAGTGAATTGCTGCATAAAGTGACTGGTGCAGCCCTGAGATTAGTGTGTGTGTGTGTGTGTGTGTGTGTGTGTGTGTGTGTGTGTGTGTGTGTGTGTGTGTGTGTGTGTGTGTGTGTGTGTGTGTGTGTGTGTGTGTGTGAACAGTTCCTGGATGACAGAGTTCAGGTTTTGAAGCCCCTGAATTCATTGTGTGTGGAAGTCAAGAGTACCTCTTCTGAACCTCAGCAAACATCTCAAGATCAAAGAAAATGCAATAGTCAGCCTATAATCCCAAGTCCTTAACTATGACCGATTTAATAATCAGACCTTTACATACAACAATATCAAGAATATGGCCATGAGTCTGTGTGTGATCCGTTACATTTTGTATCAAGTCAAAAGTGTCAAGAAGTGTCAAAAATTCTTGTGTTGTACTTCCTTAAAGTTATTCAGATGTAGATTAAAATTTCCAGTAATAATAATAAAGTCATACTGAGTGGAAACAACTGACAATAAATCATTAAAATCAACCATAAAATTAGTGGAGTATCGGGGGGGGGGGGGTCTATAAACAACTACAAACAAAATTTTGGGAGTGCCCTTTAATAAAAAGCTGAGATTTTAAAAACACTCGACAGTACCAAATAATATCTCTAGTTTTAAACAAAATATCAAATATTGCAGCTACACCTCCTCCCTTCCTTCCAGTTCAGCATTTACTCAAATAATTAAAGTTTACTGGTGTTACCTCATTAAGAATTACTGAATTGTTTCCTTCCCCAAGCCATGTTTCTGTGAGGAATATGAACTCTAGCTTGTAGGGTGTTATAATGTCATTAACTAAAAATGATTTGTTCGACAGTGATCTTACATTAAGAAGAGCCAGCTTAGCAGGAAAAAAAAAACAAAAAACAGATGAGTGGATGGTATTTTGAGAGTGACAATCTATTGGTTGCTGATTAACCACTTGCGCTCCGTTGTTCCACGGGCGGGCAAGTCTCTGCGTCCTAGGGCGCACGAGGGCGCACGAGAGCTTGGACGCATGACACATGATGGTGGTGATGGTGATGTAGTGGCGTCCAAGCGCCACTAAAAAAAAAAAAACTGCAGACACAGCCGCAAACAGATTAGTTCATCTGACTGACCTCTCATTCGACTAATAAGAGCCTTGAATTGGGTTTCTGAAACCTTGAAGAGCCAATGAATGAAAACCTAGGAAGTGACATAATGCACGGCTCAGGAGACATGCACGCAGACTCAGGATGGATTTAACAGCTTTATTAACAACAGGGAAGTGTATGGCTGCGTGTCTGTGGAATAAGAATGTATTGGTAGTGGCGTCTGCGTCAGGCACGGGGGCAGGAGGCCGTACAGCCGGACAACCCTGTGGGAGAGAGCAGAGGGAGAAGGGTAACGGGCACCACACCAATACAGGGAATAACGATGATAGCTGGCTTACTTGGTTATGACAGGTGGCTGGCGTCAACAAGGGCGAGGCCCGGGAGACAGCGACCTGCAGTACCTGTGGCAGCCACTTAGAGCCAAAGGCGAGATGAGGAGTCCGCCACCAGGAATGTCCACCTGTGCACAGGGGAAGGCTAGAGGAGAGAGGTAAGGGGAGCTTACCCAAGTAATCTTTACTAGTCGGTTTGAGATCCGTAGTAGCAAAGGGGCCGAAGTTGAGAGACGGCTTCAGGCCGAAGCCCAGGGCAGAGTGGATTAAATACCTCGCCGCTGACGAGGAGCAGGTGTGCGCGCGGCTGGCGCCGCTGATGAGCGGCGAGTCATGACAGTACTCCCCCCTCTAGCAGCACCTCCTGGCAATGGTCTTTCCAGGTGCGCTCGATGAAACTCAGAGATGAGTGACCGGTCCAACACCAGCGAGGAAGGCACCCACTGTCTCCACTCGGGTCCATAGCCCTCCCAATCCACCAAGTACTGCAATCCGCGACCCCGGCGTCGGGCGTCCAAGATCTCAGCGACGGTCCAGGCCGGATGGCCACCAATCATCCGGGGAGCGGGGTGCGTCGCAGGTGGGGGGCAGAGCGGGTCAGAGACCACCGGTTTAATTTTGGAGACATGGAAGGTGGAATGGATGCAGAGGGAGGAGGGAATAGCCACACGCACAACCACCGGGTTGATGATCCTGGTTATGGGATAAGGGCCGATGAACCGTTGGGCCAGCTTTCTCCTCTCACCCTTTAGGTTAACGTCCTGTGTGGATACCCAAACTTGCTGTCCCACCTGGTAGGCAGGTGCAGGTTTCCTATGTCGGTCCGCCGTAGACTTATTGCGCTCCGCCGTGCGTAAAAGCGCATTACGCGCCGTGGACCAAAGGGAGCAACACCGCCTCAGGTGTGCCTGGACAGAGGGGACAGCCAACTCGCCCTCCTGCGCGGGGAATAGAGGTGGATCATAGCCCAAGGATGCTTTAAAGGGCGACATCCCGATGGCAGTGGAGCGAGAGGTGTTGTGGGCGTACTCCACCCAGGCGAGGTGAGAACTCCAGGACGTGGGTTTGGATGAAGTGACGCAGCGGAGCGGAGCCTCCAGCTCCTGGTTAGTCCGCTCACACTGCCCGTTAGACTGGGGGTGATGGCCGGAGGAGAGGCTTACCTTGGCTCCCAGGGTGTTGCAAAATGACCTCTAGACGTCCGAAGAGAACTGGGGGCCACGGTCGGAGACCACGTCGACCGGGATTCCATGCAGTCTGACCACGTGCTGGATGAGGAGGTCCGCCGTCTCCAAGGCTGAGGAAAGTCCACGTAGGGGCACAAAGTGGGCGGCCTTGGAAAAACGGTCAACAATGGTCAGAACTGTGTCAAAGTTGTTGGAGACAGGGAGCCCGGTGACGAAGTCTAGGGCGATGTGCGACCAGGGCCTGCCAGGGACGGGCAGGGGCTGGAGCAGACCCGCAGGGGGAGCGTTACCTGACTTGTTGGTAGCACAGACGGGGCAGGCCCGGGCGTAACGGGCGGCATCCTTCCGCAGGCCTGGCCACCAAAAGGATCGCTGGAGGAGGTCAATCATCCGTGAAGCTCCAGGATGGCAGGTGAGCTTAGAGGTATGGAGCCAGTGTATAACGTCTCCCTGGACGGCAGATGGCACGAAGAGCCTCCCCTCCGGTCCGCTGCCAGGGTCCAGTTCCGACTCCTGCGCCCTCCGGATCTTGTCTTCTATGTCCCATGAAACAGCCCCCACGACGCACGACCTGGGCAAGATGGTGTGAGCAACGTCTTCTGCGGCCTCCGGGGCAAATTGCCTGGAGAGGGCGTCGGGCAGGCCGTTCTTGGAGCCAGGCCTATATATGATGCTGAATTTAAACCTTGCAAAGAACAGGGACCAACGCGCCTGGCGGGCGTTCAGACGCTTGGCAGATCTCAGGTACTCCAGGTTCTTGTGGTCAGTGAGGACCACAAAAGGCAAGGCTGCCCCCTCCAGCCAGTGACGCCATTCTTGAAGGGCAAGCTTGATGGCAAGAAGCTCTCTGTCCCCCATGTCGTAGTTTCGCTCCGCCGGGGACAGGTGCCGAGAGAAGAAGGCGCAGGGTCGCTTGACTCCGTTGGCTGGGGACCGCTGGGACAACACCGTCCCCACCCCCGTGTCCGAAACGTCCACCTCCACAATGCACTGCAGCACGGGGTCGACCTGGCTGAGGACCCGGGAGGAGGAGAACTCCGTCTTCAGCGCCTGGAAGGCCGTAGCGGCCTCCTCAGTCCACCGGAACGGGGTCTTAGGAGAGGTGAGGCGGGTCAGGGGCCCGACGATGGCTTCAAAGTTCGGGACAAAGCGGCAGTAGAAATTGCCGAACCCGATGAATTGCTGAACCTGTTTCCGAGAGGTAGGTGTGGGCCAATCCCCCACCGCTTTGATCTTCGCTGGGTCCGGAAGCACCTGGTCATGGGAGATGACGAACCCCAGAAAGGAAGTCGTTTTGGCGTAGAATTCACATTTTTCCGCCTTGACGTACAGACGGTTCTCCAGCAGTCTCTGCAGGACCCGCCTCACGTGGACCCGGTGTTCATCCCTGGACCTGAAGAAGATGAGAATATCGTCCAGGTAGACGAATACGAACAGGCCGATGAAGTCCCGGAGGACGTCATTGATGAGGCGCTGAAAGACGGCTGGAGCGTTGGTCAACCCAAACGGCATCACAAGGTATTCAAAGTGACCATTTGGGGTGCGGAAGGCGGTTTTCCACTCATCTCCCTCCCGGATTCGGACGAGGTGGTAAGCGCTGCGGAGATCCAGCTTAGTAAACCAGGTCGCCCCCTGGAGGGAGTGGAAGGCAGTATCCATAAGGGGCAGGGTATACCGGTCCTTCTCCGTGATATTGTTGAGTGCTTGATAATTGATACAAGGACGAAGAGATCCATCCTTCTTTCCCACGAAGAAGAACCCTGCACCTACTGGAGAGGAGGATGGTCGGATGATCCCAGCACTGAGCGACTCCTTCAGATAGCTGTTCATTGCCTCCTTCTCTGGCGCTGACAGGCTATAGAGGTGTCCTGAAGGTAAGGGCACCCCCTGGCAGATGTTAATGGTGCAGTCGTAGGGCCGGTGAGGAGGCAGAGACATCGCCGTGGACTTGCTGAAAACAGCACCCAGGTCGTGGAACTCTGAGGGCACAAGGGTGAGATCCGGGGGCGCGGTGTCCTGAGCTGTGGGAGGCGAGGATGGGGCGCAGGCAGCGGATTGGAGGCAGGTGCCCATGCAGAAAGTGCTCCACGCTGACACCTTCCCAGTCTTCCAGTCCAAGGCGGGGTTGTGGAGGCGGAGCCAGGGATATCCGAGGATGACAGGAGTTACCGAGGTGGGTAGGACGTAGAAAGAGATGTCGTCCCGATGGTTTCTAGAGATGATCACCGGGACGGGGGATGTTCGGTGAGTTACTTTTCCCAGGGAAACTCGGGAGAGATTAACTAGGGTGAGAGGAGTGTCGAGGGGGTGACAATGGATGCCCAGTCGGGTTGCCAGGCTTTGTGAAATAAAGCTACCCTCCGTGCCTGAATCCACCAGTGCATGTGTGAGGTGCCCAGTGAGGTTGTGACAGAAGCGGCTGGGCAGCGTCAAATGTGTGAGGGGATTTAACCGATTAGCGTCTGCGAGGCCCCCTACAGTGGCTCGCGGACCTCCTCATTTGGCTTCTCCGGGCAATGCTCCACCGCGTGCTGGCTACCTCCGCAATACATGCAGAGGCCCAGGTCACGGCGGTGCTGTTTCTCCGCCAGGGGGAGCTTTGTCCGGCCCGTCACCATTGGTTCCGACTCCTCGGAGACCTCCGGCAGCGGCAACGCCAGGTGGCGAGCTTGGGGCAGGCGTGCAGAGGCGCCCCGCGAGCGAGAAGACTGCTTCCGCTCAGAGGCGTGCTCGTGCAGCCTGTTATCCAAACTGATGGTAAGAGAAATCAGCTCCGCCAGCATCTCCGGGGTTTCCCGGCCGGCCAGCTCATCCCTCAGACCAGAATTTAGGCTGCGGAGGAAGATGCCGCAGAGCGCGCGCTCTTCCCAGCCGACCTCCTCCGCAGTAACCCAGAAGTCGATCGCGTAGTCGGCCGCCGATCGGCTCCCCTGTTGGAGTCCGAGAAGGCGGTCGACCTGGACACTGTCCAAACGCGAATGATCGAACACTTCCAGAAACTGTCGCACGAACTGGCCATAGATGAGGGTGGCGTAGCTGGGCTTCACCATAATGGCGTAAGCCCAGGTAAGCGCATGACCCTCAAGGAGATTACCTATATAGCCAATTCTGCTATGGCCTGAGGGGAAATCTCCGGGAACGCGAAGAAACACGGACTCACACTGCATAATAAAACCCCGAGCTCCACCCAGCTTACCGCTAAAGCGAGCAGGAGTGGGGATTGGTGTGAGCCGTGTTGGCGCACCCGGAGTGGGCTGGACGGCCACCGGAGCCGCAGGAGCTGCGCCACCCGGACGAGCCGAGGGGAACGGCTGCTGGGGTCCAAACGGTCTCATCGGTTAGTAATGACAATTAACTGATTTAATATCACCTGTTGCTGATGGGCTATTAAATCCACCCGAGCCTCGAGGGTGGAAAGACGGCGTGCGAGCCCGCTGTCTGCCGAGCCGCTCTACTGAAGCTGTACTGACATAATGCACGGCTCAGGAGACACGCACGCAGACTCAGGATGGATTTAACAGCTTTATTAACAACAGGGAAGTGTATGGCTGCGTGTCTGTGGAATAAGAATGTATTGGTGGTGGCGTCTGCATCAGGCACGGGGGCAGGAGGCCGTACAGCCGGACAACCCTGTGGGAGAGAGCAGAGGGAGAAGGGTAACGGGCACCACACCAATACAGGGAATAACGATGATAGCTGGCTTACTTGGTTATGACAGGTGGCTGGCGTCAACAAGGGCGAGGCCCGGGAGACAGCGACCTGCAGTACCTGTGGCAGCAGCGTAGAGCCAACGGCGAGATGAGGAGTCCGCCGCCAGGAATGTCCACCTGTGCACAGGGGAAGGCTAGAGGAGAGAGGTAAGGGGAGCTTACCCAAGTAATCTTTACTAGTCGGTTTGAGATCCGTAGTAGCAAAGGGGCCGAAGTTGAGAGACGGCTTCAGGCCGAAGCCCAGGGCAGAGTGGATTAAATACCTCGCCGCTGATGAGGAGCAGGTGTGCGTGCGGCTGGCGCCGCTGATGAGCGGCAAGTCATGACAGGAAGGAGGACCCGCCTACTGTGAATGCAGGAGCCAATTGAAGCACAGAAATTCAGGCTGGGTGAAGAGAGATTTACTGCTGCAGCAGATGAAAACAAAGGACGCTGGACGAATCTGCTACAGACCCAGGCTCACCCAGCAGCATGGAGAACACCCACAAGTGGGACCTGCACTCATTCCAGCAGAATAGACGTTTAGGATTCTCTTCCGTCATCATAGACCGACGGAGGCCGACGACAAAGGTCGTAAATCATTCACCAAAACCGCAATATTGGAATTATGTTTTGATCGGGATCCACGAGCAGAGCAGCGTCGCGTTCGTCTGACAATGGGGAAGAGAAGTTTGCCACGACTCTGCTGCTGTGAAGAGGTAAGGTGTTATAAGCTAAATTATTATTTCTCCCTGAAAACTGTAATCCAAAAATGACTTTTGACCGATCGGTAAATTACAACTGTACTGCGCACGAAGTACGAAGTGCGTGCGCCACAATAAATGGTTCATTTGCCGTGTTCGAACCGTGAACGCCCCCCCCCCCGCTGCAGAAGAGGAGCGGGGGGGGGGCGTTCACGGTCCGAACGCCCCCCGGTCTGCGGGGGGAAGCATATGAGTCTATTCCTTCATGTAGTGATGGCCATCTTCTGTAGCGAGGGGGGGGACAACCCCCCCCCCCCCCCCCTCACACACACACACAGTAGCGAGGGGGGGGGGCGCTGTGAAAACATGCAAGGAGTGTAATCCATCATGTAGCGAGGGCCGAACTCCCGTCTTTTGTAGCGGGGGGGGGGGACAACCCCACACACACACACACAGACACAGCCCTGAGTGTGACCTTTCATTAGAGCCCAAAATGAAGATTCTACATTGAATTATTCAAAAGTTACAGATGTTTTTCCAAACTGTGCCATTTGGCACAATTTGGCACAGTTCCAAAATGCCTGGGAACTACCTGAGAACAAAGCTGTGTAAAATATTCATTTTTTGTGGTATTGTTACCAAATTTGGATCTCAGCTTGATAACACTTGGTTCTACATTTCTGTTGCATTTTCCAGCCGGATCGGACAGCTGTGTGTTATTTGCAAGCATTTGTATCCAAAAAAACAGTGTCCAAATTTGTTTTCTTCAAGTTCAGTATGTTTAGATGACTGTAACTCAGTGGCCGGAGCACGTAGAGAGATTATGGTTTTTTTTGCCAAAAAATTCAAAGTGTTTTCTTTTAAATGAGACCAACCCCATGAAGATGCTGCAAAGGGTTGAATAACAGCTTTCGATTTACTTTGGGCACGTTATTTTTTGGCATTTTTAGGAAAATTGCCCGGAGTGCAAGGGGTTAAGATGCTCAGTATCATAGGCTGCAGTTGGTCTTTTCTTTCTGTTTCTAATTAATACCAAAATAGGGGAGATTTCCATATAGGTCCCCTGTTTGCTTTTACAGAAATCATTAAGACTGTCTTTATTTGTGCAGAGACCCTAAAAACATGATAAAGTAGCATCTGTATTTTGGGTGTCCTGCTTTTCATCAAATGCTGTCACTGTTGATCTTATCTGCTGTGTTGTTGGATGAGTCAAAGACTGATGATGGTTATGTAAAGACAATCTGGGGGCTGTTTTAGTCTGAGCTATCTCCTTGTGCTTAGGTAAAGCTTGTGAGCTGGTTAAGATGGAACGAGGAAGTTTTGTTCCAGCACAAACCAGGACCTGAATCCAGATAATGCCCAGTATCAGCCCTTAAGTTTAGCCATTCATTTATTGTGTAGACTCCTTTACTGTATTCTGTAACCCTGAGACCTTGAAGCCTAGCCACTTCCTCACTTGTAGGCCTATACTATGTTACTTAAGCACATGAGTGAATCAGAGTATTAATCTTAGATTGAAAACTTGAAATAAGCATTTCAATCATTGGAACTCATTAATTCCAGTAAAATGCCTAAAATAAAATCAGAACATCTTTACACATTTTCTATGAATGTTTCTTCAGTACATGACAACAGACGATATGAATATCACAACCAAAATGTTTCTAGCCATCCATCTTCTACCTCTTAATACTTTTGGGGTCATGAGGGGACTGGAGCCTATCCCAGCATCTTTAAGCGAGAGGCAGGGTACACCCTGGACAGATCACCAGTCCATTGCAGGGCCAACAGAGAGAGAGACAACCATTCACTCTCACATTCATACGTAAGGACAATTTATCCCCAGATGATGCCAATAGAGAGCCAAAGTCACGCCCCCTCTACTTCTGCATATGCAACCTTAAATCAGAAAAAAATCTCCATGGAAATAAATGGCAAGAGCAAATTATCTTTTTGTAGCAAAGGGCAGTTAAGCCCACCTGGTGGCATCCAACTGGGGGTTTGAACCCACAACTTCCTGCTCCAGATTTCAGCACACTACCTATGTTACCAAGAGGGTTGACCTACTTGGCAAGCCAAGCAGGAATGCTTTGATTGACTTTGCTACATTTTGATCACAATCGAGTTTTGCCACAAGTTACACATATATTTGTCAATTTAAAAGAGAATTTTCCACCTAAATAACGATGTAGGTTGTTGTCTAACTGTTAAGGTATAAGGTTAAGAAAATACATTAATTAAAAAACTACAAACACAGATGGACAGAGCTTACGCCATTTTTTCAAAGCACCCCCAGGGTGAAGTAATTAACAGTCCTCTGGATCAGCTACAGCTCTCACAATACAAATGAAAACATTTGTGTTGTTTTTCTCCTCTTTGGGTCCTTTTTTCATTGGTCAGGAAACAGGAGGTGAGGTTTTAGTGATCTCCCTCCATGCTCGTGTTTGGTTATGTGGGATGATGGGAGTTGAAAAAAAAAAAAACCCTAAATATTGCTCTGTTATGATATGACAGCCGGCAACTTTAATTACATGGAAAATTTCCTTTTAAATTGTCAAACATCATATGTGTAACTCATGGCAAAAATTAGACCAGGATCAAAAGATAATTTTGCTCTTGCCATTCATTTCAATTGAGAATTTTTTTGATTTAATGTCTGATCTGTGGAAGGACAGGGGGCGTGACTTAGGCTCTCTATTAACCTATCATGCATGTCTTTGGCCTGTGGGAGGAAACCGGAATAAAATGGTAAATGGCCTTCACTTATAGAGCACATTTTACTCATCTCTAGATGACCAAAGTGCTTTACAGATCCTGCTATCCACCCATTCCCACAGTGATGGCAGCGGAGCTGTCATACACAGGTGTTGGCCTGACCAACCAGGAGTTCAGTTTCTTGCTCAAGGACACTTTGACATGCAGACTGCAGACAGAGAAGGAATTGAACCCCTGACCCTCTGAGCAGTAGTTGGCCACACGACAGTACACCTGTGCTACAGCTGCCCCAAGTCCAAGGAGTACCCGAAGTAAACTCATGCAGACACGCAAACAACATGCAAACTCCACACAGAAGGGTCACCGAAGGACAGGGATGGGATCGGACTCACAATGATCAGGGATGAAATCGATCCCGTGTCCTTCTTGCTGTACTGCCACAGTGCTAACCACTGCACCACCAAGCTGCCCCAAAATCTTTCTATGGAATTATAATTCTAAATTATTAAACTATTAATTATCAATTATTTTAAAGAACTACAACATTTCTTGATTTATTTCATAATCAGTTACTGATGTCATCTGATTTTCCACAGAAACCCATGCTGATGCTTGTCAACGTAAATTAAAGTCTAGCCTGAAGAGGAAGTTTCAGTGTTTGTTTGAAGGGATCCCCAGAGCAGGGAACCCAACACTTCTGAATCAAGTCTACACAGAGCTCCATATCACAGAAGGAAACAGTAGACGGGTCAATGATCAACATGAAGTGCAACACACTGAAAGAGCATTTTTGAAGCAGGCAAATCCAGAGACCACAATCCGATGTGAAGATATGTTTAAACCTTTACCTGGAAGAGATAAACCAGTCAGAACAGTGGTGACAAAAGGAATGGCTGGGATTGGGAAATCAGTTTTAATACAGAGGTTCACTTTGGACTGGGCGGAAGACAAAGCCAACACCAACATAAACTTTATCTTCCCAATGACATTCCGAGAGCTCAATTTGATAAAAGAAAATAACTTTAGCTTTCTGGAACTTTTAAATCATCTGTTTAATGACACCAAAGAAGCAGGAATGTACAGGTTTGGAGAGTTGTCTTCATCTTTGGTTGTGTTCATTTTTGATGGCCTGGATGAGTGTCGATTCTTGCTGGACTTTGAAAAAACAGAGATCCTCACTGACATAACAAAGTCCGCATCAGTGGATGCACTGCTGATAAACCTCATTAGAGGTAATCTGTTTCCTTCTGCTCAGATCTGGATAACCACAAGACCTGCAGCAACCAATCAGATTCCCCCTGAGTGTGTTGACATGGTGACAGAGGTCAGAGGCTTCACTGAGCCTCAGAAGGAAGAGTACTTCAGGAGGAAATTCAGCAACAAGGAGCAGGCTAGCAAAGTCATCTCACATATTGGGACATCACGTAGCCTCCAGATTCTGTGCCACATCCCAGTCTTCTGCTGGATCATGGCGACAGTTCTTGACCATGTGCTGACGATCAAAGAGAAAACAGCGCTGCCTAGGTCCTTGACTGAGATGTACATCCACTTCCTGATGGTTCAGATCAAACTGGCTAATATGAAGGATCATAGAAAAGCTGAGACAGATTCAATTTGGAACACATACACTGAGAACCTCCTTCAGACTTTGGGTAAATTTGCTTTTGACCAGCTGGAGAAAGGTAACCTGATCTTTTATGAAGCAGATCTGAAAGAATATGGCATTGACATAAAAGGCACCTTGATCTACTCAGGACTATTCACAGAGATTGTCACCACTGATGGTGGAGCACTGAACCAGGAAAGGACTTTCTGCTTTGTCCATTTGAGCATTCAAGAGTTTCTGGCTGCACTTTATGTCTTTCTGACCTTTGTCAAAACAGGAACCAACCTCCTGAGAAAACGACGTTTGTCAGTGAGACAGGAATTGAAACAACTTTACAAGGAGGCGGTGGACAAGGCTTTACAAAGTCCAAATGGACACCTGGACTTATTTGTCCGCTTCCTCCTGGGCCTCTCAATGGATGCTAATCAGACTCTGCTACGAGGCCTGCTGAAAAAGAACAATCATAAACCAAAGGTTAGAGAAAATCTTGTGCAGTACATCAAAAAGAAGATCCAGGACATTCCTTGTCCAGAGAGAAGCATTAATCTGTTTCACTGTCTGAATGAGCTAAATGACCATTCTCTGGAGGATGAGATCCAACAACACATGGTGTCAGGACATTTTGTTGAAAACAAAATCACTCCTTCTCAGCGGTCTGCACTTGTTTTCATCTTACTGTCATCACAAAAAGATCTTAATGTGTTTGACCTGAAGAAATACTCCACTTCAGATGAGAGCCTTGAGTGGCTGCTTCCAGTGGTCAAAGCATCAACAACCTCTTGGTAGGTGTATTAGTCAGGATGTTAAGATCAGATAACTTTCCTGTGCAGAGAACAAGGAACCATTCTAATTTTAACCTTTTTCACCAACAGGCTCAGTGGCTGTAATCTCACAAAGAGAAGCTGTGAAATTCTGGTCTCAGCCTTAAAGTCTGCCAGCTCCAGTCTGAAAGAGCTGGACCTGAGCAGCAATGATCTGAAAGATGAAGGAGTAAAGCAACTCTCAGATGGTCTCAAAAGTCAACAATGTAGGCTGGAGGTTCTCAGGTGATTCTTTAGTAATGAGATTAATGTCTAAAACCAGACCATCAATGCCAGCCTGAAGAAATCACCCTGGCAGTGCTCAGATCTCCTGAAAGTTGTCCTTGACCTTAAGCACAGCCTAGCTACAGACCCATCTAGGATGTGCTTAAAGGTCAAGGTCAATGGCCTAGGAGGAGTAATGGTTTTTTGTGAAATCATAAATGCCCAGATCTCCTGACCTTAACAATGACCTTGATCTCAATTTGGATGCAGATCTACATGAGAGTCATTTTGAGTGAGTTTCATGATAATCAAGGTAATGGCCTAGCAGGAAGAGTGATTTTTCTAAAATCATGTAAGTGCCCAGGTCTCCTGACCTTTGACCTAAAGCACAACTATTGTAGACTCAAACTTTTTGCTACAATTCAGGTAATTATGTCAGACTGTATGTTTGGGGGGAAAAAATACATGCCCTGAGTATGAAAGTGGGCCATTCTTTCTCCATTAATGAAAGTTTAAAGAAAATGGATGCTGTTCATGAAACAGGATCAGAACTGATAAGTTTGTAAACTGTTAGAAGAGGGAAATTTCTGAACATTTTGGCATTCATCAAAATGCTAGTAGCTCCAAACGTTTCATAACTATGAACAAAATCTACTCCTGCCTCCAGACACTCATAGAACATGTTTAGATTTAGATGCACTTGTCATTACCACAAATTTCAACTTTAATTAACCTTAAACTGCTCTGTCACGCTCACAATAAACAAATGCCTTTAAAATCTGTTTTCAAACATGACTAAAAATAGCCCATAACAGATGTAGCTTAATTAATCAGCAATTCATATACTTAAGCTTCAGAGTTCATTTGTTAAAAATGTGGAGAAATTAATTAAATTAAATTAATTCAGTTCAGTTCAACTTTATTTATATAAGATAAAATAAGCCTTTATTAGTCCCACAATGGGGAAATTCCAAGATTGCAGCAGTAAAAGGATAGCAGCAACATTTCACAACAACAGTCCTCTGATAGTACTTTCAACCTGTAGGGGAGAACCCCACATTTAATTTAATATCCCAGCTTTTGTTTAGATTGTGTGTTAAATTAAAAAATATGAAAACCGAAAAGTTTAAAAACTTTAAAAATCCATGTTGTCTGATTTAAAATGTAATTTGTTTTTGATAATTATAGACTGGAGTATGCTGGGTCTCTTCTCTATATTTCTCAAATATCCAAATTAAAAGAATAGGTTGATTATTTTGCTTAATGATCATCATTTTTAAATCTTTTATAAACTGTTAAATGACCACAAACACAGAATCTAAATAAATATACAGTAAGACAATTAAAATAGATAGATAGATAGATAGATAGATAGATAGATAGATAGATAGATAGATAGATAGATAGATAGATAGATAGATAACTTTATTGTCTGTCCCAGTTGGTGACAGAAATTCTTTGACACGGCTACAACCTGAAAACTAAGTAAAGTGTGATAACTGTTTGATTTTGTTACTGCAGAAGGAATAAATGATTTCTTGTAAATGTTTTTATGGGCCAGTGGAACTTTCCATCGTCTGCCTGATGGCAGTAACTGGAAAGAGTGATGGAGGGGGTGAGATGGCTCCTCTGTGGTCAGGGTGGCTTTCCTGATCACAGAGCGCTGATACAGTTCAGACCGTGGTGTCTGTGGTGAACCAATGATTTTACTAGCCTGATTAACTATACGGGAAAGCTCTGTTTTGTGCATGATGAAGAGGGAGCTGTACCAGGATGAAATGCTAAAAGTGAATGGATTCAAATAATGAATTGTAAACCAGAGTTAAAATGTCTCTGCTGACATTAAAAGTCCTCAGTTTCCTCAACAGGTGGAGGCGTTGTTGTGCTTTTTTTTATAAACGGAGTCAACATGCTGTGCAAAAGACAGGCTACAGTCCATCTCTATTCCCAAAAATTAAAAACTTGAACTTGCACAAAAACCTGACCCTGGATACTGAGGGTGTAAAGAGAGTAGCTGAAAGTTTCTCTTTGTTCCCACAGCACATCTCCTTAGTCTTTGTGGTGTTTAACTCCAGAGAGCTTTGATTACAAATCTGAGCTTGATTGCTGACTTCCTGCTGATAACGGGTCAGCGCAGTACTGTCTGTCAGATGAGCCACCAGGGCCATGTCATCTGCATATTTAAAAAGAGTCATTCCTTCACTGTCACAGGAGATGGTATTTGTGTATACAGAGAACAGAACCGGAGATAAAACACAACCTGACTTGCTAGATGTAAAACCATTTAAAAACACTTGTTGTGGCCTGTCATGTAAAAAACTCTGAATCCATAGAATCAGTGTTGGGTGAACCTGCAGGTCTGTCAGGTGATGCAGCAAAGTGTCTGTGTGTACAGTGTTAGAGGCAGAAGAAAAGTCCATAAACAATGACAATGTTAGTGACGATGTCTAGAAGTGTAAGACATGCATCCTCTACACCCCGTTTTGCCTTATAGGCAAACTGGAGGAGATCCAATTTGTGTGACAACATGTTAGTCAAAAAGTCACACACCACTCACTCCATACATTTACAGAACACAGAGGTCAGGGCCACTGGTCTGTAGTCTTTCAGGTCCTTAGGGCGAGTCTTTGTGGGGATTGGAATGATGGTAGATTCCTTCCACTGGTCAGGGACACATCCAGAATCCAAGAGATTCTGAAAAAGTCTAGTGAGGACTCCACCTAGCTGAATGGAACATTCTTTGAGGACTCTGCCTCTGAGCCTATCAGGGCCAGCGGCTTTGTGTTGGTTGACCCTATGTAAGATGGACGTCACAAGTTGCTCCTCAATGATAAGGGGTTCATGGGGGGAGATGGAAGGTGGGGAGGTCCAGGTGGTCGTGTGCTGCTGGTATTAAAACGGATGATTAAGCTGTTCAGCAAAGGAATTTGGGTCTGGACAGTTGACCATGGCAGGTTTTGGGGCTCTGCCCATCATGATGTTTAGACCCTGCCACGCCTCTCTCGCACTTCCTAATGTTAATTTCTGCTCCACCTTCTTCTCATCATTTATTTTATCCAGCTTCGCCATCCTCCCAAAATCTTTCTGCAGTTCCTTCCCCCTCAGCTTGTCTCCTTGTAGTAAGGCTTTTTTCTTTTGGACCAGGCAGATTTTCATGTCCGTTGTAACCCATTTCTTATTTGGGTGTTTACTATATGGTGGGTAACAGTGTCCTGACAGGATAAGATGTGGGGGGTCAGCACATCTGTCACCATGTTAAAATCACTGCCACAGTCATTGAAGAATAGATCCCAGTCTGTCAATTCAAAGCAAGCTCTCAGTGATTCAGCTGCGTCATTATTCCAGACTCTGATGGGTTTTTTATGGGTTGATCTGTTTTCAGTTGTGATCTGTATTTTGGCAGTAGCAGAATGACGCTGTGATCAGAACGTCTGAGAGGTGGGCGTGGTTTGGAGATATATGCACCAGGACATTACCATAACACAAGTCCAACATGTTTTCCTTTCTGGTGGGAATTGTGACATGTTGCTCCAGATTGGGCAAATATGTGGTGACGTCGCATCTGTTAAAATCCCCCTGTAAAAACACAGGCTGCTCTCCAGTCTGATTGACAGCTGTGTTGTAACAGTCAGCTATGTGCTCTGCAGCTCTGCTAAAATCAGGACCTGGTACATAGACTAAAATAACCGTTATTTGAGCAAATTCTCAAGGTAAATAGTGAGGTCTGAAGGACACGGTCATTAATTCATTGTGCCTGCAACAGTCAGTCTCTCTCACTGTGAAGTTTGTTGCCCACTTACTGTTGACAGCCATGCAGAGCCCTCCCCCAGTTGATTTCCGTGTTTTTGCCTTGTCCCTGTCAGCATGAATCATGTTAAAACCCTCCAAATCAGAGTCTATATCCTTAGAAAACCATGTCTCCATGAAACAGAAGAGACTGGTTTGCCAATAATCCAGCTCATACCTGATCAGTGTGGCGAGTTCTTCACTTTTGTTCTTTAGCGAGCACACTTTTGACAGGGTTATGGCAGGTAACGGTAGGAGGCTGCCTCTCCTGCTCAGTCTGTTCCTTATTCCTCCTCTCGACCCTCTTTTTCTTCATATTCGCTTCCTCTTGTATCCATGGATTAACTCCACAGGTATGTTGTCAGTGTGGACTCTGGCACATCCATCCATCCATCTTTGTCCACTTAATCCTTTTTTGGGGTCGCGGGGGCGGGGGGGGGAAGGCTGGAGCCTATCCCAGCATCTTTGACTGAGAGGCACGAGCGGCTCAATTCCAACAGGCAGTCCCGTGAATAAGCGAGCCTACCTGGGATGGTGGTGAATGGCCGTGCTGGTCGTGAACAAAGTCCGTTTGTGCACCACACGTTCATGATAAACAGCCCGGCACAGGCCAGGTAGAACAGTGTTTCGATTTTCATTTTGGCAAGAGCAAAAAAAGGCAGAAAACATGCAAAAAACACTACAAAACACTACAAAACAACAATAATTCTTCCACTCACTCAGCGGTGTCAGGAGTCGCTCTGACAGAATAGCACCCCCAGTGCATGTGGGGGTGCTAAGAGGTCAAAATTTTCACCCTCTGTATAGTTTGTTAAAATGACTTTAAAAGCACTACACTGATACAGTGTCACTGATTTGCGTATTTAGACTTTAATTATTGAGCTTGAAATTACAGTTTGTCTAATTTTTCATTTGCATTTTATTTAATCAGGATCCAGGACTGCACAAATAAGCCCGTGTTAGTGATCAAAGGCCAGACATTTGTGATGACTGAGAGAAGTGATTTAGCACTTACACCGTATTCCATATTATTGTGCAAATGGGATTTTAGTGTCATAAACATTCATTTTTTTGTTTTTCAATTAAACTCTTGGATGGTATGGTGTCTCAGGGCTTTGGATCACTGATATCAATCTCAGACACCTGTCATAAATAGTTTGCCCGGTGAGCCCAATTAAAGGAAAACTACTTAAGACGGATGTTCCACGTTATTAAGCATGCCACAGGTTTCAAGCAATATGGGAAAGAAAAAGGATTCCAAACTATGATACATGTGGACAAACCCATATGGGACCCATAAGAAACCTATAGTGGGGCCCACATGGACATGCTGGCTGGGTGCTGCTGTTTATTCTCACCTCCCTCTTCATCTTCCTCGTCTACTTTCACCTTGTAGCTGTGTCGGTAGCACCACTTCTTCAATGGAAGGCTCAGTCTCACCCATGTCATCACACCCAGGTAATGCTGTCACAAAATTTGGGGTGGAGATTTATATTAATTACCAGCAGTGGGAACAGGCAGCCCATTTATGAATGAATGAGATTCATGAACATAAACATGAATCTACGAACAAATCAGAGTTTTATGCAGCGTTCATAAATCTGGAGTGAGTTTTGAGTACTGAGATGATGTAGCTGCAAATCTCCTGACAGCTTCCTGAACATTTCACGAATGAGGACCAGTGTTTTGTGCTTGTTCACAGGTTGTCAGGCTGTCTGGTCACAGAGGAAGGTTGTTGTTTTCTGGCATCTGCTCTGAGCTCTAACTCTTCACATCTAAAAGAGCTGGACCTCACATTTAATCCTCTAGGAGCCTCTGGTGTGAAGCAGATATCAGATGGATGGCAGAATCCAAACAGGAAACTGGAAATCAAGTATGATTAGTTCCCCAATGTAAAGGGATATCATATCAGTTAGCATGATTATGTTTCAAGGTGTGACTGTGTGTTCATTATTTCTCCACAGGGCTGATCATTGTGAAATGTTCCGAAAGACGCCATCTCCACTCAGGTGTAAGTAAACATCTTCTAGATTAAAAAAAACAACAAAACTATATTATTACTGGAATGGAATCAACACATTTTGTCAAAATTCTTTTCAAACTTTGTATAAAACCATGAAAATTCCAGTTCCAGTGCAATGCCATCAGTCATACACAGGGACTCGAGCCTGAAACTTGGACTCCATCACACTTAAGTTGCTTATTATAGCAGTGACTTTAGACTCAACTTGTACTCAAAAGACTAAGACCCCAATTTGGAAGTTGTGAACAGTCTTTTATCTTTCATGAACACTTAATTTTCTTTAAGAATAAAAATTACTTGATGTTCAACTGACTTGCTGTCATGAATTGCCCTTCAGGGGCGGAAGGAAGACTCAAATGCTGGAACTGTGAGTTTGCAAACATTTAATGAAAAACACAAAAAACAAACTGGAACAAAACTTACAAGGCAGGATATGAGGAGGTAGAATAAAGAGGGAGTTGAACAGCACTCAGGATGAGACGTGGGACACACATCAGGAGTAATACAGTAGGCTGAAGCGTGGGACACACGCCAGTAAGACCAAATAGCCAAAATAGCATGAAGGGTGGGATACACGCCGGAATACAGAGTGAAGGACGTTGGCCCAAGCTGTGGGGTGGCGTCCCTTAAATAAGATAAAGAGAGATTAAACAAATGATAAACAGGTGTGGGTAACAGGAGAGAGGAAAATTAATTCAAAATAATGACAGCTGTGACAACCACAAACTTGAGCTAAAAGAGGAAGTAAACAAAGAGCACTGTCAAAATAAAAGCACATGGGGGACAATAGCAAAAGATAACTGACTAGGAATATGGACTGTTAACAAAAGGAGAAACCCTCCAAGGCAAAGACAAAAAGGAAAATACAACCAAGAGAAGCTAATAATACAAACATTTCCAAAAGAGAACAGGAGGCGAAAGTGAGGGTAGACCATCCAAAACAGGCAGACATAATTTATAATGCATGACCGGATGGCCATGGAAGCATAATATTAATAAACAAGATTACAGTAACTAAACTAAGAAACAGGAACTCTCATAAACAGACAGAAACAAATGGCAAACTCAAGTAACATAACACATCCAAAACCATAACCAGATTCAATACTAAACTGAAATGGGGAAAGTACAGAAAATAATCAGGCTAACTGAAAGCGTGAGCAGGGTTCCCCAGCCGTGCTCAGCATCATGACACTTGCGTTATACAGATAAAGTTGAATTAACTGACCTGAATTAAATACTATTTGATAGAGGATAATATGCCGCATGTTTTATTTTACAATGCAAGCCGACCAGAGGACATTCAGCAGATATACATTTCTCATTACAACCATAAAGTGACTTAAAACCTGACTTGGATTTGAGATCAAAGACTTGAGACTTGACTTGGACTTGTAAAAAATGGCCTGTGAACATGCCTGCCATCTGTATGCACCAATGTGTTATCTTGACTAATAGGAGGGAATCTGCCAGTGATAATCTCTACATTATTAATCTTTCTTCACTTTCAACCTTCCAGACCTGTCAGATCTGAACATGGTTTGAGGACTATGCTCATGCTTTAAATTTATTTTTACTATTCTCTGTGTTCCTTGTGCCTCCACTTAGTTGGCATGTTGGAATTCCCTGTATTTATTATTATTCATTATCATAGTCAAGTTATGTTCTGTACTCTGGCCTGGGGTTTGAGTTTACTGTAGTTTTGTATGATTCTATGCTTATTATTACTGTCATGATTATCATGATCTTGTCTCCCCTGTTCCTCTGTGCACGTTTCATGTACATCCCGTATCTGTCATTATCTGTGCAGCCCCGCCCGTCCTGTTCTCTGCACCTGCAGCCATTTCCCTGCTGTCTCCGTTTGCCCCTGTTTGTATCCACCTGTTCTGTGTTGTGTTGATTATTCAACTACATATGCCTGCATCAGTCTTTGTCAGTTATAGCATCCTTGTCAGTGTTTTGCGCTATGGTGCTTTCTGCCTTGTATTATCCTGTGTACTCCTGTTGTGCCTTATCCTGAGTTGCCAAGTCGAGTGTTATTTCGTGTTTTCAGCTCATGAGTTGCGCCTTTATTTTGTATTTAAATAAATCCTGCAAACTATAAGTCCAGCATTTGGGTCCGGAATTCTGCCCCGGATGGGCTCAACCTTGATAAGACCACTTTGCATGAAATTGTGTATTTGGATAAACGTACAGAAGCAACTGATTCTAAAATGATTTTGTTCTTCGTTTTGTCTTTCATGATGATTAGTTTTCTGTGAGCTTTCCCTGGACCCAAACACAGCCCAAAGGAACCTGAAACTGTCTGAAGACAATCGAACAGTGACATGTGTCGAGGAAGAGCTGCCCTATCCTGATCATCCAGAGAGGTTCAAAGGCTCCAAACAGATGCTGAGCACGGATGCTCTTACCCAACGCTGTTACTGGGAAGTCCGGTGGAAAGGAAGGGTGAGAATTGGAGTGACGTACAAAGACATCAGCAGGACAGGCGACAGTAATGACTGCTGTATTGGGTGGAACAGTCAGTCCTGGAGTCTGTTCTGCACAGATAGGGGATTCACTGCCTGGCACAACAATAATGCAACAGACATCATCACAGGCCAGCTTCACAACCCTAACAGAGTAGCTGTGTTTGTGGACCAGCATGCTGGCACCGTGTCCTTCTACTCTCTGCCTTCCATAGTCTCTTCAATAAAGAGAATCCACCTCCACACCTTCCACGCCACGTTCAACAAGCCCATCTTCGCTGCATTTGGAATTGGACTGAACTCATCCTCATTCCATCTGTCAAGGATGAATGTTGTATAGGATTAACACTGTTTAGGAACCATTCTTTCTGTCAAGAGTTGGTTAATTAATGTATTTAACATAATTCTAATGATATCACATTTTTATGCATACGGACAGAGAAAGATTATTGTAAACCTGATAAATGCCTTCATCTTTGTTAACAGAGCACTGGTGTTTGACAAAACAATGGTCAGACCAGTTACATGTAGTTGTGGTGCAGTGATGAGAGGTTTCAACTGTAGCTTTACTTTTATGGTTTCATTGACTCAGAATATCTATCCACATAAAGCACTCGGTCACACAACTTTTAGATGACCTACAAAAGGGAAACAATTATGATATGGGAATGGCAGGATACACAAATGGTTCGGACCACCAGCAGTAGGCAGACATGCACATACATCAACGTGCACAGCTCACGTCCATGGTCCACTGTTGTCAAGATTCAAAGGATTGATTATCATGTGCACAGTTAAGAAATGCAACATTTCCTGAGCAATGAAATTTGTAAGGTGCGTTCACACCAAATGCGAACAGGTGAATTTTTTGCATGGCACCATTACATTATAAATCAATGTAAACATGCCAACAGACATGAATAGTGAGATGCAGACAGGCGAAGTTGTCCTTAAAATTTCTGCAGCTGTGTTCAACCTGCTGTGGAAATTTCCCAAAAAAACGTAATGCTTAAGTTTACATTATCCGACCGGGGGCTCACCTGAAAATGTTGTCTCAAGCCTCCAAAACTTCACAGATGATGGGTGTTTATGTTGCTAGCTTGCTAGCTTGCTAGGACATCTGTGGCCTGAAACTGTGGGTAAATAACTCCAAAATCCTGATTCAGCTGAAGAGTTCCCGGTCCTCCTGTCTCCCGGTGAGTGAGTTTCATTTTCTAACTAGTTTACGCTGCAATGGTGATAATTTTACTCCAGTGACAGCAGAATCTCAAAGCTAGCAACTACCTAGCTTATGGTTGGGGAACTTCCTGACTTGTATGGTGGGTACGATGGTGTCAACACACGTGCTGATGTACCCAGTCACATGCTCAGCATAGTCCTGTATGTTTGCAGAAGAGTCCTCCCAGGTGGCTGCAGCTTTAAACACATCCCAGTCTGTCTGGGAAAAATAGTCTTGCAGGGTGCTCTCAGCCTCTGGAGTCCAGCATTTAATTTGTTTAATAACAGGGTTTGTTTGTTTCAGCTTTTGTCTGTAGGCTGGGTACATAAACAGGGAGATGTGATCTGACTGTCTGAAGTGGGGGCGGGGTGCCGCTCTGTATGCACTGTGTATGTTTGTGTAAAAATGGTCCAGTGTGTTCTTATCGCGGGTGGGAATGTCCACATGCTGGTAATATTTGGGAAGTACAGTCCGTAAACTGCACTGGTTAAAGTCACCAGCAACAATAAAAACAACATCGGGATGGGTCATCTCTGCTGCGCTGATGACGTCATGGAGTTTGTGTAGCGCTTCTGTGTAGTTGCTTTGCGGGCAGATGTAAACAGCAGCCAAAAACACAGCAGTGAATTTCCTTAGTAGATAATAGGGGCAGCATTTCAGCAGTAAAAACGCCACATCAGGTGAACAGTGCTTGTAAACAGTCTGTACGTCTCCACACCACGAGTTTATAACCCGCCTCCCCATCTTACCCGAGGCTTCAGTCCGGTCTGCTTGATGTGCTGAGTGAATCTGTAGTTGAATGGTGCACTCTCTTATCTCCCGCTGGTCTTCAACCCTTACTTTTAGTTCATCTTTCGTTCGTTTTTTTTCAGTTCGTTTGTTTTCCTGAGACCGTACATTAGCTAACAGGAGGCTAGTTAGCGGTGGGCGGCTAGCGCAGCTTTTAGCCTAGCATGCAGCTCCCCTGGCTTACCTTATTTGCACCGCTTCTGATGCGCTGTCTTGGGGTCAGCATGCTCATGTGAGCTTGGTGCTTTGGGGGCTTCCTGGGGGTGGTGCTGATCACTGCGTGGTCACACAATGCATTGTAGATTGGGTGACATGAAGCCAGTAAATTCTGTATGACTGCTTGTGTTGATGATGTCCAGTAGTGTCCGTCCATTGTATGTTAGCAGTGCATGACCTTTATGCACTGTAGAAAGAGCAGCAAACATGCAAACAAGGAGAAAAAGTCAGCATTCAAGAACGGAACTAGCAAAGGCATCTGACTTGGTGGGCGCTATGTTGCCAAGAGTCGAGACCCAGAGGAGAGACCAGAGCAACAATGACACATGGCATGCTGTGGTCTGGTTCTGGTTCTGCTGGTCAGAATAGCTCCATCAGCTCATGTCTTGTTCATAGTTGGGGACTGGTGGAGCAGCAAGTCTGTCCTTCCAAGCAGAAGCTGTGGGTGGTAAAGTGATGGAGCTGAGGCTGGAGATTGTGCGGATGTCACAGGAAGTGTGTGTGTGTGTGGGGGGGGGGGGGGTGCAGGACAACATGAGTGATGGAGTTTATACTGTAGATAAGAAGTGTTTGAGCAAATTCCATTTGAAAGCGTCATATGTGCACTGTCCAAATTAAACAGTAAATGTTTTTATTTAACACACAAGAAAAAAGAAAGCATCATGATGCTGATACAGTTAATTCTGGTACACATGATAATGCTACTGTTGATTCTGAATAAATGTTTGTAACTAGTTTATATCACAGACTTGAAATGTAAGCCCCATATCAAAGCTACATTTATACATGAGTGATACAGTCAGTGTATACCAAACAGAAACATGTAGTAATTATTTACATTTATTCTAGTGACTACCAAGTAACCTTTAAAGAATCTAATGTTATGAATACCTTTGTTTTAAAGAATAAAACTTTTTTCTTGCTTCTGAAATTTTTGATTTACTGATGTTTACAGTTTCTTCATATGATTTTGTTTTCTATTAGTGTGTAACAATTACAACAAAATGTGGCACACTGAAATTAATAATAACAATAATTAATCTTTATTTCAGACACACAAGCGGGTCCATATAGAATAAGGAAAGGTAGGGGTATCAGGGAAACAATAAACAACACAGCAGCAATAAGAACAACATTGCGGCGGCCTGAAATAAAGCGGCGTTGTTGGAGGTTTTAAGTAGAGTTTATTATATCATACCGCCGTCACGGGATCCCCTCTCCAGTGCATAGTGTGAGCAGCCCGGAGAGGGATCCCAAGGCTCTCAGAGAAGGAGAGGCGGACACTGTGTGTCTACCAGTTGCAGGATCAGAGTGAGAGAGAGAGCATGAATTTCAGTCAGCTTAAATACCAGTTACAAACAATGCATGAAAGGCATTCACAGCAGGGAGTATGGCATTTGCATTTGAGAGGCATACATCACAATAGGCAGATTTGCTAGACTGTGCTCTAGGTGCAGAACAAAGGGGTTAACAGGCACATCTACATATTGATCTGAGTCTCTAGGTCACAGTAAAGACAGGACGCATGAACACAATGCATGAAAGGTGACATTATCACAGTAGTGTAGCGGAAAAAACCAGGAGTAGCGAGTTGTCTGTCCTTAGTCTGTTTGTGGCGGTTTTCCCAAACCGCCACAAGCATAACAGTCTTTAAAAAGAGTTCTTGCAGAGTTCTTGTAGAGACTGTTGTGCCAGTGACTTCTGAGAGCAGAGGTGTATCTCAGACTGCTCCTCATAGGGCTTATCAGGGTCTGTGTGATGCTGTTTTCCGAGTCATCCAGACAACATAAAATTATAACGGTATTAAATTTATTGTTAAAAAAGGCAACAAATTTATAAGATAAGATACGCTGTTATTGGTCAAACAATGGGAAAATTCCAGGATTGCAGCAGCACAGGGATAGCAGCACTCCTAGCAATAGTAAATAAGATAATAAAGTAAGAACTGGTTAGCCAAAGCAGTAAATAAATATACATATGCACACAGTTATTCACACACTTATTGTCCTTCACCACAACCTGGATGCAGACCCACCTGAGGATCATGGTACTGCTCGCATCACCTTATGGTTGGCCTGGTCTGTGAGTTCATCTCTCAACACCTCTGCTGTTATAAGCTTCACTTCATGGTGACTTCATTGTGGGACTATCACCTCTGAGCACAACTAACACCTTTGCCACTATGAACTTCACTTCATTGGTGATCCTGTGTGTTTAAGAAGTTAATACAGCCTGTGTATGACTGGAAAAAAGACAAGAGCTGCATCTTGGCTGTCCATAGACTGGAGGATAAATTCGATCACCTGGTGATGAAAATCAGAGACAAGGGCAAGCAGATTGATAATTTTATATCAATTGAAGTATGCCAGAGTAAGCAAATTTCAAAAATGCAAGCCTCCCTGGTTGCTCCACTAGTCCGGTCACCTTCCTCTCAGCTGTCTCAGGTTCCAGTTTCTGACACTGCCACAACTATTCCATGGCTAGCACCAACCAGCCCTGGAGTTGTTTCTAAACCATGTCTTCCTGAAGAATGCCTGGCTGCTGTAGTGGACAATTAACCCAAAGAGTGTAAACCTGTAGCCATAGGGGCCAGCATTACCACTCCAGCAGATGCCACAGAACATCCCTATCCTACTTTTTCTGGACATGTTCCTTTCCAACCTGATGCTGACTGGTGATTTTTGGGAGCAAGGCCAAAGGATCCTGTTATTACCTCCACTCCAAAGCAAATTAATTCCTGGCACAATTGTCCTTGTCTGCTGTGGTTCAAGGTGGAAGGTATCATCCAGGTGAAGAAGCTCAACAACCTTGCCTTGAGCTCCATAATCGGTACTCACTCCTTCCCAGTGATGCTGCAGCCCACCCTTCTGACGCTACTACCGTGGGCCCTGTAGTATCTCAACTGGTTGTGTCATCTCCTGGATCTGCGAATGCTTCTCGGCCTCATTCAAAATCACCAAAGTTCTCATTCTCCTCCCGCCGCAGACTGCTGAAAGAGGCTGTTTTGCGTAGCCATTCTGGGAATGTAATTTTTCCATCAACAGTGGCTAAGCATAATGCTCACCTCTGTTCATGAAAACTTTTTAAACTTTACTCCCTTTCAAATAAATTGTCTGGTTGACAGTGTTGCAGACACTTTACGAGCGACTCTTGACAATATTGCCCCACTACAGAGAAATGTGTGTTCTCAGAATAGCTTCACACCCTGGTACAATGATCAATTAATAAATCACCCTTTATTGTCATTCAACTGTACAACCAATCATGTACAGCAGAACGAGATTGTGTTTTACCTATCTACTGTGTTAATCACACACACCCCAAGTGTAGAATCAGAGGGCCGCTGCCATGCAAGGCGCCACCACAAATTTCCCTCCTCCATTCATTATTGCTGACCACCAAGCTGGACAGCAGGAAGTTCCACTTTTATATGGTCTTCGGCATGACCCGGCCAGGATTTGAACCCCTGCCTCCCGGGTGTGGGGCGGATGCTCTACCAACTGAGCCACCATTCCAGTGGTACCTTAAAACAAACTTCTAGGAAACTGGAAAGGAAATGGTGTGACATGAAATCAAGAGGAGGCTTTTTGCCTGGAAAATTTCTTTCATGACATACAAAAACACCATACACAGAGTTAGAACTAGATACTATTCACTGCTAATTGAAAAGAATAAAAAAACAAAAAAACAAATTCCTTTCTAAGATTGTTGCCAGACTGATCAAGAGTCACAGTACTGTTGAAGAATGTGTCCCCTCATCACTGAGCTGCAATGACTTCATGAACATCTTGACAAACAAGGTTGTAGCCATTAGAGAAAAGATTAGTTTTTCTCATCCCAATATCAGTACCATGCTCTTTTCTGATGATCTGACTACAGAAATGCCGAAGTTAGACTCTTATTTAGACTGTTTTAATGCCATTGATCTGCATGAGTTATTGTCCATTATTTTTTTTATTTGATTTTGTATACTTTATTGATCCCCAGAGGGGAAATTGAGGGCATCCACCTGGATGGATGAAACAGCCACGGTACGGCGCTATCCCTTAACCATTCACACACACATTCACACCTAGGGCCACTTTAGAGTCTCCAATTAACCTAACCTGAATGTTTTTGGCCTGTGGGAGCAAACCAGAGAAATCCTGGAGTAAACCCATGCAGATACGGGGAGAACATACAAACTCCACACAGATCACTGTTGGTCAGGGGCTGGGATCGAACCAGGGATCCCATGGCCAAGGGTGAGTTGCTGCGGCGCAAGTTTGTTGGATCTGATTCCTACAAGACTGTTTAAGGATGTTCTGCCCCTTATTAACACCTCCATGCTTGATCTGATTAATCTGTCTCAACTAATTGGTTATGTATCTCATGCCTTTAAGTTAGCAGTAATTAAACCATTGCTTAAAAAGTCTACTCTTGATCCCGATGTTTAAGCTAATTATAGCTTATTATATATCATTTCAAACCTTCCTTTCATGTCCAAAATCCTTGAAAAGGTTGTTTTAAAACAATTTATTTTCAATTTGCAGAACAATGGATTGTATGAGCTGTTATGAATTTCAGTCTGGCTATAGAATACACCACAGTACAGAAACAGCTTTAGTCAAAGTTACAAATGACCTCCTTACTGCCTCGGACAATGGACTTGTCTCAGTGCTCATCCTGTTAGATCTGTGTGCTGCATTTGACACCATTGACCGTACAATTTTGCTGCATAGACTTGAACACATCACTGGGCTTGGTTTAAATCATATTTATCAGATAGATTCCAGTTTGTACATGTAAATGATACAGTATGTCTTCCACACGTTCTCAAGTTAATTATGGTGTTCCTCAGGGTTCTGGTCTTGAACGAGTTTTGTTTACCTTATTTATGCTTCCACTAAGCACTATTATCAGAAAACACAATATGAATTCTCACTGCTATGCCAATGACACACAGATCTATTTAGCCATGGACACTGAAAACACTCATCAGTTAGTGAAATTACAGGCATGCCTTGAAGACATAAAGGCCTGGATGACTGGTAACTTCCTTATGTTAAATTCAAACAAAACTATGGTAATTGTTTTTGGCCCTAAAAAAGTCAGATATTCCCTGTCTAACCATATAGTTACACTGGATGACTTTACCTTGGCATCCAGTAACACTGTGAGGATCCTTGAAGTAATTTTCAACCAGGATTTGTCTTTTAATTCACACATTAAACAGATGTCTAGAGCTGCTTTCTTTCATCTGCACAATATTGCAAAATTTAAGAACATCCTGTTTCAATCTGACACTGAAAAATTGGTCCATGCATTTGTTACATCTACGGTAGACTACTGCAATGCCCTGTTTGCTGGGTGTCCAAACAATTCCCTCAAAATTTTTCAATTGATTCAAAATGCAAAAAACAAAAAAAGAGGGAATATGTGATGAAAATGTAAACAGTGCAATGCTGTAATGACATGTATACCCTTTACAAAAACTTAAATAAAAAAAAAATGCGGCTGGCAGAATACTGACAGGTGCTACTAAGAGAAACAACATTTCCTCCATCTTATCCTCTCGCCACTGGCTCCCCGTTAAATTTAGAATAGAATTTAAAATTTAAAATGCCACCCCTGACCATCGTGAGTTTGATCCCACCCCCTGTCCATCAGTGACCTTTCTGTGGTCTCCCCGTGTCTGCGTGGGTTTACCTTGGGTACTCCGGTTTCCTCCCACAGGTCAAAACATGCAAGTTAGGTTAACTGGAGACTCTAAAGTGGTCCTAGATGTGAATGTGTGTGTGAATGGTGAAGGGATTGGCGCCGTACCGTGGCTGCCTCATCCATCCATGTGGATGCCCTGAATTTTCTTCTGGGGATCAACAAAATATACAAAATACAAATACAAAATCCTTCTCATTACTTATAAAGCCCTCAGGGGCCAAACACCTTCCTACCTTAAAGACCTTATTGTTCCATATTACCTTTCAAAGCCTCTTCACTCTCAGAATGCAGGCTTGCTTGTGGTTCCCAGATTTTTTAAAATTAAATTTGGAGGCAGAGCCTTCAGCTATCAGGCCCCTCTCTTGTGGAACCAGCTCCCTGCCTGGGTACGGGATGCTGATACTCTCTCTTCTTTTAAGATCAAGCTGAAAACTTTTCTTTTTGATAGCACTTACAATTAGCTTAATTGTTATCAGCAATGTTTTTGTGGAATTTTGACTTTCACTTTGACTGTTTTATTGCGATTTTATTGTCTTGTAGTTGTTCTAATCAATTCCTTTCGTGCCTTCATATTTTTGAATATTTTAACCTCTTACATCCCCTGAGTCTCTGACCTGGGGGATGGGGACGCTGGCTTCCCTGCACCTGGGGACTGGGGGCTGGTGTTGGCCCCGCTGGGGGAGCAGGGGGTTTGCCGGTCCGGGGGCGTGGGTCTGCCGCACTGGCCGCTTGGCGGCCCGGCCTCCCTTGGCCGTCCCACCTAGGGTGGATGCCTGGCCATCCTGGGACTTGTTGGCCTTGGGACAGCTGTGTTCTGTTGGGGATGGTGGCGTTGTCCTGCTTGCTTGGGGTATCCGGGAGAGGGGGGGAGTTGCTGTGACCAGCCACCCTCTTCGTATGTCTCCTGACAAACTACTCACATGCACATACTTATTTTGCGCGTGCTTTCATACACACACACATGTATGCACACACACACAAATATCTCTCCTTTAACAGGTGCAGATACCAGACTCGTGTTGAGACATCTTCAGTGAAACAAACTATCTTATGTTTGTTTCAGTTGTTAGTTTGTCTTCCTTGTTTGCTCCCCCCCCCCCCCCCCCCCGTCGAGTCCTTCATGGGTAAAACAATTTAAATGAAGTATTAAAAGTTATTACAAGAGGAGTTTATAAGCAATATAGTCTGGCTCTAATAGTCTGCTGTTGACCCAAGACCACCAGGTCATGAGCTGAAATGTGTTGGTGGCCTCCGAGAGTCCCTGAGCCACCCAACACAAAAGCATAACCCATCAGGTGGTCTCCCAGCATTCCAAAACCAACAGACCAGAAAACAAAATCTGTCAGGTGGCCTCCCAGCATCCCTGAGCTGGGATCCCCAAGAGGATCTCATATTAATCCCATGGAGCACGATGCGTCCCCTCCTGGAGATGGCAGCTGGAAAACGTGCCCTTTACGGACTGCAGGAGTTAAAGAGTGGATCAAACAGCAAAGCAAGATCTCTCTAACAATGATACTGTAAAGACAAAAAAGAGGAGTTGCCTTAACTCTTGCTCCACTGCCGACCATGACGTCGATGACTCTGCTTCTGCATCCCAAGCAGCAGGCATGATGGCAGGAACTGGAAGAAACCCAGATGTGGTAGAAGGAGTTGGCGGAACCCCAGACGTGGCGACAGGAGCTGGTGGAACCCCAGATGTGGCAGCTGAAGCAGGCGGAACCCTAGCCATGTGCAACAGAGCCAGGACACATCTTACCAATGGCACCGGGTCCTAAGATGCCGAAACCAGGGAACACTCAGTTGTCATCACAGGTCGGTCTGGCCCCGACCTCTTCTAAAACCATTGTAGCAATCAAAATCGTGGCTGTAGACCCACCATCCCCCTGTGGCAAAGATCCGTAGTAAACTGTCACAATGCTGTCAAACCATTATCTTGTCTGTTTTTGTTTGTTGTATTAGCCCTGTTTTAAATTTTTATCTCTTTATCTCTTTTACTGATATTAACTTTTTACTTAGTGTTAGCTTAGTAAATACGAAAGCCAGATCAGGCACACAGGTGAATCAGACCCCGGGCAGGGCTGTTGACCGGATTAGGCTAACCTGTTTTAGCTAGCTAGCTATCCACTTCTGGCCTGGAAAGCCATGGCTCCAT
Organism: Pholidichthys leucotaenia; assembly: GCA_020510985.1. Taxonomy (NCBI): domain Eukaryota; kingdom Metazoa; phylum Chordata; class Actinopteri; order Cichliformes; family Pholidichthyidae; genus Pholidichthys; species Pholidichthys leucotaenia. The sequence goes on from CM035837.1 coordinate 224,927,768, forward strand.
CCCCAACTTGTGTCAGCTGTGTTTCCCTCTCTGAGAAGGTTTCTGAGTTGGAATTGAGACTCTCTAACCTTTTTAAGATTCGGGAAGCTGAAAACCACCTGGACACTATTAGTTTTGGATGGACGTCGGCCCCAGCGACGGACTCACAGCTAGCAGAGATGGCTACTTACCTGGGTGAAATTAGCACATCACCATCCACCTCCACCCCTGCTCCGGTCACCTCAGCTGTCCAGGACTCCAGCATCAAACACTGGCTTCAGCTCGGAGCTAAACCCAAAGCCCCGGGTGGTTCATCACAGCCTCAATGCATGCCCTGGACCATGGTGGGCCAAATAGCAAACGTCGGGGATTGACCAGACATGGCCGCGCCTCCTCCCTTCCCCTTTTGCTGGAAAAAAGATTCGACATCCTTTCCCTGGAAGATTTCCCCCACCTGGATGTCAATCTTCCTCCCATGGCCACCCCTATTCCTTCAGCAGCGGCCCAAACCCGCAAGCCCCGGATCAAAACTACCTTAGATATGCCAAACTATACACCAGCTCCAAAAAGAAGAGAGCACATCCCCTGCATCGGCATCCCGCCGCCACTGCTACAACAACGGCAAAATTATCCACCATTTCACAAGCCACCGACAAAGCCCCCCCCCCACCCCCCCGACAACGCTGGTAATTGGTGATTCAATAATGAGGAACGTCAGAAGCAGGTACTGTGTTACAACATTTTTTCCTGGGGCTAAAGTGTCAGACATTGAGGCTCTTACCCCTGACCTATTAAATGAATACCCCCAGGCTAAAACGGTTATTGTGCACGTTGGATGCAACAACATCCCAGATGAAACGTCGGCGATCTTAAAGAGTGACTGCAGGAGCCTTCTGTCCACTCTTATGAACTGTGGCAGACATGTGTTTATTTCTGGGCCACCTGCTTCTTTTAGAAGAGGTTGCAGTTATTGTAGCAGAACTCTCAGCCTTAATACCTGGTTGTGTTCAACATGTCCTACTTTTAACATTGGTTTTATAGACAATTTCAACCTGTTTTGGAACCGCCCATCATTTATGAGGCCAGATGCCATCCATCCAAATAGACTCGGTGCACATGTTCTAAGGGAGAATCTGTTTTATTCCATTCAGCCTTTTTTAGTACAGTGACTGAAAGCTGGTATGTTAACTCACCCCGAAGTACCTAGGTCTGCCAACCAGCCCTTTTTTGCTTCCACTTCTCATATTAATCCTATTAATCTAAATAATTCTCACTGTTTAGATCAGTCTTCAATTCATAACCCCATAGAGATTGTGTCTGTCTCCCGTTACCCAAAACAATATAACCCAAGACAAATACAACATAACTTGATAAATACATGCATCTCTGCAGCTCCTCTTCATCCACCACCCCTCAACTTAGCCCATCTTCCCCATCAGAGAATCATTGTCTGCTCCCTCCAAAGTTAATAAAAATACAAGGTATAAGCATCCCAAAGTGATTAAACAAAAAGCTGGTAAAACTCAAATTAAACATTAAGTCTCTAAATTTAATGATTTGGCCTCTGTTCCTCCTCATAATTTAAAATTAAATGCGGTTTGTTAAATATTAGGTCTCTAACTCCCAAGTCTCTGCTAGTCCATGATCTGTTAATTGATCATCAGACTGATTTAATTTCCCTTACAGAGAGTTTGGGCAAGAGGATTATGTTGGTTTAAATGAATCAACTCCCTCTGGTTATTTAAACTATCAAAATCCTAGAAGTTTTGGTCATGGAGGAGGAGTAGCGACAATTTACCATTCTAAATTACTAGTTAATGTTAAGCAAAAAACATGTTTTAATTCCTTTGAGGGCCTGGTCCTCAGTATTGGGCATGTTAGCAATTTTAGTTTAAACCCAATTTTCGTTGCCATAGTTTATCGTCCTCCCTCAGCCTACTCAGAGTTTTTATCCGAATTTGCCAAATTCTTAGCTGATTTAAGACAAGATAAGATAAGATAAGCCTTTATTAGTCCCACAATGGGGAAATTCCAGGATTGCAACAGCACAGGGATAGCAACACTCAGAGCAACAATCAGAAGGAAAAAAAAAAAAGCAAGAGCAGCTAATATACATATGTACATATTAATATATATATATATATATATATATATATATATATATATATATACACACAGACACACAGTGCAGAGCATTGTAGCTGGTTGGAATAAATATATGAGTATATAAACACAGTGCGGCGCATTTTAGCTAGATGGACTAAATATGTAGATATATAAACACCCACAGTACGGAGCATTTAGTGCTGAAATCAAATAGAATAATTATAGTAGGGGACTTTAATATACATGTAGATGTCAATAGTGATTGCCTTAATTTGGCATTTAATTCAATATTAGACTCGATGGGGTTTTCTTAGAAAGTAGAAAATTCTACTCATTATCTCTACCACACGTTGGACCTTGTTCTGACATATGGCATAGAAATAGAAAATCTGGTTGTGTCTCCTCATAACCCTGTACTGTCAGACCATTGTCTGTTAACGTTTGATTTTACTATTTCTGAATATTTGATTCCAAAAGAAAAATATTACTACAGCAGATGTCTTTCAGATGATGTTGTTACCAAATTTATGCAGATTGTTTCCTCTATGCCATGTGTCAACACAACGGAAATAAGCTATAGACAGCTTGCTCCTTCTGTAATTGATAGCATGGTAGATAGTGTTACAGCTTCTCTGCATCAGACTCTAGACATGGTGGCCCCTTTATAAAAGAAAAAGTCCAATCAAAGATTTCTAATCCCTTGGTTCAACACAGAAACTCGTAGCTTAAAACAGAAGACTTGTCAATTAGAAAGAAAATGGCGTTCCACTAATTTAGATGAAATCTATTCAGCTTGGAGAAATCATCTTTTAATTTATAAAAAATCTCTGAGAAAAGCTAGAACGAGTTATTACTCTGCATTAATAGAAGAGAACAAGAATAATCCCAGGTTTCATTTCAGCACTGTAGCCAGGCTGACAAAGAGTCAGGACTCTGTCAATCCTAGCATTCCCTTAGAGCTTACTAGTCAGGACTTCATGAACTTTTTCAATAATAAAATTTTATCTATCAGAGATAAAATCAGTCAGATTCTTCCCACCGTTAACTTAAATACAGTAACTACTACAACTTCTTCAATTGATACTGTATCTGTTTGGATAAGTTTACTCCAATTGACCTTTTAGAGTTAGATAAAATAATTTCCTCATCCAAGCCTTCAACTTGTCTTTTAGACCCTATTCCTACTAGGTTATTTAAACAAGTCTTCCCATTTATTGGTAGCTTTATTTTTCAAATAATCAATTCTTCTTTAACATTAGGCCATGTACCACAGGCTTTTAAAATTGCTGTAATTAAACCCTTACTCAAAAAGCCAAGCTGGATCCAGGAGTTTTAGCCAACTATCGACCAATCTCTAATCTCCCTTTCATTTCAAAAATCTTAGAAAGAGTTGTTGTTACACAACTCTTTGACCACTTGCAGGGAAATTGTTACGACCCGAGCGCCGGTCCTGTCCACGCTCGGGCTATGTATATTCGCTGCCGGCTTTGACAGCTGTGGGTTATATTCTGGCTTCACCGGGCTCTTATTGTGAAGGCGCTCGGTGGGGTTTCCGGCTGTCAAAATCGGTCAGCTGTCTGTCATCACTGCTTGTTAGTGTTCGCCTTTATAAGTCGGGCACTGATGGCAGTTAAATTGCAGGAGTATCGTCAAACAATCCTCGTGAGGCCTCGTTAGACCTTCATGTCAGGTTCGTGTTTTTTCTTGTCTTGTCATAGTTTAGCTCGTAGTGGCTGGGGTTAGCCCTACGAGCCCTTGTATCGCTTAGTGTGTGTTTTTGCCCTTAGCGGCTCATAGCCTTGTGTCTTGTCTTGTTTTGTTAATAAATTACCATCATTGCAAAACTCACCGATGGACTCTTGGCGTCTTATGGTGATCCGCGAGGGTCACCTCATGACAGAAATGGTTTATTTGAAGAGTTTCAATCTGGGTTTAGAATCCATTATAGTACTGAATGGATGCAACATCCCAGATGAAACGTCGGAGATCTTAAAGAGTGACTGCAGGAGCCTTCTGTCCACTCTTATGAACTGTGGCAGACATGTGTTTATTTCTGGGCCACCTGCTTCTTTTAGAAGAGGTTGCAGTTATTGTAGCAGAACTCTCAGCCTTAATACCTGGTTGTGTTCAACATGTCCTACTTTTAACATTGGTTTTATAGACAATTTCAACCTGTTTTGGAACCGCCCATCATTTATGAGGCCAGATGCCATCCATCCAAATAGACTCGGTGCACATGTTCTAAGGGAGAATCTGTTTTATTCCATTCAGCATTTTTTAGTACAGTGACTGAAAGCTGGTATGTTAACTCACCCCGAAGTACCTAGGTCTGCCAACCAGCCCTTTTTTGCTTCCACTTCTCATATTAATCCTATTAATCCAAATAATTCTCACTGTTTAGATCAGTCTTCAATTCATAACTCCATAGAGATTGTGTCTGTCTCCCGTTACCCAAAACAATATAACCCAAGACAAATACAACATAACTTGATAAATACATGCATCGCTGCAGCTCCTCTTCATCCACCACCCCTCAACTTAGCCCATCTTCCCCATCAGAGAATCATTGTCTGCTCCCTCCAAAGTTAATAAAAATACAAGGTATAAGCATCCCAAAGTGATTAAACAAAAAGCTGGTAAAACTCAAATTAAACATTAAGTCTCTAAATTTAATGATTTGGCCTCTGTTCCTCCTCATAATTTAAAATTAAATGCGGTTTGTTAAATATTAGGTCTCTAACTCCCAAGTCTCTGCTAGTCCATGATCTGTTAATTGATCATCAGACTGATTTAATTTCCCTTACAGAGAGTTTGGGCAAGAGGATTATGTTGGTTTAAATAAATCAACTCCCTCTGGTTATTTAAACTATCACAATCCTAGAAGTTTTGGTCATGGAGGAGGAGTAGCGACAATTTACCATTCTAAATTACTAGTTAATGTTAAGCAAAAAACATGTTTTAATTCCTTTGAGGGCCTGGTCCTCAGTATTGGGCATGTTAGCAATTTTCGTTTAAACCCAATTTTCGTTGCCATAGTTTATCGTCCTCCCTCAGCCTACTCAGAGTTTTTATCCGAATTTGCCAAATTCTTAGCTGATTTAAGATAAGATAAGATAAGCCTTTATTAGTCCCACAATGGGGAAATTCCAGGATTGCAACAGCACAGGGATAGCAACACTCAGAGCAACAATCAGAAGGAAAAAAAAAAAGCAAGAGCAGCTAATATACAGATGTATATATATATATATATATATATATATATATATATATATATATACGTATATATATACACAGACACAGTGCAGAGCATTGTAGCTGGTTGGAATAAATATATGAGTATATAAACACAGTGCGGAGCATTTTAGCTAGATGGACTAAATATGTAGATATATAAACACCCACAGTACGGAGCATTTAGTGCTGAAATCAATTAGAATAATTATAGTAGGGGACTTTAATATACATGTAGATGTCAATAGTGATTGCCTTAATTTGGCATTTAATTCAATATTAGACTTGATGGGGTTTTCTTAGAAAGTAGAAAATTCTACCCATTATCTCTACCACACGTTGGACCTTGTTCTGACATATGGCATAGAAATAGAAAATCTGGTTGCGTCTCCTCATAACCCTGTACTGTCAGACCATTGTCTGTTAACGTTTGATTTTACTATTTCTGAATATTTGATTCCAAAAGAAAAATATTACTACAGCAGATGTCTTTCAGATGATGTTGTTACCAAATTTATGCAGATTGTTTCCTCTATGCCATGTGTCAACACAACGGAAATAAGCTATAGACAGTTTGCTCCTTCTGTAATTGATAGCATGGTAGATAGTGTTACAGCTTCTCTGCATCAGACTCTAGACATGGTGGCCCCTTTATAAAAGAAAAAGTCCAATCAAAGATTTCTAATCCCTTGGTTCAACACAGAAACTCGTAGCTTAAAACAGAAGACTTGTCAATTAGAAAGAAAATGGCGTTCCACTAATTTAGATGAAATCTATTCAGCTTGGAGAAATCATCTTTTAATTTATAAAAAATCTCTGAGAAAAGCTAGAACGAGTTATTACTCTGCATTAATAGAAGAGAACAAGAATAATCCCAGGTTTCATTTCAGCACTGTAGCCAGGCTGACAAAGAGTCAGGACTCCGTCAATCCTAGCATTCCCTTAGAGCTTACTAGTCAGGACTTCATGAACTTTTTCAATAATAAAATTTCATCTATCAGAGATAAAATCAGTCAGATTCTTCCCACCGTTAACTTAAATACAGTAACTACTACAACTTCTTCAATTGATACTGTATCTGTTTGGATAAGTTTACTCCAATTGACCTTTTAGAGTTAGATAAAATAATTTCCTCATCCAAGCCTTCAACTTGTCTTTTAGACCCTATTCCTACTAGGTTATTTAAACAAGTCTTCCCATTTATTGGTAGCTTTATTTTTCAAATAATCAATTCTTCTTTAACATTAGGCCATGTACCACAGGCTTTTAAAATTGCTGTAATTAAACCCTTACTCAAAAAGCCAAGCTGGATCCAGGAGTTTTAGCCAACTATCGACCAATCTCTAATCTCCCTTTCATTTCAAAAATCTTAGAAAGAGTTGTTGTTGCACAACTCTTTGACCACTTGCAGGGAAATTGTTACGACCCGAGCGCCGGTCCTGTCCACGCTCGGGCTATGTATATTCGCTGCCGGCTTTGACAGCTGTGGGTTATATTCTGGCTTCACCGGGCTCTTATTGTGAAGGCGCTCGGTGGGGTTTCCGGCTGTCAAAATCGGTCAGCTGTCTGTCATCACTGCTCGTTAGTGTTCGCCTTTATAAGGCGGGCACTGACGGCAGTTAAATTGCAGGAGTTATCGTCAAACAATCCTCGTGAGGCCTCGTTAGACCTTCATGTCAGGTCCGACGTGGGTGCAGCTGGGACCCAATAGGGGGCCAGCAGAGGTGCAGTGCCTGTGTGGTCCACGGACGGGGGAGGAGCTGCAGACCTTTCACCGTTGGACGGATTACGGGCTCATCCTTGCCTTCTTTCCCCTCTACTGAGTCACTGCCCCTGTGCATCATCGCCGGGGGCCGTGGGGGTTCCTGTTCGCTCGCCCCGGCTCTCCTGAGTTTTGTCCTCATTAGGGAGGCCGCCGCGGGCTGTTTTTCCCCAGGACTGGTGGCTGAGGGACACGGGTCGGCCGCCTGAGGGACTGCTTCGCCGGTTCGGCGCCCCGGGTCAGCCACCCGACGTGTTATGTGTTTCGTTGGGCGACCTGGTTCGGCCGCCAGAGGAGCGGACGTGCTGGGCGTTGGACTGTGGTGAGCCGCCTGGTCATGTTCCGCCTCCCATGACCACCCGCCGGCCGTTGGATGCGGGGAGACCACCTGAACTGTTCCTATGGCTCCTGGTCTCTGCCGGTTAGCATAAACTGTCGGTGGGGTAGTGGTCATTTTCTGGTGATGATCTGTCCCAGTGATTGTTCTGGGGGTTTTTTTTCCCTTGCTATCCTGTGTGCTTTGTGTTATGATCATTTGGGTGTTGGCGGGTATTTATGTCTTGCAGTTGCCCTAGTTAGTTTTGTGTGTAGTTAGGTATGAGCCAGTAATTGCTGTTTTTCCTGTATTTGGTTATTTGACAATTCACATGAGAATTCATACAGGTGGGAGGCCATTTCCTTGTGACATGTGGGCAAAGATTTAATTTTCTCTTGCTGTCCTGTGTTTTCTGTAACTGTTATTTGGGGATCCTTGGCAATTTCCTACTGTTGCCTTATTTTCCTCCATGTGTATTTTATCTGATTTGAATATTTGGTATTTTTTGTCATTGTACTGTGTTTAGGTTTTTTTTTTGCCTTGTCTGGTCTGGATTTTGTCTTTTTCCTGTACTGATTCTGTGTTTGGTCTTTTTCTCCCTCCGGACCTACCCCCATCCGCCCACCCTGGAAGGTGTGGGGGAGGGGCAGGGTGGTCTATGGGCATTCTGGAAGCCCGCCCTCGGAGGGAGGATACTGTTACGACCCGAGCGCCGGTCCTGTCCGCGCTCGGGCTATGTATATTCACTGCCGGCTTTGACAGCTGTGGGTTATATTCTGGCTTCACCGGGCTCTTATTGTGAAGGTGCTCGGTGGGGTTTCCGGCTGTCAAAATCGGTCAGCTGTCTGTCATCACTGCTCGTTAGTGTTCGCCTTTATAAGTCGGGCACTGATGGCAGTTAAATTGCAGGAGTATCGTCAAACAATCCTCGTGAGGCCTTGTTAGACCCTCACGTCAGGTTCGTGTTTTTTCTTGTCTTGTCATAGTTTAGCTCGTAGTGGCTGGGGTTAGCCCTACGAGCCCTTGTATCGCTTAGTGTGTGTTTTTGCCCTTAGCGGCTCATAGCCTTGTGTCTTGTCTTGTTTTGTTAATAAATTACCATCATTGCAAAACTCACCGATGGACTCTTGGCGTCTTATGGTGATCCGCGAGGGTCACCTCATGACAGAAATGGTTTATTTGAAGAGTTTCAATCTGGGTTTAGAATCCATTATAGTACTGAATGGATGCAACAACATCCCAGATGAAACGTCGGAGATCTTAAAGAGTGACTGCAGGAGCCTTCTGTCCACTCTTATGAACTGTGGCAGACATGTGTTTATTTCTGGGCCACCTGCTTCTTTTAGAAGAGGTTGCAGTTATTGTAGCAGAACTCTCAGCCTTAATACCTGGTTGTGTTCAACATGTCCTACTTTTAACATTGGTTTTATAGACAATTTCAACCTGTTTTGGAACCGCCCATCATTTATGAGGCCAGATGCCATCCATCCAAATAGACTCGGTGCACATGTTCTAAGGGAGAATCTGTTTTATTCCATTCAGCATTTTTTTAGTACAGTGACTGAAAGCTGGTATGTTAACTCACCCCGAAGTACCTAGGTCTGCCAACCAGCCCTTTTTTGCTTCCACTTCTCATATTAATCCTATTAATCCAAATAATTCTCACTGTTTAGATCAGTCTTCAATTCATAACCCCATAGAGATTGTGTCTGTCTCCCGTTACCCAAAACAATATAACCCAAGACAAATACAACATAACTTGATAAATACATGCATCTCTGCAGCTCCTCTTCATCCACCACCCCTCAACTTAGCCCATCTTCCCCATCAGAGAATCATTGTCTGCTCCCTCCAAAGTTAATAAAAATACAAGGTGTGACTGTGGGGGTGATATCAGAGAAAGGAGATGCATTGTTACTGGCAATTATAATGCAATGTGATCTGTGATGCATGTGACTTGTGAACAGTGAGAGTCCTGGTATTTAAGGACGAGAGTTCCCTGTAATGACCTCTTTCTTCGTTGAGATGTTGGTGAATGTGAATAAAGCTGCTATGAGAGAAATCTGTCTCATCATTCTCACATTCCCACAGTAATACCTAGAATCTCCAAAAGTACAATGGGAGGCAGAGCCTTCAGTTATCAAGCTCCTCTCCTGTGGAACCAGCTGCCAATCTGGATTCAGGAGTCAGACTCGATCTCTGTTTTTAAGAATAGGGTTAAAACCTTCCTTTTTGATATAGCCTACAATTAGGGAGGGATCATGTGTTTCTGAACCCTCCCTTAGTTATGCTGCTAATAGGTTTAGTCAGCCGGGGGACCTCCAATAATGCACTGGGCTTCACTCCTTTCTTCACTTTCAATGAAATATATTTTTTTTTTTTGCTGGTCATTAACATCTGTTTGTTCTCTCCCATAGATTGCGTCCCCGTCATGCTGTTTGCTCTTTACATGTCTGTTCTTTTCATCTCCTCTATCCCCTCACCCCCCAGCCAGTCACAGCAGATGACTACCCCTCCCTGAGCCTGGTTCTGCTGGAGGTTTCTTCCTGATAAAAGGGAGTTTTTCCTCTCCACCGTCGCCAAGCGCTTGCTCACATGGGATTGCCTGATTGCTGGGGTCTTTCTGCAATTGTGGGGGTTTTCCACTACAGTTGAAGGTGCTATGAGATGACTGTTGTTGTGAAATGGCACTATATAAATAAGGTTGAATTGAATTGAATTGAAGACTTCTCTAGGATGAATAAGGAAACTTTCTGACCTCAAGCTCCACCGCTGTCCAGGACTCCGGTGACTGTAGCTGGGATGTCTCGTTCTCCACCGTCAGGGAAACCTTCCCCAATGCAGCCACCTTGGGAGCAGTAGAACAAACAAACAAACACCTGGGAAGAATCACCGTCAGCAGTGGAGCCCGGTGGGGAGAGCCCAAGAGCAGAGGACATCTGCAACTGAATCCCCCCCCCCCGCCGAAGCCACACCAGAATTCTCTGAATCTGAAGATGCTAAACCAGAACAGAACACTTGCCTGGACTCGAGCTCCACTGCCGTCCAGGACTCCGTTGTCCCTTCTGCGGTGGCCTGGACAGCAGGCATCGTGGCTGACTCTGGCAGGACCCTGGGTGAGGCAAAGGGCACTGGTTAACCTCCACGCATGGGGGCTAGTGCTGGCGGACCCCCGATGCGATGGGTGAAGATGGGGGAACTCCAGCATGGCATGACGGAGCCAGGGAATTCCTCACCAATGGTATCGGGTCCAGCGATGCCAAAACCAGGGACTCATAGTCTGCTCAGGTTATGGACCATGGGGAGCGCTCCTCTCCCATCCGGGGTGAGTCTGCATGGCTGACATCGTTTCCTCAGGAACCAATGACCTCCTCTTCGTCCGGCAGCTCCCTCCCAGGACCGACAGACAAACAGGGAAAACAGGGGAGGACACGGGAGAGACAGGAAAAAATGAAGAGATAACTGCAGCAGCAGGTAAGGAAGGCTCAGCCAACAGGGGTGACTGCTGCTGAGGCTTCCCGCCGGAAACAAGGCGAGACAATTCAGAATCAGAATCAGGTTTATTGCCATTGTTCATGTAGTACACAAACTAGGAATTTGTCTCGGTACAATGCTGCAACATTAAACATGATAAGATAAGAGAAATAAACTATACATGTAATAAAGTGTAGGATAAGATTAAGTGATACTGGTCAACAGTTAAAATATATATTAGCCAGCAGCAGATACTGTGGAGAACTATATAGTGCAGTCGGTAATGCAGGAAGAAAACAGTGATGATTGACATGAGTCTGGTTGAGCTGCTGTACATGGTGCACGAGAGTCAATAAGTCACTTAGTGTTCAGCAGTCTGATGGCAGAGGGGAAGAAGCTGTTCATGTGACGGGAGGTTTTAGTCTGGATGGACCGAAGTCTTCTACCAGAGGGGAGGGGGGCAAACAGTACGTGACCAGGGTGTGAGGGATCGGCTATGATCCGGCCAGCACGCCTCCGGGTCCTGGAGATTCATCCTCATTTGAATTCATCCTCAGATGTTCCATCCATCCATCCATCTTCTTCCGCTTAATCCTTTTCGGGTCGTGGGGGGGCTGGAGCCTATCCCAGCATCTTTTGGGAGAGAGGCAGGGTCCACCCTGGACAGATTGCTAGTCTTGAAGGGACAACACAGAGAGAGACAGCCATTCACTCTCACATTCATACCTAAGGACAATTTAGAATCCACAGTTTGATGCCAATTAACCTAACTTGCATGTTTTGGCATGTGGGAGGAAACTGGAGAAATCTCGGAGTAAACCCACGCAGACACAGGGAGAACATGCAAACTCCACACAGATCACTGTTGGTCGGAGGCTGGGATCGAACCCAGGATCCCCCGGCCAAGGGTGAGTTACTGTGCTGCCGCAGTGCTAACCACTCCGCCACCGCGCTGCCTCCTCAGATGTTATAAAATGAAAAGTTACTTGCCTTTGCTCCCTAGGGGTAGTGGTGGCTGCTGCAGATCGGCCGGAAGACTCCTCTCTACTGGCTGCGGGGGTCGAGGACATCATTGCAGATTCCGGCTGATCCGGCCCTGCAGGAATGACAACGAATGGGGTGGGACGTCCTTCCTCAACTTGGGCCATGAGTTCAAGAAGGAGCCACAACTTGTAATGCATGAGCAGCTCCACCTCTGCTGCCAGAACCCGCTGGTGTTCCTCCTGCTCCTCCGCTGATGGTGCGGGCCACAACTTGGGAGGGGAAGGCAGGGCTGCTGCTGTTGGGGAGCAGCGAGAGGCTTGGGACTTCCGCGCCACGGGCCGCTTCCTTGTTGGCGCTGGCACGGATGTGAAAGAGTTTTCCCCCAACCCCTGGAGCACGGTCGATGGGTTGATAACGGAGAGGAGGTCTGTGAGCTCTGGGTCGCTCCACAGGCTGGAACATGCTTTAAGCACTTGTGCGGCCCTGACCAGACACTCCTGAGCCACCTCAGGAGTGCGAGAACCACGAGCCTCCGATAAAAAGCTCTGAAGCACATTCACTGTCCAGCACTCCACCCCGCTAAGCCCACACTGCCCATAATCCAAGGGTGCTGCCATACCAACAAAACAGATTTAGCGAAAAAATATAGGAGGGAAGAAAAACATGCGAAAACTTACTGCCGCTGGCATCTCACTTGGCAGCGGTCTTCTGTCATGAATGCCTGGGTTGAGGCAAAGGAGGACTCCAGTTGCAGACAGTAAGCTCAGCACATTTATTGACATTTATTGAGGGTCACGTACCATTTCATCTTCCAACGGCCCAAAGCAACACTTGTGAGCTAGCTGCCTCAAGTCGGCAACAAACTGATGAATAGGTTCACCTACCCACTGATGTCGCTGCCGAAAATGAATCCTCCGGACAGTCATGCTATCCGGGGTGTGAAAATGGTTTGCTAGCAGCTCCAGAATGTCTTCAAAAGAGTCCAAAGTTCCGAGTGTACGCAGGATTCGCTGGCCCTCAATGCCCAGGTTGTGAACAAGGAGCGTACGTGCTCTTAACTTGTCGAGCTTACCAAGGTCCAGCGCAGTGATGTAAGTCTGGAAAACCTAAAACCACATGGGCCAAGGCACCGGCAGATCACCCAGCAGCTTGAGAAAGGGACAAAGTGGTGTGATACACGCCTCCATGAGTTTATCCTCGATCGCCAAATGTTATGTATGGTAAAATACCTGGGTGAAGGATGAAGCAAGATTACTGGGCGAACACAGCTGTGTTGCTGGAAGTGAATATGCAGTAACACAGGAGGCACCTGGCAGAGGGCACCGGTCAAAGAGGCCGCAATATGGATACCCTCTGCCTTATATAGTGTGGTGCAGTGTTGTGACGGGAAGTGCACGTCACCACACCGCACTTCACAATAATGTGCCATTTTAATACATAATACGTACTCTGAAAACTAGAAAAGCACTTTGAGAGCGCAGACCTCCGCCAAGCGCCACAGTTCCCCCCATACAGTGTTTATTTTGTTCCTGGATCCAGACGGTGATCCGGATCACCACCAAAATCTAATCATCTGTAGGATACCTCATTTCTGACAATCTCTGAAAATTTCATGAAAATCCGTCCATAACTTTTTGAGTTATCTTGCTAACAAACAAACAAACAGACAGACAAACCAACGCTGATGAAAACATAACCTCCTTGGCAGAGGTAACAGTTCAGCAACACATATGCCCAACATAATTATTTAAATTAACATTGCATCATTCTCTGCTTCCCCATCTTCTTACAATGCTTTGCTCCATGAACTGTTAAGAAGGTGATTGATGTTATAGTACTCTTGTCTCTCCTGCCCTTCCAAGAAGACAACCACAAAACAGGTGAGTATTGCTATTCTTTGATTTAGCTTAACCCATAAATACTGACGTTAGATTTGGTAGAATATAAAGTGTAGCATATTTCAACTTTAATACAAAATGCTGGGTAGAAAGTTTGAATAATACTGATGTAGGTTTCCTTTTCCACCCAAGCTGGATGGCCAGTGCACATTTCTTCAGCCACCTTCTGCAAATTGTCATGACAAATAAATGGATTAAATTGGCTAAATGCCGGCATACAGAATCAACAGTTAGTTAATTTGCATCTCTTCCAGTGACTCATGATTAATACACTGCAATATACATTATCAGGCAATGGAGCCCCTGGTTTTAAGGCATTTTGGTTTCCTTAGCTTATGTCAGACATGTCAAGAAATCTGGTTTACTGTGGAAGATGAAAGCAGATGAGACAGCGAGCTGGACGACACTCGAACTTTATTCAGCTTCCAACATTCAACACAAAACAACTGTACCCTGAGCGCCTGAGCAAACTCTTTTATACACTTTTATTCCCACCTCCGGCACACAGGGTAAACACATTAACATACCGACATGAAAGACATCCACACACATCAACATAACATTGACACACACGTCACAGAGCAGGTCTTGCTACCATACATTCGCACCCCTGCGTGTGAACCTGGTGCGGTGGGGGGGCGAAAGGCACATCTTTGTTTGTTTGGATCCCCTCACCTTTCTCCATTAGCATCCCTAACTATCTTCTTGCCCACCAACCCCTTTGTCTTGGGTGGAGTGCCATATGTACCATGTCCACCACCATGCTGGGGAGCTTGAGCCAACACCACCTGTTCATCTGCCAACACATACAGTAAGTGGGCTTCAGCCTGTCAATGTAGACAGTTTCCTTATGCCCCCCAAAGTCTAACACAAAATGCTTTGCCCTGGTTTCCAGCACTCTGAATGGTACGTCATACGGTGGGCACAGCGGGGTTCTGTGCGCGTTGTGCCTAACAAAAACAAACTTGGTGCTGTGTAAGCTATTTGAAACGAAGGTATAGGGAAAACAATGGTGCACGAGGCCCGGCACATTGGCCAACCCTGCACCATTAAAAAAATTGCGTGGGCAGGTTGGTCCTGGGTGTGGGGTTCTCCGGTATAAATTCCCCGGGGATCCACAGCAGCTGAGAAAAAAACAGTTCTGCTGGGGAGGCTGCCAGATCCTCCTTAAGCATGGAGCCTAAGACTATCATCGTGTCACACTGACACCAATTGCAATGAAGTGTTTTGAACGGCTTGTTAAACCACACATCACAGCCTGCCTCCGTGCATCACATGACCTGCTCCAGTTTGCGTATTGTTCAAACCGCTCCACGGAGGATGCTATAGTCACCACCCTGCACTCTGTCATCACCCACCTGGATCAGAAAGACACCTATGCCAGACTCCTGTACATTGATTTCATTTCAGCATTTAACACCATTATTCCCCAGATACTGATGGAGAAATTATTCCTTCTCGGTCTGAACACCGCCACATGTCTCTGGATCCTGGATTTCCTGACCGAGAGACCTCAGTCTGTCCGGGTTGGAAACAACATCTCCAACTCCATCATGCTGAGCACTGGATCCCCTCAAGGCTGTGTACTCAGTCCACTGTTGTTTACACTTTTAACACATGACTGTGTGTCCAGACACGAGGGGAACCAGATTATTAAGTTTGCGGATGACACCACAGTGGTGGGACTTATTCAGAGGGATGAGGAATCAATGTACAGGGAAGAAGTTAAGAGACCTGGAGGGCTGGTGCAGGGAGAACAATCTGGTGCTCATCGTGGACAAAACGAAGGAGATGATTATCGACTTCCGGCAGTCACGGCCTGAGCACGTCCCTCTCTGCATCAGTGGCCGTTCGGTGGAGAACATCGAGTTTCTCTGAGTGCAGATCTCGCAGGACCTGAACTGGAGCAAGAATTCCTTGGAGATCAGGAAGCAGGCCCAGCAGAGTCTGCACTTCTTGAGGAAACTCAAACAGGCCTCTCTCCCCATCTGCATCCTCAGGACCTTCTAAAGAGGTGTGATGGAGAGTGTTTTTTTTTTTTTTTTTTGTTACTTATTTGTACCCGTAGGTAGACTTGGTTTGCAGTCTGGTGACAAGCCACCGGCTGCTGGTCGCTGCGTGCGCGAGCGCCCTAAACCTACATGTTTTTGGTGTGCGGGAGGAAACCGGAGAAATCCCGGAGTAAACCCACGCAACACGGGGAGAACATGCAAACTCCACACAGCTCACTGTTGGTCGGGGGCTGGGATCGAACCCACGATCTCATGATCCCCGCGGTCCCCCGGCCGAGGGTAAAACTGTGCTGCCACAGTGCTAAACCACTGCACCACCGTGCAGCCACCGTTCTGACATACTGCATTGCTACATGGTACTCCAGCTGCAGTATGTCAGACAAAAAAGCCCTGCAGAGGATAGTTAAGGGAGCTGAGAGGGTAATTGGAGTCTCCCTCCCCTCTGTCCAAGAACTTTTTCAGAGCCGTTGTAGGAGCAGGGCACTGAACATTGTCAAGGACCGTTCTCACCCTCTGCACAAACACTTTGAACTTCTGCCATCTGGCAAACGATTCCGGAGCATCAGAGGCAGAACCACCAGACTGATTAACAGCTTGCTTCCACAAGCTGTTAGGATGCTGAACAGTTGATCCGGAATCCTTTAAACATATTACTGCACTTTATGGACATTATGTACGTATATTATATGTATATTATAGTTTTAGTCAGTTTTAAGTATTTATTTCTCTTAGCTACTTAGACTCACTTAGCCATTTTAATTGTTTTATATATACATAGGCAGTTATCATTTTAACTGCAACTGTAACAAGTTAACATTACTGTAATATCCAAATGTGTCTCAGGGATGTGTGAATGGCTATCGGGGTGGGGGGTGAGGGGGGTGAGTGTGTTTTTAAATTATGTTTTGTTTACAATACAGATGCCTAGAGAAACGCAATTTCATCTTGCTTGCACTACAGTTGTATGCATAGCATCATGACAGTAAAGGTTGATTGATTGATTGATTGAGCGCAACCCTAACAGGACCCAGGGCAGGCGGTCGACCCAATTTGCATCCAGGAGTGAAGCTCTGAGCGCTGCACTAAGCAACCTATGAAAACGTTCGCATAACTCATTAGCCTGGGGGTTGTACATGGTGGAATGGTGGATTTTGACCCCCAAGCTCTGGGCCATAGTGGACCAGAGTTCATAAATGAATTGCGGACCCCTGTCGGAAGTGATGTCCGACGGGGTTCTGAACCGTGCAACCCAAGCCGACAAAAAAGGGCAAGCCACTTCTACAGATGTGGTGGAAGTAAGTGGGACCACTTTAGGCCAATGCATGGTGCGGTCCACGATTGTCAAAAGGTGCGTGAAACCTTGTGACAATGGGAGGGGGCCCACCACATCCACGTGGACGTGGTTGAACCTCCCGGCGGGAATTTGGAAGGGCTCGATGGGGGCTTTGGTGTGCTTGTGCACTTTGGCCTACTGGCACGAGACGCACACTGCAGCCCACTCTTTCACGTCCCTGCGTAAGTGTGGCCAGACAAATTTCTCCCCCACCAGTTTAATGGAGGGGCGTATGCCGGGGTATGAAAGGGAGTGGACTAACTCAAAAATACGGCGGCGCCAAGAGCTCAGAACCACTGGGCGTGGGCAACCGGTGAAGACGTTGCAGAGCAAGGGAGGGCACCCATCTTGCACTGCCCTGCTCTCCAGTTTTAACCCAGTTGGCGCGGACTGGAGTGCACAAATGTCCGCATCCCTGGTTTGCTCCATGGCCATGGTGGGGAAATCTATTCCCATGTAGACCGGGGAGACTAACGTGCATGACAGGCAGTCAGCCATGACGTTAAGCTTACCGGCTACATGCTGGATATCAGCCATGAACTCAGAGATTGTGGCCAAATGTCGTTGCTGCCAGGCCAACCACGGTTCAGAGACTTTGAACATTGCGTGTGTTAGCGGCTTATGATCAAAGAACGCAGTGAACTCATGCCCTTCCAGCCAAAATTGGCGTCGCCAGGTGGAGGGTCAACAACTCTCTGTCAAACGTACTGTATTTGTGTTAGTTGGTGCGCAATGTATGGCTGAAAAAATGCAAGTGGTTGCCACGCACCAGAAACATACTGCTCCACCACTGCCCTTATGGCAACGTCAGACACACCAGTGGTGAGTGCTATCGGCACTGACGGGGCAGGGTGGGCTAGCAAAGCGGCGTTAGTGAGCGCTGTTTTTGCCTGGACTCACTCGGGGGTCCAGTCAATGTTTTCCAAGGGCTTGTTTTTCTTGAGTGCGGCATACAACGGCTGCAGCAGCTGGGCTGCTCGGAGAAGGAAACGGTTATAAAACTTGACCATGCCCAAAAATTCCTGCAGGGCCTTCACAGTCTGCGGACACAAAATATCCGACATGGCATGCATGTTATCACGCCCTCTGGTGAAATGCGGTGACCCAAAAAATCAATCACTGGCACACCAGACTGGCACTTCGCTGGGTTAACGATAAGACCATGTGCTTCCAAAAATGAAAAACTAGTTTGAGATGAGCGAGGTGCACCTCATTGGATGCACTAGCCACCAGAATGTCGTCTAAGCAGACAAAAACGAAAGGCAGGTCACGGAGCACCGCATCCATCATTGTTTGGAGGGTTTGTGGCGGGCCCATTAACCTGAATGGAATGCGTAAAAACTCGAAAAGGCCAAAAGGAGTTATTAGTGCTGTTTTGGGATCATTCTCTGCACACACCAGGACCTGGTGGTAACCGCAGACCAGATCCACTTTTGACAAAACATGATGAAAAGCAGCTTGTTCCTGTCACCAGCAGTCACAGCTGCTACTGGCTGCTGTCCGTGCCATTTCCCTGGCTTCTTGAATTGGTACAGCGGCAGACAGCGTTGGGCATTCGAGCCGAAGCAGCGGTGATAGAAACAGAGCATCCCATTCCTGTATCTCTTGGCGTCCGTCCCGGAAACTGCCAACGGCTCCTCGAAAGCTGGAGTCCTTCCCAGATGCCAGTGTTGTGCACGCTGAGTGTTCTGGTCCCTAGGATGATGCGGTCTGCTTCCTGCACGAGAGCACGGTAGTTCTTGGTTACCAGCAGTGGCGAGTTGGCCAAGATCACTCTCACTGTAGCTGGTAGGTTCCTGAGGAAGAGGTGCGCAAACAGGAAGGATTCGTCATTCTTCCCCATCAATGCTAACATGCTCTCCATCAGCTCCACAGCTGATCTGTCACCTAACTCTGAGTTCATTAAGAGTCTCTCTGCTTTCTCACTTTCCAACAGGGTATACCGCTGAATTAGCATCTGCTTTAGTGAGTCGTATTTCTCCTGGGCTGGTGGTTCCTGGAGCAGGCTTGTCACTTGCTGCGTGGCTCGCACATACAGCACAGTGACCACATGATAATATTTGGTGTCGTCTGTTGTGATTCCACGGAGTGCGAATTGGGCTTCCACATGTAGAAACCAAGTGGTCGGATTGTGAAGCCAGAAGTCTGGGAGCTTGACTGTGACAGTGCATGCCACACTGGTGTTCTGCCTCTGGGGTGTCTCCGGGGCGGTGCTCGGCTTGTTCTTCATTGTACGTCTTAGGGTCACCAATGTAGAAGATGAAAGCAGAGGAGGCAGCGAGCTGAACAACACTCAAACTTTATTCAACTTCCAACATTCAACACAAAACAACTGTCCTCTGAGTGCCTGAGTGAACTCTTTTATACACTTATTTCTGCCTCCAGCACACAGGGCAAACACATTAACATACAGACGTGAAAGACATCCACACACATCAACATAACATTGACACACATGTCACAGAGCAGGTCTTGCTACCAGACATTCGCACCCCTGCATCTTCAGGTGTGAACCTGGTGTGGCGAGGGGCGAAAGGGACACTTTTGTTTGTTTGGCTCCCCTCACCTTTCACCATTAGCATCTCTAATTATCTTCTCCCCCATCAACCCCTTTGTCCTTGGTGGAGTGCCATGTGTACTGTGTCCACCACATTACATCAATTTAATTTAAAAAAATACATGTACTCATTTACTTTAATTACAATTTATATTTTCAACTAAATTTCAGTTAGATGAACTACTTTAGTCCCTCCATCCAGTCTCAGTAATGGCTGGCATCTTACACAGATCTTGATTTTTCAAGACCCCACTGCACCTATGCCCATCACCCTACGTCCCATTTTGTTGGGCAAAAGTTTTCAAACCCTGCTGCTTTTGCAGGTCTTATACCTACTAATTGCCAACTACAAATGCTTCTTCTGCCAGATGACACATTGCTGTGGCAGAATATATACTGTATATATTTTTAATCTATTCATCTTATTCTTAGGCCCCATGATGCCTTGCGTGAATTATGGTAGCAACTTCGGTACTACTTTAGAACGTATTGCTGTCACTGAAACAAGACACTTTTCCTTGTTAAAAAACAATGACTTCAGCATCAAAAAAGCGGGAACACGGCCTTCTGCACCTCAAAAACAGTAATATAATCATACCACATCCCATGACTATGGAGGGATGAGAAGACGACCTTAAAAAGTGGCCAGTAGCTCCGTGGACAGTAGCCCCTTTAGTTAGCTCTGCTGCTAACATGCTAACACTGTAAACAAATAAAATCTCTGACATATATCAATGTCTCCACCGCAATAAAGTCAGCTGCATTTTGTTAAAATATGTTGGACATATTCAAATTTACCTCAATGCAGACGTAGAGTCTAGTCAGAGCCGCAATGAACCGCAACACCATGCTTGGGCGTTTTAAATTTGGGGTAAAACGTCAGATCTGTGACACTCATACTAGTGAAAACATACCTGGTGCTGCTGTGTCTGTACCACCAATCACACAACAATCCTTTAGTTTTCAGTGCATGATCTACTCATTGATGTTGAAGCCACAGATTTAGCTGTGCTGATCTGTGAGGAGCCTCACACCTCGAAAAGCAGCAAGTACCAGAACTACACAAAAACATTCAAAAATACAAAAACTACAAGTGCTGAAATTAGCTGCCACTTGAGTGCAAAACACATACGTGGACTATACATTAAAATGAATTTGAAACACTTTGAAAACGTTACTTCAAATGCCCCTGCTACTCTACTCTGACTGATTTAACAGTAGGTCCGCCCATAATCGTTCCTACAGCGGCACCCTCAGGAATAAGGGGGATTAATTTCTCATTTTAGTTCAAGTTAAGGGGTTGTTAGTTTTCAACACCAGGCTGACCCATCAGCATCAGGTGGGGGTTCTTTGTAACCAAGTAGGGTGTTTGCCGCAGCGTAAATCCAATGCTCCTTTTTTTGATTTGCACACCTGCTAAGATGGAGAGGCCACAGTCAGACAGAAGACACCCCAGGAGCAAGGATAGCGGCTAGCTGTGAAATGTGAAAGAAAAATGGCAAGTTTTGACTACTTTTATTGGGCTTTGTTAGGATAATTTTCAGTATAATTATTCTGAGTCAAAAATCCGGCAGAATATTTAACTCTTTGTATGCATCTGTCGCCAAATTGGGACATAACCCCTAGTGGTCAAGAGTGGTAATTTTTTTTGTCAATAAAATAGTGCAGATTTCCAAGGCTATAACTTGAAAGTGGAAAGAGATAATGGCTTACTGTCAGCAAGAAAGATGTAAAATATGTGGGTGCATGCGCACGCAGTGACCGGCAGCTGGTGAAAAAAGTTTGACGTCTGTGTCTCTGTTTTTATGCACTTTAATGTGTTTTAACGAAATTCGCTGTGTCGTTTTTGTCCTTGAATGTTTGTGGACTATATAACAAAGAGCTCCCTGGTTCCATCAGTATGGATTTCCTCCTTATTTTTACACTCTCGTTTTCTTTACTACCGGCTCTTTGTCTTGGAGGTGAACGCAATCGCGATCATGCCGGGAAGAATACAGTATTCCAGAGACATGTTACTGCATTTAAACATGGATAATGCAGCATCTGTGTTTGAGTCTGTGCCGCAACTGCCAGACTTTTTTTTGTTTGTTTTTTTTACTGCAGTTTTTTTTTTATTTAAGTTTTTGTAAAGGGTATACATGTCATTACAGCATTGCATTGTTTACATTTTCATCACATACTCCCTTTTTTTTGTTTTTTGACAACATTGGAAAAATAATTATTACAACACACTTTTTAAGTGAAAGAAAATGAGAAATTAAAGAGAGAACAAAAAAAACAAAAAAACAAAACAAGAAAAAAAACAAAAACAAAACAAAAGAGCTAAAAAAATATAAATAAAAGAGCATCTGAGTAGCATTGGAACAAAGAGCAGTGCCATTATTGAAATGGTATTTGTCAAAGATTAGATCTAATGGAAGACACACATGCGTTCCAGGGTTGCCAAAAGTTCAAGAACCTATCCATGTCCTGTCTCAGTGCAAATGTCAACTTTTCCATCGAATAAATGTCTTGAATCACGTTAATCCAATCTTCAGGTGTAGGACAATCCTTCAACATCCATTTTTTTGTTAGAGCTTTTTTACTTGCCAATATTAAAACAGTGAATAAGTATTTTTCTCCTCGTCTTTCCAGTGATTCCAGTAGTAAACCCAAATACAAAGTTACAAAAGAAAAAGGAACTGTTATTTTGAATATTTTCCCCAATATTGTCTGTACATTGGTCCAATATTGGTGGATAACTGGGCATGACCAAAACACATGAAAATGATTTGCAGTCTCTTCACCACACAAGCGCCAACAATTCAACCCCTTACGAGTAAATTTGTTTTGTGCAGGTGTTCTGAAAAATCTTACCAAATTTTCCCATCCAAATTCTCTCAACTGCAGGGATGAGGTTTATTTAGCTTTTCCCATATTTCCAGTTGTAAAGTGAAATTCCCCTCTTTTTCCCGTCTCTCTTTTATATATGATGTGTTGTCTCCTTTTAAGTCTTGAAGACCATGGGATATTTTAGAAATGTATCTGATCCCTTTATATGCCATTAAGAAGACCTTCGGAACACCTGACTGGGCCCTTTCCAAATCCTCCTTTTTAAGTATTTTGTTTATGTGGTGTCTAAGCTGAAAGAACCTGTAAAGGTCTTCATTTATTAGACCTTGTTTTTTCAAATCTTAAAAACTTCTTAAAGTTTGCCCTTTAAAAAAAAATTGTGATATTTTATCAGTCCGTTCTCTTTCCACTTTTTAAATCTAGTGTCTGTTTTATTAGGAGTAAAATCTTGATCATAGGAAATCCATTGCAGTAATCGATAGGGTTCTTTAGTTTGATTCTCTCTGACCATCTTAAACCAAATTTTTAGCAGGGTCTCTATCCACGGGTTAGTGTTATTCAAAAGTTTAGGTAAGGCATTGTTCCCTATTATCGCCTGTAGGGGGATGTCACTTGTTATTTGGCATTCCATCTCCTTCCATTGTGCAGTGTTGACTGGGTTACATATCTCTACTAAAGTTTTAATTTGTGCGGCTTTAAAATAGTCCCTGATATTTGGCAGCACGAGCCCACCTTTGTCTTTGTTTAGCTGTAGGGTTCTATATCTGATTCTAGGTCTCTTCCCCTGCCATATGAATCTTGAGATCCTTCTGTCCAGTTCTTGCCATGTTTTTTTGGGAGGTTCTACCAGTATTGTTTGGAAAAGGTATAGAAGACGTGGAAGTATATTCATTTTGACTGCTTCAATTCTTTGTGCAGTACCTAAGAATGTTATCATATTCCATCTTGCTAGATCAGATTTTATTTTTGCCATCAGTGGATCATAGTTTAGTGTTATAATTTTGTTGAGTTGTTTCGGGATATTGACCCTCAGATATTTCATAGATTCCATCTCCCAGTTAGTTTTGAGTTTGCTTAGTAAATATTGATTTTGGTCATAGTTGAATGTTAAAATTTGGGTTTTATGCATGTTTAATTCGTACCCCGATAACTCTCCATACTCTGAAAAAACTGAGATTAGTTCTGGTAAAGAGGTGTCCGACTGCCCCAGGTATATTAAAATGTCATCAGCAAAGAGTGCTATTTTATGTTCCTTCTGACCAAATGTAATACCTTGAATTTTTTGATTCTGTCTTATCCATTGGCTCAGAGGTTCTATGAAGATTGCAAAGAGCAGTGGAGACAAGGGACAGCCCTGACGACATCCTCTTTCCAGTTCAAAAGATGATGATAATTTACCGTTAATCCTTATTTTAGCTGTTGGTTTTTTATATAATGCCTGGATAGTTCTAATAAAGTTATTATGAAAATTGAAACTGGATAAGATTCTATATAGGAAAGACCAGTCAACCGAATCAAATGCTTTTTCAGCATCTAATCCCAATATGGCTGCATTTAAATTATATTTTTTTATATGATGAATTATGTGTAATGTGCGTCTAATGTTATCTTGTGTCTTTGTCTTATAAAACCTGTTTGGTCTAAATGAATTAAGTCTGTCAGTATATTTTCTAACCTTTTGGCAAGGATACTGGTAAAAAGCTTATAGTCCTGATTTAACACACTGATTGGTCTGTAGTTGGAGCAGTCTAGTTTATCCTTTTTAGGTTTAGGTATGACTGCAATGACCCCTTCTCTCCAGGAGGGAGGGATTTCCCCTGTGTGGAGGACATAGTTAAATGTTTTCAGGAGGAGAGGGGATAGTTGCTGTTTAAAGGTTTTGTACCACTCTGCTGTATAGCCATCTGCTCCTGGGGATTTGTTAGCTTTAAGTTTCATAATTGCTTTTTCTAATTCTTTAGGTTGTATTTCTGACAATAGTGTTTTATTTTGTGACTCAGTAAGTTGGGGAAGGTTGTGAGGATGGGATGTCACCACTGTATGTCTGGTTGTATTGTGTGATTATGTTGTATCTGTATTGTTGTAATGTCTGTATGATTGTTTGTTAAGATGCACATAGTAGTTTAGGATTTGTCTTTGTTAATTTGAATGCCCTGGGAGATAATTAGTATGATTAAGAATTTGGTAAAATAATTGTTAAAGGATTTATTGCACATACCTTTGCCAACATGCTTCCTGTGCGTGTCCAGGCAAAAGACTCCGTTAGGGGTTGAGGGCCTTATATAGGACACCAGCAGGGAGCAAACATGTATGGTAAGTCAGAGGGGTTGTTTAATATTTGTAAATAGGGGTTAAAGTTATTTATTGAACTATTTATATTACTATTTATTGCATGTTATTTATATTTATATTGTGTATGTTTGGGGAAAGTATTTATGTATTTTAGATGTTAGTAGGTATGTGTTTAAAATAGGAATGATGACTGTTTTACCAGGGATTATGGTAGGGGCTAATCACCTCTAATTATCTCGTCCATTATATAACAGGTGTGAGATATCGAGTGAGAGGTTGTATTTGATCATGTTGGATTGCATGGCTGATTGCAGAGTGTTTATTGCTTGATATGCTTCTTGGCTGAGGAAGTACATTTTGTGTTTGAAAGACTGTGTCAGATGATTTTCCTGGACTGGAAATAGATAGATGTACTTTATTGATCCCAAACTGGGAAATTACAGTGTAACTGCAGCATGATAGTTGACAGCCAAACAACAGAAACACACACAACAGACAAAGGGATTACCCATGGAAAGTAAAAAAGAAACTAACACGACTATAGAACCTATAGTATACATCATAGCTTAATATATGATGATGACCCGTATAAACACATGAATCATCCCATTGCACAAAGGACTATCAGGAGCAGAGTGAAATGTGAGGTACCAGTTAGTCTGTAAGGTGCAGTGTGGCAGCATAGCTATGACCAGAATACAACATCATAGCGAGTTATTGCACAGTGAAATTGCATGTAGCAGGAAAGATTTCCTGTACCTGGCCGTTCGACAACGAAGCTGTAGTAGTCTACTGGAGAAAGTGCTTCGCTGCCTACCTAGTGTGTGGTGGAGGGGGTGATCAGGATTGTTCATGATGGATTGCAGTTTATTTAGTGTTCTCCTCTCCACCACTGTCTCAAAGGTCTCCGGTCTGAGACCAATTACAGAGCCAGCCCTCTTGATAATCTTTTCAAGTCTGTTGGTATCTCTGGCCCTGATACTGCTACCCCAACAGACCGCAGCAAAAAAGATGGCACTGGCGACAACAGTCTGATAGAAAAGCTCCAGCATCTTGCTGCACACGTTGAAGGATCTCAGTTTTCTCAAGAAATAGTCTGCTCATCCCCTTCTTGTGTGCAGCATCGGTGTTGGATCTCCAGTCCAACCTGCTACTGATCCTGACACCCAGATATTTGTAGTCTTCAACCACTCCCACATCCTCCCCCCTAATTTGCAGTGGCTGAGAAGGAGCCTTCCTCTTCCTGAAGTCAATCACCATCTCCCTGGTCTTGCTGGCATTCAACCTCAGGTGATTCTGCTCCGTCCACTCCACAAATCTGTCTACCAGTGACCTGTACTCCCCCTCCTCTCCTCCTCTTATACACCCCACAGCAGCTGAGTCATCAGAGAATTTTTGCAGGTGAAATGACAGTGTTATAGTGAAAGTCCGTGGTGTATAAGGTAAAAAGAAAAGGAGAGAGCACAGTCCCCTTTGGCGCTCCCGTATCACTAGCCACCACTCCAGACAAGACACTGCCCAGCCTGACAAACTTGTCTGCCTGTCAGGTAGTCGGTAATCCAGGAGATCACAGAGCTGTCAACCCCCATCCCCCGCAGCTTCTCGCCCAGCAGCAGTGGCTGGATGGTGTTAAAGGTACTGGAGAAATAAAAAAAAAGTGATTCTCACAGTATCTCCTCCACCATCCAGGTGCTGATGGGCTCGTTGCAGCAGGTAGATGACAACATCTTCAACTCCTAAATGGGGCTGATATGCAAACTGCAGATATGCAACTGCAGAGATTACTTGTAAGTTAAAATAAATTGGATTAATTGAAAAGAAGATTTTTGCCTTGCCTTCTCTTGCCACACGTTCACAAAGGTTTAATGTATTTAGGAAGGCTTCAGATGCGTTTTTATGTTTTTTGAGGGAGTACAAGTTCTTGTAGTAGTTCTCAAAGCTTTTAAGAATTTCCTGAATTATAAATTTTATTTCCTTTGATACTGGGTCTCTGATTTTGTAGATTGCTCTCTCTGTTTGTCGTTTCCTCAATTTATAGGCTAGTAATTTTGCCAATTTGCTACCTGTTTCATAGTATTTTTGTTTCAGAAATGTAAGTTTCTTCTGGATTTCTATTGTGCAGATCTCATTTATTTGTTTTTTAATTTCCTTAATTTTGAGCGAGTCATTAGAATGAGTGTTGTCTTTGTGCTCTTTTTCTAGTTTCTTAAGTTCTGACTCTAATGTGATTAGTTTTTCTTGTCTCAGTTTCTTTTGGATTGCCAGTTTTGCAATAATCTTTCCCCTTATTACAGCTTTGCATGCGTCCCACAGTATTAAAGGGGATACTTCTCCATTATCATTTTCTTCCAAATATCTGAGAATATCTGATTCCAATTCATCTTTCAGTGGTCCTTTCAGCACATTTGAATTTAACCTCCAAGAAAATGTATTATTTGTGTATTTTTGGATACTTAAGTCCATATAGATCGGACTGTGGTCAGAGAGATCCATCAGTCCTATTTTACATGTTTTTACTCTTCCAAGGTTCCAAGGTTGTCATAGCCAGGAGCGGCACTGGGGTTAAGCTCCCAGTGCTCATAAAATACTCCTTATGACGTGCGTCTCGAAAAGCCTCTGACAACTAAGTCCAACTCCTAGCCTGCCCGTGTGGTTTAGTCTCTAAGCCCGGCGGAACTGCTTTTACTAATAGGAGAAGGGGCGAGGGCGGATCTCTGGCGCCTTAAAACTAGATGCTTCGGGTAGATGGTGGCTCGTCAACCTGGGAAGGGAGCCCATCTAGGGGAAGGTAAACCCTGATTTCAAACCTCTGCTGCCTTGCGGCATACCCGGTCACGGGAAAGGCTTCGGGAGTCAACCCTGAGGAAAAATCCGGAGTCGGAGCCCCTAAGGCAGTTCTATGTTGTGCTAAACATCATTCTGGCAGCTCCTGCAATGGCGCTGGTGCCAAACTGTAGCAGCCCTGATGTTCCTTTGGATTCATCAGTGACGGGGAGAGGGGGGACATGCTGCATGGACAACATCTTGTCCTCCAGACCTTCCTGCAAAGGCTTGAATCCTACCAACGCCCAACGCTGGAAGGTAGAACACCGGATCACTGGAGAGGACACTCCAGCTTCGCCTGTGGCATAGACAAAACACGGGGAATGACAGTTACCGGTTATAAGCCACCACTCAATTGGCGTAGAGTGCGGCGCCAGGGGTTGTTGCCGACGGTGGGAGGGATCATCGGATCTCACTGGACAGCTACCACCCGCCTCAAGCTGGGCACCCCCCAGCCAATATGGTGTTGTCCCACCACAGTTTGCTTTCCTCATTGGGTGCATGGGGATGAGGAGAAGACCGAACAGCAGGCTGAGAACCTTCGCACCAGGCAAGACAATAAAACAAAAGAAACCAACTCTAAAACTGGGAACTTGGAACGTCCGCACTATGATGACTGGGCTCGCTGCTAACCTCAAGGACATCAGCGACACCAGGAAGACTGCCATCATCAATAATGAGCTGAAGAGACTGGGAGTGGACATCGCCACTCTCCAGGAAACACGGTTGGCTGACGCAGGCACATTGAGAGAGAAGGACTACACGTTCTACTGGCAGGGAAAGGGCAGTGACGAACACAGGGAACACGGAGTGGGCTTTGCAGTGAAGAACACCTTGCTGAAGATGGTGGAACCGAGCAGCACTGGCTCTGCACGACTCCTCACCCTCCGCCTGAACACCACTCAAGGCCCAGTCACCCTCGCCAGTGTGTATGCCCCAACACTGACAGCCACACCAGAGGCAAAAGACGAGTTCTACGAGAATCTTGCAACAACTGTCAGGATCATCCCCAACTCTGAACAGCTCATTCTCCTTGGAGACTTCAATGCCAGAGTGGGTGCTGACCATGACTCCTGACCCTCCTGTCTTGGACCTTTTGGCGTGGGCAGAATGAACGACAATGGACAGCGGCTGCTCGAGTTCTGCACATATCACGATCTGTGCATCACAAACTCGTTCTTCAAGACCAAGCCCCAACACAAGGTTTCCTGGCAACATCCGCGCTCAAAGCACTGGCACCAGCTGGACTTGATCCTGACCAGGCGCACCTCACTGAAGAACGTGCTAATCACCCGTTCGTTCCAGAGTACAGATTGCGACACAGACCATTCATTGGTGTGTTGCAAGGTCAAGCTGCAGCTGAAGAAATTCCATCGTGCTAGACAACCTGGAAAGGCACGGATTGACACCAGCAAGATGACTCAACCAGAGCTTGTTGAGCAGTTTGCCTCCACCTTTGAGAAGGAACTTGGTGTACCACAAGAAGGAGAATCTGCAAAGCAGAAGTGGGAAGAGCTGCGAAACACCATCCACCGCACAGCCTTGGCTACCTTTGGGAGGAAGACCTCGAAGTCACAGGACTGGTTTGATGCCAAGTTGACCGAGATGACCCCCGTCATTGAAGCCAAGCACTCAGCACTTACAAGAGTAAGTACAAGAAGTACCCAGACGAGAAGATTCTCCAGATTCTCGGGGCTGCGAGAAGCAAAGTTCAGCGGACTGCTCGGTGCTGTGCCAACGAGTACTGGACTCAGCTCAGCCAAGACATTCAAACTGCTGCCATAACAGGAAACATCTGTGGTATGTACAATGGCATCAAGAAAGCACTTGGTCCAGCTCAGAGCAAGACGGCCCCCCTCAAATCCTCCACTGGGGAGATGATCACAGAAAAGAACAAGCAGATGGAGAGATGGGTGGAACACTACTCTGACCTCTACTCCAGACAGAACACCGTGACACCGTCAGCCCTTGATGCTATCGACTGCCTGCCATCCATGGATGAACTTGACGCCGAGCCAACCATCGACGAACTCAGCAAGGCCATTGATAGCTTGGCCGCTGGCAAGGCACCCGGCAACGACGGCATACCCCCCAACCTGATCAAGCACTGAAAGACCGCCCTATTGCTGCCATTGCATGACGTCGTCTGCCAGTGTTGGAAGGAAGGTGCCGTACCACAGGACATGAGGGACGCCAAGCTCATCACCCTCTACAAAAACAAAGGGGAGAGAAACGACTGCAACAACTACAGGGGCATCTCCCTCCTCAGCGTTGTTGGCAAAGCCTATGCACCAGTTGTTCTCGTTCGTCTACAGAAGCTTGCTGAACGTGTCTACCCCGAGTCTCAGTGCGGCTTCCGCGCTGAGCGATCGACGGTAGACATGATATTCTCCATTCGCAAACTCCAGGAGAAATGCAGAGAACAGAACATGCCCCCGTACGTCGCCTTCATCGACCTCACCAAAGCGTTCGATCTGGTCAGCAGAGAGGGCCTTTTCAAGATCCTGCCAAAGATAGGATGCCCACCAAAGTTGCAAAGCCTCATTGAATCGTTTCACACCAACATGCAGGGGATAGTGCAGCACGATGGCAACGTCTCAGAGCCATTCAACATACACAGCGGAGTGAAACAGGGCTGTGTACTTGCACCAGCCCTCTTTGGGATTTTCTTTGCTATGCTCCTGAGGCATGCCTTCAGCACAGCAACAGAGGGAATCTACCTGCACACAAGATCTGACGGCAGGCTTTTCAACCTCGCCCGCCTGAAAGCCAGAACCCAAGTACGCAAGGCTCTAATCAGAGACATGCTGTTCGCAGACGACGCTGCAGTCGCAACCCACACACAGCGGGAGCTTTTTTTTTTTTTGTTACTTATTTGTACCCGTAGGTAGACTTGGTTTGCAGTCTGGTGACAAGCCACCGGCTGCTGGTCGCTGCGTGCGCGAGCGCCCTAAACCTACATGTTTTTGGTAAGCGGGAGGAAACCGGAGAAATCCCGGAGAAATCCCTGAGTAAACCCGCGCAACACGGGGAGAACATGCAAACTCCACACAGCTCACTGTTGGTCGGGGGCTGGGATTGAACCCACGATCTCATGATCCCCGCGATCCCCCGGCTGAGGATAAAACCGTGCTGCCACAGTGCTAAACCACTGCACCACCGTGCAGCTTTAGACCCTGATGGACCGCTTCTCCCAGGCATGCAAGGACTTCGGGCTTACCATCAGCCTGAAGAAGACTAACGTCTTGGCGCAAGGCACGGAAGCACCACCAACCATCACCATCGACAACTACGAGCTGGAGGTCATGAATCAGTTCACGTACCTGGGGTCCACGATCAGCAACAACCTCTCGCTTGATACAGAGATCAACAAGAGGATTGGAAAATCAGCCTTCACACTCGCTTGCCTCACCACACAAGTGTGGGAGAATCCCAAACTCTCTGCCAAGACGAAGATGGCAGTGTACAACGCCTGCGTCATCAGCACACTGCTCTATGGGAGTGAGACGTGGACAACATACGCCCGGCAGGAAAAGAGACTGAACTCCTTCCACTTGCGCTGCATTCGCCACATCCTGGACATATCCTGGCAGGACAAAGTGCCCAACACAGAAGTTCTGTCCTGCGCCGGCCTTCCCTCCATGTTCACTCTACTCAGGCAGCACAGGCTCCACTGGCTAGGCCACGTTCACCGTATGGAGGATGGCAGAATCCCCAAAGACGTCCTCTACGGAGAACCGGCAACTTGCAGGAGAGACGTTGGCTGCCCACAGCTGCGCTTTAGAGACGTCTGCAAGAGAGACATGAAGGCCCTGGAGATCAACACAGAGCGCTGGGAGGACCTTGCAACGGACCGCTCCAAATGGAGAGGCACCCTGACCAGACAGCTCAAGGCGGGTGAAGAGAGACTGACTGCTGCAGCAGATGAAAAAAGGACCCACAGGAAGAACCGCCACAGACCCAGCAGCACGGAGACCACCCACAAGTGCGACCTGTGTGACAGGGACTGCCATTCGCGCATCGGCCTGTTCAGCCACAGGCGGTGCTGTTCCAGCAGAGTAGACGTTTAGGATTCTCTTCCATGGTCATCATAGACTGACGGAGGCTGACAACGACTCTTCTAATGTCTCTATTAAACATAAAAAAAAGTCAATCCTTGAGTATGATGAATGTGGTGCTGAGTAAAATGTATAATCTTTTACATTGGAGTTGAATTCCCTCCACACGTCACAGATTCCCATTTCTTTTCGTAGCATCCGAGTTTTTCTACTTTGAGTATTATTTTGATGTGGAGAATTACCTGATGCATCCCTGTATGGCTTCAGTCTTAGATTGAAGTCTCCACCACATATCACTAAACCTTGGGCTTTAGTTATCATTAGGTCAAATACATTTTTATATAATTTCCAGTTAGCCCCTGGGGGTGCATATACATTCAGCAGGGTGATATCTTCTCCCTCTAGCCGACCAAGTACCATGCTGAATCTCCCTTCTTTATTTTTGTGTGCTGATTTTTTTTCAAATATAATTTTGGTTGAGATCAATGTCGCTACCCCCCCTCCTCCCTGACTTATATGAAGATGAAGAGATCATTTTAAACCCTTGTCTATCAAGTTTAGTGTGCTCCACATCTGTTAGGTGGGTTTCCTGTAAAAATATCAGAATCAGAATGAGATTTATTGCCATTGTTCATGTAGTACACAAACTAGGAATTTGTCTCGGTGCAATGCTGCAACATTAAACATGGAGTAGCACTAAAGATAAAAATAAAAAACTATGCATGCAATAAAAGGTAGAATATGAATAAGTAATACTAATCTATGCAATTTTTAAATATATAAATATTATATATATTGTGGGACACATATGCACATTGGTATATCACTTTATGCTTCATATGTATATCACTTTAGGCTTCACATCTCAGATTGAACAAAGGACTGAGTCTCCTTGGAGATAACAGGAGGATGTGAAAGTTTAGTCTTTGGTATGCAAAGAGACGGCCTTGGGGGATTTCCTGGCTACCAGAGACTTGAGGTGGAGGTGATAAGATCTAAGAGAGGATGCATTGTTACTTGGGATTAAATGCAATATGACTGTGAGCTTTGAAGGTCCTGGGTATATAAAGGACGAATGTCTGAGTTTTTTTCCTTTCTGTTTTTGCTGATGTTGGAAGATGTGAATAAACCTGACTCGTGAGATAAACCCTGCTTCGTCATTTTCACATTTCCACACTGGTGACCCTAAGACGTGTCATGGATGAAAGAAATTCCCCCGAGCCAGCCGGGTCAGGAGCTCCCAGCCAAGCGAATGCCGCTACCGTCCAGCTACCGGACTTTTGGCAAGACAACCTGCGCTCCTGGTTCCACCTGGTCGAAGCACAGTTCGGTCTCCGGGGGATAACGGTAGATGACACGAAGTTCTACCATGTGATTGCCAAGCTCGACAACCGCATGGCTCGGCATGTGCAGAGCCTATTGGAGCGGCCACTGGCCAACGACAAATACGACGGGTTGAAGGCTGCGCTTATCCAGCGTTTCACTCTCTCAGTCAAGGAGAGAGTGGAGAGGCTCCTGGCTCTGAACGACTTGGGAGATGGCACGCCCATTGACCTGATGGAGGACATGCTGAGGTTGAGGGGCTCAGACAATGACGATTTCATCTTCACCCACATTTTCCTCAGGACCCTACCGTCGGCCACGAGAGCGACCCTGGCCAGTTCGCCGTTGATGGCCCAGCGGGACTTCCGCGTGCTGGCCCAGGAGGCGCACCGGATTCTCAACGCCACCAAACAGCGCGCGGCCACCGCAGCAGTGACGGAGTTCGGCGCGACGGCCAGAGATGGCAGGGGGCCAGAGACAGCGGTAGCAGAACCACCGACGACGGCGGCGGCGAGGGCCAAGGATCGCGGAGGAGACACCCTCTGTTTCTACCATCGCCGCTTTGCAGAGAGGGCACCCAAATGTATACCACCGTGCCAGTTCAAGCGCTCAGGAAACGCCAAGACCGGGGGTCAGTCGCAGCTGCGGCCCTCGGAGAGGAGAACAAGCTGCTCTACTTGAAGGATGCGCGCTCAGGGAGGCATTTCCTGGTGGACACAGGCTCCCAGCTGAGTTTCATAACACCTTCCTCCGCTGACCGGCTGGCGGTTTCCAGAGGTCACGGGGTGTCAGCAGCGAACGGCTCGGTGATTAAGACCTTTGGTGAGAGGACTCTGCTTCTGTCCCTACACGGCCGTACATTCGAGTGGACTTTTGTAATAGCTGCAGTGAATTTCAATATGTTGGGGGCTGATTTTCTGTGCTCACATGGTTTGTTGGTTGATCTTGCTAACAGGCGCCTGGTTAATGCACTTTCTTTTTATTCTATTCCCTGTACAGCCCGAGTGGCCCCACCAACAGCACAAGCCAACGTCACAGCTGCAAGCGGTAAGTTCCACACACTGCTCACTCAGTTCCCAGCACTCACGGTTCCCACATTTTCAGCAG
Source organism: Pholidichthys leucotaenia (assembly GCA_020510985.1). NCBI lineage: Eukaryota > Metazoa > Chordata > Actinopteri > Cichliformes > Pholidichthyidae > Pholidichthys > Pholidichthys leucotaenia. The sequence continues at coordinate 224,961,855 of CM035837.1, forward strand.
CCGTCGCTAAACACAGGATGGAACATTTTATTACTACCACCGGACTGCCCGTTTTTGCAAGAGCTCGGCGCTTGGATTCAGCTAAACTGACCATAGCGCGCGAGGAGTTCGCCAACCTGGAAAGGTTGGGCATCATCAGGCGTTCGAACAGCCCATGGGCTTCCCCGCTTCACAATTATCCCGAAAGCTGACGGCTTGTGGCAACCTTGCGGAGATTTCCGCAGGTTGAACAACGCCATAGCGCACGACCGCTACACAATCCCGCATATCCAAGATTTTTCCGTTCATTTGGCGGGGGCGCGCGTTTTTTCTAAAATACACTTGGTCCGCGGTTACCACCAAGTCCCAGTGTGCGCTGAGGACATACCCAAAACAGCGGTAATAACTCTGTTCGGTCTATTCGAGTTTTTGCGCATGTCATTTGGGCTTAAAGGCGCTGCACAGACGTTCCAACGCATGATGGACGCAGTGTTGCACGATCTCCCCTTCGTATTCATCTACCTGGACGACATCTTAGTAGCCAGCGCATCCGAAGACGAACACGAAAACCACCTCAGGGCAGTTTTCCGGAGGTTGGGAGAGCACGGTTTAATAATCAACCCAGCGAAGTGTCAGTTCGGGGTGACGCAGATTGATTTTTTGGGGCATCGCATCTCTCCAGAAGGAGCGGTTCCGCTGCCTGACAAGATGCGCACGGTAGCAAATTTTCCCCAGCCACAAACGGTCAAGGCGTTACAGGAGTTTTTGGGAATGGTGAATTTTTATAACCGTTTCCTCCCCCGTGCAGCGCAGCTCATGCAACCATTGTATGCCGCACTCAAAAAACAAAAACCCACAAATAAGATCGAATGGTCTCCGGAGCGAGAACAAGCATTCTCGGAGGTCAAAACAGCCCTGGCAAACGCTGCGTTGTTAGCACATCCAGACCCAATGGCCAGCATAGCGCTCACTACTGACGCGTCAGATGTGGCCATAGGGGCGGTCGTGGAGCAGCATGTAGCCGGGGCTTGGCAGCCGCTCGCCTTTTTCAGCAGGACTTTGCGCGATAGTGAACGAAAATACAGCGCACTCGACAGGGAGTTGTTAGCTCTCCACTTGGCCATTCGCCACTTCCAGTTCTGGCTGGACGGACGCCGTTTCACCGCGTTCATTGACCACAAGCCGCTGACATTCACGATGGCCAAGGTTTCAGAACCGTGGTCAGGCCGGCAGCAAAGACAGCTGGCCGCTATCTCAGAGTTTACTAACGATATTCAACATGTGGCGGGTAAACTGAATGTAGTGGTAGACTGTCTTTCGCGCGCTGTGGCGGCCCCAGTCCGTGCAGGGATAGATTATGCAGTCATGGCCGCGGATCAGCTTAGCGACACGGACGTGCGTGCGCTCCAGTCTGGACCAACAGGGTTAAGGCTGGAGAACAGGGTGCTGCAAGATGGTATGCCCCCCCTAATCTGCGATGTCTCCACTGGGCGACCCCGTCCTGTGGTACCGCCCGCGTGGCGCCACCAAGTTTTTGACTCGATTCATTTTCTGGCGCACCCAGGAGTGCGCGCGTTGGTCAAAATGATAGGAGAGAAATTTGTATGGCCGAGCCTGTGCAAACAAGTTAAGGAGTGGGCAGCAGCCTGCATGGCTTGTCAATGAGCCAAGGTACACAAACACACGAGAGCTCCCTTGGAGCTGTTTCACATCCCGGCTAAGAGGTTTGATCATGTTCATGTGGACCTCGTAGGCCCCCTCCCGCCGTCACAGGGGTGCACACACCTTCTGACAATGGTGGACCGCACCACGCGCTGGCCAGATTTGGTCCCACTGGCGTCAACCACAGCCAAGGAGGTGGCGCGCGCGTTTTTAACAGCATGGGTAGCGCGCTTTGGAGTCCCATCGGACATTACTGTCATAACTCTGGCTCTCACGAGCCAGGAAAGGAGATACGAGGGCGACCAGTGAGTTAGCGTAGTTTATTAACAAAGCACACACTACACTAAATAACGAACAGAAAAGTAAAGAGCCACGTGGGGCTAAAACACACACAGAACTAAGGGTAACATACCACCCAGGGAGAAAGGCTAGAGAGGCAGCGAGGGAAAAATACACGCCGAGTCGCAACACTTACTTTGGGTGAAGCGCCGAGGTAACGGCGGACTGAAGCTAGACGTAGGAGCTAACAGTCGTGGGAAACACAAGGAACGTCTTCCCATAGCGAGGTCGCAGCGACGAGTAACTCTCGGCTGCTCGCTTAAATGGGGGAGAAGATTGGGAATGGGAGACAGCTGTCCCAGCGCAGCTGACCAGACAGCTGGCAATCAGCTGGGCGCTGTCAAAGAGCGGGCCATGGAAGACCCGGCACGGACTACCCCGGAGCAGGAGCGACACTGGACAACCTGAACGCAGAGAAAGAGCGTTCAGGGCGCGACAATTACGTCCGACAGAGGTCCTCAATTTGTTTCCGAACTTTGGTCAGCAATGGCCCGCAGCCTGGGGGTAACGATCCACCGCACAACCGCGTACAATCCACAGGCTAATGGGTTATGCGAACGTTTTCATAGGTCATTGAAAGCGGCTCTCAGAGCGTCGCTGACGGATGCAAATTGGGTGGACAAGCTACCGTGGGTTTTATTGGGGTTGCGTTCTGCACCTAAAGAGGACTTAGAAGCCTCCCCGGCTGAGCTAGTTTTTGTGCAACCACTTCGGCTGCCCGGGGAGTTTCTCCCAGATAATCCTGCGCCAGAATGCTCCCCGGCTCAGCGGTTGCAGCGTGGCCCGGAATCGGGCACGCTGCCTGGCCCCGTTCACCACAGTTTTCCACGCGTTTTTGTACCTAAGGCTTTAAAAAACGCGGAATTTGTTTTTGTCAGACACGATTCCCATCGTCCGCCACTACGACCACCTTATGATGGACCATTTAGAGTGCTGGAAACAGGGGATAAGCATTTTTTGCTAGATTTGGGGGGCAGGAAGGAAAAGATTGGCATAAACAGGCTCAAACCCACCTTTGTGGTGGCGGACGAGGATGTGCTGTTGGCCAGGGCTCCTCGGCGCGGCAGACCCCCTAGGGGACATTCCCCAGAACAGCCACAGGGATTGACTAACAGTTCTCACCCTCAGACAACAGCCCCCCAGCAGGATGGCGCCGCAGAAGTGGTGAAGCCCACTTACAGCAGATACGGGAGGAGACTGAGGCCCAAGCAGCACGTGGGCTGATGTGTAATGATTTTATCATGACATGCAGACTGTTATTCCGTTGTTCCATCTTAGACTTTTGGGGGGGGTCATGTGGGACACATATGCACATTGGTATATCACTTTATGCTTTATATGTACGTATATCACCTTAGGCTTCACATCTCAGATTGAACAAAGGACTGAGTCTCCTTGGAGATAACAGGAGGATGTGAAAGTTTAGTCTTTGTTATGCAAAGAGAAGGCCTTGGGGGATTTCCTGGCTGCCAGAGACTTGAGGTGGAGGTGATAAGATCTAAGAGAGGATGCATTGTTACTTGGGATTAAATGCAATATGACTGTGAGCTTTGAAGGTCCTGGGTATATAAAGGACGAATGTCTGAGTTTTTTTCCTCTTTCTGTTTTTGCTGATGTTGGAAGATGTGAATAAACCTGACTCGTGAGATAAACTCTGCCTCGTCATTTTCACATTTCCACAATATATATATATACAGTATATATATATATATATATATATATATATAAATATTATTCCTGCTTTGTCTTTTTTCATTTTGCCTAGAATCTTGGATCTTTTAACTGGATTCAGGATCCCTTTTACATTATATGAGATTATTTTGGTTACACCCTGTTTCTCCATTGTGTTGTCTTATTTAGTATAACAGTGTGGTGGCCCTCTTTTATGCTACTCAGAAACTGAAAGAACATTGAGAACATAAAAAACATTAAGAACATAGTATATAAAACTTTGAAACAAAAAACTGACAAAAGATCTTCCTGACCTGAGGTCTTTTTAGTGACCTTAGAAGAGCCTTGATGGTGTGTTGGCTCTGAGGGAAATTCCTCAAACTCTGTTACGTGTTGAGGGCCCTCTCTTACCCCTATAAGTTGTCCCATGTTTTTAATGTGAATTTCAGATCCCAATCCAAACTTGTAATGATTTTATTTTATTTTATTTTTTTTATGCCTATACCCTATGAAATTGTGCGCAACCTCCCACCACCATCACAGCAAACAATCACGTTAATACAGTATTTGTTAGTGTGGAGAGATCATGTGGTTCATTGTCACATTTCTATTTTAACAAGTTTTTTTTTTTAAAGACTTATTTGTTTCAAATATTATGTCTGTTCCATGAAATGTTTTACCACTTCATATTTGCTGATTCTGCAATGTTTGTTACCTTGTAGGAGGAGGGTTGGATGCGCAGATTGACTAAAAATATCGTTATTCCCTCCTGAAAACACTCAGTTTTTCCTTATAGCTCTGGCGCTGGGTATCCCGCTGCTGGCCCGTGGATTTTGAGGGTCTCTGTGTGGACCACGTTTGAGCCTTGATTCTTTCGATCAGGTCTGCTGCAGGTTTATACACCTTTACCGGGAGCCCTCTTCTCGCCATATCCGTGTTTACTTCTTCCGCCGAGTTGTAGAGACACGTCTCATCCCCGTAAAACACCCTCAGCTTCGCCGGAATGGAGTCTGAAAGCGCAGTTTCTTCTCTCGTAGTACCTTTTTAGCGTCGTTGTATTCCCAACGCTTTTTAAGGACCTCCGGGGCGTAGTTGTGCTCCACAAAAACTTTTCTCTCTTGGTGCATAAATCCTTTTTTCTGCCAAGCCAGTCTTACAACCTCTTCTTTTATTCTGGAGTTGGAGAACTTCACCACCACCGATCTTGGTGGCACTTCCGCCGATGGCCTTGGGGCTAATGTACGGTGCGCCCTTTCTATCTTCAAGTCGGTGGATTGGGGAATTTCCAACTTCTCTCTCAGTATGGATTCCACGCATGCAGCCATTGTGGTGAATCCGTCCTCGACTCCTTCGTTCAGACCATGAATTCTTATGTTGTCTCTTCTTAGTCTTCCTTCTTGGTCAGTTAGCTTAGCCTCCAGTCTTGACTGTCGTTTAAGTAAATCCAGCACGTTTTCTTCCAGCCCTTTTATTCTTTCCTCTGCTTCCATGATTCAGTCCTCAGCCTGGTCCACTCTGCTCTTTGTCCTTTTTATTTCGTCTTTAATTTCACGAAATTCGGCCAAACATTCTCGGCGAAATTGTGTTAATTCTTGAAGTACCATTTTTAAGCTAACCTTGTTGCTAGCTTCAGTCAGCTCCTCCGCTTCTGAATGGATGTCCTCCGGGTCAGATTCTCCGGCCGATGTGTGTCTTGGCCTGGTAAATGTCGATCTCTTCTGTTTTCCTTTAGGCATAATGACTTTGTCTTTTGATTTTCACTCTTCCAAAAATCCGTTAAATCTGATTTTCAAGGTATTTTCATGGATCGGGTCTGGGAGCTTCAGTGTTAAGCTGCTCTCACCATGGTGTCCAGACCGGAAGTCCACTGCCAGACTTTATTTTAAGAGATTTTCATGGACACAGCGATGAAAAGAGAGACAAGAGGAGGAAACGCGGAAAGCGTGGAGGCATAAGATTAAATCTGAGGAGGCGTCAGCTTAACCGCATTCCTCTTCCTTCCATTATTATGGGGAACATACAATCCCTGAGAAATAAAGTGGATGAAATTCAAGGGAATGTACGATATCAGAACGACTTCAAGAACTGCTGTGTCATGGCTTACACGGAGACGTGGCTTACAGCGCATGACCGGGATGCGGACCTGTGGATTGACGGCTTTGGAACCCCACTTCGCTCGGATCGGCAGGAAGAGGTAACGGGGAAACATCAGGGGGGCGGCGTATGTTTATATATTAATAAACAGTACTGTACATCTGTCACGGTCAGAGAGCGCATCTGTACACCCGATGTGGAGCTTCTGTCAATGTCATTACGCCCCTTTTATCTGCCCCACAAGTTCCCTCAACTTTTCATAACGACTGTGTACATTCACCCGAGGGCAGATGCTGACTCTGCCTCCAGCACCATCTTTGATGTGGTACAGCGGCTGCAGTCGATTTCCCCAGAGGCTCCAAATTTTATTCTTGGGGATTTTAACCATGTTTCTTTAAAGACGACACTTAAAAACTTTTATCAGTATGTCTCCTGCCCAACCAGGCGAAAAAAGACATTGGACCTGTGCTATGGATCCATAGAGAGGGTCTATAAATCACTTCCCTTTCGTCCTTTAGGATCCTCAGATCACAACTGTGTACATTTGCTGCCCACATATAAAACTGCTCTCAGAAGAGGCAAGGCGAAGACCAGAGACATAGACGTGTGGACAGAGGATTCAGTGCACTGCCTCGAGGAATGCTTTAACTGTACGGACTAGGAGATGTTCACACTGGCCTGCAGGGATGATTTGGACTCTTTGGTGGATGTCACATGCTCATAGATGACTTTCTGCAGAGATATGATCGTTCCACGTAAACGTGTCAAAATATATCCCAACAACAAGCCATGGGTTACAAAATCAGTTAACCTCTTGCGCTCCGTTGTTCCGCGGGCGGGCAAGTCTCTGCATCCTCTGCACAAGAGCGCACTCGTGCGCGCTCGGACGCATGACGCATGATATACTGATGATGGTGCAGATGGAGATGGTGCTGGCCTCCAAGCGCCACTGGAAAAAAAAAGCTGCAGACACAGAACAGATTAGTTCATCTGATTGACCTGTCATTCGACTAATAAGAGCCTTGAATTGGGTTTCTGAAACCATGAAGAGCCAATGAATGAAAATCTAGCCAGAAGGACCTGCCTCCCAACGGCTGCGAGCCAATTGAAGAACAGAAGTTCGCTGAGCTGTTGTCTAAAGCTGGGTGAAGAGAGACTTTCAGCAGCCACAGGCAGTGGTTTATTTATTTATTTTATTTAATTCCAGCAGAGTGTTTAGGATTCTCTTCCGTCATCATTGACCGACGACGAAGGTCGTAAATCATTCACCAAAACCGCAATAATGGAATTATGTTTTGATCGGGATCCACGAGCGGAGCAGCGTTGCGTTCGTCTGACAATGGGGAAGAGAAGTTCGCCAGGACTCTGCTGCTGTGAAGAGGTAAGGTGTTATAAGCTAAATTATTTCTCCCTGAAAACTGTAATCCAAAAATGACTTTTGACCGATCGGTAAATTACAACTGTATGGCGCACGCACTTCGTACTTCGTGCGCCGCAATAAACGGTTCATTTGCTGTGTTCGGACCGTGAACGCCCCCCCCCCCCCCGCTGCAGAAGAGGAGCGGGGGAGGGGGTGTTCACGGTCCGAACGCCCCCGGTCCGCGGGGGGAAGCCACGCTGACTGCGCAGCGGTCATCACATAGACATATGAGTCTATTCCTTCATGTAGCGATGGCCGTCCTCTGTAGCGGGGGGGGGGGGACAACCCCCCCCCACACACACACAGTAGCAAGGGGGGGAAGCCACTGTGACAGCGTTGCTGTGGAAACATGCCCCCCCACGGCCCACGGCTCTCAGAGAAGGAGGACACAATGTCTGTGTCCAGCAGCAGCAGTTGCAGAAGTGAGATTGGGAGGGCGAGTTACAGAACCTGTGCAGTATTTATACCCAACTCAGACAATTCATCAAAGAGCGGATTCAAAGCAGTTGGTACGATCAAAGGGACTGCAGAACAGGCATGAGACATTTGCATTTAAGAGACCTACATAACAATAGGCAGATTTGCTAGCCTCTGCTCCAGGTGTAGGAGAAAGAGGTTACAAGGCACATCTACATATTGATCTCAGCCTCAAGGTCACAGTAAGGACAGGACGCATGAACACTATACATGAATGGCACATTACATCACGATACATGAATGGCACATTACATCACAATACATGAATGGCACATTACATCACAATACATGCATGGCACATTGCATCACAATACATGCATGGCACATTACATCACAATACATGAATGGCACATTACATCTCAGTAGTGCAGCGGGAAAAACCAAGAGAAGACAGCTGACTGTCCTGTGTGTTGTGGGGGGGGGTTGAATCAACCCGCCACACAGCAACTATCACTCCAGTGTTCTAATGGTACAGTGTGTTTGCTCATTGTGTCAGAAGGCTAATGGATGATTAGAAAACCCTTGTGCAATCATGTTAGGTCTGCAATGCTGTAATTGCTGCAAATGGAGGATTCTTTGACGAAAGCAAAGTTTGAAGGAAAAAATTATTATTTCAAATACAAATCATTATTTCTAACCTTGTCAATGTCTTGACTATATTTTCTATTCATTTTACAACTCATGGTGGTAAATAAGTGTGACTTTTCATGGAAAACACAAAATAATTGTCTGGGTGACCCCAAACTTTTGAACGGTAGTGTATATTTATAGTAATATGTACATATGTATACTAGCTGTTCTTGTTTTTTCTTGCCTTCTGATTGTTGCTCTGAGTGTTGCTATCCCTGTGCTGTTGCAATCCTGGAATTTCCCCATTGTGGGACTAATAAAGGCTTATCTTATCTTATCCCTAACTCAGTACTGTTTACTTTTTGAATATATATTTTGTGGCTAATATAGTTATTAACCTGGAGATCAAGTTGTGTCAGCTGATCATTTTTTGCTATGACACCATCTCAGACTCAGTGCAGCTGGAGAAGGTATGTCCATGATGTCTCAACAGTCTCTCCATGATTTTCACACAGATCAGAACAATTTTTTTCCCCACAATATTTTTATTGAACCTTTTTTTTTTTTTTTTTTTTTTTTTACAAACAGCACACATAGTCAGACACTAACACAAAAGTAATTTAAAAACTAAAAAGAACAATAACAAAAAAAGGGTAATAAAAACAACAACCATTAACAAAAACAAGTCAACAACAATGCTCATCTGTTTAGTCTAGGTAATCTATTACATAAGAATACATAATATACATTCACCAGCTTGGAATTTGCAAGGTCCACACATATCATTCACCTTCTTCTTCAGAAGTTATGTTTAATTTCTTTACATAATCAATGAAAGGTCTCCATATATTCTCAAACACATTTTCCTTTGATTTCAGTATGTATGTTATTCTTTCTAGTGGAAAGTTGGTAACATCTGTCTTAACCACTGAGTCACATCTGGTCTATGAGTTTTTCCACAGTAATGCAATACATTTTTTGGCATTAAGCAAACTGAGGTCTATGAATGTTCTTTCACTCTTATTAACCACTTGCACTCCGGGCAATTTTCCTAAAAATGCCAAAAAATAATGTGCCCAAAGTAAATCGAAAGCTGTTCTTCAACCCTTTGCAGCATCTTCATGGGGTTGGTCTCATTTAAAAGAAAACACTTTGAATTTTTTGGCAAAAAAAACAATCTCTCTACGTGCTCCGGCCACTGAGTTACAGTCATCTAAACATACTGAACTTGAAGAAAAAAAATTTGGACACAGTGGTTTTTTGGATACAAATGCTTGTAAATAACACACAGCTGTCCGATCCGGCTGAAAAATGCAACAGAAATGTAGAACCAAGTGTTATCCAGCTGAGATCCAAATTTGGTAACAATACCACAAAAAATGAATATTTTACACAGCTTTGTTCTCAGGCTGTTCCCAGGCGTTTTGGAACTGTGCCAAATTGTGCCAAATGGCACAGTTTGGAAAAACGTCTATAATTTTTGAATAATTCAATGTAGAAGCTTCATTTTAGGCTCAAAGGAAAGGTCACACTCAGGGCTGTGTCTGTGTGTGTGTGGGGGGGGGTCGCCCCCCCCCGCTACCAAGGACAGAGTTCGGCCCTCGCTACATGACAGATTACACTCATTGCATGTTTCCACAGCAACGCTGTCACAGCGGCTTCCCCCCCCCCCCCTCGCTGCAGAAGAATAGCGGGGGTGGGGGGGGCGTTCACAGCCTGTACACTGTGAGCAACCCCTTGTAACGCGGTGCACGAACTTCAGACTTCGTGAACCGCACAGCTGTAATTTACTGATCGGTCAAAAGTCATTTTGGATTACAATTTTCAGGGATAGAGAATAATTTAGCTTATAACACCTGACCTCTTCACAGCGGAGTCTTGGCGAACTTGTCTTCCTCATTGTCAGACGAACGCGACGCTGGTCCGCTCTGGTTCTGGTCTCGCGACTCGATCAAAACATAATTCCATTATTGCGGCTTTGTGCTTCCATGATTGCGGTTTTTGGCGAACGATTTTTCAAAACAAATAACAGTAGTAATTAAAAAAAGACTGGCGAAGGCGTGTGTGTCACTCAGCCTTCGTCGTCAGCCTCCGTCGGTCTATGATGACCATGGAAGAAAATCATAACGTCTACTCTGCTGGAACCAATACAAAATAAGCACCGCCTGTGGCCGAACATGCCGATCCACGAATGGCACTCCCTGTCACACAGGTTGCATTTGTGGATGGTCTCCATGCTGCTGGGTCTGTGGTGCTCTTCCTGTGTCCTTTTTTGATCCGCTGCAGCAGCCAGTCTTCACCCAGCCTTAAAAAAAAACAGCTCACAAACTTCTCTGCTTCAATTGGCTCACTGCATTCAAAGCGTTGGGAGGCGGGTCCTCCTTCCTAGGTTTTCATTCATTGGTTCTTCAAGGTTTCAGAAACCCAATTCAAGGCTCTTATTAGTCGAATGAGAGGTCAATCAGATGAACTAATCTGTTCGCGGCTGTCTCTGCAGTTTTTTTTTTAGTGGCGCTTGGACGCCACTACATCACCATCACCACCATCATGTGTCATGCGTCCAAGCTCTCGTGCGCCCTCGTGCGCCCTAGGACGCAGAGACTTGCCCGCCCACGGAACAACGGAGTGCAAGTGGTTAAAGTTGTTTTTCTGGATACAAACCCAACAAAAACAGTTTAGGGTTCAATGTGATTTGTTTTGAAATTATTTTTTCAATTGTTACCCTCACCTCTTCCCAAAACATTCTGATTTTTCTCCATTCCCATAAACAGTGAAATAGGGTTCCTTTACTTAGATCAGAGCAATTTTTTGCACAGGAAATAAACCAGACATTCTTAAGCTCTTCAACCACTGATCGTTTGTGAAGCTGTGCTGACATCAGTGACAGGCTGGGCTGAACGCCAGACTGACCGTTTGAAGCGGTAATTTTCCCACAACAGAGCCATCTGAAACACACACAGCGTACATATTTTAGTACCTAACAGCGATAACTTGCAGAGATTACAGTGTAGTACGACGTACTTATAGCAAACTAGCATTAGCAACATTACCTTACCGTCACATATGACCTAGTTTGTATCCTCACGTCTTCGGCTCTCCCAAATAAATAAATAGAATAATATAACAAAGGGGAAAAAAATCTAATAAGGTCGAATTAAACAATAACTCCTCTGATTATACAGTTCAACATAGGTTATCTGAAATGGGTGATGGCTGAAGCTGCAGCTTATATTGCCCACCCATATTCCATCCAAGAACTCAAAAGAAAAACAAAACAGGAGCGATTCCAATTCCAATGTGACAATAAAGTACTTCGTTGTTGTATTTAACCACAATTTTCATGTAGCTGCACTGATGTAAAGTCAATTTTACAAGTGTGGGTGGTGTTTTGTACTAGCATTGCTAAAATATAAAAGGAAGCACGACAATGGGTCTCAAATATTTGTAATGTGTCCTGTTAATGCATGAGTTTATTGATGATAGAGTATAAACTACACATATATCCATCCATCCATCCATCTTCTACTGCTTTTCCGGAGGTCCGGGTCGCGGAGGCAGCAGTTCAAGCAGAGAAGCCCAAACTTCCCTCTCCACAGCCACCTGCTCCAGCTCTTCAGAGGGGATACCAAGGCGTTCCCAGACCAGCTGGGAGACATAGTTTCTCCACCGAGTCCTGGGTCTGCCCCGGGGTCTCCTCCCAGTGGGACGTGCCTGAAACACCTCAAGTGGGAGGCATCCAGGAGGCATCCTAATCAGATGCCCATACCACCACAACTGACTCCTTTCAATGTGGAGGAGCAGCGGTTCTACTCTGAGCCTCTCCCGGATGACTGAGCTCCTCACCCTATCTCTGAGGGTGAGTCCAGCAATCCTACGGAGAAAGATAATTTCAGCCGCTTGTATCCGCGATCTCGTTCTTTCGGTCATTACCCAAAGCTCGTGACCATAGGTGAGAGTAGGAACGTAGATTGACTGGTAAATCGACAGCTTTGCCTTAGAACTAAGCTCCCTCTTCACCACAGACCGGTACAACGTCCGCATCACTGCAGATGCTGCTCCAATCCGTCTGTCGATCTCTCGCTCCATTTTCCCCTCACTCATGAACAAGACCCCAAGATACTTAAACTCCTCCACTTGGGGCAGAAGCCTGTCCCCAACCCAGAGAGGACAATCCACCTTTTTCCGGCTGAGGACCATGGACTCGGATTTGGAGGTGCTGATTCTCATCCCAGCCGCTTCACACTCAGCGGAAAACCGTCCCAGCAAGAGCTGTAGGTCATTGCTGGATGAAGCCAACAGGACAACATCATCTGCAAACAACAGAGATGAGATCCTGTGGTCACCAAGCATGACACCCTCCATTCCCTGGCTGTGCCTAGAAATCCTGTCCATAAAAATTATGAACAGGATCGGTGACAAAGGGCAGCCCTGGCGGAGTCCAACTCTCACTGGGAATGACTCCGACCGAGTGTTGACAATACGAACTAAACTCTCACAACGGTCGTACAGAGACCGAATAGCTCGTAACAACAAGCCCGATACCCCATACTCCCGAAGCACCCCCCACAAAAATCCACGAGGGACGCGGTCAAATGCCTTCTCCAAGTCCACAAAACACATGTAAACTGGTTGGGTAAACTCCCACGAACCCTCAAGAATTCTCGAGAGGGTAAAGAGCTGGTCCGATGTGCCACGGCCAGGACGAAAACCATATTGCTCCTCCTGAATCCGAGGTTCGACCAACAGCCAGACTCTCCTCTCCAGTACCTTGGCATAGACCTTCCCAGGGAGGCTGAGGAGTGTGATCCCTCTAAAGTTGGAGCACACCCTCCGGTCCCCTTTTTGAAGAGAGGAACCACCACCCCGGTTTGCCATGCCAAAGGCACTGCCCCTGACCTACACGCAATGTTGCAGAGGCGTGTCAACCATGACAACCCAACAACATCCAGGGCCTTGAGGTACTCAGGGCGAATCTCGTCCACCCCCGGGGCCCGACCACCAAGGAGATTTTTAACCACCTTGGCGACCTCAGCCCCTGTGATAGGCGAGTCATCCCCCTCGTCCCCAAACCCTGCTTCCTCTGTGGAAGGTGTATCAGTGGGATTGAGGAGATCCTCGAAGTATTCCTTCCACCGCCCGACGATATCCCCAGTGGAATTCAACAGTGTCCCATCCGCATCATACACAGTGTGGACGGGGAGCTGCTTTCCCCTCCTGACCCGCTGAACAGTTTGCCAGAATCTCTTTGAAGCTGACCGAAAGTCTTGTTCCATGGCCTCACCGAACTCCTCCCATACCCGGGTTTTTGCTTCAGCAACCACCCGAGCTGCACTCCGCTTGGCCTGCCGGTACATCTCAGCTGCTTCGGGAGTCCCACAAGCCAACCAAGCTTGATAGGACTCCTTCTTCAGCTTAATGGCCCCCCTCACCACTGGTGTCCACCACTTGGTTCGGGGGTTGCCACCACGAGATGCACCGACCACCTTGCGGCCGCAGCTCTGGGCCACCGCTTCAACAACAGAGGTGGAGAACATGGCCCATTCAGACTCCATGTCTCCAGACTCCCTCGGAATGTGGTTGAAGTTCTTCCGGAGGTGGGAGTTGAAGACCTCCCGGACAGGGGCCTCAGCCAGACGCTCCCAGCACACCCTGACTATACGTTTGGGTCTACCAGGTCTGAATGGCTTCCTCCCCTGCCATCGGATCCAACTCACCACCAGGTGGTGATCAGTTGACAGCTCTGCACCTCTCTTTACTCGGGTGTCCAAGACATACGGTCGCAGGTCTGATGATACGATAACAAAATCGATCATCGACCTGCGACCTAGGGTGTCCTGGTACCAGGTGTACATATGGACACCCTTATGCTTGAACATGGTGTTTGTTATGGACAGACTGTGGTTAGCACAGAAGTCCAATAGCTGAACACCACTCGGGTTCAGATCGGGCAGGCCGTTCCTCCCAATCACCCCCCTCCAGGTTTCACTGTCGTTGCCCACGTGCGCATTGAAGTCCCCCAGTAGGACAATGGAGTCTCCAGGAGGAGCACCCTCCAGCACCCCAGTCACAGACTCCAAAAAGGGTGGGTACTCTGAAACATCATTTGGTGCATAGGCACAAATGATGGTCAGGACCCGTTTCCCAACCCGAAGGCGCAGGGAAGCAACCCTTTCGTCCACCGGGGAAAACTCCAATATAGAGGCAGCAAGGTGGGGCGATACAAGAATACCCACCCCTGCTCGTCGCCTCTTGCCCGGGGCAACTCCAGAAAAGGCCAAGCTCCAGCCCCTCTCAAGGAGACTGGTTCCGGAACCGGAGCTGTGTGTTGAGGTGAGGCCGACTATATCTAGCCGGTATCACTCAACCTCGTGCACCAGCTCAGGCTCCTTCCCCACCAGAGAGGTGACATTCCACGTACCAAAAGCCAGTTTAGAAAGCTTGGGATCAGTCCGCCAAGGTCGCCGCCTTTGACCACCACCTAATCCACATAGCACCAGACCCCCATGATCCCTCCTGCAGGTGGTGAACCCACTGGAGGGCGGACCCATGTAACTCCTTCGGGCTGAGCCCGGCCGGGTCCCATGGGTGGAAACCCGGCCACCAGATGCTAGCCTTCGAGCCCCTCCCCCAGGCCTGGCTCCAGGGTGGGGCCCCGGTAGCCCCATACCGGGCGGGGTACACTGAATCCTTGATATACAATTTATCATGAGAGTCTGTTGGATCGTTCTTAGTCTGGCCCTTCACCCAGGACCAGTTTGTCTTGGGAGACCCTATCAGAGGCAAATTGGACTCACTACAGAGGCAAATTGCCCCGGACAACATAGCTCCTGGGATCACTGTGGCACGCAAACCCCCCCACCACGATAAGGTGACGATCCATGAGGGGGAAAATATTTTTCCACAATATTTTTATTGAACTTTTTTTTTTTTTTACAAACAGCACACACAGTCAGACACTAACACAAAAGTAGTTTAAAAACTAAAAAGAACAATAACAAAATAACAAAAAAAGGGGTAATAAAAACAACAACCATTAACAAAAACAAGTCAACAACAATGCTCATCTTTTTAGTCTAGGTAATCTATTACATAAGAATACATAATATACATTCACCAGCTTGGAATTTGCAAGGTCCACACATATCATTCACCTTCTTCTTCAGAAGTTATGTTTAATTTCTTTACATAATCAATGAAAGGTCTCCATATATTCTCAAACACATTTTCCTTTGATTTCAATATGTATGTTATTCTTTCTAGTGGAAGGTTGGTAACATCTGTCTTAACCACTGAGTCACATCTGGTCTATGAGTTTTTCCACAGTAATGCAATACATTTTTTGGCATTAAGCAAACTGAGGTCTATGAATGTTCTTTCACTCTTATTAAAGTTATGTTTTTCTGGATACAAACCCAACAAAAACAGTTTAGGGTTCAATGTGATTTGTTTTGAAATTATTTTTTCAATTGTTACCCTCACCTCTTCCCAAAACATTCTGATTTTTCTCCATTCCCATAAACAGTGAAATAGGGTTCCTTTACTTAGATCAGAGCAATTTTTTGCACAGGAAATAAACCAGACATTCTTAAGCTCTACAACCACTGATCGTTTGTGAAGCTGTGCTGACATCAGTGACAGGCTGTGCTGAACGCCAGACTGACCGTTTGAAGCGGTAATTTTCCCACAACAGAGCCATCTGAAACACACACAGCGTACATATTTTAGTACCTAACAGCGATAACTTGCAGAGATTACAGTGTAGTACGACGTACTTACAGCAAACTAGCATTAGCAACATTAGCTTACCGTCACATATGACCTAGTTTGTATCCTCACGTCTTCGGCTCTCCCAGAAGCTGCAGAATTATTCCAGAGTGTTTCATCTCACTGCCTGTACCCTTGTCTGGCGGTCCTTTTTGGCATTTACAGTGAAAAAAGCCACAGACCGAGGAGTCGCCTTGTAAAGCCGCCATGTTGTGTTTGGCTTGGGTCGCGTGTTTTACGTCACGGCAGTGTGGCGCCGCCTTGCTGTAAAAAAAATCCCGCCCACCACAGCTTAACCCCGCTTTACCCGGCTGCTATGGAGACACAACCGCGGCCGAAACGAGTAGTAACGAAACGAAACGAGGCGAGTCGAACTGGGCTAGTGGAAAAACGGCATAACAGGCACGAAAATAGTGTCAGTTAAACCGTGCTGGGTACAGTGGAAAGGGCGAGAAAGCGAGACAAGTAGAAGTAAGTAAGGCCAAGGCGATACTAGTGGAAAAGGCCCTTTTGTGGACTTTTCTTCCGCCTTTAATACAATCCAACCTCATATTTTAGTAGAAAGGCTCCTGCAACAATTTGATTTTAGCAATAATCTGGTGGGTTGGATTCTGGAATTTTTAACCAACAGGACACAGAGAGTAAGGGTCAATGGTACATTGTCTGACCTAAAGTGCTCTTCTACTGGCTCTCCTCAGGGGTGTGTGTTGTCACCACTACTCTTCATGTTGTACACAAACATGTGTCGGAGCAGACATGACAACAGACACATTATAAAGTATGCTGATGACTCAGTTGTTGTCAGTCTCCTCCAGGATGGTGAGAGTGGCCACGGCCCAGTAGTTGATGATTTTGTTCACTGGTGTGAGGATTCCTACCTGCAGCTGAATACGACAAAAACTAAAGATATGATTATTGACTTTAGGAGGAAAACTCCCAGGCACAAAGTCACTGTACTAAAAGGCCAGACCACTGAATGTGTACAATCCTACCAGTATCTTGGGATGATTATTGATAGTAGTATAAACTTTGAAGAGAACTGTGAAAGGGTGTGCAAAAAAGGCCAGCAACATTTGAAATGTATTGACATGTGATGTGAAATGTCAGATGGCAGCGCACATAGTTGCAGCGGCTCAATGGTTCACCAGTCGGAGCGGTATTTGGATGTTTTTTTTTTGTTTTACGTGTTTGTTTTGTGCACATTTTGCCAAGCGAATATCACCTATAGCCGGCATGATATTCTGAAGATCGGAATATGCTACGAGGGGAAAGTAACAAGTGAGTTGCTCCGCTTACACAAGATCCCGGTGGAAGTAGCGAGGAGTCCCGGCTCTCTGTGGATTACCATCCCAGCGGGGAGGAGGCACAGGCGGCGGAGGGAGAGGAAGCAGAAGCGGGGCTGTAGAGCCGGCGCGCTAGTAAGGCTATGGAAGTAGCCATTCAAACCTCCGCTTCCCAGCCTTTTCCTCTCTAACGCCAGATCTCTCGTGACCAAGATGGAGGAGCTAAGGTTACAGATTAAGGTAAACAACTGTGCCAGGGATGCATGCATTCTTCTTATCACCGAGACCTGGCTTCAACCATCTATCCCGGACTCGGCTATCGAGCCAGCGGGGTACTCTACACAGTGCTATGACCGAACAGCAGATTCCGGTAAGAGCAGAGGAGGAGGGCTCTGTGTGTACGTAAATAACAGCTGGTGTACTAACTCAGTGATCATGGGAAGTCACTGCTCACCGGACATAGAGTATCTGACTGTTAAGTGCAGACCTATTTATCTCCCGAGGGAGTTTACTGTAGTTTCGGCAACGGCTGTTTACATTCCACTGGATGCTAATGCTAACTTAGCTATCGGATTGCTACATGCTAGCATTAGCCATACACAGAGTATTTACCCTGACGCTGTGCAAGTTATAGCGGGGGATTTCAATCATGCAGACTTAAAGGTAGCACTCCCTAAATTCCATCAGCATGTCAAGTGTGCTACTAGGGGAGTGAACACTTTGGACAAGGTCTATTCAAACATCAAACTGGGCTATAGGGCTAGACCATTACCACATCTGGGCCAGTCTGACCATTTATCCATGCTATTAATTCCTGCATACACCCCCCTTAGAAAAACTGCTCCCATCATCTCTAGGACTGTTGCCATATGGCAGGAGGATGCTTCCCAGCAGCTGCAGGATTGCTTCGATAGGAGCAACTGGGAAGTCTTTGAACATCAGGACCTGGAGCTGTTCACAGATAGTGTGCTGTGCTATATCAAAAATTGCATAGACACTATTACAGTGAACAAACGGATCCGCATCTTCCCTAACCAGAAGCCCTGGATGAACCGGGAGGTCCAGCAACTGCTGAGGGAGAGAAACATCGCCTTCAGGTCTGGTAACAGCAAACTTTACAGCACAGCTCAGGCCAACCTGAAGAGGGGCATTAGAGAGGCTAAGGCAGACTATAGGAGGAGGATTGAGGACCATCTGGACAACAATAATAGCCGGCAGGTGTGGCGGGGCATCCAGCACCTGGCTAACTATCGAACGAATCCGTTAACCGCGGTAGGTGACCTCACACTGGCGGAGGAGCTGAATATCTTCTTTGCCCACTTTGAGGTCACTGCACCTGTCTCGGCCAACCTACACCAGGCCCACAGCAGTACGTTCCTCACTTTGGAGGAACGTGAGGTGAGGCGCACCCTGCGGTCCATCGACCCAAGAAAACCAGCCGGTCCAGATGGTGTCCTGGGACGTGTGCTGAGGGACTGTGCAGATCAGCTGGCTGGAGTCTTTACTAAGATTTTCAACCAATCCCTGGCACAGTCCACTGTCCCATCCTGCCTGAAGTCCTCCACCATAGTCCCCTTACCCAAGAAACCTCACATTTCTAGCCTCAACGACTACAGACCAGTCGCACTCACCCCGGTGGTGATGAAGTGCTTTGAAAGGCTGGTCCGTAGTCATATCATAGTAGCCCTGCCCCGCAGTATGGACTCCCACCAGTTTGCCTACAGAGCGAATCGATCCACAGAGGATGCGGTGGCCACAGCACTCCATGCCACTCTCGCCCATCTGGAGCGGCAGGGGAGCTATGTGCATATGCTCTTCATGGATTATAGCTCTGCATTTAACACCATTCTTCCACACAAACTGGTGGTCAAGCTGGGGGACTTGGGGATTCCTCAGGGTGTTTGTATGTGGATTAGCAGCTTCCTCTCTGGTCGCAGACAGAGAGTCAGGGTGGGCCATCATACATCTACAGCCCTAAGCCTCAATACTGGATCCCCCCAGGGCTGTGTGCTGAGTCCCCTGCTCTACTATCTGTATACACACGACTGCACCCCTGCCCATCACAATAACACCATTGTGAAGTTTGCAGACAACACTACAGTGGTGGGTCTCATTTCAGGGGGGGACGAGTCTGCCTACAGAGATGAGGTGGTGCAGCTGTCGTCATGGTGTAAAGAGAATAACCTTCTCCTGAACACCTCTAAGACTAAAGAATTGATAATAGACTACAGGAGGAAGAAGACAGAGATTTTCCCTCTCATCATCAATGGGGACTGTGTAGAGAGGGTAGCGGACTTCCATTTTCTAGGAGTCCACATAGAGGAGAACCTGTCCTGGAGTGTGAACACCTCTGAGCTGGTGAAAAAGGCCCAGCAGAGACTGTACTTTCTGAGGATTCTCAGGAAGGAGAACATCACACAGAGACTGCTGGTGTCCTTTTATCGAGCTTCTATTGAAAGCATATTAATATACTGTATATGCATCTGGTACAGTAGTTGTACAGTAGCTCAGAGGAAAGCACTCCAGAGGGTCATTGACACCACCCAGAAGATCATTGGCTGCCCTCTCCTCACGCTGGAAGACCTACACCGCTCCCGTTGTCAGAAGAAGGCTCAAAATATTTTAAAGGATACTTCACATCCTGGACACTCATTGTTTGAACTGCTGCCATCTGGGAAACGATACAGACAAATGAACACAAGGACAAACAGACTCAAACACAGCTTCTATCCAACAGCAATAACCATTCTGAATAAAATGAGTAAGTAATGTGCTAAATGGACATGATTATAAGTTGTTGAATGCTCCTTGCAATGATTGTGTGTGCATGATGTCCTGTCTTGATGTCTGTGTGAATGTAATTTGCTATTTATTCTTTTTAATTATTATTTTTAACGGATTTTTTAGTAATTTTAGGTCTATGTTTTTTTTATAATGGGGCAATGTTTTTATAAATGGGGCACTGACTGGAGAACACTTTGAATTTCATTGTACCTGTGACAATGACAATTAAAGATCTATCTAAAGATCTATCTATCTAACATTTGCATTGTTTAAGGAAACCTGCACGCTTCCAAATTGACCGAACCATAATGACAATGTTTTATCGGGCTTTTATTACCTCCGCCAGGCCGCAGGCCGCAGGAGGTTATGTTTTTGCCGGGGTTTGTCTGTCTGTCTGTCTGTTTGTCTGTCTGTCTGTTGGTTAGCAAGATAACTCAAAAAGTTTTGGACGGATTTCGATGAAACTTTCAGGCGTTGTTGGAAATGGTACAAGGAAGAACTGATTAAATTTTGGGGATGATCCGGATCATCGTCTGGATCCAGGAATTTTTTAAAGGATTCTTTAACATTGTGAGATAGTGTGGAAGTTGTGTTCAATGACGAGACTTGAGTTTATTTCTCAGGTTCGGCTTTTTTGCAGAACACAATCATCCAACATTCTCAAAAAGCAAGAAGAGGCAGAATCATGTTACATCACATTCTTATACCTCCGGGGGATTGAGAACTCAAGTCACATGGTGCTTCTGCAAACATTTAATCACAATGCAAGTCTCTGAAGATTCACCATAGTCTCTTATTCTCTGATGTTCCGGGGATCCCCCCAGGGCCTTCTCTCTGGGACAAGGGTCCGACTTCACACCTCCTCGACATCTCCTGTCGGCCCCCGTCGATCCAGACTCTTTGTTCCTCCAGACGTGAAGCCCCAATCCACATAAGCCATACATTTGTGGGAGATATGAATCAGACATATGTGCCACACTCTTGTGGGAAATATGAACCAAACATATGTGCCACATGACCCCCCCCCCCAAACGTCTGCATGGGACAAATACTGTAAGTGCATAACATAAAAGACATTACCACATAACCAACAATCAATCCCCCAATCTCTTAGGTCTTAACTTCCTGCCGAATCTGCTGTAAGCCGGCTTCACTGCGTCTGCAGCGTCTCTTCGCACCTGGGGATTAGATTTGTTAGCACATCTCTGTGGGAGCTCAGGAGCATGCCTTCTCGGTGGCCTGCCCCGGCGGGGGGCTTTCGCCAACTGCACATGTTCATCAGCCAGAACGAAAGCGGGCTTGAGTCTGTTTATGCAAATTAGCTCCCTTCTGCCCCACAAATCTAGCAAGAAATGCTTCTCATTTTTTTCCAGCACCCGGAACGGTCCATCATAAGGTGGACGCAGCCCTGGGCGTTGTGTATCATGTCTAACAAAAACAAACTCTGCATTTTTTAAAGCCTCTGGCGCAAAAACACGTGGAAAACTGTGATGCACTGGGCCAGGCAGCGTGTTTGATCCTGTGGCGCTCTGCAACAGCTGAGCGGGGGGGGGGCAATTTGGCGCAGGATTTTCCGGAAGAAATTCCCCCGGCAAACGGAGAGGTTGTGCGAAAACTAACTCCGCTGGAGAGGCCTGCAAATCCTCCTTAGGTGCAGAACGCAACCCCAATAAAACCCATGGCAGTTTGTCCACCCAATTTGTATCCGTGAGCGATGCTCTGAGGGCTGCTTTCAATGACCTATGAAAGCATTCACATAAACCGTTGGCCTGCGGGTTATACGCGGTAGTGCGGTGTACCTTCACCCCTATGCTGCGGGCCATAGACGACCACAGTTCGGAAACAAATTGAGGGCCTCTGTCGGACGTTATATCCGACGGGACTACAAAACGCGCGACCCAAGTTGTTAAAAACGCGCGCACAACCTCCTCCGCCGTTGTTGACGCCAGAGGTACTGCTTCTGGCCAACGCGTGGTGCGGTCCGCCATCGTCAAAAGGTGTGTGTGCCCCTGAGACGAGGGAAGCAGACCCACCAGATCAACATGCACATGATCGAACCGCTTAGCCGGGATGTGAAAAGGCTCCAAAGGGGCCCTCGTGTGCTTGTGTATCTTAGCCCTCTGGCACGCTACACAAGTTGCTGCCCATTCCTTGACCTGTTTGCGCAACCCCGGCCAGACAAATTTCTCCCCCACCATCTTGATCGATGCGCGCACCCCCGGGTGCGCCAGCGAATGGACCGAGTGAAAAACGCAGCGGCGCCACGCGGCTGGAACCACAGGACGAGGTCGTCCCGTGGAGACATCACATATTAAGGGGGGCATACCTATTTGCTGCACCTTGTGCTCCAGCCTTAACCCTGTTGGTCCAGACTGGAGCGCGCGCACATCCGCGTCACCAACCTGCTCTGCAGCCATGTCTGCATAATCCAAACCTACGTGGACCGGGGCTGCGTGCACTCCCGCGTCACTGCCCTGGCCCACAGCCACCGAGTCTGCCCCTACGTGGCCTGGCATTGCCACAGCACATGAGAGACAGTCTGCCACTACATTGTGTTTACCTGCGACATGCTGGTTATCGGTGGTGAACTCCAATATTGCGGCTAGCTGTCTTTGCTGTCGGCCTGACCAAGGTTCTGAGATCTTGGCCATCACAAAAGTTAACGGTTTGTGGTCCACAAAAGCAGTGAAACGACGCCCTTCCAGCCAGAACTGGAAATGGCGGATGGCCAAGTGTAGGGCTAAAAGCTCCCTGTCAAACGCGCTGTATTTACGCTCGTTATCGCGCAAGGATTTGCTAAAGAAAGCTAGCGGCTGCCAGGTCCCTGCCACACACTGCTCAATGACTGCCTCCACCACTAGATCAGAAGCGTCGGTGGTGAGCGCCAAACGGGCTGTTGGAACCAGGTGCGCTAACAAAACGGCACTTGCAAGGGCTGATTTGACCTGGGAGAAAGCGCGCTCCCGCTCCGGAGACCATTCGACCTTATTCGTGGGTTTTTGTTTTTTCAGTGCCGTGTACAGTGGCTGCATGAGCCGCGCTGCGCTCGGAAGGAACCGGTTGTAAAAATTAACCATTCCTAGAAACTCCTGCAGCGCTTTTATCGTTTGAGGTCGGGGGAAATCTGTTATTGGCGCACTCTCAGGCAGGGGAACCGCTCCTTCTGGCGAAACGCGATGCCCCAAAAAATCGATTTGCGCCACCCCGAACTGGCACTTCGCTGCGTTAATTATCAACCCGTGCTCTGCCAGTCTCCGAAAAACCGCTGTGAGGTGGTTTTCGTGTTCGTCTTCGGACGTGCTGGCTCCCAATATGTTGTCTAAATAGATGAACACGAAAGGCAGGTCGCGTAAAACTGCATCCATCATGCGTTGGAAAGTTTGCGCGGCGCCCTTTAACCCAAACGGCATGCGCAAAAACTCAAAAAGCCCAAACGGAGTTATTACCGCGGTTTTGGGAATATCCTGCGCGTACACGGGGACTTGATGGTAGCCGTGCACCAAGTCTATTTTAGAAAAAATGCGCGCCCCCACCAAATGAACTGAGAAATCCTGGATGTGCGGAATCGGGTAGCGGTCGTGTGCCGAGATGTTGTTCAACCTGCGGAAATCGCCACAGGGTCGCCACGAGCCATCAGCCTTTGGGACCATGTGTAACGGTGAAGCCCAGGGGTTGTTTGAGCGTCTAATTATGCCCAGTTTTTCCAGGTTGGCAAATTCCTCGCGCGCTATTGCCAGTTTAGCTGAGTCCAAGCGCCGAGCTTTTGCAAAAACGGGCAGCCCAGTGGTGGTGATAAAATGCTCCACCCTGTGTTTGGCCACTGTCGCCGAAAATTTTGGGACTGTGAGTGCTGGAAAGTGAGTGAGCAGAGCATGAAACTTACCACCCGCAGCTGTGACGTTGGCGTGTGCAGTCGGCGGGGCCACCCGAGCTGTGCAGGGGATAGAATGAAGAGACGACGACCAGACCAGACGTCTATTAGCAAGATCAACCAATAAACCATGTGAGCACAAAAAATCAGCCCCTAACATGTTAAAACTGACTGCCGCTACAATAAAGGTACTCAAATGAACGGCCCTGTAAGGACAGAAGCATGGTCCTCTCACCGAATGTCTTAATCGCTGAGCCATTCGCTGCTGATACTGACACCCAGGGAGCTTTAGACGGCATCAGCCGTTCCGCGTAGGTAGGCGTGACAAAACTCAGCTGGGAGCCCGTGTCCACGAGGAATTGTTTCCCCGAGTGTGCATCTGTCAGGTAAAGCAGCTTCTTTTCTTCTCCGAGGGATGCAGCTGCTACCGGCCCCCAGTCTTGGCGTTTCCCTGACGCTTGAAGCGGCACGGTGGGAGACATCTGTGTGCCCTCTCCGCAAAACGGCGGTGGTAGAAGCACAGGCCGTCTTCAGCTCCGCGTCGCCTGACGCCTGTCGCTGCCGTCGTCGGTTCGTCTGGCACCGCCACCACTGGCTCCAAACGATCTCCGGGCGCCGCCCTCTGCTCAGCTGCCGCGGCCGAAACCGCACTCCGCTTGTGGGCGTTGACGAGTCGCTGCACCTTCTTGCTGAGCCCATGGTAGTCCCGCTTGGCCAATCGGGGTGAGTCTGCCAGGGTCACTCTCACTGCTGGCGGCAGAGTTCGGAGGAAAAGGTGGGCGAAAATAAATTCGCTATCCTCAGAGTCTTTCAGTCTCAGCATCTTCACCATCAGGTCCACCGGTCCGTCGTTCTCCGACTCCGTCAGCGCTAGGAGCCCCTCTGCTCGCTGTTACACCGAGGGGGTGAAATGGCTGATCAGCGCCTCCTTCAATGCTCCGTACTTGTCGGTGTCCGGTGGGTGGTTAACCAGTTCTTCCACCCTCTGGACCGTGTGACTGTCCAGCTTTGCTACCACATGGTAGAACCTCGTTTCATCCTTTGAGATTCTCCGGAGGTTGAACTGCACCTCGACCGCGCTAAACCAGGAGCGCGGGCTGTGCTGCCAGAAATCGGGCAGCCGGAGCGTGGAGGCAGCCATCAGGCTGGCCTCTGATGAGCTCCGCTCGGGAGAATTCTCTCTGCTCATTCTTTGTCGTGGGTCACCAGTGTGGAAGTTGTGTTCAATGACGAGACTTGAGTTTATTTCTCAGGTTCGGCTTTATTGCAGAACACAATCATCCAACATTCTCAAAAAGCAAGATGAGGCAGAATCATGTTACATCACATTCTTATACCTCCGGGGGATTAAGAACTCAAGTCACATGGTGCTTCTGCAAACATTTAATCACAATGCAAGTCTCTGAAGATTCACCATTGTCTCTTATTCTCTGATGTTCCGGGGATCCCCCCCAGGGCCTCCTCTCTGGGACAAGGGTCCGACTTCACACCTCCTCGACATCTCCTGTCGGCCCCCGTCGATCCAGACTCTTTGTTCCTCCAGACGTGAAGCCCCAATCCACATAAGCCATACATTTGTGGGAGATATGAATCAGACATATGTGCCACACTCTTGTGGGAAATATGAACCAAACATATGTGCCACAATAGGGCCATTTTCAACATGTGTGCAGGCGCAATGGAGGGTGCTGGTCGTTGTGTCTGACGAACACGAACTCCGCGTTCTTCAAAGTTTTAGGAACAAAAGCACACGGAAAACAGTGGTGGGCCGGCCCCAGCAGCGTGCCTGTGTTTGCGCTACGCTGCAAAAGCTGAGACGGGCAGCTGTCCGGCGCGGGATTATTTGGCAGAAATTCCCCGGGCAGCCATAGGGGCTGCACAAAAACAAGCTCTCTGCCGGGGAAGCTTCCAAATCCTCTTCTGACGCGGAGCGCAGCCCCAATAAAACCCACGGCAACTTGTCTACCCAATTTGCATCCGTCAGTGAACCCCTGAGTGCTGCTTTCAGTGATCTATGAAAACGCTCGCATAACCCATTGGCCTGTGGGTTGTACGTGGTTGTGCGATGAATTGCAACGCCCGCAGCCTGGGAGTTTGGAGATGGAGGAGATGGACACAACAGCAACACTTGAGTTTATTACCTCCGCCAAGGAGGTAATGCTTTTACTCCCATTTGTCTGTCTGTCTGTTACCAACATAACTCAAAAAGTTATGAACGGATTTTGACGAAATTTTCAGGAAAGGTGTGTAATGGCACAGGGAATAGATGATTAGATTTTGGTGATGATCTGAGAGTGCATACCTCCACCAAGGGCTTTGTTTGTATTTGTGCAGCAGGATTAC
Organism: Pholidichthys leucotaenia; assembly: GCA_020510985.1. Lineage (NCBI taxonomy): Eukaryota > Metazoa > Chordata > Actinopteri > Cichliformes > Pholidichthyidae > Pholidichthys > Pholidichthys leucotaenia. The sequence goes on from CM035837.1 coordinate 224,988,112, forward strand.
ACAAAAATTACTGGATGGATTTGGATGAAATTTTCACCAGAGGTGGGTGGTTCTTGGCCTAGAGAGGAACCCATTACATTTTGGGAATGATCTGCAAATGCATACCTCAGCCAAGGCTCTTCTCACAGTGTGTCAGCCACAAAACTCCAAAACTAATGGACAGACTTGGATGCAATTTTCACCACAAGTGGCGATAGGCCTACACACAAGCCCATTACATTTTGGAGGTGATCCACGACAAACGGAAGGAGCCTTGGCGGAGGTATGCGCTCTATGAGTGCTTTTCCAGTTACCTCCGCCAGGAGGTTATGTTTTTGCCGGGGTTTGTCTGTTTGTCTGTTGGTTAGCAAGATAACTCAAAACGTTTTGGACGGATTTCGATGAAACTTTCAGGGGTTGTTGGAAATGGTACAAGGAAGAACTGATTAAATTTTGGGGATGATCCGGATCACCGTCCAGAAGAAAACCGCCATTACAGAAAATGCCATTTTCGTGAATAACCACTGAACCACTAATCCTATCATTGTCAATCCAATTGCTAGTCATATGTTTTCATGGTCAAGGAATCTCAAAACGTACACACAAACACTGTATGGAGGGAACTGTGGCCGCCATTACGGAAAATGCCATTTTCGTGAATAACTACTGAACCACTAATCCTATCATTGTCAATCCAATTGCTAGTCATATTTTTTTGTGGTCAAGGAATCTGAAAACGTACACACAAACACTGTATGGGCGGAACTGTGGCCGCCATTACGGAAAATGTCATTTTTGTGAATAACTACTCAACCACTAATCCTATCATTGTCAATCCAATTGCTAGTCATATGTTTTCATGGTCGAGGAATCTGAAAACGTACACACAAACACTGTATGGAGGGAACTGTGGCACTTGGCGGAGGTCTGCGCTCTCTGAGTGCTTTTCTAGTTGAATTTGTTTTATCCTTTTCTTTAGTGTCATGGTTTGGTCAGATAAAACTGAAACAGAGGAAATCCTTGGATCAGGTGGTTAGATGGTCCAGTTGTTTGCTTGGTGAGTCACAGCTGAGCCTGAGCCTGAGCCTGTACACCAGACAAGTACAGAGGATGGCTACCTCCATTTTAAATGATGACTCCCACCCTTTGCACTGCCACTTTCAGCTTCTTCCCTCCAGACGGAGGTTTGCTGTCCCAAAAAGTAGAACCCAGTGCTACAAAAACAGCTTTGTCCCTGCTGCTGTCAAAGAGTTGAACAAGATGTAACAATATATTGCACATAATTTAGTTACCTATTTATTAATTTTATTTTATATTTACTTATTTTTGTAGGTTTTTTATTTGGGTTCTAAATCTTTTATTGGGTTTTAGACTTTTGAGTTTTTAACCTCTTTGACTAGTATTTAACTTTTTAATATGACCCTTCTCTCTTATCTCTGTTTTTTCTCTTATCTCTTTGTCTTATGTCCTGATTGGTGGAGCCTTGAGTACTTTTATCATGTTTATAGTCAGCTTCATGTGTGCCTGTGTTTGTGTTCATGTTGAATGTAATTGTGACTTGTAAATATGGATGTCACCTGACTTCAAAACAAATCTACCTACAGGTACAAATAAAGGAACCTCAGAATCAGAATCAGAATCAGAATCAGCTTTATTGGCCAAGTATGCACAACACATACAAGGAATTTGACTTTGGCTAAAAACTTGCTCTCGTTGTTCAGGTGAAGGATTTAAATAAGGATTCAATGACAACCAGAGTATGTACAGTAAATTACAGTCTGTCCACGTTTCTATAAAAGGATGCAAATATATACAGGAATATATGCAGTTATTTACTCGGACTAACCACACTTTGCAGAAATATATGAAAAAATATACAATCACACAGTATTTCAATGTGGACTCAGATTCAGTGATATAATGTGAATGAAGTAAAAAGCAGTGTGAGAGTTATGTGCAATGTAATAATGGATGAAAAGTCATGAGTACAGCAACAGGTAGGACTAGGTGAATGTTAGGAGTTCATCAGAGTGATGGCTTGAGGAAAGAAACTGTTCCTGTGACGGGTGGTTTTGACCTTCAGTGATCTGTAACGACGACCAGAAGATAGAAGTTCAAACAGTTTGTGGCCGGGGTGTGATGGGTCAGCACAGATGTTTCCCGCCCGTTTCCTGGTTATGGACCGATATAAGTTCTCAATGGAGGGTAGGTCGGTACCAATGATCCTCTCCGCAGACTTAATGATCCGCTGCAGTCTGGTCTTGTCCTGTTTAGTGGCAGATCCAAACCAGACAGTGATGGAAAAGCAGAGGACAGATTGGATGATGGCGGTGTAGAAGACAACCAGCAGCTCCTGAGGCAAATCAAACTTCTTGAGCTGACGCAGAAAAAACAACCTCTGCTGGGCCTTTTTCCGGACAGTGTCAATATGGGAGGACCACTTCAGGTTCCGGGAGATTGTGGTACCCAGAAACTTGAAGGAGTCCACAGTGGACACTGTGCTGTTGAGGATGGTGAGTGGGGGGAATGAAGGGGGGTGTCGCCTGAAATCCACAGTCATCTCCACCGTTTTGGCTGGGTTAAGTTCAAGATGGTTCTGGCTGCACCAGAGGATCAGCTGCTCCACCTCCCGCCTGTATGCAGACTCATCATCATCCCGGATCAAACCGATGACTGTGGTGTCGTCCGCAAACTTCAGGAGCTTCACCGAAGGGTCCTCTGAGGTGCAGTCGTTGGAGTAGAGGGAGAAGAGCAGTGGGGAAAGGACACATCCTTGGGGGGCGCCAGTACTAATTTTTCGGGAGCTGGATGTAAATCTCCCTAGCTTCACCTGTTGCCACCTGTCAGTCAGAAAGCTAGAGATCCACTGGCAGGTGGAGGGGGGCACCTTGAGCTGGAGGAGTTTCTGATGAAGAATGCCTGGGATGATGGTGTTGAACGCTGAGCTGAAGTCGACAAACAGGATCCTGGCGTACGTCCCTGGGGAGTCGAGGTGTTGCAGGATGTAATGTAGTCCCATATTCACTGCATCATCCACTGACCTGTTTGACCGGTAGGCAAACTGCAGTGGGTCCATCAGGGGGCCTGTGATGACCTTCAGGTGGTTCAGCACCAATCTCTCCAAGGATTTCATGACCACAGAGGTCAGGGCAACAGGTCTGTAGTCGTTTAATCCTGTAATAGAGGGTTTCTTGGGAACTGGAATGATGATGGAGCGTTTGAAGCAGGAAGGCACTTCACGCAGCTCCAGTGATCTGTTAAAGATCCGGGTGAAGATGGGGGCCAACTCGTTGGAGCAGACTCTCAGGCAGGACGGAGACACACCATCAGGTCCTGCAGCCTTCTTGATCTTTTGTCTCTGAAAGACCCGGCACACCTCCTCTTCACAGATCATTAGTGCTGGTGGGAGGTCAGAGTGGAGGAGGGATGGAGTTCCTGGGGCTGCAGATAATCCTTTTGTGTGGGTGGGAGGTGAGAACTGTAGGTTCTTTTCAAACCTGCAGTAAAAGCTGTTTAGGTCATTAGCCAGCTGGAGGTTTTCCGCAGGGTGGGGGGATGGTCTCCTGTAGTTGGTGATATTCCGTAGGCCTCTCCAGACAGAAGCAGAGTTGTTAGCTGAGAAGTTTTTTTGTAACTTCACACTGTAGCTCCTCTTAGCAAGCCTGGTCTCCTTCGTCAGCATGTTTCTGGCCCGCTTGTACAGAGTCCAGTCACCAGTCCTGTAGGCCTCCTCCTTGGTCTGACGTAGCTGCTTCAGTTTAGGAATGAACCAGGGTTTATTGTTGTTGTATATGCAGAAGGTCTTGGTCTGCAAGACCAGGATCTGCTGATCCTGAACCTGATTTTTATAACTTCAGATTTTTCTTGTGTGAGTCCTTAATATGATGATGAGGATGGTGAGAGGGGCAATACTGGCCTGAGGATGTTTTTGAAGGTCGCAATATAATTTAAGGCTGTTTTTAAGGTTGTTTCATTTTATTTTCTATGCTCTTATTTGACAGTGTCTGAGATTAATTTTGGTCACATCACACATATTCACTTTTGATATATTCCATACGTTTTGAACTTGAAAAGACATATAACAGCATGTAAATTCTTACACATATCCTTATATTAATTCCTTCACTTTATTATTTTTCTTTTAATCCTGATGCTTTATTAAGCATCAAGAGGGAATATGATAGAAAAATTCCATATTATCTATACTATTATTGATATTAATAATGTATTATTATTGAGAAGTATCATACCTTTCATATGCCATGTTTAATGTTTATATGTGTGTTCCATATAGGATAAGTTTATATATTCTTGGCCTGTTTCTGTGAGCAATTTCAGCGAGTTCAGACTGAGGATCAGTACATGCGTAAGGAATGATCTAAGCCATTTATTATAATCGCTTTGACATAACCTGTTTTGGGTCACAGGAATGCACAGGAACTCCTCAGCCTGTATGGATCAGTGGTAGATGGACATTCTCTCGGTTTTATGGATCTCATGTCTTCATGACCCATGTCTCCAGAGTGTCTGACGTCCGCCTGGATAAGCTCAGTTATCAGGACTGTCCCGTTCTGTCCCTTCCCTTATCCTCATCCTCCCTCTCCTTTTTCTTACCTATATATATCAGACTTAGAAGAATGGATCCTTTAGAGATTCTAGGTGTGTCTGAATGTCATGCCTTGTAACCTCTCCCCCAAGGTCGCCAATGGGGTGACACCTTATATTTTTGTAATAAATGTACATAAATTCAGCTTTCCACCTGATTATTTGACTTTGAATAATTTAAGCTCCAAAATTATTCTAACAGAAACATAACATTGTTTGCACAATAACACATTTCAAATGATTTGGGTTTAGATTGTATACAGGTAAGTGGTAAATATTTGGAGATATGGTTGTTTTTGTTTTTGTTTCTCCATAGGTAAAAGCAGTAAACACAATAAAACTAAGAAGATGCTTCTTCCGTTGGTGAGTTAAATTGTAATTTCTACAAGATTAAAGTAAGAGCATACATAAAATGAAAGAAATATGATTTAATGTTAAATTCTCTTGTCTTAATCCTAATGATCTGTTATCTATTGCACACTCTGAGTTACAGTTTTTGTCCGGAAAAGAGCTATACAAATATAGTCTTGATTGATTAATTAACTGATATGATCTGATAAAACATTTGCAAATCTGGTCAAGTTTGGAGTAAAGCCTGATTATCAGCTGAAGGAGTGTGTCTTTCAAGAGGAGTGACCCTAGCATACTGCACTGTTTGAAGGACCAGGAGACTCATTGAGGAAACTGAATGACTAATCAATGTGCAGATTAATTTGTTATATATTGCACTAATGCACAATTTAAAACTAAGAGAATAAAAGCAATCCTGTCTGCTACTGCTTTAAACAATTTGAAATATTATGATTATAAGAAAAATAAAATCAAAACACCATTGGATTTTGCAAGCGAGACTTATATTCCTTTTTCCTTCCTCTCAGGCAGAGTGTGGAAGGAGACTAAGGCAGACAGATAAGGAGGGGCCCAGATTACCATCGTGGGGACATTGTGAAGATAGTGACGGCTTCATTTCAATGAGCAATAATTCGAGTGTGACTATACAACGGAAAGAGGATCATCTGCCTGAAACCACACCACAAAGGTCCTGTCAATGGCTTTCACAGCTGTCAAGGTTGCAGAAATATCCACAGCAAGGAATCAACCATTGCAAAAAGGTCCCAAATCCAGGACTCAACAGGGCCCACTAACCACAAGTGAACTCTTTTGCTGGTCACCTGACAATGTGATTGAAGCAGTGGGACAAAGAATTGTTAAAAACACAGTTTTCAACGTCATAACTTGTAACCACTTTTCTTATATGATGCCTTTTGGGCATGGGGGGGGGGGTGATAGAAATATTCGGTTATACTGAGTTATATGAATTTTTATGAATATGAATATGGATTTTTCTTTATAAAAGTTAATGTGTATACCTAAGAAATCCTGTTACCATATTTGGAGTTATTGAGTAGTAGAAAAAACAGATTGAAAAATGCTGATGTGACTGTGAACATTTAGTTCGATCACTGACTGTTCAGCTTATCACTGGTGTTTTCTGCATGGACCCAGCAAATACAATCTTAGTCATGAATGAAATAATCAAGGGGCTCAGCAAACTTTGTCAACTGAGTCATGAATGAACTGTCAAGAAGTGACCTCACCCTGACGGCCCCTTGGATATATATAGCCAGAATCACTCTGTTAGTTAAGCCAATGCACTGCAGCAGTCTGTGAAAGCTGTACTCTGTATTGTCATCTGCTGACCAGTGCATATTAAATTTGCTGAAACTTTGATCCTGCCTGATTTTTGATAAGGAATTTTTCCAACAAAAATGTTAAGAAGTGTTTACAGAAATTTTATGCCTTTTTAAATGGTAATTCAATTTATTAGGAAGTACATTTATCAGAAATGGCTAAAATCAGCCACATTTTAAAAAGGACTGGCTAAGAGGGGCTTGATGTGGGCCACATGGAAAGTGGGGTTCACCCGTAGGGTTGGGGGTAGCTTCAGCTGGACCGACGCATCATTGATCACCCGGGAGATAGTGTAAGGTCCAAGGAAGCGGGGAACAGCTTCTTCGATTTGTCTTTAAAAGGGATCTTGCTTGCCGCCAGCCAGACCTGCTATCCCACGACATACTTAGGAGCCGAAACCCGCCTCCTATCAGCAGCGGCCTGGGTGCGTTCCGTGGTGCGAGCCAGGGCGGCTTGAGTCAACCTTCAGACACATCGGCAGTGACGAGCATGAGCCCCTACGGATGGAACCGAGACCTCCCTCTCGGCCATAGGTAGGAGAGGCAGCATGTACCCCAATGATGCCTCAAATGGGGTGAGTCTGGTAGCTGAAGACCGGAAGACGAGCCAGCGTTGACTGCACGGAGAGATCCTCCTTCAGTACGCTGATGAGCAGGTGCAGGTGTGTCTTCTGCCTCAGGTGCCATGATGAGTTGGTGAATGTGAGGCAGGATGGGAGGGGTGTGCTCTTGCAACTCATGACAGCTTGGGAGGGTGAAATTTTCCACATTTCCTGCATGTGAGTTTTAGTCCACTGTTCTCTGTCTGTTGTTCCTCTTGCCTGTGTCCTTTATGGTGTGACTGCTTGTCCATGTGTTTTTTTCTTGTACAGTGCACATACAGAGCATCCATAAAGTCTTCACAGCGCTTCACTTTTTCCCCATTTTGTTCTGTTACAGCCTTATTCCAAAATGGATTAAATTCATTTTATCCCTCAAAATTCTACACACAATACCCCATAATGACAATGTGAAAAAAGTTTTTTTTTTTTTAATTTTTGCAAATTTATGAAAAATAAAAAACTAAGAATTCACATGTACATAAGTATTCACAGCCTTTGCCATGAAGCTCATAACTGAGCTCAGGTACATCCTGTTTCCACTGATCATCTTGAGATGTTTCTACAGCATAACTGGAGTCCACCTGTGGTAAATTCAGTTGACTGGACATGATTTGGAAAGACACACAGCTGTCTATATAAGGTCCACAGTTGACAGTGCATGTCAGAGCACAAACCAAGCATGAAGTCAGTGGAATTGTAACCCAGCTGAGAAAATGACCCTTTTTCTCAGATTTCATTTGTATTAATAAAAGTGTGTGATTTTATTTTGAAAACCGACTCTTGGGGAAGAGGAAGTGCGATCCTCGTCATCCAACTTTTGAATTTCCGGTTCATGGTCACGTTGGGTGATCTGGGTCTTTCCATTCGTTAAGAGCGATATTAGCCCTGCCTTCCGAGTAGAGGCAGCCAGCGCGCACTCAATTCAGTCTTTCACGATACGAGCGCGGACGAGGGAGGTTGTGAAGCGATTCACACAGATACCTCTTCTTGGTGAGTTTCATTCAGAAAGATGCTATAAATGGATCTAAACACTCTCCAAACGCTAATTTGCAACCTTTATTATCCTAAGTTGACGGGAGCATGAGCGTGAGGGGCATTGTGGCTGTGTCCTTTGCTGTATTCACACTGAAACCTCATCTTGGTGAGTCAGATACATGCTAATGTTAGCGCTATGCTAATGCTAGTCGCAAGTGGATTGTTTCCTGTTTAAAAGCAATGGAAAAGGCTGTCTTTGTGTCTGTATGGTTTTCCTAAATGTGATTTCAGTTCCCAACAGTATGCTGAAGTACTTTTAGCTCTTATGCACTATTTCTGTCGAATGCAATGTGTAGTTTGATGCTAAAAGCACATGGTGTTGGTCTACTATGTAAATCCATAGGTTATGCTAAACCCAGTAGCTCAGACAGGGTTTACTGATTTTAAAAGGGAATATTGGAAGTGATGGAACAGTATATTCCCTGGTTATGTGATAAATTAATTGTATTTCATTTCATGATTTACAGAGACAAGGTTAGAGAGGATTAATCATAATTTCATGGTTAAATGATATAGAGATGAACAGAGGAATTCATTTAATTGGTTACATGAAAAAAAGGGTATTTCATGTGCTACCAGAGAGAGTGTGAGAAAAAAGAACACGTGCATGTAAGATGTGAAATGTAAGATATTACTATATTGCTGGATTGTGATAATAGTAATATGAGAGAAGAATTTAAACACTAAGCTATGGTGTTATATAAGAAGGGATTGGAAGACGAATTACTCTAGCTGTAAGCAATAATACCATTATTGTCGTGCAGGCTAGGTTTTTTTGGTTGCCGATCAAGAACCTTCTGGATCCTGGATTCTCTCCGAATGGAGATGGCGAGTCTGACCCGAGACTGAACCAAGATTGATCGAGATCTAACCAAGATCTCAATTGAAGAGCACCCTTCCTCTCTCCAGTGCCCAGGATTTAAAGTGGTAACAACCCAAGTCACCGCTTTAAAAGAGGAAAAGCAACCTGAGTCTGGAGATACAAGATATCTTGACTGGTCAAACGACTAACCCGAAAGGACAAACAAACACTGAGCTCAGTAGGACATCTTTGGGGTTTTATTTCATACCGGCCGTTGTATATTTGTATAGTGGTAAATTGTCTGTATATATTGCTCACTTTTTTCCCAATAAATAACAACCATTATTGCTCATTTCTTGCCTCCAGCTATTTCATTCCACACTCACTTTAATTCCCTATTGTAACCCTGACAAACCTAGCAACTGGTCTACACTTAATTATTCCCCTTACCTAATTAACATAAGGCAAGGGTTACAGAATTGTCTGTAGACCTCCAAGACAGGATTGTCTCAAGGCACAAATCTGGTGAAGGATACAGAAAAAAATTCTGCTGCTTTGAAGGTCCCAGTGAGCACAGTGGCCTCCATCATCTGTAAATGGAAGAAGTTTGGAAACACTGGGACTCTTCCTAGAGCTGGCCGGCAGTCTAAACTGAGCGATTGGGGAGAAGGGCCTTAGTCAGGGAGGTGACCAAGAAACCGATGGTCACTCTGTCAGTGCTCCAGTGTTCCTCTGTGGAGAGAGGAGAACCTTCCAGAAGGACAACATCTCTGCAGCAATCCACCAATCAGGCCTGTATAGTAGACCGGCCAGGCAGAAGTCACTCCTTAGTAAAAGGTACATGGCAGCCCACCAGGTGTTTGCCAAAAGGCACCTGAAGGACTCTCAGACCATGAGAAACAAAATTCTCTTGTCTGATGAGACAAAGATAGAACTCGTTGGCGTGAATTCCAGGTGTCATGTTTGGAGGAAACCAGGCACCGCTCATAACCATGGCAATGGTGGTGGCAGCATCATGCTAAGGGGATGTTTTTCAGCAGCAGGAACTAGTCAGGATAGAGGGAAAGATGAATGCAGCAAAGTACAGAGACATCCTGGATGAAAACCTGCTCCAGAGCGCTCTTGACCTCAGACTGGGGCGACGGTTCATCTTTCAGCAGGACAACAACCCTAAGCACACAGCCAAGATATCAAAGCAGTGGCTTCAGGACAGCTCTGTGAATGTCCTTGAGTGGCCCAGCCAGAGCTCAGACTTGAAACCAATTGAACATCTCTGGAGAGATCTGAAAATGGCTGTGCACTGATGCTTCCCATCCAACCTGATGGAGCTTGAGAGGTGCTGCAAAGAGAAATGGGCCAAACTGCCCAAAGATAGGTGTGCCAAGCTGGTGGCATCATCTTCAAAAAGACTTGAGGCTGTAATTACTGCCAAAGGTGCATCAACAAAGTATTGAACAAAGGCTGTGAATATTGATGTACATGTGATTTCTTAGTTTTTTATTTTAAATTAATTTGCCAAAGTTAAAAAAAACAAATCTTTTTTTATGTTGTTATTATGGGGTATTGCATTTAGAATTTTGAAGGGAAAAAATTAATTTATGGAATAAGGCTGTAACATAACAAAATGTGGAAAACGTGAAGCACTGTGAATACTTTCCAGATGCACTGTACAGTTTTCTCCTGTGCAGTTGCACTCATTGCCTGTATTTATGCTGTGGCAGTCTCTGCAGCTCTGCACATGTCAATCGCCTTCTCCAATGTGAGATTTGGTTCTGTAAAGTCTCTCAGGCGCGGATCATTCATGCTAAACACAATTTTATCTTTGATCATGTCATTTTCTGATGCTCCTAATTCACAGTGTTTACTTTTCTGTCTGAGTTCTGTCACATACTTTTCAATTGTAATGGATTCTGCCATTGGGTGAGCCCAGGACTAATGCCTCTCGAATACTGTATTCTTTTCAGGCTGACAATAGGCTCTGAAAGCTGCTCGAATATCATCTGTAGTCAGATCCTCCCTGTGGTGAATATTCAATGTGTTGTACACTTCAAGAGCCTCTTCTCCTAATGCATGCAAAAGAATGGCTACTTTAATCTTTTCTTTCTTTTTCTCCGCACCACTAGCAGTTGTATAAATATGCAAGTGCTGTTCCCATCTTTGCCAGTTTTCTCCAATATTACCTGTTAGCACCAACGGTGATGGTAGCTTGAACTGATCCATCTTTTAGCGTCTCAGTCACGGTAGCACCTCGTCATCGGCCTCCGTCGGTCTATGATGACCGTGGAAGAGAATCCTAAACGTCTACTCTGCTGGAACAGCACCACCTGTGGCTGAACAGGCCGATACGCGAATGGCAGTCCCTGTCACACAGGTCGCACTTGTGGGTGGTCTCCATGCTGCTGGGTCTGTGGTGGTTCTTCCTGCGGGTCCTTTTTTCATCTGCTGCAGCAGTCAGTCTCTCTTCACCCGCCTTGAGCTGTCTGGTCAGGGTGCCTCTCCATTTGGAGCGGTCCATTGCAAGGTCCGCCCAGCGCTCTGTGTTGATCTCCAGGGCCTTCATGTCTCTCTTGCAGACGTTTCTAAAGTGTAGCTGTGGGCGGCCAACGTCTCTCCTGCCAGTTGCCAGTTCTCCATAGAGGACGTCTTTGGGGATTCTGCCATCCTCCATACGGTGAACGTGGCCTAGCCAGCGGAGCCTGCGCTGCCTGAGTAGAATGAACATGGAGAGAAAGGCCGGCGCGGGACAGAACTTCTGTGTTGGGCACTTTGTCCTGCCAGGATATGTCCAGGATGTGGCAAATGCAGTGCAAGTGGAAGGAGTTCAGTCTCTTTTCCTGCCGGGCGTATGTTGTCCATGTCTCACTCCCATAGAGCAGTGTGCTGATGACGCAGGCGTTGTACACTGCCATCTTCATCTTGACAGAGAGTTTGGGATTCTCCCACACTCGTGTGGTGAGGCGAGCGAGTGTGAAGGCTGATTTTCCAATCCTCTTGTTGATCTCTGTATCAAGGGAGAGGTTGTTGCTGATCGTGGACCCCAGGTACGTGAACTGATTCACAACCTCCAGCTCGTAGTCGTCGATGGTGATGGTTGGTGGTGCTTCCGTGCCTTGCGCCAAGACGTTAGTCTTCTTCAGGCTGATGGTAAGCCCGAAGTCCTTGCATGCCTGGGAGAAGCGATCCATCAGGGTCTGAAGCTCCTGCTGTGTGTGGGTTGTGACTGCAGCGTCGTCTGCGAACAGCATGTCTCTGATTAGAGCCTCGCATACTTTGGTTCTGGCTTTCAGGGGGGGGAGGTTGAAAAGCCTGCCGTCAGATCTTGTGTGCAGGTAGATTCCGTCTGTTGCTGTGCTGAAGGCATGCCTCAGGAGCATAGCAAAGAAATTCCCAAAGAGGGTTGGCGCAAGTACACAGCCCTGTTTCACTCCGCTGCGTATGTTGAATGGCTCTGACACGTTGCCGTCGTGCTGCACTATCCCCTGCATGTTGGTGTGAAACGATTCGATGAGGCTTTGCAACTTTGGTGGGCATCCTATCTTTGGCAGGATCTTGAAAAGGCCCTCTCTGCTGACCAGATCGAACGCTTTGGTGAGGTCGATGAAGGCGACGTACAGGGGCATGTTCTGTTCTCTGCATTTCTCCTGGAGTTGGCGGATGGAGAATATCATGCCTACCGTTGATCGCTCAGCGCGGAAGCCACACTGAGACTCGGGGTAGACACGTTCAGCAAGCTTCTGTAGACGAACGAGAACAACTCGTGCGTAGACTTTGCCAACAACGCTGAGGAGGGAGATGGCCCTGTAGTTGTTGCAGTCGCTTCTCTCCCCTTTGTTTTTGTAGAGGGTGATGAGCTTGGCATCCCTCATGTCCTGTGGTATGGCACCTTCCTTCCAGCACTGGCAGAGGACGTCATGCAATGGCAGCAGTAGGGCGGTCTTGCAGTGCTCTATTAGGTCGGGGGGTATGCCGTCGTTGCCGGGTGCCTTGCCAGCGGCCAAGCTATCAATGGCCTTGCTGAGTTTGTCGATGGTTGGCTCGGCGTCAAGTTCGTCCATGGATGGCAGGCAGTCGATGGCATCAAGGGCTGACGGTGTCACAGTGTTCTGTCTGGAGTAGAGGTCGGAGTAGTGTTCCACCCATCTCTCCATCTGCTTGTTCTTTTCTGTGATCATCTCCCCAGTGGAGGATTTGAGGGGGGCCGTCTTGCTCTGAGCCGGACCAAGTGCTTTCTTGATGCCATCGTAATACCATGGATGTTCCCTGTTATGGCAGTGGTTTGAATGTCTTGGCTGAGCTGAGTCCAGTACTCGTTGGCACAACGCCGAGCAGTCTGCTGAACTTTGCTTCTCGCAGCCCTGAGAATCTGGAGATTCTTCTCGTTTGGGTACTTCTTGTACTCAGCAAGTGCTGAGCACTTGGCTTTGATGACGGGGGTCATCTCGGTCAACTTGGCATCAAACCAGTCCTGTGACTTCGAGGTCTTCCTCCCAAAGGTAGTCAAGGCTGTGCGGTGGATGGTGTTTCGCAGCTCTTCCCACTTCTGCTTTGCAGATTCTCCTTCTTGTGGTACACCAAGTTCCTTCTCAAAGGTGGAGGCAAACTGCTCAACAAGTTCTGGTTGGGCCATCTTGCTGGTGTCAATCCGTGCCTTTCCAGGCTGTCTAGCATGATGGAATTTCTTCAGCTGCAGCTTGACCTTGCAACACACCAATGAATGGTCTGTGTCGCAATCTGCACTCTGGAATGAATGGGTGATTAGCACGTTCTTCAGTGAGGTGCGCCTGGTCAGGATCAAGTCCAGCTGGTGCCAGTGCTTTCAGCGCGGATGTCGCCAGGAAACCTTGTGTTGGGGCTTGGTCTTGAAGAACGAGTTTGTGATGCACAGATCGTGATATGTGCAGAACTTTAGCAGCCGCTGTCCGTTGTCGTTCATTCTGCCCACGCCAAATGGTCCAAGACAGGAGGGCCAGGAGTCGTGGTCAGCACCCACACGGGCATTGAAGTCTCCAAGGAGAATGAGCTGTTCAGAGTTGGGGATGATCCTGACAGTTGTTGCGAGATTCTCGTAGAACTCGTCTTTTGCCTCTGGTGTGGCTGTCAGTGTTGGGGCATACACACTGACGAGGGTGACTGGGCCTTGAGTGGTGTTGAGGTGGAGGGTGAGGAGTCATGCAGAGCCATTGCTGCCCAGTTCCACCATCTTCAGCAAGGTGTTCTTCACTGCGAAGCCCACTCCGTGTTCCCTGTGTTCGTCACTGCCCTTTCCCTGCCAGTAGAACGTGTAGTCCTTCTCTCTGTGTGCCTGCGTCAGCCAACCGTGTTTCCTGGAGAGTGGCGATATCCACTCCCAGTCTCTTCAGCTCATTATTGATGATGGCAGTCTTCCTGGTGTCATTGATGTCCTTGAGGTTAGCAGCGAGTCCTGTCATCATAGTGCGGACGTTCCAAGTTCCCAGTTTTAGAGTTGGTCTCTTTTGTTTTATTGTCTTGCCTGGTGCGAAGGTTCTCAGCCTGCTGTTCAGACTTTTCCTCATCCCCATGCACCCAATGAGGAAAGCAAGCTGTGGCGGGACAACACCTTTTTGGCTGGGGGCTGCCTAGCTTGAGGCGGGCGGTAGCTGTCCAGTGAGATCCGATGATCCCTCCCACCGTCGGGAACAACCCCTGGCGCCGCGCTCTATGCCAATTGAGCGGTGGCTTATAACCGGTAACTGTCATTCCCCGTGTTTTGTCTACGCCAAAGGCGAAGCTGGAGTGTCCTCTCCAGTGATCCAGTGTTCTACCTTCCAGCGTTGGGCGTTGGTAGGATTCAAGCCTGGGCAGGAAGATATGGAGGACAAGATGTTGCCCATGCAGCATGCCCCCCCTCTCCACGTCACTGATGAATCCAAAGGAACAGCAGGGCTGCTACAGTTTTGCACCAGCACCGTCGCAGGAGCTGCCAGAACGATGTTGAGCACAACAGAGAACTGCCTTAGGGGCTCCGACTCCAAATTTTTCCTCAGGGTTGACTCCCGAAGCCTTTTCTGCGACCGGGTGTGCCGCAAGGCAGCGGAGGTTTGAAATCAGGGTTTACCTTCCCCTAGATGGGCTACCTTCCCGGGTTGACGAGCCACCATCTACCCGAAGCATCTGGTTTTAAGGTGCCAGAGATCTGCCCTCGCCCCTTCTCCTATTAGTAAAAGCAGTTCCGCCGGGCTTAGAGACTAAACCACACGGGCAGGCTAGGAGTTGGACTTAGTTGTCAGAGGCTTTTCGAGACACACGCCCTAAGGAGCATTTTATGAACAATGGGAGCTTAACCCCAGTGCCGCTCCTGGCTATGACAACCTTGGAACCTAGCCTGAATTTTCACACAGCTGAACTCCGGTGCTCACTCACTGCGGCATGTTGGATAACTGGACGGACTTCTGACACCATGTTGTAGCTCTTATTTGTCATGAATGTGCTCAGCATCTCTCAGAGACATCACCTTTGATTTAGTGGACATTTATTAACAATTGTCCAACTCAGCTACAGACATGCTAGGAACTCCACTTCTGTACATATCACTGTGCGCCCGCAACGCTAGTGGCATTCTTCATTCAACTTAGTATTAGTGTGTGGCACTATTTACTACAATTGTATACCTTAAATCGAAAGTGTTGCTGTTAGGGCCAGACCAGTGGAGCAAACTGGATGACTGCAATGTCAGCAGCTTCTGATTTAGCTCTATTAAGATATTTGCCAGGTTTTAACAGTTAAACTTGCAATTGTTTAAAGAAGCTTGTGGCTACTTGTAGGCAAATACATCTTTGAATACTTGTTTACTAAAACAGACCTGCTATGTTTAGATGAATCTGGGAGAACCAAGAAATGCCCCACTAAAGCTGAACGAAACAAAGACCTACTTTCTACCAAAGGTAAAGCTATTTTTAATAAGTGTAAAGAAAATGAGATTGCAAATTTCTGATTAAATTCTAACCTGTAAAATGCACAGATTGTCCTGTCTCATTGCTGTCCTTTATACATGTGCCTTTTACTTGGTTTCTGCAATTTCCTTTCACTATACCTGGGGGATTTTCTTTAAGTTGCATTTATTAAGTCTTCTGAGTGTTGCTTGTGTTTAAATAGGAAGATAAGATGATGAAGAACCACTGGCCATTGAAGTCCCTTCAGAATCAGAGACAACTAATAGTAGTTTCACTTTCTTCTTAGAGTTTATGAACAGGCAGAAGCTTCAAAAATGTTGCCAGACAGATGTCTTTCAAACTGAATATTTTACGTGTTTACTTAAACTCATTTTAACATAACAAGTACATGCCCTTTGTGTCCAATATCTTGTAAACTTAACTTTCTTCCCACAAGCCAGTGTTTTAAACAAGCTACTTCCTTTTGCTTCAAAATAAAAGCTTTACCGCCCTGTTCATAGAAACTTTGAATAATTATAAATGGGTGTAAACTTATTTCCAATATTTCCTTGTAAACTAAAGGTATATTCTAAAGGTACTAAAGGTACACATGAGACAATCATTCTTTAGCAATTCATAACCATGTCTGTAAACTGTAAGAGCAGAGGCAGGAATGTGCCACTGTTGAAACACTGACAGTCATTCTGTGTAAAACTTCTTCACATCTTCAGGTGTTTCAGGCTGTGCTCAAGCCAAAGTCAACGATCAGGAGATCTGGGCACTTGTGTGATTTCAAAAAAATCAATTCTCCTCCTAGGCAATTGCCCTAATGTTCTCCAAACTTGTGCACAAGGATCCTCAAGTAGGTCTGCATCAAGCTTGTGTTAGAGGTCAAGGTTAAAAGTCTGGACATCTGAACAGTTTCAGGGTCATTTATAACACCAGAATGAGCTAGTTAGTGAGTTTTTTGTTTATTTGTTTGGGCAGAACAACTAGCTCAGCCTATAGTTGCCCATGTTCACCACCATGTAGCAGACATTCCCTGAAGCTACTGCCCATGCAGTGGTGAGTTGGAAACTCCATGTTCATTCATTCATCTTCTTCTGCTTAATCCTTTTCGGGTCGTGGGGGGGCTGGAGCCTATCCCAGCATCTTTGGGCGAGAGGCAGGGTCCACCCTGGACAGATCGACAATCCATCGCAGGGCCAACACAGAGAGACAAACAACCATTCACTCTCACAGTCATACCTAAGGACAATTTAGAATCCCCAGATGATGCCAATTAACCTAACTTGCATGTTTTTGGCATGTGGGCTGGGATCGAACCCAGGATCCCCTGGCCAAGGGTGAGTTGCTGTGCTGCCGCCGTTCTAACCACTCCTCCACCGCGCCGCCTGGAAACTCCATGTTAATCCATGTTAACTGATCCAAAATTCCCGACACACCTGCAGCTTCAATTGATGTGGTAAACAACTAGTGAGACATAGACACAGAGCTGAGAGGAAGACACTGGTTAGTTTCTGAAAACAAGTGATTTGAGAGGGAAAGTCTGCTTGGGAAAACTTTTTTGTTTTTGCACCTTTGGTCAGCATAATGAGGCCCATAGGCTGAGTTACACAATTGTTTGTTTGAAATGTTTTTGTTTTTTTTTCATTATGGCCTGTAGTGTCTATTAACTGTATATAGAGAAAGAACCTTTATTTGTGTGTTAACTGGGTCTGCTTTGGTTGTAGTTTGAGGTGCTTTTGTGTTTTTGAGTTAGCTTTGGATGTTTCTGTCATGATTCGCTGCCGTTTTAGAGGCAGCAGAGACGAGCAAACCCAAATGCAGGAGGAAGTGGTGTTTATTAACATAAAATGTCCCAAAGGATTAATCCAAAGAGAAAACAGGTGAGCACATATGACTAACAGTCAGAGTAACTGTCCCCAGATGAAATAGTATTGACCGTAATACAAAAATGAACCCAAACGCTCCCATGTGTAAATGGCGAGCTAAGGGGAGAGATAAATAGCCCCTGAACGCACCTGAAACAAAAGTGCAGCCAGGAGCCGAGCAACTGCAGGCTCGACAGGCTGCACCAAGGTAGCGCCGGGAAACACAGAGAAAAAACCTAACACTGAGAACTACTGACAAGTATATGTACATACAGAGGAGAGATCACCAGAGCCAAACAGTGCTCTGGTGAATGGTTGACAATCCAATGCACAGACAATACACAGGTGCGCAGACAGAGCTTAAATAATATGAAACATAATGACCAGAGTGATTGCCGGTGTGAGTGGATGTGTGCATGTGTGTAGGAATGAATGGGTGTGTGTTGAGTGGAGACAGCTGCGTGTGTGTGCATATGTATGTGTGGAGTGTGCTGAGTAGTGGTACAAAGGGATAATGACAAACAGCTGGCAAGTATTTGCAGGAGGGGGAGGCGTGGCTGTACGCAGGCAGAGAGCCAGGCAAACCCCAGAGGTTCTCAAAGAACTGCCTGAACAATTAATGCCGAAAAATACAGGAGAATGAGCAGCCACAATGCCATGGAGATGGGTTGAGAAAAATGCAACCCAGTCCATGACAGTTTCAATTTGTTTGGACATTTTGTGGTTATGATATGCACTTGACTGTACTTTATTCACCTTTGCAGGCACATTTTAAATGGGTGATTTGGTGTAATTTCTGTTTGGTATTTTCATGAAAAATAAATATATGTTTTTTATTGATTTTCTTTAAATCTAGTTGCATATATAGTTCACGAGACAAAAATGTTTAATGTGACATTAATAATTACTTTGTATTTTACATATTTTCCCTTTTTAATAGTTTCACTATGCCTTTATCCACCTCATTCCTGGGGGTACTGCTGCAGGAACAGTTATGGGTGGAACTTTCGGTTTCAGCTGAAGTCATGTTAAATCAGTCAGCAAGAGTGGAGTAGCAGGGGCATTTAAAATAGTGTTTTTAAAAGTTTTTCAAATTCATTTTAATGTATAGTCCACGTACATGTTTTGCACTCAATTGGCAGCTAATTTCAGCACTTGTAATTTTTGTATTATTTTATTGTTTTGGCGTAGTTCTGGTACTTGTTGCTGGTGTTCGTGGTTGTGCCATAGACTGTATAAATGGAGGCTTCTCACCAGCAATGCGTAGATCATGCACTGAAAACGAAAAAGGACTGTTGGTGTAATCGGTGGTACAGACACAGGACAGACACAAGAGCAGCAGGTATGTTTTCACTTATATGAATGTCACAGATCTGACGTTTGTGCTATATATGTCACCAGAATGAAGGCTGCATGAAGTAAAATAATAAATAAAAAATAGTAATAGTTTGCTTCCTAAGACTAAACAACTTAAGAAAGATATGTTTTTTGTTTTTTGTTGTTGTTTTTTTTTTTGCATTTGTTGCACTGTGTTGGAACGATATGGACTAGCAGCTTCAGCATGCATTAATTTTTAAATTATCACAAAATATAGATCAATAAAATTTTGAACAATGGTCAGTAAAGGTCTGTACATGTTAAGTTAAATAACAAGCATTCAGGGCATGATGGCAGCATGAGCATTTTAATTTTGGGGTAAAACAAACAGCTGCAGCTGTCTGTTTTCATCATCATAGCAGTCTGTCGTGGTCGACAATAGCCATGTTTACATGGACACAAGTGACCGGATTAAAAGCCTGATCAGAATAAAAATGCTTCATGTAAACATGCCAATCTGAATATTCTGACCCGCTCACGCTCATTCAGATCAAAATTTCATTCCAGTTGAGACGGGTAGGATATGCCAATTGTTAATCCAAATAGTGCGCATGAAAACGCTTATTCCAAAGGTTTGGCCGAAAATTTGTTTACTGCGCATGTCTGTACGTCAGCCACACGTTGACATGACATATTTCTGCCTTGACAGCAGCTAGTGGAAGACATAGTGGGAGTAAAACAAAATTGTCTGTATCGTCCTGCTGTCTCCCTCTGTTCGTCATATGCAGAAGTATGGACTTGTAGCTTCATTACGGAGACCAGCAGAAGCAAAAGTACAGTCTGAATAACACAATACAGGTCAATTTCAAAAAGAAAAAGACATGAAGCGGGGTTTGGTTACACCAGATGTTGCTTCTTCTACGATTTTTGGAATGTCGAAATGTCGATGTACGCATGTCAAAATGGTTTAGTTCTTTCAAACATATGACACATGGGAATGCACGTCCTAATCAGAGCAGCTTTTTCAGGATCCAGGTAAACAGTAAAATTCTAATCTGAATTGTAATCAGATTGAAGATATTTTGCCCATGTAGCTGTGGCCATTAACTGTTTCATTAAGGTCTGATCAAATCAAATCAAACTTTATTGTCATATTGCTGTACATACAACTGTAGTGCAGGCAAGAAGAAATTGCGTTTCTCTCGGCATCCATATAAGAAGCAGCATGATTTAAGACACATTCCCACATAGCTCCCCCCCCACCCCCACCCCCCCCATCCATTCACACATCCCTGAGACATACTTGGGGAAAAAGAAGAATAACTAACTATAATATACAAAATGACCGTAGGTGCAGTAGTGTGTATGAGAGATTCCGGGTCAACTGTTCAGCATCCTGACAGCTTGTGGAAGGAAGCTGTTGATCAGTCTGGTGGTTCTGCCTCTGATGCTCCGGAATCGTTTACCAGATGGAAGAAGTTCAAAGTGTTTATGCAGAGGGTGAGAACGGTCCTTGACAATGTTTAGTGCCCTGCTCCTACAACGGTTCTGAAAAAGTTCTTGGACAGAGGGGAGGGAGACTCCAATTACCCTCTCCGCCCCCTTGACTATCCTCTGCAGGGCTTTTTTGTCTGACATACTGCAGCTGGAGTACCATGTAGCAATGCAGTACGTCAGAACACTCTCCACCACACCTCTGTAGAAGGTCCTGAGGATGCAGATGGGGAGAGAGGCCTGTTTGAGTTTCCTCAAGAAGTGCAGTCTCTGCTGAGCCCACTTCCTGATCTCCAAGGAATTCTTGCTCCAGGTCAGGTCCTGCAAGATCTGCACTCCGAGGAACTTGATGTTCTCTACTCTCTCCACTAAACGACCGCCGATGCTGAGGGGGGCGTGCTCAGGCTGTGACCGCCGGAAGTCGATAATCATCTCCTTCGTTTTGTCCACGTTGAGCACCAGATTGTTCTCCCTGCACCAGCCCTCCAGGTCTCTCACTTCTTCCCTGTACATTGATTCCTCATCCCTCTGGATAAGTCCCACCACCATGGTGTCATCTGCAAACTTAATAATCTGGTAATAATCAGATTCCTCCACGCAGCTCTGTCCTTCACCTTCAGCTGCCAGGAACTCCTCCCGTGATCTGGTGAGTGGGCACCCCCTCCTTCCCGTTTCTTTCCTCCTCAGGTGATCAGTGCACCTGGGAAATTGGATGGACCTGCTGCCTCTGCTTTGCCAGCACTTATTAAAACCATCTGTTTGATGCCCCAGCGCTGGCTCATTTGGATATACTGCCTCACAGTGACAACATAGCAAGTATTGTTTGAGTTTTTGGTGGAGTTTATGTAATCACCTGTTTTTGCTTGTGTCTCTTTGTTCTCAGGTTGCTGCCATAAGTGCGGGTGCGTCTTCGGGGACTGTGTGTGCTCACCTACTCCTCCATCCACACTGAACGGCAACTGTTCTCCAACCGGTTAGGCACCATCAGCTTCATTCCATTCCCTCTCACGACCCGCTCCATCCTGGTGGTTCGTCTCTCCCCGCTGGGGTCGATGCCGGCTCTCTTGTTCAGCCCATGAAAGTGGTATTTTGGCTTGCCATCTCCCCGTTCTCCATTCCTCCTCTCACAGCTCTCATTTCTGTCTCCACAGGCCACTTCCTCTGGTGAGTGACGTTTTCTGTAGCTGTGCTCTGAACCTTTTGAGATTTAATAAAGACTCTCAAATGTGTTTTCTTATGTTCCTTTGTTGTTGCATTCTGCACGTGAGCTGTAAGCCTATTAATCATGACAGAATGAGCCAGCCTTAACCTCAGCTCAGTGAGGACTTAGCCTCTGACTTGGCCTCTGTTCCTTCTCATAATTTAAAAATTAAATGCGGTTTGTTGAATATTAGGTCTCTAACTCCCAAGTCTCTGCTAGTCCATGATCTGTTAATTGATCATCAGATCGATTTAATATCCATTACAGAGACTTGGTTAGGGCAAGAGGATTATGTTGGTTTAAATGAATCAACTCCCTCTGGTTATTTAAACTGTCAAAATCCCAGAAGTTCTGGTCGTGGAGGAGGAGTAGCAACAATTTACCATTCCAAATTACTAGTGAAATTATGAAAATGCGATTAGTGAAATTCAAACTTCACACCCGGACAGTTTTGTGGTGGTTGCGGGGGATTTTAACCACACCAGCTTAAAGACTGTGCTCCCCAAGTTTAAACAATGTGTAGACTTTAAGACCAGAGGACAGAATATGTTGTACACAAACACAGATGCATATAAGGCTATACCCCGCCCCCATCTCAGCCGTTCTGATCACATGTCCATGATGCTGCTGCCTGCCTACAAACCTTTATTGAAGCGCAGCAGGCCAGCAGTGAAACAAATCAGGATTTGGCCAGAGAGTGTAACCTCTGCACTGAAAGATTGTTTTCTGTACACAGACTGGGAGGTCTTCAAAATAGCAGCCTCCCAGGAAGACAAGACAAATGTGGAGGAGTATGCTGATACGGTCACCAGCTACATCGCAAAGTGCACAGAGGATGTCACTACAGTGAAGACCATCACTATGCGGGGTAATCATAAGCCCTGGATGACTGCAGAGGTGCGCTCGGTGCTTACAGCCAGAGATGCAGCCTTCAGAGCGAAGGACAGGATCGCCCTCCGCTCAGCCAGGTCTGCGCTCTCAAAGGGAATTAAGGCGGCAAAGCGCGCCTTTGCGGAGAAAATCCAGGAACACCTCTGTGACACAAGGCACACCAAGCAGATGTGGCAGGGAGTTCGGACACTGATGGGCTATAAGTCTAGGCAGGGGGTCGATGATGACGACGCTTCGCTTCCAGACAGGCTTAACGACTTCTTTGCACGTTTTGAAGCATCAAACTCGACAATCAGAGGGAGGGATGGCCCACCCCCACCATCGGTTGGACCAGCTTTTACCATCAACACAGCGGACACACGGAGGACCCTAACCAGAGTCAACCCACGCAAAGCTGCAGGTCCGGACAACATTCCAGGACGTGTGCTCCGAGACTGCGCGAGCGAGTTGGCGAATGTCCTGACTGACATTTATAACATCTCCCTGAGTCAGGCCATCGTTCCCAGATGCTTCAAGACTTTTCCGGTTCCGGTTCCGCCGGACCGGTGGCGCCACACGAGTAGGCTGCCCGTTGCAACAGCCTTTTTTTTTTTTTTTTTTTTTATCTTCCTTCTTCCTACACCTTTCACTCTGTATATATATCACAGATGCACGGATTGCCCCGGGGGTCTCCCGGGTTGGCGGACGGAGCCACGGTTTGCAGCGGGAGACGTTACAGCGGGGAGGAGCTAGTGCTAGCTAGCACTTGGCCGCCGCCCGGTGCTAATGGGAAACTCGACATACCGGGAGCTGTAGCGAAAACGACGCGGGTGCCGGGCTGGAGTTTAGGCGGCGTGCAAGAAATATAAGACAGAATAATAAAGAGCGATGGCAAGAACCAAGCAGACCGCCCGTAAAATCTACTGGAGGAAGAAGCCCCCCAGGAGACAGCTAGCCACCAGGGCTGCTCGGAGAGGCGCTCCGGCCACCGGCAGAGTGAAGAGGCCTCGCCGTCACAGGCTCATGGCTCTGAGAGAGATCCGTCGCTACCAGAAATCCACGGAGCTGCTCATCCGTAAGCTGCCCGTTCAGTGCCTGGTGAGGGAGATCGCTCAGGACTTCAAGACCGTCCTGCGTTTCCTGAGCTTCGCCGTCATGGCTCTGCAGGAGACCAGCGAGGCCCACCTGGTGGTCTCTTCTTCGCCAAGGGGGTCACCATCATGCCCAAAG
Organism: Pholidichthys leucotaenia; assembly: GCA_020510985.1. Taxonomy (NCBI): domain Eukaryota; kingdom Metazoa; phylum Chordata; class Actinopteri; order Cichliformes; family Pholidichthyidae; genus Pholidichthys; species Pholidichthys leucotaenia. The sequence goes on from CM035837.1 coordinate 225,011,702, forward strand.
ACTTCCAGCTGGCCCGCCGAATCCGCGGAGAGAGAGCTTAGACTTTCTGCTGCACATTCACCAACCAACCATAATGCTCTGCACTGTGTGTCTATATATATACATTTATAGTAATATGGACATATGTTTACTAGATGTTGTTTTTTCTTGCCTTCTGATTGTTGCTGAGTGTTGCTATCCCTGTGCTGTTGCAATCCTGGAATTTCCCCATTGTGGGACTAATAAAGGCTTATCTTATCTTAAGACCTCTATCATTGTACCGGTGGCAAAGAAACCAGTTGTGTCCTGTTTGAATGACTATCGTTCTGCTGCACTGACACCAATTATGATGAAGTGTTTTGAACGGTGTGACGATGGGATGTCACCACTGTATGTCTGGTTATATTGTGATTATGTTGTATCTGTATTGTTGTAATGTTGTATGATTTTTGGTTAAGATGCACATAATGGTTTAGGATTTGTCTTGGTTAATTTGAATGCCCTGGGAGATAATTAGTATGATTAAGAATCTGGTAAAATAATTGTTAAAAGATTTAATGCACATACCTTTGCCAACATGCTTCCTGCGGGTGTCCAGGCAAAAGACTCCGTTAGGAGTTGAAGGCCTTATATAGGACACAAGCAGGGAGCAAATATGTATGGTTAGTCAGAGGGGTGGTTTAATATTTGTAAATAGGGATTAAGGTTATTTATGGAACTATTTATATGACTATTTATTGTGTGTTATTTATATATTTATATTGTGTATGTCTGGGGAAAGTTATTTATGTATTTTTATATATTAGTGGGTATGTGTTTAATATAAGGAATGAAGTGTTTTACCTGGGATTATGGTAGGGGCTAATTACCTCTAATTGATCTGTCCATTATATAACAGGTGTGAGATATCAGTAAGAAGATGATTATTGATGAAACGTTTATTGAGGAATGTCTATTGCTTGATATGCTTCTTTTGAGAAAGTACATTTTGTTTTGAAACTGTGTCAGAAGATTTATCTTGAGAGACTGGAGGTTACCTGAACTGGAAATATTTGTAAGTTAAAATAAATTGGATTAATTGGAAAAGAAGTTTCTGCCTCGCCTCCTTGCTGCCACACGTTCACATTTGGTGGCAGTAGTGGTCCGTTACATCGACGTCATAGTGTTTGGTGGACGGAAGGACTCATGGCGTGAAGAAAGTGAGGCAGGAGGAGCGGTCTGACCTGGATACAGGCATGACGGAGGAGGAGCAGGGAGTCAGCAGACTGGGCGAGCTCAAAGAGCTAACGAGCCTGGTAAAATCGGTAGTGCGTTCGCTGACGCTCCGAGATCGGCAAATGGAGGAGGAAGCCGCTTTCCATGACCAAAGGTGGCAGGCTGTGACTGAGCAAATTCGTCGGGTACAGTCGCAGGTTGTGGAGCTGAGAGAGGAGTACGGGAGCCGGGCGGAGAATGGCGGTGACGATGGCGATCCGGGGGAGGACCCCAGGGTGACGGCCAGTTGGGTCGGCCCGCAGGAGGAAGATTTGCCGCAGCAGGTGCAACCGAGGAGAACATCAATGCACCACGAGCCCAGGCTGAATCCTCTCTCACCCGAGGACGACGTAGAACAGTACCTGACGACATTCGAGAGGATCGCTACAGTCTGCCGCTTGAGGGAAGAAGAGTGGGCTATCCATCTTGCTCCTTTACTCACAGGTAAAGCGCGGAGCGCGCATGTTTTGATGGATGTGGCTGACACAAACAATTATGCAAGAGTTAAAGAAGCTATCTTGAGTAAATATGAAATTACTTCTGACACTGATAAGAGGAGGTTTCGTTCCTTGGACATTTTTCAGGACGAAACCCCTTGCGAACTGTATGTACGATTGAAAGACCTGTTACATAAATGGATTAAGCCAGAGACCCGATCGTTAAAAGACATTATGGAACAGTTTTTGTGCATGGTGAACCCGGAACTGGGAGTCTGGATACAAGAGCGGGACCCGAAGACTGCAGAGGACGCTACTCGTCTGGCAGAGGTTTTCCTGTCAGCCAGGTCTGGGAGCAGGAGACCTACTCTCGGCCGTGACAGATTTTTCACTACTCGGAGTGAGTTTAATGAGGGTGAAAAGGGTGGCCCAGTGTCAGAAAATTGTAAATACATCATTGTTTATCATTTTATAATTGCTATTACTAACATCATTATCATTATCATTGCATAACCATCTTATATGATTAAAATGTATACTGCATGCATCTTCTATGAGTTTATAGCATACTGTATTATTTCTGGGTAATAAGTGGACCTACTGAGTGTCCTTCATTAAGATGTGCTTAGAAGTCAAAGTGTCTCACCAGACCAGACTATGTGCATGATAAGGGGTCTGGGAGTGAGGGAGAATTGATCTTGTTTTCTTATGAAATGCTGTGACTATGATTAACTTGGAGTCTGGGGCACACCTGCAAGACCATGTTGTTTTCAGTCTAGGCCAATGTTTTGTATACTCATATTATGACTGTGAATTGTATCCAGCAGATGTTTGTGTGACTGACTATGTATAAAAACTTCCTGATTGTTTTTTATTGCCAGTGCTGCATTTGCTGTTAAAGGTATTGCACTCCTTGCAAGTAAAGAGCTCATATGAGGAACATACTTGTGTCATGAATCTTATTTGAGGTAACGAACCGACATACGATCACTCTGAGTTTCCAGATTCTGACATACCTGGTGCCGGTGACCCGGGTGGGCAATATCTGGACGATGGATAGAGGCGACGCGCTCTCCAGGTTGGAAATCCATGCGCATGGTCTGACTGCATACAGTCAGTATTGGACTGCCCATTGAGGAAATCTGGACGGCGCAGGACTCCAGACGTCATCTAGTGAAGCCCATCCTCCTCGATAAAAAGAAAGAAAAGTAAGTGACATCTTTTTATTATTTACTATATGTGCGTTTAGAAGATTCTCTAAAATCCAGCCTTGAGTGAGTAATGTAAAATAGAATGTGTTCTTAAATATGTTACAAGACTCTCCAAATCCAACTACGAGTGACTAACGCGAAAAGTAAATAAAGTAAATAAAGTGCGCGGAAGTAGTTGCAACGAGGTAAAAAGTGGGTTGAAATCCCCGGTCAGGGACAAAAATAAGTTTTGGGTTGGAAATCACGAGTTTGGAACTAAAAATAGAATATCAGGTCGCGGTTATGATGTCATGGTAGTGTGACGGCGCTTCACACTTTTCCTGGTAAAGTATTTTAATTCCTGTGGAATTACCAAGGGGTTTAAAAAAAAAATAAAAACAGCAAAAAAGGGAAAAATGGGTAACTGTGTGGGGAAGAAAGAGAATAAGCAAAAAACTAAACAGCAGAAAAGAGAACAGACAGCGCGTCGAACAGTGAAAATTATAATGACCGGTTAAAAGAAAAGACCAGATAAAGGATCCTGAAAAATATCTAAACAAATGGGCAAAAAGACTATTCTTTCAAACCCACACTGGATGTGGATTAATGCGCAGCCTTGGTGTCGACAGTAAAACTTACAACTAAAATAAAGATAAACAATAAGATAAATATCAAAACCAACTGACCATTTAACCATTATTAAATGAAAAAGATAATCCTCCCCCAGCTTAACAATGCTGCGATCCTAAGGAGGGTCCCTACAGCAAGTTATTAAAAGAAGCCCAAGAGGTTGGGAAAAGGAGGAAGTAAATACAATTATAATAATAACTTTACTCTATGTTTTTAGATATTGATACTCGAAGATCTAAAGACGGTCGGGTTAAGTGGCTACAGAACCGGATAATGCTAAAACGGACAATGAGAAACGGTTATTTTATTTTTGTGTGTGTGTGAGCCTTAGAGGCAGCTGCAGCTTGGATTGTTTTTGTTTCTGTAAACTGCTCCAGCATGAGGAAAAGGGATGAGAGTTCTGAGTTCTCTGCGAAGGTGGAAGGAGCAGGTTTTTAAACTGTTGCAATTTTTGGTATAAAAGAATTGATTGTCTAATTGTTATCCTTCTGAGAAATGTTTGACATTATAGGTATCTGAAAATAGTGGTCTTGAGCAGAAGGAGTTGACTAGTTTTGTGTTATGGCAGAGTGTGGAGAGAATGGAAGGAGCTGCTTCGACCTTGGGGAAATAACAACAATCCTCTGTGTGTGTGTGGTTGATCTGTGTGGAAAAAAAGTGGTCTAAATATGGGTATTTTTACAAGGTTTGGGGTTTTTATCTTTTCAATCTAACTTTGTGGGGTCTTGATTAATGTTGCGTACGTGATAAACTGTTTACATATATTTTTAAAAACAATTTTGACGCATTACTGACCTTTTTTTCCTTTAACTGAAACATGACAGTGCAGGACTGACGTGTGACACATATGATTTGCCAGGGGCTATGGATTATCAGACAAAGATCTTGGAGAAAGGATCCTTGTTGATAAACATTTTTTGAAACCAAGTATGACTTTGTATGACATTGTAGATAACATAAGGTGTACTGATTCAAATGACTTCGACTTTACAAATGTAATGTTTATATGATTTTATATTGATATTACTCACCACAAATGGTGTGGTAACATCATATTTCAGAAATGTGATAGTAAGGAGGAATGTGTTTTTCCTGATTCGGCAGTGGCCAAGCTGAGTCAGGATAAACTACATTCACCCCATAATTTACCAAGGAATATATAAAAATCATTTTGTATATTGCTGGTAAAAATTTAAATCAAGTTCTAATTAGGCAAAAGGTCCACCTTTCTGCTGACCGAAAGAGTGTGATGCAATCTTTATTCATTTATTCAAATTCAACCCATCTGTATTCAACTGGACAAACTGATCTTATTCATCAATGCTGAAGCATATCAAAAATGCACAGATAGTTATTTGTTTCTCTTAAATGGAATCTGTAAACTAGTTCAAGAAAAGTCACAAAAAAGGCTATGATTATTGAACTCTTATTTTTGAAGGAACTGGGCTACCCACACATTTTCATCTAAATTAAAAATGGTAGCACACTTCCTTCCAGTAAAAGAATCAAGCAAATATCCTGTAACTTTGCTGCATGTGCGTCTTCATGTATCAAAGCAGGGGGTATCAAAGAAATTAATTAGCAAATAATTAGTAACCCTCAGAAAAATAGATAATGCATAAAAATTATCAATAAATATTGATAAAGAATTCAATTCAACTTTATTTACATAAGTGCTATTTCATAACACCTCATTGCACTTTGAGCTATAGGGGGAACCCCCCATACTTGCACCTCCCATATTTGCACCCCCATACTTGCAGAACTGACAGCCTAGCTACAGTGCTGAGAAAAGAAGAAAGGAAAAAAACTGAGATTACCTTTGTTTTCTTCTATTAATGCAGACTAATGGCTTGTTTTATCTTTTCTTAAAAAAAAAAAAAGATTTCTTCAGGTTAAACAGATTTCATCTTCATCTAGGCTGCACGGTGGCGCAGTGGTTTAGCACTGTGGAAGCACAGTTTTACCCTCGGCCGGGGGACCGCGGGGATCATGAGATCGTGGGTTCGATCCCAGCCCCCGACCAACAGTGAGCTGTGTGGAGTTTGCATGTTCTCCCCGTGTTGCGCGGGTTTACTCCGGGATTTCTCCGGTTTCCTCTCGCACAACAAAAACATGTAGGTTTAGGGCGCTCGCGCACGCAGCGACCAGCAGCCGGTGGCTTGTCACCAGACTGCAAACCAAATCTACCCACGGGTACAAATAAGTAACAAAAAAAAAAAAAATCTAAATAAGTAAAGTGTCATTTTCTCTAAAGAGGAGGGAAAATGAAGAAAAATTGCTACAGCATATGACATTTTGAGGAGGAGAAAGGGGGGAAAAAAATGCAAGCATTACACCAGCCTCCAACTTAGAATTGAGGACTGAACATAAAGAGCTCATTGATGCTTATGTGTGTTCGCTTTGCTAAATTAGGACAGGACTTTTATTTTGTTTCATTTTCTGTTTTTCTGTAGTGCCCAGGATAAGCATATTGCTGCAATTATAACTCAAATACATGCTGGGCAACACAGACCACTTTCTTATTATTTATGGGATAATAATAAGATCAGGCCCTCCATTATCCTACACTTTCCCCACGCCGTGGAGGGGGTTTCACAGCAGGACAACCATTCCATATTGTCACCAGCTAGACTGTTGTCTTCACAGCCATACATTCCTTGTAGCTATTTACTGATGGCTCATCTTTAAAAAGCCCGATGGGTCAACATCCACTGCTTATGCTGTGACAACATTGTCTGGGGTCCTGATTGTGTAAAATTCCACAACCTGCATCACCTCCAATGGCTGAACTATTGGCTTTCATTACAGCACTTGCATGAGCTACTAACCTAAAAGCAACTATCTGTACAGACAGTACATATGCTTATAATGCAAGCTGCCTGCATACCGCTACCTTGAACCTGCGGGGGTTTGTCACCTCCACAGGAAAACCAGTAATCGCTTGGCTGATATCGCTGCTCATTATACTGCTATTGATTTTTTAAGAACCGTCTGTTTTTTGGGAATGATGTTGATGTTTTAAAAGGCTGTTAAAATAATTTGGACCTCCCTCCTGTTACATGTAGCTTGCCTGATGGAAAAATTGTTTTGCCACCCACATTATACAAATGGGCTGCCTTGGTGGCACATGAACTATTCATGTGCCAACAGGAGGGAATGATGAGGATGTTGGGAAAACTGTCCTAATATTTTGAAAGAAGTAACAAAAACATGCCAAAAGTGCATCATTTGTTTATAAAATAATGCTCAAGGAGGAATGAGAAGCTACAATATTGCTTGGTGTTGATTGACACCCTCACAAGGCGGACAGAATTCACCCCACATCCTCAGCAAACGCAGCAAATGAATCATGTTTTTTCCCGCCGTTGGGGTTCCAGAACTGATTTATGTAGATAATGGAACTCATTTTACAGCACAAACAGTTCAAGACTTAATCCAAGCTGTAAGAAGTAAGATCAAATTTCATAGTGCCTACCACCCACAAAGTACAGGTTTTGTAAAAAGAAAAATGGTACCATCAAACTAATGGTTAACCCTATACCAGACTCAAAGACAGGATTGTCACCTTTTGAATGTGCTTTTCACCGTCCTTATGTATTGCCTGACCTCTCACCACTAATCACGCCTAACAAATACATCTCAGAACACATTGATTCTGTCAGGGCTCTCTGCTCCACAGAAAGAAGCGGATAACCCGTTGCAACCTGGAGACTATGTCTTCATAAAGAACCACCACCGACAACACTGGACACTCCCACCCCCACTGCCATACATATTGCTGAACAACCATCTTGGATTCACCTTTCACACGTTAAAAGACTACGGGTGCCTGTAAGTGAACTAACTTGTTTCCCTGAGTAAGTCCAGTTACAAAGGGGGCTTGTCCTTCTAAGGACAAGCCGTCTCAAACCTGGTGAAGATAGGGGCCTGGATGGGTACTCTCTCAGGTGGAGGCATGGCACCAAAGATACTGATGACTCTGTGTTCCGTACTTTTCATAACTGTGGGGTGGGGGACCATTTCTGATTCCAGGACGAGGAGCCCGCAAAACATGGACAATGGACAATACGTGGATTGTACACATAACCTGTGGTACCAGACAATGGTGGTTTTGGTGAGAGGACTGGGAATCAATACTTCTTGCTATGTGTGTTCATTGCTACCCCATTCACACAAGACTGTCCTGTTCCACTAAGTGAAGAGGAAACGGCCGGAGCGACAATAGCGATGAACTCTTGTCTCAGTCTACTTAATACAAGCAAGGACATTGGTTGGTTAGGAATTTGTCTGAAGGGTATTTTAATAAATTGAATGTCACTGTTACTGATTACACTGGGTCTAAAATAAGAATATTCAATACTACTGGAATTGGAAGGCCTTTGCTTGCTGTTAAAAAGCCCTTGATGAAGGTAAATCCTACACTGTTTACTTCACCAATCTGTTTTAATAAAGCTTGTAATGAAAATAATTTCAATCTAGGTTTTTCACCAAGGTGTAATGATGTGAAGAAGGCAACCTGTGGAGTAAGATACCATGATTCTGTTTGTAGAAATGCATTTCACTTTCCCTATATTGCTGCTGGAAATTTTACCTTAAAGAGCAAAAATTGTACTTTTAACTGTAGCAATAATCCTACTGTTTTTTGGCCAAATGATGATGGGTATGGATGTTTAGGGTCTAATGTTTACTCATTACTTCCTCCAGGGTGGTGTGGCAGATGCTACATGGCTATTTTTATCCCACACATTAGCATAAGTTCAAATCTCACTCATAAAATGAAGACATCATACTCCCATTATTATCATCCTGATCAAACTGAAATTCACACCAGGGCACGGAGAAGTACAACCCCAGATATGCAACAACTAATAGGTAGGCTTTCTGGGAAAAAGAGGATTAGCAATTTCAAAGTTGTAAGGAGTACTCTTTTTCCAATGTATGGCAGTTACCTGGCTACATATCACATAAATGCGTTAGCATGGACAGTGGAAAATCTAACTACATTAACAGAACAAGGTTTCACAGCTTTAACTGAGGAACAGAAATTCTCAAGGATGATGACATTGCAAAATAGGATGGCTTTAGATTTAACATTAGCTGCACAAGGAGGAGTATGTCATATTATTGGCCAGGAGTGCTGCACATACATCCCGGATTTAAATCAGAATCTCTCTCACGTTATTAGCCATTTAAATTATATTTTACACTTACAACACACTTTGGATGAGGATAAGGGTTGGAGTCCCTGGGATTGGTTTCAAAGTGGAACTTGGTGGCAGATTCTTTTGAAGTGGTTAACCCCATTTATTGTAATATTGGTCTTATTCAGTGTGCTTTTCATGAGTGTTATCCCCTGCATGAGATCTATGATTACACAAGCCATTGCTCATCATACTTTCCTGTTGCAAACTGCTATGCTGAAACTTGAGTGTAAAGGACAATATGCAGCTCTTTCAAAAACTGATGATGACTGTGAAGATTGTGAGTAATCTCCTGTGTAATTGGAATATGATGCAAATGACGGGCATGTAGAAAATCAAGAGAAGTTACATGTTTCTAATGAATAAAGGCATCCCTAAGTAAAAACTGTAATAAAATGATAAAACAGGAGGGAAATGTCAGAAAATTGTAAATACATCATTGTTTATCATTTTATAATTGCTATTACTAACATCACCATTATCATTGCATAACCATCTTATATGATTAAAATGTATACTGCATGCATCTTCTATGAGTTTATAGCATACTGTATTATTTCTGGGTAATAAGTGGACCTACTGAGTGTCCTTCATTAAGATGTGCTTAGAAGTCAAAGTGTCTCACCAGACCAGACTATGTGCATGATAAGGGGTCTAAGAGTGAGGGAGAAGTAATCTTGTTTTCTTATGAAATGCTGTGACTATGATTAACTTGGAGTCTGGGGCACACCTGCAAGGCCATGTTGTTTTCGGTCCAGGCCAATGTTTTGTATACTCATATTATGACTGAATTGTATCCAGCAGATGTTTGTGTGACTGACTATGTATAAAAACTTCCTGATTGTTTTTTATTGCCAGTGCTGCATTTGCTGTTAAAGGTATTGCACTCCTTGCAAGTAAAGAGCTCATATGAGGAACATACTTGTGTCATGAATCTTATTTGAGGTAATGAACCGACATACGATCACTCTGAGTTTCCAGATTCTGACATACTTGGTGCCGGTGACCCGGGTGGGCAATATCTGGACGATGGATAGAGGCGACGCGCTCTCCAGGTTGGAAATCCATGCGCATGGTCTGACTGCATACAGTCAGTATTGGACTCCCCATTGAGGAAATCTGGACGGTGCAGGACTCCAGACGTCGTCTAGTGAAGCCCATCCTCCTCGATAAAAAGAAAGAAAAGTAAGTGACGTCTTTTTATTATTTACTATATGTGCGTTTAGAAGATTCTCTAAAATCCAGCCTTGAGTGAGTAATGTAAAATAGAATGTGTTCTTAAATATATTACAAGACTCTCCAAATCCAACTACGAGTGACTAACGCAAAAAGTAAATAAAGTAAATAAAGTGTGCGGAAGTAGTTGCAACGAGGTAAAAAGTGGGTTGAAATCCCCGGTCAGGGACAAAAATACGTTTTGGGTTGGAAATCCCGAGTTTGGAACTAAAAATAGAATATCAGGTCGCGGTTATAATGTCATGGTAGTGTGACGACGCTTCACACTTTTCCTGGTAAAGTATTTTAATTCCTGTGGAATTACCAAGGGGTTTAAAAAAAAAATAAAAACAGCAAAAAAGGGAAAAATGGGTAACTGTGTGGGGAAGAAAGAGAATAAGCAAAAAACTAAACAGCAGAAAAGAGAACAGAGCGTGTCGAACAGTAAAAATTATAATGACCGGTTAAAAGAAAAAACCAGATAAAGGATCCTGAAAAATATCTAAACAAATGGGCAAAAAGACTATTCTTTCAAACCCACACTGGATGTGGATTAATGCGCAGCCTTGGTGTCGACAGTAAAACTTACAACTAAAATAAAGATAAACAATAAGATAAATATCAAAACCAACCGAGCATTTAACCATTATTAAATGAAAAAGATAATCCTCCCCCAGCTTAACAATGCTGCGATCCTAAGGAGGGTCCATACAGCAAGTTATTAAAAGAAGCCCAAGAGGTTGGGAAAAGGAGGAAGTAAATACAATTATAATAATAACTTTACTCTATGTTTTTAGATATTGATACTAGAAGATCTAAAGACGGTTGGGTTAAGTGGCTACAGAACCGGATAACGCTAAAACGGACAATGAGAAATGGTTATTTTATTTTTGTGTGTGTGTGAGCCTTAGATAGAGGCAGCTGCAGCTTGGATTGTTTTTGTTTCTGTAAACTGCTCCAGCGTGAGGAAAAGGGATGAGAGTTCTGAGTTCTCTGCGAAGGTGGAAGGAGCAGGTTTTTAAACTGTTGCAGTTTTTGGTATAAAAGAATTGATTGTCTAATTGTTATCCTTCTGAGAAATGTTTGACATTATAGGTATCTGAAAATAGTGGTCTTGAGCAGAAGGAGTTGACTAGTTTTGTGTTATGGCAGAGTGTGGAGAGAATGGAAGGAGCTGCTTCGACCTTGGGGAAATAACAACAATCCTCTGTGTGTGTGTGGTTGATCTTTGTGGAAAAAAAGTGGTCTAAATATGGGTATTTTTACAAGGTTTGGGGTTTTTATCTTTTCAATCTAACTTTGTGGGGTCTTGATTAATGTTGCGTACGTGATAAACTGTTTACATATATTTTTAAAAACAATTTTGACGCATTACTGACCTTTTTTTCCTTTAACTGAAACATGACGGTGCAGGACTGACGTGTGACACATATGATTTGCCAGGGGCTATGGATTATCAGACAAAGATCTTGGAGAAAGGATCCTTGTTGATAAACATTTTTTGAAACCAAGTATGACTTTGTATGACATTGTAGATAACATAAGGTGTACTGATTCAAATGACTTCGACTTTACAAATGTAATGTTTATATGATTTTATATTGATATTACTCACCACAAATGGTGTGGTAACATCATATTTCAGAAATGTGATAGTAAGGAGGAATGTGTTTTTCCTGATTCGGCAGTGGCCAAGCTGAGTCAGGATAAACTACATTCACCCCATAATTTACCAAGGAATATATAAAAATCATTTTGTATATTGCTGGTAAAAATTTAAATCAAGTTCTAATTAGGCAAAAGGTCCACCTTTCTGTTGACCGAAAGAGTGTGATGCAATCTTTATTCATTTATTCAAATTCAACCCATCTGTATTCAACTGGACAAACTGATCTTATTCATCAATGCTGAAGCATATCAAAAATGCACAGATAGTTATTTGTTTCTCTTAAATGGAATCTGTAAACTAGTTCAAGAAAAGTCACAAAAAAGGCTATGATTATTGAACTCTTATTTTTGAAGGAACTGGGCTACCCACACATTTTCATCTAAATTAAAAATGGTAGCACACTTCCTTCCAGTAAAAGAATCAAGCAAATATCCTGTAACTTTGCTGCATGTGCGTCTTCATGTATCAAAGCAGGGGGTATCAAAGAAATTAATTAGCAAATAATTAGTAACCCTCAGAAAAATAGATAATGCATAAAAATTATCAATAAATATTGATAAAGAATTCAATTCAACTTTATTTACATAAGTGCTATTTCATAACACCTCATTGCACTTTGAGCTATAGGGGGAACCCCCCATACTTGCACCTCCCATATTTGCACCCCCATACTTGCAGAACTGACAGCCTAGCTACAGTGCTGAGAAAAGAAGAAAGGAAAAAAACTGAGATTACCTTTGTTTTCTTCTATTAATGCAGACTAATGGCTTGTTTTATCTTTTCTTAAAAAAAAAAAAAGATTTCTTCAGGTTAAACAGATTTCATCTTCATCTAGGCTGCACGGTGGCGCAGTGGTTTAGCACTGTGGAAGCACAGTTTTACCCTCGGCCGGGGGACCGCGGGGATCATGAGATCGTGGGTTCGATCCCAGCCCCCGACCAACAGTGAGCTGTGTGGAGTTTGCATGTTCTCCCCGTGTTGCGCGGGTTTACTCCGGGATTTCTCCGGTTTCCTCTCGCACAACAAAAACATGTAGGTTTAGGGCGCTCGCGCACGCAGCGACCAGCAGCCGGTGGCTTGTCACCAGACTGCAAACCAAATCTACCCACGGGTACAAATAAGTAACAAAAAAAAAAAAAATCTAAATAAGTAAAGTGTCATTTTCTCTAAAGAGGAGGGAAAATGAAGAAAAATTGCTACAGCATATGACATTTTGAGGAGGAGAAAGGGGGGAAAAAAATGCAAGCATTACACCAGCCTCCAACTTAGAATTGAGGACTGAACATAAAGAGCTCATTGATGCTTATGTGTGTTCGCTTTGCTAAATTAGGACAGGACTTTTATTTTGTTTCATTTTCTGTTTTTCTGTAGTGCCCAGGATAAGCATATTGCTGCAATTATAACTCAAATACATGCTGGGCAACACAGACCACTTTCTTATTATTTATGGGATAATAATAAGATCAGGCCCTCCATTATCCTACACTTTCCCCACGCCGTGGAGGGGGTTTCACAGCAGGACAACCATTCCATATTGTCACCAGCTAGACTGTTGTCTTCACAGCCATACATTCCTTGTAGCTATTTACTGATGGCTCATCTTTAAAAAGCCCGATGGGTCAACATCCACTGCTTATGCTGTGACAACATTGTCTGGGGTCCTGATTGTGTAAAATTCCACAACCTGCATCACCTCCAATGGCTGAACTATTGGCTTTCATTACAGCACTTGCATGAGCTACTAACCTAAAAGCAACTATCTGTACAGACAGTACATATGCTTATAATGCAAGCTGCCTGCATACCGCTACCTTGAACCTGCGGGGGTTTGTCACCTCCACAGGAAAACCAGTAATCGCTTGGCTGATATCGCTGCTCATTATACTGCTATTGATTTTTTAAGAACCGTCTGTTTTTTGGGAATGATGTTGATGTTTTAAAAGGCTGTTAAAATAATTTGGACCTCCCTCCTGTTACATGTAGCTTGCCTGATGGAAAAATTGTTTTGCCACCCACATTATACAAATGGGCTGCCTTGGTGGCACATGAACTATTCATGTGCCAACAGGAGGGAATGATGAGGATGTTGGGAAAACTGTCCTAATATTTTGAAAGAAGTAACAAAAACATGCCAAAAGTGCATCATTTGTTTATAAAATAATGCTCAAGGAGGAATGAGAAGCTACAATATTGCTTGGTGTTGATTGACACCCTCACAAGGCGGACAGAATTCACCCCACATCCTCAGCAAACGCAGCAAATGAATCATGTTTTTCCCGCCGTTGGGGTTCCAGAACTGATTTATGTAGATAATGGAACTCATTTTACAGCACAAACAGTTCAAGACTTAATCCAAGCTGTAAGAAGTAAGATCAAATTTCATAGTGCCTACCACCCACAAAGTACAGGTTTTGTAAAAAGAAAAATGGTACCATCAAACTAATGGTTAACCCTATACCAGACTCAAAGACAGGATTGTCACCTTTTGAATGTGCTTTTCACCGTCCTTATGTATTGCCTGACCTCTCACCACTAATCACGCCTAACAAATACATCTCAGAACACATTGATTCTGTCAGGGCTCTCTGCTCCACAGAAAGAAGCGGATAACCCGTTGCAACCTGGAGACTATGTCTTCATAAAGAACCACCACCGACAACACTGAACACTCCCACCCCCACTGCCATACATATTGCTGAACAACCATCTTGGATTCACCTTTCACACGTTAAAAGACTACGGGTGCCTGTAAGTGAACTAACTTGTTTCCCTGAGTAAGTCCAGTTACAAAGGGGGCTTGTCCTTCTAAGGACAAGCCGTCTCAAACCTGGTGAAGATAGGGGCCTGGATGGGTACTCTCTCAGGTGGAGGCATGGCACCAAAGATACTGATGACTCTGTGTTCCGTACTTTTCATAACTGTGGGGTGGGGGACCATTTCTGATTCCAGGACGAGGAGCCCGCAAAACATGGACAATGGACAATACGTGGATTGTACACATAACCTGTGGTACCAGACAATGGTGGTTTTGGTGAGAGGACTGGGAATCAATACTTCTTGCTATGTGTGTTCATTGCTACCCCATTCACACAAGACTGTCCTGTTCCACTAAGTGAAGAGGAAACGGCCGGAGCGACAATAGCGATGAACTCTTGTCTCAGTCTACTTAATACAAGCAAGGACATTGGTTGGTTAGGAATTTGTCTGAAGGGTATTTTAATAAATTGAATGTCACTGTTACTGATTACACTGGGTCTAAAATAAGAATATTCAATACTACTGGAATTGGAAGGCCTTTGCTTGCTGTTAAAAAGCCCTTGATGAAGGTAAATCCTACACTGTTTACTTCACCAATCTGTTTTAATAAAGCTTGTAATGAAAATAATTTCAATCTAGGTTTTTCACCAAGGTGTAATGATGTGAAGAAGGCAACCTGTGGAGTAAGATACCATGATTCTGTTTGTAGAAATGCATTTCACTTTCCCTATATTGCTGCTGGAAATTTTACCTTAAAGAGCAAAAATTGTACTTTTAACTGTAGCAATAATCCTACTGTTTTTTGGCCAAATGATGATGGGTATGGATGTTTAGGGTCTAATGTTTACTCATTACTTCCTCCAGGGTGGTGTGGCAGATGCTACATGGCTATTTTTATCCCACACATTAGCATAAGTTCAAATCTCACTCATAAAATGAAGACATCATACTCCCATTATTATCATCCTGATCAAACTGAAATTCACACCAGGGCACGGAGAAGTACAACCCCAGATATGCAACAACTAATAGGTAGGCTTTCTGGGAAAAAGAGGATTAGCAATTTCAAAGTTGTAAGGAGTACTCTTTTTCCAATGTATGGCAGTTACCTGGCTACATATCACATAAATGCGTTAGCATGGACAGTGGAAAATCTAACTACATTAACAGAACAAGGTTTCACAGCTTTAACTGAGGAACAGAAATTCTCAAGGATGATGACATTGCAAAATAGGATGGCTTTAGATTTAACATTAGCTGCACAAGGAGGAGTATGTCATATTATTGGCCAGGAGTGCTGCACATACATCCCGGATTTAAATCAGAATCTCTCTCACGTTATTAGCCATTTAAATTATATTTTACACTTACAACACACTTTGGATGAGGATAAGGGTTGGAGTCCCTGGGATTGGTTTCAAAGTGGAACTTGGTGGCGGATTCTTTTGAAGTGGTTAACCCCATTTATTGTAATATTGGTCTTATTCAGTGTGCTTTTCATGAGTGTTATCCCCTGCATGAGATCTATGATTACACAAGCCATTGCTCATCATACTTTCCTGTTGCAAACTGCTATGCTGAAACTTGAGTGTAAAGGACAATATGCAGCTCTTTCAAAAACTGATGATGACTGTGAAGATTGTGGGTAATCTCCTGTGTAATTGGAATATGATGCAAATGACGGGCATGTAGAAAATCAAGAGAAGTTACATGTTTCTAATGAATAAAGGCATCCCTAAGTAAAAACTGTAATAAAATGATAAAACAGGAGGGAAATGTCAGAAAATTGTAAATACATCATTGTTTATCATTTTATAATTGCTATTACTAACATCACCATTATCATTGCATAACCATCTTATATGATTAAAATGTATACTGCATGTATCTTCTATGAGTTTATAGCATACTGTATTATTTCTGGGTAATAAGTGGACCTACTGAGTGTCCTTCATTAAGATGTGCTTAGAAGTCAAAGTGTCTCACCAGACCAGACTATGTGCATGATAAGGGGTCTAAGAGTGAGGGAGAAGTAATCTTGTTTTCTTATGAAATGCTGTGACTATGATTAACTTGGAGTCTGGGGCACACCTGCAAGGCCATGTTGTTTTCGGTCCAGGCCAATGTTTTGTATACTCATATTATGACTGAATTGTATCCAGCAGATGTTTGTGTGACTGACTATGTATAAAAACTTCCTGATTGTTTTTTATTGCCAGTGCTGCATTTGCTGTTAAAGGTATTGCACTCCTTGCAAGTAAAGAGCTCATATGAGGAACATACTTGTGTCATGAATCTTATTTGAGGTAACGAACCGACATACGATCACTCTGAGTTTCCAGATTCTGACATACTTGGTGCCGGTGACCCGGGTGGGCAATATCTGGACGATGGATAGAGGCGATGCGCTCTCCAGGTTGGAAATCCATGCGCATGGTCTGACTGCATACAGTCAGTATTGGACTCCCCATTGAGGAAATCTGGACGGCGCAGGACTCCAGACGTCGTCTAGTGAAGCCCATCCTCCTCGATAAAAAGAAAGAAAAGTAAGTGACGTCTTTTTATTATTTACTATATGTGCGTTTAGAAGATTCTCTAAAATCCAGCCTTGAGTGAGTAATGTAAAATAGAATGTGTTCTTAAATATATTACAAGACTCTCCAAATCCAACTACGAGTGACTAACGCAAAAAGTAAATAAAGTAAATAAAGTGTGCGGAAGTAGTTGCAACGAGGTAAAAAGTGGGTTGAAATCCCCGGTCAGGGACAAAAATACGTTTTGGGTTGGAAATCCTGAGTTTGGAACTAAAAATAGAATATCAGGTCGCGGTTATGATGTCATGGTAGTGTGACGACGCTTCACACTTTTCCTGGTAAAGTATTTTAATTCCTGTGGAATTACCAAGGGGTTTAAAAAAAAAAATAAAAACAGCAAAAAAGGGAAAAATGGGTAACTGTGTGGGGAAGAAAGAGAATAAGCAAAAAACTAAGCAGAAAAGAGAACAGAGCGCGTCGAACAGTAAAAATTATAATGACCGGTTAAAAGAAAAAACCAGATAAAGGATCCTGAAAAATATCTAAACAAATGGGCAAAAAGACTATTCTTTCAAACCCACATTGGATGTGGATTAATGCGCAGCCTTGGTGTCGACAGTAAAACTTACAACTAAAATAAAGATAAACAATAAGATAAATATCAAAACCAACCGAGCATTTAACCATTATTAAATGAAAAAGATAATCCTCCCCCAGCTTAACAATGCTGCGATCCTAAGGAGGGTCCATACAGCAAGTTATTAAAAGAAGCCCAAGAGGTTGGGAAAAGGAGGAAGTAAATACAATTATAATAATAACTTTACTCTATGTTTTTAGATATTGATACTAGAAGATCTAAAGACGGTCGGGTTAAGTGGCTACAGAACCGGATAACGCTAAAACGGACAATGAGAAATGGTTATTTTATTTTTGTGTGTGTGTGAGCCTTAGATAGAGGCAGCTGCAGCTTGGATTGTTTTTGTTTCTGTAAACTGCTCCAGCGTGAGGAAAAGGGATGAGAGTTCTGAGTTCTCTGCGAAGGTGGAAGGAGCAGGTTTTTAAACTGTTGCAATTTTTGGTATAAAAGAATTGATTGTCTAATTGTTATCCTTCTGAGAAATGTTTGACATTATAGGTATCTGAAAATAGTGGTCTTGAGCAGAAGGAGTTGACTAGTTCTGTGTTATGGCAGAGTGTGGAGAGAATGGAAGGAGCTGCTTCGACCTTGGGGAAATAACAACAATCCTCTGTGTGTGTGTGGTTGATCTTTGTGGAAAAAAAGTGGTCTAAATATGGGTATTTTTACAAGGTTTGGGGTTTTTATCTTTTCAATCTAACTTTGTGGGGTCTTGATTAATGTCGCGTACGTGATAAACTTTACATATATTTTTAAAAACAATTTTGACGCATTACTGACCTTTTTTTCCTTTAACTGAAACATGACAGTGCAGGACTGACGTGTGACACATATGATTTGCCAGGGGCTATGGATTATCAGACAAAGATCTTGGAGAAAGGATCCTTGTTGATAAACATTTTTTGAAACCAAGTATGACTTTGTATGACATTGTAGATAACATAAGGTGTACTGATTCAAATGACTTCGACTTTACAAATGTAATGTTTATATGATTTTATATTGATATTACTCACCACAAATGGTGTGGTAACATCATATTTCAGAAATGTGATAGTAAGGAGGAATGTGTTTTTCCTGATTCGGCAGTGGCCAAGCTGAGTCAGGATAAACTACATTCACCCCATAATTTACCAAGGAATATATAAAAATCATTTTGTATATTGCTGGTAAAAAATTAAATCAAGTTCTAATTAGGCAAAAGGTCCACCTTTCTGTTGACCGAAAGAGTGTGATGCAATCTTTATTCATTTATTCAAATTCAACCCATCTGTATTCAACTGGACAAACTGATCTTATTCATCAATGCTGAAGCATATCAAAAATGCACAGATAGTTATTTGTTTCTCTTAAATGGAATCTGTAAACTAGTTCAAGAAAAGTCACAAAAAAGGCTATGATTATTGAACTCTTATTTTTGAAGGAACTGGGCTACCCACACATTTTCATCTAAATTAAAAATGGTAGCACACTTCCTTCCAGTAAAAGAATCAAGCAAATATCCTGTAACTTTGCTGCATGTGCGTCTTCATGTATCAAAGCAGGGGGTATCAAAGAAATTAATTAGCAAATAATTAGTAACCCTCAGAAAAATAGATAATGCATAAAAATTATCAATAAATATTGATGATGAATTCAATTCAACTTTATTTACATAAGCGCTATTTCATAACACCTCATTGCACTTTGAGCTATAGGGGGAACCCCCCATACTTGCACCTCCCATATTTGCACCCCCATACTTGCAGAACTGACCGCCTAGCTACAGTGCTGAGAAAAGAAGAAAGAAAAAAACTGAGATTACCTTTGTTTTCTTCTATTAATGCAGACTAATGGCTTGTTTTATCTTTTCTTAAAAAAAAAAAAAGATTTCTTCAGGTTAAACAGATTTCATCTTCATCTAGGCTGCACGGTGGCGCAGTGGTTTAGCACTGTGGAAGCACAGTTTTACCCTCGGCCGGGGGACCGCGGGGATCATGAGATCGTGGGTTCGATCCCAGCCCCCGACCAACAGTGAGCTGTGTGGAGTTTGCATGTTCTCCCCGTGTTGCGCGGGTTTACTCCGGGATTTCTCCGGTTTCCTCTCGCACAACAAAAACATGTAGGTTTAGGGCGCTCGCGCACGCAGCGACCAGCAGCCGGTGGCTTGTCACCAGACTGCAAACCAAATCTACCCACGGGTACAAATAAGTAACAAAAAAAAAAAAAATCTAAATAAGTAAAGTGTCATTTTCTCTAAAGAGGAGGGAAAATGAAGAAAAATTGCTACAGCATATGACATTTTGAGGAGGAGAAAGAGGAAAAAAAAATGCAAACGTTACACCAGCCTCCAACTTAGAGTTGAGGACTGAACATAAAGAGCTCATTGATGCTTATGTGTGTTAGCTTTGCTAAATTAGGACAGGACTTTTATTTTATTTCATTTTCTGTTTTTCTGTAGTGCCCAGGATAAGCATATTGCTGCAATTATAACTCAAATACATGCTGGGCAATACAGACCACTGTCTTATTATTTATGGGATAATAATAAGATCAGGCCCTCTATTATCCTACACATTCCCCACGCCGTGGAGGGGGTTTCACAGCAGGACAACCATTCCATATTGTCACCAGCTAGACTGTTGTCTTCACAGCCATACATTCCTTGTAGCTATTTACTGATAGCTCATCTTTAAAAAGCCCGATGGGTCAACATCCACTGCTTATGCTGTGACAACATTGTCTGGGGTCCTTATTGTGTAAAATTCCACACCCTGCATCACCTCCAATGGCTGAACTATTGGCTTTCATTACAGCACTTACATGAGCTACTAACCTAAAAGCAACTATCTGTACAGACTGTACATATGCTTATAACGCATGCTTCCTGCATACCGCTACCTTGAACCTGCGGGGGTTTGTCACCTCCACAGGAAAACCAGTAATCGCTTGGCTGATATCGCTGCTCATTATACTGCTATTGATTTTTTAAGAACCGTCTGTTTTTTGGGAATGATGTTGATGTTTTAAAAGGCTGTTAAAATAATTTGGACCTCCCTCCTGTTACATGTAGCTTGCCTGATGGAAAAATTGTTTTGCCACCCACATTATACAAATGGGCTGCCTTGGTGGCACATGAACTATTCATGTGCCAATAGGAGGGAATGATGAGGATGTTGGGAAAACTGTCCTAATATTTTGAAAGAAGTAACAAAAACATGCCAAAAGTGCATCATTTGTTTATAAAATAATGCTCAAGGAGGAATGAGAAGCTACAATATTGCTTGGTGTTGATTGACACCCTCACAAGGTGGATAGAAATTCACCCCACATCCTCAGCAAACACAGCAAATGAATCATGTTTTTCCCGCCGTTAGGGTTCCAGAACTGATTTATGCAGATAATGGAACTCATTTTACAGCACAAACAGTTCAAGACTTAATCCAAGCTGTAAGAAGTAAGATCAAATTTCATAGTGCCTACCACCCACAAAGTACAGGTTTTGTAAAAAGAAAAATGGTACCATCAAACTAATGGTTAACCCTATACCAGACTCAAAGACAGGATTGTCACCTTTTGAATGTGCTTTTCACCGTCCTTATGTATTGCCTGACCTCTCACCACTAATCACGCCTAACAAATACATCTCAGAACACATTGATTCTGTCAGGGCTCTCTGCTCCACAGAAAGAAGCGGATAACCCGTTGCAACCTGGAGACTATGTCTTCATAAAGAACCACCACCGACAACACTGGACACTCCCACCCCCACTGCCATACGTATTGCTGAACAACCATCTTGGATTCACCTTTCACACGTTAAAAGACTACGGGTGCCTGTAAGTGAACTAACTTGTTTCCCTGAGTAAGTCCAGTTACAAAGGGGGCTTGTCCTTCTAAGGACAAGCCGTCTCAAACCTGGTGAAGATAGGGGCCTGGATGGGTACTCTCTCAGGTGGAGGCATGGCACCAAAGATACTGATGACTCTGTGTTCCGTACTTTTCATAACTGTGGGGTGGGGGACCATTTCTGATTCCAGGACGAGGAGCCCGCAAAACATGGACAATGGACAATACGTGGATTGTACACATAACCTGTGGTACCAGTCAATGGTGGTTTTGGTGAGAGGACTGGGAATCAATACTTCTTGCTATGTGTGTTCATTGCTACCCCATTCACACAAGACTGTCCTGTTCCACTAAGTGAAGAGGAAACGGCCGGAGCGACAATAGCGATGAACTCTTGTCTCAGTCTACTTAATACAAGCAAGGACATTGGTTGGTTAGGAATTTGTCTGAAGGGTATTTTAATAAATTGAATGTCACTGTTACTGATTACACTGGGTCTAAAATAAGAATATTCAATACTACTGGAATTGGAAGGCCTTTGCTTGCTGTTAAAAAGCCCTTGATGAAGGTAAATCCTACACTGTTTACTTCACCAATCTGTTTTAATAAAGCTTGTAATGAAAATAATTTCAATCTAGGTTTTTCACCAAGGTGTAATGATGTGAAGAAGGCAACCTGTGGAGTAAGATACCATGATTCTGTTTGTAGAAATGCATTTCACTTTCCCTATATTGCTGCTGGAAATTTTACCTTAAAGAGCAAAAATTGTACTTTTAACTGTAGCAATAATCCTACTGTTTTTTGGCCAAATGATGATGGGTATGGATGTTTAGGGTCTAATGTTTACTCATTACTTCCTCCTGGGTGGTGTGGCAGATGCTACATGGCTATTTTTATCCCACACATTAGCATAAGTTCAAATCTCACACATAAAATGAAGACATCATATTCCCATTATTATCATCCTGATCAAACTGAAATTCACACCAGGGCACGGAGAAGTACAACCCCAGATATGCAACAACTAATAGGTAGGCTTTCTGGGAAACAGAGGATTAGCAATTTCAAAGTTGTAATGAATACTCTTTTTCCAATGTATGGCAGTTACCTGGCTACATATCACATAAATGCATTAGCATGGACAGTGGAAAATCTAACTACATTAACAGAACAAGGTTTCACAGCTTTAACTGAGGAACAGAAATTCTCAAGGATGATGACATTGCAAAATAGGATGGCTTTAAATTTTACATTAGCTGCACAAGGAGGAGTATGTCATATTATTGGCCAGGAGTGCTGCACATACATCCCGGATTTAAATCAGAATCTCTCTCACGTTATTAGCCATTTAAATTATATTTTACACTTACAACACACTTTGGATGAGGATAAGGGTTGGAGTCCCTGGGATTGGTTTCAAAGTGGAACTTGGTGGCAGATTCTTTTGAAGTGGTTAACCCCATTTATTGCAATATTGGTCTTATTCAGTGTGCTTTTCATGTGTGTTATCCCCTGCATGAGATCTATGATTACACAAGCCATTGCTCATCATACTTTCCTGTTGCAAACTGCTATGCTGAAACTTGAGTGTAAAGGATAATATGCAGCTCTTTCAAAAACTGATGACTGTGAAGATTGTGAGTAATCTCCTGTGTAATTGGAATATGATGCAAATGACGGGCATGTAGAAAATCAAGAGAAGTTACATGTTTCTGATAAATAAAGGCATCCCTAAGTAAAAACTGTAATAAAATGATAAAACAGGAGGGAAATGTCAGAAAATTGTAAATACATCATTGTTTATCATTTTATAATTGCTATTACTAACATCATCATTATCATTGCATAACCATCTTATATGATTAAAATGTATACTGCATGCATCTTCTATGAGTTTATAGCATACTGTATTATTTCTGGGTAATAAGTGGACCTACTGAGTGTCCTTCATTAAGATGTGCTTAGAAGTCAAAGTGTCTCACCAGACCAGACTATGTGCATGATAAGGGGTCTAAGAGTGAGGGAGAAGTAATCTTGTTTTCTTATGAAATGCTGTGACTATGATTAACTTGGAGTCTGGGGCACACCTGCAAGGCCATGTTGTTTTCAGTCCAGGCCAATGTTTTGTATACTCATATTATGACTGTGAATTGTATCCAGCAGATGTTTGTGTGACTGACTATGTATAAAAACTTCCTGATTGTTTTTTATTGCCAGTGCTGCATTTGCTGTTAAAGGTATTGCACTCCTTGCAAGTAAAGAGCTCATATGAGGAACATACTTGTGTCATGAATCTTATTTGAGGTAACAAACCAACATACGATCACTCTGAGTGTCCAGATTCTGACACCCAGCTCGAAATAGGTCGTATTCCAGACCCAGTCAGAACACAAACAGTAGATATGATAATAGTAAAAAGTCACATGTGGTTACAAATAGAAATATACGCTGCTATCAGTGTAATAAAATCGGTCACACCCAGTATTCATGTCCTGCCATAAAGAATCAGAAACCGTCATTATTATGTTCAGTTCCTAGACCCACTTTTTCAGCCCCAGTGCACAGTGGAGTGTACAAAACGAAGGTGTTGCTTAATGGTCAGTGTGAAGAGGCCCTGTTGGATTCAGGCTGTTTTCAAACAGTTGTGCTACCTAGTTTGGTCCCTAGGGACTTGTGGAATGCGTCAGAAATAAATATCAGTTGTGTCCATGGGGATAAAAAACTGTACCCGACCGCTGAGGTTTATTTAACAGTAGGGGGTCAAACTTATCTCCTTCCTGTAGCTCTTGTGCCTGATTTGCCGTATTCTGTTATTCTTGGCAATGATGTTCCAACTCTGTTAGACATCATACAACAGGTTAGAGAGGAACACATGTAGGAGAGACAGCCAGGTGGCGCTGTTGAACAGAGAGTAAATACACCTGTGGTGAAAAATTGTAATATGGTGTCAACTAGGGCACAGAGGGCACAGAGAGTTGCCAATGCTCTTCAGGAATTACCTTTTTATGATTCGGAGATAGAGGTAGGCCCTATTAAGCAACACAAATCTAAGGCTCAGAAGAGAAGAGATAAGGTGTTAGTGTCTGTAAAGAACTTGGGTGAACAAACACCACAATTAAGCCAGTCAGTAGAGTTGGACATCCCTCCTGGCATAGCTAGATTGCAGAAAGCTGACCCAACACTTAAGCCCTGGTTTGATAAAGTCTTGGAGATTGAGGGTGTGAAACAGGGTAAAACCGATTGTTTGGCTGAGGCCTTGTATGTCATAAAAAAGGGCATTTTATATCAACAGCAAGGTGGAGTTATGGCCATAGCTTTACCACAGGACCTCACACCAAAAATCATGGAACTAGGACATGTTATCCCTTGGGCAGGTCATCTAGCATTCCAAAAAACTTTGCAGAGAATTGCTAGAAGGTTTGTGTGGCTGGGAATGTATACCCAGGTAAAGGACTTCTGCACGACATGCTCAGTATGTCAGATTACAACATCTAGGGGAGTAGCACGTGCCCAACTGCAACCATTACCAATCATTGGAACACCTTTTGATAGAATAGGGATGGATGTAGTTGGCTCCCTAGAGAGAAGCTCCTCGGGTAATAAATACATTCTGGTGATTTGTGACTATGCAACTCGGTACCCAGAAGCCTTTCCCCTGAAATCTATCAAGGCTAGGCAGGTTGCCAACTGCCTTATCCAATTGTTTTCAAGGGCAGGCATACCTAAAGAAGTTTTGACAGACTGTGGAACAAATTTCTTGTCTAAACTGTTGCAGCAAGTGTATAAGCTGTTGGGGATTAAGGGCATTAAGACCACCCCTTATCACCCGCAGACTGATGGACTAGTAAAACGATTTAATCAGACTCTTAAAAACATGCTGCGGAAATTTGTTTCTGAAACGGGCTCAGATTGGGATCAATGGGTACCTTATTTACTGTTTGCTTACCGGGAGGTGCCCCAGGCTTCAACAGGGTTCTCACCTTTTGAACTACTCTATGGTCGTCAGGTGAGGGGCCCACTGGATTTATTAAAGGAGCACTGGGAGAGTCCACCGAGTGATCAGGACAATGTGGTCTCTTATGTTATTAAAATGAGAGAGAAACTGGATCGAATGACTGCTTTGGCTCAGGAGCACATGAGGACGGCGCAGGCCAAACAAAAAACCTGGTATGACAAGAAGGCCAGGAAAAGGGTTTTTCACCTAGGACAACAAGTTTTGTTATTGCTGCCCTCATGTGACAGTAAGCTGTTGGCTCGATGGCAGGAGCCATATGAAATTTCTAGAAAACTAAGTTCAGTGACATATGAACTATATATGCCTGACAGGAAGGTAAAGTATCAGACCTTCCATATTAACTTATTGAAAGAATTTCAGCAGCCTGGCCATCAGCAGCAGCAACCTGCTCTTCAGGAGACACAGCAGCTCTTGATCTGTGTGACGGAAGTGGATGAGGAGAAGGAACAGTCCTTTCCCACAGATGTGTCAGATCCGTGTTTATTTCAACTGTCTCATTTGCAGGTGGATCAGCGGAGAGAGTTAGAGACATTATTGGATCCAGATTTGTTTCAGGAGAGACCTGGTTTCACGACATTGGTACGTCATAAGATTTATTTGAAAGAGGAAACTGTTCCACGGAGAAAATCGTATAGGATCCCGGAACGATTGGTCCCCAAAATGAAAACCGAAATTGATTTGATGTTACAGCTGGGAGTGATCGAGGAGTCAGTCAGTGAGTGGTGTAGCCCAATTGTGCTGGTTCCAAAAAAGGATGGCTCATTAAGATTTTGTATTGACTTTAGATATCTGAATTCAGTATCTAAATTTGAGTCATACCCTATGCCCCGGTTGATGAATTATTAGAGAAAGTGGGCAAGGCTAGATTTATTTCTACTTTCGACCTATGTAAGGGGTATTGGCAGGTGGCATTGGCACCAGAAATAAAGGAACTTACAGCCTTTAAAACACCATATGGCAGTTTCCAATTTAGGGTCATGCCATTTGGCCTTCAGGGGGCACCCGCAACATTCCAGTGGCTGATGGACCAAATTTTAAGGAGAGTATCGAACTTTGCGGCTGCCTATTTGGATGACTTGGTCATTTATAGTCAGACCTGGGAAGAACATCTGATACACCTTAGGCAGGTCCTTCAGCTAATTAAGAGGGCAGGACTGACAATTAACCCACACAAATGTGCATTTGGACAACAGCAGGTGGAGTACCTGGGACATGTGGTTGGTCAGGGGGTCATTAGACCACGAATAGGTAAAGTGGATGCCATTCGGACCTACCCTGTACCCACTACTAAGAAGAGAGTGCGATCATTCATGGGAATGGTAGGCTGGTATAGTAAGTTCATCCCCCACTTTGCTGAAAGAGCCGCAGTATTGACTGACCTCACTAAAGCTGCAGCACCGAATAAGGTAAAATGGACAGAGGAGTGTGACAGTGCGTTTGAGGATCTGAAGAGGGCTATTTCTGGGGAGAAGGTTCTCTACAGTCCAGACTTTACTCGCCTGTTCATTTTACAGACTGATGCTTCAGGGGTTGGCATTGGAGCAGTACTTCTCCAGGAGGAGAAGGGAGAGAGACACCCAGTACTGTTCTTGAGCCGTAAATTGTTGGACCGGAAGAAAAGATATTCTACGGTTGAAAAAGAATGTCTTGCCATAAAATGGGCAATAGGGTCTTTGAAATATTATTTGTTAGGCTGTCATTTTTTGTTAGAGACAGATCATCGGGCTTTACAGTGGTTAGACAGAATGAAGGATGTGAACAGTCGTCTTACAGGGTGGTATGTGTCCCTCCAACCATATAATTTTACTGTTCGGTATGTGGCAGGGAAAACCAACCTTGTGGCTGATAGCCTCTCTAGAATACTTGACTCATAAGAGTACTGTATTCTCGGGAAAGGGGGGAGGAAATGTGACGATGGGATGTCATCACTGTATGTCTGGTTATATTGTGATTATGTTGTATCTGTATTGTTGTAATGTTGTATGATTGTTGGTTAAGATGCACATAATGGTTTAGGATTTGTCTTGGTTCATTTGAATACCCTGGGAGATAATTAGTATGATTAAGAATCTGGTAAAATAATTGTTAAAAGATTTATTGCACATACCTTTGCCAACATGCTTCCTGCGGGTGTCCAGGCAAAAGACTCCGTTAGGAGTTGAAGGCCTTATATAGGACACCAGCAGGGAGCAAATGTGTATGGTTAGTCAGAGGGGTGGTTTAATATTTGTAAATAGGGATTAAGGTTATTTATGGAACTATTTATATGACTATTTATTGTGTGTTATTTATATATTTATATTGTGTATGTCTGGGGAAAGTTATTTATGTATTTTTATATATTAGTGGGTATGTGTTTAGTATAAGGAATGAAGTGTTTTACCTGGGATTATGGTAGGAGCTAATTACCTCTAATTGATCTGTCCATTATATAACAGGTGTGAGATATCAGTAAGAAGATGATTCTTGATGAAACGTTTATTGAGGAATGTCTATTGCTTGATATGCTTCTTTTGAGAAAGTACATTTTGTTTTGAAACTGTGTCAGAAGATTTATCTTGAGAGACTGGAGATTACCTGAACTGGAGATATTTGTAAGTTAAAATAAATTGGATTAATTGGAAAAGAAGTTTCTGCCTCGCCTCCTTGCTGCCACTTTTTCACAAACGGCTTGTCAAACCACACATTACAGCCTGCCTCCCTGCATCACACGACCCGCTCCAGTTTGCATATAGTTCAAACCGCTCCACGGAGGATGCTATAGTCACCACCCTACACTCTGTCATCACCCACCTGGACCAGAAAGACACCTACGCCAGACTCCTGTACATTGATTTCAGTTCATCATTCCGGAGTGGTGGCTCAGTTGAACCGGAGTGGTGGCTCAGTTGGTAGAGCATCCGCCCCACGCCCGGGAGGCAGGGGTTCAAATCCCTGCCGGGTCATGCCGAAGACCATATAAAAGTGGAACTTCCTGCCATCCAGCTTGGTGCTCAGCAATAAATGGAATGGAGGAGGGAACTCTGTGGCGGCGCCTTGCATGGCAGCGGCCCTCTGATTCTGCACTTGGGGTGTATGTGATTTACACTGTAGATAGGTAAAGCACAATCTCGTTCTACTGTACATGATTGGTTGTACGGTTGAATGACAATAAGGGTGATTTAATTTAATTTAATTTAATTAAACACCATTATTCCCCAGAGACTGATGGAGAAATTACTCCTTCTCGGTCTGAACACCGCCACATGTCTCTGGATCCTGGATTTCCTGACTGAGAGACCTCAGTCTGTCCGGGTTGGAAACAACATCTCCAACTCTGTCACGCTGAGCACCGGATCCCCTCAAGGCTGTGTACTCAGTCCGCTGTTGTTTACACTTCTAACACATGACTGTGTATCCAGACACGAGGGGAGCCAGATTATTAAGTTTGCAGACAACACCACGGTGGTGGGACTTATTCAGAGGGATGAGGAATCAATGTACAGGGAAGAAGTGAGAGACCTGGAGGGCTGGTGCAGGGAGAACAATCTGGTGCTCAATGTGGACAAAATGAAGGAGATGATTATCGACTTCCGGCAGTCACAGCCTGAGCACGTCCCCCTCAGCATCGGGGGCCGTTTAGTGGAGTAGAGAACATCAAGTTCCTCGGAGTGCAGATCTCGCAGGACCTGACCTGGAGCAAGA
Organism: Pholidichthys leucotaenia; assembly: GCA_020510985.1. Taxonomy (NCBI): domain Eukaryota; kingdom Metazoa; phylum Chordata; class Actinopteri; order Cichliformes; family Pholidichthyidae; genus Pholidichthys; species Pholidichthys leucotaenia. The sequence goes on from CM035837.1 coordinate 225,040,735, forward strand.
ATTCCTTGGAGATCAGGAAGCGGGTTCAGCAAAGACTGCACTTCTTGAGGAAACTCAAACAGGCCTCTCTCCCCATCTGCATCCTCAGGACCTTCTACAGAGGTGTGGTGGAGAGTGTTCTGACGTACTGCATTGCTACATGGTACTCCAGTTACAATATGTCAGACAAAAAAGCCCTGCAGAGAATAGTCAAGGGGGTTGAGAGGGTAATTGGACTCTCCCTCCCCTCTGTCCAAGAACTTTTTCAGAACCGTTGTAGGAGCAGGGCACTGAACATTGTCAAGGACCGTTCTCACCTTCTGCATAAAAACTTTGAACTTCTTCCATCTGGTAAATGATTTCGGAGCATCAGAGGCAGAACCACCAGACTGATCAACAGCTTCCTTCCACAAGCTGTCAGGATGCTGAACAGTTGACCCGGAATCTCTCATGCACACTAGTGCACCTACGGACATTTTGTATATTATTTGTATATTATAGTTAGTTAGTGGTTTTTGTTTTTTTTCTCCCCAAGTATGTCTCAGGGATGTGTGAATGGATGGGGGGGTGGGGGTGGGGGGTGGAGCTGTGTGGGAGTGTGTCTTAAATCATGCTGCTTCTATTTATATGGATGCCGAGAGAAACGCAATTTCATCTTGCCTGCACTACAGTTGTATGTACACCAATATGACAAAGTTTGATTTGATTTGATTAGTTAATGGTGTGGGCACCCAGCACAATGCAGACTGATAATATTCATGCTCAGCAGGGATTACATACGAACAGAGAGCCTCCAGGGGGACAACCAGAACAATGACTATTTTTATACATCCCTGGAGTAAGGAGAGGAAGTCTGGCGCCAGTTAATCACGCGATTGATATGTATTGACTGATATGTATATCAATATGTAAATGTGCCATGCATTCTCTCTTGTCTGTATAAAAGAGCTGACTTTACATGCCTCAGAGAGCTTACTCACACACACACACAGCACAGCGCTGCAGTGTGTCTCATGATGATGGAGGGATAAAACTCTTAAACCTTCAGCTCGCCGTGTCTCGCCTGAACTTATTTTTTACCTCCACACTGGTGACCCTGGATGAAGAATGGAACACCAGGCGAACACCCCGGAGATGACCCGGACGGGAAGCCTCAGCACGCATCATGGTGCGACCCTTGCCTGATCTTTTACCTCCACAGTGGTGACCTGACGAGGGAGAATGACCGGCTGCTCTCTCTCACAGCGCTGTAGATTCCAGAGACTGGGAATCGCATACATCCTTTGGACCCACACTGGAGCACGCGCGCCTTGTCCTCTCTCCACGATGGTGACCTCCAGGGCCGGACAGAGAGCGCAGCGCTGGGACCAGAACGCACCATGATCAACACGAGCGAACGAAGGAAGCAGCCTGAATGGGGACAATCATCGACGCCGACTGCGCTGATTTCCATCAAGCTCTCTGACAACTGACTCACCTCTCGACAACGGACCTTCCGCGTACAGAAGCCATGCGTGCACACTCCGCAGGATTACTAGGACAGCGAAACTGCCAGCTATGTGGTCACTGTGCCAGGTGTGCGCCACGCATCAGGGACAAACCAGCTCCACAGACTGATACAGCTTCCTCCGCCACTGCACATGCCTGAGAAAAACGGTTGATCACCATCCTCGGAACCTTCAGGGCTGCTCGCGCACCTGGAGTGGATGTGCAGCCCACACACAGGATTTTGTATGGGTTTCTCAGCCCCGGCGCACAATGGGAGTTTAGCCGATTGCTTTCCCCAATGACTTTAGGGCTGCTTCCCACACTTAAAGCCAAACTGCCGAGTCCCTGACACAGCTTCAGTTTATCACAGCCGCTTCGCATCCTCAGGGAATTTGGCCACTCGCCTTCCCCACATCCTCGCTGGATCGAACCACGAGAGAAGTCGGATATATATATATATATTTTTTTTTTTTTAATCACAGCCGCTGGGGATCTCCGTCACATTTAACGGGAAAAGTTCCTCACCATCGTGGATCCACACGCAATTTTTGCGCGGCCCAGACACCTTTGATGTCCTGGGCCGGCACTCGCTTACCCCCACCCCCTCAACCTCCTCCTGGACAGAGTTTTTCCCCCACCTCACTCCCAAAGCCGGCCGATCGCCGTCTGGTTCCATTACGCACGACTGCACACCGGCCCGTGTGCCCACGATCCACGGCCGTTCAACGTGCTGGAACTCAAAGCGGAGCACTGCCCTTTTCACTGCTCCCCCGTCCCCCTCATGGACTGACATGCACTCCAACAGTTCTACCGGAGCTGGAGCCCAAACGACGGGGGGGGGGGGGGGGGGGTCACAACCCCTTCTGACCGTTCTGGGGGGAGCGGTGTGGGCACCCAGCACAATGCAGACTGATAGTATTTACGCTCAGCAGGGATTGCATACGAACAGAGAGCCTCTAGGGGGACAACCAGAGCAATGACTATTGTTATACGTCCCCGGAGTAAGGAGAGGAAGTCTGGCGCCAGTTAATCACGTGATTGATATGTACAGTATTGACTGATTCAGTCAATCAATAATACAGTCAGTCTATAATTAATCAGATTAATTATAGTAGGGGACTTTAATATGCATGTAGATGTAGATAGTGATTGCCTTAATTTGGCATTTAATTCAATATTAGATTTGATGGGGTTTTCTCAGAAAATAGGAAATTCTACCCATTAGCGCCACCATACGTTGGACCTTGTTCTGACATATGGGATAGAAATAGAAAATCTGGTAGTGTCTCCTCATAACCCTGTACTGTCAGACCATTGTCTGTTAACCTTTGTTTTTATGATTTCTGACTATTTGGCTCCTAAGGAAAAATATTACTACAGTAGATGCCTCTCAGATGATGTTGTTACCAAATTTATGCAGATTGTTTCCTCTATGCCATGTGTCAACACAACGGAAATAAGCTATAGATAGCTTGCTCCTTCTGTAATTGATAGCATGGTAGATAGTGTTACAGCTTCTCTGCATCAGACACTAGACTTGGTGGCCCCCTTTAAAAAAAAAAAAAAGTCTAATCAGAGATTTCTAACTCCTTGGTTCAACACAGAAACTCGTAGCTTAAAACAGAAGACTTGTCAAATAGAAAGAAAATGGTGCTCTGTGGCGGAATGGAATAAGGCACGGCGAACTGAAGTTTAAAAGGGAGTTTTATTCATCGGTCATCACAGAACTCACTCCAGCACTGTGTAAGCATGCTGGAGCGAGCCCTCAGGCTCTCATCAGCAAACAGGCAAAGCGTGTAGTCAGATAAGCAGTAGTAAGAGAGCAAGCGATATGCAGTTGGCTTATAAACCCAGCTAGACAATGCATGCATGGCACATTAGCATCACAGTAAACGGCAGGGAGGCAAGGACATTTGCATTAGAGACACACATAACAATAGCAGGATTACTGGCCGGAATTCCTCTCCACCTATTGTTATCAGTCCATACATCTCACTGTTCTGCTAATTGCTCCAGCTGAGCGCTCTGCTTGTCCGTAGGCTGTGGGGGATACCCACAGCTCCACTAATTTAGATGAAATCTGTTTAGCTTGGAGAAATCATCTTTTATTTTATAAAAAATCTCTTAGAAAATCTAGAACAAGTTATTATTCTGCATTAATAATCAGGACAAATCCTGCCTTAGTTCAGGATTTGTCCCAGCTGCTTTTAAACATGCTGTGGTTAGGCCCCTTCTTAAGTATCTCACCCTGACCCTTCAGTTTTATCTAATTTTAGACCCATTCCTCATTTGCCCTTTTTATCTAAGGTTTTAGAAAAAGCTGTTTTTATACAGTTGCAATCTTTTTTAGAAGACAACTCTATTTTTGAGAAGTTTCAATCTGGGTTTAGATCTCGTCACAGCACTGAGTCTGCCCTGCTAAAGGTTCAGAATGATATTATGATGTCTGTTGATGCCAAATGCCCCATGGTCTTAGTACTGCTAGATCTTTCAGCAGCCTTTGACACTGTGGACCATACTATCCTTTTGTCATGCCTTAACCCCTTGCACAAAGGACTTCATGACTACAGAGGTGAGCGCTATAGGTCTGTAGTCGTTAAGTCCAGTGATCCGTGACTTCTTGGGGACAGGCATGATGGTGGAGGTTTTGAGGTAGGTCGGCAAGTGGCATAACTTCAGGGAGGTGTTAAAAATGTCTGTGAAGACAGGAGTCAGCTCATCCGCACAATGTCTCAGGGTGGAGGGAGACACGCCGTCCGGACCGGGGGCCTTGAGCGGGTTCAGTCTGGAGAACTGTCTGTGCACGTCCTGCTCACTGATGACAAGGGCAGGGGGGGAGGAGGGGGGGCGCCCAGAAGAAACAAACTCATAAAGTGTTCTATTGGACTGCATCACTGACATAAAGTTGTGGTTAAGCCAAAATTTTCTCCACTTAAATGAAGAAAATGTCATGCGCTGGCCCTCACGAGCCAGCATAAGACGTACAGTCACCAGTGAGTTTTTCAGTGAGTTTATTACGGTGAGAAGTAAACAACACAAGATGCAGGGGCAATGACACATAAGTCTACACACTTCCGGAGGCGTAAGGCTAGACAGCTCTCTTACGAGTCCTTAGGAGGAGACGGTCATACACAGGCAAAGGCTGTTAAAGTAATGGCTACACAGGCTGCTGAGGCAAAGACACGCAGAGGTCTACTTTCACCGGAAGGGGTAAGGCTAACAGCTCACTTACTGGTGCCGGAGAAGCGACGGTCAACCACAAGCAGACAAGGTAGATGATAGTCCAAGGCATCCGTAGCTCAGACGTATAACGACTGACACTGCTGCGTCCTACCATCGCCAGTGCTGGGCTTAAATGGCGAAACACTAACGACGGTAATGACACTCAGCTGGCCGACTGTTGACAGGCGGAAGCCCCACCGAGCACTTTCACAATAAGAGCCCGGTGAGGCCAGAATACAGCCCGCAGCTGTCAAGGCCAGCAGCGAGACATAACTTAGCCCGAGCGCGAACAGAACCGGCGCTCGGGTCATAACAGAAAAAAGAGAATGTATTGTGTTTGGGGATACTGTAACAGCTGGCTTTGGTACCCTCTCTTTAAGGCTCAGTTCAGCTGTCAGAAATTTGGGGGTGATTTTTGACAGCCATTTTAAATTTGATAAACAGATTGACAATGTAGTCAAGATGAGCTTTTATCAATTACGTCTGTTATCCAAAGCCAAACCTTTCCTGAGCTGTCATGATCTTGAGATAGCCATCCATGCTTTAATCACTTCTCGACTTGATTACTGCAATGCACTTTATGTTGGCATCTCTCAGTCTTCTCTCAGCCGCCTTCAGCTTGTGCAAAATGCAGCAGCCCATCTTTTGACCAACACACCTAGGTGAGAGTACATTACTCTGATCTTTATTTCACTTCATTGGATTCAGTTCATTTTAGAATTAATTTTAAACTTTTGCTTTTTGTTTTTAAAGCTCTTAATGGCCTTGCTCCAGATTATATGTCTGAGATTTTGTCTGTCCGTGACCAAGGCAGGGCTTTGAGGTCATCCAATCAACTTTTGCTGGATGTGCCCAGGTCAAGGTATAAACACTGGGGTGACCAAGCCTTTTCTGTTGTTGCCCCCAGGCTCTGGAATAATCTCCCCCCTGACCTACATGCTATCTCTGACCTGGCTTAAAACATATTTGTTTAGGATGGCTTTTAATACCCAGTAGTGGTGATATTTGTCTTGGCATTTGTTTTTATTTTATTCTTATTTCTTTGCTTATGTTATTTGTTTTTTGTTTTTTGTTTTTTTTTTAATTTAAGTTTTTGTAAAGGGTATACACATCATTACAGCATTGCATTGTTTACATTTTCATCACATGTTCCCTTATTTTTCGCTATTTGACAACATTGGAAGAATAATTATTACAGCACCCCTTTTTTTAAAAGTGAAAGAAAAAGTGAAATTAAAGAATAAAAAACAAACAAAACAAAAGAGCAAAAAACAAACAAACAAATAAAAAATAAATAATTAAAAATAAAAGAGCATCTGAGTAGCTTTGGAACAAAGAGCAGTGCCATTATTGAAATGGTATTTGTCAAAGATTAGATCTAATGGAAGACACATATATGATCCAGGGTTGCCAAAAGTTCAAGAACCCATCCATGTCCTGTCTCAGTGCGAATGTCAATTTTTTCATCGTGTAAATGTCTTGGATCACGTTAATCCAATCTTCAGGTGTAGGACAGTCCTTCAACATCCATTTTTTAGTTAGGGCTTTTTTACTTGCCAATATTAAAACAGTGAATAAGTATTTTTCTCCTCGTCTTTCCAGTGAATCCGGTAGTAAAACCAAAAACAAAGTTACAAAAGAAAAGGGAACTGTTATTTTGAATATTTTCCCCAGTATTGTCTGTACATTGGTCCAAAATTGGTGGATAACTGGGCATGACCAAAACACATGAAAATGATTTGCAGTCTCTTCACCACACAAGCGCCAACAATTCAACCCCTTATGAGTAAATTTGTTTTGTGCAGGTGTTCTGAAAAATCTTACCAAATTTTTCCATCCAAATTCTCTCCACTGCAGGGATGAGGTACTTTTCCATTGCTGTTTATTTAGCTTTTCCCATATTTCCAGTTGTAAAGTGAAATTCCCCTCTTTTTCCCATCTCTCTTTCATATATGATGTGTTGTCTCCTTTTAAGTCTTGAAGACCTTGGTATATTTTAGAAATGTATCTGATCCCTGGGATCCCTTTATATTCCATTAAGAAGACCTTCAGAACACCTGACTGGGCCCTTTCCAAATCCTCCTTTTTAAGTATATTGTTTATGTGGTGTCTAAGCTGAAAGAACCTGTAAAGGTCTTGATTTATTAGACCTTGTTTTTTCAGATCTTCAAAACTTCTTAAAATTTGCCCCTTAAAAAAAATTGTAATATTTTATCAGTCCGTTCTCTTTCCACTTTTTGAATCTAGTGTCTGTTTTATTAGGAGTAAAGTCTTGATCATAGGCAATCCATTGCAGAAATCGATAGGGCATCTTTAGTTTGATTCTCTCTGACTATCTTAAACCAAATTTTTAGCGGGGTCTCTATCCACGGGTTAGTGTTATTCAAAAGTTTAGGTAAGGCATTGTTCCCTGTTATCGTCTGTCGGGGGATGTCACTTGTTATTTGGCATTCCATCTCCTTCCATTGTGCAGTGTAGACTGGGTTACATATCTCTACTAAAGTTTTAATTTGTGCGGCTTTAAAATAGTCCCTGATATTTGGCAGCGCAAGCCCACCTTTGTCTTTGTTTAGCTGTAGGGTTCTATATCAGATTCTAGGTCTCTTGCCCTGCCATTTGAATCTTGAGATCCTTCTGTCCAGCTCCTGCCATGTTTTTTTGGGAGGTTCTACCGGTATTGTTTGGAAAAGGTATAGAAGACGTGGAAGTATATTCATTTTGACTGCTTCAATTCTTTGTGCAGTACCTAAGAATGGTATCATATTCCATCTTGCTAGGTCAGATTTTATTTTTGCCACCAGTGGATCATAGTTTAGTGTTATAATTTTGTTGAGTTGTTTCGGGATATTGACCCCCAGATATTTCATAGATTCCATCTCCCAGTTAGTTTTGAGTTTGCTTAGTGAATAATGATTTGGGTCATAGTTGAATGTTAAAACTTGGGTTTTATGCATGTTTAATTTGTACCCCGATAAATCTCCATACTCTGAAAAAACTGAGATTAGTTCTGGTAAAGAGGTGTCCGGCTGCCCCAGGTATATTAAAATGTCATCAGCAAAGAGTGCTATTTTATGTTCCTTCTGACCAAGTGTAATACCTTGAATTTTTTGATTCTGTCTTATCCATTGGCTCAGAGGTTCTATGAAAGATTGCAAAGAGCAGTGGAGACAAGGGGCAGCCCTGACGACATCCTCTTTCCAGCTCAAAAGATGATGATAAATTACCGTTAATCCTTATTTTAGCTGTTGTTTTTTTATATAATGCCTGGATAGTTCTAATGAAGTTGTTATGAAAATTGAAACTGGATAAGATTCTATATAGGAAAGACCAGTCAACCGAATCGAATGCTTTTTCAGCATCTAATCCCAATATGACTGCATTTAAGTTATATTTTTTTTTTTTGATGAATTATGTGTAAAGTGCGTCTAATGTTGTCTTGTGTCTGTCTTTGTCTTATGAGATGAGATGAGATGAGATTCAACTTTATTGTCATTACACATGTATGAATACAAGGTAACGAAACGTGACTTGGCATTTGGGCACGCTCTGCAGAGCGCATCCAAGGCCGGGGCAGCCGCTAGGCGCCAGTCATAAAGAAGAAAGGAAAAAAAAGAAAAAGAGAGGATATGACACAGTAGGTGAGAGAAAAAAACATAATGCTTATTTAGCAGACATTTAGTAGACAAATCACACAGCAGGGGGAGAGCAGTGTATGTATATCAGTATGATGATATCAGTGTGTGTGCAGTGTTGAGTGTATCAGTTACTGGAGCACAACAAATAGTCTCCTAGGCAACAATAGATGTTATAGTTCATGAACGCTGTCCCTGAAGAGTTCTGTTTATTGCACAGCAGCGGTGTTTGGGTTAGCGAGCCAGCTGACACATCCGCTTATCTCAACTCTGGAGGAGTGAATTATCCAGGGGCGCCGATCAAGGCCGAATCTGCTCAGACAGAGTATAGGATTTCCCTATTGTCATATTCTGAGCTTACAATTCAAATTAACATTCACTGGCTTTAAATTCATATCATTCCCTGGAGAGCACGAAGCGACTCCAGATGTTTCCCCTTCTAAACACAGATGAACATATCCGGTAGAGTCCATCTCTCTACAATGCATGCAGATGGTAAATTCCATAAAAACCTGTTTGGTCTAAATGAATTAAGTCTGTCAGTATATTTTCTAACCTTTTGGCAAGGATAGTGATAAAAAGCTTATAGTCCTGATTTAATACACTGATTGGTCTGTAGTTGGAGCATTCTAGTTTATCCTTTTCAGGTTTAGGTATGACTGCAATGACCCCTTCTCTCCAGGAGGAGGGGATTTCCCCTGTGTGGAGGACATAGTTAAATGTTTTCAGGAGGAGAGGAGATAGTTGCTGTTTAAAGGTTTTGTACCACTCTGCTGTATAGCCATCTGCTCCTGGGGATTTGTTAGCTTTAAGTTTCATAATTGCTTTTTCCAATTCTTTATGTTGTATTTCTGACAGTAGTGTTTTATTTTGAGACTCAGTAAGATGGGGAAGGTTTAATGTGTTTAGGAATACTTCGGATGCGTTTTTATGTTTTTTGAGGGAGTATAAGTTCTTATAGTAGTTCTCGAAGCTTTTAAGAATATCCTGAATTCTGAATTTTATTTCCTTTGATACTGGGTCTCTGATTTTGTAGACTGCTCTTTCTGTTTGTTGTTTCCTCAATTTATAGGCTAGTAATTTTGCCGATTTGCTGCCTGCTTCATAGTATTTTTGTTTCAGAAATGTAAGTTTCTTCTGGATTTCTATTGTGTAGATCTCATTTATTTGATTTTTAATTTCCTTAATTTTGAGCGAGTCATTAGAATGAGTGTTGCCTTTGTGTTCTTTTTCTAGGTTCTTAAGTTCTGACTCTAATGTGATTAGTTTTTCTTGTCTCAGTTTCTTTTGGATTGCCAGTTTTGCAATAATCTTTCCCCTTATTACAGCTTTGCATGCATCCCACAGTATTAAAGGGGATACTTCTCCATTATCGTTTTCTTCCAAATATCTGAGAATATCTGATTCCAATTCATCTTTCAGTGTTACAACTCGCCGCTCATTAGCAGCACCAGCTGAGCGCACACCTGCACCTCGTCAGCAGCGTGGCATATAAGCCACTCTGCCCTGGGCCTCAGCCTGAAGCCGTCTGTTCCCTTCGGCTACTTGCTTCAGAGGAACCCCCTCACCTACCAGCAAGATTACTCGCGTAAGCATACCTCCTCTTGTGTTCCAGTTTCTCCCCTGTGCACAGGTGGATCTTCCCTGGCGGCGGACTCAGCCTCTGCATCGCCATCTCGTAGCTGCTGTCAGGTGCATCGTCAGGTTGCTGTCTTCTGGACTCTCCCTTGTGCACGCCTGCCACCTGCCCTGCCAAGTAAGCCAACAAATCCCTCGTTACCTGTTGTACTGGTTTGGTGCCCGTCACCTTCTCCCTGTGCTCTCTCCCCAGGGTTGTCTGGCTGTACGGTTTCCTGCCTCTGTGCCTGACGCTGACGTCCGCCATCAGTACATCCACATATCACAGACACGCACCCACACATCTTTGTTGTTAAATAAAGCTGTTAAATTCACTCTGAGCCTGCGTGTGTGTCTCCTGAGCCGTGCGTTATGTCAGTACGGCTTCAGCAGAGCGGCTCGGCGGACAGCGGGCTCGCACACCGATTTTCCACCCTCGAGGCTCGGGTGGATTTAATAGCTCATCAGCAACAAGTGATTCTAAATCAATTAACCCTAATAACTGACCGGTTAGACCGCCTGGACCCCCGACAGCTGTTCCCCCCGGCTCGTCAGGGAGGTGCAGCTCCCGCTGCTTCAGTGGCCGTCCAGCCAGCCCCGGGTGTCCCAGCCCAACTCACACCCATTCCTACCCCCGCCCGCTTTAGCGGTAAGCTCGGTGGAGCGCGGGGATTCATTATGCAATGTGAGTCGGTGTTCCTGCGTGTCCCCGGGGATTTCCCCTCAGACCATAGTCGAATTGGCTATATAGGAAACCTCCTGCAGGGTCGTGCACTCACCTGGGCTTATGCTGTAATGGCGAGGCCCGGTTATGCCACCCTCACCTATGGCCAGTTCGTTAAACACTTTCTGGAAGTCTTTGATCACTCCCGTATGGAGAGTGTCCTGACCGATCGCCTCCTCAGCCTTCAGCAGTGGAGCCGATCGGCCGCGGACTACGCCATTGACTTCCGGGTCACAGCGGAGGAGGTTGGCTGGGAGGAACGAGCCCTCTGCGGCATCTTCCTCCGCAGTTTAAACTCTGGTCTAAGGGATGAACTGGCTGGTCGGGACATCCCTGAAACGTTGGCGGAGCTAATTTCCCTCACTATCAGCTTGGACAACCGGCTGCGCGAGTGCGCCTCTGAGCGGAAGTTGCCTTCTCGCTCACAGGGGGCCTTGTCATGCCGGCCTCAAGCTCGCCCCCTGGCGTTACTGCCACCGGAGGTTCCCGAGGAGTCGGAGCCAATGGTGACGGTCCAGGCAAAGCTTCCCCTAGCGGAGAGACAACGCCGACGTGAGCTGGGTCTCTGCATGTATTGCGGAGACAACCAGCACATGGTGGAGCAATGCCCGGAGAAGCCAAACGGGGAGGTCCGCGAGTCACTGTAGGGGGCCTCGCGGACGCTAACCGGTCAACTCCCCTCACTCATTTGTCGCTGCCCATCCGTTTCTGCCACAACATCACAGGGCATCTCACTCATGCACTGGTGGACTCAGGCGCGGAAAGAAGCTTCATTTCACAAAGCCTGGCAACCCGATTGGGCATCCGTTGCCAGCCCCTTAAAACTCCTCTCACCCTCATCAACCTCTCCCGTGCATCTCTGGGGAAAGTGACCCACCGGACAAACCCCGTCTCTGTCATCGTCTCTGGAAATCACCGGGAGGAGATCTCCTTTTACATCTTGCCATCCTCTGCATCTCCGGTGATCCTGGGTTATCCATGGCTCCGTCTCCATAACCCCGTCCTGGATTGGAAGACCGGAAGGGTGACAGCCTGAAGTACCTTTTGCATGAGCACCTGCCTCCAATCCGCTGCCTGTTCTCCATCCTCTCCTCCCGTGGTCAAGGATGCCGCGCCCCCGGACCTCTCCCTGGTGCCCGTGGAGTTTCACGACCTGGGCGCAGTCTTTAGTAAGTCCAAGGCGATGTCTCTTCCTCCACACAGGCCTTACGACTGCGCCATAAATCTCCGCCAGGGGGCGCCTCTTCCCTCGGGACGTCTCTACAGCCTGTCAGTGCCGGAGAAGGAGGCCATGAACTCTTACCTTAAGGAATCTCTCAGTGCAGGTATTATTCGCCCATCATCATCTCCATTAGGTGCAGGGTTCTTCTTCGTGGGCAAGAAGGATGGCTCTCTTCGTCCATGCATCGACTTCCGTGCCCTCAATGACATCACGGAGAAGGACCGTTACACCCTGCCCCTGATGGACACTGCCTTTCACTCCCTCCAGGGGGTGACCTGGTTTACTAAGCTGGATCTCCACAGCGCGTACCACCTCGTCCGGATCCGGGAGGGAGATGAATGGAAAACAGCCTTCCGTACCCCGAACGGCCACTTTGAATACCTGGTCATGCCGTTCGGGTTAACCAATGCTCCAGCCGTCTTTCAGCACCTGATAAATGACATTTCTCCGGGACTTCATCGGCCTGTTTGTGTTTGTTTACCTGGATGATATTCTCATCTTCTCCAAGTCCAGGGACGAGCACCAGGTGCATGTGAGACGGGTCCTTCAGAGGTTACTGGAGAATCGGTTGTATGTGAAGGCGGAGAAGTGCGAGTTCTATGCCAAGAAGACGTCATTTCTCGGGTTTGTCATCTCCCATGACCAGGTGCTCCCAGACCCAGCTAAAATTAAAGCGGTGGTAGATTGGCCGACTCCCACATCTAGAAAGCAGGTGAAACAATTCGTCGGCTTTGCCAACTTCTACCGCCGCTTTGTGCCCAACTTTGGAGCCATCGTCGGCCCTCTGACCGTCTCACCTCCCCTAAAACCCGGTTCCAGTGGACTGTAGAGGCCGCGGCGGCCTTCCAGGCGCTGAAGGCGGAGTTTTCATCCTCCCGGGTCCTCAGCCAGGTCGATCCCTCTTTGCAGTGCATCGTGGAGGTCGACGCCTCGGATACGGGGGTGGGGGCGGTGCTGTCTCAGCGGTCACCTGCTGATGGGGTCAAACGGCCTTACGCCTTCTTCTCCCAGCGCTTGTCCTCGGCGGAACGCAACTACAATGTGGGGGACAGGGAGCTTCTTGCCATCAAGCTCGCGCTCCAAGAGTGGCGCCACTGGCTGGAGGGGGCCGTCCTGCCTTTCGTGGTGTTAACGGATCACAAGATCCTGGAATATTTAAGAACTGCCAAGCGTCTGAACGCCCGCCAGGCCCGTTGGTCCCTGTTTTTTGCAAGATTCCGTTTCACCATCACATTCAGGCCGGGCTCCAAGAACGGACTCCCTGACGCCCTCTCCAGGCAATTCGCCCCTGAAGACTCGGGGGGCGCGGTTCACACCATCCTGCCCAGGTCGTGCATCGTGGGGGCCGTTACCTGGGAGATCGAGGATAAAGTCCGGAAGGCGCAGGAATCGGAGCCGGACCCGGGCGGCGGACCGGAGGGGAGGCTCTTCGTTCCATCTTCCGTTCGGGGGGAGGTCATCCATTGGCTTCACACGTCCAAGCTAGCCTGCCATCCTGGGACCTCCCGAATGATTGACCTGCTCCAACGCTCCTTCTGGTGGCCAGGACTGCGCAAGGACGCTGCCCACTACGCCCGGGCCTGCCCCATCTGTGCCACCAGTAAAACCGGCAACTCCCCCCCTGCAGGTTTGCTCCAGCCCCTGCCCGTTCCTGGTAGGCCCTGGTCGCACATCGCATTGGACTTCGTCACCGGTCTCCCCGTCTCTAACAACTTCGACACTGTCCTGACCATCGTCGACCGTTTCTCCAAGGCTGCCCATTTCATGCCATTATGGGGGCTTCCCTCTGCCTTGGAGACGGCAGATCTTCTCATCCAACACGTGTAGGATGGTCAGGCTGCACGGGATACCAGCTGATGTGGTCTCCGACCGGGGTCCCCAATTCACCTCGGACGTCTGGCGGGGTTTTTGCAAGGCATTAGGAGCCCAGGTAAGCCTCTCCTCCGGCCATCACCCCCAATCTAACGGGCAGTGTGAACGGACCAACCAGGAGCTGGAGGCTGGTCTCTGCTGCATCACCGCCTCAAAGCCTGCATCATGGAGCAAACACCTTTCCTGGGTGGAATACGCCCACAACACCGCTCGCTCCTCAGCCACAGGGATGTCCCCCTTCAAGGTGTCCCTGGGTTACTACCCCCTCTGTTCCCCTCGCTGGAGAACGACTCGGCAGTCCCCACGGTTCAGGCTCACCTCAGGCGGTGTCGCTCCATCTGGACAGCTGCGCATAATGCGCTTTTACGCACGGCAGAGCGCAATAAGGCCACGGCGGATCGGCGTAGAAGACCTGCTCCTGCCTACCAGGTAGGCCAACCGGTCTGGGTATCCACGCAAGATGTGAACCTGAAGGGTGAGAGGAGGAGGTTGGCTAAACGTTTCATGGGTCCATACCCCGTCACCAAGATTATCAACCCGGTGGCTGTGCGTGTTGCTACTCCCCCCTCCCTCCTCATCCATCCCACCTTTCACGTCTCCAAGGTGAAACCGGTGGTGTCTGATCCCATCTGCCCTCCTCCTGCTGCGCCGCCCGCGCCTCAGATGATTGATGGCCATCCGGCTTGGACTGCCTCTACCATCTTGGACTCCCGACGCTGGGGTCGCAGGCTACAGTATTTGGTGGACTGGGAGGGCTATGGTCCAGAATGGAGGCAGTGGGTTCGCCCCTCATTCGTGTTGGATCGCTCTCTCATCACCGAGTTTCACCGGAAGCGCCCCGATAAACCATCGCCAGGAGGTGCTGCTAGAGGGGGGAGTACTGTTACAACTCGCCGCTCATTAGCGGCGCCAGCTGAGCGCACACCTGCACCTCGTCAGCAGCGTGGCATATAAGCCACTCTGCCCTGGGCCTCAGACTGAAGCCGTCTGTTCCCTTCGGCTACTTGCTTCAGAGGAACCCCCTCACCTACCAGCAAGATTACTCGCGTAAGCATACCTCCTCTTGTGTTCCAGTTTCTCCCCTGTGCACAGGTGGATCTTCCCCGGCGGCGGACTCGGCCTCTGCATCGCCATCTCGTAGCTGCTGTCAGGTGCATCGTCAGGATGCTGTCTTCTGGACTCTCCCTTGTGCACGCCTGCCACCTGCCCTGCCAAGTAAGCCAACAAATCCCTCGTTACCTGTTGTACTGGTTTGGTGCCCGTCACCTTCTCCCTGTGCTCTCTCCCCAGGGTTGTCTGGCTGTACGGTTTCCTGCCTCTGTGCCTGACGCTGACGTCCGCCATCAGTACATCCACATATCACAGACATGCACCCACATATCCTTGTTGTTAAATAAAGCTGTTAAATTCACTCTGAGCCTGCGTGTGTGTCTCCTGAGCTGTGCGTTATGTCATTCAGTGGTCCTTTCAGGACATTTGAATTCAACCTCCAAGAAAATGTATTATTTGTGTATTTTCGGATACTTAAGTCCATATAGGTCGGACTGTGGTCAGAGAGATCCATCAGTCCTATTTTACATGTTTTTACTCTTCCAATGTCTCTATTAAACATAAAAAGAATAGTCAATCCTTGAGTAAGATGAATGTGGTGCTGAGTAAAATGTATAATCTTTTACACTGGGGTTGAATTCCCTCCACACATCATAGATTCCCATTTCTTTTAGTAGCATCCGAGTTTTCCTACTTTGAGTGTTATTTTGATGTGGAGAATTACCTGATGCATCCCAGTATGGATTCAGTCTTAGATTGAAGTCTCCACCACATATCACTAAACCTTGGGCTTTAGTTATCATTAGGTCAAATACATTTTTATAAAAATTCCAGTTAGCCCCTGGAGGTGCATATACATTCAGCAGGGTGATATCTTCTCCCTCTAGCCGCCCAATTACCAAACTGTATCTCTCTTCTTTATCTTTGTGTTCTGATTTTTTTTCAAATATAATTTTGGTTGATATCAATGTCGCTACTCCCTGTCACGCCGCGCCGTTCATCAGCGGCGCCACCTGCTCACACACCTGATCCTCATCAGCGGCGAGGGATAAAAGCCGCCTCGCCCGGAGGCTCGGCCTGAAGCCATCAGACTTCGTTCCCTCACCACCGTGAGCATTCCTTTCTTCAGCATCGCTATTCTGGGTAAGAACCCTTACCTCCTTTTCCAGTCTGCTCCCCTGTGCACAGGTGGATTCCCCGGCGGCGGACGTCTCCGTTCCATCGCCCATCCTTCGCTGCTGCACGGAGCTCTCCAGGTGGCTGTCTCCCGGGCTACGTTCCCCTTGCTGTGCCAGCTATCCTGACAACTCAAGTAAGATCTTCTCTTGCCACAATTCATCCTGTGTTGGTGTATGCCCGTCACCCTCTCCCTGTGTTCTCTCCATAGGGTTGCTCGGCCGAACGGTCATCTGCCTCTGTGCCTGAAGCAGACGCCACCACCAACACATCTGCATCCCGCAGACACACACTCATACACTCCTGCTGTTAATAAACTCTTTGAGCTACTCTAAGCCTGTGTGTGCGTGTCTCCTGAGCCGTGCGTTATGTCAGTACGGCTTCAGCAGAGCGGCTCGGCGGACGGCGGGCTCGCACACCGGCTTACCACTCTCGAGGCTAGAGTGGATCAAATAGCTTATCAACAGCAGGTTATCCTGAATCAATTGATAATTATCACTGGCCGATTGGACCGCCTGGACCCCCAGCAGCCGTTCCCCCCGACTCCTCAGGGTGGCGCAGCTCCTGCTGTTCCGGTGGCCGTCCAGCCAGCTCCAGTGGCACCGGCCCGACTCACACCCATACCGACCCCCGCCCGCTTTAGCGGAAAGCTCGGCGGAGCGCGGGGGTTTGTGATGCAGTGCGAGTCCGTGTTTGACCGTGTGCCCGGAGACTTTCCCTCAGATCACAGCCGGATCGGCTACATAGGGAACCTCCTGGAGGGGCGTGCTTTAACTTGGGCCTACGCTATTATGGCGAGACCCAGTTATGCCACCCTCACCTATGCCGAGTTCGTGAGGCGCTTCCTGGAGGTGTTTGATCACTCCCATTCCGAGGCGGTCCAGGTCGATCAGCTTCTCGCTCTCCAGCAGGGAAACCGGTCGGCCGCGGATTATGCCATCGAATACCGGGTAGCGGCGGAGGAACTGGGCTGGGAGGAGCGCTCCCTCTGCGGCCTGTTTCTCCGCAGCCTCAATAGTGATCTGAGGGATGAACTGGCTGGACGGGATATCCCCGGAACGTTAGCGGAGCTAACCTCATTGGCAATCAGCTTGGACAACAGGCTGCGCGAGCGCTCCTCAGGACGGAAGCCGTCTGCTTCTCGCCCTCGAGGAGTCCCGCTACGCCTGCCCCAAGCTCGCCCCCTGGCGACGCCGCCACCATCGTGCCCCGAGGAGTCGGAGCCGATGGTGACGGGCTGGGCAAAGCTCTCCCCGGCAGAGAGACAGCGCCGCCGTGAGTTGGGTCTCTGCATGTATTGCGGGGACAATCAACACACGGTAGAGCTTTGCCCACAAAAGCCAAACGGTGGGGTCCGCGAGTCACTGTAGGGGGCCTCGCGGACGTCAATCAGCAAAGTCCCCTCACTCAATTAAAGCTGCCCATCCGTTTTTGCCACAACCCCACTGGGCACCTCACCCACGCACTGGTGGATTCGGGCGCAGAGGGCAGCTTCATTTCACAAGGCCTGGCAACCCGATTGGGCATCCGCTGTCAGGCGCTCAAACACCCCATCTCCCTGGTCCATCTCTCCCGTGCCTCCCTTGGGAGAGTTACCCATCAAACCATTCCTGTCCCAGTCATCATCTCAGGAAACCACCGGGAGGAAATTGTTTTCTACGTCCTGCCCAACTCTGTGTCGCCCGTCATCCTGGGGTATCCCTGGCTACGCCTCCACAATCCTGTCCTGGACTGGAGGTCAGCTGGGGTGTCGGCGTGGAGTACCTTCTGCATGGGCACCTGCCTTCAGTCCGCTGCCTGCTCACCGTCCGCGGCTCCTCCTGTGGCGGATACAGCACCCCCGGACCTGTCACTGGTGCCCCCAGATTTTCACGACCTGGGTATGGTATTCAGCAAGTCGAAAGCTATGTCTCTTCCCCCGCATCGACCATATGACTGTGCCATCAATCTCCGCCAGGGGGCCCCCCTGCCATCTGGTCGGCTCTACAGCCTGTCGGCGCCGGAGAAGGAGACTATGAATACGTACCTGAAGGAATCACTGAGCGCTGGGATTATCCGCCCATCGTCATCACCCGTGGGGGCGGGGTTTTTCTTTGTAGGGAAGAAGGACGGTTCCCTCCGTCCCTGTATTGACTACCGAGCACTTAATGACATCACTGAGAGGGACCGTTACACCCTGCCCCTCATGGACACTGCCTTCCACTCCCTCCAGGGGGCGACCTGGTTTACCAAGCTGGATTTCCGCAGCGCTTACCACCTCGTCCGGATCCGGGAGGGAGATGAATGGAAAACAGCCTTCCGTACCCCGAACGGCCACTTTGAGTATCTCGTCATGCCGTTCGGGCTGACCAACGCTCCTGCCGTCTTTCAGCGCCTCATCAATGACGTCCTCCGGGATTTCATCGGCCTCTTCGTGTTCGTCTACCTGGACGACATTCTGATCTTCTCTCAGTCCAGAGACGAGCACCGGGTCCATGTGAGGCGGGTCCTTCAAAGACTGCTGGAGAATCGTCTGTACGTGAAGGCTGAGAAGTGCGAGTTTTACGCTAGGACCACATCCTTCCTGGGATTCATCATCGCCCAAGACCAGGTGCTCCCGGACCCAGAGAAGGTGAAGGCGGTGGTGGAGTGGCCTACTCCCGCATCTCGGAAGCAGGTGCAACAGTTTGTTGGCTTCACCAATTTTTACCGCCGTTTTGTCCCGAATTTCAGCTGGATCGTCGGACCACTGACCCGCCTCACGTCCCCGAAGGTTCCGTTCCGGTGGACCGAAGAGGTCGATGCTGCCTTTAAGGCGCTGAAGGCGGAGTTCTCCTCCCCCCGGGTCCTTCGCCAGGTCGACCCCGCGCTGCAGTGCATTGTGGAGGTGGACGCATCGGACACGGGAGTGGGAGCAGTGTTATCCCAGCTATCACCGGACGATGGCGCCAAGCGACCGTGCGCCTTCTTCTCCCGGCGCCTGTCCCCGGCGGAGAGGAACTACGATGTGGGGGACAGAGAGCTCCTGGCCATTAAACTCGCCCTACAGGAGTGGCGCCACTGGCTAGAGGGGGCGGACCTGCCGTTTGTGGTCCTGACGGACCATAAGAATTTAGAGTACCTACGATCTGCCAAGCGCCTGAATGCCCACCAGGCGCGCTGGTCTCTGTTCTTCGCCAGGTTCCGGTTCTCTATCACCTTCAGGCCAGGCTCCAAGAACGGCCTGCCTGACGCCCTCTCTAGACAGTTCACCCCCGTGGGGGCTGAGGAGACGCCCCACACTATCCTGCCCAGGTCGTGCGTCGTGGGAGCTATCTCTTGGGACATTGTGGACAAGATCCGGAAGGCACAGGAGGTGGAACCTGATCCTGGCGGCGGACCGGAGGGAAGACTGTTCGTTCCGTCTGCGGTCCGAGGAGAGGTCATCCACTGGCTCCACACCTCCCGGCTCACCTGTCATCCCGGCACCTCTCGGATGATCAGCCTCCTCCAACGGTCCTTTTGGTGGCCGGGCCTGCGGAGGGATGCAGCCCGCTACGCCCGGGCTTGTCCAATTTGTGCCACCAGTAAGTCGGGAAACGCCCCTCCAGCGGGTCTGCTCCAGCCTCTGCCCGTCCCTGGCAGGCCATGGTCACACATCGCACTGGATTTCGTCACCGGGCTCCCAGTTTCCAACTCATTCGACACCATCCTGACCATCGTGGACCGTTTCTCCAAGGCGGCACACTTCGTCCCCCTGCGAGGTCTCCCTACCGCCCTGGAGATGGCGGGCTTCCTCGTCCAACACGTGGTCAGGCTGCATGGGATCCCGGTGGACGTGGTCTCGGACCGGGGTCCCCAATTTTCATCCGAGGTTTGGAAATCCTTTTGCAACGCCATCGGAGCCAAGGTGAGCCTCTCCTCCGGCCATCACCCCCAGTCTAACGGGCAGTGTGAGAGGACCAATCAGGAGCTGGAGGCTGCGCTCCGCTGTGTTGCAAGATCCAAGCCGACATCGTGGAGCAACCATCTCGCCTGGGTGGAGTACGCCCACAACACCGCCCGCTCTTCTGCAACGGGGATGTCCCCCTTCAAGGCGTCCCTGGGTTACGACCCCCCGCTGCTTCCAGCGCAGGAGAGCGAGGTAACTGTTCCATCAGTTAGGGTGCACGTGAGGCAGTTCCGCTCCACCTGGGCTGCCGCGCGTCATGCGCTTTTACGCACAGCGGAGCGCAACAAGACCGTGGCGGATCGGCGTAGAAGACCTGCCCCGGCGTACAGAGTTGGGCAACTTGTCTACGTTTCCACCCAGGACGTCACCCTAAAAGGCGAGAGGAGGAAGCTGGCACAGCGCTTCATGGGTCCCTTCCCCATCACCCGGATCATCAACCCGGTGGCTGTGCGCGTGGCTATTCCCCCCTCCCTCCGCATCCATCCCACCTTCCATGTGTCAAAGGTGAAGCTGGCAGTCACCGACCCCCTTTGCCCTCCTCCTGCAGCGCAACCCGCGCCCCGGATGATTGGTGGCCACCCGGCCTGGTCCGTCTCCTCCATCCTGGACTCCCGGCGCCGGGGTCGTGGGTTGCAATACTTGGTGGACTGGGAGGGCTATGGGCCCGAGCATCGACAATGGGTGCCCCCGTCGTTTGTGTTGGACCCATCGCTCATCGCGGACTTCCACCGAGCGCACCCGGATAAGCCATCGCCAGGAGGCGCTGCTAGAGGGGGGAGTACTGTCACGCCGCGCCGTTCATCAGCAGCGCCACCTGCTCACACACCTGATCCTCATCAGCGGCGAGGGATAAAAGCCGCCTCGCCCGGAGGCTCGGCCTGAAGCCATCAGACTTTGTTCCCTCACCACCGTGAGCATTCCTTTCTTCAGCATCGCTATTCTGGGTAAGAACCCTTACCTCCTTTTCCAGTCTGCTCCCCTGTGCACAGGTGGATTCCCCGGCGGCGGACGTCTCCGTTCCATCGCCCATCCTTCGCTGCTGCACGGAGCTCTCCAGGTGGCTGTCTCCCGGGCTACGTTCCCCTTGCTGTGCCAGCTATCCTGACAACTCAAGTAAGATCTTCTCTTGCCACAATTCATCCTGTGTTGGTGTATGCCCGTCACCCTCTCCCTGTGTTCTCTCCATAGGGTTGCTCGGCCGAACGGTCATCTGCCTCTGTGCCTGAAGCAGACGCCACCACCAACACATCTGCATCCCGCAGACACACACTCATACACTCCTACTGTTAATAAACTCTTTGAGCTACTCTAAGCCTGTGTGTGCGTGTCTCCTGAGCCGTGCGTTATGTCACTCCCCTCCTCCTCCCTGACTTATATGAAGATGAAGAGATCATTTTAAACCCTTGTCTATTGAGTTTAGTGTGCTCCACGTCTGTTAGGTGGGTTTCTTGTAAAAATATTATTCCTGCTTTGTCTTTTTTCATTTTGCTTAGAATCTTGGATCTTTTAACTGGATTCAGGATCCCTTTTACGTTATATGAGATTATTCTGGTTACACCCTGTTTCTCCATTGTATTGTCTTATTTAGTATAACAGTGTGGTGGCCCTCTTTTATGCTACTCAGAAACTGAAAGAACATTAAGAACATAAAAAACATTAAGAACATAGTGTATAAAAATTTAAAACAAAAAAACTGTCAAAAGAACTTCCTGAGCTGAGGTCTTTTTAAAGACCCTGGAAGAGTCTTGATGGAGTGTAGGCTCTGAGGGAAATTCCTCAAACTCTGTTACGTGTTGAGGGCCCTCTCTTACCCCTGTAAGTTGTCCCATGTTTTTAACGTGAATTTCAGATCCCAATCCGAACTTGTAATGATTTTTTTTTTTGTGCCTATACCCTATGAAATTGTGTGCACCCTCCCACCACCATCACAGCAAACATTCACGCTAATACAGTATTTGTTAGTGTGGGGAGAACATGTGGATCATTGTCACATTTCTATTTTAACAAGTTTTTGTTTTTGGTTTTTTATTAAAAACACTTATTTGTTTCTAATATTATGACTGTTCCATAAAATGTTTTACCACATGCTGATTCTGCATCTCCTTTAATGTTTGTTACCTTGTAGGAGGGGGGTTGGATGTGCAGATCGACTAAAAAAAAGGTCGCTATTCCCTCCTGTAAACGGCCAGTTTATCCTTGTAGCTCTGGCGCTGGGTTTCCCGCTGCTGGCCCGTGGATTTTGAAGGTCCCTGTGTGGACCACGTTTGAGCCTTGATTCTTTCACTCCGGTCTGCTGCGGGTTTAAACACCCTTACCGGGAGCCCTCTTCTCGCCATGTCAACTGTTGCTTCTTCCGCCGAATTATAGAGACATGTCTCTTCACCGTAGAAGACCCTTAACTTCGCAGGAAATG
This sequence comes from Pholidichthys leucotaenia, assembly GCA_020510985.1. Taxonomy (NCBI): domain Eukaryota; kingdom Metazoa; phylum Chordata; class Actinopteri; order Cichliformes; family Pholidichthyidae; genus Pholidichthys; species Pholidichthys leucotaenia. The sequence goes on from CM035837.1 coordinate 225,063,040, forward strand.
GCGTCTGAAAGCGCAGTTTTTTTCTCTCGTAGCACCTTTTTAGCGTTGTTGTATTCCCGGCGCTTTTTAAGGACCTCCGGGGCGTAATCGTGTTCCACGAAGACTTTTCTCTCTTGGCGCATAAATCCTTTTTTCTGCCAAGCCAGTCTTACAACCTCTTGTTTTATTTTGAAATTGGAGAATCTCACCACCACCAATCGTAGTGGCGCTTCCGCCGCCGGCCTAGGGGCTAATGTACGGTGGGCCCTTTCTATCTTCAAGTCGGTGGTTTTGGGAATATCCAACTTCTCTCTCAGTAAGGATTCCACTCATTCCGCCATTGTGTTGAAACCATCCTCAACTCCTTCTTTCAGACCATGAATTCTTATGTTGTCTCTTCTCAGTCTTCCTTCTTGGTCGGTTAGCTTAGCCTCTAGTCTTGACTGCCTTTTGTGTAGATCCAGCACGGAATCTTCAAGCCCTTTTATTCTTTCTTCTGCTTCCAAGATTCAGTTCTCAGCCTGGTCCACTCTGCTGTTTGTCCTTTTTAATTCTTCTCTGAATTCACGAAATTCGGCCCAAACCTCTTGGCGAAATCGTCTTAATTCTTCAAATAATGTTTTCAAGCTAACCTTCTTGTTAGCTACATTCAGCTCCTCGTCTTCTGAATGGAAATCCTCCGGATCAGATTCTTCGGCCGATGCCTGTCCTGGCCTGGAAAATGTCGATTTCTTCTGTTTTCCTTTAGGCATGATGACTTTGTCTTTTGATTTTCACTCTTCCAAAAATCTGTTAAATCAGATTTTCAAGATATTTTCCTGGATTGGGTCTGGGAGCTTCAGCGTTAAGCTGCTATCACCATGGTGTCCAGACCGGAAGTCCTATGTTATTTGTTTTTAAAGCTGTTTAATTTTCTGTAAAGCACTTTGGTCACCTACGGGTTGTTTCAAAGGGCTATATAAATAAAGTACATTACATTAATAGAAGAGAACAAGAATAATCCCAGGTTTCTTTTAAGCACTGTAGCCAGGCTGACAAAGAGTCACGACTCTGTCAATCATAGCATTCCCTTAGAGCTTACTAGTCAGGATGCTATGAACTTTTTCAATTATAAAATTTCATCTATCAGAGATAAAATTAGTCAGATTTTCCCCACCGTTAACTTAAATACAGTAACTACTACAACTCCTTCAATTGATATCTTTTTGGATCAGTTTACTCCAATCGACCTTTTAGAGTTAGACAAAATAGTTTCCTCATCCAAGCCTTCAACTTGTCTTTTAGACCCTATTCCTACCAGGTTATTTAAAGAAGTATTCCCATTTATTGGTAGCTTTATTCTTCAAATAATCAACTCTTCATTAACTTTAGGCCATGTACCGCAGGCTTTTAAAACGGCTGTAATTAAACCCTTACTCAAAAAGCCAACACTTGATCCAGGAGTTTTAGCTAACTATAGACCAATCTCTAATCTCCCTTTCATTTCACAAATCTTAGAGTGGTTGCTACACAATTATTGGACCACTGCAGGGAAATGGTTTATTTGAAGAGTTTCAATCTGGGTTTAGAATCCATTATAGTACTGAAACAGCCTTAGTGAAGGTCACTAATGACCTCCTTATCACATCTGATAATGGACTTGTTTCTGTACTTGTCCTTTTAGACCTTAGTGCAGCTTTTGATACTATTGATCATAATATTCTACTTGATAGATTAGAGCACTATGTTGGACTTAATGGAACTTCGTTTCAGTAGTTTAGATCTTATTTATCTGATAGGTTCCAGTTTGTTAATACCAATAATGAGTTTTCTTTTAACTCAAAGCTGAGTCATGGAGTTCCACAGGGATCTGTGCTAGGCCCTCCTCTTTTTAGTTTATATATGCTTCCTTTAGGCAACATAATATCCAAAAGTTGTTCCAAACAAGGGAGAAACAATATCATTTCAGAGGAACATGTATATTTCAAAAGCCTTCAGTGAGAACTACTACCAAGCAACACTGTGTCTCAGTGCAAGGAGTCAGATTGTGGAATGCTTTTGGACCTGAATTAAAATCATGTACAACTAAAGGAAGAAATACTCCAAACATATATACAAGATGACATGTAAAATCACATAACAATTATCATATTCAGTCTGTGTTGTGCTGTTGCTTAGTTTTTTGCTTTTTTTTGTCACATTTTGTCTTAGCTTTGTTCTGAATTGTAACCACTCCCATTTTGTTTTTCTTTTGAAATCTTAGATGGAATATGGGTGGGCAATATAAGCTGCGGATTCAGCCACCACCCATTTCGGATAACTTATGGTGAACTGTATAATCGGAGGAGTTATTGTTACATTGTTGCTACAATGCTCTGCACTGTGTGTCTGTGTGTGTGTGTATATATATATATTTTATAGTAATACGTACATATGTTTATTAGCTGCTCTTGCTTGCTTGTTTTTTTTCTTGCCTTCTGATTGTTGCTCTGAGTGTTGCTATCCCTGTGCTGTTGCAATCCTGGAATTTCCCCGTTGTGGGACTAATAAAGGCTTATCTTATCTTATCTTATCTTATCTTATCTTAATTTGACCTTGTTAGATTTTTTTCTCCTTTATTATATTATTCTGTTCCTTTCTTTTAATCTTTACTTTTAATCTATCTGAAATAAAGATTCATTCATTCATTCATTCAAAATAGAAAGCACTGTATACATTTTCACTGTTACGCAGATGACACACAATTATACCTGTCAATGAAGCCAGATGATAATAATCAATTAGCCAAGTTAGAAGCCTGTCTTAAGGAAATCAAAGCTTGGATGACTTGTAATTTCCTGCTGTTAAATTCAGATAAGACTGAAGTCATTCTTGTTGGTCCAAAAAACCTTAGAAATCCCCTTCCAAATCAAACTTTTAGTTTGGATGCGGTTACTCTTTCTCTTAATGGTTCTGTGAGGAACCTTTGAGTTATTTTTGGTCAAGATCTGTTTTTCAATTCACATATTAAATTTGTTTCTAAGACTGCCTTCTATCATTTGTGTAATATTGCCAAGATTAGGAGCATCTTGTCTCAGGGTGATGCTGAGAAACTGATCCACGCTTTTGTTAGCTCTAGATTATATTGCTGTAACTCTTTATTATAAGGTTGTCCTAAATCATCTCTAAAAAGTCTTCAGCTGATCCAAAATGCTGCAGCAAGAGTTTTAACAGGTACTAGAAAGAGAGATCATATCTCTTTTGTTCTAGCCTCCCTTCATTGGCTTCCCACAGAGTTTAGAATTAAGTTTAAAATCCTTCTTCTCACTTTCAAAGTTCTAAACAATCAGGCCCCTTTTTTATTTAAAAGATCTGATATTACCATATTATCCTAACAGAGCACTACGTTTCCAAAATGCAGGATTACTTGTAATACCTAGAATCTCCAAAAGTACAATGGGGGGGGGGGGTGCAGAACCTTCAGTTATCAAGCTCCTCTCTTGTGGAACCAGCTGCCAATCTGGATTCGGGAGTCAGACTCGATCTCTGTTTTTAAGAATAGGGTTAAAACCTACCTTTTTGATATAGCCTACAACTAAGGAGGGATCATGTGTTTCTGAACCCTCCCTTAGTTATGTTGCTAATAGGTTTAGACAGCCGGGGGACCTCCAATAATTGCACTGGGCCTCATTCCTTTCTTCACTCTCAATGAAATATTTTTGCTGGTCATTAACATCTGTTTGTTCTCTCCCATGGATTGAGTCCCCATCGTGCTGTTTGCTCTCTACATGTCTGTTCTTTTCATCTTCTGTATCCCCTCACCCCCCAGCCAGTTGCAGCAGATGACTGCCCCTCCCTGAGCCTGGTTCTGCTGGAGGTTTCTTCTTGTTAAAAGGGAGTTTTTCCTCTCCACCATCGCCAAGCGCTTGCTCACAGGGGATCGCCTGATTGCTGGGGTCTTTCTGCAATTGTGGAGGTTCCCCCTGCGATTGAAAGTGCTATGAGATGACTGTTGTTGTGAAATGACGCTATATAAATAAAGTTGAAATTAATTGAATTTTTTTTAATGATCCAATTTTCACATGCGGCAGCACGGTGGCGGAGTGGTTAGCACTGCGGCAGCACAGTAACTCACCCTTGGACGGGGGATCCTGGGTTCGATCCCAGCCCCCGACCAACAGTGATCTGTGTGGAGTTTGCATGTTCTCCTCGTGTCTGCGTGGGTTTACTCCGGGATTTCTACAGTTTCCTCCCACATGCCAAAAACATGCAAGTTAGGTTAATTGGCATCAACTGGGGATTCTAAATTGTCCTTAGGTATGACTATGAGAGTGAATGGTTGTCTGTCTTTTTGTATTGGCCCTGCGATGGACTGGCGATCTGTCCAGGGTGTACCCTGCCTCTCACCCAAAGATGCTGGGATAGGCTCCAGCCCCCCCGCAACCTGAAAAGGATTAAGCGGAAGAAGATGGATGGATGGATTTTCACACGCACCGTGGTGGAGTTTCATTGGTTAGCCACAGGGGTACGCCTCTAGCTCATCATTGGACAGCCATTCCAACCCTCCCTTGCCGCTCCTTGGCTGAGGCCGGATCAAAAAGTTTACAAACCTCAAATATTATCCATCAGTTTGAATGAATGAATGAATGAATGATTTGAACATGTTCCATCAGTTCAAGAATCAATTTAAATAGATAAATAAATAAATAAAAGGAAATTCATAATGATAATACATTAAACACAATCATTATACATGTGGAAAGGAGGGGTGGGATGGGCGAGGGGAAGTGGGGTGTGTGTGTGTGTGTTTGTGAGAGAGAGAGAGAAACAATAGCAGGATCTGTAAAGCCCCTTCTTGTTCATGAGGAAAATCGCTATCAACATTTACCATTTTATTTTGTTCAAATTTAAATCGTGTTGAGTTCTGCGATTGTGCATTACATTTTTTTTCTGTGTGGTGTTACTTCAGCCGTATGTATAAGAGAGATCATTTATCAAAAGAAAACTTCTAGAACTCTACAACAACACGCACCATCCCACCGTTTCCTGTTACGTCTCCATGCGCCGTTAGGCAGCGCACGGAGGAGAGGAGAAGAAAAACCCGCATGCAGAGAACATTGTGTGCAATTTCTTGAACAAAACAAGGTGCAGTCCAGCAAACAGTTACGATTAGCAATCAGTGAGATGAGCAAACAGTCATGGAGGGTACCGGGAGAACAGGGATGCCTCTAGGATGCTCAACAGCCCAAGGGAGAGAATGCCGAGTGCCGCAGGAAACCTGAATGGCACGGCGAGAAAGGCAAAATAAACTTATGGGCTGGAGCAGTTTGAGGCAGTCCGTGCTGTCTGATGCGTAGGTGAACAGAAACAGCCACTAACACCAGGTAACGAGCAGACGTCAGGTAGTGTTAGAGAAAGACTAAATAGTCAGGCTGAACATACGATGAAGGTAGTGGAGAACAACCAATGATCCGGCGATCTCTCCCAGCAGAACCAGACCTTAAGAGTGCTGCCACTAATGAGGAGGGAGATCGCCGGTGTGATAGAGTGAGTGAACCAGTGGGAGTGCATGGGCTGGACTGAGTGGAAACAGGTGTGCATGAGTGAATGTCTGAGCATTTGAGTGAAGATGAATGGATGTATGTGTGTGTATGTGTGCAGGGGAGTGCATGTGAATGTGTGTGTGCGTGGAACAGAAATGTAAACACAATAATAAGACACAGCTGATCCCACTGACGGGAGAAGGAGGCGTGGCTGAGCTGTCAGGGAACTGAATGGATCCAAGAGGCTCCCTGAGAGCACCTGATGGAAAATAAGAGGCAACAAAGCCACAGCGGCATAGAACTGGGTTTGAGACCTTCAAACCTTAGTTCATGACAGTTTCCCGTATGTTAACATTCCATTCCCACACTCAGCCCTCAGAGCAGGGGTCAAAGGTCATCATGGATCAAAGGTCATCGCTGATCAAAGCATAATTTGACATGATTTCTGGCCCAGGAAACACGCACACAGGCTCGGGTGAGATTTAAGAGTTTTATTCAGCAACAGGTGTGTGGATGAGTGAGTGGGAAATGTGAATGTTCTCTTGGGGACAGGAAAGCACTGAGGGCAGAACAGACACCGTACAGCCAGGCAACCCTGAGGACAGAGCAGAGAACAGTGGATAAACAATTGTCTCAGCAGGATGGTGAAAGTGATAATGTGGCTTACTTGCAGACGTATTGGTGACTGGCGTTGGCAAGAGAAGCTCCCGCCTGGGAGACAGCGCCAAGCTGCGCTCGATGGAGTGAGGACACGAGGAGAGGCAATGAAGTGATACTTCCGCCACCAGGAGGATCCACCTGTGCACAGGGGAAGAACTAAGGAGAGCAGGTAAGAGAACCTTACTTGAGGATGGCACGTTGCGGCGTTGGCTGAGAGAAGTAGGCGAACGCAGAGCTTGAGCGTGGAGATGAGCTGACGGCTCCAGGCCGAGGCTGCGGGCAGAGCAGGTTAAGTAGCGGCAGCCTGATGAAGCCCAGGTGTGCGCACGGCTGGAGCGGATGACAGGCGGGAGCGAGTTGTGACATAGTTACGAGTCATAAAGGCTGTCGCTGATCAACAAATACACTGGTCAAAAGCAAATTTATTGTCCAAGTTTTTTTTTCACTGATTTAGGACAGTTTTGATGTGCTGAATCCAAAAATCTCATTGGTTTTGCTCAATCAGGTCAACTTTTTGAACTATGGCCACATATTTTTTACATTTTTGTTTACATGTAAGGGTATTTTTGCTTTATATGATGCAAAATTCATTTTCATTTCTTGAAATTCTCTGAATTTTGAACAATGATGATGTAACATTCAATTTACATGTACTTACCTTTATGAGTGTCTGCTATTCAATTTACAGTACAACTGTACAACTGCTGTACGACTGCTTATAACTTAGCATAAAAACCCGACCTGATCAAGAGAAACGGATGTCATTTTCGGATTCAGTGGTGCAAAATTGTTTTAAATCAGTTGAAAAAACACAGACATCTTAGAAAAAAATTATTTTTGTTATGTTGTGTTATGGATCAAAGGGAAGATCAAGGGCAGGGCAGGTCAAAGGGGGTGGGGTGGGGAAAGGGGCAGGGTTTGGGCAGGGTTAGCGGCTCATAAACCTGTTAAAAGCAGTTTGATGGAAGCTGGCCTAAATCGTCTTCTTAAATTATACTTCTGTCACTTATTAGACCGCCAAGTTGTCATTGTCTGGACTTGATCATAGGGTCAAGTCCAGACTTTTTGTGCATTTATCGTTTCTTCTGTATTTATGTATGATTATCATTTGCATTTATTTCCCTCTGTGTCCTCTGGGTCCTCTGTCATTGTCTTCTCTGTCATCCCCTGTCTGCTCCTGAGGTGTTGTGTGTACCTGTTCTCCTATTGTTCCAGCTCGTCATGTTTTCCGTCCCCATAGCCACTGTCCTCTCTGTATTACTCCTGTATTGTGGTCTTGTTTCATGTGCATCCCCTGTCGATGTGTCTGCACAGCCCCGCCCATCCTGTGTTCCTCACCTGCAGCCACTTCCCTGATTGTTTCCTCAGCTGTCTCCTGTCTGTGATTATCTGTCCCAGTATAGATGTGTGTTCAGTGTCTGTCTGGTGTGATCGTCTGTTTTTTCCCTGCCTGTAACCCAGTATCCCGAGTTCCCCTATTATGTCTGAGATCTCCCGGCTCTTTGAGTCCATCACCAGAGGTAGCATGACACAAGTATTAACTATGTGTGGTAAGCTGAAACATTTCTGCCCATGTGGATAAACTTGATCATATGATAATGTGAGTTCTGTTAAACAAAGGAAAAAAGACACCTTGCTCTGTTATATATTGTTGTGAAGAATTTTCTCTGACAAAATTTTCATTTTATTTTATTATTCAGCTTTTTCCATAAATGAAATGAGTATATATATACAGTGATCCCTCGCTACTTCGCGCTTCACCTTTCGCGCCCTCAGTGCATCGCGGATTTTTCAAAAATATTCATCAAAAATTCAAAATTGAGAAATAATGGGCAGGCGCTAGCAGAAGGCAGGGAGACTACATTAGACCATCAGGTATCAACACGGAAAGCCGCACAACTCAAAAAATCCACCTCTCTGTTCGCTGTTCTCGTGTTGGCTCGGCTCGGAAATCTCGCAAGCTGATTGGCCGAGACGTTTCACCCACCTCCTCTCCCTGCCGAGCGCCCATGAAGGGAAGGAAGACCGCATTCATTGCTCTTTATCGCTCGTGTTACGTAGTCTCGCAGCGTGGAACTTTTTGCTGTTCTCTTGTGCTATTTTGTGCGAAATAGTCTTCCCGTCGAGCCACTACGCCGCCTCCTGCAGCTTCTCCAGCTCTATCGGAAGCTGCCCTCGATGATCCTGCACTTCTAGCACCTGATGATGAGGCGTCACCTGAGGAGCAGTAAAGCTCTCATTAACCTGTGAAGTAAATCATCCTCATCTTGAGTTACGTATCTTGTTATAAGAATAAAAGAGTTCTAAAAACATATTAATGTACACTTTATTTACATCTACGTATGTATGTACACATACACACACACACACACGTATCATATGAGAGAGAGAGAGTGAGAGAATGAACGTACGTATTATTTATGGATGACGTCATTAGGGGTGACGCTACTTCGCGATTTTTCACTTTTCGCGGTTGGTTCTGGAACCCATTAACCGCGATAAGTGAGGGATCACTGTATATATACTGTATATATATATATATATATGTGTGTGTGTGTGTGTGTGTGTGTGTGTGTGTGTGTGTGTGTTTGTGTACACATACATACATACATACATATAAATTTCTAATAATAATGTCTCCTCTCCAGTAACTTGGCATAGATCTTCTCAGGGAGGCTGAGGAGTGTGATCCCTCTAAAGTTGGAGTACACCCTCCAGTCCCTTTTTTTGAAGAGAGGAACGTTGGTTGAACCTCGGATTCAGGAGGAGCAATGTGGTTTTCATCCTGGCTGTGGCACATTGGACTAGCTCTTTACCCTTTCTAGAATCCTTGAGGGTTCGTGGGAGTTTGCCCAACCAGTTTACATGTGTTTTGTGGACTTGGAGAAGGCATTCGACCGCATGGACTGTGATTTGTTGTGGGGGGTGCTTCGGGAGTATGAAGCATCGGGCTTGTTGTTACAACCTATTCGGTCTCTGTACGACCGTTGTGAGAGTTTGGTTCGTATTGCCAACACTTGATCGGACTCATTCCCAGTGAGAGTTGGACTCTGCCAGGGCTGCCCTTTGTCACCGATCCTGTTCATAATTTTTATGGACAGGATTTCTAGGTGCAGCCAGGGAATGGAGGGTGTCATGCTTGGTGACCACAGGATCTCATCTCTGTTGTTTGCAGATGATGTTGTCCTGTTGGCTTCATCCAGCAATGATCTACAGCTCTTGCTGGGATGGTTTACCACTGAGTGTGAAGTGGCTGGAATGAGAATCAGCACCTCCAAATCCGAGTCCATGGTCCTCAGCCGGAAAAAGGTGGATTGTCCTCTCCGGGTTGGGGACAGGCTCCTGCCCCAAGTGGAAGAGTTTAAGAATCTTGGGGTCTTATTCACGAGTGAGGGGAAAATGGAGCGAGAGATTGACAGACGGATTGGAGCAGCATCTGCAGTGATGCGGACGTTGTACCGGTCTGTTGTGGTGAAGAGGGAGCTTAGTTCTAAGGCAAAGCTGTCAATTTACCAGTCAATCTACACTCCTACCCTCTCCTATGGTCACGAGCTTTAGGTAATGACCAAAAGAACGAAATTGCGGATACAAGCGGCTAAAATGAGCTTTCTCCGTAGGATTGCTGGACTCACCTTCAGAGATAGAGTGAGGAGCTCAGCAATCCAAGAAAGGCTTGGAGTAGAACCACTGCTCCTCCACATTGAAAGAAGCTAGTTGAGGTGGTATGGGCATCTGATTAGGATGCCTCCTAGATGCCTCCCACTTGAGGTGTTTTGGGCACATCCCTCTGGGAGGAGACCCCGGGGAAGACCCAGGACTCGGTGGAGAGACTACGTTTCCCAGCTGGTCTGGGAACGCCTTGGTATCCTCTCTGAAGAGCTGGAGCAGGTGGCTGGGCTTCTCTGCTTGAACTGCTGCCTCCACGACCCGGACCTCCGGAAATGTGGTAGAAGATGGATGGATGGATGGATAATAATAATGTAAGCAAAACAAATCCTAAAGGACATTCAGTACACAAAGTGCATATTGCAATATGTATTTTGTGTTGCGATATAGTGAAAAATATATCGAGATACATTTTTTTAGCTACTGTATATCACCAAGCCATACTCTGATTTTCCACACACTTGTATGGATTTTGCATTGATAGTTCATTTTGCATATTTTGCCGCCACTTCTTCTTGACTAACTTTATTCATAGAGTACTGGAGGGACAAAAAAATCTGAGTTGATCAGAGGAAACTGGTAAGCAGCTTCTGACAGATTTCATGGTGAAATAGTTTCTTAAATGTCACTCAGTGCTTGATGTTCTGAGGTGATTGACAACTTTGACCATTCCATTTGTTTTGATTGGCTCGCTTGTGTGACATACTTTTCAGTGATTGGGCCTTTTATTGCAGGTATGTTCGTGAATTTTAACTATCCAAGGTGACATATCCAGGCTTCATTTCCACCTGGACTGATCTGAATGCATTCCTTATTGCCACCTGACCTACTGCCCCTGCCAAATACAACATAATAAAACATGATACTGTATTATGGGTTGGTTTGATTGTTGGAAACTATACACTTCACCTGCACTTGAAGTCATCTCATAGTACACCAATTTTAACATTTCTGCTCTAGCTGCGAAGATCACAGTTCATTTCAACATTGTAACCCTTACATTTGTGGCCTTATGAAGTCAGACCCTCAGTTAGTATTGAGCTCTTCAACCCTAAGATCAGACATTGAGAACCTTAGATGGGGATCAAACCCATTTCTCAACTGGAAAACTAGGAGTATAAGTATCTCCCGAACCTTACTCACCCAGTTATTGACTGTGTGGGTGAAACTCCTGTTTCGACTTGCGTGTGTGTGTGTGTCCTCATTGGTACTGTGTTGGTTGTATTTTACTGTTCAGCACTTTGAAACAGTACATGTCAGTAGAAGCATCATGTACGTCATACTGTGCATTCATTTAGCCTCAGACTTTAAGCTGTGCATTAGATACAGTTTCTGCCACGCCTCTCTTGTCTTAAACTGATCATTAATTCTTTTGTTAGTTTGCTGCTTGAAAGTGACTCACCTGTCCCACTGCATTCTCCTCTTCATGCCTGAATTACTTTGTCTGAGGGTTGAGTAAATGGCATTCACTTACATAGCAGTTTTTCTCGTCTCTGGGTGCTTTACAGATCCTGCTATCCACCCATTCACGCACGCATTCACACACTGATGGCGGCAGAGCTGCCATGCACACACAGGTGCTAGCCTGGCCACCAGGAGTAACTGGGGGTTCAGTGTCTTGCTCAAGGACACTTTGACATGTAGACTGCAGATAGAGCGGGAATCGAACCCCTGACCCTGTGATCAGTAGTCGGCCACACTACACCTGCGCCACAGCCGCCCAGTAATGAACATCCTTCAGCCCTGTTGTGCAATAAACATGAGTTTGTGTGTGGAGAGAGATGGATTGAAGAAATCCTGCTCAAAAGGTTGTCTTTGTTTTTTTAATGACCAGGGTGATGCAGATGCAGGGTAGTCAGTGGTAGTGAGCTAAGACTGTGTGTTGCATTCATCCCTCCTCTGTGAATTGCCTGAGCTGGCCTACGTAAGACAGGTGATGGGTAGGGGTGGGCAATATTGCCTGAAAATGATATCACAATATTTCTGTGAATTTTTACCATAATGATATTTTTTGTGATATTGCAAAATACAGTTTTTTTTTAATTCTTGCGAAAAGGACAGTTTCACAGGCCAGTGTTATTTACCTTTTATATATTCAGAAACTAGACAAGCACTCAGAGCACATACCTCCACCAAGGTGCCTTCTGTCTCTCAAGGATCACCTCCAAAATGTAAAGGGTTTGTGAGAAGGCCTAGAGCCACCTGTGGTGAAAATTGCATCAGTCTGTCCATTAGTTTTAGAGTATTGTTGCTAACACTGTGTAAAGATAAGAGCTTTGGTGGAGGTATGTATTCTCAGATCATCACCAAAATGTAATGTGTTCACCTCTATCCCAAGAACCACGTCTGGTGAAAATTTCATCCAAATGCATGCAGTAGTTTTTGTGTAATTCTGCTGCACAAATAAAAACAAAACCCTTGGTGGAGGTATGCACTCTCAGATCATCACCAAAATCGTATCATCTGTTCCCCGTGGTATTTCACACCTGTCCTGAAAGTTTCATCCAAATCTGTTCAGAACTTTTTGAGTTATGTTGGTAACAGTCAAACCAACAAACTGTCATGGTCTCTACAGGGCTGCAGCCTCTGATCACACTTTTTGTCCCCTTTTGGACTCATTATTATCGTTGCTCCTGCTTTTCTCTTCATTTTGTGTTTATTTGTGGTGTCAGCACGTCAGTTACATTTGCCCCTCACTGTTGGTCCTTTGTGTTGTGTTAATTATTCACAGCCGTTACTGATTGTGTTAATCACCACCAATCCTATATATTCTGCACTTGTCTCACTCCTCATTCTGGCAGTCTACTGGTACGATCACAGCAAGAAGTCTGTTGGGTTTTCACACTTTGTGTCACGCACAGTTTTAGTCATGGTTTAAGTTTGTTTTCCATTAATCCTGCCATGCCGTTTTTCCAGCCTTGTGCTGCGTTTTGTGTTGTTCCATAGTAAATAATGTTCCTTTCTTACCTGGCGACAGGGTCCTGTCCTTCCCCCCGAAACGGGCACCGTGACACAAATGCTACTGAACGCATGAGCTCCCCCCTTGGCAGAAGTAAAAACAAAACAACAACTCTTATTTCTCCAGTTTATAAACAGCAGCTCAGATTTAATTTAAAATATTTTTTGTTCTGTATCAAATTCATTCATTCATTCATTCATCTTCTTCCGCTTAATCCTTTTCAGGTTGCGGGGGGGCTGGAGCCTATCCCAGCATCTTTGGGCGAGAGGCAGGGTCCACCCTGGACAGATCGCCAGTCCATCACAGGGCCAACACCGAGAGACAGACAACCATTCACTCTCACAGTCACACCTAAGGACAATTTTAGAATCCCCAGTTTGATGCCAATTAACCTAACCTGCATGTTTTTGGCCTGTGGGAGGAAACCGGAGAAATCCCGGAGTAAACCCACGCAGACACGGGGAGAACATGCAAACTCCACACAGATCACTGTTGGTCGGGGGCTGGGATCGAACCCAGGATCCCCTGGCCAAGGGTGAGTTGCTGTGCTGCTGCAGTGCTAACCACTCCACCACCGTGCCGCCCTATGTATCAAATATTACAAGAAAATAATATAAACCGTTACAGCTGAAGTGCACACAGATGTCGGGTTTTATGCTGAATCACTTTACCTGAATTGTAACTCGTTGCACGGACCTCTGATGGGGCTTTTTGGCTCTCATCACACTGAACAGATGTTTTTCCCCCCTCTTTGGGTAGTTCAATAAAATAAAGATGAACCTGCCAAAACAGAAAGAAAATACAGACTTTGAGCAGAACATTGTCCGATGTTAAAGCTGTTCCAGCAGTGCTGTTGACGAACAGAAAAAATGCAGCAGATTATCCACATTTCTGCACCATTTTTTTTTAACATAGCAGCAGTCTAAGAGAAAGTGAAATGTAAATGTTTCCACTCAACTGGATGCAAATGGAGCAGCACCTTCCGTCATCATGTTTGTTTTTGTCGTCACGCATAACTTTCATTGGCAGCGTTGTTGTCATGCAGCAGACCCCAAATATCGCGATATTCATTTTTACACCGGTATCAAATTTTATTCCGATGTTGTTTTGGACAATACGATATGGCAAACCCCTAGATGCTTTGATTAACTTACAGAGGACAGTGGGATTTGATCATTTTACTATGTTACATGAAACAATGATACCGTATCTGGTCAAAATTTAAGTAAAAGGAACTCGCTTGAAAAATTCCACTTCAGCCCCAACTTGGTAAGCTTGGGACAAAACTGGAGCTGACTTTTTTCAAAGTGTCTCAAAGGAGTTTTAACAGATAGATCACACATTTGAAAAAAAAAAAAATGTCAGCTGGAAATGGCCTGTGCACCATTTCAATTAGGTATTTGAGATTTTCAAATAAACAATTCACTCCAAATAAATCACCAACACAACATGGACAGTGATCAGTACAGCAGTGCATCTCAAGCCTAATTAATGCACCTACGTCACGTCAGGCAATGTCAACGCAACCCAACCCAACAGTAAATGTTAAAATGATGTCTTTATTTTTCATCTTTTTCTTTTTTGGGGGTGGGGGGTGGGGGAAGTGTACCTACTAAAATTAATAAAACCACATTTTGGAACTTTGTACTATTGTGAGTCGATATTATATTTAACCCCTTGCACTCTGGTCAATTTCCCTAAAAACGCCTAAAAATAATGTACCCAAAGTAAATCAAAAGCTGTTCTTCAACCCTTTACAGCATATTCATGGGGTTGGTCTCATTTAAAAGAAAACACTTTGAATTTTTTGGCAAAACAGTCATAATCTCTCTAAGTGCTCCTGCCACTGAGTAACAGTCATCTAAACATACTGAATCTGAAGAAAATAAATTTGGCCTGGGTGTTTTTTTTAGATACAAATGCTTGCAAATAACACACAGCTGTCAGATACTGGCTGGAAAATGCAACAGAAATGTAGAACCAAGTGTTATCCAGCTGAGGTCCAAATTTTGTAACAATACCACAAAAAATGAATATATTACACAGCTTTTTTCTCAGGTTGTTCCCAGGCGGTTTTGAACTGTGCCAAATTGTGCCAAATGGCACAGTTTGGAAAAACGTCTGTAACTTTTGAATGCTGAAACATAGAAGCTTCATCTTGGGCTCTAATGAAAGGTGACACTCAGGGCTGTGTGTGGGTGTGGGGGGGTGGTTGTTTATTCATTCATTCATGAATGAATGAACAAACACCCCCCCACACACACAAAGAAGCATGCCACGTAAAAAATGTGTGGCCTTTTTTTTAACAAGAAAAAATAACCTACAGTGCAATAAAAATTATACTAAAATATCTGCAATGTAGAGGATAACAGCTCCCCCTCCCCCCCCCCCCACTACAGAGGAGCTCGGCGCACAAAAAACGGTCGTCAAGGGGCCATGACGCACCGTTGTAATTACCGATCAGTCAAAAGTCATTTTTATTACTATTTTCAGTGATAAAGAACAATTTAGCTTATAACACTTACCTGTCCACAACAGCAGTGTCGTTGGCAAACATCTGTTCCTCATTGTCAGACCAACATGACGCTGATCCGCTTGTTACGACTCGTGGTTCTGGTCACGCAACCAGGTCAAACCATCTCAGCTTCCATGATTGCGGTTTTTGCGAACGATTTTTCAAAACAAATAAGAACAGTAGTAATAAAAAAGACTGGCGAACGCTACCATTACACAGAACTCTCACTCTCACTCGCATTCTGACACTCTAGAGATGCAGGGCTCACACCAGCGCGCTGCCACAGCGCTGAGTGAGCCTCGTCATGGAGGAAGAATAAAGCATCCTTTTAACCTTCAGTTTGCTGTGTCCGCCTGCACTTATTTGATCCTTGCCTCCACACTGGTGACCCTTATTCGTATCCTCCACACTGGTGTGTTACCCAGCGGCTTACACAAAACAGATTTTACGCACGGAACTTCTCTGCTTCAATTGGCTCGTTGTATTCGCTGTCGTTGGTAGGCAGGTCCTTCTTGCTAGGTTTTCAGTCATTGGTTCTTCAAGGTTTCAGAAACCCAATTCAAGGCTCTCATTAGTGAAAGGTCAATCAAATCTAAACCAATCAAAACACTCCTTTGGCCTTCTGTTCGCGGGTGTGTCTGTACAGGAAGAACGGAAATGCAGCTCTTTTTTTTTCAGTGCACACTGAGACGCACAGTGCGCACTGAGACGCACTAGGACGCAGAGACATGACCGCCCGCGGTATCCCGGAGTGCAACAGGTTAACTTACCCACAAATGCCCACAAATCCCCATGCCCACAGTGACAAATGACCTGAGTAAGTTAGGTGAGGAGTTGCTTGGGAAAACATCATTCAAAGTGAAATGTGATAAAGAAACTTGGTGATGGAATGATGAGGTCCAACAGAGCATCCAAGCAAAGAAAATAGCAAAAAAGAGTCTAAATATGAATAACACCGAGGAAAACAAAGTCACCTACAAGACAGAAAAGAAGAATGCTAAAAGGGCTTTTGCCATTGCCAAGGCAAGGACTTATGACAGGGAGGTCCAATCATGTGCCATGGAGGGCCAAGACCCTGCAGGTTTTCTCTTCTACCAAGTCTCTTCAGCAGGTGTTTTCACTTATCAGCAATCAGTGGGAAGAAATTCAGTGGAATCTGCTGTTGAAGACACTGGTTGGAAATAAAGCCTGCAGGGTCTTGGCCCTCCATGGCACATGATTGGACACCCCTGGCTTATGATCAGCTGTATGATGCCTTGGAATCCAGTGAGGGGCAGAAACGGGTGCTTAGATTGGCTAAGCAGAGAGATAAAAACTCAAAGAACATCTACTAAACAAAGCTGATCAAGGACTAGGATTGAAATATATTATCTGAGAACAGTAAGATCCTGAACAGATGGCAAAAATATTTTCATAAGCTCATGAATGAAGAAAATCCAAGGAAGACTATATAGGAACAGCCAGTGAAAGTAAATGTAGATGTGGAAGAGATCACAGAAATTGAGGTGAAGCAAGCTTTGAAGAAGATGAAGAATGGGAAAGCTGTTGGACTTGACAACATCCTGGTTGAAGTTTGGAAAGCTTTGGGGTCTCTAGGAACAAAGTATCTCACAAGAGTTATGAATAAGATCTTGCAAGGAGAAAGAATGCCTGGAATTTGGAGGAAAAGCACAATGGCTCCTATTTTCAAGAACAAAGGGGACATCATGAACTGTGGGAACAACCGTGGTATCAAGCTAATGTGTCATAGCATGAAGTTATATGAAAGAGTGATTGAAAACCGTCTTAGAGATATTGTTTCCATCAGTGATGAGCAGTTTGGTTTCATGAAAGGAAAGTCAACAACTGATGCTCTATTCTCACTTATACAGCTACAAGAGAAGTACAGAGAAGGGCAGCAGGACCTCCACAGTGTGTTCATCGACTCAGAAAACCGGGTACGACTGAGTGCCAAGAGAAGTGCTTTACTGGTGTATGCAAAACAAAGGCGTCCCTGAGAAATACATTGGTCTTGTGAAGGACATGTATACTCATTGTGAAATGGTGGTGAGATGTCCCTCTGGAACAAGCAAACCTTCTTTGTGGAAGTGGGTCTCCATCAAGGGTCGATGCTCAGTCCTTTCCTGTTTGCTATAGTTATGGATTGCTTGACAGACAACATGTGAAAAGAAGCACCTTGGCAGATGATGTTTGCTGATGATGGGGTCTTGTGCAACAGAGAGAAGAAGAGTCTTGAAGAGGAACTAGACCAGTGGAGGTGTGCACTAGAAAGCAGAGAGATGAGGGTGTCAAGATCGAAGACTGAATATATGTGCCTGAGTGGACAATCGTCAGGCAGTGTGGAACTCCAATCAAGTGCAATTCCTGAAGTAAGAACTTTCAAATACTTGTGAAGTACCCTGCAGACTGATGGCAGTAGTGATGCTTAAATAACCAGGCGGATCCAGTGTTGCTGGAACAATTGGAGGAAGATGTCCGGAGTCATGTGTGACAAGCGAGTGCCACCAAAAGTCAAAGGTAAGATACACAAGACAGTCATTTAGCCAGCAATGCTCTATGTCATGGAGACAACAGTGCTGAACAGTCAACAAGCTAGGAGATGAGCAGTAGCAGAAATGAAGATGTGTAGATGGGCTTTTGGACACATGCTGAAGGACCATGTTAGAAGTGATGACATCCGTAAGAGAATGGGCATTGAAGGTATTTGTGTAAAGAGCAGGCTTAGATGGTTTGGGCATGTCAAGAAGAGAGATGATACCAATGTGTGTAGAAGGACATTGGAAATGGTACCACCAGGAAAGCCAAAAGACGATGTTGAAAATTGAGATGGTCAGACTGTATTAAACAGGACTTGGAAGAGATTGGTGCATCAGCAAATGATGTCTATGACAAGGTCAAGTGGAAACAGAAGGTGTCTGCCACAGCGATCCCACCAGAATGTGGGAATAGCTAGAAGAAGAAGAATTAAGTTTCCCACAACATACTATGTTGTTCTGCCATGGCACAATTGGAAGTGACTGGAAAAAGGTCATGTGATCATTCCTTGCAGCCATGGCAGCCCTGGTTGATTGATTTGAGAATCCACACGTCCAAAGACAACCGTGTCACCTTGAACAACTCTTCATCACTTACCTGGCTGAAATACAACTGCAGTGTTTATGTCAGTGAAATTGGGGGGATAGATCTTGTTTTGATTGTGTTGACATCGTGAGGGCAGGTGAGGGACTAGTGCAACACTATGCAGACTTTGATAATGACTACAGGTTTGTAATTGAAGTATTTCAGTGACTGGCTAATGATTCTATGCCATGCCACAAAGTGCCAAATGTGTTCTCACTGATGCGTCTGGCTCTGGAGTGGTGGTATTTGTAGATGTTTTTGTCTAATGACAGGTTCAAAAAGTCAGGCACACAAAGAAAAAGACATTAATATGCTGAATGCATGGTGTTAAAATAATCCACACAGAGAAATATACTTACTTTTTTAGACACATGCAAAACAAAGTCATTAAATGACAGACACACTAACTGATTACAATAATAGCACACAAATGGGTTATTAGGGAATTATGGAGGGTCAGTGACATACCTGGAAATGGTTGCATGAGATTGCTGTGTAATGGAAAGGAAGCATCGCCAATGAGCACATTGGGGACTGTGGTCTCAGGAGGATTGGTGGGCCGGGGCAGATTGATTTTGTTTTCCAGCAAATTTGGTTTCCTTGAAGATGCCACTGTCATTTTGACATCCATATCCTACATCCACCACGGTAAACCAATTCCTGTCATTGGTGGTAGCCATCAGGAGGATGGAGTTGCTCCCTTGTAAATGTAGAAATCACTCCTGGTGTGTGCCGCTGCTTTGATGTTCACGTTTACAGTCTATGCTGCCAGTGCAATTTGGAAAGTTCCATGGGGAGCCATCTGTCTGGTTTCCTATTGTAACGAGTGGTTCTTTTTCATCACCATAGGTGGCGGCGTGGTGAGAGAGCACCAGGAAGATTTTAAATGGCACACGTGCTTCCCATGTGTAATCAGCTGTGGGTGATAGGGTGTTCACATGGTTTTTACCACGCACCTGCACATCTGCTCATTTTAGTCCTCTTCCTTCCAAATGGGAGTTCTTCCTTCCAAATGGGAGTTTTTCCTCTCCACTGTCGCTTAGTGTTTGCTCATAGGGGATTGTCTGATTGCTGGGTCTTTCTGTGGCTGTGTGATTTTTTTATCTGTACTGTGGCACCACGAGACGGCTTTTGTTGTGATGTGGCACATTATAAATAAAGCTGAATTGAATTGAATCTTAAAGTTAATCTGCTCCTGTCTTAACTCAAGTTTTTCTTTGCTGCTGCACTTTAGAGACTATTATTGTAAACCAAGGCTGGATCACTGAATAAATGGGAACATCACCCAAAAGTAGATACAATGTTACATGTTACATTGCAAATGTTGCATTCCACATTTAATGAAAATCCACTGCAATAGTTTCCCATTGTGCGACTGTAGGGCATGGTAGGAATTTGGGCAGCAGTGCTATCTAAAAAGATTTACAAACCTCCAAAACAACAGAAGACACCATGCTGCATGCTACTTTGCAGCTCGATGCTACAGCCTGAGTTCCATGGAGTGTGAGAACCATTTGCTCATTGATTCTATGGGTATACTGGGTGTGTCCTAACGCTAAATGTATGGTTGCAAATGAACAACCAAATCATCAAATCTACCTGCCTACATCTGGAAATACTGTATTTGAAGTGCCTTTCTTTATCCATTTGTATCAGTGGCTTGACAGCAGTGTTGAGAGTAATACGTTACTGTAACGACACGACTTTTGCAGTAATGTGCTGTGTAATGAAATTACTGTTTAAACATTCAGTAATGCATTACAGTTACTGAAATTTGATCAGATGCGTTACTCATTTTATTAATATGGATAGATATTTTTAGTGCAAATAAATACAAACTGACCCTACGTAGCTGACGCAGCCGTCAGTCAACGTAACCTGTTGCAAAGAGCCTCTTCACTGCTGCAGCCAGCAGCCACAAATGGAGCTTGGTCCTGCTGGGAAAAGATGAAGCTACTTTGTTTTTGTGAGAAATAGATTATTTTTCCTTTGTCACGGTTATGAACAAAAACATATTGGTGGGTTGCAAACTAAAGTGCAGGTTGAGACTTAAGTGTTATGACTCGCCGCTCATCAGTGGCGCCAGCCGCGCGCACACCTGCTCCTCGTCAGCGGCGAGGTATTTAATCCACTCTGCCATGGGCTTCGGCCTGAAGCCGTCTCTCTACTTCGGCCCCTTTGCTACAACGGATCTCAAACCGACTAGTGAAGATATCTTGGGTAAGCTCCCCCTACCTCTCTCCTCTAGCCTTCCCCTGTGCACAGGTGGACATTCCCGGCGGCGGACTTCATCACCTCGCCGTTGGCTCTACGCTGCTGCCACAGGTACCGCAGGTCGCTGTCTCCCGGGCTTCGCCCTTGTCGACGCCAGCCACCTGTCACAACCAAGTAAGCCAGCTACCATCATTATTCCCTGTATTGGTGTGGTGCCCGTTACCCTTCTCCCTCTGCTCTCTCCCACAGGGTTGTCCGGCTGTACGGCCTCCTGCCCCCGTGCCTGACGCAGACGCCACCACCAATACATTCTTATTCCACAGACACGCAGCCATACACTTCCTTGTTGCTAATAAAGCTGTTAAATCTATCCTGAGCCTGCGTGTGTGTCTCCTGGGCCGTGCATTATGTCAGTACGGCTTCAGCAGAGCGGCTCGGCAGACAGCGGGCTCGCACGCCGTCTTTCCACCCTCGAGGCTCGGGTGGATTTAATAGCTCATCAGCAACAGGTGATATTAAATCAATTAATTATCATTACTAACCGATTAGACCGTTTGGACCCCCAGCAGCCGTTCCCCTCGCCTCGTCCGGGTGGCGTGGCTCCCGCGGCTCCTGTGGCCGTCCAGCCCGCTCCGGGTGCGCCAACACGGCTCACACCAATCCCCACTCCTGCCCGCTTCAGCGGTAAGCTGGGTGGAGCTCGGGGTTTTATTATGCAGTGTGAGTCCGTGTTTCTTTGCGTTCCCGGAGATTTTCCCTCAGACCACAGCAGAATTGGCTATATAGGTAATCTCCTTGAGGGTTGTGCGCTTACCTGGGCTTACGCCATTATGGTGAAGCCCAGCTACGCCACCCTCACCTATGGCCAGTTCGTGCAACAATTTCTGGAAGTGTTCGATCATTCGCGTTTGGACAGTGTCCAGGTCGACCGCCTTCTCGGACACCAACAGGGGAGCCGATCGGCGGCCGACTACGCGATCGACTTCCGGATTACCGCGGAGGAAGTTGGCTGGGAAGAGCGCGCGCTCTGCGGCATCTTCCTCCGCAGCCTAAATTCCGGTCTGAGGGATGAGCTGGCTGGACGGGATACCCTGGAAACGCTGGCGGAGCTGATTTCTCTCACCATCAGTTTGGATAACAGGCTGCGCGAGCGCGCCTCCGAGCGGAAGCAGTCTTCTCGCTCGCGGGGCGCCTCTGCACGTCTGCCCCAAGCTCGCCACCTGGCGTTGCCGCTGCCGGAGGTCTCCGAGGAGTCGGAACCAATGGTGACGGGCCGGACAAAGCTCCCCCTGGCGGAGAAACAGCGCCGTCGTGACCTGGGCCCCTGCATGTATTGCGGAGGTAGCCAGCACACGGTGGAGCATTGTCCGGAGAAGCCAAACGAGGTGGTCCGCGAGTCACTGTAGGGGGCCTCGCGGATGCTAATCGGTTAAGTCCCCTCACACATTTGACGCTGCCCATCCGCTTCTGTCACAACCTCACTGGGCACCTCACACATGCACTGGTGGATTCAGGCACGGAGGGTAGCTTTATTTCACAAAGCCTGGCAACCCGACTGGGCATCCATTGTCACTCCCTTGACACTCCTCTCGCCCTGGTTAATCTCTCCCGAGTTTCCCTGGGAAAAGTAACTCACCAAACATCCCCCGTTCCCGTGATCATCTCTGGAAACCATCGGGAGGATATCTCCTTTTACGTTCTGCCCACCTCAGTAACTCCTGTCATCCTCGGTTATCCCTGGCTCCGCCTCCACAACCCCGCCTTGGACTGGAAGACTGGGAAGGTGTCAGCGTGGAGCACTTTCTGCATGGGCACCTGCCTCCAATCCGCGGCCTGCACCCCGTCCTCGCCTCCCACAGCTCAGGACACCACGCCCCCGGATCTCACCCTTGTGCCCTCAGAGTTCCACGACCTGGGTGCCGTTTTCAGTAAGTCCAAGGCGATGTCTCTGCCTCCTCACCGGCCCTACGACTGCGCCATTAACATCCGCCAGGGGGCGCCCTTACCCTCAGGATGCCTCTATAGTCTGTCAGCGCCGGAGAAGGAGGCAATGAACAGCTATCTGAAGGAGTCGCTCAGTGCTGGGATCATCCGACCGTCCTCCTCTCCAGTAGGTGCAGGGTTCTTCTTCGTGGGAAAGAAGGACGGATCTCTTCGTCCTTGTATCATCTATCGAGCTCTCAACGATATCACGGAGAAGGACCGGTACACCCTGCCCCTTATGGACACTGCCTTCCACTCCCTCCAGGGGGCGACCTGGTTTACTAAGCTGGATCTTCGCAGCGCTTACCACCTCGTCCGGATCCAGGAGGGAGATGAGTGGAAAACCACCTTCCGTACACCAAACGGGCATTTTGAATATCTCGTGATGCCGTTTGGGTTGACCAACGCTCCAGCCGTCTTTCAGCGCCTCATCAATGACGTCCTCCGGGACTTCATCGGCCTGTTTGTATTCGTCTACCTGGACAACATTCTCATCTTCTCCAGGTCCAGGGATGAACACCGGGTCCACGTGAGGCGGGTCCTGCAGAGACTGCTGGAGAACCGTCTGTACGTCAAGGCGGAAAAATGTGAATTCTACGCCAAAACGACTTCCTTCCTGGGGTTCGTCATCTCCCATGACCAGGTGCTTCCGGACCCAGCGAAGATCAAAGCAGTGGTGGATTGGCCCACACCAACCTCTCGGAAACAGGTTCAGCAATTCATCGGGTTCGCCAATTTCTACCGCCGCTTTGTCCCGAACTTTGGAGCCATCGTCGGGCCCCTGACCCGCCTCACCTCTCCTAAGACCCCGTTCCGATGGACTGAAGAGGCCGCTTCGGCCTTCCAGGCGCTGAAGACGGAGTTCTCCTCCTCCCGGGTCCTCAGCCAGGTCCATCCCGCGCTGCAGTGCATTGTGGAGGTGGACGCTTCGGACACGGGGGTGGGGGCGGTGTTGTCCCAGCGGTCCCCAGCCAATGGAGTCAAGCGACCCTGCGCCTTCTTCTCTCGGCGCCTGTCCCCGGCGGAACGAAACTATGACGTGGGGGACAGAGAGCTTCTTGCCATCAAGCTTGCCCTTCAAGAATGGCGTCACTGGCTGGAGGGGGCAGCCTTGCCTTTTGTGGTCCTCACCGACCACAAGAACCTGGAGTACCTGAGATCTGCCAAGCGTCTGAACGCCCGCCAGGCACGTTGGTCCCTGTTCTTTGCAAGGTTTAAGTACAGCATCACATATAGGCCTGGCTCCAAGAACGGCCTGCCCGACGCCCTCTCCAGGCAATTTGCCCCGGAGGCCGCAGAAGACGCTGCTCACACCATCTTGCCCAGGTCGTGCGTCGTGGGGGCTGTTACATGGGACATAGAAGACAAGATCCGGAGGGCGCAGAAGTCGGAACCGGACCCTGGCGGCGGACCGGAGGGGAGGCTCTTCGTGCCATCTGCCGTCCGGGGGGACATTATACACTGGCTCCATACCTCCAAGCTCACCTGCCATCCTGGAGCTTCGCGGATGTTTGACCTTCTCCAGCGATCCTTTTGGTGGCCAGGCCTGCGGAAGGATGCCGCCCGTTACGCCCGGGCCTGCCCCGTCTGTGCTACCAATAAGTCAGGTAACGCTCCCCCTGCGGGTCTGCTCCAGCCCCTGCCCGTCCCTGGCAGGCCCTGGTCGCACATCACTCTGGACTTCGTCGCCAGGCTCCCTGTCTCCAACAACTTTGACACAGTTCTGACCATTGTTGACCGTTTTTCCAAGGCCGCCCACTTCGTGCCCCTACGTGGACTTCCCTCAGCCTTGGAGACAGTGGACCTCCTCATCCAGCACGTGGTTAGACTGCTTGGAATCCCGGTCAACGTGGTCTCCGACCGCGGCCCCCAGTTTTCTTCGGACGTCTGCAGGTCATTTTGCAACGCCCTGGGAGCCAAGGTAAGCCTCTCCTCTGGCCATCACCCCCAGTCTAACGGGCAGTGTGAGCGGACTAATCAGGAGCTGGAGGCTACGCTCCGCTGCGTTACTTCATCCAAACCCACGTCCTGGAGTTCTCACCTCGCCTGGGTGGAGTACGCCCACAACACCTCTCGCTCTACGGCCATCGGGATGTTGCCCTTTAAAGCATCCTTGGGCTATGATCCACCCCTGTTCCCCGCACAGGAGGGGGAGTTGGCTGTCCCCTCTGTCCAGGCACATCTGAGGCGGTGCCGCTCCCTTTGGTCCACGGCGCATAATGCGCTTTTACGCACGGCGGAGCGCAATAAGTCTACGGCGGACCGACATAGGAGACCTGCACCTGCCTACCAGGTGGGACAGCAAGTTTGGGTATCCACACAGGACGTTAACCTAAAGGGTGAGAGGAGAAAGCTGGCCCAACGGTTCATCGGCCCTTATCCCATCACCAGAATCATCAACTCGGTGGCTGTGCGTGTGGCTATTCCCTCCTCCCTCCGCATCCATCCCACCTTCCACGTCTCCAAAATCAAACCAGTGGTCTCTGACCCCCTCTGCCCTCCACCTGCGGCGCACCCTGCTCCCCGGATGATTGGTGGCCATCCGGCCTGGACCGTCGCTAACATCTTGGACGCCCGACGCCGGGGTCGCGGATTGCAGTACCTGGTGGATTGGGAGGGCTATGGACCCGAGTGGAGACAGTGGGTGCCTTCCTCGCTGGTGTTGGACCGATCACTCATTTCTGAGTTTCATCGAGTGCACCCGGAAAAACCATCGCCAGGAGGCGCTGCTAGAGGGGGGAGTACTGTTATGACTTGCTGCTCATCAGCAGCGCCAGCCGCGCGCACACCTGCTCCTCTCAGCGGTGAGGTATTTAATCCACTCTGCCCTGGGCTTCGGCCTGAAGCCGTCTCTCTACTTCGGCCCCTTTGCTACTACGGATCTCAAACCGACTAGTGAAGATATCTTGGGTAAGCTCCCCTTACCTCTCTCCTCTAGCCTTCCCCTGTGCACAGGTGGACATTCCCGGCGGCGGACTTCATCACCTCGCCGTTGGCTCTACGCTGCTGCCACAGGTACCGCAGGTCGCTGTCTCCCGGGCTTCGCCCTTGTCGACGCCAGCCACCTGTCACAACCAAGTAAGCCAGCTACCATCATTATTCCCTGTATTGGTGTGGTGCCCGTTACCCTTCTCCCTCTGCTTTCTGCCACAGGGTTGTCCGGCTGTACGGCCTCCTGCCCCCGTGCCTGACGCAGACGCCACCACCAATACATTCTTATTCCACAGACACGCAGCCATACACTTCCTTGTTGCTAATAAAGCTGTTAAATCTATCCTGAGCCTGCGTGTGCGTCTCCTGGGCCGTGCATTATGTCATTAAGCCCCTTAAAACAGCAACTAGCTCTGACAAAGCTAATGCTATGAAATGGCTAGCTATGCTAACAACACTGTGAAGTGGATCTACTGTATTCTTAACAGCAACGCTGGATTTCAAGCACAGGTGTGCATCTGGACAGCGTGTGACCCAGCAACAACAAAACTGACTGCCAGATACGTTGTTAGAGAATAAAAATATTGAGATGTTGTGAGGGTTCACACAAGAAAGGAGAGATGACTGTGACGAAACAGGCTTTATTTACACACGCTTCCTCAACACAGACAGGAGGGGAGGTCATTCACACAGACCTCCGTCTCACTGAGGGTGATACAAACGCATGATCAGTCACTGCTCTGACTGGTCTTATAACACTGCTGTGTCATAACGCAGTTATAATGACACAGCAATAACACTTTAGAACACACAAATGATAACACCCTTTGAATCCTCCACTGCCAATGCATGCCAGGAGAATCCCCGCCCCCTTAACACAGCCCCAACATTACACTGCCCCCCCCCCCCAGACTGGTTTCTGTCCCCAGAATAATAAAAGTCCAGTTCAAAAGTCCAACACGAATCTGTCCAGGTGTTGGGGTGGCCTCCGTTGTCAGTGACCAGCACGCACAGGCCCACTAGTGTTCATCTGTGCCTCGGTCAGAGTATCTGGTCGGGATGAAGGCCCCGGCTCGACCACCCACAGGGCGGATGGCTGGTATGGGGTGAGACGGTCGCGGTGGAGTACCACGACCCGGTCTCTTTTCTGCAGCCTCACCCTGTACACCACATCCGACAGTCGCTGTAGGACCTTGCACGGTCCCAACCAGTGGCTCAGCAGTTTTGGTGACAGTCCCCTTTTTCGCTCCAGGCAGAAAACCCAGACTCGATCTCCCGGTGCAAAGTCCCTCCCCTGGCAGGGGGAGTCATATGCCCACTTCTGCCGGCTCCCCACAGCCGCCAGGGCCTCCCGAGCCAGTCCGAGCCAGTTCCAACCCCAGTTTGCCCTCCACCTCTGGCTCCGGGGGGGGGGGGGGTGCAATATGAAAATCCACGGATGTGCGCAGATCATGTCCAAACATCAGCACTGCAGGGGTGCACCGGGTGGATCCCTGAGCTGCCGTCCGGTACGCCCACAAAACAAAGGGCAGATGCAGGTCCCAGTCTCGCTGTCGCTGGTCTACTAGGACAGTGAGCTGGGTGGTGAGGGTCCGGTTGAACCGTTCGACCAGGCCGTGGCTCTATGGATGCAGCGGGGTGGTTCAGGTCTTCCAGATGCCCAGCCGCTTGCAGACCTCCCCAAAGACCTCTGCCTCAAAGTTCCAACCCTGAACACTGTGCAGCTCCTCCGGTGCACCAAACCCACAGAACATCTTGTCCACCGGTTTTGATGCTGTGGTGGCAGCGCTCTGATCAGGGACCGCTTACGCCTCTGACCATTTGGTGAAATAATCCATTGCGACCAGAACATAGCGGTTCCCCCAGTCCGTGGTCGGAAAAGGGCCCAGAATGTCCACTCCTACCCACTCCATTGGTGCTCCCATCCGGTACTGCTGCAAGGGGGCGTGGGATCGCTGAGTCAACCCCTTCTGAGCCGTGCAGGTGTCGCAGCAATGGACATGGAGCTCTACAACCTGGTGACATCCGGGCCAGTAGAACCAGGCTCGAAGACGCTGCAGAGTCTTTGTCACCCCAAAGTGGCCCACCACCCACTGCCCCGTGGACCAGCTGGGGCACATTGGGCCGGAGCCGCCGGGGAACCAGCAGCTGCCAGACGTGTCGCTGCCCAGCTGGAGTCTACCACTGCTGATACACCACACCCTCGTGACAGCGGAGATTGGCCCACTGGGAGTGTAGGGCCTTGGTCTCTGGGTCCAGCGCAGACACAGCCTCCCAGACGGGCCGCTGGCCCGCGTCCAGCCACTGCCGAACCCGGGAAATGACCAGATCTCTGTCTTGCTCGCTCTGCAGCTGCTGCGTGCCGAGGGCCTCTGTGACATCATCGCTGGGGAGAGCTGCCTGATTATCCGAGGAGGAGCTGTGTGCTGCTGTGTTATTCCTGCTCACAGCGGTCCGGAGAGCAGCAGCCCGTGGGACGGCTTGGTCTCAATCCTCTGCCCGCTGGCAGTGACGATGGTCCTCCGCAGCACAGGGACGCCTAGACAGCACATCAGCGTTAGCATGGAGGCGGCCTGCCCGATGCACAACTGAAAATCATAATCCTGCAGTGCCTCCAGCCATCTCGCCAACTGTCCATCCGGCTCTTTGAAGTTCAGCAGCCAGGTCAGGGAAGCATAATCCGTCCTGAGCTGGAACCTCCCCCCGTACACATACAGGCGAAAATGGCGAAGCCCCTGGATGACAGCCAACAGCTTTCTGTGAGTAACGCAATAATTCCTTTCAGCTCTGCTGAGAGTGCGGCTGGAAAAAGCAACTGCCTGCTCTCTGTGTTCTTCCTCCTGGGATAACACCGCCCTGATGCCCTGGTTGCTGGCGTCTGTGTCCACAATGAAAGGGCGGTTCGGGTCGGGATACTGCAGGATGGGGCCTCTGATGAGTGCTGAGGGAAGCTGGGAAAAAGCAGCAGCACAGTTCTCACTCCACTGAAACACACAGCCCTTCTGTGTCAGCTGATGCAGCAGGCTGGCGATGGTGGCGAAGTCTTTCACAAATCTCCTATAATAGGAGGCCAGTCCGAGAGAACTCTGTAGCTCTCCCACATCACGGGGCACTGGACAGTTTTTCACCGCTGCCACTTTCTCTGGATCGGTGGTGACTCCCGCTACGCTGACGACGTGGCCCAGGAAGGTGGTCTTCCGCCGAAATAGGTGGCATTTCCGTGGGTGTAGCCGCAGCCCAGCCTGTTGAATTGCATCCAATACTTCCCGGAGGTTGGACAGGGTGCTGTCAAAATTAGCTGGGTGAACCAGCAGGTCATCCAGATAAACAATGCAGCAGCTCCGGGGCACGTGAGCCAACACTCGCTCCATCAGACGTTCAAAGGTGGCCGGGGCGTTGCAAAGTCCAAACAGCATCACCTTGAACTGATACAGTCCCTGCCCAATGGAGAAGGCTGTTTTCTGGAGGGCCTCAGGTGACAGCTCTACCTGCCAATAGCTGCTGCGGAGGTCCAGTGAGCTGAACCAGCTGGAGCCAGCGATGTGATCCAGCGCGTCATCGATGTGGGACAGGGGGTAGGAATCCTTGCAGGTGACGTCATTCAGGCGTCAGTAATCCACACAGAACCGCCACGTACCGTCCTTCTTCCTAACCAGCACCACCGGCGCCACCCAGGGGCTGCTGGAGGGCTCAATAATATCTGCCTCCAGCATTTCCCGTACTTTTTGTTCTGCTGCCGCCCACCTTGAAAAAGGCAGACGGCGGGGGCGGAGCCAGATCGGCCTGGTCTCACTGGTGTCA
The DNA here is from genome assembly GCA_020510985.1 of Pholidichthys leucotaenia. Classification (NCBI taxonomy): domain Eukaryota; kingdom Metazoa; phylum Chordata; class Actinopteri; order Cichliformes; family Pholidichthyidae; genus Pholidichthys; species Pholidichthys leucotaenia. The sequence continues at coordinate 225,092,369 of CM035837.1, forward strand.
ATCCCGTGCTGCACCAAGCTGGTTCGGGTGCACTCCTCATCCTTCGCAGTGAAGACGTCCAGGTAGCGGTCCAACAGCTCCCACAGCTGGCATCTCTGTCCCGATTCCAGTCCGCTGCAGTTCTGCTGGAACAATTCCTCGACCGCCTGCTGAGTTTCTGCTGACATATTGACCCATTCTGCTGTGGCCCTCCCCCTTGCTGTCTTTATCGGTGGTCGCGCTCCCTCTGCTCATGCTGGCGGCGCCATTGTGTTCAGTACTTGCAGTGACCGGACCGGTTTGGTCCACCCTGGCGGTCCACCCTGGCGGTCCCTTGATCACTCAGGCCTCCGGGTTCCCCCACTGGGTCCCGCTGCAGAGCGTGATGGTCCAAGCCCCCAGCAGGAGGGACAATCTGGCGGTGTCAATTTTTGTGCTCCACACTGCGAGCAGATCAAGTCCAATAATGCAGGGGTCTTGAATGTCGGCCAGCCAGAACGGGTGGTTTGTGTTCTGGCTGGCCACCCCCACCACAAGAACTCTCCACCCTCCCAGTCTGGTGTGCTCACCGGTAGCTGTGGTGATGCAGCACCCTGCAGTTCTGCCTCATCCGTACCTGGCAGCACTTCGGGTTGGACCAGGGAGATGGTAGAACTGGTGTTGATCAGAGCCCGGATCAGCGTGTTGTCCAGGCTGCACTGTAGGTACATTCCTGGCGAGTATTCATTTCGGCCCACACGTGGTGACAGTTCATCGGGGAAAATGTCTGTGGGAGATGGCAGGTCCCCGTCCATGCCACCTCACTCAAGTTTAATGTTGGCGAGGGGCCAGTTTGTTGTGGGGTGGGTTCCAGGTAGTAGCACGCGATGTGTCCTGGCTCCCCGCGGTGGAAGCACCCTTCCTCGCGCCACCGTGGCCGTCTTCTCCGTGGTCGCGCCACTGTGGTCCAGCACAGCTCCTCCACCTCCTCCTCCTCCTCGCTCTCAGCTGTGGCCTGGAAGGCTCTCTGTCTTGGTGCCGATGCATCAGCTGTACAATCCATTAGTGGTTCCACCCGCTCCACTTCTGCCACAGCCGTCTCCCAGCTGCTCGTGGTGTGAATCTGGATGTGGCTCTGGAGCTGGACCAAGCGGAGCCCCCGGATGAAGTTCCGGAGGGCAAGCTTCTCCACTACCTCTGGCTCGAAATCCAGGTAGCTACACCATGTCAGCAGCCGTATGTCTGCTGCGTAGGCTGCCAGTCACTCCCAGCTGCCTCGCCGGCGGTTGGCCAGCTGTTCCTCGGCGTGCTCAGCGTTGGCCACTCTCCCAAAACCGCCTCCAGAGCGCTCCTTGCAGTGCTGGCCAGCTGCAGCATTCCTCAGGCCAGAGATTGGACAATGTGCGGAGAGCTCTTCCCTCCAGGGCCAGCGTGACCTGCACGGCGGTCTCTTCAGGTGGCCAGCCGTTCAACACAGCAGCCAGCTTGACCTGGACCAGGTAGTTGTCCAGCAGGGTTTCACCGTTAAAGCGGGGAACTTTGGCCCCCTGCCGGATGTTTGGGACAGTTGCCTCTTGGTCGATCACCACCCCTGGTCGCAGTGGAATCGCCGGCCCATTCTGCCCTGAAAAGGGCGGGGCGCGGGGCTTATCTGCTCTGCTTAGCCCGTCCTGTCTTGAGAAAGGCAGGAGGTGGGGTACACTGGTCCCATCGGGTACGCTGCTCCATTCATCCCGGTGAGCAACTCTGGGGGTCGATGTACCAGCTCTGTCGTCCATTACCAGCTGAGCGATGAACCGCTACAGCTGCTGAATCTCTGCTCTGATCCTGGCTTCCATCTGCTCCATATCCCAACTTCTGACACCAGTGTGACGTAGTGAGGGTTCACACAAGAAAGGAGAGATGACTGTGACGAAACAGGCTTTATTTATACATGCTTCCTCAACACAGACAGGAAGGGAGGTCATTCTCACAGACCTCCGTCTCACTAAGGATGACACAAACACATGATCAGTCCCTGCTCTAACTGGTCTTTTAACACTGCTGTGTCATTATAACGCAGCAGTGTTACTGCATTATAACGCAGTTATAATGACACAGCAATAACACTTAGAACACACGAATGATAACACCCTTTGAATCCTCCGCTGCCAAAGCATGCCGGGAGAATCCCCGCCCCTTAACACAGCCCCAACGTTACAGTATGATAAGTCATTTTACGTCAGACAACTGAGACTGTGACCCACTGCACGCTTTAGCGCGACACGGGATGGCTCAGCACGCTTTGTACGCTTTTCCACTAGCCCCAACACGATTTAACAGCCGCGATTCTCAGCCCCGCTCAAGGGCAGGGTACAGCAGTGCTGAGCTGTGCCGTGTTGTGACGTTAACAGACTGGTCGCCGCTGATTGGTCAGGTCGTAACCGGCGCTGATTGGTCAGGTTGTAACCGCCCCTCTCCTCCTCCTCTTCTACCAAATCTTCACGACCTTCTCAATAAAGTTTTTGAAAAAAAAAAAAAAAAAGAATCTTCACGACCGCCTTTACTCAGCACGTAACCACTGTTGGCGGTTTATTTTCAGTGTATTGCTGTGCTATTTTCATTTATTCTCTATCAAAAATGGCTTCGCGTAATAAGGGTGTTCCATGGACCAATAAGGAGGTGCAGTGTCTGCTCACTGCATTGTCAGACGAACGTATCCAGCGCGAGTTAGACGGAGCCGCCCGGAATGAAAAAATATACCGGGAGGTCTCGACATCGGAGTCCTTTAACGGTGAGTTTTAATTTTTTTTTATTGTGCGTTTTTTCGCAAATATATTCGGTAAGACGCTCAGTTTATTTATGCAATAAAAAAGCTGTTCATTTGTGGATGATGATCGCTGCTTTATTGCAGCACACTGGGGACTAAAGCTTTTATTTTAATTATTCATGTGAACAATACGCTGAAATAAGCTTATGTATTCTTGTTAAAAACTATTCTCTTTTCTGTATATCTTGCACTTTCGTGCTGTATTTTATTGTGTGCATTTTCCTTGTAGAATCATCCCACGCGTCAGCCGCGACAGCCCGCAGGGATTATTCAACCGAGCCTTCCTGACCCAGAGCTGTCAGAGACGGCTTCATTCAACCGAGCCTTCGTGACCCAGTTTGGGAAGCTGGTGTAAAGGCACTCAGTGGTCGGCGTGTATAAAATGTTGATTAACCTTCATGTTGTGTTGCAAAGTTTTTTTTTATTTTAATATTTTGTATATAATAAAATGGAATTGTTTTGGAAAGTGTGGTTTGTCTGTTATAACACTGAATTATAAAACAGTATAATTACATAGAAATTCCATTGCCTAGTCTGATGAAAATGATGCTGATCATCCTGTCAGGGGTCAACCATTGTAAAGGTAATGTAATTTTTAACTAGACCAAAAAACAAATCTTTTTGTAAGCTTTCTGTTCTTTTTATTGAAATATCGTAAAAAATTAGCACCAAGTCAAAGTAGGTACAAGTATATGTAAATTGAATGTTCTATCAGCATTCCAAATTCAGAGATTTACAATACTTTAGAAGGAGTGTAGCATCATCTAAACGGAAAACAATAATACTGTTGTTCCAAACGTTGACCTGAAGGTGAAAAACATGAATTTTTTTAATTCAGTACATCCAAAATGCCCTAGGATGTAAAAAATAATACAATTTGGTGTTGGCCAGTGTGCCACTGTCTCATTATTTAATACGAATAAAAACAAGTTTCAGCTCATTATTTCTAGGTCATTTGGCAGTTAATTCCAAACAAAAGTGACTTGTGTTGTTGCAGCTTAATTATGAGATAAAATTAATTGTGAGATAAAACCACAGAGCGAGCAAGGCAATAATCCTTGGATCCTCCATTTTTTGTCTCATGTAAATAAGGACTCAGTCGGGTGCGTAACGTCACGGGAGTGTGGCCCCGCCTAGCTGGGAATCTGCCGCTGCCTCGCTTACACAAACCATCACAGCACAAGCACAACACCGTGCTAATGGAGACAGAAGCATTCCGAGCCGTACTGAAGTGAATCGAGCCGTACCGAGGCGTGCTGGGCTAGTGGAAAACAGGCTTTACTTGCTACCTGGATAAAGATTATTCAAAAGTGGATTTTGATCTCCAAAAGAAATTTGAGGGACTGGATCATGTCTCTGTCACAGTAGACATTTGGACTGTGGATAATGGACATTTTCTTTGGATCACTGCACATCAGATTAAATCCATATCATAAAGGTAAGATAAACATGGACAGCTTTATGCTGTGTTGCCAACTCTCACTCTTTTTCCCTCTATCTCACTCCACAAACCTTATTTCTCACTAGGGATGAGCAATATTTTGATTCCAGCTGGTTGATACTTTGGAGCAGATACTGTTTAAAATATTGCAATACCACGATGTTAATACAAAACATACAAACTGTTTTCACTTCTGAGAGTTTTAGGCATTAAATTTATGTGGAAAAACCGGTGGAAAAACCAGCCCAAGCACAGTTTAGAGAGGATCTGCCATGTCATATGATTATGGCAGCCTATCAGGTGTCAGAGCTGAAGACTCACTCTGCAGCCAAGTACTCACTCAGGGTGGCAGAAGTGTTACTTCTGAAACGTTACACCATTCATCCAAATTCTATGGTGATACCAAGCAGCATAACATTTGAAAAATAAACAAACGCTATTTAAGTTTGTAAAATAATAGTGTAAAAACATATAAATAAATAAAACATTGCATTGTGAAAAAAAAATAGCACATAGACGGTGCTTGGTGTGACCAGAGAATTTGGATGAAAGGTGAAACATTGCTGAAGAAAAAAATACTTGAACCCAAATTAAGAAATTGAATTAATGTTGCATGCATTTTAAGTCTTAATTTTTATTATAATTAAAAAAAAACATTTTAGTTGTATTTACTTTGCTCATTGTTCTATTTTATCATAATTTTTATCATCATAACTTTTTTCTACGAAATTTGCCACCTTTTCCTGTAAATGTTTAACTTTTTTGTCATAAACTTGTACCTTTTCTCTTGTAAATTTGCTAATTTTCATAGATCTGTGACTGTTTTATACCATATATCCATCCATTCATCTTCTACTGCTTTTCTGGAGGTCCGGGTCTCAGAGGTAGCAGTTCGAGTAGAGAGTCCAAGACTTCTCTGTCCCCAGCCACAAGCTCCAGCTCTTCAGAGAGGACACGAAGGCGTTCCCAGACCAGCTGGGAGACATAGTCTCTCCAGCGAGTCCTGGGTCTGCCACGGGGTCTCCTCCCAGTGGGATGTGTCCGAAACACCTCAAGTGGGAGGCGTGCAAGAAGCATCCTAATCAGATGCCCAAACTACCTCAACTGACTCCTTTCAATGTGGAGGAGCAGTGGTTCTACTCTGAGCCTCTCTCGGATGACTGAGCTCCTCACCCTAGCTCTAAGGGTGAGTCCAGCAATCCTACAGAAGAAGCTCTTTTCAGCCACTTGTATCCACAATCTCATTCTTTCAGTCATTACCCAAAGCTCATGACCATAGATGAGGGTAGGAATGTATACTGACCGGTAAATCAACAATCCATCTGTCAATCCCTCACTCCATTCTCCCCTCACTCATGAATGAGACGTCAAAATAAACTCCTCCTCTTGGTGTAGGAGCTTGTCCCTCAACCCGGAGAGGACAATCCACCTCCAGTTGCTGACATCTGGAGAACACCCCTTTTCCCAATCCGCTTCACCGGCAAGGAGCCTCACCTTCACTCTGGGCTGTATGCCTTCCACCTGCACAGAAAAATGACAGCAGTTCATTATTTCATCTGCAGTAATTTAGAAAAGTCATACTTACCTTCTCGCATTCTCTGCCCTTACAGGAACATTCTCACCATCCCAATTAAATTCTTACACAGTAAAAAGAGATTGTTGAATTTTATTCCTGTGCTGAATCTGCCCAGCTGCTGCTTGACTGTGCATGATGCCAAGTTACATGGAACCTCATTACCAAGGATAAGAAGGATATCCTTTACTTTCATGTAAGATTCAATAATTAGGAGAGCACTGCAGGGAATCCAATCCCATCCTGGCAAACCAGGAGTAAATTACCAGATCTTTTTGCTTCTTGACTCAGATAGATAGATAGATAGATAGATAGATAGATAGATAGATAGATAGATAGATAGATAGATAGATAGATGTTTTTCCACATTTTATTTTTATTTTATTTTTTTTTTATTACTTATTTTGTACCCGTAGGTAGATTTGTTTTGCAGTCTAGTGACAAGCCACCAGCTGCCGGTCGCTGCGTGCGCAAGCACCCCATATCCCTAACCTGCGTGTTTTTGGCATGTGGGAGGAAATCGGAGAAATCCCGGAGTAAACCCACCCAACACGGGGAGAACATGCAAACTCCATACAGATCACCTGTTGGCCGGGGGTAGGGATCAAACCCACGATCTCATGATCCCCGCGATCCCCCGGCCGAGGGTAAACTGTGCTGCCGCAGTGCTAACCACTGCGTCACCATGCAGCCCAAGATTTTATACAAAATCTTTGATATTTTCCCCCAAACCCAGGAATGACCCTCTCTACAATAATACTGATAGTGATTTCCTGCGGCGGATGATAAAAAAGAACCTAGTGTGGAGGTGCAGAATAAGTGCAGGCACGGCGAACTGAAGTTTAAAAGGGTGTTTTATTCATCCACCATCACGAGACTCACTCCAGCACTGTGTAAGCGCGCTGGAGCGAGCCCTCAGGCTCTCGTCAGAGAACAGGCAATGCGTGTGATCAAAAGAGCAGTAATAAGAGAGACAGAGCAAGCGATATTCAGTTCACTTATATACCCAGCTAGAAAATGCATGCATGGCACATTAGCATCACAGTACAGCAGGAATGCATGGGACATTTACATGAGAGTCACACATATCAATAGCAGGATTACTGGCAGGAAGGAGAGGCTGCCTATTGATATCAGTCCATACATCTCACTGTTCTGCTAATTGCTCCAGCTGAGCGCTCTGCTTGTCCCGAAGGCTGTGGGGGTCACCCACACCACCACCACCCCCAGAGGGCTCAGCTGGGGGCTGAGGCGTCGATCGTCCGGCTTTGGAAGCAAGCTGCGGGAAAAGTTCTGTGCCGGATGAGGGGGAGGGAGGAGGGTAGGGGTAGCAAGTGCCAGCCCGGGACGGCGAAGTTGTCTAGGCCGCGCAAAAATTGCATGTGGATCTGCGATGTTGAGGGGCTGTCCCATTGAACGTGGCGGAGATCCACAGCAGCTGTGAAAAGAAAAATTTGTCTTTGACTCGTCTCGCGGCTCAGTTCTGCAAGGATGAGAAGCAGCCATGAAGAAAAACAGGAGCTGCAGCTGTGTGAGGGACTTGGCGAGTTGGCTTTAGGTGCGCGCGCAGCCCTAAAGGCTTCGGGGACAGCAGACGGCTGAATTCCCATTGTGCGCTGTGGCTGAGACCCATACAAAATCCTGTGAGTGGGCTGCGTGTGTGCTTCAGGTGTGTGAGCAGCCCTGAAGGTTCCGAGGATGGCGGTCGGCCGTGTCTCTCGGGCGTGTGCAGCGGCGGAGGACGATGGCGGTCTGTGGAGCCGGTATTGTCCCGTGCGTGGTGCGCTGTCCTCGTAACCCCCCGGTGTGCGTGTGGGGGTTCGGTGCATGGCAGGTCCGCTGTCGAGGCGAGTCAGGGTCAGGGAGCTTGCTGGAGATCAGCGTCGTCGGCGCCGATGGTCGTCCCTGTTTTGGCTGTTGCTGTCGTTAGCTCGTGCCAGGTCATGGTGTGTTCTGGCCCACGCGCTGTGTTCTCCGTCGGCCCTGGAGGTCGCCGTCGTGGAGAGAGGATGAGGTGCGTGCGCACTCGTGTGGTTGCAGAGGAGCGGTGAGAGGGAGTAGACGATCTTTGTGCTTCGGCCGGTCCCAGCGTGGATGTCCAGATCTCAGGCGAGGGTCGCACCATGACGCTTTCGTGTTCTTTCTTTCGGGGTCACCAGTGTGGCGGATGATAAAAAAGAACCCAGTGTGGAGGTGCAGAATAGTTGCAGGCACGGCGAACTGAAGTTTAAAAGGGTGTTTTATTCATCCACCATCATGAGACTCACTCCAGCACTGTGTAAGCGCGCTGGAGTGAGCCCTCAGGCTCTCGTCAGCGAACAGGCAATGCGTGTGATCAAAAGAGCAGTAATAAGAGAGAGAGAGCAAGCGATATTCAGTGCACTTATATACCCAGCTAGACAATGCATGCATGTGTGGCACATATGTTGGGTTCATATTTTCCACAAATGTATTGCTGTATGTTTATTGGGGCTTCACGTCTCGAGGGACAAAAAGGTCTGGATCTGCAGAGGTCTGCAGGAGATAACGAGGAGGTGTGAGATTTGGCCTTTGTCTCAGAGAAGATGCCCCAGAGGGATTTCCGGATCATCGAAGAATAAGAGACAATGGTGAAAGATCAAAGAGTTGCATTGTGACTGGGATTAAGTACCATGTGACTGTATGTTTGCTAAAGCACCATGTGACTTGAGTTCCGATGCTCCAGAAGTATAAGAGTGTGATGTTATATTGTTCTGCCTCTTTTACTACTTTGAGAATGTTAGAGTATGTGTTCTGTTAATAAAGCTGAACCTGAGAAATAAAACTCAGCCTCATCCTTGAGCACATCCTCTACACATGGCACATTAGCATCACAGTACAGCAGGAATGCATGGGACATTTACATGAGAGTCACACATATCAATAGCAGGATTACTGGCAGGAAGGAGAGGCTGCCTATCGATATCAGTCCATACATCTCACTGTTCTGCTAATTGCTCCAGCTGAGCGCTCTGCTTGTACCGAAGGCTGTGGGGGTCACCCACACTCCTTTGCATTTGCTCCTGAGAAAATGTTGTGTTTATCACCCCCCCCCCCCCAAACAGTGAAATGAACTCTGAGCCCATGTGGACCACTCTTAGTCTTGCCCTTCACCCAGGGCCAGTTTGTCCTCCCAGGGGCAAACTGCCCCCGATAACACAGCTCCTGGGTTCAGCAGGGCATCATTTTTCAAACAGGGTACACCGGTACATCCAAGTTTGTGTGAAATTATCTAATATAATGTCTTAATTGGTCCAAAACTTTTGCAAATATTTTTCCGTAGTTGTGCATGTGTGCCTACAGAAACAATGTATTATACTTGGAATTTTTTTTTGACCAACAAACTAGTGAAATTAGACCATTTCTGACAGAGGCATTAACATACCAGGGCACCCGGGTTGGAAAAACTCTGCATTAGGACATACAGACCCCTCCACCACGATAAGGTGGTGGCAAACGGAGGGGCCCCCCCAACCCCATCCCTATTTTTTTTTTTTAAAGGAGGAAACTGGAACTTCCATGAAAACCTCCAACCCTTCCCCCCACCTCGTCCCATGCCCCACCATTTCTTTCTAAGGAGGAAACATTTCCTTCAAGTTTTTATGTTCATGAGTTTTATTCATATTTCATATTGCCCTTGCAATAAAGTTGTTAATGAAACTGCAATCATGTGATTTGTGGCAACAAGTATCGGCACTGGTATCGGTACTGGTATCGACGAAAAAGTCCCATAAATTAATGGTATCATATCGAAAGAAAAAATGCTGGTATCTCCCATCCCTATTTCTCACTCTAAAATGAGGAAATTGCAGGCAATATCCTGTTGATATTCCCTCATGGATCGTCACCTTATCGTGGTGGGGGGGTTTGCGTGCCCTAGTGATCCCAGGAACTATGTTGTCCGGGGCAATTTGCCTCTGGTAGGGTCACCCAAAACAAACTGGTCCTGGGTGAAGGGCCAGACTAAGAACGATCCAACAGACTCTCATGATGAATACAAGAACAAGGATTCAGTGTACCTCGCCCGGTATGGGGTTACCGGGGCCCCACCCTCGAGCCAGACCTGGGGGAGGGGCTTGATGGCTAGCATCTGGTGGCCGTGTTTCCACCCATGGGACCCGGTCAAGCTAAGCCTAAAGGAGTTACATGGGTCAGCCCTCCAGTGGGCTGACCACCTGCAGGAGGGACCATGGAGATCCGGTGCTATGTGGATTAGGTGGCGGTCAAACGCGGAGACCTTGGTGGTCTGATCCCCAGCTCCCTTAACTGGCTTTTGGGACATGGAATGTCACCTCTCTGGTGGGGAAGGAGCCTGAGCTGGTGTATGAGGTTGAGAGACACCGAATAGATATAGTCGGCCTCACCTCAAAACACAGCTCTGGTTCTGGAACCAGTCTCCTGGAGAAGAGCTGCAGCTTGACCTACTATAGAGTTTTTCCCGGGTGAGTGGCGATGAGCAGGGGTGGGTATTTTTGTATCCCCCCACCTTGCTGCTTCTATATTGGAGTTTTCCCAGGTGGGCAAAAGGGTTGTTTCTGTGCCCCTTCGGGCTGGGAAACGGGTCCTGACCATCATTTGTGCCTATGCACCAAATGATGGTTCAGAGTACCCACCCTTTTTGGAATATCTGACTGTGGTGCTGGAGAGTGCCCCTCTTGGAGACTCCATTGTCCTACTGGGGGACTTCAATGCGCACGTGGGCAATGACAGTGAAACCTGGAGGGGAGTGAATGGGAGGAACGGCCTGCCTGATCTGAACCCGAGTGGTTTTCAGTTATTGGACTTCTGTGCTAACCACAGTTTGTCCATAACGAACATCATGTTCAAGCATAAGGGTGTCCATATGTGCACCTGGCACCAGGACATCCAAGGTCACTGGTCGATGATCGATTTTATTATCATGTCATCAGACTTGCGATCGTATGTCTTGGACACCCGGGTAAAGAGCTGTCAACTGATCACCACCTGGTGGAGAGTTGGATCCGATGGCAGGGGAGGAAGCCATTCAGCCCTGGTAGACCCAAATGTGTAGTGATGGTGTGCTGGGAACATCTGGCTCAGGCCTCTGTCCGGGAGGTCTTCAACTCCCACCTCCGGAAAAACTGCAACCACATTCCGAGGGAGTCTGGAGGCATGGAGTCTAAATGGGCCATGTTCTCCACCTCCAGTATTTTTTTTTTTTGTTGTTGTTACTTATTTGTACCCGTAGGTAGATTTGGTTTGCAGTCTGGTGACAAGCCACCGGCTGCTAGTCGCTGCGTGCACGAGCGCCCTAAACCTACATGTTTTTGGTATGCGGGAGGAAACCGGAGAAATCCCGGAGTAAACCCACGCAACACGGGGAGAACATGCAAACTCCACACAGCTCACTGTTGGTCGGGGGCTGGGATCGAACCCACGATCTCATGATCCCCGCGATCCCCCGGCCGAGGGTAAACTGTGCTGCCACAGTGCTAAACCACTGCGCCACCGTGCAGCCCAATTGCAGCCCGTCAGTATTGAAGCGGTTTCCCAGAGCTGCGGCTGCAAGGTCGTCAGGGCATCTTGTGGTGGCAACACCCAAACCAAGTGGTGGACACAAGTGGTGAGGGGGGCCATTAAGCTGAAGAAGGAGTCCTATCAAGCTTGGTAGGCTTGTGGGACTCCCGAAGCAGCTGAGGTGTACCGGCAGGCCAAGCGGAGTGCAGCTCGGGTGGTTGCTGAAGCAAAAACTTGGGTATGGGGGAGTTGGGTGAGGCCATGGAACAAGACTTTTGGTTGGTCTCAAAGAGATTCTGGCAAGCTGTCAGGAGGGGGAAGCAACTCCCTGTCCACACTGTGTATGGTGTGGATGGGGCGCTGTTGACTTCAACTGGTGATATCATCAGGTGGTGGAAGGAATACTTTGAGGATCTCCTCAATCCCACTGATACGCCTTCCACAGAGGAAGCAGGGCTTGTAGACGAGGGGGACAACTCACCTATCAAAGGGGCTGAGATCGCCAAGGGGGTTAAAAATCTCCTTGGTGGCTGGGCCCCGGGGGTGAACGAGATACACCCTGAGTACCTCAAGGCCCTGGATGTTGTAGGGCTGTTATGGTTGACATGCCTCTAGAACATTGCGTGGAGGTCGGGGGCAGTGCCTTTGGCATGGCAAACCGGGGTGGTGGTTCCCCTCTTCAAAAAAGGGGACCGGAGGGTGTGCTCCAACTTTAGAGGGATCACACTCCTCAACCTCCCTGAGAAGGTCTATAATAATAATAATAAGTTTATTTATAGAGCACCTTTCACAGACACAGTCACAAAGTGCTTAACATGGTAAAAAACAAAATAAAAACACAGGCACATAAAACAGTAAAACAAAGTAGACAATAAAAGCACATAAAAATACAATCGGCACATAGTTAAAAAGCCAGGTTAAAAAGGTGGGTCTTTAGTTGCTTCTTAAAAACACCAATGGAAGGTGCAGATCTAAGTTCAAATGGCAAGGAGTTCCACAGTCTGGGAGCAACAGCAGCAAAGGCTCTATCGCCTTTGGTTTTGAGCCTAGTACTAGGAGCTACCAATAGATTCTGAAGAGAAGACCTGAGAGACCTGCTGGGCTGGTGTAGAGAGAGCAGGTCACTAATATAAAAAGGTGCCTCTTCATGAATGGCTTTGTAAGTAAGAACAAGAACTTTAAAATCAATTCTATAATTTACAGGAAGCCAATGCAAGGAGGCCAAAACAGGAGTGATATAACAGAATCTACTGGACCTAGTTAGTAATCTTGCAGCAGCGTTCTGGACTAACTGTAGGTGGTGTAAAGAGGATTTACTAAGACATGTAAAAAGAGCATTACAATAGTCCAAACGTGAAGAAACAAAGGCATGAATAATGATTTCTAATTGAGTGTAGGAAACCAATGACCTAATTTTGGATATATTCCTAAGGTGGAAAAAACAACTCCGGGTCAGAGATTTGACATGCTGATCAAAACTCATCGATTGATCAAAAATGACACCAAGATTTTTTAGATTAGACCGTACGTTAGAGCTTAATGAACCAATGCTATTAACCAACTTAGGAATTAGATTATCAGGTGCTACAATAAGGACTTCAGTTTTATCAGCATTAAGTTGCAAAAAGTTACTAGACATCCAGTCCTTGATTGCAGACAGACAATCAAGAATAATTTTTAAATTGTCAACATGGTCAGGCTTAAAAGAGAAAAGTAGCTGTAAATCATCAGCGTAGCAGTGATAAGACACACCTTTAAATTTGCTGATAATCGAACCAAGTGGCAGCATATATAGGGCAAATAAAAGTGGACCCAGAATAGAACCCTGAGGCACCCCACAGGTTAAAGGAGCAGAGTCAGATGAATAAGAGCCAACAGCCACGGAAAAGCTCCTACCAGAAAGGTAGGAGAAAAACCAATCCAGAGCTTTTCCGGAAATACCTACCCAATCTCTAAGCCTTTGTAACAAAATAAAATGATCAGTAGTATCAAATGCTGCAGTAAGATCTAATAACACTAAAACAGAGCATTTGCCAGAGTCTGATGACATTAAAATATCATTTGACACCCTCAGAAGAGCGGTCTCTGTCGAGTGTTTCTGACGAAAGCCTGACTGAAATTTGTCAAAAATATTATGTTCAATCAGAAAGTCAGTGAGCTGCTTGGCAACAACTTTTTCTAAAAGCTTAGAAATAAAAGGAAGCTTAGAAATTGGCCTGAAGTTTTTAAAAACAGATGGATCAAGGTTAGTTTTTTTTAAAAGTGGCTGCACAACTGCATGTTTAAAATACCAGGGTACATAACCAGATTCAAGTGAACTATTAATGATATAAACCAAAGACGTACCCACTGAGCCGATTACCTCTTTTAACATTGAGGAAGGCAAAATATCTAAAACGCAGGAGGAGGATTTCATGGAGCTCACCAACACTAACAAATCCTCAAAAGAAATTGGGGTAAAATCACTTAAAAAGGCCTGTCTGTTAGGACAATCAAGGATTAGGGGAAAGGAATGAGTAAAACCAGCCCTAACAGCAGTGACCTTGTCAACAAAAAAGGAAAGAAACTTGTTACAGTCATTACATGAATAAACAGGGGGAGCAGAACTGACAGGATTAACTACACTGTCTATTGTACTGACGATGATCTTTGAATTGTTACTATTGGAGGAGATGATGTTGGAAAAATAAGAAGTTCTTGCCATTTTTATCATATTGTTAAATTCAATTAACAGCTCCTTAAGGTACAATCGATGCACCTCAAGTTCAGTGGACTTCCACAGTCTTTCCACCCTCCGACATTTACGTCTAAAACAGCAGAGATCATCATTTAACCAGGGGGATGAATTAACAGCACGGACAGTCCTGGTTTTAAAGGGAGCAACTACATCTAAGATGCTTGAACAGTGTGAGTTAAAAGAGCAGACCAAGCTCTCAGTGTCGTCATCAGAGGATAAAACCACACTGCTGTCAAAGGCAGCAGAAAATTTCACAGCTGAAAACTGGTCAATGACACGAGAGCATTTTACCCGCTTACCAGTGTAACAGACTGATTTAACTGATAAATTAAAAAGAACACAAAAATGGTCTGACACAAGAAGCTCATTAGTCTGAACATTATTCACATTAAGACCAAGTGTAAAAACAAGATCAAGTGTATTTCCTTTTATATGCGTAGGACCAGATAGACACAAAACAAAATTAAAAGATTCAATAATACCCAAGAAATTCACAGCAAAACTGTCATTGGGATCATTAATATGCAAATTAAAATCTCCAAGTAATAAAATCCACTCAAATTTAATAATAGAAGTTAAAAAATCACTAAACTCAGATAAAAAAGAGGCATAAACTCCTGGAGGGCGGTAAATTAAAACACAATAAAATGGGTTTGAGGAGCCAATTTTTAAAATCATCAGTTCAAACGATGAAAATGTTCCATGGCTCACCGTCCGTGTAATGAAGCTGCACCTGTTCATGATGGTCAGACCACTGCCGCGGCCTGTCAATCTCGGAGCACAGGAGAAGGTACAATCCGGTGGACAAAGTTCAATTAAGGAGGTAAATTCCTCACTTTTCTGCCAGGTCTTAACAAGAAATAAAAAGTCCAGCCCTGTAGTAATAAATAAATCGTTCAAAAAGAATGATTTATTTGCGATGGAACGTGCGTTAAACAACGTCAGCTGGATGGGCTCTGTCACAGCAGCAGTCTCGCCAGGAATGGGGGCCGGTGAAAGTTGACGTAGGCACCCGCTACCTGCAGAGGATTTGCTGGCTCGGAGCAGGGAGAATGCCGGTTGGCACGGTAGAGCAGGAAAAACAGGCCGGAGAAATGATGGCCTCACTCCGGGCACACACGAGGACCAGGATCCAGGAAAGAGGCCAGCTGCAGCATTAGGAGAAGATGAGGCGGAGCGAGCAAAACGGCGAAGCCGAGCAAGCCTTCTGGATTTTACCGCGGCACCTGCACGTCTTCCCCGAGGTTTGGATCGCTTTCTGCCGGTATAACCACAGCGGGGATCCCAGGTACCAACGGGAAGTTGCAGACGCAGAGACCGATGGAAGAATCTTCCCTCCTGATTATGACAGCCAAACCCCACCATGGAAGATCGAATATCCAGCAGCACTCGGCGATCATAAACAATGGCTGATTGCACATGATCCAGACACAATAACACAATCAAAAACAGGACAAACAAGCGGAGACAACCAGCAGCCAGAAACACAGGCGGCGCAGCCATCTTGGGCTGTATGCCAAGGTACTGGAGAGGAGAGTCCTGCTGTTGGTCGGACCTCGGATTCAGGAGGAGCAATGTGGTTTTCGTCCTGGCCATGGCACATCGGACCAGCTCTTTACCCTCTCGAGACTTCACGAGGGTTCGTGGGAGTTTGCCCAACCAGTTTACATGTGTTTTGTAGACTTGGAGAAGGCATTCGAAAGTGTCCCCGTTTTTTTTTGTTTGTTTGTTTGTTTTTTTGTGGGGGTGCTGCGGGAGCATGGGGTATTGGGCTTGTTGTTACGAGCTATTCGGTCTCTGTATGACCCTTGTGAGACTTTGGTTCATATTGCCAAGACTTGGATGGACTCATTCCCAGTGAAAGTTAGACTCCTCCAGGGCTGCCCTTTGTCACCGATCCTGTTCATAATTTTTATAGACAGGATTTCAAGGCGCAGCCAGGGAACGGAGGGTGTCATGCTTGGTGACCACAGGATCTCATCTCTGTTGTTTGCAGATGATGTTGTCCTGTTGGCTTCATCCAGCAATGACCTACAGCTCTTACTGACACGGTTGGCCAGTGAGTGTGAAGCAGCTGGGATGAAAATCAGTACCTCCAAGTCCGAGTCCATGGTCCTCAGCCAGAAAAAGGTAAAAAGGTGGATTGTCCTCTCCGGGTTGGGGACAGGCTCCTGCCCCAAATAGAGGAGTTTAAGTATCTTGGGGTCTTATTCACGAGTGAGGGGAGAATGGAGGGAGAGATTCACAGATGGACTGGAGCAGCATCTGCAGTGATGCGGACATTGTACCGGTCTGTTGTGGTGAAGAGGGAGCTGACCTCTAAGGCAAAGCTGTCGATTTACCAGTCAGTCTACGTTCCTACCCTCACCTATGTTAATTAGCTTGAGTAATGACTGAAAGATTGAGATCGCTGATACAAGTGGCTGAAATGAGCTTTCTCCGTAGGATTGCTGGACTCACCCTTAGAGACAGGGTGAGGAGCTCAGTCAACCGGTAGAGGCTCAAAGTAGAACGGCTGCTCCTCCACATTGAAAGGAGCTATTTGAGGTGGTTTGGGCATCTGATCAGGATTGCCTCCTGGACGCCTCCCACTTAAGGTGTTTCGGGCACGTCCCACTGGGAGCAAACCCTGGTGCAGACCCAGGACACGCTGGAAAACCTATGTCTCCCAGGTGGTCTGGGAACGCCTTGGTATCATCTCTGAAGAGCTGGAGCAGGTGGCTGGGGAGAGGGAAGTCTGGGCTTCTCTGCTTGAACTGCTGCCTCCCGGTCCTCCGGAGAGGTGGTTGAAAATGGATGGATGTTGATTTTCTTTAGATTTTTCCCACACTCAGAGCTCTGAAGGCAGGATAAAGCAGACTGAACTTGTTCTAAAAGTTCTTTCTTTAACAGTTTGTTTTTAGCCCGACATTGATAAGCCCCTAATGTAATCCATTAATTAAATTATCTTTCTATGTGTGCAAGATGATTAAGTATGCATTTAAAATTAACAAGAAAGTTACTTTTGCAAGTAACTAGTTATTTTAATCATGCAATAATTGGTAATTCACTCAATTACCTTTGAAAAGAAGTCACTAGTAACTGTAATTAGTTACTTTTTTTAGTAATTTACCCAACAGTTTTATGTCTGGGAATGAGGCACAGACCGTTGATATGAACTGCACTTTCCTTTATTCAACACACAACTGAACTATATACATAAGGGTGGCGCTGTATAGCACCACGGCCTGTTTGACACATGATGACGTCACCTACGATGAGCCACCACATCCAAGTACCACATATACGTCTCCCCTCCCTTGAAAAAACCCAAAGAACTATGTACAACTACCTGAGCACCCGGGTAGACTACCGGTATGCACGTGTGATCGAGTGGACTATTCTGCCACTGTTGTCAGTCACGCCCTGGCTACACAGTCCACTTTTCAAAATTTAGTTACAAAGTCCCTAAGGTAGTGGGGTCTCTGCCAAATCCGGCTGAGTGGCACTCGGGCTGTGTCACTGTCGTTGGACCTGGTGGACGTTCGTCGGGGGTTGTGGGTCTTTTGTTGCCAAGGTCCCAGCCTGACCTAGCCGTGTCCATTGGCATCTCCTGAGCTGGAGCTGAAGTCAGTGTCACTTTTCTGAGGTGGCTGAAGTGCCACTGTGACCAGTCAGCGAGACGAAAGGTGACTGGGCCCAACTGTGCTGTGGTCTGTATTGGCATTGTCCCAAACAACTGCAACTTGTGGTTCTGGTTGGGACGTCGGATCCAAACCCAATCCAGCACTGTGAGTCTGTGTCCCCTCGCCCTGCACTTCTTGTCAAACCTTTGCTTCATCCGTTGTTGTTGAGGGAGGGTAGTCAAACAACTGTCCTTGATGGATGGATGGAGGTATGGATGGATGGTTGATGAATGGATGGATGGAGGGATGGATGGATGGATAGATGGAGGGATGGTGGATGGAAGGTAGATGGAGGGATGGATGAGGGATGGTGGATGGAAGGTAGATGGAGGGATGGATGAGGGATGGTGGATGGAGGGTAGATAGAAGGATGGATGGAGAGTAGATGGAGGGATGGTGGATAGATGAAGTAAAACTTTGCAGTAAAACTAGTTATTTAGAGTTCTGGATTACATTTTCAGCAGATTGTAAATGGACCAGTAGTTGGATTCTGAGTACATTGTGAATCACTTCAAAAAGGGGGAAATGACTGAGGTGGTGAGTCAGACAGGAGATGGCTGTTTGCAGACAGTTGTTAGGTTGTTCGGAGAAATTAAAGTTAGAGGGGAGAAATTAGCGGCCTTGGCAGAAGATTGTGCTCTGATTGGTTTCAACTTGATAGAAATACATTTACTGCATGATCCTTGCCCTCCCTGAGGCCCAGCTCAGTGTTTAAGATAACCTTTACTGTCTGTGTTTTTTTCCTCTTTATTGAGTTGGGCTATGCCTTTATGATATAGAGTACATCAGAAATAAGTTTTTTGGTTATATCTTGGTTAACCAAGTATTGTCTATTTATTACACTTAGTATATTTCACACAGGAATGCCATCTTTCATCTACATGGCTAAATCAGGTAAACACCAGCCTGACATAATACCTGTGTCTAGCCATTATTTAACACAGCTGTAAAATAAACACATTGCATTTTTGAATATGAGCTCATATCATGAAATGTGATAGGTCACTATCACATTATATCACATAATGTGATATAACAGGTCACTATTCCAGTCTAGTTTCTATCAACACTCAGTGAAACTGCCATACCCACCCAGTAGGCCAATAACACCTGCCTTTGTTCTATTAACCCCCCAATTAAAATGCGTCTTCAAACCTGCATTGTTTGCACCATCGCTACTGACAGACAACAGAGGAATGTCAGCTCCGCCCAGGTGAGCCGCCCATAAAGACAGGAGCTCAGCATCTGCTGCATCCAGCATCACACCGACTGCAGCAGCTAGATCCTTGCCGTCGCATCTCCTCTCTCAGCATTTTAATTTTCAGAAGGCTACTGCTGAGCAACTGTTCTTTGCTCCAGACATTGACTCTAAAGGACCACCATTATGGCTTCAACCTTCCTCCTCCTCCTCTTCCTCTCTCTACCAGTGGCTTTTCTGGTGAGTTTTCTCATTTAAACTTGGGAATTCAGTCCAATTAAAGGGGTCTATTTAATTTTTAACAATCATGCACCTTTGGGTTACAGAGTGCTGATGACAATGAGGCTCAAAGTGGTGAGTCCAAGAATCCAGAACTTCCCAAATGTTGACAGACTAAAATCACTTCAAATTTGGAAATATACATGTGAGATTTTTAAAATGTTGTCATATTTTCTTTTTCTCAGATGAATCCTCGGATGTGTCTCAGGTCATTGAAAAAGCCAACGCACACATAAGTATGAGCAAAGTTTCACAAACCCTCTGAGTCGGTGAACTCAATGCAACAAAACATGTTAATCCTGTATTTATGCTTGCTGCCAATGATGGAAATATTAATGGTCTGAACATTCACAGAAGTGTCTGTTGCTTTGCAGGTAAATACTTGAAGTATGGTGACATTAGACCTCCTAGAAGGAGGAATGCTTCCCCATGTACATCCAGAGGCTGCAAATGGCTGAAAAGTGGAGATTATGTCTATGTGCCCGTGGCCTTTTCCTCAGCATACAGTAAGTAAACAGCCCAAACAATCTCTGGAGTGGGAAGACAAACTACCGCCTAAAAGAAGCAGTTTTTCCCCTCATCAGTTTGAAATTTTTTTTAATCATAAATCTGGGATTTTTCTTCAAGAAATTACAAGTTTTTTTAATAGAAATTTGCTGCTTCTCTTTGAATTTAAATCTTTAAAACACATTTGTATTTTTTCTGTTTACAGCTGCATCTCAATGACTTAGAATGTCATCAAGTTTATTAATGTCAGTAATTTAATTTAAAAAATGAAACATGTATATATATATTCATCACACAGAGTGATTTATTTCAATTATTTCTTTTAATGTTGATGGTTGTGGCTTACAGCTCATGAAAACGCCAAATTCAGTTTCTCAACATAAAATTAATTTTTAAAAAATAACTTAAAAGAAATGTTGCCCAACTGAAAAGTCTGTCCATGTACCACTTAATACTTGGTCAGGGCTCCTTTTGCATGAATTACTGCATCAGTGCAGCGTGTCATGGAGGTGATCAGCCTGTGGTACTGCTGAGGTGTTATGAAGGTCCAGGTTGCTTTGATAGCAGCCTTCAGCTCGTCTGCATTGTTGGTCTGGTGTCTCTCATCTTCCTCTTGACAATCCTCCATAGATTCTCTATGGGGTTTAGGTCAGGAGAGTTTGCTGGCCAATCAAACACAGTGATGCCATGGTCATTATTTTTTTTGTGTATACTTTATTGATCCTCAGAGGGGAAATTGAGGGCATCCATCTGGATGGATGAAGCAGCCACTGTACGGCGCCATCCCTTCACCATTCACACACACATTCACACCTAGGGCCACTTTAGAGTCTCCAGTTAACCTAACCTGCATGTTTTTGGCCTGTGGGAGGAAACGGAGAAATCCTGGAGTAGAGACACAGGGAGAACATGCAAACTCCACACAGATCACTGTTGGTCAGGGGCTGGGATCGAACTCTGGATCCCATGGCCAAGGACGAGTTGCTGTGCTGCCATAGTGCTAACCACTGTGCCACTGCACTACCCATTAAAGCAGGTTTTGGTACTTTTGGCAGTGTGGGCAGGTGCCAGGTCCTGCTGGAAAATGAAACCAGCATCTCCCTAAAGCCTTTCAGCAGAGGGAAGCATGAAGTGGTCTAAAATGTCCTGGTAGATGGCTGCACTGACTTTGGACTTGATAACACACAGTGGACCAACACCACCCGATGACATAGCTCTCCAAATCATCACTGACAGTGAAAACTTCACACCAGACCTCAAGCAACTTGGATTCTGTGACTCTCCACTCTTCCAGACTCTGGGACCTTGATTTTCACATAAAAATTTACGCTTCTCTGAAAAAAAAAAAAAAAAAGGTCATCTGCTGGTGTTGGCCAGTGTTTTATCAACTGTATGTAAACTAGTGAACAGATCCAAAATGACTGTCTCGATTAAATGATATTAAGACCTTAATAGGTAACTCTGAAGGTGTAGCAGTTCTCTTTTTGACTCTTGTCACTAAATCACAGGTAGTCATGAACGGGGAATCATTATTCGAGCCCTCCTGACTTTCCATGAGTCCACCTGCATTCGTTTTGTCTGGAGAAGGGCAGAGCATCCCAACTACCTCTACTTCTTCTCTGGAAGTGGGTAAGTACTTACATGCTTCATTAAAGAAAGTGAACTAAAAATACAGTCCAGTAGCATCACGGAGGTGATGTGGGGGTATGGGATGGGTGCCACAAGGCCTCCTGGACATGGACTTCAAAGTATATAAATTATGAACAGAAACACTCGTGCATAACTTGTCAATTCTGGATTTTTGCAAATATTCAAACTGCATTTCTGATTGTGACTGTCCTGTTTAATGTTAAATCATTAATCCACACTATGAGATGCCGACTGCCAAGAAAGGCTACCTCCATGTTGCACATGTGTGATGTTGAACCACTACTACTGTGGCTAAATATTTTGTGTGACTTATGTTTTGCTGTATAAAAACTAAAGCTGCCACATATGATTGCCAGTCAGTGCTGGGTTTCCACTAGCACCTGCTCAGCCCAACTTGCCTCAAGTCTTCTCAATTTGTAGGTTTTCCATTTGTACCTAGTACTAGGTACTTTAATACCTACTCAGCGGGGGGTCCAAGCAAGCTGAGTCAAGCTGAAAATGTGATGTCAGACTGCAGGCCACTGATTGGCCAGGGCATAATGTCACTGGATGAGTCATGAGAGTGACATCTTCACAAAAATTCAAACCCACCATTTGTAAAATTCTGCAAAAGGGACCATATTATTTCTGTGAAAATCAAGATAAATGGCTACGCACAAATCAACACTGTAGTCCAAAGACGAGGTTCAGACTCTCCTGTGCTTGGTAGTTGACAAGAGAATCCAGAGGGAGCTAGACAAAGCAATGACCATAGGACGACCAATGATCTCTGCCTCATCATCATAGACGTCCTATGAACTCAGGCATCATAGGACGACTCGCCATGCCTACGTGACGGCAAATGTGTAACCTTGACAAATGCCAGTCTACACTACAAATGCGTAAAATACCAAGCAAAGAGCTGATTTTCTCCGGGTGCTCCAGTTTCTTGGTTTCCACGAGCATGCACGGGACTTCCTGAACAGGGTCGAAAGCCACTTTTTCAGGATCGTGCCCATGAACTGGAACTATGACGCACCTACCCCTCAACCAGTGGTCTGAATGAAGAAGAAGACCCACCAGATGGAGAGCAATAGAATGAGGAGAACTGCTGCACAGGCAAGCAGCATAACATAGAACAGTGACAGGCAGGAGAAGAAGTAACAAGCAGGAGCAAACAGCCCCAGATGGCAGGGCATATTTTGTGTGATTTTTATGTTTTGCTGCATGCAAAAGCATCACATGTGATTGCTACTTAGTGCTGTGTTGCTATACCAACTGTCCTGTAACTGGCAAGAATTCTGGTCCACTGCATCCCCTCTACGGGCATGCACAGGTTTCTACGGGCATATGGTCTATGTGACATCATAAAGACACATTTGTGTCCTACGATACCTGAGATCATAAGACGCCCTATGATTTTCAGGCAGAGATCGTTGGGAGTCCCATGATGTCCTATGAAGCGTGACACACACACACACAGACACAGAGATTTCTTGCTTTTATAGAGTGATGATGATGATGATGATTATATATATATACAGTATATATATATATATATATATATATATATATATATATATATCCGTCGTCGGCCTCCATCGGTCTATGATGACCATGGAAGAGAATCCTAAACGTCTACTCTGCTGGAACAGCACCGCCTGTGGCTGAACAGGCCAATGCGCGAATGGCAGTCCCTGTCACACAGGTCGCACTTGTGGGTGGTCTCCGTGCTGCTGGGTCTGTGGCGGTTCTTCCTGCGGGTCCTTTTTTCATCTGCTGCAGCAGTCAGTCTCTTTTCACCCGCCTTGAGCTGTCTGGTCAGGGTGCCTCTCCATTTGGAGCGGTCCTTTGCAAGGTCCTCCCAGCGCTCTGTGTTGATCTCCAGTGCCTTCATGTCTCTCTTGCAGATGTCTCTAAAGCGCAGCTGTGGGCGGCCAACGTCTCTCCTGCCAGTTGCCAGTTCTCCGTGGAGGACGTCTTTGGGGATTCTGCCATCCTCCATACGGTGAACATGGCCTAGCCAGCGGAGCCTGCGCTGCCTGAGTAGAGTGAACATGGAGGGAAGGCCGACGCGGGACAGAACTTCTGTGTTGGGCACTTTGTCCTGCCAGGATATGTCCAGGATGTGGCGAATGCAGCGCAAGTGGAAGGAGTTCAGTCTCTTTTCCTGCCGGGCGTATGTTGTCCACATCTCACTCCCATAGAGCAGTGTGCTGATGACGCAGGCGTTGTACACTGCCATCTTCGTCTTGACAGAGAGTTTGGGATTCTCCCACACTCGTGTGGTGAGGCGAGCGAGTGTGAAGGCTGATTTTCCAATCCTCTTGTTGATCTCTGTATCAAGGGAGAGGTTGTTGCTGATCATGGACCCCAGGTACGTGAACTGATTCACCACCTCCAGCTCGTAGTTGTCGATGGTGATGGTTGGTGGTGCTTCCGTGCCTTGCACCAAGACGTTAGTCTTCTTCAGGCTAATGGTAAGCCCGAAGTCCTTGCATGCCTGGGAGAAGCGGTCCATCAGGGTCTGAAGCTCCTGCTGTGTGTGGGTTGCGACTGCAGCGTCATCTGCAAACAGCATGTCTCTGATTAGAGCCTCGCGTTCTTTGGTTCTGACTTTCAGGTGGGCAAGGTTGAAAAGCCTGCCGTCAGATCTTGTGTGCAGGTAGATTCCCTCTGTTGCTGTGCTGAAGGCATGCCTCAGGAGCATAGCAAAGAAAATCCCAAAGAGGGTTGGCGCAAGTACACAGCCCTGTTTCACTCTGCTGCTTATGTTGAATGGCTCTGAGACGTTGCCATCGTGCTGCACTATCCACTGCATGTTTTTGTGAAACGATTTGATGAGGCTTTGCAACTTTGGTGGGCATCCTATCTTTGGCAGGATCTTGAAAAGGCCCTCTCTGCTGACCAGATCGAATGCTTTGGTGAGGTCGATGAAGGCGACGTACAGGGGCATGTTCTGTTCTCTGCATTTCTCCTGGAGTTGGCGGATGGAGAATATCATGTCTACCGTCAATCGCTCAGCGCGGAAGCCACACTGAGACTCGGGGTAGACACGTTCGGCAAGCTTCTGTAGATGAACGAGAACAACTCGTGCGTAGACTTTGCCAACAATGCTGAGGAGGGAGATGCCCCTGTAGTTGTTGCAGTCGCTTCTCTCCCCTTTGTTTTTGTAGAGGGTGATGATCTTGGCGTCCCTCATGTCCTGTGGTACGGCACCTTCCTTCCAGCACTGGCAGAGGACATCATGCAATGGCAGCAGTAGGGCGGTCTTGCAGTGCTTGATCAGGTCAGGGGGTATGCCGTCGTTGCCGGGTGCCTTGCCAGCGGCCAAGCTATCAATGGCCTTGCTGAGTTTGTCAATGGTTGGCTCGGCGTCAAGTTCGTCCATGGATGGAAGGCAGTCGATGGCATCAAGGGCTGACGGTGTCACGGTGTTCTGTCTGGAGTAGAAGTCGGAGTAGTGTTCCACCCATCTCTCCATCTGCTTGTTCTTTTCTGTGATCATCTCCCCAGTGGAGGATTTGAGGGGGGCCGTCTTGCTCTGAGCCGGACCAAGTGCTTTCTTGATGCCATCGTACATACCATGGATGTTCCCTGATATGGCAGAGGTTTGAATGTCTTGGCTGAGCTGAGTCCAGTACTCGTTGGCACAGCGCCGAGCAGTCTGCTGAACTTTGCTTCTCACAGCCCTGAGAATCTGGAGATTCTTCTCGTTTGGGTACTTCTTGTACTCAGCAAGTGCTGAGCACTTGGCTTCAATGACGGGGGTCATCTCGGTCAACTTGGCATCAAACCAGTCCTGTGACTTCGAGGTCTTCCTCCCAAAGGTAGCCAAGGCTGTGCGGTGGATGGTGTTTCACAGCCCTTCCCACTTCTGCTTTGCAGATTCTCCTTCTTGTGGTACACCAAGTTCCTTCTCAAAGGTGGAGGCAAACTGCTCAACAAGTTCTGGTTGGGCCATCTTGCTGGTGTCAATCCGTGCCTTTTCAGGTTGTCTAGCACAATGGAATTTCTTCAGCTGCAGCTTGACCTTGCAACACACCAATGAATGGTCTGTGTCGCAATCTACACTCTGGAACGAACGGGTGATTAGCACGTTCTTCAGTGAGGTGCGCCTGGTCAGGATCAAGTCCAGTTGGTGCCAGTGCTTTGAGCGCGGATGTTGCCAGGAAACCTTGTGTTGGGGCTTGGTCTTGAAGAACGAGTTTGTGATGCACAGATCATGATATGTGCATAACTCGAGCAGCTGCTGTTCGTTGTCGTTCATTCTGCCCATGCCAAAAGGTCCAAGACAGGAGGGCCAGGAGTCGTGGTCAGCACCCACTCTGGCATTGAAGTCTCCAAGGAGAATGAGTTGTTCAGAGTTGGGGATGATCCTGACAGTTGTTGCGAGATTCTCGTAGAACTCGTCTTTTGCCTCTGGTGTGGCTGTCAGTGTTGGGGCATACACACTGACGAGGGTGACTGGGCCTTGAGTGGTGTTCAGGCGGAGGGTGAGGAGTCGTGCAGAGCCAGTGCTGCCCGGTTCCACCATCTTCAGCAAGGTGTTCTTCACTGCAAAGCCCACTCCGTGTTCCCTGTGTTCGTCACTGCCCTTTCCCTGCCAGTAGAACGTGTAGTCCTTCTCTCTCAGTGTGCCTGCGTCAGCCAACCGTGTTTCCTGGAGAGTGGCGATATCCACTCCCAGTCTCTTCAGCTCATTATTGATGATGGCAGTCTTCCTGGTGTCGTTGATGTCCTTGAGGTTAGCAGCGAGTCCTGTCATCATAGTGCGGACGTTCCAAGTTCCCAGTTTTAGAGTTGGTTTCTTTTGTTTTATTGTCTTGCCTGGTGCAAAGGTTCTCAGCCTGCTGTTCAGACTTCTCCTCATCCCCATGCACCCAATGAGGAAAGCAAGCTGTGGCGGGACAACACCTTATTGGCTGGGGGCTGCCCAGCTTGAGGCGGGCGGTAGCTGTCCAGTGAGATCCGATGATCCCTCCCACCGTTGGGAACAACCCCTGGCGCCGTGCTCTACGCCAATTGAGCGGTGACTTATAACCGGTAACTGTCATTCCCCGTGTTTTGTCTACGCCAAAGGCGAAGCTGGAGTGTCCTCTCCAGTGATCCGGTGTTCTACCTTCCAGCGTTGGGCGTTGGTAGGATTCAAGCCTGGGCAGGAAGATATGGAGGACAAGATGTTGCCCATGCAGCATGTCCCCCCTCTCCACGTCACTGATGAATCCAAAGGAACAGCAGGGCTGCTACAGTTTGGCACCAGCGCCGTCACAGGAGCTGCCAGAACGATGTTGAGCACAACATAGAACTGCCTTAGGGGCTCCGACTCCGGATTTTTCCTCAGGGTTGACTCCCGAAGCCTTTCCCATGACCGGGTATGCCGCAAGGCAGCGGAGGTTTGAAGTCAGGGTTTACCTTCCCCTAGATGGGCTACCTTCCCAGGTTGACGACCCACCATCTACCCGAAGCATCTGGTTTTAAGGCGCCAGAGATCCACCTTCGCCCCTTCTCCTATTAGTAAAGGCAGTTCCGCCGGGCTTAGAGACTAAACCACACGGGCAGGCTTGGAGTTGGACTTAGTTGTCAGAGGCTTTTCGAGACGCACGCCATAAGGAGCATTTTATGAGCACTGGGAGCTTAACCCCAGTGCCGCTCCTGGCTATGACAACCTTGGAACCATAAATATATATATATATATATATATATATATATATATATATATATACAGTTTTTTTTTTTCAAGATCCATCCATCCATCCATCTTTTTTGGGCCGCGGTGGGGGGTGCTGGAGCCTATCCCAGTATCTTTGGGCGAGAGGCAGGGTCCACCCTGGACAGATCACCAGTCCATCGCAGGGCCAACACAGAGAGACAGACAACCATTCACTCTCACATTCATACCTAAGGACAATTTAGAATCCCCAGTTTTGATGCTCAGATTTTTATTTGTCCATGCTACTATACGTACAGGATATACAGGAGAATTGAAATGGTGTTTCTCTCTCTCTTCAGTGGTGTACACAATATGAAAAAAAGAAAAAGGAATAAGGCTAGAAAAACAACAACAGCAGTCTATGTACAGTGGCAGCAAAAGATAGAACCAGACATCCTATAGTGCAAATAAAGATAAATGATGAAACCCATCAATTCTATATACAGAAAAGTAGAGCAGTAGTACTCATAGTTTAAGTTTGATGCGCTAGTGTTGGTGCAGACAGTAACAGATAGTGTTGCGATGTAGTGTCTTCCGGCAGGAGGCGGTGCAGCTTCCTTACCACGCCGTGATGCAGCAGGTGAAGATGCTCTCATTGGTGCCCCGGTAGAATGAGCACATAATGGGGTGTGGGACTCAGTTTGCAGAGGAAATGGAGGCGAGTTTGAGCTTTCTTGGCCAGTGATGTGGTGTTGTTGGACAAGGAGAGGTCCTCGGATATGTGCACCCCCAGGAACTTGGTGCTTCTCACCCTATCCACAGCTGCACCATCGATGATCAGAGGGGGATGCTGTGTGTGTCCCCTCCTGAAGTTGACCACAATCTCCTTGGTTTTTCCCACGTTCAAGAAGAGATTATTGTCTTTACACCACTGGAGCAGTTGGCTCACCTCATTTCTGTAGTTGGCCTCCTCGTTGTTGGTGATGAGGCCCACCACCATTGTGTCATCAGCAAACTTGATGATGTAGTTGGTGTTGTAGGCTGGTACACAGTCGTGGGTCAGCAGGGTGGAGAGCAGCGGGCTGAGCACACACCCCTGTGGGGCCCCTATGCTCCGTGTGATGGTCTTGGAGGTGTTGCTGCCAAACCGCATGTTCTGTGGCCGTCCTGTGAGAAAGTCCAGCTCCCAGTTACAGAGAGAAATTCTGAGTCCCAGGTGTCTGAGTTTTTGTATTAGGTGCTGGGGGATGATTGTGTTGAATGCTGAAGTGAAGTCCAAGAACAGCTTTCGCATGTAGCAGTTCTTTGAGTCCAGGTGGGTGAGAGTTGGATTGAGAGCAGCAGAGATGACATCTTCTGTGGATCTGTTTGACCTGTATGGAAACTGAGATGGGTCGTGGGAGGGAGGATGGACCTTGATGTTCTGCATGACAAGCCGCTCGAAGCACTTCATTATGATGGGGGTCAGTGCTACGGGCCGGTAATCATTGTAGCTGGATGGCCTTCTTTGGGGCTGGTATTATGGTAGCAGTTTTGAGACATGTGGGGACAACAGCTTGACTGTGGGAGATGGTGAAGATATCTGGTCCAGCTGCCTTGCATGGGTTGATATGTATATCAACCCATGCAAGGCAGCTGGACCAGAGACATCTATATAGGGCATAGGACATATAGGACATAGGTGTCATAGGTGTCATAGGTGTGGACATACAGACGTGGACAAAATTGTTGGTACCCCTCTGTTAATGAAAGAAAAACCCACAATGGTCACAGAAATAACTTGAATCTGACAAAAGTGGTAATAAATAAAAATTCTATGAAAATTAACCAATGAAAATTAGACAATGCTTTTGAATTGTGGCTCAACAGAATTATTTTAAAAAACAAACTCATGAAACAGGCCTGGACAAAAATGATGGTACCCTTAACTTAATATTTTGTTGCACAACCTTTTGAGGCAATCACTGCAATCAAACGATTTCTGTAACTGTCAATGAGACTTCTGCACCTCTCAGCAGGT
The DNA here is from genome assembly GCA_020510985.1 of Pholidichthys leucotaenia. NCBI lineage: Eukaryota > Metazoa > Chordata > Actinopteri > Cichliformes > Pholidichthyidae > Pholidichthys > Pholidichthys leucotaenia. The sequence goes on from CM035837.1 coordinate 225,121,334, forward strand.
ATTTTGGCCCACTCCTCATGAGCAAACTGCTCCAGTTGTCTCAGGTTTGAAGGGTGCCTTCTCCAGACGGCATGTTTCAGCTCCTTCCACAGATGTTCAATAGGATTTAGATAAGGGCTCATAGAAGGCCACTTTAGAATAGTCCAATGTTTGGCTCTTAGCCATTCTTGGGTGTTTTTAGCTGTGTGTTTTGGGTCATTATCCTGTTGCAAGACCCATGACCTGCGACTGAGACCAAGCTGTCTGACACTGGGCAGCACATTTCTCTCTAGAATACCTTGATAGTCTGAGATTTCATTGTACCCTGCACAGATTCAAGACACCCTGTACCAGATGCAGCAAAGCAGCCCCAGAACATAACAGAACCTCCTCCATGTTTCACAGTAGGGACAGTGTTCTTTTCTTGGTATGCTTCATTCTAGTGTCTGTGAACATACAGCTGACGTGCCTTGCCAAAAAGTTCCAGTTTTGTCTCGTCTGTCCATAGGACATTCTCCCAGAAGTTTTGTGGCTTGTCAACATGCAGTTTGGCAAATTCCAGTCTGGCTTTTTTATGATTTGTTTTCAACAGTGGTGTCCTCCTTGGTCGTCTCCCATGAAGTCACTTTGGCTCAAACAACGATGGATGGTACGATCTGACACTGATGTACCTTGACCTTGGAGTTCTCCATGAATCTGTTTAGAGGTTGTTCTGGACTCTTTTGTTACCATTCGTATTATCCGTCTCCTCCTGCGGCCACGTCCAGGGAGGTTGGCTACAGTCCTGCGGATCTTAAATTTCTGAATAATATGTGCAACTGTAGTCACAGGAACATCAAGCTGCTTGGAGATGGTCTTATAGCCTTTACCTTTAACATGCTTGTCTATAATTTTCTTTCTAATCTCCTGAGACAACTCTCTCCTTTGCTTCCTCTGGTCCATTTTTTCGTGTGGTACACACCATGTCACCAAAAAGCACAGTGACTACTTGTCACCCTTTAAATAGGCCGACTGACTGATTACAAGTTTGTAGACACCTGTGATGACACATCTTAGAGGACACATCTTGGTTGAACATGTCCCTATGGTCACATTATTTTCAATCTTTTCTAGGGGTACCATCATTTTTGTCCAGGCCTGTTTCACGATTTTGTTTTTTTAAAATAATTCTGTTGAACCACAGTTAAAACGCATTGTCTGATTTTCATTGGATAATTTTCATAGAATTTTATTTATTACCACTTTTGTCAGATTCAAGTTATTTGTGTGACCATTGTGGATTTTTCTTTCATTAACAGAGGGGTACCAACAATTTTGTCCACGTCTGTATAGGACATAGGACATCTAGCTGGACCAGACATATACTGTGTATACATATATATATATATATATATATATATATATATATATATATATATATATTTTATTACTTATTTTGTACCTGTAGGTACATTTGTTTTGCAGTCTGGTGACAAGCCACCAGCTGCCAGTCACTGCATGCGCAAGAACCCCTTAACTCCCTAACCTGCATGTTTTTGGCATGTGGGAGGAAACCGGAGAAATCCCGGATTAAACCCGCGCAAACACGGGGAGAACATGCAAACTCCACACAGATCACTGTTGGCCAGGGGCAGGGATCGAACCCACGATCTCACGGTCCCCGCGATCCCCCGGTCGAGGGTAAAACTGTGCTACCACAGTGCTAACCACTGCACAACCGTGCAGCCCCATATATATATATATATATATATATATATATATATATATATAAAATCATCAGCGCAGTCTGTCGTGGTCGACAATGACTGTTTCATTTAGGTCTGATCAGATTCCTCCACACAGCTTTGTCCTTAGCCTTCTGCTGCCAGGAACTCCTGTCTATATGCAACTACTTCAGGTTTCTTTTTACAGTGTCTTTAAATCTGAGCCTTGGTCTACCCTGATGTCATTCTCTGAGTTGTTGCTGTCCCAGTCTTTCAAGTTTTCATCCATTTCCTGTGTTCTTCCGGCTTTTTTGGCCTTTCAGTGCGCTAGTGTTTAGCTTCCGTGGTGGCTTCGCACTGATCCTGCAGTGCTGTTTTCGTCTGCAAATCCTTAATCTGTCATGTCTGCTGCATAATTGCGCAGTGAACATATGAATTGATGCGAGCCCAAAGTGCAGTAAAGTAATGTGTTAATTGACAAAAAGGGAAAAACACAAAATGTCCATGTACAGTACAAACTGAGTTATATTGATGAGACAACCGGCTACAAACTTTGTTGGCTTGAAAGAGATGCCCCACGTGCTCCAGACAGAACAGGAGCGGAGAAGAGGGACTGTAATTAATTAAGAGGAAGACTTGCATGGATGTCGGAGTGCAAAAGCTCTGGAATAAACAACACCATACAGTCCAAGGGAAGGGAACCAACAACAAGCGAGCCTGGATGTCCAAAGTTGAGTAAGCCGCCGCACTGACTGATCACACTGCCTCACATAAGTACACAGATCGCTAATGAGGGCAAGTGTTTACGGTGTCCGAGTGCATCCCCCGCGACCCCCCTGTCTACAAACTGAAAGATTATGACGGAGAACTGATTCAAGGTTTATTTTATGAGGCAGAGCTGCAAAAAATAACTTTGGGCCATGACAGAGTCTACAGTGTGGAGAAGATTCTAAAACATCGTACCGTCAAAGGTGAAAAGCAGGTGCTGGTTTGGTGGAAAAATTGGCCCGGCATATTTTACAGTTGGGTCAAGGCCTCTGATTTAAAAAACATATAGACATTCGCACTCATCCCCGAGCGCAGTGCTTTCGGTCATTCCATCATGTACGGATCTAAAGATGAGGGGTTTTTCACCACCCTACCTTCCAACGCCAGTTTTGATGTTTTTAAAGACAACACAAGTTCCAGTTTTTGCGTGGATATAGTACAATATATCGATTTAGAAGGACCGTGGGAGGTTGCTTTGACGGAAATTTCATACCCACACACTTGGTATGACCTACCTCAAAAAGATGCCTGCTTTTATTGGAGAGCAAAACCGTGAGAACCAGAAACAGAGCGTAAAGTGCATTATCAAAGGATTACAGGCGGTAATTACGATGATATAAATCAGTTCAGGGCGGAGCTGGAGGGCTTCTTTAGAAAAATTAATTCTGATATTTATATGGTCTACAGCAACATTCAGAAAAGAATGGATTTCCAGAGCAGAGGTCAAACTCACGTACGCTTTGACGTGCCGGAGGCTTACATGCTGGGTGTTGAACTGGGAGAATGGTTCAAGTTTGATTGGAAGATGGCACCCTATCCGATTGGAAGATGGCACCCTATCCGACCAATTTGAAAGCCGGATTTTATCACATGTACTGTTACAGTGACGTGGTACCTCTGCAATTAGTGGGAGACTCTTACGCACCGCTCCTGAGAACAAGCAATATTGAAGGAACGTACGGCGACTTTATCACAAAGCATTTCAACCCACCTTAGAATCAGAATCAGAATCAGAATGAGATTTATTGCTATTGTTCATGTAGTACACAACCTAGGAATTTGTCTTGGTGCAATGCTGCAACATTAAACATGGAGTAGCACTAAAGATAAAAAACTATGCATGCAGTAAAAAGTAGAATATGAATAAGTAATACTAATCTATGCAATTTTTAAATATATTAACAAGCAGCAGATATTGTGGAGTTCCACATAGTGCAGTCGGTAGTGCAAAAAGAAAACAGTGATAATTGTCATGAGTCCGGTGGAGCTGCTGTACGTAGTGCACGAGAGTCTAATAAGTCACTTAGTGTTCAGCAGTCTGATGGCAGAGGGGAAGAAGCTGTTCAAGTAGCGGGAGGTTTTAGTCTGAATGGACCAAAGTCTTCTGCCTGAGGGGAGGGAGGCAAACAGTGCGTGTCCAGGGTGTGAAGGGTCGGCTATGATCCGACCTGCACGCCTCCGGGTCCTGGAGATGTACAGGTCCTGGAGGGATGGGAGCTTGCAGCCGATCACCTTCTCACCTTGTCACTGATGCCCTTGTCATCAGTGTGCAGGACGTGCACAGACAGTTCTCCAGACTGAACCCACGCAAGGCCCCTGGTCCAGACGGCGTGTCTCCCTCCACCCTGAGACACTGTGTGAAAGAGCTGGCTCCTGTCTTCACAGACATTTTTAACACCTCCCTTAAGCTATGCCACGTGCCGACCTGCCTCAAATCCTCCACCATTATCCCTGTCCCCAAGAAGCCACGGATTACTGGACTTAACGACTACAGACCTGTAGCGCTCACCTCTGTAGTCATGAAGTCCTTTGAGTGCCTGATCCTGTCCCACCTCAAGTCCATCACCACTCCCCTCCTGGACCCGCTGCAGTTTGCCTACCGTGCCAACAGGTCTGTGGACGACGCAGTCAACCTGGCCCTCCACTCCATCCTGCAGCACCTGGACTCCCCGGGAACCTACGCCAGGATCCTGTTTGTGGACTTCAGCTCTGCATTCAACACCATCCGCCCCGCTCTGCTCCAGGACAAGCTGTCCCTGCTCAACGTGCCTGACTCCCTCTGCAGGTGGATCACCGACTTCCTGACGGACCGGAGGCAGCATGTGCGGCTGGGGAAGTCTGTCTCAGACTCTGTTAGCATCAGCATCGGATCACCCCAGGGCTGTGTACTTTCCCCCCTACTCTTCTCCCTTTATACCAACTCCTGCACCTCCAGCCACCAGTCTGTTAAGCTGATCAAGTTTGCGGATGACACCACTCTCATCGGGCTCATCTCCAACGGCGATGAGTCCGTCTACAGGAGAGAGGTGGCCCAGCTGGTGTCCTGGTGCAGCCACAACAACCTGCAGCTGAACGCTCTGAAGACAGCGGGGATGATTGTGGACTTCAGGAAAGTCACAACCCCCCTGCCCCCCCCTCACCATCACAGGCTCTCCCATCACCATTGCAGATTCCTTCCGCTTCTTGGGCACCACCATCACCCGGGACCTCAAGTGGGAGCCAACCATCAGCTCCCTCATCAAAAAGGTCCAGCAGAGGATGTTCTTTCTGCTGCAGCTGAGGAAGCTCAAGCTACCCACCAAGATGTTAGTGCAGTTCTACACGGCCATCATCGAGTCCATCCTCACCTCCTCCATAACCGTGTGGTACGCAGGAGCTACTGCCAGGGACAGACTAAGGCTGCAGCGCGTCATGTGCACTGCTGAGAAGGTGATCGGCTGCAAGCTCCCATCTCTCCAGGATCTGTACATCTCCAGGACCCGGAGGCGTGCAGGCCGGATCATGGCCGATCCTTCACACCCTGGTCACGTACTGTTTGCCACCCTCCCCTCAGGTAGAAGACTTTGGTCCATTCAGACTAAAACCTCCCGGCACATGAACAGCTTTTTCCCCTCTGCCATCAGACTGCTGAACATTAAGTGACTTATTGACTCTCGTGCACTATATACAGCAGCTCAACCAGACCCATGTCATTCATCACTGTTTTTCTGTTGCATTATCTACTGTCACCATGGGTTGAGATGCCGTCTCGGCACTCAGCCCATGTTTTCCCTCATCCCTGCTTCCCATTGAGCAGCGTCTCAGCTGGCCCCCAGCTGGCAGCATTATGGACGGCTGGGGCCAATTAGTCTTCATCAGCTGGGGCGCTGCCAATGAGGATAAATAGGAGCAGCCTCGATGACTCGGGGCTGCGACATAAACACATTGCTAAGCTGAAGCCCCTTCGTCTGGTGTCAGCTTATACTCCTCTTGCAGCATTCCTGTGTTTGTATCCCGCTGTGAGTATGTACGTCTTGTTACCCCCACGTCCGGTACGAGCTGCTTACCTCTGCGCTGTGCAACCTGTGAGTGTATGTCTGCATGAGTATCTGTGCTCTCCTCATCCCATCCCCTTTTCCCTGAATAAAATATCACGACTCACTGGCTTGCCCCTGGCTCTGATTGCCCGGCTCCCTAGAGCCGGATATGACAGTATGTCGCAGCCAGAAGAGTTGCCGGCGGCCGTGAGTCGCTGTGGAAATGTACCTTTCTGTCCGGGTGTCAGCGCTGCTAGCATGCCGTTTCCCAGGAGTCACTTCCGGCGCCAGGGCGACGAGCTGAGGTCCATCTCGGAGGCTGTCGACGGGACGTTCTTCACCCTGCACGACGCCTCCAACGCGAGACGCTGGCATCCGGGCCGTGCTGAGGAACTCCTGGACTGTCACCTTCACTCTCTGTACCATCTGGAGGACAGTGCCAGGATAGACGCTGCAGGTACACAGCGAGAGAAGCTCCACGGGGTGGATGGAAATCCCGGCAGGGAGTCGAAGTGGGCGACGTCTTTCCCCGCTTCGGAGTCCCGTTCCTGCCGCCATTCCAGTCCGGGAGTTCGCGCCAACCAGAGGACTTCCCCCGACCTGCGCCACGTCACTCGGGATTCCCTTCAAGGAGCCGCAGCTGACAGCAGTTATGTCCGGGGTCGAGTGGCTGTCGCGAGCTCTACTGTGTTTCCTGTCACCACCTTCAGGCATGTGGCGGCGGCAGTGAGATTGATGGTGAGGACTTCAGGGCTACGAAGCTTTCCCGTGCTCGACGCCTTCCTCGTCTCGATCTCCGATCTGGAGCGGCGAATCCTGGGTTTCCCCCTCGCTTCGTCCCCTGGGAGTAGTCGTCATCACATCGCCGAGTCACCTCTGCACGAACCTCGTCCGGATCCAGTTCTGGGTCATCGTCAGGACCGTTCCTCCCACGCAGCTGTCATCCCTTCGCCTCGTCAGTGTGGAGATTCTACAGCCTCGTCCCCTGAGCCTCGTTCCCCCGCTGTCATTCCTGGACATTCGGGCTGGCTCACCCCGGCTGTTTCCCCCTCCTCCTCGACGCGCTTCCTGACCGCTGTGTGTGCCTGGAATCCCGGCCTGGTGAGCTCTCTGCTGGAGACAACGCGAGCGACCCTCAGACGAATTCCCGGGGGGGTCCTCCGTTATCGCCGGGCGGGGAGAGGAAGAAGCAGATTCCACTACAGCAGGCAATACTCAACCTCCAGGGGGCAGGCAAGTCATTGTTTTTTCACACCTGCTTAATGATTTGCTCTGTCACATCCCTGGAGGAGAAGTTCAGGGTTCGCAGCTCCCTGAACTCTCCCCACCTGCTGTAACCTGTATGCCTAATCCCGCATCCTCTGTGTCTCTCTCCGCCGAGCGGTCCCCGGCTCCGGGTCAACGTGGTGGGATATGGAGAGGGCCTGTGGTTCCGCAGCTACATTGCGGACGGAGGAGGGGGACTGACTGCTGCGTGGAGTCTACGCCGACGACTGAGCGTCCCCGGGTCTCCACGGAGGAGCGGTTCGGTCCGGCGGGACGAGATTCTTCTGGCTTCACGCCGAGTGGATCGTTGGCGGGGTTACCTGAGCTGGAGGGATCTCAAGCTGCGCTGACCATCGTGCTGGCTGCGGGGCCCGACGCGGCTAGATGGGAGCCTGACAACGACCTCCTGACGACGGATCCTGGATCTTCGCAGTCCTGGACGGCGTCAGAACCCGAGATCAGGCGAGTGCTCTCCTTTCTTTTCTCTCTTTTTATCCCCGAGCACTTCAGCCTATCTCCAGGGGAGACGAGCCGGGTGCAGCCGTCCGCTGCGTCTGAACTCGTCTCGCCGGGTTCTGGCGCTGCCGGTGATCCTGATCCCGGTTCTGTTTTCTCTTCTGAGCCTTCTTCCAGGGTCACCGGCAAGGAGTTGCTGTTCCTCGTGGTGCTGGAGGGTCCGGGTTCAACGTTGGAGGTCGGTTCTGGTGCAGTATTCAACGTGGGTTCGCCCGAGACCCAGTCGGGGTCCAACGTGGGTTCGCCCGAGACCCAGTCGGGGTCCAACGTGGGTTCGCCTGAGGCCCGATCGGGGTCCGACGTGGGTGCTGCCCCAGTATTGTCCAGGTCCGGTGAGGAGGTGGCCGTTTTCCTGCGGCCTGACGCCCGCCGCCCTCGTCATCGGCTCTCCCCTGAGTCTCTTCCACCGGGATCCGCTCTGATCCTTCGCCCGTCTCAACGGTCCTGGTGGTTGAGTGATGCGGGTCGACGACCCGACCCACAGAACTTTCGGTTCGGTGATCTGGTTCCCCCCACTGGTCTGTGTTTCCCTCTGGGCAGCCTGGTTCGGCTGCCGGTGGACTGGATTCCTGGGATCTGGGTCCAGAGTTCGCCGTCCGAACACTTCTCTTTCCCTGATTCACCAGCTGGACGATGGGCGGGGAGATCTCCGGAGCCATCTCGGCCATTTTTGGACTCTGCCTGCCATTCACCTCGGGTGTCACTTTTTCTTTTGTTATTAAGGTCACTCGGGTGTAATGTTCTGTCCTGTTGGTGGATTTGTTTTTATAGTGCTGTGTTTTCCATCGCTCATGCTCAGCATTTTACTTTTTGTGCCATGTTTTTAGCCTCGTTTTTTGTATTGTAGAGTTATGTTTTGTTTTCCGTAACACCATGCTCTGCAGTTATCCATTTATTCCAGTCACTTTCATTTCTTTAGGTGACTGGGTATTTATATATTCGTGTGTGTGGGTTTTTCTTTGCCTGCACTCAGTATTTCTTTTTTGTCCTGTTGGTTCATTATAGAGTCATGTGCTTTGTTTTCCGTAACACCATGCTCTATAATTGTCATTTGTTCCAGTCACCCTCACTTTTCTTGGTGACTGTGTATGTACTTAAATTAGCGCTGTGTATAGGTTCCCCTTTATTTAACCGTACTCAGCATTTTTTGCCCTGTACCTTTTTGGTGGTTCTTTTTTCCTTGCTCTGGGTCACGCATGGTTGGTACTCTCTGGGTAGTATGTAACCGGCGTGCTGACCCAGTTCTTCTCCCCATCTGTACCTGGGTTAATTATTCTGTTTTGTCAGTATTGTATTTGGGTTTTTCTTTCCCGCTACCCTACATTGCCCCATTGGTGTTGTCCTTCCCTTGGCTTCTTCCCCTCCGGTCCGCCTCCCTTCCTCCCACCCTAGGTGGGGGGGGGGGGGGGGCTGGGATGTTCCTGGTCATTCAGGAGCCCGACCTTGAGGGAGGGGCTCTGTCACCATGGGTTGAGATGCCGTCTCGGCACTCAGCCCATGTTTTCCCTCATCCCTGCTTCCCATTGAGCAGCGTCTCAGCTGGCCCCCAGCTGGCAGCATTATGGACGGCTGGGGCCAATTAGTCTTCATCAGCTGGGGCGCTGCCAATGAGGATAAATAGGAGCAGCCTCGATGACTCGGGGCTGCGACATAAACACATTGCTAAGCTGAAGCCCCTTCGTCTGGTGTCAGCTTATACTCCTCTTGCAGCATTCCTGTGTTTGTATCCCGCTGTGAGTATGTACGTCTTGTTACCCCCACGTCCGGTACGAGCTGCTTACCTCTGCGCTGTGCAACCTGTGAGTGTACGTCTGCATGAGTATCTGTGCTCTCCTCATCCCTTCCCCTTTTCCCTGAATAAAATATCACGACTCACTGGCTTGCCCCTGGCTCTGATTGCCCGGCTCCCTAGAGCCGGATATGACATCTACTGCACATCATCTGCTACTTGCTAATTTATTTAAAACTGCTGTGACTAGTATTACTCATTATTATTATTATTATTATTATTATTATTATTATTATTATTATTATTATTATTATTATTATTATTATTATTATTATTATTATTCTACACTTATTGCATGGTTTTAGTCTTTAAGTTTTTTAGTTTATCTCTTTATCTTATCATGTTTTAATGTTGCAGCATTGCACCGAGACAAATTCCTAGTTTGTGTACTACATGAACAATGGCAATAAATCTGATTCTGATTCTGATTCTGATTCTGACCTTATTATTTCCCCTTAGCAAAACAGCACATTGAAACCATCCACATGGAGATTAAAATGGATCAAAACAAATTGGTGGAATTTACCTACGGCAAGACTACAGTGATGCTTCACTTTAGACCTAAACCTTGAATAAACAACGTGTATACAGTAACATGTCCATCCACACATGGGTGCATTATTCGGTCTAAAACCGCCATTGCACAGCGGGTATCGGAGTGTGATCGGGACCACTAAGTTACAACGTCTCAACAAAATGACTCTCGCAGGTCTGAGGGAGGATCCCCACCGTTTTGTACATTATTATGAGAATCAAGAAGGAGGTGCTTTACCGGGGTTTTACGGAGCACCTGTCATGTACAGACGAGGTATCGGCTCACTGTTTTCAAGACTGTTCTGTTTTTTAGCCCCTCTGGTGAAGAAAGGTTTCATCAATGGAAAACCTTGTCTTAAAACGGTGGCTAGTGGCATCGGATGTGTTTAACAAAGTGGTGGGAAAAATGATGAACAAAGACTCGGGACAAGAGGGCTCTGGGGGTATTATGATCTTGTCACGCAGATCGAGGAAACGACCCCCTGGCGAGCGTGTCTCATTGCTCTCCCATAAACGCACCAGTCCTAAGAAGAGAAAATCTGCTGGGAAAAGTAAGCGGGTGACGAGGAAGTCCGGAACTTGGAGCTTGGATATATTTTAAGCAAAAGTTTTTGAACAAACTAAACCAGAAAAACCATGGCGCTGTTAAATCAAAACTCTCCCAAATGCAACCTGGCTGACTTGGATTTATTTTCAGCACCTATGACGCAGCTCTCTGTGGAGGATAAAATCTACACGGAAATTTCCCCCATGTTGGCCATCACCGACGGAGGTCCTATAGAGTTTTTCATCCCCGGAGATGGGGAGAAGTACCTCGATATGAACGACACCCTGCTGCACCTCCGTGTGAAAATTACCAACGCAGACGGTACAAACTTGGCAGACGGCATGGCGGTGGGTCTCATCAATTACCTTCTAAATACAATTTTCAGTCAATGCGACATGATCCTGGGAGATAGATTGATTTCACAATCCAGCGCCACACACCCCTACCAAGCCTTAATTGAGACAATACTGAACTATTCCGAGGACATGCTCAAGAGCCAAATTATCGCCGGTCTTTTTTACAAAGATACGGCCAGAGCTGTAGATTCTATCATGACCTTGGACGGCCCTAATGCGGGTTTAAATAAAAGACCCCGTTATACCCCCAATTCTCGCAAAGTGCACCTGCTCGGTCCTCTTCATGGGGACATATTTTTTTGCAAGAGGCTCATGCTGAACTCTGTCGATGTGAGAATCAAACTAATCTGCACCAATGATGCTTTCTGTCTCAAGGGAGCCGGCGATTCCACTTTCCATTTGAAGATATTGGGGCCTCTCTAGTTGTTAAAAAAGTGTCAGTGTCCCCCGTGGTCAGATTAGGCCACGCCGCAGCCCAAATGAAAGGCAATGCACTCTACCCCCTCTCAGGCGTCAATGTTAAAACATACTCCATCCCACAAAATTCTAGGATGTGCAACCAGGAGAATCTGTTTCTGGGGGCCACTCCCAAATACGTGGTTCTGGGTATGGTGCATCACAAGGCTTTCACAGGGAGAAGAGACCTATCACCTATTTCAATTTTATTCACAACGATGTGGAATATTTGGTTCTCTGTCAGGATGGTCAACAGATCCCTGCCAAGGCTTTCCAACCTCAGTTTAATAACCAACTCTCTGTTAGGGAATTTTACAGCATGTTCCTGGCGACGGGGAGACATCTTAAAAGATTTACCTCTCAGTATCAATAGAGACGAAGTTAACAATGGATGCACCCTGTTTGTGTTTAATCTCACCCCGGGGGATGACAACGATGCCCTGTCCACCGTGTCGAACGGTAATTTAAGACTGGAGATGAGATTTAGAATGGCCCTGCCCCACACTGCAACGCTGATAGTCTACGCCTGTTATGATTCTATTCTGGAAATTAACTCTAAAAGAGAAGTGCTGGTGGACTATTACTAGGAACATGAATAATATTCAACTGGAGAGTCTTCTGCTAAGGTCTCCGCCTTTGACCGCCACCTAATCCACATAGCACCGGACCCCCATGATCCCTCCTGCAGGTGGTGAGCCCACTGGAGGGCGGACTGATGTAACTCCTTCGGGCTGAGCCCGGCTGGGTCCCATAGGTGGAAACCTGGCCACCAGACGCTAGCCATTGAGCCCCTCCCCCAGGCCTGGCTCCAGGGTGGGGCCCCGGTAACCCCATACCGGGCGGGGTACACTGAATCCTTGATCTAGAATTTATCATGAGAGTCTGTTGGATTTCAGTATATGTTGGATAATCATATTGCTGTGCCATCATCTTCTAGCTGGGCATCCCCAAGTTTGATAGTGACTAAATCAGATGGATCACCAAGGTTCTGTAATGACTACCTTAAGGTGAATAAAGTCACCAAGGCAAATTGTTTTCCATTTCCATCCATGGAAGATTGTATTGATCACATAGGATCAGCTCAGTTTGTAAGCAAATTTGATTTGCTGAAAGGATATTGACAGGTGCCTTTGACAGTTCGGGCACGGGAGATATCTGCCTGTGTGACACCCTTTGGTCTGTTTGAATATACAGTTATGAGTTTTGGTCTTCACAATGCTCCAGCAACATTCCAGTGCCTCATGAACCTGGTGACATCAGGTCTTGATGGTTGTTCTGTGTATCTGGATGATGTTGTTTTCGGTGACACGTGGGAGGACCATGTTCAACATGTCAGGGCCTTGTTCCAGTGCTTGACTGAAGCAGGTTTCACGGTGAACTTGGCAAAATGTGAGTTTGCCAGGGCAACGGTTACATACCTGGGTCAAGTAGTTGGGCAAGGGCATATTCGTCCAGTGGAGGCCATGGTTCAAGTGGTGTTGCAATATCCAGTACCAACTACACAAAAAGAGCTGATGTGGTTTTTGGGTCTGGTAGGTTATTACAGAGCTTTTTGTAAGAATTTTTCTTCTGTGGTTGCTCCCTTGACTGATTTATTGAAGGGGAAAGCTAAGTTTGTGTGGTCGGCTGCATGTCAAGAGGCATTTCAACATGTGAAGTCTTTGTTGAGTGCGGCTTCAGTTCTTGCTGCACCTCGTTTGGACAGAGTGTTCAATTGGAGGTGGATGTTAGTCATGTGGGGTGTTGTGCAGTGTTGTTTCAGGAAGTGCATAAAGTTGACAGGCTGGCATGTTTCTTCTCTAAGAAGTTTAATAAGACAAGATAAGATAAGATAAGCCTTTATTAGTCCCACAATGGGGAAATTCCAGGATTGCAACAGCACAGAGATAGCAACACTCAGAGCAACAATCAAGAAGACAAGAAAAACAAGAGCAGCGAATATACATATGTACATACAGTATAAATATATAAATATATAAACACAGTGCGGAGCATTGTAGCTAGACGGAATAAATATATAAATATACAGTATATACACACAGTGTGGAGCATTGTAGCTAGATGGAATAAACAGCATAACCGTCTGCTTACTTATCCTACATAGTATGAATATGTACCTATACATATTGTCACCCTCCGTTGCGACTGATATTGTCCTAGTTGTATACCGGAGGGGACCATTGTGTAAGTCTATTGCGTCTTTTGCATTCAATACTATTAGGTCGTCACGTTTTTTTTGCTATCTCTGCGAGCAGCCCTGCTTAGGTTATACAGTCTGACAGCCGTAGGTAGGAAGGACCTATGAAACCTCTCAGTTGCGCACCTAGGATGATGTAGTCTGCTACTAAATGAGCTCCTCAGTGCGTTCAGTATGTCCTGCATAGGGTGGGACTCGGACCCCAGCAGAGATGACAGTTTAGCCACCATCCTTCTCTCTCCTGTCTCCTCCACTGGGTCAAGGCGCTGCCCCAGGACAGAGCTAGCTTTCTTGATCAGTTTGTTCAGTCTCTTCCTATCGGGTGCTGTAATGCCACTGCCCCAGCAGACCACTCCAAAAGTGATGGCTGATGCCACCACCGTGTCGTAGAATGTCTTCAGCAGCGCCCCTTGTACACCAAAAGACCTGAGTCTCCTCAGTAGGAACAGCCCGTGCTGTCCTTTCTTGTAGAGTGCGTCGGTATTGTGTGACCAGTCTAGTTTATTGTTCAGATGAACACCCAGGTACTTGTAGGATGTCACCATCTCAATGTCTGTTCCCTGTATGTTTACTGGTGCTGTGAGGGGTTGTCCTTGCCTGCGGCAGTCCACTACCAGCTCCTTAGTTTTCCTCGCGTTGATCTGACGGCAGTTCCGATGGCACCAGTCCACGAAGTCCTGGATAAGTCCTCTGTACTCAGCTTCATCTCCGTTGGAGATGAGGCCGACGATCGCAGAGTCATCAGAGAACTTCTGTAGATGGCAGTGTGTTGTGTTGTGTGAGAAGTCCACAGTATAAAGGGTGAACAGGAAGGGAGCCAAAACCGTTCCCCGGGGGGCCCCCCGTGCTACCGATGATCGTGTCAGACACACAGTCCCGGGTTCTCACAAACTGTGGCCGGTTAGTGAGGTAGTCCAGGATCCATGATGACAGGTGCTGGTCCACCCCTGCGCACAGCAGCTTGTCCTTCAGGATCATCAGTTGGATGGTGTTGAATTCATATCGATGTAACTATTCTGTCACTGAGAAAGAAACATTGGCCTTGGTCTGGGCACGCCAGCATTTTGAAGTGTATGTTGGTTCTGGGGTAACCCTTTGATTGTACACACTGACCACAACCGCTTAACATTTCTTTGCTCTCTGTGCAGTCCAAATTGTCAGTTGTTGAGATGGGCTCTGTTCCTGCAGTCTTTTACTTTGGACATCAGACATATTAAGGGTAAAGATAATATTGTGGCAGATGCGCTTTCTTGTGCACCAAATGGATAGGTTGGAACTTTTTAGCTGTCCTTGGTTTGCCTTATGGGGGAGTTATTTGTTACGGTGATCCCTTTGGGGACCCTGTCTTAAGGGGATGGGGGGTTATGGCCCCTTGAGGTCCTATAGGGGGTGCTGTGCTGTAGTTTGATGCTGGTGATTGATGGCCAAGTGGGTTCACCTGTGGCACTCAGGTGACCCAGGGCATTTAAGCCTGGCGGTGAACTCAGCAGCGAGGCCATTCCACTTGGGCTGCTCCATCCCAACACTGGGGGTAGGACACTGGGCCTTGCACCTCTTTAACCGTCTAACCATTGTTTCTGCTTTTTCCTTCACAGGCAATCCTCTGTCCTGGTTTGGTTTGGTTATGTTTGGTCTTATTGGTTATGTTTGGTTTAGTTGATTAAGTTTTCACACTGCTCAACACCACTACACTGTATTTTACATTCACTCACACCCTACACGACTGATGTTACTGATGAAACACTTACATACTGTAAATACTTCTGTTATGCCTTTTTTTTTACTAATTTGATTTAATTTGGTTTAGTAAAGTTCTGTTTAACTACAACTCCACTTGGTGCGTCCTTTTGTTTGTTGTGGCCCTTGAGCCAGGTCATAACTATGACGTGGAATTTATGGAAAATGTAAAAAGTTCAGGCTACAGTGATATATCATGAAAGTAGGGCATTTAAGTAGAAGCATGCAATGGTGATTTCCTCATCTCAAACAATTTACTGAAAGAAAAACCAACAACAGTGGTGGGTATATCACAACAAAAAATGTCATTGTCTCAATAACTTGTCATGTGTGCTTGAGCATCAATTACAGCTTGACAATGACTTCTCGTGTTGCTCACCAGTTGACTTATTGTCTGCTGAGACATGACATTCCACTCTTGAAGGGCGGCCCCCAGGTCACTGAGGTTGTGGGGTGCAGAGTTAGGAGCATCTTAGGAGGTGACTCGGCTGATCCCATAGGTTTTCTATGGGATTCAGGTCTGGAGAAAGTGCAGGCCACTCCTTTTGAGGTACTCCAGCCTCCAGCAGCCATTCCCTAATGATGCGACCTCGATGAGCTGGAGCATTGTTGTCCATGAAGATGAATTTAGGCCCGTGCTGTTCATGCAGGGTCACAATGACTAGATTAATGATGTTATTCAGATAGATTTTTTTTTTTTTTAGCGAATGCAAAGTCCTTAAGCCAAGCAGTTGCCTCCTGGTTTGCTGTATGGAGGGTGTGTAATCCTCCTTCCAGTCTTTGGAGCGGGCAAGCCTCTATGATGTGTTCCATAGTTTGCTCCTCTCCACATGCGCACAGTGGGCTAGGGCTACTGCCCCATCTGTGAAGGCTGGCCAAGCAGGGGCCATGTCCAGTCCTGAAGCGATTGAGTGTAGACCACTGTCTCCTTGGGAGGTTGGTGCCCGGGACTTGTTGGTTGGGGTTTATCACCAGCTGTTTGTTTGGGACCTCCTTGGTCTCCCATTCCTCTTGCCAAGCTGTCTGGATGGTAAAGTCAGCTGGGGGAGGGTTTTTCCAAATTGGCCGTCTGGATGAAAGTCAGGCAGTGGGTGGGGTGTAGATATCTGCATGGATTGGTAAGTGAGGAAAATCTTTAACTTTTTGGAGCATCCTTTGAGTTAATGCTGCTCGCCGGATGTGTGGAGGGGCTATGTTTGACAGTACAGAGAGCCAGGGGAGTGGTGTTGAGCGGATTGTTCCAGTTATAGTTCTCATGGTTGAGTTGAGCTGGGTGTCTACATGGTGTGTGTAAGATGACCTGGACCAGACAGGGGCACAATATTCTGCTACAGAGTATGAAAGGGCCAGTGCTGAGGTGCGCAGGGTGGAGACTGCCGCCCCCCATTTTGCACCAGCGAGCTTGCAGAGCAGGTTGTTTCGTACTTTCACCTTAGCAGCCGTCCCCTTTAGATGTTCCTTGAAGGATAAGGTCCTATCAAGGGTCACTCCAAGATAAGTTGGATTTGGGGCATGCTTAAGCTTGAGTCCGCTCAGGTGGATGTTTAGTTCTCTTTTTTTTTTTTTTTTTTTTTTTCAGTTAAACTTGTTAAACTGTTAAACTTGTTTAACAAGTTAAACAAGTTTAACAGGGGACTGCCCGACTTAGGGAGTTTCCCTCTTTTTAAATGAGAGCTTTTTCTTCGTTAAAACACTTGACTGGCAGGAGGAAGAACCAATTATTGTCTATTGCGGAAGACTTGAATGGACCCTGGTCAAATCAGAAAGAGGTTCTTTGTCTGTAACTGACCAATAGAGTAAAAGGGGGTGTCACCAAGCCGAGGCTGGTTGGTTATTGGCTGATACCAGTCAGATGGCTTGCTTTGACTCTGAATAGGGAGAACCACATATTGATTAAAATTAAAAATTCACATTATATAAGCTAAACTAAATTCAGTGATTCATGACTATTTTCATTATTATTACAGTGAAATGCATTTTCATAAACTTGTCCTTCTACACTTAGCATGCATTAAAATACACTGCACACTATGCATTAAAATACACAAAAGAAATACACAGAAACATGTTAAGAAGGTAAAGACATCTCCTTTCTATTCTTGTCTTTAATAAGAACAAAAGATAAATAATTAAAAGAAGACAAAATGAACCTACTTGAGCTGTCCTGAGCAGCATTTCCTGAAAAAAATATCAAAGTTTTGAGAGGAGAGAGTCATCCTCAGTCAGCAAAAAAACAGTTCAGTTTTGGCAGAGGCAACAGTAAACATTTTCCTGAGTTGTCAACTGAGGCGCAATGTTGGGCTTTGGATTTTAACTAGAGATCTGGAGGAATCTGGTGTGTATCTGGATCATCTCAAACAGCTGTTGAAACATAAAGCTGTCTGGTGGGGATGTACTTTTTTGGATTTACGATAACAGTCCAAGCCATTTCCTGGCACAAAGGGGATTTTAGGAGTCAGTTCACCGCTGGAATGTGGCCTTCAAATGGGTTATTTAGGTGAAGGGTGCATGAGAGATCTTCTGTTCCGCAGAGACTAACCTTATAAGATAAGATAAGATAAGCCTTTATTAGTCCCACAATGGGGAAATTCCAGGATTGCAACAGCACAGGGATAGCAACACTCAGAGCAATAATTAAGAAGATACGAAAAATATAAATAAGAGCAGCAGATATACATACGTACACATAAATATATAAATATATATACAAAGTGCGGAGCATTGTAGCAAGATGGAATAAACAGCATAACCGTGTACTTAGTTATCCTACATAGTATGAATATGTACCCATACATACTGTCACCCTCCGTAGCGACCGATACTGTCCTAGTTGTATACTGGAGGGGACCATTTGTGTAAGTCTGTTGCGTCTTTTGCATTCAATACTACGAGGTCGTCACGTTTTTTTGCTATCTCTGTGAGCAGCCCTGCTTAGGTTATACAGTCTGACAGCTGTAGGTAGGAAGGACCTGCAAAACCTCTCGGTTGCGCACCTAGGATGATGTAGTCTACTGCTAAATGAGCTCCTCAGTGCGTTCAGTATGTCCTGCATAGGGTGGGACTCGGACTCCAGCAGAGATGACAGTTTAGCCACCATCCTTCTCTCTCCTATCTCCTCCACTGGGTCAAGGCGTTGCCCCAGGACAGAGCTAGCTTTCTTGATCAGTTTGTTTAGTCTCTTCCTATCGGCTGCTGTAATGCCGTTGCCCCAGCAGACCACTCCAAAAGTGATGGCTGATGCCACCACTGTGTCGTAGAATGTCTTCAGCAGTACCCCTTGTACACCAAAAGACCTGAGTCTCCTCAGTAGGAACAGTCTGCGCTGTCCATTCTTGTAGAGTACGTCGGTATTGTGTGACCAGTCTAGTTTATTGTTCAGATGAACACCCAGGTACTTGTAGGATGTCACCATCTCAATGTCTGTTCCCTGTATGTTTACTGGTGCTGTGAGGGGTTGTCCTTGCCTGCGGCAGTCCACCACCAGCTCCTTAGTTTTCCTCGCGTTGATCTGGAGGCAGTTCCAATGGCACCAGTCCATGAAGTCCTGGATAAGTCCTCTGTACTCAGCTTCATCTCCGTTGGAGATGAGTCCAACGATCACAGAGTCGTCAGAGAACTTCTGTAGATGGCAGTGTGTTGTGTTGTGTGAGAAGTCCACAGTATAAAGGGTGAACAGGAAAGGAGCCAAAACCGTTACCTGGGGGGCCCCCGTGTTACCGATGATCGTGTCAGACACACAATCCCGGGTTCTCACAAACTGTGGCCGGTTAGTGAGGTAGTCCAGGATCCATGATGACAGGTGCTGGTCCACCCCTGTGCACAGCAGCTTGTCCTTCAGGATCATAGGTTGAATGGTGTTGAAAGCACTGGAGAAGTCAAAGAACATGATCCTCACCGCATTCCCGGACTTCTCCAGGTGGGACAGAGAATGGTGAAGGAGGAAGATCACTGCATCCTCCACCCCAATGCCATGCTGGTAGGCGAACTGGAGTGGATCCATCGCTGGTCCCACCAGGGGGCGGAGGTGAGCAAGGAGCAGTCTCAATCCCACACAGCAATCCCACACAGCTGGTCTGTACAGGACTTGAGGAGCTTCGCTCTGATGCTGTCCGGTCCCGCGGCCTTCCTCGCCTTGATCTTCCTCAGCTCCGTCCTCACCTGGGTCTTAGTGAGGGCCATGTTGGGGGGCTGTGTGCTGGGAGTGGGGGAGGGGGTGTTGGTGGAGTGGGGTGTGGACAGCAGGTCTCGATGACTTTAGAGGCAGCAGTGGTTGTTGTGCAGTTGGGGGGGAGGGTGACTGGTCAAACCTATTAAAAAACAGGTTCAGATTGTTCATCCACTCCCTGCCCCCCGTGGCCTGGGGGGAGTTATTCTGGAGCCCAGAGATGGTTTTAAGGTTTCTCCAGACCCCGCCGATGTCGCTCTGTTGCAGCTTGTCCTCCATCTTCTTCCTGAAGCTGTCCTTGCCTTCTCTGATCTTCCTCCTCAGCTCCCTCTGTACGGACTTCAGCATCTCCCTGTTCCCGGACCTGAAGATCCCCTTCTTCTCTCTCAGAAGTGTTTTTATCTCAGGGTTGATCCAGAGTTTGTTGTTCGAGCAACACCGTATGGTCTTGGTGGGTACGGTGTTGTCCACACAGAAGCCGATGTAGTCCGTGATGGTGTGAGTGAGGCCATCAGTGTCCTCATCATGTGAATTGCAGAGCTGCTCCCAGGCAATGATTTCAAAACAGTCCTTTAGCACGTCCATTGCCTCCTCAGACCATAACTTCACTGTGCACATGACCGGAGTTTGTCTGTGTACTAAGGGTTTGTACACCGGCAGAAGATGAACCAAGTTGTGATCCGATCTCCCGAGTGGGGGGAGTGGTGATGAGGTGTATTCCTCCTTAGTATTTGCATAGAATAAGTCCAGTGCTTTATTGTCTCTAGTGTGGCATGTGACATACTGGGTGAATGTGGGTAGAATGGGAGACAGTGAAATATGGTTGAAATCACCTGAGATGAGGAGAAGAGCATCTGGGTGTTCTGTGTGCAGCCTGCCAGTTACTGAGTGGATGACGTCATGCGCTGTCCCAGTGTTCGCCGTCGGATTTGCATAAATAACAATACAGATCACGTGTGAGTATTCCCTCGGGAGATATGTAGGCCGCATGCTAACAGCTAGCAACTCAATGTCTTTGCTACAGTGCTGTTCCTTAACCGTGATATGTCCCGGTCTGCACCAGTTGTTATTGACATACATTATCACTCCTCCACCCCTTGTCTTCCCACTGTCTGGTGTCCGGTCTGCCCGTACTGCGTGGAAACCCTCCAGTTCGATGTTAGCATCTGTTGCTAGTTCTGTTAGCCACGTCTCAGTATACAGCATCAAACTACTCTCCCTGAAGACACTCTCATAGCGGGAGATAGCCGCTAACTCATCAGTCTTAGTGAGTAGAGATCGAACATTCCCCATAATAACAGATGGGGGGACAGGTCTGTACCTTATATTCCTTACCCGCCGTCTTACTCCAGCTCGACTCCCACGCCGTTTCCGTCTTATCTCTCCCGGTATGTCGAGTTTTTGCGTTAGCATCGTGGGCCGGTTAAGTGCTAACAGCACTTATAAATTGGGACCCAGCGTTTTAGCGTTACATCTCCCATCTCAGTTTATGTAAATGTGTTAGATATGTTTCATTACTGTAATTTGTTAAACAATGTTGTTTCCATGGAAACTACCTGATCCATGTTTTAGTTGACTTCAGAATTCAAATCTTTCTTTAAAACACTAACACCACCCAATGGTGCCACTGTGTGTGATTCAGGTGCTGGTCCTACGTGGGACGTCAGGATCGAGGACAGGCCATATCCTTGAAGAAAAATGGTTGTTTGTACCAATCGACGGTGCAGCATGAGGTTCTTCATGCGCTCGGCTTCCACCATGAGCATGTCCGCTCTGACAGAGACCAGCACGTACGGATCCTGACACAGAACATCAGACCAGGTCAGCTCACCACGCAAACTTGAGTAACACTAAACATGATAGGAGTTACTGACCAGAACTTCCAAGAACAGAGCTAATGAATCCAGAATTTGAGACATCAACCTTCTCCCCCTTTACTCTACTGAGCATTCAATCATACTAGTGCATGCCCGTACAACACAAGTATTCCTGTCTGAAACAGGTATCCCAATCAGGCTTTCCAGGCCCAAATGTAGGCTGTGTTTGAAAGTGGAATACAGAGGTGTAGCCAATATGTAGGCAATCACATGCTTGACTGACAAATATGAAAGGGATTGAACCGCGATTGATTTGATTTTGTGAATATTAATTACAGAATAATTGAAAATGAATGGCACGTCCATTATTAGTCACTGTTTAAGAGCCACTTGTTTATTTATTTATTTTTTTATTTTTTTTTGTCAGATCACTTATTTGTGTGATCTTTCATGACTTATATTCATACGGAAAATGGATATAAGCTGGGCTTTAAACGCAATTGACACCACCTTTTCAAACAGAAAATTGGGCCCGGGGGAGCCCAAATGTGGAGAGACCCATGGATTGGAACTCATGTGTCTGTGTGATTTGACTGAGGATGTGGAAAAACATCTACCTGCTTTTGGCTTTACGATCACAGGATTTCTGCCGATTGGGCTTTGGAGTTCTCCTGGTGTATCGAAAATTTAACTGGAGGAGCTAATCAAAATGCGGACCCGGCGGAGCTGCTTCTCAATAATTCGACCAGATGGGGAGTGCACGAAATAGGGGCAAATGACCAACATGGAATTTACCATCTGCATGCATTGTAGAGAGATGGACTCTACCGGACATGTTCATCTGTGTTTAGAAGGGGAAACATCTGGAGTCGCTTCGTGCTCTCCAGGGAATGATATGAATTTAAAGCCAGTGAATGTTAATTTGAATTGTAAGCTCAGAATATGACAATAGGGAAATCCTATACTCTGTCTGAGCAGATTCGGCCTTGATCGGCGCCCCTGGATAATTCACTCCTCCAGAGTTGAGATAAGCGGATGTGTCAGCTGGCTCGCTAACCCAAACACCGCTGCTGTGCAATAAACAGAACTCTTCAGGGACAGCGTTCATGAACTATAACATCTATCGTTGCCTAGGAGACTATTTGTTGTGCTCCAGTAACTGATACACTCAACACTGCACACACACTGATATCATCATACTGATATACATACACTGCTCTCCCCCTGCTGTGTGATTTGTCTACTAAATGTCTGCTAAATAAGCATTATGTTTTTTTCTCTCGCCTACTGTGTCATATCCTCTCTTTTTCTTTTTTTTCCTTTCTTCTTTATGACTGGCGCCTAGCGGCTGCCCCGGCCTTGGATGCGCTCTGCAGAGCGTGCCCAAATGCCAAGTCACGTTTCGTTACCTTGTATTCATACATGTGTAATGACAATAAAGTTGAATCTCATCATCTCATCTCTCTCATCTCATAAGTGTTGTATCTTCACTTTGGGGAATGGGAGTTGTTCAGTCACCATTATAATTTAGTTTATATGTGTAGTTTATAGTCTGTCATCAATAAACTCATGCAGTATTATAACAGGACACGTTTACAAATATTTGAGATGCATTCTAGTGCATCCTTTTATATTTTAGCAATATTATAAGTACAAAACACCAACATTACTATACTCAGCAGAATGACCTGTTTGGCTGCAACCGTTGCATCAGTGTTGCCCATTTGTCAGTAAATATTTAAATAAAAATGATTTATTTTGTTATTTGGGTGTTTTTGTGTCTTGTCGGCCTTTAGTCAAAGCGTGCATATATGTCTACATATGATATGAAGTTGATCTGTCCATTCCGCTCCACAATCATGGCGGTATTATTATTAAATTTTTAATTTTTAGATACTTATATGGGACAGGGGATTTGCAGTCCTGCAAAGGACAGTGGTACCACACAGGGGAAGCAGCAGTCAGGACTGTCGTCTACCACTGACCGGGCAGGCTGGGCGTGTCTCCCCACAAAGGATTGTGGTGCACCTGGTCAGACACCAGTGTTGGAGAAGCGGCAGCTGAACCAGCAGATCAGTCCTTTGCAGGGAGCCAAGCTCAGCCTGCCCGGTTAACGGGAGTCTCAGCTGTTGCTTTACCCATGCGCCAGCGCTGTCCTTTGCATGTTCTCCCTGTGTTTGCAGGGGTTTACTCCGGGATTTCTCCAGTTTCCTCCCACAGGGGCAAAAAACATGCAGGTTCGGTTAATTGGCATCAACTGGGGAGATATGACTGTGAGTGGCCCCTTGCCCCCAGGCCACAGTTGTACAGTGTATCCGGAAAGTCTTCACAGCGCTTCACTTTTTCCACATTTTGTTATGTTATAGACTTATTCCAAAAGGGATTAAATTCATTTTTCCCTCAAAATTCTACACACAATACACCATAATGGCAATGTGGTTATTTTTATTTATTTTTTTTTAGATTTTTGCAAATTTATTAAGAATAAAAAAACTAAGAAATTACATGTACATAAGTATTCACAGCCTTTGCCATGAACCAGAATGCACCAGCATGAACCAGATGCACCTGAGCTCAAAACTGAGCTCAGGTTCATCCTGTTTCCACTGATCATCCTTGAGATGTTTCTACAGCTTAATTGGAGTCCACCTGTGGTAAATTCAGTTGATTGGACATAATGTGGAAAGGCACACACCTGTCTATATAAGGTCCCACAGTTGACAGTGCATGTCAGAGCACAAACCAAGCATGAAGTCAAAGGGATTGTTTGGAGGCACAAATCTGGTGAAGGGTACAGAAAAATTTCTGCTGCATTGAAGGTCCCAGTGAGCACAGTGGCCTCCATCATTCGTAAATGGAAGAGGTTCAGAACCACCCAGACTCTTCCTAGAGCTGGCCGGCCGTCTAAACTGAGTGATCGGGGTAGAAGGGCCTTAGTCAGGGAGGTGACCAAGAACCTGATGGTCACTCAGTCAGAGCTCCAGTGTTCCTCTGTGGAGAGAAGAGAACTTTCCAGAAGGACAAACATCTCGGCAGCAATCAATCAATCAGGCCTGTATGGTAGAGTGGCCAGACGGAAGCCACTCCTTAGTAAAAGGTACATGGCAGCCCGCCTGGAGTTTGTCAAAAGGCACCTGAAGGACTCTCAGACCATAAGAAACAAAATTCTCTGGTGTGATGAGACAAAGATAGAACTCTTTGGCGTGAATGCCAGGCGTCATGTTTGGAGGAAACCAGGCACCGCTCATAACCATGCCAATGGTGGTGCGGCATCATGCTGTGGGGATGTTTTTCAGCGGCAGGAACAGGGAGACTAGTCAGGATAGAGGGAAAGATAAATGCAGCAATGTACAGAGACATCCCTGATGAAGACCTGCTCTGGAGTGCTCTAGACTCCAGACTGGGGCAATGGTTCATCTTTCAGCAGGACAATGACCCTAAGCACACAGCCAAGATTTCAGTTAGTGGGTTTAGGACATCTTTGTGAATTTCCTTGAGTGGCCCAGCCAGAGCCCAGACTTGAATCCAATTGAACATCTCTGGAGAGATCTGAAAATGGCTGTGCACTGATGCTTACCATCCAACCTGATGGAGCTTGAGAGGTGCTGCAAAGAGGAATGGGCCAAACTGCCCAAAGATAGGTGTGCCAAGCTTGTGTCATCAGATTCAAAAAGGCTTGAGGCTGTAATTGCTGTCAAAGGTGCATCAACAAAGTATTGAGCAAAGGCTGTGAATACTTATGTACATGTGATTTCTTAGTTTTCTATTTTTAATAAATTTGCAAAAATCACAAAAAAAACAGCTTTTTTCACATTGTCATTATGGGGTATTGTGTATACAATTTTGAGGAAAAAATGAATTTAATCCATTTTAGAATAAGACTGAAACAGCAAAATGTGGAAAAAGTGAAGCGATGTGAAGACTTTCCGGATGCTCTGTAAATAAGAATGTGCTCTTAATCTGTCCTACCTGGATAAATAAAGGTTATATTGTGGAGCGTGTAAATAAAGAGGCGGATTTGGTTCAGGCGATTTATTACACATCTCACACAAGAAGCATAGACAGAATGACATCTCAGCAGAGACTCTTCTCTTAAATAACATGGCATTCCTCTAGAAACTTCTAACACACAAAAGGTCACATTGCATTCACTTCATTCATCCTTCACACCTCCCTGTTATCTCACCAGGGAACCTCTGCTCTTTGTTCTTGTCTAAGATGTTACACAATTATGCTCTCCCCATGTGCCGCCATACTACCCCCCCCCCCCCCGAGCATCTTGGATAGAACTGTGGAGAGCGTGAAAAGATGAGGCTGAGTTTATTTCTCAATTCAGGTTTATTAACATTCACGTATCTCCAACATCCTCTCAAACAGAAAAGAGAACCATCCTCCCACATCTGCCCCTTTTATACCCGGGACATCAAAGTAAAGAGTCGCATTGTCTTCAAATCCCAAGACACAATACATCATCCCCCAGGTCTTCTCCCCTCTACCTAAAACCCTGGTGGTCAGGAAGTTTCTCAAGACCATCTCAAAAGATCACATTTCGCACCCTCCTGTTATCCCCAGGAGACCCAGACTTATTGTTCATTCTAAGACGTGAGGCAACAGTAATATACATATGCAGCCTAAGCAACTCAAATATGTGTGCCACATGATCCCCCCCCCCCCAAACGTCGAAGATGAAACAATACAACACAGTCTGCACATCATGATAAAATCACAAACATCAGTCCACGTGCTGTTTGGGCTTCAACCGTCTTCTGAACTTGCTGTAAGCGGGCTTTACCACTCCTGCGGCGCCATCCTGCTGTGAATCTGCTATTTGAGGATGAGAACTGTTAGTCAATCCCTGTTGGGGCTCTGAGGCATGCTCCCTGGGAGGTCTGCCGCATCGAGGAGCCCTTGCCAACGGCACAGCTTCATCAGCCATCACAAAAGCAGGTTTGAGTCTGTCTATGCCAATTGTTTCCCTCCTGCCTCCCAAATCTAGCAAAAAATGCTTATCACCTGTTTCCAGCACTCTATATGGGCCATCATAAGGTGGTCGCAGGGTTGGGCGCTGAGCGTCGTGTCTGACAAAAACAAACTCGGCATTTTTTAAAGCCTTAGGTACAAAAACGCGCGGAAAAGTGTGATGAACGGGGCCCGGAAGCGTGCTCACTCCCGTGTCGCTCAGTAACCGCTGAGCAGGGGGACACCCTGGCGCAGGATTGTCCGGGAGAAACTCCCCGGGCAGCCGGAGTGGCTGCGCAAACACCAACTCAGCTGGGGAGGCTTTTAAATCCTCTTTAGGTGCAGAACGCAACCCTAATAAAACCCACGGTAGTCTGTTTACCCAATTTGCATCCATAAGCGACGCTCTGAGGACTGCTTTCAATGACCTATGGAAACGTTTGCATAAACCATTAGCCTGGGGGTGGTACGCGGTAGTGCGGTGGATCGTTACTCCCAGGCTGCGGGCCATCGCTGACCAAAGCTCGGAAGCAAATTGAGGACCTCTGTCGGATGTAATATCCGACAGAACTCCAAAACGCACTACCCAAGCCGTTAAAAACGCACGCGCTACCTCCTCGGCTGTGGTTGATGCCAGTGGGACCATTTCAGGCCAACGCGTGGTGCGGACCACCATTGTCAAAAGATGTGTGCACCCCTGTGACGGCGGGAAGGGGCCTACGAGGTCGACATGCACATGATCGAACCTCTTGGCCGGGATGTGAAACGACTTTAAGGGGGTTTTAGTGTGTTTGTGTATTTTGGCCCACTGGCAAGCCATGCAGGCTCTTGCCCACTCCTTAACGTGCTTGCGCAGGCTCAGCCACACAAACTTCTCTCCTACCATTTTGACTGGCGCACGCACCCCCGGGTGCGCCAGAGAGTGAATCGAGTCAAAAACACGGCGGCACCACGCGGTTGGCACCACTGGACGCAGTCATCCGGTGGAGACATTGCAGAATGGGGGGGGCATACCATCTTGCAGCACCCTGCTCTCCAGCCTTAACCCTGTTGGTCCAGACTGGAGCGCACACATGTCCGCATTGCTACCCTGATCCGCGGCCATGGCTGCATAATCTATCCCCACGCAGACTGGGGCCGCGCGTACTTCCACACCGCTAGTTTGCTCCGCGGCCATGGCAGTATAATCTACCCCTGCGCGGACTGGAGCCGTTACGGCGCGCGAGAGACAGTCTGCCACTACATTAAGTTTACCCACTACGTGTTGAATATCGGTAGTAAACTCTGAAATTGCAGCCAGCTGCCTCTGCTGCTGGCTTGACCACAGCTCCGAAACCTTGGCCATCGCGAAAGTCAGCGGCTTGTGGTCGATGAACGCAGTGAAACGCCGACCTTCCAGCCAGAACTGGAAATGGCGAATGGCTAAGTGGAGCACTAACAACTCCCTGTCGAATGCACTGTATTTTCGCTCGGCATCACGCAAAGTCCTGCTGAAAAAGGCAAGCGGCTGCCAAGCCCCGGCAACATGCTGCTCTACTACCGCCCCTATGGCCACGTCTGACGCGTCAGTAGTGAGCGCTATGCGGGCCGTTGGGTCTGGATGTGCCAACAACGCAGTGTCTGCCAGGGCTGTTTTGACCTCCAAGAATGCGCGCTCCCGCTCGGGGGCCATTCAATTGCATTTGTGGGTTTTTGGTTTTTTTAGCGCGGCATACAGTGGTTGCATGAGCTGCGCTGCGCGGGGGAGGAAACGGTTATAAAAATTCACCATTCCCAAAAACTCCTGTAATGCTTTGACAGTTTGTGGCTGGGGAAAATTTGTTACTGCGCGCACTTTGTCCGGCAGCGGAACTGCTCCTTCTGGAGAGACGCGGTGCCCCAAAAAATCAATCTGCGTCACCCCGAACTGACACTTCGTTGGGTTGATTATTAGCCCGTGCTCTCCCAACCTCCGAAAAACTGCCGTGAGGTGTTTTTCGTGTTCCTCTTCGGACGCGCTGGCTACCAAAATGTCGTCCAGGTAGACGAACACAAAAGGGACAACGCGCAACACCGCGTCTATCATGCGTTGGAACGTCTGCGGAGCGCCTTTAAGCCCAAACGGCATGCGCAAAAACTCAAAAAGGCCAAACAGAGTAATTACCGCTGTTTTGGGAATGTCCTCAGCGCGTACTGGGACATGATGGTACCCGCGGACCAAGTCTATTTTAGAAAAAATGTGCGCCCCCGCCAGATGAACAGAAAAATCTTGAATATGGGGGATTAGGTAGCGGTCGTGCGCTGTAGCGTTGTTCAACCTGCGGAAATCCCCGCAAGGTCGCCACGAGCTGTCAGCTTTAGGGACCATGTGGAGCGGGGAAGCCCATGGGCTATTCGAACGCCGGATGATGCCCAATTTTTCGAGGTTGGCGAACTCCTCGCGCGCTATGGTCAGTTTAGCTGCATCCAAGTGCCAAGTTTTTGCAAAAACGGGGGGACCGGCGGTAGTAATAAAATGCTCCACTCCGTGTTTAGCGACGGCTGCTGAAAATGTGGGAACCGTAAGTGCTGGAAACTGAGTGAGGAGAGTGTGGAACTTACTGCCTGCCGTAGCGACATTGGCTTGTGCTGTGGGCGGGGTCACTCAAGCTGCACAGGGGATAGAATAAAAAGAGTGTGCATTAACCAAGCGTCTATTAGGAAGATCAACCAACAGCCCATGTGAGCACAGAAAATCAGCACCTAACATGTTGAAACTCACCGCAGCCATAATAAAAGTCCACTCATATGTACGGCCGTGCAGAGACAGAAGCAGAGTCCTTTCACCGAAGGTCTTAATGCTCGAGCCGTTCGCCGCTGATGCTCCGTGACTCCCGAGGCCTGCCAGCCAGTCAGCGTAGGTTGGCGTGATGAAACTCACTTGGGAGCCTGTGTCCACGAGGAATTGCCTCCCAGAACGCGCATCCGTCAAGTAGAGCAGCTTGTTCTGTTCACCGAGAGCTGCGGCTGCTACTGACTCCCGGTTCTGGCGTTTCCCGAGCTCTTGAACTGACATGGTGGTATACACTTGCGTGCCCTCTCTGCGAAGCGGCGATGGTAAAAACAGAGGTCGTCTCCTCCGCGATGTTTGGTCTTCACCGCCGCCGTTGTCGGTGGGTCTGCCTAAGCCGCGTCTGTCCCCCTGCCATTCCCGGCCATCGTGCCGCGGTCTGTCGCTGCTGCGGTGGCCGTGTGCTGTCTGCTGGCGTTGAGAATCCGCTGTGCCTCCTGGGCCAGTGCGCGGAAGTCCCGCTGGGCCACAAACCGCAAACCTGCCAGGGTCGCTCTCGTCTCCGACGGTAGGGTTCTCAGGAAAATGTGGGTGAAAAGGAAATCGTCGTCATCTGAGCCTCTCAGCCTCAGCATGTCTTCCATCAGGTCAACAGGCGTGCTTTCTCCCAAGTCGTTCAGGGCCAGGAGTCTCTCTGCTCTCTCCTGGGCTGAGGGAGTGAAACGCT
Source organism: Pholidichthys leucotaenia (assembly GCA_020510985.1). Taxonomy (NCBI): domain Eukaryota; kingdom Metazoa; phylum Chordata; class Actinopteri; order Cichliformes; family Pholidichthyidae; genus Pholidichthys; species Pholidichthys leucotaenia. Next base: position 225,150,895 of record CM035837.1, read on the forward strand.
GAATGAGCGCAGCCTTCAACCCGCCGTATTTGTCGCCAGCGGGTGGGTGCTGCACCAGGCTCTGCACCTGTCGAGCTGTGCGGTTGTCGAGCTTGGCGATAACGTGGTAGAATTTCGTGTCATCTGCCGTTATTCCCCCGAGAGCGAACTGAGCTTCGGCCAAGAGGAACCAGGAGTCTGGGTTGTCCTGCCAGAATTCTGGTAGTTTGACTGAGACTGCGTTCGTCTGGCTGGTTCCTGGCGAGTCCGGCTCGGAGGAATTTCTTTCGCCCATGATACGTCTTAAGGTCACCGGTGTGGAGAGCGTGAAAAGATGAGGCTGAGTTTATTTCTCAATTCAGGTTTATTAACATTCACGTATCTCCAACATCCTCTCAAACAGAAAAGAGAACCAAACTCCCACATCTTTCCCTTTTATACCCGGGACATCAAAGTATAGAGTCGCATTGTCTTCAAATCCCAAGACACAATACATCATCCCCCAGGTCTTCTCCCCTCTACCTAAAACCCTGGTGGTCAGGAAGTCTCTCAAGGCCATCTCAAAAGATCACATTTTGCACCCTCCTGTTATCCCCAGGAGACCCAGACTTATTGTTCATTCTAAGACGTGAGGCAACAGTAAACACTTCCGCCCTCCCAAGAGAGTAGACGCTTTTTCCTCCTCTCCTGCTCTGACTTTTTTTTTTCCTTCCCCCCCAACTACTGGATCCCAGCTTGCTGTTGTCTGTCTGCGTCTAACTGCGACCGTCGAAAGAAAGAAATTATAGAGTTAATAAGCTGGGCTTTGAACACAATTGACACTATTTTTTCAACAAGGAAAAGTGCTCCGGGGGAAGCTGTCTGCCCCGCAGGTACGGCTCCAGCGGGCTATTTACGTGACACAAGTAATTGGAAAATCTTGTGTCTCACTAATCTCTCTATCGAAGATATTGAAGATTTGTATGTCTTCGTGGTAATGGTGATCGGGATCTTTCTGATTGGAACTGGGATTGTCCTGGTGTACCGCAAATTGCTGAAGATGGATACAACCTATCAAAATGCTGGCCAGGCGAGGTGCATCTGTCAAATTGAAAAATTGGAGAAGACCCTGATAGCGACAAATGGAGAACTGTCTCGGAAGGTGGATTACATCATGGTCTCGCTTAGGTCTTTCCACGATGGATTTAAAGCCCCGCAATGAAAGATTAAGTACTGAATCTACAGAAGAAATAAAAAGCCTTCTCTGTGATCAGTCCGATTTGGCTCAATTTCCCCATGAAAATTCCTCCTGGCTGTCTGCAGTCTGTGTTTTCAAAATCATCGAGCATAAGGCCTTGGACAGCCATCTGGACACTGCCAAGATAAGGACTTGGCGGCAGCCAGACAAAACATCTCCTGCCAAGTGTCCTTGTTGTCTCTCTTATTATCATCAACACTGCTCAACACCGCACACACATTGATCCATGAACTGAATAGAAAAGATACACACACTGCTCTCTTGTGTCTTGTGAATCCTGTGTAGCGAATGTGCATCGAGAGCTTTTTTTTTTCTTGAAATCTTAATATTGATTAATTATGTAACCAGTATTTTGAATCAATGATTTTTTTGCTCCTTCCTATTGTTCCTCGTATTATTCTTATTCTTATGCTTGTACCCACTATCCTGTTGGCAGGCGCGTCTCTGATGCTGCCGCGTCACTGGAAATGCAGGTTCATTTTCTGTGTCAAGTCAAATTCTCTCGTATGTTATCAGTGATCTGTTAATGTACTTGGCAATAAATCTTTTCTGATTCTGATTCTGATTCTGAATATACATATGCAGCCTAAGCAACTCAAATATGTGTGCCACAGAACAATAGAATAACAGTCCGTATGCTGTGATAGAACCATTAAACATCAATCCACATGCTGCTTGGGCTTCAGTCTTCTCCCGTATCTGCTGTAACCAGGATTCACCCCCTCCGTGGCGCTGTCATGCTGGGGGGTTGATGTTTGAGGGGGAAAACTTTTTGTCTGTCCGTGTGGGTGTTCTGGGGAATCTTTTCTCTAGGGAGCTCCCCGTGGGGGTCTTTCACGCCGAGGGGCCCTCGCCAACAGCACTTGCTCGTCCGCCACCACGTAAGCAAGTTTGAGTCTGTCTATGCCAATCTTTTCCCTCCTACCCCCCAAATCTAGCAAAAAATGCTTATCCCCTGTTTCCAGCACTCTGAACGGTCCATCATAGGGTGGGCGCAATGGAGGGCGGTGGGTGTCGTGTCTGACAAACACGAACTCCGCGTTTTTCAAAGTTTTAGGCACAAAAACGCGCAGAAAACTGTGGTGGGCAGGGCCCGGCAGCGTGCTTGTGTCTATGCTACGCTGCAACAGCTGAGATGGGTAGCTGCTCGGCGCGGGATTATCTGGCAGAAACTCCCCGGGCAGCCGGAGTGGTTGCGCAAAAACGAGTTCTGCCGGGAAAGCTTCCAGATCCTCTTTAGGCGCAGAACGTAACCCCAATAAAACCCACAGTAGCTTGTCTACCCAATTTGCATCCGTCAATGAAGCCCTGAGAGCCGCTTTCAATGATCTATGAAAACATTTGCATAACCCATTAGCCTGTGGATTGTACGCGATTGTGCGGTGAATTGTGACACCCAGGCTGCGGGCCATTGTTGACCAGAGTTCAGAAACAAATTGAGGGCCTCTGTTGGATGTAATGTCTGACAGGACTCCAAAACGCGCCACCCAAGCTGTTAAAAACGCGCGCGCCACCTCCTCGGCCGTGGTTGCCGCCAGCGGAACCGCTTCTGGCCAGCGTGTGGTGCGGTCCACCATTGTCAGGAGGTGCGTGTACCCCTGTGATGGCGGGAGGGGGCCCACGAGGTCCACGTGGACATGGTCGAACCTCTTAGCCGGAATGCGAAACGGCTCCAAGGGAGCCTTCGTGTGTCTGTGTACTTTGGCTCGTTGGCATGCCACGCAGGCTGCCGCCCACTCTTTCACTTGTTTGCGAAGGCTCGGCCACACAAATTTCTCTCCTACCATTTTGACCGACGCGCGCACTCCTGGGTGCGCCAAAGGGTGAACCGACTCAAACACGCGGTGGCGCCACGCGGCCGGGACCATGGGACGTGGGCAACCCGTGGAGGCATCGCAGATTAGCGGGGGGGGCATGCCATCCTGCAGCACTCTGCTCTCCAGCCTTAACCCTGTTGGTCCAGACTGGAGCGCGCGCACGTCCGCATCACTAACCTGCTCCGCGGCCATGGCTGCGTAATCTATCCCCACGCAGACCGGGGCCACCACGGCGCACAAGAGGCAGTCTGCCACTACATTCAGTTTGCCCGACACATGCTGAATATCGGTAGTAAACTCTGAGATCGCGGCCAGCTGTCTCTGCTGCCGGCCCGACCACGGCTCTGAAACCTTGGCCATCGCGAACGTTAGCGGCTTGTGGTCAACGAACGCGGTGAAACTGCGCCCTTCCAGCCAGAACTGGAAGTGGCGTATGGCCAGGTGGAGAGCCAGCAACTCTCTGTCGAACGCGCTGTATTTACATTCACTGTCACTGCGCAAAGTCCTGCTGAAAAAGGCGAGCGGCTGCCAAGCCCCGGCAACCCGCTGCTCCACGACAGCCCCTATGGCCACATCTGAAGCATCAGTGGTGAGCGCTATACGGGCTGTTGGGTCTGGATGTGCCAGCAATGCGGCATTTGCCAGGGCTGCTTTGACTTCCGAGAACGCTCGCTCTTGCTCCGGGATCCATTCGACCCTATCCGCGGGTTTCTGTTTTTTGAGTGCAGCATACAGTGGTTGCATGAGCTGCGCTGCGCAGGGAAGGAAACGGTTATAAAAGTTCACCATTCCCAAAAATTCTTGTAGCGCTCTGACCGTTTGCGGCCGGGGAAAATCTGCCACTGCGCGCACTTTGTCAGGCAGCAGGACCGCTCCTTCGGGAGAGATGCGGTGCCCCAAAAAATCAATCCCCGTCACCCTATTTCGCTGGGTTGATTATTAACCTGTGCTCTTCCAACCTCCGGAAAACCGTCGTGAGGTGGGTTTCGTGTTCGTCTTCGGATACGCTGGCTACTAAGATATCGTCCAGGCAGACGAACACGAAAGGGAGATCGCGCAGCACTGCATCCATCATGCGTTGGAACTTCTGTGCAGCCCCTTTAAGCCCAAATAGCATGCGCAAAAACTCGAATAAACCGAACGGAGTTATTACCACTGTTTTGGGTATGTCTTCAGCGCACACTGGGACTTGGTGGTAACCGCGGACCAGGTCTATTTTAGAAAAAACGCGCGCTCCTGCAAGGTGGACGGAAAAATCCTGAATGTGAGGAATTGGGTAGTGGTCGTGCACTGTGGCATTGTTCAACCTGCGGAAATCCACGCAAGGTCGCCACGAACCCTCAGCTTTAGGGACCATGTGTAGCGGGGAAGCCCTTGGGCTGTTTGAGCCCCTGATGATGCCCAACCTCTCCAGGTTGGCGAACTCCTCGCACGCTATGGCCAGTTTAGCTGCGTCCAAGCGCCGAGGTCTTGCAAAAACGGGCGGCCCGGTGGTGGTGATAAAATGCTCCACCCCGTGTTTAGCGATGGCTGCTGAAAATGTCGGGACAGTGAGTGCTGGGAACTGAGTGAGCAGTGTGTGGAACTTACCGCATGTAGCTGTGACGTTGGCTTGTGCTGTTGGCCGGGTCACTCGAGCTGTACAGGGGAGAGAGTCAAAGGACAGTGCATTAACTCGGCGTCTGTTAGTGACATCTACCAACAAACCATGTGCACACAGAAAATCAGCCCCCAGTATATGGAAATTCAATGCTGCTATGACAAAAGTCCACTCAAATGTACGGCCGTGTAGAGACAAGAGTAGAGTCCTCTCACCAAAGGTCTTAATCTCCGAGCCGTTTGCTGCCGCCATCTCGGGGCCGCTAGATCCTGCCAGCCGGTCAGCATAGGCCGACCAGATGAAACTCTTCTGGGCGCCGGTGTCCACGAGGAAATGCCTCCCCGAGCGTGCGTCCGTCAAGTAGAGCAGCTTGTTCTCCTCCCCGAGGGTCGCGGCTGCTACCAACCCCCGGTCTTGGCGTTTCCTGAGTCGCTTGAATTGGCACGGTGGTATACATTTGCGTGCCCTCTCTGCAAAGCGGCGGTGGTAGAAACAAAGCGTGTCTCCCCCGCGTTCCTTGGCCCCCGCTGCTGCTGCCGTCGGTGGCTCTGCTGCTGCCGTCGATGGCTCCTCACCTCCTCCGGTCGTCGCGCCGAGCTCCATCACTGCCGCAATGGTCGTGAACTCCCTGGTGACGACAACGATCCGGTTTGCTTCCCGGGCTAGCGCACGATAGTCCCGCTTGGCCAGCAACGGCGAATTGGCCAGGGTCGCTCTCGCCGCTGACGGAAGGTTCCGGAGGAAGAGGTGGGTAAAAATAAAATGGTCATCATCTGTGCCCTTTAACCTCAGCATCTTCTCCATCAGGTCTATGGCCGACCCGTCTCCCAACCCGGTCCGCGTCAGGAGTATCTCTGCTCTCTCACCATCTGAGAGTGTGTAGTGCTGGATGAGCGCAGCCTTCAGCGCGCCGTACTTGTCGTCCGTTGGTGGCTGATCGAGCAGGCTCTCTACGTGCTGAGCCGTGCAGGCGTCAAGCGTTGCGACCACATAGTGGAACTTTGTGTCATCCGCCGATATCCCCTGGAGGGCGAACTGCGCCTCGACTAGGTGGAACCAGGAGCGCGGGTTGTGCTGCCAAAAATCCGGTAGCTTGATCGCAACAGCACATGCGTGGCTGGGGGTTCTCATCGAGGTTGGCTCCGGGGATCTTTCATCGTGTTCCATGATTCGTCTTGGGTCACCAGTGTGGAGCGTGTAAATAAAGAGGCGGATTTGGTTCAGGCGATTTATTACACATCTCACACAAGAAGCATAGACAGAATGACATCTCAGCAGAGACTCTTCTCTTAAATAACATGTCATTCCTCTAGAAGCTTCTAAAACACAAAAGGTCACATTGCATTCACTTCATTCATCCTTCACACCTCCCTGTTATCTCACCAGGGAACCTCTGCTCTTTGTTCTTGTCTAAGATGTTACACAATTATGCTCTCCCCATGTGCCGCTACAATATAAATAAAACTATAGAAGGAACTATGAAATGACAATTCACTTTCTCCATTCTGTCTGCAGGATTTGAAAGCAACTTTAGGATAGATAATACAAACAACTTGGGGACTCCCTACGACTTCAACTCCATCATGCATTACAGCAAGTAAGTGTTGGTACATCCATGTCTATTTTTAAGTGAAATATGAATTAGTGTTCATGTCTGTTTGTAAACTGTCATGATGCTGTCAAGGCATTACCTTGTCTGTTTTTGTTTGCTGTTTTAGCTCTGTTTTAAATTTTTATCTCTTTATCTCTTTAACTGCTATTAACTTTTTACTTAGTGTTAGCTTAGTAAATACAACAGCCCGGACAGGCACACAGGTGAATCAGACCCTGGGCAGGGCTGTTTCACCAGGTTAGGCTAACCTGTTTTGACTAGCTAGCTAGCAACTTCTGGCCTGGAAAGCCATGGCTCCATCCCCTACTTGTGTCAGCTGTGTCTCCCTCTCTAAGAAGGTTTCTGAGTTGGAATTGAGACTCTCTAACCTTTATAAGATTCGGGAGGCTGAAAACCACCTAGACACTATTATTTTTGGACGGACATCAGCCCCAGCTATGGACTCGCAGCTAGCAGAGATGGCTACTTACCTGTGTGAAATTAACACATCACCATCCACTTCCATCCCTGCTCCGGTCACCTCAGCTGTCCAGGACTCCAGCAACAAACACTGGCTTCAGCTCGGAGCTAAACCCAAAGCCCCAGGTGGTTCTTCACAGCCTCAATGCACGCCCTGGACCATGGTTGGGCCAAATAGCAAACGTCGGGGATTGACCATACATGGCTGCGCCTCCTCCCTTCCCCTTTTGCTTGAAAATAGATTTGATATCCTTTCCCTGGACGATTTCCCCCACCTGGATTCCTCTCATGGCAGCCCCTCCTCCTTCAGGGGTGGCCCATACCCGCAAGCCCCGGATCAAAACTACCTTAAGTGTACCAAACTATACACCAGCTCCAAAAAGAAGAGAGTGCATCCCCCCGCATCACCCCCACACCGGCATCCCGCCACCTCTGCAACAACAAAGACAAAATTATCCACCATCTCAGAAGCCACCGACAAAGCCTCCCAGACGATGCTGGTAATTGGTGATTCAATAATGAGGAACGTCAGAAACAGGTACTGTGTTACTAATTTTTTTCCTGGGGCTAAAGTCTCAGACATTGAGGCTCTAACCCCTGACCTATTAAATGAATACCCCCACGCTAAAACTGTCATTGTGCACATTGGATGCAACAACATCCCAGATGAAATGTCAAAGATCTTAAAGAGAGACTTCAGGAGCCTTCTGTCCACTCTTATGAACTGTGGCAGACGTGTGTTTATCTCTGGGCCTTTGGCCACTTTCAGACGAGGTTGCAATTATTTTAGCAGAACTCTCAGTCTGAATACCTGGTTGAGTTCAACATTTCCTACTTTTAACATTGGTTTTGTAGACAATTTTAACCTGTTTTGGAACCGCCCATCATTTATGAGGCCAGATGCCATCCATCCAAATAGACTCAGTGCACGTGTTCTAAGGGACAATCTGTTTTATTCCATTCAGCGTTTTTTAGTACAGTGACTGAAAGCTGGTGTGTTAACTCACCCCAAAGTACCTGGGTCTGCCAACCAGCCCTTTTTTGCTTCCACTTCTCATATTAATCCTATTAATCTAAATAATTCTCACTGTTTAGATCAGTCTTCAGTTCATAACCCCATAGAGATTGTGTCTGTCTCCTGTTTCCCAAAACATTTTAACCCAAGACAAATACAACATAACTTGATAAATACATGCATCTCTGCAGCTCCTCTTCATCCTCCACCCCTCAACTTAGCCCATCTTCCCCATCAGAGAATCATTGTCTGCTCCCTCCAAAGTAAATAAAAATACAAGGTATAAGCATCCCAAAGTGATTAAACAAAAAGTATGTAAAACTCAAATTAAACATCAAGTCTCTAAATTTAATGATTTGGCATCTCTTCCTCCTCATCAATTAAAAATTAAATGTGGTTTGTTAAGTATTAGGTCTCTAACTCCCAAGCCTCTGCTAGTCCATGATCCATTAATTGATCATCAGATTGATTTAATATCCCTTACAGACACTTGATTAGGGCAAGAGGATTATGTTGATTTAAATGAATCAACTCCCTCTGGTTATTTAAACAATCAAAATCCCACAAGTTCTTGTTGTGGAGGAGGAGTCGCGACAATTTACCATTCCAAATTACTAATTAATGTAAAGCAGAAAACCTGTTTCAATTCCTTTGAGGGCCTGGTCCTCAGTATTAGGCATGTTAGCAATCTTTGGTGAAACCCAATTTTCTTTGCCATAGTTTATCATCCTCCCTCAACCTACTCAGAGTTTTTATCCAAATTTGCCAAATTCTTAGCTGATTTAGTGCTGAAATCAGATAGAATAATTATAGTAGGGGATTTTAATTTACATGTAGATGTAGATAGTGACTGTCTTAATATGGCATTTAATTCAATATTAGACTCGATGGAGTTTTCTCAGAAAGTAGAAAATTCTACCCATTATCTCCACCACAAATTGGACCTTGTTCTGACTTATGGCACAGAAATAGAAAATCTGGTAGTGTCTCCTCATAACCCTGTACTGTCACACTATTGTCTGTTAACCTTTGATTTTACTATTTCTGACTATTTGGCTCCTAAAGAAAAATATTACTCCAGTAGATGTATCTCAGATGATGTTGTTACCAAATTTATGCAGATTGTCTCCTCTATGCCATGTGTCAACACAACGGAAATAAGCTATGGAGAGCTTGCACCTTCTGTAATTGATAGCATGGTAGATAGTGTTACAGCTTCTCTGCATCAGACTCCAGACATGGTGGCCCCTTTAAAAAAGGAAAAGTCCAATCAGAGATTTCTAACCCCTTGGTTCAACGCTGAAACTCGTAGCTTAAAACAGAAGACTCGTCAGTTAGAAAGAAAATGGTGTTCCACTAATTTAGTTGAAATCTATTCAGCTTGGAGAAATCATCTTTTAATTTATATTAAAAAAAAACTCTTAGAAAAGCTAGAACAAGTTATTACTCTGCATTAATAGAAGAGAACAAGAATAATTCCAGGTTTCTTTTCAGCACTGTATCCAGGCTGACAAAGAGTCAGGACTCTGTCAATCCTAGCATTCCCTTAGAGCTTACTAGTCAGGACTCTATGAACTTTTTCAATCATAAAATTTCATCTATTAGAGATAAAATCAGTCAGATTTTTCCCACCGTTAACTTAAATACAGTAACTACTACAACTCCTTCAATTGATATCTGTTTGGATGAGTTTACGTCAATTGACCTTTTAGAGTTAGACAAAATAATTTCCTCATCCAAGCCTTCAGCCTTTTAGACCCTATTCCTACCAGGTTATTTAAAAAAGTCTTCCCATTTATTGGTAGCCCTATTCTTCAAATAATCAATTATTCATTAACATTAGGCCATGAACTGCAGGCCTTTAAAACTGCTGTAATTAAACCCTTACTCAAAAAGCCAACGCTGGACCCAGCAGTTTTAGCTAACTATAGCCCAATCTCTAATCTGCCTTTCATTTCAAAAATCTTAGAAAGAGTTGTTGCTACGCAATTATTCGACCACTTACAGGGAAATGGTTTATTTGAAGAGTTTCTATCTGGGTTCAGAATCCATCATAGTACTGAAATAGCCTTAGTGAAGGTCACTAATGACCTCGTTATCGCATCTGATAATGGACTTGTTTCTGTACTTGTCCTTTTAGACCTTAGTGCAGCTTTTGATACTATCGAGCATAATATTCTACTTGATAGAATAGAACACTATGTTGGACTTAATTTAACTTCACTGCAGTAGTTTAGATCTTATTTGTCTCATAGGCTCCAGTTTGTTCATGTCAATAATGGGTTTTCTTCCAACTCAAAGCTCAGTCAGGGAGTTCCACAGGGATCTGTGCTAGGCCCTACTCTTTTTAATTTATATATGCTTCCATTAGGCAACATTATTAGAAAGCACTGTATACATTTTCATTGTTATGCAGATGACACAATTATACCTGTTAATGAAGCCAGATGTGTCATAAACTCTCGGCATGTTTCTCCATAGCGCACAGAGGAGGAGAAAAGGACAAATGGATTTATGCTCTGGGTCAACACCAAACACACATTTATTAACACAAGGGTGAATACACAGGAGACAAGACAGCTCGGGTTAAACTGAGAGTCCTCCAGGATGCCCAACAAACACGGAAGGATCCAACTGGGCCACAGCCATAGCGTAGTAGTTGTGCCACACAGGGGGAAACGCTACAGAAAGCGTAGCAGCAAAACTACGCTCAGAAACGCTGACAGTTTGCTCACAGTCTAGGGGCAGTCCAAGTAATTCCAGTCTCCCAGCGAGCACACACAAAAACAGTTCTTTCGAGACATGACGGTTAGACGGCGGAAAACAACCATCTAATGCATATAATGGTCCAGCGGCGTTTGTCGAGAAAAGAACTGCTTATGAACAAACGCCGCTGGTGTGGCAAATTGGGAACACCTGGGTGAGGTGCGGGAAGGATAATTACCGGGTGCTGGAAACAGCTGATGGAATACAGAGAGAGAGCGAGGGGGCATGGCTGGACCAACAGACTGTCAGCAGTGTGAGAGAAAGTAGGTCACTGATGCTGGCTAACAGCTGCCGGTCAGGCAGTGGCTAATGATATGGAAATCAGTACCAGAAAACACAAAAATGCACATAACCAGTAAAACCAAAACCCACAGAGAGAGATCGAGGCCAAGCCAGGGAAAGCCAAGCAGGCTCGGCCCGTGACAAGATGATAGTAATCAGTTAGCCAAGTTAGAAGCCTGTCTTAAGGAAATCAAAGCTAGGATGACTTGTAATTTCCTGCTATTAAATTCAGATAAGACTGAAGTCATTCTTGTTGGTCCAAAAAACCTTAGAAATACCTTTCCAAATCAAACTCTTAGTTTGGATGTGGTTACTCTTTCTCTTAATAGTTCTGTGAGGAACCTTGGAGTTATTTTTGATCAAGATCTGTTTTTCAGTTCACATATTAAATTTGTTTCTAAGACTGCCTTCTATCATTTGTGTAATATTGCCAAGATTAGGAGCATCTTGTCTCAGAGTGATGCTGAGAAACTGATCCACACTTTTGTTAGCTCTAGATTAGATTATTGTAACTCTTTATTATCAGGTTGTCCTAAAATATATTTTAAAAGTCTTCAGCTGATCCAAAATACTGCTGCAAGAGTTTTAACAAGTACTAGAAAGAGAGATCATATCTCTTCGGTTCTTGCCTCCCTTCATTGGCTTCCCATAGAGTTTAGAATTAAGTTTAAAATCCTTCTTCTCACTTACAAAGCTCTTAACAATCAGACCCCTCTTTATTTAAAAGATCTGATACTACCCTATCATTCAAATAGAGCATTACGCTCCCGAAATGCTGGATTACTTGTAATACCTAGAATCTCCAAAAGTACAATGGGAGGCAGAGCCTTCAGTTATCAAGCTCCTCTCTTGTGGAACCAGCTGCCAATCTGGATTCGGGAGTCAGACTCGATCTCAGTTTTTAAGAATAGGGTTAAAACCTTCCTTTCCGATATAGCCTACAATTAGGGAGGAATCATGTGCCTCTGAACCCTCCCATAGTTATGCTGCTAATGTACTGGGCTTCACTCCTTTAATGTTTGCTCTCTACATGTCTGATCTTTTCATCTTCTCTATCCCCTCACCCCCCCAGCCAGTCGCAGCAGATGACTGCCCCTCCCTGAGCCTGTTTCTGCTAGAGGTTTCTTCCTTTAAAAGGGGAGTTTTTCCTCTCCACCGTCACCAAGCACTTGCTCACAGGGGATCACCTGATTGCTGGGGCCTTTCTGCAATTGTGGGGGTTTCCCCTACATTTGAAAGTGCTATGAGATGACTGTTGTTGTGAAATGGCATTATATAAATCAAGTTGAATTGAATTGAATTGAATTAAACCATTGTCATTTAAAGGTCTGATGACACATTTTTTACTTCATCTAATTTTTCAACACATAACGAAATAGGTTGGTCTTTGCAATTCTAAGTCAAACAGACTTTTTTCACTCGAATATCCGACGTTTTCATGAGCGCCACATCACCAATTGTGTCAGCGGCTGGAAAAAACCCCGGCCATGTTGTAATGTCATTGACAGAACACAGCGCTTGGCTGCTCATTGTACACACAGGATGGAAGCAGTAGAAAACATTGACGATTTTTCTAGCACATGTAGTGTGGAATTGGTTTGTGTTGTCGAATCTTCAGACGATTATAGTTCAGAAGAATGGGATGACAATGAAGAATCTGGGGGCATCAGACCGTATAGGTTTGAGCCGTGCCAAGTGGGCATCATGCCTAGCGAGTCAGACTCAGAGAGTGATGGTGGAGAGGCACACATGCTCGCCGCAGCAGCAGCAACAAACACACGCCAGGGGAACACCAAGTGTTATGCTTTTGTTACAGATATTGCAACAAATTATTTGTTCATAAATATAATTTAGTTAAACCCAATTTTTCAATAAAATTATAGCAGTGTATTCTCTGTAGCTCAGGCATCATGTTTATTATGTATTATTTTTTGAGTTCTTGTTGTTTTTGTTTTGTACATGAGAATAATGTGCCATTTTGACCCACTTTCAGGTGGGCACTGTCCAAGATTCGCCAGTCTGACCACACGCCCTCTCTCTTTGACAGTCAGCTGTTCATGTTTTGTGTGCATCATCTGCCATGTTGTCAGCCAGCCAATATTGCCAACACTATCACGACATGTTAGCCACTCCACACAGCCATGGTTCTGTTGCGCTCCTTGAAGCGATGTCAGCCCTGGGGCGCAACCGTGGTTAACACGTCTCCTCTCCATGTTCGCTGGGCGATGTCAGCCCCGAACGCCAACTTTAAGTGTTTCTGTTTATTTTTGTAAGTCGTCACCTTTTTGGGAACTGTTGTCATGATTCTTATGTTCAATACATGTGCTGTGGTGAATCCTACGCATAAATCCTCCCTCTCCGTGGGCTTTTACTCAGGGCACAGAGAGGGAGGATGAAATAACAAGGATTTACATGCAGGGTTCACCACAGCAAATTATTACAGAAAAACAGACAATTCCCAAAAAGGTGAAGACATACAAAAAACACAAACACACTTGCTGATGGCGTTCGGGGCCTGCATTGCCCAGAATGAGAGGAGACGTGTTAGCCACAGGTGCGCCCCAGAGCCGACATCGCTTCAAGGACACACAAGAACCACGGCGAACATGGAGTGATTAACACGTCGTGAGAGTGCTGAAAATACTGACAGACTAACAGCACAGATGACAATACTATAAACCAGCAGTGCGTGACTGGCAAATGGCCGCTAAGTACACACACTGCTGGTGATGGTGTGATGAGAAGCACCTGGGCGAGGACCGGGAAACATGATCAGCGGGAGTTTGAATCAGCTTGTGATAATGAGAGAGGGTACGTGGCCGGACTGGCGAGCGTCAGCATGCAATCACAGAAAGTAGGTCAAAGCTGCTCGTAAATCCATTAATCCTTCCCCTCCTCGTGTGCTCCTCCTGCGTAAAAGCACACGAGGAGGCTTATGACAGTTGTAGCTGAAGCATGTGATGTGGTCTTTCACGGCCTGCTGTTTAGCTAAGCCTGCAACACAACGCAAAGGCACAGCCGTAAAATTAAAACAAGAAACCAGAGAAACTGTGAGCTACAAAGTTGCTGTCATTCCAGTCAACAACACCGGAGTCCGTTCTGTCGCTTACGTCATGGTGGTGCCACCCTTCATTCAGTGGGGAGATGCTGAAATCCATACAGAGGGAGCTGAGGAGGAAGATCAGAGAAGGCAAGGACAGCTTCAGGAAGAAAATGGAGGATAAGCTGCAACAGAGTGACATCGGCGGGGTCTGGAGAAACCTTAAAACCATCTCTGGGCTCCAGAATACCTCCCCCCAGGCCACGGGGGGCAGGGAGTGGACGAACAATCTGAACCTGTTTTTTAATAGGTTTGACCAACCGCCCTCCCCCCCGACTGCACAACAACCACTGCTGCCTCTAAAGACATCAAGTCCTGCTGCCCACTCCCCACTCCACCAACACCCCCCCAGCCCCCCAACTTGACCCTCACTAAGACCCAGGTGAGGACGGAGCTGAGGAAGATCAAGGAGAGGAAGGCCTCGGGACCGGACAGCATCAGTGCAGTGATCTTCCTCCTTCACCATTCTCTGTCCCACCTGGAGAAGCCCGGGAATGCGGTGAGGATCATGTTCTTTGGCTTCTCTAGCGCTTTCAACACCATCCAACCGATGATCCTGAAGGACAAGCTGCTGTGCACAGGGGTGGACCAGCACCTGTCATCATGGATCCTGGACTACCTCACTAACCGGCCACAGTTTGTGAGAACCCGGGACTGTGTGTCCGACACGATCATCGGTAACATGGGGGCCCCCCAGGGAACGGTTTTGGCTCTCTTCCTGTTCACCCTTTATACTGTGGACTTCTCACACAACACAACACACTGCCATCTACAGAAGTTCTCTGACGACTCTGCGATCGTCGGCCTAATCTCCAACGGAGATGAAGCTGAGTACAAAGGACTTATCCAGGACTTCGTGGACTGGTGCCATCGGAACTGCCTCCAGATCAACACGAGGAAAACTAAGGAGCTGGTGGTGGACTGCCACAGGCAAGGACAACCCCTCACAGCACCAGTAAACATACGGGGAACAGACATTTAGATGGTGACATCCTACAAGTACCTGGGTGTTCATCTGAACAATAAACTAGACTGGTCACACAATACCGACGCACTCTACAAGAAGGGACAGCGCAGGCTGTTCCTACTGAGGAGACTCAGGTCTTTTGGTGTACAAGGGGTGCTGCTGAAGACATTCTATGACACGGTAGTGGCATCAGCCATCACTTTTGGAGTGGTGTGCTGGGACAGTGGCATTACAGCAGCCGTTAGGAAGAGACTGAACAAACTGATCAAGAAAGCTAGCTCTGTCCTGGGGCAGCGCCTTGACCCAGTGGAGGAGATAGGAGAAAGAAGGATGGTGGCTAAACTGTCATCCCTGCTGGAGTCCGAGTCCCACCCTATGCAGGACATACTGAATGCACTGAGGAGCTCATTTAGCAGCAGACTACATCATCCTAGGTGCGCAACCGAGAGATTTCGCAGGTCCTTCCTACCTACGGCTGTCAGACTGTATAACCTAAGCAGGGCTGCTCGCAGAGATAGCAAAAAAATGTGACAACCTAATAGTATTGAATGCAAAAGACGCAATAGACTTGCACAAATGGTCCCCTCCAGTATACAACTAGGACAATATCAGTCGCTACGGAGGGTGACAATATGTATGGGTACATATTCATACTATGTAGGATAACTAAGTAGACGGTTATGCTGTTTATTCCATCTAGCTACAATGCTCCGTACTGTGTGTATATACATTTACTGTATATATTTATGTGTCCATATGTATATTCACTGCTCTTGTTTTTCTTGTCTTCTTGATTGTTGCTGTGAGTGTTGCTATCCCTGTGCTGTTGCAATCCTGGAATTTCCCCATTGTGGGACTAATAAAGGCTTATCTTATCTTATCTTATCTTATCTTATCTTATATCTAGGCGCAGCCAGGGAATGGAGAGTGTCATGTTCGGTGACCACAGGATCTCATCTCTGCTGTTTGCAGATGATGTTGTCCAGTTGGCTTCATCCGGCAATGACCTACAGGTCTTACTGGGACAGTTTGCTGCTGAGTATAAAGCGGCTGAGATGAGAATAAGAACCTCCAAGTCCGAGTCCATGGTCCTCAGCTTGAAAAGGGTGGATTGTCCTCTCCTAGTTGGGGACAAGCTCTTTCTCCAAGTGGAGGAGTTTAAGTATCCCATGGTCTTATTCACAAGTGAGGGGAGAATGGAGCGAGAGATTGACAGACGGATCAGAGCAGCATCTGCAGTGATGCAGACGTTGTACCAATCTGTCGTGGTGAAGAGGGAGCTGAGCTCTAAGGCAAAGCTGTCGATTTACCAGTCAGTCTACATTCCTGCCCTCACCTATGGTCATGAGCTTTGGGTAATGACAGAAAGAATGCGATCACGGATTCAAGCAGTTGAAATGAGCTTTCTTTGTAGGATTGCTGGACTCACACTCAGAGATGGGGTGAAGAGCTCAGAGTAGAACTGCTGCTTCTCCACATTGAAAGGAGCCAGTTAAGGTGGTTTGGGCATGTCCTACTGGGAGGGGACCCAGGGCAGACCCAGGACATGCTGGAGAGACTATGTCTCCCAGCTGGTCTGAAAATGCCTTTGGTTTCCTCTCTCAAGAGCTGGAGCAGGTGACTGGGGAGAGGGAAGTCTGGGCTTCTCTGCTTGAACTGCTGCCTCTGTGACCCAGAGCTCCGGACAAGTGGTAGAAGATGGATGGATGGATGGATGTTAAGCTTTATTATTAGTAGTAGTAGTAGTAGCAGTAGTAGTAGTAGCAGCAGAAGCAGCAGCAGCATTAATAAAAGCAATATTGAAGTAGTGTTCCCTTGTAAAGGTCACTGTGGAACCATTAACTGAAAAGTTTAACAAATAGTGTCCTATTTCAAGTTGTTTGTTTGTTTGTTTGTTTGTTTGCCAAATACACAGAGGCCTTTAAATGATGTTTCTACACATTTATTTATCTTTTACGCAGTGGTTAGCACTGCAGCAGCACAGCAACTCATCCTTGGCCATGGGATCCCTGGTTCGATCCCAGCCCCTGACCAACAGTGATCTGTGTGGAGTTTGCATGTTCTCCCAGTATCTGCGTGGGTTTACTCCGGGATTTCTCCGGTTTCCTCCCGCAGGCCAAAAACATGCACGTTAGGTTAACTGGAGACTCTAAAGTGGCCCTAGGTGTGAATGTGTTTGTGAATGGTTAAGGGATAGCGCCGTACCGTGGCTGCTTCATCCATCCAGGTGGATGCCCTCAATTTCCCCTCTGGGGATTAATAAAGTATACAAAATCAAAAATCAAAGTCAAATAATTTCTCATCATTGATCAATATGGTCATTTTGGCCCATGCTGAGACTGCAGCAGAGTGGGATGTAATTACCATTCCGGGACACTAGAACACAGTAGTGCACAGGAGTAGGTGGGCACAGTGCAGAAGTTATGTTCCACTCTGTAGACATGTTGTGCCATCAGCAATAAAGCCAAATGAACTGAAGATAAATGTTTCTTTATTACTGATATCTCAAGATTTCACATATGGCAATGAGGATAAAAAGCCATTAAGGATAGAAGGTGCTGTAAATAAAAAATGAGGCTTGAAGAGAAAGCGACCGTTTTGACAAGTAAAGCTAGTACTCTGCTAACAACATGAGGTGCTACGTGCTGCAAACAAGAACAATGGCTGCTATGGTGGGCTCGGTGGCTCGTTTTGATAGTAAGTCACAGTCATGGGAAGAATACTGTGAGATTTTGGAGCACTTTTTTTGTGGCAAACAGCATTGATAATAAAGACAAGAAGCGAGCTGTACTGCTAAGCTGTGTGGGGGCCCAGACCTATGCCCTGAAGAGAAATCTCCTCAGCCCAGAAAAGCCAGGTGATCGCTCCTACAGAGAATTGATGAGACTGCTGAAAAATCATTTTCATCCAAAACCGAGTGAAATAATGCAGATGTGGAAGTTTAATACAAGGAACAGAAGACCTGATGAAAGTGTCAGTGATTATGTGGCAGAATTGAGAAAGCTGGTGCAGGCTTGTAATTTTGGATACTCTTTAACAATAATGCTGACAGACCATTTGGTTTGTGGCATAAATGATGACGGGATACAGCAGAGGCTGCTGGCGGAAGATAGTCTGATGTTTGACAAAGCACTCAAGTTTGCTCAAGCAATGGAAGCAGCAAACTGAGACATGGTGGAGTAAATCGAACCGAGCAGTGGGGTCTGTAAAGAAGGTCAGCGATACCTGTGCTAAAGTCCAACTGGACACCAAGAAATACTACAGATGTGGGGGGGAGAAAACCACTTGGCAAAAGACTGCAGATTTGCCAAGAAGTGCCACAACTGTGGAAAAGTGGGACACAAAAAAAGCCTGTAGAATAAAACCAACAAAGGGGGAGAGACAGAAGAACACAAAAAGAGCTAATTTCATGCAAGAAGCAGATGATGAGGACTTTTTCACCGTATACCATATTGAGGGGGATGATCTTATCTTATCTTATCTTTGGAAAGCTGAGTTAAATTTTTCTAGCCACACCCAGGCCTGATTACTGCCACACCTGTTCTCAATCAGGAAATCACTTAAGCAGGACCTGCCTGACAAAGTGAAGTAGACCAAAAGATCCTCAAAAGCTAGACATCATGCTGCGATCCAAAGAAATTCAGGAACAAATGAGAAAAAGTAATTGCTATCTCTCAGTCTGGAAAAGGTTATAAAGCCATTTCTAAAGCTTTGGGACTCCAGCGAACTACAGTGAAGCCATTATCCACAAATGGCGAAAACATGGAACAGTGATGAACCTTCCCAGGAGTGGCCGGCCAACCAAAATCACCCCAAGACTGCAGCAACGACTCATCCAGGAAGTCACAAAAGACCCCACAACAACATCCAATGAACATCAGGACTCACTTGCCTCAGTTAAGGTCAATGTCCATGACTCCACCATCAGAAGGAGACTGGGCAAAAATGGCCTGCATGGTAGAGCTCCAAGATGAAAACCACTGCTGAGCAAAAAGAACATAAAGGCTCGTCTCAGTTTTGCCAGAAAACACTTGATGATCCCCAAGACGTTTGGGAAAATACTCTGTGGACTGACAAGACAAAAGTTGAACCCTGAAAACCCGCCAGTGTGGCTGAATTACAGCAATTCTGCAAAGATGAGTGGGCTAAAATTCCTCCACAGCGCTGTAAAAGGCTTATTGGTGGTTATTGCAAATGCTTGATTGCAGTTGTTGTTGCTAAGGGTGGCCCAACCAGTTATTAGGTTTAGGGGGCAATCACTTTTTCCACACAGGGCCATATTGGTTTGGATTTTTTTTCCCCTTAATAATAAACACCTTTATTTAAAATCTGCATTTTGTGTTTACTTGTGTTATCTTTGTCTAATATTTAAATTTGTTTGATGATCTGAAACATTTAAGTGTGACAAACATACAAAAAAATGAGAAATCAGGAAGGGGCAAACACTTTTTCACACCACTGTGTGTACAACACCCAGGAAAAGGAAGTGATGGACATTCCCAGAGAAGAACCTAGTAGAAAAGAGCTAAAGGTAAATGGAGAAAGTGTAACATTTGAAGTAGATACAGGTTGTGGGTGTACCGTAATGTCAAGTAAAACTTTTTACAAGTTATTCAGTGACATTCACAGACCCAGGCTTGTGAAATGCAGAATTAAGTTAAAAATATATGGTGCACATAAAGTACAAGTGATAGGTGCAGCTAAAGTTAAAGTAGAACATAAAGGGATCACCAAGATGTTAAAGGTAGTGTCAGGAATGGTGGAAGGACTGGACCCACTCGCTGGAAGTAAGTTCCAAACAATGATTTTATTCAGCGCTGGCCACACTGGCACAACGTGAGGGCAAAACTGAAACAGGACTGAACACGACAAGAAACTAGACTTGGCTGCACATGACAGGAAGCAAGACTAGAAACATGTAATCACGCCAAAGTGACAAAAGAACCCGAACAGAACCAAAGAAAAAACAGACCTTAAATATCAACAACACAATCAGGAAAACATGAGACAGGTGGACACTGCTCACTGACAGCTGAGACATGAGGCAAATAGGAATGACAGGAGAGGGTGGGGCTGCACACGCACACACATAGGAAGAGACAAAAGACATGACAGAGGATCAGAGGAATGACAAGACCAAGATAATATAATATAAATCATGACAGACCTTCGAATACAACAGAACTCATAAGGACAATAATAACAGTAACAAAATGATCACAAGACAAGAACCAAAATACAAATAGCAAAAAACAAAGAGACAGAAATAAATTCAAGAGTGGGAATAACTGTATGGTCATTCCCCCAGACCCTGACAGGTAGTGGTAGTGAAAGGCACAAGGACCAGTCTAGTGGGACGAGGGTGGATAAAGGCCTTCAAATTAGACTGGCAGTCTGTGCAGAAACTAAAGGACAGAGAGGATTCTCTACAGGAAGTACTTTCAAGACATGAGACTGTATTTAAGGAAGAGATAGGGATGCTCAAGGGCTTCAAAGCAAAAATACATGTAGCTAGTGATCCCACCCCTTGCTTTTACAAGCCAAGGTCAGTGTTATGACCCGAGCGCCGGTTCTGATCGCGCTCGGGCTAAAGTTATGTCTTGCTGCCAGCCTTGACAGCTGCGGGCTGTATTCTGGCCTCACCGGGCTCTTATTGTGAAAGTGCTCGGTGGGGCTTCCGCCTGTCAACGGCCGGTCAGCTGATTGTCATTACCGTCGTTAGTGCTTCGCGCTTTTAATCCCGGCACTGGCGACGGTAGGACGCAGGAGTATCAGTCGACTTTGGTCTACGTTACGTCTGAGTGGCTTCATCCTGCCAAGCCCTGGGTCTGCGCTTCGTCATTCCTGTGAGTGCCGCAGACCTTCATGTCCGGTCATGTATCATAGCTTTGTCACAGTTAGCTCGTAGCGGCTGAGTTAGCCCTACGAGCCCAAGTCTTGTCATGTGTGTGTTTAGCCCTAAGGGGTTCATAGTTGTGTTTTGTCACGTTTGGAAATAAATAACATCTTGTCAAACTCCCTGGTGAACTCTGTGGCATCTCTTGGTGATCCGCGAGGATCACCACATGACAGTATACTCCTGCCAGGTCATCCAAACGGGGGTGCCGCATTGAGACGCCGTTTCACCGGGAGTTTGTGCCTTTTTTGGACTGTTGTTTCTTCTCGCTCGGGTGTCAACATCTGGGAGAATGCCGTCATCCAGGGGCCGCGGGCGGCGCCTGGACCAGGAGGTAGCGAGCTCGCTGGAATACGCCGATGGGGCGCTCCTCACCGCTACATTTGACGACACCTCCAGTTATATGCGTTGGCATCTGGGCGTCGCTGAGGAATATCTGGTCAGCCTTCCCCTCGACTACGACGATCATCCGGAGGTGATATCGAGGTGGGAGGAACTCGCCGCTCAGCGCGAGGTTCTTCGTGGGCTGGAGGAGGAGGAGAGTGGGAAGCAGAGGAGGAGGCATCCTCGCTCCCCGCGTTGGTGTCCCGTTCCCGTCCCGGAGCAGGTCCAGGAGTTCACGCCGTCTGGGGGCCGACGAGGACGTCGGCGTAACGGCGCGGGCAACCCTCAGCGGAATCCCCAGCTGGACTCGCTGCCGGCGTATCCCGTCAGCGAATCTTCGAGAGCGGCCCCACCTCGATTTCCTAGGGGGTCCTCTGTCGCCATCCAGCGGGGAGAAGGAGGAGCGACGTCCCCCACAGCAGGAACCATCTCTGCCCCTGGAGGAAGGCAAGTGATCGTTTGTTTGTCACATCTTAACAATGATCTGCCTTGTCTGACTCCTGGGGGCAGAGTTCGGGGTTCGCAGCCCCCCGAGCTCCCTCCACCTGCTGTGGATAAAATTATTAAACCTACTGCCTCTGTGTTCTCCCCCGTTGAGCGGTCCACGACGCCAGGCCAGCGTTGCCGGACGAAGAGGGCCCTTGCAGTGCTGGATAGCCTGCATCCGGCCCTGCAGTCACGTCTTGGACGGAGGAGAGGAGCGGACTGCGGCCCGGAGCCTGAGCCGACGAGGAAGCGTTCCCGGGTCTCCTCGCCGGCGCGGTCCGAGTCAGTGGGTCAAGGGTTCCCTGCCTCCACGCCATACGGGTCGTCGGCGTGGACAACAGCGTGGGAGGAACCTGAGGCTGCAGATATCATCGTGCCAGCTGCGGAGCCCGACGCAGCTGAGTCCAAGTCAGCTGACGAGAGTCGCCCTGAACCCGGATCGTCGGAGTCCTGGGTGGCAACGGAACCCGAGTGCAGGCAAGTGCTCCCTCTTATGTCTCTGTCCTCTTTTGTTGAGCATTTTTGCCTGCCTCTCGGGGAAATGAGTGAGGAGCAGCCGTCTGCTGCGCCCGAGCTCGTCTCGCTGGGTTCCGTTGCTACCGGTGATACTGATCCCGGTTTTCCTGTCCCCAAGCTTTCTTTTAGTGTCGCCGGCGGGGAACAGGTCGGAGTCACCGAGGTGGAGGTCCCAGGTTCGGGGATGGAGTTCGTCAGCGGAGCTGCACCGGAGGCCCAATCGGGTCCCACCGCAGGGGCGGGTTCGGCCCAATCGGGGTCCGACGTGGGTTCGTCGGAGGCCCAATCGGGGTACACCGCGGGTGCGGCTCTGGCCCAATCGGGGCCCAACGTGGGTGCAGCTGGGACCCAATCTGGGTTCAGCGGTGATGCAGCGCGGAGCACATTCTTGGCTCGCCCTGCTCATCGACCCCCTCGGAATCATCGCCCCTTTTCATCATCGCCGGGGGCCATAGGGGTCCCTGTTCGCTCGCCCCGGTTCTCCAGAGTTTTGTTCTCGTCTGGGAGGCCACTGCGGGTTGTTGATGCCCTGGACTGGTGGCTGAGGGACATGGGTCGGCCGCCGGAGGGACTGTTTCGCCGGTTCGGCGCCTCGGTTCGGCCACCTGACCTGTTATGTGTGCCATGGGGCTACCTAGTTCGACCACCGGAGAAGCGGACGTGCGGGACTTTGGACTCTGGTGAGCCGCCTGGTCCGCTTCCGTTGACCATCGGACGACATAAACTGTCGGGGGGTGGTAGTGGTCCCTGGGTGTGTCTCAGTATTTGTGCTTTTTTTTTTCTTTTTGTCCTGGTTATGTTGTATTTAGTACTCATGCCTTTGTTTTGAAAGCCATAGTCTAGTCATAGTAATGTTATGTTAAGCATTTTTAGATTGCTTCAAGTGTGTTTGCAGTAGCCCTGCTGTTTTTGTTTCGTAGTCTGGTATGAGCAGGTAATGCTCTGTTTTTTGTTTTTTCATGTTAGGTCAGGTATGAGCAGGTAATGTTCTTGTATTTAGTTTATCTGAACCTGTAGTTCTGGGTTTTGTTTTCCTTTGTGCATTTTTTCTTGTTTGTCTTGTCATTGTCATTGTATGGGTTTTTTTTGGTCTTGTCATTGTATGGTTTTTGTCTTGTTCAAGGGTTGGTTTCTCTCCCTCCGCACCTGTCCCCCAACCTCCCACCCTGGGGGGGGGGGGCAGGGTGGTTCCTTGGGGCGTTCGGAGTCCGCCCGTGGAGGAAGGGTACTGTTATGACCCGAGCGCCGGTTCTGATCGCGCTCGGGCTAAAGTTATGTCTTGCTGCCGGCCTTGACAGCTGTGGGCTGTATTCTGGCCTCACCGGGCTCTTATTGTGAAAGTGCTCGGTGGGGCTTCCGCCTGTCAACGGCCGGTCAGGTGATTGTCATTACCATCGTTGGTGCTTCGCGCTTTTAAGCCCGGCACTGACGACGGTAGGACGCAGGAGTATCAGTCGACTTTGGTCTACGTTACGTCTGAGTGGCTTCATCCTGCCAAGCCCTGGGTCTGCGCTTCGTCATTCCTGTGAGTGCCGCAGACCTTCATGTCAGGTCATGTATCATAGCTTTGTCACAGTTAGCTCGTAGCGGCTGAGTTAGCCCTATGAGCCCAAGTTTCGTCATGTGTGTGTTTAGCCCTAAGGGGTTCATAGTTGTGTTTTGTCACGTTTGGAAATAAATAACATCTTGCCAAACTCCCTGGTGAACTCTGTGGCGTCTCTTGGTGATCCGCGAGGATCATCGCATGACAGTCAGTCCCTTTTGCATGACAAAAAAGTGGAGCAAGAGACAGACAGACTTTAACAAGAGAAAATCATCGAACAGGTGAAGTTCTCAGAGTGGGTAGCTCCCATAATGCCAGTGCTTAATAAGCCAGATTCAAGAGTAAGGATTTGTGTCACCCATTGAGCAGAACCCCACCCCAAGAATCAAATCAAATCAAATCGAATCAAATCAAATCAAATCAAATCAAATCAAACTTTATTGTCATATTGCTGTACATACAACTATAGTGCAGGCAAGATGAAATTGTGTTTCTCTCGGCATCCATATAAGAAGCAGCATGATTTAAGACACATTCCCACATAGCTCCCCCCCACCCACCCCCCACCCTATCCATTCACACATCCCTGAGACATACTTGGGGAAAAAAAGAATAACTAACTATAATATACAAAATGTCCGTAGGTGCAGTAGTGTGTATGAGAGATTCCGGGTCAACTGTTCAGCATCCTGACAGCTTGTGGAAGGAAGCTGTTGATCAGTCTGGTGGTTCTGCCTCTGATGCTCCGGAATCGTTTACCAGATGGAAGAAGTTCAAAGTGTTTATGCAGAGGGTGAGAACGGTCCTTGACAATGTTCAGTGCCCTGCTCCTACAACGGTTCTGAAAAAGTTCTTGGACAGAGGGGAGGGAGACTCCAGTTACCCTCTCCGCCCCCTTGACTATCCTCTGCAGGGCTTTTTTGTCTGGCATACTGCAGCTGGAGTACCATGTAGCAATGCAGTACGTCAGAACACTCTCCACCACACCTCTGTAGAAGGTCCTGAGGATGCAGATGGGGAGAGAGGCCTGTTTGAGTTTCCTCAAGAAGTGTAGTCTCTGCTGAGCCCGCTTCCTGATCTCCAAGGAATTCTTGCTCCAGGTCAGGTCCTGCGAGATCTGCACTCCGAGGAACTTGATGTTCTCTACTCTCTCCACTAAACGGCCGCCGATGCTGAGGGGGGCGTGCTCAGGCTGTGACCGCCGGAAGTCTATAATCATCTCCTTCGTTTTGTCCACGTTGAGCACCAGATTGTTCTCCCTGCACCAGCCCCCCAGGTCTCTCACTTCTTCCCTGTACATTGATTCCTCATCCCTCTGGATAAGTCCCACCACCGTGGTGTCATCTGCAAACTTAATAATCTGGTTCCCCTCGTATCTGGATACACAGTCATGTGTTAGAAGTGTAAACAACAGTGGACTGAGTACACAGCCTTGAGGGGATCCGGTACTCAGCGTGACAGACTTGGAGATGTTGTTTCCAACACGGACAGACTGAGGTCTCTCAGTCAGGAAATCCAGGATCCAGAGACATGTGGCGGTGTTCAGACCGAGAAGGAGTAATTTCTCCATCAGTCTCTGGGGAATAATGGTGTTGAATGCTTAACTGAAATCAATGTACAGGAGTCTGGCGTAGGTGTCTTTCTGGTCCAGGTGGGTGATGACAGAGTGTAGGGTGGTAACTATAGCATCCTCCGTGGAGCGGTTTGAACGATATGCAAACTGGAGCGGGTCGTGTGATGCAGGGAGGCAGGCTGTAATGTGTGGTTTGACAAGCCGCTCAAAACACTTCATCACAACTGGTGTCAGTGCAACAGGACGATAGTCATTCAAACAGGACACCACTGGTTTCTTTGCCACCGGTACAATGATAGAGGTCTTGAAGCATCTGGGAACGATGGCCTGACTCAGGGAGATGTTATAAATGTCAGTCAGGACATCCGCCAACTCGCTCGCGCAGTCTCGGAGCACACGTCCCGGAATGTTGTCTGGACCTGCAGCTTTGCGTGGGTTGACTCTGGTTAGGGTCCTCTGTGTGTCCACTGTGTTGATGGTAAAAGCTGGTCCGACCGAAGGTGGGGGTGGGCCAGCCCTCCCTCTGATTGTCGAGTTTGATGCTTCAAAACGTGCAAAGAAGTCGTTAATCCTGTCTGGAAGCGAAGCGTCGTCATCATCGACCCCCTGCCTAGACTTAAAGCCCGTCAGTGTCCGAACTCCCTGCCACATCTGCTTGGTGTTCCTAGTGTCACAGAGGTGTCCCTGGATTTTCTCCACATTGGCGCGCTTTGCCGCCTTAATTCCCTTTGAAAGCGCAGACCTGGCTGAGCGGAGGGCGATCCTGTCCTTCGCTCTGAAGGCTGCATCTCTGGCTGTGAGCAGCGAGCGCACCTCTGCAGTCATCCAGGGCTTATGATTACCCCACATAGTGATGGTTTTCACTGTAGTGAAATCCTCTGTGCACTTCGCGATGTAGCTGGTGACCGTATCAGCATACTCCTCCACATCTGTCTTGTCTTCCTGGGAGGCTGCTATTTTGAAGACCTTCCAGTCTGTGTGCTGAAAACAGTCTTGCAGTGCAGGGGTTGCACTCTCTGGCAAAATCCTGATTTGTTTCACTGCTGGCCTGCTGAGCTTCAATAAAGGTTTGTAGGCAGGCAGCAGCATCACGGATATGTGATCTGAACGGCCGAGATGGGGGCGGGGTATCGCTTTATATGCATCTGTGTTTGTGTACACTAAGTCCAACATATTCTCTCCTCTGGTCTTAAAGTCTACACATTGTTTAAGCTTGGGGAGCACAGTCTTTAGGCTGGTGTGGTTAAAATCCCCCACAACCACCACAAAACTGTCTGGGTGTGAAGTTTGGATTTCACTGATCGCATTGTGCAGTACCCCGAGTGCCTTCTTAGCATTAGCTTTAGCGTTAGCGCTCGGCGCTATGTAAACACCAACTACAAACACGTTGCTGAATTCCCTCGGCAAATAATAAGGCTGACAATTTACAATAAGGAACTCCGCCAACGGAGAGCAGTGTTTAGATACTAACGTGGCATTAACGCACCAGTTCTTGTTAACATAGATGCATAGCCCACCCCCCCGGCTCTTACCGGAGCTCGCCGTTTCCCTGTGGGCACGGAACATCGCCATATCTTCCAGTTGAATGGCCTCGTCAGGAATGTTGCTGTGGAGCCATGTCTCGGTAAAAACAAACACACAGCAGTCCCTCCACTCTCTCCGGGTTTCTCTCAGCAGACGCAGTTCTTCCACCTTGTTTTCGAGGGCGCGGACAACATGGAGGACATGATAACTTCTTTAACTAGTGGAGAGAAATACACCAAGTTGGACATGAGCCATGCTTACCAACAGATAGTGCTGGATGAGAAATCCAGCAAGTATGTCACAGTGAACACTCACAAAGGGTTGTTTACATACATGAAGTTGCCTTTTGGCGTGAGTTCCAGTCCAGCCATTTTTCAGCGTACCATGGAATGTATATTGCAGGGTATTGAAAATGTGGCAGTATACCTGGATGACATCACCCTGACTGGGAAAAATGACACAAATCATCTGAAGACACTACATCAAGTGTTGCAAAGACTGGGGGATGCAGGACTGCATCTGAAAAGGAGCAAATGCCAATTTATGGAAAAAGAGGAAACATTTTTAGGTCACAAGGTGGACAAAACAGGACTACATCCACAACCAGCAAAGGTGGAAACTTTACAGAAAGCACCTACAGCACCTCAGTGACAGAGCTTAAAGCTTACTTATGACTGCTGAACTTTTATAATAAGTTCTTACCAAATGTGTCTACAGTATTGGCACCACTGTACAAGTTACTAAGGAAGGATGAAAAGTGGTCATCAGGACCAGAATAAGAAGAAACTTTCCAGAGGTCAAAAGAGGTTTTGCAGTCTAATAGTGTACTAGTGCAATATGATGATAACAGAACTGATATTATTATTATTTTTTTTTTCCGGTTCCGCCGGACCGGCGGCGCCACACGAGTTGGCTGCCCGTTGCAACAGCCTTTTTTTATCTTCATTCTTCTTTCTACACCTTTCACTCTATATATATATATCACGGACACACAGATCGCCCCAGGGGTCTCCCGAGTTGGCGGACGGAGCCTCTGTTTACAGCGGGAGACGTTACAGCAGGGAGGAGCTGGTGCTAGCTAGCACTCGGCCGCTGCCCGGTGCTAATGGGGAAACTCGACATACCGGGAGCTGTAGCGAAAACGACGCGGGTGCCGGGCTGGAGTTTAGGCGACGTGCAAGAAATATAAGACAGAATAATAAAGAGCGATGGCAAGAACCAAGCAGACCGCCCGTAAAATCTACTGGAGGAAAAAGCCCCCCAGGAGGCAGCTAGCCACCAAGGCTGCTCGGAAAAATGCTCCGGCCACCGGCGGAGTGAAGAAGCCTCACCATTACAGGCCCGTGGCTCTGAGAGAGATCCGTCGCTACCAGAAATCCACGGAGCTGATCATCCGTAAGCTGCCCTTCCAGCGCCTGGTGAGGGAGATCGCTCAGGACTTCAAGACTGACCTGCGCTTCCAGAGCTCCGCTGTCATGGCTCTGCAGGAGGCCAGCGAGGCCTACCTGGTGGGTCTCTTCTTCGCTAAAAGGGTCACCATCATGCCCAAAGACATCCAGCTGGCCCGCCGCATCCGCGGAGAGAGAGCTTAGACTTTCTGCTGCACATTCACCAACCATAATGCTCTGCACCGTGTGTCTATATACAGTATACTGTATATATATATATATATATATATATATATATATATATATATATTTATAGTAATATGTACATATGTTTACTAGATGTTCTTGTTTTTTCTTGCCTTCTGATTGTTGCTCTGAGTGTTGCTATCCCTGTGTTGTTGCAATCCTGGAATTTCCCCATTGTGGGACTAATAAAGGCTTATCTTATCTTATCTTATCATGTGATGTGTCTCCATACGAAGTGGGAGCCGTGCTAGTGCAATGTATGCCATGGGGAAGAAAAACCTATACAGTAGGATTTGCATCCAGAACACTCTCAGCTGCAGAAAAAAGCTATTCTCCGCTTCACAAAGAAGGACTTGCTGTTATCTTTGGAGTGTAGTATTTCCACAAGTATGCATCTATATGGTCATAAGTTTATCATCTGCACAGATCACAAACCACTGATAAGCTGATTCAACAAGTTGAAAGCAGTGCAATAAATGGCTTCACAGAGAATAATGAGATGGGCAGTGTTATTGAGAGCTTATGAGTACGTACGTGATAAGATACAGAGCAGGAAAAGACAACAGCAGTGCAGACGCTTTCAGTAGATTACCCCTGCCAAAAACATCCAAAAGTCCATCATCAGACGAAATGGTGCTCATGTTGGACCAAGAGCAAAGTCCTCTAGTGACATTACATTTCTCTGTAGTCAGAAACGTGAACCTAGAGACTCCATCGGCCATAGTCACATGCATTCCTGGGGCCAGAGCAGGCGACATCGAGTCAAATTTGAAAATGCTGGCTAAAAGTAACTGTAAATATTCCACAATTGTTATTCACGCCGGCATTAATGACATCCGTCTCCGGCAGTCGGAAGTCACGAAACTTAATATAGAATCGGTGTGTGACTTTGCCAAAACGATGTCTGCCACTGTAGTATTCTCTGGGCCCCTCCCCAATCTGACCAGTGATGACATGTTTAGTCGCTCGTCATCCTTGAACCGCTGGCTGTCTGTGTGGTGTCCTAAAAATGACGTGGGCTACATTGACAATTGGAGCTCTTTTTGGGGAAAACCTGGTCTTATGAGACGAGACAGCATTCATCCCACTTTGGATGGTGCTTCTCATTTATCTAAAAATCTGGCATCTTTTTTATCCAAATTTCCAAAACCATGACTACTCAGAGTTGGGACCAGGAAGCAGAGTCGCAGTCTTACACGCCTCTCTGCAGCTCCTCTTCATCCGCCACCCCTCAGCTTAGCCCCTGTCTTCCCCATCAGAGAATCGTTGTCTGCTCCCTCCAAAGTGAATAAAAATATAATGTATAAGCATCCCAAAGTGATAAAGCAAAATATTGGTAAAACTCAAATTAAACATAAAGCCTCTAAATTGAATGATTTGGCCTCTGTTCCTCCTCATAATTTAAAAATTAAATGTGGTTTATTAAATATTAGGTCTCTAACTCCCAAGTCTCTGTTAGTCCATGATCTGTTAATTGATCATCAGATTGATTTAATTTCCCTTACAGAGACTTGGTTAGGGCAAGAAGATTATGTTGGTTTAAATGAATCAACTCCCTCTGGTTATTTAAACTGTCAAAATCCCAGAAGTTCTGGTCGTGGAGGAGGAGTAGCATCAATTTACCATTCCAAATTACTAGTTAATGTAAAGCAAAAAACATGTTATAATTCCTTTGAGGGCCTGGTCCTCAGTGTTGGGCACTTTAGCAATTCCAGGTTAAACCCAATTTTATTTGCCATAGTTTATCGTCCCCCATCAACCTATTCAGAATTTTTATCCGAATTTGCTGATTTCTTAGCTGATTTAGTGCTGAAATCTGATAGAATAATTATAGTAGGGGACTTTAACATACATGTGGATGTAGATAGTGACTGCCTTAATGTGGCTTTTAATTCAATATTAGACTCGATTGGGTTTTCTCAGAAAGTAGGAAATTCTACTCATTACCTCCACCATACATTGGACCTTGTTCTGACATATGGCATAGAAATAGAAAATCTTGTAGTGTCTCCTCATAACCCTGTACTGTCAGACCATTGTCTGTTAACCTTTGATTTTACTATTTCTGACTATTTGGCTCCTAAAAAAAAATATTATCACAGTAGATGCCTCTCAGATGATGCTGTTTCCAAATTTATGCAGATTGTTTCCTCTATGCCATGTGTCAACACAACGGAAATAAGCTATAGACAGCTTGCTCCTTCTGTAATTGATAACATGGTGGATAGTGTTTCAGCTTCTCTGCATCAGGCTCTAGACTTGGTGGCCCCCTTAAAAAAGAAAAAGTCTAATCAGAGATTTTTAACTCCTTGGTTCAACACAGAAACTCGTAGCTTAAAACAGAAGACTCGTCAATTAGAAAGAAAATGGCGCTCTACTAATTTAGATGAAATCTATTTAGCTTGGAGAAATCATCTTTTAATTTATAAAAAATCTCTTAGAAAAGCTAGAACGAGTTATTACTCTGCATTAATAGAAGAGAACAAGAATAATCCCAGGTTTCTTTTCAGTACTGTAGCCAGGTTGACAAAGAGTCAGGACTCTGTCAATCCTAGCATCCCCTTAGAGCTTACTAGTCAGAACTTTATGAACTTTTTCAATAATAAAATTTCATCCATCAGAGATAAAATCAATCAGATTCTTCCCACAGTTAACTTAAATACTGTAACTACTACAACTCCTTCTATTGATGTCTGTCTTGATAAGTTTACTCCAATCGACCTTTGTGAGTTAGACAAAATAGTTTCCTCATCCAAACCTTCAACTTGTCTTTTAGACCCTATTCCTACCAGGTTATTTAAAGAAGTCTTCCCACTTATTGGTAGCTTTATTCTTCATATAATCAATTCTTCATTAACTTTAGGCCATGTACCGCAGGCTTTTAAAACGGCTGTAATTAAACCCTTACTCAAAAAGCCAACGCTAGATCCAGGAGCTTTAGCTAACTATAGACCAATCTCTAATCTCCCTTTCATTTCAAAAATCTTAGAAAGAGTTGTTGCTACGCAATTATTTGACCACCTGCAGGGAAATGGTTTACTTGAGGAGTTTCAATCTGGGTTTAGAATCCATCATAGTACTGAAACAGCCTTAGCGAAGGTCACTAACGACCTCCTCATTGCATCTGATAATGGACTAGTTTCTGTACTTGTCCTTTTAGATCTTAGTGCAGCTTTTGATACTATTGATCATAATATTCTACTTGATAGATTAGAACACTATGTTGGACTTAATGGAACTTCGTTGCAGTGGTTTAGATCTTATTTATCTGATAGGTTCCAGTTTGTTCATGTAAATGATGAGTTTTCTCTCAGCTCAAAGCTTAGTCATGGAGTTCCACAGGGATCTGTGCTTGGCCCTACTCTTTTTAGTTTATATATGCTTCCGTTAGGCAACATTATTAGAAAGCACTGTATACATTTTCACTGTTATGCAGATGACACACAATTATACCTGTCAATGAAGCCAGATGATACTAATCAATTAGCCAAGTTAGAAGCCTGTCTTAAGGAAATCAAAGCTTGGATGACTTGTAATTTCCTGCTATTAAATTCAGATAAGACTGAAGTCATTCTTGTTGGTCCAAAAAACCTTAGAAATTCCTTTCCAAATCAAACTTTCAGTTTGGATGCAGTTACTCTTTCTCTTAATAGCTCTGTGAGGAACCTTGGAGTTATTTTTGATCAGGATTTGTCCTTCAATTCACATATTAAATTTGTTTCTAAGACTGCCTTCTATCATTTGTGTAATATTGCCAAGATTAGGAGCATCTTGTCTCAGAGTGATGCTGAGAAGCTGATCCACGCTTTTGTTAGCTCGAGATTAGATTATTGTAATTCTTTATTATCAGGCTGTCCTAAAACATCTTTAAAAAGTCTTCAGCTGATCCAAAATGCTGCAGCAAGAGTTTTAACAGGTACTAGAAAGAGAGATCATATCTCTCCGGTTCTGGCCTCCCTTCATTGGCTTCCCATAGAGTTTAGAATTAAGTTTAAAATCCTTCTTCTTACTTACAAAGCTCTAAACAATCAGGCTCCTTTTTATTTAAAAGATCTGATACTACCGTATCATCCTAACAGAGCACTACGCTCCCAAAATGCAGGTTTACTTGTAATACCTAGAATCTCCAAAAGTACAATGGGAGGCAGAGCCTTCAGTTATCAAGCTCCTCTCCTGTGGAACCAGCTGCCAATCTGGATTCGGGAGTCAGACTCGATCTCTGTTTTTAAGAATAGGGCTAAAACCTACCTTTTTGATATAGCCTACAATTAGGGAGGGATCATGGGTTTCTGAACCCTCCCTTAGTTATGCTGCTAATAGGTTTAGTCAGCCGGGGGACCTCCAGTAATGCACTGGGCCTCACTCCTTTCCTCACTCTCTATGAAATATTTTTTTTTTGCTGGTCATTAACATTTGTTTGTTCTCTCCCATAGATTGAGTCCCCATCGTGCTGTTTGCTCTCTACGTGTCTGTTCTTTTCTTCTTCTCTGTCCCCTCACCCCCCAGCCAGTCACAGCAGATGACTGACCCTCCCTGAGCCTGGTTCTGCTGGAGGTTTCTTCCTGTTAAAAGGGAGTTTTTCCTCTCCACCGTCGCCAAGTGCTTGCTCACAGGGGATCGCCTGATTGCTGGGGTCTTTCTGCAACTGTGGGGGTCCTCCCTACAGTTGATAGTGCTATGAGATGACTGTTGTTGTGAAATGGCGCTATATAAATAAAGTTGAATTGAATTGAATTGAATCAAAACTGCTTCAGAAGTGGACAAGTAAGGATCTGGTACTCTCAAAAATCTGTGAGTATATACAAAGAGGTTGGCCAAAGGATCTGGAAAGAGTCTTTTTGCTTATTAAGAGAGGCAGAATGAACTGAGTGTGCAAGATGGATGTGTATTGTGGGGAGCACATATTGTGATACCAGAAAGGGAACGAGCTCCTCTGATGAAACAGTTACATCAATCACATCCAGATATGGGCCACATGAAAGGTTTAGAAAGTAGTTACATGTGGTGGCCTCAAATGGACAGTGACATTGAAGATAAGGTAAAGTCATGTACAATCTTCCAAGAACACAGAAAGGCACCTGCAAGTGCACCACTCCACGCCTGGGAGTGGCCAGACAAACCATGGAGGAGACTACACATGGACTATGCAGGTCCTTTCATGGGAAAAATGTTACTAGTGATTGTAGATGCACATTCGAAATGGTTAGATGTTTACCCAGTGACTTCAGCTACATCAGCTATAACTGTGAGTTTGAGAAAAAGTTTCAGTACATATGGCAGCGGCTGGCTGAGTTCTTCGCCAAGCAGACGAGGACCATGAAGCTGTGGGTGGCGGGAGTGCTGGCACCAAATGGAGCTAGGCTAGTTAGCTCGGAGAAGCTAATGGCCTACTCAGTGTCTATGGGCAAGTTAGCGATAAAGCTAACTGTGCACCAAAAGCAAGCGCCAGGCTATGAGCTAGGCATCGAGGTGGGACCGGGGCCGCGAGTGGAAGAGTCCCCGGTCACTGAAGACGGCGGGCCAGCCAAGGAGCGCAGCACGGTACCGGACCATAGCGCTGGTGAGTTTTACGGTGCAGTGAGCAACGACAGCGGAGAGGGAGAGCAGCGACAGGAGTCATCCCTGCAGCTGGAGGCTGGGCAGACGGAGGGTGGGAACATACAGGCTGAGAACCCCAGGAGGCAGCAGTGGCAGTCGGGCACAGAGACGACACAGCGAAGCACCTGGGACGAGGGTGCTGAGAGCAGCAACGAAGCACCTGGGTTGGAAAGTGACGCCAACGAGAGT
Organism: Pholidichthys leucotaenia; assembly: GCA_020510985.1. Classification (NCBI taxonomy): domain Eukaryota; kingdom Metazoa; phylum Chordata; class Actinopteri; order Cichliformes; family Pholidichthyidae; genus Pholidichthys; species Pholidichthys leucotaenia. The sequence goes on from CM035837.1 coordinate 225,185,072, forward strand.
GACGCCGACGAGAGGACAAGAGTGACGCCGATGAGAGGACGAGAGTGACGCTGACGAGAGTGACGCCGACGAGAGTGACACTGACAAGAATGACTCTGAGAGCCCCAGGAGAGAGCAACGACAGCTGGGCACAGAAACAGCCCAGCAGAGCACCTGGGACGAGGGTGCTGGGAGTGGCGGCGAGGTGCCAGAGTCGGTAAGTGATGCCAGCAGAAGTGATGCTGGAAGCCCCAGGAGAGAGCAGTGATGGCCAGGTGCCATGGAGGTTGGGCAGGGCCACAGTGCCAGAGCTCAACGCGCCATGGACAAGGGTGTTGGGCGTTATGACGAGGCTCCCCAGGCAGCAAGCGGCATCGATGGGAAAGCTTTGGTTTTCCCCGGAGTGCAGCCACAGGAGGCCGGAGTGTTTGGGGCAACAATGGCAGCTGCAGTGGTGTGGAAAGCGGTTGGGAGCGGACCAACGAGCACAGAGGGACGGTGTGCTGGACAGCAGCACTGCAGGTCCCAAGGAGTGAGGCAGTTGATGGTGAAGAGAGACATTTTTGCAGGAGAGGTCAGTTTTGATCCCGGAGGCAGACAGTGGCCAGGGGTGCACATTCTGTGGGGCTGCCCGGGGCCTTCGAGCCGGTTTTATCTTCGGCGGTCATGGGCATGCACACTTTGGGGCTGCCCTGGGCCCCCATGCCGGTTTTACCTCTGGTTGCCAATGGACATTGGTGTCACATAAACACCGCAATGTAAATACTGTATGTACATATAGCGCTAGTGTGCATGTGAGTATGGGGTGTGTTATGAGATTATTTTACTTATTTTAGAGACGTGGTCCGATTTGATTTATTTTTGTGTGAATGTGATAGGCTATTTTGTTACAGTTCATGGTTCCCTGATTTCTTTGTGTATTGTGTTGCTGTACCCACCCCTAACGTGACATCAGGAGGGCACGGTTGTTCTCTATATATAGTTCTGTGTTTTCAATAAAGGTTTGGTTGGCTGCTTGACAAGAGAGACTCCAACTCCTTTTCCATACTTAACAAGCATGCTGTCCACTGAGCAGTGGTAGAAGGTCAGCAGTAGCATCTGGTCCAGGTTGTTCTAACTCAGAGCAGAGAGGAAGTGCAGCTGCTCCTGGGCTTTCTTCACCAGGACCTTGGTGTTGACAGTCCAGGAGAGGTCAGAGGAGATGTGGGTGCCCAGGAACCTGAAGGCGGGGATGTTTTCCACGTGGTCACCATTTATGAGGAGAGTGGAGTGGTCCTGTCTGTTCTTCCTGAAGTCCAGTATGAGTTCTTTGGTTTTTTGGACATTCAGTTTCAGGTTGCTTGATTGGCACCACAACAGCAGATTCTCTACCTCCACCCTGTGTGCCTTCTCATTGTCACTGGTGATAAGCCCAACCAAGGTGGTGTCGTTCATGTTCTTCACGATGATGGTGGTTGGTTGGGTGGGTTGGAATACAGTCAAAGGTGTACAGGGAGTACACTAGAGGGCTTAGCACACAGCCTTGGGCGGAGCCAATGCTAAGAGACAGTGTGGAGGAGTGGTGGGGGCAGAGTCTGATTGTTTGTGGGTGGTTGGTGAGAAACTTTTTGTTTTTGGTTTTTTTGGGGGGGTTTTTTATCTAGGAGCAGGTAGGTGGGAGGGATTTGAAGGAGGTGTAGTTTGTTGATCAGGATGTCTGAGATGATGGTGTTGAAAGCTGAGCTGTAGTCCACAAACGGCATCCTCACATAGCTCCTTATGTGAAACAGGGGCAGATTTACTAATGGGCTGTGCCATCAGAAAACCCTGTTTTGGTGTGAAAAAACCTACTGTCAAGATTTACTAAAGGCCGGTGGAAAGGCATGGACTATGTTAATTTTGTGCCTGGCCTCATTGCACATGTATTTGTTGGAGTTGTCACGTCAAAGTGCAAATTTGAGGGAGGAGAGTATTTAAATGACTGGTGCAAGGTGATTTACTAAGGTTTGTGGTTGTCAGTCTCCTGTTAAATGTGCCAGGATTTAACGCCTCAAAAAAGCTTGTCTGAATTCATCTGCGCCTGACATGACAGTGCTCATTGGTGCCGAGACACTGACAAGAACCGAGGGTGTGTGACCGAAGAGACAGAAGCTTCTCTTTGTGCATGACTTTATTTGGCATGACAGGCCAGATTATATGAACAGAAATAATCACAGAGATCGGTGTTGTGCTGAACTGAACATCAGCCGGCAGAGGATATTTTAATTTTCATTTGTTCATATACAGTGGTGTGAAAAAGTGTTTGCCCCCTTCTTGATTTCTCATTTTTTGTATATTTGTCACACTTAAATGTTTCAGATCATCAAACAAATTTAAATATTAAACAAAGATAACACAAGTAAACACAAAATGCAGTTTTTAAATGAAGGTGTTTATTATGAAGGGAAAAAACAAATCCAAACGTACATGGCCCTGTGTGAAAAAGTGATTGCCCCCTAAACTTAATAACTGGTTGGGCCACCCTTAGCAGGCATGCGCAATCTCAAAGCTACCACTATCCCTCGGACGTGAATACGTCCGAGGGATAGCGGTAGCTTTGAGATTTTGTCATCATCGGAGTAAAACATTGGAGAGTAAACTAGTTTGAAAATGGGACTGACACTCACTTGCAGACAGAAGGACCAGGAGCTCAGCTAAATCAGGATGTTGGAATTATTTACCATGGATTCCTGTCACGGACGTGCTAACAAAGCTAGCAAACTAGCAACATAAACACCCATCTTGTGAAGTTTTGGAGGTAGGGACAGCTTTTTCAGGTGAGCCCCCCATTGGATAATGTAAACCTAAGCATGATGTTATTTGGGGGATTTCCACAGCAGGTTGAACACTGATGCAAAAGTTATAAAGGCAACTTCACCTGTCTGCATCTCACTCAGACGGTGAATTCATGTTGTGTGTTTACGTTGACCGTAATCGTGGATAATCATGTAATCATGCTGCATGAAAAATTTGCGCCTTTGCATTTGGTGTGACGGCACCTTAAAGCTGGATTCATGCTGCACCTCCGTTGTCCGCATATGTGCAACCGGAAACCTCATGTGATGAAATTTACATCATCATCTCCACTCCACTAGTGTACACAGGACTCTACAGTGGACGACTGTGTGCAGCCCAAATTTTGTGACCACGTGGCCTGCCCACGATCTGAACGCACTGACAGAGCATGAGCAAGACTGAACGTCCCATTCACAAGATGGCGTTACCAACACAGCATACAAAAACAAAGTAGACAAGAAAGAAAATGAGGAGGCGCAAGATGAAAATAAACATACATGAACCCTTTTGCAGCAGCAGCAGCTTGAGTGGAGAAGAGCACTGGAAAATGGAAATTCCTCTTTTCCTTGAAACAATGCCATTGTTGTTGCTACAAAAAAAATGTGCGTCACTTGTGATTTATAGCTGGTGAACAAACTGGCGTGTTAGCGCATTTGTGCTACCCATACGGCTGGGGCGAAACTACACATAACAGTTGTGCGCATGCCTCAACTGATTGGCCTGGTAGATGGAAAAAGTGAGCATGTACAATGCCACGTGCACGCTGGGCTCGTCCAAAGCACATGCGGACCAAAGCGGACTAGAGGGGAAATGCAGCATGAATAAGGCTTTAGGCTCTCTATATAGAAGAAAATGATACTATATTTATTAATATAATAAGTCTGTGTTTTGGTTTCATTGATCTTAATGAGAACAATCTTCATAGACAAGGATTAAAAAAACATGAGTGTAAATCCAGTGTGGTGTGTGTTTGTATAGATCTTTATGTCCCACATGTACTTGTGTCTCCCTTTAGATTTGCCTTCTCCAGAAATGGAAAACCAACCATCGTTGCCAGGTCCAATCCTAACCTTTCATTTGGCCAAGCTCCTCAGATGAGTGCCAATGACACCGCCCGTGTCAACAAGCTTTATCAATGTGGTGAGTGTTTAAAAAAGTCATTGAATATTACCATAAACTTTTCTGCTTGAGCTTTGTCTCCACATAAGTAAGAACACAGCCAATATTGACATTGTTTATCTCCAAATTTCTTTCCATTTGCAGGACTTCAGTGACACAGTACAGAATCAGCACAGATATTTACATCTGCAGTGTTGTCAATATGTTATAAAAGAAAAACATGATGGAGATCAAACCAGAGAAAATGATATATTATTGACAGTTTGTAATTGATCTGCTGCCTATATCTGCAACATCATTAAAAAAAAAAAAACTATGAGCTTTCTCTCAGATCTGAAACAACAACAATCTTCCACAGCTCTTTTTGAGATGACGATGTGATTGTATTACTTTACACTGTGTTCTTCTTTCAGCTTGAACAAGCAATCAGTGGCTCATTTTTTAGCTTTCTTTAACAAACCATATCTCACTTTTTTGTTACATTTTATTGGATGTTAGGACAATAAAGGCATATGCATTGTGAAAGTTTTCTTTCATATTTTGCATATTGCGTCATTTTTTTTTTCTTTTACGGTTACAGTGATCCCTCACTTATCGCGGTTAATGGGTTCCAGAACCGACCGCGAAAAGTGAAAAACCACGAAGTAGCATCACCCCTAATGACGTCATCCATAAATAATACGTACGTTCATTCTCTCTCTCTCTCTCTCTCATATGATACGTGTGTGTGTGTGTGTGTACGTGTGCATACATACGTAGATGTAAATAAAGTGTACATAAATATGTTTTTAGAACTCTTTTATTCTTATAACAAGATACGTAACTCAAGATGAAAATGATTTACTGCACAGGTTAATGAGAGCTTTACTGCTCCTCAGGTGACGCCTCATCGTCAGGTGCTAGAGGCGCAGGATCATCGAGGGCAGCTTCCGATAGAGCTGGAGAAGCTGCAGGAGGCGGCGTAGTGGCTCGACGGGAAGACTATTTCGCACAAAATGGCACAAGAGATCAGCAAAAAGTTCCACGCGGCGAGACTAAAAGTAACACGAGCAATAAAGAGCAATGAATGCGGTCTTCCTTCCCTTCATGGGCGCTCGGCAGGGAGAGGAGGTGGGTGAAACGTCTCAGCCAATCAGCTTGTGGGGTGAAACGTCTCGGCCAATCAGCTTGCGAGAGTTCCGAGCCGAGCCAACACGAGAACAACGAACAGAGAGGTGGATTTTTTGAGTTGTGCAGCTCTCCGTGTTGATACCTGATGGTCTAATGTAGTCTCCCTGCCTTCTGCTAGCGCCCGCCCATTATTTCTCAATTTTGAATTTTTGATGAATATTTTTGAAAAATCCGCGATGCACTGAGGGCGCGAAAGGTGAAGCGCGAAGTAGCGAGGGATCACTGTAATGTTTCATCAAAGGGACCATCAGCATAAATGAAGTACTTCAACAGTGAAGTCACTTCCATCCACTTGATTAGAATGATTTTGAAAACTATCCATCTATCCATCCATCCATCCATCTTCTACCACTTTTCTGGGAGTCCGGGTCGTGGAGGCAGCAGCTCAAGCAGAGAAGCCCAGACTTCCCTCTCCCCAGCCACCTGCTCCAGCTCTTCAGAGAGGATACCAAGACGTTCCTAGGCCAGCTGAGAGATGTAGTCTCTCCCGTGTGTCCTGGATCTGCCTGTTCGAATACCCCACACCACGACCCCAATCACCGCCGAAGGCAAGAGGGTGGTCGGCCTTCCCCATCACACCGATATACCCCCTATGGAAGGAAAGTGGGCAATTCTGCTGCTGATCATAACAGGCTTCAAAGATCCACTCAAAGAAACCAGCAAAATAAGAGGAATTACCAAAAGGCCCAAAATCCAGCATTCAGAAAAGATGGCAACCGACAGCATTGGTGAATCACAGAGACTGAATGTAAAAGCCATATTAATTGCATATGCCATGCTATGTGATATTCTCTGTATAATCAGTAAGACAAAAATATATGCTCATTGAGTAAAAAGTACATGTAATGTATGTAATCACCTGAAATAATGAGTGTAATCAAACTGTATGATTATATGTATCTTTTAACTGCACAAAAGAAGGTTTTATGTAAAACAGATGGTGAAATGTTGGAAAGAACCCTGTTTACTGGAAATGTGTTAGAAATGAGGAAATGGGCACAGATGTCCAGCAAACTGAAATATTTTGGTAATGGAAAATGCTGAGAGGGTAGCGGGAAAGGCCATGAGTCATGAGCGCCTGATCAGTCACATGGTTTACGAGAATTGACTAGCCTGAACATGTGCAGAAGTGAAGTAATGCTTATATAACAATGTAACTTTAAGCCAATCATAAGAGGCCAAGAAGCCTAGGGTGAGTTTGGGACCAATCAGAGAACTTGGGTGAAGGTTATAAAAACCAAGCCTATTTTTCCTCAAATGTTCATCTTCTCGGCGATCTTCAATGAGGCAACATCACAGGAGCAGCGGACTGAAGACGGGGAATGCCAGAAGAGAAGTGAACCAGTTTCTGCCTCAATTCTTCAGCCTTTAAACAACTTTTACATCTGCTGCTTTTAAAGTGCTATAATAGCACTTCTGAAGAGGAGAGAATTGAGGAATAAGGCAATAGCAGCCGGCCCCGCTCTCAGCCAGGAGGCTGTGAGTCACCGGTCGCTACAACAGCGGGAAGAAAAGCAGAAGCTCCCCGGGCTGGAACGTCACTTCGGAGACACAACTCATCGCTCTCCCCCAGCCAAGGCAGCCACCACCCAGCCTGAAGAGGATCATCGGGCCAAGGCTTCTCTTCTCCCCCCCACCAGCTTTCTCTCCTCTCTTCCCCTGCAGAGAAGCTCAACAAAAGAAGACCAGCAATCACACATCCTTTTTCCCAAATCTCACCATTTAGGCTTCTTAGATATTAATCAGAAATTAATTCGATATTTTTATCAGGTTTTATTCAAAGGGTTTTATTTTGATTTACTTTGATTTTTCCATTTTAAATTTTTGAACTGGTTTATGATTTCTGAACATTTTGTGGGGTTATTTTGAAACTTTTTGAGTTTTAATCTTTTTGATCAAATGACTGATTTTTACAACTTTTGACTTTTGAATCAAGGTTTTGCAATCAGGGTTCTGGGTTTGATTTTTAATTTTGACTCTTTTGTTTTTTATAGACTGTTTAATGCAATTTATCCTGTTTTGGCTGAGCTTTGCTGATTTTTAATAAATACCACAGCATATCAAAGGCAGTATGGGACTCTGTGGGCTTATTGATTCAGCGTCCATGCTCATTGGGTAATTTTTGACAAGAAAAGGTATTTTTCCACAAGAGGTGTTGCGAATTTTTGAGCTTTAAAAGGTTTTTCTTATTCAATGGTATTTAAAACAGATCCCCTATAAACCAGTTTTCCTGGTTTTAAACATTTACCCAGATTACCAAGAGCAATGTAAGACCATGAGAGGCTGTCGTTAATATTGGAGGTGTATTCCAGGTGTCTGACTGGACAGGTCACTCAGTCGGAGGTCTGGTATATAGGAAGTGGGGGTCCTCCAATATATGGAGACAGTACAGCTGGGGTAACTCTCACAGTCACCAAGCACACCTACACAGGTAACAGAATTTCCTATGAGGAAAATTCCTCTAGGAACTGCAAGCTGGTGAACCTAAACCTCAATTCCTGAGGTTCAAGGTCAAAGAGTCTTCGACACGGTGGCAGCCCTGGGTGGGCCCCGAAGGAGCACCGGGGTCCACAAGCTGTTGGGTTTGGGTCGCCTGAGCAGCAAAGAAGAGTCAAGCAGTCAAGAGCGGCTGCTGTGCTGTTCAAGAGATCCTGATCTGAGGCGCGGGCAGGCAGGTATCCTGCCTGGGTCTTGCTACACTGGTAGCCTACGAGGGAGCACCACAACAGGTAACAACCTATCAAGAAATTGGTAGGCAACGTGGGTGCTTCAGGCTGCAGAGTTCTGTCAAAGAAGCTGACAGGGCTAGGAGCATCGACTCAGCCGGGCCTGACCAGGTCCGGGAGGAGGTGCAGTGACCTGGGTCTCTCCCCTCATCCCTGTGCCCCGAGGTGCTAAGGGGAGGCTTTGAAGGGAAGACACAAGGTGACCTACAAGGAAGATGGCAGAAGAGTTCGATGCGACAGAGGCCGGGGGATACCCTGACCTCAGCAAACTGCAAGACAATGCTCCTGGGAGCTCTGAGTCAGCAGAGCTCTACGGGGGGTTTGGAGGCGAAGAACATGCTGGAACAAGTCAAGAGCCACTGCCCCAAAGGGGCACATTGAAGGTAAGCGAAGAATCAGCTGAAAGAAGAAGAAGTGGAGTTCCAAAAGTCCACTTCAAAGTGGGGGTTATGCTGCATACGGGTGACCCCCTCACCTGGAGCAGCAAGGTCCTGCAAGAAATGAGTCAGGAGTACAAGCAACTCGGTATCACCTGTTCCCCTGATGGTTTAGGGGAACGCCTCAGTGCTGAGGTAACAAGTAAAGGTCAAAGTCTTCTGGCAACAAGCTATCACAACATCCCGCTACTGGTGGTGAAGTGCCCTCCAGCTACTACCCGCAAAAAGGAAGTCGGGCAGTGGCTGGAGTGGTGGGTGCGACGGCTAAGGCAGCGGGAGGAAGAACAGTATGAAGTGGTGAAGCTCTACAGCTCCAATCAAGATCTCGACCCCCTGGTCAAAATGGTGGCCAGGGCAATGCAAGTCTCTTCATGTCGCATCAAAGAGGAAACTCCAGCAGCAAAAAGGTATGACGACTATGCTGACTATCTGCAAGAACTCCAACAATATGAAGAAATGTGTAAGAAACGCCAACAGGTACAGCTTCTTCAAAGAACTGAAGACAGCGACAGTGACAGTACTCAATATACAAGTTCAGCCAGGTTAGACTCAAATTACTTTACAGAGCAACAAGAAGGGCGAGGTGAGCAGTCAGAACATCGACCTCCCTCCTCAGGCAGCAAAGAAGAGGGGCAACTAGAGTCTAGAGCTGAGTCTGAGGAGGAGGAGGAGGAGGACGTGCTAGATACGCTAGAAAGGACAACAGACCAGCTGGCTACCTCGCTGGAAGAACTGCGGAAGCATCATCTAACTCCAGGGCACAGCCTGGTGAACAAAGAAGAAAAACAACACAGCGCAGGAGCAGCCTGGCAGGGGGATTGAGGCCCCCCAGATACAACAGTGAAGAAAAGACCGGCAGTTCATCAAGAGCTGCTAGAGAGGCTCGGGGCGATCATGAAGGACAAAAAAGAGCAGTGCTACTGTCCTGTAAGTCCAGTAAGGTATCCAGCAGAGACACCTAGTACACCAGCAACAGTGGTAAGAGGTAAAGGAAGTACACAAGCACAAGGTGGGGGTCAGTCATCAAGATTCTACGACAAGCCTCACCCCCTTCCAGATCACAATCCTCTCCCCTACAACAGAGCAGTAAGGGGGTGTGAGAAGAATCCCCACACAGCAGTTGCCCCTATCTTTGAAGATGAGAAGAAATCACTCCCCCCTCTCCCCGAAAAAGCCCAATTGTTCCTGTCAGCAGGGAAGATCGGGGCTTTCAGGTTGGTGGCAAGACCCTGGCTGCTGGAGGCAGATGGGTTGGTGGTGTTCACTGACCATGAATTGAAGATAAGAAATGCCTCCTTCAGAAAAGAGCTGCATGGAAGAATTGGTAGAAAGTATCAAGAAGAGATCCAAGCAGTCAAGAAATTTTGACATGATCAAAAAAAAAGAAGAGTCAACAATAGGGGTGGTAAGTGGAGGTGATCTCCTTTACTATATGATCCTGCAGGTGTCTATGCTAGAATACAGGAAAGGAGATGCAGTTGGGCTTCATCGATCGCTCATGGCCTCCAACATACTTAGAGCCCTCTGCAGAGCTGCAGATTTCCAGCTCAGAAGAGTAGTGCTGCCGCTACGTGGGTTGATCTCCGGCGCTCATCATTGGGGTGAAGCAGAAAAAACAGTAAGAGCAGCAATAGACAAGTACATGGAGTGGCCGGGAAAAGGGCACTCACTGAGTGAAATAGTCATGGTAGTTTCATCGGAACAAGACACAGAACAACGACTCAGAGAAGAAGCCACCAAAAAGTCAAGAGAAGAAAAGAGTTTTGGCAGCAAAAAGGTACAACAAACTCAGACCCCTAAAAGTGAAGACATGGGAGCTGAGTGGAAAGGCAGGTCAGAGAGTCAACGAAGAAGCTCAACACATCAAAAAGCTGCCATCAGCTCAAAGCAAGAAAAGCCATCAACTTCAAGAGGTAGAGAGCAGCAAAGAACAACAGACAGATCACATCGACAGAGCAAAGTTGATGTATGGGCAGAGCACAATCCAGAGAGCGACTCTGAAGAATCTCAAGCCAGTCCCAACAGGTATTATATAGGTGAGGCATGCAGAAGGGACTGGAGGCAGAAATATGAAGATTCAGAAGAAGAACCTGACTCCCTGGAAAGGGAGCAAGAACAGGCTGAGCAACATCACCCTAAAAGTGACACAGAAAGTGCTCTATCCGAAGAGGTACCCCTGCGACAAATGCAACACCTAAGAATTGGTAGCCGCAGGTGTGACAAAAAAGAAGATCCAAGATTAGACATTGAAAGAGTCTCAAAGAACATAGCCCGTGACACCAGCATTGATCCCATAACAACAAAAGACCAGCGCAAGACATACATGCCCGAAGTCGACCAAGCTGATTTTGAAATTCCAGATAGCTGGAGTCAGAATCAGAACACCTTCAAAACCCTGCCAGTAACAGCTACATATGGTGAGTGGGCTAATCTGTTAATGATGCCATCATCTGCTAAAATAGACAAAGCAAAAGCTCTCACCAAGCCATTTAAAAAAGTCTTCTTTGAAATAACACATGATGTCATGCTAAGAAGAATGAAGAAAGCTGCAAGAAAACACTTGAAAGAAGTGCTGGCAGAAAAAGAAATCTCTGCAGATGATGAGAAGGACGACTCCCCTCAAAGGCAAAGAGACAGGTAAAACATAAGTTGCAAAGCACAAATCCTACTGTTGTGACAGTATCACATCTGCAAGATGGGGCCTACAAAGATATCAAGATTCTGAACACAATAGTCCCCCCGCCAAAACCCACTCAACCAGTGGTAGACTACCTTAAAGGTGTTTGGGAGATGGTGGAAGGTAGTACCACAAATGAAATGGCCAAAAAACTCTGGTTGAGCCGTGTCACCAACAGTAGGGTGCCTTTAGATGACCCAGAGCCAGCCAAAGCTTATTATTTGAGAATGGTGCTGGAGGATGATAAAGATGAAGACAGCATGGTGGTGAAGATGCGGCAACAGCTAGACTCAGGTACCACCCTCTCACTTGTCTGGCTCCTGGTCAAGAAAGACATACCACCAACGAGATGGGTAAATGTTTTAAGGAATCTCACTGAAGGCAGGAGAGGAGAGGTAACATTCCACAAGCTTCTGCCCTCCGATACCACAGAGAAACAACTTGATGAAAAGGTATCACAATGGGACTTGGAAAGCAAGTTCTATGAGAAGAAAAGAAAGCATGGAGAACAACAGCAAAAACCCCAAAATAAACCACCTGAAAGAACTCCTCCACCGCAACAATCCCCTGGGCCAAGGCCCAAACCGCCTGCAACTGCACAAACCCCCTCAGCTACAAGTTCTAAAGGTGAAGTAAAGAAGAAAAGTAATTATTTGCCACCAGAAGAGTATCAAAAACTGACTCCAGAACAGAAAAAGGCCCACCGAGAGGAACATCAGAAGAGCCTCTCGGGGGCTAAAAAGTAATGGCAGCTAGGGGGCAGGTCATTTTAAACAATGTCTACCAAGATGAAGAAATGTTTTACACCAACATCAATGGGGTCCGCTACTTGGTAGATACAGGAGCAGAGGTGTCAATGACCTGCCAACCCATAAAAATAGTGGGACACCTAACAGTGATACTCGCAGATGGGCGGACTACAAAAATGCCATATGGGGTATGGAATGACATTGTATTTCTGAGAGGGCCCCATAACTTGATTTCCTACAGAGACCTAAAGGACCTGCAAGATCCTAAGGGTCGGAAGAAAAGACTCAGAGCAAGAATACAGCACCTGCAGTCCATCAAGGTAAAAATAGACTTCAGTAATCTCTTACTGTATTTGAGTAATCTGACAGACAAAAAGTGGTACAAGCCAGTAAACGTGCTGACAGTAAGAGAGCAAAAAGTGGAGGAAAGTGATCTCTCCCAGCAAGGTAAAGAAGAACTAAAGCGAATTCTTCAAACTGCAAATGTGGCCTATTTGTGGGGACATGGGTGCAAAATATACCCACACAATAGAAGGGGGGATTCATCCTGCAGTAAAACAATATCCTCTGAACCCTGCAGCTGTCGAAGAAATGGACAAAATAGTGAGGGAATTAAATGCTTTAGGCATAATCAGAAAAGAGTCAAATCCCCCAACCAACAGTCCCTTTCAAGCAGTAAGAAAACCAGAGTCAGCTGGAGGAGGTTGGCGGCCAGTGATCTGAGATTGGCAAAAGAGTCACAAGGTAAAACAGCATTCACCCACAAAGGCCAATCTTATGTATGGCAGCGCCTCCCCCAGGCGTACAAGAATTCACCAAATGTGTTTCAAGCAGCAGTAATGGATATACTGCGAGTGACATAACGCACGGCTCAGGAGACGCACACACACAGGCTTAGAGTAGTTCAAAGAGTTTATTAACAACAGGAGTGAATGAGTGCGTGTCTGCGGGATGTAAATGTGTTGGTGATGGTGTCTGCTCCAGGCACAGAGGCAGGTGACCGTACAGCCGAGCAACCCTATGGAGAGAGCACAGGGAGAGGGTGACGGGCATACACCAACACAGGAGGAATTTATGGCGAGAGAAGGACTTACTTGGTGGGTCAGGACAGCTGGCACAACAAGGGGGTGAAGCCCGGAAGACAGCCACCTGGAGAGCTCCGTGCAGCAGCGAGGATTGGGCGATGGAGAGGAGATGTCCGCCGCTGGGAAATCCACCTGTGCACAGGGGAGAAGACTGAAGAGAAAAGGTAAGCGATCTTCTTACCAAAATGGTTACGCTGAAGGGAAGTATGCTCACAACGGTGAGGGACGAAGTCTGACGGCTTCAGGCCGAGCCTCCGGGCGAGACGGCCTTTATCCCTCGCCGCTGATGATTGGCAGGTGCGTGAGCAGGTGGCGCCGTTGATGAATGGCGCGGCGTGACAGTACTCCCCCCTCTAGCAGCGCCTCCTGGCGATGGCTTATCCGGGTGCGCTCGGTGGAAGTCCGCGATGAGCGATGGGTCCAACACAAACGACGGGGGCACCCATTGCCGATGCTCGGGCCCATAGCCCTCCCAGTCCACCAGGTATTGCAACCCACGGCCTCGGCGCCGGGAGTCCAGGATGGAGGAGACGGACCAGGCCGGATGGCCACCAACCATCCGGGGCGCGGGTTGCGCTGCAGGAGGAGGGCAAAGGGGGTCAGTGACTGCCAGTTTCACCCTCGACACATGGAAAGTGGGATGGATGCGGAGGGAGGGGGGGGATAGCCACGCGCACAGCCACCGGGTTGATGATCCGGGTGACGGGAAAGGGACCCATGAATCGCTGTGCCAGCTTCCTCCTCTCGCCTTTTAATGTGACGTCCTGGGTAGACACATACACGAGTTGCCCAACTCTGTACGCCGGGGCAGGTCTTCTGTGCCGGTCCGCCACGGTCCTGTTGCGCTCCGCTGTGCGTAAAAGCGCATGACGCGCGGCAGCCCAGGTGGAGCGGAACTGCCTAAGGTGCGCCCTAACGGAGGGGACAGTCACCTCGTTCTCCTGCGCTGGAAACAGCGGGGGGTCGTAACCCAGGGACGCCTTGAAGGGGGACATCCCCGTTGCAGAAGAGCGGGCGGTGTTGTGGGCATACTCCACCCAGGCGAGATGGTTGCTCCAGGACGTCGGCTTGGATCTGGTAACACAGCGGAGCGCAGCCTCCAGCTCCTGATTGGTCCTCTCACACTGCCCGTTAGACTGGGGGTGATGGCCGGAGGAGAGGCTCACCTTGGCTCCGATGGCGTTACAGAAGGATCTCCAAACCTCGGACGAAAATTGGGGGCCCCGGTCCGAGACCACGTCCACCGGAATCCCGTGCAGCCTGACCACGTGTTGGACGAGGAGGCCCGCCGTCTCCAGGGCAGTAGGGAGACCCCGCAGGGGAATGAAGTGCGCCGCCTTGGAGAAACAGTCCACAATGGTCAGGACGGTGTCAAAGGAGTTGGAAACGGGGAGTCCGGTGACGAAGTCCAGTGCGATGTGCGACCAGGGCCTGCCGGGGACGGGCAGAGGCTGGAGCAGACCCGCTGGGGGGGCATTTCCCGACTTGCTGGTGGCACAGATTGGGCAAGCCCGGGCGTAGCGGGCTGCATCCCTCCGCAGGCCTGGCCACCAAAAGGACCGCTGGAGGAGGCTGATCATCCGAGAGGTGCCGGGATGACAGGTGAGCCGGGAGGTGTGGAGCCAGTGGATGACCTCTCCTCGGACCGCAGATGGGACGAACAGTCTTCCCTCCGGTCCGCCGCCAGGATCAGGTTCCACCTCCTGCGCCTTCCGGATCTTGTCTTCAATGTCCCAAGAGATGGCACCGAGGACGCACGACCTGGGCAGGATAGTGTGGGGCGTCTCCTCAGCCTCCACGGGGGTGAACTGCCTAGAGAGGGCGTCAGGCAGGCCGTTTTTGGAGCCCGGCCTGAAGGTGATCGAGAAGCGGAACCTGGCGAAGAACAAAGACCAGCGCGCCTGGCGGGCATTCAGGCGCTTGGCAGATCGTAAATACTCTAAGTTCTTGTGGTCCGTCAGGACCACAAACGGCAGGTCCGCCCCCTCTAGCCAGTGGCGCCACTCCTGTAAGGCGAGTTTAATGGCCAGGAGCTCTCTGTCCCCCACATCGTAGTTCCTCTCCGCCGGGGACAGGCGCCGGGAGAAGAAGGCGCACGGCCGCTTGGCGCCATCGTCAGGTGACCGCTGGGATAACACTGCTCCCACTCCCGTGTCCGATGCGTCCACCTCCACAATGCACTGCAGCGCGGGGTCGACCTGGCGAAGGACCCGGGAGGAGGAGAACTCCGCCTTCAGCGCCCTAAAGGCAGCAGCGACCTCTTCAGTCCACCGGAACGGGACCTTCGGGGACGTGAGGCGGGTCAGCGGTCCGACGATCGAGCTGAAATTTGGGACAAAGCGGCGGTAAAAATTGGCGAAGCCAACAAACTGTTGCACCTGCTTCCGGGATGCGGGAGTAGGCCACTCCACCACCGCCTTCACCTTCTCTGGGTCTGGGAGCACCTGATCTTGAGCGATGATGAATCCCAGGAAGGATGTGGTCCTAGCGTAGAATTCGCATTTCTCAGCCTTCACGTACAGACGATTCTCCAGCAGTCTTTGGAGGACCCGCCTCACATGGACCTGGTGCTCGTCCCTGGACCTGGAGAAGATAAGGATGTCATCCAGGTAGACGAACACAAAAAGGCCGATGAAATCCCGGAGGACGTCATTAATGAGGCGCTGAAAGACGGCAGGAGCGTTGGTCAGCCCGAACGGCATGACGAGATACTCAAAGTGGCCGTTCGGGGTACGGAAGGCTGTCTTCCATTCATCTCCCTCCCGGATCCGGACGAGGTGGTAAGCGCTGCGTAAATCCAGCTTGGTAAACCAGGTCGCCCCCTGGAGGGAGTGAAAGGCAGTGTCCATGAGGGGCAGGGTGTAACGGTCCCTCTCAGTGATGTCATTCAGCGCTCGGTAGTCTATGCAGGGGCGGAGGGATCCGTCCTTTTTCCCGACAAAGAAAAACCCTGCCCCCACGGGTGACGACGATGGGCGAATAATCCCAGCGCTCAGAGATTCCTTTAGGTATGTATTCATGGTCTCCTTCTCCGGCGCCGACAGGCTGTAGAGCCGACCAGATGGCAGGGGAGCCCCCTGGCGGAGGTTGATGGCACAGTCATATGGTCGATGCGGGGGAAGAGACATAGCTTTCGATTTGCTAAATACCATACCCAGGATGACGGGCGACACAGAGTTGGGCAGGACGTAAAATACCATCTCCTCCCGGTGGTTCCCTGAGATGATGACTGGGACAGGCATGGTCTGGTGAGAAACTCTCCCAAGGGAGGCACGGGAGAGATGGACCAGGGAGATGGGGTGTTTTAATGCCTGACAGCGGATGCCCAATCGGGTTGCCAGGCCTTGTGAAATGAAGCTGCCCTCTGCGCCCGAATCCACCAGTGCGTGGGTGAGGTGCCCAGTGGGATTGTGGCAAAAACGGATGGGCAGCTTTAATTGGGTGAGAGAGTCTAACCGGTTGGGATCCGCGAGGCTCCCTACAGCGATTCGCGGACCCCGCCGACTGGCTTTCCGCGGGCAACGCTCCACAGTGTGTTGGTCACCTCCGCAATACATGCAGAGGCCCAACTCACGGCGGCGTTGTTTCTCCGCAGGGGAAAGCTTGGTCCAGCCCGTCACCATCGGCTCCGACTCCTCGGGGCACAATGCTGGCGGCGCCGCCAGGGGGCGAGCTTGGAACAGGTGCGGCGAGACTCCACGAGGGCGAGAAGAAGAAGACTTCCGCCCCGAGGAGCGCTCGCGCAGCCTGTTATCCAAACTTATCGCTAAGGATGTCAGCTCCGCTAGCGTCCCAGGGATATCCCGTCCAGCCAGTTCATCCCTCAGATCACTATTGAGGCTGCGGAGGAACAGGCCACAGAGGGAGCGATCCTCCCAGCCCAATTCCTCCGCCGCTACCCGGAAGTCGACCGAGTAGTCCGCTGCCGACCGGCCTCCCTGCTGGAGAGCGAGGAGCCGATCGACCTGGACCGTCTCGGTTTGAGAATGGTCAAAGACCTCCAGGAAGCGCCTCACGAACTGGTCATAGGTGAGGGTGGCATAACTGGGCCTCGCCATTACGGCGTAGGTCCAAGTTAACGCACGCCCCTCCAGAAGATTCCCTATGTAACCAATCCGACTGTGATCCGAGGGAAAATCTCCGGGCACACGGTGGAACACGGACTCACACTGCATAATGAACCCCCGCGCTCCGCCGAGCTTACCGCTAAAGCGGGCGGGGGTCGGAATCGGTGTGAGCCGAACCGGTGCCACTGGAGCCGGCTGGACGGCCGCTGGAACAGCAGGAGCCGCGCCACCCTGGCGAGCCGGGGGGAACGGCTGTTGAGGATCCAAGCGGCCCAACCGGTTAGTTAAATTCAATAATTGATTAAAGATCACCTGTTGTTGATAAGCTATTTGATCCACTCTAGCCTCGAGAGTGGAAAACCGGTGTGCGAGCCCGCCGTCCGCCGAGCCGCTCTGCTGAAGCCGTACTGACATAACGCACGGCTCAGGAGACGCACACACACAGGCTTAGAGTAGTTCAAAGAGTTTATTAACAACAGGAGTGAATGAGTGCGTGTCTGCGGGATGTAAATGTGTTGGTGATGGTGTCTGCTCCAGGCACAGAGGCAGGTGACCGTACAGCCGAGCAACCCTATGGAGAGAGCACAGGGAGAGGGTGACGGGCATACACCAACACAGGAGGAATTTATGGCGAGAGAAGGACTTACTTGGTGGGTCAGGACAGCTGGCACAACAAGGGGGTGAAGCCCGGAAGACAGCCACCTGGAGAGCTCCGTGCAGCAGCGAGGATTGGGCGATGGAGAGGAGATGTCCGCCGCTGGGAAATCCACCTGTGCACAGGGGAGAAGACTGAAGAGAAAAGGTAAGCGATCTTCTTACCAAAATGGTTACGCTGAAGGGAAGTATGCTCACAACGGTGAGGGACGAAGTCTGACGGCTTCAGGCCGAGCCTCCGGGCGAGACGGCCTTTATCCCTCGCCGCTGATGATTGGCAGGTGCGTGAGCAGGTGGCGCCGCTGATGAATGGCGCGGCGTGACAGCGAGGTTTAGAGGCCACAATCTACATTGACGACATGTTCATTGCAGATGACATAGAGGAAGAACACCTGAAAAAACTAAAAACAGTCATTGACAGACTCACAACAGCAGGGTTAAAACTTAACCTTCCAAAATGTCAGTTTGCCTGCTTCCAAGTAGACTACCTAGGGTTCCAAATCTCATCTGAACTGGGGCTCTCGGAGGGTTACAGAGAGAAGTTGGAAAAAATCAGGCCCCCCGCAACAGAGAATGAGATGCAGAAAATTTTGGGGCTTTGTAACTATGTCAGAGATCATGTTCCTGGCTATCAGAAATATGCTAGGCCTCTCTATGCGAAGCTCAGGAAGACTGACAAATCCCCAAATGCAAAGAAAAAATCGGAATGGTCGGCATCAGATCAACAGCATCTGGAAGGGTTGAAGAAAGCCATTCAAAATGCAGTTACCCTAGAGCCCCGAAGCCTCACCACCTGCTTAGTGGCCAAAGTAAGTTGTGATGAAGATGATGTGATTGTTACTGTGGCTAATGAAAATGGTGGGCTAGTGGCCCTTTGGAGCTACACCCTGTCATCAGTGGAGAAGAAATATCCCCTAGAAGAGAAAGAGTTGGCTGTAGTAGCTAAATATTGGAGTCATCTTAAAGAGTTAGCTCAAGGGCAGGGTATCAAGATAATCACACAAAGTCAGGTGCACAGGTATCTGACAAAAGCCAGAGTGGAAAGCACAAAAGCCACAAATGCAAGATGGGGCCACTGGGAAGATCTGCTACAAGACCCTGACCTAGAAATAGGTCCTTAAAGACCAGTCCCTAAGAAGACAGTAAAACCTGACAAAGACAAAGAGCAACTACCGAAATGGACACTCTACACAGATGGGTCTAGAAAAGGGCCAGATGACAAAGCATACTGGGGCTTTATCCTAAAAGAGGGAGAGAAAGAGAGGTGGAGAAAAAAGGGTAAAGCGCCCGGTACAGCGCAAACCGGAGAAGTCACAGCAGTTCTGGAAGGACTGTTAGAGTTGGAGAAGAGAAAGGTAAAAAAGGCAACAATAATCACAGACAGTAACTACTGTGCACGGGCATTGCAAGAAGATTTAACCATTTGGCAAGAAAATGGTTTTGAAGGAGCAAAAGGAAAGCCGGTGGCACATCAAGACTTGTGAAAGAAGATTGCAGAAATCAGATTAAATATGGAGCTGGAGGTCCATATTTACCTGTCTTCTTGTGAGCACCAGAAAGCTCACAAGAAGACAGGTCCTCAATGGCAAGGTAACGATGAAGTTGATCGTTATGTGCAGATGAGGAGAATCATCCTAGTAGGTCAGGAAAACTGGGAAGATACATCCAAGGGAAGGGTGGTCCCAGAAGGTTCCGTGCAGGGAGTAGTGGCTGCAGTGCATGAGTCACTGGGTCAAGCAGGTACAGTCCCTACAT
Source organism: Pholidichthys leucotaenia (assembly GCA_020510985.1). Taxonomy (NCBI): domain Eukaryota; kingdom Metazoa; phylum Chordata; class Actinopteri; order Cichliformes; family Pholidichthyidae; genus Pholidichthys; species Pholidichthys leucotaenia. Next base: position 225,204,304 of record CM035837.1, read on the forward strand.
GAAGAGTTGGTGAAACTGCAGCTCTGGGTCCCTACACATCGCATCCGTCAGGTCCTCAAGAACTGTGAAGTATGTGGGAAATACAACGCAGGTAGGAGAGGGCAGAGGGTGGATGGGTTGACAATAAAGAGCACTGTGCCATGGGGTTCAGTATGCATGGATGTAGCTGGGCCAATGGGGGTAAACGGCAAGAAGGATGAAAAATACATCCTAGTCTTAGTCGACTCCATGCCTGGTTACATGATTGCAAAAGCAGTGCGAAAAGCAAATGGCAACAGTGTGGTTACAATGTTGGAAGAAACCTGTAAATGCTGTAAAGGCACCCGCCAAAAGAACTGAGAACAGACAATGGCACTCTCTTTCGCAATGCACAGGTAGATCAGTGGTGTCAGCGGTTCGGGGTAATAAGGGTTTATTCCCCCCCATACACTCCACAGGCAAATGGGGTGGTGGAAAGAACAATAGGGCTGGTGAAAAGTTGGATTGGAGAGAATGAAAACTCCAGAGAATGGAGCACAAAGCTGTTAGAAATGGCTCAACAACTGAATGACAGACACCGCACAGGTAGGCCCTCCCCCTCTCAAGAGCTAAACCAACGCCCCTTCACATCTCAGGAAGTGGGGCGGAGCCCTGAAGATAAAAAGGAGCCACAGCAACCTAAGGTGCCTTTTCAGGTGGGTCAATGAGTGTGGATCAGAGCACATCAGCCTACAACCGCTGCAGTCAAGCCAAAGTACGATCGAGCTGACATAGTCAAGCAAGTTTTAGACAGTAATACTGTCCTTTTGGAAGAAAACGGGATCCAAGGAGTGGAGCAGTTGAAGCCAATCTCTATTTAAGAGAAAACCAGAAGCTGAAAATGGCTAGCAACACCTCTACAATACCTCCCTTCATCGAACTGGCAACGGTGAAGGGCTTGATCGTCATGAGAAGAGCTTTATATAGCTTTTGGGTAGGCAGAGCCTTAGATTTATTGTATTATGCCAAAAAAAGGTTATTTAACCCCAGCAAAAGAAACCCTAATCTGGTTCCAAGCTGAAATTATGTGTGTGATATGCCTACAGCCTTCTCAGTTGAAGATAGCATGGGAAGGCCCAGCTTACGAGAAACCAAAGAAGATTTCCATTGGTCAAGAAGAGCTTCAAGAAATGCAGTGGAAGCCGGTTCAGATCCTGGGTGGCCACGTGTGTGGCCAATGTCATGTGGGAACTTTGCCCAGGGTGATGTTCATGATGCAGTGGGATTATCGAGAGAGCGCCGGAGCATCACCTAGTGGGTGCACTTGTCAGTGGGATGGACAATATCTCCATCCCTGCCTCGGTTGTAAGAGTGACCTGTTGCGAGAGTATCGATATATGGCAGGAAAAGCAGAAGGTTGGCAAATTAGGAGGATGTATAGTCCGTTGCAAGCATTTTCACCAAACCAGGAGCAGGTGTATGGAGAACAAAAGAAGACAGAAAGGGGAGACCCAAATCAAGCAGGTGCATCCTGTGCATCTGTAACACCATCTGCACCTTGCGATCCCCCCGGTCCCTCAGCTCCGCCGCTCCCAGGGTTCAGTCCAACCAATCCAGGAGTTTTTAGGGTCAATCTAGCTGCAGGTCTATCACACCTGGACACAGCAATGTGCCTTGGGTGGCCCTATAATCCTTATGCTGCACCACAGATGTTGGCACCCTTGGGTACTATACAATATCCTCAAGTATTCAGGGTGTATTGTGACCCGAAACACCCTGACTATACACCGCTTCCAGGGTATCTTTCTGAGGCACAGCAGGAAGAAGCACTTAACCTTGGTTTTGAAGGGCCATGGCAGCTCACCACATGGGCTACATTGATTAAAGAAGTTATTGGGAACCCCTAATCTCCCCATAGAAGGGCTTGCCTCAGTCCCTAAAGAGAAAGACCTCCGGACGACGTCTCTTCGTACTTGGATAACACAAATTGATGTTGTAAAGCCTGTAGGGATCAGGAGACTAGCCAAAACTGCCACATTCATAGTGACACCTGAGGGATGGGTGAGAGGGGGTTGGGCACAGATACTGGGCACTTTGGTTGGTCGAGCTCCAGAGCCGATTCGGCCAAAAGATACTCGCATGATAACTTTAAGGGTGTCCATGGTGACTGTGCCCTTGAGGGGTATCTACTCAGTGGGGGCTGAAATTCGAGTCCTCGACGAGCCAGCGTGGCAGAAAAGCTCTAAAACCACTGAAGGAAAGGGTTGGCTCGGAAAACTTCTGGCAAGAGCAAAAGAATGGCCCTTATTCCAGAGAAGAAGTCGGGACTTGACTTCTCCACCCCCTGAGTAGGCTCCACATTCATGCTGCTAATACAAAATCTACCTCAAAACACACATACAACATAACCACAAATGCATTACATTACATATACATCACATAACCTCCACAAACACACACTTTTTCAAGTCTTACATGTAACATACACTCATTGAAGCATCATACATACATATACATAAACACATACATTTTCTTTTTATTATTTTTGTTTTATTGGAGCTGCACTATTCAAGCCAACCGAGGGGTGGCCACACCCCCTCCGGGAAGAAAAGCAGAAGTGATGACGTCACTAATGCAGCATAAAAGTCTTGTCTGTCTTCATGGTGTTCACTTAAGTCAAGGAACACCACTGAATACAACCTCAAAGTCCATTACCTCAGAAGATGGGTCGAAGAAGAAAGAATGCAACAGAATACGAATTAGATTATGAGCTCCCTAAGAAGGAACCCAAGAAAGGGGAGCCTCAACAAATGAGTGCAAAGAAACTTTGCCTTATCCTTTGGCTCAAGTTTGCGACCATAACCCTTGGTATGATAGCAGTGCTCGCCATACTATACTGGTTGGGTTATGAGTCATGGGCCCTCACCCATACAAGGGCTCAGTTTGTTACCACCAAGAGATTTCAACAAACCTGCTGGGCAGTGGAAAGAAGAAGAATTTACATCGCACCGCTCAGCAATGACACTCAGTTCAATTTAACCGAGATGCAACAACAGATAACCAACCTCAGCTCTGAAGATTGGGGGAAACAAATGAACAATACTTTCTGGTTTGAAGACCAACTTAACATCACAGGTACCCAACCTGGAAAATGGGCAATTGAAGATTTGCAAGACCTCTCAGAAGAAGGGGGTCTATTAAGGCTACTCATCCTCACAAAGAAACAAACAATCCAAGTCCGATGCAACTGGATAAAGCCAGAATTCTATTCTTCAGCATGGTACTGCACCTGAAGCAGCAGACCCGTACCAGGTATGAATAGAACAGGGCACTGGGAACCTGAAGTGGTTATTGCACCAGCCCATTATCGCAACGAGACCTGCGAGGGAATTTTCCCAAATTATGGGCCCTTCTGGGGTAATTATAACCTTGAATGTCCGGGTACAGACCCACCTAAGAAGAGAACAAAGAGGGACGTTGCATCAACTAACAAGACACCTCCAACACCCTCACCTCAAGTCGCTATAACTCCAACCCCAGGAAAGCCCCGCTTCAGTAACATAACTGCAAAAACAACTTTGCCAGAAACAATCTTAAAATTTACAGAAGAAATTGTGAACAACTTCAAGCCGGTTACCAAAAAAGGCCAAACAGACTACGACCGAAAGCTGATCACCTATTGTATGCAAGAAAAAAGAAGCAAATTAGCCCCATGTTTCTGGAACATCAACGGCAAATGCCCCAGCGGTAAGCATTATGTGGTTATCACTGGGGTATACAAACCTTTCACCTGGTTAATACCAGGCACATCCTTCAAAACAACACCTCAGGCATACCATGAAGACTGCCTAAATGACACCATGCCTTGGCTGTGGATGTTCAACTTAAATTACTTTCAAGCTACATTTGCACCTAGTATGCCTGTTAGGCCACATGGCCTTGGGGAAGTTCACAGATCCTTGTTCTATGTGCAAAAGTTACCAACTCCAGATGACCTATTCAGCGTTCCAAAAGAAAACTTCAAAAAGATTGATGAATGTGTGGTAAACAAGATATTCGAGACACTTAATGGCACTGAATGGGTATATGACAAGAAATCACCCAGATGCCCCTTGTGGCAAGTATGGGACCACGTCTGGAGTTCATGGGTGTATGATTGCACATCGCTGAAAGAGAACAAAACAGTCAAAGGTATCCTGCAATCCTGGCATGAACAATGGAAACGAGAAGAATGGAGAACATGGTGGGGAATGGAGGAAGAAGAAGTGAAGAAATGGGTCCTGCCATGTCTCTCTCAATCCCCAAATTATTGGGTAAAATATCAGTTTCTGGCAACAGTGTACTCAAAGTATCGAAGTATTCTGCCTTGGTCATTCTACACCATCAACTACATTAGCCCAACACCTTGGAAGATGATCTGCGACGAAAAGAATACCACCTGCACAATTAGCTTGTCAGGGGGGCATTGTGGGGAAGTCCTTTTTTGGGAAAAGGACTGTGAAGACTATTATGAGGGACAATATGAGACTTATGGGTTGCAAACAGTCTGGAAGAAGATTAATGGGAAGTGGAGTAGAATACCCCCTGAAAATGTGGGGTGTACTAAAGCAATTATGGGGCATAACATGCACAAGAGGAAGCAGATTCTAGGCCTAATTATCCCTCAAGTTGTAGATGATCCACAGTTCTATGTTGCCGAGAGCCATGCCTTCAGGAAAAGCATCTGTGAAGGTAAAGAAATAGTGGGTTATGAATGGTTGGGCAAGAATGGCATCTACAACAATGGTACCTGTCACTCTCCTGCTGAACATTGGCTTCGTTGTGGCACAGGAAAAAATGAACATGAGTGTACTTTCCTAGAAATAGCAGGAAAAACAATTAAGGGGACTGTAACTACAGTTCTACAAGGAGCAGCTGAAGTGGTTGAAGAAGGGCTACAAGTCGTCGCTTCCTGGCTGGGAACACTGCTCAGCTGGGTATGGCCCTATCTTTTGTTGGGATTAGGCCTGCTGATTGCAGGAATAATCCTACTGGTAGTCATCAAAGGTGGCGCCCGAGCTGCTGTATCATCCATCTTTCGTCGAAAGAGGGCGCCAAAGAGAGGAGGGGTGGGAGAACTCCGCCCATTAAAAGAGGAAGTATAGATAAAACTTCCGCACCACCCAGTTGCAGACTTCATTTGGACTTCGGCTGGCGACCATTAAACAACCAACTACCCCCCACTCCTCAGTCTTACCAGAATCAACTGGCACAGCACAGCCTACTGCAAGTATGTCTACAGGAGCAACAGCAACAGATGATCTCTACACTTCAGTGAGCACTCCATACAAAGTGAGTACAGCATCTTCACCTGCGTGGGTCACTGAAATGACAAAGGCCAAGATACAGTTTTGGGTACTGCAAGCCATTTGGGCATGCTTCTGTTTCACCGGAGCCTGGTCTAAGCGGCATGTCCTAAGAATAGTGACAACTTTGGCCGCAGTCATCCGCATCGTCTTGGTCAACATCATATTTGGCAAATATGATTACACTCTGACTCTGTTCGTCACCTACATGCTGGGTCGCATTACACCACAATGTGATTCCGAAGGTCTTGCCCGCGCAGTGGTGCTCCTCGTCTGGGTTGCTATCGACATGCTTGCCATCTTCAACCAGGCCGTTGAGATAGTGAATGTGATTTGGGTAGGATTAATGGCAGCTGCATTACTGGGTCGTCAAATATGGCTAGTATTGAAGCTGAACGAGAGCGGCCGCAAAATCTGGGTCAGTAGGCTGGCAGCTGTTGTCTTTTGGGGAGTGATTTGGGGGGTCATAACAGCAATATGGTGGCTGAAACTCATTTGTGGCTCAACTATGATAGCATGGATGATGACCTATGCAGTATTCTTCCCCAAGAAGGTGGAGGGCTACATAAAAGACATTGCCAAGATCAACGCAAAGCCAAAGCCTGAGCAGTCTGTAACTGAAGTTAAGAACGGTGATTCAACTTAAAGGGGAGAGTAAAACCTCCCGAAGATTTGCTTACAGCTAACCAGCAAGCCTGCTAAATTGCCTAACAGACTTTCCAATTACAAGATGTACTCTGTGTTTCACCTGTGTGTTGCAGGATGGGAAAGTCGCCTGCCTGTTCTGTCACACTTCGCTGGCTGACGTCAAGTACTTATGGGACAATAATGAAATTCTGTGGTGCCCAAACTGCTGTCCGGGTCCCACAACAATCCCACCTGTGATCCTGACTGGTCTCTTTAGTCGAGAAGAATGCATTCCCATACCCCCAATTCTACCTGAGGTAAGAGGGTCCATACAAACAACAGGGAAGTTGCTTCATGACTCATTAAATAAGGGGCATAGACCGGAGTGGAAGCCTATTAGGTACAGCAATGGCTTCTACTACCCACTGTATCAGAAAGTATGGGAGCTCCCTGATGGTTTTGTGGCTTTTTCTACCCATCTCACTCACAACGACGCCTGGGTGGCCCACATCCAAGCTGCACCAGCACAACCTCAAGCAGGTGACAACATGTACAGTGAAACCATGGATGCTCTTTCACAGCTGATGCAGGCAATGGGTGAGGAGCCAGTGCTGCCACAGTCTTTGGGGTCCAGACCATCTTTGACCCAGGTTTCAGCAAAGACAATGACCTCCACTCCGGGGGTTGTGGGTCTTCCAGTTGCATCCCCACAGGTTGATCAGCCATCTTCTACACAGCTTACTTCACCGGATGGTCGACCGCCAACTCCGGGAGACCCAGGAGACGATCTTCTTATAATAGATGAAGCTGTGGATGACCCTCCTGAAACACCTCTACAGGGAGCAAATACAGCCTCGTCTCATAGGCATCATGCATCGCCAGCAGCACATCATAATTCAACTCCACGTGAGGATGCCCTTTCTCTCACAACAGAAGATGAAGGGACTCTTATAGAAATCACTCCACAGGTGCAAAAAGGTGAAAATCATCAGAATCGCCCAACCGAGGGGTGTTCGAATACCCCACGCCACGACCCCAATCACCGCCGAAGGCAAGAGGGTGGTCGGCCTTCCCCATCACACCGATATACCCCCTATGGAAGGAAAGTGGGCAATTCTGCTGCTGATCATAACAGGCTTCAAAGATCCACTCAAAGTAACCAGCAAAATGAGAGGAATTACCAAAAGGCCCAAAATCCAGCATTCAGAAAAGATGGCAACCGACAGCATTGGTGAATCACAGAGACTGAATGTAAAAGCCATATTAATTGCATATGCCATGCTATGTGATATTCTCTGTATAATCAGTAAGACAAAAATATATGCTCATTGAGTAAAAAGTACATGTAATGTATGTAATCACCTGAAATAATGAGTGTAATCAAACTGTATGATTGAACAGTTTGTAATCAAACTGTATGATCAAACTGTATATATCTTTTAACTGCACAAAAGAAGGTTTTATGTAAAACAGATGGTGAAATGTTGGAAAGAACCCTGTTCAGGTTCAGGTTCAGGTTCAGGTTCAGGTTACTTTATTTGTACCCGTAGGTAGATTTGTTTTGCAGTCTGGTGACATCCATATTTACAAGCCACTAATTACATTCAACATAGACACAAACACAGGCACACATGAAGCTGACTATAAACATGACAAAAAATACTCAAGTCTCCATCAATCAGGGTATAAAAAGACAAAGAGATGAGGGAGAAACCAGAGGTAAGAGAGAAGGGTCATATTAAAAGTTAAAAACTAGTCAGAGGTTAAAAAACTCAAAGGTCTAAAACCCAATAAAATATTTAGAACCCAAGTGACATCATACAAAAATAAGTAAATATAAAATGAAGTTAATAAATAGGTACCTAAATTATGTACAATATATTTTTATAGCTTGTTCAACTCTTTGACAGCAGCAGGGACAAAGCTGTTTTTGTAGCGCTGGGTTCTACTTTTTGGGACAGCAAACCTCCGTCTTGAGGGAAGAAGCTGAAAGTGGCAGTGCAAAGGGTGGGAGTCATCATTTAAAATGGAGGTAGCCATCCTCTGTACTTGTCTGGTGTACAGGGATGTCAGGCTCAGCTGTGACTCACCAAGCAAACGACTGGACCATCTAACTACCTGATCCAAGGATTTCCTCTGTTTCAGTTTTATCTGACCAAACCATGACACTAAAGAAAAGGATAAAACAGATTCAATAAAAGCCCGATAAAACATTGTCATTATGGTTCGGTCAATTTGGAAGCGTGCAAGTTTCCTCAGACAATGCAAATTTTGCTGACCCCTTTTGCACACCCTTTCACAGTTCACTTCAAAGTTTAAATTACTATCAATAATCGTCCCAAGATATTTGTATGATTGTACACATTCGGTGGCCTGGCCTTTTAGTGTGGTGACTTTGTGCCTGGGAGTCTTCCTCCTAAAGTCAATAATCATATCTTTCGTTTTTGTTGTATTCAGCTGCAGGTAGGAATCCTCACACCAGTGAACAAAATCATCAACTACTGGGCCGTGGCCACTCTCACCATCCTGGAGGAGACTGACAATGACTGAGTCATCAGCATACTTTATAATGTGTCTGTTGTCATGTCTGCTCCAACACATGTTTGTGTACAGGATGAAGAGTAGTGGTGACAACACACACCCCTGAGGAGAGCCAGTAGAAGAGCACTTTAGGTCAATGTACCATTGACCCTTACTCTCTGCGTCCTGTTGGTTAAGAAATCCAGAATCCAACCCACCAGATTATTGCTCAAATCAAATTGTTTCAGGAGCCTTTCAACTAAAATATGAGGTTGGATTGTATTAAAGGCGGAAGAAAAGTCCACAAATAAAAGCCTGGCATGTGTCCCATTAAAATCCAGATGTTTAAAAAGCATGTTAAACATAGTGACAGTGGCATCCTCCTCTCCTCTGTGAGGCCTATAGGCAAACTGCAGAGGATCCAATGTGTGTTCAGTCTGCTTTAGGACTTCACATCTGACCAGTTTTTCAAAAATTTTCATTAAAATTGAAGTCAAAGCAACTGGTCTAAAGTCGTTTACCATTTTAGGACAGCTGGATTTTGGAACGGGAACAACCACGGCTTCTTTCCAGATCTTAGGCACATGTTGTGTCTGTAAGGACTTATTGAAAATGTAATGAAATATAGGACTCAGTTCATGTGCACAGGACTTTACCAAGCGCCCACATATATTATCAGGGCCCTGACTTTTGTTCACTTTTACAGTGCAGAACTCCCTTTTAACATCCTGCACCTCAATATTAAAGTGCTGATTGTCTTTGAGTTCCTGTTTCATTCATCATTAGCCAGCTCTGTGTCTGAATTAAAACCATCTAAAAACACACGATTACTGCGCTCTGTGCTCTGAAGGCCTGCAATAGTTTTCATACTGGCCCAGGCTGAACCAAGTTTCTTTGTTGCCATCTTGCTTTCCAACTCTGATTTATAATTCTGTTTCGCTCTTAAAATTTCGGCCTTCAGCTCCCTTGTGGCAACCTGTAGCTCATAAACAGACCCCTGTTTAAAGGCAAGTGCTTTCCTCTTTAAGCAGGATTTAACTGATTTTGTAACCCATGGTTTGTTGTTGGGATATATTTTGACATGTTTATGTGGAACAATCTTATTTTGACAGTAAGCCATGTTTGAGCATGTGAGGTCAGCCAGAGAGTCCAAATCATCCCCGCAGGCCAGTTTGAACATCTCCCAGTCTTTACAGTCAAAGCATTCCTGGAGGCTGTGCTCTGAATCTTCTGTCCACACATCAGTGTCTCTCGTCTCCACCTTGCCTCTTCTGAGAGCAGTTTTATATGTGGGCAGCAAATGTACACAGTTGTGATCTGAGGATCCTAAAGGAGGAAGGGGGAGTGATTTATAGGCCCTCTCTATGGATCCATAGCACAGGTCCAATGTCTTTTTTCGCCTGGTTGGGCAGGAGACATACTGATAAAAGTTTTTAAGTGTCTTCTTTAAAGAAACATGGTTAAAATCCCCAAGAATGAAGTTTGGCGCCTCTGGAGAAATTGATTGCAGCTGCTGGATCACATCAAAGATGGTTCTGGAGACGGAGTCAGCGTCTGCCCTCGGATGAATGTACACAATTGTGATGAAAAGTTGGGGAAACTTGCGAGGCAAATAAAAGGGGCGTAGTGACACAGACAGCAGCTCCACATTGGGTGTACAGATGCGCTGTCTGACCGTGACAGATGTGCAGTACTGCTTATTAATGTATAAACATACGCCGCCACCCTGACGTTTTCCCGTTACCTCTTCCTGCCGATCCGAGCGCAGCGGGGCTCCAAAGCCATCAATCCACAGGTCTGCATCTCGGTCATGCGCAGTAAGCAAAGATTCGGTGAAAGCCATGACGCAGCAGTTCTTAAAATCCTTCTGGTAGCGTACATTCCCTTGAATTTCATCCACCTTGTTTCTCACAGACTGTGCATTCCCAAAAATTATTGAAGGAAGAGGAATGTTACCAAACTGCCGTCTCCTAAGGCGCAATTTCACACCTCCACGCTTTCCACGCTTCCTTCTGCCGTCTCTCCCACCTCTCTTTTCGCCGCTGTGTCCGTCTCTCAAAATAAAGTCTGGCAGTTGCAGCTTAGGCTCAATCACAGCTGCTGCATCAGCCGTGCTTAAATGCAGCAACATGTCCCTGGAATAATGTATTCTGCCCGCTATTCTGCCCGCCATGGAGCCGAACGCGTTTACTTCAGAGACAAAGAGCCAGACGACAGATAGCAGCAGTGCGAGAAAGGAGAGGAAATCCATGTTGTAAATATCAGGGAGCTCTTCGCCATATATTCCACAACCACTCCAAGGCCGAAACGACACAGAGGATTTTATAAAAACAAATAAAGTACATAAAAACACACAGACACGCACATGCACTATTTCACCAGCTGCCGGTCGCTGCGTGCGCATGCGCCCTGTTTACTGGAAATGTGGTAGAAATGAGGAAATGGGCACAGATGTCCAGCAAACTGAGATATTTTGGTAATGGAAAATGCTGAGAGGCTAGCGGGAAAGGCCATGAGTCAGGAGCGCCTGATCAGTCACATGGTTTACGAGAATTGACTAGCCTGAACATGTGCAGAAGTGAAGTAATGCTTATATAACAATGTAACTTTAAGCCAATCATAAGAGGCCAAAAAGCCTAGGGTGAGTTTGGGACCAATCAGAGAACTTGGGCGAAGGTTATAAAAACCAAGCCTATTTTTCCTCAAATGTTCATCTTCTCGGCGATCTTCAGTGAGGCAACATCACAGGAGCAGCGGACTGAAGACGGGGAATGCCAGAAGAGAAGTGAACCAGTTTCTGCCTCAATTCTTCAGCCTTTAAACAACTTTTACATCTGCTGCTTTTAAAGTGCTATAATAGCACTTCTGAAGAGGAGAGAATTGAGGAGCAAGGCAATAGCAGCTGGCCCCGCTCTCAGCCAGGAGGCTGTGAGTCACCAGTCGATACAACAGCGGGAAGAAAAGCAGAAGCTCCCCGGGCTGGAACGTCACTTCGGAGACACAACTCATCGCTCTCCCCCAGCCAAGGCAGCCACCGCCCAGCCTGAAGAGGATCATCGGGCCAAGGCTTCTCTTCTCCCCCCCCCCCCAGCTTTCTCTCCTCTCTTCCCCTGCAGAGAAGCTCAACAAAAGAAGACCAGCGATCACACATCCTTTATCCCAAATCTCACCATTTAGGCTTCTTAGATATTAATCAGAAATTAATTCGATATTTTTATCAGGTTTTATTCAAAGGGTTTTATTTTGATTTACTTTGATTTTTCCATTTTAAATTTTTGAACTGGTTTATGATTTCTGAACATTTTGTGGGGTTATTTTGAAACTTTTTGAGTTTTAATCTTTTTGATCAAATGACTGATTTTTACAACTTTTGACTTTTGAATCAAGGTTTTGCAATCAGGGTTCTGGGTTTGATTTTTAATTTTGACTCTTTTGTTTTTTATAGACTGTTTAATGCAATTTATCCTGTTTTGGCTGAGCTTTGCTGATTTTTAATAAATACCACAGCATATCAAAGGCAGTATGGGACTCTGTGGGCTTATTGATTCAGCGTCCATGCTCATTGGGTAATTTTTGACAAGAAAAGGTATTTTTCCACAAGAGGTGTTGCGAATTTTTGAGCTTTTAAAGGTTTTTCTTATTCAATGGTATTTAAAACAGATCCCCTATAAACCAATTTTCCTGGTTTTAAACATTTACCCAGATTACCAAGAGCAATGTAAGACCATGAGAGGCTGTCGTTAATATTGGAGGTGTATTCCAGGTGTCTGACTGGACAGGTCACTCAGTCGGAGGTCTGGTATATAGGAAGTGGGGGTCCTCCAATATATGGAGACAGTACAGCTGGGGTAACTCTCATAGTCACCAAGCACACCTACACAGGTAACAGAATTTCCTATGAGGAAAATTCCTCTAGGAACTGCAAGCTGGTGAATCTAAACCTCAATTCCTGAGGTTCAAGGTCAAAGGGTCTTGGACATGCCCCAGGGTCTCTTCTCACTGGGATGTGCCCAGAACACCTCAAGTGGAAGCCATCCAGCAGACATCCTGATCAGATGCCCGAACCACCTCAACTGGCTCCTTTTGATGTGGAGGAGCAGCTGTTCTACTCTGATCTTCTCTCAGATGACTGAGCTCCTCACCCTATCTCTAAGGGTGAGTCCAGCAATCCTACGAAGGAAGCTAATTTCAGCCTCTTGTATCCGCAGTCTCATTCTTTTGGTCATTACCCAAAGCTCATGACAATAGGTGAGGGTAAGAACGTAGATTGACCATTAAATTGACAGCTTTGCTTTAAAGCTCAGCTCCTTCTTCACCACAACAGACCGGTACAACATTCGCATCACTGCAGATGTTACTCTGATCCATCTGTCAATCTCTTGTTCCATTCTCCCCTCACTCATGAATGAGACCCCAAGATACTTAAACTCCTCCACTTGGGGCAGGAGCTTGTCCCAAACCCGGAGAGGACAATCCACCTTTTCAAGCTGAGGACCATGGACTTGGACTTGGAGGTGCTGATTCTCATCCCAGTCGCTTCACACTCAACAGCAAACTGTCCCAATAAGGCCTGTAGATCATTGCTGGATGAAGCCAACAGGACAACATCATTTGCAAAAAGCAGAGATGAGATCCTGTGGTCAATGATCATGATAACCTCCAATCATTGGCTGCACCTAGAAATCCTGTCCATAAAAATTATGAACAGGATCGGTGACAAAGGGCAGCCCTAGCACAGTCCAATTCTCTCTTGAAACGAGTTCGAATGGGTGTTGGCAATACAAGCCAAACTCCTGCAATGGTCGTATAGAGACCGGATAGGTCGTAACAACAAGCCCGATACTCTATACTCCCCAGCACCCCCCACAAGAGACCACAAGGGATGCAGTCACATGCTTATTCTAAGTACACAAAAACATGTGGACTGGTTGGGCAAACTCCCAGGAACCCTCGAGGATTCAGGAGAGGGTTAAGAGCTGGTCCGATGTGCCACAGCCAGGACAAAAACCACGTTGCTCCTCCTGAATCTGAGGTCTGACCAGCGGCCTCTCACCAGTGGTGTAGACCACTTGGTTCAGAGGTTGCCACCACAAGATGTACCAACAACCTTGCGGCCACAGATCTTGGCAGCTGCTTCAACAATGAAGGTGGATAACATGGCCCATTCAGACTCTATGCCTCCAGACTTACTCAGAATGTGGTTAAAGTTCTTCCGGGGTGGGATTTGAAGATCTCCCGGACAGGGGCCTCGGCCAGACGTTCCCAGCACACTCTCACTACACATTTAGTTCTACCAGGTCGGAGGGGTATCCATCCAGGCTGCACGGTGGCGCAGTGGTTTAGCACTGTGGCAGCACAGTTTTACCCTCGGCCAGGGGATCGCGGGGATCATGAGATCGTGGGTTCGATCCCAGCCCCCGACCAACAGTGAGCTGTGTGGAGTTTGCATGTTCTCCCCGTGTTGCGTGGGTTTACTCCGGGATTTCTCCGGTTTCCTCGCGCATACCAAAAACATGTAGGTTTAGGGCGCTCGCGCACGCAGCGACCAGCAGCCGGTGGCTTGTCACCAGACTGCAAACCAAATCTACCTACGGGTACAAATAAGTAACAAAAAAAAAAAAAAAATCCCTGCTATCGGATCCAACTCACCACCAGGTGGTGATCAGTTGACAGCTTTGCACCTCTCTGTCCAAGACATGTGGTCACAGGTCTAATGACATGATAACAAAATCAATCAGTGACCTGCGACCTCAGGTGTCCTGGTTCCAGGTGCATATATGGACACCCTTTTGCTTGAACATGGTGTTCATTATGGACAAACTGTGATTGGTACAGAAGTCCAATAACTGAACACCACTCAGGTTCTGATCTGGCAGGCCATTCCTCCCAGTCACACCCCTCCAGGTTTCACTGTCATTGCCCACGTGCACATTGAAATCCTCAGTAGGACAATCGAGTCTCCCGGAGGAGCACTTTCCAACACCCAGTCAGAGACTCCAAAAAGGGTGGATACTCTGAACCATCATTTGGTGCATAGTCCCAAATGATGGTCAGGACCAGTTTCCCAACCTGAAGGTGTATGAAAACAACCCTTTCGTCCAAAAGGGAGAACTTCAATGTTGAGGCAGCAAGGCAGGGGGATACAAGAATACCCACCCCTGCTCGTCGCCTCTCACCTGGGACAACTCCAGAGTAGGCCAAGCTCCAGCCCCTCTCCAGGAAACTGGTTCCAGAACTGGAGCTGTGCGTTGAGGTGAGCCCAACTATATGTAACCAGTATCTCTCAACCTCATGCACTAGCATAGGCTTCTTTCCCACCAGAGAGGTGAAGTTCCTTATCCCAAAAGCCAGTTTCAAAATCCGGGGATCAAACCAAACATGCAGGTTAGGGATACGGGGCGCTTGCGCATGCAGCGACCGGCAGCTGGTGGCTTGTCACCGGACTGCAAAACAAATCTACCTACGGGTACAAAATAAGTAATAAAAAAAAAAAAAAAAAAAAAGGTCTCTTCCTTCGACCATCACCTGACCCGCATTACACCGGCCCTCCATAGTTCCTCCAGCAAGTGGTGAGCTCTGATGAGCTCACCACTGTCATGTACGCCCCTTCGGGGCAGAAGGACAGGCCCAAGTGCTGAATTGTGTTTGTGACATTTATTAACAAAAAATAACGCAAAGTCCAAAAACATTGCAGACAATACAAAAAAAATAAATAAATAAACAAGAATATCTTACAAAGAGGTGGGCTCCAGAGATGCCTTAGCTCAGAAGGAGATGAGGAGAACAATGTAGGGAATTAGTCCAGAGGAGTAACCAATATTCCCACAATGACAAGGTGAACAGGCAGAGTTTAAATAGTATGGGTTCACCTGAGCAGGAGAAGAGGACAATAACTCGTTATTTGGACCAGCTGGTAGTGATGAGAGGTGAGAGAGTAGCGGCTGGACTGACAGCTTGACAGGCGGCACCACACAAAGCACAAACCCGAAAATGTCGCCTGACAGCTGTCAGCCCACAGAATAAATATAAACATAAGCAAATACAGACTAGATAATAATTACAAATGAAGTGAGCCATAGCCAATACAAACTGAAACATAAACAGAAAAATAGGAAGCAGTGACATCTCAGAAAGGCACCAAATAGATATATATATATGAATACAAAGAAGGAGCCACGAGACTGAGTCCAGAAGAATATCAGACTCAGCTCATGACAGAGCCCACTCCCTCAAGAGGTCGAACCCAGACACCCCTGGGTAACATCAGCAGAAAAGAAAAAGAAGCCCCCCCCCCCAGAAGAGGTACAACAATAACCCACCCCAGGTGGGTGGTGGGGGAAACAGGCCAGGAGGGAACAGCACAAAAGGCCAAGGAGGCGGTCTACCAATAGGACACCTGATGAGGGTGAAGGAGATAGGTCCACAACAACCTCAGCAAGGGGAGCTTGACCTACGACGTCCTCCGGTGTCGAGCTTGGAATCACGGAGTCATCTGGCGAGGTTGGATCTTCCCCGGCGACCCTGGAAGAAGGCTCAGAACAAACAAGCTGAGGTACAGGGTCAGGGTCATCGGCAGTGACGGAGCAAAGCGAGGTGAGCTCAGGTGCAGCTGATGGCTGCACCCGACTCTCCTCCCCAAGAGCCAGGCAAGACCTCTCCAAAACAGATAAGAGGATAATAAGAGAGAGCACTTGCCTGAGCTCAAGCTCCACCGCCGTCCAGGACTCCATCAATCCAGACGACGATGTCTCAGACCCAGTCTCTTGGAGGTCAAGCTCTGGTTCTCACTCTGCTGTGGCAGCCTCCGCAGCAGGCATGATGGTGGTTGCAGTCCTCGTCTCCCCATGCTGGTGGCTCTTCCAGCATGGCAGCTGGGGGTTGGGTCACCGGTGGTGCTGGAACAGAGTCCTCCAGAGGCACGAGCAACTCCATTGTTTGGTGGTTCTGCTCTGGGGCTGTCGGACACTCAGGGGCCACAGGAGAGAACACAGAGAGGGCTGGTAAACAATTTATAACAACAGCAGGTAGGAAGAGCTCAGGGGACTGCTTTTCCTGAACCTCCCTACCGAGAATCAGGCAAGGTACATGTTACACCCAGGAGGGCGAAGAGGAGGAAGGATGAGGATCCCAAGCTGTCAGACTTTGCAACGGCTTTTTATTGACTTTTCTCACCACGGCCACATGGTGACTTTTCTCACCATGGCCCACACACTTACAGAGCACATTCAGCCAACAACGGCCATAGCATCACTTGACACCATTTTCTTTACACTCTCTCTGTGTCTGGAACATTCGCTACTCTTCTTCTCTTGTTCTCTAATACTGTACAGTGTCTTATCACTCTGAGCGCCACCTCTGGAGTAAAAACGCTACTGCTTTCACTGACAGTTTACATCTAAACAGTTCATATTCATTCCTTTAGTCACATTCCCCATAAATGCTCCTATTTACCATTAATATTTAAATTACAGTCTATTAGGAACATTTATTAGGAATACTTATATTAGCCATTAGCATCTAATCAACACTGTTTTCTGGGGGTTTTCAAGAGGTTGTCCAAAAATGGACTTTTTCCTACACTCACCCCTCAAAAACTTAATGTCGTCCCGACATTACACCTTTTCCAAAACTACTGTTTTTTCCTCTTTCAGTCCACATTTGGTAACCATGTATCTCATGTGAGTAGGGTATTACTAAACAGGAGTCAGAGTTCATTAAAGTCCATAAAGATGCAAACTGTGTCACGACTCGCCGCTCATCAGCGGCGCCAGCTGTGCGCACACCTGCGCCTCGTCAGCGGCGAGGGATTTAAGCCGCCTTGCCCCGGGCTTCGGCCTGAAGCCGTCTGTTCTCATCGGCATCTCTTGCTGCAAGGAACCCCCTTCATCAAGCAAGATTCCACGTAAGCTTCTCTTACCTTTTCCTCCCAGCCTTCTCCCCTGTGCACAGGTGGATTTCCCGGCGGCGGACTATGTTCCCTTGCCACCATTTCCTCGCTGCTGCTTCGGGCGCTCCAGGTCGCTGTCTTCCGGGCTACGTCCTTGCTTAACGCCAGCCACCTGCCCAGACCAAGTAAGCCAGCTGTCACTATTATTATCTCCTGTATTGGTGTGGTGCCCGTTACCCTTCTCCCTCTGCTTCTCCCATAGGGTTGTCCGGCTGAACGGCTTCCTGCCCCCGTGCCTGACGCAGACGCCACCACCAATACATTCCCATCTCACAGACACGCACTCATACACTCTTGTTGTTAATAAAGCTATTGGATCTACTCTGAGCCTGCGTGTGTGTCTCCTGAGCCGTGCATTATGTCAGTACGGCTTCAGCAGAGCGGCTCGGCAGACAGCGGGCTTGCATGCCGACTTTCCACTCTCGAGGCTTGGGTGGATCTAATAGCCAACCAACAACAAGTGATCCTCAATCAATTATGTACTATTACTAACCGATTGGACCGTCTGGACCCCCAACAGCCGTTCCCCCCGGCTCGTCTGGGTGGCGCAGCTCCTGCTGCTCCAGCGGCCGTTCAGCCTGCTCCGGGTGCACCGGCACGACTCACACCTATTCCGACCCCCGCCCGCTTTAGTGGTAAGCTCGGTGGAGCGCGGGGGTTTATCATGCAGTGTGAATCTGTGTTCCACCGCATCCCCGGAGACTTTCCCTCAGACCATAGCTGGATTGGCTACATAGGAAATCTCTTGGAGGGTCGCGCGCTTACCTGGGCTTACGCCGTAATGGCGAAGCCCAGCTATGCCACCCTCACCTATGGCCAGTTCATGAGACTGTTCCTGGAAGTGTTTGATCATTCTCGTACAGAGAGCGTTCAGGTCGATCGTCTTCTCAGCCTTCAGCAGGGAAGCCGATCGGCCGCTGACTACGCGATCGACTTCCGGGTTGCTGCGAAGGAGGTTGGCTGGGGAGAGCATTCGCTCTGCGGCATCTTCCTTCGCAGTCTCAGCGCTAGTCTGAGGGATGAACTGGCTGGACGGGATATCCCGGAGACGTTAGCGGAGCTGACTTCCCTTGCCATCAGCTTGGATAACAGGCTGCGCGAGCATGCCTTGGAGCGGAAGTCTTCTTCTCGCCCTCGAGGGGCCTCAGCGCGCCCGTTCCAAGCTTGCCCCCTTGCGTTGCCGCCACCGGGGTTCTCCGAGGAGTTGGAGCCGATGGTGACAGGCTGGACAAAGCTCCCCCCAGCGGAGAAACAACGCCGCCGTGAGTTGGGCCTCTGCATGTATTGCGGGGGCAGCCAGCACACAGTGGAGCATTGTCCGGAAAAGCCAAACGGGGAGGTCCACGAGTTACTGTAGGGGGTCTTGCGGACACTAATCGGTTAACTCCCCTCACTCAATTAACACTGCCCATCCGATTTTGTCACAATTCCACAGGGCATCTCTCCCATGCACTGGTGGATTCAGGCGCGGAGGGTAGCTTTATTTCACAGAGCCTGGCAACCCGATTGGGCATCCGTTGCCACCCTCTCAAGTCTCCTCTCGCCCTAGTAAATCTCTCCCGTGTCTCCCTGGGAAAAGTAACACACCGGACGACTCCTGTCCCGGTAATTATCTCAGGAAATCATGGGGAGGATATCACCTTCTACGTCCTACCATCTTCAGTTACACCTGTGATTCTCGGATACCCTTGGTTCCGCCTCCACAATCCTGTCCTGGACTGGAGGACCGGCAGAGTGTCCGCTTGGAGCTCATTCTGCATGAGCACCTGCCTCCAATCCGCTGCCTGCGCCTCGTCCTCTCCTCTCATTCCCAAGGACGCCGCGCCTCCGGATCTCACCCTGGTGCCCTTGGAGTTCCACAACCTGGGCATGGTCTTCAGCAAATCTAAAGCGATGTCCCTTCCTCCACACCAGCCCTACGACTGCGCTATTAACATCTGCCAGGGGGCACCCTTACCCTCGGGACGTCTCTACAGCCTATCAGCGCCGGAGAAGGAGGCAATGAACACTTATTTGAAGGAGTCGCTGAGTGCTGGAATCATCCGCCCCTCATCATCTTCATTAGGCGCAGGGTTCTTCTTCGTGGGCAAGAAGGACGGCTCCCTTCGTCCTTGTATTGACTACCGTGCCCTCAATGACATCACGGAGAAGGACCGCTACACCTTGCCCCTAATGGACACCGCCTTCCACTCCCTCCAGGGGGCGACTTGGTTCACTAAGCTGGATCTTCGCAGCGCATACCACCTCGTCCGGATCCGGGAGGGAGACGAGTGGAAGACAGCCTTCCGTACCCCGAACGGTCATTTCGAATACCTGGTTATGCTGTTCGGGTTGACCAACGCTCCAGCCGTCTTTCAGCGCCTTATTAATGACGTCCTCCGGGATTTCATCGGCCTGTTTGTGTTCGTCTACCTGGATGATATCCTCATCTTCTCCAGATCCAGGGATGAGCACCGGGTCCATGTGAGGCGGGTCCTTCAGAGGCTGCTGGAGAACAGGCTATATGTTAAAGCGGAGAAATGTGAATTCTACGCCAAGACTACGTCCTTCCTGGGGTTCGTCATCTCTCATGACCAGGTGCTCCCGGACCCAGCGAAGGTTAAAGCGGTGGTAGAGTGGCCCACTCCTACGTCAAGGAAGCAGGTACAACAGTTTATTGGGTTTGCCAATTTCTACCGCCGCTTCGTCCCAAATTTTGGAGCTATCGTCGGTCCCCTGACCCACCTCACCTCCCCTAAGACCCCGTTCCGGTGGACTGAAGAGGCCGCAGCTGCTTTCCAGGCGCTGAAGGCGGAGTTTTCCTCCTCCCGGGTTCTCAGCCAAGTCGACCCCGCGCTGCAATGCATCGTTGAGGTGGACGCTTCGGACACGGGGGTGGGGGCGGTGTTGTCCCAGCGGTCGCCTGTCAACGGGGCCAAACAGCCCTGCGCCTTCTTCTCTCGGCGCTTGTCCCCGGCGGAACGTAATTACGACGTGGGGGACAGAGAGCTCCTCGCCATCAAGCTCGCGCTTCAGGAGTGGCGTCACTGGCTGGAGGGGGCTGCCCTGCCGTTTGTGGTATTTACCGATCACAAGAACTTGGAATATTTAAGATCTGCCAAACGTCTGAATGCCCGCCAGGCGCGTTGGTCCTTGTTCTTCGCCAGGTTTCGCTTTAACATCACCTTCAGGCCTGGCTCCAAAATCGGCCTGCCCGACGCCCTCTCTAGGCAATTTGCCCCTGAGGCGTCAGAAGACGCTGTCCACACCATCTTGCCCAGGTCGTGCGTTGTGGGGGCCGTCTCGTGGGACATCGAGAGCAAGATCCGGAAGGCACAGGAATTGGAACCGGACCCTGGCGGCGGACCGGGGGGGAGGCTTTTTGTGCCGTCCACTGTCCAGTGGGGGGGGGGGGTGGTTATCCACTGGCTTCATACATCTAAGCTCACCTGCCATCCTGGGTCCTCTCGGATGATCGACCTCCTCCAACGCTCCTTCTGGTGGCCGGGTCTGCGGAGGGACGCCGCCCGCTACGCCCGGGCCTGCCCCGTCTGTGCCACCAGCAAATCAGGTAACGCTTCCCCCGTGGGCCTGCTCCAGCCCCTGCCCGTCCCTGGTAGGCCCTGGTCGCATATCGCCCTAGACTTTGTCACCGGTCTCCCTGTCTCCAACACCTTCGACACAGTCCTGACCATCGTTGATTGTTTCTCCAAGGCTGCTCACTTCGTGCCATTACGGGGGCTCCCTTCTGCCTTGGAGATGGCGGACCTGCTCATCCAGCACGTGGTCAGGCTGCACGGGATTCCGGTAGACGTGGTTTCGGACCGAGGCCCCCAGTTTGCCTCGGACGTCTGGAGGTCTTTCTGCAATGCCCTGGGAGCCAAGGTAAGCCTCTCCTCCGGCCATCACCCTCAATCCAACGGGCAGTGTGAGCGGACCAATCAGGAGCTGGAGGCTGCGCTCCGCTGCGTCACTGCATCTAAGCCTGCGTCCTGGAGCACACACCTAGCCTGGGTGGAATACGCTCATAACACCGCCTGCTCTTCTGCTACCGGGATGTCCCCATTCAAGGCATCCCTGGGCTACGATCCTCCTCTGTTCCCTACGCAGGAGAGCGAGTTGACTGTCCCCTCAGTCCGGGCGCACCTCAGGCGGTGCTGCTCCATTTGGTCTTCGGCGCGCAGCGCACTTTTACGCACGGCGGAGCGCAACAAGTCCACGGCGGACTGGCACAGGAGACCTGCCCCTGCCTATCAGGTAGGCCAACGAGTCTACGTGTCCACTCAGGACGTCGTTTTAAAGGGTGAGAGGAGAAAGTTGGCACAACGTTTCATGGGCCCATACCCCATCACCAAGATTATCAACCCGGTGGCTGTGCGTGTGGCTATTCCCCCCTCCCTCTGCATCCATCCCACCTTCCACGTCTCCAAGGTGAAACTGGCGGTCTCTGATCCCCTCTGCCCTCCCCCTGCAGCGCAGCCCGTGCCCCGGATGATAGATGGCCATCCGGCCTGGACAGTCTCTACCATCCTGGACTCCTGGCGCCGGGGTCGCGGGTTGCAGTACTTAGTGGATTGGGAGGGCTACGGACCTGAATGGAGGCAATGGGTGCCCTCCTCATTTGTGTTGGATCCGTCCCTCATCGCTGAGTTCCACCGAGCGCACCCGGAGAAACCATCGCCAGGAGGCGCTGCTAGAGGGGGGAGTACTGTCACGACTCGCCGCTCATCAGCGGCGCCAGCTGTGCGCACACCTGCGCCTCGTCAGCGGCGAGGGATTTAAGCCGCCTTGCCCCGGGCTTCGGCTTGAAGCCGTCTGTTCTCATCGGCATCTCTTGCTGCAAGGAACCCCCTTCATCAAGCAAGATTCCACGTAAGCTTCTCTTACCTTTTCCTCCCAGCCTTCTCCCCTGTGCACAGGTGGATTTCCCGGCAGCGGACTACGTTCCCTTGCCACCATTTCCTCGCTGCTGCTTTGGGCGCTCCAGGTCGCTGTCTTCCGGGCTACGTCCTTGCTTAACGCCAGCCACCTGCCCAGACCAAGTAAGCCAGCTGTCACTATTATTATCTCCTGTATTGGTGTGGTGCCCGTTACCCTTCTCCCTCTGCATCTCCCATAGGGTTGTCCACCTGAACGGCTTCCTGCCCCCGTGCCTGACGCAGACGCCACCACCAATACATTCCCATCTCACAGACACGCACTCATACACTCTTGTTGTTAATAAAGCTATTGGATCTACTCTGAGCCTGCGTGTGTGTCTCCTGAGCCGTGCATTATGTCAAACTGGTAATTGTCCATAGTACAGCATGTATCTCCTATTCCATGCAATACATTTGCAGAAGAGGTCTTTGTGCACGATAACCATCACCCGCTCCATCCATCGTGGTGGGTATCTGCATCTTTCCTGAGAGTAAGGATGCTCAATCTAGTCATAGCATACCAAATAAACCTTTGCGTAATGCCTGTGCCTTCGTAACACACTGCAAATCTCTTTTTTTGTTTTTTTAAATTTTTTTCTTTTTTTCTTTTTTTAATCAACCAGGAAAGTAATTACCAAGTTACTTTTAGTAGTCACTACTCATTTACTTTCCAAAACATTTATGTCTGAACAATGGTTATCTCTAGCTTCTACACATTTGTTCTAGACAGATGAAGTGCAAGGTTGGCCTAACTTTTCATAAGTAAATCTCAATGGCTGTTTTCTCATTCTTGAAGGATACGTTTTAGCAGGAAACTCGTCAGGTCCCTCCTGGTCACTGGAACTGGACTCCGACACCTCATCACCCTGGTCCTGGTCTGCCTCAGCTGGATCTGGGAGCACCGGATTGTTGACCTCTGGTGCCAGCTGCACCTGCATGACGTCATCTGGGTCCTGGTCCTCATCCTCCGGAGTAGTGTCACTGTGCGGGTAGAACTCCGGTGCATCGGCTCTCAGTGGACGGTGATTCTGATCCTTCCCAGCTCGTAATCCAATTATGGCACTCCAACCCTCGTCATCTTCATCATCCGTGTTGTTTTGTCTATCCACATGCCTTTGTCTTTTGGACTCTCTTTCTCTTGTTTGATTAGAAGCATGCTCCACTGTTTCCATGGAAAGAAAGTCACAGGGTAGCAAAAGGTTTCTGTGCATGACCCGAGTGCGTCCCTTGCCATTTTGAGGTCTGATTTCATATACTGGACTGTCTGGGTACTTCTTTTGGGTCACGACATACACCTTGTCTTCCCAGAATGATCTTAGTTTTCCTGGCCCACCTTTCTCGGTCAAGTTTCGGACCAGTACTCTGGATCCAGGGGGTAACTCAGCACCGTAAACCTTTTTATCATAAAGTGCTTTACTTCTCATCCCTTCTTTGTTTGCTGTTTTAGAGGCGAGTTTGTAAGCTTCAGTCATTGTAGCTCTCCACTTTTCAGCATAGTCCTGCTGAGAAATACTCTGCTCTCTTGTTGTGAGGCCAAACATTAGATCAATGGGCAACTTTGGACTACGGCCAAACAACAGAAAATATGGTGCGTACCCTGTAGCCTCACTATGCGTACAATTATAGGCATGAACCACTTTTGCCAGAGAGGACTTCCAGTCTTCCTTGGCTGCTTCGGGCAAATTTCTGAGCATTGCCAACAGTGTACGATTGAATCGTTCCACCTGCCCATTCCCTTGGGGATGGTAGGGCGTTGTTCGGGACCCCTGCACACCACTGTACTCTTGGAGTTTTGCAAAGAGTTTATTTTGGAACTCTCTTCCCTGATCATGATGGAGTTATGTGGGGAAGCCAAACTTGAGGGCAAAATCTCCAAAGATCTTCTCAGCAGCGGTGTGGGCAGCTTTGTTGTGACAAGGGTAAGCCTGGGCAAAACGAGTGAAGTGGTTCATTACAACCAGGATATACTCATATCCTCCTTTGCACTTCTCCAAGTGTAGGAAATCCATGTACACTAATTCAAATGGGAACGTGGTGACAATGTTAGTCAGTGGTGCCCTTGTTGTCTTATTGGGACGTTTGTTCTTCAAACAACTGCAAACTTTAGTGATGTAGTGCTCCACATCTCTTTGCATATGAGCCCAATAAAAACGCTCTCTTATCAAGTTCATCACTCTCTCTACCCCTAAATGGCCCATGTTTTCATGGAGCTCTTTGAACACGAGTTTGTGAAACTTCTGGGGTAGGAGTAGCTGGTCATGCGTTGCCGTTCTCCTGTAAAGCAGTCCATCATCTTCCAAGTACAACTTGTGTTTTTGCCTGACTAAAGCTGCAATTTTACTGTTCTGCTGCTTTGCTCTTCTTGGCCATTGTTTTGACAACACATAGCGCAACACCTCTCCAATCACGGAGTCTTCTTCTTGAGCTCTTTTTAGAGCAGTCTTTGATATTTCAGCTACAGGGCTGGCTTCTTGATCTGCTTCACTAATGAGAGTAGAAATGGTGACTGGGCAAAGCCATGGTTCATTTTCTTGTGACTTCACCTTGACTGCCTGTGCCACACAATTCATCACATCAGGATCAACATTCTGTGTGCATTTGTTCATGTACTGCTCCATATCTAGGGGCATACAGGAAAGTCCGTCTGCATCTCTGTTTGCTTTTCCAGGGCGATACTTAATCACAAACTGGAAATCAGCTAGTTCTGCTACCCACCTCTGTGTGGTTGCATTTAACTTTGCGATGGTGAGCACATACAGTAGGGCAAAAAAGTATTTAGTCAGCCACCAATTGTGCAAGTTCTCCCACTTAAAAGATGAGAGAGGTCTCCAATTTTCATCATAGGTATACCTCAACTATGAGAGACAAAATGAGAAAAAAAAAATCCAGAAAATCACATTGAAGGATTTTTAATGAATTAATTGGTAAATTCCTCAGTAAAATAAATATTTGGTCGCCTACAAACAAGCAAGATTTCTGGCTCTCACAGACCTGTAACTTCTTCTTTAAGAGGCTCCTCTGTCCTCCACTCGTTACCTGTATTAATGGCACCTGTTTGAACTCGTTATCAGTATAAAAGACACCTGTCCACAACCTTAAACAGTCAGACTCCAAACTCCGCTATGGCCAAGACCAAAGAGCTGTGAAAGGACACCAGAAACAAAATTGTAGACCTGCACCAGGCTGGGAAGATTGAATCTGCAATAGGTAAGCAGCTTGGTGTGAAGAAATCAACTGTGGGAGCAATTATTAGAAAATGGAAGAATACAAGACCACTGATAATCTCCCTCGATCTGGGGCTCCACGCAAGATCTCACCCCGTGGGGTCAAAATGATCACGAGAACAGTGAGCAAAAATCCCAGAACCACATGGGGGGACCTAGTGAATGGCCTGCAGAGAGCTGGGACCAAAGTAACAAAGGCTACATCAGAAACACACTACGCCGCCATGGACTCAAGTCCTGCAGTGCCAGACATGTCACCCTGCTTAAGCCAGTACATGTCCAGGCCCGTCTGAAATTTGCTAGAGAGCATTTGGATGATCCAGAAGAGGACTGGGAGAATGTCATATGGTCAGATGAAACCAAAATAGAACTTTTTGGTAAAAACTCAACTTGTCGTGTTTGGAGGAGAAAGAACACCATACCTACTGTGAAGCATGGGGGTGGAAACATCATACTTTGGGGCTGTTTTTCTGCAAAGGGACCAGGACGACTGATCCGTGTAAAGGAAAGAATTAATGGGGCCATGTATCGTGAGATTTTGAGTGAAAACCTCCTTCCACCAGCAAGGGCATTGAAGATGAAACATGGCTGGGTCTTTCAGCATGACAATGATCCCAAACACACCGCCCGGGCAACAAAGGAGTGGCTTTGTAAGAAGCATTTCAAGGTCCTGGAGTGGCCTAGCCCGTCGCCAGATCTCAACCCCATAGAAAATCTTTGGAGGGAGTTGAAAGTCTGTGTTGCCCAGCGACAGCCCCAAAACATCATTGCTCTAGAGGAGATCTGCATGGAGGAATGGGCCAAAATACCAGCAACAGTGTGTGAAAACCTTGTGAAAACTTACAGAAAACGTTTGACCTCTGTCATTGCCAACAAAGGGTATATAACAAAGTATTGAGATGAACTTTTGTTATTGACCAAATACTTATTTTACCGAGGAATTTACCAATTAATTCATTAAAAATCCTTCAATGTGATTTTCTGGATTTTTTTTTTTCTTATTTTGTCTCTCATAGTTGAGGTATACCTATGATGAAAATTGGAGACCTCTCTCATCTTTTAAGTGGGAGAACTTGCACAATTGGTGGCTGACTAAATACTTTTTTACCCCACTGTACGTTAGGGGATTATTGTCCGTATAGACAGTGAATGGCGGAGAATAGTACAGATAATCCCGAAACCTCTCACAGATGGCCCACTTCATGGCGAGAAACTCCAGCTTCCCTGAATGAAGGTGGTAGTTCTTCTCTGGATTTGACAGTGTCCTGGAGCCATACGCTATCACCACCAGTTTGTCTTGTTGTCACTGGTATAACACTGCCCCAAGCCCCTCCTGTGAAGCGTCACAGTGTACAATGAAGGGTTCCTCAAAGTTCGGGTAACCTAACACTGGGGGTTGGGAAAGAAAGTCAACAAGCTGACAAACTACTGCTTGATGCTCTGGGCGCCACCTGATTACATAGGATGATGGCAAGTGGCCTCCATCGTTCTTTTTGACATGTTTCTTTGAGTTTTTCTTTGCTTTATCTGTGTGTTCGTTAGCAAGAAGGTCATAAAGAGGCTTTGCTATACGGGAGAAGTTGGGAATATAGCTGCGGTAATATGAAATAAAACCTAGCAATTTCCTTAGTTCTCCAACAGTGGAAGGTTGCTGCTGTTTGAGTGTCTGCACTGGGGCAATGTCCGCAGGGTCCATGGTGTAGCCCTGTCCTGTTACCATTTTACCAAGAAAACATACCTGCTGCTTGAATAACTCACATTTCCAGGGAGTCAGCTTCACCCCATGGCTTTGATAGCGGTGCAGGACACTTCTCAGGTCTTGCAAGTGGTCTTCAAAAGTCTGTGAATGAACAAGGTTATCATCGAGATAAGGCAGACAAATATCATCTCTCAACCCCCACAAGCACTCCTCCATATATCTTTGGAATGCTGCTGGTGCTGAGGACAAACCAAATGGAATTCTTACCCACTCGAACAAACCCCAGGGAGTGATAAATGCAGTGAGGGGTCTACTCGACTCTTCCAGGAAACCTTGATGATACGCCTTCCCTTGGTCGAGGACTGAAAACCACACACTCTCATTTAGACTGTTTAGCATATCTTGTATGCGGGGAATTGGATGTCTGTCAGGGATAGACTTCTTGTTCAATTCTCTAAAGTCGCAGCACAAACGCAGACCTCCATCTTTCTTTCGCACACAGACGATTGGACTGGAATACGATGACTTGGATTTGGTGATCCAGCCCCTGTTAAGCAGGTCTTCTAAATACTCCTTTACTTCTTTATGAAGTGGTTTGGGAACAAAAACATAAGTTCTTTTGACAGGAGTGAGATCCTTGAGTCGGATCTTCAACTGTAAAGAGGGAATTGTCCCTACATCATACTCATCATGGGAAAACGCTTGCCGTTCCTCCCGTAGGAGCTGTTTTACTTGCTCTTGCTGTATGGGCGAGAGATGATCAAGGGAAACTGGGGGGTCCCACATGTCCATAGTCTCTTTGACGGCACAGTTCATCTCGGTCTCTTTATTTCTTCCTGTTTCACTCATTGTCGGGTCGACTGTCGCTTGGTTTACAGCAGGGGGTCTAATATCTGCCGGGTAAGCAGTTTTAACTCTCTGCATTTCCCCCAAAATGGTCTTAGCGGGCAGCTGGATATCACGGGACGTACTGTTTGTTATAGGTATTTTGAACATAGATCGCCTCCCTTTCCATAACTGCACCAACCCACTTTGCATCTGCAAACCCTCCGGTAATTGGGTGTACTGACTCAGCTCAAATAAGAAGTCTTGTGTGTATGGAAGTGAGCCTGCCCTGACACAACCTTTGGCTGCTTTGGTTTGGCCAGCAGGAATGGTAACCAACTCACTGCCAACTTTTACCATTCCTTCTCCTAGCCTATCCTCCTCACTTTGCATCACTTTCAAAAACACTTCTGGTTTTTTTCAGTCAAATGAGAAGGCTGCACTGACTGCTTCACTGATGGCACAAGGCAGTTTAATGCCCATCTTCAGGACATGGTCAATCACGTTGAACACAATGATAGGCGGCTCTGCCACTCCGTCCTCCTTCACCACTAGCACAGGAACTAAGAGTTCCACCGGTGGACGACTAACTGTCGGCAGCTTAAAAGTGACTTCGACCCACCCTGAGAATGGAATCGGTGTCTGGTTCACTGCCCTCCCATTCAGGATACTTGGACCCACCAACTCGGCTAAATCTCTGACGGTGGTGTGTGGCAGATGCTCCTGTCTCCAGGTGTCATTCATTAAGCAGAATGAATCAGAATGTGTCCCACAATGCTTGTGTCTCCTTGTCATCGAGGAAGCAGGTGATGACATATTTTTTTCCAACCAAATTGAGTAACTGTAATTGGCGATTAGGGGACAGTAGATTAACACGGACCGTCTCTTCAGGAGGTGCCTCGGCCTTAGCTACCAGCCTTGCTTCTAACCTCCGAATACTGTCAGTAACTAGCTCATACAGTTCTTGTGTGTTAGCTTGTTCTGATGTGGGTGCGACAGTATTGGCCGCCGTGTCTACTTGCCCTGTTCTTCTTCCAAGTCTCCTCCCTATCCGACATTCCCTTGACATGTGGCCACTGATTCCACATCTGAAGCAGTGGTCGCATTGATCACCATTGCTGGTGGACTGACAGCTCTTGCAGCCACGTGTCCTCCTGGCTCTTTGAGCGTGAGGTGCTCTGGGAGACTCACGTATGGCCTTCTTAATCTCCTCCATGTCACTCTTCAGCTGCGTGACTATGTCCAGGAGCTCAGATTCCGTACGGGTCACTGTGCTTTGGGACTTAAGGATTTTACCTTTTGTCCATGGTGGAGAGCGCTCTTGGCCATCCACTTCTTCCACTGTTGCATACTGACCCATTTGATTTTCCACTCGGCATTCTCGAACCTTTGGTTCTTTTGTGTGCCTTTTAAATTTTTAGTGCCATTCCCATTCAAGACTGGCTGCTGCATTCGTCTTTGGAATCAGAAGCTCGTCGGTGACGGCAGGATCCTCCAAATAACGCTTCAGTTGATACTTCACATCAGCACTGATCAGTCCTGTTTCCACGGCCCTCAGAAACTTCCTCTGAATAAGATCAGAACTAAACTGCTCTTCCGTGCCAGGCTCTCTGGATGCTGCTAACAGTCTTTCCTTTAGCTCAATGGCGCGAAACAGGAAGTTCTGAGGTGACTCATTACTGTCTTGTGTGAGGTTTATCAGACGATGATACAAGTCAGTGGAACTATCCTCTTTATAATGTCCTCGCAGGATGATGCACAGCTGTGGCAGGGTGAGATCTGACTTAATCTCCAGCATAGCGCGCAAACTCAATCCGGGACTCACTGCTCTGACAACAGCCTCAATTATCTCAGCCTCACTGTGCTTTTTCTTTAAGCCCATATCAATCTGGTGAGTGAGATTGGAATAAGACAACTTGTCTTTTTGGCCCCTCTCCCCTATCTGCCCATTTATCTTAAACTCCCGTTTAATGATCACTTCTGGCAGTAGGGGCGCTGCGGGGACCGCGGGCTGTGGCACAAAATGGCGGCACTGTGGCTGCGCGGCCTTGGGCTGTGTCACAAAATGGCGGCCCGGTGGCAGTGCGGCCTCATCATCGTTCAGTCTCGCTATTTCCTCTTCAACCCTTTTAGCTGAATCAAGGATACTTTCATGCAGAGCGGCATATTGGCTTTGTAAACTGGCGAGTGCCTCTGTCTCCCGGCTCATGCCGGTCGCTGCCGCTGCCTGCATCAACGGTTCGCTTAGCTTAGCTTCGGTAGCACATGCTATTAGCTTTAGCAGAAACTCACGGGCTACATCCTTCTCTTCGCTTTCAATGGTTTTTTCCACCTCCTCGATTAACAATCGTATCAGCGTGTACTTCCTAGACGGCTCGGATGGGCTTATCTTTGCAAATAAACAGACCTCCTTTAGCTGTTCGGCCCATAACGGCACCAAGGCCTCGCTTAGCTTATCTTGTAGCTGCTCCAGCTCCATCGTTACGGCCTCTCTTTTTTTTTATTTATTTGCACACTCATCGTCTTAGACACGACTGAACCATCCTCTGCTACCAAGTTTTGGTGGAGGCATTTCTCCAGTGGTCCGGAGCTGGATGACGGTGCCGCTGTGGAACTGGCGACATGCATGCTGGAGCTGGAGGGTAATCTGGTGAACCGGGATGGGAGAACGTCGGCTGTGGAGGGTGCCTCCGCCTCAACTCAGCTGGCAACGTTCCCATCGTTAATCCAGGAAATGACCGCTGGAGCGCACAGACCATGGACAGCAGTTCTGTGTATTGTGGATAATTCCATAGGCTGGGGTGTGCCTCCAGGATTCCCACTGCTTCATACAGACATTCCCAAGTCTTGTTGGGTCCATGGGCAGTGAGAGCCTCATCCACAAAGTCTTGGATGAAGTCCGCCACCCATTCCTCCTCCAAAGTCAGAGACCCCGCTGCCAATCCTCCTTTAATTGTACGAGACTGGCGAGCTGGGGACATGATAAGCTCCAACAGGCAGGTTAGTGAAAAAAGGGCAAAAGGGAAAAAATGTACAATCACAACAGCTGGGTCTTTTAACTGGTGGCAATATTCTGTCATGTATGCTCCTTTAGGGCAGAAGGACAGACCCAGACGCTGAATTGTGTTTGTGACATTTATTAACGAAAATAACATAAAGTCCAAAAACATTGCAGACAATACAAAAAAAATGCAAAAACAAAAAAAGAATAACTTACAAAGAGGTGTGCTCCAGAGCCACCTTAGCTCTGGAGGAGATGAGGAGAACAATGTAGGGAATTAGTCCAGTGGTGTAACCAATATTGCCACAATGACAAGGTGAACAGGCAGAGTTTAAATAGTAAAATGGAATAAGAACATGAGTGATCTGAGGTTTGGGTTCACCTGAGCAGGAGAAGGGGACAATAACTAGTTATTGGGATCAGCTGGTAGTGATGAGAGGTGAGGGAGGAGGGGCTGGACTGACAGCTTGACAGGCGGCACCACACAAAGCACAAACCCAGAAATGTTGCCTGACAGCTGTCAGCCCACAGAATAAATATAAACATAACCAAATACAGACAAGATAATAATTACAAATGAAGCGAGACATAGCCAGTACAAACTGAAACATAAACAGAAAAATAGAAAGCAGTGACATCTCAAAAAGGCACCAAAAATACAACAGATAAATATATATGAATAGAAAGAAGGAGCCACGAGACTGAGTCCGGCAGTTTGGCAAAAGCTGCCTAAATCATCATGGTGCGACAGACAGCTCAAGTTTACAAACCCTGTCTGGCTCCAAGTATCTACTTCATCAGTTCAAACGACAGGCATTCCCAACAAGATAATCTGCAGCACTCCTCGGAGTCTGTAATCCAAGGATACCGTTCGTTGCTAATATGGAAGTGATGGACAATCCCTTTCCCTAGCTGAGACGGGCCTGCTAGCTTCGGGGTTGGCCGACCTCTCTTCACAATGACCAGCTTTTCTTGAAAAGTCTGTTTGGAAAATTGATTTTTTAAAATACCAGTGACCAAATCATTTTCCTCTCCCCTGTCAGCCATTGTGGGTGGAAAGACAGCTATTACATTTAAACAGATGCAGTATATTGTAGCTGCTGAAGGAAGTCCTTGCACTGGCATTTTGCTAGCTAGGATCCTCTGCAGTGTGGGTGGAGAAGTCTAACCATCCAATCAACAGATATGAAAATGCCAACATTCTTGAATGTCTTCTATGCGTACCCCAGGATGTACAGAAGACATCTGATTGGTTAAAGCAACAGGATAACTTTTAACAGTTAATTTAACCTACAGAGCGCACTGTTAATTTCTGAAGGCCCAAGGCAGATTTGCTTGACCCTGGCAACACAGATGGCCAAGAGATGATTGGACAAAAAAAACTCTAACATGCATTAGACTACTGGAAGGAGTACAACCAAGAGAAAAGCTACAAAATAGACTATTGGGAATAATTTATTATATCCTCATGGAACAAATGTGTTATAAC
The DNA here is from genome assembly GCA_020510985.1 of Pholidichthys leucotaenia. NCBI lineage: Eukaryota > Metazoa > Chordata > Actinopteri > Cichliformes > Pholidichthyidae > Pholidichthys > Pholidichthys leucotaenia. The sequence goes on from CM035837.1 coordinate 225,236,837, forward strand.
GGTTGTAAATGTAACTCTGATAGTGTTTAGGCCAGCAGAGAAGGCTTTGCTGGCCCTGAGGGTCCACCACTGATATATATATATATATATACTGTATATATATATATATATATATATATATATATATATATATATATATATTATAGGGTCAACACAGAGAGACAGACAACCATTCACTCTCACAGTCATACCTAAGGACAATTTAGAATCCCCACTTTGATGCCAATTAACCTAACTTGCATGTTTTTGGCATGTGGGAAGAAACCGCAGAAATCCCGGAGTAAACCCACGCAGACACGGGGAGAACATGCAAACTCCACACAGATCACTGTTGGTCGGGGCTCACTGTACAACAAAAACTGTCCTATAAAACAATACAGTGACAGACAACAAAACAAAAATATTCCTTGGGTCACCAAGCGGTTACTAAATGCATGTAAAAAGAAGAATACATTATATAAACAATTCATTAAGTGCAGAACGGTGGAAGCTGAGATCAAATATAAAAGATATAAAAATAAGCTTACTAATATAATGAGGACCTGTAAGAAAGAATATTACAACAGAATATTAGAGGATAATAAAAAATAACTTAAGAGGAATATGGCAAGTACTCAATGGGATTATTAGTAATCGACCTAAGAATGCTAATTATCCAGAATATTTTATTGAAAATGGCAATTTGATAAAAAAAATATGGAGGATGTGGTCAGTGGTTTCAATAAATTTTTTGTAAACGTTGGTCCTTAATTAGCAAAATCAATAGTGACAGCAGAAACAAACAACAGTGGTTCTGTAAATGAAATAGAAGATAGAAATCCAAACACAATCTTTTTGGGTGCAGTTACTGAAAAGGAAATTATCAAGACTGAGTAAATTTAAGAACAAAAAATCAACGGACTGGAATGAAATTGACATGACAATAGTGAAAAAAGTAATTGAATTGAATTGTTAAACCACTCACCCACATCTGTAACCTGTCATTTCAAACTGGTAAATTTCCAAACAACATGAAAATAGCAAAAGTAATACCTCTATACAAAACAGGAGACAATCATTATTTCACAAATTACAGGCCAGTCTCTTTACTCTCACAATTCTCCAAAATGCTTGAAAAAATCTTCACTAAGAGACTGGATGATTTCATTGAAAAACACAACCTCCTTACAGACAGCCAGTATGGTTTTAGAGCAGATAAATCTACATCTTTGGCACTGATCAAACTTATAGAAGAAATTACTAGTTGTATAGATAAAAAAAAAGTTTGCTGTAGGAGTATTTATAGATTTAAAGAAAGCTTTTGACACCATTGACCACAGGATTCTACTGAGGAAACTGGAAAGGTATGGGATAAGAGGGGTAGGATTGAGTTGGGTGGAAAGTTATTTAAGTAACAGACAACAATTTGTACAAATTGATGAGCACAAATCACCTTTCATGAACATCTCTTGTGGTGTGCCCCAGGGGTCAGTTTTGGGACCCAAACTCTTTATCTTGTATATAAATGACATATGCCAAGAATCAAAAATTCTGAAATTTATTTTGTTTGCGGATGACACAAATATCCTTTGCACTGGTGAGAATTTGCAGCAGGTTTTAGAGGTGGTCACAACTGAAATGAAAAAGTTAACGCAGTGGTTCAACAAAAATAAATTATCTCTAAATCTGAAAAAAAAACCCAGATTATGTTGTTTGGAAATTATGAAATAAATCATGAAATAATGATAACTATAGATGATACCAGAATAGAAACAGTACAGGAAAATAAGTTTCTGGAGTGACGCTAGACAATAAAATCTGCTGGAAACCTCACATCAGTCACATCCGGGCCAAGTTGGCAAAATGTATAGGCATACTGGGGAAGACAAGACACATCTTGGACTATAAATCATTGTTCTTACTGTACAATTCACTGTTTCTACCATACCTTAACTACTGTGTAGAAGTCTGGGGAAACACCTACAAGACCAACCTACAGCCAATATGCACAATACCAACAAAAAAGCTATAAGGATAATAAATAATGTTGGATATAGAGACCATACCAGTTCGTTGTTTATAAAGTCACATTGTGGAGTGTGTGAAATAAGAGTCGGGCTCATGGCACACAGTTTATTACACACTTCACATCTCTCTAGCACAGAACAGACTGAACATTTCAGCAGGCACTCTCCTCTTAAGTTTCATGGCATTTCTCCACACACAACATGACATTTGCATCACACTGCATTCAACCCCCTTCGTCCTTGACTCCTTCCTGCTATCTCGCCAGGAACCTCCTGAGCATTGTTCTCCCATGTTTATCCACTGTCTCTTGTCTGATATATAAATAATCTGGCTCCCCCAAGGTGCTAAACTCCCCCCCCCAGCATCTTAGATAGAACAATAGAATAACAGTCCACATGCTGTGATAGAACAATACAATATCAGCCCACATGCTGTTTGGGCTTCCGTCTCCTCCCGTATCTGCTGTAACTGGGGTTTACCGCCTCCGTGGCGCTGCTGTGCCGGTGGGGGGCTGCTGGGAGTGTGTCTGACTGCGGGTGGGCTGTGACTGGGAGGGGGGGCACTTCGGTCTGTCCGTGTGGCTGCTCTGGTGAATCGTTTCCCTGGGGAGCTCTCCGTGGGGGTCTTCCACGCCGAGGGGCCCTAGCCAATAGCACTTGCTCGTCCGCCACAACGAAAGCGGGTTTGAGTCTGTCTATGTCAATTTTTTCCTGCCTACCCCCCAAGTCTAGCAAAAAATTCTTATTCCGTGTTTCCAACACTCTGAACGGTCCATCATAGGGTGGGCGCAATGGAGGGCGGTGGGCGTCGTGTCTGACAAACACAAACTCTAAAAACTAAAACTCTTCAAAGTTTTAGGCACGAAAACACGCGGAAAACTGTGGTGGCCAGGGCCCGGCAGCGTGCCTGTGTTTGCGCTACGCTGCAAAAGCTGAGACGGGCAGCTGCCCGGCGTGGGATTATCTGGCAGAAATTCCACGGGCAGCCGTAGGGGCTGCACAAAAACGAGCTCTGCCGGGGAAGCTTTCAGATCCTCTTTCGGCGCGGAGCGCAACCCCAATAAAACCCACAGCAGCCTGTCTACCCAATTTGCATCCGTCAATGAAGCCCTGAGTGCTGCTTTCAGTGATCTATGAAGACGCACGCATAACCCATTGGCCTGTGGGTTGTATGCGGTTGTGCAGTGAATTGTAACACCCAGGCTGCGGGCCATCACGGACCAGAGTTCGGAAACAAATTGAGGGCCCCTGTCGGACGTAATGTCCGACGGGACTCCAAAACGTGCCACCCATGCTGTTAAAAAAGCGCGCGCTACGTCTGCGGACGTGGTTGCCGCCAGCGGGACTGCTTCTGGCCAGCGCGTGGTGCGGTCCACCACTGTCAGGAGGTGCGTGCACCCCTGTGATGGCGGGAGGGGGCCCACGAGGTCCACGTGAACATGGTCGAACCTCTTAGCCGGGATACGAAACGGCTCCAAGGGAGCCTTCGTGTGTCTGTGTACCTTGGCTCGTTGGCACGCCACGCAGGCTGCAGCCCACTCTTTCACTTGTTTGCGTAGGGTCGGCCACACAAACTTCTCTCCCACCATTTTGACCGACGCGCGCACTCCTGGGTGCGCCAGAGTGTGAACCGACCACCGGACACGGGCGACCCGTGGAGACATCGCAGACTGGGGGGGGGGGGCGCCATCTTGCAGGACCCTGCTCTCCAGCCTTAACCCTGTTGGTCCAGACTGGAGAGCGCGCACGTCTGCATCTCTAATCTGCTCTGTGGCCATGGCTGTGTAATCTATCCCCACGCAGACCGGGGCCACCACGGCGCATGAGAGGCAGTCCGCCACCACATTCAATTTACCCGACACATGTTGAATATCGGTAGTAAACTCTGAGATCGCGGCCAGCTGTCTCTGCTGCCGGCCCGACCACGGTTCTGAAACCTTGGCCATCGCGAATGTTAGCGGCTTGTGGTCCACGAACACGGTGAAGCTGCGCCCTTCCAGCCAGAACTGGAAGTGGCGTATGGCCAGGTGGAGAGCCAGCAACTCTCTGTTGAACTCGTTGTTTTTACGTTCGCTGTCGCGCAAAGTTCTGCTGAAAAAGGCGAGCGGCTGCCAAGCCCCGGCGACACGCTGCTCCACGACAGCCCCTATGGCCACGTCTGAAGCGTCGGTGGTGAGCGCTATGCAGGCCGCCTGGTCCGGATGCGCCAGCAGTGCAGCGTTTGCCAGGGCTGCTTTAACTTCAAAGAACGCCCGCTCTCGCTCCGGGGTCCATTAGACCCTATCCGCAGGTTTCTGTTTCTTGAGTGCGGCGTACAATGGTTGCATGAGCTGCGCCACGCGGGGAAAGAAACAGTTATAAAAGTTCACCATCCCCAGAAATTCCTGCAGCACCCTGACCGTCTGAGGCCGAGGAAAATCCGCCACGGCGCGCACTTTGTCGGGCAGTGGGATTGCTCCTTCCGGAGAGACGCGGTGCCCCAAAAAATCAATCTCCGTCATGCCGAACTGGCATTTCACCAGGTTGATTATTAACCCGTGCTCCTCCAACCTCCAGAAAACCGTTGTGAGGTGGGCTTCGTGTTCATCTTCAGACGCACTGGCTACCAGGATATCGTCCAGGTAGACGAACACGAACGGGAGATTGCGCAGCGCTGCATCCATCATGCGCTGGAACGTCTGTGCCGCTCCTTTTAACCTGAATGGCATGCGCAGGAACTCAAATAGACCGAACGGAGTTATTACCGCTGTTTTGGGTATGTCCTCCGCGCACACTGGGACTTGGTGGTAACCGCGGACCAGGTCTATTTTGGAAAAAATGTGTGCTCCGGCAAGGTGAATGGAAAAATCCTGTATGTGGGGAATTGGGTAGCGGTCGTGCGCTGTGGCATTGTTCAACCTGCGGAAATCCCCGCACGGTCACCACGATCCCTCAGCCTTAGGGACCATGTGTAGCGGGGATGCCCATGGGCTGTTCGAACGCCTGATGATGCCCAACCTTTCCATGTTGGTGAACTCCTCGCGCACTATGGCCAGTTTCGCTGCGTCCAAGCGCCGAGGTCTTGCAAAAACGGGCGGCCCGGAGGTGGTGATAAAGTGCTCCACCCCGTGTTTAGCAATGGCGGCGGAAAACGTCGGGACCGTGAGTGCTGGGAACTGAGTGAGCAGTGTGTGGAACTTACCGCCTGTAGCTGTGACGTTGGCCTGTGCTGTTGGCCGGGTCACTCAAGCTATACAGGGGAGAGAGTCAAAGGACAGTGCATTAACCAGGCGCCTGTTAGCAACATTAACCAGTAAACCATGTGCACACAGAAAATCAGCCCCCAGTATATGGTAATTCAGTGCTGCTACGACAAAAGTCCACTCATATGTACGGCCATGTAGAGAAAAGGGCAGAGTCCTCTCACCAAAGGTCTTAATATCCGAGCTATGTACAACACTTGGACAATTTAAACAAAAACTAAAGGAAGAAATACTCCAAACATACACTACCGTTCAAAAGTTTGGGGTCACTTAGAAATTTCCTTATTTTTGAAAGAAAAGCACTGTTTTTTCAATGAAGATAACTTTAAACTAATCAGAAATACACTCTAATATCTAATATACATTGCTAATGTGGTAAATGACTATTCTAGCTGCAAATGTCTGGTTTTTGGTGCAATACCTACATAGGTGTATAGAGGCCCATTTTCAGCAACTATCACTCCAGTGTTCTAATGGTACAATGTGTTTGCTCATTGTGTCAGAAGGCTAATGGGTGATTAGAAAACCCTTGTGCAATCATGTTAGCACAGCTGAAAACAGTTTAGCTGGTTAGAAAAGCTATAAAACTGACCTTCCTTTGAGCAGGTTGAGTATCTGGAAAAAAATATTGTAACGTCGGGGCCATGTTAAGGGGGGCAGGGGTTTCCCAGCATGCTTTGACAATTGAAACGTTACTGTGTGTGTGTAGTAAATGTTATTACTGAGCTATTCTACTGCTGTGTAATTATAACTGCGTTATAATTACCCAACAGTATTTCATAGGCAAGATTTATCGTGTGTGTGTAACCATGATTCATACAGGGGTCTGGGAGAATGACCTCCCCTCCTGCCTGTGCGTAAAATAAATCCCGTTGATCACAACCATCTTGCTCCATTTTCGTTGTGTGAACCCTGCATACGTCACACTGGTGTCAGAAGTGGGATGGAGCAATTGGAAGCTAGGATCAGAATGGAGATCCAGCAGCTGGAGCAGGCCATTGCTCAGCTGATGATGGACGATGGGACCGAGGCACCACCACCGGGAGCCCGGAGCCGGGACGAACGAAGTGGCGGACCTGACGGGGCCAGCGCCCCCCATCCCTTGTCTTTTTCAAGACAGAGCGGGCAAAACAGAGCAAACATTCCACCCTTCTCAGGACAGGACGGGCTGGCGACCCCACAGCGATCAAGAGTGGCGATCAATCAGGAGACGACCACCCCACTTGTTCGACAGCGGGCCAAGATTCCCCATTTCAACGGCGAAGCCACACTGGACGACTACCTGACACAGGTCGAGCTGACCGCGACGCTGAACGGCTGGTCGCCAGAGGAAACCGCCGTACAGGTCGCGCTGGCCTTGGAAGGGAAAGCCCTCTGCATGCTCTCTGATCTCCAGCCCGAGGAGCACCACAGCTGGCTGGCACTACAAGGGGCACTCCAGAGACGATTTGGGAGAAAAGCGGATGCTGAGCACACCCAAGAACAACTGACCCGCCGCCGCCGGAACCACCAGGAAAAACTAGGAGCCTATGCTGCAGACATATGGCTGTTAACCCGGCGCAGCTACCCAGATTTCACACCGGAGGCAGTAGAGAAGCTCGCCCTCCAGAGTTTCATCCAAGGTCTCCGCCCGGCCCAGCTCCAGAGCCACGTACGGCTCCACGCTGCGAGCGACTGGAGGACTGCAGTGGCAGAAGCAGAGCGGGCAGAGCCGCTAATAAATCGCAGAACTGAAGCGCCAACGCACAGCCGAAGAACCTACCAGGCTACGATGGAGAGCGAGGGGGAGGAGGAGGAATTACAGCAGACCACGGCGGCACGACCACGGAGAAGATGGCCTTGGCGGCGCGAGGAAGGTGCTTCCGCTGCGGAGAGATGGGACACATCCCATGATACTGCCCCGCACCCACCCCACGACAAACTGGCCCCTCGCCGGCGTTAAACTAGAGCGAGGTGGCGTGAATGGGGACAGGCCACCTCCAGCAGATGTTTCCCCCAAGGAGCCGGCACCGCGCGTGGGCCGAGTTGGACACTCTCCAGGGATGTATCTACAGTGCAGTTTGGGGAAGACGTCGATCTGGGCCCTGGTTGACACCGGCTCTACAATCTCCTTGGTTTGACCCGGTGTGCTGCCGGGCACAAGCAAGACGGCTCCGCGGGGGTGGGAACCCACCGAGCGCTGCTCACCACAGCTACCGGTGAGCGCGCCCGACTGAAGGGACGGAGAGTTCTGGTGGTGGGGGTGGCCGGTCAGAACATAAGACACCCGTTCTGGCTGGCTGACATCCAAGACCCCTGTATTATTGGACTAGACCTGCTCACAGCCTGGCGTGCCAAGATCGACACCGCCGGACCTTTCCTCCAGCTGGGAAACCGGACCATCACGCTCCACAGCAGAACCCAGGGAAGGAACACAGGGGCCCGCGCAATCGAGGGATCGCCAAGACAGACCGGACCAGGCAGGCCATCGCGAGGACTGGACACGATGACGTCACCAGCGCGGACAGAGGGAGCACGAACGCACACAAGGTCAGCAAGGGGAGGGGTCAACGTGTCAGCAGAGACGCAGCAGGCGGTGGAGGAATTATTTCAACAGAGCTGCAGCGGGCTGGACCCGGAACAGAGACGCCAGCTGCGGGAGCTATTGGACTATTACGTGGGTGTTTTCGCCGCAAAGGATGAGGAATGCGGCCAGACCGGGTTGGTGCAGCACGAGATCGACACCGGTGAGGCCAGGCCGATTCAACTCCACCCACGCCAGCTGCCCTTTTCAAGGCGGGCAGCAGCAGAACAAAAAGTGCGAGAAATGCTGGAGGCAGATGTTATTGAGCCCTCCAGCAGCCCCTGGGCGGCGCCTGTGGTGCTGGTCAAGAAGAAGGACGGGTCGTGGCGGTTCTGTGTGGATTACCGACGCCTGAACGATGCCACCAGGAAAGATTCCTACCCCCTGCCCCGCATCGATGATGCACTGGACCACATCGCCGGCTCCAGCTGGTTCAGCTCGCTGGATCTACGCAGCGGCTATTGGCAGGTAGAGCTGTCACCTGAGGCCCGCCAGAAAACAGCCTTCTCCATCGGGCAGGGACTGTACCAGTTTAAAGTGATGCCGTCTGGGCTCTGCAACGCTCCGGCCACCTTTGAACGCTTGATGGAGCGAGTGCTGGCTCACGTGCCCCGGAGTCGCTGCGTTGTTTACCTGGATGACCTGCTGGTGCATGCAGCTGATTTTGACAGCGCCCTGTCAAATCTCCGAGAGGTGCTGGGAGCCATCCAGCAGGCGGGGCTACGGTTACACCCTAAGAAATGCCACCTGTTCCGGCGGGAGACCACCTTTTTGGGCCACGTCGTCAGCGCAGCGGGGGTCGCCACCGACCCGGAAAAAGTGGCAACAGTGAGAGACTGGCCAGTGCCGCGGAACGTTGGAGAACTGAGAAGTTTTCTTGGATTGGCCTCCTATTATAGGAGGTTTGTGAAAGACTTCGCCACCATCGCCAGCCCGCTGCATCAGCTGACGCAGAAAGGACACGCATTTCAGTGGAGTGACAGCTGTGCTGCTGCTTTCTCCCAGCTCCGCGCAGCGCTCATCGGAGCCCCCGTCCTGCAATATCCCGACCCGAACCGCCCTTTCATCGTGGACACGGACGCCAGCAACCAGGGCATCGGGGCGGTGTTATCCCAGGAGGGAGAACACGGAGAGCAGGCAGTCGCTTTCTTCAGCCGCACTCTCAGCAGAGCCGAGAGAAATTACTGTGTGACTCGCAGAGAGCTGCTGGCTGTCATCCAAGGACTGTGTCATTTCCGCCCGTATGTGTACGGGGGGAGGTTCCAGCTCAGGATGGACCACGCTTCCCTGACCTGGTTGTTAAACTTCAAAGAACCGGATGGACAGTTGGCGAGGTGGCTGGAGGCACTGCAGGATTATAATTTCCAGATTGTGCATCGGGCAGGCCGCCTCCATGCCAACGCTGACGCGCTGTCTCGGCGCCACTGTGCGACAGAGGAGTGTCGTCACTGCCAACGGGCTGAAGATCAGGACCAAATCGCCCCACAGGCTGCCGCTCTCCGAGCCGCTGCGAGCAGGAATAACGCAGCAACGCACAGCCCCTCCTCAGATGATCAGGCAGCTCTCCCCAGCGATGACGTCACAGAGGTTCTTGGCACGCAGCAGCTGCAGAGCGAGCAGGACAGAGACCCGGTCATTTCGCGGGTTCGGCAGTGGCTGGATGCAGGACAGCGGCCCGCCTGGGAGGTTGTGTCACCGCTGGACCCAGAGACTAAGGCCCTGCACTCCCAGTGGGCCAACCTCCGCTGCCACGAGGGCGTGGTGTATCGACAGTGGCAGACTCCAGCTGGGCAGCGGCACGTCTGGCAGCTGTTGGTTCCTCGTCGACTCCGGCCCAAAGTACTCCAGCTGGTTCATGGGGCGGTAGGAGCGGGCCACTTTGGAGTGACAAAGACGCTGCAGCGCCTTCGGGCCCGGTTCTACTGGCCCGGTTGTCATCAGGACGTGGAGCTCCACGTTCACCGCTGCGACACGTGCACAGCTCAGAAAGGGCCAACTCAGCGATCCCACGCTCCCCTGCAGCAGTACCGGGTGGGAGCGCCGATGGAGCGAGTGGGAGTGGACATCCTGGGCCCTTTCCCGACCACGGACCGGGGGAACCGCTACGTGCTGGTCGCGATGGATTATTTCACTAAGTGGCCAGAGACGTACGCGGTCCCGGACCAAAGCGCCACGACGACGGCATCAAAGCTGGTGGATGAAATGTTTTGTTGGTTCGGCGCACTGGAGGAGCTGCACAGCGATCAGGGTCGGAACTTCGAGGCGGAGGTCTTCGGAGAGGTCTGAAAACGGCTGGGCATCCGGAAGACCCGGACCACCCCGCTGCATCCACAGAGCGACGGCCTGGTCGAACGATTCAACCGGACCCTCACCACCCAGCTCGCTATCCTAGTGGACCAGCAACAGCGAGACTGGGACCTGCACCTGCCTTTTGTTTTGTGGGCGTACCGGACGGCAGCTCAGGAATCTACCCAGTGCACCCCTGCGGCGCTCATGTTTGGACGCGAGCTGCGCACACCGGTGGATTTGGTATTCGGTTGCCCCCCTGAGCCGGAGGTGGAGGGAAAACCCGGATTGGATTATTTTTTTTGTTTGAAAGAACGTCTCCACACGGTGCACGAGCTGGCTCGAGAGGCCCTGGCAGCGGCGGGGGGTCGGCAGAAGCGAGCGTATGACTCCCGCTGCCAGGGGAGGGACTTTGCACCGGGAGATCGAGTCTGGGTTTTCTGCCCTGAGAGGAAGAGAGGACGATCACCGAAGCTGACGAGCCATTGGTCGGGGCCATGCGTGGTCCTGGAGAGACTGTCAGATGTGGTGTACAGGGTGAGGCTTAGAAAAAGGGACCGGGTTGTGATCCTTCATCGTGACCGTCTCGCCCCATATCGGCCATCTGCACCGCTGGTGGACGAACCAGAGCTTCCATCCCGGCCCGATACCCCGACCGAGACCCAGATGGACACTAGGGGGCCTGTACGTGTTGGTCGCCGGCGCCGAAGACTGCCCCGACACCTGGATGAGTTTGTATTGGACTTTTAAATTGGACTTTAATTTTTCTGGGGACAGAAACCAGTCCGGGGGGGGGGGGCAGTGTAACGTCGAGGCCATGTTAAGGGGGCAGGGGTTTCCCAGCATGCTTTGACAATTGAAACGTTACTGTGTGTGTGTAGTAAATGTTATTACTGAGCTATTCTACTGCTGTGTAATTATAACTGCATTATAATTACCCAACAGTATTTCATAGGCAAGATTTATCATGTGTGTGTGTAACCATGATTCAAACAGGGGTCTGGGAGAATGACCACCCCTCCTGCCTGTGCTCAGAGTGTGTGTAAAATAAATCCCGTTGATCACAACCATCTTGCTCCATTTTCTTTGTGTGAACCCTGCATACGTCACAATATTATTTCAAATACAAATCATTATTTCTAACCTTGTCAATGTCTTGACTATATTTTCTATCCATTTTACAACTCACTAACTAAATAAGGGTGACTTTTCATGGAAAGCACAAAATAATTGTCTGGGTGACCCCAAACTTTTGAACGGTAGTGTATGTTAACTTATTTTTGTATGTTTTATACCGCTGCCCTGCTTCTTTTGTCCTTTTCTTTAGAAAAGCTTTATATAATAAATTTTTCTTTTTACACGCCTTTTGTAATCCTTTGGTTAACCATGGCTTATAAGCAAATTTATGTTTAAGCTTTTTCTTTACTAATGGACAATTTTTTTCATAAAGAGTGGTTACAATGTTTATAAATGTGTCATAGGCTTCATTTACATCTGATACATAAACTTCTGTCCAGTCCTGCTTCAGCAAGTCTTCTTTAAAAGAACTGATTGCATTTTGTGATTTGTATCTGAACGATTTTAAAAAATTTTTCTGTATTGGCCCCCGTGTGGCCATGGATAAGTGCAAAGGTTGGCAAATGGTCACTTATATCATTTATCAATAATCCACTTTCTATTTTCTTATCAATGATATTAGCAAACAGGTTGTCAATAAGTGTAGCAGTGTGAACTGTGATTCTACTCTTCTTTCCTGAAAGGATATATGTTAGAGGGGTAGTATTAATATGTACGATTCACTATGCTCACTCTGGGACACTATGGTATGGTAGGTGGGACAGTGCTGTGCATATCTGTGTATATCTGTGTTGTTTGGGGCTGGTTTTGATGTATGGACTGTATGTATGTTGGGATGGATGGGTGTCAATGTTGATATGTACAAAATATAGTTAATTGTTTACTTGGGGTCTTAATTGAGGTAATTTGTATATATTTCACATGGGTTGTATTTATAGAAAATAGGAGTTGGAGTTAATAAGTGTTAATTTCTTCCTTCTCCCTTTCGAGCACTGTATAGTGTCACTTTTATTGCACTTGTCATCTGTTTTGGGTTTTTTTGGTTTTTTTGCTTTTTTGTTCGAAATAAAGTATCTATCTATCTATCTATTTAACCAAGCCAAGACCAGATGGCACGAACCCTAGCCGTGCCAAAAATGAAAACAAGGGACTAGGCTCGAGCAAACTTGGCAGACCGCTGAAGGGCCATAAATGTACCAGATCGCAACACAGAGGACGGAGAAAGCCAGTGAGCGCTCCCCTGGGCGAGGGTAATGATGTCCGCCTTAGGGTCGAGCCTCGGCTAGGATGGGTGTGCAGTTCGAGAGAACTGAAAGTTGAACAGGATAATCTACGGGTGGTCCAGTCCAACGGCGACGAGTACCTGAAATTGACTGATGGGTCAAGACGGCATCCGAATGAGCTGCGGCGTTTGGGCAGAAAGGAACATCAATGCAGCCCATCTCCGATCACAAGAAAATGGAGACGCTGTCAGAGTGGGCCGCGGGATGGACACTCCAGAGGGGGGCCTTCAGGAGACCCGGGTTAGAACTTTGAGCAGGGGCTTACGGTGTGTCTGATTCAGTACATTTGATGGTGTGTCTGCTATGGTTAACATTAAAATGTTCAAATGTTCAAAATAAGTTTAAAAGAGATAAAGGGAAAAGACACAGTTATTGTGAATACTGTAAGGTAACATGTGTAATGCTTATTATTTGTATACTGTATATGTTTTATACGCACATGACCACCATTGTTAGTTGTGTATACCTTGTGGCTGAATGTTGTGTGTGGTGAGGGTGCAGTAACACCTGTGTGTGAAAGTCAGTATGGGGTGTAAATGTGATATTTGTCCTATGTTGTGTGATTTGTGTGTTTTGTTTTTTTGTCAGGAGTTTCTGTGTTTAATGGTGTATTAACCTACGAGTTTAGGGAGTCGGGTACCACCATTGGTCATGTTTGCAATCATTGTTTATTTGTGCATATATGACTATTTACCTCAGGATTCATTTATTTTGGTGTGTGGCCCTTTTCTTTTTAGTGACTGTTGTGTCTACATAGCAGAGTGCTCCGCTGGGCCAGTGTGGTGTGTGTGTTTAGGCCTACATCCATTTTGTATTAGAGTGTGATTCATCCATCCATCTTCTTCCGCTTAATACTTTTCAGGTTGCGGGGGGGGGGGGGGCCGGAAACCTATCCCAGCATCTTTGGGTGAGAGGCAGGGTCCACCCTGGACAGATCGCCAGTCCATCACAGGGCCAACACAGAGAGACAGACAATCATTCACTCTCACAGTCAGACCTAAGGATAATTTGGAATCCCCAGTTTGATGCCAATTAACCTAAGTTGCATGTTTTTGGCATGTGGGAGGAAACCGGAGAAATCCCGGAGTAAACCCACGCAGACACGGGGAGAACATACAAACTCCACACAGGTCACTGTTGGTCTGGGGCTGGGATCGAACCCAGGATCCCCCGGCCAAGGGTGAGTTGCTGTGCTGCCACAGTGCTAACCACTGCGCCACCGTGCTGCCCAGAAGGACAATAATCGGGTGTAAATTATAAGGTTGGGTGAATTTGTGTGCTTCCATTTTTTCAAGGGGTGGGGTGGGGGATGTGAGATTGTATATTATATATTATATTATTACGGCGGTGCCTTAGGCTAGGGGTGAGTGACACCCCACCTCTGGGGGGTGGCGTCACCTGAGGTATATAAGCCAGCTGCGGGAGACATATTGTCTCTTCGCTCTGGCTCCTGTACTCTCAGTACAGACACCTGTGTTCCTAGTTCTCATTATAATAAAATTTATAAAACGTCACCGCGACTCCTCTTTAATTTGAGACACAGCAGGCACAAGTCCAAAAATATGGACAATTTTATTAATAATTCAATATTTGTACCAGCAATGAATCAGTCTCAAAATCCTGAGTTCTTTTCTGCTTTTAATCAAGGAGATGGACATGAAATTAAACAATAACTCCAATATGCCTTTTTAACAGTTTAATAAGAAATTTCAGGATAGATGAACACATTCAGATGACTTTAAGACAGTGAACTGAACATGTATCTTGAGCACATTAAACTGTTAATGGAGCATAAAGTGTATTAAACACTTGTGGAACCAAAGAAAACCATAGCTTAAATTGGCACTGTAAAGGAAAATTAAAAAACTTAAACTCTTTCAAGCCTTAAAGCAGAATGGTTTGAAAAATTGGATGTAATTTTATGAAGAAAGTGATAAAAGTTCATTTATAAAAGGAAAATTTGTGTCACTACAAAAAAGGGAATGGAGAATAATGAAAAGATAAATGTATCTGAAGTTACTGAAAGGAGTTAGAAGATGTTAGGTTTACAGAATTTATACAAGGAATATTCTGAAGAATTAAATTTAATCTGGACAACAGACCTGAAGCACAGTAGATGAAGTCAGATTGTTCCTCGGCAGCAGGCCTTCAGGTACCAACCTTGGTCCAGATGAATGTGAGTTGGTGAAGTGGAGAGAAAGGGGCAGGTTCTGCCACAAAAAAAAATCTGGTACTGGCACTGCTGCTTCGGATCACAACCGTAGAAGCTGGATGCTCGTCACACTGGTCGTCATTTCAGTATAGACACATAAAAAGGAATTTGATGTTTGGCCATGTTGTCAGTTTCCAGATAAAATTTGTTTATCGTTCAAAGTCCGATCAGAAAATCAAACTTGATAAATAAAAAAAAACCCAACACACAAATCCGTTTCTTCCGATGTGTTGTCGTCAGAACAAAGTCAACTTAAGCTTGTTGAAAATCAAGACAAAATCTTCTTAGCATGATAATTTAAGAAAAAAGTAAAATAGGAAAAGATTCAGGATTCAAAGGCTTTATTATCATGTGCACAGTTAAGAAATGCTACATTTATTTCATTTCATTTTTTATTTCATTTATTTATTTTGAAAGTGTAACACTGAGCATTCAGTCACAGTAATATAGAAAACATTGTTCCATCCATCCATCCATCTTCTACCGCTTTTCCGGAGGTCCGGGTCGCGAAGGCAGCAGTTCAAGCAGAGAAGCCCAGACTTCCCTCTCCCCAGCCACCTGCTCCAGCTCTTCAGAGAGGATACCAAGGCGTTCCCAGACCAGCTGGGAGACATAGTCTCTCCACCGAGTCCTGGGTCTGCCCCGGGGTCTCCTCCCAGTGGGACGTGCCCGAAACACCTCACGTGGGAGGCGTCCAGGAGGCATCCTGATCAGATGCCCATACCACCTCAACTGGTTCCTTTCAGTGTGGAGGAGCAGCGGTTCTACTCTGAGCCTCTCCCGGATGACTGAGCTCCTCACCCTATCTCTGAGGGTGAGTCCAGCAATCCTGTGGAGAAAACATTGTTAAGAAATATAAAATAAAATATATATGAAAGCATAAGTCGCCATACAAAACATAAGTTTTGCACATAATTCACGTACATATCCGAAAAGGAGTGGGAAGGAGTCTAAACTTATTCAATCCCACCCCTTCTCCACAAGTCATTGATTTCCATTCATTTGCTTCCTAGCCATACATAACACAATATATATATATATATATATATATATATATATATATATATATATATATATATATATATATATATATATATATATATATATATACTGTATATATATATATATATATATATATATATATATATATATATATATATATATATATATATATATATATATATATGTGTGTGTGTGTGTGTGTGTGTGTGTGTGTGTGTGTGTGTGTGTGTGTTGTGGAGGAATAAGATCAGGTGAGATGCGACGAGCTGGAAGGTTGCAGAGTTTTATTACCTCCAACATAATGAGACGCACTTTGTAGCTCAGTGCGCTACTGTGCTTTTTGAGTCATGTCACACAAGCTCTTTTATACAGTGATACAGGAGGAGAGAATGCATGGCACATTAGCATATCAGTCAATACCTATTATTAGCATGCCCAACTGGCGCCCGGACATCCTCTCCCTAATCCGGGGATGTATAAACAACAGTCTATTGTTCTGGTTGTCCCCCAGGGGCTCTCTGTCCATATGTGAATGGTCCTCTGCTTCCTCCAGACCTGCTGAGTGTGAGGATTGTCCATGTAGAGTGTGGTGGGTCACCACAATATATCATTTAAATTAAATCATAGAAAATAATACTACATACATTTAATACACATTATTCAGAAATGCAACTTGGTTCAAACACCTTCATCCTCGTACTTTGCGAAGATCTTTTTTTTATACATCCTTTTAAATTGTTTTATGTTTGGACGTTGCTTCAGTTTATCATTCAGATTGGTCCACAATTTCACTCCGCAGATGGAGACACAGAAACATTTCCTGGTTGTTCTTACATTTACTGTTTTAAAATTAAATAGTCCCCTTATGTAATTGCCTTTCCTTTCTGTAAACAGGCCTAAAATATTCTTTGGAAGTTAATTATTTTTGGCTCTAAACATGATTTGTCCAGTTTGGTATTTTACTTGAACCAAAAGTTTTAATATATTTGACTGCAAGAACAATGGATTTGTGTAATCCCTATAACCAGCTTTATGAATAATTCTTATTACTCTTTTTTGTAGAATAATTAGTGGCTGCAGCATGCTTCTATAATTATTGCCCCAAACCTCCACACAGTAGCTGAAGTCTGCACAACAACCACTGCTGCCTCTGAAGACATCGAGTCCTGCTGCCTACTCCCCACTCCACCAACACCCCCCCACTCCCAACACACAGCCCCCCAACCTGACCCTGACTAAGACCCAGGTGAGGACAGAGCTGAGGAAGATCAAGGCGAGGAAAGCGTGGGGACCGGACGGCATCAGCACGAAGCTCCTCAAGTCCTGCGCAGACCAGCTGTGTGGGATTGTGGAGCACATCTTCAACCTGAGCCTGAAGCTGGGGAGGGTACCACAGTTGTGGAAAAAATCTTGTGTGGTACCTGTACCAAAGACTTCCCACCCCAAAGATCTGAACAGCTACAGACCAGTGGCCCTGATCTCCCACATGATGAAGACCCAGGAGACACTGCTCCTTGCTCACGTCCGCCCCCTGGTGGGACCAGCGATGGATCCACTCCAGTTCGCCTACCAGCATGGCATTGGGGTGGAGGATGCGGTCATCTTCCTCCTTCACCATTCTCTGTCCCACCTGGAGAAGCCCGGGAATGCGGTAAGGATCATGTTCTTTGACTTCTCTAGTGCTTTCAACGCCATTCAACCGATGATCCTGAAGGACAAGCTGCTGTGCGCAGGGGTGGACCAGCACCTGTCATTATGGATCCTGGACTACCTCACAAACCGGCCACAGTTTGTGAGAACCCAGGACTGTGTGTCCAACACGATCATCGGTAGCACGGGGCCCCCCAGAGAACGGTTTTGGCTCCCTTCCTGTTCACCCTTTATACTGCGGACTTCTCACACAACACAACACACTGCCATCTACAAAAGTTTTCTGATGACTCTGCGATCGTTGGCCTTATCTCCAACGGAGATGAAGCTGAGTACAGAGGGCTTATCCAGGACTTTGTGGACTGATGCCATCGGAACTGCCTCCAGATCAACGCGAGGAAAACTAAGGAGCTGGTGGTGGACTGCCGCAGGCAAGGACAACTCCTCACAGCACCAGTAAATATACAGGGAACAGACATCGAGATGGTGACACCCTACCTAAGTACCTGGGTATTCATCTGAACAATAAACTAGACTGGTCACACAATACTGACGCACTCTACAAGAAGGGACAGCGCAGGCTGTTCCTAGGTGTTTTGGTGTACAAGGGGCACTGCTGAAGTCATTCTACAACATGGTGGTGGCATCAGCCATCACTTTTGGAGTGGTCTGCTGGGGCAGTGGTGTTACAGCAGCCGATAGGAAGAGACTGAACAAACTGATCAAGAAAGCTAGCTCTGTCCTGGGGCAGCGCCTTGACCCAGTGGAAGAGATAGGAGAGAGAAGGATGGTGGCTAAACTGTCATCTCTGCTGGAGTCCGAGTTCCACCCTATGCAGGACATACTGAATGCACTGAGGAGCTCATTTAGCAACAGACTACATCATCCTAGGTGCACAACCGAGAGGTTTTGCAGGTCCTTCCTACCTACGGCTGTCAGACTGTACAACCTAAGCAGGGCTGCTCGCAGAGATAGCAAAAAGACGTGACAACCTAATAGTATTGAATGCAAAAGACGCAATAGACTTACACAGTGGTCCCCTCCGGTATACGACTAGGAAAATACCGGTCACTACGGAGGGTGACATTATGTATGGGTACATAATCATACCATGTAGGATAACTAAGTAGACGGTTATGCTGTTTCATTCCATCTAGCTACAATGCTCCGCACTGTGTGTGTTAATATATTTATTCCATCTAGCGACAATGCTCCACACTGTGTGTGTTTATATATTTACATATTTATTCCATCTAGCTACAATGCTCCGCACTGTGTGTGTTAATATATTTATTCCATCTAGCTACAATGCTCCGCACTGTGTGTGTTTATATATTTACATTGTGGGGAGACTTGAATAACGAAACCGAATTGTCTTTCATTCCAGTTTATTCAAGAAATCATTCCACTGTCTGCTCTCATTCTTGAGCAGCGAACAAAGAGAGTGAACACACCAAAGTTCTCTCATTTAAACATTCTGACATCAAACCATTTCCCTCGCGGGGGAAATCACACATCTCTCTCAAAATCTCTTTATTCACATTCATTAGCCTTTTATTTACATAACTCCCCCTTCTCTCTTCCCGAGCCTCAGTGGTCAGGAAGTCTTCTGTCCCCTGTCCTCCGCAGGGGGTCCAGGCTCTGTGGCTCCGCACCGCAGGGGGCTGGCTCTCCTTCATCGTGGTTAAATCACATATGCAGTGTCCAACATATACATGTCTCACAACACAGCCATATAACCCCCCCAAACGATGAAGAACAGACTAATTCCTAAAATTAAATAGCACCTTACTCACTACTGAATAATCAACACCAACATTCAGTCTGTGCGCCGCTTGGGCTTCAGCCGTCTGCCGAATCTGCTGTGCGTTGGCCCCGCCTTGCCTGCGGTGCGTTTCTGCTTCGGCGCTGTTGACTGAGGGAGAGAGTGATTAATTGCCCTCTGCGGGGGCCTGCCTCGTCGAGGCGCCACCGCGACCGGTACAGACACGTCCTTCATGACAAAAGCAGGTTTTAGTCTGTCAATACTGACTGTCTCTTTTCTGTCTCCAAAATCCAGCACAAATTGCTTATCACCTGCCTCCAGCACTCGAAATGGCCCTTCGTAAGGCGGTTTGAGCGTTGCTTTTAGGGCTTTGCGCCTGACAAAAACGAAATCGGCATTTTTCAAAGCCTTGGGGACGAAAACTCGTGGAAAAGCGTGATGAACCGGACCCGGGAGCGTGTCTGCCCCCGTGCCGACTAACGGTCCCAGAGCCGAGAGAGGTGGGGGCTCTGGGGGCTCTGGTAAAAACTCGCCCGGCAGCCTCAGAGTTTGTGCAAATACCAGCTCCGCTGGGGAGGCGTCTAAGTCCTCTTTAGGCGCAGAACGCAACCCTAATAAAACCCATGGAAGTTTATTCACCCAATCTGCATCCGTGAGCGACGCTCTGAGTGCTGCCTTCAAAGACCTATGAAAACGCTCGCATAAACCATTGGCCTGAGGGTGGTAAGCCGTAGTGCGGTGAATTTTGGCTCCTAAGCCGTTGGCCATCGCTGACCACAGCTCAGAGATGAATTGCGGTCCTCTATCGGACGTAATGTCCGACGGAACCCCGAAACGTGCCACCCAAGCCGTTAAAAAAAACGCGAGCCACCTCCGCGGCCGTGGTCGTCGCAAGTGGGACCACTTCCGGCCAACGTGTGGTGCGGTCCACCATTGTCAAAAGATACGTGAACCCCTGTGATGCCGGTAGGGGGCCCACAAGGTCGACGTGCACATGGTCGAACCTTCTGGCCGGAATGCGGAACGGTTCTAACGGGGCTCTTGTGTGCCTGTGAATTTTGGCCCGTTGACAGGAAATGCAGGTTTTTGCCCATTCCTTCACGTGCTTGCGCAGGCACGGCCAAACAAACTTTTCCGCCACTAGTTTCACCGACGCGCGCACCCCCGGGTGCGCCAGTGAGTGGACCGAGTCAAAAACACGGCGGCGCCACGTGGCCGGAACCACCGGACGCGGGCGCCCCGTCGACACGTCGCAGATCAGGGGGGGCATACCGGTTTGTAAACACTTGCTCTCCAGCCTCAACCCTGTTGGTCCAGACTGGAGCGCGCGCACGTCTGCGTCCGCCCCCTGGTCCGCTGCCATGGCTGCGTAATCTATACCCACGTGCACCGGGGCTGCGCGCGCCACCGTGCCGCTCTCCTGCGGCGCGGTCACGGTGGCCCGTTATGCCTCTGCGCGTGTTGGGGTCGTGAACGCGCGTGAGAGACAATCCGCTACTACATTGAATTTGCCCGCAACGTGCCTAATGTCAGTGGTAAATTCCGAGATTGCGGCCAGCTGCCTCTGCTGCCTGCCGGACCACGGGTCTGAAATTTTGGCCATGGCGTATGTGAGCGGCTTGTGGTCCACATAAGCGGTGAAGCACCGTCCTTCCAGCCAGAACTGGAAATGACGAATAGCCAAATGCAGCGCCAACAGTTCTCTGTCAAACGCGCTGTATTTTCGTTCAGCCGCGCTTAAAGATTTGCTAAAGAAAGCCAAAGGCTGCCAAACTCCGGCTACCTGTTGCTCAATAACGGCCCCTATGGCTAAATCTGAAGCGTCTGTCGTCAGCGCGATACGTGCTGCAGGGTCTGGGTGGGCCAGGAGCGCAGCGTCAGCCAAGGCTTTTTTAACCTCTGTGAACGCGCGCTCCCGCTCCGGGGACCATTCGACTGCCTGGGTAGGTTTTTGTTTTTTGAGCGCGGCATATAACGGTTGCATGATTTGAGCTGCGTGGGGCAGGAATCGGTTATAAAAATTCACCATCCCCAAGAATTCCTGTAGTGATTTGACCGTTTGTGGACGGGGAAAATCCGCTACCGCGCGTACTTTCTCTGGTAACGGAACCGCTCCCTCCGGGGAGACGCGGTGACCCAAAAAATCGATCCGCTCGACGCCGAACTGGCACTTGGCTGGGTTAACTATTAAGCCGTGCTCTCCCAGCCTCCTAAAAACTGCTGTGAGGTGCGTTTCGTGTTCGTCCTCTGAAGTACTCGTGACCAAAATGTCGTCGAGGTACACAAACACGAAAGGGAGATCGCGTAACACGGCATCCATCATCCGCTGAAATGTTTGCGCCGCCCCTTTGAGACCAAACGGCATGCGTAAAAATTCAAAAAGTCCGAACGGGGTTATTACCGCTGTTTTAGGAATGTCCTCCGGTTGGACCGGGACTTGGTGATAGCCGCGAACTAGATCAATCTTTGAAAAAATGCGCGCCCCCGCCAGGTGCACCGAAAAATCCTGAATGTGTGGGATGGGATAACGATCGTGCGCCGTAGCGTTGTTTAGCCTGCGGTAATCCCCGCACGGTCTCCAGGAGCCATCGGCTTTCGGTACCATGTGCAGCGGCGAAGCCCACGGGCTCTTCGACCTACAAACGATGCCCAGCCTCTCCAGGCTGGCGAACTCCTCGCGCGCAATGGCGAGCTTAACTGCATCCAAGCGCCGAGCTTTTGCAAACACGGGAGGACCAGAAGTGGGGATAAAGTGTTTCACCCCGTGGTTCGCAACCGTCGCTGAAAAAGTGGGCACAGTGAGCGCTGGAAATTGGGTGAGGAGTGTGTGAAACTTACCACCTGCTGTAGCGACGTGGGTCTGTACTGGTGGCGGGGACACTCGAGCTGAACAGGGGAGAGAGTAAAAAGAGAGTGCATTTACCAGCCGTCTATTAGCAAGATCAACTAACAGATTGTGTGAACACAAAAAATCCGCGCCCAACATGTTGAAACTCACCGCCGCTATCACAAAAGTCCATTCATATGTGCGGCCATGTAAGCATAAAGGCAAGGTCCTTCTCCCGTAGGTGTTGATGTTCGAGCCATTTGCCGCTGTAGCTCTGCTACCGTGGGGTCCAGCCACCCGGTCCGCGTATGTTGGGGTGATGAAGCTCACTTGTGCTCCGGTGTCGATGAGGAACTCTCGTCCGGAGCGCGCATCCGTGATGTAGAGCAGCTTGTTGCGTTCTCCGAGGGTCGAAGCTGCTAGCGACCCCCGGTCTTGCCGTTTCCCGAACTCCTGAAGATGCAGGGCGGCACACACCTGCGTGCCTTCTCTGCGAACCTCCGATGGTAAAAGCAGAGATCTTCTCCTCCGCTGTGTCGTGCCCGCGCTTCTGCCGCCGGGCTATTGGCTCCCCCTCGTCGCGGCCGTGTTGCCGCCGTCGTCGGCCAGTCTGGTTCTGCCGCCTCTGGCTCCCCGCTGTCTCGGGTCGCTGCTGTGGTTGCTTGCCCGCCGCAGGCGTCCAGGATCCCATCTGCCTCCTGGGCCAGCTCCCGGAACTCCTCCAGGGTGTGACACTTTTTGCCGGCCAGCGTGCTTCTCGCATGCGCCGGGAGGTTGGAGAGGAAGATGAACTGAAAAATGAAATCATCGTTGTCCAACCCTCTCAGCTGTATCATCTCCTCCATCAGGGCGCTCGGCCTGTGTCCACCTTGGTCTAGCAAAGACAGGATCCTCCTCGCCCTCACTTCAGCCGAGGGGGTGAAAAACTTGATGAGGGTGGATTTCAGCTTGCCGTACCTGTCGGTCGCGGGTGGCTGCTCCACCAAGCTTTGCACGCACCAAGCTGTGCTGTTGTCCAGTTTAGCGATGACATGGTGGAACTTAGTGTCATCCACCGTTACTCCTGCGAGCGCGAACTGCGACTCTGCTTGCAGAAACCACGACCGTGGGTTATCCTGCCAGAAATCAGGCAGCTTAACGGCCACTGCGCTCGCCAGCTCTGAGCGCTGTGAGTCCGGGACCCTGAGAATTTCTTCGTTCATTCTCAACGTCGTCAGTCACCAATGTGGGGAGACTTGAATAACGAAACCGAATTGTCTTTCATTCCAGTTTATTCAAGAAATCATTCCACTGTCTGCTCTCATTCTTGAGCAGCGAACAAAGAGAGTGAACACACCAAAGTTCTCTCATTTAAACATTCTGACATCAAACCATTTCCCTCGCGGGGGAAATCACACATCTCTCTCAAAATCTCTTTATTCACATTCATTAGCCTTTTATTTACATAACTCCCCCTTCTCTCTTCCCGAGCCTCAGTGGTCAGGAAGTCTTCTGTCCCCTGTCCTCCGCAGGGGGTCCAGGCTCTGTGGCTCCGCACCGCAGGGGGCTGGCTCTCCTTCATCGTGGTTAAATCACATATGCAGTGTCCAACATATACATGTCTCACAACACAGCCATAACATATTTATTCCATCTAGCGACAATACTCCACACTGTGTGTGTTTATATATTTACATATTTATTCCATCTAGCTACAATGCTCCGCACTGTGTGTGTTTATATATTCATATATTTATTCCATCTGGCTACAATGCTCTGAACTGTGTGTGTTTATATATTTACATTGTAGTGAACACTCAATGGACCTGTTGGACTGGTTCTGTGACTCGCATTTTAGGTCAGAACAAAGGCAGGAATCTTAGCCTTGATATGCAAGGCTGGAGACTGTGGGGGTCGATTAAATGATGCATGGGAGACAGTGGAAGTTATATCATGGAGAGAAATGCATTGTGACTGTCTTTATTATGCAAGGTGGTGAAATGCATTGTGACTGTCTTTATTATGCAAGGTGGTCTGTGTGACATGTGATTTATGAGGTGTGAAGTCCCTGATATTTAAGGACGAGAGTTTACTGTTTCACCCTCTCTTTTTTCTGCTTTGAAATGATGGAGATGTGAATAAACCTGACTCTGAGAAAGAACACTGCCTCATCATTTTCACATCCTCCACAACATATTTATTCCATCTAGTTACAATGCTCCCCACTGTGTGTGTTTATATATTCATATATTTATTCCATCTAGCTACAATGCTCCACACTGTGTGTGTTTATATATTTACATATTTATTCCATCTAGCTACAATGCTCCGCACTGTGTGTTTATATATTCATATATTTATTCCATCTAGCTACAATGCTCTGCACTGTGTGTTATATATTTATATATTTATTCTATCTAGCTACAATGCTCCGCACTGTGTGTCTATATATTTATATTTATATGTACATATGTATACTCGCTACTCTTGTTTTTTCTTGCCTTCTGATTGTTGCTCTGAGTGTTGCTATCCCTGTGCTGTTGCAATCCTGGAATTTCCCCATTGTAGGACTAATAAAGGCTTATCTTATCTTATCTTATCTTATCTTATCTTATGTAAAAATGAGCTCAATCAGAGCAGGTCCCTAGGACTAGTTTGTTCAAATGCGAGGTGTGACTTTTTCCGAATTGGAGGTCAGGCGACTTTGAGGCAAGATGGTGGCCTTCCTGTTGGTGGTGAGTATGGGCCATAATTATATTTTTTGCATGTCTTGAGGTGATGCACTCCTCACCCAAATTTTGTGTCTCTACAGCAAAGTTTACGGTCTCAAGTTTCCTTTGACCTTGTACGTTTGGCCCCTCCCACAAAAATAAGGGGTGGGGGGTGCACATATGTTTTGCAGTTTATCGAATTTTTCGCCGGCTCTGAGGGGTTTGCCAAAAAAAATTGCATTTTGGTTAACGTTCAGAGGGTGAAAAATGTGATCATTTAGGCGGAAAAATAATAAAGAAACAGAGCAATTACAATAGGGCTTTCGCCAACTGACGTTGTCCGTGGCTCAGGCCCTAATTAAACCTGCAAGCAGGTGTAAACGGGCCTTTGCCCTCCGTGCGCCCGTGGAACCCGGCGCCCATCGTACCTTGCTGGCTCGGAAATTTTCCCGTCATCCCTGCAAGGGCTGCATGAATTGTAAAGTAAACCATTTGGCGTAGAACTTCCTGTGAGCAGTAAGTGGCGCTATAACTTTTGTCAAATATTTTTGTGTAGGAGCATGCAGGGTGAGACTAATCTCCATCATAGCAATTCCGGTGAAAATCCAATAAAATTTGTCCAAGTTACAATTGTCCAACATATTGTGATCAGGTAAACATGGCCATGTGGCCATGGCAACACTTAAATTTTAGGTATATGTTGCAGACTGTCATGAATCTGAAACTCAGAGTGATCGTATATTAGTTTGTTACCTCAATAAAGATTCAAGACACAGAATATTAGTTCTCATGAGCTTTTTACTGCAGGAGTGCATACCTTTAACAGCGTCCCAGCACTAAAGCATTATCAGAGTTCAGACACTTTTATACATCGTTAGCCACATAAACACATAGAACATCTGCTGAGTATCACACACAGTCATGACAGAAATATGCCAACATCGGCAAGGAGGGAGAACACCATGACCTTGCAGCAGTACATCACACAAGGTCCTAACTGCAATTAATCATAGACACAGCATTTCATAGGAAAAACAAGATTAACTTTCCCTTATTCTCAGACTCTTAATCACATACACAGTTTTATCTCGTGGGACAACTTCAGTTCTCCCACAATAGGCACATTTTAATCTGTACATAAAGAGCACTCAATATTACCCAAGTATAAAAAGGATACAGTGTATAATGAGCTTATGTCATATAAAAATGATAATATACATATGTAATTTCACAACAACATAGTATGCATAGATGAGTATACAGTATACACTTAATTATATAAAATGATAACATGTATATACAATTTTTCTGACAATTCCCTCCTGTTTATCATTTTATCATCTTCTATATTTTATTTAGAGATGCCTTTATTCACCAGGAACATGTAACCTCTTTCGATTTTCTACATGCCCGTCATTTGCATCATATTCCTATTACACAGGAGATTAATCACAGTCATCATAGTTCCCTCCATGGTTATAGTCATCATCAGTTTTGGAAATAGCAGCATATTGTCCTTTACACTCAAGTTTCAACATAGCAGTTTGCAACAGGAAAGTATGGTGTGTAATAGCTTGTGTAATCATAGATCTCATGCAAGGAATAACACACATAAAAAGCACACAGAATAAGATTAATATCACAATCAATGGGGTTAACCATTTCAAAAGAATCTGCCACCAAGTTCCACTTTGAAACCAATCCCAGGGACCCCAACCTTTATCTTCATCTAAAGAATGCTGTAAGTGTAACATATCATTTAAATGGCTAATAACGTTAGAAACATTCTGATATTGATCCGGGATATAGGTGCAGCACTCTTGGCCAATAATATGACATACTCCACCTTGTGCAGCTCCACCTTATAAATCTAGGGTCATTCTATTTTGCAAAGTCATCATTCTTGATAGTTTTTGTTCTTCATTTAAAGCTGTGAATCCTTGCTCCATTAATACAGTTAAGTTTTCCATTGTCTATGCTAATGTATTTATGTGGTGTATAGCTAGAGCACTGCCATACATTGGAAAAAGAGTACCCATAACACTTTTAAAATCACTAATTCTCTGTTTTCCAGATAGTCTACCTACTAATTGTTGCATGTCTGTTTTTGTACTTCTTTTTTGTCCTGGTGTGTATTTCAGTTTGTTCAGGGTGATAATAATGAGAGTAAGATGTTTTCAAGTGATGTGTAAGATTTGGTCTTATGGTAATGTGTGGAAACAAAATAGCCATGTAACATCCGCCACACCACCCTGGAGGAAGCAGTGAGTAAACATTAGACCCACAAACCCAAACATGGTCCTCCAGACATCCATACCCATCATCATTTGGCCATTGAACAGTAGGATTATTGTTACAGTTAACAGTACAATTTCTGCTTTTTAGGGTGAAATTTCCAGCAGCAATATAGGGAATATGAAATGCATTTCTACAAACAGAATCATGATATCGCACTCCACAGATCACTTCCTTTGTGTTGTTACATCTTGGTGAAAAACCCAAGTTGAAATTGTTTTTGCTACAGTTTTTGTGAAAACAGATTGGTGAAGTAAACAGTGTTGGATTTACTTTCATCAAAGGCTTTTTAACTGCAAGCAAAGAAATTCCAATTCCCATAGTATTGAATATTCTTATCTTAGACCCAGTGTAATCAGTAACAGTAACATTTAATCTATTAAGATATCCTTCTGACAGATTCCCCACCAACCAATATGCAACATTATTACTTGAATTAAGCAGACTGAGACGAGAGTTCATAGCTATTGGCACTCCGGCTGTTTCTCCTTCACTCAGCGGAACAGGAATCACGGGTATTGCAGTCTTGTGTGAATGGAGTAGCAATGAAAACACATAGCAGGAAGTATTGATTCCCAGTCCTCTCACCGAAACTGTGGCACACATATTTGAGATGCTTAAGCTGCATATGCATATCACTTTTGAGATGCTTAGGCTGCATATGTATATTACTGTGACCTCACGTCTTAGAAGGAACAATAAGTCTGGACCTCCTGGGGATGACAGGAGGGTGTGAAATGTGTCTTTAGAAATGGCTCTGAGAAGACTTCCTGACCACCAAGGTTTGGGTGGAGAAGAGAAGACCTGGGGGGGGGGTGATGTATTGTCTCTGGGGAGTGAATGACAATGTGATTCTGTACTCTGATGTCCCGGGTATAAAAAGGGGAGATGTGGGAAGTTAGTTCTCTTTTTCTGTTTGAGAGGATGTTGGAGACATGTGATGGTTAATAAACCTGAATTGAGAAATAAATTCAGCCTCTTCATTTCACGCTCTCCAGACTGGTGACCTTAAGACGTATAATGGGCAGAGACAATTCCCCCGAACCAGGCTCGCCAGGGACCAGCCAGGCAAGCGCAGTCTCAGTCAAGCTACCAGAATTCTGGCAGGACAACCCGGACTCATGGTTCCTCCTGGCCGAAGCCCAGTTCGCTCTCGGGGGAATAACAGCAGATGACACAAAGTTCTACCATGTCATCGCCAAACTCGACAGCCGCACAGCTCGAAATGTGCGGAGCCTGGTGCAGCGCCCACCTGCTGGCGACAAATACGGCAGGTTGAAAGCTGCCCTCATCCAGCGTTTCACTCCCTCAGCCCAGGAGAGAGCTGAGAGACTCCTGGCCCTGCACGACTTGGGAGAAAGCACGCCTGTTGACCTGATGGAAGACATGCTGAAGCTGAGAGGCTCAGACAACGACAATTTCCTCTTCACACACATCTTCCTGAGAACTCTACCGTCGCAGACGAGGGCGACCCTGGCGGGCTCTCGGTTTGTGACCCAGCGGGACTTCTGCGCTCTAGCCCAGGAGGCGCAGCGGATCCTCAACGCCAGCGGATGGCACACGGCCACCGCAGCAGCGGCAGACCTCGGCGCGACGACCGGGAACGGCAAAGGGCCAGAGGTGACGGAGGCAGATACACCAACAACGGCAGCGGCGAAGCCCCGACACCGCGGAGGAGACAACCTCTGTTTTTACCATCGTCGTTTCGCAGAGAGGGCACGCAAGTGTATACCGCCATGTCAGTTCAAGAGCTCGGGAAACTCCAGGACCGGGAGTCGGTAGCAGCTGCGGCCCTCGGTGAACAGAACAAGCTGCTCTACCTGACGGATGCGCGTTCTGGGAGGAAATTCCTCGTGGACACAGGCTCCCAAGTGAGTTTCATCATGCCAACCTACGCTGACCGGCTGGCTGGCCCCGGGAGTCACGGAGCATCAGCGGCGAATGGCTCGAGCATTAAGACCTTCGGTGAAATGACTCTACTTCTGTCCCTGCACGGCCGCACATATGAGTGGACTTTTATTATAGCGGCGGTGAGTTTCAACATGTTAGGTGCTGATTTTCTGTGCTCACATGGGTTGTTGGTTGATCTCCCCAATAGACGCTTGGTTAATGCACTCTCGTTTTACTCTATCCCTTGTGCAGCTCGAGTGTCCCCGCCCACAGCACAAACCAACGTCGCCACAGCAGGCGGTAAGTTTCACACACTGCTCACTCAGTTTCCAGCACTCACGGTTCCTACTTTTTCAGCAGCCGTTGCTAAACACGGAGTGGAGCACTTTATCACTGCCACTGGTCCCCCCGTTTTTGCAAAAGCTCGGTGCTTGGATGCAGCTAAACTGACCATAGCGCGCGAGGAGTTCGCCAACCTCGTGAATGATCGTCACTTCCTTGTGGTAACGTATCGTCACTTCCTGTTTTGCTGTCTGCCTGTGTGGTTTGCTCTCCAGCCATTAGCTAGCCACTAGCTATGGCTACTACCTCTCTTTCCTCTCCTCCTCTGGTGTGCTCTCTCTGTCAGATGTTTAGCTACACCTCTGCCTCTTTTAGCGATAATGGTAAATGTAATAAATGTTGTCTTTTTGAGGCGCTCGAGGCGAGGTTGTCTGATTTGGAATCCCGGCTCCGCTGCATTGAAACACCGTCTGCGCCAGTTAATCTCGACGGACGCCCATTAGCTGTAGCGGAGCTAGCTAGCTTAGGCCCCCCTGTCAGCGGTTCCCCGGCTCTCCTCAGCAGTGAGGAGACTGGGTGGGTGACAGTGAGAAGGAAGACTAGTCGCAAAGCCCCGGTTCACCACCAACCTGTTCACGTTTCTAATCGTTTTTCCCCGCTCAGCGACACACCCGCTGAGGAAAAAACTCTGATCATTGGCGACTCTGTAGTCAGAAACGTGAACCTAGAGACTCCAGCGGCCATAGTCAAATGTATTCCTGGGGCCAGAGCAGGCGACATCGAGTCAAATTTGAAAATGCTGGCTAAAAGTAACTGTAAATACTCCACAATTGTTATTCACGCCAGCATTAATGACATCCGTCTCTGGCAGTCGGAAGTCACGAAACTTAACATAGAATCGGTGTGTGACTTTGCAAAAACGATGTCTGCCACTGTAGTATTCTCTGGACCCCTCCCCAATCTGACCAGTGATGACATGTTTAGTCGCTCGTCATCCTTGAACCGCTGGCTGTCTGTGTGGTGTCCTAAAAATGACGTGGGCTACATTGACAATTGGAGCTCTTTTTGGGGAAAACCTGGTCTTATGAGATGAGACAGCATTCATCCCACTTTGGATGGTGCTTCTCATTTATCTAACAATCTGGCATCTTTTTTATCCAAATTTCCAAAACCGTGACTACTCAGAGTTGGGACCAGGAAGCAGAGTCGCAGTCTTACACGCCTCTCTGCAGCTCCTCTTCATCCGCCACCCCTCAGCTTAGCCCCTGTCCTCCCCATCAGAGAATCGTTGTCTGCTCCCTCCAAAGTAAATAAAAATATAATGTATAAGCATCCCAAAGTGATAAAGCAAAACATTGGTAAAACTCAAATTAAACATAAAGCCTCTAAATTGAATGATTTGGCCTCTGTTCCTCCTCATAATTTAAAAATTAAATGTGGTTTATTAAATATTAGGTCTCTAACTCCCAAGTCTCTGTTAGTCCATGATCTGTTAATTGATCATCAGATTGATTTAATTTCCCTCACAGAGACTTGGTTAGGGCAAGAGGATTATGTTGGTTTAAATGAATCAACTCCCTCTGGTTATTTAAACTGTCAAAATCCCAGAAGTTCTGGTCGTGGAGGAGGAGTAGCAACAATTTACCATTCCAAATTACTAGTTAATGTAAAGCAAAAAACATGTTATAATTCCTTTGAGGGCCTGGTCCTCAGTGTTGGGCACTTTAGCAATTTCAGGTTAAACCCAATTTTATTTGCCATAGTTTATCGTCCCCCATCAACCTATTCAGAATTTTTATCCAAATTTGCTGATTTCTTAGCTGATTTAGTGCTGAAATCTGATAGAATAATTATAGTAGGGGACTTTAATATACATGTGGATGTAGATCAGAATCAGAATCAGAATCAGAATCAGGTTTATTGCCATTGTTCATGTAGTACACAAACTAGGAATTTGTCTCGGTACAATGCTGCAACATTAAACATGATAAGATAAGAGAAATAAACTATACATGTAATAAAGTGTAGGATAAGATTAAGTGATACATACAGATAGTGACTGCCTTAATGTGGCTTTTAATTCAATATTAGACTTGATTGGGTTTTCTCAGAAAGTAGGAAATTCTACTCATTACCTCCACCATACATTGGACCTTGTTCTGACATATGGCATAGAAATAGAAAATCTTGTAGTGTCTCCTCATAACCCTGTACTGTCAGACCATTGTCTGTTAACCTTTGATTTTACTATTTCTGACTATTTGGCTCCTAAAGAAAAATATTATCACAGTAGATGCCTCTCAGATGATGCTGTTTCCAAATTTATGCAGATTGTTTCCTCTATGCCATGTGTCAACACAACGGAAATAAGCTATAGACAGCTTGCTCCTTCTGTAATTGATAACATGGTGGATAGTGTTTCAGCTTCTCTGCATCAGGCTCTAGACTTGGTGGCCCCCTTAAAAAAGAAAAAGTCTAATCAGAGATTTTTAACTCCTTGGTTCAACACAGAAACTCGTAGCTTAAAACAGTAGACTCGTCAATTAGAAAGAAAATGGTGCTCTACTAATTTAGATGAAATCTATTTAGCTTGGAGAAATCATCTTTTAATTTATAAAAAATCTCTTAGAAAAGCTAGAACGAGTTATTACTCTGCATTAATAGAAGAGAACAAGAATAATCCCAGGTTTCTTTTCAGTACTGTAGCCAGGTTGACAAAGAGTCAGGACTCTGTCAATCCTAGCATCCCCTTAGAGCTTACTAGTCAGGACTTTATGAACTTTTTCAATAATAAAATTTCATCCATCAGAGATTAAAATCAATCAGATTCTTCCCACAGTTAACTTAAATACTGTAACTACTACAACTCCTTCTATTGATGTCTGTCTTGATGAGTTTACTCCAATCGACCTTTGTGAGTTAGACAAAATAGTTTCCTCATCCAAACCTTCAACTTGTCTTTTAGACCCTATTCCTACCAGGTTATTTAAAGAAGTCTTCCCACTTATTGGTAGCTTTATTCTTCATATAATCAATTCTTCATTAACTTTAGGCCATGTACCGCAGGCTTTTAAAACGGCTGTAATTAAACCCTTACTCAAAAAGCCAACGCTAGATCCAGGAGCTTTACCTAACTATAGACCAATCTCTAATCTCCCTTTCATTTCAAAAATCTTAGAAAGAGTTGTTGCTACGCAATTATTTGACCACCTGCAGGGAAATGGTTTACTTGAAGAGTTTCAATCTGGGTTTAGAATCCATCATAGTACTGAAACAGCTTTAGCGAAGGTCACTAACGACCTCCTCATTGCATCTGATAATGGACTACTTTCTGTACTTGTCCTTTTAGATCTTAGTGCAGCTTTTGATACTATTGATCATAATATTCTACTTGATAGATTAGAACACTATGTTGGACTTAATGGAACTTCGTTGCAGTGGTTTAGATCTTATTTATCTGATAGGTTCCAGTTTGTTCATGTAAATGATGAGTTTTCTTTCAGCTCAAAGCTTAGTCATGGAGTTCCACAGGGATCTGTGCTAGGCCCTACTCTTTTTAGTTTATATATGCTTCCGTTAGGCAACATTATTAGAAAGCACTGTATACATTTTCATTGTTATGCAGATGACACACAATTATACCTGTCAATGAAGCCAGATGATACTAATCAATTAGCCAAGTTAGAAGCCTGTCTTAAGGAAATCAAAGCTTGGATGACTTGTAATTTCCTGCTATTAAATTCAGATAAGACTGAAGTCATTCTTGTTGGTCCAAAAAACCTTAGAAATTCCTTTCCAAATCAAACTTTCAGTTTGGATGCAGTTACTCTTTCTCTTAATAGCTCTGTGAGGAACCATGGAGTTATTTTTGATCAGGATTTGTCCTTCAATTCACATATTAAATTTGTTTCTAAGACTGCCTTCTATCATTTGCGTAATATTGCCAAGATTAGGAGCATCTTGTCTCAGAGTGATGCTGAGAAGCTGATCCACGCTTTTGTTAGCTCGAGATTAGATTATTGTAATTCTTTATTATCAGGCTGTCCTAAAACATCTTTAAAAAGTCTTCAGCTGATCCAAAATGCTGCAGCAAGAGTTTTAACAGGTACTAGAAAGAGAGATCATATCTCTCCGGTTCTGGCCTCCCTTCATTGGCTTCCCATAGAGTTTAGAATTAAGTTTAAAATCCTTCTTCTTACTTACAAAGCTCTAAACAATCAGGCTCCTTTTTATTTAAAAGATCTGATACTACCGTATCATCCTAACAGAGCACTACGCTCCCAAAATGCAGGATTACTTGTAATACCTAGAATCTCCAAAAGTACAATGGGAGGCAGAGCCTTCAGTTATCAAGCTCCTCTCCTGTGGAATCAGCTGCCAATCTGGATTCGGGAGTCAGACTCGATCTCTGTTTTTAAGAATAGGGCTAAAACCTACCTTTTTGATATAGCCTACAATTAGGGAGGGATCATGTGTTTCTGAACCCTCCCTTAGTTATGCTGCTAATAGGTTTAGTCAGCCGGGGGACCTCCAGTAATGCACTGGGCCTCACTCCTTTCCTCACTCTCTATGAAATATTTTTTTTTTTGCTGGTCATTAACATTTGTTTGTTCTCTCCCATAGATTGAGTCCCCATCGTGCTGTTTGCTCTCTACATGTCTGTTCTTTTCTTCTTCTCTATCCCCTCACCCCCCAGCCAGTCGCAGCAGATGACTGCCCCTCCCTGAGCCTGGTTCTGCTGGAGGTTTCTTCCTGTTAAAAGGGAGTTTTTCCTCTCCACCGTCGCCAAGTGCTTGCTCACAGGGGATCGCCTGATTGCTGGGGTCTTTCTGCAACTGTGGGGGTCCCCCCTACAGTTGATAGTGCTATGAGATGACTGTTGTTGTGAAATGGCGCTATATAAATAAAGTTGAATTGAATTGAATTGAATTGAATTGAATAGACAGACTTAAACCTGCTTTTGTGATGGCTGGTGAAACTGTGCAAGTGGCGAGGGCTCCTCGACGTGGCAGACCCCCCAGGGAGCATGCCCCAGAGCCCCTTCAGGGATTGATTAACAGTTCTCATCCTCAGATAGCAGATTCACTGCAGGATGGCGCCACGGGAGTAGCGAAGCCCGCCTACAGCAAGTTCGGAAGACGGTTGAAGCCCAGACAGCATATGGACTGATGTTTGTGATTTTATCATGTTGTCTAGACTATGTCGTATTGTTTCATCTTCGACGTTTGGGGGGGGGGGGGGGGTCATGTGGCACACATATTTGAGATGCTTAAGCTGCATATGTATATCACTTTTGAGATGCTTAGGCTGCATATGTATATTACTGTGACCTCACGTCTTAGAAGGAACAATAAGTCTGGACCTCCTGGGGATGACAGGAGGGTGTGAAATGTGTCTTTAGAAATGGCTCTGAGAAGACTTCCTGACCACCAAGGTTTGGGTGGAGAAGAGAAGACCTGGGGGGGTGATGTATTGTCTCTGGGGAATGAATGACAATGTGATTCTGTACTCTGATGTCCCGGGTATAAAAAGGGGAGATGTGGGAAGTTAGTTCTCTTTTTCTGTTTGAGAGGATGTTGGAGACACGTGATGGTTAATAAACCTGAATTGAGAAATAAATTCAGCCTCTTCATTTCACGCTCTCCACAGAAACCACCATTGTTTGATACCACAGGTTATGTGTATAATCCATGTATTGTTCATTGTCTGTACTTCATGAGCTCCTTGTCCTTGAATCAAAAAGGGTCCACCACCCCACTGTCGTGAAAAGTGCGGAACACAAAGTCATCAGTACTTTTGGTGCCACGCTTCTACCTGAGAGAGTACCCATCCGGGCCCCTTTCTTCACCAGGTTTGAGACTATCTCGCTAAATCGAGGAGGCACGCTATGACCTCACGCACAGGAAGTGCGTATCCCCTTTGTAGCTGGACTTTACTCAGGGAAGCAAGTTAGTTCACTTACAGGTACCCGTAGTCTTTTTACGTGTGAAAGGTGAATACAAGATGGCCGTTCAACAATACGTATTGCAGTGGGGGTGGTTAATAGTACCTGGTATGGTCCAAGCCACCTTACTGAGTCCCAGTGCTGACGGTGGTGGTTCTTTATGAAGACATAGTCTCCAGGTTGCAACGGGTTATCCGCTTCTTCCTGTGGAGCAGAGAGAGCTCTGACAGAATCAATGTATTCTTTGGTGTTTAAGCATTCTCTGAGATGTTCACTAAGGGTTGTGTACTTGTTAGGCATGGTTAGTGGTGAGAGGTCAGGCAATAAATGGGGGACGGTGAAAAGCACATTCAAAAGGTGACAATCCTGTCTTTGTGTCTGGTATAGAGTTAATAGTTAGTTTGACCAACTTCAGGGCTTCAGGCCAAATAATATCCTTCCCATGTGTGGTTTTTGCCAGCATTTGTTTGATTGTACCATTTTTTCTTTCTACCAACCCAGCACTTTGTGGGTGGTAAGCTGTGTGGAATTTCAGGTGTATGCCAGCACTTTTTGCCAAATCTTTAACCATTTGAGCTGTAAAGTGTGTGCCATTATCAGCATAAATAATTTCTGGTATTCCAAATGTTGGAAAAATGTTATTTTGTGACACCTTACAAACAAACTTTGCATCTGCTTTGGCGGGGGGATGAATTTCTGTCCACCTTGTGAAAGTGTCAATCAGGACAAGACAATATTGGAGCTGGCCCACTTTTGATAATTCTATAAAATCCATGCACCATTGAGAAAAAGGTGTCTTTGGTGGTGGGAAGCTTCCTTGCCTTGTTCTCATTGCACCTTGAGCATTGTTTTGTATACACACTGTGCATTGACTGCAAACTTTTTTTCATTTATTTTTGGATTCCAGGACAAAAAAAATGTTTTTTAGCTTGTGTGATCATCCCTCCTGTCAAGACATGGCAAGAGCCATGAATCGAGAGCGCCACCCAGCG
Source organism: Pholidichthys leucotaenia (assembly GCA_020510985.1). NCBI lineage: Eukaryota > Metazoa > Chordata > Actinopteri > Cichliformes > Pholidichthyidae > Pholidichthys > Pholidichthys leucotaenia. The sequence continues at coordinate 225,272,843 of CM035837.1, forward strand.
GTACAGCGAGGGTGGAAGGATGATCTTACCATCAGTAGTGCAATAAATATTTTTATCATTCAGGACAGCGTCAGATGGCAGTGTCATTTTTTCTTGTGCATCATGCAAGATGTCCAGGTCAAGTGCATTACGTGCTTGTAAAAATGTTGTGGCTATGTGGCCTTCAGCGGCACAGCGGGCAGCATGATCAGCTAGTGCATTACCCCTAGTTAACAGATCAGTTCCTCGTGTGTGTGCAGGGCAATGAACGACTGACAGTGATTTAGGCATTGTCAAAACAGTAGTCAGTTCTTTCAAAAGATCAGAATGTTGGACCAGTTTTCCGGTAGATGTCACAAATCCTCTAATGTTCCATAAGGCACTGTGTGAGTGTGCTGCATTAAAGGCAAGCTTGCTGTCAGTGCAGATAGTGACATTTAAATCTCTAGACCATTTCAAAGCCGCAATAAGAGCCAAAAGTTCTGCTTTTTGAGCAGACGCTGGTTGGGGTACATTTTCAACAATCAGAATTTCTGTCAATGTGGTAACAGAATAAGCTGTAGATGTGCTACCATCTGGTAAGTTGACTGATGAACCATCAGTAAACAGCCAAAGAGAATCTTGTTTTACTGTGTGAGAGAGATCTGGTCTGAGGAGGAATTCCCGCAGTGATTGCTGGACACAGTCATGGTCTAAAGATTCTGGTGTGTCACCACCAGAGGGAAGCAGAGTAGCAGGATTCAATGAATTGCATCTGATGAAAGTAAGGTGTGGTTGAGACTATAAGGTCATTGTGTACCTTAAGCATCTAGCATTAGAGAGCATTGTGTGACCATTTTCAGAGAGCAAAACTTCAACTGTATGAGGCACATGCAGAGTTAAAGGATTATATAATACTACGTCAAGAACAGCATTTACAGCGTCAACAGCGGCGGCCACCGCTTGCATACAAGGGTGTAATCCAGCAGCCACTGAATTAAGTTTTCGTGAATAATAGGACAATGGTTTGTATTGTCCTGCATGAATTTGTGTCAAAACTGCTGACATGTGTCCACTGACAGCATCACAAAACAGGTGAAAGGGTTCTTCATAATTTGGAATTTGTAAGGCACATATGGATGACAGCATGTTCTTGAGAGTAGAGATTGATTTCACATGGTCTGGGGTCAATTCCACTTTTTCATGCAAATTTCCATGAGGACCCTGAAGAAGTGCATACAGTGGTGCAGTGTACTGAGAATAATTTGGCATCCACTGCCGGCAGTAATTCAGGGTGCCCAACAAGGACATTAGCTCTTTCTTTGTTTGTGGCATGGGTAAATTCTGAATGGTTTGTATTCTGTCTTTTTCCAGTTTTTTCCCATCAGCTGTGAATGTATGTCCAAGAAACTTAACATTAGATTTGCAAAACTGTAGTTTGTTTCTGCTACATTTCAGGCCATTTTGATGCAAAAATTGCAGTAGCACCATGGTATCCTGTTTGCACTGCTTGTCATTGGAAGATGCGACCAGGATATCATCCACGTAAAGTAATATTTTAGAACCTGCAGGTGGGTCAAATCTAATCATTAAAGACGCCATTTCTTGAGAAAAAATGGTTGGGCTCTCACAATAGCCTTGAGGTAGTCGGGTGTAAGTGTATCTTTTACCATTAAAAGTGAATGCAAACCAAAACTGGCTATCTATGTGAATAGGGATGGTGAAAAATGCATTACTGAGATCTATAACTGAAAAAATCGAGGAGTCATGTCTTACAGCATTTAACAGTGTATGAGGATCAGGGACAGATGGAGCGCGGGAAATGACTGCTGCATTTACAGCTTGAAGGTCAGCTTGAACACCTGACAAAAAAAAAAAACGCTGAATTAGCACGGCAGGCACGGATGCTAAAAAAACAAAATAGGATACAGTCAACCTGGACAAGAAATTGTAGAATTTGGATTAAACTAAATGGAACACCTGAGCAAGCAAAAAGTATAATGATCAGAGATGCTACTGACTTAGATAAATACAAATGAACACTGTCTATGAAACACAGAGTGAGGAAACTCAAACTCTAAAAATATGCCACTATGCTGAACATAAACCACAAGAGATGGAGAATGATATTGATCCCGATAACCACTTTTTCAATAATATTCATAACCACTGTGAATATTACACTGAAAAGCAATTCAAAAGTCAAGTGCAATTAGATGGTAAACTGTCAATAATACACTTCAAAAGCAGAAGTCTTAACAAAAACTTCTCACAGATTCAGGACTATTTAAAACAGCTAAACAGAAAATTCACAGCCATTGCAGTCTCAGAAACCTGGCTTAATGAAGACCAGGCTCCCCTGATGGCAATAGAGGGATATCAGATGTTTAACATTAACAGATCTCAAAAAAAGGGTGGTGGTGTTGCACTGTATGTTGATGACCTATATAGATGTAAGCTTGTAAATGAAATGTCCTCAGCACTACCAGGGATTTTGGAATGTGTTACTGTTGAGATTGACCTAGACAAAACAAAAAATCTAATCATAAGCTGCATATACAGAACGCCGGGAACTTGCATTGAGACATTCAGAGATAAATTAGTCGAGCTGTACAATAATATTACTAGTAAGAAAATGGTAGCAATTTGTGGAGATTTCAATATTGACCTACTTAATCCACATCAACAAAATGTAGTTACAGAGTTCATGAACTCTATGCACAGCATGAGTCTATATCCCACAATAACACATCCCAGTAGAATCACAGTTCACACTGCTACACTTATTGACAACCTGTTTGTCAATGTTCTCGATAAGAAAACAGAAAGTGGATTATTGATAAATGATATAAGCGACCACTTGCCAATCTTTGCACTTATCCATGGCCACACAGGGCCCAACCCAGAAAAAATCTCAAAATCGTTCAGACACAAATCACCAAACGCAATCAGTTCTTTTAAAGAGGACTTGCTGAAGCAAGACTGGACAGAAGTCTATGTATCAAATGTAAATGAAGCCTATGACACATTTATAAACATTGTAACCACTCTTTATGAAAAAAACTGCCCATTAGTTAAAAAAAAGCTTAAACACAAATTTGCTGACAAACCATGGTTAACCAAAGGACTACAAAAGGCGTGTAAAAAGAAAAATTTATTATATAAAGCTTTCATAAAGAAAAGGACAAAAGAAGCAGAGCAACGGTATAAAACATACAAAAATAAGTTAACATATATAATAAGATGCAGTAAAAGAGACTATTACAGTAAAGAACTGGAAAAAACAAAGACAATATTAAAAATACATGGACAATAATCAACAGTATCCTTGGAAATAAAAGCAGAAATACTAGCTACCCAACTAATATTCCAAAAAATAATAAATCGACTCCGAATGTGAATATAGCTTCACCTGCAGATGCATTTAATAATTTTTTTGTTAATATTGGACCTAAACTGGTCCGAGAAATACCCACTACGGCGCCTACAGGTGATACAATATGCAATAACACTGCTGTAAAAGACACCATCTTCATAAAGAACACAGACGAAAGAGAGGTCATTGAAATTGTTAAATCGTTCAAAAGTAAAACATCTACTGACTGCGATGGTATTGACATGCTACTAGTCAAAACTGTTATCGAATGCATAGTGAAACCACTGACGTATATCTGTAACCTGTCTCTCCACTCAGGTGTATTTCCCAATGCAATGAAAATAGCTAAAGTAATTCCGATTTACAAGACAGGCGACAGAGGGGAACTCTCCAACTACAGACCAATTTCACTATTACCGCAATTTTCCAAGATACTTGAAAAAATATTCTATGAGAGAATTGACAACTTCATACTGAAGAATGATTTATTGTGTGAGCAGCAATATGGGTTCAGACACAAAAGGACAACAGCATATGCCTTAATGGAATTTACAGAAAAAATATCAACAGCCATTGAAAATAAAGAGTATTCAGTTGGAGTATTCCTGGATCTTAAAGCATTTGATACAGTAGATCACAATCTATTATTAAAGAAACTACAAAATTGCGGTATTAGAGGGGTAGCATTGTCCTGGTTAAGTAGTTACTTAAAGAATAGATATCAGTTTGCATGTGTTAACAGCAAAAACTCAGAGTTACTGAAGGTCACCTGTGGAGTCCCACAGGGTTCAGTTTTGGGACCATTATTATTCAATATGTATATAAATGATATATGTAAAGTTTCAGAAAAAATGGACTTAATATTGTTTGCTGATGACACTAATCTGCTATGCAGTGGAAACAATTTGGAACAACTTCTGGATACACTCGGAAAGGAATTAGGAAAGCTGAAACTGTGGTTTGATTCAAACAAATTAACGCTCAATTTAAGCAAGACAAAATTTATAGTCTTTAACAACCATCACAACTACCCAGTACCCAAACTCAGTGTAAATGGTGTAGAGATTGAAAGGGTATCCGAAACTAAATTCCTTGGAGTAATAATTGATAACAAACTGTGTTGGAAGCCACATATTAATTATATAAAAGGTAAAGTATCCAAATCAATTGCAATATTACACAGAGTGAAAAATTTGCTGAATCAACCCACACTATACACCTTGTACCATTCATTAATACTCCCATACGTGACATATTGTAATGAAGTATGGGGAAATACATATAAAACAAACATACATCCACTCTTTATGCTTCAAAAGAGAGCTATTAGAATAATCAACAAAGCAGCTTACAGGGAACCAACAAACCCATTTTTTCTTAAACAAAAAACTCTCAAGTTGAAAGATCTGATTGACTTTAAAACCGCAATAATAATGTTCAAAGTGAAGAATCTATCAGTGCCCGCAAATATCCAAAAGTTGTTCCAAACAAGGGAGAAACGATATCACTTCAGAGGAACATGTATATTTCAAAAGCCTACAGTGAGAACAACCACCAAGCAACACTGTATTTCAGTGCAAGGAGTCAGATTATGGAACGATTTTGGACCTGAATTAAAATCATGTACAAAGCTTGGACAATTTAAACAAAAACTAAAGGAAGATATACTCCAAACATATTTACAAGACGACATGTAAACTCACATAAGGATTGACATTTCCAGCCTGTGTTGTGTTGTAGCTTAGTTTTTTCTTTTTTTCTTTTTTTCTCTGTGACACTATGTCTTAGATTTGTTTTTGAATAGTAACCGCTTAACTTAGACTAGCTCAGTTTTCTTTTTCTCTCAGTCACATTTTGTCTTAGCCTTGTTTTAAATTGTAATCGCTCTTGTCTTGTTTTCTCTTTTTTCTCCTTTGAATTCTTGGATGGAATATGGGTGGGCAATATAAGCTGCGGCTTCAGCCATCACCCATTTCGGATAACTCACGTGGAATTGTATAGTAGAAGGAGTCTTTGTCTAATTTGACCTTGTTGTTATATTATACAGTTTCTTTTAACCTGTAATGTACTATCCGAAATAAATAAATAAATTCATTCAAGGTCCTGCACTAACCTCCAGCCAACACTAGGTGGAGCCTTCTTAACAGGAAACAGTGGAGTGTTGACGGGAGATTCAGAGCATTGGATTATTACTCCGCTTTGTAAAAGATCTGTAATAACAGGTTTAATGCCTTCAAGTGCTTCAGGCTTCAGTGGATATTGGTTTTGTAAGGAAATCCTCTCCCATTAGACTTTATGATTATAGGAGTAGCATTTTTTAAAAATCCTACATCTAAGACGGCAGAGAGTCTAATTCTCAGGTTGAAACAGTGTATGCTGGTGCATAGGTTATCCCCAGAGCATCAAGTGGGCACTCAGTTCCACAGACATAATGAATCTCAAAATGCAGGGTCATCATGACCCTGAGAGGAACCTTAAAAAGACCTGTGGAAGGTGAGTGTAACACCCTCTGCTCCAAGGTGTTTTCCCAATCAGTGACACAATTTGCTTTTTGAATCATTTTACCACAGTCAGCCCAGAAATAATCCTCTGGTCCCCAAAGAGACACATGAGGTGGGGTGGGCATGCAATGCAAGGAGGAAACCTCTGTGGGTAGATTTAAAGACATTGCTGCCACCCCTTGACTGTCAAAAATCAGGTTTTCAGTGCATACGTTTATATCACAAAACTCTTGCAACTTATCAGCCAATGCTGAATCAAAAGGCTCATTACATCAAATGTACTGTACTTCATAGTGACATGCAGTGGTTGTGGTCTCACCAAGTTTACAAGCATGTCCTCTGGCAACAGAGCAGACATAGCGGCTGTGCTTTGTGTGCAGAGGGCAGCTACGGCTGTGCTGTTGTCAGATAGATCCAAGCTAAATAGGGTGCCACACCCTTGATCATCAGGTTCATCATTGTCTACAAAAAATGTCTGAGCATTTCTCAAAACTGTGTAGTCATCTTTTTTCAAATCTGGACCTAATGTAATGTCAAGTCTGAATAAAACATCCCTTCTCAGCAGATTCACTGGGCAGGAGGGGGCAACCACAATGTCAGACACACAGGAATTTCCTGGTTCTTTGTCTGTTAAAGTAACGGGACCATACAGGCTTTCTGTGGTTGTGCTTCCTCCTGCATTTTGAACCTTAATTGTTCTTCCAGTGAATTTAGCACTGTTAGGGATTTTGCAAACAGTAGTGCGTGTGGCTCCCATGTCACAAAGAAATTCAACCTCTTTTCCATTCACCAGTAACCATATTGTAGGGGCAGACAATGCGCTGCTGTACATAATCAGGTCCATAGTCTCATTAGGCCTTGTTAACACTTCAGATAGTCTCTTTTGTTGGTCAAGTACTGTCTGTTTGTCCTCAGGAGAGAGTCTGTCTAAGTCGGTTAGTCATGCTCTCCAGTCCGTAGGTCCTTGACCCCCTGAGGGTCTTTGTCTCTGGTCATTTTCATAACCACCTTGGTATCCTTCTCCTCCGCCTTGCTGAAGCCTCCCTCTCTGAATATTCTGAAACCTCCTTCTGCCTCTACGGCGTCCTCTATTTCCAAATCCACCTCTTTGGCCAAAACCACAGTCACGGGCCCAGACTGACCACACTTAAAACACACATCCTGATCACCTCTCCACTCAGGATCGGTATTTAGCTGCCTCTTCCCTCTTGGGCATGCTCCACCCTGAACCATTCGTGCCACATATGCTTCACCATCAACATCCTCGCTTACAAAAATCTACACCTTCTTCCTGCCTTTCTCTTTCTTCAATTTAGCCTCGGCCGCATGAAAGACATGCTCTTTAAAAGTTTTCATATCACAGCGTTTTAGCGTTGCACATGACATCTTTATGGCTTCCTTAAGGTCAGGAGGCAAGGTGTCCTGAAAGGTGTGTTTAAATAACAAGCATGCCTGTGCATCTGCATCAAAGTCTACATCTTCCCCAAAAATGCTCTTATACACTTCCATAGATCTATACCAATAGTCAACCATATTCTCATCCATTTTCATCCGAAGCATTGCCATATCAGCCATAGATATTACTGGCTTAAAATGTGCTCTTACTTTGTTCAGAGCTTGGGCTACCAGTGTGCGCCAGGTTGCGCCATGTAGTTCTATATCATAATCTTCTAAAAATTCAGCCTTGCGCATGTCTTCAGTAAACAATCCTTCCTTTTTTCCAAAAACTATCTTAAAAATTTTCAACATTTCTGCAGGGCTAGGATCATACATGTCCATAATACTTCCCAACTCTTCTACACATACCTTGACATCTGTATCTGGTTTAGGCACTGCTTTAGCAATTCCATGCATTTCAACTAGAGACCATGGCTTATAGACACAAACTGTTCCTGCCCCAGCATGTGTGTGTTGTGCACCTCCAGAAGTGACAGACTTTTAAGTAATTCTTGTAATCAGCTTCCCCTCGGCATCCGTATCTTCTATTACCACTTCTCCTTCGAGCACCACCGGTTTTTGGATGTACGGGTAATTACCTTCAGGGTTTAGGAATTGCTTTTCCACTTCTTTAGCTTCTTTCAATAATTTTGAATATGGACCCTCCTTAGGATCTGAATCAGGGTAGAGAGGGGGTGGAGCACTCGGTTCCTTTTTATCAGGCTTCAAAAGAGGTTCTTTACTGTTTTGATTTTCATAATTTGGCTTTTTCTGATCCATCTTTTTCTTACTACTTTCGCGTCCTTGGCCAGCTTTTGTTTTGGCATCTGCAGCTGCCGCCACCCAAAGATTTGCACATCGGAGCTCCGCGTTCGGCTTTTTCTTGTTTCCTTTAGTTGTAAATTTTACCATTGACGCTAATACTGTGCATTCATCCACATCCAGTGTGGGTTTAAAGGAATAGTCTTTTTCCCATTTTTTAAATACTCTTCAGGATCCTTTATCTGATCTTTTTCTTTTAACCGATCATTGTAATTTTTTACCGTTCGACGCGCTGTCTGTTCTTTTTTCTGCTGTTTGGATTTTTGTTTATTTTCTTTCCTTCCCACACAGTTACCCATTTTTAACCCTTGTTAATTCCACGGGAATTAAAATGTTTTACCAGGAAAAACGTGTTATTTTCACAATTTCATCACAATACCATTACGTTCTAAAAACAACCTGATATACTTTTTCGGTCCCCGACCGGGTTGTACAACCTAAATAAACCTTTTAATTCATGGTCCCGGACCACTTTTTGTACCGTTACACTCTTTCAGACTTATGAGCAACACTCACTTATTGATTTAAAAAAGATTCTTGTGGCTCTTTGTTACGTTACTCACTCGAGATGGATTAGGAGATTCTTGTAGCATATTGAGAGTGTATTGCCGCCTCTTATTCTTTACGGTCCGCAACCGGGATATAGGACAACCACTATATCCTTTCCTTAATACTGCGCGCTTCATTTTACGGTCCCCGACCGGGATATAGGAAACACACTATATCCTTTTCTCTTTGTTACTCACTCGGGATGGATTAGGAGATTCTTGTAGCATATTGAGAGTATATCCTTTTTTCTTATTATTAATAAAAAGACGTCACTTACTTTCTTTCTTTTTGTCGAGGATGGACTTCACCAGGCCACACCTAGAGGTTTTCCGCCATCCCCGGAGTTCCTCAAAGGGGATTCCAATGCTGACTGTATGCAGTCAGACCGTGCGCACGGTTTTCAACCCGGGGGGGCGTCGCCTCTAGCGTTTCCTAGATGTTGTCCATCCGGGTCACGGCACCACGTATGTCATGAATCTGAAACTCAGAGTGATTGTATAGTAGTTCGTTACCTCAATACATTCAAGACACAGAATATTAGTTCTCATGAGCTTTTTACTGCAGGAGTGCATAACTTTAACAGCGTCCCAGCACTAAAGCATTATCAGAGTTCAGACACTTTTATACATCGTTAGCCACATAAACACATAGAACATCTGCTGAGTATCACACACAGTCATGACAGAAATATGCCAACATCGGCAAGGGGGGAGAACACCATGACCTTGCAGCAGTACATCACACAAGGTCCTAACTGCAATTAATCATAGACACAGCATTTCATAGGAAAAACAAGATTAACTTTCCCTTATTCTCAGACTCTTAATCACATACACAGTTTTATCTCGTGGGACAACTTCAGTTCTCCCACACTATGCACATTTTAATCTATACATAAAGAGCACTCAATATTACCCAAGTATAAAAAGGATACAGTGTATAATGAACTTATGTCATATAAAAATGATAATATACATATGTAATTTCACAACAACATAGTATGCATAGATGAGTATACAGTATACACTTAATTATATAAAATGATAACATGTATATACAATTTTTATGACACAGACCTATACAGAACTACAGAAGAGAGTCACCTTGACTTACGTTCCACATTTGGTGACCCTTGGACTTCCCCACTTCTCCAAAGTATAAAACATCTTGAATGGCAAGGAATTGGTTTCCATGGCAACTGTGATCATCGGCCGCAGGACAAAAGTGACTTCCTCTGAGGGTAGTCCAATGCATTCTGAGAAACCACTTAAATCTTTATGTCATTGTTACGACTAGTCTTTGTGCAAAATTTGATGCAATTTTGTGCAGTACCTCATGTCAGCAGTAGGTGGTGTTGTGACAGTTTTGTAAATATTGATATACAGACGTGTTCAGAGTGAGATTAGTATGATTTGTGCAATGTTTGATTCCAACTCAGACAATGATTGTCTTAGCTGTAACTGTCATGTTTTGCATGGCGAGGAAGCCATTGAAGCATGCCGGTCGCCATGGAAACAGTTTTGTACTAAGGTACATCTCAAAAAATTTGAGTATCATGAAAAAGTTCAATATATTTTGTCACTCATTTCAGAAAGTGAAACCCATATATAGTGCAATGGACTGACGAGCAGTCAAGGGTGTACACTGCCTCTCGCTCAAAGATGCTGGGATAGGCTCCAGCCCCACCCCCCACCCCCGTGACCCAAAAAGGATTAAGCCAAAGAAGATGGATGGATGGATGGATGGATGGATGGATGGATGGAAACCCATATATTATATAGATTCATTACACAGAGAGTGATATATTTCAAGTGTTTATTTATTTTAATGTTGATGATTATGGCTTACAGCCCATGAAAAGGCCAAATTCAGTTTCTCAAAAAATTAGAATATTACTTAAAATTAATTTCAAAAAATAGTTTTTTAATAGAAATGTTGGCCAACTGAAAAGTATGTCCGTGTACACACTCAGTACTTGGTCGGGGCTCCTTTTAGATTAATTACTGTATCAATGTGACGTGACATGGAGGTGATCAGCCTGTGTTACTGCTGAGGTGTTATGAAGGTCCAGGTTGCTTTGATAGTGACCTTCAGCTCATCTGCATTGTTGGGTCTGGTGTCTCATCTTCCTCTTGACAATCTTCCATAGATTCTCTGTGGGGTTTAGGTCAGGAGAGTTTGCTGATCAATGAAACACAGTGATACCATGGTCATTAAACCAGGTTTTGATACTTTTGGCAAGAATTCAATTCAGTTCAATTCAATTCAACTTTATTTATATAGTGCCATTTCTGTCATGCGCTGGCCCTCACGAGCCAGCCATAAGACGCATACAGTCACCAGTGAGTTTTTCAGTGAGTTTATTTACGGTGAAAAGGTGTTAACACAAGCTGCTGAGATAATGACAGGAGTCTTCACAGAACAGGAGGCATAGGGCTATACAGCACACTATAGGTCCAGAGCAGGAGACAGTCACACACAGACAGGCTTGGTAATAATTACACGCAGGCTGCTAAGGCAGGGACTTACAGAACAATTCACGCCGGGAGGAATAAGGCTAGAACAGCACACTTACTGGTACCGGGGAATGACGGTCAAGCCCAAAGTAGCCGAGGTGTGAAAACAGTCCAGGCATCCGCAACGTGACGGTGGGTGAACAGGTAAGTGATCAGGTTAGTAACCAGTTAAGCGACCAGGTTGGCGATCAGACACTGCTGCGTCCTACCGACGCCAGTGCTGGGCTTGAATTGACAAAGCACTAATGACGCTGATGACACCCAGCTGACCGACCGTTGACAGGCGGAAGCCCCACCGAACACTTTCACAATAAGAGCCCGGAGAGGCCAGAATACCGCCCACAACTGTCAAGGCCGGCAGCGAGACATAGCTTAGCCCGAGCGCGATCAGAACCGACGCTCGGGTCATAACAGTACCCTCCCTCCATGGGCGGACTCCGAACGCCCCAAGGAACCACCCTGCCCCCCCGCCCCCCCAGGGTGGGAGGTTGGGGGACAGGTGCGGAGGGAGAGAAACCAACCCAAGAACAAGACAAAGACCAGACAAGAAAACCATACAAGAAATACATGGAAACACACGATAACTATGGAAACCAACAAGAAATAAATACAAACACATGACTCTGGAAAAAAAAACAAAAACAAAGGAAAGAAATACATGACTAACCGTGGAAACAAAAGAAATACGAGCCAAACATGGCGACCATGAAAAAACAAACACACGAGACCAAAAATACAAGCAAACCCCTGGAAACTATGAACAAACCTCCATACCACAGCCCCCCAAGAAGGAGTGGAGAACAAAACAATAGCAAAACAAAACCAAACTAAGTACTGCAAAACACATGGGGCAAACCAGATTGCCCTGACCTAACTTGGCTATGGCAAGACTGTGGCTTTCCCAGAAAAAAAAAAAACATGAGGCAATCCAAAATTGCTCTGACTTGACTATAACTAAACTATGGCCTTCAAAAAAAAAACAAGAGGCAATCAAAAAATTGCTCCGACTTGACTAAGTCTACGACTGTGGCTCACAAGAAAAAAGAAACAAGAGGCAATCAAAAATTGCTCAGACTTGACTACGACTGTGGCTTACAAAAGAACAAGAGGCAATCTAAAATTGCTTAGACTTGACTATGACTGTGGCTTACAAAAAGAACAAGAGGCAATCTAAAATTGCTTAGACTTGACTACGACTATGATTACGTGAAACAACAAAAATTGTTAGACGTACTAAACATGACTTGGCACCGTATGGGCCCACAGAAAGTCCCACAGTACATGATCAGTCAGGTGGCCTGCCCCAGTCCCATGCCCCCAGAAATAAGTCCTCTGGTGGCCGAACCAGGTCACCCCGTAACACACACAGTTTATTGGGTGGCCAACCCAAGACGCCGAACGCTCCAAGCTGTTCCTCAGGTGGCCGACCCGCATCCCACAACCACCAGGACCGTGGAGGGATTGCATGCAGCCGCTCACCTGAACATGACAAGACAGGGGAGCACCAGACCGTCAAACAAAGCCCTCTCACGGACCCCAGCTGGTGGCTCCTGAGAGGAGGACAACCAAAAACTTGGACCCCCTCAAATCCTGATTGGGTCACAGCTGCACCTGCGCTGGACCCCCACTGGACCTCGTCGGACCCCGATTGGGTCACAGCCACACCTGAGTCGGACCCCGACTGAACCTCGTCGGACCCCGATTGGGTAATCGCTGCACCCACATTGGACCCCGACTGGGTCACCTCAGCCCATGCGTCGGACCCCGACTGGGTCAGGACGGGCCCCAATTGGGTCACCGCTGCACCCACGTTGGACCCCGACTGGGTCACCTCAGCCCATGCGTCGGACCCCGACTGGGTCAGGACGGGCCCCGATTGGGTCACCGCTGCACCCACGTTGGACCCCGACTGGGTCTCCTCGGCCCACGCGTCGGACCCCAACTGGGTCACCTTGGCCCACGCGTCGGACCCCGACCGGGTCACCTCGGCCCACACGTCGGATCCCGACCGGGTCATCTCAGCCCACACATCGGACCCCGACTGGGTCAGGACTGCTCCGGCGATGACCTCCATCTCTGAACCTGGAACCCCCAGTCCCGTGACCTTGACTGGCTCCGGACCGGTAACGCTGTGGAGGTGCTCAGAAAACAGGAGAGGACCGGGATCAGTTCCACCGGCAGCGCCAGAGCTCAGCGAGACGAGCTCGGGTGCAGCGGACGGCTGCCCCTCACTCGCCTTCCCATGAGGCAGGCAAAAATGCTCTAATACACCATACAGGAAAACAAGAAAGAGCACTTGCCTGCACTCGGGCTCTGGAGCCGTCCAGGACTTCGCCGATCCAGGTTCAAGGAGAAGCTCGTCGTCGGGCTCCCACTCGGCTGCGTCGGGTTCCACAGCCGGCCTGATGGTCTCTGCAGCTGGATCCTCACGCGCAGGCGTCCACGCCAATAACCCGTATGCCGTGGGGGCAGAGGACCCTGGACCTGCTGACTCGGGCTGCATCCCTGAGGAACCCTGGGGACGCTCTCTCGTCGGCTCTGGCTCCTCATTGCAGTCCGTTCTTCTCTGTCCAATGCTAGGCTGCAGGGCCGGGATATTTCCCAGAGCTGCAGGCCTCCCCCTTGTTCGATGGCGTGGGACTGACGCCGAGGACCGCTCCGCAGGAGGAGACACAGAGGCAGCAGGTTTAATACAAGTGGCTACAGCTGGGAAAAGTGACTCAGGGAGCTGCAAACCCTGAGCTTCACCCCCAGGAGTCTGACAAGACAGATCACTATTATTACTAGGAAAGTGAACTTGGACTTGCCTGTCTCCCGGGGGGAGGATGTTGTCAGCTGTAGCAGACGTTGCTCCTTCCCTCACTCGCTGGATGGTAAAAAAGGATCCAAGGACGGAGCCCACCGGCACAGGACTCAGCTCACTCTCAGCAGCTGGCTGGTTGAGGGAGTCATCCCGGCGGCCCGGAACTGGATCCGGAGCAGGAGCTTGCCGAAGATGCGCCCGGCCGTGACGCCGACGCCTTCGCCGGCCCCCAGATGGTGCGAACTCCCGAAATGGATCGAAGGCAGGATCAGGATCCATAGGCGAAGAGCAGGTGTGCCTCTTCACCTGCTTCATGCCGCGTTCCTCCTCCATCATCAGGAATATTTCGCGTTGTGCGGCGATGTCCTCCCTCCTCACGTCGACTTCCGGGTGGTTCCGGGTGGTTGGCGTAACGGGGAGAGAGATGACAGAGAACATCTTCGGCGGCGTCCAGGTACCAATGTATGCCGTGATCATAGTCCAACAGGGAAGCAGAGATGAGCAGCTCATCCACGGCTTCCAAAATACCCGTCAGCACGTGACGGTGACGGCATTCCTCACATACACAGAACCCAGACAGGGAAAAGCAACGTCCAAAACTCAAACTCACTGGTGAATAGCGTCTCAGGTTGGCGTCACCGTAACGCTGTTTTGGCAGCAGTGTACTGTCATGCGCTGGCCCTCACGAGCCAGCCATAAGACGCACACAGTCACCAGTGAGTTTTTCAGTGAGTTTATTTACGGTGAAAAGGTGTTAACACAAGCTGCTGAGATAATGACAGGAGTCTTCACAGAACAGGAGGCATAGGGCTATACAGCACACTATAGGTCCAGAGCAGGAGACAGTCACACACAGACAGGCTTGGTAATAATTACACGCAGGTTGCTAAGGCAGGGACTTACAGAACAATTCACGCCGGGAGGAATAAGGCTAGAACAGCACACTTACTGGTACCGGGGAATGACGGTCAAGCCCAAAGTAGCCGAGGTGTGAAAACAGTCCAGGCATCCGCAACGTGACGGTGGGTGAACAGGTAAGTGATCAGGTTAGTAACCAGTTAAGCAACCAGGTTGGCGATCAGACACTGCTGCGTCCTACCGACGCCAGTGCTGGGCTTAAATTGACAAAGCACTAATGACGCTGATGACACTCAGCTGACCGACCGTTGACAGGCGGAAGCCCCACCGAGCACTTTCACAATAAGAGCCCGGAGAGGCCAGAATACCGCCCACAACTGTCAAGGCCGGCAGCGAGACATAGCTTAGCCCGAGCGCGATCAGAACCGACGCTCGGGTCATAACAATTTCACAACAACAGTCATCTCATAGCACTATCAACTGTAGGGGGAACCCCCACAGTTGCAGAAAGACCCCAGCAATCAGGCGATCCCCTGTGAGCAAGCACTTGGCGACGGTGGAGAGGAAAAACTCCCGTTTAACAGGAAGAAACCTCCAGCAGAACCAGGCTCAGGGAGAGGCAGTCATCTGCTGCGACTGGCTGTGGGGTGAGGGGATAGAGAAGAAGAAAAGAACAGACATGTAGAGAGCAAACAGCACGATGGGGACTCAATCTATGGGAGAGAACAAACAAATGTTAATGACCAGCAAAAAAAAATATTTCATTGAGAGTGAGGAAAGGAGTGAGGCCCAGTGCATTACTGGAGGTCCCCCGGCTGACTAAACCTATTAGCAGCATAACTAAGGGAGGGTTCAGAAACACATGATCCCTCCCTAATTGTAGGCTATATCAAAAAGGTAGGTTTTAGCCCTATTCTTAAAAACAGAGATCGAGTCTGACTCCCGAATCCAGATTGGCAGCTGGTTCCACAGGAGAGGAGCTTGATAACTGAAGGCTCTGCCTCCCATTGTACTTTTGGAGATTCTAGGTATTACAAGTAATCCTGCATTTTGGGAGCGTAGCGCTCTGTTAGGATAATACGGTAGTATCAGATCTTTTAAATAAAAAGGAGCCTGATTGTTTAGAGCTTTGTAAGTAAGAAGAAGGATTTTAAACTTAATTCTAAACTCTATGGGAAGCCAATGAAGGGAGGCCAGAACCGGAGAGATATGATCTCTCTTTCTAGTACCTGTTAAAACTCTTGCTGCATCATTTTGGATC
Source organism: Pholidichthys leucotaenia (assembly GCA_020510985.1). NCBI lineage: Eukaryota > Metazoa > Chordata > Actinopteri > Cichliformes > Pholidichthyidae > Pholidichthys > Pholidichthys leucotaenia. The sequence continues at coordinate 225,288,924 of CM035837.1, forward strand.
AGCTGAAGACTTTTTAAAAATGTTTTAAGACAGCCTGATAATAAAGAATTGCAATAATCTAATCTCGAGCTAACAAAAGCGTGGATCAGTTTCTCAGCATCACTCTGAGACAAGATGCTCCTAATCTTGGCAATATTACGCAAATGATAGAAGGCAGTCTTAGAAACAAATTTAATATGTGAATTGAAGGACAAATCCTGATCAAAAATAATTCCAAGGTTCCTCACAGAGCTATTAAGAGAAAGAGTAACCGCATCCAAACTGAAAGTTTGATTTGGAAAGGAATTTCTAAGGTTTTTTGGACCAACAAGAATGACTTCAGTCTTATCTGAATTTAATAGCAGGAAATTACAAGTCATCCAAGCTTTGATTTCCTTAAGACAGGCTTCTAACTTGGCTAATTGATTACTATCATCTGGCTTCATTGACAGGTATAATTGTGTGTCATCTGCATAACAATGAAAATGTATACAGTGCTTTCTAATAATGTTGCCTAACGGAAGCATATATAAACTAAAAACAGTAGGGCCTAGCACAGATCCCTGTGGAACTCCATGACTAAGCTTTGAGTTGAAAGAAAACTCATTATTGACATGAACAATAATGTAAAGAATGTAAAGAACATTTGATTAACCCCTTGCACTCCGGTCAATTTCCCTAAAAACGCCAAAAAATAATGTGCCCAAAGTAAATCGAAAGCTGTTCTTCAACCCTTTGCAGCATCGTCATGGGGTTGGTCTCATTTAAAAGAAAACACTTTGAATTTTTTGGCGAAAAAAACATGATCTCTCTAAGTGCTCCAGCCACTGAGTTACAGTCATCTAAACATAGTGAACTTGAAGAAAATAAATTTTGGCCTGGGTGTTTTTTTGGATACAAATGCTTGCAAATAACACACAGCTTCAGATCCGGGCTGGAAAATGCAACAGAAATGTAGAACCAAGTGTTATCCAGCTGAGGTCCAAATTTTGTAACAATACCACAAAAAATGAATATTTTACACAGCTTTGTTCTCAGGCTGTTCCCAGGCGTTTTGGAACTGTGCCAAATTGTGCCAAATGGCACAGTTTGGAAAAACGTCTGTAACTTTTGAATAATTCAATGTAGAATCTTCATTTTGGGCTCTAATGAAAGGTCACATTCAGGGCTGTGTCTGTGTGTGTGTGTGTGGGGGGTTGTCCCCCCCCACCCGCTACAGAGGACGGAGATCCGCCCTCGCTACATGACGGATTACACTTGGATGTGGCATGTTTCCACAGCAACGTTATCACCGCGGCTCCCCCCCCCCACTACAGAATCATAGCGGCGGGGGGGGGGGAGCGTTCACGGTCCAGGGGCAGCGAAGAACCGTGTAACGCGGCGCACGTACTTCGGACATCATGCGCCGCACAGTTGTAATTTACCGATCGGTCAAAAGTCATTTTTGATTACCAATTTTCAGGGATAAAAAATAATTTGGCTTATAACACCTTACCTCTTCACAGCCACATTGTCCTGGCCAATTTCTCTTCCTCATTGTCAGACGAACCGACGCTGTTCCGCTCTGGTTCTGGTCTCGCGACCCGGTCAAAACATAATTCCATGATTGCGGTTTTGGCGAATGATTTACGACCTTCGTCGTCGGCCTCCGTCGGTCTATGATGACCATCTACGAAAATCCTAAACACTCTGCTGGAATTAAAAAAATAATAATAATAAAGCACTGCCTGTGGCTGCTGAAGCAGTCTCTCTTCACCCAGCTTTAGACAAAACAGCTCAGCAAACTTCTGTGCTTCAGTTGGCTCGCAGCCGTTGGGAGGCGGGTCCTTCTGGCTAGGTTTTCATTCATTGGTTCTTCAAGGTTTCAGAAACCAATTCAAAGCTCTTATTAGTCGAATGAGAGGTCAATCAGATGAACTAATCTGTTCGCGGCTGTGTCTGCAGCTTTTATTTTCAGTGCGCGCTTGGACGCCATCACCAACTACATCACCACCATCAGGATCATGCATCCGAGAGCGCACGAGGGCACACGAGAGCGCCCTCATGCGCTCTGGGACGCAGAGACTTGCCCGTCCGCAGTACAACGGAGCGCAAGAGGTTAAATTAAATGTTTGTTGCCATTACTTTATGTACCAGAGGGGTCCCAATTTGGATCCATGGGGGAGTTGGTTAAACTGCAGGTCAGTAAAAATTTGTCATGGATAACTGAAATAATATTTTAATGTTTTGATTAACTATGTACTTTGTGTTTTGTTTTTGTTTTGTTTTGTTGGGTTTTTTACAGGTACCTCCTCTTCCTCCATCCCCTCTCTGCTTCAGTCCTGTAATTCTTGATGTGATGGATGCGCTTTTTCTATCAGAGAAGTCATATGATATGACCAACATAAAGAGGCATTGCGTGCTATGGGCACGTGACTGGGCGTGTTGACACAATTCCTGTGTCTCAGTTCAGGTGTTGCAGCCTCGTAGACCACGGCTAGGTAACTGATGTGTTAACTTTGCAAACTGAAGTTTGTGGAATGTATCATATTGTAGATTGAAACAATGGATGAGTTAAAATATTTATTATAATCCTAAAACTAATTCTGTTTCCTCTGAATTGCAGCTCAAAACCCACAGCAGATGGTGGTCCGATACAAAAAAATTCTTTGGCGCTTCAGTACAGGAGAGACCATGTCAACTGCTTTCAAGCGTGTCGAGGTGGACCAGAACACAGTGGTTGTCAATGCTGCAGTTGCAGAGCTGTACATTGCTGCACTGGTGCACGAAGTTCAGAAGCAGCATGACCATTCCAGTCGGAGTTAAATTATTGTTCTGTTGTTGCTCTGCAAAATTATGGTCAAAAGTGTAAATTGTGATAATATTTTGACTTTTTTCCCTTATACAATATGTTTCAAATTTATATTAAAACAGTAATTTTATTAAAATATAGATGAAAATTAGTCATAAAATAATCCACAAATTTATAATAGTCTCAAATGTACAAGAAAAGTCCATTTTACAAGAGGAAATTACAAATTTGAGGAAAATGGTTTCAAATGTAGATAAATTGACAGAGAAAAGAAGAAAATTGTTATAAATTTTGGAGAAACACCTTCAAGACTAAAGTCATTACTCCAGCTTTTAAGTGGGTGCTTTTAGCATCCTTAGCTCTCCTAGAAATTTTTGTTTGATATGTGTATTGAAATGTGTAGTTATAAAAAGAGGTTCCTACTCATACGTGATTTAAAACAAAACAAAGCACAATGGTGAATGTGCAATGTTTGTTAATGTTATCAATGTTTTCTTGGGGGGTTTGTGCACTGAAATGTTTGACAGTTCTTTCTGGTGAACTCCATGGCCCAGAAGAGTTAAGGTGGTGCTGGAAAATAATGGTGGCCACAGAAAATACTGACACTTTGGGCACAATCTGGACATTTTCACTTACTGGTGTACTCACTTTTGTTGCCAGCAGGTTAGACATTAATGGCTGTGTGTTGAGTAATTTTGAGAGGGCAGCAAATTTACACTGTTATACAAGCTGTACACTGACTACTTTACATTATATCAAAGTGCCATATCTTCAGTGTTGTCCCATGAGAAGATTTAAAAGAATATTTACAAAAATGTGAGGGGTGTACTCACTTTTGTGAGATACTGTATATTGGAAGATGGTGAATTGTAAACTGTTTTTATAGAAATAGTTATTGAACTGTTTTTTCCATGAATGATGTGCCCAGTGGGAGGTGCTTGGTCATTAAAATGGGGTTGCTGTGAGGCTGAGGAGTCTGAAGTTTGTTGCAGAGGAGGGAACATGGATTCTGCTCCGTGTAAATGAGACAGTGGCCTGTTTTCTCTCATTTTGAAGGAGTTGATAGAGGATTCCATTTTAAAGAGACAAGGGTCTTTAATACACTCCTCCAGACTCATAGTTCTTTGAACAGCTGTTACTTTCTTATTTGGATCTGTTCACATAAATTGTGAGCTTTTGCATAACTAGAATGTAAGATTTTTTTCCCCACTTTTGTAACATTTTAAAGAAAAATAAGCACTTCACATCATCTCAAGCCACTGATCCTTAAGTTGTTATGACTGATGTTCAGTGTGTAAACACAATTTCTAGACCTTAAACTATTCAGAGTTTACACGTTAATTTAAAAATTATTAATTTCTACATGAGAGAACATCATACAATTTTTCTTGGTGGGGGGCTTCGAGGTTTTAATTAGGTCAGTTTTTTTATCTGCAATTGTGCAACTACAGAGAGCCACCTGAAATGTGTGGTTATTAAATTACAATACTGTTTAAAACCTTTTTTGTTTTTAATAAATAAAAAGTTGTTAAAGTGGAAAATTTGTGAGCAGCAAACTAATGTGCAAAAGTCACAATTTAATAGCAGGTGAGAATTTATGAGAAAAAATTACAAAGAAGCACAACTAGCATATGCTTTTAAGTGTGCATGGTCCTCAAACCATTTCACATTGTATTTTTTTTTTTTGTGTTGTTTTGTTCAGTTTATTATGAAACATGACTAAGCATTAACCTCTCCTGGTAACACTGTTCTATATCATATACTTTCTTTATATCTTTTTGTTGTTGTTGTTGTTGTTGTTGTTGTTGTTGTTTTTTGTTTTGCATAGGTGTGCCTGTATGTTCTATTACAACACTAAATAAGTTTTCTGTGCAACTAACCCTAACCCTTTCTAACCCTTGGACTTTCCCAACACTCCAAAGTATAAATCGTCTTGAATGTCAAGGAGTGGGTTTCCATGACAACTGTGCTTATTGCAGGACAAAAGTGACTTCCACTGAGGGTAGTCCAATGCACTCTGAGAAACCACTGAAAATGTCATGTCACTGTGACTACTGGTCTTTGTGCAAAATTTGATACAGTTTTGTGCAGTACCTCATGTCAGCAGTAGGTGTTGTGTGACAGTTTTTTGAATATTGATATACAGACATGCTCAGAGTGGGATCAGTATGATTTTCTTCCAGTTCCGGCACTACACGAGTTGGCTGCCTTTTGCAACAGCGGCTCAATTCTGAGTCTTTTTATCTTCCTTCTTCTTTCTGATCCGGAGATAACTTTCTGATCCGGCACACCTTTCACTCTATATATATCACGGACACACAGATCGCCCCAAAGGTCTCCCGAGTCGGCGGACGGAGCCTCTGTTTACAGCAGGAGACGATACAGCAGGGAAGAGCTAGCTAGCACTCAACCGCCACCCTGTGCTAACGGAGAAACTCAACATACCGGGAGAACTGAAGTGAAAACGACGTGGGTGCCGGGCTGGAGTTTAGGCGGCGTGCAAGAAATATAAGACAGAATAATAAAGAGCGATGGCAAGAACCAAGCAGACCGCCCGTAAATCTACTGGAGGAAAAGCCCCCAGGAAGCAGCTAGACACCAAGGCTGCTCGGAAAAGCCGCGCAATGTGGCATTTTCACTGACAAATGGCAGTAGTTAGTAGCTTCACTTCTTGGCTTGTATAAGACAGAAAAAATGACTGCAACCATTCTACGTCACTGCCCAGAATGCATTGCAACGTAAACGAAAATGGCGATTTACATCGTAATAAAGTTTTTTAAAAATATATAAAACTGGGAATTATTTTCAAAAAAATTATATTATAGTTATGTTACTAACATAAAAATAAAGCATATAGAGCTAACATGCCAATATAATCGGAGTTCCTTTTAATCATTAGGGGGCACTATAACTTTTGTTCATTATTTGTATATAGACGTGTTCAGGGCAGGACGAATATTGATCTTATAAAATTTGTTGCAAATCGTACAAAGTTTGTCCAATTTACAAGGGTCCGATGTTGTAACCACTAGGTGGTGCTCTAACTTTTGTTATTTGTATATTGGAGCATTCAGGGTGGGACTATTATCCATTGTCGAAAATTTGGTGAAAATCAGACAAAGTTTGTCCAAGATACAACTTTCCAAAGTTTGATGGCAAGGAGTCAACCTTTGCCATGTCACCATGGCAATACTTCCCTGTCAGTTATGTGTTGCCCACACATATAGGACTATATATGACAGTCACCTCATCCTATGTTCAAGATTTCATGACTCCAGGTCGTTCCTAACCCTCCAAACAAGATCAAGGATTAAACAGCAAGGAGGGCATGTCCATGGGAACAGCAGTGACGCCATGCTAAAGCTGATATGCAGTTATGATCAAACAGGAGGTCCGATAACCCTCAGAAAATTTCACATAATTCTGGCCAGCAGCACGTGAGTAATATATAAAAGAGTTTTAAGCAATTCTTCTGTCAACCACTTGGGGAAGCTATAACTTTTGTTTATTATTTTTATAAATACGTTTGCAGTGTGGCTAATATCGATCGTGGAAAATTTGGTGAAAATCATACAAAGTTTGTCCAATTTACAAGTATCTGTTGTTCTAACCACAAGGTGGTGCTATAACTTGTCTAAATTATTTTTACATAGATGCATTCGGGGTGGGACTAATATCCATTGTAGTAAATTTGGGGAAATTAGGATGAAGTTTGTCCAAGTTACAATTTTCTGATGTCCCATGGCGAAGGGGGACTCTTCACCATGGTAACACCTACCTATCAGTTATGTGTTGCTGACCCACATAAGACTACAGATGACAGTCCCCTCTACCTATTATCCAAATTTCATGACTCCAGGACCTTCCCAACCCTCCCCATAAGCTCACGGTTTGAATGGCGAGGAGGGCGTGTCCATGGTAACACATGTGACATCATGGTAAAGTTCCTGTGCAGTTATGATCATCCCTGTGGTGTGATGAATCTCAGAAAATTTCATGTCAGTCTGGCAAGTGGCGCGTGAGTAATAAATAAAAAAGTTTTCAGTAATTCTTTTGTTAACCACTATGTGGCGCTATACCTTTTGTCAGGTATTTTAATGTAGACGCGTTCGGGGTGGGACTATTTTCCATCATGGAAAGTTTGGTGGACATCAGACAAGTTTTGCCCGAGCTACAGCTGTTTGAAACTGTAAGGGGAGGAGTCAAACTTTGCTATGACGCTCTGGCCATCCCTTTTGAGATTTTGACTTAATTTATGCCAATGCCTATAGATGCCGCCATGTAAAAATGAGCTCAATCGGAGCAGGTCCCTAGGACTAGTTTGTTCAAATGGGAGGTGTGACTTTTCCGAATTGGAGGTCGGGCGACTTTGGGGCAAGATGGTGGCCTTCCTGTTGGTGGTGGGTATGGGCCACAGTTATGTTTTTTACATGTCTTGGGGTGATGCACATCTCACCCAAATTTTGTGTCTCTACTAAGTTTACGGTCTCAAGTTTCCTTTGACCTTGTACATTTGGCCCCTCCCACAAAAATTAGGGGTCTGGGGCACATATGTTTTCCAGTTTATCAAATTTTTCGCCAGGTCTGAAGGGTTTGCCAAAAAAAATCACGTTTTGGTTAACGTTCAGAGGGTGAAAAATGCGATCATTTAAGCAGAAAAATAAATAAACAGAGCAATTACAATAGGGCTTTCACCAGCTGAAGTTGTCAGTGGCTCAGGCCGTAATAAGGTCATGACACACTAACACAGTAACTCAATTCTAATACTAATGGATGCTAATAACACAGACACCAACACACAGTTAGGACTCCTTAAGCACATCTTGATACTAAATACTAAAACTTAAAGGTAAATTTTAAAGAAAAAAATTGGGAAAAAAGTTACGTATAACACAGAACTTGCACTCCAGGCTGGCTTGGGAAGAAGAGAGCAGAATCTGACTGTCCCCAGACTACTTTCTAGACTCTACTGGCCCAAAGGGAAAGTTTTCCAACTTGTTAGGTGTGGCAGCACCTGAGCTTGACCAATTACATTCAAAGATTAGTATTGGATCTGCCTATTAGCGTAAACTTTTGACTAATTGCACTGAGTTCCTTTATTTCAGCCGGGGTCATAAAATTTCTGAAAAGGAGAGCTATAGAGACTTGGAACCTGACTGGTCAGTTCACAGTTTTGGAATGTGGACCTCACAGAGAGAAGAGAATAGGATGCATAGAATTTGATATGAAGAGCGAAAATTATCTTGGAATATATGCTGCCTATTAAAGCATAAATTCTTTTAAACTTTAGTGACTAAGATACTCTACTTTATAAAGTAACAAAACAATGTGTCTATATTGTAATTGTAATAACTTTTTTATAGCGGACATGCAAAATTAATTCTTTATGAAGATAAAGAAACACATATCAAATTATATCAATAAAAGCATTTCAAACCATAATTGTCCACCACAGGGTCCAACCATAATCTTCAAAAGCGGATGTTGTCTGTGGAGAATCACAACTTTGTTCATTGTTCACAATTCGTATTTTTAAGCATCAGAGAGAAAATCTTCAGTCCTCAGGAGAAATATTCCTGTGTTATCCACTGGAGGGCGATGTTGGACTTTTGAATTTTAATGAAAGGAAACTTGCCGGTCAAGAGTCTGTGGAGCATCAGGTTATACAGTAAATATGTCACTTTGGCATTCTTTTGGCAAAGTGCAAGAGGCACTCCTGAAGACCTATGATTCGGTGCTGGCATCAGCCATCACATTTGGAGTGGTCTGCTGGGCAGTGGCATCATGGCAACCGATAAGAAGAGACTTAACAGGCTGATCAAAAAAGCTTGCTCGGTTCTGGGGCGACGCCTCAACCCACTGGAGGAGATAGGAAAGAAGAGAACTGTGGGTAAGCTGTCATCTCTGCTCGATTCCGAGTCCCACCCCATGCAGGACACGTTGAACGCACTGAGGAGCTCATTTAGCAGTAGGCTTTGCCATCCTAGGTGCACAATGGAGAGGTTCCACATGTCCTTCCTACCTACAGCTGTCAGACTTTATAGTCTAACCAGGGCTGCTCTTAGAGGTCGCATTACATGTACTAAACATAGCAACTTTGCACAATAGAGATTGTCCCTTCCATTACACAACTAGGACAATAACAATCATTACTGAGGCTGGCAACAACACTATTGATTCAAATACAAAATATACTGTCTGGGTACATATTCATATTCTGCAGGGTAATTTAGCAAACTGTAGTGCTATTTATTCCATCTAGCTGCAACGCTGCTGCACTGTGTATATAACTGTGTACATATGTTCATCTACTGCTTTAGCTAATGAGTTCTTATTATCTTATTAACTATTGCTCTGAGTGCTGCTATCCCTTTGCTGCTGTAATCCTGGAATGTCCCCATTGTGGGACTAATAAAATCTTATCTTATCTTAACTGGGTTAATTTTTTTTTTTTCCCTGTCATTCTCATGTCAACACTCCAACCCAATAGGTGGCGGTAATGCACCTGTATGCTGGTTGCCAACTGTCAATCAAATCAAGAAGAAGAAAAAGAAGAAGGGCGAGTCGCAGAATACTGACATCACTGTCGCTGAGTCAAGCCTCCCAGGGGAGAGGTTGGGGGATGTGCAAAATTTTCGTTAAGAAAATAAAAGGAAAAAAGCCTTTCAGTAGAAATTTGCCTTGTTTTGGTGAATATAAGAGTCAGCCCATGCAGGCGGGGGTGAGTGGGATGGGGGTGGGTGGCAAATAGTATGCAAAAGTGGGCCAAAGAGGAAGAAACGGAGGATGGGTCTCAGGGTAGCGACTCGGATAGTGGAGCTCGGGATAAAATAGGAAGGAAGGGGGAAGTAAAGGAGGTTAGTTACAAAGTTTATATAAAAGTGAAGGAAGGTTCCGGGTTTTCTTCTGTGAATCCCTTAAAATTGGCAAAAGAAATTAAAAGAGAAATCGGAGATGTCATGCGTGTTACAATCTTGAAAAGTGGGATGATGTTTGTAATATGCCAATCATCTAATCAACAGACTGAAGCACTCAAGATTAAAAGTTTGTCAGGGGTAAGTGTGGAAACATTGAAACTGCGAGTCACCTCAGATGTTAAGGGAGTTACTTATAATGTGTCATCTGAAGTAACTGACCAAGAACTGCTGACCTGTCTGAAAGGGAGTGAAGTTGTTGCAGTCAAGTGCATGGGAAGGGGTGAGAGAAGTGGCGGCTCTACTCCTGTCCTTATTACCTTTAAAGATAAACTCCCAAGGAGATACGTCAGTTACAATGTAAAAGAATATGAAAGGCCCCCACTGAGGTGCTTTAAATGTCAAAAATATGGTCATGTAGCTGCAGTATGTGGAGGTGGTCGAAGGTGTAGACGGTGTGGTAAAGATCATGATGGGAAGGAATGCAAAGAGCCAATGAAATGTAACTGTGGAGGCGACCATCCAGCCTCATTCAGAGGGTGTGCCAATTATATTAAGGCAGAGAATGTTGAAAGAATCAAGAAAGAAAACAAAATCTCGTATGCAGAAGCAGTTAAATGGATGGAGGGAGGACAGGGAACCAGGCAACAGCATGGCGAGTCATTGTTCAAAGAACCAATAAGGGTGAATAGCATACCAGGAAATGATGATGCAGTTATTGTGAACAGGAAAGCTCTATTAGCATTTATGGTAGAAGCAATGGGGAGAGTAAAATTGGTAGCAAATAAAAAATCAGACGTAGTATGTGAAATCACATCTGCTGCTGAAAGGCTGTTGGATTTCAAAGGAATAGATATAGAAGAAATTTGGCAATTTACCTACTGTAGTGGAGGCCAAGGGTCAGGAGGAAGTCGGTACCAGGAATTAGGCTGTGTCTCAATTCAGGTTCTGCATCCTCCAAGTGTGCACTTCTAGTCCAAATACGTCACTGATCTGCGTCCAAGGCTGTCCCATTCTGTGGGCTCCTTCACATGCGGCTGACAAACGCAGCCTTCAAAACCCCGAAAACCAAGGATCCATGAGAGGATCCTGGTGGCATGCACTGAATGCTGGGAGATGTTCAGGTTTTGTGAAAAGGAGATGTTCAAAGTTTTTTGCCATTAATGTCAGTTTATTAACTAATGTAGTAATATAAAAATACAGGATGATATGGTTGAAATAACTTGTTTTAAGATAACTTTTAATGTCCCATAGAAACATCAGGAAGCTGATGTTCTTTATTTGCTTATGTGGTGCTTTTAAAAAAAACCACCTATGGTTATTTTTAGAGAAAATGGAGGAGTTAATGAATCTGAGGAGGGACGGGACATCTGTCATAATTTGATTATGCTGATCTTAAAAATGTCTGTCACATCTGAAGTAATAATCAGATTTCTCTGGTGGTTTTTCTGGTTCCTGTCTAAGGTCCATGGTGGAGAACCTGCAGGAACCGAGGCTCAGCTGTGGAGCGAACGGGCTGGACTCCAGAATTATAAAACTGAGATTTCACTGAAATAACCACAATTAAAGAGATCTGATGAATTGTTTTATTGATTGTGATTTTTTTAGCAATTTACTTTGCAAACTGAAACAAGCTAAATAAAAATGTTGTCTGTGTAGTTAATAGAAAAACTGCATTTCAATGAAGTTTTTTGAAAAAGACAATTTTTTGCAAGATAATTCTTGAAGAGACTTTCATCTATTTATTACACACAGAGTGAAACATTTGAAACCTGATTTAAAACTGATGATAATGATTATAGATTTTAAAGTTAAATAACAAATCATGACTGTAATTTAATAAAATGCAGCAGTTCAACGTAGATGAAGCTGAAGCTGGAATCTGTTCTGCTGCTGCTGAACATCACTGAGGCTCGTCATCCTGCAGTACAGGACTGTGGTCTGCTGGAGAACATTAGAACCACATGATACAAGGCAGAACTGTTGGATATTATGTTGTGTATATATATTAGTGAGAGTGGATATATTATCACTAATATATTATCACTATATTATCACTATACTATCACTAATATATATATTAGTGAGAGTGAGAGTGGATATATTAGTGGACACCTCCCATTTGAAGTGTTTCGGGCACGTCCCACTGGGAGGAGACCCTGGGGCAGACCCAGGACTTGCTGGAGAGACTATGTCTCCCAGCTGGTCTGGAACAGCCTTGGTATCCTCTCTGAAGAGCTGGAGCAGGTGGCTGGGGAGAGGAGAGTCTGGGCTTCTCTGCTTGAACTGCTGCCTCGGCGACCCGGACCTCCAGAAAAGCAGTAGAAGATGGATGGATGGATGGCTGGATGGATATTAGTATGGCAGTGCCTTGTGGTAGAAAGGGGGTGATGCCCCGCCTCCGGGAGGTGGTGTCACCTGGGGTATAAAAGGCCACAGCGGGAGACATCTTGTCTCTTCGCTGTGGCTCTCAGGCTAGTGTGACTCCTGTGTTCCTGTTCAAGTGTGATAATAACACTAGAAAATCTTGCCTTGACTCATCATTAATTACAGACACAACATTTGGCGACAAGGATACATGGCATGGAAAGGGCTGCTACTGCGTTTCGTCCTTTTTTGGAGGCTCCGGGTGAGCCGCTGGTCCCTTGGGCCAGATGGTATGCAGCCTTCGAGAATTATCTCACAGCGCTGGACAAACTGCGTACGAGCGCTATTCTGGTTCACAACTTAGGTATGGAGGGCCAGAGGTTCCTGAGCACACCTGCAGGAGGTAACACATTCAGCAATGTGGTGTGCCTCATGGCGGGCTACTTCCGCACCCCTGAAAACACCATAATTCAGCGCATTCAGTTCAGACAGCGACGCCAGCGACCAGGGGAATTGGTTCAGCAGTTTGTGGCGGACCTTTGGCAGCTGGTGGGTGAGTGCAGATTCGGAGCCCTGGAGGAGGAGATGGTCCGCGACCAGCTAGTGGAGCACGTGGCGTATTCCTCCACAAGGGCCCGTCTGCTAACTCATGCTGGTGAGCTAACACTGCTAGCTGCCATGGAGCTAGCACAGCAACACAAGGCAGCGGAAGAACTTTTAAGGAATCTTGGCGGCATGGAGGCCCTGCCCAGGAACAAGAAGCAATGGAAGACACTGGCCTTGGATCCAGATGATGGCAGAGACAATGAATACGCAGCTGTCATGAAGATTAGGTCGCCCGGGGGACATTAAGATGCTACGGCTGCCGATCCAGCAGGCACCGCTATAAAGCGAGGGAGTGCGCAGCAAAGGGGAAGCATTGTAGAAGCTGCGGGTTGTTCCATCACTTTGCCAGAGTCTGCTGAAATTTTGAAAAGGAAGACCGGGGGCCAAAAAGGAGAGCTTCAGCTAAGAAGACACCTACGGTGGTCCACATGGTTTTGCCCAGCACAGATGGATGTATCCTGTGTAACATCATGCTGGACGGAGTGCCAATCCCGCTGATGGTAGACACAGGGTGAGGACTTCCATCTTAAATTGGATGATGGTGAAAACTTTCTTCCCACACTATAGGGTGAGCAGAATGGACATCGCCTGTTAGGCTATGGTAACAACCCCTTGGACATTGTGGGCTTGGTGTGGCTCTCGGCGAGGTACAAGTCGGCCTCAGTGGGTGCAACCGAGTTCATGGTGTCTCACGAAGGGAACAACCTGATGGGCTGCGAACTGTTATACGGGCTCGGGTTTTCTATCACCTGCAGTGTCAGTGAGGAGTCGTCAGGCGGTGGACTTTGGGACTGGCTCTTCTACGTGGGAAGTGGTGAAGAAGTGCGGGAGTCGGGCTGGCCCTGACCGAGTGAGGGGGGGCCCCACCATCACCAAGATATGGCCTCATGGCAGGTGTCTCATGCCAGTGTTCGCGGTACCCTGGACAAGGGACCCAAATGGCACCTTTTGATTCTTGTAGAGGTGGATGGATTCATTGAGCAGGCGCAGCATTGTTCCTGTGGCCAGCCAAGTGCCGCTGTTGAGTCGGATGCTGACGCGGCCAACTCAGCGCAACAAATGAAAGCGATCGGGGCGAGACCGGATGGCGTGAGCCCAAGACGTGCCCAGAATGAAAACAAGGGAAAGAGCTTGGGCCGGATCAGTGGGACGCTTCGACACCGCATGGGAACCAGGTCACGATGTGGACACAAGAAGCCAGTGAGTACTTCTCTGGGCGTGGGTGATAATGTGTGCCCTAGGGTTGAGTCTCGGCTTGGACGGGTCCGCAAGTCAAGGGAGCAGCGGAGTGACCAGGGTGATCTGCAGGTGGCATGGACTGGTGATGACGGTTACCTTGAGTTGAGGGATTGGTCCAGGCAGCACCTGAAGAAGCTGCGGCGTTTGGAGGAGGAGAAACACCAGTGCAGCCCGTCTCCGGTGAAGAAAAGACGGAGACGCTCTGGCAGCAGGCTGCGGGACGGACGCTCTGGGGGGAACCGCTGGGAAATCAGTAGGGGGACTTTTGTCTCTATGTACAAGGGCTGATGGTGTGTCTTGTTATGGTGTGCTTCTAACGTACATATATATTTCTAGTGGGTTTTGGCTTGATTTAAAAAAAAAAAAAGAGAGAGAGAGATGTTAATGACCACCATTGTGTGCGCATGTTGAGTGCTGTGTGTGTGAGTGTGCCAAGAGGGGTTATACTGAGGTGTGAAATGTAAATGTGCCCAGTCTTTTCTTTCAAGGTGATTATGTTAGTGAGGAGTCTTGGGACTGTCATTGTGTAATGTATGTAGTTATTTATTGTTTATGGTGTCTATAATGTATATATTTTTTGGGATTAATTTAGTTTGTGAGTGGCCCTCTTATGTTCATTGACTGTTTTACTCTGATGGCGGAACGGTCCACCGGGCTAGTGTGGTATGAGTGGATAGGTCTGTATATTTCTGTGTTTAGAGAGTGAGTCGGGTGCAAATTTTGGGATGGCCTAATTATTGTGTCTGCATTTTTTCAAGGGGGGAGGGCGAGAATGTTGGATATTATATTGTATATATATTATATATATATATATATCTAACTAACTAACTAACCTGCACTTATATAGCGCTTTTCTAGTCACAAAGACCACTCAAAGCGCTTTCATTAATACTAACCCTCTATTCTAAGGGCCTATAGGAAACAGATATCTAGGGACAATTTAGAACAGCCAATTAACCTAACATGCATGTTTTTGGCATGTGGGAGGAAACCGGAGAAATCCCGGAGTAAACCCACGCAACACGGGGAGAACATGCAAACTCCACACAGATCACTGTTGGTCGGGGGCTGGGATCGAACCCACGATCCCCACAATCCCCCGGCCAAGGGTAAACTGTGCTGCCGCAGTGCTAACCACTGCGCCACCGTGCAGTGGTTAGCACCACCGTAATATATATACGTATACTGTATATATATTAGTATGGCGGTGCCCTGTGGTAGAACGGGGGTGACGTCCCGCCTCCGGAGGGTGGTGTCACCTGGGTTATAAAAGGCCACAGCGGGAGACATCTTGTCTCTTCACTGTGGCTCTCAGACTAGTGTAAGTGACTCCTGTGTTCCTGTTCAAGTGTGATAATAAAACTACAAAACCTCACCTCGACTCTTCATTAATTAGAGACACTGTGGAGAGAGTAATAATCAGGCCAGGCATTCATACCAGACAAACTTTATTCACTCTCTCACATTTCTCAGTCTCAGAAAAAGCATTGGCCTCATGCTGCAAGGTCTCTCCTTTATATTTCAACACTCACTCCCCCTGCTGCCTGAGGTCTTGCATCACAATACATTTTTGCATCACAATTCCTATTGTCCCCACAGCTGCTTACTCCTCCTGCCTGGGGTCTTGCATCACAATACATTCTCCCATCACAATTCCTATTGTCCCCAGTTGCTTAACCCCTTGCACTCCGGTCAATTTCCCTAAAAACGCCAAAAATTAACGTGCCCAAATTAAATCAAAAGCTGTTCTTCAACCCTTTGCAGCATCTTCATGGGGTTGGTCTCATTTAAAAGAAAACACTTTGAATTTTTTGGCAAAACAGTCATAATCTCTCTAAGTGCTCCGGCCACTGAGTTACAGTCATCTAAACATAGTGAACTTGAAGAAAATAAATTTGGCCTGGGTGTTTTTTTGGATACAAATGCTTGCAAATAACACACAGCTTCAGATCTGGGCTGGAAAATGCAACAGAAATGTAGAACCAAATGTTATCCAGCTGAGTTCCAAATTTTGTAACAATACCACAAAAAATGAATATATTACACAGCTTTGTTCTCAGGTAGTTCCCAGGCGTTTTGGAACTGTGCCAAATTGTGCCAAATGGCACAGTCTGGAAAAACATCTGTAACTTTTGAATGCTTCAATGTAGAAGCTTCATTTTGGGCTCTAATGAAAGGTCACACTCAGGGCTGTGTCTGTGTGTGTGTGGAGTGGGGGGGGGGGGTTGTCACCCCCCTCGCTACAGAGGATGGAGATCGGCCATCACTACACAACGGATTAGCCTCATGTGGCGATGTGGGACAGCAGCGCAGTCACCGCGGCTTCCCCCCCCCTCGCTACAGAAGAATAGCGGGGGTGGGGGGCGGCGTCCATGGTCTGGACGCAGCGAACAACCCCTTGTACCGCGCCGCACGAACTTCAGACTTCGTGCTCCGCACAGTTGTAATTTACCGATCGGTCAAAAGTCATTTTGGATTACAATTTCAGGAATAAAGAATAATTTAGCTTATAACACCTTACCTCTTCACAGCAGTGTCCTGGCGAACTTCTCTTCCCCATTGTCAGACGAACGCGACGCTGGTCCGCTCGTGGTTCTGGTCTCGCGACCCGATCAAAACATAATTCCATTATTGCGGTTTTGTGCTTCCATGATTGCGGTTTTTGGCGAACGATTTTTCAAAACAAATAACAGTAGTAATTAAAAAAAGACTGGTGAAGGCATGTGTGTCTCTCAGCCTTCGTCGTCAGCCTCCGTCAGTCTATGACCATGGAAGAAATCATAACGTTTACTCTGCTGGAACAAAAACAAAATAAGCACCGCCTGTGGCCGAACATGCCGGTGTGCGAATGGCACTCCCTGTCACACAGGTTGCATTTGTGGATGGTCTCCGTGTTGCTGGGTCTGTGGGGTTCTTCCTGCGGGTCCTTTTTTTTTGGTCCGCTGCAGCAGTCAGTCTTCACCCAGCCTTAAAAAAAAACAGCTCGCGAACTTCTCTGCTTCAATTGGCTCACTGCATTCACAGCGTTGGGAGGCGGGTCCTTCTTGCTAGGTTTTCAGTCATTGGTTCTTCAAGGTTTCAGAAACCCAATTCAAGGCTCTTATTAGTCGAATGAGAGGTCAATCAGATGAACTAATCTGTTCGTGGCTGTGTCTGCAGCTTTTATTTTCAGTGTGCGCTTGGACGCCATACACCACCTACATCACAATCTCCATCATGCATCCTAGAGCGCATGAGGGCGCTCTCATGCGCCCTCGTGCACTCTAGGACACAGAGACTTGCCCATCCGCGGTACAACGGAGTGCAAGAGATTAATCTCCCATGCTCTTCCGGCAGAGGAATTAACTGTCTCTCCTTTCCTTCCAGTCTGAGATGAATATCCCAGCATGGGTTACACATACCCCCCCCACCCCCCACCCCCCCAGAGTCTCAGACTGAGCGTTAACTCTCACATACTTTTGGCTTCAGCCTCCTCCCATATCTGCTGTAACGAAGGGTCTGCGGCTCCGCGGCGCTGCTGTGCTAGTGGGAGGTTCCTGGGGGGGTGTCCGTCTGTGGGTGGACACTGACGAGGTGGGGGGGAACATTCAGCCTGCTCGTGTGACTGCTCTGATGAATCGTTTACCTGGACAGTTCTCAGTGGGGGTCTTCCTCACTAAGGAGCTCGAGCCAACATCACTTGCTCGTCTCCCACCACAAAGGCGGGTTTAAGCCTGTCTAAACAGATTTTCTCCCGGCGACCCCCCCAAGTCTAACACAAAATGTTTGTCCCCTGGTTCCAGCACTCTAAACGGGCCATTGTAGGGTGGGCGCAATGGGGGCGGTGGGCATCATGCCTGACAAACATGAACGCTGCATTCTTCAAAGTTTTTGGCACAAAAGTGTGTGGAAACAGTGGTGGGCCGGGCCAGGTAGCGTGCCTGCATCTGTGCTATGCCCTGAATGGGGGAACGGATGGTTGTTCAGCGCGGGGTTATCTGGTAAAAATTCCCTGGGGAGCTGTAGCAGCTGAGAAAAAACCAGCTCTGTTGGGGAAGCCTCCAAATCCTCTTTTGGTGCGGAACGCAACCCTAATAGAACCCACGGCAACCGGTCCACCCAATTTGCATCCGTAAGCAATGTCCTGAGAGCTGCTTTCAGTGACCTATGGAAACGCTCACATAACCCATTGGCCTGAGGGTCGTACGCGGTTGTGCGATGAATTGCGACACCCAGGCTATGGGCCAGCGTGGACCAGAGGTTGGAAACAAACTGAGGGCCCCAATCGGACTAGATGTCCGAAGGGATGCCAAAACGTGCCACCCATGTTGTCAAAAAGGCGCGCGCCACGTCTGCGGATGTGGTTGCAGCTAGCGGGACTGCTTCTGGCCATCGTGTGGTGCAGTCCACCACTGTCAGAAGGTGCGTGAACCCTCCGATGGTGGGAGGGAGCTCACGAGGTCCACGTGAACATGGTCGAACCTCTTAGCCACGATACGAAACGGCTCCAAAGGGGCCTTTGTGTGCCTGTGCACGTTGGCTTGTTGGCACGCTAGCTGCAGGCTGCAGCCCACTCTTTCACCTGTTTGCGCAGGCCTGGCCATACGAACTTCTCTCCCACCATTTTGACTGACGCACGCACTTCTGGGTGCGCCAGGGTGTGAACGGACTCAAACATGCGGTGGCGCCAAACGCCTGGGACCACCAGGCGTGGGCGTCCTGTGGAGAAGTCACAGATTGGGGGGGGGGGGCGTCTTGCAGTACTCTGCTCTCCAGCCTTAACCCTGTTGGTCCAGACTGGAGTGCGCACACGTCCGCATCGCCAATCTGCTCTGCGGCCATGGCTGTGTAATCTATCCCTACGTAGACTGGGGCCACTACTGCGTGCAAGAGGCAGTCCGCCATCACATTCAGTTTACCGGCCACATGCTGAATATTGGTCGTAAACTCCGAGATCGCGGCCATCTGTCTCTGCTGCCGGCCCGACCATGGTTCCAAAACCTTGGCCATCACGTATGTTAGCAGCTTGTGGTCCACAAATGCAGTGAAGCTGCCCCCTTCCAGCCAGAACTGGAAGTGACGTATGGCCAGGTGGAGAGCCAGTAACTCTCTGTCAAACGTGCTGTATTTACGCTCACTGTCGCGCAAAGACCTGCTAAAAAAAGCAAGCAGCTGCCAAGAACCGGTGACGCGCTGCTCTACTACGGCCCCTATAGCCACGTCCAAGGCATCGGTAGTGAGCACTATCCGAGCCGCCGGGTCCGGGTGCACCAACAGTGCGGCGTTTGCCAGGGCTGTTTTAACCTCAGAGAACGCCTGCTCCCGCTCAGCAGTCCAGTCGACTCTGTCCAACAGTTTCCGTTTCTTGAGTGCAGCGTACAATGACTGCATGAGCTGGGCTGCACGGGGGAGGAAATGGTTATAAAAGTTGACCATCCCCAAAAACTCTTGCAGCGCCCTGACCGTCTGAAGCCAGGGAAAATTTGCCACCGCGTGCACCTTGTCCCCCAAGGGTATCGCTCCCTCCCGTGAGATGCGATGCCCCAAAAAATCGATCCCCGTCACACCAAACTGGCATTTCGCCGGGTTAATTATTAACCCGTGCTCCTCTAACCTCCGGAAAACTGTCCTGAGGTGGGTTACATGTACATGGACATGGACATGTACATGGACACGCTGGCCACCAGGATGTCATCCAGGTCGACGAACACAAACGTCAGATCGCACAACACTGCATCCATCATGAGTTGGAATGTCTGTGCCGCACCTTTTAATCTGAAGGGCATGCGTAAAAACTCAAACAGACCAAATGGGGTTATTACCGCCATTTTAGGTATGTTCTCCGCATGCACCGGGACCTGGTGGTAACGACAGACCAGGTCTATCTTAGAAAAAATATGTGCCCCGGCGAGGTGAAAGGAAAAATCCTGAATATGGGGGATCAGGTAGCGGTCGTGCGCTGTGGCGTTGTTTAATCTGCTGAAATCTCCACAAGGTCGCCACGATCCTCTGGCCTTAGGGACCATATGTAGTGGGGATGCCCATGGGCTGTTTAAGCACCTGATGATGCTCAGCCTTTCCAAGTTGGCAAACTCCTCGCACGCTATGGCCAGTTTAGCTGTGTCCAGGCGCCGAGGTCGTGTGAAAACGGGCGGCCCGGTGGTGGTAATAAAGTGCTCCACCCTGTGTTTAGTGATGGCCGCCGAAAACGTAGGGACCATGAGTGCTGGGAACTGGGTGAGCAATGTGTGGAACTTACCACTTGGAGCTGTGACGTTGGCTAGCGTTGTTGGCCTGGCTCCTCGAGCTGTACAGGGGAGGGAATCAAAAGACATTGCATTAATCAGGCATCTGTTAGCAACATCGGCTAGTAGTCCGTGTGCACACAAAAAATCAGCGCCCAAAATTGGGAAACTGCATGCCGCTATGACAAATGTCCACTGGTACGTACGGCTGTGTAGGGATACAGTCAGTGTCTTTTCACCAAAAGTCTTAATGTCCGAGCCATTTGCGGCCATCAGCTCAGGGCTGCTAGCACCTGCTAGCCGGTTGGCGTAAGACGGTAGGATGAGGGTCTTTTGGGAGCCGGAGTCCACAAGGAACCATCTCCCCAAGCGCGAGTCTGTCACGTAGAGCAGCTTGCTTTCTTCACCGGCGGTCGCAGCTGCTACCGACTGCCGGTCTTGGCATTTTCCCGAACGTTTGAATTGGCACGGTGGCACGCATCGGCGTGTGTCCTCTCCAAAACGGCGGTGGTAGGAGCAGAGCGTGTCTCTCTGGCGCTTCCTGGTCCCCGCTGCTGCAACCATCGCTGGCTCCTCACTTCCGCTGGCTGTCTCGCTGGGTTCCGACTCCACTGCGTTCACTGTGAGGGCCCTGGGGGTGATGATGAGCCGATCTGCCTCCTGGGCTAGCGTACTGTAGTCACGCGCGGCCAGCAACGGCGAGTTGGCAAGGACCGCTCTGGCCACCATTGGGAGGTTCCGGAGGAAAAGGTGGGCAAACAGAAGATACCAGTCATTCGTGTCCATCAACGCCAACATCTTCTCCATCAGTTTGACCACCAACCCGTCTCCTAAATCGGAGCTCATCAGGCGCTACACGCTCTCGCAGTCCGAGAGGGTGTAGCGCCGGGTCAGCGCGGCCTTGAGAGCCCTGTATTTGTCATGGGCTGGGGGCTGTTGGAGCAGGCTCGCTACTTGCTGAGTCGTGCGAGCATCCAGCGCTGCGACCACATAGTAATATCTGGTGTCATCTGCCGTTACTCCCCGGAGTGCGAACTGGGCCTCGGTGTGGAGGAACCAAGACTTCGGGTCGTGCAGCCAAAAGTCTGGTAGTTTGACCGAAACGGCACACGCGTTGCTGGGGCTTCCCGTCTGGGCCGTCTCCGGGGTGTTTGCCGCATTGATGGGGCTTCCCGTCTGGGCCAACTCCAGGGTGTTCACCTTGTGTTCCATTCTTCGTCAAGGGTCACCAGTGTGGAGAGAATAATAATCAGGCCAGGCATTCATAGCAGACAAACTTTATTCACTCTCTCACATTTCTCAGTCTCAGAAAAAGCATTGGCCTCATGCTGTAGGGTCTCTACTTTATATTTCAACACTCACTCCCCCTGCTGCCTGAGGTCTTGCATCACAATACATTTTCGCATCACAATTCCTATTGTCCCCACAGCTGCTTACTCCTCCTGCCTGGGGTCTTGCGTCACAATACATTCTCCCATCACAATTCCTATTGTCCCCAGTTGCTTAAACCCCCATGCTCTTCCGGCAGAGGAATTTACTGCTTCTCCTTTCCTTCCAGTCTGAGATGAATATCCCAGCATGGGTTCCCCATACCACAACAAGAACATCTGATTATTTAGCTGCATGCTGGTCAGAAATGATAACAGTAAACTGTTATATTTTCTACTGGTCATGTAATTAAGAATATATGTTAGAACAGATATGCTGTACATATTTAAAGTAATAAAAATTAATTTATCTATTTTGTGGTTTTAATTTACCTTAATTTTACCTGCTGACTTTAACATGAGTTAAAGTCTTATTTTATCTGCCACGGTCCTCTGTCTGTCTGCTGAAGATTCTCAGGTAAAAAGTAAAGAAAATACAATATTGACAATAAAAATAAAGTTCTCTCTCTGTCAAAAATGTCAGCAAAAAAAAAAAACACTCAACTGATGCTATCATGGTTGCTAGGCAACAGGGTAGTGCATGGTCACGCAAACATACGTCCTCCAAAGACTAGACCGTCTCATTTAACAGCCATAAATCTAAGTCTTTAGATACCCCCAACCAATCTGTGAGGGTTCTGGCCTCCAGGGCCGTGGTCTGTGGGGCTGCAGAACCTGAATTGAGACACAGCCTTAGACTGTAGCAAATGTGAGGGTGAGGAAGATGAAATGGTCAGTAGGGATAGTGAAAATTTCCATGATTAACTTCCTTAGCATGATGTTTTATATTATGCAATGAAATGCTAGGAGTCTGATGGTAAACCGACAAGAACTTAAACACTTTCTGAAGGAGCTGGAGGAGAAACCAGATGTAATTTGTATTGAAGAGATTTGATTAAAACCACACCTAGATTTTGTAGTACTGGGATATAAGTGTGATATAAGTGTGATATAAGTTTTTTTTTGTTTTTGTTTTTGTTTTTTTTTAAGATGGCGGCACGCCTAGACACAGCGGCCCCTCTTGGCATCAGCGAGTGTGAGAGTTTTAATCATCCCAGACGTACATTCTGTAAAACTTACAACCGTGAGACCTTATTAAACATCAAGGTACTGCACGCTGCAAGAATTGCGGCGATCGGTTGTGATTTGGACATTCTACGCCAGCATGGAATTTTGGCGGAGTCCCCGCTGGAAGCTACCCGGAAGAGGAGGAAGCGCAGACGGTGTGAACGCAAGCAAAAGTGAGGAAAAAGGGCCGGGATCCATGCTAGGCTAAAGGCTAACCCCTCCGGACCAGCGGTACCGTCGCTTCTTCTCTCAAACGTCCGCGCCCTTGAAAACAAGGTGGACGAACTGTGTCTGCTGAGAGAAACCCGGAGAGAGTGGAGGGACTGCTGTGTGCTTGTTTTCACCGAGACATGGCTCCACGACAACATTCCTGACGAAGCCATTCAACTGGAAGATATGGCGATGTTCCGTGCCGACAGGGAAACGGCGAGCTCTGGTAAGAGCCGGGGGGGTGGGCTATGCATCTATGTTAACAAGAACTGGTGCGTTAATGCCACGTTAGTGTCTAAACACTGCTCTCTGTTGGCAGAGTTCCTTATTGTTAATTGTCGGCCATTTTATCTGCCGAGGGAATTCAGCAACGTGTTTGTAGTTGGTGTTTACATAGCGCCGAGCGCTAACGCTAAAGCTAATGCTAAGAAGGCACTCAGGGTACTGCACAATGTGATCAGTGAAATCCAAACTTCACATCCAGACAGTTTTGTGGTGGTTGCGGGGGATTTTAACCACACCAGCTTAAAGACTGTGCTCCCCAAGTTTAAACAATGTGTAGACTTTAAGACCAGAGGAGAGAATATGTTGGACTTAGTGTACACAAACACAGATGCATATAAAGCGATACCCCGCCCCCATCTCGGCCGTTCTGATCACATGTCCGTGATGCTGGTGCCTGCCTACAAACCTTTATTGAAGCGCAGCAGGCCAGCAGTGAAACAAATCAGGATTTTGCCAGAGAGTGCAACCTCTGCACTGCAAGACTGTTTTCAGCACGCAGACTGGAAGATCTTCAAAATAGCAGCCTCCCAGGAAGACAAGACAGATGTGGAGGAGTATGCTGATACGGTCACCAGCTACATCGCGAAGTGCACAGAGGATTTCACTACAGTGAAGACCATCACTATGCAGGGTAATCATAAGCCCTGGATGACTGCAGAGGTGCACTCGCTGCTTACAGCCAGAGATGCAGCCTTCAGAGCGAAGGACAGGATTGCCCTCCGCTCAGCCAGGTCTGCGCTTTCAAAGGGAATTAAGGCGGCAAAGCGCGCCTATGCGGAGAAAATCCAGGGACACCTCTGTGACACTAGGAACACCAAGCAGATGTGGCAGGGAGTTCGGACACTGACGGGCTTTAAGTCTAGGCAGGGGGTCGATGATGACGACGCTTCGCTTCCAGACAGGATTAACGACTTCTTTGCACGTTTTGAAGCATCAAACTCAACAATCAGAGGGAGGGCCGGCCCACCCCCACCATCGGTCGGACCAGCTTTTACCATCAACACAGCGGACACACGGAGGACCCTATCCAGAGTCAACCCACGCAAAGCTGCAGGTCCAGATAACATTCCGGGACGTGTGCTCCGAGACTGCGCGAGCGAGTTGGCGGATGTCCTGACTGACATTTATAACATCTCCCTGAGTCAGGCCATCGATCCCAGATGCTTCAAGACCTCGATCATTGTACCGGTGGCAAAGAAACCAGTGGTATCCTGTTTGAATGACTATTGTCCTGTTGCACTGACACCAATTGTGATGAAGTGTTTTGAACGGCTTGTCAAACCACACATTACAGCCTGCCTCCCTGCATCACACGACCCGCTCCAGTTTGCATATCATTCAAACCGCTCCATGGAGGATGCTATAGTCACCACCCTACACTCTGTCATCACCCACCTCGACCAGAAAGACACCTACGCCAGACTCCTGTACATTGATTTCAGTTCAGCATTCAACACCATTATTCCCCAGAGACTGATGGAGAAATTACTCCTTATCGGTCTGAACACCGCCACATGTCTCTGGATCCTGGATTTCCTAACTGAGAGACCTCAGTCTGTCCGGGTTGGAAACAACGTCTCCAACTCTGTCACGCTGAGTACCGGAACCCCTCAAGGCTGTGTACTCAATCCACTGTTGTTTACACTTCTAACACATGACTGTGTATCCAAACATGAGGGAAACCAGATTATTAAGTTTGCAGATGACACCACGGTGGTGGGACTTATTCAGAGGGATGAGGAATCAATGTACAGGGAAGAAGTGAGAGACCTGGAGGGCTGGTGCAGGGAGAACAATCTGGTGCTCAACGTGGACAAAATGAAGGAGATGATTATCGACTTCCGGCGGTCACAGCCTGAGCACGTCCCCCTCAGCATCGGCGGCCGTTTAGTGGAGAGAGTAGAGAACATCAAGTTCCTCGGAGTGCAGATCTCGCAGGACCTGACCTGGAGCAAGAATTCCTTGGAGATCAGGAAGCGGGCTCAGCAGAGACTACACTTCTTGAGGAAACTCAAACAGGCCTCTCTCCCCATCTGCATCCTCAGGACCTTCTACAGAGGTGTGGTGGAGAGTGTTCTGACGTACTGCATTGCTACATGGTACTCCAGCTGCAGTATGTCAGACAAAAAAGCCCTGCAGAGGATAGTCAAGGGGGCGGAGAGGGTAATTGGAGTCTCCCTCCCCTCTGTCCAAGAACTTTTTCAGAACTGTTGTAGGAGCAGGGCACTGAACATTGTCAAGGACCGTTCTCACCCTCTTCATAAACACTTTGAACTTCTTCCATCTGGTAAACGATTCCAGAGCATCAGAGGCAGAACCACCAGACTGATCAACAGCTTCCTCCCATAAGCTGTCAGGATGCTGAACAGCTGACCCGGAATCTCTCATACACACTACTGCACCTACGGACATTTTGTATATTATAGTTAGTTATTCTTTTTCCCCAAGTATGTCTCAGGGATGTGTGAATGGATGGGGGGGTGGGGGTGGGGGGTGGAGCTATGTGGGAGCATGTCTTAATCATGCTGCTTCTTATATGGATGCCGAGAGAAACGCAATTTCATCTTGCCTGCACTACAGTTGTATGTACAGCAATATGACAATAAAGTTTGATTTGATTTGATTTGATTTGATTTGATAGCGAGAATAGCTCAGGAGGCAGATGTGCAACGTTTATTAGAAATGGGATTCAGTACAGGAGAAGGGAAATTAAAAGTACAATAGAGAGCATAACAATAGAAGTGTGGACTAACCGAGGGAACATGTCAGTTGTAAATGTATATTATCCATGCATCAATTTAGAAGAAAGTCTTTTCCAGGAAGTTATGGATAATGGTAGTCTTCCAGTAGTTTGGCTTGGGGACTTCAGTGCGCATAATGAGTTATGGGGAAGCAGGAAAAGGGATAGAAATGGGAAGATTGTAGAGGATTTCGTAGATAAATATAATTTGGTTGTGCTAAATGATGGGCAGCCTAATTGATTTAGAACAAGCCAAGGAATGGTGTCCTCAATTGATATTACAATTGCATCGGCTGAGTTGGCAGCTATTGGTACATGAAAGATAATGCATTGGAACTTATTGAGCAGTGATCATGTGCCAATAATTGCCAAATTTGGCAGAACTCTTAGTGAGGATCCAAACGCCCCCCCCCCCCCCCGAGCCTAAACTATAAAAGAGCAAACTGGGTAGAGTATAAGGAAAAAATCAATCTGAAAGGAGCAGATATACAGTGCATCCAGAAAGTCTTCACAGTGCTTCACTTTTTCCACATTTTATGTTACAGCCTTATTCCAAAATGGATTAAATTCATTTTTTCCTCAAAATTCTACACACAACACTGTATAATGACAATATGAAAAGATTTTTTTTAGGTTTTTGCAAATTTATTAAAAATAAAAAACTAAGAAATCACACGTACATAAGTATTAACAGCCTTTGCCATGAAGCTCAAAACTGAGCTCAGGTTCATCCTGTTTCCACTGATAATCCTTCAGATGTTTCTACAGCTTAATTGGAGTCCACCTGTGGTAAATTCAGTTGATTGGACATGATTTGGAAAGGCACATACCTGTCTATATAAGGTCCCACAGTTGACAGTGCATGTCAGAGCACAAACCAAGTATGAAGTCAAAGGAATTGTCTGTAGACCTCCCAGACAGGATAGGATTGTCTCGAGGCACAAATCTGTGGAATGGTACAGAAAAACTTCTGCTGCATTGAAGGTCACAATGAGCACAGTGGCCTCCATCATCTGTAAATGAAAGAAGTTTGGATCCATAAGGACTCTTCCTAGAGCTGGCCAGCTGTCTAAACTGAGCGATCGGGGGAGAAGGGCCTTGTCAAGGAGGTGACCAAGAACCCAATGGTCACTCTGTGGGCCTCTTTCCACCAAACCGGTTCCAGTGCTTAACTGGAGCCATTGCGTCATTAGCACCAGTTCTTTGGGTTTCCACCGACTTAAGCACCAGTCCCGGGCTCCCAAAAGTGGGGCTATCGTGGCCCCAACTCCTAGCTGGGCCAACGGCAGCACCAGTTTACGTTGGTTACGTCCACAGCCATGGGCGTGGTTAACTGACCAGCTTCAAAACATTACTGACTGCCATGTTGCTTTCCAAACAGCGGAGCACGCAACGGATTCCAAAACCAAACAGATTTAGAGCGAAGAGGAGACATATTTCTTGGCTCTATGGACATAAGCAGAAGTACAAGATCAGCTGGAGGGGGCCACTCATGTGATGAACTGTTTTGGAGGACAGGCCAGCCACCCGGACCATCGTCACTGCCGTGGATTAGTCTGGACAACAAACTGCTTAAAACATGCTGGTAAGTGTATTGTCTTTAAAATGCCAGACGTTAACCAATATATTGTTAACCGTTCCTGCTTCCGGTCTCCTAACCGTGGTTTGGGGACGCAGGGGAGATCTGTCTTCTCCAGGGCTGGAGGCGCTTTTCCTCCTCCGGGGTCAACTCCCGAGTAAAACCTCACTCTTGTTAAGCAGGAGATATGGTGGTACACAGAGGCACAGGCCGTTTCGCTGAAGCGTTGGGGCTTTATTCACAGACTGCACTGTTGATAGCAATGATATCTACCTGCTCCGGTCGCCTCGCTCTCTCCTCTCATCCGCCCAAAATCATACACACCGTTCACTCGTCGGGGCCATTCCACACACCCCTGGGGCGCGCCTCGGCTGCGCGCACGCACTCACTCACGTTCACACACTGAGCTGTCCTTTCTAAACACCTGCATTAGGCACATCTTACAACACTACCCCCACCATGGATTGGCAATTAACACTAATTCCATTCCATCCAAACCATATAAAATTGGTACACACACTCTACATTTGTACGCCTAGCAGTAGCAGTGTCCAATATATAACAGGGATTCAAATAGGTTGGTAGGTTACGAGTGTCTATGCAGTGGTAAAACTAGCTCATTTGGCAGTGAAAACGTGAGGGGCAAATACTTGGAATACCATTGTTTCTAATTAAACAAGGAGGTACATTATACTTTAAAATCTATTTCTAGGCGACCGGGAGTAATACTGTCTAACTAATCAAAATACAATACATTCAAATGGAATCAAGTGCAGGTGGGTATATGAAAGCATTGTTGCTTCAGCTTTTTTTTTTTTTTCAAACAAACATATAGAACATTAAAACCAGACTAGAGTCCAAAAATGTGAACTGGAGAGTCTCTAGTGCAAACAGGAACTACCACAGTTGGTTCACTCAGTAACCCAGTCCCCGTAACGGTCCGGTCCTCTGCGCCGACGTTTGGGCCGTGACACATGCTGAGCCTGATGGCGTGGTTCTCCCACCGCACCCCCACTATGGCCAAATATCACATGGGAAGGAGTGGGTGGAAGAGACCCGATCACGTTGGGGGCATTAGCAGGTGGAGTGGACGGCCGGGAACTGCTAGGGCCATCACTGGAGGCGGTAGCGAACAGGTTGTACAGGCTGAGGTCCTGGTCTGCTGGGTCCCCGTCCACAGCCGGTGGCAAATTGCGCGGGGCTGCCGAATGGCGCGAACAAATCCTCTCCATCAACAGGTGCGCCCGCGCAGCTCTCATCACACAGAAATGGGCCACAATTCAATTCAATTCAATTCAATTCAATTCAATTCAACTTTATTTATATAGCGCCATTTCACAACAACAGTCATCTCATAGCACTATCAACTGTAGGGAGGACCCCCACAGTTGCAGAAAGACCCCAGCAATCAGGCGATCCCCTGTGAGCAAGCACTTGGCGACGGTGGAGAGGAAAAACTCCCTTTTAACAGGAAGAAACCTCCAGCAGAACCAGGCTCAGGGAGGGGCAGTCATCTGCACAATGTCCACACTTCGTCTCAGCCCGACATTCATGAGCCCTCACAGCACCTCGTCTGCACTCCTGACGATTAGCCAGCGACATGAACGGGTTTGAGTAGTTAGTTTCTTGTCTGTAGATATCGGCGGGATAGCGAGCGGCCGCCATGTCTCATTAGCTTAGCTGCCATCACAGTCACTCAGCCCAGCTACCGCAGTCCTTTGCGTTCGGTACTCACCACCCTCTTAACAACGTGAGAGTCCCTTCTTGGTCGCCAGTGTTAACCGTTCCTGCTTCTGGTCTCCTAACCGTGGTTGGGGGACGCAGGGGAGATCTGTCTTCTCCAGGGCCGGAGGCACTTTTCCTCCTCCGGGGTCAACTCCCGAGTAAAACCTCACTCTTGTTAAACAGGATATGGTGGTACACAGAGGCACAGGCCGTATTGCTGAAGCGGTGGGGCTTTATTCACAGACTGCACTGTTGATAGCAATGATATCTACCTGCTCCGGTTGCCTCGCTCTCTCCTCTCATCCGCCCAAAATCATACACACCGTTCACTCGTCGGGGCCATTCCACACACACCCCTGGGGCGCGCCTCGGCTGCGCGCACGCACTCACTCACGTTCACACACTGAGCTGTCCTTTCTAAACACCTGCATTAGGCACATCTTACAACACTACCCCCACCATGGATTGGCAATTAACACTAATTCCATTCCATCTAAACCATATTAAATTGGTACACACTCTCTACATTCGTACGCCTAGCAGTAGCAGTAGCAGTGTCCAATATATAACAGGGATTCAAATAGGTAGGTAGGTTACGAGTGTCTATGCAGTGGTAAAACTAGCTCATTTGGCAGTGAAAACATGAAGGACAAATACTTGGAATACCATTGTTTCTAATTAAACAAGGAGGTACATTACATTCTGAAATCTTATTTCTAGGCGACCGGGAGTAATACTGTCTAACTAATCAAAATACAATACATTCAATTAAAACAAAGTGCATGTGGTATATGAAAGCATTGTCACTTCAGCTTTTTTTTTTTTTCAAACAAACATATAGAACATTATAACTAGAGCCCAAAAATGTGAACTGGAGAGTCTCTAGTGCAAACAGGAACTACCACAGTTGGTTCACTCAGTAACCCAGTCCCCGTAACGGTCCGGTCCTCTGCGCCGACGTTTGGGCCGTGACACGTGCTGAGCCTGATGGCGTGGTTCTCCCACCGCACCCCCACTATGGCCAAATATCACATGGGAAGGAGTGGGTGGAAGAGACCCGATCGCATTGGGGGCATTAGCAGGTGGAGTGGACGGCCGGGAACTGCTGGGGCCATCACTGGAGGCGGTAGCGAACAGGTTGTACAGGCTGAGGTCCTGGTCTGCTGGGTCCCCGTCCACAGCCGGTGGCAAATTGAGCGGGGCTGCCGAATGGCGCGAACAAATCCTCTCCAACAGGTGCGCCCGCGCAGCTCTCATCACTCAGAAATGGGCCACAATGTCCACACTTCATCTCAGCCTGACATTCATGAGCCCTCACAGCACCTCGTCTGCACTCCTGACGATTAGCCAGCGACATGAACGGGTTTGAGTAGTTAGTATCTTGTTTGTAGATATCGGCGGGATAGTGAGCGGCCGCCATGTCTCATTAGCTTAGCTGCCATCACAGTCACTCGGCCCAGCTGCCACTGTCCTTTTCTTTCTGTACTCACCACCCTCTTAACAACGTGAGTGTCCCTTCGTGGTCGCCAGTGTTAACCGTTCCTGCTTCTGGTCTCCTAACCGTGGTTGGGGGACGCAGGGGAGATCTGTCTTCTCCAGGGCCGGAGGCACTTTTCCTCCTCCGGGGTCAACTCCCGAGTAAAACCTCACTCTTGTTAAGCAGGAGATATGGTGGTACACAGAGGCACAGGCCGTTTCGCTGAAGCGGTGGGGCTTTATTCACAGACTGCACTGTTGATAGCAATGATATCTACCTGCTCCGGTCGCCTCGCTCTCTCCTCTCATCCGCCCAAAATCATACACACTGTTCACTCGTCGGGGCCATTCCACACACCCCTGGGGCGCGCCTCGGCTGCGCGCACGCACTCACTCACGTTCACACACTGAGCTGTCCTTTCTAAACACCTGCATTAGGCACATCTTACAACACTATGTATACATATATATCCGCTTGTATTGATATGTAGCGGCCAAAGTGCGGATATTTTTTTTAGTCACTCTTGTGGCTATAGTATTTTCGGTTAGCTATGCTAACAAGCTAACTGTTTTTAGCACGAACGTTTCCTCGCCATACAGAAATGCGCGTTTGAGAAACTAGAACAGAAATCTTAGCATCTTACAGAATATTTTTTTTATAAAGACATCCAGTGCAAAATACATTTTTTGTGGTATCAATACTGTGTATGAATGGGTGCCTTGCGTTGTGTTATGGGAGATTTTTCTACCAGACACTAGTAACGTTGTCTTTTTTACTATTTTGGTAATATTTCCATAATCTTAGGCCATTTTTTTTTAAATTTCACTCGTGTTTAATTGTATGTTGTGTAGCCGTATTTTATCTAATCCTTCTCTTACTTTATTGCGAACTAGCCTGGTGGATCACCTACAGTTTCATTGTACTGTACAGTACAATGAAGTTTCATCTATTCCTATTCTTCTATTCCATAATCAGACATGTAAGCTTTGCTAACATTGATATTGAATAAAATTGTCTTCTATGTCTGCACATTTAATGGAAGGCTTAAGTTGTTCACTGCACAAACTAAAACACTTTTTTTTATAGATTTATCACAGCTGGATGATGAGGGAGAACCAGCCAGACCTGTGGTGTCCAGCTCCAAGCTTGTCCTCCTCCTGCTCTTCTAATCAGACCAGATTATTTAATTTATGTTCAGATCATTTTGATTTTGTGTACTTTATTGATCCCCATAGGGGAAATTGAGGGCATCCACCTGGATGGATCATGACCCAGTCACACAAAGGAGGGAGTGAATTAAACCAATTATACACTTGAATTGAATGTTGTGATGCCACTAACAGGAAATGGATGTTGAATAGACACATTCAATCTTGGATTGAGGATTCCTGCATTTTTCAGTGTGTGGTTATTTTATATTGCTTATTTTTGTACTTTAAAACAGGGAAACAGAAGTGTGACACAAATATGGATCTCCTTCTTGATTACGGTCCGATGAGACAGCAGGAGCAGAGCAGGAGGGAGGAGCAGCTGAACTTCGCTTTGCTGCAAAGCATCCAGAAGAAGGAGGACAGGACCAACACCCTTGTTGAACTTGATGGGAAGCGTTGTGTCTGTGCTTGAGGGACTGTAAAAAAGTAACTATCACAGCATTGATATTTTTGGCTGTGTGTACATAATATTTCATATGTAGCAGTCTGAAGTTTTTGCACATTTTGGAAATAAAAGCTTTCTTTCCGTAAGTGTTTTTCTGCTTCTACATTGTTATCCTCACACCAAACATATTCAGGTTCAGGTTCCTTTATTTGTACCCGTAGGTAGATTTGTTTTGCAGTCACATTCAACATGAACACAAACACAGGCACACATGAAGCTGACTATAAACATGATAAAAGTGCTCAAGGCTCCACCAATCAGGACATAAGACAAAGAGATAAGAGAAAAAACATAAGAGAGAAGGGTCATATTAA
Source organism: Pholidichthys leucotaenia (assembly GCA_020510985.1). Taxonomy (NCBI): domain Eukaryota; kingdom Metazoa; phylum Chordata; class Actinopteri; order Cichliformes; family Pholidichthyidae; genus Pholidichthys; species Pholidichthys leucotaenia. The sequence continues at coordinate 225,321,525 of CM035837.1, forward strand.
AAAGTTAAAGACTTTACATTTCATATGCATGAAATATAAAGTTATTTAGGACAATGCAAATCACTATAACATTGTAGTGGTGGGAAGTGAAAGTACAAGTACTGAATTACTGCACTTAAGTTCATTTTTCCAGGTATTGGACAATATATCAGGTATTTGTGGACTTACTCATATTTTTGACAACTTCTTTCACATTTTTTAAAGAACAAGCAGCAACAAACTTTAAATCTATGTACTTTTTCTGTGGAAAATGTTCCAAGATGCCAGCTTCAAAAATGATGAGTTTATCTTGTTTTGACAACATACCACATGACATTCTGTCAGCTCTGGACAAGATCATTTCTGGGGAAAGTACTTTGAACTTGAACACTTTACAGTCTGTCTCTTGTTATCCCTACATGAATAAAAACTTGAATCAGTACTTTAACCAGAATAGATGACACAAGTACAGAAGGGTATACCTTTCACATCTCTGTAGTTTGGAGGTGCATAGAATATGCATTTATACAGTATCTTCATGTATATATGCAGTAAATCTATACATTTTTCCATGTAACCTTGTGACTGTATTATTTTAATTGCTTTTAATCCCGTATCAAGTTTGTTTAGGGTTCAAAATGCATCGTAAGTGTTAAATATATCTTGTTATACCTAACTAAGTACTGTTTATCTGTTGAAATATATATATTTACCGGCTAATATAACCCATAACAATATGGCCCCTGGCGATCATTTTTTGGGACAGCTGATCACTTTTTGGCATGACATAATAGGGGACCTCCGTCTCGTAATGCGCCGTAACACCACCTATTACAGAACTGACATAAATATTATGTTTAAAAGTGTAGTCAGTGCTCGTGCTACAGACTTTATCTAACAATGGCTGATAACTGAAATATTGATGATTACCGGTGTCCTTAAACGTAGCCGCCGTTCTCTGCCATTAAGAACAAAACTGTTTTTGGATGGTAATACAGGTTTGGAATAAAAGCAGCGCTCCCAAAGACAACAAACTCCTACATTTTGACAAGCTAACGCTGCTACTTCTTCTTCTTCTCTTGGTTACTGGCGGATAGCAAACAAGTGAGAGGTGCATACCGCAACCTTCCATCTTCTCTGGTGTTCTGCGGGGGTTGGGTGCTTCACACTACGTAATGACATAGCTCTGACATAATTCCCGACTAGCTCCATATCGGTGGAAAGCCAACTGGTTCTTATGAGCCACTCCAGAAGAACTGGTTAAGCACTAGCACCAGCCCCAGAACCAAACTAGCACTGGAACCGGTTTGGTGGAAAGAGGCCCTGTCAGAGCTCCAGTGTTCCTCTGTGAAGAGAGGAGAACCTTCAAAAAGGACAACCATCTCTGCAGCAATCCACCAATCAGGCCTGTATGGTAGAGTGGCCAGACAGAAGCCACTCTTTAATAAAAGGCACATGGCAGCCCTCCTGGAGTTTGCCAAAAGGCACCTGAAGGACTCTCAGACCATAAGAAACAAAATCCTCTTGTCTGACGAAACAAAGATTGAACTCTTTGGCGTGAATGCCAGGCGTCATGTTTGGAAAAAAACAGGCACAGCTCATCACCAGGCCAGTACCATCTCTACAGTGAAGCATGGTGGTGGCAGTGTCACCCTAAGGGGATATTTTTCAGCAGCAGGAACTGGGAGACTTGTCAGGATAGAGGGAAAGATGAATGCAGCAATGTACAGAGACATCCTGGATGAAAACCTGCTCCAGAGCGCTCTTGACCTCAGACTGGGGCAATTGTTCATCTTTCAGCAGGACAATGACCCTAAGCACACAGCCACGATATCAAAGTAGTGGCTTCAGGACAACTCTGTGAATGTCCTTGAGTGGCCCAGCCAGAACCCAGACTTCAATCCAACTGAACATCTCTGAAGAGATCTGAAAATGGCTGTGCACCAATGCTTCCCATCCAACCTGATGGAGCTTGAGAGGTGCTGTAAAGAGGAATGGGCCAAACTACCCAAAGATAGGTGTGCCAAACTTGTGGCATCATATTTAAAAAGATTTAAGGCTGTAATTGCTGCCAAAGGTGTAATGAATCCCTATGCGCTTTTACGCAGTGCACGGAGGAGAAGGGATGGATTCACACGTAGGTTACACCACAGACAAAGTTATTAACATGAAGTCCCAAGAGTACAGACATACAAAAATGCATTGGAGAAACACTTACAGTTAACACAATGTAAAGTGTTGCGGGCAGACCATGGCGTAACATGGCTAAGCAAAAAGCCCAAGGGCAGACCACAGTGTAACGTGGCAGAGACAGGAACAATCATCCAGCAAAGAAACAAAGAACATGAGCTGGTTAAATACACAAACCGAATGCACAAATGATTGGGAGCACCTGAGCACGGGACCTAGGCAGTAATCACCAAACAGGGAACAGCTGAGTGTCAAGAGAGAAAGGGGAATGGTCTGGCTGGCAGACTGACAGGCAACATCCACACCAAGTGCAGACTTCCAAGTGCTGCCTGACAGTCCGTCAGTCAGAACCCAATTTTTTTTTTTATTTTGATTTTGTATACTTTATTGATCCCCAGAGGGGAAATTGAGGGCATCCACCTGGATGGATGAAGCAGCCACGATTCGGCGCTATCCCTTAACCATTCACACACACATTCACACCTAGGGCCACTTTAGAGTCTCCAATTAACCTAACTTGCATGTTTTTGGCCTACAAGACCTGACAAGAGTAAACTAGACAATACACAGATGATAACAAAAGACACACAGAGGAGAGTCATGGAAACGAGCCAAGAGGACAAACTGGCCCGGTTCATGACAGAGCCCCCCTCTTAAGGGGTGGATTCTAGACACCCAGCACACCATCAAAAGAAAAAGAGAAAACCTCCCACCCCGCTTCCACAAGCAGGAACAACAACCATCAAACCAGGGCGGGAGGTAGGGGGACACAGGTCAGGAGGGAACAAAAAACACCCCGCTCAGGGCCCACAACAGAAAAACAACAATTAACCCCCCCCCCCCCCCAGTCCAGAGATGCGGAGACTCAGGATGCCGCCCAGAGTCCCAGGCCCAGCAGACGACCCAGCAGATAGAGTCCGGTGGCCTGCCGGAAAACATGGGTCACCTGACCCAGAGACTCAGTCCTTCAGGTGGCCGCTTGGCACTGTTGAGCCACCAGGACCGGAGGGGCAAAGCATGAGGCGGCTTACCCACTGGGAGGCTTACTGTTGGGTGGCCGGGCAATAGGAGGAGAACCCCCACGGCTACTGGTGGCGGAGGAAGGGGGACCACGATGGCATCAGGAAGAGGAGTGAAGGTCCCAGTATCCTCAGGCAGACCAGCAGCACCCTCGGTGGTCCCAGCTTGGGACACAGCTGCACCCTCAGTGGTCCCCGACTGGGACCCAGCTGCACACTTGGTAGTCCCGGCATGGGACACAGCTGCACCCTCTGTGGACCCCAGCTGGGGCAAGGCTGCACCTGCAGTGGACCACAGCTCGGCCAGCACAGCACCCACAACGAGCAAGCCAACTTGCAGAAGCACCAAACTGTGGAGGCAGTCTATTGGAGGAGCCTTGATGATTGCAGCGGGGTGAGCTGGACCCACGATGTTGCCTGCTGGCTGAACAGGACCCACAGAGCCCCCTGGTGATGGTGGATCCTCTCCAGTGACCCTAGGAAAAAGCTCAGGAATAACAGGAGAAGAAATGTGCTTAGGGTTGCCGGCAGCGGCGGAGCCCAGCAAAGCGAGTTCAGATGCAGCTGAGGGCTGCACCTGACTTACCTCACCCAGAGCCAGGCAAGCTCTCTCCAAAACTGGCATGAGAAACACAAGAGAGAGAACTTGCCTGAGCTCGAGCTCCATCGCCATCCAGGACTCCGTCGAACTTGGCAATGTTGTCTCGGGCCGGCCTCCAAGAGGTCCAGCACTGGCTCCCATTCTGCAGCGGTTGCCTCCGCAGCTGGCATGATGGTGGTAGCAGTCCTACACTTCCCTGACAGCGGCTGCAATGCAGGAGAATCCTCTGGCATGGTAGCTGGAGAACAGCTCCGTGCTGGCTCCAGAGTGGAATCGTCTGGGGCCACTGGCTCCTCCACCATCTGACGGCTCTGTTCCTGGACTGACAGACACTCAGGGATAGGAAGGGGAGACACAGAGAGGACAGAAAAAGAGTTAATTTCTGCAGCTGGAGAAGAGAGCCCAGCGGACTGCTGAAACTGGGTCTCTCTCTCGGGAGACAGACAAGGCTTGTCATTACAAGATTGAATAGAATGAAAAAAACACTTGCCTTTCATCCCGCTCTTTGATGTTGACAACTGCATTGGATGGGCAGTCATCCCTCTCCGTGTCAAGGGTGATTTTGGCCCCTTCAAAGGATAGCGGAGGAGCCGGCTCCAAAGACACAGATGTGGGGGTTCCCGAGACAACCCTGGAGGATCTCACGGCTGCAGCAGGGAAAATGGTTGCCAATGGAGAGGGCTTCCTCAGGTGTTCTGATGCAGGATGACTCCGTCTGCGGAAAGCTGAAGCTGGTTTGGTCAGAACAGGAACAGGAGTAGAACTCTGGCGTGAAGCATGAAAAACGGAGCCCCAGGAGCGCCCTCCCTTTGGTGCGAGCCCAATCTTCTTTGGGGACTTTTTCACCCTTTCACCCTACTCACGCCACAGCACTGCTAACAGGGTTATCCTCTCAACTCCTTCTGCATGCTCAGAGAGCTTAGGGCATCGCCAGACTTCTGCCACCGCCAGACCCACGTACCAGAGTGTGTCTTCGGGGGTGGAGTATTTGCATGCCGAAGAGATTAACCCATCTATATCCATGAGGGCCCAGCAGCACTCCCAACCCAGACGCAGAGGATAACTGCGTTGTCCCACTGAATCTATCATAGTTTCAAACAGGCAAGAGAAAAAATACACAAAAATATGAAAAAGCAATGTCTGGGTGTAACCCACTGAATCCTTTTATGGCTGGATGATTCTGTCATGAATCCCCATGCGCTTTTACACAGCGCACGGAGGAGAAGAGACAGATTCATGCACAGGTTACACCACAGACAAATGTATTAACATAAAGTCCCAAGAGTACAGACACACAAAAATGCAAAGGAGAAACACTTACAGTTAACATGACGTAAAGTGTTGTGGGCAGACCATGGCATAACATGACTGAGCAAAAAACCCAAGGGCAGACCATGGTTTAACATGGCAGAGACAGGAACAATCATCCAGCAAAGAAACAAAGAACATGAGCTGGTTAAATACACAAACTGAATGAACAAATGAGAGCAGGGCAGTAATCACCAATCAGGGAACAGCTGAGTGTCAGAATCAGAATCAGAATCAGAATCAGGTTTATTGCCATTGTTCATGTAGTACACAAACTAGGAATTTGTCTCGGTACAATGCTGCAACATTAAACATGATAAGATAAGAGAAATAAACTATACATGTAATAAAGTGTAGGATAAGATTAAGTGATACTGGTCAACAGTTAAAATATATATTAGCCAGCAGCAGATACTGTGGAGAACTATATAGTGCAGTCGGTAATGCAGGAAGAAAACAGTGATGATTGACATGAGTCTGGTTGAGCTGCTGTACATGGTGCACGAGAGTCACTTAGTGTTCAGCAGTCTAATGGCAGAGGGGAAGAAGCTGTTCATGTGACGGGAGGTTTTAGTCTGGATGGACCGAAGTCTTCTACCAGAGGGGAGGGGGGCAAACAGTACGTGACCAGGGTGTGAGGGATCGGCTATGATCCGGCCAGCACGCCTCCGGGTCCTGGAGATGTACAGATCCTGGAGAGATGGGAGCTTGCAGCCGATCACCTTCTCAGCAGTGCGCACGACGCACTGCAGCCTTAGTCTGTCCCTGGCAGTGGCTCCTGCGTACCACACGGTTATGGAGGTGGTGAGGATGGACTCGATGATGGCTGTGTAGAACTGCACTAACATCTTGGTGGGTAGCTTGAGCTTCCTCAGCTGCCGCAGGAAGAACATCCTCTGCTGGGCTTTTTTGATGAGTGAGCTGATGGTCAGCTCCCATTTGAGGTCCCTGGTGATGGTAGTGCCTAGGAAGCGGAAGGAATCAGCAGTGGTGATGGGAGAGCCTGAGAGGGTGAGGGGGGGCAGAGGAGTAGTGACTTTCCTGAAGTCTACAATCATCTCCACTGTCTTCAGAGCGTTCAGCTGCAGGTTGTTATTGCTGCACCAGGACGCCAGCTGGGCCACCTCTCTCCTGTAGGCGGACTCGTCGCCGTTGGAGATGAGCCCGATGAGGGCTCATCTCCAAGAGAGGGAGGGGTGTGGTCTGGCTGACAGACTGACAGGCAACGCCCACACCAAGTGCAGACTTCCAAGTGCTGCCTGACAGCCTGTCAGTCAGAACCCAAAATAATACAACACAGAAAGAATAGCCAAAATCACACAACACCTGACAAGAGTTAACTAGACAATACACAGATGGTAACATAAGACACACAGAGGAGAGTCAAGGAACCGAGCCAGGAGGACAAACTGGCCCAGTTCATGGCAAAAGGTGCATCAACAAAGTATTGAGCAAAGGCTGTGAATACTTATGTACATGTGATTTCTTAGTTTTCTATTTTTAATAAATTTGCAAAAATCTCAAAAAACTTTTTTTCATGTTGTCATTATGGGGTATTGTGAGTAGAATTTTGAGGAAAAAATTAATTTAATCCCTTCTGGAGTAAGGCTGTAACATAACAAAATGTGGAAAAAGTGAAGCACTGTGAAGACTTTCCAGATGCTCTGTACAGAGTGAGAAAGGAGTGGATGAGTGGAACAGTTTTCTGACTAAAGTGATTTGGTCTGCTGCATCAGAGGCTATCCCTAGGAAAAAGATTTCTAAGGGAGGGACTATGGTCTCTTGGTGGAATGAAGAATGTAGCTTGGCAATTAAAGCCAGGAACAGAGCATATAGCAGGTTAAAGAGGCATCCAATTGAATGCTTAGCAACTGATTTTAAAAGACTGAGGGCTAAGGCAAGGAGAGTAATCAAAGAAGGAAAAAACAAAGCTGGAGAAATTTCTGTGAAAAATTGGGTCCAGATTCTCCTGTTAAAAAAGTCTGGAGTTTAGTTCGTAGAATGACAGGAGCATTTAGGCAGATGGTAATCCCTGTTCTTCAGTATAATGGATGTGAGGCAGTAATTAGTCAAGAAAAAATCAAAGGTATTGGTTAAACAATTTCAAAAGGTGCACAGCCAAAGTAATATAAGTGAGGAAAGCAGAAGAAAAGCAGAGACTGTAGAAAAGCAGCAGTACAAATTGCGAGTGAATAGTGAGAATTCTGACATTGTTAATGCAATGTTTACTTTAAATGAACTTAAAAGAGCTCTAGATAGGGGAAAGGACACGTCTCCGGGAAGAGATGGGCTGAGCTACCAATTATTTAAACAGGCTGGGGTGGTATTGCTAGAGGAGGTATTGGCCCTGCTTAACAGTGTGTGGGAAAGTGGGTGTCTTCCTAAGGAGTGGAAACATGCTGTAATAGTTCCAATTTTGAAACCTGGGAAGATGGCCAGCAGCCCAAGTGTAACGGAGTTGAAAATGTACTTTAAATAATTTTTTTCTCAGTTATGTTTTCTTTATATTGTTGTGAATTTTATTTTACTTGAGTACTTTTATTTTGGCGGTACACTTCTCACATCCGCTCTTCCTGTACCTCCGAGGCTCCGGTAGTTCCTTTTTTCCCCCACAGTACCGCGTTGCTTTGCTGGGGGAGCCTGTGTGGGATCGAGGTACGGACAAGGCGTGATGTATTTTGTTTTGTTTCATTAACAGGAGTAAATAAATTGTGGAAACAGCAGTCTGGTGTCATCGTGGTCCCTATGCCGCACACACGCATGCATTGGTGTTCCCGATCACTGCCGTTTAAGGGTGTCCAAAAGGAGGACTCGTTACACGGGTGCCAGTAACCCGTTACACTGGTGACGTGACCCTTGGATCTTCAGATCAGCTCGACGCCGGTCACCGTGGATGCTGCATCACCAAATTGGGTCTACGCGAGGACGTATATGTGGTCAGACATATAGAGGACTGTTGAAGCACATTTTAACTGATTACCCACAGTACATTTATGGTATGTGAAGTAGTGGTAATTGTGATCCTGTACTGTAATATATGTCACTTTATTTTGGAGTTATTCACAACGCGAGTAAATTTCACTGTGTAAAGTAGTTCTAAAAAAAAAAAAAAAAAAAGACATGGATAATTATACAACACCTGTTTTGCCAAAAGGGAGAGGTATTTGGCGCAGTGATATTGCTAATAGTAGGGATGTGGGACATTCCAAGTTTATGAATAGTGGTGGGGATACAGGGTTAGGTCAGAGCCCAGATTGTATTCCTGTTGATGAGTTCATGAGTGAAGGTCCTCATGTTTCCACACCCTGCAGTAATGTTGGTGCCATTGAACAACTTACAGATATGGTGGGGCAGCTTGGTGCTCGAATTGGTGAGTCTATAGTTGCTAAGTTAATGTCTGCTGGTGTTGTGAATATGACCAATGACAACCAGACTTCTCCTACTGATCGAACTGCGCATTGTGATGTTACCAAATATGACCCTCCACACGTGACTGTCCATGTCAAGTCAGACAGAGAACTACCCATATTTAGAGGTGACAGTACTGACAAATATTCAGTTTGGGACTGGATTGACTTGTCTAAGACTGACCTTAAGAAGAGAGAGATTCCTGTGTGTGAGCAAGCAGGAGAAATAATGAGTTGTTTACTGGGCAAAGCCAGAGATGTTGTGAAAGTTGCCCTGCGTAGTGACCTGGAGCTAGATGCTAAAAAGAAACCTGAGATAATCTATGATGTTCTTCTCCGTTACTTCTGTGATGCCTCTTCATGTCTTCCGCTCGCAGATTTTTATGCAACCCTGCCCAGGCACAGAGAAAAACCAGTGGACTACTGGATAAGGCTGAACAAAGCAGCAGACCTGGCTCTCGAGGGCCTGCGTAGACAAGGCAAGCAGACTGAGGACTTGAGCAAAGAGGTTGCTATCATGTTCGTCAAAAATTGTCCTGATCCTGATCTGTCTTGCACCTTGAAGTGGAAACCACCTCATGAATGGACCTCACGTGATGTTCAGTTGAGAATTGATGATTATCAGAGAGAGGTTAGAGCTAGTGCCAGAGCGCCTGATGGTCCACAGCTAATGAGTCACACAGCTACTGTAACATCTGACAAACCCAGATTGCCATCTTCAGCCATGACCATGCCAGAACAGTGCCACACCCCAGTCATTCCCTCTTCACTTCCTCAAACCCGACAGTTTACATGTCAGGGTCCCTCTCCATTCCCCATCTCTGACCCTACCCCAAATACAGTCAGCTCAGATTGTGCTAGTGTGCCGGTTGTTGCTCAAAATCTCCAACAGTCAGAGGAGAGGCCCCTTGGTCGCATGGTTAATATGTTTCAGGAAATGATGGAGAAGTTGCAGCAGTGTGCAATTCCTCACCCGACTGAGAGCAACAGATTTAAACATGCCCCTCGTCAGAGATGCCCCAGAGAAGCAACTTGTATAGTCTGTAATGACACACGTCACTCCACCATTTCACATTGCATATCTGAGAAACTGTGTTTTACCTGTCTTTCCCCTGGTCATACCAGACTGGCCTGTCCCAACAACAACTGTCAGCCTCCTTCTCTGTCTCAGGGAAAACTAACTGACCTGTACTTGGAGGGAGGCAGTGCAGGTCTCACCTCAAGCTCCCACTGCAGTGACACATCTGATGCTGAGTCGATTTTTGCATCGGTGAGAAGCTCATGCGATGATGTAGTTGTTGTGTATCAGAACATTCACATAATTGGCAATAGTTCCAGCCTTTTCTACACACCAGTTGCTTTTGGTGGTACAGTGATAATTGATGGCATGCTGGACAGTGGCTCCATGGCCTGCAGTATCAACAAGGATGCAGAGAAGAAACTGAGAACTGCTGGAGTAATAATAAATCAGAACCAGATTGATGTGAATGTGATGCTGGTTGGGTGTGGTGGAAAGCGTGTCAGGCCAAAGAGTGCTTTTGACATTGTGATGGAGGTGTATGGTTGTAAAATGCTGGTCCCCACTCTGGTTGTCTGTGGTCAGCATGATGAGTTGATTATTGGTACCAATGTAATAAAGCACATCCTACACCATTCAAAACAACGCAAGTCCTATAGGAAAACAGTGTCTGGCCCCTGCCCAACTGCAGAACCGGAAGCTGAGAAGTTCTTGTCTATGCTCACTGGTTTGAACCCCTGGAAAGGAAATGACATTCCTGACAAAGTTGATACTGTCAGATGTAACTCAGCCACCTACCTTGAACCTGGGCATGAGTACCTTGTTTGGGGTAAATTGCCTAAAGACACTGTTGTATCTCCAGGCAGTACAGTCATGACAGAGCCCACATCTTCTCGTTCAGCTCCTAGGGGTGTCCTAGTGGCTAAGATTGTAACTCCTATGTGGGGTGACAGGTGGGTCCCGCTCAAACTCATCAACACGTCCAACAAGTCTGTGTTGTTACGGCGCAATGCGAAGCTAGCTGACGTCTACACATGTGTAGCCCTTGAAGACATGGACGCAGCTGAGCAGTCTAGTGTACCAGTGACCTGCTACACACAGTCTACAACGGCATGTGATGCTGGTATGGAGTCTGTAAAAGAAAAACTCAAGTCAGTGGGGCTTTGTGACATAGACATTAATGCATGCCAAGTGTCAGAGGACTGCAAAAAGAGAATGGCTGACTTGGTACTTCAGTACGAGGATGTCTTTTCACGCCACCACCTAGACTGTGGAGAAGCTAAGGGCTTTGTACACCGTATACATTTATCTGATGATAAACCATTCAGACTCTCATATAGGCGTGTACCCTCCTAGCCAGTATCAGAAATTAAGACAGGTGCTAAATGAAATGGAGGAAAAAGACATTATCAGGAAATCGACTAGCGAGTATGCATCTCCCTTGGTTCTTGTGTGGAAAAAGAATGGCGACCTCCGCATCTGCACGGATTTTCGCTGGCTGAATAAGAGGACTCTGAAAGATGCTCACCTTCTCCCTCACCAGGCAGATTGTCTGGCAGCACTGGGAGGTAACTGCCTCTTCAGCACAGTGGATATAACGTCCGGCTTCTACAACATGCCGCTTCATGAGGATGACAGGAAGTATTCAGCTTTTACCACTCCGATGGGCTTGTATGAGTACAATCGCCTGCCCCAGGGATTATGCAATAGTCCTGCTAGTTTTATGCGCATGATGACTGCCATTTTTTGGTGACCAGAATTATTTGACTTTGTTGTGCTATTTGGATGATCTGCTGATTTTTGCATCTGATGAGGAGAGTGCATTGCAGCGCCTTGAGATGGTGTTCAGCAGGCTGCGTAGGCACAACTTGAAGTTGGCACCAAAAAAGTGTTTTTTCCTCAGGAAATCTGTGAGGTTTCTTTTTTTTTTTTCCACAATATCTTTATTGAACCTTTTTTTTTTTTTTTTAACAAACATGATACAAACAATCAAACACTAACACTAAAGTACTACAAAAAAAAAAAAAATGCACTAAAAACACCAACAACCACCAACAAAATCAAGTCTTCAACAATGCTCCTCTGTTTAGTCTAGACAATCCAATACATTAGTATACATATTATGTTCACCAGTTTGGAATTTACAAGGTCCACACACATCATTCACCTTCTTCTTCAAGAGTTATGTTTAAATTTTTTACATAATCAATAAAAGGTCTCCATATATTCTCAAACACAATTTCCTTTGATTTTAGTATATATGTTATTCTTTCTAATGGAAGGTTTGTTAACATCTGTCTTAACCACTGAGTCACATCTGGTCTATGAGTCTTTTTCCATAATAGTGCAATACATTTTTTGGCATTAAGCAAACTGAGGTCTATGAATGTTCTTTCACTTTTATTAAAATTATGCTTTTCTGGGTACAGACCCAACAAAAACAGTTTAGGATTCAATATGATTTGTTTTGAGATTATTTTTTCAATTGTTACCCTCACCTCTTCCCAAAACATTCTTATTAATCTACATTCCCATAAACAATGAAATAGGGTTCCTTTACTTTCCATGCATTTTGTGCATGTATCTGGTATATTTTTGTTATATCTATTTAACTCCTCCGGTGTAACATACATCCGCATTAACCATTTGAAATGTATCAATTTAAGGCGTGCATTTATTGATTTGGTTTGAGCTTCTGTACAAGCCAATTCCCATTGTTCCTCTGAAATTTCAATTTGCAGATCTTCTTTCCAGTAGTTTAATCTTTTCAGTGAATTTTCACTTGAAGATAGTGTCAGTGAGTTATAAAACTCTGAAATAATACCCTTTCTTTTACTATCTTTCATCATCATTTTTTCCAAGGATGAATAAATAGGTCGAGTGAGAGCTTTATTTTGATTTGATCGAATAAAGTTTCTAAGTTGAAGATATTTAAAAAAATGTGTTCTATTGAGATTAAATTTGATCCTCAGCTCTTCAAAAGACATTATGTTGTCTGCACATGGCAAATATAAATCCTGAATCTTTTGTATCCCTTTTAAATTCCATACTTTAAATACAGCGTCCGCTCTCCCTGGTTTAAAATATTGATTACCCCATATTGGACTAAATTGTGACAATAACTGTGGTTCTTTTAAATAGTTTTTAGCTTCACACCATATTTTGATCATATGCTTTACAAATGGATTTTTAACTTGTTTTTGTAATTTTTTTGCCGAATCTGAGTATATGAATATGGGAAGAGGTAAAGGTAAATTGTATGATTCCATTTCAGTCCAGTGAGGGAGATCATTTGATGAAAAATAATATGTCATAGACCTCAGTTGTGCCGACCAATAATACAACATAAAATTTGGACATTTCAGACCTCCACGATCAAATGGTAAATATAATAAAGACAAACGTAATCTAGCCCTCCTGTTGTTCCATATAAATTCCACTAACTTTTTTTTTATTCTTGAGAATAGATCTAAAGGTGGTGATAAGGGAATGTATTGAAATAAATAAAGTATTTTAGGTAAAATATTACTTTTAAGTATATTGATTCTCCCGATCATCGACATTGGTAGTGACATCCATCTCTGAGTTAACTCATTGATATCTGACATTAAGGCTTCATAGTTGACACTGGCGACTGATTCTAGCTTAGGCATAATTTGGATTCCTAAATATTTAAACTGATTTACAACATTGAATTGATTTACCTCAGGGGCTGGGTAATTTCTCTGGGTCTCATTTAGCATTAATATTGAAGATTTAGTTTTATTTATTTTATATCCTGATATTTCCCCAAAATTCTTTATTAAATTCAACAAGGTTGGAATTGATTTTTTTAGATTCGACATAAACAAAATTATGTCATCGGCGTACAGGGAGATTTTATGTTCTGTTGGTCCAACTTTAATTCCATATATTTGTGAATGTAAACGTATCGCTATCGCTAAAGGTTCAATTGCCATAGTAAACAGTAAAGGTGAAAGTGGACAGCCTTGTCGACATCCTCTATTGATTTTTATTGGTTTTGAAATATTGTTATTTGTTAGGATTTCTGCTGTAGCATTATTGTATATTATTTGAACCCATTTTATGAAATTATTTCCAAGTCCAAACCTTTGTAGGACTTCAAAAAGAAAGGGCCATTCAACTCTATCAAAGGCCTTTTCGGCGTCCAATGATAGGAGAGCTGTATCCGGTGCTTCTTTATTAAAATAAATAATATTAAATAGTCTTCTTACATTATGGAAGCCTTGTCTACCCTTTATAAAGCCATTCTGATCTCGATTAATAATATTTGGTAAAATTTCTTGTATTCGTCTTGCTAAAATTTTACAGATTATCTTAAGGTCGGCGTTTAATAGGCTTATTGGTCTCATATTTTCACATTTATTAGAGGGCTTACCTGGTTTTGGCAGCAGTATAATTAAGGCATTATTTATGTATGATGGTAAATTATTATTTTGAAATGCTTCTAAAACCATTTCCAAAAAAGGTTTTATTAATTTATTCTTAAATTTTTTATAAAGGTCAACTGGAAGACCATCTGGTCCTGCACTTTTTCCTGATTTCATATTATCAATGGCTAGCCCAACTTCTTCTTGACTAATTTTAGAATCCAATATCTCCCTGTTTTCATTTGGAATACACGGTATAGATAGTTCGTTCAAAAACCCATTTAGTTTTGTTAAATCAGGTTCATTTTTGGTATCATATAATTTTTCATAGTAATCTCTAAAGGCTCTATTAATTTCTAAAGGATCTATAACTACCTGTCCGTTACTTATAATACTGGTAATTGGTGTTTTAATTTCCAATTGTTTAATCTGCCATGCTAATAATTTTCCCGATTTTTCACCTTGTTCATAAAAAGATTGTTTCAATCTTAGAAGACTCGAGGCAGCTCTATTCGCTGATTTTTTGTCGTATTCAGCTCTCAAAATCAGTAATTCATTCTCCAACCTTGGGTCACTTCCTGCATACACTTTTTCCTGAAGATTTTTTATTTTATGTTCCAATTTAGCTCTCTCCTCTCGAGTCTTCTTAGATTTTGATCCTGTATAACTAATAATATGTCCCCTAATAAAAGCTTTGAAAGCCTCCCACTTTACACATGCTGATGTTTGTGTAGTATTGATGTCAAAGAACTCGTCTATCTGTTTTTCTATATACTTGACAAATTCCTCATCCTGAAGCCATTTATGCTGAAATTGCCATCTACCTGATTCCTTTGTCAATTTTTTATCTACATATATTAGACAACAGGGTGCATGATCAGAGATCACGATGTTATCATAAAAGCAGTTTTGAATCTTGGACCTTAATTCTGTGGAAATCAAAAAATAATCAATACGTGAGAATGTCTTGTAGGTACTGGAATAACAAGAATAGGCTTTAACTTGTGGTTTCATTTCTCTCCATATATCTAACAATCTCAATTCTTTCATAAAATGATTAATAGTCATCCTACATCCAATGTGCGTACAATCCAGTCCTGTTGATCTATCCACACCTGGATTCAATGTACAATTAAAATCCCCTGCTATTATATGTTGCCCTGTAAGTGATGATAAGATGAGAAATAAATTAGCAAAGAACTTCTGATCATCTATATTGGGACCATATAAGTTCACAAGATTTATATTTTCTAATAGCAAAGAACCTTGAATGATTACATATCTTCCAAATTTGTCTCCAATTACATTTTTCACTTGAAAAGGAACTGATTTATGTATGAGAGTCATAACTCCCCTGGCTCGGGATGAAAATGAAGAGGTGAATACACTTCCCTGCCATCTACTCCTAATTCTTTTAACATCCTCCTCTATCAGATGAGTTTCTTGTAAAAACACAATTCTTGAACCCATGTCCTTTATTTTATTCATAACTTGTTTAAGTTTTTTTAAATTTTGTAGACCTCTGCAATTCCATGAAGTTAAATTAAGGTTAACACTTTGGTCCATGATCAATAGAGAGTTTGGGATTACCTTGCAGTGTAAACATGCTCATACAGAGAAGCAAAAACATGAGTGGTTGAACATTCATCCTACAAACTACACACAAACAAATTTCCCCTTCCCACACTTGTGGCAAACCCCCCAAAATCAAAAGAAAAATTCTGTCTCCCGATATAGCCATCGACCGTTCCACACCCACGGGGAACAGCCTAAGCCACTCCTTCTTCATCCTCCCAATCACCCTAACTCTACTGCTTTTAATGACGTAACATTAACTCTCCTCTGTAGTTTTCCAACTTAACTCCAAAATTTTTAACAACTTTGTACATCATAGTTTTTTTTTTTTTGTTTTGTTTTTGTTTTGTTTTTTTAATATATAATACAATCTATATTTTGTAAACTTACTATTTACTTCAAGTCAGTCAGATGCCTGTGCAAATGCTTAATTATTCTACCTTATATTTTGTTCATGCTTAGCTCCCACCAGTCTCTTCTTCTTCTTTGATCTTCTTGATGAACTCCTGCGCCTCCTCTGGGGTCTTGAAGATGTGGGTTCTGCCCTCATACGTGGTCAGCAGTCTCGCAGGATAGATTACACCATGACGAATCCCAAGGTTGCGCAGCTCCTTACGTACGGGATCAAACTGCTTCCTCAATTGCTGGATTCCTGTGGCCAAATCTGGGTAGAACCGCACCTGCTGGTCCTGGTGTTTAATCTCTCCTTTAGCACGTGCAGCGTTGAAGATCTTCATCCTGTCTCTGTTGCTAAGAAACTTCATAATTAAGGTCCTCGGCGGTCCCTTATCTCTCCGTGGGCCAATACGATGTGCTTTTTCCAGAACCACTGCTGATTGCAACTCCTCGCTGCCCAGCACCTCCGGAATCCACTTTTCCAGAAAGGAACATACGTCCCGACCTTCTGATTCCTCTGGAAGACCCACCAGCCTCAAATTATTCTGTCTCGACCGAGATTCCAAATCCAAAATATTATCTTCCAGAGATTTATTTTTTTTTTCCAAAGTGCGCACCTTTAATTGAAGACGGGTGACGTCATCTTCAGCACTAGCGAGACGGAGCTCCATCTGCGCCGTTCGTTCTACACAGTCACCCAATTCCTTTCTTATTCCTTCCAGCGCTGTCATAATCCCATCAAATCTAGAGGAAAAGTCCGCTCTCATTGAACTCATGGCAGCCATCAGCGCATCTGCGCCATTCCCCGCAGAAATCGCACCGCCGCCAGCCTCCTCCGCCATATATGGAGCCTTGTTTGCTGCGTCACAGACCTGAAAGTCCGTTAATTTGGACTGTTTCGGCGGCTCGCTTTTTCCTTTTCCTGGTTTTCCAGCCTTAGGCTTCGCCGACATATCCTCGCCCAAATGCTGGGATACGTTCTGTCCCAAATGAGAGAGTTATTTGCCGATTTTTTTTCTCCAGGAGCAGAGCAGAGCGAGACACGTCCGTCCTACGTGGCAGCCATAACCGGAAGTGATGTGAGGTTTCTTGGTCACGTAATTGATGAGAATGGTGTTTCAACCGACCCTAGTAAGGTTGAAAACATCGCAAAAATGACTTGTGCTGACCTGATGGACACTGATGGTGTGACACCGTCCCAAAAAAGACTTAGATCCTTCTTGGGGATGGTTAATTACTATCAGCATTTTGTGCCAGGATATTCTGCCATTGCCAAGCCATTGTTCAGCCTGTTGAAAGGTGGAAAATTTAAAGGCAGATGTAAGAAAACCAAGATGGCTTGCAGAAAGCTTTGTGCTTCTGACTGGACCCAAGAGCACATACATGCCTTTGAAAGTCTCAAATCTGCACTTGTTGACACTGTGGTCTTGGCTCATCCTAACTTTGACCGTCCCTTCATGCTTTCAACTGATGCATCTCTGGATGGGATAGGTGCCATTCTGTCCCAAGTCCAGGAAGATGAAAGTCATGCCAGACCTATTGCTTTTGCCAGTAAGTCACTGACACAGTCTCAGAAAAACTATCCAGCACACCGACTGGAATTTCTGGCTTTGAAATGGTCCATCACTGACAAGTTTAGTCATTGGCTAAAGGGTCACAAATTCACTGTTTGGACTGACAACAATCCTTTGACTCACATATTGACGAAGCCCAAGTTAGACTGTTGTGAGCAACGCTGGGTAGCCAAGTTGGCTGCGTATGACTTTGACATAAAGTATGTTCCAGGGTGGCAGAACATTGTGGCTGATGCATTGAGCCGTGTGCCTTTTGTCAAGGAAAATATTGGTCACAGACTGTTCAATGAGCCATATGTGAAACTCCTCAGTGAAGTCAAAAATGTGTCTACTGCCTCTGTTCAGGATGCTTTTCGTTCATCCAGTGATCACGTGGATGCGATGTGTGACAATACTCATACCTCCCGGGTACACACTCAGATTGTGAATTCAGAAGAAGTGTCTGCTGTGATGCAGTCACACATTGAGTGGGATGCTGGTCCGAGGGCCCGGGCAATTGAAGCCTTGCAGTTTTTGCCCCAGTTAGTTCCACCAGGTCAAGACCCGTTCGTTGCCTGCCTATTCTGAAAAGGCTTTGCGTGACAAACAGTTGGAGGATGGAATTCTTTCTCGCATCCTGTTTTATGTTGAAAGACATCGGAGACCCTCAAGGAGAGAAAGGGTGAAAGAATCATTTTCAGTGATTAAATATCTGAAACACTGGGATAAGCTATCTGTGAGCAATGGTGTTCTGTACAGAGTTTCAAGAGACCAGAGAACCAAGTCCAAACGGCTTCAGTATGTTGTTCCAGACTCACTTAAGGATGAGGTCTTGAAAGGCGTGCATGATGATGCTGGTCATCAAGCCCAGTCACGAACCCTCAGTTTATCCAGACAGAGATTTTTCTGGCTGACCCTTGAGAGAGATGTTAGAGACCATGTCAGACACTGCCAGCGTTGTGTCCTCAGCAAGTCAGCTGAACCTGAGGGACAAGCTCCCTTAGAGAGCATCTTGTCATCTAGACCACTGGAGCTGGTCTGCATTGACTTTTGGTCAGCTGAAGACTCTAGGAACAAGTCTATTGATGTCCTAGTGATAACAGATCACTTTACCAGGATGGCTCAGGCCTTTCCTTGTAAGGATCAAACAGCTAAGCAAGGGGCAAATGTTCTGTGGAACAAGTACTTTTGTGTCTTTGGATTCCCAGAAAGAATCCACAGTGACCAAGGTCCTAATTTTGAAAGTCAATTAATCAGTGAACTCCTCAAAGTGTCCGGTGTCAGGAAATCTCACACTACCCCTTACCACCCAATGGGAAATGGGAGTGTCGAACGGTTTAACAGGACACTGGGTGGGATGATTCGTGCACTGTCCCCTGAGGTGAAAGCTAACTGGCCACGACAGTTGCAGACTTTGACATTTATGTACAACTGTACAGCCCATGAGACGACTGGCTTTCCTCCTTTTTACCTCATGTATGGCCATGTGCCCCGTTTGCCAGTAGATGCAATGTTTCGTTCTGTTCTTCGCGATGCTGATGTAACCAGTTATGACAAGTATGTGGCAACTCTCACCTGTGAGCTAAAAGAAGCAATGATGGTTGCTCAGGACCGTGCTGCTAAGGAGCAACACAGACATGCTAATCTTTACAACAGAAAAGTGACAGGATCCAAGATTGAGATTGGTGACAGGGTGCTTTTGGCCAACAGAAAGGAGAGAGGCAAAAAGAAAACTGCTGATAAGTGGGAATCAACTGTTTACACTGTAATGGATGTGAACCCACAGACCCATACATACAGAATTTGTGACACTCTTACTGGATGGACAAAAGTGGTCCACAGGAATCTGTCGATGCTGGTAAATTTTCTTCCTGTGGTGGATGTGTGCGATGTGTCCAACCATGGTTCATCCACCTTACTTCCAGAAACCTTAGCTCCAGACATTGGTGATGAGGGAGACACATCTGTGGACCTCTTCGAAGGAGAGAGTGAGGCTGGTACAGGTGATCCGTCTTCATGTGGAGAAACACGTGAACCATTAGTTGATCCAGAACCTGTTGACTCTGAAAGAAGAACTGTTGAGTGGATCACGCAGCTCACTGAACCATCTGTGTCACAGGTAGACGTTTCTGATGTGACTAGTGTGTCCTCTGACCCCCAGAACTCTTCAGTTGCACCTGTCGCTCAGGGTGTAGATCATCCCATGTCCTCTGACTCTAGACCTGTGACTACAGCTGCTACTGATATTCATGGTGGACAAACACTTGACAGTCAACTAGTTTCTGTTCCTGACTCCGAGAGAGACAGACACTCCCCTTGTTCGCTGTACTGTTGACCAGACGTCACGTACACATTGTGACCGTCCCAATGCACAATCTCAAATCAGGTCAAGATTTGGTCGCCTGATTAGACCGGTAAATAGACTAGTGCAGACAATGTCCAGGCAAGATGTAATTCAGGACAAGTTCAATGTTAAGGCTGTTTGTAGGTCTGTGTTTCAGACCCTGACTGACTAAATGCTACATGTGTGGACTATACTTTTTTGGACTTGACCTTGAATTCTAGTGATCGGCTATTTTATTTTATTTTATTTTACATGAGCTTTTACTACATTGGGCTGCTCGCAGAGATAGCAAAAAGACGTAACAAACTAATAGTTTTTTTTTTTTTTTTTTTTTTTTTTTTGAATGCAAAAGATGCAATAGACTTACACAATGGTCCTCTCCGGCATACAACTAGGAACATACCGGTCGCTATGGAGGGTGAGAATATGTATGGGCACATAATCATACCATGTAGGATAACTAAATAGACGGTTATGCTGTTTCATCCCACCTAGCAACAATGCTCTGCACTGTGTGTGTTTATATATTTACATATTTATTCCATCTAGCTACAATGCTCTGCACTGGGTGTGTTTATATTTATATATCTATATATTTATTCCATCTAGCTACAATGCTCCGCACTGTGTTTTTATATATCTACATATTATTCCATCTAGCTACATTGCTCCGCACTGTGTGTGTTTATATACTTGCATATTTATTCCACCTAGCTGCAATGCTCCATACTGTGGGTGTTTATATATTTACATATTTATTCCATCTAGCTACAATGCTCTGCACTGTGTGTTCATATATTCATATATTTATTCCATCCAGCTACAATGCTCTGCACTGTGTGTCTGTGTGTGTGTGTGTGTATATATATATTTTATAGTAATATGTACATATGTATATTAGCTGCTCTTGCTTGCTTGTTTTTTCTTGCCTTCTGATTGTTGCTCTGAGTGTTGCTATCCCTGTGCTGTTGCAATCCTGGAATTTCCCCGTTGTGGGACTAATAAAGGCTTATCTTATCTTATCTTATCTTATTAATAGTTGGGGGTTTTGGTGGGGTGTACAAGGCACTCCATTACCAGTGGTTGGGTTGAGAGATAAGCGCTGCTCTCATGCCACTTCGTCCTTGTGTGGGATACTCTTTCAGATGGTGTTCTTTAACTAACCCTGGGTGTTTTGTATATTGTTATGAGTTCTGTGTAGCTGTGGCTCAAGTTGATAAAATTCAGCGGGGTGGGTGTAACGGAGTCGAAAATGTACTTTAAATAATTCTTTTCTCAGTTATGTTTTCTTTATATTGTTGTGAATTTTATTTTACTTGAGTTCTTTTATTTTGGCGGTACACTTCTCACATCCGCTCTTCCTGTACCTCCGAGGCTCCGGTAGTTCATTTTTTCCCCCACAGTATCGCGTTGCTTTGCTGGGGGAGCCTGTGTGGGATCGAGGTACGGACGAGGCGTGATGTATTTTGTTTTGTTTCATTAACAGGAGTAAATAAATTGTGGAAACAGCAGTCTGGTGTCATCGTGGTCCCTATGCCGCACACACGCATGCATTGGTGTTCCCGATCACGGCCGTTTAAGGGTGCCCAAAAGGAGGACTCGTTACACGGGTGCCAGTAACCCGTTACACAAGCTCCTATAGGCCTATTGCTCTGACCTCGGTATTATGTAAAATAATGGAGTGAATGATAACAGAAAGGCTATTGTGGAAGCTTGAGAAAAGCGGGTTCTTTGTGGACTATCAAAGTGGATGTAGGCAGGGACGCTCTACTATGGATGCTGTCCTAAATTTAGACACTGATATAAGGAAGGC
The DNA here is from genome assembly GCA_020510985.1 of Pholidichthys leucotaenia. NCBI lineage: Eukaryota > Metazoa > Chordata > Actinopteri > Cichliformes > Pholidichthyidae > Pholidichthys > Pholidichthys leucotaenia. Next base: position 225,343,119 of record CM035837.1, read on the forward strand.
AATTGCCAGTAGAGAGGCAGTAGTGGCAGTGTTCCTGGACATTGAGAAGGTGTATGATATGCTATCGAAGGAAAGGCTGTTTATCGCATTACATGATGCTGGAATCCAAGGGAGAATGTTTAATTGGATCAAGAATTTCCTTTGTAATAGAACAATTCAGGTGGGGAGGGAACTCGCTGAGGAACCTGAGGTAGAGAATGGAACTCCGCAAGGAAGTGTGATTAGCCCTGTCCCAGTTAATATTCTGGTGAATGGTATGTTTAGCAGAGTGTGAAAAGAATTTGGGGTTTCCCTATTTGCAGATGATGGGGCTATATGGAAACGAGGCAGGAACTTATGTATACAACCAGGTTCAGAAAGCCCTAGAGAATATAATAGGATGGGCTGATGAATGGGGCTTTAAAATATCAGTTGATAAGACCAAGTATATGGTATTTGGGCATAAAAAGAAATTACCTGCATGGCACTTGTGATTATATGGAGAAAACATTGAAAGAGTTAAGCATTTTAAAATCCTTGGAGTTTGGCTGGATCAAAGATTAACATGGAAAACTCACACTGACAAAATTTGTGGAAAGTGTGAAAAAATCATAAATGTGCTTAGGTGTGTGGCAGGACCTGACTGGGTGGCTGAAAAAGAAACATTGTTAATGATATATAGAGCTATGGAAAGATTCAGTTCATTCATTCATTCATTCATTCATCTTCTTCTGCTTAATCCTTTTCGGGTCGCTGGGGGGTTGGAGCTTATCCCAGCATCTTTGGTCGAGAGGCAGGGTACACCCTGGACAGATCGCCAGTCCATCGCAGGGCCAACACAGAGAGAGAGACAACCATTCAATTCAACTTTATTTAATTAGCGCCATTTCACAACAACAGTCATCTCATAGCACTTTCAACTGTAGGGAAAACCACCACAATTGCAGAAATGCGCCAGCAATCAGGCGATCCCCTGTGAGCAGCACTTGGCAATGGTGAAGAGGAAAAATTCCCTTTAAAAATGAAGAAACCTCCAGCAGAACCAGGCTCAGGGAGGGGCAGTCATCTGCTGTGACTGGCTGGGGGGTGGGGGGGATAGAGAAGTAGAAAAGAACAGACATGTAGAAAGCAAACAGCATGATGGGGACTCAATCTATGGGAGAGAACAAACAGATGTTAATGACCAGCAAAAATATTTCATTGAGAGTGAAGAAAGGAGTGAAGCCCAGTGCATTATTGGAGGTCCCCTGGCTGTCTAAACCTATTAGCAGCATAACTAAGGGAGGGTTCAGGGTCACCTGATTCCACCCTAATTATAGGCTATATAAAAAAGGAAGGTTTTAACCCTATTCTTAAAAACAGAGATTGAGTCTGACTCCCGAATCCAGATTGGCAGCTGGTTCCACAGGAGAGGAGCTTGATAACTGAAGTTTCTGCCTCCCATTGTACTTTTGGACATTCTAGGTATTACAAGTAATCCTGCATTTTGAGAGCGTAGTGCTCTGTTAGGATGATAAGATGCTATCAGATCTTTTAAATACAAAGGGGCCTGATTATTTAGAGCTCTGTAAGTGAGGAGGAGGATTTCAAACCTAATTCTAAACTCTATGGGAAGCCAATGAAGGGAGGCCTGGAATTTTGGATCAGCTGAAGACTTTTTATGGATGTTTTAGGACAGCCTGATAATAAAGAGTTACAATAATCTAATCTTAATTGGCATCAAACTGGGGATTCTAAATTGTCCTTAGGTATGACTGTGAGAGTGAATGGTTGTCTGTCTCTCTGTGTTGGCCCTGCGATGGACTGGTGATCTGTCCAGGGTGGACCCTGCCTCTCGCCCAAAGATGCTGGGATAGGCTCCAGTACCCCCGCGACCCGAAAAGGACTAAGCGGAAGAAGATGAATGAATGAATAAATAATCTAGAGCTAACAAAAGCGTGGATCAGTTTCTCAGCATCACTCTGAGACAAGATGCTCCTAATCTTGGCAATATTACACAAATGATAGAAGGCAGTCTTAGAAACAAGTTTAATATGTGAATTAAAAAACAGATCTTGATCAAAAGTAACTCCAAGGTTCCTCACAGAGCTATTGAGAGAAAGAGTAACCGCATCCAAACTATGAGCTTGATTTGGAAAGGTATTTCTAAGGCTTTTTGGACCAACTAGAATGACTTCAGTCTTATCTGAATTTAATAGCAGGAAATTACAAGTCATCCAAGCTTTGATTTCCTTAAGACAGGCTTCTAACTTGGCTAATTGATTGCTGTCATCTGGCTTCATTGAGAAGTATAATTGTGTGTCATCTGCATAACAGTGAAAATGTATACAGCACTTTCTGATAATGTTGCCTTGCGGAAGCATACAGTAGCTCACAAAAGTGAGTACATGACTCACATTTTTGTAAATGTTTTATTATATCTTTTCATGAGACAACACTGAAGATATGACACTTTGATACAGTGTAAAGTAGTCAGTGTGCAACTTGTATAACAGTGTAAATTTGTGGTCCCCTCAAAATAACTTGACACGCAGCCATTAATGTCTAAACCGATGGCAACAAAAGTGAATACACAACTAAGTGAAAATATCCAAATTGTGCCCAAAGTGTCAATATTTTGTGTGGCCACCATTATTTTCCTGCACTGCCTTAACTCTTGGGCATGGAGTTCACTAGAACTTCATAGGTTGCCACTGGAGTTCTCTTCCACCCACCCATGATGACATCATGGAGATGGTGGATGTTAGAGACCTTGCGCTCCTCCACCCATGATGACATCATGGAGATGGTGGATGTTAGAGACCTTGCGCTCCTCCACCTTCACCTTTGAGGATGCCCCACAGATGCTCAGTAGGGTTTAGGTCTGGAGACATGCTTGGCCAGTCCATCACCTTTACCGTCAGTCTCTTTAGCAAGGTAGTGGTCGTCTTGGAGGTGTGTTTGTGGTGGTTATCATGTTGGAATACTGCCCTGCGGCCCAGTTTCAAAAAGGAAGAGATCATGCTCTGCTTCAGTATGTCATGGGCATCGAGAGCGCGCCACCTCTTTCCTGTTCATCTCTCCCTGGCTCATCAGAACACCTGAGGGAAAAGACACACCTGCTCCCTCTCATTAGCCAATGCACTTAAGGAAGTATCCTTCAGTGATTCAACGCTGGCTCGTCTGGGTATTCTGCCATAAGACAGCAGGTCATTTGTACACACTAGGTGAAAATGTTATTAACCTGTGTGCTTTTTTCCCAATTCAGGTTGCTGCCATCATGCGGGTGTGTCGACGGGACTGTGTGCGCACTCCTGCCACATCACCATACTCCACAGTAACCTCCACCCGGTCAGGCACCATTAGCTTATTCCCCACCCTGCTGGTTCATCTATTTCCCGCTGAGGTCCTGCCGGTGCTTCCTTGGAGCCCACATACTGTAAGTGGTAATTTGGCTAGCCCCTTTTCCCCCTTACTTCATTCCTCCTTTCACAGATATCGTCTTCTCTCCACAGGCTCCTTCCTCTGGCGAGTGACTGTTTCAGTAGCTGATCGGAGATTTTGCTATTTAATAATGTTAACTCAAACATGTGCATCTGTGTGATTGTCCTTTTGTTGCTGCTCCTCGCACGTGGGCTGAATTATTGTACCAGCCATGACAGAACGGGCCAGCCCGTACATCGGCTCAGCAGGTGCAGCAGCAGGGCAATCAGCTCTGGATTGCTTAGAAGCGAATGAGCAGCAGATTACCGTGATGGCTCAGCAGCTGCAAATGATGATGCAGCAATTGGACATCATCACACAGCATTTGGCCGGGGCGGCCCCTCCGGCTCCTCCTCCTCATCCCGCTCCCTTTGTTCAACCATCAGTGCGCCATACCACCTCTGTTCCTTACCTGCCCCGTACATGAGGGAAGTAGGGAAATGTAAGGAGTTTCTCCACCAGGTACGGATTTGGAGCAGGTCTAGGGATGGGGCCAAAATTCGATTCTTTACCGTACTGCTACGGGACTGAGCCCTTAGCTGGGCTCGGGCCACAGCGGACAGCCCAGAAGGGCCATCCTACACATTTGAGCAATTTGTGGTCGCTTTTTTCGAGCACGTTTGACCACACTGAGAGTCAAGGAAACATTGTGAGCTGCCTTATGACTCTCCAACAGGGTGCTCGGTCTGTGGCTGAGTACTCGGTGGAGTTTCGAGTAGAAGCGGCGGACTCTGGGTGGAACGAGGTTGCGTTACGCAACGCGTTCTTCCATGGGTTAAACACCCACCTCCATGACGACCTGGCGGTTTATGCTGTGCCCGACACTCTCGATTTTTTTTTTTTTTTTTTTTTGTTACTTATTTGTACCCGTAGGTAGACTTGGTTTGCAGTCTGGTGACAAGCCACCGGCTGCTGGTCGCTGCGTGCGCGAGCGCCCTAAACCTACATGTTTTTGGTGTGCGGGAGGAAACCGGAGAAATCCCGGAGTAAACCCGCGCAACACGGGGAGAACATGCAAACTCCACACAGCTCACTGTTGGTCGGGGGCTGGGATCGAACCCACGATCTCATGATCCCCGCGATCCGCCGGCCGAGGGTAAAACTGTGCTGCCACAGTGCTCACTTGTGTGCTGAGCAGGTGCCCGCTGCGGAGACTGATTCTGGGGGGGGGGGGGGGTCCTCCTCCAGAGCCGATGGATCTCAGCTGGGTTCGACTAACCGAGGCTAAGCACCGGCGAAGGAAGAAAGCTGGCGCATGCTTGTACTGTGCTTCTCTGGAGCACAGTTGGGACGAGTGCCCCCAGTGGCCAAAAGATGCGGCCCACCAGAAAGCGTGGGGGTCTGGCGGGTGGGACAAAATTAACTTCCCCCGGTAATTTATCTATTCCAACCCTTATGCAATTGCTGGGGGTCGAGAGGAGGCTTATGGCGTTTGTTGATTCAGGGGCATAGGGCAATTTCGTGTCGGTCCAGCTCATCCAGGAACTGGGTATTCCCACACACAAATTGCCCCATCCTCAGTGTATCACCACTATATCTGGCCATGAGGTTGCAGTAGTCACTGAAAGCACGATGTCGTTCGCCATCCTCCTTTCTGGAAATCATTGGGAGGAACTCATATTCCTAGTTCTCCCAATACCATCTTCCCCGATGATTTTAGGTTATCCCTGGCTCCAGAGGCACAGCCCCATTATGACCTGGGCCCGTAATTCCATCTCCTCTTTGAGCCCATTTTGTTTGGCCAATTGTTTATGTTCAGCTGAATGTGCTCCATCTCCCCCGTCTCCCGTCCTCCGGTCGAGCCGCCGGAACTCAGCGTCGTCCCCAGGGCATTCCACAATATGGGGGAGGTGTTCAGCAAGTCGAGGGCGTGGTCACTGCCGCTTCATCGCTCTTATGACTGTGCTTTGGACCTCCTCCCGGGGACAAAGCTGTCGTCCATCTGGCTTTACAGCATTTCTGGCCTGGAGAGAGAGGCAATGGAGAGATACGTTAAGAAGTCGCTGAACACCTGCCTCATTTGGCCATCTTTGGCCCCACTAGGGGCCTTCTTATTTGCTGGTAAGAAGGATGGTTTGCTGCACCCATATATTGACTACCGCGAGCTCAATGCTATTACAGTTAAGAACAAATATCATCTGCCCTTGATGGATTCCGCCTTTGAGCTCCTTCAGCGTTCACGGGTTTTCACCAAATTAGACCTACGCAACGTGTACCACCTAATTCGCATTCATGAGGGGGATGAGTGGAAGACAGCGTTCAAAACCCACCTGGGGCAATTCGAGTATTTGGTGATGCCGATTGGGATCACCAATGGCCCCACTGTCTTCCAACGATTAATTAACGACATCCTCCACGATATGCTCTATCAATTTGTGTTTGTCTATTTGGACGATATTTTGATTTTCTCCCGCACACCAGAGGAACATGAGGTCCATGTTAGAGCAGTTTTACAACGGCTCTTGGAGAACCTGACATGGTGAGTAGATCCAGCAAACAGACTCAGACTGAGGAATAGTTACAATTAAGATTATTAACAACAAAGAATGTGTGTGAGTGTGTGGGTGTGTAGTCTGTAGCTGCTGGGGGAGAGCAGAACACTGTACAACCTGGCAACCCTAGGGACAAACAGAAGCAGGGACAGTCAGGGATAATCACAGATGGGAATGTGCAGTTTAGTCCAAGGCTTACTGTTTGCAGAGATGTTGAGTGGCTCAGGTTCAGCTTGGCGGCTATGGCCAGGAGGACAGTGTTCACTGGTCTCGTTGCGGCTAAAGGAGGTGTATGTGTGAAGGAAGAGTAGTGCGGCTTTGTCCGCCACCAGGAAGGAAGGAGGTCCGCTGCCACAGAAAGGGAGTGATCCGCCGCCATGGGACTCCGCCTGTGCACAGGGGACTGAGAAAGGGATTAGAAGAATGAGTGAGGCTTACTTGAGTTGGAGGGAGATTCTTCCAGACGCTGGTGGGCAGCAGGCTGGGAATGAGGACAAAGGTAGACTGAGGCTGGAACTCAGGAACAACTGTGAAAGCGAGAGAAGGACACGTGGATTGATTGATTGATTGATTGATTGATTGATTGATTGATTGATTGATTTTATTATTTGAACATTCAGACAAAAAAGAAAAAAAGAATTTAAAACAAAATCAAAACTAAAAAAAAATAAAATGTTCAAAAGGAGTGGGAAGAAGCCAGCGCTTATATAGTCCCACCACTTCTCCATACCCAATAAATTATAGTATTCTAGTCATTATTCATCCCACAATTACATGCATTATACAATACCATAATATATAATACACCTTATAATTAAATTATGCAATAGAAATGATACAACAATGATACTTTACAATGACAATAATACCAACATCTAATAATAATTGTAATAATAACAAGTAAATACTTCTGGTATGTTTAATATAATTATAGACAATATTATCATCATCATAATCACCATATATGCCACCATATACCCCCACATGGCTTACAATACCTAGGCACAATAAGTAACCATATAATAATAATGACGATAATAATAGGTAGCCATATGGTAGTTACAACAACAACAATAATTATAATAATACCACCTGGCCTATATAATACTTCAAATAATCCCATCCTAACAACAATCCTAATACTATAATTCTAGTAATAATGAAATCAATAATAATAGTACTCAGCTTATATATTCATAATAACAACCTTTCTTCATTGAAGACACATTGTAATGTTACTGTCCTTTATTTTTATATTGCTCAAAAATCATTTCTTTATATGTTGATTTAAACATATAAAGACTAAAGGTGGTGGAATCTGCTTCTACATAAACGAAGGTTGGTGTACTGATGTCACAGTGTTGAAGAAGTTTTGTAGCCCTAACCTAGAGTCACTGTTCATAAACTGTAAACCCTTTTATTCACCGCGAGAGTTCTCCTCATTTATTCTGGTCGGAATTTATATCCCGCCTGCTGCTTCTACAACAGAGGCCCTGCAGCACCTCGCTGACCAGATAGCAGACGTGGAGGAAAAACATCCAGACTCTCTGCTTATCATTCTGGGTGATTTCAATAGAGCTAATCTCACAAATGAGCTTCCTAAATACAGACAGCATATTAAATGTCCCACCAGGGACACAAATACACTCGACCACTGTTACACAGTTTTAAGAAATGCCTATCATGCCGTCCCCCGTGCAGCTCTGGGTTTTTCTGACCACTGTCTGCTCCATCTTATTCCAACATACAGACAGAAACTAAAAACTTCCAAGTCTGTTGTAAGGACTGTGAAGAAATGGACTGAGGAATCAAAGCTGGAGTTACAAGCCTGCTTTGACTGTACAGATTGGAGTGTTTTTGAAGCTGCAGCCATTAACTTAAATGAACTCACTGACACTGTGACGTCATACATCTGTTTCTGCGAGGACATGTGTGTGCAGACCAAGACCTTCTGCACATACAACAACAATAAACCCTGGTTCATTCCTAAACTGAAGCAGCTACGTCAGACCAAGGAGGAGGCCTACAGGACTGGTGACTGGACTCTGTACAAGCGGGCCAGAAACATGCTGACGAAGGAGATCAGGCTTGCTAAGAGGAGCTACAGTGTGAAGTTACAAAAAAACTTCTCAGCCAACAACTCTGCTTCTGTCTGGAGAGGCCTGCAGAATATCACCAACTACAGGAGACCATCCCCCCACCCTGTGGAAAACCTCCAGCTGGCTAACGACCTAAATAGCTTTTACTGCAGGTTTGAAAAGAACCTACAGTTCTCACCTCCCACCCACACAAAAGGATTATCTGCAGCCCCAGGAACTCCATCCCTCCTCCACTCTGACCTCCCACCAGCACTAACGATCTGTGAAGAGGAGGTGCGCCGGGTCTTTCAGAGACAAAAGATCAAGAAGGCTGTAGGACCTGATGGTGTGTCTCCGTCCTGCCTGAGAGTCTGCTCCAACGAGTTGGCCCCCATCTTCACCCGGATCTTTAATAGATCACTGGAGCTGCGTGATCATCATTCCAGTTCCCAAGAAACCCTCTATTACAGGATTAAACGACTACAGACCTGTTGCCCTGACCTCTGTGGTCATGAAATCCTTGGAGAGATTGGTGCTGAACCACCTGAAGGTCATCACAGGCCCCCTGATGGACCCACTGCAGTTTGCCTACCGGTCAAACAGGTCAGTGGATGATGCAGTGAATATGGGACTACATTACATCCTGCAACACCTCGACTCCCCAGGGACGTACGCCAGGATCCTGTTTGTCGACTTCAGCTCAGCGTTCAACACCATCATCCCAGGCATTCTTCATCAGAAACTCCTCCAGCTCAAGGTGCCCCCCTCCACCTGCCAGTGGATCTCCAGCTTTCTGACTGACAGGTGGCAACAGGTGAAGCTAGGGAGATTTACATCCAGCTCCCGAAAAATTAGTACTGGCGCCCCCCAAGGATGTGTCCTTTCCCCACTGTTCTTCTCCCTCTACTCCAATGACTGCACCTCAGAGGACCCTTCGGTGAAGCTCCTGAAGTTTGCGGACGACACCACAGTCATCGGTTTGATCCGGGATGATGATGAGTCTGCATACAGGCGGGAGGTGGAGCAGCTGATCCTCTGGTGCAGCCAGAACCATCTTGAACTTAACCCAGCCAAAACGGTGGAGATGACTGTGGATTTCAGGCGACACCCCCCTTCATTCCCCCCACTCACCATCCTCAACAGCACAGTGTCCACTGTGGACTCCTTCAAGTTTCTGGGAACCACAATCTCCCGGAACCTGAAGTGGTCCTCCCATATAGACACTGTCCGGAAAAAGGCCCAGCAGAGGTTGTTTTTCTGCGTCAGCTCAAGAAGTTTGATTTGCCTCAGGAGCTGCTGGTTGTCTTCTACACCGCCATCATCCAATCTGTCCTCTGCTTTTCCATCACTGTCTGGTTTGGATCTGCCACTAAACAGGACAAGACCAGACTGCAGCGGATCATTAAGTCTGCGGAGAGGATCATTGGTACTGACCTACCCTCCATTGAGAACTTATATCGGTCCATAACCAGGAAACGGGCGGGAAACATCTGTGCTGACCCATCACACCCCGGCCACAAACTGTTTGAACTTCTATCTTCTGGTCGTCGTTACAGATCACTGAAGGTCAAAACCACCCGTCACAGGAACAGTTTCTTTCCTCAAGTCATCACTCTGATGAACTCCTAACATTCACCTAGTCCTACCTGTTGCTGTACTCATGACTTTTCATCCATTATTACATTGCACATAACTCTCACACTGCTTTTTACTTCATTCACATTATATCACTGAATCTGAGTTCACATTGAAATACTGTGTGACTGTATATTTTTTCATATATTTCTGCAAAGTGTGGTTAGTCTGAGTAAATAACTGCATATATTCCTGTATATATTTGCATCCTTTTATAGAAACGTGGACAGACTGTAATTTACTGTACATACTCTGTTTGTCATTGAATCCTTATTTAAATCCTTCACCTGAACAATGAGAGCAAGTTTTTAGCCAAAGTCAAATTCCTTGTATGTGTTGTGCATACTTGGCCAATAAAGCTGATTCTGATTCTGATTCTGATTCTAAATAAATGGATGTTTGGACATTGCCTGTGTTTCTCCCCCAACCCATTCCACAAGTTTACCCCACACACAGACACACAAAAACCCTTCCTAGTAAATTTTACTAAGTGCATTTTAAATTTTGTGTTCCCCCGTAAATTATATTTCCCTTCTCTCTCACTGAAAAGATTTTGTATACTGTGTGGCAAAAGGTTTTTACTGACTTTAAACATTAACTGTGCTGTATAATAATCTACCAGATCCCGTAATTTCAATAACTTTGAATGTAAAAACAATAAATTAGTATGTTCACGGTACCCGACTGTACATGGAGTGTAGACAGACGACTCCACACTGATCCCAGGGCAGCGTGGTTAATATAGCCTGGCCCGTGATGAGGAGCAGGTCTGCGCAACAGCTGAAGGGAATAGGCACTGGAGCAGACCATTACAGTACTCCCCCCTACGAGACGCCTCTCAGCGGTCGATCCAACCTACCTGGGTGCACCCGATGGAAGTCCCTGATGAGGTCTTTATCCAGGACGAAGGAGGGATGCATCCAGGACCTCCATTCCGGCCCGTAGCCCTCCCAGTCCACCAGGTATTGTAGGCTGCGACCCCGGTGGCGGATGTCCAGGATGGCATTGACCTTCCATGCCAGGTCGCTGTCGATCACCATCAGCAGAGGTGGAGTCCTGGGAGGGGGACACAGAGGGCTGGAACAGAAGGGTTTGAGCTGAGAAACATGGAGTGTAAGACAGATGCGGAGGGAGGGGGGGAGAGCTAGGCGCACAGAAACAGGATTAATAATGCGAGAGATGGCAAAAGGCCCAATGAACCGTTGGGACATCTTGTTAGTCTCAGCCTTCAGGTTAATATGTCTGGTGGACAGCCATACCTGCTGACCCACCTGGTAGGAAGGGGCTGGTGTGCTGTGACGGTTGGCAACCGTGGAATTGCGCTCTGCCGTGCGCCGTAGCACAGTCTGGGTCACTCTCCACAGCTGGCGGCAGCGCCTCAGGTGAGCCTGGATTGATGGGACAGCGATGTCTTCCTCCTCCTCCGGAAATAACAGGGTGTTGTATCCCAGCAAGGCCTCAAACGGAGACATGCCAATAGCCGAGGAGACCGCTGTGTTGTGGGCGTACTCAATCCACGGGAGATGGGTGCTCCATGATGCCGGGATGGCGGTAGCCACACACCGCAAAGCAGCCTCCAGCTCTTGGTTTGCCCTCTCACATTACCCGTTGCTCTGAGGGTGGTATCCGGACAACAGGCTCACCGTAACCCCAAGGGCATTGCAGAAGGACCTCCAAACCTGGGAGAAGAACTGAGGTCCCCAGTCTGAAACATGTCCAGGGGGATCCCGTGAAGTCTCACCACATACTGGATGAGCAGGTCCACCGTCTCCTTCACCGTAGGCAGCCCCTGCAGGGGAATGAAGTGAGCGGCCTTGGAAAACCTGTCGACAATGGTGAGAATAACAGTATGGTGATTTTTTATTTTACCTTTATTTAACCAGGAAAAAAAACCGTTGAGATTAAAAACCTCTTTTTCAAGGGAGTCCTGGCCAAGAGGCAGCAAAAAAAAAAAAAAAATCACAAATACACTTAAAATGACATACAAATCATATAAAACAGTTACAAATTAGTGAGGCCGTCTCAAGTGTTCTCAAACTGGATTTAAAGTCGTTCAATGAAACAAGTTCCGTTAATTTCCAGTCTTTTTGCAACATGCTCCATGTAGAGGGGGCTGAGAACATGAAAGCTCTTTTTCCCAGCTCAGTACGGGCAAATGGAACAGAAAGCAACAAATAATCATTAGAAAGCAGACCATAAGAATCAACACTTCTCAGTGTGATCAAATTACAAATGTAAGGGGGCAACAGTCCAAGCATGGCCTTGTAAATAAAAATGTACCAGTGAGTCAACCTCCTGGTGGACAAAGAGGGCCATCCCACTCTAGAATACAGTTCACAGTGATGGGTCAAGGCTCTACAATTTGTAACAAACCTCAAAACAGCATGATATACAGAGTCAATCTTACTCAGACACTGAGCTGAAGTGTTCATATACAAGAGGTCTCCATAATCTAAAATAGATAAAAAAGTTGCAGTAACAAGACGCTTTTTAACCTCAAAAGAAAAACAACATTTATTTCGAAATAAAAAACCCAGTTTCAGTTTAAGTTTCTTCACAAGATTTTCAACATAAGATAAGATAAGATAAGCCTTTATTAGTCCCACAATGGGGAAATTCCAGGATTGCAACAGCACAGGGATAGCAACACTCAGAGCAACAATCAGAAGGCAAGAAAAAAACAAACAAAAAAAAAGCAAGCAAGCAAGCAAGAGCAGCTAATATACATATGTACATATTACTATAAATATATATATATATATATACACAGACACACAGTGTAGAGCATTGTAGCTGGATGGGATAAATATATGAGTATATAAACACACAGTACGGAGCATTGCAGCTAGGTGGAAAAAATATGTAAATATATAAACACACAGTGCGGAGCAATGTAGCTAGATGGAATAATATGTAGATATATAAACACACAGTGCGGAGCATTGTAGCTAGATGGAATGAATATATAGATATATAAATATAAACATAAACATAAACACACCCAGTGCGGAGCATTGTAGCTAGATGGAATAAATATGTAAATCTATAAACACACACAGTGCAGAGCATTGTTGCTAGATGGGATGAAACAGCACAACCGTCTACTTAGTTATCCTACATGGTATGATGGGGCTTAAAAGTCAGAGCGTCATCAAGCAAGATACCAAGATACTTATACGAGTGAACCACCTCAATTTCATTTCCCTCAAAAGTGGACACTGTGGGAAAAATTTGTGGACTCTTCCTAGAATTTGAAAACCACATCAGTTTAGTTTTGTCAGCATTAAGGACTAGTTTTAGCTGCAGAAGTGTGTGCTGCACCACATTAAAAGCTTTCTGCAGAGAAGCAACAGCATTAGCAGGGGAAGAGCCAAAGCAGTAAATAATTGTGTCATCAGCATAAAAATGCAAACTAGCATCAGACACATTTTGTCCTAAATCATTAATGTACATAATGAATAGGAGGGGTCCTAATACAGAACCCTGTGGCACCCCCTTGTGGACACTGACAATTTGAGAACACAAACCATCATATTTAATACATTAGGTCCTGTCACTCAAATAATTTGCAAACCAGGAGACTACATGTTCCGACAGTCCAAAACTGATGAGTCTTTGCTTTAAAACTGTGTGGTCCACAGTGTCAAAAGCCTTTGACAGATCAATGAAAAGTGCAGCACAGTGCTGCTTTTTATCAAGAGCAACAAGTATATCATTGACCACTTTTGTAGCAGCAGTAATAGTGCTGTGCTTTTTTCTAAAGCCCGATTGCAGTTTTGAAAGAAGTTCATTTGAGTATAAAAACTCTAAGTTGATCATACACGAGAGATTCAAGAATCTTGGACAAGACACACAAATTTGATATTGGTCTATAGTTAGTTAAAACTGCTGGGTCACCTCCTTTTAAGAGAGGAACCACAAAAGCTGACTTCCATACTACAGGAATCTCTTTGTTTTCAATTGATAAATTAAAAAGTACTGTAAGAGGCTGTGCAATAAAATCGGCAGCCATTTTTAAAAAGTAAGGCTCTATCAAATCTGGTCCAGGAGGTTTTCTGTGATTCAAAGTTTTAAGAGCCTTATGAACTTGCTGTACAGTAAAAGGTACAAGTCTAAAAGGTTCTCCAAAAAACATTTGGGAATTAGTACAGTGAGGCACAGATGTAGCTCCTGTAGAGTTAAACAGAAAACCAGATGACACAAAATGCTTATTGAAGCAATTTAAAACCTCAGTTCTATCATAAACTGGGACTGAGCCATTTAAAACAAAAGTAGGAAGAACCTGAGAGCTTTTGTTCACAGATAAACCTTTGATCACTTTCCAAAATTTCTGTGGATTATTAAGACTCTCAGTTATGACAGATAAATAATATTCAGATTTAGCCTTTTTAATAAAAAAAAGTGCATTTATTTCTCAGTTGTCTAAAAATGGACCAATCACTGGCAGTATCAGTTTTCCTGGCTTTGGCCCAAGCCACATTACGCTGATAAATGGCATCAGACAGTTCTGGAGAGAACCAGGGGTTTTCATGCCCCTTTACTCTGAATTTCCCTCTAGGAGCATGTTTATTTACAATTTTCTCAAAGTTTTCTTTAAAGAAAGTCCACGCTAACTCAACGTCTGGCAACAGGTCTATATGTTCCCAATTAACCAAGGACAAATCATGATGATAAGCTTGTTCATTAAATTTCTTCAAATTCCGCTTGAAAATAATGCACGGTATACATTTGGGGATTTTTGTATCTCTGCACACTGCAACAACACAATGATCACTCACATCATTGCAGAAAACACCCACAGATGAAAATTTATGTGGAGCATTTGTTAAAATTAAATCAATCAAAGTGGACTTTTCAGGACTTTTAATATTTGGCCTAGTTGGATAGTTAATCAACTGGCTAAAATTTACAGAGTCACAGAAAGATTTAAATTCTTCAGAAGCTACGTTTAACCAATCCCAATTGAAGTCTCCTGCTATTAAAAGCTCATTGTAGTTTAATTTGGACAAAAGAAGCTTTAAGGATGATAATGCCTCCTTGGTGGCAGATGGAGGTCTATAGCAACCAACAACAGTTATGGAAAGGGATTTGGCTATTTCCATATTCAAGGCCAGAAACTCCATCTGCTTAGAAATGGACTTAGACAAGACAATTGAAGCATCAAATCTTGATTTAACATAGGCGGCTACACCACCACCTTTTTTGGGCCTGTCAGTACGGAAGACATTGTATCCATTTATACTAATATCATCATCTGTGACAGCTTTTGTCAGCCACGTTTCAGAGATGATCACAACATCCGGATCAGTTGATCTAATCCAAATTTTGACCATGTCCATTTTAGGAAGTAAACTGCGCACATTAAGATGAATAATTTTGAGACCAGACATTGATTTAAAATCAGCAGGAGTCTGGATACATTGCAGATCAGGTCCAGGGTTTGGTTGCACATTTCCAGATAATAATAAAAGTAGGACAATCACCAATCTTTGCTTCACATCACATTTTGAAGCAGAATTTTTGTGTATTGAAGCCAGGTGATTCTTTTCATTGAGCAAAAATGTAAGGTCATATAAAGTAAGAACATTTTGAAGTTTAAGTAATTCCCTTGATACCTCTGTCCAGGAATCTATGACCCAGACCAAATGAGTCTGCGATTGCTCATAAACAACATTAAAATCAGTACCACTATAATAAGTGTCCCAAAAACACAACACATTGGCATGGGTACTCACCCAGGGAACATTAATTGATCTCGTGTTCCAGGCTGCCAACAAGCATATTAAAATAATAAAAAATGCCATTGTCCTCCACTTTCTGCACATCAGCAGCTTAAAAGTTCTTAAACTAAAAGAAATACTAAAAGAAATAAATACTGCAAGGAGATGTTGCAGGCCCAAGCTAGATATCTCAGCTCCAGGAGTAATATAGGTCTTCCAACCCAATATCCAGGAAAATATTACAGGCTCAAGCTAGTAAGCTCAGCTTCAGGAGAGATGTAGGCCTCCCAGCCCAGTCTCCAGGGGGATGTTGCAAGCCCAAGCTAGTTAACTCAACTCTAGGAGGAATATAAGCCTTCCAGCCCAGTATCCAGGGAGATGTTGCAGACCCAAGCTGGCTAGCTCAGCTCCAGGAGGAATACAGGCTTTTCAACCCAGTATCCAGGGAGATGATGCAGACCCAAGCTAGTTAGCTCAGCTCCAGGAGAGATGTAGGCCTCCCAGCCCAGTCTCCAGAGAGGTGTTGCAGGCCCAAGCTAGTTAGCTCAGTTCCAGGAGGGGTATCGGCCACCCAGTCCAGTCTCCAGGGGGATGTAGCAGGCTCAAGCTAGTAAGCTCAGCTCCAGGAGGAGTATAGGCCTCCCAGCCCAATCTCCAGGGGGATGTTGTGGGCCCAAGCTAGTTAGCTCAGCTCCAGGAGAAGTATCAACCTCCCAGCCCAGTCTCCAGGGAGGTGTCGCAGTCTTAGGCTAGCCAGTTCAGCCCCCAGGAGGAGCACAAGCCTCCCAGCCACCTCTCCAGGGAAATGCCACAAGCCCAGCCAACCAACTCGTCCAACTCGTCCTGGGCACAGGCCCAGACCTGTTAGCCGCACTCAAGGGTGGTAGCAGTATTCTTTAAACTTGTTAAAAGTCATTAAACTCATTAAAAGTCCACAATTTACTTAAAACATATAAAGGGATTTCAATAAAAATATCAACTGCAACTTATAAAAAAAGATATAAATGCAATAAAATCCATTAAAAACAACTTAAACCAGAGAGACACTGAGCAGACAATACACATGCTGCCATCTTGGATTCAGCCATCTTCATGATTAGAAGGTGAGAGACTGGTGACGAAGTCCAACGCCACATGGGACCAGGGCCTGCCAGGAGTAGGTAGAGGGTGGAGCAGCCCGGCTGGAGGAGAAGAGGACGTCTTGCCAGCGGCACACTGAGGGCAGGCGCGGATGTACTCCCCGACGTCCTTCTGAAGCGACGCCCACCAAAACATCCTCTGGAGGAGCATCACCGTGCGAACCCTCCCAGGATAACATGAGAACCTGGAAGCATGGGTCTAATGGATGACCTCGCCCTGATCCGCCGATAGGACGAACAGCCTCCTCGCTGGTCCCCCGCCCGGGTCCGCCTCAGCGTCTTGTGCCTTCAGGACCTTCTTTCTGATGTCCCGCAAAAGGGTGCCCATGTTACATGAAGGAGAAAGAATAGGATGTTCTGTTACCTCTGTAGCATCCGAGGCGAACTGTCTGGATAGAGCATCTAGTTTGGTATTCTTGGACCCAGGGCGGTACGTGATGGTAAAGTCACAGCGTCCATAGAACAGGGACCAGCGGGCCTGGCGCACGTTCAGGCACTTGGCTGTCCTGAGGTACTCTAGGTTCTTGTGGTCCGTCCAGACTACGAACACCTGAGAGGACCCCTCCAACCAATGGCGCCACTCCTCCAGCGTGAGCTTGACTGCCAGAAGCTCTCTGTCACCAGTGTCGTAATTCCACTCCACCAGAAACAGCCAACAAGAGAAGAAAGCACATGGTCAAATCCTGCCATCCGCCGGGGACCGCTGGGAAAGAATGGCTCCTACCCCCGAGTCCGAGGCGTCCACCTCCACCAGGCACTGGAGTGCGGGGTCCACCTAAGCCAGGATGGGGGAGTCAGAGAGCTTCTTCGTGAGGGCCACAAAGGCCGTAGCTGCCTCCACTGTCCACCGGAAAGGGACCTTGGGCGAAGTGAGACGTGTCAAGGGGAGGGCAATAATGCTATAATTCTGCACAAAGATGCGGTAGAAGTTGGTGAACCCCAAAAACTGCTGAAGCTGTTTCCTGGAAGAGGGAGTGGGCCATTCTACCACCACTTTTACCTTGCTGGGATCTGGGAGGATCTCATTATAGGAAATAATGAAGCCCAGGAAGGATGTCTTGGAGGCATGGAACTCGCACTTTTCGGCCTTGACAAATAGCTTATTTTCCAGGAGCCGCTGCAAAACTCGTCTCACATACACTCGATGCTCATCCAAAGACTGTGAAAAATCAAAATATCATCAAGATTGACAAACACAAAAACACCCCTTAAGATCCCTCAGTACGTCATTGATCAAACACTGGAATACGGCAGGGGCATTGGTCAGTCCAAACGGCATTACCAGATACTTGAAGTGTCCGCTGGGGGTCTGGAACCCCGTCTTCCACTCGTCACCCTCCCGGATCTGCACCAGATGGTAAGCGTTACGGAGATCCAGCTTGGTGAACCAGGAGGCCCCCTGGAGGGAATCAAACACCATATTAATAAGAGGAAGGGTGTATTTGTCCTTGATGGCAATGTTATTTAATTCTCTACAGTCAATGCATGGCCTCAGTGAACCGTCCTTCTTGCCAACAAAAAAAAAAAAAAATGGCCCCCACTGCTGAGGATGACAGCCGAATTATGTCAGAGTTTAAAGATTCTTTAATATAAGCCTCCATGGCCTCCCGCTCCAGAGGTGACAGACTGTAAAGACGGCTCGACAGAAGCGGGGCTCCGGCACAGAGGTTGATGGTGCAATCATATGGGCTGTGACGGGGAAGGGAAAGGGCCTGGGTCTTACTGAAGGTGGCCCCAAGGTCATGGTACTCCGGAGGAACTTTGGACAGATCGGGAGGAGGAGTGACGGGAGCACCCAGGGGCATGAATGGCGAACAGGAGGCAGATTGTAGACAGGCACAGAGACAGAACAAACTCCAAGACATCACATTCCCGGAACGCCAGTCAATCGAGGGATTATGGAGGCGTAACCAGGGATAGCCGTGAATCACTGGGGAAGAGGAGACCAGCAAAACAAAAAACCTCAATTCCTCCCGATGATTCCCAGATATGATGATAGACACTGGGGCAGTCTGCTGAGACATAGTGGCAAGGGGGGCTTTGGACAAAGCGATGAGTTTGAGTGGGGCTTTCAGCGATTGACAGAGGAGACCCAACCGGGTTGCCAGATCCCCCGAGATAAAGCTCTGCTCTGCCCCCGAATCAATCAATGCGTGTGTAACAATTTCCTTTTGTTTGTGAATGAAATGGATAGGGAGAAGAAACCTGGAGAGGTGATTAGATTGAGGTGAGTCCGTGAGTCCCCCTACTGCGACGCACGGACTCCCCCTTTTGGCCGTAGAGGACATGACACTACCTCGTGCGCCACGCTCCCACAGTAGAGGCACAACCCAACTCGTGGCGGCGCTGTTTCTCCACTAGAGGTAACCTGGACTGTCCCACTACCAGAGGTTCCAGGGCCTCAGGAGAATCAGAGGGTGGTAGAGCCAATAGGGAAGGCTGGGAGGCATGGCGATATTGGGCACCCGAGCGACCGGAAGTCTTGCGTTCCGCTGCCCATTCCCTTAGTCTATTGTCGAGACTCATGGCCAGGGAAATTAACCTGGTTAGCCTACTTGGCTTCTCTAGGGGGGCTAACTCGTCCCACAGGCTAGGACTAAGACTTCTGGTGAAGATGCTGCAAAGCGAGGCATCCTCCCACCTCACCTCTGTGGCCACCACCCGGAAGTCGACGGCATAGTCTGCCACGGACCTGGATCCCTGTTTTAAATTCAGCAGCCGGGAGGTAAGCACACTATCACAGTCTGAGAGGTCAAACACTTCCTTAAACTCACAGACAAACTGATTATATGTCAGGCTGGCATAGTTTGCCCTAGCCATAACGGCGTATGCCCATGCTAATGTTCGCCCCTCTAACAGGTTAATTATGTAGCCGATCTGGCTGTTATCTGTGGGGAAGTCCCCGGGCACCCACTGAAAAACTATCTCACACTGCATAATGAATCCCCTAGCCTCCCCTAGTTTACCAATAAAACCGGGTTGGAGTGGGAATGGGGGTTAGCCGAGAAGGAGGCCCCTGCCCGGGTTGACCGGATGGGAGATAACGGGAGCAGAGGAGCTGCTTGGGGCCGGAGGAGCCAAAGGAAATGCCTGCGGACCTGTCAGGCAATCCAACCAGTCTGTTAAATGGGCTAATTGAATGAGGATGATCTGCTGTTGATAAGCTAATTGATCTATCCGAGTCTCCAGATTGTTAACTTTGTGCACCAATGCGCTGTCAGCTGGGTCGTTTTGGCGGAATCGTACTGACATGGTGAGTAGATCCAGTGAACAGACTCAGACTCAGGAATAGATACAATTAAGTTTATTAACAACAAAGAATGTGTGTGAG
This sequence comes from Pholidichthys leucotaenia, assembly GCA_020510985.1. Classification (NCBI taxonomy): domain Eukaryota; kingdom Metazoa; phylum Chordata; class Actinopteri; order Cichliformes; family Pholidichthyidae; genus Pholidichthys; species Pholidichthys leucotaenia. Next base: position 225,362,955 of record CM035837.1, read on the forward strand.
TGTGTGGGTGTGTAGTCTGTAGCTGCTGGGGGAGAGCAGAACACCGTACAACCTGGCAACCCTAGGGACAAACAGAAGCAGGGACAGTTAGGGATAATCACAGATGGGAATGTGCAGTTTAGTCCAAGGCTTACTGTTTACAGAGATGTTAAGTGGCTCAGGTTCAGCTTGGCGGCTATGGCCAGGAGGACAGTGTTCACTGGTCTCGTTGCGGCTAAAGGAGGTGTATGTGTGAAGGAAGAGTAGTGCAGCTTTGTCCGCCGCCAGGAAGGTAGGAGGTCCGCTGCCACAGAAAGGGAGCGATCCGCCATCACGGGACTCGGCCTGTGCACAAGGGACTGAGAAAGGGATTAGAAGAATGAGTGAGGCTTACTTGAGCTGGAGGGAGATTCTTCCAGACGCTGGTGGGCAGCAGACTGGGAATGAGGACAAAGGTAGACTGAGGCTGGAATGCAGGAACAACTGTGAAGGCGAGAGAAGGCCACATGGAGTGTAGACAGACGACTCCGCACTGATCCCAGGGCAGCGGGGTTAATATAGCCCGGCCCTTGATGAGGAGCAGGTGTGCACGCGGCTGAAGGGAATAGGCACTGGAGCAGACCATTACAGAACCAGCTCTACATAAAGGCCGAGAAGTATGAGTTGTCCACTACATCTACCACCTTCTTGGGCTTCGTAGTAGCTGAAGGGAGACTGATTGCTGACCCGGCCAAGGTGAGGGCAGTGCTTGATTGGCCAACACCCCACTCCCATAGGGAGCTTCAACGCTTCCTCGGGTTTGTGAATTTTTTTATCGCCGGTTCATCAGGAACTATAGTGGAGTAGCACTGCCCTTGACGCAGCTGACCTCCGTTAAGGTCCCCTTTCGGTGGACCGAGGCAGCTGAACAGGCCTTTTCTAAATTAAAGGGCCTGTTCACCAACACTCCAATTTTGGCTCAGGTCGGCACGCAGCTTCCATTTGTCCTCAAGGTGGATGCATCTGATTCAGGGGTGGGCGCTGTCCTTTCACAGTGCACATCCTCCTACCAGAAGCTCCACCCATGCGCGCATTTCTCTCGTTGGCTCACGCCGGCTGAGAGGAATTACGACAGAGGGGACAGAGAGCTCCTCGCCATTAAATTGGTGCTGGAGGAGTGGAGGCATTGGTTAGAGGGGGCTATTCATGCCATTGTCGTGTGGACCGACCACAAAAACCTTGAGTATTTGCAGTCGTCCCGCTGACTTAACGCCAGGCAGGCTCGTTGGGCCCTGTTTTTTCAGAGGTTCAATTTTACCATCACTTACCAGCCTGGCACTCGGAACACCAAATCGGATGCGCTATCACGACAGTTTGATTCCGAGGAGATAGCGCCTCCTTCCCATCCCCAAACCATTCTTCCCTCTTCTTGCGTCCTCAGTGTCCTTAGGTGGAATATCGAGCGGATGGTCCATCAGGCCCAGTGTTGGGAGCCTGTGCCAACAGGGTGCCCCTGGAATTGCTTGCACGTCCCCACTGCCCTCCACATTGACGTCATCCAGTGGGGTCACACCAGCCGCTTCTCCTGTCATCCTGGGATCACCCGCACCACGGACCTGGTTCAGTGGGTGTTCTGGTGGCCCACACTGCTGCGGGATGTGTGGGAGTATGTACGGGCACCTGCGTCCAGGGCAAGTCTGACTCTTCTCCCCCGGCTGGACTTCTCCATCCCCTTCCCGTCCCTGGTCGTCCGTGGTCTCACATCGCCGTGGACTTTGTAACTGGTCTTCACCCCTCCCATGGAAAATCAGTTATTTTGACCATTATAGACCACTTCTCCAAGGCTGTGCATTTGGTGACTCTCCCCAAACTCCCTTCAGCCTTGGAGACGGCCCATGTGATTCGCCTCCATGGGATACCGATGGACATCGTGTCTGATCGTGGTCCGCAGTTTACCTCGCAGGTTTGGAGGGCCTTCTGCCACACCCTGGGAACAACGGTGAGCCTTTCCTCCAGTAATCACCCTCAGAGTAACAGGCAGGCAGAGCACGCCAACCAGTCCTTGGAGGCCACCCTGCGGTGTGTAGCGGCCGAACACCCATCCTCCTGGAGCACGCACCTGACCTGGGTGGAGAATGCTATAAACTCGGCTGTTTCCACGGCAGCCGGGCTCACTCCGTTTGAGGCTTCCATGGGATTAACCCCCCGCTTCCAATGGTCGAGAGGGAGGTCGCGGTTCCCTTCGTGGAGGTTCACGCTCGCCACTGCCGATGCTTTTGGAGATCCACGCATGCCGCCCTCACCCGCTTTGTCGAGCACAACCATGCCACAGCGGACAGACGATGGGTGCCTGCCCCTAAGTACACCATGGGGCAGCAGGTGTGGTTGGCAGCCAGTCAGATCCCCTTGAAGACTACATCAAAGAAGCTGTCTCCTCACTTCCTGGGGCCCTTTCTGATCTCCAGGATCATCAATGATGCATCGGTTCGGCTCAAATTACCACCTACTCTACAGGTGAACCCAACTTTCCATGTGTCCCACATCAAGCCTCTCTCAGTCAGTCCTCTCTGCCCCCCCACCCCCAAACCATCTAATCCTTCCTGGATTTTTGACAGTCACCCTGCACATATGGTCCGCCGGATTATGACACCATCTGAACCAAATAAGTTTAGCTTGGTCTCATCAGACCACAGGACATGGTTCCTGTAATCCATGCCCTTAGTTTGCTTGTCTTCACCAAACTGTTTGTGGGTTTTCTTGTGCATCATCTTTAAAAGGGGCTTCCTTCTGGGATGACAGCCATGAGACCAATTTGATGCAGTGTGCAGCATTTGGTCTGAGCAATGACAGGCTGACCCCCCCACCCCTTCAACCTCTGCAGCAATGCTAGCAGTACTCATACGTCTATTTTCAAAAGACAACCTCTGGATATGACGCTGAGTACGTGCACTCAACTTATTTGGTCGACCATGGCAAGGCCTGTTCTGAGTGGAACCTGTCCTGTTAAACCACTGAATGGTCTTGGCCACCGTGCTGCAGCTCAGTTTCAGGGTGTTGGCAATCTTCTTATAGCATAGACCATCTTTATGTAGAGCAACAATTCTTTTTTTTCAAATCCTCAGAGAGTTCTTTGACATGAGGTGCTATGTTGAACTTCCAGTGACCACTATGAGAGAGTGTGAGAGCAATAACACCAAATTTAACACACCTGCTCCCCATTCACACCTGAGACCTTGTAACACTAACGAGTCACATGATACCGGGGGGGGGGATGTCTAATTGGGCACCATTTGGACATTTTCACTTGGGGGTGTACTCACTTTTTACTGAGCTTTGAGTTGGAAGAAAACTCATTTTTGACATGAACAAACTGGAACCTATCAGATAAATATGATCTAAGCCACTGCAACGATGTTCCATTAAGTCCAACAATGTGTTCAAGTCTATCAAGTCAAATATTATGATCAATATTATCAAAAGCTGCAATAAGGTCTAAAAGGACAAGTTGAAGGCTTGGATGAGGAAATTATTTTATCTAACTGTAAAAGATCAACTGGAGTAAACTCATCCAGATATCTGTTGAAGGAGTTGTAGTAGTTACTGTATTTAAGTTAACGGGGGGAAGAATCTATCTCTGATAGATGAAATTTTATTATTGAAGAAGTTCATAAAGTCCTGACTAATAGGCTCTAAGGCAGGGGTCACCAACGCGGTGCCCGCGGGCACCATGTCGCCCGCAAGGACCACATGAGTCGCCCGCAGTCGCCCGCAGGCCTGATTCTTGGCAAGAACTGTATGGATATAATTCCAGTGAAGAAGAACACACAAAAGTGTGTTTATTAAATGTAACAGATTTTGAGCAGAATTGCAGCAGATTTGTTCAGTTAAAAATGTGATAAGATTTATTTAATATGAAAGTTGATTTTTCTTAAATGTTGCATAACTTTTTCAAACATGGTTCAACATAGTTCATGAATTAAAATGGTTTAGTTTTTTATGGTTAAAAGGGACTGGTGAAAACTGGACATTTTTTTAATGAAATGTAGAAGTGATCATCTGAACAATTGCTGAGATTAATAAAAATAAAGTGTTGAATATTGATCTTGTCTGTTACCCACTCTAAGTTATTGATAATTATTTATTTATGTATATATATATATATATATATATATATATATATACACACACACACACACACACACACAATTTGTTATTTTAGAGGAGTGTGTCAAGCTGGTGCCCTTCACATGACTCGATACCCATGAAGTAGCTCTTGGTTTCAAAAAGGTTGGTGACCCCTGCTCTAAGGGAATGCTAGGATTGACAGAGTCCTGACTCTTTGTCAGCCTGGCTACAGTGCTGAAAAGAAACTTGGGATTATTCTTGTTCTCTTCTATTAATGTGGAATAAAAACTTGTTCTAGCTTTCATAAGAGATTTTTTTTATAAATTAGAAGATGATTCTCCAAGCTAGATTTCATCTAATTTAGTGGAGCGCAATTTTCTTTCTAATTGACAAGTCTTCTCAAGAAGAGAAAAAGATCGACTTCCGGTCTGGACACCATGGTGATAGCAGCTTAACGCTGAAGCTCCCAGACGCGATCCAGGAATATACCTTGAAAATCTGATTTAACGGATTTTTGGAAGCGTGAAAATCAAAAGACAAAGTCATCATGCCTAAAGGAAAACAGAAGAAATCGACATTTACAAGGCCAGGACACGCATCGGCTGGAGAATCTGATCCGGAGGATTTCCATTCAGAAGACGAGGAGCTGAATGAAGCTAGCAAAAAGGTTAGCTTAAAAATGGTACTTTGTGGTATATATTACTCATATATTCCATACCTGCATACGTTAGAGCATGTGGAAATGTTTGGGGCAACATATGCAAAGGAACTTCACACCTCCGAAAGGACAAAGGAATCTCACCGCCGTGTGAAGACCAACGACGTCACAGGACGCGGCGGCGACAGACTTGACACCTTCACCCCCTAAGGCGAGGAGAGGTTTTCCCATCACCTCCCAAGACGAAGGGAGGAGTTAACAGGACAATGGGGGGATTAAGATACGGGGGATGTCGGCTTGTGTTTTGCATATCTTTGATGTGTGCCTGTATTTAACCATCGAGCTGGGCAGAAATCTTTCTCTTTTTGCCTTCTGCCAAGCTCTGCACCAGATGAGACAAGATAGAAGAGTTGTTCATTAAAGACTCTGTTTTTGAAACAAAACCGCCTCATCATTTCCAGCTCTTCTACAACTTAAAGAATTAAGACGATTTCTCCAAGAGTGTTGGGCCAAATTTCGTGAAATCAAAGATGAAATAAAAAGGACAAACAGCAGAGTGGACCAGGCCGAGGACCGAATCTTGGAAGCAGAGGAAAGAATAAAAGGGCTGGAAGATACCGTGCTGGATCTACACAAAAGGCAGTCAAGACTGGAGGCTAAGCTAACTGACCAAGAAGGAAGACTAAGGAGAGATAACATAAGAATTCATGGTCTGAAAGAAGGAGTCGAGGATGGTTTCACCACAATGGCGGCATGCGTGGAATCCTTACTGAGAGAGAAGTTGGATATTCCCCAAACCACCGACTTGAAGATAGAAAGGGCGCACCGTACATTAGCCCCTAGGCCGGCGGCGGAAGCGCCTCCACGATCGGTGGTGGTGAAGTTTTCCAACTCCAGAATAAAAGAAGAGGTTGTAAGACTGGCTTGGCAGGAAAAAGGATTTATGCACCAAGAGAGAAAAGTTTTCGTGGAACACGATTACGCCCCGGAAGTCCTTAAAAAGCGTTGGGAATACGACGCTAAAAAGGTATTACGAGAGAAAAAACTGCTCTTCCAGACACCATTTCCGGCGAAGCTGTGGGTTTTCGATGGGGATGAGACGTGTCTCTACAACTCGGCGGAAGAAGCAACCACGGATATGGCGAGAAGAGGGCTCCCGGTAACGGTGTATAAACCGGCAGCAGACCCGATCGAAAGAATCAAGGCTCAAACGTGGTCCACACAGAGACCCTCAAAATCCACGGGCCAGCAACGGGAAACCCAGCACCAGAGCTTCAAGGAAAAATTGGCCGTTTACAGGAGGGAATAACGATACTTTTAGTCAATCTGCACATCCAACCCCCCTCCTACAAGGTAACAAACATTAAAGGAGATGCAGAATCAGCAAGTGGTAAAACATTTCATGGAACAGACATAATATTAGAAACAAATAAGTCTTTAAAAAAAAAAAAAACTTGTTAAAATAGAAATGTGACAATGAACCACATGATCTCTCCACACTAACAAATACTGTATTAACGTGACTGTTTGCTGTGATGGAGGTGGGAGGGTGCACACAATTTCATAGGGTATAGGCATAAAAAAAAAAGAAAATCATTACAAGTTCGGATTGGGATCTGAAATTCACGTTAAAAACATGGGACAACTTACAGGGGTAAGAGAGGGCCCTCAGCACGTAACGGAATCTGAGGAATTTCCCTCAGAGCCAACACACCATGATGGCTCTTCTAAGGTCACTAAAAAGACCTCAGCTCAGGAAGATCTTTTGTCAGTTTTTTGATTTAAAGTTTTATAAGATAAGATAAGATAAGATAAGATAAGCCTTTATTAGTCCCACAATGGGGAAATTCCAGGATTGCAACAGCACAGGGATAGCAACACTCAGAGCAACAATCAGAAGGCAAGAAAAAAAAAAGTAAGAGCAGCTAATATACATATGTACATATTACTATATATATATATATATATATATATATATATATATATATATATATATATATATATATATATATACATATATACAGTGGGGCAAAAAAGTATTTAGTCAGCCACTAACTGTGCAAGTTCTATCACTTAAAAGATGAGAGAGGTGTCCAATTTTCATCATAGGTATACCTCAACTATGAGAGACAAAATGAGAAAAAAAAAATCCAGAAAATCACAATGTCTGATTTTTAAAGAATTTATTTGCAAATTATGGTGGAAAATAAGTATTTGGTCACCTACAAACAAGCAAGATCTCTGGCTTTCACAGACCTGTAACTTCTTCTTTAAGAGGCTCCTCTGTCCTCCACTCCTTACCTGTATTAATGGCACCTGTTTGAACTCGTTATCAGTATAAAAGACACCTGTCCACGACCTCAAACAGTCAGACTCCAAACTCCACTATGGCCAAGACCAAAGAGCTGTCAAAGGACACCAGAAATAAAATTGTAGACCTGCACCAGGCTGGGAAGACTGAATCTGCAATAGGTAAGCAGCTTGGTGTGAAGAAATCAACTGTGGGAGCAATTATTAGAAAATGGAAGACATACAAGACCACTGATAATCTCCCTCGATCTGGGGCGCCACGCAAGATCTCACCCCATGGGGTCAAAATGATCACAAGAACGGTGAGCAAAAATCCCAGAACCACACGGGGGGACCTAGTTAATGACCTGCAGAGAGCTGGGACCAAAGTAACAAAGGCTACCATCAGTAACACACTACGCCGCCAGGGACTCAAATCCTGCAGTGCCAGATGTGTCCCCCTGTTTAAGCCAGTACATGTCCAGGCCCATCTGAAGTTTGCTAGAGAGCATTTGGATGATCCAGAAGAGGACTGGGAGAATGTCATATGGTCAGATGAAACCAAAATAGAACTTTTTGGTAAAAACTCAACTTGTCGTGTTCGGAGGAGAAAGAACACCATACCTACTGTGAAGGATGGGGGTGGAAACATCATGCTTTGGGGCTGTTTTTCTGCAAAGGGACCAGGACGACTGATCCGTGTAAAGGAAAGAATGAATGGGGCCATGTATCGTGAGATTTTGAGTGAAAACCTCCTTCCACCAGCAAGGGCATTGAAGATGAAACATGGCTGGGTCTTTCAGCATGACAATGATCCCAAACACACTGCCCGGGCAACGAAGGAGTGGCTTCATAAGAAGCATTTCAAGGTCCTGGAGTAGCCTAGCCAGTCTCCAGATCTCAACCCCATAGAAAATCTTTGGAGGGAGTTGAAAGTCCGTGTTGCCCAGTGACAGCCCCAAAACATCATTGCTCTAGAGGAGATCTGCATGGAGGAATGGGCCAAAATACCAGCAACAGTGTGTGAAAACCTTGTGAAGACTTACAGAAAACGTTTGACCTCTGTCATTGCCAACAAGGGGTATATAACAAAGTATTGAGATGAACTTTTGTTATTGACCAAATATTTATTTTCCACCATAATTTGCAAATAAATTCTTTAAAAATCAGACAATGGGATTTTCTGGATTTTTTTTTTCTCATTTTGTCTCTCATAGTTGAGGTATACCTATGACGAAAATTGGAGACCTCTTTCATCTTTTAAGTGGGAGAACTTGCACAATTGGTGGCTGACTAAATACTTTTTTACCCCACTGTATATATATATACACAGACACACAGTGCAGAGCATTGTAGTTGGATGGAATAAATATATGAGTATATAAACACACAGTGCGGAGCATTGTAGCTAGATGGAATAAATATGTAGATATATAAACACCCACAGTACAGAGCATTGCAGCTAGGTGGAATAAATATGTAAATATATAAACACACAGTGCGGAGCATTGTATATACTATGTTCTTAATGTTTTTTATGTTCTTAATGTTCTTTCAGTTTCTGAGTAGCATAAAAGAGGGCCACCACACTGTTATACTAAATAAGACAACACAATGGAGAAACAGGGTGTAACCAAAATAATCTCATATAATGTAAAAGGGATCCTGAATCCAGTTAAAAGATCCAAGATTCTAGGCAAAATGAAAAAAGACAAAGCAGGAAAAATATTTTTACAGGAAACCCACCTAACAGACGTGGAGCACACTAAACTCAATAGACAAGGGTTTAAAATGATCTCTTCATCCTCATATAAGTCAGGGAGGAGGAGGGGAGTAGCGACATTGATCTCAACCAAAATTATATTTGAAAAAAAATCAGAACACAAAGATAAAGAGGGAGATACAGTATGGTACTTGGGCGGCTAGAGGGAGAAGATATCACCCTGCTGAATGTATACGCACCTCCAGGGGCTAACTGGAAATTTTATAAAAATGTATTTGACCTAATGATAACTAAAGCCCAAGGTTTAGTGATATGTGATGGAGACTTCAGTCTAAGACTGAATCCATACTGGGATGCATCAGGTAATTCTCCACATCAAAATAACACTCAAAGTAGGAAAACTCGGATGCTACTAAAAGAAATGGGAATCTGTGACGTGTGGAGGGAATTCAACCCTAGTGTAAAAGATTATACATTTTACTCAGCACCACATTCATCATACTCAAGGATTGACTGTTTTTTTATGTTTAATAGAGACATTGAAAGAGTAAAAACATGTAAAATAGGACTGATGGATCTCTCTGACCACAGTCCGATCTATATGGACTTATATAGTAGTGGATCCAGTGATCCAGTGGATCACTGGATCATCACTTCCTTGTGGTAACGTATCGTCACTTCCTGTTTTGCTGTCTGCCTGTGTGGTTTGCTCTCCAGCTCTCGAGCCACTAGCTATGGCTACTAGCTCTCTTTTCTCTCCTCTGGTGTGCTCTCTCTGTCAGATGTTTAGCTACACCTCTGCCTCTTTTAGTGATAACGGTAAATGTAATAAATGTTGTCTTTTTGAGGCGCTCGAGGCGAGGTTGTCTGATTTGGAATCCCGGCTCCGCTGCATTGAAACACCGTCTGCGCCAGTTAATCTTGACGGACGCCCATTAGCTGCAGCGGAGCTAGCTAGCTTAGGCCCCCCTGTCAGCGGTTCCCCGGCTCTCCTCAGCAGCGAGGAGACTGGGTGGGTGACGGTGAGAAGGAAGCCTAGTCGCAAAGCCCCGGTTCACCACCAACCTGTTCACGTTTCTAATCGTTTTTCCCCGCTCAGCGACACACCCGCTGAGGAAAAAACTCTGATCATTGGCGACTCTGTAGTCAGAAACGTGAACCTAGAGACTCCAGCGGTCATAGTCCAATGTATCCCTGGGGCCAGAGCAGGCGACATCGAGTCAAATTTGAAAATGCTGGCTAAAAGTAACTGTAAATATTCCACAATTGTTATTCACGCCGGCATTAATGACATCCGTCTCCAGCAGTCGGAAGTCACGAAACTTAATGTAGAATCGGTGTGTGACTTTGCAAAAACAATGTCTGCCACTGTAGTATTCTCTGGGCCCCTCCCCAATCTGACCAGTGATGACATGTTTAGTCGCTCGTCATCCTTGAACCGCTGGCTGTCTGTGTGGTGTCCTAAAAATGACGTGGGCTACATTGACAATTGGAGCTCTTTTTGGGGAAAACCTGGTCTTATGAGACGAGACAGCATTCATCCCACTTTGGATGGTGCTTCTCATTTATCTAACAATCTGGCATCTTTTTTATCCAAATTTCCAAAACTGTGACTACTCAGAGTTGGGACCAGGAAGCAGAGTCGTAGTCTTACACGCCTCTCTGCAGCTCCTCTTCATCCGCCACCCCTCAGCTTAGCCCCTGTCTTCCCCATCAGAGAATCGTTGTCTGCTCCCTCCAAAGTAAATAAAAATATAATGTATAAGCGTCCCAAAGTGATAAAGCAAAATATTGGTAAAACTCAAATTAAACATAAAGCCTCTAAATTGAATGATTTGGCCTCTGTTCCTCCTCATAATTTAAAAATTAAATGTGGTTTATTAAATATTAGGTCTCTAACTCCCAAGTCTCTGTTAGTCCGTGATCTGTTAATTGATCATCAGATTGATTTAATTTCCCTTACAGAGACTTGGTTAGGGCAAGAGGATTATGTTGGTTTAAATGAATCAACTCCCTCTGGTTATTTAAACTGTCAAAATCCCAGAAGTTCTGGTCGTGGAGGAGGAGTAGCAACAATTTACCATTCCAAATTACTAGTTAATGTAAAGCAAAAAACATGTTATAATTCCTTTGAGGGCCTGGTCCTCAGTGTTGGGCACTTTAGCAATTTCAGGTTAAACCCAATTTTATTTGCCATAGTTTATCGTCCCCCATCAACCTATTCAGAATTTTTATCCGAATTTGCTGATTTCTTAGCTGATTTAGTGCTGAAATCTGATAGAATAATTATAGTAGGGGACTTTAATATACATGTGGATGTAGATAGTGACTGCCTTAATGTGGCTTTTAATTCAATATTAGACTCGATTGGGTTTTCTCAGAAAGTAGGAAATTCTACTCATTACCTCCACCATACATTGGACCTTGTTCTGACATATGGCATAGAAATAGAAAATCTTGTAGTGTCTCCTCATAACCCTGTACTGTCAGACCATTGTCTGTTAACCTTTGATTTTACTATTTCTGACTATTTGGCTCCTAAAGAAAAATATTATCACAGTAGATGCCTCTCAGATGATGCTGTTTCCAAATTTATGCAGATTGTTTCCTCTATGCCATGTGTCAACACAACGGAAATAAGCTATAGACAGCTTGCTCCTTCTGTAATTGATAACATGGTGGATAGTGTTTCAGCTTCTCTGCATCAGGCTCTAGACTTGGTGGCCCCCTTAAAAAAGAAAAAGTCTAATCAGAGATTTTTAACTCCTTGGTTCAACACAGAAACTCGTAGTTTAAAACAGAAGACTCGTCAATTAGAAAGAAAATGGCGCTCTACTAATTTAGATGAAATCTATTTAGCTTGGAGAAATCATCTTTTAATTTATAAAAAATCTCTTAGAGAAGCTAGAACGAGTTATTACTCTGCATTAATAGAAGAGAACAAGAATAATCCCAGGTTTCTTTTCAGTACTGTAGCCAGGTTGACAAAGAGTCAGGACTCTGTCAATCCTAGCATCCCCTTAGAGCAGGGGTGTCCAACCAGGTGCCATGGAGAGCCAAGACCCTGCAGGTTTTCTCTTCTACCCAGTCTCTTCAGCAGGTGTTTTCACTTATCAGCAATCAGTGGGAAGAAGTTCACAGAAATCTGCTGTTGAAGACACTGGTTGGAGGTAAAACCTGCAGGGTCTTGGCTCTCCATGGCACATGGTTGGACACCCCTGCCTTAGAGCTTACTAGTCAGGACTTTATGAACTTTTTCAATAATAAAATTTCATCCATCAGAGATAAAATCAATCAGATTCTTCCCACAGTTAACTTAAATACCGTAACTACTACAACTCCTTCTTTTGATGTCTGTCTTGATGAGTTTACTCCAATCGACCTTTGTGAGTTAGACAAAGTAGTTTCCTCATCCAAACCTTCAACTTGTCTTTTAGACCCTATTCCTACCAGGTTATTTAAAGAAGTCTTCCCACTTATTGGTAGCTTTATTCTTCATATAATCAATTCTTCATTAACTTTAGGCCATGTACCGCAGGCTTTTAAAACGGCTGTAATTAAACCCTTACTCAAAAAGCCAACGCTAGATCCAGGAGCTTTAGCTAACTATAGACCAATCTCTAATCTCCCTTTCATTTCAAAAATTTTAGAAAGAGTTGTTGCTACGCAATTATTTGACCACCTGCAGGAAAATGGTTTACTTGAAGAGTTTCAATCTGGGTTTAGAATCCATCATAGTACTGAAACAGCCTTAGCGAAGGTCACTAACGACCTCCTCATTGCATCTGATAATGGACTAGTTTCTGTACTTGTCCTTTTAGATCTTAGTGCAGCTTTTGATACTATTGATCATAATATTCCACTTGATAGATTAGAACACTATGTTGGACTTAATGGAACTTCGTTGCAGTGGTTTAGATCTTATTTATCTGATAGGTTCCAGTTTGTTCATGTAAATGATGAGTTTTCTTTCAGCTCAAAGCTTAGTCATGGAGTTCCACAGGGATCTGTGCTAGGCCCTACTCTTTTTAGTTTATATATGCTTCCGTTAGGCAACATTATTAGAAAGCACTGTATACATTTTCATTGTTATGCAGATGACACACAATTATACCTGTCAATGAAGCCAGATGATACTAATCAATTAGCCAAGTTAGAAGCCTGTCTTAAGGAAATCAAAGCTTGGATGACTTGTAATTTCCTGCTATTAAATTCAGATAAGACTGAAGTCATTCTTGTTGGTCCAAAAAACCTTAGAAATTCCTTTCCAAATCAAACTTTCAGTTTGGATGCAGTTACTCTTTCTCTTAATAGCTCTGTGAGGAACCTTGGAGTTATTTTTGATCAGGATTTGTCCTTCAATTCACATATTAAATTTGTTTCTAAGACTGCCTTCTATCATTTGCGTAATATTGCCAAGATTAGGAACATCTTGTCTCAGAGTGATGCTGAGAAGCTGATCCACGCTTTTGTTAGCTGGAGATTAGATTATTGTAATTCTTTATTATCAGGCTGTCCTAAAACATCTTTAAAAAGTCTTCAGCTGATCCAAAATGCTGCAGCAAGAGTTTTAACAGGTACTAGAAAGAGAGATCATATCTCTCCGGTTCTGGCCTCCCTTCATTGGCTTCCCATAGAGTTTAGAATTAAGTTTAAAATCCTTCTTCTTACTTACAAAGCTCTAAACAATCAGGCTCCTTTTTATTTAAAAGATCTGATACTACCGTATTATCCTAGCAGAGCACTACGCTCCCAAAATGCAGGATTACTTGTAATACCTAGAATCTCCAAAAGTACAATGGGAGGCAGAGCCTTCAGTTATCAAGCTCCTCTCCTGTGGAATCAGCTGCCAATCTGGATTCGGAAGTCAGACTCGATCTCTGTTTTTAAGAATAGGGCTAAAACCTACCTTTTTGATATAGCCTACAATTAGGGAGGGATCATGTGTTTCTGAACCCTCCCTTAGTTATGCTGCTAATAGGTTTAGTCAGCCGGGGGTCCTCCAGTAATGCACTGGGCCTCACTTCTTTCCTCACTCTCTATGAAATATTTTTTTTTTGCTGGTCATTAACATTTGTTTGTTCTCTCCCATAGATTGAGTCCCCATCGTGCTGTTTGCTCTCTACATGTCTGTTCTTTTCTTCTTCTCTATCCCCTCACCCCCCAGCCAGTCGCGGCAGATGACTGCCCCTCCCTGAGCCTGGTTCTGCTGGAGGTTTCTTCCTGTTAAAAGGGAGTTTTTCCTCTCCACCGTCGCCAAGTGCTTGCTCACAGGGGATCGCCTGATTGCTGGGGTCTTTCTGCAACTGTGGGGGTTCCCCCTACAGTTGATAGTGCTATGAGATGACTGTTGTTGTGAAATGGCGCTATATAAATAAAGTTGAATTGAATTGAATATAGTATCCAAAAATACACAAATAATACATTTTCTTGGAGGTTAAATTCAAATGTCCTGAAAGGACCACTGAAAGATGAATTGGAATCAGGTATTCTCAGATATTTGGAAGAAAATGATAATGGAGAAGTATCCCCTTTAATACTGTGGGATGCATGCAAAGCTGTAATAAGGGGAAAGATTATTGCAAAACTGGCAATCCAAAAGAAACTGAGACAAGAAAAACTAACAACATTAGAGTCAGAACTTAAGAACCTAGAAAAAGAGCACAAAGACAACACTCATTCTAATGACTCGCTCAAAATTAAGGAAATTAAAAAACAAATAAATGAGATCTACACAATAGAAATCCAGAAGAAACTTACATTTCTGAAACAAAAATACTATGAAGCAGGCAGCAAATTGGCAAAATTACTAGCCTATAAATTGAGGAAACAACAAACGGAGAGAACAATCTACAAAATCAGAGACCCAGTATCAAAGGAAATAAAATTTAGAATTCAGGATATTCTTAAAAGCTTCGAGAACTACTACAAGAACTCGTACTCCCTCAAAAAACATAAAAACGCATCCGAAGCATTCCTAAACACATTAAATCTTCCCCAACTTACTGAGTCACAAAATAAAACACTACTGTCAGAAATACAACCTAAAGAATTAGAAAAAGCAATTATGAAACTTAAAGCTAACAAATCCCCAGGAGCAGATGGCTATATAGCAGAGTGGTACAAAACCTTTAAACAGCAACTATCTCCTCTCCTCCTGAAAACATTTAACTATGTCCTCCACACAGGGGAACCCCCCCCCCCCCCCTCCTAGAGAGAAGGGGTCATTGCAGTCATACCTAAACCTGAAAAGGATAAACTAGACTGCTCCCACTACAGACCAATCAGTGTGTTAAATCAGGACTATAAGCTTTTTACCACTATCCTTGCCAAAAGGTTAGAAAAAATACTGACAGACTTAATTCATTTAGACCAAACAGGTTTTATAAGACAAAGACAGACACAAGACAACATTAGACGCACTTTACACATAATTCATCATATAAAAAAATATAACTTAAATGCAGCCATATTGGGATTAGATGCTGAAAAAGCATTTGATTCGGTTGACTGGTCTTTCCTATATAGAATCTTGTCCAGTTTCAATTTTCATAACAACTTCATTAGAACTATCAAGGCATTATATAAAAAACCAACAGCTAAAATAAGGATTAACGGTAAATTATCATCATCGTTTGAGCTGGAAAGAGGATGTCGTCAGGGCTGCCCCTTGTCTCCACTGCTCTTTGCAATCTTCATAGAACCTCTGAGCCAATGGATAAGACAGAATCAAAAAATTCAAGGTATTACACTTGGTCAGAAGGAACATAAAATAGCACTCTTTGCTGATGACATTTTAATATACCTGGGGCAGCCGGACACCTCTTTTCCAGAACTAATCTCAGTTTTTTCAGAGTATGGAGATTTATCGGGGTACGAATTAAACATGCATAAAACCCAAGTTTTAACATTCAACTATGACCCAAATCAATATTTACTAAGCAAACTCAAAACTAACTGGGAGATGGAATCTAAGAAATATCTGGGGGTCAATATCCCATCCATCGCACAGCCTTGGCTACCTTTGGGAGGAAGACCTCGAAATCACAGGACTGGTTTGATGCCAAGTTGACCAAGATGACCCCCGTCATTGAAGCCAAGCGCTCAGCACTTGCTGAGTACAAGAAGTACCCAAACGAGAAGAATCTCCAGATTCTCAGGGCTGCGAGAAGCAAAGTTCAGCAGACTGCTCGGCGCTGTGCCAACGAGTACTGGACTCAGCTCAGCCAAGACATTCAAACCGCTGCCATAACAGGGAACATCCGTGGTATGTACGATGGCATCAAGAAAGCACTTGGTCCAGCTCAGAGCAAGACGGCCCCCCTCAAATCTTCCACTGGGGAGATGATCACAGAAAAGAACAAGCAGATGGAGAGATGGGTGGAACACTACTCTGACCTCTACTCTAGACAGAACACCGTGACACCGTCAGCCCTTGATGCCATCGACTGCCTGCCATCCATGGATGAACTTGACGCCGAGCCAACCATCGACGAACTCAGCAAGGCCATTGATAGCTTGACCGCTGGCAAGGCACCCGGCAACGACGGCATACCCCCTGACCTGATCAAGCACTGCAAGACCGCCCTACTGCTGCCATTGCATGATGTCCTCTGCCAGTGCTGGAAGGAAGGTGCCGTACCACAGGACATGAGGGACGCCAAGATCATCACCCCCTACAAAAACAAAGGGGAGAGAAGCGACTGCAACAACTACAGGGGCATCTCCCTCCTCAGCGTTGTTGGCAAAGTCTACGTACGAGTTGTTCTCGTTCGTCTACAGAAGCTTGCCGAACGTGTCTACCCCGAGTCTCAGTGTGGCTTCCGCGCTGAGCGATCGACGGTAGACATGATATTCTCCATCCGCCAACTCCAGGAGAAATGCAGAGAACAGAACATGCCTCTGTACGTCGCCTTCATCGACCTCACCAAAGCGTTCGATCTGGTCAGCAGAGAGGGCCTTTTCAAGATCCTGCCAAAGGTAGGATGCCCACCAAAGTTGCAAAGCCTCATCGAATCGTTTCACACCAACATGCAGGGGATAGTGCAGCACGACGGCAACGTCTCAGAGCCATTCAACATATGCAGTGGAGTGAAACAGGGCTGTGTACTTGCGCCAACCCTCTTTGGGATTTTCTTTGCTATGCTCCTGAGGCATGCCTTCAGCACAGCAACAGAGGGAATCTACGTGCACACAAGATCTTACGGCAGGCTTTTCAACCTCGCCCGCCCAAAAGCCAGAACCAAAGTACGCGAGGCTCTAATCAGAGACATGCTGTTCGCAGACGACGCTGCAGTCGCAACCCACACACAGCAGGAGCTTCAGACCCTGATGGACCACTTCTCCCAGGCATGCAAGGACTTCGGGCTTACCATCAGCCTGAAGAAGACTAACGTCTTGGCGCAAGGCACGGAAGCACCACCAACCATCACCATCGACGACTACAAGCTGGAGGTCGTGAATCAGTTCACGTACCTGGGGTCCACGATCAGCAACAACCTCTCCCTTGATACAGAGATCAGAACTCAGAACTCAGAACTCAGAACTCAGAAAAGATTTATTGCCAAGTACATTAACAGATACTGATAACAGATCACTGATAACAGATCACTGATAACATACGAGGGATTTGACTTGACACTGAAAATGAACCTGCATTTCCGGTGACACGGCGGCATCTGAAACACGCCTGCCAACAGGAGGGTACAGGTGGCATAAGAATAATACAATAGGAAGGAGCAAAAAAATCATTGACTCAGAATAGTGGTCACATATGATCAATATTATGATTACAAAGAAAAAAAAAGCCCTCAATGCACAATCAGCAGACCAAAAAGTTCACAAGACACAGAGAGAGCAGTGTGTGAGTCATCTTTATCTTCAGTTGTGTGGATCAATTTGATTGTAATGTTGGAGTGTGAGTGTTGTATCAGTAAGAACAACAAGGACTCTTTGGCAGGAGATGTTGTGTCTAACTGCTGGCAGTTTTTTGTCCTTGGCCAAGCAGCTGCCTGTCCAAGGCCTTGAGCTCAATGTTTTGAAACAAAGACTGCAGATTATCAGGAGGATTTTTTGTGAGGGAGCCGGATGAAGCCGAATGGTACTGAACACAGAGAATAACTTTATATTCTCTTGCAGATTCAGTACATAATCCTTCATTGCTGGGTGTTGAATCTATCTTGGATGTCCTTAAGCGAAACCATGATGTAATCCACCTTCCGAGACAGTTCTCCGTTTGTCGCTATGAGGGTCCTTTCCATTTTTTCAATTTGATGGATATACCTCGCCTGGCCAGCATTTTGATAGGTTGTATCCATCTTCAGCAATTTGCAGTACACCAGGACGATTCCAGATCCAATCAGAACGATCCCAATCACCATTACAGCGAAGACGTAAAGATCTTCTACATCTTCGATAAAAAGATCAGTCAGGCACAAGAGCTTCCAATTACTTGTCTCCCGTAAATAGCCCGCTGGAGCCGTTCCTGCTGGGCAAACAACCTCCCCCGGGGCACTTTTCCTCGTTGAAAAGATAATGTCAATTGCGTTCAAAGCCCAGCTTATCAATTCCATAATTTCTTTCGATAATCAGCAGTAAAAACGCAGACAGACAACAGCAAGCTGGGATCCAGTTAGTTGGGGGGGAAGGAAAAAAGTCAGAAGCAAGAGAGAAGCAAAAAGGCGTCTGCTCTCTTTGGAGGCGGAAGTGAGAAGGATCAACAAGAGGATTGGAAAATCAGCCTTCACACTCGCTCGCCTCACCACACGAGTGTGGGAGAATCCCAAACTCTCTGTCAAGACGAAGATGGCAGTGTACAACGCCTGGGTCATCAGCACACTGCTCTATGGGAGTGAGACGTGGACAACATACGCCCGGCAGGAAAAGAGACTGAACTCCTTCCACTTGCGCTGCATTCGCCGCATCCTGGACATATCCTGGCAGGACAAAGTGCCCAACACAGAAGTTCTGTCCCGCGCTGGCCTTCACTCCATGTTCACTCTACTCAGGCAGCACAGGCTCCGCTGGCTAGGCCACATTCACCGTATGGAGGATGGCAGAATCCCCAAAGACGTCCTCTACGGAGAACTGGCAACTGGCAGGAGAGACGTTGGCCGCCCACAGCTGCCCTTTAGAGACATCTGCAAGAGAGACGTGAAGGCCCTGGATATCAACACAGAGCGCTGGGAGGACCTTGCAACGGACCGCTCCAAATGGAGAGGCACCCTGACCAGACAGCTCAAGGCGGGTGAAGAGAGACTGACTGCTGCAGTAGATGAAAAAAGGACCCGCAGGAAGAACCGCCACAGACCCAGCAGCACGGAGACCACCCACAAGTGCGACCTGTGTGACAGGGACTGTCATTCGCGCATCGGCCTGTTCAGCCACAGGCGGTGCTGTTCCAGCAGAGTAGACGTTTAGGATTCTCTTCCATGGTCATCATAGACCGACGGAGGCCGACGACGTCAATATCCCTAAACAACTCAACAAAATTATAACACTAAACTATGATCCACTGGTGGCAAAAATAAAATCTGATCTAGCAAGATGGAATATGATACCATTTTGGGGTACTGCACAAAGAATTGAAGCAGTCAAAATGAATATACTTCCACGTCTTCTATACCTTTTCCAAACAATACCGGTAGAACCTCCCAAAAAAACATGGCAAGAACTGGACAGAAGGATCTCAAGATTCATATGGCAGATCAAGAGACCTAGAATCAGATATAGAACCCTACAGCTAAACAAAGACAAAGGTGGGCTTGCGCTGTCAAATATCAGGGACTATTTTAAAGCCGCACAAATTAAAACTTTAGTAGAGATATGTAACCCAGTCTACACTGCACAATGGAAGGAGATGGAATGCCAAATAACAAGTGACATCCCCCTACAGGCGATGATAGGGAACAATGCCTTACCTAAACTTTTGAATAACACTAACCCGTGGATAGAGACCCCGCTAAAAATTTGGTTTAAGATAGTCAGAGAGAATCAAACTAAAGAACCCTATCGATTACTGCAATGGATAGCCTATGATCAAGACTTTACTCCTAATAAAACAGACACTAGATTTAAAAAGTGGAAAGAGAACGGACTGATAAAATATTATGACTTTTTTAAAGGGCAAATTTTAAGAAGTTTTGAAGATTTGAAAAAACAAGGTCTAATAAATCAAGACCTTTACAGGTTCTTTCAGCTTAGACACCACATAAACAAAATACTTAAACAGGAGGATTTGGAAAGGGCCCAGTCAGGTGTTCTGAAGGTTTTCTTAATGGCATATAAAGGGATCCCAGGGATCAGATACATTTCTAAAATATACCAAGGTCTTCAAGATTTAAAAGGAGACAACACATCATATATAAAAGAGAGATGGGAAAAAGAGGGGAATTTCACTTTACAACTGGAAATATGGGAAAAGTTAAATAAACAACAATGGAAAAGTACCTCATCCCTGCAGTGGAGAGAATTTGGATGGAAAATTTTGGCAAGATTTTTCAGAACACCTGCACAAAACAAATTTACTTGTAAGGGGTTGAATTGTTGGCGCTTGTGTGGTGAAGAGACTGCAAATCATTTTCATGTGTTTTGGTCATGCCCAGTTATCCACCAATATTGGACCAATGTACAGACAATATTGGGGAAAATATTCAAAATAACAGTCCCCTTTTCTTTTGTAACTTTGTATTTGGGTTTACTACCGGAATCACTGCAAAGACGAGGAGAAAAATACTTATTCACTGTTTTAATATTGGCAAGTAAAAAAGCTCTAACAAAAAAATGGATGTTGAAGGACTGTCCAACACCTGAAGATTGGATTAACGTGATTCAAGACATTTACTCGATGGAAAAGTTGACATTTGCACTGAGACAGGACATGGATGGGTTCTTGAACTTTTGGCAACCCTGGATCGCATATGTGTCTTCCATCAGATCTAATCTTTGACAAATACCATTTCAATAATGGCACCACTCTTTGTTCCAACGCTACTCGGATGCTTTTTTATTTTTAATTATTTATTTTTATTTTTTTTAATTTTTTTGTTTTTTGCTTTTGTTTTTGTTTTTTTGTTTTTTTCTTGTTTTGTTTTTTGTTTTTTGTTTTTGTTCTTTCTTTACATTCTCTTTTTCTTTCACTTAAAAAAGGGGTGTTGTAATAATTATTCTTCCAATGTTGACAAAAAACAAAAAAAAGGGAACATGTGATGAAAATGTAAACAATGCAATGCTGTAATGATGTGTATACCCTTTACAAATACTTAAATTAAAAAAAAGAGAAAAAGCTCAACAATTGACTATGGGTGTATGGCTTATGTGTCAGCTGCAAAATCTTTAATCAATGAGCTTGATATAATTCAAACAAAGGCACTAAGAGTGTGTAGTAGGGCATTCTGTACCAGTCCCATTCCAGCTCTTCTTACAGAAATGGGTGAAATGCTTTTGCAGTTGAGAAGGTTTCAGCTTGGATTGAAATATTTAATGAAATTAAAAGGACAGGATAAAATCTTTTCTATAAATATGTTGAGATAGCACCGGGAGTTTATGGGGTCAACAAGACGGGTTAGAACTAATTTTATTGAAAAGGTTAAATCACTAGCAGAGCAAATGAGTATTTTTAATGCTAACGTGTGTTCTCTAGTCTGTTGGTCAGTTGTTCCTCCATGGACATTCCCAGAACTCAGAACTGACCTCAGCATTCTTAAAAACAACATGAAGAAAACATCAGGAGAAATGGTGAAGGAGGTGCAAATTTGTTTAAGTAATTATTGGAGAGAAAATTTACAAATATATACAGATGGGTCAAAGAGCTCAGAGAATGGGAAGGTGGCATTTGGGGTTTGTATTCCTGATCTCAGATTTGAAAAGGGGGTGTGAATATCAGACCACATATCTGTATTCTCAGCAGAAATGGTGGCGGTCTTATGGACACTTTGGTGGGTGGAAGATCAGAACAGAAGGTATTCATTATCAGAAGGAGCTTGATAGCCTTCTGCTATCAAGCTCCTTTCCTGTGGAACCAGTTACCACTCTGGGTCTGGGAGACAGACTCGATCTCTGTTTTTAAGAATAGGGTAAAAACCTTCCTTTTCAATATAGCCTACGATTAGGGAGGGATCTTGTGTCTCTTAACCCCCACCTTTTGTTTTGCTATTAATAGATTCAGACTGCCGGGTGACCTCCAATAATGTACTTGGCTTCTCACCATTAATGTTTGCTCTCTTTATGTCTGTTCTTTTCTTCTTCTCTATCCCCTCACCCCCAGCCAGTCGCAGCAGATGACTGCCCCTCCCTGAGCATGGTTCTGCTAGAGGTTGCTTCCTGTTAAATGGGAGTTTTTCCTCTCCACTGTCGCTAAGTGCTTGCTCACAGGGGATCATGTGATTACTGGGTCTTTCTGCAATTGTGGGGTTTTCCCTACATTTGATAGTGCTATGAAATGACTTTTGTTGTGATATGGCGCTATATAAATAAAGCTGAATTGAACTGAATTATTCAGTCATATGCAGCGATTCTTCAGCAGTTTTGGTAGTGATCAAAGAACTTAAATCCAAAGCAAGGCCAGATTTACTCACATAAATATATCTTACATTGTTCAGACTTCTCAGAGCAGGGTGTGAGGTGGGTTTTATGTGGGTTCCAGCACATTTGGGAGTAGAGGGGAATGAGGGGGCTGGCAGACTGGCAAAAAGGGAAGTACGCGGGAAAGAAATAGAGCTTACTCTGCAGTACGGTCCTCCTGAAACCTTGGAAAGCATCAGTAACTCAGTAAAAGAGCAGTGGGGAAAAGCATGGGAAAATGAAGGGAGAGGAAGACATTATTATAGCATACAGAGACAAGAAACACCCTTTTACTTGTAAAAGGAAGGATTCAGTTGTTTTAACCAGGCTGAGGCTTGGGTACTGTGGGCTCAGAAGTGGGCTGGCTCTGATAGGGAAACACCCTGATGGCAAGTGTGACTGTGGAAACATGGAAAGAGTGTCTCACATCATAATCCACAGCAATAAATATGCTGGACAACGGAGGAGACTGTTGAGAGACCTGGGATCTGCTGGAGAAACTGTCTTCAACATGCACACTGAGATGAACCTGGACAGCTGGAGTAAAGTTAAAAAAAAAAACAAAACTTGGAGATTCTGCACAGAACTGGATTGAATGGGAGAATTTGAGATCCAGTTGCCAACCTGATGTATGAACTGTGGAGGGCAGCAATACGCCATTGATGCGTCTAGTCTGCCTGACTGAAGAAGAAGAAGAAGAAGAGTGGAAGTTGGTGATCTGAGATTTCACAGGTAAGCTAGTGAAAGACTTTTGTGTGTTACCAACAGATGTGAGGAATGTTTTTTGAGAGCACACTATTGTGACCCGGAGAGGGTTCTGGTTGCTAACAGGATTTAAAATGACGGTGAAGCGAGCTAACAGGAGCTAGGTGAACTAGCCTAGCTGCTGTCAAGTTGAGGATGAATGTGGAGCTGTGCTCGTCTGCACTTTGCTTCAGCGTTTCTCACAGCAGCCCAGGTTCAGGGGAACAGGCGACATCTGACAGGAGGAACCATTTACTTCACCTACTCCGCATACTTTAGCCAGTGTGTGGGTGCCTACTAAGACGTGCAACGAACGGTACGGAACATGTTCTACTTCAGAGTATACGTGTGTATTTCTGCTATAAAAACAACAGGCTAAAAGCCTGTTAACAGATTGGGTCTTTCATCGTATGACCTGTCATAACCGTAGTGATGACGTGGTGACACTGTGGACGGAATAGAACAGGCGCGAGGCAACGAGCTGGAAGGACAGAAGGTTTCATTCCTCCAACATACTGGAACCCGCTTCGGAGCTCGTGTGAACTACTGTGCTGCTGAGGCATCTGTCACAAGCTCTTCATGCATGTTATGCAGTCAGAGAGAGAATGGCACATTCACACAGTGATTGTCAGTCAATACACGTCATTAGCATAACATCAGCTGGCGCCTCTTTGACCGCTGCTTCTGCTCTCCGCGACTCCCGGTTGTCCTTTCCGACCTCGGGGGGCGCTTACTTTAATAGTCCAGTCTGATTGCTCCCCGGGGGGGGGGGGGGGGGCTCTTTGTCCGTGTGTCTATTGTCCTGCCCTTCCTCCTGCCCTGATGGGTGTGAGATAATGTCCATCCGCCGTGTGCTGGGTCACCACAACATCAGACTTTATTGGTATCAGATATAGGTCCAGTGGACTCGGGATCCAGTCTGTTCATGTTTCCTGAAGCCTCATTCAGAATATTCTGGTCCCACATACCTATTCTGTGGATTTTCAACTGGGCATCCAGCGGTGGAGAAGAAAAGTCTTTGGAAAGCAGAACCAGAGGCAGAACCTTGTCGGCTACTACTGCCGTCTGCTTGGCTGGACAATGCTGACACTCCCACCCACTGATCTGTGGAACTATATCCAAAAAGTAATATAAATCAATCCATAAAATAATTCGTTGGTGACCAAATTTTTTTCCTCAGTATCCACCCTAATCCTAGCCCCCATGATGCCTTGCATGATTTATGGGCGCAACATCAGAATCAGAATGAGATTTATTGCCATTGTTCATGTAGTACACAAACTAGGAATTTGTCTCGGTGCAATGCTGCAACATTAAACATAGAGTAACACTAAAGATAAAAACTATGCATGCAATAAAAGGTAGAATAAGAATAAGTAGCTAATCTATGTAATTTTAAAATATTGTAACGTGCTGCTCGACATGGCGACGTCCCACCGGGAGATTCGAACTCACGCCTCCCGCTCCGGAGTCCCGCACCCTACCTGTGTCGCCAATAGGGTCAACCCACTTGGCAAGCCAAGTAGGGTGCTCATATTGAGTTCGCTACACTACTCCCCTCTGGTTCTCGACATCGTCCCGATGTCAGCGCCCCATTACTGCTTTGGACAGGAGATCCCACTTCTGACACCAGTGTAACGTGCTGCTCGACATGGCGACGTCCCACCGGGAGATTTGAACTCACGCCTCCCGCTCCGGAGTCCTGCACCCTACCTGTGTCGCCAATAGGGTCAACCCACTTGGCAAGCCAAGTAGGGTGCTCATATTGAGTTCGCTACACTAGTGTAACGTGCTGCTCGACATGGCGACGTCCCACCGGGAGATTCGAACTCACGCCTCCCGCTCCGGAGTCCCGCACCCTACCTGTGTCGCCAATAGGGTCAACCCACTTGGCAAGCCAAGTAGGGTGCTCATATTGAGTTCGCTACACTACTCCCCTCTGGTTCTCGACATCGTCCCGATGTCAGCGCCCCATTACTGCTTTGGACAGGAGATCCCACTTCTGACACCAGTGTAACGTGCTGCTCGACATGGCGACGTCCCACCGGGAGGTTCGAACTCACGCCTCCCGCTCCGGAGTCCCGCACCCTACCTGTGTCGCCAATAGGGTCAACCCACTTGGCAAGCCAAGTAGGGTGCTCATATTGAGTTCGCTACACTACTCCCCTCTGGTTCTCGACATCGTCCCGATGTCAGCGCCCCATTACTGCTTTGGACAGGAGATCCCACTTCTGACACCAGTGTAACGTGCTGCTCGACATGGCGACGTCCCACCGGGAGATTCGAACTCACGCCTCCCGCTCCGGAGTCCCGCACCCTACCTGTGTCGCCAATAGGGTCAACCCACTTGGCAAGCCAAGTAGGGTGCTCATATTGAGTTCGCTACACTACTCCCCTCTGGTTCTCGACATCGTCCCGATGTCAGCGCCCCATTACTGCTTTGGACAGGAGATCCCACTTCTGACACCAGTGTAACGTGCTGCTCGACATGGCGACGTCCCACCGGGAGATTCGAACTCACGCCTCCCGCTCCGGAGTCCCGCACCCTACCTGTGTCGCCAATAGGGTCAACCCACTTGGCAAGCCAAGTAGGGTGCTCATATTGAGTTCGCTACAATATATTAACAAGAGCAGCAGATATTGTGGAGTTCCACATAGTGCAGTTGGCAATGCAAAAGGAAAACAAGTGATAATTGTCATGAGACCGGTTGAGCTGCTGTACGTAGTGCACGAGAGTCTAATAAGTCACTTAGTGTTCAGCAGTCTGATGGCAGAGGGGAAGAAGCTGTTCATGTAGCGGGAGGTTTTAGTCTGAATGGACCGAAGCCTCCTGCCTGAGGGGAGGGGGGCAAACAGTGCGTGTCCAGGGTGTGAAGGGTCGGCTATGATCCGACCTGCACGCCTCCGGGTCCTGGAGATGTACAGGTCCTGGAGGGATGGGAGCTTGCAGTTGATCACCTTCTCAGCAGCGCGCACAACGTGCTGCAGTCTTAGTCTGTCCCTGGTGGTGGCTCCTGCGTACCACACGGTGATGGAGGTGGTGAGGATGGACTCGATGATGGCCATGTAGAACTGCACCAACATCTTGGTGGGTAGCTTGAGCTTCCTCAGCTGCCGCAGGAAGAACATCCTCTGCTGAGCTTTTTTGATGAGGGAGCTGATGGTCGGCTCCCACTTGAGGTCCCGGGTGATGGTGGTGCCCAGGAAGCGGAAGGAATCCGCAGTGGTGATGGGAGAGTCTGTGAGGGTAAGGGGGGGCAGAGGGGCTGTGACTTTTCTGAAGTCCACGATCATCTCCACTGTCTTCAGAGCGTTCAGCTGCAGGTTGTTGTGGCTGCACCAGGACGCCAGCTGGGCCACCTCCCTCCTGTAGACGGACTCATCGCCGTTGGAGATGAGCCCGATGAGGGTGGTGTCATCCGCAAACTTGATCAGCTTGACAGACTGGTGGCTGGAGGTGCAGGAGTTGGTGTACAGGGAAGGAGCAGGGGGGAAAGTACACAGCCCTGGGGTGATCCAGTGCTGATGCTTACAGAGTCCGAGACAGTCTTTCCCAGCCGCACATGCTGCCTCCGGTTTGTCAGGAAGTCGGTGATCCACCTGCAGAGGGAGTCAGGCACGTTGAGCAGGGACAGCTTGTCCTGGAGCAGAGCGGGGCGGATGGTATTGAATGCAGAGCTGAAGTCCACAAACAGGATCCTGACGTAGGTTCCCGGGGAGTCCAGGTACTGCAGGATGGAGTGGAGGGCCAGGTTGACTGCGTCGTCCACAGACCTGTTGGCTCTGTAGGCGAACTGCAGCGGGTCCAGGAGGGGAGTGGTGATGGTCTTGAGGTGGGGCAGGACCAGGCGCTCAAAGGACTTCATGACTACAGAGGTGAGCGCTACAGGTCTGTAGTCGTTAAGTCCAGTGATCCGTGGCTTCTTGGGGACAGAGACGATGGTAGAGGTTTTGAGGCAGGCCGGCACGTGGCATGACTTCAGGGAGGTATTAAAAATGTCTGTGAAGACAGGAGTCAGCTCCTCCGCACAGTGTCTCAGGGTGGAGGGAGACACGCCGTCCGGATCGGGGGCCTTGCGCGGGTTCAGTCTGGAGAACTGTTTGTGCACGTCCTGCTCACTGATGGCAGGGGGGGAGGAGGGGGGGCCGCCTTTGATGAAGTGGGGACCATGGAGGCAGTGACGCTGGGGGGAGGGGGGAGTTGGGCACAGCTGACGAAGTGTCAAAACGGGCATAGTGTTGGGACAGTCTTTGACAAAGGGATTTGTCATCCTGTCCCTTAGAAGCCTGAGGTCGATAGTTGGTGATTTGCCTCAGTCCTCTCCACACAGAAGCAGAGTCATTAGCAGTGAACTGTTGCTGGAGTCTCTCAGAATACACAGATTTAGCTCTCCTCAGCTCTCTGCTAAACCGATATTTGACCTCCCTGTAGCAGTCCCTGTCTTCACTATTCAACGCTGCTTCCTTCTCCTTCCTGATCTGTTTGAGCTTAGCTGTGAACCAGGGCTTGTCGTTGGAGTAACTCACCTTGGTGCGCGATGGAAGAATGCTGTCCTCACAAAAGTGGATATATGAGGTCACAGTGTCCGTGTACTCATCCAGATCATGCGTGGCTCCTTTAAACATGTCCCAGTCAGTTGTTCCCAAGCACGTGCGCAGCACCTCCACAGCTTCACAGGTCCATTTCCTCGTAGTGCTCACAACAGGTTTTGTGAACTTCAGTCTCTGTCTGTATGTGGGGATCAGGTGGACCATCACGTGATCAGATAGTCCGAGCGCAGTGCGGGGAACAGTGTGATACGCGTCCTTAACTGTAGTGTAACAGTGATCCAGCGTGTTCTCTCCTCTGGTGGGGCATTTAATAAACTGTTTGTACCGGGGGAGTTCGTGGCTCAGGTTGCTCCGGTTAAAGTCGCCAAGCACAATAACCAGAGAGTCCGGGAAGGTCCGTTCCGCTTGCTGAATGTGATCCGCGAGCGTGCGCTGAGCCTCGCGCACGTCCGCGTCGGGCGTGATGTAAACAGCGGCCAGAATGAATGAGGCGAACTCACGCGGGGAATAAAATGGCTTTCAGTTGATGAATAAATATTCCAGAGCAGGAGAACAGTGTTGGGAGATCACAGTTACATCGGAGCACCAGCTGCTGTTGATGTAGAAGCGGACTCCTCCGCCAGTGGTCTTGCCAGAGAGCCCCGTGTCTCAGTCAGCACGAAACAGCTGAAATCCCTCGAGGAGGAGCGCGCTGTCCGGCGTCTTTTCCTTGAGCCAGGTCTCAGTGAAGCAGAGGGCACACGAGGTGGAGAGGTCCTTAAATCGCATCAGCAGTCTGAGCTCATCTACCTTGTTATAAAGGGAGTTGACGTTGGACAGAAAGATCCCAGGCAAAGCCGTGCGCGTGCCTCTCCTGCAAAGCTGCACCAGGGCGCCCGCTCGTCTTCCTCTCTTCCCCCGTCTCACTTTTTGGGCTAAAAAGTGAGCCAGATTGGTGGCAGGAGCCAAAAAAAAACTGGGAGTAGTTCCATGGGAGTGAAAGTCCTGATATTTAGTAGCTCTTCACGGGTGTAAGAGCAGGCAGACACACAATTGACGAACAAAAACAAACAAAACAAAGCGCAGCGAAGCACCATGGCGACCACTGTGGGTGCCATCTTGGAGATCTACTTGGAGATCTACTTGGAGATCGGTACTAGTTTAGAGCATGTGGTTGTCACAGAAATGGGACACTTTTACTTGTTAAAAAACAAGGACTTTGGCATCAAAAATGCAGGAACACGACCTTTTGCTCCTCAGAAATGGTAATATAATCATACCTCTTCCTACAATTATGGAGGGATGAGAAGATGAGCTTAAAAAGTGGCCTGGCAGACAGTAGCTCCGTTAGTTAGCTCTGCTGCTAAGATGCTAACACTGTAAACAAATAAAAGCTCTGAGATAAATCAGTGTCTCCACTGCAATAAAGTCGGCTGCAGTTTGTTAAAAGATACTGGACATCATCAGATTTACCTCAGAGCAGATGTAGAATCTAGTCAGAGCCACAAAGAACCACAACACCGTGCCTGGCTGTTTTGATGTGAATGCTTGTTATTTAACTTAACACGAACAGACCTTTTCTGACAATTGTTGAAAATTTTATTGATCTATATTTTGTGATAATTTAAAAATTAATGCATGCTGAAGCTGCTGATATCAAGTCTATATCGTTCCAGTGCAGTGCAACAAGTACAAAATACCAACAAACTATTTGATGTCTTTCTTTAACTGTTAAACCTTAGGAAGCAAATTG
The DNA here is from genome assembly GCA_020510985.1 of Pholidichthys leucotaenia. NCBI lineage: Eukaryota > Metazoa > Chordata > Actinopteri > Cichliformes > Pholidichthyidae > Pholidichthys > Pholidichthys leucotaenia. The sequence continues at coordinate 225,392,295 of CM035837.1, forward strand.
TTACTATTTTTTATTTATTATTTTACTTCGTGCAGCCTTGCATCTGGTGACATATACCTGTATAAACGTCAGATCTGTGACATTCAAATAAGTGAAAACATACCTGCTGCTGTTGTGTCCGTACCACCGATCACAGCAATAGTCTTTGTTAGTTTTCAGTGCATGATCTACGCATCGCCAGTGAGAAGCCTCCATTTATACAGTCTATGGCACAACCTCAAACACCAGCAACAAGTACCAGAACTACACCAAAACATTCAAAAAATACAAAAACTACAAGTGCTGAAATTAGCTGCCACTTGAGTGCAAAACACGTATGGGGACTATACATTAAAATTGATTTGAAAAACTTTTAAAACACTATTTTAAATGCCCCACTACTCCACTCTTGCTGACTGATTTAACACCACCACAGCTGAAACTGGAAGCTCCGCCCATAATCGTTCCTACAGTGGCACCTCCAGGAATAAAGTGGATACACAAATTGTTATTGTTGTTGTACTGCTTCTTCTTCATGGTTTACACCCGCTGTTGCAGTGTACTAGCGCCACCTACCTGGGCACCAGAGTTTAATTAAGAAAATAAGTCAGTGCATAAAACTAAAATTTTAAATCAAGGCAAAATTATATCACAGAAGTTTTTGCTTCGTCAGTATATAATGAAACGTAAGATAAGCCTTTATTAGCCCCACAATGGTGAAATTCCAGGATTGCAGTAGCACAGGGGTAGCAAGAAGGGGTACTTCAGGGGTAGTTTCTCCAGTGCCTTTAACACCATCCAGCCACTGCTGCTGGGTGAGAAGCTGAGGGTGATGGGGGTTGACAGCTCTGTGATCTCCTGGATTACTGACTACCCGGCAGGCAGACCACAGTTTGTCCGGCTGGGCAGTGTCTTGTCTGGAGTGGTGGCGAGTGATACAGGAGCTCCACAGGGGACTGTGCTGTCTCCTTTTCTTTTTACCTTATACACCACTGACTTTCAGTACAACACAGAGTCATGCCACCTGCAAAAATTCTCTGATAACTCAGCTGTTGTGGGGTGTATAAGAGGAGGAGAGAAGGGGGAGTACAGGGCACTGGTAGACAGATTTGTGGAGTGAACAGAGCAGAATCACCTGAGGTTGAATGTCAGCAAGACCAGAGAGATGGTGATTGACTTCAGGAAGAGGACGGCTCCTTCTCAGCCACTGCAGATTAGGGGGGAGGATGTGGGAGTGGTTGAGGACTATAAATATCTGGGTGTCAAGATCAGCAGCGGGTTGGACTGGAGATCCAACACCGATGCTGTGCACAAGAAGGGGATGAGCAGACTCTACTTCCTGAGAAAGCTGAGATCCTTCAACGTGTGCAGCAGGATGCTGGAGCTTTTCTACCAGACTGTTGTCGCCAGCGCCATCTTCTTTGCTGCTGTCTGTTGGGGTAGCAGTATCAGGGCCAGAGACACCAACAGACTTGATAAGATTATCAAGAGGGCTGGCTCTGTAATTGGTCTCAGACCGGAGACCTTTGAGACAGTGATGGAGAGGAAAACACTAAATAAACTGCGATCCATCATGGACGATCCTGATCACCCCCTCCACCACACACTAGATAGACAGCGAAGCACTTTCTCCAGTAGACTACTACAGCTTCGTTGTCGAACGGCCAGGTACAGGAAATCTTTCCTGCCACATGCAATTTCACTGTACAATAACTCACTATGATGTTGTATTCTGGTCATAGCTATGCTGCCACACTGCACCTAACTGGTACCTCACATTTCACTCCGCTCCTGATAGTCCTTCTTTGTGCAATGGGATGATTCATGTGTTTATATGAGTCTTATATTAAGTTATGATGTATATAGGTTTTTATAGTTGTGTTAGTTTTTACTTTCCATGGGTAATCCCTTTGTCTGTCATGTGTGTGTTTCTGTAGTTTGGTTGTCTACTGTCATGCTGCTGTTACACTGTAATTTCCCAGTTTGGGATCCATCCATCCACATCCATCCAGACAGACAAGACAGACAGACAAGAACTGGATAGCCAAAGCAGTAAATAAACGTTACAGTTTGTGAAATTACCCTGCAGGATATGAATATGTACCCAGACAGAATATTCTGGGTTGTGGCTCTGACTAGATTCTACGTCTGCTCTGAGGTAAATTTGATTATGTCCAGCATCTTGTAATAAAATGCAACCAACTTTATTGCGGTGGTGTGGGCACCCAGTACAATGCAGACTGATAATATTCACGCTCAGCAGGGATTGCATACGAACAGAGAGCCTCTAGGGGGACGACCAGAACAATGACTATTGTTATACATCCCCGGATTAAGGAGAGGAATTCCGGCGCCAGTTAATCACGCGATTGATATGTATTGACTGATATGTATACTACCGTTCAAAAGTTTGGGGTTACTTAGAAATTTCCTTATTTTTGAAAGAAAAGCACTTTTTTCAATGAAGATAACTTTAAACTAATCAGAAATACACTCTATACATTGCTAATGTGGTAAATGACTATTCTAGCTGCAAATGTCTGGTTTTTGGTGCAATATCTAGATTGGTGTATAGAGGCCCATTTCCAGCAGCTATCACTCCAGTGTTCTAATGGTACAATGTGTTTGCTCATTGCGTCAGAAAGCTAATGGATGATTAGAAAACCCTTGTGCAATCATGTTAGGTCTGCAATGCTGTAATTGCTGCAAATGGAGGATTCTTTGACGAAAGCAAAGTTTGAAGGAAAAAAATATTATTTCAAATACAAATCATTATTTCTAACCTTGTCAATGTCTTGACTATATTTTCTATTCATTTTACAACTCATGGTGGTAAATAAGTGTGACTTTTCATGGAAAACACAAAATAATTGTCTGGGTGACCCCAAACTTTTGAACGGTAGTGTACATCAATATGTAAATGTGCGATACATTCTCTCTTGTCTGTATAAAAGAGCTGACTTTATATGCCTCACAACAGCGCACTCACAGACACACAGCACAGCGCTACTGTGTGTCTCATGATGATGGAGGAGTAAAACTCTTAAACCTTCCAGCTCGCCGTGTCACGCCTGAACTTATTTTGTTCCTCCACACTGGTGACCCTTGATGAAGAATGGAATAGGAGACAAACACCCCGGAGACGACCCGGACGGAAAGCCTCAGCACACGTCATGGTGCACCCCTCGCCTGATCTCTTACCTCCACACTGGTGACCTGACGAGGGAGAATGACTGTCTGCTCCCTCTCATCACACTGTGGATCCCAGAGGACCAGAGAACGCCTACATCCTTCGCACCCACACGGGAGCGCGCGCCTTGTCCTCTCTCCACGACGGCGACCTCCAGGGCCGGACGGAGAGCGCAGCGCTGGGACCGAGATGCACCAGGATCAGTGACACGAGCAACCCACAGAAACAGCCTGAACGGGGACAATCATCGACGCCGACTGCGCTGATTTCCACCAAGCTCCCTTACCCTGACTCACCTCTTGACAACAGACCTTCCACGCACAGAAGCCACGCGCGCACACTGCTGGATTACGAGGACAATGCAACTTTCAGCTATGTGGTCACTGCGCCAAGCGCGCACCATACACAAGACAAAACCAGCTCCACAGACTGATACATTCGTCCTCCGCCACTCCACATGCCCGAGAAAAACAGCCGATCGCCACCCTCGGAACCTTCAGGGCTGCTCGCGCACCTGGAGCGGACGTGCAGCCTGCACACAGGACTTTGTATGGGTTTCCAGCCACGGTGCACAAGGGGAATTTAGCTGATTGCTTTCCCCGATGACTTTAGGGCTGCTTCCCACACCTAAAGCCAACCTGCCGAGTCCCTGACACAGCTTCAGTTTATCACAGCCGCTACGCATCCTCAGGGAATTTGGCCACTCGCCTTCCCCACATCCTTGCTGGATCGAGCTGCGAGAGAAGTCAGAGATATAATTTTTTTTTTTTTCACAGCCGCTGTGGACCTCCGCCAGGCTTAACGGAAAGTCCCTCACCATCACAGATCCACACGCAATTTTTGCGCGGCCCAGACACCTTTGACGTGCTGGGCCAGCACTGCTTACTCCCACCCCCTCCCCCTCTTCCTGCACAGAACTTTTCCCGAACCTCGCTCCCTAAGCTGACCGATCGCCGTCTGGTTCCATTACGCACAATAACACACCGGCCCGTGTGCCCACGATCCACGGCCGTTCAACATGCTGGAACTCGGAGCGGAGCACGCTGCCCTTTCCACCCCTCCCCCGTCCCCCTCACAGACTGACATGCCCTCCGACAGTTCTACCGGAGCTGGAGCCAAATGGAGGGGGGTGGGTCACAGCTAGGGGTGGGTTCAAAAGATCGATATATTGATATGGATCGATCCACGTTTGACTGAGCCGATATCGATCCACAAAATCCGCGGATCGATCTTTTAATATAATATATTTAATATATTTTAATATAATATTTTTATGTTTGTGAACGTCTGCTGAGTATAATCGGGTCAAAACCGGGTCAGTGAGCCAGGAACAACAGCCGAGAACCATAAACAGCCGACGCGGATATGCTAGTTCTTCTTCTGTGGTGTTAAAACGGTTGTCATCCGGCAAGAGTTCCCTGCGGCGCGTGCACACGTCTTTACTTTTGTGTTTACATGAGCGGAGTTATTAACGTGCGTGTCTCTTAATTTAGCAACAAAAGTCACCATAAAGACTGTCCTCAACAGCTTCTGAATATTTTTCATAAAGCGGGGATAAACAGATTTTTACTACGTGCAGCGCTGTGTTGGAACATAAAGTTGACGACTGATAAACGGAAAATGCACGGCGACTGAAACCCGTGAAGCAGAGGGAGACTTGGAGCTGCTGAGACTGTAAGTATAATATCATTTGTTTGTTTTAACATTTGTGTCGTCAATAATTTATCCGGCATGATGGTGGTTTGTTTTACAAACTATGGACACAGAGAGAACTGTTGGTTAAGCGCTGTGAATAAATGCTGAATTAAGGTATTGTGGAGTGTGTAAAATAAGAGTCGGGCTCATGGCACACAGTTTATTACACACTTCACATCTCTCTAGCACAGAACAGACTGAACATTTCAGCAGGCACTCTCCTCTTAAGTTTCATGGCATTTCTCCACACACAACATGACATTTGCATCACACTGCATTCAACCCCCTTCGTCCTTGACTCCTTCCTGCTATCTCACCAGGAACCTCCTGAATATTGTTCTCCCATGTTTATTCACTGTCTCTTGTCTGAGATGCTAAATAATCTGGCTCCCCCAAGGTGCTAAACTCCCCCCCCCCAGCATCTTAGATAGAACAATAGAATAACAGTCCACATGCTGTGATAAAACAATAGAATATCAGTCCACATGCTGTTTGAGCTTCCGTCTCCTCCCGTATCTGCTGTAACTGGGGTTTACCGCCTCCGTGGCGCTGCTGTGCCGGTGGGCGGCTGCTGGGAGTGTGTCTGACTGCGGGTGGGCTGTGATTGGGGGGGGACACTTCGGTCTGTCCGTGTGGCTGCTCTGGTGAATCGTTTCCCTGGGGAGCTCTCTGTGGGGGTCTTCCACGCCGAGGGGCCCTAGCCAACAGCACTTGCTCGTCTGCCACAACGAAAGCGGGTTTGAGTCTGTCTATGCCAATTTTTTCCCGCCTACTCCCCAAGTCTAGCAAAAAATGCTTATCCCCTGTTTCCAACACTCTGAACGGTCCATCATAGAGTGGGCGCAATGGAGGGGGGTGGGCGTCGTGTCTGACAAACACAAACTCCGTGCTATTCAAAGTTTTAGGCACGAAAACACACGGAAAACTGTGGTGGGCAGGGCCCAGCAGCGTGCCTGTGTTTGCGCTACGCTGCAAAAGCTGAGACAGGCAGCTGCCTGGCGTGGGATTATCTGGCAGAAATTCTCCGTGCAGCCGTAGGGGCTGCGCAAACACGAGCTCTGCCGGGTAAGCTTCCAGATCCTCTTTCGACGCGGAGCGCAACCCCAATAAAACTCACCGCAGCCTGTCTACCCAATTTGCATCCGTCAGTGAAGCCCTGAGTGCTGCTTTCAGTGATCTATGAAAACGCTCGCATAACCCATTGGCCTGTGGGTTGTACGCGGTTGTGCGGTGAATTGTAACACCCAGGCTGTGGGCCATCACGGACCAGAGTTGGGAAACAAATTGAGGGCCCCTGTCGGACGTAATGTCCGACGGGACTCCAAAACGCGCCACCCATGCTGTTAAAAAAAGCGCGCGCTACGTCTGCGGATGTAGTTGCCGCCAGCGGGACTGCTTCTGGCCAGCGCGTGGTGCAGTCCACGACTGTCAGGAGGTGCGTGCACCCCTGTGATGGCGGGAGGGGGCCCACGAGGTCCACGTGAATATGGTCGAACCTCTTAGCCGAGATACGAAACAGCTCCAAGGGAGCCTTCATGTGTCTGTGTACCTTGGCTCGTTGGCACGCCACGCAGGCTGCAGCCCACTCTTTCACTTGTTTGCGTAGGCTTGGCCACACAAACTTTTCTCCCACCATTTTGACCGACGTGCGCACTCCTGGGTGCGCCACAGTGTGAACCAACTCAAACACGTGGCGGCGCCACAGGCGCGGGCGACCCGTGGAGACATTGCAGATTAGGGGGAGGCCGCCATCTTGCAGCACCCTGTTCTCCAGCCTTAACCCTGTTGGTCCAGACTGGAGCACTTGCACGTCTGCATCGCTAATCTGCTCTGCGGCCATGGCTGCGTAATCTATCCCCACGCAGACCGGGGCCACCACGGCACGTGAGAGGCAGTCCGCCACCACATTCAGTTTACCTGACACATGTTGAATATCGGTAGTAAACTCTGAGATCGCGGCCAGCTGTCTCTGCTGCCGGCCCGACCACGGTTCTGAAACCTTGGCCGTCGCGAATGTTAGCGGCTTGTGGTCCACGAACGTGGTGAAGCTGCGCCCTTCCAGCCAGAACTGGAAGTGGTGGAGGGCCAGCAACTCCCTGTCGAACGCGCTGTATTTATGTTCGCTGTCGCGCAAAATTTTGCTGAAAAAGGTGAGCGGCTGCCAAGCCCCGGCGACGCGCTACTCCACGACAGCCCCTATGGCCACGTCTGAAGCATCGGTAGTGAGCGCTATGCGGGCCGCCGGGTCCCGGATGCGCCAGCAGTGCGGCGTTTGCCAGGGCTGCTTTAACTTCCGAGAACGCCCGCTCTCGCTCCGGGGTCCATTCGACCCTATCCGCAGGTTTTTGTTTCTTGAGCGCGGCGTACAATGGTTGCATGAGCTGCGCCGCGCGGGGAAGGAAACGGTTATAAAAGTTCACCATCCCCAAAAATTCCTGCGGCACCCTGACCATCTGAGGCTGGGGAAAATCCGTCACGGCGCGCACTTTGTCGGGCAGCGAGATTGCTCCTTCCGGAGAGACGCGGTGCCCCAAAAAATCAATCTCCGTCACGCCAAACTGGCATTTCACCGGGTTGATTATTAACCCGTGCTCCTCCAACCTCCGGAAAACCGTTGTGAGGTGGGTTTCGTGTTCGTCTTCAGACGCACTGGCTACCAGGATATTGTCCAGGTAGAAGAACACGAACGGGAGATCGCGCAGCACTGCATCCATCATGCGCTGGAATGTCTGTGCCGCTCCTTTTAACCCGAATGGCATGCGCAGGAACTCGAATAGACTGGAGTTATTACCGCTGTTTTGGGTATGTCCTCAGCGCGCACTGGGACTTGGTGGTAACCGCGGACCAGGTCTGTTTTGGAAAAAATGCGTGCTCCGGCAAGGTGAATGGAAAAATCCTGTATGTGGGGAATTGGGTAGCGGTCGTGCGCTGTGGCATTGTTCAACCTGCGGAAATCCCCGCACGGTCGCCACGAGCCCTCAGCCTTAGGGACCATGTGTAGCGGGGATGCCCATGGGCTGTTCGAGCGCCTGATGATGCCCAACCATTCCAGGTTGGCGAACTCCTTGCGTGCTATGGCCAGTTTCGCTGCGTCCAGGCGCCAAGGTCTTGCAAAAACAGGCCGCCCGGTGGTGGTGATAAAGTGCTCCACCCCGTGTTTAGCGATGGCCGAGGAAAACGTCGGGACCGTGAGTGCTGGGAACTGAGTGAGCAGTGTGTGGAACTTATCGCCTGTAGCTGTGACGTTGGCTTGTGCTGTTGGCCGGGTCACTCGAGCTATACAGGGGAGAGAATCAAAGGACAGTGCATTAACCAGGCGCCTGTTAGCAACATCAACCAGTAAACCATGTGCACACAGAAAATCAGCCCCCAGTATATGGTAATTCAGTGCTGCTATGACAAAAGTCCACTCATATGTACGGCCGTGTAGAGATAAGAGCAGAGTCCTCTCACCAAAGGTCTTAATATCCGAGCCGTTTGCTGCCAACATCTCGGGGCCACTAGGTCCTGCCAGCCGGTCAGCATAGGTTGGCAGGATGAAACTCTTCTGGGCTCCAGTATCCACGAGGAAACGCCTCCCCGAGCGTGCATCCGTCAAGTAGAGCAGCTTGTTCTCTTCACCGAGGGTCGCAGCTGCTACCGACCCCCGGCCTTGGCGTTTACCGAGCGCTTGAATTGGCAAGGGGGCGCACATCTGCGTGCCTTCTCTCCGAAGCGGCGGTGGTAGAAACAGAGCATGTCTCTCTGGCGCTCCTTGGCCCCCGCTGCTGCTATTGTTGGTGGCTCCTCGCCTCCTCTGGTCATCTCGCTGGGCTCCGCCGCTGGCGCATTGACTGTGATCACCCTGGTGGTGAGGATGATCCGGTCTGCCTCCTGGGCTAGCGCACAGTAGTCGCGCGTGGCCAGAAACGGCGAATTGGCCAGAACCGCTCTCGCCACTGTCGGAAGTTTCCGGAGGAAGAGGTGGGCAAACAGAAAGTGCCCGTCGTCCGTGCCCATTAACGCCAGCATCTTCTCAATCAGGTCTACGGCCGAACCATCTCCTAACTCGGTCTGCATCAGGAGCCTCTCCGCTCTCTCACAGTCCGAGAGCGTGCAGCGCTGGATGAGCGCAGCCTTGAGCGCCTCATATTTGCTGGTGGCTGATCGAGCAGGCTCGCTACCTGCTGAGCTGTGCGGGCGTCCAGCGCTGTGACCACATCGTAGAATCTGGTGTCGTCTGCCGTTACTCCCCGGAGGGCGAACTGGGCCTGAGTGAGGTGGAACCAAGAGCGTGGGTTGTGTTGCCAGAAATCCGGTAGCTTGACTGAAACCGCACACGCGTGGCTGGAGGTTCCAGTCCGGGCTGTCTGTGGGATGGCTGCCGCCTCGCTGTAGCTTCCTGACTGGGCCGGCTCCGGGGATCTTGCCTCGTGTTCCATAATACGTCTTGGGTCACCAGTGTGGAGTGTGTGAAATAAGAGTCGGGCTCATGGCACACAGTTTATTACACACTTCACATCTCTCTAGCACAGAACAGACTGAACAATTCAGCAGGCACTCTCCTCTTAAGTTTCATGGCATTTCTCCACACACAACATGACATTTGCATCACACTGCATTCAACCCCCTTCGTCCTTGACTCCTTCCTGCTATCTCGCCAGGAACCTCCTGAGTATTGTTCTCCCATGTTTATCCACTGTCTCTTGTCTGAGATGCTAAATAATCTGGCTCCCCCAAGGTGCTAAACTATATATTATGAGATTATGGACTTCTGCCACTTAAGTAAGAGATGTGAAGAGAATAAATCACAATAAAATTAAGATGGTAGAATTAACCACTTGCGCTCCGTTGTTCCGTGGGCGGGCAAGTCTCTGCGTCCTATGATGCACGAGGGCGCGCGAGAGCGCGCTCGTGCGCCCTCATGCGCATGACGCATGATGGTGGTGATGGTGATGTAGTAGCGTCCAAGCGCCACTCAAAAAAAAACTGCAGAGACAGCCGCGAACAGATTAGTTCATCTGATTGACCTCTCATTCGACTAATAAGAGCCTTGAATTGGGTTTCTGAAACCTTGAAGAACCAATGAATGAAAATCTAGGAAGGAGGACTAACTAACTAACTAACCTGCACTTATATAGCGCTTTTCTAGTCACAAAGACCACTCAAAGCGCTTTCATTAATACTAACCCTCTATTCTAAGGGCCTATAGGAAACAGATATCTAGGGACAATTTAGAACAGCCAATTAACCTAACATGCATGTCTTTGGCATGTGGGAGGAAACCGGAGAAATCCCGGAGTAAACCCACGCAACACGGGGAGAACATGCAAACTCCACACAGATCACTGTTGGTCGGGGGCTGGGATCGAACCCACGATCCCACGATCCCCACAATCCCCCGGCCAAGGGTAAACTGTGCTGCCGCAGTGCTAACCACTGCGCCACCGTGCAGCCCGCCTACACGAGGACCCGCCTACTGTGAACGCAGGAGCCAATTGAAGCACAGAAATTCTGGCTGGGTGAAGCGATATTTACTGCTGCAGAAGGACTCTGTACAAATCTCCTACAGACCCAGGCTCACCCAGCAGCATGGAGAACACCCACAAGTGGGACCTGCACTCATTCCAGCAGAATAGACGGAGGCCGACGACAAAAGTCGTAAATCATTCGCCAAAACGGCAATAATGGAATTATGTTGATCGGGATCCACGAGCGGAGCAGCGTCGCGTTCGTCTGACGCGTGGGAAGAGATGTTCGCCACGACTCTGCTGCTTTGAAGAGGTAAGGTGTTATAAGCTAAATTATTATTTATCCCTGAAAACTGTAATCCAAAAATGACTTTTGACCGATCGGTAAATTACAACTGTATTGCGCACGAAATACGAAGTGCGTGCGCCGCAATAAACGGTTCATTTGCCGTGTTCGGACTGTGAACGCCACCCCCCCCTCCGCTGCAGAAGAGGAGCGGGGGGGGGGGGGCACGGTCCGAACGCTTCCCGGTCCGTGGGGGGGAAGCATATCAGTCTATTCCATCATGTAGCGATGGCCCTCTTCTGTAGCGAGGGGAGGGGGGCGTTCACGGTCCGTTCACGGTTTCCCCCCACACACACACACACAGACAGTAGCGAGGGGGGGGGGGGAGCCGCTGTGAAAACATGCAAGGAAAAAAAAAAAAGAGTGTATTCCGTCATGTAGCGAGGGCCGAATTTGGTCCTTGGTAGCGGGGGGGGGGGAACGACCCCCCGCCCACACACACACACACAGACACAGCCCTGAGTGTGACCTTTCATTAGAGCCTAAAATGAAGATTCTACATTGAATTATTCAAAAGTTACAGACGTTTTTCCAAACTGTGCCATTTGGCACAATTTGGCACAGTTCCATAACGCCTGGGAACAGCCTGAGAACAAAGCTGTGTAAAATATTCATTTTTGGTGGTATTGTTACCAAATTTGGATCTCAGCTGGATAACACTTGGTTCTACATTTCTGTTGCATTTTCCAGCCGGATCGGACAGCTGTGTGTTATTTACAAGCATTTGTATCCAAAAAAACACTGTGTCCAATTTTTTTTTCTTCAAGTTCAGTATGTTTAGATGACTGTAACTCAGTGGCCGGAGCACGTAGAGAGATTATGGTTTTTTTTGCCAAAAAATTCAAAGTGTTTTCTTTTAAATGAGACCAACCCCATGAAGATGCTGCAAAGGGTTGAATAACAGCTTTTGATTTACTTTGGGCACGTTATTTTTGGGCATTTTTAGGAAAATTGCCCGGAGTGCAAGTGGTTAATAAAGGCTGCAGTACAACAAACTATTTTTACTCAGTAGAACTAAATTGAAATGAACAAACCTCAGGAAATGAATTGAAACCCCTTTCAAACATTGAAAGTTAATTTGTAGTTAAAATATAAACAACAAAAAATAAAAAAAAAAACTAAATTATTAAACCCTACTGTGGTGTGGCGATCTAAAAATATGAATGTTAATTTTGCTGTGAAATCTCTTCTTTTTATCTGCCTTCAGATGTGTGAAGACTGGAAGCTTCATCCTCACTGAGACCTTCTGAAGGTCAGAGGTCGTCAGTGGAGAAGCACCCCTGCTTCATGTGGATTTCAGCACAGAAGAAGACCTTCAAATTCAAGATTCAAGGAGGTGCTACCATCATTTTCTCCAGACTAACATGCATTCAATGCAATTTAGTTGTAATGACACATTCTTTTATTTCTTTTTTTAAGTTCTCAGCAAGAACAATGTTGGTCATTTTTTTTACAGTTTTACTGAGCATTTAATTCTAAATAAATCACTGTTTAACAGGAAATTTTTGGCAATCCTGTGCTTTTCTTGTGGTGTTACATAGAATAGCATCACTGTAAACTATGGAAAAAGCAGCTGCTTTAAAATTTGTACTTCCTCACACAACTTTGAGTGCAAAAAAAACCTCAAAAGTGCCATAACTTTTGGGAAAAACCCCTACAAATTCAGGCTTTTTGGGCCACAACAATCACAAAAACAGCTGACAAAATCCTGGAGGGACTGAAATACAGTGAGATTATGTCTGCATGGTTCATGCATTGAATTTGTTCACTTACTCTGGGCGGTGAACTTGACACGACACACCCTTTGCACTAAAGAAAGCACCTGTGAGCACTTTATGAAATGATAAGTTAAATAATAAAAAGTCCATTATTACCTCCGCCAAGGAGGTAATGTTTTTGCCGGGGTTTGTCTGTTTGTCTGTCTGTCTGTCTGTTGGTTAGCAAGATAACTCAAAAAGTTTTGGACGGATTTCGATGAAACTTTCAGGCGTTGTTGGAAATGGTACAAGGAAGAACTGATTAAATTTTGGTGGTGATCCGGATCACCGTCCAGAAGAACACCGCCATTACGGAAAATGCAATTTTCCTGAATAACTACTGAACCACTAATCCTATCATTGTCAATCCAATTGCTAGTCATGTGTTCTCATGGTCAAGGAATCTGAAAACGTACACACAAACACTGTATGGGGGGAACTGTGGCCGCCATTACGGAAAATGCCATTTTCCTGAATAACTACTGAAACACTAATCCTATCATTGTCAATCCAATTGCTAGTCATATGTTTGCATGGTCAAGGAATCTGAAAACGTACACACAAACACTGTATGGGGGGAACTGTGGTGCTTGGCGGAGGTCTGCGCTCTCTGAGTGCTTTTCTAGTTGTAACTGATTTTGGGTCAGTTCTATATGTGATAATTTATGTATTAACAAAGTTAGAAGATTCTTGGTACAATTTGCAGCATTAGGTCTCGAAGATTTTTGTTTCATGGGAAGTAAAATGGCTATTAAAATGGTAATTCCCCAGATTGAATTGGGATCGAATCGAATCGGAATCGAATCGATTCAGAATCTCAAGAATCGGAATCGAATCAATTCTGGAAATTAGGGATCGTTCACAGCCCTAGTCACAGCCTCTTCTGACCGTTCTGGGGGGAGCCGTGTGGGCACCCAGCACAATGCAGACTGATAATATTCACGCTCAGCAGGGATTGCATAGAACAGAGAGCCCTAGGGGGACAACCAGAACAATGACTATTGTTATACATCCCCGGAGTAAGGAGAGGAATTCCGGCGCCAGTTAAGTACGCGATTGATATGTATTTACTGATATGTATATCAATATGTAAATGTGCCATGCATTCTCTTGTCTGTATAAAAGAGCTGACTTTACATGCCTCACAACAGCGCACTCACAGACACACGCACACACACACAGCGCACAGCGCTACAGTGTGTCTCATGATGATGGAGGAATAAAACTCTTAAACCTTCCAGCTCGTCGTGTCATGCCTGAACTTATTTTGTTCCTCCACAGTGGAGACATTGATATATCTCAGAGCTTTTGTTTGTTTATGGCTTTAGCATCTTAGCAGCAGAACTAACTAATGGAGCTACTGTCTGCCAGGCCACTCTTTAAGGTCATCTTCCCATCCCTCCATAGTCGTGGGAAATGGTGTGATTATATTACTCTTTATAAGGCCGTGTTCCTGCATTTTGGATGCCAAAGTCATTGTTTTTTAACAAGGAAAAGTGTCCCGTTTTCATGACAACTCCACATTCTAACCTAGTACTGGAAGTTGAGCACATAATTCGTGCAAGGCATCATGGGAGACGAGGAATAAGGTGGATAGGGATCAGCTAATGGCGATTCCAACTCAGCAGCCAGTTCTTTCAAAACAAATGGATGAATACCATTTGCTCCTTGAGTTTAAGGGATTTTTAAATGAGATAATTCCTGCTTAACTTATTCATCAGTTATTTCTATATTACTCATACAGTGGTGTGAAAAGTGTTTGCCCCCTTCCTGATTTCTCATTTTTTTGTGTCACACTTAAATGTCTCAGATCATCAAACAAATTTAAATATTAGACAAAGATAACACAAGTAAACACAAAATGCAGTTTTTAAATGAAGGTGTTTATTAAGAGTAAAAAAAATCCAAACCTACATGGCCCTGTGTGAAAAAGTGATTGCCCTTCCTGTTAAGACATAAATTAACTGTGGTCTATCACATCTTTGGAAAGAAGAGTAAAATTTCTGGAACCACACCCAGACCTGATTACTGCCACACCTGTTCTGAATCAAGAAATCACTTAAATAGGACCTGCCTGACATAGTGAAGTAGACGAAAAGATCCTCAAAAGCTAGACATCATGATGCAATCCAAAGAAATTTAGGAACAAATGAGAAACAAAGTAATTGAGATCTATCAGTCTGGAAAAGGTTATAAAGACACTTCTAAAGCTTTGGGACTCCAGCAAACCACAGTGAGAGCCATTATCCACAAATGGTGAAAACATGGAACAGTGGTGAGCCTTCCCAGGAGTGGCCGACCAACCAAAATTACCCCAAGAGCGTATCGAGGACTCGGCCAAGAGGTCACAAAAGACCCCACAACAACATCCAAAGAACTGCAGGCCTCACTTGCCTCAGTTAAGGTCAGTGTTCATGACTCCACCATAAGAAAGAGACTGGGTAAAAACGGCCTGCGTGGCAGAGTTCCAAGACGAAAACCACTGCTGAGCAAAAAGAACATAAAGGCTCGTCTCAGTTTTGCCAGAAAACATCTTGATGATCCCCAAGACTTTTTGGGAAAATACTCAGTGGACTGACAAGACAAAAGTTGTACTTTTTGGAAGGTGTGTGTTCCATTACATCAGGCGTAAAAGTAACAGAGCATTTCAGAAAAGGAACATCACACCAACAGTAAAATATGATGGTGGTGGTAGTGTGATGGTTCCAAGGTTGTCATAGCCAGGAGCGGCACTGGGGTTAAGCTCCCAGTGCTCATAAAATGCTCCTTATGGCGTGCGTCTTGAAAAGCCTCTGACAACCAAGTTCAACTCCTAGCCTGCCCATGTGGTTTAGTCTCTAAGCCCGGCGGAACTGCTTTTACTAATAGGAGAAGGGGCGAGGGCGGATCTCTGGCACCTTAAAACCAGATGCTTCGAGTAGATGGTGGCTCGTCAACCTGGGAAGGTAGCCCATCTAGGAGAAGGTAAACCCTGATTTCAAACCTCCGCTGCCTTGCAGCACACCCGGTCACGGGAAAGGCTTCGGGAGTCAACTCTGAGGAAAAATCCGGAGTCGGAGCCCCTAAGGCAGTTCTCTGTTGTGCTCAACATTGTTCTGGCAGCTCCTGCGACGGCGCTGGTGCCAGACTGTAGCAG
This sequence comes from Pholidichthys leucotaenia, assembly GCA_020510985.1. Taxonomy (NCBI): domain Eukaryota; kingdom Metazoa; phylum Chordata; class Actinopteri; order Cichliformes; family Pholidichthyidae; genus Pholidichthys; species Pholidichthys leucotaenia. The sequence continues at coordinate 225,407,848 of CM035837.1, forward strand.
CCCTGCTGTTCCTTTGGATTCATCAGTGACGTGGAGAGGGGGGACATGCTGCATGGGCAACATCTTGTCCTCTATATCTTCCTGCCCAGGCTTGAATCCTACCAACGCCCAACGCTGGAAGGTGCTGCTCCAGCAGAGTAGACGTTTAGGATTCTCTTCCATGGTCATCATAGACCGACGGAGGCTGACGACAGTAGTGTGATGGTCTAGGGGCTGTTTTGCTGCTTCAGGACCTGGAAGACTTGCTGTGGTAAATGGAACCATGAATTCTGCTGTCTACCAAAAAAATCCTGAAGGATAATGTCCGGCCATCTGTTCATGACCTCAAGCTGAAGCACACTTGAGTTCTGCAGCAGGATAATGATCCAGAACACACCAGCAAGTCCACCTGTGAATGGCTTAAGAAAAACAAAATGAAGACTTTGGAGTGGCCCAGTCAAAGTCCTGTCCTGAATCCAATTGAGATGCTGTGGCATGACCTTAAAAATGTGGTTCATGCTGGAAAACCCTCCAATGTGGCTGAATTACAACAATTCTGCAAAGATGAGTGGGCCAAAATTCCTCTACAGCACAGTAAAAGACTCGCTGCCAGTTATCGCAAACGCTTGGAACGGCAGCTCTGATGCTGAACCAGAGTGTCGGAAGTTTTTTACCCATGGACTCCTGCAACGGATGTGCTAAGAAGGCTAGCTGGCTAGCAGTGTCAACAACCCATCATCCAGGTGAAATTTTGGAGGCAGGTACAATTTTTTTCAGGTGAGACCCCGTTGGATAATGTAAACCTAAGCATGACAGTGTTTTGGGAATTTTCACAGCAGGATAAACACAACTGCAGAAGTTAAAAAGGCAACTTCGCCTGTCTAGATCTCACTCATACGGTGAATTCATTCCTGCTTCGTTCATTCAGTCTGTGTTCCGTACAAAACATTCCGTTGGATATGGAACCTTTCGTGTCTCCTGGAAAAAATATGCTTTTGTAATGTATCATTTACATTTTTCTTGTCATTTTATAGGGAAGGAAAGTTCTGTATCTACACGTTACATGTACATATTTGTAGCACGCTTGGCACCGCTAGCTAGTAGGACCGCTCCATACGAAGAAACATTGACGTAGAACTGACAGCAGGCAGGACTCGGTTGACACGTTCAATACGGAACGCAGACGGCGTGTTGTGTACCATACTGTTGGTTTCATATTTTAGTAATTGCCTTTGTGTGGTTATAAAGAAAAAAGCAACTTTTCCATTTGGTTGTACTGGTTTGAGTAACGTCTGTGATAACTTGTTCAAAGCAGTGATGAGATCTTTGGGAAATCTTTGGGAGATCTTTGGGAATTCTGTCAGTTTATGATTGGAAGTGGTTGTTGATACGGAAGAGTTGACAATCAGACGAAACCTTTTCAGATCGTCTCAAGCCTGCTGCAGCTGTGGTGTAGGTGAATAGTGTGGTCAACCTCTGATCAGTGGTGGTGGTTAGTGTGCAGCTCTTGTCGCCATGCCCATTCTATTTCACGGGTTTCACTAAACACCAAACGGGACACAAAAATGTTCAAATAACGAATTATATGATTTAATACATAATGCTACTGTTTTTAAATGCTGTCCAGTATTGCAAATTGATCATATTCCACTCAAAAACACAATAATCTGGAGATTTTGGCATAAACGTCCACTATAGAGAATGGGCGTTGACATCATGCCGCGCTGCATTCTGGGCCATCATCGCCATTTTCGTTGTCTGGCTTCTTTGTTTACCTGTAGTCTACTGCAACTGCTAGTGGGAACAGACATACAATATCTCACAAAAGGGAGTACACCTCTCACATTTCTGTAAATATTTTATTATATCTTTCCAATGGACAACACTGAAGATATGACACTTTGATACAATGTAAAGTAGTCGGTGTACACCTTGTATATCAGTGTAAATTTGCTGTCCGCTCAAAATAACAACACACAGCCATCAATGTCTAAACCACTGGCAACAAAAGTGAGTACACCCCTAAGTGAAAATGTCCAAATTGTGCCTAAAGTGTCATTATTTTGTGTGGCCACCATTATTTTCCAGCACTGCCTTAACTTTCTTGGGCATGGAGTTCACTAGAGCTTCACAGGTTGCCACTGGAATCCCTTCCACTCCTCCATGATGACATCACGGAGCTGCCGGATGTTAGAGACCATGCACTCCTCCACCTTCGGTTTGAGGATGCCCCACAGATCGATTTACCCATTTGGTCCATTTGGTCCTGTTCTCTGTTTAGTCCAACCAGTCTGAGGAAGGGCAGCTGGCCCCAAACGTTACTGATAAATAATAGATACTTAATGGGAGCTTTTCGGTTTGTGGATCGTCCTTGAGTTTTCTGATATTTTTGGGGGGATCCAGCACCCGACCAGGTGGACTTTGTGATGCGCATCTTTATTATTTTTTTAAATCACAATTTGCCTCTATGAAAATGCCGTGAACACACGACCATGTGTGCAGGAATATTGTCGGAGCTGATGTCTTTCCTTCTGACCGCTTCAGTCCATTCCATCTGACGCCTCTTTGTTAGCTCTGAGCCCCAATTCTCTCCACTTTACTTCCAAGTCGGGAAGTTAAAAAGCGGATGCAGTTATCAGTCTTTTCCCACACCAATCATGAGAGCAGTTGTTGCAGTTAATAATGCTGCAAAACTTCCTCATTCTAACATTGCGTGGTATTCAGATGAACAATAACAGATTGAAGCAACCCTCTCAAAAACTTCAGCTTAACTGTGTTTGTTGCTCACTACTAAACACAGACAGGCAGACAACTTTTCCCACAATTCCTTGCAGTTTTTCTGTTGGGTGATGTCACACACGCATTCTCTATATCATGTTGTCCCCTGGAGGCGCTGCTCTACAACTGCTCCTAAACCGAGGCTGAAAAAACATCCAAGTAGTCAGACTTCCACATAATTATTTAGAATGGTAAATAAACAATTCCCATTCACCAAAATGCAAGATACAACACTGTTTTGAATAGAAGTCCTAAGAAATTATATTTATAATTTCTAACATAGTGAATGACAGAACTACAGTTAATGTCCCGTTAGGAACTAAAAAACATGAATGGGACACTTCTTCTTCTTCTTCCAGCTGCTCCCTTCAGGGGTCTCCACAGTGGATCTTCTGCCTCCATCTCACCCTATCCCTTCATCTTCCTCTGAAACACCAACCCTCTCCATGTCCTCCTTCATTACATCCATCAGTCTTCTCTGTGGTCTTCCTCTTTTCCTCCTGCTTGGCAGCTCCATCTCCAACATCCTTTGTCCAATATCTCCACTATCCCTCCTCTGCACATGTCCAAACCATCTAAGCCTTGCCTCTCTTACTTTGTCTCCAAACTGCTCAACATGAGCTGTTCCTTTGATATACTCATTTCTAATCCTGTCCCTCTTAGTCACCTCCCTATGACAATCTTAGCATCTTCAACTCTTCCACGTCCAGCTCCATCTGTCTTTTTGTCAGCGTCACCGTCTCCAAACCATACATCATAGCAGGTTTTACTACCATCAATCTTTCTTTTCACTCCTGCTGCTACGCTTCTGTCACAAATCACCCCTGACACTCATCTTCACCCACTCCACCCTGCCTGTACTCTCTTCTTCACCTCTCTTGTGCATTTTCCATTGCTTTGCATGGTTGACCCCAGGTATTTAACCTCATCTGCTTTCACTACCTCTACTTCCATCTTCACCGTTACACCTGCCTCCCTCTCAGTATATCTACCTTTCTTCATCATATCAGCCAACTCTCTGCCTTTACCAGTCATAGTCCCTACATTTAACATCCTTACTCTCACCTCCACTCTTCTACCTTTCCTTTTCTCTCTCTCTCCCTCCTAACACGCCTTCTTCCTCTCCTCCTCCTCAATCTTAGACCAGCAGTAGCCCAATTTCCACCGGCACCCCATCGGTTAACAGCACCGGTGGTGGTCGTTGTTAACCCGGGCCTCGACTGATCCGGTATGAAAGTCTCATTTGTCATGATCCACATGTTTGATTTGGTAAAGGTTTTATGTCAGATGCCCTTCCTGACACAACCCTCCCCATTTACCCGGGCTTGGGACCGATACTGGGAGTACACTGGCTTGCGCACCCTCTACTGCTGGGTAAATGTCACAGTTTGGAAGTGCCAATCACTGTGAGCATTATGAATAAAATAGATGATTCTCGGGCCACAACAACAAACACTCAGGAAGGCATGACAGCAATTATACAACTTTATTAAACAATTACTTAAAATGGTTATAGACTACAACACTACCCAATAAGAACCATAAATCCCTAAATAAGAACCATACCTTTCCCAATGTGCACAATTTGAGAAACTAACCCCACAATAAATATTATAAATACCATAAATACCCTAAAAAGCACACAAGGAAAAAAGCAATACAATTCTCTTTCAATTAAAGTCACTTCCTACACTACAAGAAAAAACCTTCTGAACGTCCTCAATAGAGCGTGATGCATTCACTGGCTGTCCGGCCAGGAACTCCTGCTATCGTCCTCCTTGTCCTGGAAGGAAAGCACCGTCTGTCCGGGCTCGTCCGAGACCCTCCTGTACGCCTTGAAGAGGCAGTGTTCCGTGCCCGAGGAGAGGTGGCGAACAGGCGGAGAGAAGAGGAGCGGCTCCTTCGTATCCGTCGTCCGGGAAACCGGACGGAAACCTGCAGCACACAGCGCAGCACAAACTTAGCCTCCCGTGAACACACTGGGGCTAATATACATTCACAACACACACAGACAGTGAGCACGTTCCTTTACTTAGCTGTGTATTCGCCTTTCATCCAACACAACAGAGCCTCCGTCGGCTGGTCACTCTCCCAGCGTCTTCGGTCCTGTGCTACCGCTGTAAATCACCACACCTGTGCTTCCTCCGTCCTTTCTCCACTCCTGCCCTCCTTTCCTCTGTACTCCTCGATAATACACTTTCACAAAACCTCCAGTTCTCTGCACTTGAACGCTCCTGGAAGACTTCTCCCTTGAAGGCTCCTTGACGCCTTCTCTCCAGACTTTCCTAGACTTCTCAGCTTCACTTAACACAGTCACGCACCATCTTTAAATACTGTACGTCCTTCTGGACAGAGAGTTCACAACGGAGCCCGCTAATTGGCTCCTGCTGATTTAATCAGTAAGCACAGGTGTAACTCATAATCAACTCAAAAATACACTCACACAAATATATACAAAAAATAATCCAATATTACATTAATAATATAATTCACTTTGTTGCAGCCTTAAAGCTGTAACAAACCAAAAAAAACAATATACACACACAACCCTAAAATGCTCTGCCCTGACATTTCTCCCCTCAGCTTTTTAAATAGTCATCCCCGACTATTGACTTCCATCACCATATCTAACTGGCTTTTTTCCCAAATTGCTACACTGAGAGCGCCTCAGGGGCACTTGTTCCTGTGGGCACACTGAAGTAGGTGGATCAGAAGCCTGAACCACATCTTGTAAATGTTCCACTCCCACGGCTGGACTTGGGGCTAAACTGGGCCCTACAAAAGGCAAAGACACAGGCAGGAACAGATGTGCCCCAATGTTCTCAGGCTCAGCCGGTGGCACTAGCACGTCCTTTGGTGGATCACTGGGTCTGATGGGACATGGTCTGAGATTGTTCCTGTGGATAGTCTTCTCTGGCCCACTCAGCCCCTCTGGTCAGATCTTGTACACGGGTGTGTGTGGACCCAACCGAGACACCAACACAAAAGGGGAGGGCCGCCACCGGGGGACAAGCCCACTCTGACCACGGCGTCGCAAACTCCTCAGCAACACCCCCTCTCCTGGCACCAGCGGAACATCCTTGGCACGACGACCATACATCCGCTTGTCCTTGTGTTGCTGCCGCTGTGTTTGGGCCAAGCCTCGCTTGTGGGCTCCATTCAACATCCTGTGGTGGTGATGGGCTGCCTCATCCATGGCGCGGACTCCCAGGCCCATCTCTCCTCGTAGCCCTACATGCCATCCCCTCTCCAGGTCACTCCCAGCCCTGGCAGCCTGCCACTCCATGCTACCAGACACCCCTTTCCTCGGGCCAGGTCCACATGGCAACTGGTGGTCTCCCACCACCCTCTCCTTGCAGGCTGAAATCTCTGGGGATTGTTTAGGTGATCGCACCACCTCCATTTTTCCAACCACTGATTCTTCCAGAGCCTCATTGTCCCCAACAGCCAATCCTCGTTCACGTGGTCCCAGGGCTGAAGAAGACACCATCCCTTTAGGAACTGCGACACCTGAGTGGAAACCCTGAGACAATGACGCCCAGCAGCTAGACATGGCATTCATACCCAGAATCCCCCCATCAAAAGACAAACAGGAGTCCTTTACGATGACTGCTCCTTTTCCCAGTACCTTAACTCCTGCAACTTCAAAGTCCAGCAGCACATAACCCACATAGGGAATTTTCTGTCCGTTTGCTGCTCTGAGAGTCAGCCACTCCAACTCTCCAACGTCTGCTACTGGTACATGGTTTAACCACTTCTGAAAGAAGAACTCTGCAAACACTGTCACTTGTGACCCTGTGTCTATAATGCAGGGAACTTTAACACCAGCCACCTTCACTTCCACTCCTGGGCAGGAGTCAACCATCTTCTCCTTCAAAACCCCGACTGCAGCCTCCTCTGTCACCTGCCCAATGATGGATGGAGCCACTACCTTGAGAACCTGGGCCTGCTGATTTCTTTCCGGAGAAAACCTTTGAATGTGGCCTGGCTTGTTGCAGCCTCTACAAATAGGGCGGCCTTGTTCATCCCACCGGAAAGCTGGCCTGCGGTGGGAGGGGATGATAAATTTCCCCCTAGAAGAGGTGCCCCCTGGTGGACTACTGTGGCACATGCCAGGCAGTAACTGCTTTATTTCCTCCACCACAGTACGGCTGAGTATGGACATCTGTTCCTGAACCTCACAATATACAGTGGGGCAAAAAAGTATTTAGTCAGCCACCAATTGTGCAAGTTCTCCCACTTAAAAGATGAGAGAGGTCTCCAATTTTCATCATAGGTATACCTCAACTATGAGAGACAAAATGAGAAAAAAAAAATCCAGAAAATCACATTGAAGGATTTTTAATGAATTAATTGGTAAATTCCTCAGTAAAATAAGTATTTGGTCACCTACAAACAAGCAAGATTTCTGGCTCTCACAGACCTGTAACTTCTTCTTTAAGAGGCTCCTCTGTCCTCCACTTGTTACCTGTATTAATGGCACCTGTTTGAACTCGTTATCAGTATAAAAGACACCTGTCCACAACCTCAAACAGTCAGACTCCAAACTATGGCCAAGACCAAAGAGCTGTCAAAGGACACCAGAAACAAAATTGTAGACCTTCACCAGGCTGGGAAGACTGAATCTGCAATAGGTAAGCAGCTTGGTGTGAAGAAATCAACTGTGGGAGCAATTATTAGAAAATGGAAGACATACAAGACCACAGATAATCTCCCTCGATCTGGGGTTCCACGCAAGATCTCACCCCGTGGGGTCAAAATGATCACGTGAACGGTGAGCAAAAATCCCAGAACCACATGGGGGGACCTAGTGAATGACCTGCAGAGAGCTGGGACCAAAGTAACAAAGGCTACATCAGAAACACACTACGCCGCCAGGGACTCAAATCCTGCAGTGCCAGACGTGTTCCCCTGCTTAAGCCAGTACATGTCCAGGCCCGTCTGAAGTTTGCTAGAGAGCATTTGGATGATCCAGAAGAGGATTGGGAGAATGTCATATGGTCAGATGAAACCAAAATAGAACTTTTTGGTAAAAACTCAACTTGTCGTGTTTGGAGGAGAAAGAACACCATACCTACTGTGAAGCATGGGGGTGGAAACATCATACTTTGGGGCTGTTTTTCTGCAAAGGGACCAGGACGACTGATCCATGTAAAGGAAAGAATGAATGGGGCCATGTATCGTGAGATTTTGAGTGAAAACCTCCTTCCACCAGCAAGGGCATTGAAGATGAAACGTGGCTGGGTCTTTTAGCATGACAATGATCCCAAACACACCGCCCGGGCAACGAAGGAGTGGCTTCGTAAGAAGCATTTCAAGGTCCTGGAGTGGCCTAGCCAGTCTCCAGATCTCAACCCCATAGAAAATCTTTGGAGGGAGTTGAAAGTCTGTTGCCCAGCAACAGCCCCAAAACATCACTGCTCTAGAGGAGATCTGCATGGAGGAATGGGCCAAAATACCAGCAACAGTGTGTGAAAACCTTGTGAAAATTTACAGAAAACGTTTGACCTCTGTCATTGCCAACAAAGGGTATATAACAAAGTATTGAGATGAACTTTTGTTATTGACCAAATACTTATTTTACCAAGGAATTTACCAATTAATTCATTAAAAATGCTTCAATGTGATTTTCTGGATTTTTTTTTTCTCATTTTGTCTCTCATAGTTGAGGTATACCTATGATGAAAATTGGAGACCTCTCTCATCTTTTAAGTGGGAGAACTCGCACAATTGGTGGCTCACTAAATACTTTTTTACCCCACTGTATTTCCGCCTTGAACCTCTCTTTCCAATCATCAGTTTCTGGCCTGGGTACAGTCTGTGCAGGTGCATCTATCCCCGAAGCCCAAACTTCCTCTTGGCCTGGATGTTCTCCGTCCAGCGCTCTAGCCTCGTTACAGACCTCAACAAAAGTTGTTCGTGGCTCACGTCTCACCGGCCACTTTAACTCTTGTCGGACAACACCAGCCCTCAGACCCAGTATTAGCTGATCACGTGCTGTGCTTTCATCCTGTGCTGAGCCATCAGGTTCCTGCTCACACCACCTGCCAAACAGTTCTCGTAGGCGCAGGATAAAAGACCCCACCCTTTCTCCATCCCCCTGCCTACACTTAAAAAATTGGACCCGTAATTCAGCTAAAGGGGTTTGTGCACCATACAGCCGTTTTAAGTAAAACAAAATTTTGTGAACATTCCTTCTGGAGCTAGGGTCTAACAGCCGAATTTCTCTCCTGGCATCACCTTCCAATGCTCCAATCCCAAAATCAGCTTTCTGCTCATCACTAAGGCCCTGAGCTCTCAACAGTGCTTCGATCTGCCACAACCATTCCTCAAACTTGATCTGGCTCATCTCCCCAGGAAACTTTGGGACCCAAGGTACCCCCATAAACCATGGCATAGCAACCGTGTTAATTACAGTTTGATTGTTAACAGCTGAGGTCGAGGGTTCTTCATGCCCTTCCATGTTTATGTTGTGTGGTAAGAGAATCCTGCCGTCAACGCCAAATAAATGTCACAGTTTGGAAGTGCCAATCACTGTGAGCATTATGAATAAAATAGATGATTCTCGGACCACAACAACATAAACACTCAGGAAGGCATGAGAGCAATTATGCAACTTTATTAAACAATTACTTAAAATGGTTATAGACTACAACACTACCCAATAAGAACCATAAATCCCCAAATACAGTGGGGCAAAAAAGTATTTAGTCAGCCACCAATTGTGCAAATTCTCCCATTTAAAAGATGAGAGAAGTCTCCAATTTTCATCATAGGTATACCTCAACTATGAGAGACAAAATGAGAAAAGAAAAATCCAGAAAATCACATTGAAGGATTTGTAATGAATTAATTGGTAAATTCCTCGGTAAAATAAGTATTTGGTCACCTACAAACAAGCAAGATTTCTGGCTCTCACAGACCTGTAACTTCTTCTTTGAGAGGCTCCTCTGTCCTCCACTCGTTACCTGCATTAATGGCACCTGTTTGAACTCGTTATCAGTATAAAGGACACCTGTCCACAACCTCAAACAGTCAGACTCCAAACTCCACTATGGCCAAGACCAAAGAGCTGTCAAAGGACACCAGAAACAAAATTGTAGACCTTCACCAGGCTTGGAAGACTGAATCTGCAATAGGTAAGCAGCTTGGTGGGAAGAAATCAACTGTGGGAGCAATTATTAGAAAATGGAAGACATACAAGACCACTGATAATCTCCCTCGATCTGGGGCTCCACACAAGATCTCACCCCTTGGGGTCAAAATGATCACGAGAACGGTGAACAAAAATCCCAGAACCACACGGGGGGATCTAGTGAATGACCTGCAGAGAGCTGGGACCAAAGTAACAAAGGCTACATCAGAAACATACTACGCCGTCAGGGACTCAAATCCTGCAGTGCCAGACGTGTCCCCCTGCTTAAGCCAGTACATGTCCAGGCCCGTCTGAAGTTTGCTAGAGAGCATTTGGATGATCCAGAAGAGGATTGGGAGAATGTCATATGGTCAGATGAAACCAAAATAGAACTTTTTGATAAAAACTCAACTTGTCGTGTTTGGAGGAGAAAGAACACCATACCTACTGTGAAGCATGGGGGTGGAAACATCATACTTTGGGGCTGTTTTTCTGCAAAGGGACCAGGATGACTGATCCGTGTAAAGGAAAGAATGAATGGGGCCATGTATCGTGAGATTTTGAGTGAAATCTGTGTGCGACAGATGACAGATGCGCGGTGACTGTGCGACCGCGGTGCACAGTCACCGCGCCCCCCCCCCCCACTACTCTTCTGTAGTTCACGGTCCGGACGCGACACACGAACCGTGTACCACGGCGAACAGACTTTGGACTTCGTGCGCCGCACAGTTGTAATTTACCGATCGGTCAAAAGTCATTTTTGATTACAATTTTCAGGGATAAAGAATAATTTAGCTTATAACACTTACCTGTTCACAGCAGCAGCGTAGCTGGCGAACTTCTCTTCCTCATTGTCAGACGAACGCGACGTTGGTCCGCTTGTTACGGACTCGTGGTTCTGGTCTCGCTACCCGGTCAAAACATAATTCCATTATTGTGGTTTTGCGTTTCCATGATTGCGGTTTTGGCGAACGATTTTTCAAAACAAATAACAGTAGTAATTAAAAAAGACTGGCGAACGCGTGTGTGTCACCCAGCCTTCGTCGTCGGCCTCCGTCGGTCTATGATGACCATGGAAGAGAATCCTAAACGTCTTCTCTGCTGGGACAGCACCGCCTGTGGCTGAACAGGCCGATGCGCGAATGGCAGTCCCTGTCACACAGGTCGCACTTGTGGGTGGTCTCCGTGCTGCTGGGTCTGTGGCGGTTCTTCCTGCGCGTCCTTTTTTCATCTGCTGCAGCAGCCAGTCTCTCTTCACCCAGCCTTACACAAAACAGCTTTCAAACTTCTGTGCTTCAATTGGCTCGCTGCATTCGCAGCGTTGGTAGGCGGGTCCTTCTTGCTAGGTTTTCAGTCATTGGTTCTTCAAGATTTCAGAAACCCAATTCAAGGCTCTTATTAGTTGAATGAGAGGTCAATCATATCTAATCTGTTCGCGGCTGTGTCTGTAGTGGAAGAACGGAAATGCAGCTTTTTTTTTTTCAGTGCACTCTTGGACGCAGTGCCCTCGTGCGCTCTCGTGCGCCCTTGTGCGCTCTAGGACGCAGAGACGTGCCCGTCTGCGGTACACCAGAGTGCAAGAGGTTAAAGGAAACTCACACACTTTGAAATTGGCCAAACCATAATGACAATGTTTTATTGGGCTTTTATTAAATCGGTTTTATCCTTTTCTTTAGTGTCATGGTTTGGTCCAAGGTTCCAAGGTTGTCATAGCCAGGAGCGGTACTGGGGTTAAGCTCCCAGTGCTCATAAAATGCTCCTTACGGCGTGCGTCTCCAAAAGCCTCTGACAACTAAGTCCAACTCCTAGCCTGCCCGTGTGGTTTAGTCTCTAAGCCCGGCGGAACTGCTTTTACTAATAGGAGAAGGGGCGAGGGCGGATCTCTGGCGCCTTAAAACCAGATGCTTTGGGTAGATGGTGGCTCATCAACCTGGGAAGGTAGCCCATCTAGGGGAAGGTAAACCCTGATTTCAAACCTCCGCTGCCTTGCGGCACACCCGGTCACGGGAAAGGCTTCAGGAGTCAACCCTGAGGAAAAATCCGGAGTCGGAGCCACTAAGGCAGTTCTCTGTTGTGCTCAACATCACTCTGGCAGCTCCTGCGACGGCGCTGGTGCCAAACTGTAGCAGCCCTGCTGTTCCTTTGGATTCATCAGTGACGTGGAGAGGGGGGACATGCTACATGGGTAACATCTTGTCCTCCATATCTTCCTGCCCAGGCTTGAATCCTACCAACGCCCAACGCTGGAAGGTAGAACACCGGTGCGCATCGGCCTGTTCAGCCACAGGCGGTGCTGTTCCAGCAGATTAGACATTTAGGATTCTCTTCCATGGTCATCATAGACCGACGGAGGCCGCCGCCGATGGTTTGGTCAGATAAAACTGAAACAGAGGAAATCCTTGGATCAGGTAGTCAGATGGTCCAGTCGTTTGCTTGGTGAGTCACAGCTGAGCCTGACATCCCTGTACACCAGACAAGTAGAGAGGATGGCTACCTCCATTTTAAATGATGACTCCCACCCTTTGCACTGCCACTTTCAGCTTCTTCCCTCCAGACGGAGGTTTGCTGTCCCAAAAAGTAAAACCCAGCGCTACAAAAACAGCTTTGTTCCTGCTGCTGTCAAAGAGTTGAATAAGATGTAGCAATATATTGCACATAATTTAGTTGTCTATTTATGAATTTTATTTTTTATTTATTTTTGTAGGTTTTTTTATTTGGATTTTAAATCTTTTATTGGGTTTTAGAGTTTTATTGAGTTTTTAATCTGTTTGATTTAGTTTTTAACTTTTTTATATGACCCTTCTCTCTTATCTCTTTGTTTTTTCTCTTTATCTCTGTCTTTTATGTCCTGGTTGGTGGAGCCTTGAGTACTTCTTTCGTGTTTATAGTCAGCTTCATGTGTGCCTGTGTTTGTGTTCATGTTGAATGTAATTGTGGTTTGTAAATATGTATCTAAAAGGATAAGATAAGATAAGCCTTTATTAGTCCCACAGTGGGGAAATTCCAGGATTGCAACAGCACAGGGATAGCAACACTCAGAGCAACAATCAGAAGGCAAGAAAAAAAAAACAAAAAAAACAAGAGCAGCGAGTATACATATGTACATATAAATATAAATATATAGACACACGATGCGGAGCATTGTAGCTAGATGGAATAAATATGTGAATATATAAACACACAGTGTGGAGCGTTGTAGCTAGATGGAATAAATATATGAATATATAAACACACACAGTGCGGAGCATTGCAGCTAGATGGAACAAACATGCAAATATATAAACACACACAGTGCGGAGCACCGTAGCTATATTTGCACCGTAAATATGTATCTAAACGGATGTCACCTAACTGCAAAACAAATCTACCTACGGGTACAAATAAAGTAACCTGAACCTGGAGCATGTGTAGTTCACTGCCACCACTGCGTTCCTGTATGCCTGGTCACTTTTAGGGGCCTGCATGCACTTGGCCAGCACTCAACCCTTTGCATAGGGTTTGTGCAAAAATGTATCCACTGCACATGCTCCCATACCAACGCGTTTTTGCCACTATGAATTGGGTGGAGCTATGTTGTCTGGGACAATTTGCCTCTGGTAGGATCTCCCAAGACAATCTGATCCTGGGTGAAGGGCCAGACTACGAGTGATCCAATAGACTCCCATGATGTGCAAAAAAATCAAGGATTTGTACCCCGCCTGGTATGGGGTTACTCATGCCCCACCGTGGAGCCAGGACTGGTGTCGGAGCTTGATGGCTAGCGCCTGGTGGCCGGGTTTCTGCCCGTGGGACATGGCTGGGCTCAGCCCGAAGGAGTTACATGGGTTCACCCTCTAGTGGGCTCACCACCTGCAGGAGGGACCATGGGGGTCTGGTGCTATGCGGATCAGGTGGCAGGCGAAGGCAGAGACCTTTGCGGTTTGATCCCAGGCTTTTGAAACTGGCTTTTGGGACGCGAAACGTGACCTCTGGTGGGGAAGGAGCTGGAGCTGGTGCATGAGTTTGAGAGATACCGGCTAGATATAGTTGGGCTCACCCCCATGCACAGCTTTGGTTCTGGAACCCATTTCCTGGAGAGGGGCTGGAGCTTGGCCTACTCTGGATTTGACCCGGGTGAGAGGCGACGGGCAGGGGTGGGTATTCTTATATCTCCCCGCCTTGTTGCCTCGACATTGGAGTTCTCCCTGGTGGACGAAAGGGTAGTTTCCCTGTGCCTTCGGGTTTGGAAATGGGTCCTGACTATCATTTGTGCCTATGCACCAAATGATGGTTTAGATTACCCACCCTTTTTGGAGTCTCTGACTGGGGTGCTGGAGGGTGCTTCTCTTGGAGACTCCATTGTCCTACTGGGGGACTTCAGTGCACATGTGAGCAATGACAGTGAAACCTCAAGGGGCGTGATTGGAAGGAACGGCCTGCCAAATCTGAACTCGAGTGGTGTTCAGTTATTGGACTTCTGCACCAACCACAATTTTTCCATAACAAACATCATGTTCAAGCAGAAGGGTGTCCATATTTGCACCTGGCACCAGGACACCCTAGGTCACAGATTGATGATCGATTTTGTTATCGTGTCATCAGACCTGCGACCACATGTCTTGGACACTCGAATAAAGAGAGGTGCAGAGCTAACAACTGATCACCACCTGGTGGTGAGTTGGATCTGATGGCAGGGGTGGACGCCACTCAGACCTGGTAGACCTAACTGTATAGTGAGGGTGTGCTGGGAATGTCTGGCTGAGGCCCCTGTCCCGGAGACCTTCAACTTCTACCTCCGGAAGAACTTTGACCACATTCCGAGGGAGTCTGGAGACATGGAGTCTGAATGGGCCATGTTCTCCACCTCCATCGTTGAAGCAGCTGCCCAGAGCTGTGACTGCAAGCTTGTTGGTGCATCTCGTGGTGGAAATCCCCGAACCAAGTGGTGGACACCAGTGGTGAGGGGGGTCATCAAGCTGAATAAGGAGTCCTATTGAGCTTGGTTGGCTTGTGAGATTTCTGAAGCAGCTGAGGTGTGCCGGCAGGCTAAGCGGAGCACAGCTTGGGTGGTTGCTGAGGCAAAATCTCTGGTATGGAGGGAGTTTGGTGAGGCCATGGAACAAGACTTTCAGTCGGCCTCGAAGGGATTCTGGCAAACTGTCCAGCGACTGAGGAGGGGGAAGTAACTCCCTGTCCACACTGTGTATGGCGTGGATGGGGCACTGCTTACTTCGACTGGGGACATCGTCGAGCGGTGGAAGGAATACTTCAAGGATCACCTCAATCCCTCTGACATGCTTTCCATAGAGGAAGCAGGGCTTTGGGATGAGGGGAACAACTCGCCTATCACAGGGATTGAGGTCGCCGAAGTGGTTGAAAAACTTTTTGGTGGCCGGGCCCCGGGGGTGGATGAGATTCACCCTGGGTACCTCAAGGCCCTGGATGTTTTAGGGCTGTCATGGTTGACACATCTCTGCAATGTTGCGTTGAAGTCGGGGACAGTGCCTTTTTCATGGCAAACTGGGGTGGTGGTTCCTCTTTTTAAAACCGGGGACCGGAGGGTGTGTTCCAACTTGAGGGGGATCACAGTTCCCAGCCTCCCTGGTGAGGTCTTTGACAGGGTACTGGAGAGGAGAGTCCGACCGCTGGTGGAACCTCGGATTGAGGAGGAGCAGTGTGGTTTTCATCCTGATTGTGGCACATCGGACCAGCTCTTAACCCTCTTCTGAATCCTCGAGGATTCGTGGGAGTTTGCCCAACCAATTCAATTCAATTCAGCTTTATTTATATAGCGCCATTTCACAACAACAGTCATCTCATAGCATTATCAACTGTAGGGGGAACCCCCACAGTTGCAGAAAGACCCCAGCAATCAGGCAATCCCCTGTGAGCAAGCACTTGGCGACGGTGGAGAGGAAAAACTCCCTTTTAACAGGAAGAAACCTCCAGCAGAACCAGGCTCAGGGAGGGGCAGTCATCTGCTGCGACTGGCTGGGGGGTGAGGGGATAGAGAAGATGAAAAGAACAGACATGTAGAGAGCAAACAGCACGATGGGGACTCAATCTATGGGAGAGAACAAACAGATGTTAATGACCAGCAAAAAAAATATTTCATTGAGAGTGAGGAAAGGAGTGAGGCCCAGTGCATTACTGGAGGTTCCCCGGCTGACTAAACCTATTAGCAGCATAACTAAGGGAGGGTTCAGAAACACATGATCCCTCCCTAATTGTAGGCTATATCAAAAAGGTAGGTTTTAGCCCTATTCTTAAAAACAGAGATCGAGTCTGACTCCCGAATCCAGATTGGCAGCTGGTTCCATAGGAGAGGAGCTTGATAACTGAAGGCTTTGCCTCCCATTGTACTTTTGGAGATTCTAGGTATTACAAGTAATCCTGCATTTTGGGAGCGTAGTGCTCTGTTAGGATAATACGGTAGTATCAGAGCTTTTAAATAAAAAGGAGCCTGATTGTTTAGAGCTTTGTAAGTAAGAAGAAGGATTTTAAACTTAATTCTAAACTCTATGGGAAGCCAATGAAGGGAGGCCAGAACTGGAGAGATATGATCTGTCTTTCTAGTACCTGTTAAAACTCTTGCTACAGCATTTTGGATCAGCTGAAGACTTTTTAAAGATGTTTTAGGACAGCCTGATAATAAAGAATTACAATAATCTAATCTCCAGCTAACAAAAGCGTGGATCAGTTTCTCAGCATCACTCTGAGACAAGATGCTCCTAATCTTGGCAATATTACGCAAATGATAGAAGGCAGTCTTAGAAACAAATTTAATATGTGAATTGAAGGACAGATCTTGATCAAAAATAATTCCAAGGTTCCTCACAGAGCTATTAAGAGAAAGAGTAACCACATCCAAACTGAAAGTTTGATTTGGAAAGGAATGTCTAAGGTTTTTTGGACCAACAAGAATGACTTCAGTCTTATCTGAATTTAATAGCAGGAAATTACAAGTCATCCAAGCTTTGATTTCCTTAAGACAGGCTTCTAACTTGGCTAATTGATTACTATCATCTGGCTTCATTGACAGGTATAATTGTGTGTCATCTGCATAACAATGAAAATGTATACAGTGCTTTCTAATAATGTTGCCTAACGGAAGCATATCAAATCAAATCAAATCAAACTTTATTGTCATATTGCTGTACATACAACTGTAGTGCAGGCAAGATGAAATTGCGTTTCTCTCGGCATCCATATAAGAAGCAGCATGATTAAGACACACTCCCACATAGCTCCACCCCCCACCCCCACCCCCCCATCCATTCACACATCCCTGAGACATACTTGGGGAAAAAAAAATCTTGGCAGTTTAGTTTAATATATAAACTAAAAAGAGTAGGGCCTAGCACAGATCCCTGTGGAACTCCATGACTAAGCTTTGAGTTGAAAGAAAACTCATTATTTACGTGAACAAACTGGAACCTATCAGATAAATAAGATCTAAACCACTGCAACGAAGTTCCATTAAGTCCAACATAGTGTTCTAATCTATCAAGTAGAATATTATGATCGATAGTATCAAAAGCTGCACTAAGGTCTAAAAGGACAAGTACAGAAACCAGTCCATTATCTGATGCGATGAAGAGGTCGTTAGTGACCTTCGCTAAGGCTGTTTCAGTACGATGATGGATTCTAAACCCAGATTGAAACTCTTCAAGTAAACCATTTCCCTGCAGGTGGTCAAATAATTGCGTAGCAACAACTCTAAGATTGTTGAAATGAAAGGGAGATTAGAGATTGGTCTATAGTTAGCTAAAGCTCCTGGATCTAGCGTTGGCTTTTTGAGTAAGGGTTTAATTACAGCCATTTTAAAAGCCTGCGGTACATGGCCTGAAGTTAATGAAGAATTGATTATATGAAGAATAAAGCTACCAATAAGTGGGAAGACTTATTTAAATAACCTGGAAGGAATAGGGTCTAAAAGACAAGTTGAAGGTTTGGATGAGGAAACTATTTTGTCTAACTCACAAAGGTCGATTGGAGTAAACTCATCAAGACAGACATCAATTGAAGGAGTTGTAGTAGTTACAGTATTTAAGTTAACTGTGGGAAGAATCTGATTGATTTTATCTCTGATGGATGAAATTTTATTATTGAAAAAGTTCATAAAGTCCTGACTAGTAAGCTCTAAGGGAATGCTAGGATTGACAGAGTCCTGACTCTTTGTCAACCTGGCTACAGTACTGAAAAGAAACCTGGGATTATTCTTGTTCTCTTCTATTAATGCAGAGTAATAACTCGTTCTTGCTTTTCTAAGAGATTTTTTATAAATTAAAAGATGATTTCTCCAAGCTAAATAGATTTCATCCAAATTAGGGGAGCGCCATTTTCTTTCTAATTGACGAGTCTTCTGTTTTAAGCTACGAGATTCTGTGTTGAACCAAGGAGTTAGAAATCTCTGATTAGACTTTTTCTTTTTTAAGGGGGCCACAAGTCTAGAGTCTGATGCAGAGAAGCTGTAACACTATCCACCATGTTATCAATTACAGAAGGAGCAAGCTGTCTATAGCTTATTTCCGTTGTGTTGACACATGGCATAGAGGAAACAATCTGCATAAATTTGGTAACAGCATCATCTGAGAGGCATCTACTGTAATAATATTTTTCTTTAGGAGCCAAATAGTCAGAAATAGCAAAATCAAAGGTTAACAGACAATGGTCTGAGAGTACAGGGTTATGAGGAGACACTACAAGATTTTCTATTTCTATGCCATATGTCAGAACAAGGTCCAATGTATGGTGGAGGTAATGAGTAGAATTTCCTACTTTCTGAAAAAACCCAATCAAGTCTAATATTGAATTAAATGCCACATTAAGGCAGTCACTATCTACATCCACATGTATATTAAAGTCCCCTACTATAATTATTCTATCAGATTTCAGCACTAAATCAGCTAAGAAATCAGCAAATTCGGATAAAAATTCTGAGTAGGTTGATGGGGGACGATAAACTATGGCAAATAAAATTGGGTTTAACCTAAAATTGCTAAAGTGCCCAATACTGAGGACCAGGCCCTCAAAGGAATTATGTTTTTTGCTTTACATTAACTAGTAATTTGGAATTGTAAATTGTTGCTACTCCTCCTCCACGACCAGAACTTCTGGGATTTTGACAGTTTAAATAACCAGAGGGAGTTGATTCATTTAAACCAACAATAATCCTCTTGCCCTAACCAAGTCTCTGTAAGGGAAATTAAATCAATCTGATGATCAATTAACAGATCATGGACTAACAGAGACTTGGGAGTTAGAGACCTAATATTTAATAAACTGTGGCACATATGTTGGTTACATATTCTCCACAAATGTATTGCTGTATGTTTATTGTGTGCTTCACGTCTCATGGAACAAAAGGGACTGAGACTCTGAGAGACATCGGAAGAGTGTGAGATTCGGCCTTTGTTTCAGGGAGACGACCTGGGGAGATTCCCGGACCACCAGAGACTAAAGGACAATGGTGTGAGATCAAAGGGGTTACTTTGTGATTGGGATTAAGTACCATGTGACTGTATGTTTGATTAAACACCATGTGACTGCTGTTTCGTGTCCGGGGGATAAAACCCTGATGTCAGATGAAAACTTCCTCTTTACTTGCTTTGAGATGTTTGGAGATGTGATCTGTGAATAAAGCTGAATCTGAGGAATAAACTCAGCCTCATCCTTGAGCACATTCTCCACACTGGTGACCTTACGACGAAAAATGAGCAGAAATAATTCTCCCGAGTGGGGCTCGGCAGAAGCCAGCCTGATGGCTGCCTTCACACTCCAGCTGCCCGACTTCTGGCAGCATAGTCCGCGCTCCTGGTTTAGCACGGTCGAGGCGCAGTTCAACCTCCGGAGAATCTCGAAGGACGACACGAAATTCTACCATGTGGTGGCGAAGCTGGACAGCCACACAGCCCAGAGGGTGGAAGACCTGGTCAATCACCCACCGGACAGCGACAAATACAGCGCATTGAAAGCTACGCTTATCAGCCATTTCACCCCCTCGATGCAACAGCGAGCAGAGGGGCTCCTGGCGTTGACAGAGTCAGAGAACGACAGACCCGTAGACCTGATGGTGAAAATGCTGAGGCTGAAAGACTCCCGAGGACTGCGAATTTATCTTCGCCCACCTTTCCTCCGGACCCTGCCACCAGCGGTGAGAGTTACCCTGGCAGATTCACCCTGGTTGGCCAAGCGAGACTACCATGGGCTGAGCAAGGAGGCGCAGCGACTCGTCGACGCCCACAAGCGGAGCGCAGTTTCGGCTGCAGCAGCGGAGCTAGGAGCAACGCCCGGAGACGGCATGGGGCCAGTGGTTGCAGCGTCAGACGCACCGACGACGGCAGCAGCAAGGACCAGGCGACACGGAGCGGATGACGTCCTTTGCTTCTATCATCGCTGCTTTGCAGAGAGGGCACACAAGTGCCTCCCACCATGCCACTTCAAGCGTTCAGGAAACGCCAAGACCGAGGGTCGGTAGCAGCTGCTGCCCTCGGGGAGGAGAACAAGCTGCTCTACCTGACGGATGCACGTTCGGGGAGACACTTCCTCGTGGACACAGGCTCCCAGCTGAGCTTCATCACGCCTTCCTACGCGGACCGGCTGATGCCACATTTAATTTTTAAATTATGAGGAGGAACAGAGGCCAAATCATTCAATTTAGAGGCTTTATGTTTAATTTGAGTTTTACCAATATTTTGCTTTATCACTTTGGGATACTTATATATTATATTTTTATTTACTTTGGAGGGAGCAGACAATGATTCTCTGATGGGGAAGACAGGGGCTAAGTTGAGGGGTGGTGGATGAAGAGGAGCTGCAGAGAGGCGTGTAAGACTGCGACTCTGCTTCCTGGTCCCAACTCTGAGTAGTCAAGGTTTTGGAAATTTGGATAAAAAAGATGCCAGATTGTTAGATAAATGAGAAGCACCATCCAAAGTGGGATGAATGCTGTCTCGTCTCATAAGACCAGGTTTTCCCCAAAAAGAGCTCCAATTGTCAGTGTAGCCCACGTCATTTGCAGGACACCACACAGACAGCCAGCGGTTCAAGGATGACGAGCGGCTAAACATGTCATCACTGGTCAGATTGGGGAGGGGCCAAGAGAATACTACAGTGGCAGACATCGTTTTTGCAAAGTCACACACCGATTCTACATCAAGTTTCGTGACTTCCGACTGCCGGAGACGGATGTCATTATTGCCAGCGTGAATAACAGTTGTGGAGTATTTACAGTTACTTTTAGCCAGCATTTTCAAATTTGACTCGATGTCGCCTGCTCTGGCCCCAAGAATGCATTTGACTATGGCCGCTGGAGTCTCTAGGTTCACATTTCTGACTACAGAGTCGCCAATGATCAGAGTTTTTTCCTCAGCGGGTGTGTCGCTGAGCGGGGAAAAACGATTAGAAACGTGAACAGGTTGGTGGTGTACCGGGGCTTTGCGACTAGGCTTCCTTCTCACCGTCACCCACCCAGTCTCCTCGCTGCTGAGGAGAGCCGGAGGACCGCTAACAGGGGGGCCTAAGCTAGCTAGCTCCGCTGCAGCTAAGGGGCGTCCGTCAAGAGTAACTGGCGCAGACGGTGTTTCAATGCAGCGGAGCCGGGATTCCAAATCAGACAACCTCGCCTCGAGCGCCTCAAAAAGACAACATTTATTACATTTACCATTATCACTAAAAGAGGCAGAGGTGTAGCTAAACATCTGACAGAGAGAGCACACCAGAGGAGGAGAGGAAGGAGAGCTAGTAGCCATCGCTAGTGGCTAACCCAAAGCTCAGGAGAGTGAGGAGAGCAAACCACACAGACAGACAGCAAAACAGGAAGTGACGATACGTTACCACAAGGAAGTGACGATCAATGTCTACTCTCTACCCAACCAGTCCACATGTGTTTTGTGGACTTGGAGAAAGCATTCAGCCATGTCTCTCGTGGTCTCTTGGTGGGGGGTGCTTTGGGAGTATGGGGTATTGGGCTTGTTGTTATGAGCTATCTGGTCCCAATATGACCTTTGCAAGAGTTTGGTTTGTATTGCCAACACTCGGTCGGACTCACTCCCAGTGAGAGTTGGACTCCACCAGGGCTTCCCTTTGACACGATCCTGTTCGTAATTTTTATGGACAGGATATCTAGGAGCAGCCAAGGATTGGATGGTGTCATGCTTGGTGACCACAGGATTTCATCTCTGCTGTTTGTGGATGATGCTGTCCTGTTGGCTTCATCAAGCAATGACCTACAGGTCTTACTAGGATGGTTTGCTACTGAGTGTGAAGTGGTTGGGATGAGAATCGGCACCTCCAAGTCCATGGTCCTCAACCAGAAAAAAAGTGCATTGTCCTCTCCGGGTTGGAGACAAGCTCCTGCCCCAAGTGGAGGAGTTTAAGTATCTCGGGATCTCATTCACGAGTGAGGGGAGAATGGAGCGAGAGATTGACAGATGGATTGGAGCAGCCTCTGCAGTGTTGCGGATGTTGTACCGGTCTGTTGTGGTGAAGAGAGACCTGAGCTCTAAAGCAATGTTGTTGATTTACCAGTCAATCTTCGTCCCTACTATCACCTATGGTCATGAGCTGTGGGTAATGACCGAAAGAATGAGTTTGCGGATGCAAGCGGCTAAAAAGACCTTTCTCCATAGGATTGCTGGACACACCCTTAGAGATAGTGTGAGGAGCTCAGTCATCCGGGAGAGGCTCAAAGTTGTAACTGCTGCTCCTCTATATCGACAGGAGCCAGTTGAGGTGGTTTGGGCATCTGATCAAGATGCCTCCTGGATGCTTCCCACTTGAGGTGATTCAGGCACGTCCAACTGGGAGGAAACCTCAGGGCAGACCCAGGACGTCCTGGAAAGACTACATCTCCCAGCTGGCCTGGGAACATCTTGGTATCCCCTCTGAAGAGCTGGAGCAGGTGGCTGGGGAGAGAGAAGTCTGGCCTTTTCTGCTTGAGCTGCTGCCTCTGTGACCCGGATCTCCTGAAAAGTGGTATAAGATGGATGGCATATGGCAGCATCTTTAATACGCCAACTTTTCGAAGGCTTGCTGAAAATTGATCAGTGCCATCTCCCCAGAAAAACTGAACATCTGGTGTTACCAGTTTTGTTTATGTTTCCATAAATCAGCGCCAGAGCCACTTGTTGGATTCATCCAAAGACAGGACAGCAGCAGAGCCACCAGGAGTTCTGGTAACAATAACTGTAAAATATCCCACCGCAGAACCACATTTGGACAAACAGCTTTCTCTATAAAGGGCAGTCATATCTGGAACACAATGCCAAATGAAATCAAAATAATAATGGATTTTAAAACATTTACTACAAAGGTTAAAAACTGGCTGAAAAGTAAACAAGAATGTACCCATGTATGAAATGATTGTCTGCGGGGTGTGAGTGAAGAAGGGAAGGCAAATGTGTAACAGGCATTTTACTGTAACAGGCAAATGTGAATCAGGTTTTTATATTGTGTATTTATAATTTTGTTTGCATTGATGTATGTGGATAATGTTTATACTGTTTTCATTTTGTTTTTTCTTCATCTTTTTCTCTTTTTATCTGTTTCTTGTCTCTAAAGCCCATCCAGGGACAAGAGTTGCAAACTAGCTTAATGCTATACACTCTGTGCAACACATCAGATTTTCTTTTTTGTCTATGCTTATTGCACTGTCCCTGACAAATAAACAAATAAAATAAAAAATCTTATACCATCATTTGATGTCACCAGTGAAACTGTGTGAGATTGCTTTAACATCAGTGCTGAAGATGCACGCCAAAGCCAACAATTACATCAGAAAGTTGCTAGGTCTTCCTCACTACCTCTCTTTTGTGGCTCTGTTTGGGAAGAACATCTTACAGCTCCCATTCAAATCTGTTAGCCTTGGCTATAAACAGGAGAAAGTGAGGCTGTGAACAGGGTATAAGTGCAAGGTTGAACAAGCAGTGGACCAGGCAGTTAGCCAACTGAAGCACCAGGAGATAGTTGGGTGGTCACAGCTAGGCAGGGCTCTTTGTTCCGGCCCCGGATTATGAGCTGCATTTTGGTGTGCAATAACTGATGTTTGACACATCTTTAATGTCCTTGCTTTTGACTTTAATGCATCAAACACCGTAAAGACTGAAACATATCAAACACAAGAAACATTATTTCAGCTGTGGACAAAAAATTCTAGTATTACAGAAATTAAATCATACTGCATACACACAAATGTAAACATTTATGATCTCAAATTGATAGATTTTTTAGGTTTACTGAGTTGTTGCAAGAAAGCTACCAGCAAAAATTATGCAGCATTTACTGTAAACAAATACAACAGATTATCAAATCCACATTTAAAATTGTATGGCTTGTGCACATCAGATTTTCATATTAAAAACACACACAAAAAGTTTCTATTCTTTGGACATGTGCATATTCAAACAACCATCATTAAACTTCAACAGAGTCAAACATTTCACTAACCACTTTGCCGGGTCGCAGCCTTCCGAGGGCAGAAATTCCTTGCAGGCTCTCACATTTTGTCTGCAATTAATAGCTCGGAATAAATACCTTGTAAATTGGTATTTCAGCTAATTTAAAGTCAAGATGTCAATTCAAAACATAACAATAAAATTGACTAGAACTAGGCATCCAGTAAATAATGAAGGATTGCCAGATTTGCACTTCTAAAAAGCTACCAAGGCCCTGCAGGCCGGGAATTGTAGCAGTGACTGACCAGAATAATACTGCATTTACTTCAAGTCAAAAATACACCCTATTCACAAAATGAAGCTTCAAAAATTACTTTTTCACAACTATTACAGTCTTTTGCACATGCATGGAGACTAGGTGAAAGGTCACATAGGCATGGATTACCACTGACAGTCACATGGTCTAGTCACGCTTCAACAAACTTCAAAAATATCATCATCTCTCAAACAATCCACAAAATATCGGGTAGATAATTGGATATGAGGGATTATTTCATCATTATGACAGTTTCACCCTACCTGGGCTGAGGTAAACCGCTGGATGGCTTGGATTTTGTTTTAGCCAGCCATGCTCAATCTGTCCGTTGCCATATGCTGCTGGACAGGAAGTCTCAAATCGTCTACTTCCTGTTGTGAATAATACTTATACTTCATGTATTTTTGATGGCAAATTATTTCAATAATTCTTAAATCTCAAAGGACAAATGTCCAAACCTAGGTTTTAAAAGAAAATATGGAGGGAATAAATAAATAAAAGGTAGGGAGTTCCCAAGGGATTCCCCAGAGGTCAAAGGTCATTTCCGGGTTGGGGGTTCCCCCAGACACAAAGTAAACAACTTTTGACTGGCACACAGAGCCAGACTGTGAGTAAATATACCTGCCAAAACAAATCTTTGGGAGGCATTGCTGTACAACCAAAGGTCAAATACTAGAAAGGATGTCACTGTTGACATATATAGCAGGGAAATTACAACAGTCACAAGAATTGCCATGTTTCTCACATGGATCAAACAAACACAGCTGCTGCCGTTACACTCTTGGGTGGGCACCATCCCCTAAAAAGTGGTCACCAACATCAAGAAAGGAGAAAAGAGACCTAGTAATATCAGAAGTAACCAGAATGGAACATGAAACGTATACTGCAAGGTCAAGGTTGTGAGTCACCAACGGCAGAGGAGTTGGACAAACTGGGAAGCAGTCATTCCACGAGTTATCACATGGGCTGACATGTGGAAAATTCCACAAGTGAGACTGAGTTTTCTAAGAAGATTCACTTACAACACTCTTCCAAGCTCAAATAACCTACACCTATGGTATGGCTTTGAAGAGATCTGCCATCTCTGCGATTCCTCGAATCCCCGCCTGCAGCACATTTCGACAGGTTGCAAAGTAGCCTTATCCCAAGACCATTACAGATGGCGCCATGACTCGGTCCGGCAAAAGCTGGCAGAAGTTGTAGAGATGTGCAAACAAGAAATTAACGTAGACAGTTCAGTAACAACTCGGTGGTGCCAAATCGACTTTGTCAGCCAAGGAGCAGAAGAGCATAACATCTATCGGAGGGAATGGTCAGTTCCGACAGCTTGCTGCCGGTGGAACATGTGAGTAGACCTGCAATTGCCAGCTTAAATTTCTAGAGGAGATAATGTCAACAGCTATATGCCCTGACATAGTCCTGTAGTCCACCACTGCGAGTGCAGTGATTATTGTCGAATTTACCATTCCTTGGAATGAAAACATAGAGGCAGCTTTTGAGAGAAAAAAGGAAAGATACTGTGAGCTTGCTGCAGCTTGTACCAGAAGCAGGATAGGAGGTGTCAACTTACCCTGTGGAAGTCGGTTGCAGAGGCTTTATTGCAAAATCCAACCAGCAATTCCTGAAAGCTGTGGGAATTACCAACATCAAGAAAAAGAGGGCACTCAAGGAAATAGCTGCAGAGGCAGAGCAAGGAAGCTTCTGGCTCTGGCTTAGGAAGAAGTTTAGTTTATTGCTTTATTTGTCAGGGACCATGTACAGAAAAAAACATTAAACACAGAGTAAAGTTGCTCTGTACCAGATTAAAACGCTCTCACTAATTCCCATCTGTCATCCCTGAGGCAGGCAGGAAGATATTAAAAGAAAAACAGCACATATAGAAAGCAATTCAGGTCGGGTTTCAGAAACTGTTGACCCTGAAATAAGCAGGGAGTAAGTTTAAAGGTAGAAAGATAAGAGAGTCGGCACACATAAAAAGCAATTTAAGAGTGCAATTTCAAAATCCCATGTAAGGGGGAGAGCCAATACTGGCAGGCTTGATTACCTAAAATCCATTTTTTAGTCTCTGTAGTAAAGTCTCTGTAATTTGTTCTGGTCTTCAAAGCAGTGGGGGGCTTGCTCCATTCTGTTTTAAGGGTGCAAAGTGGGGTAAATAAGGATCTCAGGATCAGCTGCCGAGAGCAGTAGGGAGACCTCCCTATTGGTGCCCCTTGGTGCCCTATTGGTGGTTGTAAGTAACTTGTTACTTACAAGTTACAAAGTAACTTAAAGGTATTTTGTAACGCGTGACTCCCAACACTGCTCATACATTAGAAATAAGTTTTGGGTGTGCTAGACATTGATCTCGATGTATTTTGACTTCTAAGTAACGTGTATGAACAAGCGCATAACTTACCAACAACATATGCCCCGTGTATGTGGGACGTTTTAGCCATTCGCTGGACACGTTGGAAAATTTTTAGCATGCTGAAAATGAACGTCAGCTTCCACAGGAGCAACATGTGATTTCTGGGTGATTTCAATAGAGCTAATCTCACAGATGAGCTTCCTAAATACAGACAGCATATTAAATGTCCCACCAGGGACGCAAATACACTTGACCACTGTTACACAGTTTTAAGAAACGCCTATCATGCTGTCCCCCGTGCAGCTCTGGGTTTTTCTGACCACCGTCTGCTCCGCCTTATTCCAACATACAGACAGAAACTGAAAACTTCCAAGTCTGTTGTAAGGACTGTGAAGAAATGGACTGAGGAATCAAAGCTGGAGTTACAAGCCTGCTTTGACTGCACAGATTGGAGTGTTTTTGAAGATGCAGCCATTAACCTAAATGAACTCACTGACACTGTGACATCATACATCAGTTTCTGAGGACATGTGTGTGCAGACCAAGACCTTCTGCACATACAACAATAAACCCTGGTTCACTCCTAAACTCAAGCAGCTACGTCAGACCAAGGAGGAGGCCTACAGGACTGGTGACTGGACTCTGTACAAGCGGGCCAGAAACATGCTGATGAAGGAGACCAGGCTTGCTAAGAGGAGCTACAGTGAGAAGTTACAACAAAACTTCTCTGCCAACAACTCTGCTTCTGTTTGGAGTGGCCTACGGAATATCACCAACTACAGGAGACCATCCCCCCACCCTGTGGAAAACCTCCAGCTGGCTAACGACCTGAACAGCTTTTACTGTAGGTTTGAAAAGAACCTACAGTTCTCACCTCCCACCCACACAAAAGGATTATCTGCAGCCCCAGGAACTCCATCCCTCCTCCACTCTGACCTCCCACCAGCACTAACGATCTGTGAAGAGGAGGTGTGTCGGGTCTTTCAGAGACGAAAGATCAAGAAGGCTGCAGGACCTGATGGTGTGTCTCCGTCCTGCCTGAGAGTCTGCTCCAACGAGTTGGCCCCCATCTTCACCCAGATCTTTAATAGATCACTGGAGCTGTGTGAAGTGCCTTCCTGCTTCAAACGCTCCATCATCATTCCAGTTTCCAAGAAACCCTCTGTTACAGGATTAAACAACTACAGACCTGTTGCCTTGACCTCTGTGGTCATGAAATCCTTGGAGAGATTGGTGCTGAACCACCTGAAGGTCGTCACAGGCCCCCTGATGGACCCACTGCAGTTTGCCTACCGGTCAAACAGGTCAGTGAATGATGCAGTGAATATGGGACTACACTACATCCTGCAACACCTCGACTCCCCAGGGACGTACGCCAGGATCCTGTTTGTCGACTTCAGCTCGACTTTCAACACCATCATCCCAGGCATTCTTCATCAGAAACTCCTCCAGCTCAAGGTGCCCCCCTCCACCTGCCAGTGGATCTCCAGCTTTCTGACTGACAGGTGGCAACAGGTGAAGCTAGGGAGAATTACATCCAGCTCCCGAAAAATTAGTACTGGCGCCCCCCAAGGGTGTGTCCTTTCCCCACTGCTCTTCTCCCTCTACTCCAACGACTGCACCTCAGAGGACCCTTCGGTGAAGCTCCTGAAGTTTGCGGACGACACCACAGTCATCGGTTTGATCTGGGATAGTGATGAGTCTGCATACAGGCGGGAGGTGGAGCAGCTGATCCTCTGGTGCGGCCAGAACCATCTTGAACTTAACCCAGCCAAAACGGTGGAGATGACTGTGGATTTCAGGCGACACCCTCCTTCATTCCCCCCACTCACCATCCTCAACAGCACAGTGTCCACTGTGGACTCCTTCAAGTTTCTGGGTACCACAATCTCCCGGAACCTGAAATGGTCCTCCCATATAGACACTGTCCGGAAAAAGGCCCAGCAGAGGTTGTTTTTTCTGCGTCAGCTCAAAAAGTTTGATTTGCCTCAGGAGCTGCTGGTTGTCTTCTACACCACCATCATCCAATCTGTCCTTTGCTTTTCCATCACTGTCTGGTTTGGATCTGCCACTAAACAGGACAAGACCAGACTGCAGCGGATCATTAAGTTTGCGGAGAGGATCATTGGTACTGATCTACCCTCCACTGAGAACTTATATCGGTCCATAACCAGGAAACGGGCGGGAAACATCCGTGCTGACCTGTCACACCCCGGCCGCAAACTGTTTGAACTTCTATCTTCTGGTCGACGTTACAGATCACTGAAGGTCAAAACCACCCGTCACAGGAACAGTTTCTTTCCTCAAGCCATCACTCTGATGAACTCCTAACATTCACCTAGTCCTACCTGTTGCTGTACTCATGACTTTTCATCAATTCTTACATTGCACATAACTCTCACACTGCTTTTTACTTGATTCACATTATATCACTGAATCTGAGTTCACATTGAAATACTGTATGACTGTATATTTTTTCATATATTTCTGCAAGTGTGGATAGTCTGAGTAAATAACTGCATATATTCCTGTATATATTTGCATCCTTTTATAGAAACACGGACAGACTGTAATTTACTGTACATACTCTGTTGTCATTGAATCCTTATTTAAATCTTATTTAAATCTTACACCTGAACAACGAGAGCAAGTTTTTAGCCAAAGTCAAATTCCTTGTATGTGTTGTGCATACTTAGCCAATAAAGCTGATTCTGATTCTGATGGTGAAAATTTTCAGAGGAGCTCAGTGTACAACACCATATACCAGCATGCTTCAGCATTCTTCAGCGTGCTCTTAACTTATACAAAACTTACCCATAACTTATTTGACATACGCCAGCGTATTCTCCAAATTTTTCATGCGGCCAGGATACGCTGCCTAAATCATCAAGGTGTGACGGGGTAAAGCTTTACTAATACAAAGACAAAATAGTGCCGGAAATTTGTCTTCATTCTTTTCGTTCTTTGTTTTCTCACACAGAACACTCTGCCTGGTTCTTCTGGTTGAGACCACATTATTCCTCTGGTGTCGGAGCAGCAGTGACGCAGAGACCACACAACACGCTTGTCTGAACTTCTTCCACCACCATGTCGCTCCTGTGGAAGCTGACATCCATCCAGGAAGGACAGGTATGGGCATGCCTGTGGTCCATCATCATCCACACTTTTATGTTGCTGTTGTGCAGCAACTTCTGTTTTTGATGATATTTTTTGTTAGTAGGGTTACAGAAAAATCTAATCGACATTATAGAGTAACAGATGATTAACTGAGCCACAGTAGAACTAGAAGGCACTCAGAGAATGCATACTTCCACCAAGGCTCCATCCCTCTCTCCGTTTCGCCATCCATCTGTACATTTCGAGATAGGGCCTTAGCGGAGGTATGCAGTAGGGATGAGCTGAACTGCCGTATCAGGTTCGATCCAGACAAAATGGCTGGATCGGTATTGGTAAAGAATTAAAGTAATTTACCAAAGCAGTATATTAATAATAATGAAATGAAGGTGCAATCCTGTTCTCAGCTGTGCTGTGCACGGCTTCTGTAAATGGAGGCAATGAGTGTCAGTCACATCACTGGGGCCTGTCTGTGAGACTCGCCTCAGTATGTTGCTGTGTGGTACCAACATTTACAATTTTACACCACCAACTTGATAAAACGCTCGCAAAAGTATCACGGCAAAGATGGATGCTGAATTCTGTCAAGAACCGAGCAGAAGGACGTGTGTTGCGCAGCAGTAGCTGCTGCTTTTCCAGCTCAGGAGACTGGATGCTAAAAGTGAAACCTAAAAAGAAGAAACTGAAAGTAAAAACCAGACTGGAGAGTACCTTTCAGAGGAGAGTCTGAGAGTTGATGAGAGGTAGGTGACAGAAACATAAATTGGGAATTTTTTTTGTATTTTGTATCCTTTATTAATCCCAGAGGGTACAAGGCTACATGATCTTGAAATGGAACAGGAATGACTTCAAAATAAGAGCAAACCTAAAAACTAAGAACGGACGGAGACTAATATCATAAACACTATTAAATAAATACTTATGATAATAATAATAATAACAATGACAAAAATACAACTTAAAGGGTAAGTTCCGTTATTTTCAGATCTACAGCATTTTTTTTACCTCATGCATAAAGTGGCACTTTGAATTTCATCTGAATGTTTACTTAAATACTCAACTTTAAAGTGTTTTTTTTTTAACTTGCTCTTAAAACTTCAGAATACTGTACATGTTCACATGGGGCTGACCAGTGAAATGCTGCCAGTGGTGCAAAGTTTAAAATAAAAAAGCAGCAGTGTTGCTGAACTGAGTCAGATTTGTAATACATTCTCCGACTTTTAGATTTCTTTTTATATGTGTATTATTATTAATCTTTATTTCAGACACACAAGCGGGTCCATATAAAATAAGGAGGGGTAGGGGCATCAGGGAAGCAATAAAAACAGCATAACAAACTTTAAAAAGAGTTCTTGTAGAGACTTGTGCCAATGACTTCTGAGAGCAGAGGTGTATCTGAGACTGCTACTCCTAGGGCTTATCAGGGTCTGTATGATGCTGTTTTGCGAGTCATCCAGACAACACATAAAACTGTACATAAGTTTCCTTAGTAGTGCATTACACATAGGAATACCACATGTCCCAAACAGCTGGCTGGTGCTATGCTATCTGGGCACCTGAAGCAGCAACCTCAGAGCATTGTTGTAGGCCACAGTCAGCCTTCTCATACTATCAGTCCTGTAGCTGCTCCACAGGTGTGCAGTGGACAGAGGAGGACAGTCAGCTCTGAACAGAGAAGATTTAACATTTACAGAGCACATACTAAACTTTCTCAGTAACATATTGGCTTGGGCATACATTTAATTTACGGCAATGCCTGTAGATCTCTCTTTCATCTCTCAAATCATCAGTGATGATGTGACCCAAATATTTTATTTCCTTGCATGCCACAAGCAAAGTATCACACAATTTAAAGGTAGGAAAAACTAGTTCCCTGTCCTCTCTGCATCTCACAATCATGACATTACTCTTCCTAGCGTTAAATTTGATGTTGCCTGGCACTTCGGCAGGCCACCTGACTGGGTTCACCTTACCTTCCACCGGGCCTGGGACTTTGGGTGGCCCCCTGAACTTTAGGGGTGTGTGGGCTATCACAATGGTGGACCACTCCCAGTTACACAGGATGAGACTGGACATCCTGGCAGATAAGCACGTCTGTCACAAGGTCTGGAGCATCGTGACATGCACTACACAAAGAGCAGAGATAAACAAACCTATCACTTGGTCAGTCACTGCAACAGATACTGGAGTCAGTTTGTCTTGGCCTGTCCTTGCCACTGATAATACCTCTATCTGCCAAGAATATGCCCCTAGTCCAGCAAAAGCTAGTGGTACTCAAATACTTTGCAAGCAGCTTCATGAAATTATCAGTCAGAAAGCAACTCATATCGGCTTGGATGTCGCCCAGGTTAACAAGGTCAGGAGTTCCTGGCAGCGGAAGGCAAAGGACAGAGCTGCACAGAGGAATCTGATCAGACCTAAATGAAACAGTCATTGTCGCCCCCGACGGACTACTATGATGATGATGATCATCATCATCATCATTGCCATATTGTGAGCAAACTCTTAATAGTTGTTGCAACCCAGCACTATAAGGACTCATTATTACTTGGTCATCTGCATACATGAGATGATTGATGACAGAGCCACCCACAACGCAGCCTGTGTTACATCCGATCTATTGTCTCGACAGATCATCCATATATCGCAGTGGCTAGCGGTGCTCCAATCACTTTCCCCCCAATTTCAGTTGCACTTTGGCAGTCCACACATTTACACACAGTTGCATCATATAACTGACGTACACCCACCATGTTCTGTGCGGGGGGAGGGGGGAGGAGGTCTTCCCCCACCCCTGTTGCCCTCCTCCTGCTGGGGGTGCGGGGGCCCGGTGGGGAGCCTGGGACCCATCATGTTGTCAAAATCCTTGTATAGAATAGATACAACCAAGGGAGTGAGAGGGGGACTGAATATGAGCGCAAGTGAGAGTGAGGGAGTGATGAATGGAGGTGGTGATGGTATTTCCGCTTTTTTTTTTTTTAAAAAACTGCTGGCTGACCCACTCCTCTTTAGCTGCTCCTGTCTTTTTTCTTTTGCATATCTGTCCCGGAGGTATTTCCATTTCTTTTTTTTTCTTTTTTTTTTTTTGCAGTTATCAACTGTACAAATTCACATAGCAACAATGGTTAGCTGCCTATCTACTGCAACAAACTTGTAAGAAATACTGTATGACCGTGACAAAGGAAGAAACACTCACCTGACATGCCAACAGATATGGACACATTCCTCCAAGTGTTTGCTTTTAGATTTTGATCATGATAGCCTTTTAGTGTCAGATCAAAAAATGCTGGATTGCCTGATACAGTATCAGCCTTTCCTCTGCCATCATGTCAGTTGTCTTCTTCCAGTACAGTATATCCCACCTTTCCTTCTTTTTTTTATTTTTTTTTTAAATATTTTATGTACACATTTTCCATCCATCCATCCATCCATCTTCTACCGCTTTTCCGGAGGTCCGGGTCGCGGAGGCAGCAGTTCAAGCAGAGAAGCCCAGACTTCCCTCTCCCCAGCCACCTGCTCCAGCTCTTCAGAGGGGATACCAAGGCGTTCCCAGACTAGCTGGGAGACATAGTCTCTCCACCGAGTCCTGGGTCTGCCCCGGGGTCTCCTCCCAGTGGGACGTGCCTGAAACACCTCAAGTGGGAGGCACATTTTAACAGGCTCATATATAAACACAAACATACAAAAACATAAACAGACACATACTGAAACCAGTAACAAAAAAAAAAATTACACATATGTATATACAGTATACGTATATAGTACATACACATATACAGTATGTATATATAGTAAATCTGCCAGTGTCGCACTGTTGTGTCACCAGGTGGCCATAGGTGTCCATCCATTAACGTTGACTTAACTCAAACCTTTAGGCCTTGCAATTATCAAAGTGAGTGATAAAGGGACCCCAAATATCAGAGAATTTTTGCAATGAGTTGTTTCTTATATACCTGAGTCTTTCCATCTGTATAACGTTCATCATGTCCATCAACCACTGACGAAAAGATGGAGAGGAAGTGGCTTTCCACTCCTTCAAAATAAGTCTCTTGGCAACAGTCATGCCTAACATCAATGACTGTTGTATAGATTTGCAAAATCATTGAGTAAGTTGGGAACAGTCGAAGATAGCGAGAATTGCATCCAGGGGAGGAGTGATTTGATAAGCCGTAGAATACCAATCAAATACTCTAGACCATAAGTCAGAAAGCAAGGGACAGAACCAAAAAGCATGGGACAATGTACCCACTGACATTTGACATCTGTCACACAGTGATGAAATAGAAGGATAAATTTTATGCAGTCGGTGCTTTGAGTAATGAAGGCGGTGAACCCCTTTATATTGTATCAGCTGGTGTCTACGATTGACCGAGCAATCCTTAACTGCTGACAGACTTCTGTCCCAAATGCCTCCAGACAATTCAATTCCCAACTCCTCCTCCCAAGCTGTCCTGATCGTCTCGGAAGAGGCAGTGAAAAGACTGTCAAACATATTCACAAATTTAGAGACTAGGTGCCTGGAGCGAGGGGGGTTCTTAATAAGATCAAAGAAGACCTGTTTTCCCGGAACTGCACCAGATTCATTAACTATAGATTGAACATAATGTCTGATTTGTAGATATCGGAAAAAATGTGAATGAGGAAGACCAAATTTTTCTCTAAGCAAACTAAATGACAATAAACTCCCCTTAACCCCTTGCACTCTGGTCAATTTCCCTAAAAACGCCAAAAAATAACGTGCCCAAAGTAAATCAAAAGCTGTTCTTCAACCCTTTGCAGCATCTTCATGGGGTTGGTCTCATTTAAAAGAAAACACTTTGAATTTTTTGGCAAAACAGTCATAATCTCTCTAAGTGCTCCGGCCACTGAGTAACAGTCATCTAAACATACTGAACTTGAAGAAAATAAATTTGGCCTGGGTGTTTTTTTGGATACAAATGCTTGCAAATAACACACAGCTTCAGATCCGGGCTGGAAAATGCAACAGAAATGTAGAACCAAGTGTTATCCAGCTGAGGTCAAAATTTTGTAACAATACCACAAAAAATGAATATATTACACAGCTTTTTTCTTAGGTTGTTCCCAGGCGTTTTTGAACTGTGCCAAATTGTGCCAAATGGCACAGTTTGGAAAAACGTCTGTAACTTTTGAATGATTCAATATAGAAGCTTGATGTTGGGCTCTAATGAAAGGTGATACTCAGGGCTGTTTGTGTGTGTGTGTGTGGGGGGGGGGTTGTTTATTCATTCATGAATGAATGAATGAACAAACAAGCCCCCACACACAAAGAAGCATGCCACGTAAAAAATGTGTGGCTTTTTCTTTACAAGAAAAAATAACCTACAGTGCACTAAAAATTATACTAAAATATTTGTAATGTAGAAGATAACAACTCCCACCCCCACCCCCACCCCCGCTACAGAGGACGGACATCGGCCATTGCTACATGACGGAATAGTCATGTGGCGATGTGGCAACCGCGGCGCACAGTCACCACAGTCACCGCAGCCCCCCCCCCTTCGCTACAGAAGAGTAGCGGGGGGGGGGGCATTCACGGTCCGGACGCGGCACACGAACTGTGTACCGCGGCGCACGGACTTCGGACTTCGTGCGCCGCACAGTTGTAATTTACCGATCGGTCAAAAGTCATTTTTGATTACAATTTTCAGGGATAAAGACTAATTTAGCTTATAACACTTACCTGTTCATAGCAGCAGCGTAGCTGGCGAACTTCTCTTCCTCATTGTCAGACGAACAAGAAGCTGGTCCGCTTATTACAGACTCGTGGTTCTGGTCTCGCGACCCGGTCAAAACATAATTCCATTATTGCGGTTTTGCGCTTCCATGATTGCGGTTTTGGCGAACGATTTTTCAAAACAAATAACAGTAGTAAGAAAAAAAAAGACTGGCGAACGCGTGTGTGTCACCCAGCCTTCGTCGTCGGCCTCCGTCGGTCTATGATGACCATGGAAGAGAATCCTAAACGTCTATTCTGCTGGAATAAAAAAAAAAAAAAAAAAAAAGCACCGCCTGTGGCTGAACAGGCCGATGCGCGAATGGCAGTCCCTGTCACACAGGTCGCACTTGTGGGTGGTCTCCGTGCTGCTGGGTCTGTGGCGGTTCTTCCTGCGGGTCCTTTTTTCATCTGCTGCAGCAGTCTCTCTTCACCCAGCCTTACACAAAACAGCTTTCGAACTTCTGTGCTTCAATTGGCTCGCTGCATTCGCAGCGTTGGTAGGC
Organism: Pholidichthys leucotaenia; assembly: GCA_020510985.1. Taxonomy (NCBI): domain Eukaryota; kingdom Metazoa; phylum Chordata; class Actinopteri; order Cichliformes; family Pholidichthyidae; genus Pholidichthys; species Pholidichthys leucotaenia. The sequence goes on from CM035837.1 coordinate 225,444,132, forward strand.
GGGTCCTTCTTGCTAGGTTTTCAGTCATTGGTTCTTCAAGGTTTCAGAAACCCAATTCAAGGCTCTTATTAGTCAAATGAGAGGTCAATCATATCTAATCTGTTTGCGGCTGTGTCTGTAGTGGAAGAATGGAAATGCAGCTTTTTTTTCCAGTGCGCTCTTGGATGCAGCGCCCTCGTGCGCTCTAGGATGCAGAGACGTGCCCGTCCGTGGTACACCGGAGTGCAAGAGGTTAATATCCAAGTCCCCAATGGATACCAAACCCCTCTCCCTCCAGACGTGGAAAGTTTTATCAGACCATGGAGGTAAAAATGAATGGTAATAGCAAACTGGTGTATCTGCTGAGGTCTCTGGTAAATGCAAAAATGCACATACCTGATTTAAAATTTTAACCGAATTTCTTGTTATAAAACTTAAACATTTCAGAATTTTCAAGTCATCCAATTTATTGAACAGCAGGGCGGGCAAAGAAGAGTTTGTGACAGAATCAGATTCCATATGCAACCACAAGGGGGCCTCAAATGCCACATTATCCACGGCAGCATGTGACCAAAACATTAGTGATCTGACATTGGCGGCCCAGTAATAATGCTTGAACGATGGCAGACCCAGCCCACCTTCCAGTTTAGGCTTTTGCAAGTGGGATTTAGAAATCCAATGATTTTTATAGTTCCAGACATAAGATAATTGTATCGGAAAAAGCTGATGTGAGAAATATAGGAAGGTTTTGACAGAGATAAAGAAATCTAGGGAGAGAGACCATCTTGATTGAGTTTATTCAACTAATCATAGACAAAGGTAGGATTTTCCAATTGTCTACGTGTCGCTTAAGGTCTGCAATAAACTCACCAAAATTTAATTCAAGTTTCAATTTAGGATTTTTAGGTATAATTAGGCCAAGGTATTTAATATGATCATTAACTATTCTGAAAGGTGCATTTTTCAGAAAACCTGGCGAACCTTCCTGTTCACTCTTTATACTGCGGACTTCTCACACAACACAACACACTGCCATCTACAGAAGTTCTCTGATGACTCTGCGATCGTTGGCCTCATCTCCAATGGAGATGAAGCTGAGTACAGAGGGCTTATCCAGGACTTCGTGGACTGGTGCCATCGGAACTGCTTCCAGATCAACGCGAGGAAAACTAAGGAGCTGGTGGTGGACTGCCACAGGCATGGGCAACCCCTCACAGCACCAGTAAATATACAGGGAACAGACATCGAGATGGTGACATCCTATAAGTACCTGGGTGTTCATCTGAACAATAAACTAGACTGGTCACACAATACTGACGCACTCTACAAGAAGGGACAGCACAGGCTGTTCCTGCTGAGGAGACTCAGGTCTTTTGGTGTACAAGGGGCGCTGCTGAAGACATTCTATGTCACGGTGGTGGCATCAGCCATCACTTTTGGAGTGGTCTGCTGGGGCAGTGGCATTACTGCAGCCGATAGGAAGAGACTGAACAAACTGATCAAGAAAGCTAGCTCTGTCCTGGGGCAGCGCCTTGATCCGGTGGAGGAGATGGGAGAGAGAAGGATGGTGGCTAAACTGTCATCTCTGCTGGAGTCCAAGTTCCACCCTATGCAGGACATACTGAATGCACTGAGGAGCTCATTTAGCAGCAGACTACATCACCCCAGGTGCACAACCGAGAGGTTTCACAGGTCCTTCCTACCAACGGCTGTCAGACTGTACAACCTAAGCAGGGCTGCTCGCAGAGATAGCAAAAAGACGTAACAAACTAATAGTTTTTGAATGCAAAAGATGCAATAGACTTACACAATGGTCCCCTCCGGCATACAACTAGGAAAATACCGGTCGCTATGGAGGGTGAGAATATGTATGGGCACATAATCATACCATGTAGGATAATTAAGTAGACGGTTATCAAATCAAATCAAATCAAATCAAACTTTATTGTCATATTGCTGTACATACAACTGTAGTGCAGGCAAGATGAAATTGCGTTTCTCTCGGCATCCATATAAGAAGCAGCATGATTAAGACACACTCCCACATAGCTCCCACCCCCCCATCCATTCACACATCCCTGAGACATACTTGGGGAAAAAGAATAACTAACTATAATATACAAAATGTCCATAGGTGCAGTAGTGTGTATGTGAGATTCCGGGTCAGCTGTTCAGCATCCTGACAGCTTGTGGGAGGAAGCTGTTGATCATAATCTGTTGATTATGCTGTTTCATCCCATCTAGCAACAATGCTCTGCACTGTGTGTGTTTATATATTTACATATTTATTCCATCTAGCTACAATGCGCCGCACTGGGTGTGTTTATATTTATATATCTATATATTTATTCCATCTAGCTACAATGCTCCGCACTGTGTGTTTATATATCTACATATTATTCCATCTAGCTACATTGCTCCGCACTGTGTGTGTTTATATATCTACATATTTATTCCATCTAGCTACAATGCTCCGCACTGTTTATATATTCATATATTTATTCCATCCAGCTACAGTGCTCTGCACTGTGTGTCTGTGTGTGTGTATATATATATTTTATAGTAATATGTACATATGTATATTAGCTGCTCTTGCTTGCTTGCTTTTTTTCTTGCCTTCTGATTGTTGCTCTGAGTGTTGCTATCCCTGTGCTGTTGCAATCCTGGAATTTCCCCGTTGTGGGACTAATAAAGGCTTATCTTATCATATCTTATCTTATCTTATCTGAAAGAGGCATAAATTCACTCTTGGACCAGTTTATTGTGTAGCCTGACAGTCTGCCAAAAGAAATGATCAGGTCCAGGAGAGGGAAAATTTGATTTTTCTGAATTGTCTAAATATAATACATCGTCCACGTACAAACTGATGAGGGATTCAACTCCTCTAACCTTCAAGCCTACAATATTCAGATTATTTCTTATGCTTAAGGCGAGGGGTTCAAGTGCAACTGCAAAAAGGGCTGGTGATAAAGGGCAGGCCTGCTGAACTGAACGGTGTAGAGAGAATGGAGTTGACCTGTCACCATTTAAGATAAGATAAGATAAGCCTTTATTAGTCCCACAATGGGAAAATTCCAGGATTGCAACAGCACAGGGACAACAACACTGAGAGCAAAAATCAAGAAGACAAGAAAAACAAGAGCAGCGAATATACATATGTACACATAAAGTGGGGCAAAAAAGTATTTAGTCAGCCACCAATTGTGCAAGTTCTCCCACTTAAAAGATGAGAGAGGTCTCCAATTTTCATCATAGGTATACCTCAACTATGAGAGACAAAATGAGAAAAAAAAATCCAGAAAATCACATTGTCTGATTTTTAAAGAATTTATTTGCAAACTATGGTGGAAAATAAGTATTTGGTCACCTACAAACAAGCAAGATTTCTGGCTCTCACAGACCTGTAACTTCTTCTTTAAGAGGCTCCTCTGTCCTCCATTCTTTACCTGTATTAATGGCACCTGTTTGAACTCGTTATCAGTATAAAAGACACCTGTCCACAACCTCAAACAGTCAGACTCCAAACTCCACTATGGCCAAGACCAAAGAGCTGTCAAAGGACACCAGAAACAAAATTGTAGACCTGCACCAGGCTGGGAAGACTGAATCTGCAATAGGTAAGCAGCTTGGTGTGAAGAAATCAACTGTGGGAGCAATTATTAGAAAATGGAAGACATACAAGACCACTGATAATCTCCATTGATCTGGGGCTCCACACAAGATCTCACCCCGTGGGGTCAAAATGATCATGAGAGCGGTGAGCAAAAATCCCAGAACCACACGGGGGGACCTAGTGAATGATCTGCAGAGAGCTGGGACCAAAGTAACAAATGCTACATCAGTAACACACTACGCCGCCAGGGACTCAAATCCTGCAGTGCCAGACGTGTCCCCCTGCTTAAGCCAGTACATGTCCAGGCCCGTCTGAAGTTTGGTAGAGAGCATTTGGATGATCCAGAAGAGGATTGGGAGAATGTCATATGGTCAGATGAAACCAAAATAGAACTTTTTGGTAAAAACTCAACTTGTCGTGTTTGGAGGAGAAAGAACACCATACCTACTGTGAAGCATGGGGGTGGAAACATCATGCTTTGGGGCTGTTTTTCTGCAAAGGGACCAGGACGACTGATCCGTGTAAAGGAAAGAATGAATGGGGCCATGTATCGTGAGATTTTGAGTGAAAACCTCCTTCCATCAGCAAGGGCATTGAAGATGAAACGTGGCTGGGTCTTTCAGCATGACAATGATCCCAAACACACTGCCGGGGCAACGAAGGAGTGGCTTCGTAAGAAGCATTTCAAGGTCCTGGAGTGGCCTAGCCAGTCTCCAGATCTCAACCGCATGGAAAATCTTTGGAGGGAGTTGAAAGTCCGTGTTGCCCAGTGACAGCCCCAAAACATCATTGCTCTAGAGGAGATCTGCATGGAGGAATGGGCCAAAATACCAGCAACAGTGTGTGAAAACCTTGTGAAGACTAACAGAAAACGTTTGACCTCTGTCATTGCCAACAAAGGGTATACAGTGGGGCAAAAAAGTATTTAGTCAGCCACCAATTGTGCAAGTTCTCCCACTTAAAAGATGAGAGAGGTCTCCAATTTTCATCATAGGTATACCTCAACTATGAGAGACAAAATGAGAAAAAAAAAATCCAGAAAATCACATTGAAAGATTTTTAATGAATTAATTGGTAAATTCCTCAGTAAAATAAGTATTTGGTCACCTACAAACAAGCAAGATTTCTGGCTCTCACAGACCTGTAACTTCTTCTTTAAGAGGCTCCTCTGTCCTCCGCTCGTTACCTGTATTAATGGCACCTGTTTGAACTCGTTATCAGTGTAAAAGACACCTGTCCACAACCTCAAACAGTCAGACTCCAAACTCCACTATGGCCAAGACCAAAGAGCTGTCAAAGGACACCAGAAACAAAATTGTAGACCTTCACCAGGCTGGGAAGACTGAATCTGCAATAGGTAAGCAGCTTGGTGTGAAGAAATCAACTGTGGGAGCAATTATTAGAAAATGGAAGACATACAAAACCACTGATAATCTCCCTCGATCTGGGGCTCCATGCAAGATCTCACCCCGTGGGGTCAAATTTTTTTTTTTTTTTTTTTTTTGTTATTTGTACCCGTAGGTAGACTTGGTTTGCAGTCTGGTGACAAGCCACCGGCTGCTGGTCGCTGCGTGCGCGAGCGCCCTAAACCTACATGTTTTTGGTATGTGGGAGGAAACCGGAGAAATCCCGGAGTAAACCCACGCAACACGGGGAGAACATGCAAACTCCACACAGCTCACTGTTGGTTGGGGGCTGGAATCGAACCCACGATCTCATGATCCCCGCGATCCCCCGGCCGAGGGTAAACTGTGCTGCCACAGTGCTAAACCACTGCGCCACCGTGCAGCCCTTTTTATGATGAGAACGGTGAGCAAAAATCCCAGGACCACATGGGGGGGACCTAGTGAATGACCTGCAGAGAGCTGGGACCAAAGTAACAAAGGCTACATCAGAAACACACTACGCCGCCAGGGACTCAAATCCTGCAGTACCAGACCTGTCCCCCTGCTTAAGCCAGTACACGTCCAGGCCCATCTGAAGTTTGCTAGAGAGCATTTGGATGATCCAGAAGAGGACTGGGAGAATGTCATATGGTCAGATGAAACCAAAATAGAACTTTTTGGTAAAAACTCTACTTGTCATGTTTGGAGGAGAAAGAACACCATACCTACTGTGAAGCATGGGGGTGGAAACATCATGCTTTGGGGCTGTTTTTCTGCAAAGGGACCAGGACGACTGATCCGTGTAAAGGAAAAAATGAATGGGGCCATGTATCGTGAGATTTTGAGTGAAAACCTATCAGCAAGGGCATTGAAGATGAAACGTGGCTGGGTCTTTCAGCATGACAATGATCCCAAACACACCGCCCGGGCAACTAAGGAGTGGCTTCGTAAGAAGCATTTCAAGGTCCTGGAGTGGCCTAGCCAGTCTCTAGATCTCAACCCCATAGAAAATCTTTGGAGGGAGTTGAAAGTCTGTGTTGCCCAGTGACAGCCCCAAAACATCACTGCTCTAGAGAAGATCTGCATGGAGGAATGGGCCAAAATACCAGCAACAGTGTGTGAAAACCTTGTGAAAATTTACAGAAAACGTTTGACCTCTGTCATTGCCAACAAAGGGTATACGTATAACAAAGTATTGAGATGAACTTTTGTTATTGACCAAATACTTATTTTACCGAGGAATTTACCATTTAATTCATTAAAAATCCTTCAATGTGATTTTCTGTATTTTTTTTTCTTATTTTGGCTCTCATAGTTGAGGTATACCTATGATGAAAATTGGAGACCTCTCTCATCTTTTAAGTGGGAGAACTTGCACAATTGGTGGCTGACTAAATACTTTTTTACCCCACTGTATAACAAAGTATTGAGATGAACTTTTGGGATTGACCAAATACTTATTTTACCGAGGAATTTACCAATTAATTCATTAAAAATCCTTCAGTGTGATTTTCTGGATTTTTTTTTTCTCATTTTGTCTCTCATAGTTGAGGTATACCTGTGATGAAAATTGGAGCCCTCTCTCATCTTTTAAGTGGGAGAACTTGCACAATTGGTGGCTGACTAAATACTTTTTTTCCCCACCGTATATACACACAGTGCGGAGAATTGTAGCTAGATGGAATAGACAGCATAACCGTCTACTTAGTTCTCCTACATAGTATGAATATATACCCATACATGTTGTCACCCTCCATAGCGACTGATATTGTCCTAGTTGTATACTGGAGGGGACCATTGTGTAAGTCTATTGCGTCTTTTGCATTCAATACTATTAGGTCGTCACGTGTTTTTTGCTATCTCTGTGAGCATCCCTGCTTAGGTTATACAGTCTGACAGCTGTAGGTAGGAAGGACCTGCGAAACCTCTCTGTTGCGCACCTAGGATGATGTAGTCTACTGCTAAATGAGGTCCTCAGTGCGTTCAGTATGTCCTGCATAGGGTGGGACTCGGACTCCAGCAGAGATGACAGTTTAGCCACCATCCTTCTCTCTCCTATCTCCTCCACTGGGTCAAGGCGTTGCCCCAGGACAGAGCTATCTTTCTTGATCAGTTTGTTCAGTCTTTTCCTATCGGCTGCTGTAATGCCACTGCTCCAGCAGACCACTCCAAAAGTGATGGCTGATGCCACCACCGTGTCATAGAATGTCTTCAGCAGCACCCCTTGTACATCAAAAGACCTGAGTCTCCTCAGTAGGAACAGCCTGCGCTGTCCCTTCTTGTAGAGTGCGTCGGTATTGTGTGACCAGTCTAGTTTATTGTTCAGATGAACACCCAGGTACTTGTAGGATGTCACCATCTCAATGTCTGTTCCCTGTATGTTTACTGGTGCTGTGAGGGGATGTCCTTGCCTGCGGCAGTCCACCACCAGCTCCTGAGTTTTCCTCGCATTGATCTGGAGGCAGTTCCGATGGCACCAGTCCACGAAGTCCTGGATAAGTCCTCTGTACTCAGCTTCATCTCCGTTGGAGATGAGGCCGACGATCGCAGAGTCGTCAGAGAACTTCTGTAGATGGCAGTTTGTTGTGTTGTGTGAGAAGTCCACAGTATAAAGGGTGAACAGGAAGGAAGCCAAAACCGTTCCCTGGGGGGCCCCCGTGCTACCGATGATCGTGTCGGACACACAGTCCAAGGTTCTCACAAACTGTGGCCGGTTAGTGAGGTAGTCCAGGATCCATGATGACAGGTGCTGGTCCACTCCTGCGCACAGCAGCTTGTCCTTCAGGATCATCGGTTGGATGGTGTTGAAAGCACTGGAGAAGTCAAAGAACGTGATCCTCACCACATTCCCAAGCTTCTCCAGGTGGGACAGAGAACGGTGAAGGAGGAAGATCACTGCATCCTCCACCCCAATGCCATGCTGGTAGGCGAACTGGAGTGGATCCATCGCTGGTCCCACCAGGGGGCGGAGGTGAGCAAGGAGCAGTCTCTCCAGGGTCTTCATCATGTGAGACGTCAGGGCCACTGGTCTGTAGCTGTTCAGGTCTTTGGGGTGGGAAGTCTTTGGTACAGGTACCACACAAGATGTTTTCCACAACTGTGGTACCCTCCCCAGCTTCAGACTCAGGTTGAAGATGTGCTCCACAATCCCACACAGCTGGTCTGCACAGGACTTGAGGAGCTTTGCGCTGATGCAGTCCGGTCCCGAGGCCTTCCTCGCCTTGATCTTCCTCAGCTCCGTCCTCACCTGGGTCTTAGTGAGGGTCATGTTCGGGGGCTGTGTGCTGGGAGTGGGGGGGTGTTGGTGGGTGTTGGTGGAGTCGGGTGTGGGCAGCAGGAGTCAATGTCTTTAGAGGCAGCAGTGGTTGTTGTGCAGTCGGGGGGGGAGGGCGGTTGGTCAAACCTATTAAAAAACAGGTTCGGATTGTTCTCCCACTCCTTGCCCCCTGTGGCCTGGGGGGAGGTATTCTGGAGCCCAGAGATGGTTTTAAGGTTTCTCCAGACCCCGCTGATGTCGCTCTGTTGCAGCTTGTCCTCCATCTTCTTCCTGAAGCTGTCCTTGCCTTCTCTGATCTTCCTCCTAAGCTCCCTCTGTACGGATTTCAGCATCTCCCTGTTCCCCGACCTGAAGATCCTCTTCTTCTCTCTCATAAGTGTTTTTATCTCAGGGTTGATCCAGGGTTTGTTGTTCGAGCTACACCGTATGGTCTTGGTGGGTACGGTGTTGTCCACACAGAAGCTGATGTACCGGTAGTCCGTGATGGTGTGAGTCAGGCCATCGATGTCCTCACTGTGTGGATTGCAGAGCTGCTCCCAGGCAGTGGTTTCAAAACAGTCCTTTAGAGCGTCCATTGCCTCCTCAGACCATAACTTCACTGTGCGCATGACCGGAGGTTGTCTGTGTACTAAGGGTTTGTACACCGGCAGGAGATGAACCAAGCTGTGATCTGATCTCCCGAGTGGGGGGAGTGGTGATGAGGTGTACGCCTCCTTAGTATTTGCATAGAATAAGTTCAGTGTTTTATTGTCTCTAGTGTGGCATGTGACATATTGGGTGAACGTGGGTAGAGTGGGGGACAGTGAAATATGGTTGAAATCGCCTGAGATGAGGAGAAGAACATCTGGGTGTTCTGTCTGCAGTCTGCCAGTTACTGAGTGGATGACGTCAAGCGCTGTCCCAGCGTTCGCCGTCGGATTTGCATAAATAACAATGCAGATCACGTGTGAATATTCCCTCGGGAGATATGTAGGCCGCATGCTAACAGCTAGCAACTCCATGTCTTTGTTGCTGTGTTGTTGTTTAACCGTGATATGTCCCGGTCTGCACCAGTTGTTATTGACATACATTATCACTCCTCCGCCCCTTGCTTTCCCACTGTCTGGTGTTTGGTCTGTCCGTATTGCGTGGAAACCCTCCAGTTCGATGTTAGCATCTGTTGCTAGTTCTGTTAGCCACGTCTCCGTAAATAGCATCAAGCTACTCTCGCTGTACATGCTTTTGTAGCGGGAGATAGCCGCTAGCTCATCTCTTTTGCTGAGTAGCAATCGTACATTCCCCATAATAACGGATGGGAGGGCGGGTCTGTACCTTATCTTCCTCGCCCGCCGTCTTACTCCAGCTCGACATCCACGCCATTTCCATCTTATTTCTCCCGGTATGTCAAGTTTTTGCGTTAACATCGTGGGCCGGTTAAGTGCTAATAGCTGGTTCCTATTGTACTGCCTCCTGCAAGAAACAGTGGCTCTGTCCGCTGGCTCAAGAGACATTTGGGCGATCAACGTGTCTTTGATGGGTAAAGGTATCGCCGAATCAGAAAGATTAGCAAGATAGCCAGATAGTAAATAGAAATAGGAAGAAATTGATCCACTGTTGCAAAAAGGGAGCCTACTCATGTGGCGCCGGAAGTAGAACACATTGGATTGTCATATATCAATTTCACCCAAGCTATAAAAGAGTCACCGAACCCGAATCTCGTTGAAGACTCTAACATATAGGTCCACTCAATCTGATCAAAAGCTTTTTGTGCGTCCAGTCAAAAAATTGCTGCTCCTTTAACCTCTTGCACTCCGGTGTACCGCGGGCGGTCACGTCTCTGCGTCCTAGGGCGCACGAGGGCGCTCTAGGACGCACACTGTGCATCCTAGTGCGCACTGAAAAAAAAAAGCTGCATTTCCGTTCTTCCACTACAGACACAGCCGCGAACAGAAAGCCAGAGGAGTGCTTTGATTGGTTTAGATGTGATTGACCTCTCATTCAACTAATAAGAGCCTTGAATTGGGTTTCTGAAACCTTGAAGAACCAATGACTGAAAACCTAGCAAGAAGGACCTGCCTACCAACGGCTGCGAATACAGCGAGCCAATTGAAGCACAGAAGTTTGAAAGCGTGCGTCCCTTGCGTAAAATCTGTTTTGTGTAAGCCGCTGGGTGACACACACGCGTTCGCCAGTCTTTTTTTCTTACTACTGTTCTTATTTGTATTGAAAAATCGTTCGCCAAAACCGCAATCATGGAAGCGCAAAACCGCAATAATGGTATTATGGTTTGACCGGGTCGCATGACCAGAACCACGAGTCCGTAACAAGCGGACCAGCGTCATGTTCGTCTGACAATGAGGAAGAGAAGCTCGCCAGCGACACTGCTGTTGTGGACAGGTAAGTGTTATAAGCTAAATTATTCTTTATCCCTGAAAATTGTAATCAAAATGACTTTTGACTGATCGGTAAATTACAACTGTGCATCATCGCAACATGAAGACCGCGGTGCACGGACTGGACACAGTCCGTGTGCCGCGTCCGGACCGTGAACACCCGCCCCCCCCCGCCCCCGTCTACTCTTCTGTAAGCGGATTGCAGATATTATTACAGATATTTTCGTACAACTGTGTGTAGTGCGCCGCGGTCCGTCATGTGTCGATGGACGATGTCCGTCCTCTGTAGCGGGAGGGGGGGGGAGTTGTTATCTTCTACATTACAGATATTTTAGTATAATTTTTATTGCACTGTAGGTTATTTTTTTCTTGTAAAAAAAAGCCACACATTTTTTACGTGGCATGCTTCTTTGTGTGTGGGGGCTTGTTTATTAATTCATTCATTCATGAATGAATGAATAAACACCCCCCCACACACACACACACAGCCCTTCACCTTTCATTAGAGCCCAAGATGAAGCTTCTATATTGAATCATTCAAAAGTTACAGACATTTTTCCAAACTGTGCCATTTGGCACAATTTGGCACAGTTCAAAAATGCCTGGGAACAACCTAAGAAAAAAGTTGTGTAATATATTCATTTTTTGTGGTATTGTTACAAAATTTTGACCTCAGCTGGATAACACTTGGTTCTACATTTCTGTTGCATTTTCCAGCCCGGATCTGACAGCTATGTGTTATTTGCAAGCATTTGTATCCAAAAAAACCCCACCCAGGCGAAATTTATTTTCTTCAAGTTCAGTATGTTTAGATGACTGTTACTCAGTGGCCGGAGCACTTAGAGAGATTATGACTGTTTTGCCAAAAAAATCAAAGTGTTTTCTTTTAAATGAGACCAACCCCATGAAGATGCTGCAAAGGGTTGAAGAACAGCTTTTGATTTACTTTGGGCACGTTATTTTTTGGCGTTTTTAGGGAAATTGACCAGAGTGCAAGGGGTTAACTTTACTGTGTTGAGCATAAATGGTGTAAAGAAGTCGTCTTACATTAAAAAATGAAAATCTGCCTGTGATGAGCCCTGTTTGATCAGGATGGTTAATTGATGAAAGATATTTGTTTAGCTGAATAGCCAGCAATTTAGTAATGACCTTCCTGTCAAAATTCTGAAGTGAAATGGGTCTGTAACTGGCTGGGTCTGTCTCATCTTTCCCTTTCTTTAAGATTAATATGATGTTGGCCTCATTTAATGTTTTAGGTAGGGCCTTGTTTGCCTTTGACTCGTATGGCATTCTAAGTAGAAGAGGAGCAAGAATATCACAAAACTTTTTATAAAATTCACAACCAAAACCATCAGGTCCTTCTGCTTTACCAGATGGAAATGACTTAATGGCAGATTTTATCTCGTCCAATGTGAAATCGGAATCTAAATCTTTCCTAGCTATATCTGTAAGTTTGGGTAATATAAGGGAATCAAAAAAATCGTTTAAATCAGAGTGAGCTGGGGAACATTTGGAACTATATATCTCCTCTCGGCGCCACACCAGTCGGCTGCCTTTTGCAACAGCGGCTCGATTCCGAGTTTTTTTTTTTTCCCTTCCTCTCTCTTTTGATCACTTTTTTTTTCACCCCACTTATATCACGGACACACAGATCGTCCCAAATGTCTCCTGAGCCGGTGGACGGAGCCACTGTTTATAGCAGGATACGATACAACAGGGAAGAGCTGCTAGCATTTAACCGCCACCCGGTCCCACTGGAAAAACTCGACATTCCGAGAGAACTGAGGCGAAAACGCCGCGGCTGCCGGGCTGGAGTAAGGCGGAGGACAAAAAATATAAGGTACAGACCCTCCCTTCCATCTGTTGTCATGGGAAATGTACGGTCGATACTGGGAAAGTTAGATGAGCTAGCGGCTATCTCCCGTTATGATAGCACTTACCGGGAGTGCTCTCTCCTTTTGTTTACTGAGACGTGGCTAACTGAACTAGCAGCAGATGCTAACATTGAGCTGGAGGGTTTTCACATGATACGAGCTGACCGAACACCAGAGAGTGGCAAAACTAGGGGCGGTGGAGTGATAATGTATGTTAACAACAACTGGTGTAGACCGGGACATATCACTGTTAAACGACGACACTGCAGCAAAGACATTGAGTTGCTAGCTGTTAGCATGAGGCCTACATATCTCCCGAGAGAACACTCACACGTGATCTGCATTGTTGTTTATGCAAATCCGACGGCGAACGCTGGGACAGCGCGTGACGTCATCCATTCAGTAACCAGCAGGCTGCAGACAGAACACCCAGATGCTCTTCTCCTCATCTCAGGCGATTTCAACCACGTTTCACTGTCTCCCATTCTGCCCACTTTCACCCAGTATGTCACATGCCACACTAGAGACAATAAAACACTGGATTTGTTCTACGCAAACACTAAGGAGGCGTACACCTCATCACAACTCCCCCCACTTGGGAGATCGGATCACAACTTGGTTCATCTCCTGCCGGTGTACAAACCCCTAGTGCACAGACAACCTCCGGCCATGCACACTGTGGAGTTATGGTCTGAGGAGACAATGGACACTCTAAAGGACTGTTTTGAAACCACTGCCTGGAAGCAGCTCTGCGATCCACATGGTGAGGACATCGATGGCCTCATTCACACCTTCACGGGCTACCTCAGCTTCTGTGTGGACAAATCCGTTCCCACCAAGACCATACGGCGTCACTCAAACAACAAACCCTGGATCAACCCTGAGATAAAAACACTTCTGAGAGAGAAGAAGAGGATCTTCAGGTCGGGGAACAGGGAGATGCTGAAGTCCGTACAGAGGGAGCTGAGGAGAAAGATCAGAGAAGGCAAGGACAGCTTCAGGAAGAAGATGGAGGACAAGCTGCAACAGAGCGACATCAGCGGGGTCTGGAGAAACCTCAAAACCATCTCGGGGCTCCAGAATACCTCCCCCCAGGCCACGGGGGGCAGGGAGTGGGCGAACAACCTGAATCTGTTTTTCAGTAGATTTGACCAACCGCCCTCCCCCCTGTCTGCACAACAACCACTGCTGCCTCTAAGAAATCAAGTCCTGCTACCCACTCCCCACTCCACCGACACCCCCCCCCCACTCCCAACACACAGCCCCCCATCCTGACCCTGACCAAGACCCAGGTGAGGACGGAGCTGAGGAAGATCAAGGCGAGGAAGGCGTCGGGACTGGACGGCATCAGCGCAAAGCTCCTCAAGTCCTGTGCAGACCAGCTGTGTGGGATTGTGACGTATATCTTCAACATGAGCCTGAAACTGGGGAGGGTACCACAGCTGTGGAAAACATCTTGTGTGGTACCTGTACCAAAAACTTCCCACCCCAAAGACCTGAACAGCTTCAGACCGGTGGCCTTGACGTCCCACTTGATGAAGACCCTGGAGAGACTGCTCCTTGCTCATCTCCGCCCCCTGGTGGAACCAGTGATGGATCCACTCCAGTTCGCCTACCAGCATGGCATTGGGGTGGAGGATGCGGTGATCTTCCTCCTTCACCGTTCTCTGTCCCACCTGGAGAAGCCCGGGAATATGGTGAGGATCATGTTCTTTGACTTCTCCAGTGCTTTCAACACCATCCAACCGATGATCCTGAAGGACAAGCTGCTGCGCGCAGGGGTGGACCAGCACCTGGCATCATGGATCCTGGACTACCTCACGAACCGGCCTCAGTTTGTGAGAACCCGGGACTGTGTTTCCGACACGATCATCAGTAGCACGGGGGCCCCCCAGGGAACGGTGCTGGCTCCCTTCCTGTTCACTCTTTATACTGCGGACTTCTCACACAACACAACACATTGCCATCTAAAGAAGTTCTCTGATGACTCTGCGATCGTTGGTCTCATCTCCAGCGGAGATGAAGCTGAGTACAGAGGGCTTATCCAGGACTTTGTGGACTGGTGCCATCGGAACTGCCTCCAGATCAACGCGAGGAAAACTAAGGAGCTGGTGGTGGACTGCCGCAGGCATGGGCAGCCCCTCACAGCACCAGTAAATATACAGGGAACAGACATCGAGATGGTGACATCCTACAAGTACCTGGGTATTCATCTGAACAATAAACTAGACTGGTCACACAATACTGACGCACTCTACAAGAAGGGACAGCGCAGGCTGTTCCTGCTGAGGAGACTCAGGGCTTTTGGTGTACAAGGGGCGCTGCTGAAGTCATTCTATGACACGGTGGTGGCATCAGCCATCACTTTTGGAGTGGTCTGCTGGGGCAGTGGCATTACTGCAGCCGATAGGAAGAGACTGAACAAACTGATTAAGAAAGCTAGCTCTGTACTGGGGCAACGCCTTGATCCGATGGAGGAGATAGGAGAGAGAAGGACGGTGGCTAAACTGTCATCTCTGCTGGAGTCCGAGTTCCACCCTATGCAGGACATACTGGATGCATTGAGGAGCTCATTTAGCAGCAGACTACATCATCCCAGGTGCACAACCGAGAGGTTTCGTAGGTCCTTCCTACCAACGGCTGTCAGACTGTACAACCTAAGCAGGGCTGCTCGCAGAGATAGCAAAAAGACGTAACAAACTAATAGTTTTTTTTGAATGCAAAAGATGCAATAGACTTACACAATGGTCCTCTCCGGCATACAACTAGGAACATACCGGTCGCTATGGAGGGTGAGAATATGTATGGGCACATAATCATACCATGTAGGATAACTAAATAGACGGTTATGCTGTTTCATCCCACCTAGCAACAATGCTCTGCACTGTGTGTGTTTATATATTTACATATTTATTCCATCTAGCTACAATGCTCTGCACTGGGTGTGTTTATATTTATATATCTATATATTTATTCCATCTAGCTACAATGCTCAGCACTGGGTGTGTTTATATTTATATATCTATATATTTATTCCATCTAGCTACAATGCTCCGCACTGTGTTTTTATATATCTACATATTATTCCATCTAGCTACATTGCTCCGCACTGTGTGTGTTTATATACTTGCATATTTATTCCACCTAGCTGCAATGCTCCGTACTGTGGGTGTTTATATATTTACATATTTATTCCATCTAGCTACAATGCTCTGCACTGTGTTCATATATTCATATATTTATTCCATCCAGCTACAATGCTCTGCACTGTGTGTCTGTGTGTGTGTGTGTGTATATATATATATTTTATAGTAATATGTACATATGTATATTAGCTGCTCTTGCTTGCTTGTTTGTTTTTTTTTGCCTTCTGATTGTTGCTCTGAGTGTTGCTATCCCTGTGCTGTTGCAATCCTGGAATTTCCCCGTTGTGGGACTAATAAAGGCTTATCTTATCTTATCTTATCTTATAAAGTTCACTATCATCATCATCATCATCATAGCAGTGTATGAGATGTTCATTATGGCTCGAAGGTGTCTCATCATGTACGCGTGGAATTCCTTCACCTGCACTCTGTAGACAGTCCAAGTTTCAGCACCGTACAATAGAGTAGCCAGTACTGTCGCTCTGTACACTTTGCATTTCACACAGCTAGACACATGTCAATTGTTCCACAGTCTCTCCCTCAAGTTTCCAAACACAGCGCTCGCTCTTCCCATTCTGAGAGATAGTTCATCCTCCAGCCTAGCACTATAAAATTCTTTAAAACAACCATTTATATCTTTGGGGTTGGTTAATAATGCACCTGTCTTTGATTAAATACAATGAATAGACCTTGGTGCCTGAATACCTTTAAGCTGTCGTGCTAGAAGCTTTTCAGGCTTATCCCCCAGTTCAAAGTGCTTCTGTTTTAGTTTTAGGAGGAGCTTATTTACCACCCAAGATACAGTTGTATTCATGTTTGAGTTTCATAATCTTATTATAATCTACCATGGAATTTGAAGCCTGATCATTTCAAGGGTGGGGAGGATGCTTTCAATCTCTTTTAAGTGCCCCTCCCTTTCTTTTTTAACACCAGATTCGTAAGAAATTATATACCCACGAACAACCACTTTGAGTGTTTCCCAGAGAATGGCGTCTGTCACCTCACCATTGTCATTTATTTCCATGAAATCTTTTAACCGAGTGGTAATATAATTTGTGAAATTTTCATCTGAAAGTAATGATGGATTGAAACGCCAAGAATAAATTTGTTTAGAAAGGGAGAATTTCAAGGAAATTGTCACAGGACTATGATCTGAAATCAGAATATTATGATATTTTGAATTAGTAACATGAGAAATCAGCTGAGAGTCCACCAAGAGATAATCTATTCTGCTGTATGATTGATGAACATGGGAGTAAAATGAGTAGTCTTTCTGAGTGGGATGTTGGATTCTCCAAATATTGACCAAATTTTTAGATTTGAGCAAGTTATTTAGGACCTGTACTGAAGCTATATTTGGGGGAGGGCGAGAAGACAGCCTGTCCAAATAAGGATCCAAGTAACAATTTAAATCACCTCCACGGATTGATCGCCCTCCCAAGAGAGTAGACGCTTTTTCCTCCTCTCCTGCTCTGACTTTTTTTTCCTTCCCCCCCAACTACTGGATCCCAGCTTGCTGTTGTCTGTCTGCGTCTAACTGCGACCGTCGAAAGAAAGAAATTATGGAGTTAATAAGCTGGGCTTTGAACACAATTGACACTATTTTTTCAACAAGGAAAAGTGCTCCGGGGGAAGCTGTTTGCCCCGCAGGTACGGCTCCAGCGGGCTATTTACGTGACACAAGTAATTGGAAAATCTTGTGTCTCACTAATCTCTCTATCAAAGATATTGAAGATTTGTATGTCTTCGTGGTAATGGTGATAGCGATCTTTCTGATTGGAACTGGGATTGTCCTGGTGTACCGCAAATTGCTGAAGATGGATACAACCTATCAAAATGCTGGCCAGGCGAGGTGCATCTGTCAAATTGAAAAATTGGAGAAGACCCTGATAGCGACAAATGGAGAACTGTCTCGGAAGGTGGATTACATCATGGTCTCGCTTAGGTCTTTCCACGATGGATTTAAAGCCCCGCAATGAAGGATTAAGTACTGAATCTACAGAAGAAATAAAAAGCCTTCTCTGTGATCAGTCCGATTTGGCTCAATTTCCCCATGAAAATTCCTCCTGGCTGTCTGCAGTCTGTGTTTTCAAAATCATCGAGGCCTTGGACAGCCATCTGCACAGCCTGCCAAGATAAGGACTCGGCGGCAGCCAGACAAAACATCTCCTGCCAAGTGTCCTTGTTGTCTCTCTTATTATCATCAACACTGCTCAACACCGCACACACATTGATCCATGAACTGAATAAAGATACACACACTGCTCTCTTGTGTCTTGTGAATCCTGTGTAGCGAATGTGCATCGAGAGCTTTTTTTTTCCTTGAAATCTTAATATTGATTAATTATGTAACCAGTATTTTGAATCAATGATTTTTTTGCTCCTTCCTATTGTTCCTCGTATTATTCTTATTCTTATGCTTGTACCCACTATCCTGTTGGCAGGCGCGTCTCTGATGCAGCCGCGTCACTGGAAATGCAGGTTCATTTTCTGTGTCAAGTCAAATTCTCTCGTATGTTATCAGTGATCTGTTAATGTACTTGGCAATAAATCTTTTCTGATTCTGTTTCTGATTCTGATTCTGATTCTTGTGGTAACGTATTGTCACTTCATGTTTTGCTGTCTGTCTGTGTGGTTTGCTCTCCTCACTCTCCTGAGCTTTGGGTTAGCCACTAGCGATGACTACTAGCTCTCCTTCCTCTCCTCCTCTGGTGTGCTCTCTCTGTCAGATGTTTAGCTACACCTCTGCCTCTTTTAGTGGTAACGGTAAATGTAATAAATGTTGTCTTTTTGAGGCGCTCGAGGCGAGGTTGTCTGATTTGGAATCCCGGCTCCGCCGCATTGAAACACCATCTGCGCCAGTTACTCTTGACAGACGCTCCTTAGCTGCAGCGGAGCTAGCTAGCTTAGGCCCCCCCTGTTAGCGGTCCCCCGGCTCTCCTCAGCAGCGAGGAGACTGGGTGGGTGACGGTGAGAAGGAAGCCTAGTCGCAAAGCCCCGGTACACCACCAACCTGTTCACGTTTCTAATCGTTTTTCCCCGCTCAGCGACACACCCGCTGAGGAAAAACTCTGATCATTGGCGACTCTTTAGTCAGAAACGTGAACCTAGAGACTCCAGCGGCCATAGTCAAATGCATTCCTGGGGCCAGAGCAGGTGACATCGAGTCAAATTTGAAAATGCTGGCTAAAAGTAACTGTAAATACTCCACAATTGTTATTCACGCTGGCATTAATGACATCCGTCTCCGGCAGTCGGAAGTCACGAAACTTAATGTAAAATCGGTGTGTGACTGCAAAAACGATGTCTGCCACTGTAGTATTCTCTGGGCCCCTCCCCAATCTGACCAGTGATGACATGTTTAGCCGCTCGTCATCCTTGAACCGCTGGCTGTCTGTGTGGTGTCCTGCAAATGACGTGGGCTACATTGACAATTGGAGCTCTTTTTGGGGAAAACCTGGTCTTATGAGACGAGACAGCATTCATCCCACTTTGGATGGTGCTTCTCATTTATCTAACAATCTGGCATCTTTTTTATCCAAATTTCCAAAATCTTGACTACTCAGAGTTGGGACCAGGAAGCAGAGTCGCAGTCTTACACGCCTCTCTGCAGCTCCTCTTCATCCGCCACCCCTCAACTTAGCCCCTGTCTTCCCCATCAGAGAATCGTTGTCTGCTCCCTCCAAAGTAAATAAAAATATAATATATAAGCATCCCAAAGTGATTAAGCAAAATATTGGTAAACTCAAATTAAACATAAAGCCTCTAAAATGAATGATTTGGCCTCTGTTCCTCCTCATATTTTAAAAATTAAATGTGGTTTATTAAATATTAGGTCTCTAACTCCCAAGTCTCTGTTAGTCCGTGATCTGTTAATTGATCATCAGATTGATTTAATTTCCCTTACAGAGACTTGGTTAGGGCAAGAGGATTATGTTGGTTTAAATGAATCAACTCCCTCTGGTTATTTAAACTGTCAAAATCCCAGAAGTTCTGGTCGTGGAGGAGGAGTAGCAACAATTTACCATTCCAAATTACTAGTTAATGTAGAGCAAAAAACATGTTATAATTCCTTTGAGGGCCTGGTCCTCAGTATTGGGCACTTTAGCAATTTTTGGTTAAACCCAATTTTATTTGCCATAGTTTATCGTCCCCCATCAACCTACTCAGAATTTTTATCCGAATTTGCTGATTTCTTAGCTGATTTAGTGCTGAAATCTGATAGAATAACTATAGTAGGGGACTTTAATATACATGTGGATGTAGATAGTGACTGCCTTAATGTGGCATTTAATTCAGTATTAGACTCGATTGGGTTTTCTCAGAAAGTAGGAAATTCTACTCATTACCTCCACCATACATTGGACCTTGTTCTGACATATGGCATAGAAATGGAAAATCTTGTAGTGTCTCCTCATAACCCTGTACTCTCAGACCATTGTCTGTTAACCTTTGATTTTACTATTTCTGACTATTTGGCTCCTAAAGAAAAATATTATTACAGTAGATGCCTCTCAGATGATGCTGTTTCCAAATTTATGCAGATTGTTTCCTCTATGCCATGTGTCAACACAACGGAAATAAGCTATAGACAGCTTGCTCCTTCTGTAATTGATAACATGGTGGATAGTGTTACAGCTTCTCTGCATCAGACTCTAGACTTGGTGGCCCCCTTAAAAAAGAAAAAGTCTAATCAAAGATTTCTAACTCCTTGGTTCAACACAGAAACTTGTAGCTTAAAACAGAAGACTCGTCAATTAGAAAGAAAATGGCGCTCCCCTAATTTAGATGAAATCTATTTAGCTTGGAGAAATCATCTTTTAATTTATAAAAAATGTCTTAGAAAAGCTAGAACGAGTTATTACTCTGCATTAATAAAAGAGAACAAGAATAATCCCAGGTTTCTTTTCAGTACTGTAGCCAGGTTGACAAAGAGTCAGGACTCTGTCAATCCTAGCATTCCCTTAGAGCTTACTAGTCAGGACTTTATGAACTTTTTCAATAATAAAATTTCATCCATCAGAGATAAAATCAATCAGATTCTTCCCACAGTTAACTTAAATACTGTAACTACTACAACTCCTTCTATTGATGTCTGTCTTGATGAGTTTAGTCCAATTGACCTTTGTGAGTTAGACAAAATAGTTTCCTCATCCAAACCTTCAACTTGTCTTTTAGACCCTATTCCTACCAGGTTATTTAAAGAAGTCTTCCCACTTATTGGTAGCTTTATTCTTCATATAATCAATTCTTCATTAACTTTAGGCCATGTACCGCAGGCTTTTAAAATGGCTGTAATTAAACCCTTACTCAAAAAGCCAACGCTAGATCCAGGAGCTTTAGCTAACTATAGACCAATCTCTAATCTCCCTTTCATTTCAAAAATCTTAGAAAGAGTTGTTGCTACGCAATTATTTGACCACCTGCAGGGAAATGGTTTACTTGAAGAGTTTCAATCTGGGTTTAGAATCCATCATAGTACTGAAACAGCCTTAGCGAAGGTCACTAACGACCTCCTCATCGCATCTGATAATGGACTGGT
This sequence comes from Pholidichthys leucotaenia, assembly GCA_020510985.1. Classification (NCBI taxonomy): domain Eukaryota; kingdom Metazoa; phylum Chordata; class Actinopteri; order Cichliformes; family Pholidichthyidae; genus Pholidichthys; species Pholidichthys leucotaenia. The sequence continues at coordinate 225,465,320 of CM035837.1, forward strand.
TTCTGTACTTGTCCTTTTAGACCTTAGTGCAGCTTTTGATACTATCGATCATAATATTCTACTTGATAGATTAGAACGCTATGTTGGACTTAATGGAACTTCGTTGCAGTGGTTTAGATCTTATTTTTAACTGATAGGTTCCAGTTTGTTCATGTAAATAATGAGTTTTCTTTCAACTGAAAGCTTAGTCATGGAGTTCCACAGGGATCTGTGCTAGGCCCTACTCTTTTTAGTTTATATATGCTTCCGTTAGGCAACATTATTAGAAAGCACTGTATACATTTTCATTGTTATGCAGATGACACACAATTATACCTGTCAATAAAGCCAGATGATAGTAATCAATTAGCCAAGTTAGAAGCCTGTCTTAAGGAAATCAAAGCTTGGATGACTTGTAATTTCCTGCTATTAAATTCAGATAAGACTGAAGTCATTCTTGTTGGTCCAAAAAACCTTAGAAATTCCTTTCCAAATCAAACTTTCAGTTTGGATGTGGTTACTCTTTCTCTTAATAGCTCTGTGAGGAACCTTGGAATTATTTTTGATCAAGATCTGTCCTTCAATTCACATATTAAATTTGTTTCTAAGACTGCCTTCTATCATTTGCGTAATATTGCCAAGATTAGGAGCATCTTATCTCAGAGTGATGCTGAGAAACTGATCCACGCTTTTGTTAGCTGGAGATTAGATTATTGTAATTCTTTATTATCAGGCTGTCCTAAAACATCTTTAAAAAGGCTTCAGCTGATCCAAAATGCTGCAGCAAGAGTTTTAACAGGTACTAGAAAGAGAGATCATATCTCTCCGGTTCTGGCCTCCCTTCATTGGCTTCCCATAGAGTTTAGAATTAAGTTTAAAATCCTTCTTCTTCCTTACAAAGCTCTAAACAATCAGGCTCCTTTTTATTTAAAAGATCTGATACTACCGTATTATCCTGACAGAGCACTACGCTCCCAAAATGCAGGATTACTTGTAATACCTAGAATCTCCAGAAGTACAATGGGAGGCAAAGCCTTCAGTTATCAAGCTCCTCTCCTGTGGAACCAGCTGCCAATCTGGATTCGGGAGTCAGACTCGATCTCTGTTTTTAAGAATAGGGCTAAAACCTACCTTTTTGATATAGCCTACAATTAGGGAGGGATCATGTGTTTCTGAACCGTCCCTTGGTTATGCTGCTAATAGGTTTAGTCAGCCGGGGGACCTCCAGTAATTCACTGGGCCTCACTCCTTTCCTCACTCTCAATGAATTTTTTTTTTTTTTTGCTGGTCATTAACATTTGTTTGTTCTCTCCCATAGATTGAGTCCCCATCATGCTGTTTGCTCTCTACATGTCTGTTCTTTTCATCTTCTCTATCCCCTCACCCCCCAGCCAGTCGCAGCAGATGACTGCCCCTCCCTGAGCCTGGTTCTGCTGGAGGTTTCTTCCTGTTAAAAGAGTGTTTTTCCTCTCCACCTTCTCCAAGTGCTTGCTCACAGGGGATCGCCTGATTGCTGGGGTCTTTCTGCAACTGTAGGGGTTTCCCCTACAGTTGATAGTGCTATGAGATGACTGTTGTTGTGAAATGGCGCTATATAAATAAAGTTGAATTGAATTGAATTGATTATTATATTTGAACTGCCATCGTCTGGGAGCAGCTCAAAAACATTCTTGGATCATCTATATTTGGACCATAAATGTTTAAAAACATCAATGGAAATGAATTTATAGTACCCGACACCCTGATGTACCTACCATGGGGGTCTGTTGTCATGGACATAAATTGAAATGGGATATTTTTCTTGAAAAGGATAGGCACACCTCGAGCATGAGATGTAAAGGATGACTGGTAAACCTGTGATATCCAACTACACCTCAATCTGCTTTGCTCAGTTGCTTTGATATAAGTTTCCTGCAGAAAAATCACATCGGCAGAGAGGGATTTAAGGTGTCTGACAACTTTATCTCTCTTAAGGGCATGGCCAAGCCCCTTAACGTTCCACGAGACCACTGTGACATTCCTCCTCCCTAGATTTGCTTTACCAAGAGACCTCTGCATCCAAAATGTACAAGGCCCACATTCCAGCCGACCAACCTGGCACACCGTCTGTAATATCTGGCAGACAAGAGAAAAGTAAAACAGTGGAAAAAAAAACAGAAGAACAACTATACATAATAAAACAAAAAAGCAAGACACACACACACACACACAAAAAAAATACTTGAGCCATAACAGAACATATATTCACCCCCCCACCCCCCTTCGCGTGTCCCTAAACCAGACACAAAAATCCCTATTTTCCATCTAAACAGGAGCTACCGGGCAAGAAACTGACTTCACCATCAAGGGCTGCCCTCTTCGAGAAAAAAAAAAGAAAAAACAATTAATACTGTCATAGCAATGATATGTGGGAGATTTTACACCCGCTAACAACATAAACATTCAAACATAAGGTGCTCTATATTCGTCTCAGTTTAACATGAAAAATCTTTTCACAGTCAACAGTGCAAGTATTGGCTCCCCCAACCATTCCACAGCATATCAACTGGAGTACCTTTTAGTTGAGCTACCAGTGGCTGGATGTGAGTCTACTCCCCCCGTTCAATCTTTTCCAGAAAAAATGCTGCTTCTTTTGGATCGCTAAAAATCACAGGTGCTTCTTTTTCTTGTTTTTACTGTAAATATGCAGCCTAGCCGGGTATCGCAGAGCGTGTTTAATTCCTCTCTTCCGAAGCAGCTGCATCACATCCCGAAAGGCACGCCGTTGCATCATCACCTCATTAGTGTAATCTGGAAAAATTAATTGTTACCTTTATACTGCATAGCGTTCAGCCTTCTGTAGCGCAGAATCAAACTCTTTATCCTGAAAGTCGTGGATGCGTGCCAGGATGGTGTGCGGTCTGCCTCCGGCTGCTGGCTTCGGCTGAAGAGAGCGATGTGCACGGTCCACTTTGACCGGGTGCGAAAAACCCTTGTCTCCAAGCAGTTGAGGTAACAGCTGTAGAATGAACTCTGTGGGTTTACCTCCTTACTCGCCCTCTGGTATCCCCACAATCTTAATGTTGTGTTTCCGAGAGCGAGCCTCCAGGTCCAGCACCTTAGCTTGGAGCCGTTTGTTTTGGCTAGCGAGCTCTGAGCATGTAGCTTCGAGCTCCTGCATCCGCGTTTTGAGGTTGCTGGTTACTAGCTCATAGTTAGCCACACGAGCTTGAAGGTCGGCTTGAGTAGTCACTAATGACTAAAGGCTGATTTGGAAGGCATCGAATCGCTCATTGATAACGCGTAGAATTGAGTCGGACATCTGCTGGCAAAGTTCTTTACACATTTCATACGTTTTGTCTGGCAATTTGTCCGGGCTGGAGGGTGGATTAGCAGACCCATCTTTAGCATGAGCCGAGGCTCCAGTAACTTGAACGTCAGCAGATTTCGATTTGCTGGTTGCCTGTGGCTTTGGCATGTCACGAGCAGTTGATTTAAGCGTGTAGTAGACAAGGTTTATGCACCTGTATGTCCATTTTTATATGGCATTATTGCACTTTTAACAGAACTTGAAGAGTAGCACAGCCGAAACACATCCACCCCCTTCACATGCTCACTAGCGCCCCGTCCCCACCTTTCCTTCTGATTGGCTGCTTAGAATGGTATGACTTTGACGAGCTCAGCTGCACTCTGAAAAGTTGAACTGTTTTCAACGCTGAACGCCCTGAGCACAGTGACAAAAAAACGGCCACCACCGAGAGCATTTCAACGCCAAGAGCGCTCAGCGTTGTGAACGCTGGACCACATAGAGAATGAATGTAAAATAGCCGCCCAAAGTGGAAAAAACACATTTGGTGGACACGCAGTCTAAGGCCGGCATACAAACCCAGAGTGAAAGCCATTAGACCAACAAAGAAGCAGGTACATGTGTGGCCAGAGGATGCCTTGGATGCTCTGAAAGAATGCTTCAGCACCACAGACTGGGACATTGTCAAGCATGCAGCCACTCATAATGGACACACAAACCTAGAGGAGTACACTGAGGCTGTTGTAGCATACATAGCCAAATGCATTGATGATGTCACTCACTGCAAGACCATCACTGTTCGTGGCAACCAGAAGCCATGGATGACAGCAGAGATCCACAAACTCCTGAGGGCTCGGGACGCAGCCTTCAGGGCTGGCGACACTGCAGGACTAACACCAGCTAGGGCCAACCTGTCCCGTGGCATCAAGGAGGCAACATGACAGTGCAGCAAGAAAATATCTAGACACTTGAGCAACACCAGAGATGTGCGTTCTCTCTGGCGTGGCATACAGACCCTCACCTCCTCCGGATGAGCTGGCCTTAAGTCTGGATCCAGCTAGCGTGAAGAGGACCCTCTGCAGGATCAACCCACGTAAGGCAGCTGGCCCAGACAACATACCAGGTTGCGTCCTGAAGGACTGCACAGAGGAGCTCAAGAATGTCCTGGCCGACATCTTCAACATCTTCCTGACTCAAGCTGTTGTCCCCACATGCTTCAAGACTGCCACCATAATACCAGTCCTGAAGAAGCCCGTCCCATCCAGCTACAATGATTACCGGCCTGTAGCACTTGACCCCCACTATAATGAAGTGCTTCGAGCGGCTAGTCATGCAGCACATCAGATCCACCCTGCCTCCCTCTCACGACCCATTCCAGTTTCCATACAGGTCGAACAGATCCACAGAAGATGCCATCGCTGCTGTTCTCCATCCAGCCCTCACCCACCTGTACTCAAAAAACTTGTACTTGTGCATGCTGTTCTTGGACTTCAGCTCAGCATTCAACACAATCATCCCCCAGCACCTAATGCAAAAACTCAGACACTTGGGACTCAAAACCTGGCTCTGTAACTAGGTGCTGGACTTTCTCACAGGGAGGCCACAGAACGTGCGGGTCGACAGCAACACCTCCCAGACCATCACACTGTGCACAGGGGCCCCACAAGGGTGCATGCTCAGCCCGCTGCTCTTCACCCTGCTGACCCATGACTGCGTGCCAGCCTACAACACCAACCACATCATCATGTTTGCAGACGACAGAACAGTAGTGGGCCTCATCACCAACAACAAGGTCAACTACAGAAACGAGGTGAGCCAACTGGTCCAGTGGTGTAAAGACAACAACCTCTTCCTGAACGTGGGAAAAACCAAGGAGATTGTGGTCGACTTCGGAGGGGTCACACACAGCACCCCCCTCTGATCATCGATGGTGCAGCTGTGGAGAGGGTGAACAGCACCAAGTTCCTGAGGGTGCACATCTTTGAGGACCTCACCTGGACCAACAACACCACATCACTGAGCAAGAAGGCCCAAACTCACCTCCATTTCTTCCGCAGACTGAGGAGAGCATGAGTCCTACCCCCATCATGCAGTCTTTCTACCGGGGCACCACTGAGAGCATCCTCACCAACTGCATCATGGTGTGGTATGGAAGCTGCACTGCCACCTGCCAGAAGACACTACAACGCATAGTGGATGCAGCCAGCAAGATCATTGGTGCCCCCCTGCCCCCCCCCGCCTCCCCTGGACATCTTACCCCACTCGCCTCACCCGCAGAGCCACCAATATCACAGGTGACACCTCCCATCCCCTATACTCCCTCTTCAACCCCCTGCCCTCGGGGAAAAGGTATCGTAGCCTCCGGGCCCGCTCCACAAAACTGCTGAACAGCTTCTTTCATGAGGCCATCAGGACCCTGAACTGTGTTCACCCCCTTTTCCCGCTTCCCAGAGGGTAACACCTGCACAATAACTACCTGAGATGTTGGCACAGAAGGTCTGGCACGCCAACAATAATACTGTTGTTGTGTTGTACTTTTGCTGCTATATTTTTTGTCTCTGCACTTTAACTGCAACCATTTGCACAAATGCCATATCTGCTGCTGTCTGTACATCACTGTAATATGGATCACGTGCAATCATATCTGTCACTATCTGCACCTACACTACTGCATTGAAATGCACTACGGATATTCATCTCTAGCTGTCTGAATATACAGTAGGATTGCTGGGTCTATTACCACTAATCGTTTACCTCTATGGAGGTCAGAGTCCTTCTGGCTTCCATTGGCACCACGGGTTGCATCACGGTATATAGACTGTCCATAGACTGCTGCTGTCACTGTTTGTTCTTGTTTTTCTTTTTTTAATCCAGCCTAATTTCCTTTCTTTTATAAAATGCACACCAATGTAGAGAGAGAAATGCCATTTCAATTCTCCTGTATGTCCTGCACATAGTAGTAGTAGTATTGACAGTAAAATCTTTGAATCCTTGTAGATTCATGGATGTAGTGAAGAAGGACATGGAGAGGGTTGGTGATACAGAGGAAGATGAAGGGATAGGGTGAGATGGAGGCAGGTGATCCACTGTGGAGACCCCAGAAGGGAGCAACTGGAAGAAGTATTATTATTTGATGTAGTCAGTGGTTTAATACTGTGCTTAAAGGCCCATTTTCATCTCTCACATGTCAACACCAGGCCTTAAACCTTGATTACTAAAAAAAATACTTGGCCTAGAAAATAGGCAAGGAATGTATATTAATATTATCAATGAATATAAAGAAGGAGCTTTCAGAAGAAAGAATAAATTAGTATGAAAAATATTAAATGAATTTAAACTGTAGTTTCTGTTAAGATATCGTGAGCCAAAGCTTTGTGATCACTGGTCAAAATGAGAGATGGATAATTTTTCCAGATTTAAAAAGGTTATTGAATCTGCTGCTGATAATTGAAAACTACACATCATAAATAAATAAAAACAATTTGCAGAATTGTTGCCATATACACACTGAATAAATAGTCATAGTCAGATATTTAGATACAGCCTTTATTTTTCAGCACTTTTAGTCCAAATATTTTCTTTTCTTTTATTTAACCAGGAAGTTCCTTGAGATTGCCATCTGTTTTTCGAGGGAGGCCTCGCCAAGTTGCCACACCAATACACAGAACAATAGGACAACAAAAGTCAGCACATCTAAAACAATAAAAAAGTAAAAACCAATAAAAACAGTTCCAAAATTAAATATTCCAGCCCAGGAAAGTCATTTACAATTCTCTGTAATATATCTCCTTATCAAGATTTTGTATTTGTTAGGTTCAACCAGTTTGTTTAATTGAAATGTTTTCTGAAGATCATTCCAAGACCAAGGAGCATAATAAAAAAAACCACTGTTTTCCAAGATCACTGAAGACTCGAGGAATATTATACAGCAGCCACTTAGAGGAACAAGAGTTATAGCAGTTGTTTATAGGAAATAAGATTACAGAGATATGATGGCAAATTACCCAGTAGGGCTTTGTAGATAACAGTGAACCAGTGCTGTTTTTCTCCTTACTAGTGCATACCCATGCATGCCCGTAGAAACCCAAGTGTAAGCAAGCATGTCAGCACTCTTTCAGTGATGCCTGCCTTTGACCTTTGATGATGTCATTAGCGAGTCCATCTTTGATGATATCATCATCTTTGATGATATCATCTCAGACAGGTGTTGTTCGCAGTCATGCCTGTGATGTAGTGCTCGAACCTCAGGTGTTTCATCTTCATGGCATCTTTTCTGACATGCAGCAGTTCTCACTCTATTGCTCTCTATCTCATGGGTCTTCTTCCTCTTTTTCTTCTTCGTTCAGACCACTGGTTGAGGGATAGGTGCCTCATAATTATAGTTCATGGACAGGACCATGAAAATAGATCTGAGCAGTGTAGACATCATAGGAACATCACGCCGTAGACAATTCTATGATGTTCCAGGTAATCCTATGATCTTTTAGCGACTGCCTCGCTAAAAGGCAGTGTCGGTGTATGGTGTACGGTGTCTATATGATGTCATATGTCATATATGATGTCATATAGTCGTCATGTAGACATCATAGGAACATCACATCATAGGCAATCCTATGATGTTCCAGGCAATCCTATGATCTTTTAGCAAGTCCTGTTTGTATAATGGCATTGCGAGTCCTATGATACCTGAGATCATAGGATCATCATAGGACATCGGGCAGACATCATAGGCCGTCCTATGATGTCCTGTGATCGTGACAGACAGAGATTTCATGTATTTATAGTGATTGCCTTGGTCTTGTCTCCCCATGACATCGTGACAGACATTTCTTGAATTATAGAGTAATAATATTCCTTGTCTCCAGGGCATGGGTCCCAGCCCATATTATTATCGTCATCATCATTATCAGTATTGCCTTGGTCTTGTCTGCCCTTCGGTCCCCTGTGTGTGATTATAAGGGTGTTTTTTTTTGGGGGGGGGGTCGCACTATATCAGGGGTATCCAACTTTCAAGCGCTCTCTCTTTTTCTGTAATTTGCAGATGTCGGTTTCATTTTTATAATATGCAAGGGAACATAAAAGAGTTTCAGACTTGCATTGCAAGTTAAAAAAAAAATCATTGATTTTGCCGTTAGAATCGAACCTATTGGTCATGTCCCCTCATTTTTCCCAGTTTTTGTGTGACATGAAAATTGCATCAATTTCAAAGTACTGTAAAGTGATCTCTGAGTAACTCTTTCTACTCATTTATGCAAGAGATAACAGAGTTGTAATGCAAATTCAAAATAAAACATTCCCCAATGTGATCGGATCTATGGTTTTTGTACGGCGACCCCTGCAAATTTACTCGTACAACGTAAATTTCCGTGTCCCCGAATTTACGCAGCAACATGCAAGTTATTTGGTAAAGTAACAAGAAAAAAGGAAGTGCTGATGCTTTTTACTTTGCACCTTTCAAATCCCAAACCATACACGTAAAAAGGAGATCAGTCTTTGTGAAGCTCAGATGTAGAATATTTCAATAAAATGTCAAACATTTATGACACATCGAATATGGTGTCCCTTAAAAAATTTACGTCTTCGGTCTTGGTCGGCCGCTCGCAGCCCCGTCTGGCGAGGTGACCGCCCTGGGAAAGCACTTTTATTTTCTCTACCCCGGATGTGCTCAACCCATGTGGAGAGGATTAACCGTGGTCACTTTATATTGAAGTTATCGAAGGTCCAAACTTCCGTGTCCCGCATTTACGCCTTTTGTGATTTTACGTCTTATCCAACAAACAGGGAGAATTTGAAGGTATGTATACACGTTATCACATCTTAATATGTCATGAAAATGTAGCTGTTGATGAGTTTTGATGCATGAAAAATACTGGAAGTGTTGAAGTTGTTTCGTGTAAAACGTGTGCCATTGCAAAGTGCATTGGCACACGGGGAAACAAAAGCCCGAGTGTCCCGTTTACGTCTCCATTTACAAGTAGTTGAAGTGAGCGCTCATCCTCAAGAGTTCCTGAACGCGAATGCCGTTACGAAAATAGTTAATAGTTTCATAAACCTGACACAATTGGATAGTGATTAGTCAATTTCATGTGCAGATTTGATCAATTTTAAATTTTGCCACCAATGTCACACATTGGACCCCTAATAAATAAAAACACCCATAAGTGAATGCCATTTACCATTATCTGTGCAGCCTCGACCATGCCATTTTCTGTAACCATGCCCTGCCGTCTCTGTTTGCCCCTGCTTGTTCCTGCTTGTTACTGTTTTGTTATGTTGCTTACCTGTGCCTGTGCATGTCTTTTAGCGAGTCCTGCACTCTGTATGATGTCATATAGACATCCTTCTGAGATCATAGGAACAGCAGGCTTACGGTTTATCTGACGTCTCATTGGTCTTCCTCTTCGTTTAAGTGTATCAGCATTATTATCATCATTATCATTCTGATCATTGTCATTATTGCCTTGGTCTTGGCTCCCCATGACATCGTGACAGACAGACATTTCTTGAATTATATATAGAGTAATATTCCTTGTCTCCAGGGCATGGGTCCCAGCCCATATTATTATTGTATTATCGTCCCAGCCCATATGATTATGGCATGGCCTACCATGCCATTTTCTGTAACCATGCCCTGCCGTCTCTTTTTGCCCCTGCTTGTTACTTCTTCACCTGCTTGTTACTGTTCTGTGTTATGTTGCTTACTTGTATCTACACTACTGTTCAAAAGTTTGGGGTCACTTAGAAATTTCCTTATTTTTGAAAGAAAAGCACTTCTTTTCAATGAAGATAACTTAAAACTAATCAGAAATACACTCTATATATTGCTAATGTGGTAAATGACTATTCTAGCTGCAAATGTCTGGTTTTTGGTGCAATATCTAGATAGGTGTATAGAGGCCCATTTCCAGCAACCATCACTCCAGTGTTCTAATGGTACATTGTGTTTGCTCATTGCGTCAGAAGGCTAATGGTTGATTAGAAAACCCTTGTGCAATCATGTTAGGTCTGCAATGCTGTAATTGCTGCAAATGGAGGATTCTTTGACGAAAGCAAAGTCTGAAGGAAAAAATTATTATTTCAAATACAAATCATTATTTCTAACCTTGTCAATGTCTTGACTATATTTTCTATTCATTTTACAACTCATGGTGGTAAATAAGTGTGACTTTTCATGGAAAACACAAAATAATTGTCTGGGTGACCCCAAACTTTTGAACGGTAGTGTATGTGTATGTCTTTTAGCGAGTCCTGCGCTCTGTATGATGTCATATAGACATCCTTCTGAGATCATAGGAACAGCAGGCTTACGGTTTATCTGATGTCATATAGAGTTCGGTTTATGTGACGTCATATAGACATCAAGTAAACGGTCCTATGGACACCGACATCATATAACATCACAGGACATCAGCAGACATCATAGGAAAGCAGACATTATAGGCTGTCTTATGATGTCCTATGATCGTGACAGAGATTTCTTAAATTATAGAGTGATGATGATGAAGAGTGATGCTGAGAGAAGGCCAGGAGACTAGATTATAAAGAACACAGTGATGTGTACCAGTTTTGAACTGTAAAGCACTGTGATTAATAGAATCCAAGCATCGCAAAATAGAGGCAGCTGCAGGCATGTACAGTGGGGTAAAAAAGTATTTAGTCAGCCACCAATTGTGCAAGTTCTCCCACTGAAAAGATGAGAGAGGTCTCCAATTTTCATCATAGGTATACCTCAACTATGAGAGACAAAAGAAGAAAAAAAAATCCAGAAAATCACATTGAAGGATTTTTAATAAATTAATTGGTAAATTCCTCAGTAAAATAAGTATTTGGTCAGTAACAAAAGTTCATTTCAATACTTTGTTATATACCCTTTGTTGGCAATGACAGAGGTCAAACGTTTTCGGTAAGTTTTCACAAGGTTTTCACACACTGTTGCTGGTATTTTGGCCCATTCCTCCATGCAGATCTCCTCTAGAGCAGTGATGTTTTGGGGCTGTCGCTGGGCAACACAGACTTTCAACTCCCTCCAAAGATTTTCTATAGGGTTGAGATCTGGAGACTGGCTAGGCCACTCCAGAACCTTGAAATGCTTCTTACGAAGCCACTCCTTCGTTGCCCGGGCGGTGTGTTTGGGATCATTGTCATGCTGAAAGACCCAGCCACATTACATCTTCAATGCCCTTGCTGGTGGAAGGAGGTTTTCACTCAAAATCTCACAATACATGGCCCCATTCATTCTTTCCTTTACACGGATCAGTCGTCCTGGTCCCTTTGCAGAAAAACAGCCCCAAAGTATAATGTTTCCACCCCCATGCCTCACAGTAGGTATGGTGTTCTTTCTCCTCCAAACACGACAAGTTGAGTTTTTACCAAAAAGTTCTATTTTGGTTCCATCTGACCATATGACATTCTCCCAGTCCTCTTCTGGATCATCCAAATGCTCTCTAGCAAACTTCAGATGGGCCTGGACATGTACTGGCTTAAGCAGGGGGACAGGTCTGGCACTGCAGGATTTGAGTCCCTGGCGGCGTAGTGTGTTTCTGATGTAGCCTTTGTTACTTTGGTCCCAGCTCTCTGCAGGTCATTCACTCGGTCCCCCCATGTGGTTCTGGGATTTTTGCTCACCGTTCTCGTGATAATTTTGACCCCACGGGGTGAGATCTTTCATGGAACCCCAGATCGAGGGAGATTATCAGTGGTCTTGTATGTCTTCCTTTTTCTAATAATTGCTCCCACAGTTGATTTCTTCACACCAAGCTGCTTACCTATTGCAGATTCAGTCTTCCCAGCCTGGTGCAAGTCTACAATTTTGTTTCTGGTGTCCTTTGACAGCTCTTTGGTCTTGGCCATAGTGGAGTTTGGAGTCTGACTGTTTGAGGTTGTGGACAAGTGTCTTTTATACTGATAACAAGTTCAAACAGGTGCCATTAATACAGGTAACGAGTAGAGGACAGAGGAGCCTCTTAAAGAAGAAGTTACAGGTCTGTGAGAGCCAGAAATCTTGCTTGTTTGTAGGTGACCAAATATTTATTTTACTGAGGAATTTACCAATTAATTCATTAAAAATCCTTCAATGTGATTTTCTGGATTTATTTTTTTTTCCTCATTTTGTCTCTCATAGTTGAGGTATACCTATGATGAAAATTGGAGACCTCTCTCATCTTTTAAGTGGGAGAACTTGCACAATTGGTGGCTGACTAAATACTTTTTTACCCCACCGTATATAATGTCCCCATAATCCAAAACACTTAAAAGTAGTCCACCAGAATTTTCTTAGTATCAAAGTTAAAACATACCCTTTTCCAGCAATAAAAACCCAACCTAATCTTAAATTACTGAACCAGTTTTTCAGTGTGTACTTTAAATGACAGCTTATCATCCATCCAGATTTCCAGGTACTTGTAGGACTAGTGCATTGCCTGTAGAACCAAGTATTTCCGTCTGAAACGGGTATCTCAATCAGGCTTTCCAGGCCTAAATGAAGGCTGTGTTTGAAAGTGGAATACAAAGAGGTGTAGCCTACACACGTGGACAAAATTGTTGGTACCCCTTTGTTAATGAAAGAAAAACCCACAATGGTCATAGAAATAACTTGAATCTGACAAAAGTGGTAATAAATAAAAATTCTATGAAAATTAACCAATAAAAATCAGACCATGCTTTTGAATTGTGGTTCAACAGAATTACTTTAAAAAAACAAACTCATGAAGCAGGCCTGGACAAAAATGATGGTACCCCTAGAAAAGATTGAAAATGATGTGACCATAGGGACATGTTCAACCAAGATTTGTCCTCTAATTAACATCACAGGTGTCTACAAACTTGTAATCAGTCAGTTGGCCTATTTAAAGGGTGACAGGTAGTCACTGTGCTGTTTGTTGACATGGTGTGTACCACACTAAACATGGACCAGAGGAAGCAAAGGAGAGAGTTGTCTCAGGAGATTAGAAAGAAAATTATAGACAAGCATGTTAAAGGTAAAGGCTGTAAGACCATCTCCAAGCAGCTTGATGTTCCTGTGACTACAGTTGCACATATTATTCAGAAATTTAAGACCCACGGGACTGTAGCCAACCTCCCTGGACGTGGCCGCAGGAGGAGACGGATAATACGAATGGTAACAAAAGAGCCCAGAACAACCTCTAAACACATTCATGGTGAACTCCAAGGTCAAGGTACATCAGTGTCAGATCGCACCATCCATCATTGTTTGAGTCAAAGTGGACTTCGTGGGAGACGACCAAGAAGGACACCACTGTTGAAAACAAATCATAAAAAAGCCAGACTGGAATTTGCCAAATTGCATGTTGACAAGCCACAAAGCTTCTGGAAGAATGTCCTATGGACAGACGAGACAAATCTGGAACTTTTTGGCAAGGCACATTTTTTATTTATTATTGTATTTATTTCTATTTTCTTTATGTATTTATGCAGGGACATGCACAATATACATTGACCTTAAAGAGGAAAGATGCATTGTACCAGATTATAGCACAAGTGCTAATTTCCACCTGTAGTCCCTGGGCAGGCTGGTGTTAACATTAAAAAGCAGACATTTGCTAAAACTACAAGTAAGCATTGATAAAAAAAAAAAACTAAAACCAAACATTGATTAAAAAACTAAAACCAAGCATTACTAAAAACTAAAACAGACATTAATAACATTGATAAGAACCCAAAACATTGATAAGAACTAAAACAAACAATAATACATTTTTATAACTCCATCCATATAAACATTTTTTCACATCCAACCACTGAACTCTTATTGGTCCCACTGTCAACATCACACACTCTAACATCTTTACATCACAGTACATTATGGACACAGGTTTGCTTAGAGATTAACTGTTTTTTCACCAAGCGTGAAAATGTGTGATAGTCTGTTACTGCAAGTAACTCCGTTGGTAACATGTTCCACTGTAGCATAGCCACACATGAAAATGTTGAATTTGCTAATGTTGTCTTGTGCTGAGGAATCCTGCACTCGCCGCGTGCTGTTGATCGAGTTGTCCGAGATGTATTTACAGAACTTAATGAAACAAACCTTTTTAAGGGAGGCGCAGCAGAGTTATGGATTATTTTAAACAAAAGACACACATTTGTATTAGGGGTGGGTTCAAAAGATCAATATATCGATATGGATCGATCCACGTTTGACTGAGCCGATATCGATCCACAAAATCCGCGGATCGATCTTTTAATATAATAGTAATATATTTTAATATAATATTTTTACGTTTGTGAACGTCTGCTGAGTATAATCGGGTCGAAACCGGGTCAGTGAGCCAGGAACAACGGCCGAGAACCATAAACAACCGACGCGCTAACGGAGCTAGCAAGCTAACGATATGCTAGTTCTTCTTCTGTGGTGTTAAAACGGTTCTCATCCGGCAAGAGTTCCCTGCCGCGCGTGCACACGCCTTTCGTGTTTACACGAGCGGAATTAATAACGTGCGTCTCTTAATTTAGCAGCAAAAGTCACCGTAATGATTGTCCTCAACAGCTTCTTAATAATTTTCATAAATAAAACTTCTGCGTTCCCTGCCGCGCGTGCACACGCCTTTCGTGTTTACACGAGCGGAATTAATAACGTGCGTCTCTTAATTTAGCAGCAAAAGTCACCGTAATGATTGTCCTCAACAGCTTCTTAATATTTTTCATAAATAAAACTTCTGCGTTCCCTGCCGCGCGTGCACACGCCTTTCGTGTTTACACGAGCGGAATTAATAACGTGCGTCTCTTAATTTAGCAGCAAAAGTCACCGTAAAGACTGTCCTCAACAGCTTCTGAATATTTTTCATAAATAAAACTTCTGCGTTCCCTGCCGCGCGTGCACACACCTTTCGTGTTTACACGAGCGGATTTAATAACGTGCGTTTCTTAATTTAGCAACAAAAGTCACCGTAAAGACTGTCCTCAACAGCTTCTGAATATTTTTCATAAAGCGGGGATAAACGGATTTTTACTCCGTGCAGCGCTGTGTTGGAACATCAAGTTGACGACTGATAAACGGAAAATGCGCGGAGGCTGAAAGCCGTGAAGCAAAGGGAGACTTGGTGCTGCTGAGACTGTAAGTATAATATCATTTGTTTGTTTTAACGTTTGTGTCGTCAATTAATAATTTATCTGGCATGATGATGGTTTCTTTTACAAACTATGGACACAGAGAGAACTGTTGGTTAAGCGCTGTGAATAAATGCAGAATTAAGGTATATTTTATGAGATTGACTTCTGCCACTTAAGTAAGAGATGTGAAGAGAATAAATCACAATAAAATTAATAAAGGCTGCAGTACAACAAGCTATTTTTACTCAGTAGAACTAAATTGAAATGAACAAACCTCAGGAAATGAATTGAAACCCTTTTCAAACATTGAAACTTAATTTGTAGTTAAAATATATATATAAAAAACCTAAATTATTAAACCCTACTGTGGTGTGGTGATCTAAAAATATGAATGTTAATTTTACAGTGAAATCTATTCTTTTTATCTGCCTTCAGATGTGTGAAGACTGGAAGCTTCATTCTCACTGAGACCTTCTGAAGGTCAGAGGTCGTCAGTGGAGGAACCATCCCTGCTTCATGTGGATTTCAGCACAGAAGAAGACCTTCAAATTCAAGATTCAAGGAGGTGCTGCCATCATTTTCTCCACACTAACATGCATTCAATGCAATTTAGTTGTTGTAATGACAAATTCTTTTATTTCTTTTTTTTTTAAGTTCTCAGCAAGAACACAATATTGGTCTTTTTTTTTTTACAATTTTACTGAGCATTTAATTCTAAATAAATCACTGTTTAACAGGAAATTTTTGGTAATCCTGTGCTTTTCTTGTGGTGTTACGTAGAATAGCATCACTGTAAACTATGGAAAAAGCAGCTGCTTTAAAATTTGTACTTCCTCACACAACTTTGAGTGCAAAAAAACTCTAAAAGTGCCATAACTTTTTGGAAAAGCTCCCACAAATCCAGGCTTTTTGGGCCACAACAATCACAAAAACAGCTGACAAAATCCTGGAGGGACTGAAATACAGTGAGATTATGTCTGCATGGTTCATGCATTGAATTTGTTTCCTTACTCTGGGTGGTGAACTTGACACAACACACCCTTTGCACTAAAGAAAGCACCTGTGAGCACTTTATGAAATGATAAGTTAAATAATAAAAAGTGCATTATTGTAACTGATTTTGGGTCAGTTTTATATGTGATAATTTATGTATTAACAAAGTTAGAAGATTCTTGGTACAATTTGCAGCATTAGGTCTCAAAGATTTTTGTTTCATGGGAAGTAAAATGGCTATTAAAATGGTAATTCCCCAGATCGAATCGGGATCGGATCGAATCGAAATCGAATCGATTCAGAATCTCAAGAATTGGAATCGAATCGATTATGGAAATTAGGGATCGTTCCCAGCCCTAATTTGTATACATTGTGGGACACATATGCACATTGTTATATCACTTTAGGCTTCACATCTCAGATTGAACAAAGGACTGAGTCTCCTTGGAGATAACAGGAGGATGTGGAAGTTTAGTCTTTGGTATGCAAAGAGACGGCCTTGGGGGATTTCCTGGCTGCCAGAGACTTCAGGTGGAGGTGATAAGATCTAAGAGAGGATGCATTGTTACTTGGGATTAAATGCATTGTGACTGTGAGCTTTGAAGGTCCTGGGTATTTAAAGGACGAATGTCTGGGTTTTTTTCCTCTTTCTGTTTTTGCTGATGTTGGAAGATGTGAATAAACCTGACTCGTGAGATAAACTCTGCCTCGTCATTTTCACATTTCCACACTGGTGACCCTATGACGTATCATGGATGAAAGAAATTCCCCTGAGCCAGCCAGGTCAGGAGCTCCCAGCCAAGCGTATGCCGCTACTGTCCAGCTACTGGACTTTTGGCGAGACAACCCGCGCTCCTGGTTCCACTTGGTCGAAGCACAGTTCGCCCTCTGGGGGATAACGGTAGATGACACGAAGTTCTACCATATGATTGCCAAGCTCGACAACCGCACGGCTCGGCATGTGGAGAGCCTATTGGAGCAGCCACCGGCCAACGACAAATACGGCGGGTTGAAGGCTACGCTCATCCAGCGCTTCACTCTCTCAGTCCAGGAACGAGCGGAGAGGCTCCTGGCCCTGAACGATTTGGGAGATGGCACGCCCATTGACCTGATGGAGGACATGCTGAGGTTGAGGGGCTCAGACGACGACGACTTCATCTTCACCCACATTTTCCTCAGAATCCTACCGTCGGCCACGAGAGCGACCCTGGCCGGTTCGCCGTTGTTGGCCCAGCAGGACTTCCGCGCGCTGGCCCAGGAGGTGCACCGGATTCTCAACGCCAGCAAACAGCACGCGGCCACCGCAGCAGCGACGGAGTTCGGCGCGACGGCCGGAGACGGCGGGGGGCCAGAGACGGCGGTAGCAGAACCACCGACGATGGCGGCGGCGGGGACCAAGGATCGCGGAGGAGACGCCCTCTGTTTCTACCATCGCCGCTTTGCAGAGAAGCCACGCAAATGTTTACCACCGTGCCATTTCAAGCGCTCGGGAAAACGCCAAGACCGGGGGTTGGTAGCAGCTGCGGCCCTTGGGGAGGAGAACAAGCTGCTCTACTTGAAGGATGCGCGCACAGGCTCCCAGTTGAGTTTCATCACACCTTCCTCCGCTGACCGGCTGGCAGTTTCCAGTGGTCCCGGGGTGTCAGCAGCGAACGGCTCGGCGATTAAGACCTTTGGTGAGAGGACTCTGCTTCTGTCCATACACGGCTGTACATTTGAGTGGACTTTTATCATAGCTGCAGTGAATTTCAATATGTTGGGGGCTGATTTTCTGTGCTCACTTGGTTTGTTGGTTGATCTTGCTAACAGGCGCCTGGTTAATGCACTTTCTTTTTATTCTATTCCCTGTACAGCCCGAGTGGCCCCGCCAACAGCACAAGCCAACGTCACAGCTGCAGGTGGTAGGTTCCACACACTGCTCACTTAGTTCCCAGCACTCACGGTTCCCACATTTTCAGCGACCGTCGCTAAACACGGGGTGGAACATTTTATTACTACCACCGGACTGCCCGTTTTTGCAAAAGCTCGGCGCTTGGATTCAGCTAAAATGACCATAGCGCGCGAGGAGTTCGCCAACGTGGAAAAGTTGGGCATCATCCGGCGCTCGAACAGCCCATGGGCTTCCCCGCTTCACATGGTCCCGAAAGCTGATGGCTCGTGGCGACCTTGCGGTGATTTCCGCAGGTTGAACAACGCCACAGCGCACGACCGCTACCCAGTCCCGCATATCCAAGATTTTTACGTTCATTTGGCGGGGGCGCGCGTTTTTTCTAAGATAGACTTGGTCCACGGTTACCATCAAGTCCCAGTGCGCACTGAGGACATACCCAAAACAGCAGTAATAACTCCGTTTGGTCTATTCGAGTTTTTGCGCATGCTGTTTGGGCTTAAAGGCGCTGCGCAGACGTTTCAGCGCATGATGGACGCAGTGTTGCACGATCTCCCCTTCGTATTCGTCTACCTGGACGACATCTTAGTAGCCAGCGCGTCCGAAGACTAACACAAAAACCACCTCACGGCAGTTTTCCGGAGGTTGGGAGAGCACAGGTTAATAATCAACCCAGCGAAGTGTCAGTTCGGGGTGACGCAGATTGATTTTTTGGGGGCATCGCGTCTCCCCAGAAGGAGCGGTTCCGCTGCCTGACAAAGTGCGCGCGGTAACAAATTTTCCCCAGCCACAAACGGTCAAGGCGTTACAGGAGTTTTTGGGAATGGTGAATTTTTATAACCGTTTCCTCCCTCGCGCAGCGCAGCTCATGCAACCATTGTATGCCGCACTGAAAAAACAAAAACCCACAAATAAGATCGAATGGTCTCCGGAGCGAGAGTGAGCATTCTCGGAGGTCAAAACAGCCCTGGCAAACGCTGCGTTGTTAGCACATCCAGACCCGACGGCCCGCATAGCACTCACTACTGACGCGTCAGATGTGGCCATAGGGGCGGTCGTGGAGCAGCATGTAGCCGGGGCTTGGCAGCCGCTCGCCTTTTTCAGCAAGACTTTGCGCGATAGTGAACAAAAATACAGCGCATTCAACAGGGAGTTGTTAGCTCTCCACTTGGCCATTCGCCACTTCCAGTTCTGGCTGGAGAGACGCAGTTTCACTGCGTTCATTGACCACAAGCCGCTGACATTCGCGATGGCCAAGGTTTCAGAACCGTGGTCAGGCTGGCAACAGAGGCAGCTGGCCGCCATCTCAGAGTTTACTACCGATATCCAGCATGTGGCGGGTAAACTGAATGTAGTGGCAGACTGTCTCTCACGCGCCGTGGCGGCCCCAGTCCGCGTAGGGATAGATTATGCAGCCATGGCCGCGGATCAGTGTAGCGACGCGGACGTGCGCGCGCTCCAGTCTGGACCAACAGGGTTAAGGCTGGAGAACAAGGTGCTGCAAAAAGGTATGCCCCCCCCTAATCTGTGATGTCTCCACTGGGCGACCGCGTCCTGTGGTACCGGCTGTGTGGCGCCGCCGCGTTTTTGACTCGATTCATTCTCTGGCGCACCCGGGAGTGCGCGCGTCGATCAAAATGGTGGGAGAGAAATTTGTATGGCCGAGCCTGCGCAAACAAGTTAGGGAGTGGGCAGCGGCCTGTATGGCTTGTCAACGAGCCAAGGTACACAGACACACGAGAGCTCCCTTGGAGCCGTTTCACATCCCGGCTAAGAGGTTCGATCACGTCCACGTGGACCTCGTAAGCCCCCTTCCGCCGTCACAGGGGTGCACACACCTTCTGACAATGGTAGACCGCACCACGCGCTGGCCGGAAGTGGTCCCACTGGTGTCAACTACAGCCGAGGAGGTGGCGCGCGCGTTTTTAACAGCATGGGTAGCGCGCTTTGGAGTCCCGTCGGACATTACGTCCGACAGAGGCCCTCAATTTGTTTCCGAACTTTGGTCAGCAATGGCCCGCAGCCTGGGAGTAACGATCCACCGCACAACCGCGTACAATCCGTAGGCTAATGGGTTATGCGAACGTTTTCATAGGTCATTGAACGCGGCTCTCAGAGCGTTGCTTACGGATGCAAATTGGGTAGACAGGCTACCGTGGGTTTTATTGGGGTTGCGTTCTGCACCTAAAGAGGATTTAGAAGCCTCCCCGGCTGAGCTAGTTTTTGCGCAGCCACTTCGGCTGCCCGGGGAATTTCTCCCAGATAATCCTGCGCCAGAATGCTCCCCGGCTCAGCTGTTGCAGCATGGCATCGAATCAGGCATGCTGCCTGGCCCCGTTCACCACAGTTTTCCGCGCGTTTTTGTACCTAAGGCTTTAAAAAACGCGGAGTTTGTTTTTGTCAGACACGATTCCCATCGCCCGCCGCTACGACCACCTTATGATGGACCATTTAGAGTGCTGGAAACAGGGGATAAGCATTTTTTGCTAGATTTGGGGGGCAGGAAAGAAAAGATTGGCATAAACAGGCTCAAATCCGCCTTTGTGGTGGCGGACGAGGATGTGCTGTTGGCCAGGGCTCCTCAGCGCGGCAGACCCCCTAGGGGACATCCCCCAGAACACCCACAGGGATTGACTAACAGTTCTCACCCTCAGACAGCAGCCCCCTAGCAGGATGGCGCCGCGGAAGTGGAGAAGCCCGCTTACAGCAGATACGGGAGGAGACTGAGGCCCAAGCAGCACGTGGGCTGATGTGTAATGATTTTATCATGACATGCAGACTGTTATTCCGTTGTTCCATCTTCGACGTTTGGGGGGGGTCATGTGGGACACATATGCACATTGTTATATCACTTTAGGCTTCACATCTCAGATTGAACAAAGGACTGAGTCTCCTTGGAGATAACAGGAGGTATGTGGATGTTTAGTCTTTGGTATGCAAAGAGACGGCCTTGGGGGGTTTCCTGGCTGCCAGAGACTTTAGGTGGAGGTGATAAGATCTAAGAGAGGATGCATTGTTACTTGGGATTAAATGCATTGTGACTCTGAGCTTTGAAGGTCCTGGGTATTTAAAGGACGAATGTCTGGGTTTTTTTCCTCTTTCTGTTTTTGCTGATGTTGGAAGATGTGAATAAACCTGACTCGTGAGATAAACTCTGCCTCGTCATTTTCACATTTCCACAACATGATTAGATTTTCAAAGCTCAACAGGTTATATTTGGACAGGATTGGGCAGTGATGGAACGTTCGTCTTTTCTTGTCATGAAACTTGATAGAATACTTGTATAATGATTCCAGAGGCCTCAGGGCAGATTTACATGCCTGTGACCAACTTGTCATACAGTAAAGAAAATGTGGAATTATCATAGCATTTAGATACATACTTGATGCTTCAGTAGACAGTGAATTTCTGATATGTTTGAAATTAGCACAATTAAATTTGACTGTGTTTGTCATCTTTTTAATGTGTTTTTTAAAGCTTAAATTTGAGTCAAGTGTAACACCTAAATATTTAAATTCAGTCACATTCTTAATTTTTTGTCCTTCTATCATGATATGACAAGAATTCTTGGATTTGGAACGATTTGTAAAAAACATTGACACAGTTTTATCGAGGTTTAAGGTTAAACAAGAATTCCTCAACCAATGTGAGACTTTCTCCATTTCCTGTGTTAATTTTTCAGTCACCTCTTCAGTCGTTTTACCATGAGTATATACCACAGTGTCGTCAGCATACATAATTAGATTTGCATTACACACAGACGGGAGATCATTAATATATAATGTAAACAGCAAAGGCCCTAGAATAGAGCCCTGCAGTACACCCATACTGCATGCTTTTAAGGGAGATGTAACATTATTTACAATTACACACTGCTGTCTGTCACTGAGGTATGACCTTATCCAATTTTGTTTATTTTTATGGAGGGAGAATTGTGATAATTTGTTTAAAAGTAACTCATGGTTAACTGTATCAAAAGCCTTTCGCAAGTCAAGAAAAACAGCCCCCACTACCCCTCCCCCATCCAGGCTGGATTTGATGTTTTCTAATAGATAGCAGCATGCTGTTTCAGTGGAATATCCTTTCCTAAAACCAAACTGAAAGGGGTTAAGTGCTGCCATGGAGTCAAGGTGGTCCACCAGCTGTTGTGCTACAGCTTTCTCCAAGCCTTTGGAAATGGTTGGGAGTATGCTGATGGGTCTGTAATTTGCGACCTGGAGCTTCTCACCTGATTTGTACACTGGCCGTACAATGGCTGTTTTCAAAATTGTGGGAAAGGTACTCTCATTTATGGATTGATTTATAATTTTTGTTAATACTAGTGTTAAAATTTCTTTGTGTTCTTTCAGAAAAGCTGTATCCATTCCAAATATGTCTTTAGCTTTACTATTGTTAAAATTGGATATGATTTTAGAGATATTCCCTTCATCATCATTACTCAATTTAAAAGAATGAGCATCACAGTGGAATTCATGAGTGCAGTTTGGCTTAGAAAAACTCTTTGCCAATTGTGACACAGAGTTTATAAAATAATCATTAAAATGTTTGCCAGCTCATTGTTATTTTAGATAACAGAATTTATTTTTAGCTTTAAGTCATCACATCTTGGTTTTTCTTTTCCCAATAGTTTATCCATGCTTCTCCAAATAAGTTTATTGTTGCCTTTTGCATCCTTTATTATATTGAGAAAAAAATTAGCCTTTGCTTTTCGAAGTTGTATAGTGACTTTATTTCTCAAGCTTCTATAAGTGTAATGATCAGGGGTTAGCCCTGACTTAAGAAATTTTTTGAGGGCCATATCTCTTTGTTTCATGAGGTCCCAAAGAGAGGTGTTAAACCATGGCAGCCTCTTTTTATTGGCTACATCAGTTCTGTGTTCACAGATGCAAAAATGAAGCATACCAAGAAAAGAACACTGTCCCTACTGTGAAACATGGAGGAGGTTCTGTTATGTTCTGGGGCTGCTTTGCTGCATCTGGCACAGGGTGTCTTGAATCTGTGCAGGGTACAATGAAATCTCAAGACTATCAAGGTATTCTAGAGAGAAATGTGCTGCCCAGTGTCAGACAGCTTGGTGTCAGTCGCAGGTCATGGGTCTTGCAACAGGATAATGACCCAAAACACACAGCTAAAAACACCCAAGAATGGCTAAGAGCCAAACATCGGACTATTCTAAAGTGGCCTTCTATGAGCCCTGATCTAAATCCTATTGAACATCTGTGGAAGAAGCTGAAACATGCCATCTGGAGAAGGCACCCTTCAAACCTGAGACAACTGGAGCAGTTTGCTCATGAGGAGTGGACCAAAATACCTGCTGAGAGGTGCAGAAGTCTCATTGACAGTTACAGAAATCATTTGATTGCAGTGATTGCCTCAAAAGGTTGTGCAACAAAATATTAAGGGTACCATCATTTTTGTCCAGGCCTGTTTCATGAGTTTGTTTTTTAAAATAATTCTGTTGAACCACAATTCAAAAGCATTGTCTGATTTTCATTGGTTAATTTTCATAGAATTTTTATTTATTACCACTTTTGTCGGATTCAAGTTATTTCTGTGACCATTGTGTGTTTTTCTTTCATTAACAGAAAGGTACCAACACGTTAGGCCTATTAGCCACTGTTTCATATCCCTTGTTTATTTGTTTGTCAGATCACTTATTTGTCTGATCCTTTATCACTTGTATTCATAATAATGAGTCTTCACTTTGGGGAATGGGAGTTGTTCAGTGCATGGCCATAGAAAGCAAGTGTAAGCAAACATTTCTGCATGGCCGTAGAAAGTTATCGTTACCATGGCAACAGTAACCATGGTGAAACCTGCCTTGGATCTTTGACGTCACCACTCGTCATTGATGCCTGCATTTGATCTGTGATGCCTGCCTTTGATCTTTGATAATGACATAGCGAGTCCTATGATCCTGAGTGCAGCCTGCCTTTGATCTCATAGCAAGTCCTATGATCTTTGAGCGAGTCCTATGATCGTGACATTGTGACAAGAGATTTCTTGAATTATATATAGAGTGATTATTTTAGTTGATATCACTGTTCAGTGATGGAATTCAGTGTAATATTGAATTTCTTCTGTGTATCATCAATAAACTCATGCAGTGCTATCACAGGACACATTTACAAATACAGTCGTGTGAAAAAAATTTTTACCCCCTTCCTGATTTCTCATTTTTTTTGTATGTTTGTCACACTTAAATGTTTCAGATCATCAAACAAATTTAAATATTAGACAAAGATAGCACAAGTAAACACAAAGTGCAGTTTTTAAATGAATGTGTTTATTATTAAGGGTTAAAAAAAATCCAAACCTACATGGACCTGTGTGAAAAAGTGATTGCCCCTTCCTGTTAAAACAAATTAATTGGGGTTTATCACATCTTTGGAAAGCTGAGTTCAATTTCTGTAGCTACGCCCAGGCCTGATTACTGCCACACCTGTTCTGAATCAAGAAATCACTTAAATAGGACCTGCCTGACAAAGTACACCAAAAGATCCTCAAAAGCTACACATTATGCTGCAATCCTGAGTAATACAGAGAAATTCAGGAACAAACGAGAAACAAAGTAATTGAGATCTGTCAGTCTGGAAAAGGTTATAAAGCCATTTCTAAAGCTTTGGGACTCCAGCAAACCACAGTGAGAGCCATTATCCACCAATGGCGAAAACATGGAGCAATGGTGAGCCTTCCCAGGAGTGGCCGGCCAACCAAAATTACCCCAAGAACACAGCAACGATTCATCCAAGAGGTCACAAAAGACCCCACAACAACATCCAATGAACTTCAGGCCTCACTTGCCTCAGTTAAGGTCAGTGTTCATGACTCCACCATAAGAAAGAGACTGGGCAAAAATGGCCTGCATGGCAGAGTTCCAAGACAAAAACCACTGCTGAGCAAAAAGACCATAAAGGCTTGTCTCAGTTTTGCCAGAAAACATCTTGATGATCCCCAAGACTGTTGGGAAAATACTCTGTGAACTGACAACACAAAAGTTGAACTTTTTGGAAGGTGTGTATCCCATTACATCTGGTGTAAAAGTAACACAGCATTTCAGAAAAGGAATATCATACCAGCAGTAAAATATGGTGGTGGTAGTGTGATGGTCTGGGGCTGTTTTGCTGCTTCAGGACCTGGAAGACTTGCTGTGTTAAATGGAACCATGAATTCTGCTTTCTACCAAAAAATTCTGAAGGAGAATGTCCAGTCATCTGTTCGTGACCTCAAGCTGAAGCGCACTTGTCTTCTGCAGCAGGAAAATGATCCAAAACACACCAGCAAGTCCACCTCTGAATGGATTAAGAAAAACAAAATGAAGACTTTTGAGTGGCCTAGTCAAAGTCCTGACCTGAATCCGATTGAGATGCTGTGGCATGACGTTAAAAATGCGGTTCATGCTGGAAAACTCTCCAATATGGCTGAATTACAATAATTCTGCAAAGATGGGTGGGCCAGAATTCCTCCACAGTGCTGTAAAAGACTCATTGCCAGTTATCGTAAGCGCTTGATTGCAGTTGTTGCTGCCAAGATTGGCCCATCCAGTTATTAGGTTTAGGGGGAAATCACTTTTTCACACAGGGCCATGTACTTTTAGATTTTTTTTCCCCCTTAATAATAAACACCTTCATTTAGAAACTGCATTTTGTGTTTACTTGTGTTTTCTTTGTCTAATATTTAAATTTGTTTGATGGTCTGAAACATTCAAGTGTGGAAAAACATGCAAAATAATGAGAACTCAGGAAGGGGGAAAACACTTTTTCACACCACTGTATTTGAGACCCATTGTAGTGCATCATTTTATATTTTAGCAGTATTTTGTTGTTAAAGGGTTTTTTAAAACTTTAATGCTAAGATTGAGGCGGTACTTGTATCATCACACTGGGACAATACTGAGGCCAAAAAATGATCTGAACCTTGAGTGCATGACTGGCAAAGACTAGCGATATGATCGCCGCTGCTCTATTGTAAGGGGTTTGTTTTTTATTGATGCAAGAAGATTATTATTTATTATTATTATTATTATCCCGCCTAAATGATTGCATTTTTGACCCTCTAAATGTTAAACAAAACAGATTTTTTTTTTTTCGTACACAACTCCGATTCGGTGAAAAATTTTATAAACTGAAAAAAAAATGTGCCCCATGCTGAAACTTTTCAGACATATCCAGCGGTTGATATGTCGCGCATTCACGGAGCAGAGGTTGTAGGAAGTTATGCGTTGGTTTACACACATTGACAGGAAAATCCTTACAGAGATCTGCTCAGCTGCTGCCTGCAGTGTGCGCGCGTGCGCGCGCGCGCACACACACACACACACACACACACACTTAACACACAAATTTTTTTGTATAACGGGACCCGTCGGGGATGTGTCTGAGTACTTTCAAGCTACAGGATCAAGATCCAAATTACTGTTGAGCCCTTCCCCCATGTTTTTTTCTTCACCTTTGTCTACAGTGTGAACCATCAGCTGTCCAGTGTTGGTGTGATAGATATGCCAAAATGTCAGGACATCAGAGGAGAGGATCCAATCAGCTAATCGCTCAAAGCGCAGAGCTCAGCTGTTTTCCATGATAAATCACACTTCGCTGTTGGCTGCGCCTCCCAGCAAAAATACGCTCCATGCATCAACTCCATGCATTATCTTGTTCTTTTTTCGGCATTTTTTTTTTTTCACTTCCGGCGCCACACGAGTCGGCTGCCTTTTGCAACAGCGGCTCAATTCTGAGTCTTTTTTTTCCTTCCTCTCTCTTTTGATCCGGTGACAACTCTCTGATCCAGCACACCTTTCACTCCATTTATATCACGGACACACAGATCGGCCCAAATGTCTCCTGAGCCGGTGGACAGAGCCACTGTTTATAGCAGGAGACGGTACAGCAGGGAAGAGCTGCTAGCACTCAACCGCCATCCGGTGCTAACAGAAAAACTCGACATACCGGGAGAACTGAGGCGAAAACGCCATGGGTGCCGGGCTGGAGTAAGGCGGAAGGCAAGAAATATAAGGTACAGACCCACCCTTCCATCCGTTGTTATGGGGAATGTACGATCGTTACTGGGAAAGGTAGATGAGCTAGCGGCTATCTCCCGCTACGGTAGCATATACTGGGAGTGTAGCCTGTTTCTATACAAAGAGACTTGGCTAACCGAATTAGCAGCAGATGCTAACATTGAACTGGAGGGTTTCCACGTGATACGGGCAGACCGAACATCAGACAGTGGCAAAGCAAGGGGCGGTGGAGTGATAATGTATGTTAACAACAACTGGTGCAGACCGGGACATATCACTGTTAAACAATGACACTGCAGCAAAGACGTTGAGTTGCTAGCTGTTAGCATGCGGCCTACATATCTCCCGAGGGAATACTCACACGTGATCTGCATTGTTGTTTATGCAAATCCGACGGCGAACGCTGGGACAGCGCGTGACGTCATCCATTCAGTAACTGGCAGGCTGCAGACGGAACACCCAGATGCTCTTCTCCTCATCTCAGGTGATTTCAACCATGTTTCACTGTCCCCCATTCTACCCACGTTCACCCAGTATGTCACATGCCACACTAGAGACAATAAAACACTGGACTTATTCTACGCAAACACTAAGGAGGCGTACACCTCATCACAACTCCCCCCACTCGGGAGATCGGATCACAACTTGGTTCATCTCCTGCCGGTGTACAAACCCCTAGTGCACAGACAACCTCCGGCCATGCACACAGTGAAGTTATGGTCTGAGGAGGCAATGGACACTCTAAAGTGCTGTTTTGAAACCACCGCCTGGGAGCAGCTCTGCGATCCACATGGTGAGGACATCGATGGCCTCACTCACATCACCACAGACTACATCAGCTTCTGTGTGGACAACACCGTTCCCACCAAGACCATACGGTGTTGCTCAAACAACAAATCCTGGATCAACCCTGAGATAAAAACACTTCTGAGAGAGAAGAAGAGGATCTTCAGGTCGGGGAACAGGGAGATGCTGAAGTCCGTACAGAGGGAGCTGAGGAGAAAGATCAGAGAAGGCAAGGACAGCTTCAGGAAGAAGATGGAGGACAAGCTACAACAGAGCGACATCAGCGGGGTCTGGAGAAACCTTAAAACCATCTCTGGGCTCCAGAATACCTCCCCCTAGGCCACGGGGGGCAGGGAGTTGGCGAACAATCTGAATCTGTTTTTCAATAGGTTTGACCAACAGCCCTCCCCCCTGACTGCACAACAACCACTGCTGCCTCTAAAGACATCAAGTCCTGCTGCCCACTCCCCACTCCACCAACACCCCCCCACTCCCAACACACAGCCCCCCAACCTGACCCTCACTAAGACCCAGGTGAGGACGGAGCTGAGGAAGATCAAGGCGAGGAAGGCGTCGGGACCGGACGGCATCAGCGCAAAGCTCCTCAAGTCCTGTGCAGACCAGCTGTGTGGGATTGTGGAGTACATCTTCAATCTGAGCCTGAAGCTGGGGAGGGTACCATAGCTGTGGAAAACATCTTGTGTGGTACCTGTACCAAAGACTTCCCACCCCAAAGATCTGAACAGCTACAGACCAGTGGCCTTGACGTCCCACATGATGAAGACCCTGGAGAGACTGCTCCTTGCTCACCTCCGCCCCCTGGTGGGACCAGCGATGGATCCACTCCAGTTCGCCTACCAGCATGGCATTGGAGTGGAGGATGCGGTGATCTTCCTCCTTCACCGTTCTCTGTCCCACCTGGAGAAGCCCGCGAATGGGGTGAGGATCATGTTCTTTGACTTCTCCAGTGCTTTCAACACCATCCAACCGATGATCCTGAAGGACAAGCTGCTGTGCGCAGGAGTGGACCAGCACCTGTCATCATGGATCCTGGACTACCTCACTAACCGGCCTCAGTTTGTGAGAACCCGGGACTGTGTGTCCGACACAATCATCGATAGCACGGGGGCCCCCCAGGGAACGGGTTTGGCTTCCTTCCTGTTCACCCTTTATACTGCGGACTTCTCACACAACACAACACAACACACTGCCATCTACAGAAGTTCTCTGATGACTCTGCGATCATTGGCCTCATCTCCAACGGAGATGAAGCTGAGTACAGAGGACTTATCCAGGACTTCGTGGACTGGTGCCATCGGAACTGCCTCCAGATCAACGCGAGGGAAACTAAGGAGCTGGTGGTGGACTGCCGCAGGCAAGGACAACCCCTCACAGCACCAGTAAATATACAGGGAACAGACATCGAGATGGTGACATCCTACAAGTACCTGGGTGTTCATCTGAACAATAAACTAGACTGGTCACACAATACTGACGCACTCTACAAGAAGGGACAGCACAGGCTGTTCCTACTGAGGAGACTCAGGTCTTTTGGTGTACAAGGGGCACTGCTGAAGACATTCTATGACACGGTGGTGGCATCAGCCATCACTTTTGGAGTGGTCTGCTGGGGCAGTGGCATTACTGCAGCCGATAGGAAGAGACTGAACAAACTGATCAAGAAAGCTAGCTCTGTCCTGGGGCAGCGCCTTGACCCAGTGGAGGAGATAGGAGAGAGAAGGATGGTGGCTAAACTGTCATCTCTGCTGGAGTCCGAGTTCCACCCTATGCAGGACATACTGAATGCACTGAGGAGATCATTTAGCAGCAGACTACATCATCCTAGGTGCACAACCGAGAGGTTTCACAGGTCCTTCCTACCTACGGCTGTCAGACTGTACAACCTATGCAGGGCTGCTCGCAGAGATAGCAAAAAGATGTAACAACCTAATAGTATTGAATGCAAAAAACGCAATAGACTTACACAATGGTCCCCTCCGGTATACAACTAGGAAAATACCGGTCGCTATGGAGGGTGAGAATATGTATGGGTACATAATCATACCATGTAGGATAACTAAGTAGACGGTTGTGTTGTTCCATTCCATCTAGCTACAATGCTCCGCACTGTGTGTTTATATATTTACATATTTATTCCATCTAGCTACAATGCTCCGTACTGTGTTTTTTTATATATATTTATATATTTACTCTATCTAGCAACAATGCTCCACACTGTGTGTGTTTATATATTTACATATTTATTCCATCTAGCTTCAGTGCTCCATACTGTGTGCGTTTATATATCTACATATTTATTCCATCTAGCTACAATGCTCCATACTGTGTGTGTTTATATATCTACATATTTATCCCATCTATCTACAATACTCCGCACTGTGTGTTTATATACTCATATATTTATTCCATCCAGCTACAATGCTCCGCACTGTGTCTCTCTATATATATATACTTATATTTATATGTACATATGTATACTCGCTGCTCTTGTTTTCTCTTGCCTTCTGGTTGTTGCTCTGAGTGTTGCTATCCCTGTGCTGTTGCAATCCTGGAATTTCCCCACTGTGGGACTGATAAAGGCTTATCTTATCTTTTTTTTTTTGTTTTTTTGTTTTTGTTTTTTTTGTTTTTTGTTACTTATTTGTACCCGTAGGTAGACTTGGTTTGCAGTCTGGTGACAAGCCACCGGCTGCTGGTCGCTGCGTGCGCGAGCGCCCTAAACCTACATGTTTTTGGTGTGCGGGAGGAAACCGGAGAAATCCCGGAGTAAACCCGCGCAACACGGGGAGAACATGCAAACTCCACACAGCTCACTGTTGGTCGGGGGCTGGGATCGAACCCATGATCTCATGATCCCCGCGGTCCCCCGGCCGAGGGTAAAACTGTGCTGCCACAGTGCTAAACCACTGCGCCACCGTGCAGCCCATCTTATCAGTTAGCGTGCCTTTGAGCCAGGTCGTGTTGGGCCGCTGCTTCTCCCAGCATGTTCTGTGTTGGATACACTGGTGTTCTTTGTCAGACCTGGGTCCCCGCTGATGCTCCGCCCAGTCTGCTTGCATGCCTCGTGTTCTCCACCTATGTCGAATTATCCTTTATACCAGGGGTGGGCAAACTTTTTGGCTCAGGAGCCACACTGACTTTTAAAATTTGACAGATGGGCCGGGCCAGCACCAGATGCATATCAAAGCATAGCATATCATATCAGCATATCAAAGATAAACATAAAAATGGCATTACAGTGTTAATACTTACATTCACTTTTAGTGGGAGCAGTGTTGTTGATCACCCTTTTTTGCCAGTGCGTCGAAGTCTGTTGTTTGTTTTGTTGTGGCAATTCTCAAAACAGATCTGAGGTGTTCATCACTCAACTGGATACTTACTGTTTATCTGGTATCTCAACTGGTATACTCAACTGGTATCTGTGGGGTGCTTTGTTGGTGTTCATCACACATAAGAGCCTTTTCCATTGGCTCCGCTTAGCCCAACACGGGACAGCTCAGCACGCTTTGTAGCTCTTTCCACTAGCCCCAACACGGTTTAACAGCCGCGATTTTCATCCCCGCTCAAGGGCAGTGTACAACCGTGCTGAGTCGTGCCGTGTTGTGACGTCAACAGACTGGTCGCCGCTGACTGGTCAGGTCGTAACGTCACGAAAGCAACCGTCTTCTGATGAATCTACACACGACCGCCATTTGCAATATTTCACGGACTAACTCGGTCACAGATTAAATACGATATTAATACAGACAGCGTTGTAGGTTTTGCGGAACTCTACACCGTGGTCCAACGAAGAGGTGCGGAGTTTTCTCTGCTTGGTGGCAGATCCACAGTGAGGAGTGACCCGGACCGATACAGATGGCAGCCCAGCATAGAACCGGACTACGGACAAGCTGAAGACGAACGTGAGAGAACCATCGATGGTGAGTGAGTTGTAATAATGTGCATCTGTTCGCTTATTTATCCTGTTGGTGGTAAGCTCACTTTTTTTGAGCCATACAGCGCTGTTCTGTGCTGGCTAACGAGTGTTGGCTAACGATTTTTAGCTAGTAGCTAGCTAGTACCAACTGCTGATTCGCGCTTGTTTTCTCCTAAATATTCGCTTGTGAGAGCAAAACGATGAAATATGTTAATCCTGGTTAAAGTCCTGATTTGTGTACGTATTGCACTTTGGTGCTGCGCATTAAATTGCACACAATTTAATGCTAGAATGTGTTTCCACATGCCAGGGGTTGGCTGCCCTCAGTGTTATATTGTGGATACTGGTGAAATGAACCACAGGAGCCGAAATCGCGTCATATTAAAATTGCTTTTTCAAACCAGTGATTTATAAAGTCATTCATATAATTTTCTAAAGCGTCAGAATAGACCCACACACCTATTCTGTGGATCCTGCAGTGCTTGTCAGGAAAACGAAGCATTTTTGTCACATCCCACCACTGACTTTCACAGGTGTATTTCCCTAATACAGTTACATCTCCAAAAATTAGAATGTCATGAAAAACTTCAATATTTTTTGTCACTCATTTCAGAAAGAGAAATTCGTATATTATATAGATTCATTACACAGACAGTGATATATTTCAAGCGTTTATTTATTTTAATTTTGATGATTATGGCTTACAGCCCCTGAAAACCCCAAATTCAATTTGGCAAAAAATTAGAATATTACATAAAATTAACTTTAAAAAATAGTTTTTGAATATAAATGTTGGCCGCTGAGGTGTTGGTTAATATGGGCTGTAGCCGTAATCATCAATATTAAAATAAACACTTGCAATATATCACTGTCCCTGTAATGAATCTATATATGGGTTTCACTTTCTGAAATGAGTGAAAAAAATATTGAATTTTTTCATGGTATTCTAATTTTTGAGATGTGCCTGTATAAGTGTTGAACTTGCTTGAAACTAACCATCATCCATTTCTGTTGTTCATCTAGGCAAGAGGAAAATCAGCCTCCCCACAACCTACCTCGCCACTGTGGAAAGTACTGAAATCCTTTGCTTTTATAGGTAAAGTGTCAAAACCAAAGTAGCACAATTTCCACTTAATATAAAAGGGACTGAACTGAGATTTATTTGATTGTGTGAATATGGCACATCAACTGTAAAATAAACCGCTTGTTAATGTATTTATTTTTTTGTCAGATCACTTGTGTGATCCTTTGTGAGTTATGTTCATAACTGTATCTTTTGGCGAATGTGAGATGTTCAGTCGTCAATATAATTTACTTTATATGTGTAGTTTAAGATAAGATAAGATAAGATAAGATAAGCCTTTATTAGTCCCACAACGGGGAAATTCCAGGATTGCAACAGCACAGGGATAGCAACACTCAGAGCAACAATCAGAAGGCAAGAAAAAAACAAGCAAGCAAGAGCAGCTAATATACATATGTACGTATTACTATAAAATATATATATATACACACACACACAGACACACAGTGCAGAGCATTGTAGCTGGATGGAATAAATATATGAATATATGAACACACAGTGCAGAGCATTGTAGCTAGATGGAATAAATATGTAAATATATAAACACCCACAGTACGGAGCATTGCAGCTAGGTGGAATAAATATGCAAGTATATAAACACACACAGTGCGGAGCAATGTAGCTAGATGGAATAATATGTAGATATATAAATATATAAACACACCCAGTGCTGAGCATTGTAGCTAGATGGAATAAATATGTAAATATATAAACACACACAGTGCAGAGCATTGTTGCTAGATGGAATGAAACAGCATAACCGTCTACTTAGTTATCCTACATGGTATGATTATGTGCCCATACATATTCTCACCCTCCATAGCGACCGGTATGTTCCTAGTTGTATGCCGGAGGGGACCATTGTGTAAGTCTATTGCATCTTTTGCATTCAAAAAACTATTAGTTTGTTACGTCTTTTTGCTATCTCTGCGAGCAGCCCTGCTTAGGTTGTACAGTCTGACAGCCGTTGGTAGGAAGGACCTACGAAACCTCTCGGTTGTGCACCTGGGATGATGTAGTCTGCTGCTAAATGAGCTCCTCAGTGCATTCAGTATGTCCTGCATAGGGTGGAACTCGGACTCCAGCAGAGATGACAGTTTAGCCACCGTCCTTCTCTCTCCTATCTCCTCCATCGGATCAAGGCGCTGCCCCAGGACAGAGCTAGCTTTCTTAATCAGTTTGTTCAGTCTCTTCCTATCGGCTGCAGTAATGCCACTGCCCCAGCAGACCACTCCAAAAGTGATGGCTGATGCCACCACCGTGTCATAGAATGACTTCAGCAGCGCCCCTTGTACACCAAAAGACCTGAGTCTCCTCAGCAGGAACAGCCTGCGCTGTCCCTTCTTGTAGAGTGCATCAGTATTGTGTGACCAGTCTAGTTTATAGTCTATCATCAATAAACTCATGCAGTAACAGGACACATTACAAATATTTGAGACCCATTGTAGTGCTTCCTTTTATATTTTAGCAATGCTAGTACAAAACACCACCCACACATGAAGCCAGGGCAAGAAGAGACACTTTTACATTCAAGACAAACTTTTATTGATAAAAACTCCATATATTGACTGAGCGACTCCATACTCGGCGATACACACCTTCAGTTAAAGTACTATATTCCATTCAAGTGAATGTATTAATTCATTCTGATTGCTGAGGCCACAGTAAAAACAGATGATTTTAAATGTAACGCAGCCCTTGTAAAATCGACTTTACATCAGTGCAGCTACATGAAAATTGTGGTTAAATACAACAACAAAGTACTTTATTGTCACATTGGAATTGGAATCGCTCTTGTTTTGTTTTTCTTTTGAATTCTTGGATGGAATATGGGTTGGCAATATAAGCTGCAGCTTCAGCCACCACCCATTTCAGATAACCTATGTTGAACTGTATAATCAGATGAGTTATTGTTTAATTCGACCTAATTAGATTTTTTTCCCCTTTGTTATATTATTCTATTTTCTTTTAATCTATCCGAAATAAAGATTCATTCATTCACATTCCACCACTGGCTTTTAGCAACAAGTGTATTTCCCAAATATGTTTTAAACTTCCTTTATTTAACCACCACCCATTTCTGTCTTTTGATCCACCCCAAACTGGACCTTGCGTCACTATTTACAGAGATGCAGGCCTAAGATCTGCTGATCTGAGACCAGTGTGAGCTGCACATCCCAGCTGCTGAGTGACCCAGTCTTACAGTTTGAGTTTTGCACATTCTGAATAATCTGGAATTTGCTGCTGATTGTAATAAACAATTTAGTGACTTATGTGTTTGCATCATGATTTCTATTTTTGCCTGTTAATACACTGGTGGGAAAAGAGTCAATAGTACAAACCATTAATGGGTGACCTTGAAAATAATGGCTCATTTTTAAGAAAAGTAACCAAAACAATTATTTTATTAACTGAAGACTGTATTGTTGGATGTGCCACCCAGAAGACGCTGCATACTTTAGTGACAGTACCAGTATATGGAGGAATTCTGGGTCATAACTGGGTCAAACTGGGTCAAACTTCCCACCCCAAAGACCTAAACAGCTACAGACTGGTGGCCTTGACGTCCCACTTGATGAAGACCCTGGAGAGACTGCTCCTTGCTCACCTCCGCCCCCTGGTGGAACCAGCGATGGATCCACTCCAGTTCGCCTACCAGCATGGCATTGGGGTGGAGGATGCGGTGATCTTCCTCCTTCACCGTTCTCTGTCCCACCTGGAGAAGCCCAGGAATGTGGTGAGGATCATGTTCTTTGACTTCTCCAGTGCTTTCAACACCATCCAACCGATGATCCTGAAGGACAAGCTGCTGCGCGCAGGGGTGGACCAGCACCTGTCACCATGGATCCTGGACTATCTCATGAACCAGCCTCAGTTTGTGAGAACCCGGGACTGTGTGTCCGACATGATCATCGGTAGCACGGGGGCCCCCCAGGGAACGGTGTTGGCTCCCTTCCTGTTCACTCTTTATACTGCGGACTTCTCACACAACACAACACAGTGCCATCTACGGAAGTTCTCTGATGACTCTGCAATCGTTGGCCTCATCTCCAATGGAGATGAAGCTGAGTACAGAGGGCTTATCCAGGACTTCGTGGACTGGTGCCATCGGAACTGCCTCCAGATCAACGCGAGGAAAACTAAGGAGCTGGTGGTGGACTGCCGCAGGCATGGACAACCCCTCACAGCACCAGTAAATATACAGGGAACAGACATTGAGATGGTGACATCCTACAAGTACCTGGGTGTTCATCTGAACAATAAACTAGACTGGTCACACAATACTGACGCACTCTACAAGAAGGGACAGCGCAGGCTGTTCCTACTGAGGAGACTCAGGTCTTTTGGTGTAC
Source organism: Pholidichthys leucotaenia (assembly GCA_020510985.1). NCBI lineage: Eukaryota > Metazoa > Chordata > Actinopteri > Cichliformes > Pholidichthyidae > Pholidichthys > Pholidichthys leucotaenia. The sequence continues at coordinate 225,501,708 of CM035837.1, forward strand.
AAGGGGCACTGCTGAAGACATTCTATGACACAGTGGTGGCATCAGCCATCACTTTTGGAGTGGTCTGCTGGGGCAGTGGCATTACTGCAGCCGATAGGAAGAGACTGAACAAACTGATCAAGAAAGCTAGCTCTGTCCTGGAGCAGCGGCTTGACCCGGTGGAGGAGATAGGAGAGAGAAGGACGGTGGCTAAACTGTCATCTCTGCTGGAGTCCGAGTTCCACCCTATGCAGGACATACTGAATGCACTGAGGAGCTCATTTAGCAGCAGACTACATCATCCCAGGTGCACAACCAAGAGGTTTTGCAGGTCCTTCCTACCAACGGCTGTCAGACTGTACAACCTAAGCAGGGCTGCTCGCAGAGATAGCAAAAAGACGTAACAACCTAATAGTTTTTTGAATGCAAAAGATGCAATAGACTTACACAGTGGTCCCCTCTGGCATACAACTAGGAAAATAACGGTCGCTATGGAGGGTGAGAATATGTATGGGCACATAATCATACCATGTAGGACAACTAAGTATACGGTTGTGCTGTTTCATCCCATCTAGCAACAGTGCTCTGCACTGTGTGTGTTTATATATTTACATATTTATTCCATCTAGCTACAATGCTCCACACTGGGTGTGTTTATATTTACATATCTATATATTTATTCCATCTAGCTACAATGCTCCGCACTGTGTGTTTATATATCTACATATTACTCCATCTAGCTACATTGCTCCGCACTGTGTGTGTTTATATATTTACATATTTATTCCACCTAGCTGCAATGCTCCGTACTGTGGGTGTTTATATATCTACATATTTATTCCATCTAGCTACAATGCTCCGCACTGTGTGTTTATATACTCATATAGTTATTCCATCCAGCTACAATGCTCTGCACTGTGTCTGTGTGTATATATATATATATATATATATATATATATATATATATATATTTATAGTAATATGTACATATGTATATTAGCTGCTCTTGCTTGCTTGCTTTTTTTTTTTTGCTTTTTTTTTTTCTTGCCTTCTGATTGTTGCTCTGAGTGTTGCTATCCCTGTGCTGTTGCAATCCTGGAATTTCCCTGTTGTGGGACTAATAAAGGTTTATCTTATCTTATCATATTAGCATCTGCTCTTCATCATAATGTGTTTGGGCAGGGGTGTCCAATCATGTGCCATGGAGGGCCAAGACCCTGCAGGCTTTAACTCCAACCAGTGTCTTCAACAGCAGATTCCACTGAACTTCTTCCACTGACTGCAGATCAGTGAGAACACCTGCTGAAGAGACTGGGTAGAAGAGAGAACCTGCAGGGTCTTGGCCCTCCATGACACATGATTGGATACCAGTGGGTTAGAGTTTAATGGGATTTAACATTTTAACGTAAACTGCTTTATGGTTCATAATTCTGTTGACAGACTTACACCAAACCAAAAGTGATTTCTCAAACTGCTGGATTGTTCATAGATAGCTTTTCCAATCTGTCAGTATTAAATTTATGTCACATGGTGGTAACCTTCACATATAAAAAAAGAGACATCTGCAAAAACTTCAGAGGTTTATTGTCAGTGCAATACTACATGAATGCATGTATAGTACATTGTTGATGCAGAGAATATATATTTCTACATTATATGTATCTAGTAAATCAAGCATTTTCCACGTAACCTTGTGACTGCATTATTTTAATTGCTTTTAATCCTAGATCAAGTTTGTTTTGGCCTAAAATGCATCTAATGTACCTAACTCAGTACTGTTTACTTTTTGAATATATATTTTGTGGCTAATATAGTTATGGTGATCAAGTTGTGTCAGCTGATCATTTTTTGCTATGACACCACCTCAGACTCAGTGCAGCTGGAGCAGGTACGTCCATGATGTCTCAACAGTCTCTCCATGATTTTCATGCAGATCAGAGCAATTTTTTTTCCCACAATATTTTTATTGAACCTTTTTTTTTTTTACAAACATAGCACACACAGTCAGACACTAACACAAAAGTAATTTAAAAACTAAAAAGAACGATAACAAAATAACAAAAAAAAAGGTAATAAAAACAACAACAGCCATTAACAAAAACAAGTCAACAACAATGCTCCTCTGTTTAGTCTAGGTAATCTATTCCATAAGAATACATAATATACATTCACCATTTTGGAATTTGCAAGGTCCACACATATCATTCACCTTCTTCTTCAGAAGTTATGTTTAATTTCTTTACATAATCAATGAAAGGTGTCCATATATTCTCAAACACATTTTCCTTTGATTTCAGTATATATGTTATTCTTTCTAGTGGAAGGTTGGTAACATCTTACATACATACAACTAGGCATACAACTAGGAAAATACCGGTAGCTACGGAGGGTGAGAATATGTATGGGCACATAATCATACCATGTAGGATAACTAAGTAGACGGTTGTGCTGTTTCATCCCATCTAGCAACAATGCTCTGCACTGTGTGTGTTTATACATTTACATATTTATTCCATCTAGCTACAATGCTCCGAACTGGGTGTGTTTATGTTTATGTTTATATTTATATATCTATATATTCATTCCATCTAGCTACAATGCTCCGCACTGTGTGTTTATATATCTACATATTATTCCATCTAGCTACATTGCTCCGCACTGTTTATATATTTACATATTTTTTCCACCTAGCTGCAATGCTCCGTACTGTGTGTTTATATATCTACATATTATTCCATCAAGCTACATTGCTCCGCACTGTGTTTATATATTTACATATTTATTCCATCTAGCTGCAATGCTCCGTACTGTGTGTTTATATACTCATATATTTATCCCATCCAGCTACAATGCTCTACACTGTGTGTCTGTGTGTATATACTGTATATATACTATATTTATAGTAATATGTACATATGTATATTAGCTGCTCTTGCTTGCTTGCTTTTTTTTTTTTTTCTTGCCTTCTGATTGTTGCTCTGATTGTTGCTATCCCCGTGCTGTTGCAATCCTGGAATTTCCCCGTTGTGGGACTAATAAAGGCTTATCTTATCTTATCTGTCTTAAACACTGAGTCACATCTGGTCTATGAGTTTTTCCACAGTAATGCAATACATTTTTTGGCATTAAGCAAACTGAGGTCTATGAATGTTCTTTCACTCTTATTAAAGTTATGTTTTTCTGGACACAGACCCAACAAAAACAGTTTAGGGTTCAATGTGATTTGTTTTGAAATTATGTTTTCAATTGTTACCCTCACCTCTTCCCAAAACATTCTGATTTTTCTACATTCCCATAAACAGTGAAATAGGGTTCCTTTACTTAGATCAGAGCAATTTTTTGCACAGGAAATAAACCAGACATTCTTAAGCTCTACAACCACTGATTGTTTGTGAAGCTGTGTTGACATCAGTGACAGGCTGTGCTGAACGCCAGACTGACCGTTTGAAGCGGTAATTTTCCCACAACAGAGCCATCTGAAACACACACAGCGTACATATTTTAGTACCTAACAGCGATAACTTGCAGAAATTACAGTGTAGTACGACGTACTTATAGCAAACTAGCATTAGCAACATTAGCTTACCGTCATATATGACCTAGTTTGTATCCTCACGTCTTTGGCTCTCCCAGAAGCTGCAGAACTATTCCAGAGTGTTTCATCTAGCTGCCTCTACCCTTGTCTGGCGGTCCTTTTTGGCATTTACGGTGAAAAAAGCCACAGACCGAGGAGTGGCCTTATACAGCCGCATGTGTTTATGTTTTGCTTGGGTCGTGTGTTTTACGTCACGGGAGTGTGGCGCCGCCTCGCTGTTATAGAAATCCCACCCACCCCAGCTTAATACGGTTGTAATGGAGACAAAAGCGAGCCGAACCATGTCGAAGTGAGTCGAGACGTGCCGAGGTGTGCTGGGCTAGTGGAAAAGTGCCTTTAAAGTCTGTTCACAGACATGCATAGATCCAAACAACACTAGCATCCTTTGTGCCATCTTCTGGATGTTGGGAAATTTTGCTGGGCTTAATGAAGCGTAAAACTCATCCAGTTTAAGAGAGTGGAACTACTTCTTCAAGAAGGTGTCACATTGGAGATCAATCAGTTCCAACTGCAACTCCTGTGGCACCGTTTCAGGATCTTGTGTGAAGGGACATGACACCAGCTGAAGTGACTGGTCAGTTTCTCCAAAATCAGAGAACCGATGGCAGAATTCTCCATGCAGGTCATCCAATGATTTCCTGTATTTTTTCACATGTCAAGGGGCCTCTTTCAGTGTAGCCAGGGTGGGGAAATGAGTGAATGACTTGTTTGATATTTGCTTTGAGAACTAGAAAAGCACTCGAAGAGCGCAGACCTCCGCCAAGCGGATCATCATCATCATTATCATCATAGTTACCTCCGCCAGGCCGAAAAGGCCAGGAGGAGGTTATGTTTTTGCCAGGGTTTGTGTGTTTGTCTGTCTGTCTGTCTGTTTGTCTGTCTGTCTGTTTGTCTGTTGGTTAGCAAGATAACTCAAAAAGTCTTGGACGGATTTGCATGAAACTTTCAGGCGTTGTTGGAAATGGTACAAGGAAGAACTGATTAAATTTTGGGGGTGATCCGGTTCACCGTCTGGATACAGGAATTTTTTTAAAGCATTTTTCCACACTGTGACATAGGGCCATTTTCAACATGTGCGCAGGCGCAATGGAGGCCGCTGGGCATCGTGTCTGACCAACACAAACTCCGCCTTCTTCAACGTTTTAGCCACAAAAGCATGCGGAAAACACTGCTGGCCTCGGACCCCCAGCGTGCCTCTGCCAGCCATAGGCGCTGCGCACATTGCGCTGGTTGTCGTGTCTGACCAACACAAACTCCGCGTTCTTCAACGTTTTAGGCACAAAAGCACGCGGAAAACACTGCTGCCCTGGGCACGCCAGCGTGGCTGCTTTGGCGACACGCTGCAAAACCTGACACGGACACCTGTCCGCCGCCCCATTATTTGCCACAAATTCCCCGCCCAGCTATAGGCGCTGCGTAAAAACAACCTCTCTGCCGGGGAAGACTCTAAATTCTGTTTTGCCGCCGAGCGCAACCCCAATATAATATAAAACCCACACCAACCTGTCTAACCAATCTGCATCCGTCAGTGGAGGAGATGGACACACCAACACTTCACTTTATTACCTCCGCCAAGGAGCCAATGCTTTTACAACCGTACAACGGGGCTATAAGGGACGGCGGGGTAATATGGCACACTTTTCTAAATGTAATTCTGCTTTTTTCATTTTGCTTCCGCCTACATTTGATGAAGGATTCATGGATATTTGACAATAACAACACAACTCAGCGTCCTGCTCAAAATAAAAAAAACAGAATTACATTTAAAACATTTCCCACAAAAGTCTCCCTTATTAACCCGCCGTCCCTTATAGCCCCATTTTACACTACTGAACCACTAATCCTATCACTATCACATTGATTGTCATTCATTAATTGTCTGTTTATTGCACTGTCCATGTCAAATAAACAAATAATCATTGTGAATCCAATTGCTACTCATATCTTTTCATGCTCAGGGAATCTGAAAACGTACACACAAACACTCTATGGGGGGAACTGTGCCGCTTGGCGGAGGTCTGCGCTCTCCGAGTGCTTTTCTAGTTACAATAAGATATCATCATCATCATCATCATAGTTACAACAATAATAGGTATCATCATCATCGTAGTAACAATAATAGGTATCATCATCATCATCATCATCATAGTCATCATAGTCATCATATCATCATCACGATGATGATGATACCTATTATTGTAGTTACGATGATGATCATGATCGGTGATCCGGATCATCCCCAAAATTTAATCAGTTCTTCCTTGTACCATTTCCAATAACGCCTGAAAGTTTCATCGAAATCCGTCAAAAACTTTTTGAGTTATCTTGCTAACCAACAGACAAACAAACAGACAGACAGACAGACAAACCCCGGCAAAAACATAACCTCCTGGCGGAGGTAATAAAGCTAGCTTGATTTTGAAGGCTCTGACGTTTGTGTACATTTCATGCACATACTGGTCTTTCCCTTGTAGCTTCGCGTTCAGCTCATTCATGTGTGTCAGTATGTCCACAGCAAAAGCTAAATCACAAAGCCAATCGGTTTCACTCAGCTCAGGAAAATCATCAGCTTTCTCAAGTTGCTCCAAAAATGAGATAATCTCCTGTTTCAGCTCCCGCACTCGTTGACATACTTTCCCCAAACTTAACCAGCGTACACTGGAATGGTAAAGCAAGTCCTGGTGATCGGCATCAGTCTCTTCAAGAAACTTAATAAACTGACGATGCTGAAGTCTCCTCGCTCGAATAAAGTTAACGAGCTTTACAACTGGCTTCACTTTGTGGTCAAGCTGTAATACGGATTTACACAGTGCTTCCTGGTGGATTATGGAGTGTAAGAAAATTACCTCCTGTTCGGAGTTGTCCTCTTTCACCCTCACCTGGATTCTTTTGAGCAACCAGACGTTTTTTCCTGTCAGATTTGGCGATCCATCTGTGGTAACATTGGCGAGCTTACTCCAGTGTGCCTTATGATGATCCCCGACACGCTGTTATACAAGTCCTCTCCCCGCGTTTTCCCTTTTAGGGATTCCATGGCCAAAAACTCCTCCATTATCTCAAAATTGTCATTAATCCCTCTGTTGAAAATTAAAAAGCTGATTGGTGTCCTTAATGTCATTACTTTAATCCAGTGCCAAGGAATATAATGTAAATAACTCCGCTTTTTTTGTTTAGCTTGGTAGCTAAGTCGTCATCAATCAGCTCAACACGGCGAGTCACTGTCCTGCGTGATAAGCTAATTTTTTCAAATTTGTTTTTGCACTCAGGACACAAAATACCTGCTGTCTCTACCATGCACTCTTTGAGAAACTCCCCTTCGGAGAAAGGCTTACCGGTCCTTGCTAATTTGAATGCCAGCAAATAACTTGCCTTCGTGCTTGATTCTTGAATGGCAGTTTGTTGGATAAAGGTGTTTTGCTGAGCCTGCAATTTAGCTACCAACCTCTAAGCAGTAGCCGTCTGTTCTTGCGTTGACTGGTTGTTAGCGTAATTAGCATGCTTGGTGGAAAAGTGACGACTGACGTTGTATTCCTTTAAAACTGTGACGGTTTCTTGGCAAATAAGACATACAGCCTTTGACCGGACTTCAGTGAAAAAGTATTTAGTTGTCCATTCCTTATTAAACACTCAGCACTCGCTGTCGACTTTTTACCTCCGCCAAGGAGGTTATGTGATCATCGGCGTTAGTTTGTCTGTCTGTTTGTTTGTTTGTTAGCAAGATAGCTCAAAACGTTATGGATGGATTTTCATGAAATTTTCACAGATTGTCAGAAATGGGGTATCCTACAGATGATTACATTTTGGTGGTGATCCGGATCACTGTCCAGAAGAAAACCGCCATTACGGAAAATGCCATTTTCGTCAATAACTACTGAACCACTAATCCTGTCATTGTGAATCCAATTGCTAGTCATATGTTTTCATGGTCAAGGAATCTGAAAACGTACACACAAACACTGTATGGGGGGAACTGTGGCGCTTGGCGGAGGTCTGCGCTGTCCGAGTGCTTTTCTAGTCTTTTCTTTGGCCCACTCATTGTTGCAAATGGGTTCTGCTGTCAGAGCAGCAGCAGAGTAATAACAAAGAGTAGCCCAGGCTTTGCAAAATCAAGTGTTTTGCTGCGCCTAATGCGCCACGTGGTGGAATTACCAGGCATTACAGGACAAGGTCAAATGAATGCAGTCATAATTATGATATGATATGATTTGGGCAATTATGTACCAATCTTTGGCGGGCCAAATTAAAAAGACCAACGGGCCGGCTGTGGCTCGCGGGCTGTAGTTTGCCCATCCATGCTTTAGACCTACACAATCATTGTAAGTTTATAGTATAATTTTTTAAGCATTAAATCTTCAGTATTATCTTTTTCCATTCAAATTTGTCATTTTTCACTTCCTTGTTTTGTCCAGTAAACACTGTGGTGACTGACAGGTCATGATGTTGCGTATTATCCAGTCAGCATGGCCATGATGCCGCGTATTATCCAATCAGCACGGAGTCGATCCAAAACACCGTCCACACTTCCTGAAGCCAGGGCATGAAGAAACAGAGGGGTGACAGAGCAGTGGCTAAACCTTTATTGATAAAAATTACATATTTTGACTGAGTGACTCCATACTCAGGGATGCCCACCCTCGTAACTTCAGCAAAGCACGTATAAAATCTTAGGCCAGTCTGATGAACGGTTCATGAGATATGCGTGGAACAGGCACACAGATTTTGTGTGTTTATAGATAGGTAATACCTGTTTGACTGACTCCCTCCCTCCAGTGAAGATTGACATGTCAGAGTGCTGTAACCAAGCTCTGGAAAAAAGCATACCTGTAGTTTTTTTTTTATCCCTAGCCGACTGAAGCCCAAGGGGGTCGAAGACCAAAGGGGGGATTATGTTACGGGTCAGTCTGTCCATCTGTCCATCCGTCTGTCCAACTTTTTTGAAATCAGCTCCTACAGTTTTGGTATGGTTGTTTTGAAACTTGGTACCATGGTTTGATATACTCTGGTGATGGGCATATTGCAGTTTCACTCTCATCGGATGACCTTGAGGTCAGAGGTCAGATTTTAGCTACTGAAAGAAATGATGTAGGCTTTTCACATAGATGCAGTAGTATCTAATACACATCTTTGACAACTTACACCCTCACCTAACTATGGGTTTGGGATCAAAGTTCCTCATCATTCTCAATGAAAATCTTTGCATCTTCAGCTCTGCCACCTCTAGCTCTACCTCATGTCTTTTTGTCAGCACCAACGTCTCTAAACCTTTTAACATCTGTTTGTTCTCTCCCATAGATTGTGTCCCCATCGTGCTGTTTGCTGTCTACATGTCTGTTCTTTTCATCTTCTCTATCCCCTCACCCCCCAGCCAGTTGCAGCAGATGACTGCCCCTCCCTGAGCCTGGTTCTGCTGGAGGTTTCTTCCTTTTAAAAGGGAGTTTTTCCTCTCTACCGTCGCCAAGTGCTTGCTCACAGGGGATCGCCTGATTGCTGGGGTCTTTCTGCAACTGTGGGGGCTCCCCCTACAGTTGATAGTGCTATGAGGTGACTGTTGTTGTGAAATGGCGCTATATAAATAAAGTTGAATTGAATTGAATTGAATTAAACCATACATCATAGCAGATTTCACTACCATCTTTTAAAACTTCCCTTTCACTCCTGCTGCTACCCTTCTGTCACATATCATCCCTGACACTCGTCTCCAGCCACTCCACCCTAACTGCACTCTCGTCTTCATCTTGCTTGTGCATTTTCCATTGCTTTGGTTGGTTGACCACAGGTATTTACACCGTGTTACAAAGTAACTATGCAAATAGGATTTTAGTGTCAAAAACATTTTTTTTGCTTTTCAATTAAACTCATGGACGGTATTGTGTCTCAGGACTCTTTGGATCAATGATATAAATCTCAGTCACCTGTCATAATTAGTTTGCCAGGTGAGCCCAATTAAAGGAAAACTACTTAAGAAGGATGTTCCACACATTATTGAGCATCTCACAGGTTTCAAGCAATATGGGAAAGAAAAAGGATCTCTCTGCTACCGAAAGCGTCAAATAGTGCAATGCCTTGGACAAGGTATGTATTAGGTATTTCATGAAAACTTAAATGTGATCATCGTACTGTGAAGAAATTTGTGGCTGATTCAGAGCACAGTCGCGTTTGCGCAGATAAAGGCATAATGATGAAGGTTTCTGCCAGACAAATTTATCAGATTAAGAGAGTAGCTGCTAAAATGCCATTGCAAAGCAGCAAACAAGTATTTGAAGCTGCTGGTGCCTCTGGAGCCCCACAAACCTAAAGGTGAAGGATCCTCCAGAGGCTTGCAGTTGTGCATAAACCTACTATTCGGCCACCCCTAACTAATACTCACAAGCAGAAATGATTGCAGTGGACCGAGAAATCCATGAAGACTAATTTTCAAACAGTCTTGTTTACTGATGAGTGCCGTGCAACTCTGGATGGTCCAGACGGATGGAGTAGTGTATGGTTGGTGGATGGCCACCATGTCTCAACAAGGCTGCAGCGTTAGCAAAGAGGTAGTGGACTCATGTTTTGGGCCGGAATCATGGGGAGAGAGATTAGGGTCCCTGAAGGTGTGAAAATGACCTTGGCAAAGTATATAGAGTTTCTGACTGACCACTTTCTTCCATGGTACAAAAAGAAGAACCATGCCTTCTGTAGCAAAATTATCTTCATGCATGACAATGCACCATCTCATGCTGCAAAGAATACCTGTGTGTCGTTGGCTGCCATGGGCAGAAAAGGAGAGAAATTCATGGTGTGGCCCCATCCTCCCCTGACCTCAACCCTATTGAAAACCTTTGGAACATCCTCAAGTAAAAGATCTATGACAGTGGGAGGTAGTTCACATCAAAACAGCAGCTGTGGGAGGCTAGTCTGACATCTTGCAAAGAAGTTCAAGCAGGAACTCTGCAAAAACTCACAAGTTCAATGGATGCAAGAATTGTGAAGGTTATATCAAGGAAGGGGTCCTATGTTAACGTAACTTAGCCTGTTAAAATGTTTTTGATTGAAATAGCTTTTTATTTCAGTAAATATGACCTCCTAATGCTGCAAATTCAACAAATTACCATTTTCAGTTCTTTACAACCAATAAAATGTTTTGAAACTTGGTTGTGCATAATAATTTGGAACAGTGCATTTTGAGTTATTTTTATTTTTGCAAAAAAATAGTTGTCATTGGGAGGTTTGACCAATAAATTTTGAATTATGCAGTTGATGACTTGAAAATTGTACTGACTGTCATTTGCATCGACTAGGAAAATCAAAAACAAATATGCTTTGCATAATAATTTGGAACACGGTGTAAAGTCATCTACCTTCACTACCTCTACTCCTTCCATCTTCACCATTACACCTGCCTCCCTCTCATTCACACTCATGTATTCTGTCTTGCTTCTACTGACTTTCATTCCTCTTCTCTCCAGAGCATACCTCCACCTCACGTAGTTCTCTTCCACCTGCTCCCTACTATCACTACAGCTCACAATGTCATCTGCAAACATCATGGTCCTTGGAGACTCCTGCCTGACCTCATCTGTCAGTGTGTCCATCACCATGGCAAACCAGAAGGGGCTCAGAGCCGATCCCTGATGTAATCCCACCCCCACCTTGAATCCATCCGTCACTCCTACAGAATACCTCACCACCATCTCACTGATCTCATACATGTCCTGCACCACTCTTACATACTTCTCTGCCACTTTTGACTTCCTCATACAGTACCACACTTCCTCTCTTGGCACCCTATCGTATGCTTTCTCTAGATCCACAAAGACACAGTGCAGCTCCTTCTGACCTTCTCTATACTTCTCCATCAGCACTCTTAGAGCAAACATTGAATCTGTAGTACTCTTTCTTGGCATGAAACCGTGCTGTTGCTCACTGATTGCCTCCTCTCCTCTTAACCTGGCTTCAACAACTCTTTCCCATATCTTCAGTGTGGCTGATCAACTTTATGCCTCTGTAGTTACTGCACCTCTGAGCATCACCTCTGTTGATGAAAATTGGTACCAAAACACTTCTTTTCTATTCCTCAGGCATCCTCTCACTTTCCAAGATTGTGTTCAACAATCTAGTTAAAAAGTCCACTGCCATCTCTCCTAAACATCTCCATACCTCCACAGGTATGTCATCTGGACCAACCACCTTTCCATTCTTCATCCTCTTCAAAGCTGCCCTCACTTCTTCCTTGCTAATCCTTGGGACTTCCTTGTTCACCATCTTTTCATCATCCATCCTCCTCTCTCTCTCTCATTTTCTTCATTCATCAGCTCTTCAAAGTTCTCCTTCCACCTTCTCAACACACTCTCATCATTTATTAGTACATTACCATTTCTGTCCTTAATCAGCCTAACCTGCTGTACATCCTTTCCAGCTCCATCTCTGTCTACCCAATTGATAAAAGTCCTTTTCTCCTTCCTTCATGTCCAGCCTCTCATACAACTCACTATATGACTTTTCCTTTTCCTTTGCCACCTCTCTCTTTGCCATGCACCTAGATTCCAAATACTCCTGTCCACTTTCTTCATCTCTCCAACTATCCCACATTTTCTGCTTCTTTTAGATTTGATTGGCGGTTGGCAACCAGCTTACAGGTGAATTACCACCATGTACTTCACTCTATATCATCATTCTATCATTCTATCTGGTCAGGAGCTGTAGTCGCTGTATCGTGGCTGTCATGTCCTCGATGGAGAGGGTTTTCTAACCTCTTCCTTTGAATACTTTCCTGTACCTTCTCATTCCACCACCAAGTCTCCTTGTCTTCTTTCCTTTGTCCACTGGATACACCACATACCTTTCTACCCATTTCCCTCAATACTTTTGCTGTACTTTCCCAGTCATCTGATAATTCTTCCCTATCACCCGCAGCCTGTATCAACTCCTTCCTGAACTCTGTGAGACCTTCTTTCTTCTGTGTCTTCCCCCACTTAATCTTTGCCTTCACTTCTCTTTCTCTTGCTTTCCAAAGTCATTCTACAGACTACCATCCAATGCTGTCTAGCTTCATTCTTCCCTGTCACCACGATGCCATCTCCTATCCCTTTCAGATTTCTCCTTCTACATAAGATGTAGTCCACCTGTGTGCACCTTCCTCCACTCTTGTAAGTCACCCTATGTTCCTCTGTCTTCTTGAAGTATGTGTTCCCCACAGCTATTTCCATCCTTTTAGCAAAATCTACAACCATCTGTCCTTCCACATTTCTCTCCTTAAGATCATACCTACCCAGGACCTCCTCATCACCTCTGTTCCCTTCACCTACATGTCCATTAATGTCCGCTCCATTCACCACTTTCTCCCTCCTGGGAACACTCTCTGCCACTTCATCCAACTTACTCCAGAATTCCTCTTTCTCTTCTACCTGTCATCCAACTTGTGGGGCATACGTGCTGACAACATTCAACATCACACCTTTGACTTCTAGCCTCAAACTCATGATCCTGTCAGACTCCCTCTTTACCTCCTGAACACTCTTCACATACTCTTCCTTCAAGATTACTCCTACTCCATTTCTCTTCCTATCTACACCATGGTAGAACAGTTTAAATCCACCTCCAATGCCCCTAGCCTTAACCTTCCATCTGGTTTCTTGAACACACAGTATATCTACCTTTCTTCTCTCCATCATATCGGCCAACTCGCTCCCTTTATCAGTCATAGTCCCTACATTTAACGTCCCTACTCTCACCTTCACAGATCTACCTTCCCTTTTCTCTCTCTCCCTCCTGACATGTCTTCCCCCTCTCCTCCTCCTCCATCTTCCACCAACAGTTGCCCAATTTCCACCAGCATTCTCTCGGTTAACAGCACCGGTGGTGGTCGTTGTTAACCCGGGCCTCAACTGATCCGGTATAAAAGTCTCATTTGTCGTGATCCACATGTTTGATTTGGCAAAGGTTTTACATCGGCTTCCCTTCCTGACACAAGCCTCCCCATTTACCCGGGCTTCGGACCAGGTCTAGGAGTACACTGGCTTGTGCACCCTCTGTGGCTGGGTTTTAAGAATTTCTGCATCTTAGGGGAAGTAGGTCTAAAGCTAAAAGAGTTGCTTGAAGAGATGGTACATGATGGATTTGTCCCCAATTTGGGAATCAAACTCTTAGACCTTGGGACACAGTTGTTTAAAGCAGAGCCAACTGATTAAAAAAAAATCCTTGTTCAATTCAGTTCATTTCAATTCAATTCAATTCAACTTTATTTATATAGCGCCATTTCACAACAACAGTCATCTCATAGCACTATCAACTGTAGGGGGAACCCCCACAGTTGCAGAAAGACCCCAGCAATCAGGCGATCCCCTGTGAGCAAGCACTTGGCGACGGTGGAGAGGAAAAACTCCCTTTTAACAGGAAGAAGCCTCCAGCAGAACCAGGCTCAGGAAGGGGCAGTCATCTGCTGCGACTGGCTGGGGGGTGAGGGGATAGAGAAGATGAAAAGAACAGACAAGTAGAGAGCAAACAGCACGATGGGGACTCAATCTATGGGAGAGAACAAACAAATGTTAAATTAAAATGTTGAACTGTCTAACAATGTCTTCTTTTTTTTTCAGCTGAATGGACAGCATTGTGCTCAGGAAGGCCCGAGTTGGGATTGGAGCAAGGTAAAGATTTTCTCTCTTTCCAAAATTTAGCTGGGTTGTTGGGGTTTTCTGCAGTAGATTTTAAATAGTACTGTGATTTGGCTATTCTGATCTATTTTGTAAGATAAGATAAGCCTTTTGTCAATCCCAAAATGGGGAATTTCCAGGATTGCAGGAGCACAGGGATAGCAGCACTCAGAGCAATAGATAATAAGATAATAAGAACTGGATAGCCAAAGCAGTAAATACAGTATATGTCAACAGTTATATACCCAGTGCAGGAGCATTGCAGCTGGACTGTATCAACAGCATTACAGTTAAATTACCCAGCAGAATGTAAATATAGACCCATAATTTTAAGAAACAAATGAGCAATGTTCATTCAATGTGAATTATACTGAATATTTCACTTTGAATGAACCGTGTACATTTGTTTCTTAAAATTCTGAAGGTGGTCCAGTCAGCAGACCTGTTACAGAGTCTGGCTTTAGCCCAGGAGGCATTTCTCTCTCTAATCAGGTTGGATAAGTCTTCTGTCAACCATGGGTTGTTGCGTCCTAAAATTAGAGTTTTCTTCATTGGTTCGTGCTTCCTGCATATTGATGTAAAGGAGTTGTAGAAATATTCCCAAGCACACTCCATATCATCAATTAAGCAAACTTTATGTCACTGGTATGGTTCGATGAAAGGACTAGCTGTTACAATCTCTGATGTTTGCACCACTTCTGCATCTGTGGGGAGTTCTTGAGAGATGGCTGCTGTAAGGCTTCACCGCCGAGATGCATAAAATCATGCTGGAAGGCTTGTTATTCAAATTTTGTATTTTATTACCTCCACCATGGGGAGGAGGTAATGCTTTTAGTGGCGTTGGTTGGTTTCTTGGTTTGTCTGACTCTTAGTAACATAACTTCAAAATTTCTGAATGGATTTTTATGAAATTTTCAAGAAAGGTGTGTAATTGCACGGGGAATAGATGATTAGATTTTGGTGGTGATCCGTGTCATGATGTGGATCCAGAAATTTTTTTTGACAGGGAATAATAATATTGAGCTTCCCCTTTAAGACGTATCCACCCCTGTAAGACTTGTCCAGAGTTACACGAGGTTTGGAGGACTTGTACCGGCAGCTGCCATGTTACCCACACAGTACTGGACAATGTTTAATTTTCATTTTTATTTCCTCCGCCTAGAGGAGGAGGTAGTGTTGGTTTGTCTGTTTGCCTGTTAGCAGCATTACTCCAAAAGTTATGAACTGATTTTGATGACATTTTTAGGAAAGGTGTGTAACAGCACGGTGAATGGAGTACCGGCAGACAAGCTAAAGGTGTTTTGTGAGGCACGTTACCCACACGCTGTGTAAACACACAGCAGTGGACAATGTTTAATTTTATTACCTCCTCAAAGAGGAGGAGGGAATGTTTTTGCCAGTGCCATGCCAAAAACTGATTGAGGGTGATGCAATCGGCTGCCAAAAAGTGATCAGCGGCTGCAGGAACCAGGAGCGCTCGCTTGTTAAAGCTGTACTGCCTGGTCTCAGTCCACCTACAATGTGTCTGTAAATGTTTTGAGGTTTCATCGCATCTGAAAAAAAATTATAGTGTTGGCCAAAGTGTTTGCAGTTTGGATAACAACATGTAGCATTTATGAGATCAATCAATCAATCAATCAATCAATCAATGAGATTGCAATTGATTGCACTATTTATGGGCAAAAACCCCACTGTTGTTTAGAAGCTACACTGTAATTGTCCATTGTTGACAGAATATATATTTATACAGTATCTACATGTACAGTGGTGTGAAAAAGTGTTTGCCCCTTCCTGATTTCTTATTTTTTTGTATGTTTGTCACATTTAAATGTTTCAGATCATCAAACAAATTTAAAAAATTAGACAAAGATAACACAAGAAATACAAAATGCAGTTTTTAAATGAAGGTGTTTATTTTTAAGAGGAAAAAAAAATCCAAACCTACATGACCCTGTGTGGAAAAAGTGATCCCCCCCCTTGTGAAAACATAAATTAACTGTGGTTTATCACATCTTTGGAAAGTTGAGATCAATTTCTGTAGCCACACCCAGACCTGACTACTGCCACACTTGTTCTGAATCAAGAAATCACTTAAATAGGACCTGCCTGACAAAGTGAAGTAGACCAAAAGATCCTCAATAGGCCGTGAGCAGCTCCCTCAAAATGTGGCTAGAAAATGATTTTCGTGGCACCCAACTGGGAACTACGGGATCTTTGATGATTTCTATGTAAAAAAACCCTGCTGAATCCGAAAATCGATGTTCCCACTGTCAAAAGTGTGGATAGCTATGTCAAATTTGCGTAAATCCAAGATGGCTGCCACGACTAACCAAGGGAATGAATGGCCTAACATTTCAACCAGTCTACCTAGAAACACGTTTGAGGCCTCTTTTTCGGATAATGTTGAGCCGAGGAATCGATTTCTGAGGTCGACTGTGTGATTGAGGGTCAAAGAACCACGCTAATTTGCATAAATCCAAGATGGCTGCCATGGATGGACTAACTTTTTAGCCATTCTACCTAGAATCACGTTGGAGACGTCCTTTTCGGCTAATGTTAATCCGAGGAATCGATTTCCGAGGTCATTAGTGTAACTGAGGGTCAAAGAACCCCGCTAATTTGCATAAATCCAAGATGGCCACCATGGGTGTGGATGGACTATATTTTGAACCACTCTACCTATAATCACGTTTGAGACGTCTTTTTCGGATAATGTTGACCCGAGGAATCGATTTCTGAGGTCAGATATGTGATTGAGGGCTCCACTAATTTTCATAAATCCAAGATGGCTGCCATGAATGGCCTAACTTTTTTATCAGTACAACTAGAATTACGTTTGAGACATCATTTTCCGATAATGTTATGCCCAGGAATCGATTTCTGAGGTCACTTTTGTGATTGAGGCTCAAAGAACTCCACTCATTTGCATAAATCAAAGATGGCCGCCACAGGCATGGATAGTCCAACTTCTTAACCATTCTACCTAGAATCACGTTTGAGACGTCTTTTCTGCATAATATTGACCCGAGGAATCGATTTCTGAGGTCAAATATGTGATTGAGGGTCAAAGAACTCCGCTTATTTGCATAAATCAAAAATGGCCATCATGGATGGATGAACTTTTTTAATCAGTCCACCTAGAATCACGTTTGAGACATCATTTTCGGATAATGTTATGCCCCGGAATCGATTTCTGAGGTCACTTGTGTGATTGAGGGTCAAAGAACTCCACTCATTTAAATAAATCCAAGATGGCCGTCATAGGCATGGATAGCCTACCTCTTACCAGCATCACATGTCTCAGCTTGCATCAGTTTTACAGTGACACGATTTGTCCGTGGCCCTTCTCTGAGCGTTTCCTTCTTGCAGATGATGCAGATGTTTGGCAACACATTGCTTGACCTTGCAGATGCTTGGCTGATGGTTGCTGCAGCATGGTGAGATCGCAGTCGCTTTTTAGGAGATGGTGTTGGGGGACTAAGTTCTGGTCCGCTTTGCTCCTGAGGCTCAGGAATGTGGGCTTCGGCCAGTCGTTTTTTACGAGCTTCAGCACGTTCCGCTCTTGTTTTGTCCGTAAAACGGCTATAGCACACACGATGGTAGCCAAATGTTGGATCAAGGTTGTTTAGATCTGAAAACATAGTATATGGACCATAGGGTATTATAACATTAGGCCTACCTTGTACCCATATAGATATAAAACATATATAGATTGCAGATAATTTTCACATTAACAGTGAGCTTATAATAGAGACCTTGTGCAACCTAGTCACTGCTCAATGTAAACTTGCAAAATGGCAAGCACAGACCGTGTGCCCATATTTATTGAGAGCATAAAGTATACAGACGACTGCTGCTGCCATGAGTTTAACCTTTCTTGGGTGACACATCACAAACATATGGGTTTTCCTTAACAGGCCATTTTCCATCCGCCTAAGGCTTGATAGTATGGGTGTGACTATGTGCAAACTATATAAATGTATGCCCAAACTTGTTCCTCCCTCACCTACTAGTACACTGCACCCCTTGGGCTTGGGCTGAGAAGTACGTCCAACCCTCAGACTCAGAGTTAAGCTCATTGGGATTGCTACCCTTTTCCCATTTGAGCTACTTTGTGGTAGTGGTATATTTTAACTATAATTCAGGCCCAGGGTGGGTTCTGGGGATAGATGCATCATCAGAGTGAGTCGATCTGCATCATCTAGAGCAGGGGTGTCAAACTCATTCCATGGAGGGCCAAGACCCTGCAGGTTTTACTTCCACCCAGTCTCTTTAGCAGGTGTTTTCACTGATCAGCAATCAGTAGGAAGAAATTCAGAGAAATCACCTGTTGAAGACACTGGGTGGAGGTAAAACCTGCAGGGTCTTGGCCCTCCATGGAATGAGTTTGACACCTGTGATCTAGAGCTATACTAGGACTATGTTACCTGGCACCCAGAGTCCCTTGGTTATTAGCCTCCACACCCCCAGATCGGCCTACTCGGAGTCTTAGACCAGGACTAGGTCACCCTGTGAGCGGTTGACAAAGGTTTTAGACATCTAGGGTTCCATTTTAGTTCATATTTAGAGTTACTAATGATCGGAGCCAAACAACTCCAGGGCACACGCAGTACAACCATAAACAATGGCTGCCACTCACCTTTCTCGAACAAGTCGCAACATTGTTCTGCTACTTTCTGTTGGGGTCCGTCAAGTACAAGCCATTTTTGGGCACACTCACGTACTTTTGCCCACGATGCTTCAGTAAAACGAGTGATACTGCCCGAAAACTTATCGGAAATGTGAATAACACAGGAGAGGCTTTCAGCGCACGCTACCCCTGTGGGCGCTGCCATTTTGTTGTCACATGACCAAAGGGACGACGCTGATTGGTTAAAACGTCCCGGACTGGGCCATGTTTAAGGTAGCCAGACAATTATTACCGACTGACTTCAATCGCATTTTTCATACAGCTATCCACACCTTTGGAAGTGGGAACATCGATATTTTGTCTTACAGTAATGTAATCTTAATTTAGAAACACTAAAATTTTAGTTCCCCGTTGGGTGCCACGAAACTGAACGAAAAGTGGCAGCTGCTCACAGCCTACAAAAGCTAGACATCATGCTGCAATCCAAAAAAAAATCAGGAACAAATGAGAAGCAAAGTAATTGAGATCTATCAGTCTGGGAAAGGTTATAAAGCTTTGGGACTCCAGTGAGAGCCATTATCCACAAATGGCGAATACATGGAACAGTGGTGAACCTTCCCAGGAGTGGCCGGGTGGCCAAAATTACCCCAAGAGCACAGCGACAACTCATCCAAGAGGTCACAAAGACCCCACAACAACATCCAAAGAACTTCAGGCCTCACATGCCTCAGTTAAGGTCAGTGTTCATGACTCCACCATAGGAAAGAGACTGGGCAAAAATGGCCTGCATGGCAGAGTTCCAAGATGAAAACCACTCGTGAGCAAAAAGAACATAAAGGCTCGTCTCAGTTTTGCAAGAAAACATCTTGATGATCCCCAAGACTTTTGGGAAAATGATCTTTGGACTGACGAGACAAAAGTTGAACTTTCTGGAAGATGTGTGTCCCATTACATCCGGCGTAAAAGTAACACAGCATTTCAGAAAAGAAATATCATACCAGCAGTAAAATATGGTGGTGATAGTGTGATGGTCTGGGGCTGTTTTGCTGCTTCCGGACCTGGAAGACTTTCTGTGGTAAATGGAACCATGAATTCTGCTTTCTACCAAAAAATCCTGAAGGAGAATGTCCGGCCATGGCTGAAGCGTACTTGGGTTCTGCAGCAGGACAATGATCCAAAACACACCAGCAAGTCCCTCTCTTAATGGCTTAAGAAAAACAAAATGAACACTTTGGAGTGGGCTAGTCAAAGTTCTGACCTGAATCTGATTGAGATGCTATGGCATGACCTTAAAAATACAGTTCATGCTCCTCCAGTGTGGCTGAATTGCAACAATTCTGCACAGATGAGTGGGCCAAAATTCCTCCACAGCGCTGTAAAAGACTTACTGCCAGTTATCACAAACGCTTGATTGCAGTTGTTGCTGCTAAAGGTGGCCCAACCAGTTATTAGGTTTAGGGGGCAATCAGTTTTTCACACAGGGCCATGTAGGTTTGGATTTTTTTCCCTTAATAGTAAACACCTTCATTTAAAAACTGCATTTTGTGTTTACTTGTGTTATCTTTGTTGATCCTTTCCTTAATTTTCAGGGAAGGTGTGTAATGGCACGGGGAACAGATGATTACATTTTTGTGGTTATCTGGATCACTGCCTGGATCCAGGAATTTTTAGGAAAAATCAGTGTCAGCTTGGTTAAATTTTACTTTTACCTAATATTGTTTATTTGTTATTTCACTAAATTTCATAGAAGGAAGCTTAAATTAGTATTTTTCATCAATTTCAAAAGCAGAATTGTTGCATTTATAAAACTGCTGCATTTCTGACAATGTCATTTGGGGGAAGTGAGCTGCTTGGCAGAGGTCTGCGCTGTCCGAGTGCTTTTCTAGTTTAATATGCAAATGTATAACGAGTGTTGGTTTTACATTTCTAACACATGCAATCTCGCAATGTTCACTAACATCATTACAGAGCACTCCACTTGTGTTATATTTATAAGGTGCATTTGTGAGAATGAGATCTAAAAGTGGTGATTTATTTAAATCTTTTGCATTTATCCTAGTTGGAACAGTAATAATTTGTGTCAAAGTCAAGGAGTCACACTCATCCTTAATTTCACCTGATATGAGGGGAGAGCCGGTCCCAGTTTAAATCACCATAACAATAAGTTCAGAGTTGTTTAGATGCAGCAGGGCATCAGAGAGGGAGTGGAGGGAATTTTTTATGGCTGATGGTGGTCTGTAACAGCTGACCACAGTGAAATACAGGTCTTTTCTAATATTCACTTTAACAGCAAGAAGCTCAAAATAATTAGTTATGGTAATGGGTTTTAACACAGAACTGTTACCTCAGAATCAGAATGAGATTTATTGCCATTGTTCATGTAGTACACAAACTAGGAATTTGTCTCGGTGCAATGCTGCGACATTAAACATGGACTAGCACTAAAGATAAGAATAAAAAACTATGCATGCAATAAAATGTAGAATATGAATGAGTAATACTAATCTATGCATACTAATCTATCTAAGTATCATCAGATACTGATTTCTTTAACCAAGTTTCTGATAGAACCATGATGTCCACATCTGAGATGGTAACCCAGAGTTTTATCATGTCCATTTTGGGAAGGAGATTTCTCACATTGAAGTGCATAAGGCCCAAGCCTGATCTACATTTGAAATTTTTCAGGTGTGAGTATATTCTGCACAGGACCAGGGTTTGATTGTCATGATTCAGGGCAAGTGAGGCTCAAACACAGAGCTGCCAGAACGAACACTTAAGACACAGATGTAAAATTTCACCAGTTTCTTGTGGAAAATTAAACCAAACACACAACTCTAAATATCTCCATCTTGAATCCAAGATGGCGCCGCGGATGGCAGCCACTGGCTTCTGCTCTCTGATGTTTTTGATAATTTTATGTGTTTTTTTGGACTTCTGCTCTTCCGTCCGAGTCACCTATTCAAGGGAGGAACTACTTTCTCTCAGACTATCTCCCAATGCAACTTCTCCGCTAGTTTCTGCTGCTGATCTGAAGTTTTTTCAGTCGATCTTAGCTGTGGGAGCAGCGGCTATTGGCACTGGCCGGAAACGAAGGCGGCATGGTAAACGTGCCGGTGCGCTAGTCAGACTGAAGAAACAAGGATATCGCACGCCGCTCCCATCGATCCATCTGACCAATGTCCGCTCTTTGGCGAACAAAATGGACGAACTGCTGCTCCTGACTCACAAAAACCTGGATTTTAGCAGATCTTGCGCCCTGTGTTTCACGGAGTCCTGGCTGAGTGAACACATCCCGGACAGCGCGGTTCGCCTGGACGGATTCCAACTGTTTCACGCTGATCACAGCCGAGAATTCTCTGGAAAGACTAAACGTGGTGTAATCTGCTTCTACATAAACGAAGGTTGGTGTGCTGATGTCACAGTGTTGAAGAAGTTTTGTAGCCCTAACCTAGAGTCACTGTCAATAAACTGAAAACCCTTTTATTCACTGCGAGAGTTCTCGTTTATTCTGGTCGGAATTTATATCCCGCCTGCTGCTTGTACAACAGAGGCACTGCAGCACCTCGCTGACCAGATAGCAGACTTGGAGGAAAAACATCCAGACTCTCTGCTGATCATTCTGGGTGATTTCAAAAGAGCTAGTCTCACAAATGAGCTTCCTAAATACAGACAGCATATTAAATGTCCCACCAGGGACACAAATATACTCGACCACTGTTACACAGTTTTAAGAAACGCCTATCATGCCATCCCCCATGCAGCTCTGGGTTTTTCTGACCACTGTCTGCTCCATCTTATTCCAACATACAGACAGAAACTGAAAACTTCCAAGTCTGTTGTAAGGGCTGTGAAGAAATGGACTGAGGAATCAAAGCTGGAGTTACAAGCCTGCTTTGACTACACAGATTGGAGTGTTTTTGAAGATGCAGCCATTAACCTAAATGAACTCACTGACACTGTGACATCATACATCAGTTTTTGTGAGGACATGTGTGTGCAGACCAAGACTTTCTGCACACACAACAACAATAAACCCTGGTTTACTCCTAAACTGAAGCAGCTACGTCAGACCAAGGAGGAGGCCTACAGGACTGGTGACTGGACTCTGTACAAGCGGGCCAGAAACATGCTGACGAAGGAGATCAGGCTTGCTAAGAGGAGCTACAGTGAGAAGTTACAACAAAACTTCTCAGCCAACAACTCTGCTTCTGTTTGGAGAGGCCTGCAGAATATCACCAACTACAGGAGACCATCCCCCCACCCTGTGGAAAACCGCCAGCTGGCTAACGACCTAAACAGCTTTTACTGCAGGTTTGAAAAGAACCTACAGTTCTCACCTCCCACCCACACAAAAGGATTATCTGCAGCCCCAGGAACTCCATCCCTCCTCCACTCTGACCTCCCACCAGCACTAACGATCTGTGAAGAGGAGGTGCGCTGGGTCTTTCAGAGACAAAAGATCAAGAAGGCTGCAGGACCTGATGGTGTGTCTCCATCCTGCCTGAGAGTCTGCTCCAGCGAGTTGGCCCCCATCTTCATCCGGATCTTTAATAGATCACTGGAGCTGTGTGAAGTGCCTTCCTGCTTCAAACGCTCCATCATCATTCCAGTTCCCAAGAAACCCTCTGTTGCAGGATTAAACGACTACAGACCTGTTGCCTTGACCTCTGTGGTCATGAAATCCTTGGAGAGATTGGTGCTGAACCACCTGAATGTCGTCACAGGCCCCCTGATGGACCCACTGCAGTTTGCCTACCGGTCAAACAGGTCAGTGGATGATGCAGTGAATATGGGACTACACTTCATCCTGCAATACCTCGACTCCCCAGGGACGTACGCCAGGATCCTGTTTGTTGACTTCAGCTCAGCATTCAACACCATCATCTCAGGCATTCTTCATCAGAAACTCATCCAGCTCAAGGTGCCCCCCTCCACCTGCCAGTGGATCTCCAGCTTTCTGACTGACAGGTGGCAACAGGTGAAGCTACGGAGATTTACATCCAGCTCCCGAAAAATTAGTACTGGCGCCCCCCAAGGATGTGTCCTTTCCCCACTGCTCTTCTCCCTCTACTCCAACGACTGCACCTCAGAGGACCCTTCAGTGAAGCTCCTGAAGTTTGCTGACGACACCACAGTCATCGGTTTGATCCAGGATGGTGATGAGTCTGCATACAGGCAGGAGGTGGATCAGCTGATCCTCTGGTGCGGCCAGAACCATCTTGAACTTAACCCAGCCAAAACGGTGGAGATGACTGTGGATTTCAGGCGACACCCTCCTTCATTCCCCCCACTCACCATCCTCAACAGCACAGTGTCCACTGTGGACTCCTTTAAGTTTCTGGGTACCACAATCTCCCGGAACCTGAAGTGGTCCTCCCATATAGACACTGTCCGGAAAAAGGCCCAGCAGAGGTTGTTTTTTCTGCGTCAGCTCAAGAAGTTTGATTTGCCTCAGGAGCTGCTGGTTGTCTTCTACACCGCCATCATCCAATCCGTCCTCTGCTTTTCCATCACTGTCTGGTTTGGATCTGCCACTAAACAGGACAAGACCAGACTGCAGCGGATCATTAAGTCTGCAGAGAGGATCATTGGTACCGACCTACCCTCCATTGAGAACTTATATCGGTCCATAACCAGGAAACGGGCGAGAGACATCTGTGCTGACCCGTCACACCCCGGCTACAAACTGTTTGAACTTCTATCTTCTGGTCATCGTTACAGATCACTGAAGGTCAAAACCACCCGTCACAGGAACAGTTTCTTTCCTCAAGCCATCACTCTGATGAACTCCTAACATTCACCTAGTCCTACCTGTTGCTGTACTCATGACTTTTCATCCGTTCTTACATTGCACATAACTCTCACACTGCTTTTTACTTGATTCACATTATAAGATAAGATAAGCCTTTATTAGTCCCACAACGGGGAAATTCCAGGATTGCAACAGCACAGGGATAGCAACACTCAGAGCAACAATCAGAAGGCAAGAAAAAAACAAGCAAGCAAGAGCAGCTAATATACATATGTACGTATTACTATAAAAAATATATATATACACACACACACAGACACACAGTGCAGAGCATTGTAGCTGGATGGAATAAATATATGAATATATGAACACACAGTGCAGAGCATTGTAGCTGGATGGAATAAATATATGAATATATGAACACACAGTGCAGAGCATTGTAGCTAGATGGAATAAATATGTAAATATATAAACACCCACAGTACGGAGCATTGCAGCTAGGTGGAATAAATATGCAAGTATATAAACACACACAGTGCGGAGCAATGTAGCTAGATGGAATAATATGTAGATATATAAATATATAAACACACCCAGTGCTGAGCATTGTAGCTAGATGGAATAAATATGTAAATATATAAACACACACAGTGCAGAGCATTGTTGCTAGATGGAATGAAACAGCAATCAATTATATCACTGAATCTGAGTTCACATTGAAATACTGTGTGACTGTATATTTTTTCATATATTTCTGCAAAGTGTGGATAGTCTGAGTAAATAAGCTGCATATATTCCTGTATATATTTGCATCCTTTTATAGAAACGTGGACAGACTGTAATTTACTGTACATACTCTGTTGTCATTGAATCCTTATTTAAATCTTATTTAAATCCTCCACCTGAACAACGAGAGCAAGTTTTTAGCCAAAGTCAAATTCCTTGTATGTGTTGTGCATTCTTGGCCAATAAAGCTGATTCTGATTCTGGAAAAAAAAAAAAAGTGCAAAACTAAGGAAAAGAGCAACACAAAAAAGCAAACTTAAATTACACACAAAACCCAGCACAGCTGGAGCGCACGCAGCTTACGGAGAGAGAGCAGAAAGAGATGATTAGGGACAGAATCTCCCAAAGGGGAGAATAATAATAGGAGAGCACTCTTACTCGATGAGCAGAGGAGCCCAGCAGGGAACTTCTTCGTGGACCAGGGGAACAGGGGGAAGACGGTGACCTGGGTGGACATGCGGCATTGATTTTTTTGGTCAGCTAAGCCTGATCAGCTCTGGAATGCACACCTGCGGGTGGCAGCAAACCTGAGAGACAGAAGGACGGAGACATGAGACATAGATCAACTGAACGATAATAAAGTAGAAGGTTTAGACGTAGAACGCTTAGACGTAGTTTGAGGTTGCAAACCCTAATAATCCAGTGATGGGTTCTCCACATGCTGGCTCTTAAATACGCTGGTTCATCAGGACGCAGCAGGTGTGTAATCACTCAGGTGTGTCTGATCCTCTGGAGCCAAGAAGACAGGAACAGGAGGGGAGGGGGAGCACGCTCGCCTGATCATCACAGTGCCCCCTTCTCAAGGGACTCCTCCCGGCATCCCACTGGGCTTGCGAAGATGGGCCTGATGGAATGCTCGCACCATCCATTTGTCCAGTGTCAGAATCTGAAAACTCAGAGTGATCGTATATTAGTTCGTTACCTCAATAAAGATTCATGACACAGAATATTAGTTCTCATATGAGCCTTTACTGCAGGAGTGCATACCTTTAACAAAATTTCCAGCACTGAAGATGGACAACAATTTAGAGGCTTTTATACATCGTCAGTCATACAATCACAAGAGAACATCTGCTGAATGCCATAATACCATATACAGTCATAACAGGAATATGCAAACATCGGCCTGAAAGGAGAACAGCATGACCTTGCATGTGTGCTTCACATAAAGTCCAGACTCCAAGTTAATCATAGTCACAGCATTTCATAAGAAAACAAGGTTAATTTTCCCTCATTCCCAGACCCCTTTTCACATACACAGTTTTATCTAGTGAGACAGTTTTACTTCTCAAACTAAGCACATCTCAGTTTTACACATGAAGGACACTCAGTAAGTCTTCTCATTATCCAGAAATGAAACAGTGTGCAATGAACTTATGTCTTTTATAAAAGATGATAATATGCATGCAGTATACACTTGAGTATATAAAATGGATATAAAATAACATGTATATACAATTTTCTGACAATTCCCTCCTGTTTATCATTTTATCACCTTTTGTATTTTATATAGGAATGCCTTTATTTATCAGAAACATGTAACTTCTCTCGATTTTCTACATGCCCGTCATTTGCATCATATTCCAATTACACAGGAGATTAATCACAGCCATCACAGTCTTTTCTGTGGTCATAGTCATCATCAGTTTTTGAAAAGAGCTGAGTATTGTCCTTTACACTCAAGTTTTAGCATAGCAGTTTGCAACAGAAAAGTATGGTGTGTAATAGCTTGTGTAATCATAGAATTCATGCAGGGAATGACACACATGAAAAGCACACAGAATAAGATTAATATCACAATCAATGGGGTTAACCATTTCAGACACTTTTATAACACTTTTAAAACCACTAATTCTCTGTTTTCCAGATAGTTTACCTACTAATTGTTGCATGTCTGTTTTTGTGCTTCTTTTGTCCTTCTGTGTATTTCAGTTTGTTCAGGATGATAATAATGGGAGTAAGATGTTTTCAAGTTAAGTGTAAGATTTGATCTTGTGCTAATGTGTGGGAACAAAATAGCCATGTAACACCTGCCCCACCACCCTGGAGGAAGCAATGAGTAAACATTAGATCCACAAACCCAAACATGGTTTTCCAAACATCCATACCCATCATCATTTGGCCAAAGAACAGTAGGATTATCACTATAGTTAATAGTACAATTTTTGCTTTTTAGGGTGAAATTTCCAGCAGCAATATAGGGGAAATGAAATGTATTTCTACAAACAGAATCATGATATCGCACTCCACAGGTCACTTCCTTTGTATCATTACATCTTGGTAAAAAACCCAGGTTAAAATTGTTTTTACTACAGTTTTTGTGAAAACAGATTGGTGAAGTAAACAGTGTAGGATTTACTTTCATTTAAGGCTTCTTAACTGCAAGCAAAGAAGTTCCAGTCCCAGTAGTATTGAATATTCTTATCTTAGACCCAGTGTAATCAGTAACAGTGACATTCAGTTTATTAAGATGCCCTTCTGACAAATTCCTCACCAACCAATGTCTGACATTATTACTTGAATTAAGCAGGCTGAGACGAGAGTTCATAGTTATTGTCACTCCAGCCTTTTCCTCTTCACTTAGAGGAACGGGAACCATGGGTATTGCAGTCTTGTGTGAATGGGGTAGCAATGAACACACATAGCAAGAAGTATTGATTCCCAGTCCTCTCACCAAAACCACCATTGTTTGGTAACCACAGGTTATAAGATAAGCCTTTATTAGTCCCACAATGGGGAAATTCCATTATGCGCACAATCTACATATTGTTCATTGTCTGTATTTCGTGGGCTCCTTGTCCTTGAATCAAAAAGGGTCCACCACCCCACTGTCATGAAAAGTACAAAACACAAAGTCATCAGTACTTTTGGTGCCATGTTTCCACCTGAGAGAGTACCCATCCGGGCCCCTATTTTCACCAGGGTTGAGATGATCTCGCTAAGCCAAGGGGGCACGCTATGGCCCCACGCACAGGAAGTGCGTATCCCCTTTGTAGCTCGACTTTTGCTCAGGGAAACAAGTCAGTTCACTTACAGGCACCGTAGTCTTTTAACGTGTGAAAGATGAATCCAAGATGGTCGTTCAGCAATACGTATTGCAGTGGGGGTGGTTAATAGTACCTGGAATGGTCCAAGCCACCTTACTGAGCGCCAGTTTTGACAGTGGTGGTTCTTTATGAAGACATAGTCTCCAGGTTGCAACGGGTTATCCGCTTCTTTCTGTGGAGCAGAGAGAGCTCTGACAGAATCAATGTATTCTTTGGTGTTTAAGCATTCTCTGAGTTGTTCACTAAGAATTGTGTACTTTTTTTTTTTTTTTTTTTTTTTTTTTTTTTTTTTTTTTGTTACTTATTTGTACCCGTAGGTAGACTTGGTTTGCAGTCTGGTGACAAGCCACTGGCTGCTGGTCGCTGCGTGCGCAAGCGCCCTAAACCTACATGTTTTTGGTATGCGGGAGGAAACCGGAGAAATCCCGGAGTAAACCCGCGCAACATGGGGAGAACATGCAAACTCCACACAGCTCACTGTTGGTCGGGGGCTGGGATCGAACCCACGATCTCATGATCCCCGCGATCCCCCGGCCGAGGGTAAAACTGTGCTGCCACAGTGCTAAACCACTGCGCCACCGTGCAGCCCTTGTTAGGCGTGGTTAGTGGTGAGAGGTCAGGCAATACATAAGGACGGTGAAAAGCACATTCAAAAGGGTGACAGTCCTGTCTTTGTCTCTGGTGTAGAGTTAATCATTAGTTTAATTCACTTTTTTTTTTTTTTTTTTTTTTTTTTTTTTTAGCCTGCACTTTGTGGGTGGTGGGCACTATGAAATCTTGAACTGTTTGTGCTGTAAAATCAGTTCCATTATCTACATAAATCAGTTCTGGAACCCAAAAAACAGAAAGAGCATCATTCAATAGAGTTTTACACACACAAATGTGGCATTTGCTGAGGAAGTGGGATGAATTTTTGTCCGCTTTGTAAAGGTGTCAATCAACACCAAGCAATATTGTAGCTTCCCATTGCTATAAACAAGTGATGCACTTTTGGCATGCTTTTGTTACTTCTTTCAAAATATTAGGGCAGTTTTCAAACATCCTCATCATTCCCTCCTGTTGGCACAGGATAGTCCATGTGCCTCCAGGGCAGCCCATTTGTATAATGTGAGTGGCAGAGCAACTTTCTATCAGGCAAGCCAAATATATATCCAAATTATTTACACATGCAACAAGAGGGAGGTCCATATTATTTTGACAGTCTCTTCAAACATCAACATTATTAATAAAACAGACGGTTCCTAAAAGACCAATAGTAGCACGGTGAGCATCGATATCAGCCAAGCGATTACTGCAGCTAAATAAGTCAGTGCTATTTGTGTGGGCAGGGCAGTGAATAACTGCCACATAAGGTGGTAGCATCAAAACGTCACGTAGCTGCAATAATTGCTGTCTATATTTTACTGGTTTTCCTGGGGAGGTGACAAACCCCCGCAGCTTCAAGGTAGCAGTATGCAAGTGGCATGCGTTATAAGCGTGTTTACTTTCTGTGCAGACAGTTATATTCAGGTTAGTAGCCCATGTAAGTGCTGTAATCAAAGCCAATAGTTCAGCCATTGGAGGTGATGCAGGTTGTGGAATTTTTCCACAATCAGGACCCCAGACAATGTTGTCACAGCATAAGCAGTGGATGTAGACCCATCAGGCTTTTTTAAAGATGAGCCATCAGTAAATAGCCACAAGGAATTTGGTACAAGCTTAATGTGTGGCTGTGATAACAAGGTTATAGTGTACGACAACAGTCTAGCTGGTGACAGTATGGAATGGTTGTCCTGCTGTGAAACCCCCTCCAAGGCGTGGGGAATGTGTAGGATAATAGAGGGCATAATCTTATTATTCGTATTATCCCATGAATAATAAGAAAGTGGTCTGTATTGCCCAGCATGTATTTGAGTTATAACTGCAGCCATATGTTTATCCTGGGCATCACAGAAAAACAGAAAATGAAATGAAATAAAAGTCCAGTCCTAATTTAGCAAGGCTAACACACATAAGCATCAATAAGCTCTTTATGTTCAGCTCTCAATTCTAAGTTGGAGGCTGGTGTAATGTTTGCATTTTTCAAAATGTCATACAGTGTAGCAGTTTTTTCTTTTTTCCTTTTTTTTTCTTCATTATCCCTCCTCTTTAGAGAGAAAATGACACTTCACTTATTTAGATGAAATCTATTTAGCTTGAAGAAATCATCTTTTAATTTAAAATCTTTTAGAAAGGATAAAACAAGTCATTAGTCTGTATTAATAGAAGAAAACAAAACTAATCTCAGGTTTCTTTTCAGCACTGTAGCCAGGCTGTCAGGGCTATGTCCCCAGATTGCTGGAGTCTTTCTGCAAGTATGGGGGTGCAAGTAAGGTTGGGTGCAAGTGTGGGGGTTGTCCCTATATTTCAAAGTGCAATTAGGGGTTTGTTGTTGTGAAATAGCGCTTATGTAAATAAAGTTGAATTGAATTCATTATCAATCATTTATTGATAATTTTTATGCATTATCTATTTTTCTGAGGATTACTAATTATTTGTTAATTAATTTCTTTGATACCCCCTGCTTTGATACATGGAGACGCACATGCAGCAAAGTTACAGAGTATTTCCTTGATTCTTTTACTGAAAGGAAGTG
The DNA here is from genome assembly GCA_020510985.1 of Pholidichthys leucotaenia. Classification (NCBI taxonomy): domain Eukaryota; kingdom Metazoa; phylum Chordata; class Actinopteri; order Cichliformes; family Pholidichthyidae; genus Pholidichthys; species Pholidichthys leucotaenia. Next base: position 225,532,742 of record CM035837.1, read on the forward strand.
TGCTACCATTTTTAATTTAGATGAAAACGTGTGGGTAGCCCAGTTCCTTCAAAAATAAGATTTCAATAATCATAGTTTCCCTTGTGACATCTCCTGAACTAATTTACAAATTCCATTTAAGAAAAACAAAACAACTATCCGTGCATTTTCGATAGGCTTCAGCATTGATAAATGAGATCAGTTTGTCCAGTTGAACACAGATGGACTTAATTTTTTTTTTTTGACTTATTTTGTACCCGTAAGTAGATTTGTTCTGCAGTCCGGTGACAAGCCACCAGCTGCCGGTCGCTGCGTGCGCAAGCGCCCCTTAACTCACTAACCTGCATGTTTTTGGCATGTGGGAGGAAACCGGAGAAATCCCGGAGTAAACCCACGCAAACACGGGGAGAACATGCATACTCCACACAGATCACTGTTGGCCGGGGGCAGGGATTGAACCCACGATCTCATGATCCCCGCGATCTCCCGGCCGAGGGTAAACTGTGCTGCCGCGGTGCTAACCACTGCGCCACCAAATTTGAATAAATGAATAAAGATTGCATCACACTCTTTCAGTCAATGGAAAGGTGGACCTTTTGCCGAATTAGAATTTGAATTTTTTTTTTTCCGCCAGGAATACCTCATTTTATATATTCCTTGGTAAATTGTGGGGTGAATGTAGTTTACCCTGACCCAGCTTGGCCACTGCAGAATCAGGAAAAACGCATTCCTCCTTACTGTCACATTTCTGAAATATGATGTTACCGCACCATTATGTGGAGAGTAATATCAGTGCAAAATCATATAAACATCACATTTGTAAAGTCAAAGTCATTTGAATCAGTACACCTTATGTTATCTACAGTGTCATACAAAGTCGTGCTTAGCTCCAAAAAATGCTTATCAATTTATGGGTCCTTTCTCCAAGACTTTTGTCTGATAATCCATAGCCTCTGGCAAATCATATGCACAGACACATTAATTATCAATCTCTTTGGAACCTCTGAGCTTTAAATCATGTGATATAGGGTGATATAGATATATTGGTGATATAGATATATTGGGCTGCACGGTGGCGCAGTGGTTTAGCACTGTGGCAGCACAGTTTACCCTCGGCCGGGGGATCGCGGGGATCATGAGATCGTGGGTTCGATCCCAGCCCCCGACCAACAGTGAGCTGTGTGGAGTTTGCATGTTCTCCCCGTGTTGCGTGGGTTTTCTCCAGGATTTCTCCGGTTTCCTCCCGCATACCAAAAAACATGTAGGTTTAGGGCGCTCGCGCACGCAGCGACCGGCAGCCGGTTGCTTGTCACCAGACTGCAAACCAAATCTACCTACGGGTACAAATAAGTAACAAAAAAAAAAATAGGGTAAACATAAAACCTTCAGTGATTAAGCATTATTAAATGACATCATAATATGATCATAGTATGGCCTGTAGTCACGTTGTCACACGTCAGTCCTTTTTCCTATAAAGTGCACTGTCATGCTTCAGTCAAAGAAAAAAGGTCAGTAATGCATCAAAATTGCTTTTAAAAAATATGTAAACAGTTTATCACGTACGCAACATTAATTAAATCCCCACAAAGTTAAATTGAAAAGATAAAAACCCCAAAACTTGTTAAAATGCCCATATTTAGACTACTTTTTTCACACAGATCAACCACACACACACATAGAGGATTGTTATTATTTCCACAAGGTCGAAGCAGCTCCTTCCATTCTCTCTACACTGCCATAACACAAAACTAGTCAACTCCTTCTGCTCAAGGCCACTATTTTCAGATACCTGTAATCTTAAACCTTTCTCTGAAGGATAACAATTAGACAATCAATCCTTTTATGCCAAAAATTACAACACTTCAAAACCTGCTCCTTCCGCCTCCGCAGAGAACTCTCATCCCTTTTTCCCATGTTGGAGCATATTGCAAAAACTACAGAAAGACAAAACAACCCAAACTGCCGCTGACTCTATCTAAGACTCACACACACCAAAATAACTGTTTCTCATTGTCCATTTTAGCGTTATCCGGTTCTGTTGCCACTTAACCCGACCGTCTTTAGATCTTATAGTCTAGTATCAATATCTTATAACATAGAATAAAGTTATTGTTATGATTTTATTTACTTCCTCCTTTTCCCAACCTCTTGGGCTTCTTTTAATAATTTGCCGTACGGACTCTCCTTAGGATCGGGGCGTTGATAGGCTGGGGGAGGATTATCTTTTTCATTTAATAATGGTTCAATACTCGGTTGGTTTTGATATTTATCTTTTCTGTTTTTATTTTTATTTTAGTTGTAAGTTTTACCACCGACGCCAAGGCTGCGCATTCATCTACATCCAGTGTGGCTTTGAAGGAATAATCTTTTTCCCATTTGTTTAGATACTTTTCAGGATCCTTTATCTGATCTTTTTCTTTTAACCGGTCATTGTAATTTTTTACCATTCTGTCTGTTCTTTTTTTCTGCTGTTTGATTTTTTGTTTATTTTCTTTCTTTCCCACACAGTTACCCATTTTTTCTCTTTTTTTTATTTTTAACCCTTGCTAATTCCACAGGAATTAAAATGTTTTACCAGGAAAAGCGTGTTATTTCAATTGAAACCTGCTACCATTACGTCCCCGACGACCTGGTAACTAATTTTTCCCTTTTTTGGTCCCAGACCAGGTATTTCAACCTCTTCCTTTTTTTGTCCCAGACCGGGTGTTTCAACCCAAAATAAAACTTTTTTACCTCATTGCAACTACTCGTGGTCCGGGACCACTTCCGCGTGCTTCACTTTTACGGTCCCCGACAGGATTGTATAACCAAACTGTTAAACTCACTTAGTATTATACTCTTCTCTCATTTATAAGCAGCACTCACTTGTTTATTTTAAAAGATTCTTGTGGCTCTTTATTACGTTAGTCACTCGTGGTTGGATTATGAGGGTCTTGTAATGCATTGAGGTTGTATCCTTTTTCTTTTTATCACATTACTCACTCGGGGGTGTAATAGGAGGGTCTTGTAACATATTTAAGAATATATCCTGTTTTACATTACTCACTCAGGCTCGATTAGGAGGGTCTTCTAACGCATCTGAGAGTATATACTATATCATTTTCTCTTTAATAATAAAAAAAAGACGTCACTTACTTTTCTTTCTTTTTATCGAGGATGGGCTTCACTAGACGACGTCTAGAGTCCTGCGCAGTCCAGATTTCCTCAATGGGGAGTCCAATACTGACTGTATGCAGTCAGACCATGCGCATGGATTTCAACCCGGAGAGCGTGTCGCCTCTAGCCGCCCTCTAGATGTTGCCCATCCGGGTCACCGGCACCAAGTATGTCAGAATCTGAAAACTCAGAGTGATTGTATATTAGTTTGTTACCTCAATAAAGATTCATGACACAAAATATTAGTTCTCATATGAGCCTTTACTGCAGGAGTGCATACCTTCAACAGAATTTCCAGCACTGAAGCTGGACAACAATTTAGAGGCTTTTATACATCGTCAGTCATACAATCACAAGAGAATATCTGCTGAATGCCATAATACCATATACAGTCATAACAGGAATATGCAAACATCGGCCTGAAAGGAGAACAGCATGACCTTGCAGGTGTACTTCACATAAAGTCCAGACTCCAAGTTAATCATAGTCACAGCATTTCATAAGAAAACAAGGTTAATTTTCCCTCATTCACAGACCCCTTTTCACGTACACAGTTTTATCTAGTGAGACAGTTTTACTTCTCAAACTAAGCACATCTCAGTTTTACACATGAAGGACACTCAGTAAGTCTTCTCATTATCCAGAAATGAAACAGTGTGCAATGAACTTATGTCTTTTATAAAAGATGATAATATGCAAAAGACATAAGTTCATTGCACACTGCTTCATAAACAGTTGTTTTATAAAAGATGATAATATGCACCCCCTCATGGATTGTCACCTTATCGTGGTGGGGGGGGTTGCGTGCCCCAGTGATCCCAGGAGCTATGTTGTCCGGGGCAATTTGCCTCTGATAGGGTCTCCCAAGACAAACTGGTCCTGGGTGAAGGGCCAGACTAAGAACGATCCAACAGACTCTCATGATAAATTGTATATCAAGGATTCAGTGTACCCCGCCCGGTATGGGGTTACTGGAGCCCCACCCTGGAGCCAGGCCTGGGGGAGGGGCTCGAAGGCTAGCGTCTGGTGGCCGGGTTTCCACCCATGGGACCCGGCCGGGCTCAGCCCGAAGGAGTTACATGGGTCCGCCCTCCAGTGGGTTCACCACCTGCAGGAGGGATCATGGGGGTCCGGTGCTATGTGGATTAGGTGGCGGTCAAAGGCGGAGACCTTGGCGGACTGATGCCAAGCTTTCTAAACTGGCTTTTGGTACGTGGAATGTCACCTCTCTGGTTGGGAAGGAGCCTGAGCTGGTGTACGAGGTTGAGAGATACCGGCTAGATATAGTCGGCCTCATCTCAACACACAGCTCCGGTTCCGGAACGAGTCTCCTGGAGAGGGGCTGGAGCTTGGCCTTTTCTGGAGTTGCCCCGGGTGAGAGGCGACGAGCAGGGGTGGGTATTCTTGTATCGCCCCACCTTGCTGCCTCTATATTGGAGTTTTCCCCGGTGGACGAAAGGGTTGCTTCCCTGCGCCTTCGGGTTGGGAAACGGGTCCTGACCATCATTTGTGCCTATGCACCAAATGATGTTTCAGAGTACCCACCCTTTTTGGAGTCTGTGACTGGGGTGCTGGAGGGTGCTCCTCTTGGAGACTCCATTGTCCTACTGGGGGACTTCAATGCGCACGTGGGCAACAACAGTGAAACCTGGAGGGGGGTGATTGAGATGAACGGCCTGCCTGATCTGAACCCGAGTGGTGTTCAGTTATTGGACTTCTGTGCTAACCACAGTCTGTCCATAACGAACACCATGTTCAAGCATAAGGGTGTCCATATGTGCACCTGGCACCAGGACACCCTAGGTCGCAGGTCGATGATCGATTTTGTTATCGTATCATCAGACCTGCGACCGTATGTCTTGGACACCCGAGTAAAGAGAGGTGCAGAGCTGTCAACTGATCATCACCTGGTGGTGAGTTGGATCCGATGGCAGGGGAGGAAGCCATTCAGACCTGGTAGACCCAAACATATAGTGAGGGTGTGCTGGGAGCGTCTGGCTGAGGCCCCTGTCCGGGAGGGCTTCAACTCCCACCTCCGGAAGAACTTCAACCACATTCCGAGGGAATCTGGAGACATGGAGTCTTAAAGGGCCATGTTCTCCACCTCTGTTGTTGAAGCGGCGGCCCAGAGCTGCGGCCGCAAGGTGGTCGGTGCATCTCGTGGTGGCAACCTCCGAACCAAGTGGTGGACACCAGTGGTGAGGGGGGCCATTAAGCTGAAGAAGGAGTCCTATCAAGCTTGGTTGGCTTGTGGGACTCCCAAAGCAGCTGAGGTGTACCGGCAGGCCAAGCGGAGTGCATCTCGAGCGGTTGCTGAAGCAAAAACCCGGGTATGGGAGGAGTTCGGAGAGGCCATGGAACAAGACTTTCGGTCGGCCTCAAAGAGATTCTGGCAAACTGTCCGGCGGCTCAGGAGGGGAAAGCAGCTCCCCGTCCACACTGTGTATGGTGCGGGTGGGACACTGTTGACTTTGACTGGGGATATCGTCGGGCGGTGGAAGGAATACTTCAAGGATCTCCTCAATCCCACTGATACGCCTTCCACAGAGGAAGCAGGGTTTGGGGACGAGGGGGATGACTCACCTATCACAGGGGCTGAGGTCGCCAAGGTGGTTAAAAATCTCCTTGGTGGCCGGGCCCCGGGGGTGGACGAGATTTGCCCTGAGTACCTCAAGGCCCTGGATGTTGTTGGGTTGTCATGGTTGACACGCCTCTGCAACATTGCGTGGAGGTCGGGGGCAGTGCCTTTGGCATGGCAAACCGGGGTGGTGGTTCCTCTCTTCAAAAAAGGGGACCGGAGGGTGTGCTCCAACTTTAGAGGGATCACACTCCTCAGCCTCCCTGGGAAGGTCTATGCCAAGGTACTGGAGAGGAGAGTCCGGCCGTTGGTCGAACCTCGGATTCAGGAGGAGCAATGTGGTTTTCGTCCTGGCCGTGGCACATCGGACCAGCTCTTTACCCTCTCGAGAATTCTTGAGGGTTCGTGGGAGTTTGCCCAACCAGTTTACATGTGTTTTGTGGACTTGGAGAAGGTATTTAACCGCGTCCCTTGTGGATTTTTGTGGGGGGTGCTTCGGGAGTATGGGGTATCGGGCTTGTTGTTACGAGCTATTCGGTCTCTGTACGACCGTTGTGAGAGTTTGGTTCGTATTGCCAACACTCGGTCGGAGTCATTCCCAGTGAGAGTTGGACTCCGCCAGGGCTGCCCTTTGTCACCGATCCTGTTCATAATTTTTATGGACAGGATTTCTAGGCGCAGCCAGGGAATGGAGGGTGTCATGCTTGGTGACCACAGGATCTCATCTCTGTTGTTTGCAGATGATGTTGTCCTGTTGGCTTCATCCAGCAATGACCTACAGCTCTTGCTGGGACGGTTTGCCGCTGAGTGTGAAGCGGCTGGGATGAGAATCAGCACCTCCAAGTCCGAGTCCATGGTCCTCATCCAGAAAAAGGTGGATTGTCCTCTCCGGGTTGGGGACAGGCTCCTGCCCCAAGTGGAGGAGTTTAAGTATCTTGGGGTCTTATTCACGAGTGAAGGGAAAATGGAGCGAGAGATCGACAGACGGATTGGAGCAGCATCAGCAGTGATGCGGACGTTGTGCCGGTCTGTTGTGGTGAAGAGGGAGCTTAGTTCTAAGGCAAAGCTGTCGATTTACCAGTCAATCTACATTCCTACCCTCACCTATGGTCACGAGCTTTGGGTAATGACCGAAAGAACGAGATCGCAGATACAAGCGGCTGAAATGAGCTTTCTCCGTAGGATTGCTGGACTCACTCTCAGAGATGGGGTGAGGAGCTCAGTCATCCGGGAGAGACTCAGAGTAGAACCGCTGCTCCTCCACATTGAAAGGAGTCATTTGAGGTGGTATGGGCATCTGATTAGGATGCCTCCTGGACACCTCCCACTTGAGGTGTTTCAGGCACATCCCACTGGGAGGAGACCCCGGGGCAGACCCAGGACTCGGTGGAGAGACTATGTCTCCCAGCTGGTCTGGGAACGCCTTGGTATCCCCTCTGAAGAGCTGGAGCAGGTGGCTGGGGAGAGGGAAGTCTGGGCTTCTCTGCTTGAACTGCTGCCTCCTCGACCCGGACCGCCGGAAAAGCGGTAGAAGATGGATGGATGGATGGATGGATAATATGCATGCAATATACACTTGAGTATATAAAATGGCTATAAAATCATAACATGTATATGGGTGTTTTTATTTATTAGGGGTCCAATGTGTGACATTGGTGGCAAAATTTAAAATTGATCAAATCTGCACATGAAATTGACTAATCACTATCCAATTGTGTCAGGTTTATGAAACTATTAACTATTGTCGTAATGGCATTCGCGTTCAGGAACTCTTGAGGATGAGCCCTCACTTCAACTACTTGTAAATGGAGACGTAAACGGGACACTCGGGCTTTTGTTTCCCCGTGTGCCAATGCACTTTGCAATGGCACACGTTTTACACGAAACAACTTCAACACTTCCAGTATTTTTCACGCATCAAAACTCATCAACAGCTACATTTTCATGACATATTAAGATGTGATAACGTGTATACATACCTTCAAATTCTCCCTGTTTGTTGGATAAGACGTAAAATCACAAAAGGCGTAAATGCGGGACACGGAAGTTTGGACCTTCGATAACTTCAATATAAAGTGGCCACGGTTAATCCTCTCCACATGGGTTGAGCACATCCGGGGTAGAGAAAATAAAAGGGCTTTCCCAGGGCGGTCACCTCGCCAGACGGGGCTGCGCATGGCCGACCAAGACCGAAGACGTAAATTTTTTAAAGGACACCATATTCGACGTGTCATAAATGTTTGAGATTTTATTGAAATATTCTACATCTGAGCTTCACAAAGACTGATCTCCTTTTTACGTGTATGGTTTGGGATTTGAAAGGTGCAAAGTGAAAAGCATCAGCACTTCCTTTTTTCTTGTTACTTTACCAAATAACTTGCATGTTGCTGCGTAAATTCGGGGACACGGAAATTTACGTCGTACGAGTAAATTTGCAGGGGTCGCCGTACAAAAACCATAGATCCGATCACATTGGGGAATGTTTTATTTTGAATTTGCATTACAACTCTGTTATCTCTTGCATAAATGAGTAGAAAGAGTTACTCAGAGATCACTTTATAGTACTTTGAAATTGATGCGATTTTCATGTCACACAAAAACTGGGAAAAATGAGGGGACACGACCAATAGTTTCGATTCTAACGGCAAAATCAATTTTTTTTTTTAAATTGCAATGCAAGTCTGAAACTCTTTTATGTTCCCTTGCATATTATAAAAACGAAACCGACATCTGCAAATTACAGAAAAAGAGAGAGCGCTTGAAAGTTGGATACCCCTGATAGTGCACTGGACCCCCCCCCCCAAAAAAAAAAAAACCAAAACACCCATATACAATTTTCATATGTAGGACCCCGGGATCCTGGACCTCTTCTCCGGACCGTACCCTTTCCAGTCAACAAAGTACTGACACCCACGACCCCGTCGACGGATGTCCAGGATCCTCTCCACTGTGTATGTCGTCTGGCCGCCGATAACCCAGGGGGTTGGTGGGGGATCCATAGGATTGCAGAGAGGGGCTTAATGCGGGAGACGTGAAACATCAAGTGGATCCGCATTGAAAGTGGCAGGCCCAACTGAACAGTGACATCATTGATCAGCCGCTTGATGGTGAATGGGCCCAGATAGCTGGGGGAGAGCTTCCACGACTCTGTCTTGAATGGGATCTGTTTGGTGGACAACCAAACCTTCTGTCCCACTGTGTATTTCAGTGCCGGCGTGCGTCTACGGTTAGCATACTATTGGTTACGATCTGCAGAGCAGAGGAGGGCAGCCCTCGTGGCCCTCCACAGACAGTGGCACCTCCACGGATGGGACGGCAAGGCCCCTCTCCACCATGGGCAGCAGAGGTGGCGTGTAGCCCATCGAGGCCTCGAATGGTATGAGCGCAGTAGAGGAGGAGACTGCTGAATTGTGGGAATACTCCACCCAGGTCAGGTGGGAACTCTAGGCTGAAGGGTTGTGGGATGCTATGCACCTTAGGGTGGCCTCCAGAGACTGATGGACATGCTTGGCCTGACTGTTGCTCTGCAGATGGTGTCCGGACACTAGGCTGCCCAAAAAGTGGTAGAACGCCTTCCATACCTGGGATGTAAATTGTGGCCCCCAGCCGGAGATGATGTTCATTGGTATCCCATGCAGCTGGATGACATGCTGTGTCACCAGGTCGGCTGTCTCTGTGGCAGATGGTAGTTTGTGAAGAGTGACCAGATGGATGGTCTTGGAGAACTGGTCGATGATGGTAAGGATCACCGTGTTGCCTTGGGATGGAGGGAGGCCCGTCACAAAGTCCAAAGCAATGTGTGACCATGGACGACTCAGCACCGGGAGGGGATGCAGGAGGCCAGCAGGAGGGGAAGAGTCAGCTTTGTTAGCGGTGCAGGTGTGACGGGCCTTCACATACTCCAGCACATCCCTCCCAAGTGTGGGCCACTTAAACACTGCTCTGAGCTGCTCAATTGTCCTGGAGATGCCGGGATGACAAGTGAAATAGCTAGTTTGCCCCCACTTAATCACCTCTCCCCCATAGGGGGCAGGCGAAGGAACAGAGATGTTCCTGCAGATGGCAGACACTGCCGGAGCAGCAGGTGCAGGGGGAGACGCCGCACCAGGAAGCCAACCTAGGTGCTTGGCGATGGTGGCCAATTGCTGGGTTACGGTCTCAAACTGCTCACAAAGAAACATGACCTGGCGTTCCGTGGCCTCCAATGTGCCAGAGTGCCGACTGTTCGCCCGGCTGAGCACTCGCTGAGCCTCGATCTTGGCTGGATTGTTCTGTCATGATTCAGAACAAGTGAGGCTCAAACACAGAGCTGCCAGAATGAACACTTCAGATACAGATGTAAAAGTTCACCAGTTTATTGCGGAAAACTAAACCAAACACACAACTCTAAATAAAAGTGCAAAACTAAGGAAAAGAGCAACACAAAAAAGTACACTTAAATTACACACAAAACCCGGTGCCGCTGGAGCATACGCAGCCTACAGGGAGCGAGCAGAAAGAGATGATTAGAGACAGAATCTCCCAAAGGGGAAAATAATAATAGGAGAGCACTCTCATTTGATGAGCAGATGAGCCCAGCAGGGAACTTCTGCATGGACCAGGGGAACAGGGGGAAGACGATGACCTGGGTGGACGTCTGGCATTGGTCTTCTTGGTCATGCGAGCGTGATCAGCTCCGGAACGCACACCTGCGGGTGGCAGCATACCTGAGAGACAGAAGGACAGAGACATAAAACACAGATCAACCAAACGATAATAAAGTTGAAAGCTTAGACATAGTTTGAGGTTGCAAACCCTAGCGATCCAGTGATGGGTTCTCCACACGCTGGCTCTTAAATATACTGGGTCATCAGGATGCAGCAGGTGTGTAATCACGCAGGTGAATCTGATCCTCTGGAGCCGAGAAGACAGGAACAGGAGGGATGCACGCTCGCCTAATCATCTCATTGATAGTACATTTCCTTATAATAATAGCAGCAGGAGGATCACACACTAAAGATTCCTCTTATGGCTCTTATTAATATACTTTGTGTTAGTATAGTGGTTAAGCCCTATATAGAGAGCAGGGAAAATAAATATTGAACACATCAACATTTTTGTCATTAGACATATTTCTGATGGAGCAATTGACCTGAGATTTTCACTAGATATCAGTAACAACCCAAGTAATCCATATATACAAAGAAATAAAGGCAACTGTGTTCACAAAACAAGTTATATTTAATGAAGTGGAAGTCCAGTACGCAATCAGCAGCGGACTGGACTGGAAATCCAACACTGATCCAACACCGATGCTGTGTACAAGAAGGGGATGAGCAGACTAATGTCTGAGGAAGTTGAGATCCTTCAATGTGTGCAACAGGATGTTGAAGCTCTTCTAGCAGGCCGTTGTTGCCAGCGCCATCTTCTTTGCTGCTGTCTGTTGGGGTAGCAGTATCAGAGCCAGTGACACCAATAGATGACAAGATTATCAAGAAGGCTGGTTCTGTAATTGGTCTCAGGTCAGAGACCTTTGAATCTGTGGTGGAGAGGAGGACACTGAACAAACTGTTATCCATCATGGACAATCCTGATCACTCCTCCACCACACACTGGACAGACAGCGGAGCACTTGCTCCAGCAGACTGCTACAGCTTTGCTGCCGAACGGTTAGGTACAGGAAATCATTTCTGCCACATGCCATTTCACTGTACAATAATTCACTCTAATGTTGAACTTGGTCATAGCAATGCTGCCATGCTGCACCTTACAGTCTAATTGGTACCTCGTGTTTCACCCTGTTTGTTATAATCCTTCTCTGTACAGTCAGTACTATCCATTGACTCATAAGAATCATCATCTATTTAACCTAGTAGTACCCTATGTTATATATAAAGTTATCTAAACATTTTTACTTTACTTCCCTGGGTAGCTCCTTTTAATATTATGCTGTGTGTTTTTCGGTTGGTTGGGTTGTCTGTGTCATGCTGTTGTTACACTGTCTCTGCCTTTGTGTTGAGCTGATTGATGAAGACTTAGCTAGCAAGCTAAACAAAAAAGCGGAGTTATTTACATTATATTCCTTGGCACTGGATGAAAGTAATGACATTAAGGACACCAATCAGCTTTTAATTTTCATCAGAGGGATTAATGACAGTTTTGAGATAACAGAGGAGTTTTTGGCCATGGAATCCCTAAAAGGGAAAATGCGGGGAGAGGACTTGTATAACAGCGTGTCGGGGATCATCATGAGGCACAAGTTACCTTGGAGTAAGCTCACCAATGTTACCACAAATGGATCGCCAAATCTGACAGGAAAAAACGTCTGGTTGCTCAAAAGAATCCAGGAGAGGGTGAAAGAGGACAACCCCGAACAGGAGGTAATTTTCTTACACTGCATAATCCACCAGGAAGCACTGTGCAAATCCGTATTGCAGCTTGACCACGTAGTGAAGCCAGTTGTAAAAGTCGTTAACTTTATTCGAGCGAGGAGACTTCAGCATCGTCAGTTTATTAAGTTTCTTGAAGAGACTGACGCCGATCACGAGGACTTGCTTTACCATTCCAGTGTACGCTGGTTAAGTTTGGGGAAAGTATGTCAATGAGTGCGGGAGCTGAAACAGGAGATTATCTCATTTTTGGAGCAACTTGAGAAAGCTGATGATTTTCCTGAGCTGAGTGATACCAATTGGCTTTGTGATTTAGCTTTTGCTGTGGACATACTGACACACATGAATGAGCTGAACGTGACGCTACAAGGGAAAGATCAGTTTGTGCATGAAATGCACACAAATGTCAGCGCCTTCAAAATCAAGCTAGCTTTATTCTCAAAGCAAATATCAAACAAGTCATTCACTCATTTCCCCACGCTGGCTACACTGAAAGAGGCCCCTCAACATTTGAAAAAATACAGGAAATCATTGGATGACCTGCATGGAGAATTCTGCCATCGGTTCTCTGATTTTAGAGAAATTGACCAGTCACTTCAGCTGGTGTCATGTCCCTTCACACAAGATCCTGAAACGGTGCCACAGGAGTTGCAGTTGGAACTGATTGATCTCCAATGTGACACCTTCTTGAAGGAGAAGTTCCACTCTCTTAAACTGGATGAGTTTTACGCTTCATTAAGCCCAGCAAAATTTCCAAACATCCAGAAGATGGCACAGAGAATGCTAGTGTTGTTTGGATCTACGTACGTCTGTGAACAGACTTTAAGTGTGATGAACACCAACAAAGCACCCCACAGATACCAGTTGAGTATACCAGTTGAGATAGCAGATAAACAGTAAGTATCCAGTTGATTGATGAACACCTCAGATCTGTTTTGAGAATTGCCACAACAAAACAAACAACAGACTTCGACGCACTGGCAAAAAAGGGTGATCAACAACACTGCTCCCACTAAAAGTGAATGTAAGTATTAACACTGTAATGCCATTTTTATGTTTATCTTTGATATGCTGATATGATATGCTATGCTTTGATATGCATCTGGTGCTGGCCCGGCCCATCTGTCAAATTTTAAAAGTCAGTGTGGCCCCTGAGCCAAAAAGTTTGCTCACCCCTGATCTATACCCAGCCCCAAACAACACAGATATGCACAATACTGTCCCACCTACCCTCCCAGAGTGTCCATAGTAAATAGTACATATTAATACTACCCCTCTAGCATATAACCTTTCAGCAAATAATGTTTATTACCTATTTTTGAATTTATTTTTGTTTGTACATAGTTTCAGTTCTGGCTCCAGACTGTTCCACAAATCCACCCCACAGACAGATATGCACAGACTTTTCTTACTTGTTGACTTGTTCGTATCTTAGGTTTTGTAAAGTTCAAGTCTCCTCTCAAATTATAATCATTGTCTCTTTTTTTGAATATTTTTTGTATATTAGTTGGGAGTTGATTATTAATTGCCCTGTACATTACTTGTGCTGTCTTAAATTTAACTAAATCCATGAACTTTATGACATGTGACTTTAAAAACAACAAGTTGGTATGATCTCTATATCCTACATTATTTATTATCCTTATAGCTCTTTTTTGTAATGTGCATATTGGCTGTAGGTTGGTCCTGTAGGTGTTTCCCCAGACTTCTACACAGTAGTTAAGATAAGGTAGAAACAGTGAATTGTACAGTAAGAACAATGATTTATAGTCCAAGATGTGTTTTGTCTTCCCCAGTATCCCTATACATTTTGCCAACTTGGCCCGGATGTGACTGATGAGAGGTTTCCAGCAGATTTTATTGTCTAGCGTCACCCCCAGAAACTTATTTTCCTGTACTGTTTCAATTCTGGTGTCATCTATCGTTACCGTTATTTCATGATTTATTTTATAATAAATCATGAAACCATTGAAATCAATGAATCAATAAATCATCATCTCGGCGCCACACGAGTAGGCTGCCTTTTGCAACAGCGGCTTGATTCCGAGTCTTTTTTCCCTTCCTCTCTCTTTTGATCCGTCTTTTTTTTTCACCCCACTTATATCACGGACACACAGATCGTCCTAAATGTCTCCTGAGCCGGTGGACGGAGCCACTGTTTATAGCGGGATACGATACAGCAGAGAACAGCTGCTAGCATTCAACCGCCACCCGGTCCCATTGGAAAAACTCGACATACCGAGAGAACTGAGGCGAAAACGCCGCGGCTGCCGGGCTGGAGTAAGGCGGAGGACAAAAAATATAAGGTACAGACCCTCCCTTCCATCTGTTGTCATGGGAAATGTACGGTCGATACTGGGAAAGTTAGATGAGCTAGCGGCTATCTCCCGTTATGATAGCACATACCGGGAGTGCTCTCTCCTTTTGTTTACTGAGACGTGGCTAACTGAACTAGCAGCAGATGCTAACATTGAGCTGGAGGGTTTTCACATGATACGAGCTGACCGAACACCAGACAGTGGCAAGGCTAGGGGCGGTGGAGTGATAATGTATGTTAACAACAACTGGTGCAGACCGGGACATATCACTGTTAAACAACGACACTGCAGCAAAGACATTGAGTTGCTAGCTGTTAGCATGAGGCCTACATATCTCCCGAGAGAACACTCACACGTGATCTGCATTGTTGTTTATGCAAATCCGACGGCGAACGCTGGGACAGCACGTGACGTCATCCATTCAGTAACCAGCAGGCTGCAGACAGAACACCCAGATGCTCTTCTCCTCATCTCAGGCGATTTCAACCATGTTTCACTGTCTCCCATTCTACCCACGTTCACCCAATATGTCACATGCCACACTAGAGACAATAAAACACTGGATTTATTCTACGCAAACACTAAGGAGGCGTACACCTCATCACAACTCCCCCCACTCGGGAGATCGGATCACAACTTGGTTCATCTCCGGCCGGTGTACAAACCCCTAGTGCACAGACAACCTCCGGCCATGCACACTGTGGAGTTATGGTCTGAGGAGACAATGGACACCCTAAAGGGCTGTTTTGAAGCCACCGCCTGGAAGCAGCTCTGCGATCCACATGGTGAGGACATCGATGGCCTCATTCACACCTTCACGGGCTACCTCAGCTTCTGTGTGGACAAATCCGTTCCCACCAAGACCATACGGCGTCACTCAAACAACAAACCCTGGATCAACCCTGAGATAAAAACACTTCTGAGAGAGAAGAAGAGGATCTTCAGGTCAGGGAACAGGGAGATGCTGAAGTCCGTACAGAGGGAGCTGAGGAGAAAGATCAGAGAAGGCAAGGACAGCTTCAGGAAGAAGATGGAGGACAAGCTGCAACAGAGCGACATCAGCGGGGTCTGGAGAAACCTCAAAACCATCTCGGGGCTCCAGAATACCTCCCCCCAGGCCACAGGGGGCAGGGAGTGGGCGAACAACCTGAATCTGTTTTTCAATAGATTTGACCAACCGCCCTCCCCCCTGACTGCACAACAACCACTGCTGCCTCTAAAGAAATCAAGTCCTGCTGCCCACTCCCCACTCCACCAACACCCCCCCACTCCCAACACACAGCCCCCCATCCTGACCCTGACCAGGACCCAGGTGAGGACGGAGCTGAGGAAGATCAAGGTGAGGAAGGCGCCGGGACCGGACGGCATCAGCGCAAAGCTCCTCAAGTCCTGTGCAGACCAGCTGTGTGGGATTGTGACGTATATCTTCAACATGAGCCTGAAACTGGGGAGGGTACCACAGCTGTGGAAAACATCTTGTGTGGTACCTGTACCAAAAACTTCCCACCCCAAAGACCTGAACAGCTACAGACCGGTGGCCTTGACGTCCCACTTGATGAAGACCCTGGAGAGACTGCTCCTTGCTCACCTCCGCCCCCTGGTGGAACCAGCGATGGATCCACTCCAGTTCGCCTACCAGCATGGCATTGGGGTGGAGGATGCGGTGATCTTCCTCCTTCACCGTTCTCTGTCCCACCTGGAGAAGCCCGGGAATATGGTGAGGATCATGTTCTTTGACTTCTCCAGTGCTTTCAACACCATCCAACCGATGATCCTGAAGGACAAGCTGCTGCGCGCAGGGGTGGACCAGCACCTGTCATCATGGATCCTGGACTACCTCACGAACCGGCCTCAGTTTGTGAGAACCCGGGACTGTGTGTCCGACACGATCATCAGTAGCACGGGGGCCCCCCAGGGAACGGTGCTGGCTCCCTTCCTGTTCACTCTTTATACTGCGGACTTCTCACACAACACAACACACTGCCATCTACAGAAGTTCTCTGATGACTCTGCGATCGTTGGCCTCATCTCCAATGGAGATGAAGCTGAGTACAGAGGGCTTATCCAGGACTTCGTGGACTGGTGCCATCGGAACTGCCTCCAGATCAACGCGAGGAAAACTAAGGAGCTGGTGGTGGACTGCCACAGGCATGGGCAGCCCCTCACAGTACCAGTAAATATACAGGGAACAGACATCGAGATGGTGACATCCTATAAGTACCTGGGTATTCATCTGAACAATAAACTAGACTGGTCACACAATACTGATGCACTCTACAAGAAGGGACAGCGCAGGCTGTTCCTGCTGAGGAGACTCAGGTCTTTTGGTGTACAAGGGGCGCTGCTGAAGTCATTCTATGACACGGTGGTGGCATCAGCCATCACTTTTGGAGTGGTCTGCTGGGGCAGTGGCATTACTGCAGCCGATAGGAAGAGACTGAACAAACTGATTAAGAAAGCTAGCTCTGTCCTGGGGCAGCGCCTTGATCCGATGGAGGAGATAGGAGAGAGAAGGACGGTGGCTAAACTGTCATCTCTGCTGGAGTCCGAGTTCCACCCTATGCAGGACATACTGAATGCACTGAGGAGCTCATTTAGCAGCAGACTACATCATCCCAGGTGCACAACCGAGAGGTTTCGTAGGTCCTTCCTACCAACGGCTGTCAGACTGTACAACCTAAGCAGGGCTGCTCGCAGAGATAGCAAAAAGACGTAACAAACTAATAGTTTTTTGAATGCAAAAGATGCAATAGACTTACACAATGGTCCCCTCCGGCATACAACTAGGAACATACCGGTCGCTATGGAGGGTGAGAATATGTATGGGCACATAATCATACCATGTAGGATAACTAAGTAGACGGTTATGCTGTTTCATTCCATCTAGCAACAATGCTCTGCACTGTGTGTGTTTATATATTTACATATTTATTCCATCTAGCTACAATGCTCAGCACTGGGTGTGTTTATATATTTATATATCTACATATTATTCCATCTAGCTACATTGCTCCGCACTGTGTGTGTTTATATACTTGCATATTTATTCCACCTAGCTGCAATGCTCCGTACTGTGGGTGTTTATATATTTACATATTTATTCCATCTAGCTACAATGCTCTGCACTGTGTGTTCATATATTCATATATTTATTCCATCCAGCTACAATGCTCTGCACTGTGTGTCTGTGTGTGTGTATATATATATATATTTTATAGTAATACGTACATATGTATATTAGCTGCTCTTGCTTGCTTGTTTTTTTTCTTGCCTTCTGATTGTTGCTCTGAGTGTTGCTATCCCTGTGCTGTTGCAATCCTGGAATTTCCCCGTTGTGGGACTAATAAATAAAGGCTTATCTTATAATTTCCAAACAACATAATCTTTGTTTTTTCAGATTTAGAGATAATTTATTTTTGTTAAACCACTGTGTTAAATACACAATACAATACAATACTGTTTTTTCGTCATTGAAATTAAGAAAATTTTGGCTTAACCACAACTTAATATCAGTGATGCAGTCCAATAGAATACTTTGTGAGTCAGTTCATTCTGGGTTCAAAGGTAAATATTTAGGTAAATATTTATCTTCATTTGCACTACGGGTAGCATTACTGTACATAGGCTGCTGTTGTTGTTTTTCATCCTTACTCATTCTTTTCTTATATATTGCGCACACCGCTAAGAGAGAGAGAAACAGCATTTCAATTCTCCTGTATGTCCTGTACATATAGAAGTACTGACAAATAACAATCTTTTGAATCTTTGAATTAAATAAAGCTGCAAATCATCCGCATAACAGTGGAAAGACATGTTGTACCTGGCTGTAATTGAACCGAGTGGCAGCACAGCACATATAATGAAAATGCATATACAGACATGGAGAAAATTGTTGGTACCCCTCTGTTAATGAAAGAAAAACTCACAATGGTCACAGAAATAACCTGAATGTGACAAAGGTGGTAATAAACAAAAATTTTATGAAAATTAACCAATGAAAATCAGACAATGCTTTTGAATTGTGGTTCAACAGAATTATTTTAAAAAACAAACTCATGAAACAGGCCTGGACAAAAATGATGGTACCCTTAACTTAATATTTTGTTGCACAACCTTTTGAGGCAATCACTGCAATCAAACCATTTCTGTAACTGTCAATGAGACTTCTGCATCTCTCAGCAGGTATTTTGGCCCACTCCTCATGAGCAAACTGCTCCAGTTGTCTCAGGTTTGAAGGGTGCCTTCTCCAGACGGCATGTTTCAGCTCTTTCCACAGACGTTCAATAGGATTTAGATCAGGGCTCATAGAAGGCCACTTTAGAATAGTCCAGTGTTTGGCTCTTAGCCATTCTTGGGTGTTTTTAGCTGTGTGTTTTGGGTCATTATCCTGTTGCAAGACCCATGACCTGCGACTGACACCAAGCTGTCTGACACTGGGCAGCACATTTCTCTCTAGAATACCTTGATAGTCTTGAGAATTCATTATACCCTGCACAGATTCAAGACACCTTGTGCCAGATGCAGCAAAGCAGCCCCACAACATAACAGAACCTCCTCCATGTTTCACAGTAGGGACAGTGTTCTTTTCTTGGTATGCTTCATTTTTGCGTCTGTGAAAATAGAGCTGATGTACCTTGCCAAAAAGTTCCAGTTTTGTCTCGTCTGTCCATAGGACATTCTCCCCGAAGCTTTGTGGCTTGTCAACATGCAGTTTAGCAAATTCCAGTCTGGCGTTTTTATGATTTGTTTTCAACAGTGGTGTCCTCCTTGGTCATCTTCCATGAAGTCCACTTTGGTTCAAACAACGACGGATGGTGCGATCTGACACTGATGTACCTTGACCTTGGAGTTCACCATGAATGTGTTTAGAGGTTGTTCTGGGCTCTTTTGTTACCATTCTTCATCAAGTGTCCTCCTGCGGCCACGTCCAGGGAGGTTGGCTACAATCCCGTGGATCTTAAATTTCTGAATAATATGTGCAACTGTAGTCACAGAAACATCAAGCTGCTTGGAGATGGTCTTATAGCCTTTTACCTTTAACATGCTTGTCTATAAGTTTCTTTCTAATCTCCTGAGACAACTCTCTCCTTTGCTTCCTCTGGTCCATGTTTAGTGTGGTACACACCATGTCACCAAACAGCACAGTGACTACTTGTCACCCTTTAAATAGGCCGACTGAGTGATTACAAGTTTGTAGACACCTGTGATAATAATTAGAGAACACATCTTGGTTGAACATGTCCCTATGGTCACATTATTTTCAATCTTTTCTAGGGGTACCATCATTTTTGTCCAGGCCTGTTTCATGAGTTTGTTTTTTAAAAAAAATTCTGTTGAACCACAATTCAAAAGCATTGTCTGATTTTCATTGGTTAATTTTCATAGAATTTTTATTTACTACCACTTTTGTCAGATTCAAGTTATTTGTGTGACCATTGTGGGTTTTTCTTTCATTAACAGAGGGGTACCAACAATTTTGTCCACGTCTGTATATTGATAATGCAAAAAAAAAATTTGGAATAATATTAACAACATTTTATGCTACAGCCTTATTCCAAAAGGGATTAAATTATTTTTTTTCCTTCAAAATTCTACATGAAATACCCCATAATGACAACATGAAAAAGTTTTTCTTTGTTGATGCACCTTTGGCAGCAATTACAGCCTCAAGTCTTTTTGAATATGATGCCACAAGCTTGGCACACCTATCTTTGGACAGTTTGGCCCATTCCTCTTTGCAGCACCTCTCAAGCTCCATCAGATTGGCTGGGAAGCGTCACTGCACAGCCATTTTCAGATCTCTCCAGAAATGTTCGATTAGATTCAAGTATGGGCTCTGGCTGGGCCACTCAAAGACATTCACAGAGTTGTCCTGAAGCCACCCCTTTGATTTTTTGGCTGTGTGCTTAGGGTCGTTGTCCTGCTGAAAGATGAACCGTCGCCCCAGTCTGAGGTCAAGAGCGCTCTGGAGCAGGTTTTCATCCAGGATGTCTCTGTACATTGCTGCATTCATCTTTCCTCCTATCCTGACTAGTCTCCCAGTTCCTGCCGCTGAAAAACATCCCCACAGCATGATGCTTCAACCACCATTGGCATGGTCATGAGCAGTGCCTGATTTCCTCCAAACGCCTCACATTCACACCAAAGAGGTCAATCTTTGTCATCAGACCAGAGAATTTTTGTTTTTCATGGTCTGAGAGTCCTTCAGGTGCCTTTTTGCAAACTCGAGGTGGGCTGCCATGTGCCTTTTACTAAGGAGTGGCTTCTCTCTGGCCACTCTACCATACAGGCCTGATTGGTGGATTGCTGCAGAGATGGTTGTCCTTCTGGAAAGTTCTCTCCACAGAGGAACACTGGAGATCTGACAGAATGACCTTCAGGTTGACCTTCAGCTGGTGGTTTGTCACCAGACTGCAAAACAAATCTACCTACGGGTACAAAATAAGTAATAAAAAAAAATAAAAATAAAAAAAGATTCTTGGTCACCTCCCTGACTAAGGCCCTTCTCCCCCGATTGCTCAGTTTAGACAGCCGGCTAGCTCTAGGAAGAGTCCTGGTGGTTCTGAACTTCATTCCATTTATGAATGATTGAGGCCACTGTGTTCATTGGGACCTTCAAAGCATCAGAAATTTTTCTGTGCCCTTCCCCATATTTGTGCCTCGAGACAATCCTGTCTGGGAGGTCTACAGACAATTCCTTTGACTTCATGCTTGGTTTGTGCTCTGACATGCACTGTCAACTATGAGACCTTATATAGACAGGTGTGTGCCTTTCCAAATCATGTCCAATCAACTGGATTTACCACAGGTGGACTCCAGTTAAGCTGTAGAAACATCTCAAGGATGATCATTGTAAACAGGATGAACCTGAGCTCAAGTTTGAGCTTATGGCAAAGGCTGTGAATACTTATGTACATGTGATTTCTTAGTTTTTTGTTTTGTTTTGTTTTTTTTAATAAATTTGCAAAAATCTCAAAAAAACTTTTTTTCACATTGTCATTATGGGGTATTGTGTGTAGAATTTTGAGGGGAAAAATAATTTAATCCATTTTGGAATAAAACTGTAACATAAAATGTGGAAAAAGTGAAGCGCTGTGAAGACTTTCCAGATTCACTGTATGTCACTGGTTATCCAAAATATTGGCTTTGATGCATTATTCGTTTTTGTGTAGCATCAGATTTAAGATTTACTACCCTCTTGAGGGCCTCAGGGTGGAAAAAACCTCAGGGCAAGCCATGCACCAGATGGTTTGACGTGGTGGAGAGAGACCTCCGACAGCTTGGAATTCCTGTTGACGACGATGAGGAGATGCCCCAAAACCGGCAATGTTGGCTGATTAACTGATTAACCTGATTGGCTCTACGCATGATGATGGCCACCCAGCCCTCACCCCGCAGGAGTAGTAAGCAAGTAACCAACCCTCTTTGAGTCATTAAGGACAAAAATGGCCACTAACAAAAACTGCTATAAAAATAGTACAGATTAATATTTTGTTTCTGCTTTTTTGAGTTAAATCTTTTGATCAGTTTCAGTCCTGAGCAAAACTAACAAATACTGAGTAGTTATCAGGTTTCAACCCTTTAAATCTCAGTTTGATTACATGATGCTAATATT